>JBBGZY010000924.1:2025000-4600789 GCA_037952925.1 Lithobates clamitans | reverse complement strand
TATCCAAAATCCACACACTTGAGTCCTGACACAAACAGGTCCCTACTGTAGAACTGGAGAAAGATCTTTTGGCTCTCCGCCAACAAGTGACAGACTTGCTGAGATATAAAGCCAAAGTAGAATTACAGAGATGCCTTAAGATATGCTTTGAATCGGGAGAGAAGTGTGGCAAAAAATACTAGCTAAGACAGTTGGAGACAAAAATTTGCATCATAAATACCTCAAATTATATCCCCGTCAGGTAAAAAAGTGACCTTACCTAAGCAAATCTCAAGCGAGTTTAAGGACTTCTATTCTTCCCTATACAATTTACCAGACCAACCCCCCTCAGAGGCCCAACTGGTTTACTACATTGTTTCATCCAAACTCTCTCAACTACCTTCTGATGTAGGAACCGAGTTAGAGAGCCCCTTAACCCTAGAGGTAGTCCAAAGGCAATATGCAAGTGAAGGCGCAAAGAACTGGCGATAACAACAATAACAACAATAATAAGAACAAAGGGATAGGGGACAAACGGAAATGTTTCCAGTCTCACATTACATTAAATGGATAGATAATGTCCACATGTATATGTCCAAAGTGGAGAAATTGAATATCTCATTAACATATATAGGGTACGGTCTCACTGTCATGTGGACATGAGGAGTTCAAGGGTCCAGTTAATAATGATAGGTCCACGAGCAGGGCTGCCTTCATCAAGAAGTGAAACCACATTCCAATCCTAAGGAAAAGCAAAAGAGAGAGGCGCCTCTGGGTGCAGACTAAAAACAAGGTTTATTTCATAAAAAGGTAATGATCATCAAACTCACATGTTGAAGGTCGTCAGTAGGCATAAAATAGTAATCAATACTGAGGAGGACATCATCCATCAAAGGTTCAAGACAGTCAAAAACAACTCCTAGCAGGGGGCTCTGCCTGTGTGTGAGGAGAGGTACCGCTGAGATGTGAGGCCGGCCGCAGCGGTGACAAGTCACAGTACTAGGTGGAGAGCATGGAAGGCTGTAAACATCCGGCGAGGAGTGATGACGTCATGAGTCGAGCGACGCGTTGCCGGGCGTACGGGTTGTGATGACGTGACAGCCGCGCCCCTTCATCAGGCTAAAGATGGATGGGATAGGGCAGCTTAAGACAACCAGAAATTGTGGTGATTGGTGTGGGTGAGGAGGGGAAGGGGCGGGACCGGGACTACAGGAAGTAACCAGAGGAACGATCAAGAAGTGTCAGCAGTGAAGTGTAAAGTGTAAGTGTCAGCAGTTAAGTGTAAAAGCATGACAATGATGGGGAGGAAGTGATGTAAAAGAAAGTTGAATTAGAATGGAGAAGATATATACTGAAAAATAAGATGAGAATGGTAATAAAAAAAAAAAAAAAAAAAAAATAAGATATAAAAAATAAAAATAAAAATAATAATAAAAAAAAAAATAAAAAAAAAAATATATAAAAGTAAAAAATAAAAAATAAAAAATAAATAAAATGATAATTAAAAAAAGAATGAAAAATAATGAAAATTAAAATAGGTTAATTAATGATATATACATGAATATGAATATGATGAGTCTATGGGGGGAGGGGGGGGGGGGAATAGGAGGGAAAAGCATATACGTATATCTATACATATACGTATACATGAACATATACAGTCCCATATGAAAAATAGAACTGGAAGGAAAGGGGGGAGGGGAACAAGAAAAAGCAAAAAATCCACATATACACATATATATACATATACATACACATGCACATGAATACATACAGGCACACATGACTATAATAAGGAAAATGTCTGATAAAACTGGAAGGACGGGTGAGGGGGGGGGGGGGGAGGGGGAGGGAAAGGCGGAGAGAAAAGAGTGGGCATGTATCTCTCCATCACACACAAATCAGACCTTATGTAAAAAAACACACAGTTAATAGACAATTAATTAAAAAGAGGTAAAAATTCTAATTATCACTAAATTAGTGGTAATTGATACAAGTTCTTATTTAAAATTATTGTAGCATATGTGTGTGCACGTATGCGCACGCAAAAAAGCGCACGCACACGGCGCACGCAGATGCAGAATAAGATTCAAAATTATTCACACAGAACCTAGACAGCTAATAATCTTGTAAAAAAGCAGAAAACTAAAATGTGTGTATAAAAGATATTAAAGGATGGTAGAAATCTCTATACTTTCGTTAATTCCTCCTGGCGATAGGGCATCTAAGGTATATATCCAAAAAGTTTCCTGGGAGCAGAGCTTCTTGAATCTTTCAGCGGGAGATAGGGATCTGGGAATTTGTTCGATTACCCATACCCTGAGTCCCACTGTCGAGCTCTGGTGGGCCGCCGCAAAGTGTCTAGGGACACTATGTGGATCGGTGCCACCTTCAATTAGCCTTCGGTGCTCACCGAACCTCTGTCTGAGAGCCCTGATGGTACGGCCTACATAGAATAAAAAGCACAAACCTATACCCAGTATGACCACCTCACACTCACCTGAACAGAATGAGTGTGATCAGGCACCTTCTAATCCCCCCATTCCTTCCTTGTTGGATATCAAACCATATGATGCTGTCATTCCTATGAGACAGCCTGAGAATCCCTTGATTCATTCCTCTTCTCGCACTTCACGTGCCTCCACACTGCCTAACATTTCCAAACATCCGTCCAAAACATCACATAAACAGGTTCCCCATAAACACAAGAACAAGAATTTGGAATTGATCAATGCTCTCAACCAATTCTACAATAGACCCAGCACTCCCCGTAGTGCCCCTAAAGATGGTCCTCCTATCCGCACTAATGTTGCTGAAATTCCTACCACCATCTCCACCAGTCCGAAATTAATTAATTATCCAGCCACTCCCAACCTCAGGCCTACAGAACCTATAGTGCCCCTGATAGAAAACCGATCTTCGAACACCCCGTCATCGAACACTTCTAACGTTCCTACAGCGAACAGTTCCACCTCCCCTTTTTTAGCGTTCGGTCCTCCTCCAGCCTCCATATCAAGAAAAAGAAAACTCACAGAAGAGGCTGTAGAGGAGGACGAACTAGAAAAACAGGCCAACACACTGAAACACCCAAAACGGTAAAGATTTTCAACTTATCTTCCCACACCCTGTCCCCTGCTGACACTTCCCTTCTGAATCGTGGACTCAATTTTGCCCCGGTAAACAAACCTAATCCTTTTGTCCTCTTCAAGGACCTAAATAGCTACATACGCAAATTAACCTTGACAAGACATTTCCAAATAAAATCACTCAAAGATCAGAATACAGATGGTGTACCCAATACTCAGACCCCCACAATATCCCCCACTGTTTCATCAGATCTCAGTATAGAGGTACCTGACCACAATATTGAGGATTTGGGTAGTTTTGACTGTGATGAATTCACATCACTGATGCTCACCCAACATCTAGCTACATCTCCGCCGATCATACGGTCCACATTAAAACCCAAGTCCATCTTTTTTTCCCACTCAATCGAAAGGCCCATACATTGAGAGCTTTTATAGAGTGGTCTATGCTGATCTAATAAAAATGTGCAATTATACATCCAAAACTCATAACCTCTCACCTTCTGAAATTACAGCGCTGAACCACCTTACCCTTGCCGGGGACTTGGTAATCAAGTCAGCTGACAAGGGGGGTGGTATAGTGCTGCTCAATAGGTCTGACTACCTAAGGGAAGCATATCGACTCCTCTCAGATAGAGCTACTTATGCTAAGCTTAGTAAAGACCCCACTGCAGAATTTGCACTGGAGGCTGACACCCTTATAAACAATGCTCTAAAAGAAGAAATCATTACGAAAGCAGAAAGTTCATTCCTGCGGAAATCTTTCTATCAAATCCCTTATTTTTATTACCTACCCAAGATTCATAAAAGCCTAGTGGATCCTCCTGGCAGACCTATTGTAGCAGCGATGGAGAGTGTCACCACAGGTTTCAGTTTGTACATAGACCAATTTTTACAGCCCATAGTCTTATCCTTACGGTCATACATACGTGATGGAACGCATCTCTTAGAGCTCCTGTCTTCTTACAGATGGGAGTCCTCTTATGTATGGCTTTCACTCGATGTATGCTCTCTGTATACTTCTATTCCACACCAATTCGGATTGATGGCATTGGAGCGATTTTTATCTACGGATCCCTTAATGAATATGCGTCAGGCCAGATTTATCATAGAAGCCACAGAGTTCTGCCTGACGCACAATTATTTTACTTTTAATGGAGATTTTTTTCATCAAATACAGGGTACGGCGATGGGAGCTAATTTTGCTCCGTCTTACGCCAATTTAGCTATGGGTTTTTGGGAAAACGAATACATCCACAATCATAACCCTTTTGCAGCAAACATAGTGTTCTTCGGCAGGTACATCGATGATGTGATTATCATCTGGGATGGTGACTCCGAGCTCATTACTCCTTTTGTGAAACACTGCAACAGTAATCCTTATGGACTTTCATTTACATCTGTCACAGACTGTGCCACCATAGCCTTTCTGGATCTAGAATTGGGTCACGAAGGTTCAGTCATCACCTCCAAAAACTATACCAAGCCTACCGCAGGCAACTCGTACTTACACTACAACAGTTGCCATTTTCCTAAGTGGATCACCAACATCCCAAAGGGACAGTTTTGTCGTCTTCGACAAAACTGCACAAAAGAGTCTGATTACACTGCACTTAGTGTTAATCTTAAAAGGAAGTTTCTGGATAAACAATACCCTGAGTCCTTGGTTGATGAAGCCTACAATCACTATCTTCACGGCAAACCTCCTAGAGATAGTACATCTTCCAAGGACTGTTCTAGCAGATTTGTCACTACCTTCCACCACAAATTTAAACACATGGAAAAAATTATATCCAAACATTGGGATATCTTACAACAGGATCCCCACCTCTCAGCCGTATTACCTTCACATCCCAAAGTCACTTACCGTAGGGCCCCTAACTTAAAGAGCAAAATTGCCCCCAGTAAACTTAAATCCACCGCACCTTCTCCTGCTGTACCCACACTCATACCCCTGGTGGGTATGTATCAGTGCCGCAAGGCCTTGTGCAAAACTTGCCACTTCGTCCATCATGGTCAGAAGTCTTTTGTCACAAAAGGTAAAACCTATATGTTAAAAGACTTTTTCAACTGCTCATCAGACTTTGTAGTCTATGGCCTGAGCTGCCCATGCGGATTGATCTATGTAGGCCGTACCATCAGGGCTCTCAGACAGAGGTTCGGTGAGCACCGAAGGCTAATTGAAGGTGGCACCGATCCACATAGTGTCCCTAGACACTTTGCGGCGGCCCACCAGAGCTCGACAGTGGGACTCAGGGTATGGGTAATCGAACAAATTCCCAGATCCCTATCTCCCGCTGAAAGATTCAAGAAGCTCTGCTCCCAGGAAACTTTTTGGATATATACCTTAGATGCCCTATCGCCAGGAGGAATTAACGAAAGTATAGAGATTTCTACCATCCTTTAATATCTTTTATACACACATTTTAGTTTTCTGCTTTTTTACAAGATTATTAGCTGTCTAGGTTCTGTGTGAATAATTTTGAATCTTATTCTGCATCTGCGTGCGCCGTGTGCGTGCGCTTTTTTGCGTGCGCATACGTGCACACACATATGCTACAATAATTTTAAATAAGAACTTGTATCAATTACCACTAATTTAGTGATAATTAGAATTTTTACCTCTTTTTAATTAATTGTCTATTAACTGTGTGTTTTTTTACATAAAGGTCTGATTTGTGTGTGATGGAGAGATACATGCCCACTCTTTTCTCTCCGCCTTTCCCTCCCCCTCCCCCCCCCCCCCCTCACCCGTCCTTCCAGTTTTATCAGACATTTTCCTTATTATAGTCATGTGTGCCTGTATGTATTCATGTGCATGTGTATGTATATGTATATATATGCGTATATATGTGTATATGTGGATTTTTTGCTTTTTCTTGTTCCCCTCCCCCCTTTCCTTCCAGTTCTATTTTTCATATGGGACTGTATATGTTCATGTATACGTATATGTATAGATATACGTATATGCTTTTCCCTCCTATTCCCCCCCCCCTCCCCCCATAGACTCATCATATTCATGTATATATCATTAATTAACCTATTTTAATTTTCATTATTTTTCATTCTTTTTTTAATTATCATTTTATTTATTTTTTATTTTTTATTTTTTACTTTTATTTTTTTTTTATTTTTTTTTTTTTATTTTTTATTACCATTCTCATCTTATTTTTCAGTATATATCTTCTCCATTCTAATTCAACTTTCTTTTACATCACTTCCTCCCCATCATTGTCATGCTTTTACACTTAACTGCTGACACTTACACTTTACACTTCACTGCTGACACTTCTTGATCGTTCCTCTGGTTACTTCCTGTAGTCCCGGTCCCGCCCCTTCCCCTCCTCACCCACACCAATCACCACAATTTCTGGTTGTCTTAAGCTGCCCTATCCCATCCATCTTTAGCCTGATGAAGGGGCGCGGCTGTCACGTCATCACAGCCCGTACGCCCGGCAACGCGTCGCTCGACTCATGACGTCATCACTCCTCGCCGGATGTTTACAGCCTTCCATGCTCTCCACCTAGTACTGTGACTTGTCACCGCTGCGGCCGGCCTCACATCTCAGCGGTACCTCTCCTCACACACAGGCAGAGCCCCCTGCTAGGAGTTGTTTTTGACTGTCTTGAACCTTTGATGGATGATGTCCTCCTCAGTATTGATTACTATTTTATGCCTACTGACGACCTTCAACATGTGAGTTTGATGATCATTACCTTTTTATGAAATAAACCTTGTTTTTAGTCTGCACCCAGAGGCGCCTCTCTCTTTTGCGTAGTCCAAAGGCAATTGGCTCATCCAAACCGGGAAAGGCTCCTGGCCTGGATGGCTTCACCCTGCAATATTCACCTTGCTCCTTCTCCCAACATTAGGCCCACACACACACACAGTGAAACTGTTCAATGCACTCGGGACAGACACCTTAAATGCTCACATATCAATCATTCCTAAGGAAGGAAAAGGAAAAGATCCCACCTAATGCGGCAGCTAAGGACCCATCTCATTACTAAATATTGACTTAAAACTCTTCATAAAAATTTTGGCCACGCAACTTGAAAACCACCTACAAACATTAGTCCACTTGGATCAAGTCGGATTTATCCCGACTAGAGAAGCATGGGACAACACAGTGAAAGTATTGAATTTAATACACACAGCTAAGGTGACCCATACCCCCAGTGTCTTTCTGGGGACCGATGCAGAAAAGGCATTTGATGAACTGGCGTTTCATGTTCGCAGTATTACGTCACATTAGCCTGGGTGAAAAGATGATACACTAGATTGCCAGTATTTACTCTAACCCGACGGCTCAGGTGAAAGCCAATGGGGTCCTGTCCGACCATTTCCCTATATCCAAAGGAACCAGACAGGTATGCCCCCTGTCCCCTCTCCTTTTTACGATCTCCCTAGAAACTTTGTGTAAAATCCAACTAAACTCAGATATTAAGAGAGTGACTGTGGGGAACACACAACATAAAATATCGGCTTATGCTAACGACATGCTCTTTTCCATCACACGCCTAGTGGTGTCCCTCCCTAACCTCCTTCATGAATTTAAAGCGTACGGCCGAATCTCCAACCTGAAAATTAACTTTGGTAAATCGGAAGCCATGGGAGTCAAGATTAGAGGTCGACCGATATGGGTTTTTCTCTGGCCAATGCCGATACTTAGAAATCACGGTGGCAGATGGCCGATATATGATGCCGATTTTTTTGGGCCCACACGTTAGGCCAATTTTTTTTTTTTTTCCCCTTCATCTCATAAAATCTAACAGTTAGACCCCTTTCACACTAGAGCGTTTTTTCAGGCGCTTTTGGGCTAAAAATAGCACCTGTAAAGTGCCTGCAAAACTGCTTCCCTGCAGTCTCAGTGTGAAAGCCCGAGTGCTTTCACACTGAGGCGATGCGCTGGCAGGATTTTAAAAAAAAGTCCTGCAAGCAGCATCTTTGGAGCTGTGTATACAGCTGCTCCACCACTCCTGCCCATTTTAATGAATGCGCACCGCAGCCGAAGCGCCTGCAAAGCATTTCGGCAGCGGTGCATTTAAGCATTTCGGCAGCGGTGCATTTAACCCCTTCCTCAGCCACTAGCCTCCAAACCTCCAATCAGTTCACTTGTATGTATAATTTTTTTTTTTTTTTTTTTTTTTTTTTTTTAAATCTAACACACACACCTCTTAAAATATTAAATACACAAAAACAGGTAATCAAAACTTTTGGATGAAAAAAAATGGGCTAACTTTACTGCTTAGTTTTTTTTTTTCATTCATTAGTGTATATTTTCAAAAAAAATTGCGTTTGAAAGACCGATGCGCAAATACCGTGTGACATAAAATATTGCAACAACCGCTATTTTATTCCCTAGGGTCTCTGCTATATATATATATATATATATATATATATATATATATATATATATATAATGTTTAGGGGTTCCAAGTAAATTTCTAGCAGAAAATACAGGAATTTTACTTGTAAGCAACAAGTGTCAGAACAGATTTAGTCTTTAAATGGTTAAACTGAGAACTCCTACACATGGAGTTCAGTCCATTGATAAGTAGAAACATTGTATCTTTTTAACTTCTTTTATCAGACTTGGCAGGCTGCCTAGAGGGGAGAGAAGTGCTCCACAGAAAACTTCAGGTAACTTGCACTGACTTCTATTAGGCCCCTTTACACTGGGGCAGTGGGGGCGTCGGCGGTAAAACAGCACTATTTTTAGCTGTTTTACTGTCGTTTTTGCGGCGGTTTTCGGCCGCTAGCGGTGCGGTTTTAACCCCCACTGGCGGCCGAAAAAGGGTTAAAGCCGCTCGCATAGCGGTACAGAGGCGGCTCTAGACTTTGTGAGGCCTTAGGCAAAACTTAGACATGAGGCCCCACTGTATTATGAACTGTATTAGGAGGGTACAGTATAGGGGAGTGGACAGTACAGGGGGTAGGTAAGTGGGCATAATAAAGATATATTTTCCTCAAGCAGAGCTGCACAGGGAAGCTGCTCTCATAGATCCTACCTATTCTGGTAGGCTGTCACAAAGAGAGAAATAAAGGGGGATGGGTGGAGAAAGAAAGAAAGAAAGAAAGAAAGAAAGAAAGAAAGAAAGAAAGAAAGAAAGAAAGAAAGAAAGAAAGAAAGAAAGAAAGAAAGAAAGAAAGAAAGAAAGAAAGAAAGAAAGAAAGAAAGAAAGAAAGAAAGAAAGAAAGAAAGAAAGAAAGAAAGAAAGAAAGAAAGAAAGAAAGAAAGAAAGAAAGAAAGAAAGAGAGAAAGAGATGGAAAGAGAAAGATGGAAAGGAAAGAAAGACGGAAGGAAAGAAAGACAGAAAGAAAGAAAGATGGAAAGAAAGAGAAAGAGAAAGAGAGAGGGGGATGGAGAAAGAAAGAGAGAGAGGGGGGATGGAGAAAGAAAGAGAGAGGGGGATGAAGAAAGAAGGGAAAGAAGAACATCCCCTACATCAGTGTACTCACTGAGGGGCAGGAGGGACTGGATGGATGGATGGATGAATCAGACTACCCTTGTCCTTTTCTGTTTGCTGGGCTTCAGCTTGAATCTTCCCGCCCACACATCCCCTTCTCTGAGGCAGAACAGAGAACACTGCCGAGAAGGGTGGGCGGGGCAGACACAGGAGGAGAGGGCGGGAGGAGGAGGAGCAGAAGCTCTCTCTCTTCTGTCTGGCTGTCCGGGCAGAAGGGGGAGGGGGGAGATCTGTCAGAGCAGGCTCTACTGAGCGGCTCTCCCTCCCTGCCTGTGATCCGGAGATGTATGTGAGCTCCGATCACACGTCTCACTTGCCTCCTGTTATCTCTCCCTGTAGCAGGGCGAGGGGACTCGGGACAGAGATCTCTGCTGCTGAATGAGGCGGCTCTCTAATTAGGTAAACTAGCCAGCTGTGCGAGGCCCCTATGACTGAGAGGCCACCGCCTATTTCGCCTAATTAGAGAGCCGCCTCTGCCGTGGTATTGCCGCGCTGCCCCATTGATTTCAATGGGCTGGAGCGGTGAATACACTGCTCCAAAGATGCGGCTTGCAGGAGTTTTTCTTCTCCTGCCAGCGCACCGCTTCAGTGTGAAAGCCCTCTGGCTTTCACACTGAACAAACCGTAGAGGCTGTTTTCGGTCGGTTTGCAGGTGGTATTTTTAGCGCAATAACGCCTGCAAACCGCCCCAGTGTGAAAGGGCTCTTACAGAAGTCATTTGCAAGTCGCGCTGAAGTTATAATCGGCCTTTTTTTATCAGCACAATCGGCCGATGCCGATTAATTAAAATAACGCCATATCGGTCGACCTCTAGTCGAGATATCCCCATCCCTTCTTCGGACCCTAAAGTCGAACTTTGGGTTCCGATGGACAGACGGCCCTGAAACACCTGGGGACGCTTGTTCCTGCTAACCTATCCCAAACGTTTGACTTAAAATCCCCCCCCCCCCCCCTACTGACCAAAACACGTGCCCTACTAGAAACATCAAGGCTTGCACTCGTGGTTTGGTAGGTGTAACCTCCTAAAGATGTGCATTCTCCCAAACTATCATTTATCTCTTTCAGGCCCTACCGATCGCCATACCCACACAATTCTTTAAACAAGTCCATTCCCTTTTTCTCAAGTTCATCTGGGCACATAAACGTCCTTGTATTCCCCGACACTAATTATCACTCCCCAAATCACACGGAGGCATTGCAGTGCCTGACGTAATGAAATATTACCAAGCGACTCTACTCAGTAGATTGATCTCCACTCTACAAACTCTGGGCACAAATCGAGCAAGCTCAAACAGAAACTACATTAAAAAAGGAGACCCATGGTGTTTAGACCTACCACGTACGTTAAAAATTTCACCCCGATTGGACCCACACTGCGAACAGGCTCGAAACTTCTCACAAGCCTCCCCGTCTACACATGACTCTCCCCCATTTCCAATATTAGGGAATCCCCAATTCCTACCAGGCTCCCACGATCAAAGACTCTGACACCTACTTCAATCCGGACATTACTAAGCGTCTAACTTCTTGGAGAATTGAAAGACAGGGTTTGGGACTTTAAATGATGAATTCATGAAAGGACCCAGGGATAAGACAATGTAGTACGGATGTGTTTATTAGTATAAAACACCCAGCAGAGCGTGCATTTGAAACTACATAATAGTAGGCATACATCAGAATAGACATATATAACAGAGCATGATGCAGGAAACCATAAAACACAGTAAAGCGACTACTTAAATCGCATTGCTATACAATCCTTTCACAAGTGAGAACATTAAAACCAAGGTTGGTCCTAGAATAAAATTATGTTGCATCTGTGTGTGCCCGACGCGTTTCATGGCATACCGGCCAATCTTCAGGGGCGGATGCATGACTGAGTAAAATCTGCAAAAGAACATAAATATATCGTGTAATTATGGTCATATCACCCAATAACTAAGGGAAACTAAAAATAGAGATGAAAATAAATCCAGCTCCAGCCAACTTACTCAATTGTAGAGTGCGAAAATGTGCGTGCGAGTCAGAGCACATAGGCCAACAAATGGTCTGCAGACCGGGAGCTGAAGTGGGGCCAGTGGAAAACAACGACCATGGACATATTTCCAGGTGGGCAGATGTCCACCTGACAGGTGGAAAATGCAGGGGCTTCAATCTAAATGAATAATAGAAGTCATGAGTGACACAATAGGTTGGATGGAAGTGGACCAACCACCCCCAACCCCAGTAGAACCATAAACAAAAAATGTATATGTACCTGGATTGCCCCAAGGAGACACAAAGCCCAACAGTAAGGATGTGTCAGAAAGTTAGGAGTGGACTGCAAGAGATGGCCGAGGTGATTATGCCAAGTGTTTGTCCAACAAGCCCAGCTAACGTCACGCTGGCATATCATGAGGGAGGCACGTCCGGACCAAAAGGCGGCCAAAGCTGCTCATTTGAAGCCAGGCGAAGCCCCCTATTGGATAGCCAGGATCACATGACTCGTCCCAACATTCCAACGTCGGAGGCGTCTGGTATGTCGGGCGGGTGCGTGACGCCGATGCGCTGAGGAGAGGCCCACCCATCTCCTCGCACCCAATGATGAGTGGCCAAAAGGTGGAGATGGGAGGGCACCTGAGAGCATCGCAGCTCCCGGAAGTGCAGACGGACGGACTGAAATGCGTCGGGCACACACAGATGCAACATAATTTTATTCTAGGACCCACCTTGGTTTTAATGTTCAAACTTGTGAAAGGATTGTATAGCAGTGCGATTATTTAGTTGCTTTACTGTGTTTTATGGTTTCCTGCATCATGCTCTGTTATATATGTCTATTCTGATGTATGCCTACTATTATGAATGTATTTTCAAATGCACGCTCTGCTGGTTGTTTTATACTAATAAAACACATCCGTACTACATTGTCTTATCCCTGGGTCCTTTCATGCATTCCTCATTTAAAGTCCCAAACCCTGTCTTTCGATTCAATTAATAGGGATGGAGATTATGTTCTCATAAGTCTCTCTCAACTTCTTGGAGAATGGCAACTGGTTATCCATCACCTCCTTAATGGCTCCTACAGGTCCATTCGGCCTTACCTTTTTGTCCGCTTTACAAATTACACCAATTCCTACTTTCTTTACCAAGCCCGAGAGGCTTTAGTCGCCAGTTGACCACTTTTGAAGAATCCTGTTCTGAGGAAGGAACTCTACCAAGGGTCCTTTCCAAAACCTATAGTTTACTGAACTGTCCTACTGAACAACCAGATTTACCCTGTCTGAAACGCTGGAAAACAGAACTAAGGTGCAGTTTCTCGACAAAACAAAAATACAACATTATACGGTTCGCCCTTAAATCATCCATTTGCACGAAAACCCAAGAGACCAATTACAAAATCCTTACAAGGTGGTACCACATGCCAGACCTTTTACATGATTTCTATCCTACCACCACAGATCGCTTCTGGAGGTGCCAGGAGGGAAAGGGAACACATACATATTTTTTTGTCTTGCCCTAAAATTGAAAATTTCTGGAAGGAAGCGAGGAGAATCACTCAGGAATTCACTGACTTTAAGATCCCGGAACGACCCGGCTTTCTTTCTGTTGTATGTGTCGTCCATCCTAGAAAAAAAAATATACAATAAGTCCATAATACGTCACCTGTTAAATGTCGCCAAATCCTGCATACCCCTGAATTGGAAAAACCCTCATCCCCCTTCTTTAGGCAGTTGGAGTTAAAAGGTAGAAGAAATTAACAAAATGGAAGATTTGATATTAACAGCACAACACAAACAGGAAAAATACTCCAAGATTTGGAGACTTGAATATGTTCATTTTTTCTGATGAAGGAAAAGCCCTGCTGGGCCCATAACCGGCCCAAAACCCGTTCCTAAAGACAGTATGTCAGTGTTGAGAGACATGGTATGCTTCAGCCTCCCCAATATCCCCTCTCCTGACCCCATCTCACCCCCCCCCCCCCTCTTTTTTTCTGAACTCATCTATTTCCCTACTCTACCCCAATTTTGCGAAACAGTTAAAAAAAAAAAAAAAAAAAAGGTAGGTTCCACGCCCCTTTCATAGGACTGTTTTTATGTACACAACCACATGTAGATACCAGAGTACAATGCGGAATTAATAGCAGTGATGTTTTATTAAAGTATCTTTTTTTTTTCAATGTTTTATTATGGTCTACAACTCTGTCTCCTCCTCTCCATTGCCCCTTTCCGTGGGGGTCCCCCAAGGCTCGGTTCTTGGACCCCTTCTCTTCTCCATCTACACCTCCTCCCTCGGTCACTTAATAACTTCCCACGGCTTCCAATACCACTTATACGCTGATGACACCCAAATCTGTCTACTCCTCACCTCACTCCTTCGGTCTCCTCTCGCATTACTAACTGACATATCAGCATGGATGTCGCACCACTTCCTTAAACTAAATCTCTAAAACTGAGCTATTAATATTCCCCCCGCCCGTGCACCCCTCCATGACTTTTCCATCAAAATCAACAATGCAACCGTCAGTCCCTCCCCTCACGCCAGGGTACTAGGTGTAATCCTAGACTCTGACTTGTCATTTCAGCCTCAAATCCAATTGTCAAAAGTTTGTAGAATTCACCTCCGTAACATCTCTAAAATTCGCCCCTTTTTAACAAATGAAACCACCAAGCTCCTCATTCACTCCCTTGTTAACTCTCACATTGACTATTGCAACTCCCTTCTCATTGGCTTACCTCTCCATAGGCTATCCCCTCTTCAGTCTATCATGAATGCTGCTGCCAGACTTATCCACCTTACCAACCGCTCAGTGTCTGCCAACCCTCTACTCCAATCCCTACACTGGCTCCCAATCACCCAGCGAATTAAATTCAAAATACTAACCACAACATACAAAGCCATTCACAACTCTGCCCCAAGCTACATCACTAATCTTGTCTCCAAATATCATCCAAATCGACCTCTCCGCTCCTCTCAAGACCTCCTGCTTTCAAGCTCTCTCATCTCCTCCTCCCATGCTCGTCTCCAGGATTTCTCCAGAGCCTCTCACATCCTCTGGAACTCGCTACCTCCATCTATCCGGCTATCCCCTACTCTTGCTACCTTCAGGCGATCCCTGAAAACTCATCTCTTCAGGAAAGCCCATCACGTCTCCAACTAATCTCCTACCACTTCCACCAGCTCATTCCCCTCAGTTACAACCTTTTGTACCACCTGCCCCACCCTATTAGATTGTAAGCTCTTCTGAGCAGGGCCCTCTTAATCCTCTTGTATTTTATTGTATTATAACTGTATTGTCTACCTTTTATATTGTAAATTGCTGCGTAAACTGTTGGCGCTATATAAATGCTGAAGAATAATAATAATAATAAATATTATTATTATTATTATGCAATGCAAATGTCAAATGTTTTATATCGGAAAAACCAAGCGACTTTTCTTCTGCCGAATAAAAGACCATGTTTCATTAATACACAAGAAGCGTATGGAAATTCCCATAAGTCAACACATTGGTTTATACCATAATTTTGATAGTAGTTACATGCACTTTTTTGCTCTTGAACACATCCCCCCTGGCGACAGAGGGGGGGGGGGGGGGGGGCGGGGACTATGATAAGGTGCTTCTTCAAAAGGAGGCACGCTGGATACATGAGCTATCAGCTCTAAAATATCCAATTCTCAATGATGCATTTAGCTTTAAACCCCTTCTATAAATCATTTCTTAATTTCATTCTAGTTGACTTCCTGGATTTACCTTCATCTTTATTCATTTTTCAGTTTTATTTTGTATTGCATTCCATCTATATTGCATTTATTTGTATGTTTTTCCTTTTTCATATTTATCTGATACTATGCCCTTCACGGGCTGACTCTTCAAAATTTAAAATCAATATTTTTTCAAAAAATAATGTATATATTATTAAGTTCAACTTCTCTCACTCACAAGTGTCCCTGTCTGCCTACTCTTGGTCCACACAGACGCCAGGAGCACTCACGAGGCGGCCGAGTAATCAATCGCTCTCCACCTGTGTGCCTTCTGAAGTGTTAGTCCCGGGGTTGTTCAGAACGGTGGTATTATTATCATTCACACACTTTATACATTTTATAAAACGTGCCCTCTTGGATTTAACATGCACAGTGGTACTTATTGATTTATCTATTGTACGTTTCTATGTCCTGTAACGTTGTCAGCTCTAGTTCATAGACTTATTTGACTGATCTACTGCACTGGTTATAATTATTATCCCTTTTCCAAGATGGCCCCTGAGGCTTCAGTTGTCTCCCAGACACACCGCGCGTACATCCCGGTTGGCGAATGCGCACTGGTAGCTGCTGGCGCTTTCAGCGTCATGCCTTCCGATGTTACCACTCCCCCTGTTCGTTCACTCCCCTTGCCTCCTCACTACCCGTCCGCATCGCAGCGGTGACGTCAGACGCCGTCGTGATGGAGGGAATATAAGAATGCGGTTTTCATACCGCTACCTTCTGCTGCAGGCTCCTCACCAAGGGGAGAGTTTGTGTCTCTCCCCAATCCCTTGTCTGCCCGATCTCATCCAACTGGTAAGTGCCCCTGTACAGCCATGTCTGACCTATATACAGGCTGTGTTCGGGGTTGCATTGCTGATTTGTGTTTTTTGCTGTCCTTTGTTTCTTAGGAACACCTTTAAACTTCACTGTCTGGAACTTCATATGTATGACTTCCAAATGATGGATTAGGGCCCCTAGTGGATTTTGATCAATTACCGCTTTGTAAATTGTTTATGAGGTGGTTGTGCCTCTAACAAAGATTCTTTAATTCCATTAAAAGGTACTAATTTTCAACATAATGATCAGTGTGGTTGCCCTCTTAAATTATGAACCCTTTATTTCACAACCTCTTTTCCTTTTATTAAGGATACACAAATTCTATATCCCTCTGTGGCCAAAAACGACGGGAACTTCTGATGATAGAGACATAGTTGAAATCTCCTATATCACTGATGCCATTTACTGGCCTCTTTTATTAAATACAATTAGCCTTCTATGTGCGGCAGCCTGGTAAGATTACCAATATCAATGGATACTCTAGATGTTTAAGAACTGTATGAATTATCTCGATAGAGATAGAGATGATAGAGATGATAGAGATAGAGATAGAGATGATAGAGATAGAGATGATAGAGATGATAGAAATAGAGATGATAGAGATGATAGAAATAGAGATGATAGAGATGATAGAGATAGAGATGATAGAGATAGAGATAGAGATGATAGAGATAGATACACACACACACACACACACACACACACACACACACATTTGAAGATTTTATATTGTATTAATACAATAGTATATCTTATTTCTGTTTTCTCCATTATCTACAGTACACCATAATTTATGCCAAAACTCCTGAGGAAGCTCCAAACTGAGCGAAACATGTAGAGTGGTATTTTAGTCAAGTGGTACTCTTTCGATTATCTGCCCACTAGTAGATGTGGCGTCTTTGATATTCAAGCATTGTTTTTAAGTGAAAACTTTGTCATATTTGTTTTAAATGTAATAAAAATTATTTTTATGGATAAAGCTATACATGTTTTCCTACTTTACCTACTTTGATATGCAAACACCTTAAAACTCCCGGGGTCTTCCAACCCCTATTCCCCCTTTTTTTCTCTTTATACCAAAATGGTTGTATGAGGGAGCAATCCCACCATGTGTGTTTTAAGGTGCCTTGCTCCTGGTTACTATACCAACAAAGATCTGAGGTAGTAGGAAAGCACGGTCTTAATTTAACTGGTGTAGTGTACCAGTGTGTGAGAAGTTTAAAGAAGGTTTCTTGGAAAAGAGCACTAATTGAGCATTTATGTGCTTATAAGCATGCGTGCATTCATTGTTCGTCATTGAATGTAGTGTTCAATGAGGAACAATGTAAGGCAACTTACGTTTATCCAACCCCAGTGCATTGGAAGATTGTAACCAGGAGTATACGAAGGATGTAGTTTTGTCAGTCTTAGCGCCATCCAAGCATAATGATACTAGGGTATTCAGGTGTCTTTTAAAGTTTGGGAGTTGTGTTGTATTAGAAATGTAGCTATGAATTTGACGGTATGCCCATCTTGTCATGTCTGTGGTATAAGATTTCACTTTGTCCCGTTTTACACAATGTGTAGCCAGAAGGAGCTTGGTTTTGTATGTTTGTGTCAGGGTTGTCATGCCTGGTGCGAAGTCCGGGTTGAAACCTAATGGTGTCATGGGTCCTGGTGATGACGAGTCGATCCCCTTTATGGCTTTTTTAAATCCCCCAAGTGTTGCTCCTACTAAATGTTGATGTTTTAAAGTGATTGGACATGATTCCCAAGGATTTCAAGGTGATTACAGTGGGGCAAAAAAGTATTTAGTCAGCCACTAATTGTGCAAGTTCTCCCACTTAAAAAGATGAGAGAGGCTTGTAATTGTCATCATAGGTATACCTCAACTATGGGAGACAAAATGTGGAAACAAATCCACACAATCACATTGTCTGATTTTTGAATTTGCAAATTATGGTGGAAAATAAGTATTTTGTCAATATCAAAAGTTCATTTCAATACTTTGTTTATATATCCTTTGTTGGCAATGACAGAGGTGAAACGTTTTCTGTAAGTCTTCACAAGGTTGTCACACACTGTTGCTGGTATGTTGTCCCATGCAGATCTCCTCTAGAGCAGTGATGGTTTGGGGCTGTCGCTGGGCAACACAGACTTTCAACTCCCTCCAAAGGTTTTCTATGGGGTTGAGATCTGGAGACTGGCTAGGCCACTCCAGGACCTTGAAATGCTTCTTACGAAGCCACTCCTTCGTTGCCCGGGCGGTGTGTTTGGGACTCCTGAATTTTGCAGAAAACTAGAGATTCCCATACCAGAAGACTGTTCTGAGAAAAGGCCAAGACGAAAAAAAAAACACCATGAACGGAAAGAATAATTAATACTACTGACTCAAAAAAGAACCCCCCCCTCCCTTTTTTTTTCTCTCCCTATGCTCTTATGCTTCACTTGAAATTACGGGCAGGGGGAGATGAGAGGGGGGTGGAAGAGGGGAGGCCTTGAAGGGTGGGATTGGGAGGCAGTGTAAAATTTTAAAAATTAACAATAGGGGTGTAGAGACTGACACGCTCCGGAGGTGATTTTTGACAGCGCCATACAGAACTCAGGCCAAAGTTAGCAGGGGGACAAGGAGGTCCCTAAGGAAGTGCTCGGGACAATGGGGTCAAGATACCAACAGAAGAGGGAGAGGGGGGGAAGAAGGGGATGGAGGGGGAGGGGAGAGGGGATGGAGGGGGAGGGGAGAGGGGATGGAGGGGAGAGGGGGGAGGGGAGATCTGGTTGTCCTTATTTGTGTACTGAACCAAGAAAGGGGAATAAGAGAAGAAAAAATAAATAATAATGACTGACGTTAAGTTTATTACATACAATGTAAGAGGGCTAAACTCCCCGGAAAAAAGACATATAGAGTTGAGAGTTGGAAAGGTATTCCGCCAAGATAATTTTACTACAAGTGACGCAAATAGCAATGGATTCAAATATCAAAATATACTCACGGGCAATCCCAACTTGGTTCTATGGCGACTCCCCAAACAAAAGGGCAAAAAGGAGTCACCATAGGAATATCGAAAAACATCAAATAAAAAAAAATCAAAAAGATATACATTAGCAAACGTATATTTTCCCAATAGACACCCTAAAAAATATCGGAAGGGGGATTCTCAATGCCCTAATGGAGTTTAAAGAAGGCCACTTAGTATTAGCGGGGGATTTTAACTTCTCAATAGATCATGATCTCCATAGTACGTCTGGTGCAACGATTCGAGAAAATAAACTAAAACTGATTAAAAAAAAAAAAAAAAAGTACAGTCAACAGTTAATTGACGTATGGAGGATAACATATCCAAGTAAAAAGGACTACACATTTCACTCAACTGTGCACGATATGTACTCAAGATTAGATTACATCCTGGTGGATCATGAAATACTGGAGTATGTAGTTATATGTTATATTATGGAACTATGTAGTAGAGGCATCGATTGGAATAATTTAAATCTCTGATCATGCTCCTGTAACAGTAAGGATAAGATTCAATGATAAGGAGCACGGAAAAGGGAACTAAAGATTGAATGAAGATCTCATAGACCATGTAGAAGTTGGAAAAATAATAACGACTAAAATTTAACAATACTTCAGCACAAATGACACACCAGACGTGACAAAGGCAACAATTTGAGAGGCCCATAAAGCCTATATTAGGGTAAAATTGATTTCTACAGGAGCTGGAAAAAAGAAAGAAAGAAAAATGAAATAAAAGAACTATATGAGCTGGAACAAAAATACATAAAACACAAACTAGATATAGAAACCCATCAGAGGATTGTCATAAAAAGGGGACAGTTAGGAGATATGATGGAACAAGAAACTAGGAAGGTATATAAAATTGTAGCAAAAGAAAAGTATAAGTGGGGGAATAAGCCTGGGAAATACTTAGCAAAAATTTCAAAGCAAAAAAAAAAAAAAAAAAAAATTATATAGAAAAGATAAAAAACGAGAAAAGGTTAACAGGAAATATAAAATAACTGAGATTGCAAATGCTTTTAAAACATACTACAGTGCATTATATGCTATCAGAAACAATGAATCACAACAGGAGGAGGAGAGTAGGAAATCTAAAATACAGGAGTATCTAGCGGAAGTCAATCTTCCAAAAATAACAGCAGAAATTGCAGCGATATTAGATGAACGAATTACCCACAATGAAATTTATAAAGCTTTAAAGCAAACACCAGGGGGGAAAGCCCAGGCCCAGATGGCTATATGATTAAATGTTATAAAAGATTTAAAAGAAAAACTAGTCCCAGTATTATGTAATTTTTTAAATAAAACAGGGGAAAATGAGGAAATAAAAGGATATTAGCCAATATCACTAATAGCAAAAGTAGGGGAAAAAAAAAAGAACTATTTGTTCTAACTACCGCCCCATAGCGTTGTTAAATGCAGACAAAAAGCTATACACAAAAATTCTGGCATCAAGACTAAAAAACCTCATGCCAGACTTGATAAACGTAGACCAAGCAGGATTTGTGCCAGGAAGGGAAGGTAGGGATAATAGGATAAGAACTATGTTATTAATGAAGAGTAAATCCTGAATGTTTCTTATTTCGATCGATGCTGAAAAAGCATTTGACCAACTAGATTGGGGATTTATGATGAATGCACTGCGGAGTGTATAGGATTGGGACCAATCACGCAATCAGCGCGAGTAGAAAAAAAAAAAAAAAAAAAAAAAAAAAAAAAACAACGATTACTGATCTTTTGTTTACATCATGTGATCAGCTGTCATTGGCTGACAGCTGATCACATGGTAAAGGGCAGGAACCGGCCCCTTACTCGGATCAGTGATCAGCCGAGTCTCAGTGACTCGGTGATCACAGCGCGCTCGGCCTCCCGGGAACTCAGGGCCGCGCTGTGGCCGTCATTCGGCCATAGCGCGGATGTCAAGTGGTTAAAAAAAAAAAAATTTTTGCTAAAAATCCACTCAAATCAGTGGTCATCAACCCTGTCCTCAGGGCCCACTAACAGGCCAGGTTTTATTTGTTACCTTGGGGAGATGCAGACTAGAATACTACAATCACTGTGCAGCAAATGATATCATCTGTGATGTATTTCAGTTATCTTGCAAACCTGGCCTGTTAGTGGGCCCTGAGGACAGGGTTTATGACCACTGCACTAAATCATTATTAGCAGATAGAGCTGCTAAAATGAGAATCACCATTTTTTTTGCCTAGAATAAAGATCACAAGTCTCATGGCGTAACATTATCTTTCACATTACACAAAAAAATGGGGCTAACTTTACTGTTTAGTTTTTTTTTTTTAATGCATTTGAAGTGTATTTTTCCTCCAAAAAAAAATGCGTTTGAAAGACCGCTGCACAAATACAGTGTGATATAAAGCATTGCAACAAACCCCATTTATTCCTTAGGGTCTTTGTGAAATATAAATATATATATATATATATATATATATATATATATATATATATATATATATATATATACACATACACACTCACATACATATACACTCAGACTCTGTTGTGTCCATGTGTGAAAATAAATGAGTTGATTCCTGCTTGACCCTCAAGACAAAGCATCTTGTCTCGTATTTGGGGGAGAATTATTTGTATGGGTTCCTGGTTCAGCTGATTGAAGCGTTCGGTAGCTGCCTTTGTGTTTGGGTATGGAATGTCCTAAACCACTTTAACCCCTTTCATACTCGGGGTGTCGTTACAAGCATGTAATGCGTTTTTGCAGCAATTTGTGGTTTTTAATCTGCCCAACAACAAATTGGCCAAAAAAAATGCAAAAACGCAAATAGCAGAAAAATCACATGTGCAAAAATCAAAAATGAATGAAATGTTTAAAATTTACTTGTTTTTAACATTGGTTTTTAAAAGGAACGTCATTTCTGGAAGAAAACCACATACACTGTCTGAAAATTCCTTTGACCAAGAAGTATTCTATTTCCAAATTTTCCCGTCACTGTGATTGAAAATTATTTGACGCCACTAACGATTAGAAATCTAACACTCTTAAAATTACATTTTTTTGATGGAAGACATGGATTGTTTTTTTAATAAATTTTTAGCTGAGTCTGATCATATTTACCCTTTAATAGTATATACAGTATATCTCCTCTGTCATTCTCAGAGTGGATTAGATATTTTGCTCCCTAACCATATAGTTGGTTATTTATATTTACCACTGCATAGAGATATTTAACCACTGCACATAAATGGCCGGGTGGGCGCTCTCTCCTGAATGAATATCCAGGAGCATCCCTCAGAAGGAGGCGGATCGCACAATCCCTATGCGCTCCGGACATAGCGCATCTCTGATCGGCAGAAGGGCTCTGTGATTGGCCCTCCTGATCACATGACGACCGTGTCAAATCACGGCCATCATGTGATGTAAACAGAGACGGTTGTTAGGCAATCGGCTCTCCTCACACAGAAGTTGTCGGTGAGGAGAGCGGATCGCTACAGCCGGCTGGTGATAAGTGAGTATGAGCTGTTTTTTACAGCTTTTTACTCAATGATCACCAGTGTAAAACACAAAATGTAAAACACACATGTACACAATGTAAAACACACGCTCCCACATAGTAAAAACACCTGTCCCCCACAGATCTAACAGTAAAATCACATGTCCCAATGATTATCTGCACACATGTCTGTGATCACCTGCACATGTCTGTACATGATCATCTGCATACATATGTCCGTGATCACACAAACCAATTATACACTTAACGGGATTTTTTTTTTACCAAAGACATGTAGCAGAATACATGTTGGCTTAAATTTATGACAAAATTCGATTTTTTTCGCTTATATCGCAAAAAATAAAAACCACCAAAAGAAAGCTCTATTTGTGCAAACAAAATGATAAAAATTTCATTTTGGTACAGCGTAGCATGACCGCGCAATTGTCATTGAAAGTGTGACAGCGCTGATAGCTGAACATTGGTCTGGGAAGGAAGGGGGTGAAAGTGCCCAGTATTGAGGTGGTTAAGAATAAATTGCCCTTTTTTTTTTTTTTTTTTTTTTTTTTTTACATATTACCTAAATTATACACCACACATTTATTTTATTAACCGATTAATCAAAAACATAAAATCGGCCAACTAATCGATTATGAAAATAATCGTTAGTTGCAGCCCTACTGTAATTAACATGGATTGTTTGAAGATTTTCATCAATTTACAGAACATGCCCACAACTTTGATGATTTTTTTTTTTTTTTTTATTGTGAAGCAAACAACAAATAGGACAAAATAACAGAAAAAGTCAACGTGCATAACTATTCTCCCCCCTAAAGTCAATACTTTGTAGAGCCACATTTTGCGGCTATCACAGCTCCAAGTCGCTTTCCATAAGCCTCTATGAGCTTGCCACATCTTACCACTGGGATTTTTGCCCATTCCTCCTTGCAAAACTCAGCTCCTTCAAGTTGGATGGTTTGCGCTTGTGAACAGCAATCTAAGTCTGACCACAGATTTTCTATTGGATTGAGGTCTGGGCTTTTTTGACTAGGCCATTCCAACACATTTACAAGTTTCCCCTTAAACCACTCAAGTGTTGCTGAAAAAAACAAAACAAAAAAAAAACAAAAACATTTTGCTTAAATTTTTAATCGATTGTACCTCAACTCGATTCAAAATTTAAATCGATTTTTTCCCCAGCCCTATTTGGGACTTGTTTTTTTAATTATTTTTACTAGTAATGGAGGCGATCTGCGATTTTTAGCAGGACTGCGACATTGCGGCGGACAAATCTGACCCCAAAATGACACTTTTTGGGTACCAGTGACATTACTATATTGATCAGTGCTACAAAAATGCACTGATCAATGTAAAATTGACATTGGCAGGGCAGGGGTTAACACTAGGGGCGATCAAGGGGTTAAGTGCATTTCCTGGGTGTGTTCTAACTATAGGGGGGTGGGCTCACTGGGACATGACAGAAATCACTGTTACCAATCACTTGGAACAAAAGATCTGACATGTCACCAGGCAGAACAAGGAAACCTGGATGCCCCTGGATGATGTCATTCTATTCCGAAACGCATAGGGTGGAGGACGACACGCTGACGTCACCTCCAGTAGGACAGGTCTGTCCGAGTGTGTTCGGCCGACACATCGGACTTTAGGCTTGGTTATGAAGCAACTTCTGCTAGTGTGTTTTTGTCTTACTACCCAATAAATTTTTTAAAAGGTTTTACACCATCGGAGTTTCCCTATTTCTGTTACATGCCATGCATACCATCTGAGCAGATTTATCTAATGTGATGAGCCGAGGTCCTAGCAGCAGACCAGCACGGGAAATACACTTCTTGTCACAGCTGTCATGCTTTTCATGATCCTTTGTAATGGGGGATCATGCCTGTCTGGTAAGAAGTAACCCCTTCTATACCGGTGGTGGATCACATTTCTACGTTACACAGTAGTTGAAGATCTTCTTATGCGGACTATATTGCTTTTTTTTCCCCCTTTTGTTTTGCACGGGTGGATGATATTTGCCATCAGCGATCACAGAGACTTTGTGTATTTACACAAACCTAGTTTGGTTATTATACAATACATAATTTTGTAGTGATTATATATTTCACTTAGTTTTATTATTCATGGTTTATGTTCATTTAGTCTTTAAGTGGTTAAACTATCCTCATCTACAGCCAGAAGTTCATTCCTTTGAACATAATAAAACAAGATGTTACAATGTTTCTCTATCTCTGAGTGATAGTGTGACAAACTTGGCAGTCTGCCTTTTTTTTTTGTTTTTTTGTTTTTTAAAGCGGTCGGCTTGAGCAAAGAACTCTGCACCGAATAGAGGAAATGCTGCATTAAGATCACAAGGGGGGGGGGGGGGGGTTGAATCAAGATCCAGATTCTTTAACAATTAATAATGCAGCTCTACCACCTAGATTCAGAGCTCCTGCAGCTGGAGGACTCTCAGCCCCATCTGAGATAAGGCACCCACTAACCATGGGGAAATCCAGAAATGCATTAGTTTCCTGGTCCCACACACCCAGGGAATCTGGGACGCAGCTGGGCCAAAACACTCCAGACCCAAACAGCAGGTTAACACAGATGCCTTGCAAAATGCCCAACATGCTTCTCAGGCCTCTAGCCGCAGCCCACGGCGTGCTCAACAGCCCCAGGCTCACACTCGCAGCTCATACCGAGCGACCACCACACCATAGTAGCAAACATTAAAGACACTGTCTGTTGCAATTTCTGACCTGCACCACAACATACAGGCGACTGCAACAAGGCTACATGACGTGGAGAAGGCTACTGCCCACCACAAGGTCGCAATTCGCCATAATTCCAAAGTAGCCAATCACACGCTGCAATTGAGAGATCTTCAACAGCATCTTGAAGACTTATGCCCCGTACACACGGTCGGATTTTCCGATGGAAAATGTCCGATCGGAGCGTGTTGTCGGAAATTCCGACTGTGTGTAGGCTCCATCGGACATTTTCCATCGGATTTTCCGACACACAAAGTTGGAGAGCAGGAGATAAAATTTTCCGACAACAAAATCCGTTGTCGGAAATTCCGATCGTGTGTACACAAATCCGACGTACAAAGTGCCACGCATGCTCAGAATAAATAAAGAGATGAAAGCTATTGGCCACTGCCCCGTTTATAGTCCCGACGTACGTGTTTTACGTCACCGCGTTTAGAACGATTGGATTTTCCGACAACTTTGTGTGACCGTGTGTATGCAAGACAAGTTTGAGCCAATATCTGTCGGAAAAAATCCTAGGATTTTGTTGTCGGAATATCCGAACAAAGTCCGACCGTGTGTACGGGGCATAAGACAACCGAGGCAGATGACAATCTCATGCTCCGTACACACGATCGGAAATTCCGCCAGCAAAAGTCAGATGTGAGCTGTAGGTCGGAAATTGCGACATGAAGCATACACCGTGTGTATGCTTCATCGGACTTTTGCTGGTGGCATTTCCACCAGCAAATAACATTGCAAGCAGATTAGACACAAACATTCTTGGTCAACATCAGTGTAACATTTTAAAGGAGTATTTAAAGACAAAAATACAAAAAAGGTCCACTTATCAGATTCCTCACCCCCTTTGATGGCCCATTGGAATTTTTTTTTTTTTTTTGGGGGGGGGGGGGGGGGGGTTTATAAATGAGTCTGGGACCCCCAAAAAAAGCCTCTAGCACTCTGCCTGAATTTAAGAACAATAACATTTGGACACATTTTAGGGGGTGTTTATAGTAAAGCACTACAATGGAGCTGACCAAATACATTGTTACAGTATCTTACGAAAGTGATTACACCCCTCACATTTTTGTAAATATTTTATTATACCTTTTTATGTGGCAACACTGAAGAAATGACACTTTGCTACAATGTAAAGTAGTGAGTGTACCATTTGTATAACAGTGCAAGTTTGCTGTCCCCTCAAAATAACTCAACACACTCAATGTCTAAACCACTGGCAACAAAAGTGAGTACACCCTAAAGTGAAAATGTCCAAATTGGGCCCAATTAGCCATTTTCCCTCCCCGATGTTATGTGACTCGTTAGTGTTACAAGGTCTCAGGTGTGAATGGGGAGCAGGTGTGTTAAATTTGGTGTTATCGCTATCACTTTCTCATACTGGTCACTGGAAGTTCAACATGGCATCTCATGGCAAAGAACTCTGAGGATATGAAAAAAAAAAAAGAATTGTTGCTCTATATAAAGATAGCCAAGGCTATAAGAAGATTGACAAGACCCTGAAACTGAGCTGCCGCACAGTGGCCAAGACCATAAAGCGTTTTAACAGGACAGGTTCCACTCAGAACAGGACTCGCCATAGTCGACCAAAGAAGTTGAGTGCATGTGCTCAGCGTCATATCCAGATGTTGTCTTTGGTAAATAGACGTATGAGTGCTGCCAGCATTGCTGCAGAGGTTGAAGAGGTGGGGGGCCAACCTGTCAATGCTCTGACCATATGCCACACACTGCATCAAATTGGTCTGCATGGCTGTCATCCCAGAAGGAAGCCTCTTCTAAAAATGATGCACAAGAAAGCCTGCAAACAGTTTGCTAAAGACAAGCAGACTAAGGACATGGATTACTGGAATCATGTCCTGTAGTCTGGTGAAACCAAGATAAACTTATTTGATTCAGATGGTGTCAAGTGTGTGTGGCGGCAACCAGGTGAGGAGTACAAAGATGAGTGTGTCTTGCCTACAGTCAAGTACGGTGGTGGTAGTGTCATGGTTTGGGGCTACATGAGTGCTGCCGACACTGGGAAGCTACAGTTCATCGAGGGAAACATGAATTCCAACATGTACTGTAATATACTAAAGCAGACCATGATCCCCTCCCTTCAGAGATTGGGCCGCAGGGTAGAATTCCAACATGATAATGACCCCAAACACACCTCCAAGATGACCACTGCCTTACTAAAGGAGCTGAGGGTAAACACGACGGAATGGCCAAGCATGTCTCCAGACCTAAACCCTATTGAGCATCTGTGGGGTATCCTTAAATGGAAGGTGGAGGAGCTCAAGGTCTCTAACATCCACTAGCTCCATGATGTCATCATGGAGGAGTGGAAGAGGATTCCAATGACAACCTGTGAAGCTCTGGTAAACTCCATGTCCAAGTGGGTTAAGGCAGTGCTGAAAAATAATGGTGGCCATTCAAAAATAGACACTTTGGGTCCAATTTGGACATTTTCACTTAGGGGTGTACTCACTTTTGTAGCCAGCGGTTTAGATATTAATGGCTGTGTTGAGTTACTTTGAGGGGACAGCAAATGTACACTGTTATACAAGCTGTACACTAACTACTTTACATTGTAGCAAAGTGTCATTTCTTCAGTGTTGTCACATGAAAAGATATAATAAAAGATTTACACAAATGTGAGGGGGGGTAATCACTTGTGAGATACTGTAAGTGACTAGGCTAGGTGTGTATGGGCCCAGGATAGCATGCTGGATAGGTTAGTGAAGGCAAATATGCATGTAGGCCAAAAAAGGAGCATTAAAAGCTTACAGTATGCATGGGCACAAAGGGGACATTCACAGCATATTACAATCATGGTAATTATGGAATTATGAAAGAAATAGAAATACATTAGCATACATAAAATACATAGAATGTGATGTTAAAGGAGAAAACTTACCCCAATATAGTCCTCCTGCAGGACCTGAATGATGGCAGAATAGGTCTCTGAAATAATGATCCCCAGAGCCTGGGGGGAGATGCCTGTAGAGAACTTGAGGTCCTGTAGACTTCTGCCTGTCACCAAGTACCGCAACATGACGACTAGCCTCTGTTCGGGAGTGACTGCTTGGCGTCTGCAGGTGTCCTGCTTCGTAATATAACGACGAGTGCGAGTACGTTACCGCAACATGGCTTCAAAACGGTCGGCTGGTCAGAACGAACTAACAGAACGCACTGAAGAACAGAAAAGGCCTGTGAAGAGCAAGCTGAAAATCAGAAACGAGCGGACAAGAACGCACTGAAAAACAGATACGAAATGACTACACGCACGCACTGAAAAGCACGAATCGTCTCTCACCAAACTTCTACTAACACGAGATAAACATGAGATTAGCAGAAGGAGCCCAAAGGGTGGCACATTTGGTACTGAACTTCCCTTTTATAGTTCCGTCGTATGTCACCGCGTTCTTGACGGTCGAAATTTAGTGTGACAGTGTGTATGCAAGACAAGCTTGAGCAGAATTCCGTCGGAAAAACAATCTAAGGCTTTTCCGACAAAAATTCTGATCGTGTGTACGCGTTTAGTCTCAGGGGTGTGCCAGAATCTGTGGAGCAAGAACAGCTCGCTAAAATCGGTCATTCACATTTTTAATGAGACCTTAGAACATCCGCCTGAAACTTACATAGAGATGGAAAGAGTTCATCAAGTCCTCTGACCCAGAGGCAGGGACACAGACCCTCCTAGGGACATTGTAAGCTGCTAGGTCAATTATTCACTCAAAGAAGAGAGAATACAAAAGGCAAGAGCACGACCCCACATCTTACAGTGGAACAGACATCCAAATTTATCAAGATTTGTCAAACATCACATTACAGCATCCTTGGGACTTGCATCCTTTACTCTATCTACTGCATTCCTGAGAATTTTCGTGCAAATGAAAGTTATCCTTCTGCCTATCGGCCTCAAAGATGGGCCGCACTGCACGGCTCAGAGTCCCAGAAGACCAGCCACAGTTTGTGACAGTCTGGATCTTTCGCTGATAGAGCTGCCCGACTGGTACAGCACCCTTTTCCTTCCATTGCTTGATTCTACACTCTCTTCCAGGAATGCTTTTATATCCCGAGACCAGCTATCTTGTCACAGGCTCTCTCTCCCATTCAACTCTCCGCCATCAGTGCCCTGCAGGATTTAGCATGGGAACAGTCCAACTGCATCTCCGGCTCACTGGAGACCATGGCATAGTGAATTAGACCTCATCTACCTCTCAGACGTGAGACTAAATTGGCACCTTCTGAGTGCCCTTTCCTCTTTTTTTTTTTGCAACTCACTTAAGCTGATTCCTTCGTACACTTAGTAAGTGGGACACAACAGATTCACGAATACTTGGTTGTTTTCACTTTATTGAGCATCTATGGTGAGGTCTGTTCTTTTGGTCTTTTGTTTTAACTGCAGCCAAAACCTTGAGTCCATCACATATACAAGTTTGGATTTTGTGTCGCAAGGCATTGGGGATTACCTCTTCCAGCTGTTTCCACGTAACTTTTTGTCTGCCAGGAGCCAAGATCATACAGTAATGAGCACAAACCTCGAGTGATCATTGGACTTACTCCTCCATTGCAACTACTCCCATCAGCTTGACAGAATTTCTCTCATTGCTTAAGTGAGGCCATACCCTATTACTACATCCAGGACCGCACTCCTGGGGCTTTAATTTAGAAATTGCCAACCCAACAATGAGGGTTTTTTTAAGGCTCCCATCCTATGTCAGGAAGTGTACCCAATATGTAACCAGTTATGGGCCCCCTATTGCTCCAAACCTTCACAGGCCTGTCTTTCAATACTACATACTCCATCTGCCTCAGGCTACCACGAAGTCTAAGCCTAAAAATAACCCAAATCGGTGTATATTATTTGGTCTTTGTGAAAGTTACAGAGTCCACAAGCTATGGTGCCAATCTCTGAAAATTGATCACACCTGATGTACTGAAGGCCTTTCTCATTTCTTGAGACCCTAAGAAGCCAGGACAGTACAAATCCCCCCCAAATGACCCCTTTTTGGAAAGTAGACATTCCAAAAGGTATTTAGTGAGAGGCATGGCGAGTTTTTTGAAGTTGTAATTTTTTCCCATGCTTCTTTGCAAAAATCAAGATTTTTTTTTTTTTTTTTTTTTTTTTCACAAAATTGTCATATTAGCAGGTTATTTCTCACACACAGCATATGCATACCACAAATTACACCCCAAGGCACATTCTACTACTCCTCCTGAGTTTGGCGATACCACATGTGTGAGAATTTTACACAGCGCGGCCACATACAGAGGCCCAACATGCAGGGAGTACCATCAGGCGTTCTAGGAGCATAAAATGACACATAGTTTGACTACCTCTTGCAGTTTTGAAAGCCCCGGAGCACCAGGACAATGGAAACGCCACAAAAATGACCCCATTTTGGAAAGAAAACCCCCCCAACGTTAGAGCTGGGCGATTTTCTCCAAAAAAAAAAAATAAAAAAATAAATAAATAAATAAATAAACAACAACAACACACTCCATTTACGATTCAAATAGAGTTTTTTTGTTTTTTTTTGGACACCGCGCCGGTCCTGAGGAGCTGCAGGCAGGAGTTTTTAGGCAAGGCCGCGCTTCGGTCAAGTCAGGGGCACCTGGCCTCGCAGACTAGACCGAAGCCGCAGCTTTACCTAAAAAACTCCTGCCCGCAGCTCCCCAGGACCAGCACGGTGTCAGCGCCAATCCCGGTAAAAAAACAAAAATCGATTTGCTTAAATTTTGAATCGATTTGACCTCTGAACTCGATTTTTTTCCCCAGCCCTACCCAACGTATAATCTATGAGGCATTTTGAGTCTTTTGAACATGTCATTTTTTTCTACAAGTTCTTGGAAAATGTGGAAAGAAAATAAACTTTTTTTTTTGTTTTTTTTGTTTTTACACGAAGTTATTATTATTATTATTATTATTATTATTATACAGGATTTATATAGCGCCAACAGTTTAAGCAGCGCTTTACAATATAAAAGAGGCAATACAGCTATAATACAAGAAAAATATACAAAAGGATTAAGAGGGCCCTGCTCAGAAGAGCTTACAATCTAATAGGGTGGGGCAGGTGGTAGAAAAGGTTTTAACTGTGGGGAACGAGCTGTTGGAGGTGGTAGGAAATTAGTTGGAGACGTGATAGGCTTTCCTGAAGAGATTTTTCAGGGATCGCCTGAAGGTAGCAAGAGTAGAGGATAGCCGGATAGGTTGAGGTAGCGAGTTCCAGAGGATGGGAGAGGCTCTGGAGAAATCCTGGAGACTAGCATGGGAGGAGGAGATGAGAGAGCAGGAGGTCTCGAGAGGAGCGGAGGGGACGATTTGGGTGATATTTGGAGACAAGGTTGGTGACGTAGCTCGGGGCAGAGTTGTGAATGGCTTTGTATGTTGTTGTTATTATTCTGAATTTAAATTCGCTGGGTGATTGGGAGCCAGTGTAGGGATTGGAGGAGAGGGTTGGCATACACTGAGCGGTTGGTCAGGTGTATAAGTCTGGCAGCAGCATTCATGATAGACTGAAGGAGGGGATAGCCTATGGAGAGGCAGGCCAATGAGAAGGGAGTTGCAATAGTCCAGGCGAGAGATAATGAGGGAGTGAATGAGGAGCTTGGTGGTTTCATTTGTTTAAAAAGGGGCGAATTTTAGAGATGTTACGGAGGTGAATTCTACAAAACTTTTGACAACAATTGGACTTGGGGCTGAAATGACAAGTCAGAGTCTAGGATTATACCTAGTACCCTGGCATGTATACATACATACATACATATACATATATACACACATATATATATATATATACACACACATATATATATATATATATATATATATATATATATATATACACACACACACACACACACACACACACACACACACACACACACACACACACACACACACACACACACACACCAGTTTAGGCCAATATATACATATTTTTGGAGAAAAAAACAATCAAACTAAAAAGCAAAATGCATATATTGATTGGTTCGTGCAAAAGTTATCCACAAACTACGGAATAGATTTAGGGACTTTTTTTTTTTGTTTTTTACTGGTAATGACGGCAATCTGCAATTTTTAGTGGGACTGCGACATTGTGGCGGACGAATCTGACCCCAAATGACACTATTTGGGGACCCGTGACACAATTACATTGATCAGTGCTATAAAAATGCACTGATCAATGTAAAAATAACACTGGAAGGGAAGGGGTTAACACTAGGGGCGATCAATTGTTTAAGTGTGTTCCCTGGGTGTGTTTTAACTGTAGGGACGGGGGGGGGTGCAGACTCACTGGGACATGACAGATCACTGTTCCCAATTAGAGCCCTTTCACACTGGGGTGGTTTGTAGGCGTTATTGCGCTACAAATAGCGCCTGCAAACTGACCTAAAACTGCCTCTGCCGTTTCTTCAGTGTGAAAGCCTGAGGGCTTTCACACTGAAGCGGTGCGCTGGCAGGAGAAAAAAAAACTCCTGCAAACTGCATCTTTGGAGCGGTGAAGGAGCGGTGTTATTCACCGCTCCTGCACATTGAAATCAATGGGGCAGCGCGGCTATACCGTGGCTATAGCGACGCTATGCAAGCGGTTTTAACCCTTTTTCGGCCACCAGCAGGGGTTAAAACCGCACCGCTAGCGGGCAAATACCGCCGCAGTAAACGACGGTAAAACAGCGCTAAAAATAGCGCTGTTTCACCGTCGACGCCACCACCGCCCCAGTTTGAAAGGGGCCTTACTGGGAAAAGAAGATCTGACATGTCATTAGGCAGAACAGGCAGAACAGGGAATAGCCTTGTTTACATAGGCAGTTCCCCGTTCTACCTCTGTACACAGTGATCGCCGGCAGACTGCACGGGACCCACTCCTGCCTGCTATCCTCTTTGTACAAACCAATGTATATCTACGGCGGTTTGCGCAGGAGAGCTGATGACAGCCGCTGGTCGGCAAAATAATTGCATTTGAAAGACAGCTGTGCAAATACAGTGCAAAAATAAAATATTGCAACAACCACCATATTATTCTCTAGGGTCTCTGTAATAATAACAATTATATATATAAGTAATTTAAAAAATATTTTAACTTGAAACCAACAAGTGTCAGAAAAAGGTTTAGTCTTTAAGTGTTTACTTCCCTCATTTACAGACCGAAGTTCATTCCTTTGAATCAAAGAACAAAACGTTACAATGTTTATAGTTGGCTCAGCGGCTGAGGAATGTTGTTAAACTTGGCAGACTGCCTGTTTTTTTTTTTTTGGACAACTGTCGCTTGAGCAGAGAACTCTGCATAAAAAAGAGAAAAAGCTTTGTGAAAGAAATGCAATCTCGATTCTTAACGTTTAATCGTTCAGCTCTAGTGCAGTGTAATGAGTAAAATGAGTTATATGGCCAGAGTATACACATTTTATAATATCAGCATTGTAATAGCAATACAGTTATTTTTGACATTCCACTACAAGCTTATTTGAAAAACCTCCTTTCATGTTGTGAGTTCTTCCTGTCTGCAGACCTTATCTTTCAACAGCTTGCTGCATGCTTTTGTAGTTTCTTCTCTGTTCTACGTTCAATTCCTAAAAGACTGCATATCCCATGGTACCTTGCAAGTAGTAATTCCTGTACTGACTCCACCCCTGATACGCCTTCTCCAAGTATTTATGTAATTTAGAACAGTGGTCTCCAAACTGTGGCCCTTTGGGCATTTTGCCCCCCCCCCCCCCCCCCCACGAACAACAGTAGGGCACCATTCCTGCCACCGACAATGGTGCACTATTCCACCCACCCCCCATACCAATCATTGGCCATTGTTTACTCACTGACAAGAATAGGCCAGTTCCTACGCACAGTGGCCCCAGTGTGCCTGCGCCCCCCACCAAAAAAAAGTTTGAAGGACAGTAAACCGGCCCTTAGGCCCGGTTCACACTGGTGCGATGTGTAAACCCTGCGAATCCACTGCGGGTTCCCGCATCGCACTGACTCACACAGCAGTTCACACTGCCATATGCAAACTGCTGGGGAGTGCAATACATTAACGACACCCCCAGTTCAGCTTGCATATCGCACTGCGAACTGACAGTAAAGACATAAATCGGATCGCACAGGTGTGAACGCACATGCGATCCGATTCTGGTCCAAAAAAAAAAAAAAAAAAAGTGTCCTGTGCGTGTATGGACCCAATGCGGTGCGATATCAGGCGTACTATTTGCATGGCTGAAATCGCATCGCACAGACATCGCATGTGATGTGAACAGCAGTGCGCTGCGAATCACATGCAATGTCTGGCATCGCAGCAGTGTGAACCGGGCCTTAGACTCTGGATTCTGTGACACAGCAGTGCCTGCTGACAGGGCATAGCAAATACAAGTCAAAGAATTCAAACAAGCAAGTTCCTTGCAAAGTTTCGAAACTTTGAGAATGTTCAGATTAATAGGAGTGGGTTTTAATTAATTGAAACTCAATGTGGAAGAGAGTTTATGATTTTATACTATGAGCATAGATAAGCTTTAAAAAAATGTACAATAGTACACTCAAATCCTTAATCCAAAAGATATCACTGAGTAGATTTAGCAGCATAAATATAGCAAGCATTTCTATCAAGCTTTGTGAAGACTGGCTGAAAAAAAAAATAATTAAAAACACCAAAACACACACACACACACACTGAGGCAGAAAGGGGAACACGATGCACAGATTGGGCCTCTTTGCTCGTTGGTCTTGTTGAACGTTTGCAGGGCATTTCTTTAGATTGGTTACACTGTGATGCTGCAGTCTCGTGTACCATATGTAATCCACCCTTCTTAGCTGCAAGCATCTCAAACCTATTCGCTGGGTACACTATTTATCTACTGCAATCTGTCTCATCCAGAACTAGATGGAGAAAAAAAAATAGGCAGCCTTTTAAAGCCTAGACGACAATTACAAACAAATGTGAACGCACCTAGATTAAAACAAACCGATCGTAAGGAAGATACTCTGGTTTAGTATTCAGACTTTAAAAAAAAAAATCTAGCTACGTCCATCAAACGATCGTCCAAAAAAAAAAAAAATAAAATAAAAAAACACAACCACACACAACTGAAGTCATATAGCAAAGACTGCCTGCGACAATCCATAAACGATCTTCATCAACTGCTAGCAGTAGCGCAGAGGTCGCTTTCAGATTTAAAACGTTTCTGATCATAAACTCAAAACGATCGGATTTCAAACAATGGCCATCGAGCTCACAGATTTGTCAGCGCATCCGAACAGCAGCAGTCTTGTGCCATTTGAATAAGCGCCGCTTGCAGCGACAGATTCGCCTTGTCCACCGAGCCATACAGGGCGGGTGTTAGCCACTGACAGAAGGGGCTGCAGGCCTCGGAGGGAGAGAAATGAAAACAAATGGAGGAGGCTGGAGTCACTTCAGGGCAGCTGAGGGAGTAAAAGGAGGAAACAGATTTCACCTGTACTGCGAGCTCTAAACAAAACAGGGCAGCCCAGCAAAACAATGGGAAGCTGCCGCTGCAGTCGGGACTCCCGCGTAACGGTACTATGGCACTGGGCGCACACACAGCTGAGAGAACACTCACACGGGCACTTACATGTGTCGTTGTGCGGAGCCAGGACATTTGCGGCCGCCGTCTCCTATGTCTTCGGGGACCGTAACGCTGTCCGCGCACAGAGGAGCGCCGGTGACCATTACATCTCACAGGATTAAACTCCGACGACCTCTGTCAGGGATGCTGCCAGTTCCATAGCTCCAAACAAGTCCTCCACCTGCTTTCCCCAGAAACCTTCCACTCGTTTTTCTCTACTAGTCCGGCCTGGAACGCAAGCTTAGCAAAGTCTACAGACAGACGGCGGCTATGCACCTTAACGTCTTCCCGGAGCCTAAATCCTACTCTCCTTCTTCCACACACCGAAGCATACCGTCATCCACAACCGCTTAGTACCACCCACTGTGTGCTGTAACTGTCAGCCTTAGGGTCCACCTCCCAGTCTTCTCATTGGTTAGGAACTAGCGCCCCCTTCTTTTTGGCCAATCATCAGTGGGTTGCCTGTGTTCCACGGATTTGACGGGAAATGTAGTTCGTAATGGCCACAGAGTAACTGAGTCTCTGCTTTACCGCCGCTCGGTAAACTACAGGTTCCAGACATAGACAAACGCTCCTTTATTTTATTTTTTTCTCTTTACATGCCTCACGGACATGAAATGCTTGGGGAAGAATTGGTGCTTTAGATGAGTCATAGTTTGATACGCTACTTCCATACGGTCCAGATTTATTCATTATTTTCCGGAAAACTTTCTAGATGTCACGCGGGACATGCTACTGCTGAAATATTTGCATTGGAAAATGTTTAACATACAGGTGCATCTCAAAAACCTGGAATATTGCCAAAAAGTTAATTTATTTCAGTAATTCAATTCAATATATAAAACTCATATATTTTATATAGATTCATTACACACAGAGTGATATATTTCAAGCATTTCTTTCTTTTATATTTTGAATATGGCTTACAGCTAGTGAAAACCCAAAATATGGTATCTAAGAAAATTAGAATATTACATAAAACCAATTTAAAAAAGTATTTTTGGTACAGAAAGTTTGGCTTACTGAAAAGTATGTCTATGTACAGTATAGTATGCTCTCAATACTTGGTTGCAACTCCTTTTGCATGAATTACTGCATCAATGCGGCGTGGCATGGAGGTGATCAGTCTGTGGCACTGCTGAAATGTCATGGAAGCCCAGGTTTGTTTGATAGTGGCTTTGAAGTGAAGTGCTCTAGAATTTCCTTCCTGGTATAGGGCTGCACTGACTTTGGACTTGATAAAACACAGTGGACCAACACCAGCAGATGACATGGCTCCCCAAATCATTACTGACTGTGGTGCTTGAAGCCTATATAACTTTGTGTAGGACTCATCCTGAGCCTGCTCATTGTGAGGCTGTTGGAACTTATTCCAAGTGGAACTGGTCTAAGTGGTGAGTTAAAACCAGAGTTAGTGGAACTGGTCTAAGTGGTGAGTTAAAACCAGAGTTAGTGGAACTGGTCTAAGTGATGAGTTAACCACTTGCCGACCGCCTAACGCATATATACTGCGGCAGAATGGCACGGGCAGGCAAAATCACGTACCCGTACGTGATCTGCCTCCCGCGGGTGGGGGGTCTGATCGGCGGTCGGCCATAGGCGGTCGGCTCTCGTTCGCGGGCGATGGGAGGTGAGGGGGAGGCCATCCATTGTTGGCCACCCCCTCCCGATCGCTCCCGGGGAATGAAAACGCGTCCTTTCCCTCTGTAATGTAAACAGAGGGAAAGGAAGTGATGTCATCCCTCCTCGAGCCAGTCTTTTCGTCCCGGCGCAGAGGAGAGAAGACATCCAAGTAAGTGCACCAATACTACACTTACAGTAGAACACGCAGGCACACTTGTCACCCCCCGATCACCCCCCTGTACCCCCTGTCACTCTGACACCAATAGCAGTTTTTTTTTTTTGCATTGGTGTCAGTTTGTGTCAGTTACAAGTGTTAGGGCAGTTAGGTTAGCCCCATTTAGGTCTAGGGTACCCCCCTTTAGGTCCAGGGTACCCCCCTAACCCCCCCTAATAAAAGTTAACCCCTTGATTACCCCCTGTCGCCAGTGTCGCTAAGCGATCGTTTTTCTGATCGCTGTATTAGTGACAGAGGTGACGCTAGCTAGGGAGGTAAATATATAGGTTCGCTGTCAGTGTTTTATAGCGACAGGGACCCCCATATACTACCTGCTAAAGGTTTTAACCCCTTGATTGCCCCCTAGTTAACCCTTTCACCAGCGATCACCGTATAAGTGTTACCTGTGACGCTGGTTAGCTAGTTTGTTTTTTGTAGTTTATTATAGTTTATTACAGTTTATTATAGTTTATTATAGTTTTAGGGCACCCGCCGTTTATTACCTTATAAAGGTTTAACCCCCTAATTGCCCGGCGGTGATAGAAGTTAAGTTTTTAGGATCTGATAAGGTCTGCGTCGCCCCAGGCAGCGTCAGGTTAGCGCCAGTACCGCTAAAACGCACGCACGCAGCATACACCTCCCTTAGTGCTATAGTATCTGAACGGATCGATATCTGATCCGATCAGATCTATACTCCCCAGCAGTTTAGGGTTCCCTGAAACACAGTGTTAGCGGGATCAGCCCAGATACCTGCTAGCACCTGCGTTTTGCCCCTCGGCCCAGCCCAGCCCAGCCCACCCAAGTGCAGTATCGATCGATAACTGACACTTACAAAATACTAAGCACACATAACTGCAGCGTTCGCAGAGTCAGGCCTGATCCCTGCGATCGCTAACAGTTTTTTGGTAGCGTTTTGAATCAGTCGCTAACAGTCAGGAGCTTTTTTGCCTGTGAGTCTCACTAGTGTACCCCTAAATTTAGAGGCCAAAATGGCAAATCGAAGGTACACTAGTGAAGAGGCCTACACGTTTCTGAATATGACAGATAGTGAAGAGGAAGTCACTCATCTGTCAAGTTCAGGCTCAGAATACGAACCTGTAGAGGACAGCGGCTCCATGACAGATAGCTCTGACGACGGAGTTGTGGTCCCTGCTAGGGTCAGGCGTACCAGACCCCGAACTTCTTCTGTCCTTGAAGTGCAAGAACCGCAGGGCTCTCGTATGGAGCAGAGAAGTACTAGTGCCGCTACTCCTTCTGGTGAACTGGCAAGCACCAGCGGCCTAGTACACCCTGGTCGTACATCCAGCACTGCAGTATCACGTGGTGACGTGGCGAGTCCCATAAGTGCAGTTCAAGCTGGCGAGGTGGCAAGCACAAGTAGTGTCCCGCTGCCACCAAGAAGAAGACGAACACAGGCCCGTCGTGCCCATAGTGCCCTTCCTGCTGCATTCGCCAATCCGAATTGGGAACCCACCACTTCTGCAGCACCCGTACTTCACCCTTTCACTGGCCAACCCGGAATTCAGGTGGAAACAGTTGACTTTACGCCACTGGATTTTTATTCGCTGTTTTTCACCGAAGATCTCTATAGATCTATTGTGGACCAAAGCAATTTGTACGCTGGTCAACACATCGCCACTATTCCTCAGTCCTCCCTTGCCAGAGATTGGAGACCAATTACGGTCTCCGAATTTAAGATCTTTCTGGGCCTTTCCCTCCTCATGGGTATAACCAAAAAGAGTGAGTTGCGGTCATATTGGTCCACTGACCCAATTCACCATATGCCGGTGTTCTCTGCCTCCATGACCAGGGCACGATACGAGCAGATTTTGCGGTTCATGCACTTCAACGACAATGAACTCTGTCGTCCTCGTGGAGACCCTGCATACGATCGGCTCTACAAAATTCGGCCCCTCGTAAACCACTTCAACCAACGTTTTGCAGACTTGTTTACCCCCCATCAAGTTGTCTGCGTTGATGAGTCCCTGATTAAGTTTTCTGGCCGCTTGTCATTCAAACAGTACCTTCCCAGCAAGCGTGCCAGATACGGGGTCAAGATGTATAAGCTCTGTGACAGGGCCACAGGCTATACATGTAGATTTATGGTTTACGAGGGAAAAGATAGTCACGTAGAGCCGATAAACTGCCCTGACTACATAGGAAGCGCTGGCAAGATAGTGTGGGACTTGGTGTCACCCTTATTCGGAAAGGGGTACCACTTGTACGTGGACAATTATTATACGAGCGTGCCACTTTTTAGTCACTTGTTTGATCATCAGATTGGAGCATGTGGCACCGTGCGACCTAATCGCCAGGGCTTTCCCCAGCGGCTTGTAGAGTCCCGTCTTAGGCTGGGGGAGAGAGCCTGCTTGCAGTATAATAATTTGCTCAATATGAAGTGGAGGGACAATAAGAATGTTTTCGTTCTTACCTCCCTTCATGCAGACACGACGACCCAAATTACTACGGCGACTGGTGTTGTGGAGAAACCCCTCTGTGTCCACGAATACAACCTTAAAATGGGAGGGGTGGACCTCAACGACCAGTTGTTGGCGCCGTACCTAGTTGCCCGTAAGGCCAGACGCTGGTACAAAAAAGTGTCTGTTTATTTATTTCAATTGGCTTTGCTGAATGCTCATGTGCTATACAGAGCTTCAGGACGGACTGGATCCTTCCTTAAATTCCAGGAAGAGATCGTCAGAGCCCTTCTGTTTCCAGATAGTGCTCCACCTCACCTTCCCGATCCAAATGCAGTAAGCCGGCTGCATGGGAGGCATTTTCCTTATGTCCTCCAGAGTACCCCTACCCAACGAGCCCCCCAAAAAAGATGTCGTGTCTGCAGCAAGCGCGGATTTAGGCGTGACACCCGGTATTGTTGTCCCTCCTGTCCTGACAATCCTGGTCTATGCATTGGTGAATGTTTTGAACGCTACCATACACTAGTGGAGTATTAGCGTAGGGTTCAGCACGGCACAGACTAGGCACACTAACACAGGGTCTCCCAAGATGCCATCGCATTTTGAGAGACCCAAACCTGATACAGTTACAGTTAAAAGTTCAAGTTACTAAAAAAAGTGTTAAAAAAAAATACAAAAAAATAAAAAAATAAAAATACAAAAAAAATATAAAATAAAAAAACCAAAAATAGTTGTCGTTTTATTGTTCTCTCTCTCTATTCTCTCTCTATTATTCTGCTCTTTTTTATTGTATTCTGTACTGCAATGTTTTATTGTTATGTTTTTATCATGTTTGCTTTATAGGCATGCAATTTTTTTATACTTTTTTATTGTTAACCACTTTTTTGTTTTCAGGTACGCCATTCAGCTGCAGAGCGGATTTATTTATCTTGACAGCAACAGCGTTTGCTCCCACGATATATAAAGCCGTGACTCCAGCGCTGTCGGTGATTTCACCACCACAGTTACATACTTCAGCATATATGCCGAAGCGTGGGGGCAGCAGTGGGTGGAGGAGCAATTTGCTCCTGCCTTTTGCGGGAGGATGCCCCCATGCTTCGGCATATATAAATGGTGCATGTATGCCCATCATTAGAAGTGGGCAGATGAAGGGAGGTATTCTAATGGTGGGCATACCCACCGATCAATATCTTTTTTTCGTTCAGCCCACAGGCTGCATGAAAAAAAAGTTTACAATACAAGGACCAGCAACGTTCTGGTATGTTGCTGGACCTTGAGTGGTTATACCAGAATGATGCCTGCAGGTTTAGGTATCATCTTGGTATCATTCTTTTCAGCCAGCGGTCGGCTTTCATGTAAAAGCAATCCTAGCGGCTAATTAGCCTCTAGACTGCTTTTACAAGCAGTGGGAGGGATTCCCCCCCACCGTCTTCCATGTTTTTCTCTGGCTCTCCTGTCCCAACAGGGAACCTGAGAATGCAGCCGGTGATTCGGCCAGCTGACCATAGAGCTGATCAGAGACCAGAATGGCTCCAATCATCTCTATGGCCTAAGAAACCGGAATCTACGAGCATTTCATGACTTAGATTTCGCCGGATGTAAACAGTGCCATTGGGAAATTGGGAAAGCATTTTATCACACCGATCTTGGTGTGGTCAGATACTTTGAGGGCAGAGGAGAGATCTAGGGTCTAATAGACCCCAATTTTTTCAAAAAAGAGTACCTGTCACTACCTATTGCTATCATAGGGGATATTTACATTCCCTAAGATAACAATAAAAATGATTAAAAAAAAAAATAAAAATGAAAGGAACAGTTTAACCACTTCAGCCCCGGAAGGTTTTACCCCCTTCCTGACCAGAGCACTTTTTACAATTCGGCACTGCGTCGCTTTAACTGCTAATTGGGCGGTCATGCAATGCTGTACCCAAACAAAATTTGCGTCCTTTTCTTCCCACAAATAGAGCTTTCTTTTGATGGTATTTGATCACCTCTGCCATTTTTATTTTTTGCGCTATACACGGAAAAAGACCGAAAATTTTGAAAAAAAATGATATTTTCTACTTTTTGTTCTAAAAAAAATCCAATAAACTCAATTTTAGTCATACATTTAGGCCAAAATGTATTCGGCCACATGTCTTTGGTAAAAAAAATGTCAATAAGTGTATATTTATTGGTTTGCGCAAAAGTTATAGCGTCTACAAACTAGGGTACATTTTCTGGAATTTACACAGCCTTTAATTTATGACTGCCTATGTCGTTTCTTGAGGTGCTAAAATGGCAGGGCAGTACAAAACCCCCACAAATGACCCCATTTTGGAAAGTAGACACCCCAAAGAATTTGCTGAGAGGCATGTTGAGCCCATTGAATATTCATTTTTTTTGTCCCAAGTGATTGAATAATGACAAAAAAAAAAAAAAAAATTACAAAAAGTTGTCACTAAATGATATATTGCTCACACAGGCCATGGGCATATGTGGAATTGCACCCCAAAATACATTTAGCTGCTTCTCCTGAGTATGGGGATACCACATGTGTGGGACTTTTTGGGAGCCTAGCCGCGTACGGGGCCCCGAAAACCAAGCACCGCCTTCAGGATTTCTAAGGGCGTACATTTTTGATTTTACTCCTCACTACCTATCACAGTTTTGAAGGCCATAAAATGCCCAGATGACATAAATCCCCCCCAAATGACCCCATTTTGGAAAGTAGACACCCCAAGCTATTTGCTTTGAGGCATGTTGAGTCCATGGAATGTTTTATATTTTGACACAAGTTGCGGGAATGTGACACATTTTTTTTTTTTGCACAAAGTTGTCACTAAATGATATATTGCTCACACAGGCCATGGGCATATGTGGAATTGCACCCCAAAATACATTTAGCTGCTTCTCCTGAGTATGGGGATACCACATGTGTGGGACTTTTTGAGAGCCTAGCCGCGTACGGGACTCCGAAAACCAATCACTGCCTTCAGGATTTCTAAGGGCGTACATTTTTGATTTTACTCCTCACTGCCTATCACAGTTTCGGAGGCCATGGAATGCCCAGGTGGCACAAACCCCCCCCCAAATGACCCCATTTTGGAAAGTAGACACCCCAAGCTATTTGCTGAGAGGCATGGTGAGTATTTTGCAGCTCTCATTTGTTTTTGAAAATAAAGAAAGACGAGAAAAAATTTTTTTTTTTCTTTTTTCAATTTTCAAAACTTTGTGACAAAAAGTGAGGTCTGCAAAATACTCACTATACCTCTCATCAAATAGCTTGGGGTGTCTACTTTCCAAAATGGGGTCATTTGGGGGGGTTTTGTGCCACCTGGGCATTCCATGGCCTCCGAAACTGTGATAGGCAGTGAAGAGTGAAATCAAAAATTTACGGCCTTAGAAAGCCTGAAGGCGGTGCTTGGTTTTCGGGGTCCCGTACGCGGCTAGGCTCCCAAAAAGTCTCACACGTGGTATCCCCGTACTCAGGAGAAGCAACAGAATGTATTTTGGGGTGTAATTTCACATATTCCCATGGCATGTTTGAGCAATATATCATTTAGTGAAAACTTTGCGCAAAAAAAAATAAAAAAAATAAAAAATTGTCTCTTTCCTGCAACTTGTGTCACAATATAAATTATTCCATGGACTCAACATGACTCTCAGCAAATAGCTTGGGGTGTCTACTTTCCAAAATGGGGTCATTTTGGGGGGTTTTGAACTGTCCTGGCATTTTATGCACAACATCTAGAAGCTTATGTCACACATCACCCACTCTTCTAACCACTTGAAGACAAAGCCCTTTCTGACACTTATTGTTTACATAAAAAAAAAATTTTTTTTTGCAAGAAAATTACTTTGAACCCCCAAACATTATATATTTTTTTTAAAAGCAAATGCCCTACAGATTAAAATGGTGGGTGTTTCATTTTTTTTTTTTTCACACAGTATTTGCGCAGCGATTTTTCAAACGCATTTTTTGGGGAAAAAACACACTTTTTTACATTTTAATGCACTAAAACACACTATATTGCCCAAATGTTTGATGAAATAAAAAAGATGATCTTAGACCGAGTACATGGATACCAAACATGACATGCTTTAAAATTGCGCACAAACGTGCAGTGGCGACAAACTAAATACATTTTTAAAAGCCTTTAAAAGCCTTTACAGGTTACCACTTTAGATTTACAGAGGAGGTCTACTGCTAAACTTACTGCCCTCGATCTGACCTTCGCGGCGATACCTCACATGCATGGTGCAATTGCTGTTTACATTTGACGCCAGACCGACGCTTGCGTTCGCCTTAGCGCGAGAGCAGGGGGGACAGGGGTGCTTTTTTTTTTTTTTTTTTTTTTCTTTATTATTATTATTTTTTTATGTTATTTTTAAACTGTTCCTTTCATTTTTTTTTTTAAATCGTTTTTATTGTTATCTCAGGGAATGTAAATATCCCCTATGATAGCAATAGGTAGTGACAGGTACTCTTTTTTGCAAAAATTGGGGTCTATTAGACCCTAGATTTCTCCTCTGCCCTCAAAGCATCTGACCACACCAAGATCGGTGTGATAAAATGCTTTCCCAATTTGCCAATGGAGCTGTTTACATCCGGCGAAATCTAAGTCATAAAATGCTCGTAGCTTCCGGTTTCTTAGGTCATAGAGATGTTTGGAGCCACTCTGGTCTCTGATCAGCTCTATGGTCAGCTGGCTGAATCACCGGCTGCATTTTCAGGTTCCCTGTTGAGACAGGAGAGCCAGAGAAAAACACGGAAGACGTTGGGGGGGGGGGGGGCATTCCCTCCCACTGCTTGTAAAAGCAGTCTAGAGGCTAATTAGCCACAAGGATTGCTTTTACATGAAAGCCGACCGCTGGCTGAAAAGAATGATACCAAGATGATACCTAAACCTGCAGGCATCATTCTGGTATAACCACTCAAAGTCGTGAATGGCGTACCTGAAGACAAAAAAATGGTTAACAATAAAGCACAGTAAACGGTAAGGTATAAAAAATTGCATACCTGAAAAGCAAACATGATAAAACATAATAACAATAAAACATTGCAGAATAGAATACAGTAAAAAAGAGCAGAACAATAGAGAGAATAGAGAGAGAGAACAATAAAACGACAACTATTTTTTTTTTATTTTATATTTTTGTATGTGTTTTTTTTTTTTTTTTTTACACTTTTTTTTTGTAACTGTAACTATTATAACTGTAACCGGTTCCAGGTTCGGGTCTCTCAAAATGCGCTGGCATCTTGGGAGACCCTGTGAAAGTGTACCTAGTCTGTGGAATGCTGTACCCTACGCTAATACTCAACTAGTGAATGGTAGCGTTCAAAACATTCACCAATGCAAAGACCAGGAGTGTCAGGACAGGAGGGACAATAATAGCGGGTGTCACGCCTATATGCGCGCTTGCTGCAGACACGACATCTTTTTTGGGGGGGTTCGTTGGGTAGGGGTACTCGGGAGGACATAAAGAAAATGCCTCTCATGCAGCCGACTGCATTTGGTTGGGGATGTGAATGGGGGAAGTACGGGCGCTGCAGAAGCGGTGGGTTCCCAATTAGGATTGGCGAATGCAGCAGGAAGGGCACTATGGGCACGACGGGCCTGTGTTTGTCTTTTTGGTGGCAGCGGGACACTACTTGTGCTTGCCACCTCACCAGCTTGAACTGCACTTATGGGACTCACCACGTCACCAAGTGTTACTGCAGTGCTGGTTTGACTACGACCAGGGTGTACTAGGCCGCTGGTGCTTGCCAGTTCACCAAAACACTACCAAAAAAACTGTTAGCGATCGCAGGGATCAGGCCTGACTCTGCGAACGCTGCAGTTATGCGTTTAGTGTTTTGTAAGTGACAGTGATCGATCGATACTGCACTTGGGAAGGCTGGGCTGGGCCGGGCGGAGGGGCAAAACGCAGGTGCTAGCAGGTATCTGGGCTGATCCCGCTAACACTGCGTTTGTGGGAACCCTAAACTGCTGGGGACGCCAGTATAGACCTGATCGGATCAGATATTGATCCGATCAGATACTATACCACTAAGGGAGGCGTATGCTGCGTGCGTGGGTGTTAGCGGTACTGGCGCTAATCTGACGCTGCCTGGGGCTGGTGCTTGCCAGTTCACCAAAAGGCTACCAAAAAAACTGTTAGCGATCGCAGGGATCAGGCCTGACTCTGCGAACGCTGCAGTTATGCGTTTAGTGTTTTGTAAGTGACAGTGATCGATCGATACTGCACTTGGGTGGGCTGGGCTGGGCCGGGCAGAGGGGCAAAACGCAGGTGCTAGCAGGTATCTGGGCTGATCCCGCTAACACTGCGTTTTTGGGAACCCTAAACTGCTGGGGACGCTAGTATAGATCTGATCGGATCAGATATTGATCCGATCAGATACTATACCACTAAGGGAGGCGTATGCTGTGTGCCTGGGTGTTAGCGGTACTGGCGCTAACCTGACGCTGCCTGGGGCTGGTGCTTGCCAGTTCACCAAAACGCTACCAAAAAAACTGTTAGCAATCGCAGGGATCAGGCCTGACTCTGCGAACGCTGCAGTTATGCGTTTAGTGTTTTGTAAGTGACAGTGATCGATCGATACTGCACTTGGGTGGGCTGGGCCGGGCGGAGGGGCAAAACGCAGGTGCTAGCGGGTATCTGGGCTGATCCCGCTAACACTGCGTTTTTGGGAACCCTAAACTGCTGGGGACGCCAGTATAGATCTGATCGGATCAGATATTGATCCGTACAGATACTATACCACTAAGGGAGGCGTATGCTGCGTGCGTGGGTGTTAGCGGTACTGGCGCTAATCTGACGCTGCCTGGGGCGACGCATATCACCGCTGGGCGATCAGGGGGCTAAACCTTTATTTGGTAATAAACGGCGGGTGCCCTGACACTATAAAAAATAAACAAACTAACCAGCGTCAACCGTAACAGTTATACGGTGATCAGTGGTGAAAGGGTTAACTAGGGGGCAATCAAGGGGTTAAAACATTTATTACATAGTATATGGGGGTCCCTGTCGCTATAAAACACTGACGGCGAACCTAAATATTTACGTCCCTAACTACCGTCACCAGCGACACTAATACAGCGATCAGAAAAATGATCGCTTAGCGACACTGGTGAGGGGGGGTGAACAAGGGGTTAAAACTTTATTAGGGGGGGTTAGGGGGGTACCCTAGACCTAAAGGGGGGTAATACTCACTGCCCTAACACTGTAACTGTCACAAACTGACACTATGCAGTAATCAGAAAAAAAAAAAAAAAATACTGCTAATGTCAGTTTGTGACAGGGGGGGGGGTGATCGGGGGGGATCGGGGGGCGATCGGGGGTGTAAAGTATGCCTGGCATGTTCTACTGTGTGTGTTGTGTGCACTCACTTGTCTTCTCTCCTCGGCGCTGGGACGGAAACTGCCAGACCGAGGAGAGATGACATCACTTCCTCTGCCTGTGTGAAACTACACACAGGCAGAGGAGGATTCCCATTGGCTGGGAGCGATCGCGAGGGGGGGGCCACGATCAGATGGTCTCCCCCTCGCCTCCCGACGCTCCGAGTCAAATGCCGACCGCCGCTGGCACCGGGGGGGGGTCCGATCGGACCCCCCGCCTGCGGGAGGCAGATCACGTACGGGTACCTGATTCTGCCTGCCCGTGCCATTCTGCCGCAGTATATATGCGGTAGGCGGTCGGCAAGTGGTTAAAAATAAGATAAAAAAATCAAAAAATTAATAAAGAAAAAAAAAGCACCCCTGTTCCCCCCTGCTCTCGCGCAAAGGCGAACGCAAGCGTCGGTCTGGCGTCAAATGTAAACAGCAGTAGACCTCCTCTGTAAATCTAAAGTGGTAACCTGTAAAGGCTTTTAAAGGCTTTTAAAAATGTATTTAGTTTGTCGCCAGTGCGCAATTTTAAAGCATGTCATGTTTGGTATCCATGTACTCGGCCTAAGATCATCTTTTTTATTTCATCAAACATTTGGGCAATATAGTGTGTTTTAGTGCATTAAAATTTTAAAAAGTGTGTTTTTTCCCCAAAAAATGCGTTTGAAAAATCGCTGCGCAAATACTGTGTGAAAAAAAAAATGAAACACCCACCATTTTAATCTGTAGGGCATTTGCTTTAAAAAAATATATAATGTTTGGGGGTTCAAAGTAATTTTCTTGCAAAAAAAAAAAACTTTTTCATGTAAACAATAAGTGTCAGAAAGGGCTTTGTCTTCAAGTGCTTAGAAGAGTGGGTGATGTGTGACATAAGCTTCTAAATGTTGTGCATAAAATGCCAGGACAGTTCAAAACCCCCCCAAATGACCCCATTTTGGAAAGTAGACACCCCAAGCTATTTGCTGAGAGGCATGTCGAGTCCATGGAATATTTTATATTGTGACACAAGTTGCGGGAAAAAGACAATTTTTTTTTTTTTTTTTGCACAAAGTTGTCACTAAATGATATATTGCTCAAACATGCCATGGGAATATGTGAAATTACACCCCAAAATGCATTCTGTTGCTTCTCCTGAGTACGGGGATACCACATGTGTGAGACTTTTTGGGAGCCTAGCCGTGTACGGGACCCCGAAAACCAAGCACCGCCTTCAGGCTTTCTAAGGGCGTAAATTTTTGATTTCACTCTTCACTGCCTATCACAGTTTCGGAGGCCATGGAATGCCCAGATGGCACAACCCCCCCCAAAATGACCAAATTTTGGAAAATAGACACCCAAAGCTATTTTCTGAGAGGTATAGTGAGTATTTTGCAGACCTCACTTTTTGTCACAAACTTTTGAAAATTGAAAAAAGAAAAAAAAATATGTTTTTATTGTCTTTCTTCATTTTCAAAAACAAATGAGAGCTGCAAAATACTCACCACGCCTCTCAGCAAATAGCTTGGGGTGTCTACTTTCCAAAATGGGGTCATTGTGGGGGGTTTTGTGCTATCTTGGCATTTTATGGCCTTCAAAACTGTGATGGGTAGTGAGGAGTGAAATCAAAAATTAACGCTCTTAGAAATCCTGAAGGCGGTGATTGGATTTTGGGGCCCCGTATGAAGCTAGGCTCCCAAAAAGTGCCACTCATGTGGTATCCCCGTACTCAGGAGAAGCAGCAGAATGTATTTTGGGGTGTAATTCCACATATGCCCATGGCATGTTTGAGCAATATATCATTTAGTGACAACTTTGTGCAAAAAAAAGAAAAAAAATTGTCACTTTCCCGCAACTTGTGTCAAAATATAAAATATTCCATAGACTCAACATGCCTCTCAGCAAATAGCTTGGGGTGTCTACTTTCCAAAATGGGGTCATTTGGGGGGGTTTTGTGCCATCTTGGCATTTTATGGCCTTCAAAACTGTGATAGGTAGTAAGGAGTGAAATCAAGAATTTATGCCCTTAGAAATCCTGAAGGCGGTGCTTGGTTTTCGGGGGCCCCGTACGTGGCTAGGCTCCCAAAAAGTCCCACACATGTGGTATCCCCGTACTCAGGAGAAGCAGCTAAATGTATTTTGGGGTGCACATATGCCCATGGCCTGTGTGAGCAATATATCATTTAGTGACAATTTTGTGCAAAAAAAAAAAAAATTGTCACATTCCCGCAACTTGTGTCAAAAAATAAAATATTCCATGGACTCAACATGCCTCACAGCAAATAGCTTGGGGTGTCTACTTTCCAAAATGGGGTCATTTGGGGGGGGTTTGTGCCATCTTGGCATTTTATGGCCTTCAAAACTGTGATAGGTAGTGAGGAGTGAAATCAAAAATTTATGCCCTTAGAAATCCTGAAGGCGGTGCTTGGTTTTCAGGGCCTCGTACACGGCTATGCTCCCAAAAAGTCCCACACATGTGGTATCCCCGTATTTAGGAGAAGCAGCAGAATGTATTTTGGGGTGTAATTCCACATATGCCCATGGCATGTTTGAGCAATATATCATTTAGTGACAACTTTGTGCAAAAAAAAAACAATTGTCACATTCCCGCAACTTGTGTCAAAAAATAAAATATTCCATAGACTCAACATGCCTCTCAGCAAATAGCTTGGGGTGCCTACTTTCCAAAATGGGGTCATTTGGGGGGGTTTTGTGCCATCTTGGCATTTTATGGCCTTCAAAACTGTGATAGGTAGTGAGGTGTGAAATCAAAAATTTATGCCCTTTGAAATCCTGAAGGCGGTGCTTGGTTTTCGGAGCCCCGTACACGGCTAGGCTCCCAAAAAGTCCCACACATGTGGTATCCCCGTACTCAGGAGAAGCAGCTAAATGTATTTTGGGGTGCAATTCCACATATGCGCATGGCCTGTGTGAGCAATATATCATTTAGTGACAACTTTTTGTAATTTTTTTTTTTTTTTTGTCATTATTCAATCACTTGGGACAAAAAAATAAATATTCAATGGGTTCAACATGCCTCTCAGCAATTTCCTTGGGGTGTCTACTTTCCAAAATGGGGTCGTTTGTGGGGGTTTTGTACTGCCCTGCCATTTTAGCACCTCATGAAATGACATAGGCAGTCATAAAATAAAAGCTGTGTAAATTCCAGAAAATGTACCCTAGTTTGTAGACGCTATAACTTTTGCGCAAACCAATAAATATACGCTTATTGACATTTTTTTTACCAAAGACATGTGGCCGAATACATTTTGGCCTAAATGTATGACTAAAATTGAATTTATTGGATTTTTTTTATAACAAAAAGTAGAAAATATCATTTTTTTCAAAATTCTCTGTCTTTTTCCGTTTATAGCGCAAAAAATAAAAACGGCAGAGGTGATCAAATACCATCAAAAGAAAGCTCTATTTGTGGGAAGAAAAGGACGCAAAATTCGTTTGGGTACACCATTGCATGACCGCGCAATTAGCAGTTAAAGCGACGCAGTGCCGAATTGTAAAAAGTGCTCTGGTCAGGAAGGGGGTAAAACCTTCCGGGGCTGAAGTGGTTAAAACCAGAGTTAGTGGAACTGGTATAAGGGGTGAGTTAAAACCAGAGTTTAAAACAGGAGGTTATAACAGGGGTCATAGTACCTGTGTAGTGTGAGTACCTGAGTGTTGTCTGAGTAGTGTGTGTGGATCATTAGTACTTGTGTATTGTGTACTGTACACTTGAGTATTGCGAGTGCACATAGGTCTGCGACTGTTCTGCGATTGCACGTAGGTCTGTGAGTACCTGCGAATTGTCTTGTTGTGTACCTGTGTATTGTCTTGAGTATTAATGCCAGGAAGCTAGCTGTTAGGTAATTTGGACAGGGTAAAATCCCCACTCCTCACTAAATTTAATAGGTACGATGCCCGGCGGTGTGGAGAGGTGACTCTTTGTACATCTTGCTGCATGTATGCGTTCCTTGATCATCCAATCGAGGGTGAATAGTGCTTTGCAAAATGTAAGCACATTGTTTCCCTGGAAGCCCAGGTTCTGAATCTGGGGAAGCAACTATCAGCACTGAGAAGTCCCTCCCTACTAAAGGAGAGCCAGGAACGTACACGGCAGGTGCCGGCAGGGGCCAGCACAGAGGAGGGTGAGGACAAAGAGGTGCAGGCACTAGCAAAGAGTAGATGGGTGACAGTCAGGAGGGGTAGAGGGGGAAGTGCCAGGGAGGCCGATCCAGGACTGGAGCATCCCAATAAGTACGCTCCATTGAGTGACATTGGTGAAACCAGTCAGGGACCAGCACTGCTGGAGCTGAGGGACTCTCCTAGCTGCCGGGGGAAGAACTCCTCCAGTGAGAGTCGGGGGGCAGCAAAGGGAAAGGAAAGACAGATTCTGGTGGGTAGGGGACTCAATTCTTAGGGCAGAGAGGGCAATCTGTAACCAAGACCTTAAGCGCCGAACAGTATGTTGTCTACCGGGCGCTCGGGTTCGGCACATCCCGGATCTTGTTGACAAATTACTGGGAGGGGCTGGGGAAGACCCCGCTGTTTTGGTGCACGTTGGCATCAATGACAAAGTCAGAGGCAGATGGAGTGTCCTAAAGAACGATTTTAGGGACTTAGTAGCTAAATTGAGGAAAAGGACCTCCTAGGTAGTATTCTCAGGAATACTACCAGTACATCGAGCCACACCAGAAAGGCAGAGGGAGATTAGGGAAGTAAACAAGTGGCTGAAGAGCTGGTGTAGTAAGGAGGGGTTTGGGTTCATGGAGGACTGGGCCGACTTCTCAGTCGGTAACCGGTACTATAGAAAGGACGGACTGCACCTAAATGAGGAGGGTGCAGATCTGCTGGGAATGAAGATGGCCAAAAAGTTAGAGGGGTTTTTAAACTAGGCGATGGGTGGGAGGGTCCAGAGGCAGAGGTAGCCAGCGCGGAAGATATTCCAGAGGGTAGTATTGTGGGCATTAGTGGTAGGTTAACCAAAGCACAAAAAGACAAGGTGAGTATAGTAGCAAGTCCTAGATGCAATCTCGAAACACCCAATACGAGGACAATATGCGACCGGTCTAAACTATGTGGCATGTTCACCAATGCCAGGAGCATAGCGGACAAGATGGGTTAACTAGAGATACTGTTGTACGAGGAGGATTTGGATTTTGTGGGAATTTCAGAGACCTGGTTCAACAGCTCTCATGATTGGCTGGCAAACATTCAAGGGTATACCCTATACCGCAAGGATAGAGAGGGTAAAAAAGGGGGAGGGGTATGCCTATATATCAAGAATAATGTACAAGTGAATGTGAGAGATGACATCACTAAGGGAGCTAGAGAGGAGGTAGAATCCTTATGGGTAGAGCTCCAAAGGGATGAAGCTAAGGGGAAAATAATACTGGGAGTATGCTATAGGCCCCCTAACCTGAGGGAGGAAGTGGAGACAGATCTCCTATCACAATTTGGATTAGCAGCAAGGATGGGAAGTGTTATCATAATGGGAGATTTTAATTATCCAGACATAGACTGGGCGGAGGGAACCACGCATTCATTTAAGGCTCGCCAGTTCCTTAATGTCTTGCAGGACAATTTTATGAGTCAGATGGTAGGCGCACCAACTAGAAATAAAACATTACTGGATCTACTGATTACCAACAATACAGACCTGATCACGAATGTGGAAATACGGGGAAATTTAGGTAACAGCGATCACAGGTCAATTAGTTTCAGTATAAATCACACAAATAGGAAACATAAAGGGAATAAAAAGACACTGAATTTCAAAAGAGCCAACTTCCCTAAACTACAAACCTTTCTAAAAGGCATAAATTGGGATAAAATATTAGGAACAAAGAATACGGAGGAGAGATGGGTTTGCTTTAAGAGCATATTAAATAAGGGCATTAGCCAATGTATCCCATTGGGTAATACATTTAAAAGAGCAAACAAAAGTCCTGGATGGCTTAACTCCAATGTAAAAATGCATATAAAAGCAAAGGAGAAGGCCTTCAAAGAATACAAGGTGGAGAGATCATCCTCAGCATTCAGACTTTATAAAGAATGCAACAAGAAGTAAGGGTGCAATTAGGACAGCTAAGATAGAACATGAAAGACACATAGCGGAGGAGAGCAAAAAAAATCCCAAGAAATTCTTTAAGTATGTAAACAGTAAAAAAGGGAGGACAGACCATATTGGCCCCATAAAGAATGAGGAACGACATCTGGTTACAAAGGATGGGGAGATGGCGAAGGTATTGAATTTATTCTTCTCCTCAGTCTTCACAAGTGAATCGGGGGGCTTCAGTAACCAAAACTGCAGTGTTTATCCTCATGACACAACACAGGAAGCACCTCCATGGTTAACAGAGGACAAAATTAAAATTAGACTGGAGAAACTTAACATTAATAAATCACCAGGACCAGATGGCTTGCATCCGAGGGTACTTAGGGAACTCAGTCAAGTGATTGCCAGACCGTTGTTCCTAATTTTTACAGATAGTCTACTGACTGGAATGGTACCAGCTGATTGGAGAAAAGCCAATGTAGCACCAATATTTAAAAAGGCCCAAAATACATCCCTGGGAATTACAGACCAGTTAGCCTAACATCAATAGTATGTAAACTCTTGGAGGGGATGATAAGGGACTATATACAAGATTTTAGTAATAAGAACGGTATCATTAGCAGTAATCAGCATGGATTCATGAAGAATCGTTCTTGCCAAACCAATCTATTAACCTTCTATGAGGAGGTGAGTTGCCATCTAGATAAAGGAAGGCCCGTAGACGTGGTGTATCTGGATTTTGCAAAAGCTTTTGGCACAGTTCCCCATAAACGTTTACTGTACAAAATAAGGTCCGTTGGCATGGACCATAGGGTGAGTACATGGATTGATAAGCTGCTGCTAACAAAGCAAACAGAATATTGGCATGCATTAAAAAGGGCATCAACTCCAGAGATTAAACGATAATTCTCCCACTCTACAAGGCTCTGGTCCGGCCGCACCTGGATTATGCTGTCCAGTTCTGGGCACCAGTCCTCAGGAAGGATGTACTGGAAATTGAGCGAGTACAAAGAAGGGCAACAAAGCTAATAAAGGGTCTGGAGGATCTTAGTTATGAGGAAAGGTTGCAAGCACTAAACTTATTCTCTCTGGAGAAGAGACGCTTGAGAGGGGATATGATTTCAATATACAAATACCGTACTGGTGACCCCACAATAGGGATAAAACTTTTTCGCAGAAGAGAGTTTAACAAGACTCATGACCACACATTAAAATTAGAAGAAAAGAGGTTTAACCTTAAACTACGTAGAGGGTTCTTTACTGTAAGAGCGGCAAGGATGTGGAATTCCCTTCCACAAGCGGTGGTCTCAGCGGGGAGCATTGATAGCTTCAAGAAACTATTAGATAAGCACCTGAATGACCGCAACATACAGGGATATATAATGTAATACTGACACATAATCACACACATAGGTTGGACTTGATGGACTTGTGTCTTTTTTCAACCTCACCTAGTATGTAACTATGTAACGTCATACTGGACCTCATGCAACTTGGATTCTGTGCCTTTCCACTCTTCCTCCACACTCTGGGACCTTGATTTCCAAATGAAATGCAAAATGATCCATAGTCTGTGATTATTTGGGGAGCCATGTCATCTGCTGGTGTTGGTCCACTGTGTTTTCTCAAGTCCAAAGTCAGCGCAGCCCTCTACCAGGTTATTCTAGAGCACTTCATGCTTCCCTCTGCTGACCAGCTTTATGAAGATGCTGATTTCATTTTTCAGAAAGACTTGGCACCTGCCCACACTGCCAAAAGTACCAATACCTGGTTTAATGATCATGGTCTCACTGTGCCTAATTGGCCAGCAAACTCGCCTGACCTAAACCCCATAGAGAATCTGTGGGGTATTGTCAAGAGGAAGATGAGACACCAGACCCAACAATGCAGATGAACTGAAAGCCACTATCAAAGCAACCTGGGCTTCCATAACACCTCAGCAGTGCCACAGGCTGCTTGCCTCAATGCCACCCTGCATTAATGCAGTAATTCATGCAAAAGGAGCCCCGAGCAAGTATCGAGTGCATACTATACATAATTTCAGTAAGCCAACATTTCTGTTTTAAAAATCCTTTTTTTAGTGGTCTTATGTAATATTCTAATTTTCTGAGATACTGAATTTTGGGTTTTCACTAGTTGTAAGCCATAATCCTCAAAATTAAAAGAAAGAAATGCTTGAAATATATCACTCTGGGGGTTATTTACGAAAGGCAAATCAACTTTGCACAACAAGTGCAAAGTATACTTGAAAGTGCATGTCATGAAAGACGTCCTGCTAGCACAACTGTTAGAGCCGGTGGACGGGTGCGCGTTAGCGCGAATGAACGCATGCGGAGGCACGCTAGCACGAACGAGTGTACGCGGGGGTACGAGTGGGCACGTACGATCGGTACTCAGGCGCGCGCGGGTACGCGCGGACGTACAATGTGACAGTGTTTGGCGCCAATAGATTTATTTAAAGGAGCCTGTCAGCATGCTTTCTTGCTGTCCGGTCTACAGCATTTCCTGTGACTCTAAGCTATCAGTATACCTGTCTACCTGATTCCTGTTACCCGGCTTGCTCCTGACTTCTCCTGTTTGCTGCCAGTCCCCGACCTCGGCTTGTCTGACTATTCTCCTGCCTCATCCTATGGTTGTTGTCTGCCTGTCTGTTGCCGATCCGGTCCGTGCCCCGACTACTCTTCTGCTTCCGTTTGGTACCTGCTCTGCCTGCCAGTGTTGATCCGGCTTGTCTGACCTCGTTAGTGCTCCAGTTACACTACAGAACACCTCCCTGCTGCCTGTTGTTCCTGAGTTCCTGCCAGCTACAGTCCTTCTCTGCTCAGTCAGCGGTTCCAGTGTTCCTGCCAGAGTTCCGGTTTATCTTCCTACTACCAGTTGTTCCAGTGCTCCAGTTCAACTACAGAACACCTCCCTGCTGCCTGTTGTTCCTGAGTTCCTGCCAGCTACGGTCCTTCTCTGCTCAGTCAGCGGTTCCAGTGTTCCTGCCAGTCCTCCTTCTGCTGCACAAGAGGTCCGGATCAGCTTTACAACTGCCACTTGCCAAGCACTTGTGGCCCCCTGCGCTCTTGAGTCCCTGTTTTCTCTATCAGGGGTTCTCGAGCCAGAGGCACACGAGAGGCTATTCCCTGCATTCTGGGCTCCACCACCAGGTACGTGACAGTACCAGACAGCCATGTCTGAGCCCACGCAGGGAGCCTCTCCCATGGATGAACTCTGCCGCCATCTTGCTGGACTTACCCAGGCAGTAAAGAGCCTACAAGAGGGCTACACCCGGAAGGCCGAGTCCAAGCTCTAGCAGCATCCACACCTCCAGCATCCGGGACTCCTGCTGCACCTTCAGTGGTGATGTTGCCGCCTGAACCCAGGGTCCCCACGCCTGAAAGATTTTCGGGTAACCAGAGTAAATTCAGGTCTTTCCGCAATTCATGTAAACTCTTTTTTGCCCTTCAACCAAGGACTTTCTCCCTGGAAACCACCAAAGTGGGATTTGTGATTTTGCTGCTGACAGGCGAGCCCCAGTCGTGGGCCCATCGTTACTAGAAAAGAAAGATATCTCACTTGATACCCTGGACACTTTCTTTCAGGCCATGTCATCCCCTCCCCCCCCCCATCCCTCCTCCCCCTTTGTTTCACGCACTGGCACTCAATTGTATTTCACACACTTCCCCTTTTTTCAAGCACCACTACACTTTCTTTTAGTGTTCCCCTACTACCACCATCACTCCCCTTTTTTAGCACAGGCACAATGTCTATTGCCTTTACCACATTTGTTCTTTGTGGTTTAGAATTCCCCAGCTGGTTTGGGCTATATATATATCATATTTACAAAGTCTTTGATACCATAAAGGCTTTCTTAGACCATAGATAAAACCCAATTATTTTTATACGGATTTTTTAGTCATTATGTTTCTTTCCTTGCCAATTTCCATCACAGGTAATTGGTGCTCTCCCGTTGGTTGTCTGCTCTGGTGGGCGGTGCTCCAAAGTGTGGCCTCTCGTAAGCCACGTTGTCTCTCGCCATCCCGGTCTGGGTTGTGGCAGCGGTAGAGGAGGTTGGAATCACCCTCTGGCGGAAGAGGATAAAGCATTTTAAACTTTTAAAAGGGACATCCATGTGGGAATTTATGTTTTTCATTGGACATACGTTTATTTGGTAACTATACTATACTGTACTATTGCATTGCACAATTAATGTAGTTTCTGCTAGATATATACTTTTTAGAATATGTATATGTAGACCAACCTTATTCTTATGTTCTTTCCAGCAGACCTATCCTCTGAAGAAGACCCCAGTCATAGGGGTTGAAACGCGTCAGGTCTAATGTTCATGACACAATATTGCTATGAACAAATGTCTGCTTTGTATGTTCAGCTTAAAATCTTTAGATAAATACCCACTGAAGCTCATGGCTTTTTAACTCTGATGATACATGTTATCTATTCAATAAAAGTGTATATTTTTTCATACTATAGTGACTATATATTTTTTTCTTGTGCTGCCTAAAAACCCCAATGCGGGGAAACATTTCTTTTCATGTCATCATATGAGGACCCACAGCTGACCGCTACGGCAGAGGCAGCCTTGCACACCCTACAGCAGGGCTGCAGACCTGTTGAGGACTACGTGTCGGAATTCAGACGCTGGAGTTCCGACACAAATTGGAACAATGCCGCCCTACGGTATCAGTTCCGTATGGGCCTTTCAGAATCCTTAAAGGACGAACTAGCCCGAGTGGGTATTCCTGAGACTTTAGAGGGCCTCATAGATCTTTCTATTCAAATAGAGAGACACCTGAGAGAACGACGTACTGAGCGATCTTCTGGTCCTGCTCGTCCTGTCTGGATGCTGCCCCGTGTGCCTAGTTCTCCCCACTCTGCTCCTCCAGCTTCTACCAGCATGGCCTCAGATACGCCGGAACCAATGCAGCTGGGTCTCTTACGCCCTTCCCTCACTCCTGAAGAGCGTCAACCCTGTCGGGCTGGTAACCTGTGCCTATACTGTGGGGAAACCCGGACATTTTGTACGAACATGTCCGTGCCAAGCTTCGTAAGTGCCTTTCTGTCTCCCCTGCTCTTACCCCTGCTGTACTGAATAATGTTTCTAATCTGGCTGTTCCGATTCTCTTACAGCTCCCAGGAGGGAATATACCAACCAGCGCTATTATTGACTCTGGGGCTTTCAGTGGCTTCATAGGCTTGTCCTTCGCTTCCAGACATCACATTCCCATCCGGCCCAGGGCGAAAGGACTTTCAGTATATTTGGCCGATGGTTCTACCCTCAGATCAGGACCTGTAACCCAGGAAACTGTACCCCTGCTCACCACCATTGCTGGCACTCATCAAGAGTTACTTTGTCTGGATGTCATCGAGTCTCCTCTATTTCCTATCATATTAGGCATGCTGTGGCTCAAGGCCCATAATCCGCAAATTGATTGGACCTCTGGGAAGATTGAGTTTCCTTCTTCTTATTGCCATCAACACTGTCTACCAGAAGTCACCCAGGCTCCTTCTTCCCTGTTGTGCATGGAAACTGACGCCAAAATCTGTCAAGTTGTAACCGAAGCCTACCACAGCTTTCTGGATGTTTTCAGTCAAAAAGGGGCCGAGAATCTTCCTCCCCACCGGCCATATGATTGCCCAATTGAGCTCCTCCCAGGGGCAGAGATTCCCTTTGGGAGAATATTCCATTTGTCAGAGTTAGAACTAGGAGTATTAAAAACCTACATAGATGACAATCTGAAAAAAGGCTTCATCCGACCTTCCATGTCCCCGGCAGGAGCAGGAATCTTTTTTGTGGAAAAGAAAGACCATTCCCTACGCCCTTGTATGGATTATCGGGCACTTAATAAAATCACGATCAAGAACCGTTATCCCTTACCATTAGTGCCAGAACTTTTTCAGAGGCTGGAGTCTGCAGTAGTGTTTTCTAAGTTAGATCTTCGTGGTGCCTATAAACTTGTCCGCATTCGCAAGGGAGACGAATGGAAGACTGCTTTCCGTACTCGGTTTGGGTACTTTGAATATTTAGTCATGCCTTTCCGACTTTGTAATGCTCCTGCTACATTTCAGCATTTTGTGAATAACATTTTCAGAGACTATCTTGACCTGTTTGTTGTTATTTATCTAGATGACATCCTAATCTTTTCTTCTTCTCTAGCTGAACACCGTGAACATGTCAGAAATGTTTTGACCCGACTTCGCCTGCACGGCCTTTACGCCAAGCCCGAGAAATATGTCTTTGAACAAAAAAGTATCCAGTTCCTTGGTCTGATTATCTCTGTGGAAGGCATCAAAATGGACCCTCAGAAGGTCTCCGCCATTCTGGACTGGCCCGCTCCTACTGACAAGAAAGGTTTCCAACGTTTTGTAGGATTTGCGAATTTTTACAGAAAATTCATCAAAGGATTCTCCACCATCATTTCTCCCATTACAAGGCTAACCCAACAGGGCCTCAAATTCCACTGGTCTATGGAAGCTCAGATGGCCTTTACTACACTGAAAGATCTGTTGTCTCAGCCTCAGTTTTAAAACATCCTGATTCCACATTGCCTTACATTTTGGAGGTGGACGCCTCGGAGATAGCGGTCGGTGCAGTACTTTCCCAGAGACAGGGGCCTAGGGCTCTTCTGCACCCAGTCGCTTTTTTTTCTCGTAAATTATCGGAAGCAGACAGGAACTACAATGTGGACGACCGAGAGTTGTTGGCGATATCTTTTAGAGGGAGCAGCCCATCCGATTCTTGTTTATACAGATCACAAGAATCTGGAATATTTAAAGACTGACAAGAGGTTGAAACCACGACAGGCCAGATGGGCACTGTTCTTTACCAGATTCTCATTCCATATCACCTATCATCCCGGGTCAAAAACCATCAAGCCTGATGCGCTGTCATGGATGTACAGCGATTCAGAAGCATCTTCTCCGCCAGATACCATCTTGTCCTCGGGGAACTTTCTGTTACTCCAAGGGGATCTACTTTCACAGATCAAGCAAGCCTCCAGGAACATTTCTACCCCACCTGATACAGCCCTACAGGCCAGAGATGACCTTCTGTGGTTTAGGAATAGGATCTTTGTACCTCAGGAGATGCGAGCAGCAGTTCTTAGTTCCTGCCATGATCACATGTTGGCCGGCCATTTCGGAGTGTATAAGACATCTGAACTTCTTCAGCGCACGTTCTGGTGGCCACAATTAAGAAAAGACTGCAAGGACTATGTGGAAGCATGTGCCACCTGTATTCAAAATAAGGGCAGCAAGTCTAAAGCCTGGGGTCTGTTGAAACCACTATCTGTCCCGGAGAAGCCATGGAGGATGATCTCCATGGATTTTATTGTTGAGCTGCCATCTTCTGAAGGTTACACTACGATCTTCGTAATAGTGGATAGATTATCCAAAATGGCACATTTCCTACCAATGAAGGGCACCCCTACTGCTGCTGAAACTGCTAGAACATTTATCAAGGAGGTGGTGAGGCTTCATGGCATCCCTGCCAATATTACTTCTGATCGGGGGGTGCAATTCAACTCCAGGTTTTGGAGAGCTCTTTGTGAATCTCTGAAAATTGACCTCTCCTTCTCTTCTGCCTATCACCCTCAAACAAATGGCCAGACGGAGAGAACGAATCAGACGCTGGAGCAATATCTGCGCTGCTTTTCCTCGTACTCCCAGGACGATAGGGCTCCGCTTCTACCCCTTGCCGAATTTGCGTACAACAATTCTGTTCATTCTGCCACAAAGCAATCACTGTTCTTTGCAAATTATGGTTTCCATCCTCTGTTCTTGTCTACTAACATCCCGGAGTGTCCAGTATCAGCTGTTCAAGAGACCCTAAACTTCTTTGAGTCAAATAACAAGCTTCTGCAAGAGACTATGGACCCAGAACTACAAAAAAGAGGTGTTTGACAAGAAGAGAAGGGGGGAGCTTGATCTTAAACCCGGAGATCAGGTTTGGCTGTCCACGTTGAACCTAAGATTGGCCTGTCCTTCCAAGAAATTGGGCCCCAAGTTCGTGGTTCCCTTCCCAGTACTAAGGAAAATTAATAATGTGGCTTACGAACTAAAGTTACCAGAATCATTCCGGATCCACCCGGTCTTTCATGTTGCCCTACTCAAACCCCCAGTTCCTGATCCTTTCTTCAACCGGAAGGTCGGTCCCCCTGAACCTGTGATCATTGATGGAGAAGCGGAATATGAGGTTGAGGCCATTTTGGATTGTAGAAAAAGACGCAACCAAGTCCAGTTTCTGGTTAAGTGGAAGGGGTATGGGCCCGAGGAGAACTCTTGGGAGCTGGAATCTAACAATCACGCGAAGAGGTTGATTCTTGCCTTTAAAAGGTCCCATCCAAGTAAGATGGCACAGTTGGGCATCCGGAGGCTGCCCCTTGGGGGGGGGCAATGTCATGAAAGACGTCCTGTTAGCACAACTGTTAGAGCCGGTGGACGTGTGCGGGTGCGCGTTAATGCGAACGAACGCATGCGGAGGCACGCTAGAACGAATGAGTGTACGGGGGTACGAGCGGGCACGCATGATCGGTACTCAGGCGTGCGCAGGAGCGCGCGGACATACAATGTGACAGTATTTGGCGCCAATGGACTTATTTAAAGGAGCCTGTCAGCATGCTTTCTTGCTGTCCGGTCTACAGCGTTTCCTGTGACCCTAAGCTATCAGTATACCTGTCTACCTGATTCCTGTTACCCGGCTTGCTCCTGACTTCTCCTGTTTGCTGCCAGTCCCCAACCTCGGCTTGTCTGACTATTCTCCTTCCTCATCCTACGGTTGTTGTCTGCCTGTCTGTTGCTGATCCAGGCCGTGCCCTGACTACTCTTCTGCTTCCGTTTGGTACCTGCTCTGCCCGCCAGTGTTGATCCGCCCTTTCTGACCTCGTTAGTGCTCCAGTTGAACTACAGAACACCTCCCTGCTGCCTGTTGTTCCTGAGTTCCTGCCAGCTACAGTCCTTCTCTGCTCAGTCAGTGATTCCAGTGTTCCTGCCAGAGTTCCTGTTCATCTTCCTACTACCAGTTGTTCCAGTGCTCCAGGTGAACTACAGAACACCTCCCTGCTGCCTGTTGTTCCTGAGTTCCTGCCAGCTATGGTCCTTCTCTGCTCAGTCAGCATTTCCAGTGTTCCTGCCAGTCCTTCTTCTGCTGCACCAGAGGTCCGGATCAGCTTTACATCTGCCACTTGCCAAGCACTTGTGACCCCTTGCGCTCTTGAGTCCCTGTTTTCTCTATCAGGGGTTCTCGAGCCAGAGGCACACGAGAGGCTATTCCCTGCATTCTGGGCTCCACCACCAGGTACGTGACAGTGCACTTGGAAGTGCAGTCGCTGTAAATCTGAGGGGTAGATCTGAAATGAGGGGAAGCTCTGCTGATTTTATCATCCAATCATGTGCAAGCTAAAATGCTGTTTTTTATTTTCATTGCATGTCCCCCTTGGATCTACAGCGACTGCACTTCCAAGTGCACTTTCAGTGCAATTTCAAGTGCAGTTTGCACTTGTAGTGCAAAGTGGATTTGCCTTTCATAAATAACCCCCTCCGTGTCTAACACATCTAAAAAAAAAAAAAATGAGTTTCACTTTTTCAATTGAATTACTGAAAAAAAATACTTTTTGATTATATTCTAATTTTATGAGATGCACCTGTACTTGCAGTGGATAGTGGAAAGTGAAAAGCTAAATAATTTCATACCAGCCCCATAGCATTATTATACCAGCCCCATAGCATTATTATACCAGCCCCATAGCATTATTATACCAGCCCAACCGCATAACGTCGTTATTTTCTTGTTCACAAAAGGGAAAACCATGCATTTTAAAGCACATTTGAAGAGTGTATTATATATAGATAAGAGAGACATGGAATTTACAAACAGCAGCAATTTTTTTCAAGGCAAAAATCATGGCATTTAATGGCACATTTTTTATTGACACTGCAAAAAAAAGGTGCCGTAAATGGCAGTTTTCAGTGCAAATATCAATATTTAAGCTATAAACTGCTATTAGCAATGTGTTAAGTTAAACAAAAGTCAAACACCATATTTCTCCATTTACATGAAAGTCAGATTAATATAACCCAACACAGAGTTCCCCCATATATCAGGAGGATTCCCCTTTACAGTGCAAGGGAACTCTGACATAAAGGGGAACATTGCAGATCATGATCTAAGCGGGAACTCTGATATAAAAGGGGGGCACTGGTGACCAGAGACCCCACTTATATCAGAGTCCTCTGCATTCCTCTTTACATCAGAGTTCTCACTTGCACTGTAAGGTGGAATCCTGCAGACTATGATGTAAAGGGGAACTCTGGGAATGTGGGGAGGACTCTGGTGACCAGAGACCACCTTCTGCAGAAAGAAAACACTAAAGTAAGGGGGTTTACTGATATAAGGGGTAAACCTTTTTATCAGTGCCCCCTTACAATATTGCATTGACCCCCCCCCTTTCAGGTAGGCCTGGCGGCGCTGTCACTGACCTCCTCTCAGGTGCACCTTGCAGGGCTCAGTCAGTCGGCTCCAGCTCGGTGGCTCTGGTTTTATCCCATAGTTTCCTCTCCACAGTCCATACACGTCTGACTTCTCCCATGACCCCTATCCCTGAGGCACTCCCACTGTTGACTCCACTCCAGACTGCAGACGTGATATAAGACAATAGATGGTCAGAGGCTGCCGATGGTACAGGGGAGGTCACAGGCTGCAGGGGGGGGGGGGACAGGAGGTCAGAGGCTGCCGATGGTACAGGGGAGGTCAGAGGCTGCAGGGTGGGGGACAGGAGGTCAGAGGCTGCAGGGTGGGGGACAGGAGGTCAGAGGCTGCCGATGGTACAGGGGAGGTCAGAGGCTGCAGGGTGGGGGACAGGAGGTCAGAGGCTGCAGGGGGGGGGACAGGAGGTCAGAGGCTGCAGGGGGGGGGACAGGAGGTCAGAGGCTGCCGATGGTACAGGGGAGGTCAGAGGCTGCAGGGTGGGGGACAGGAGGTCAGAGGCTGCAGGGGGGGGGGACAGGAGGTCAGAGGCTGCAGGGGGGGGGGACAGGAGGTCAGAGGCTGCCGATGGTACAGGGGAGGTCAGAGGCTGCCGATGGTACAGGGGAGGTCAGAGGCTGCCGATGGTACAGGGGAGGTCAGAGGCTGCCGATGGTACAGGGGAGGTCAGAGGCTGCCGATGGTACAGGGGAGGTCAGAGGCTGCCGATGGTACAGGGGAGGTCAGAGGCTGCCGATGGTACAGGGGAGGTCAGAGGCTGCGGAGGGGGGGTGACAGGAGGTCAGAGGCTGCAGGGGGGGGACAGGAGGTCAGAGGCTGCAGGGGGGGGACAGGAGGTCAGAGGCTGCAGGGGGGGGACAGGAGGTCAGAGGCTGCAGGGGGGGGACAGGAGGTCAGAGGCTGCAGGGGGGGGACAGGAGGTCAGAGGCTGCAGGGGGGGACAGGAGGTCAGAGGCTGCAGGGGGGGGACAGGAGGTCAGAGGCTGCAGGGGGGGACAGGAGGTCAGAGGCTGCAGGGGGGGGACAGGAGGTCGGAGGCTGCAGGGGGGGGACAGGAGGTCGGAGGCTGCAGGGGGGGGACAGGAGGTCAGAGGCTGCAGGGGGGGCAGGTGGTCAGAGGCTGCAGGGGGGGCAGGTGGTCAGAGGCTGCAGGGGGGGCAGGTGGTCAGAGGCTGCAGGGGGGGCAGGAGGTCAGAGGCTGCAGTGGGGGCAGGAGGTCAGAGGCTGCAGTGGGGGCAGGAGGTCAGAGGCTGCAGGGGGGGCAGGAGGTCAGAGGCTGCAGTGGGGGCAGGAGGTCAGAGGCTGCAGGGGGGCAGGAGGTCAGAGGCTGCAGTGGGGGCAGGAGGTCAGAGGCTGCAGGGGGGGCAGGAGGTCAGAGGCTGCAGGAGGTCAGAGGCTGCAGTGGGGGCAGGAGGTCAGAGGCTGCAGGGGGGGCAGGAGGTCAGAGGCTGCAGTGGGGGCAGGAGGTCAGAGGCTGCAGTGGGGGCAGGAGGTCAGAGGCTGCAGTGGGGGCAGGAGGTCAGAGGCTGCAGTGGGGGCAGGAGGTCAGAGGCTGCAGTGGGGGCAGGAGGTCAGAGGCTGCAGTGGGGGCAGGAGGTCAGAGGCTGCAGTGGGGGCAGGAGGTCAGAGGCTGCAGTGGGGGCAGGAGGTCAGAGGCTGCAGTGGGGGCAGGAGATCAGAGGCTGCAGTGGGGGCAGGAGGTCAGAGGCTGCAGGAGGTCAGAGGCTGCAGGGGGGGCAGGAGGTCAGAGGCTGCAGTGGGGGCAGGAGGTCAGAGGCTGCAGTGGGGGCAGGAGGTCAGAGGCTGCAGTGGGGGCAGGAGGTCAGAGGCTGCAGTGGGGGCAGGAGGTCAGAGGCTGCAGTGGGGGCAGGAGGTCAGAGGCTGCAGTGGGGGCAGGAGGTCAGAGGCTGCAGTGGGGGCAGGAGGTCAGAGGCTGCAGTGGGGGCAGGAGGTCAGAGGCTGCAGTGGGGGCAGGAGGTCAGAGGCTGCAGTGGGGGCAGGAGGTCAGAGGCTGCAGTGGGGGCAGGAGGTCAGAGGCTGCAGTGGGGGCAGGAGGTCAGAGGCTGCAGTGGGGGCAGGAGGTCAGAGGCTGCAGTGGGGGCAGGAGGTCAGAGGCTGCAGTGGGGGCAGGAGGTCAGAGGCTGCAGTGGGGGCAGGAGGTCAGAGGCTGCAGTGGGGGCAGGAGGTCAGAGGCTGCAGTGGGGGCAGGAGGTCAGAGGCTGCAGTGGGGGCAGGAGGTCAGAGGCTGCAGGGGGGGCAGGAGGTCAGAGGCTGCAGTGGGGGCAGGAGGTCAGAGGCTGCAGGGGGTCAGGAGGTCAGAGGCTGCAGGAGGTCAGAGGCTGCAGGGGGGGCAGGAGGTCAGAGGCTGCAGTGGGGGCAGGAGGTCAGAGGCTGCAGTGGGGGCAGGAGGTCAGAGGCTGCAGTGGGGGCAGGAGGTCAGAGGCTGCAGTGGGGGCAGGAGGTCAGAGGCTGCAGGGGGGGCAGGAGGTCAGAGGCTGCAGTGGGGGCAGGAGGTCAGAGGCTGCATGGGGGGGCAGGAGGTCAGAGGCTGCATGGGGGGGCAGGAGGTCAGAGGCTGCAGGGGGGGCGGGAGGAAGAGGCCACCAGCCGAAGAAGAGGCGAGCAGACGAGTACTCACGGCGGTACTTTTAAAAATGGCGCCGATCGGCGCCATCGTCACTGCGCATGCGCCCGCACTTCCGAGAATTGCCGAGTGTGTACGGACTTTCCCGAGCACGGCTAGCTCGGGAAAGCCCGTACACACTTTCGACAGTAGTGCTGGCGCATGCGCAGTTGCATGTAAGCCTGGCGGCCCCGCGGCCATGTTTTTTTCAGGCGCCGCTGCCCTCACAGCGGCACCAGGGGCAGCCAGACAGCCGGCCCACCGGGGGATTTCCCGGTATCCCGGTCGGCCAGTCCGGCACTGGATGCACCTGTACTTGCAGTGGATAGTGGAAAGTGAAAAGCTATCTGGAATTGATGTTATTTCACCCCAAATTACCCACTTGACCCCCGGAAGGTTTTACCCTCTTCTTAACCAGAGCATTTTTGTTTTTCAGCACTGCGCTAGTTTAACTGGCAAATGCTTGTTATAAATTTAATTTGGGTACAGTGTTGCTTATCTTTTTTTTTCACACAAACATAGATTTCTTTTGGTAGTTATTTCATCACCTCAGGGTTTTTTTATATTTTTTGCTACATAACTGAAAAAATACCAAAATTAGTGAAAAAAATATTTTTCTTAGTTTGTTATAAAATTTTGCAAACAAATAATATTTCTTTATAAATATAAGCCAAAATGTAGTCTGCTACATTTTCTTTAGTACAAAATGAACCCAAATCAGTGTATATTCAGTCTGTGTGAAAGGTTTAGAGTCTACAAACTATCGTGTGCATGTATATATGTGTGTGTGTATGTGTGTATGTATGTGTATATATATATATATATATATATATATATATATATATATATATATATATATATATATATATATATATAATATATAATATATAATATATAGATAGATAGATATTATTTTTGAAAATTGATCAGTCCTGATGTCCCCATTTCTTAAAGTGTATGTTAACCTAAAAACAAAAACATAGATCCTGTTCCCTGAAAGCATGTTGTGCTGTGTAATTTGGCCCCCTCTATCACCTGAAAAAACTGGCTGATCCTGCCTGCCTATACCCTTCCCCCCTGTAAACTGACTATGGTTTATTAAGGCTGCTGAGCCCTGACACCGTGGTCAGTTTTCATGAACAAGTCATCCGCAGCCCTGCTCTGTCCTCCTCTCCCCCCCCCCCCTCCCTGCCTGTCTGCTCATGTCAGTGCCCGCCCCTCCCCTCCTGCTGCTCTCATAACTACTATAAAATGCTCCCATCCCCTCTGTAACATAACAATATGTGTCCCTGTGCCTGTGTTATATAAAAAATATGCCAATCTGTACCTATATCAGAGCGATTCCAGGCACTTGCATGACTCCATGGCTCTCTCCACTCTTTCCCTCCTCCCTGATTGATGTAATCGGGAGTGCTTGGCCCCACCTGCTGGAGCTATCAGCCGGTCAGAGGAGAGAGCCGAGGAGTCACGTGAGCGCTGTGAGTCGCTCTGATATAGGTACAGATCGGCATATTTTTTATATAAAACAGACACATATTGTTATGTTTTAGAGGGGATGGGAGGTTTTTATAGTAGTGGCTTACCAACCACTTTAAGGCCCTAAAATGCCAGGACAGTACAAATACACCCTAAATTACTCTTTTTGTAATGTATACTGTCCAGGGTATTTAGTAAGAGGCATGGCAAGTTTTTTCTTAGTTTTGGTAATTTGTCACAATATTTTGGAAAATTATTTTTTTTTCACTTGTTCTTGTTTTACATTCTGTCACCAGTGCAGAGTGCAGTACAACATAATTACATGACTGGTGAGGCACTGATCAGGGATACTGACTGATGACAGTATCAGGGGTGTGGAAATGTAACGGGGGTAAGGAGCGTATGACGTCACCCGCGGTCATTCGACAGACACGATCACAAGCCTGTCAGCCGGCACTCGGATCGGAGTGCCGGTATCTGTGAGTGTTTTATTTGCTTTTTACTATTCAATAAAGTAGCTACGGAGAGCACTATGTTTTGCCTTCTCATTCCATATGCATCATCCGTCACTATGCTGAGTGCTGGGAGATGAAGGAGATACTACCAACCATACAGATTGATCCATCCAAGTTTATATGCGGTGTAACCTGTTTCAGGTCGAATATCTGAGGTGAGGGGCCATCCATGCCTGGTGGAGGGATAATAGTCACTATCCAGATATTGATCTCAGCCTGTTTATTGTCACTGGTGGTTCCCGTCTCCTTATCCTGTCACCACAATTTTATATGTTGATTTAAGGACTTTTATTTGCGCAGCACTCTTTTTGTATTATTTATGTTCTTGAAGTATTTTTTGAATTGACCTTAGTGCCTGCTTGCATTTACCTCGTTGTGTCCATTTACTAGTCAGCGCTGAATTTAATTATACTTTTTTTTGAAGAATACGTATCAGCCTAAACTGAGGAAAAAAATGTTGTTTTTTTAATATATTTTTTGGGGATATTTAATATAGTAAAAAATAATTTGTTTTTTTTTTTCAAAATTGCACTATTTTTTTTTGTTTATAGCGCAAAAAATAAAAACTGCAGAGGTGATTAAATACCACCAAAAGAAAGTTCTATTTGTGGGGAAAAAAAAGGACATCAATTTTGTTTGGGAGCCACGTCGCATGACTGCGCAATTGTCAGTTAAAGCGACACAGTGCCGAATCGCAAAATGTGCTCTGGTCTTTGGGCAGCCAAATGGTCCGGGGCTTAAGTGGTTAAACAACGTGAAATAAAATTAGACGTTTGTTATGTCAACAGAATGGAAACTATGAAATGAAAAATTGAAGCTTACAGAAAAATCTACAAGGCGTTTACGAATTTGAGGGAATAATTATCCAACTGTATAATACTCAATCAATATTTAAGAGAACACAAATACATATCAGGTAAAATCATTATAACAGAATTACCCTTCCCAAGATGGTAACTGGTCTGAAGTGCTGTTAAACAGAGTGTTAGAATCAGTGCCGGGACAAGGTCATTTGGTGCCCAGGGCGAAGATGGCAAACTGCGCCCCCCCCCCCGTGTAAACAAAGAGTTAGTGCTTTGCAGGGAAAAGAAAAAAAAAAGTGATCATTCCCTCTGTAAAGAGCCCCTGTATTGATTGTCAAGTTCTGGGCTGTGATTTGACACAGCTGATCAGCATGTCCCAGCCATGAATCATTGGCTGGGATCTGCTGACAGTCCTGATGTGTCAAATCACAGGTGAGTAGGTGGGTGGGAGCATGCGCCCGACACCCTGAAACAGGCAGCATCATACGCCTATAGCTGCCACCCAATAGCAGTAAATGTACTGTGATGGGTCGGCAAGTGGTTAATTACCAATGGCATTTGTAATATGCATCAAATAAAGCAAAAAATGGCGCTAATTATTCTAAAATACAAACATCTAAAGTAGCCGCAAACTCTACTGTGAGATATAACACAGTCCCAAATCATAAATTCATCAACAGAGTTGCGCTAATTAATATTGAGTCAAGCACCAGTGATAAAAACAAAGTCCCAATGTGATAAAAAAAAGTTCTTTGGCAACATCCGCACCTTCAATTGAGTGATCCTGTGACAGTAACCTCCACCATAGATAAAGTGCTTGCTTACCAGATTGCACAAACCTCCTATCAGGGAAGGCCAGTGACACTTGTGGCTCTAAACCCAGCCAGGTCCTTTAACCATCCAAGGAACCCCTTATGGCAAGTGGACCCACCATCCAGGAAACAATATCACAGATGGTCCCCAAAATACAAAAAGGCTTGCTAGCCATACTGTAAAAATATTTAAAAACTTCATTGAAAGTATAACATTTTGCTTTTACAGCAAAAACATGTAATCGCATAAGGATCAAAACAAGCCGGCTTGCTAATTGCAGCTACCCGTCCTTCCGGGATTCGCTCCATCACCTGACGTCACTGCGCTTCTCGAATCCCGGAAGGACGGGTAGCTGTGATTAGCCAGCCAGCTTGTTTTGATCCTAATGTGATTACATGTGATAGGAGGTCCATGCAATCGAGTAATTGGGACTTCGTTCTTATTACTGGTGTTTGACCCAATTTGTAATGTACAGTATGGAGGGGGGTTAATGTATTGCCATTGGTCACTGATCTATTAGTGACCAGTAGCAGTTAATTAACCCCATTTGTGCTGCAGCATAACACTGATACTGGTGCCACCAATGCAGCACAAAGGGGTTAATTAACTGCTACTGATCACTAATAGATCAGTGACCAATGGCAATACATTAACCCCCCTCCATGCTGTACATTACTGAAATGTAATATGTAATTGGCCTCCCCTCAGCAGCCACATCCAACCCCCCCCCCCCCTAAATCTACGGAGTTAATTAAGCTGCAATCGTCTGCTTTGCTTACTTGTGCAATACACACTGCAGTCACTCAGTGTTTAGTTCCTCCTCCTCGGTTCCTCTTGGTCACAGCCTCAGCAGCACTGTATGATGCTCCTGTGAGTCCTCCAATCCCGCCTCCCATCATCGCCTGTGTTCTGACAAGAAAGGGCCCCCCCATCGGATAGTATCTACCCTGTACTGCACAGGCGCAGCGCTTGCGCAGTACGTAGGACAAAGGAGACGCCGAAAGTCTCCGTGTAGAGCTGATGAACAGCTGTTAATCTTCGGAGACTGTCGGCGTCTCCTTTGTCCTACGTACTGCGCAAGCGCTGCGCCTGCGCAGTACAGGGCAGGTACTATCCGATGGGGGACAAGACACCCGGCCTCTCAGTGAGTGACATCACGCCGGGCCGGCCGGAACCACAAAGCGCCTGTCGGGGGGGGGTGCGAGTATCTCCACTGACAGGGAAGGCAATGAAGGGCTGACATGTTAGCTTGTGCCGGGTGCAGGAGCGCACTCGGCACATCGTTGTAACTACAGCTATTAGCGGCTGGTATGTACAATCGCACACACAGCCAGTTTTTAAAAGCCCACTTCACCTGCGCCCCCCTCCCTGCAGTAAAGTGTATCGCCCAGGGCATCTGCCCCTTCCGCCCCTGCCTTGTACCGGCCCTGGTTAGAATGGCTGCCGTGGCTTTCAAGATGGCTACTGCTTAAAGAGGAGTTACTTCTTGCAACCTTAGAGTTTCAAAGCATAAGGTGTCAAGGAATCTTCATGAATGTAGAGATAAAAGTTGATGAATGGAGTGTGTGTCTGCGTGTCTGATTGAGTTTCCTTCCATGGCATCTATCCTCATCATACCATTTCGGACAATAGGCTCATAAAAAATTATAATAAGCCTACCCCAGAAGGAGTAACTATTTTTCCATTGGTTGAAAGATCCATTGAGTATCTTGTTGTAGAGAGAGATATTGCCTATTCAGGCAATATCTCTTACAACCACCAGGCATGTCTAAAGGGAGAAATTTTTGTTCTGACATATTTTCTAAGTAATATATTCAATTTTCATAATGTGTATCGGTTAAAAGAACGTCCCTTTTCTCATGGTACAGGCGTGGCCATCTGATATTTTTAATATATATCTATAGGTTCAGGAGGTCTGGTAACCCCAGTTAAATGATTTTGCATTCCAAATTCAGCAAATTTTACTGTTTAGGAATAAAGGTTTACATACACACACACACACACACACTATATATATATATATATATATATATATAGATTGTGACGGTATGCAAGGGGAGATCATCGATAATCAATATATTTCACCTCACATTTGTTCTCTTGTCAGAGACTGAACCGGAATCCAGCCCCGATTTTACCAGCCTCTGTGGCAGCCTTGGTTCCAGTCTGGGTCTTGTGGTCCACTTGAGTCTATGCTCAGGTGGACTTTAAATGACCAAGAAGAGAGTAGGCTTGTGCAATTCGTTTCGTAACGAATTGAAATTCGGCCGAATTTTGCATCTTTCGGGCATTTGGATGCATCCGAATGTCTGCATAAAAAAATAACGAATTTCAACTAATACGAAAGAAATTATAGCGGATATAACAAATGAATTAGACATAATTCGTTAAAGATCTAATGAAACAAAAGGTCAACTCCAAGTAAATCTTACAGTCCAATCAGCTGATTAATTTTGTGCTGGAGGTTGGATTACTGGAAAAGTGCATTCCTGAGAACTGAGTGAGTAGGGTGTTGTATTGTATTTGAGCAGAGGAGAAGAGATATTGTCATTGTGTGTGTTAATGGATTCAATAAACAACTTTCCAAACTACGCATGGTTATCACGAATCACTATACATACATAAATATCGAATTTCAACGAATACGAACAAAATTATAGCGCATATAACTAATGAATTCGACATGATTCGAAATTCAGTATAACGAATATTGACACTCTACAGAAATAACGAATTATCCGAAAATGTATTAACGTAACATAAGGAATATAACAGAACGAAATTATGTATTTTACGAATGACAACTAAACAAAATTTTCCGGGCATGACCAAAAGCAATGCAGGAAGTCGGCCTCCTGGCCACAGCCACGGAAACAGACAGCCGAGGGCAAAAGACCCATCTTATGCAGTCTAGCTGGAGTAAGGTGGGTCTGATGAAAGATTTTAACCTGTATGATGCGGTCTCGAGAAGAAATAACAGAAGTTTTATATGTGTCGCTAAATTCTGACCAGTCCTCAGTCACCATGGAAATATCCATTGAAGCCCACTTTTCTTGTGCTTTATGAAACCTAGGTTTAAAATCAGCCATTAAGGCTGCATAGTAGGTGGATACTAGTTTAGTGGGTTCTGGTTGCCTAAGCATTATTTCCAACGGGGGCAGGTTAGTGATATCATCTAGGGTACCAAATTGGGCATGTATAGCATGTCTGAGCTGATAATAATAAAATAAGTATGACCTTGGTAGGTCAAAGTCCAAACGTAGCTGTGAAAAAGTTTTAAAGCCCTGTGCATTATATAAGTGACATAAATATTTAACCCCTTTAGGGTACCAACGATTGGCATCCGGAAGAGAGTACAATTCTTGCAGATTAGGGTTAAACCACAGGGGGTTATTAGGGGACTTCAACCAAGAATGTTTAGATATTTTCATAATAATATATTTAAACAATGAAATGAAAGTGGAGAGTATGGAGGTTCCGGGGTGGTCAGGGACCCTGCCTCTATATATTATATTATGTAGGGTTTCAAGGGAAGATGCGATAGCCCCCTCCGTGCCTGTACAGGCATTGGCCAGAACTGGATTTAACCAGTCATGTATATGCACCAGCTGGGATGCCATATAGTATAGAAAAAAAATAGGAAATGCTAGGCCTGCCAAATGAGCTGGTAGCCTCAGTGTTTCGAGTGCCACTTTGGGGGATCTGCCCTTCCACAGGAAAGTAGTACATATTATATCTATGCGTTTGAAGATAGCTTTAGGTATTTTAAATGGGGAGTTAGTAGGGATATAGAGCAATGTTGGTAAATAAATCATCTTAAGAATATTGGCCCTCCCCATAAGGTCAAGAGGTAAATCCATCCACTGTTTAGTCTGTTCCTGAAGGCGGACCAACAAAGGATCTAGATTATTGGTAACATATAAAGATAAGGGGGTCTGGACTAAAACTCCAAGATGTCTAAAGGAGGACACCACCTGGAGCATGGAGGCCGGGTGAATCTGGAGAGGATTGTTCACGTCTAAGGGGAAAAGGCTGGATTTGTCCCAGTTAACCCGGAATCCAGAGTAGTCCCCAAAGGTAGTGATCTCCTCCAGCAAGGCACGCAAAGACTCATTTGTATCAGCCAGATCAGCCAGATACACCAATGTGTCATTCGCATAAAGTGAAATGCGTTCCTCTATATTAGCAATCGGAAGTCCTTTAATTGAGGGGGAGGAGCAAATGCGAACTGCAAGCGGCTCCATGGCCAGGGCAAACAAGAGGGGTGACAATGGGCACCCCTGTCGAGTGCCCCTAGTGATCGGGAAGGGATCAGTAATAGAGGATTGACCCGCACCCGAGCTACCGGGGAGATATAAAGAAGTTTTATCCATGCTACAACACGGTGGGCCAAAGCCATATTTCTGTAACACTCGAAAAAGGTATGGCCACTCCACACTATCAAATGCTTTACAGGTGCCTAAGGACACAATGGCGCGAGTAGGAGGACAGTCATGTGGATATTGCAGATTGTGAAACAATCTGCGAATGTTCATTCTAGTAGACCTGCCGGGTATAAAGCCTCCCTAGTCACTATTGACCAAGGATGCGACCACAGTATTCAACCGATTTGCTAATATTTTGGCCAGAATCTTAACGTCCACATTGATGAGAGAAATCGGACGGTAAGATTCACAAGTAAGTGGGTCTTTTCGGGGTTTTAATAGGAGTATTATCAGAGCCTCCCGCATCGTTGGGGGGAGGATCCCAACATCTAGGGCTTTGTCATATGTCCGCAGGAGGAAAGGGGGCAGAAGGTCTTTGAACTTTGCATACCATTCAGTCGGAAGCCGTCGGGTCCAGGAGTCTTATGTGCAGGCATTTGGGAGATTGCTGTAGCAATCTCCTTGGCTGAAATAGGTGCCTCCAACATATCCCATCCCTCATCTGACAAGGAGGGAAGAGATATGTCAGCCAAGTAGTCAGACAACTGGGAATCATCATAGTCAACCCTAGAAGTATACAGCTTTTTGTAAAAACATAAAAAGGAATCCAAGATATCCCCTGGGTTATCACTAACAGTACCTTGGGCAGTAATGATACGTGGTATGGAAATGGGGGAATGGTCAGGTCTGGTTAGGTATGCCAAGAGACGTCCGGCTTTATTACCATGTTCAAACGATTTCTGAGAGACATGCAACATGTGTTTTTGTGTGAGATCTAGCAGACGGAGTTCATACTCCCTGCGGCTCTGTAACCATGCTTCTCTAGTGTCAGAGGCAGGGTTAGAGGCATAATCAGACTCTGCGCGCACCATGACAGTCTCTAATTCCTCAGTAAGCATCCGATTATTTTTTCGTAAAATCCCTGTGATAGACATAAAGGTGCCTCTTAGTGTAGACTTGAATGCGTCCCATTCTGTGGAGGGGTCCACTTTATCTAAATTATCTTTCCAGTAGTTAGAAATGCCCATCCTACATTCTCCCTGCACTACCTCGTCCTCCAACCAGTACAAGTACGAGACACCACAAAGTAGGCCCCGAGCCTGGGAGGAGGAGGAGGGATACAGAGAGAGGGGCATGATCTGAAACTCCTCTGGGCAGTTATGATACGGCGGAAACAACAGGAAGGGTCTTTGCCGGAGCAAACGCCAAGTCCAGTCTAGACATGGTGTGGAAAGAATCCGAATGGCAGGAAAAATGGCGCTCATCCGGATGCTTCCAACGCCACACCTCTGTCAGACCGTGGACCTGAGCCCAGTCTACAAAAGAGGGGAAGCACCTACCTCCTCCTCCCAGACGGTCCATTGCTGGGTCTAGGACCGCATTAAAATCCCCCACATATAGCAGGGGGCCGGGGGGTCTGTTCAGTAGTTGGAGGGACAACTTGGAGAGTACCTCCACTGAAAACGGAGGGGGGGGAATATAAATGTTCACCAGCGTAAAGGTTACGATGGAAATCTGTAAAGTAAGAACAATAAACCGCCCTTCTGGGTCTGTTTTAACGTTTATCATCTCAGCTGGGAGAGATTTAGCCAGAAGGATAGATACCTCCCTGGAATAGTTAGTGTGAGTAGCATGGTATAATTTAGATAACCATGGGCGCTTTAGGGTCCTTGTCTTAGAGCCCATAAGGTGAGTCTCCTGGAGGCAAATAATGTGAGGGTGACATTTTTTTAACACAGAAAAAAACAAGGACTAGAGGTGCATTCAGACCTCTAGTATTCCATGAGACTATCATAAGGGGCTTTGCCATAATAGAGCATGCAGTAATAAAGAAACATAGGTAAACATTTGAACCAATACAAATATGATCAGATAGGCCGCGCCATCTGAAGCACATACAAGCACATGACCAAAAAGTGCGTGGATCTGCCTGCATGGTGACACGAGCCAAAAAAATAGAGAAAAATAAAAAAAATAAAAACAGAAGCATTGACAAACCGCCATAGGCAGTAACCTGAGAAAACAATAATGACTCTCGAGTGAAAAATTGCACAGGTGAGCTGAAAAAGGGATAAAAAGAAAAAAAAGCCATGAAAAAAAAAAAGCACCAACAAATCCCTTAAAACCTTTTTGCCCCCCACCCCGCTCGGCCATCCCAAACGTAGCGCGCTTCGGATCCCAAACTGAAAAACGTTCCTAACTAGAAAACCGTGGAGGTCAAAAACTGTTCCGTGGCCTCGCCACAAGTCGGTAAGAGGGTAACGTGAGATCTGGTTAGGCTCCCAATTGGTGGCAAAAAAAAACAAAAAAAACTTTGATCGTGTCCTGATGTAGGATGCATGGCCTAATCGTCCGTGTGGAAGAGAGTGCAAAATCCGGCGAAATTTAGAGTGCAAAATTTAGAGTTGAAGGCCAGGGGAAAATGGAGAAGAATGGAGAGTTAGACACCGTATCTGGCATAGCAGGGTGCAGGTAAAAAGAGCCAGATGGCAGAAACTACTGTCATTGTAAATTATTATTATAAAGGCACCGAATCATACAGGAGTGTACAGGGCCTGTATTAAGACAACTGGTGAGTATCATTGTAGGTTAGTGGCAACTTCAATCTCCTCTGTGTCTGTGGGCTGCTCCATAGTGATCATTCAGCCACTTCATGGCCTCCTTGGGGCTGGTGTAGAAATGGGCCTTGCCATCATGAATAATGCGCAATTTGGCAGGGAAGAGCATGGCATAGGACAGGCCTTCCGTGCGCAGACGAGATTTCACTGCCGAGAAGGAGATCTGTTGGCGTTGAACTTCAGCAGAAAAGTCCGGATAAACAGAAATATTGTTACCATTAAATGTAAGTGGGCCTTTTTCTCGTGCAAGGCGTAGGATGGCCACTTTATTCTGGAAATTGAGGATGCGTGCAATAATGGAGCGTGGTGGGGCACCCACCGGAGGAGGGGGAGGAGGAGTGCGATGCACATGCTCTATAACATGTGAGAATGAAGGTGCATCTTTACCAAAAATGTCCCGCAACCAAGAATAAAGAAACTTTTCAGGATGGGGGCCTTCCACGCGTTCTGGGAATCCCACGAAACAAAGATTGTTCTTGCGGGAACGATTTTCCAAATCGTCGATCTTGGCACAAAGTGCCGCCATCTCGCTAGTAGTATCACGCATGGTAACAGACATGGGGTGCACAGTGTCCTCTGAGGTACTGATACGTTCCTCAGCGTCACCGGTGCAGTCACAGAGGTTCTGGACATCTTGTTTTAATAATGAAAAGTCCATGCGGATAGAGGCTATCTGAGTAGAGAGGGAGGCCTTGCAATCTTGAATAGCCAGCATAATGGTAGACAGTGTAGGCTCAGCAGGGGGAGAATCCACATCCTGACTAAACTCAGCAGATTGCTGTGATTCCTGTGCCTGCAGGGGGTCTGTGTGTGGGAGAAATATAGCAGGAATTGTAGCACTCACCCCTGTTACAGAGTCCTGGACAGCAGAGGAGGAAGCCTGCAGTGTGCCTGTATGCTCTGCATGTGTCTCAGCGCCATCTTGCCTCCGGAACCGCGCCAGTTGTTCCGCCGTGTGTGAGGGCCGGGGCGGCCTGTATTTGAACATGTCTGCCAGCCTGGTAGATGCCCACAGCTGTGGGGAACAAAACGGTACCTTCCACGAGGAGATAGGACCAAGGATAAAGGAAGGATGGTTGTTGAGAGCCAGCAGTGTACTGTTTAGTTTAGCGCCGGACGGCAAGGATTTGTTTTACTGTTTTGTTTATTTTTATGACTTAGCAAACCACCTGTAAATAAAGCTGGCAACCCGCCAGATTTTAAAGAAACTGCCTGTACGCTGACTGTCATTTCAAGAAAAGCTGATCCCCACGAGCTAAACCCCACAATATATATATATATATATATATATATATATATATATATATATACATATATATATATATATATATATATATACATATATATATATATATATATATATATATATATATATATATATATATATATATATATATATATATATATATACTCATACCATGTTAGATATTTGCATAGATGGTACGATTTTCATTAAACGATTGCCCTAAACATATAGCTAAAATGTAATAATTCCTTTTAGGCAGATTATGATATTCATTATAGAATGTCCATAGAGGATAGGTGATGAATTTGAATTCCTACATGGTTTAGGATTTTAACCTCCCTGGCGGTATGATTCTTTCTGATTTTAGCTGCTGAAAGCGGTACAATTATTTTGCATGGAAATTTGGCGTTTTATATTGTAGAAAAAAATTAAAAAATAATTGCGCTTCAAAAATGTCTACAGGTATGAGAAAAAGCAGTGATATCTTAAATGTGACACAAACACATGACATAAACAAGAAAAAAGTTGGATGATTCGCGCTGTGCAAATTAGTGAATGTGTGATCAATTTGCCACACCAAAAACTCTAAATATAACCAGTATTAGTGAATATATAAACCATCTGTGCAATGATGTGTCACCATTAGTGCAAACAAATGTCAAATAAAGTCCAAACGTAATGCATATATTGAAAAATCTTTGTGAATAGTTAAAAAATAGTCCATAAAAAAACCCCAAAAAATGTGAAAAAGCAATCCCGGGTCTTTCAACCGCATGGAACCTTGGATGTGTAGGACCACCACCAACAGTAAGAGCCTGGCCGCTTACCAGAACTCCATGACCCCCCGTTACAGAGGGTCTAAGAGGGCTTTTGAAATCCTACTGGTCCGCAATTCCCGAGAACAGAGATGGAGATGGGACCTGGAAGGGGCGTCAGGTGCTGGGATGGAGATGGTTGGGGTCCACATGAAGGTGGCTCAGCCCTCAGCATAGTATTGTCATCATAAGAGAAAAGAAAGGGAGGGCTCCCATAGTGTAAAATCAGATGGCAATTTATTAAAGTAAAAAACGTGAACACTTACATGAAAGTAAGACAATCAGCATCATCAATGGAAGAGTAAACTGTGGCACCGGCCGGATGACCACAGATAACTCGTCCTGTTAGTTGTACAGCGACAGTGGGAGGTGGCGCGATGATACCGCTCAACCCTACACTGCGTTTCGCAAAAAAATTGCATCTTCCAGGAACACGAGCTGCTCATCGCATCACCTCCCTTAAATAACAAATAATGAGCCTCACCTTGAAACCCCACACCGGACTTCCGCGTTAGCCTCTAGCGCACATATTACTAGTGCGCATGCGCGAACCGGAACTAAATATACTTGTGAGCCTAGAGCGCTCATGGCCTCAGCGTTACCGCGCATGTGCGGCCCCAGACTCCATAGGCATCACCAATGCCAAATCGAGGGATAAGAAACGCCCACTCAAGGAAGAAATCGTCGGGTTCCCATTGCGCATGCGCGCCCCCTGGTGTCAATCTTTACATATAGTAAACAAACAGGCGGCCCTGTATGTAGCGCGGGTGGGAGTGAGGTGAAGGAAAAAACAAATCCGCAATCTATAAAAGATAAATTAAAATAAAAGTGCCAGCTAATGCAATATATTTGGGGCATCTTAGACCAGATCATGAGATTGCTGTCGGAACAGATCACTACCAAAAGATCACTCTCAGCAATCTCTGATCTTGGCATATAATTGTAATTAGGCTGGGAAAATGTATATGTACAAATCCAATATGAGATGTACCAAGCCCATATAGACACACTTGCTTGGTGTTATGACACCTATAGAAAAAATTGGGGCGTGGATAATGACACGCACAAACCAAAATCCAAGAATGTGTCATATGGGGACACGAATAAAGTGCAAAAAATGACCCCTAGTGGCCTTAATGAAAATGCAAACCACCAAAGCCAGTCACCTCGTTTAATAACGGTCGGACGACTATGTATGTGAGCACAAATAATAAGTGGGTGCAAAAAAAGGGGCATAATACATGAATGCATCATGATTAGAAAGATGCTAACTGATGCAAAGTATAAAAAACGCCTATAGCCACAAATGAGTTGTAGAAAGCGACCGCATCAAAAAATGGTCACCCGTAACAAACCACAGTGTTGCCATATGTTGTGTGATTAAATTGGGGGGTGCATATCTCAAAGTTTCGCATGGCAACGAATTGGATGTGTCAAATAAAACGAACACCCCCACTATGGCTCTAATTGTTAATAATAAAAAATCTGTCAGGCCTGATTGGTGACACATACAGGCCGACTTAAGAAATTGGTCATAAGGGGACATAGGAATATAAAAAAGTTTTTTGACAAAGCGACCCCTAGTGGCCAACATAAAAATCCCAAATGCCTTTGGAAAAGGATACCTATATAAGTGTATGGAAAAAATTAAAAATAACTAGTAAACTTAATAGGTACTTCAGTGATAAACTGAGCGCTAATCGCAGGGCATATCCGGTAGTCCGGACGTGGGGATCCAGGTCGAAACTACCCCCAAAAATTATTAAGACATTGATTTGCAAAAAGAAAAAAGAAAAAAGAAAGACATATACCACATAATTCAGGCATTATTAATAAAAGCATTAATGTCAGTATCTACGTTCATACCATATGGTACATAACTTTTGACCTTATATATCCAGGACATCTCTAGCTTGGAGATCTCCCTAACAAGTGAGCTACCCCGCCAGTGAGGTTTGTATTTGTCTATGCCCACAAACAATGTCTTGGAAGGGTCCCTTTCATGGAATTGATCGTAGTGTCTGGAGACAGGATGTTTATCATATCCTCTTCTAATATTTCCTATGTGTTTGTTTAAACAAACCCGTAGGGCCCTTTTGGTCCTCCCTATATATTGGAGACCACACGGGCATTGTAAGAGATAGACCACCCCTTCAGAACTACAGGTGATAAATAGTTCAATGTCGTGTGAGTATCCAGCACTGGTGGATGAAAATGACATGATGCGTCTAGATCTATTGATGTTTAAGGAACACACTTGACATCTCCCACACTTATAAAACCCCGTTAAATTTTGCAGGAAAGATCTATTTTCTCGTGGGGGATCCTGAACTGTGGGTGCTATCTTATTTCCCAAGGAGGCTGCTCCTTTAAAAATCACCCTGGGTCTTGGTGGTAAGATGGCTTTGAGGGTCAAATCACTACCAAGAACGTGCCAGTGTTTTTGTATTAGTTGTTTGATGGCTCGATGTTGCACTGAGTAAGTGGTGATGAATGGTATAGTCTCCAAAACCTCATTCCTAGGTCTGGGAACCTCAGTTAGTAGAGTTGTTCTATCCCTATCCCTTGCCGATTTCACAGCCTGTGAGAGGGAAGAACGGTCATATCCCTTCTCCAGAAATCTTTCAGTTAGAATAGATGCCTGATGATTGAAAGTAGCTATATCTGAACAATTGCGCCTAAGGCGCAAAAATTGTCCATATGGAATGGCCCTCAGCCACGGTTCGTGATGGCAGCTGTCTATAGAAATATAAGAATTTCTGTCGGTTGCTTTAAAGTATGTAGATGTCAGGAAAAGCCCTCTTGCAGTTTTAAACGAATGCCTGTGCATAGAAGCGCCATCCGGCGCCCGCGGGCGCGCAATAGCGCCAATGGCGCTAATAGTGCTAACAAACGTACGCGCATGCGCAATAGCGCCAATAGCGCTAACGTGCGTACGCGCATGCGCAATAGTGCCACTTGGCGCCAAAGACAGGCTATTTAAAGAAGACTGTTTCAATGCTGCCTTGCTGTCCGGTCTACAGCGTTTCCTGAGACCCCTGCTACCTTGTTACCAGTTTTCTTGTATCCAGTATTTACTTGGCTTGTTCCTGACTTACCTGCTTGCTGCCCGCCCCGATCTTGGCTTGGACTCTGACTATTCTCTTGGTTTGCCCTTCTGTACCTGATCTGCCCGCCAGTACCTTGACCCGGCTTGTCTGCATCTCCCTGCTGTCTGCAACCTGCTGCGGGACTACAGTGCACCTCCCTGCTGTCTGCAACCTGCTACGGGACTACAGTGCACCTCCCTGCTGTCTGCAACCTGCTACGGGACTACAGTGCACCTCCCTGCTGTCTGCAACCTGCTACGGGACTACAGTGCACCTCCCTGCTGTCTGCAATCTGCTACGGGACTACAGTGCACCTCCCTGCTGTCTGCAACCTGCTACGGGACTACAGTGCACCTCCCTGCTGTCTGCAACCTGCTACGGGACTACAGTGCACCTCCCTGCTGTCTGCAACCTGCTACGGGACTACAGTGCACCTCCCTGCTGTCTGCAACCTGCTACGGGACTACAGTGCACCTCCCTGCTGTCTGCAACCTGCTACGGGACTACAGTGCACCTCCCTGCTGTCTGCAACCTGCTACGGGACTACAGTGCACCTCCCTGCTGTCTGCAACCTGCTATGGGACTACAGTGCACCTCCCTGCTGACTACAGGATCCTGCCTTCTGCTCCAGTGTTCCAGTCAGGCACTTGTGCCCCTCTGTACTTTCGAGTCCCTGTTCACACCTTCAGGGGTTCTTAAGTCAGAGGTATACGAGAGGCCGTTCTCTGCATTCCGGGCTCCACCTACCAGGTACGTGACAGTAGACGTCACAAACTGTCCTTCCAAGATCTGAATCTTCAGGTCGAGGAAGTGGATAGTTTCCTGGCTGGCTTCAAAATTTAATCTGATGCACCGGTTATTGATATTAAGGGTGTCCATGAAATGATGGAGCTCAGTCTCCCCTCCATCCCATAGGAGGAGGAAGTCATCAATATATCTAGCCCACAGGAGCACCTTAGGTCTCCTGGGGGCGTCGATGACGTCCTCCTCCCATTTGGCCATGAAAATGTTAGCCAAACTCGGAGCGTATTTAGCTCCCATGGCCACACCGCGGTCCTGCCGCTAAAACTGATGTTCGAACCAGAAGTAACTATGGCTCGCAGCATATTGCAGAAGTTCCATAATGAATAGGATTTGTGCGGGGGGTAAGTTAGAGTCTCTATTAAGAAACAATTCCACCGCCTGTAAACCTAAATGGTGGGGAATGATGGTATAAAGGGATGAAACATCCGCAGTTACCATCCAGAGACCCTCCCTGGGAGTGATGTTGGAGAGTGTGTTGATAACCTGCTTTGTGTCCTTAATATAGGATGGAATCTTCCCCACTAGCGGTTGTAAAAAATGATCAATGTATTTGCCCACCCGGGACGTGATGGAGTCAATCCCACTAACAATGGGACGTCCCGGGGGGCAAACCAGATCCTTGTGGATCTTCGGGAGGTAGTAAATGACTGGGGTTTTGGGGGCTAACGGAACCAAAAAGCGTCCCTCATTTTGAATGACAAAGAGGGACGCTTTTTGGTTCCGTTAACCCCCAGAACCCCAGTCATTTACTACCTCCCCAGAACCCCAGTCATTTACTACCTCCCGAAGATCCACAAGGATCTGGTTTGCCCCCCGGGACGTCCCATTGTTAGTGGGATTTGCCCCCCGGGACATCCCATTGTTAGTGGGATTTGCCCCCCGGGACGTCCCATTGTTAGTGGGATTGACTCCATCACGTCCCGGGTGGGCAAATACATTGATCATTTTTTACAACCGCTAGTGGGGAAGATTCCATCCTATATTAAGAACACAAAGCAGGTTATCAACACACTCTCCAACATCACTCCCAGGGAGGGTCTCTGGATGGTAACTGCGGATGTTTCATCCCTTTATACCATCATTCCCCACCATTTAGGTTTACAGGCGGTGGAATTGTTTCTTAATAGAGACTTTAACTTACCCCCCGCACAAATCCTATTCATTATGGAACTCCTGCAATATGCTGCGAGCCATAGTTACTTCTGGTTCGAACATCAGTTTTATCGGCAGGACCGCGGTGTGATCATGGGAGCTAAATACGCTCCGAGTTTGGCTAACATTTTCATGGCCAAATGGGAGGAGGACGTCATCGACGCCCCCAGGAGACCTGAGGTGCTCCTGTGGGCTAGATATATTGATGATGTCCTCCTCCTATGGGATGGAGGGGAGACTGAGCTCCATCATTTCATGGACACCCTTAATATCAAAAACCGGGGCATCAGATTAAATTTTGAAGCCAGCCAGGAAACTATCCACTTCCTCGACCTGAAGATTCAGATCTTGGAAGGACAGTTCGTGACGTCTACATACTTTAAGGCAACCAACAGAAATTCTTATATTTCTGTAGACAGCTGCCATCACGAACCGTGGCTGAGGGCCATTCCATATGGACAATTTTTGCGCCTTAGGCGCAATTGTTCAGATATAGCTACTTTCGATCATCAGGCATCTATTCTAACTGAAAGATTTCTGGAGAAGGGATATGACCGTTCTTCCCTCTCACAGGCCGTGAAATCGGCAAGGGATAGGGATAGAACAACTCTATTAACTGAGGTTCCCAGACCTAGGAATGAGGTTTTGGAGACTATACCATTCATCACCACTTACTCAGTGCAACATCGAGCCATCAAACAACTAATACAAAAACACTGGCACGTTCTTGGTAGTGATTTGACCCTCAAAGCCATATTACCACCAAGACCCAGGGTGATTTTTAAAGAAGCAGCCTCCTTGGGAAATAAGATAGCACCCACAGTTCAGGATCCCCCACGGGAACATAGATCTTTCCTGCAAAATTTAACGGGGTTTTATAAGTGTGGGAGATGTCAAGTGTGTTCCTTAAACATCAATAGATCTAGACGCATCACGTCATTTTCATCCACCAGTACTGGATACTCACACGACATCGAACCATTTATCACCTGTAGTTCTGAAGGGGTGTTCTATCTCTTACAATGCCCGTGTGGTCTCCAATATATAGGGAGGACCAAAAGGGCCCTACGGGTTCGTTTAAATGAACACATGGGAAATATTAGAAGAGGATATGATAAACATCCTGTCTCAAGACACTACGATCAATTCCATGAAAGGGACCCTTCCAAGACATTGTTTGTAGGCATAGACAAATACAAACCTCACTGGCGGGGTAGCTCACTTGTTAGGGAGATCTCCAAGCTAGAGATGTCCTGGATATATAAGGTCAAAAGTTATGTACCATATGGTATGAACGTAGATACTGACATTAATGCTTTTATTAATAATGCCTGAATTATGTGGTATATGGCTTTCTTTTTTCTTTTTGCAAATCAATGTCTTAATAATTTTTGGGGGTAGTTTCAACCTGGATCCCCACGTCCGGACTACCGGATATGCCCTGCGATTAGCGCTCAGTTTATCACTGAAGTACCTATTAAGTTTACTAGTTATTTTTAATTTTTTCCATACACTTATATACCGTAGGTATCCTTTTCCAAAGGCATTTGGGATTTTTATGTTGGCCACTAGGGGTCGCTTTGTCAAAAAACTATTTTATATTCCTAGGTCCCCTTATGACCAATTTCTTAAGTCGGCCTGTATGTGTCACCAATCAGGCCTAACAGATTTTTTATTATTAACAATTAGACCCATAGTGGGGGTGTTAGTTTTATTTGACACATCCAATTTGTTGCCATGCGAAACTTTGAGATATGCACCCCCCAATTTAATCACACAACATATGGCAACACTGTGGGTTGTTACGGGTGACCATTTTTTGATGCGGTCGCTTTCTACAACTCATTTGTGGCTATAGGCGTTTTTTATACTTTGCATCAGTTAGCATCTTTCTAATCATGATTCATTCATGTATTATGCCCCTTTTTTTTGCACCCACTTATTATTTGTGCTCACCTACATAGTCGTCCGACCGTTATTAAACGAGGTGACTGGCTTTGGTGGTGTGCATTTTCATTAAGGCCACTAGGGGTCGTTTTTTGCACTTTATTCATGTCCCCATATGACACATTCTTGGATTTTGGTTTGTGCGTGTCATTATCCACGCCCCAATTTTTTCTATAGGTGTCATAACACCAAGCAAGTGTGTCTATATGGCTTGGTACATCCCATATTGGATTTGTACATATACATTTTCCCAGCCTAATTACAATTATATGCCAAGATCAGAGATTGCTGAGAGTGATCTTTTGGTAGTGATCTGTTCCGACAGCAATCTCATGATATGGTCTAAGATGCCCCAAATATATTGCATTAGCTGGCACTTTTATTTTAATTTATCTTTTATAGATTGCGGATTTGTTTTTTCCTTCACCTCACTCCCACCCGCGCTACATACAGGGCCGCCTGTTTGTTTACTATATGTAAAGATTGACACCAGGGGGTGCGCATGCGCAATGGGAACCCGACGATTTCTTCCTTGAGTGGGCGGTTCTTATCCCTCGATTTGGCATTGGTGATGCCTATGGAGTCCGGGGCCGCACATGCGCGGTAACGCTGAGGCCATGAGCGCTCTAGGCTCACAAGTATATTTAGTTCCGGTTCGCGCATGCGCACTAGTAATATGTGCGCTAGAGGCTAACGCGGAAGTCCGGTGTGGGGTTTCAAGGTGAGGCTCATTATTTGTTATTTAAGGGAGGTGATGCGATGAGCAGCTCGTGCCCCTGGAAGATGCAATTTTTTTGCGAAACGCAGCGTAGGGCTGAGCGGTATCATCGCGCCACCTCCCACTGTCGCTGTACATCTAACAGGACGAGTTATCTGTGGTCATCCGGCCGGTGCCACAGTTTATTCTTCCATTGATGATGCTGATTGTCTTACTTTCATGTGAGTGTTCACGTTTTTTAACTTTAATAAATTGCCATCTGATTTTACACTATGGGAGCCCTCCCTTTCTTTTCTCTTATGATGACAATACTATGCTGAGGGCTGAGCCCCCTTCCTGTGGACCCATCCATCTCCATTTCAGCACCTGACGCCCCTTCCAGGTCCCATCTCCATCTCTGTTCTCGGGAATTCCGGACCAGTAGGATTTCAAAAGCCCTCTTAGACCCTCTGTAACGGGGGTCATGGGGTTCTGGTAAGCGGCCAGGCTCTTACTGTTGGTGGTGGTCCTACACATCCAAGGTTCCATGCGGTTGAAAGACCCGGGATTGCTTTTTCACATTTTTTGGGTTCTTTTTATGGACTATTTTTTAACTATTCACAATGATTTTTCAATATATGCATTACGTTTGGACTTTTGACTTTTGACATGAATTTGACATTTGTTTGCACTAATGGTGACACATCATTGCACAGATGTTTTATATTGTAGGTCTGTAATTCTTAACAATAACACACTTAAATCTGTCCAAACAAGAGTCTAGTAGATATCCCGGGTATGATAAAGTTTGAAACACAAAAACATATATTATAATATAATAAATAAAAATAAATAATTAAAAAAAAAAAAAATAATAATAAAATAAATTTCCCCACGATTCACTATTGCTCAATTCTGCAAGTGTTCTAATTTACTATCGCTGTTTTTTAGCTGGTCTAAAGCCACTTTTGACGTAAAGGGATACTTTTTGGTTGCTATAGACAATCTCCAGTTTCCAGGCAGAAAGAACAGTGTATATATAATATAAAACTGCATGCAGGGCATGGGCCAAAGCACTGGGGACAAAAGGGATGTGAAATCATTTCATACAGTACTGTAATCTGTAAGATTACAGTACTGTATGTGTTATGATTTTTACAATTTTTTGAATTTGCCGCCAGGCTCCGCCCCTGTGCGTTGTGACGCTTGCAGGGAACGGAGCCTGGCAAGGAGAGGCTTCGGGGGAGGACAGAGCCCACGGACACTGCGGGAGACATCGCAGGATCCCGGGGACAAGGTAAGTAAAGCCACACCAGGATCCTGCGATGTAATCCCGAGTGTGGCTCGGGGTTACCGCTAATGGTCCTGAATTTTAACCCCGAGCCACACTCGGGAAAACCGCCAGGGGGGCTACAGAGAAAAACAAAAATTTCTATTAACTCTTGTCTAATTTACAATTCTTAGAAGTGTCCAGCTGGATAAACATCCCCCACAACAGACTGTGCTTGATAATGGCCTATCTCACCTGGGAAAACAATGGAGTTTGCTGGGTTTCCCCAGCTTTATTGTTACTTCAATGCTTCTCAAATGAATCCTGTTTAGAGATCATAAAATATAATTTTTTTTTTTACTCATATTACGTTGATCAGACAACCTATTTACAGATCTCTCACCAAGTGATAAGAACGCAGGATGTTCTACTTTGAAATTTTTTTTCATTTTACTGCCCTGGGCTTCATCTCTGCTTTGTGGCCTTTGCACCCCCTCATCGCCATCTGAAATTTATGTGATATGTTTATTTCTTCATCATAGTTCCAACAATCATGACAATCAATCTACTTGTTCTGATTAAAAAAAAAAAAAAAATTTACCAAAACCGCATTTAAATCTGAGGTGCTTTGAAAAATCAGAGGTTTTATGGCGACTTTTTTTTTTTATTTCTTCAATACTATAACCACTTGCCACCCGCCCACCGTCAAATGACAGCTGGGTGGTGTGGCTCTCATTCTGGGTGGACATCATATGACGCTGGGGGCGCGCAGTGTGGCAGCCGCGCCATGTTGCTAGGACACGACATGATCCCGATCTCTGTAAAGAGCAGCGGCCCTTTAACCATGTGATTGGCTGTGTCCAATTACAGCCAGTCACATGTAAACACTGAAATGCCGGTAATCGGCGCTCCTCGCCTCACACTGACAGATCGGCTGGCTGCGCGTGGCGCTGTTCCCTCCGCAATGGACAACGTAGCCTCAGAGGGCTGCCCCCACCCATGCTCTCCCCCTCCTCGGGATTTGTAGCTCTTGACACTGACACCGAACATCTCCTCGATGGGCGGGCGCCGAGACCACACAGAGCTGAGACACACAGATCACTGCAGCTATGTTAACATCCATTGGATAAGGCATAGAGTTGGCTTCAGGAAACAAGCTGCGAGGAGAGGAGGGGGGATGGTAGAAGTGCTCCGAAGGTGAGAGATCAGCCTGTCATGCTTGAAATATGTGCAGGTGAGTGTATAGAAGTGGCATATCCCCCCACCTGCTGAACCTATCCAGTGTGTGTGTACTGTGTGCCTAACATATTGGGGGCTGCACAAACTGTTTTTTTGTCTAATTTCTTCCTGTGATTTCCCTATCATCTCTCCCCTCTGGAACTGTTGTGGAAATTTTTATAAATGTATGTTGTCAAATGTCCCCCAGTGTCAATTTTGCTGTAATACGCTCATGTGAGCGTATTCGCACATACAGATGTTAGTGGAAGACCATTGGCTACGAAAACCTTCCTGTGGACATGGCAGATCTATTGCTCTTTTAGGGATGTTAGTTTGTGCCTCACCAAGAGACTGGCCACCTCATGGCGACTGCATTAATGACTCCGAGCATACATGTCTGTGTACATGGGAACTATAGCATAACTATATGAAAATTATGGCTCACTGAGCCATGGTTTTGTATGGTTCGCATCACTGGTAACAGTGGGAGTGTGCACACGGTCGTGTTCAAAGCCATGTGCTTGCCGCATGGTTTTGCACACCACCGTCTGCACACGTCACTACTGTATTTCTATTTGAATATATACATGTCTTTGATTGGTTCTGTATTTAACCCTGTTGGAAGGGCTTCTGTATTGTCACATCCTGTTACATCCTTATATGGTCATTTCCTCTGTGTTGTTCATTTCCTGTGAGGTCACAAACTTTGTAGGAGGCGTTTGGCTATTGGAGGCACAACCCTCAAGTTTGGGACTTCCTGTTGATGTGTAAATAAAAGAGCCTGCTAGCTAGGGAGAGGCAGAGATGCCGACCAAGGCTTAGCTGGTAACGTGAGGAATGATGGCGATGTCTGATTACTTGGATGCATGGGATTTTAGGTAAGATGCATTTATATAATTAGACGAAAATATTATTATTATTAGAGACAGGAGATTTGGCTGTGTGCTCTGCGTACAGCCTAGTTTCGCTGACAAAATGGCGAGTCAGAACCGTAGGAGTGAACAGAACCTCCTTCGCAATCGAATCATTAAGTTGTGTGATGTGGCGGAGAGGCTCTGCTTCGCAAAAAGAACTAATTTTTCGTCTTTTGAAATAATGCTGGAAGTTTGATCGTATGTCTGTTGTGTGCGAGTGTGTGTGTGAGTTTGGGTGATTTGTATTTGCAAGCTCAAATGTTTGTGTAAGGAGACTGTGTGCTGTGTGTATGTGTAAGTAACTGTATGTTGTGTAATAAGTATATGAGAAATAGAAATGTATAAATTGTGATTTTTACCTTTGTATGGGACCAAGACACATGTCCCTATAAGTGTAAAAATATTTTTAAAGGGTTAGGTTTTAAGTTGAAAAGCCTGCCGCATATCCAAGCGGCCATGCATTGTTGGGACATCACAATAGGAGCTGTTTACAACATGTGGGGTGTCTCAGGCTTCTAGGTAATAGCATGGGGGGAGTTCTGTTGACTTTCTAACTCTGAGTCAAATATTGTGTTGTATTTGGGACAAGAGTGTATTGTTTAAGACGTTTTATTTCATGTTTTATGTAATTTTATGTAAATTTGGCATTTTTGGATATATTACATGGTTATATGGTTGGTAGGGTTGAGTGGAGACACCGGTCCATCCAGTTCGACCTGAGTGAGTGTGGGTGTGTGTCTGCGGTTGTCCCTGTGCATTGTGTCTCATCAAGATGCTCATATTTGTTTGAGGTGCCCATGTAGCGCCATCGGTTTGCGCAGGGCTCTGCACGTGCATCGCACGCTTATGTCGGTCCCTGCCCTCAGGGAGCCTGCAGTCCGGGGTCCCTGGCTTGCATTCATATCCTAGGGCCAATTTTGGATGGAGGCCAGTTGGCACACTGGCATGTCTTTGGAGTGTGGGACTAAACTGGGGTGCCCGGGGAGACCCATGCAGGCACAGGAAAAGCATGCAGGCTCCAGGCGGGTGGTGTCGTGGTTGGGATTCAAAACAGCGGCCTTTTTTGCTGCTGGGCGGGAGTGCTAACCACTACACCACTGTACCACCCAATATTGTTTAGTCGAATATGCCTATATATTAGTATGGGCCCTAATTGACATAGCCTAAAGTGTTTGCATTATGGTTTAAGTGTTCAACAATCGTATTTCATGTGCTTGTGTTTTAGTGTGGTCCTTTTGTCCTCAGCCATCTTGCTATCCAGATTTCATCTACCATTTTGTTTCAAGTTGTGCTTTTCATAACTAACATTTTTAAATGTTTGTAAGTGTTCATTTAGTATCTCAAATGTGTAAATTTTGTGGGGAGAAATTTTGGTTTTGGCGGGAAAAATGCGCCATTTTGTCGTGGCCTGGTTTTTGTCTGCCATTTCCTTTTCTTCTTGTCTGCCATGTGGCTACGGCCGGCCATTTTCAATTCCTTTGTGTGTTAAACCATGTGACATGAGCCACCATCTTGTTTCTAGGCATCATTTCTGTTTTCTTTTAAGTGAATGTAAGCTATTGTAGGTGAGCTGTGTTTGTACTTTTTGTTAACTTTGCAGCAGAAGAGTGGCAATCTTTGTACTGAATTTCAGTTTTGGCGGGAAAATGCGCCATTGTGTTGTGGTCTGGCTTTTGTTGTAGTCACCATGTGGCCAAGATTGGCGGCCATTTTGAAGACCTGTGGGTCATCCTACAGGGGAAGCTGCTCCAATTTCCTTTGTGTGTGTGTGTAGCCATGTGGTTTGGGCTGCCACCTTCTCTCTAAGCACCATTTCCTTTTAAGTGAATTCTATTTTTGTACTTTTTACATACTTTTCAAGGAAGCTGTTGCATTTTCTGTATTGAATATTGGTTTTGAGTGAGACCTCTACTTTGCACTAAATTTCAATAGATAACAAGACTAGCTTTAACTGGGAGTTTTTGTACTTTTAGCGGTGTTTCATTTTTTTATTATCGCTTTAGCTGAGGTTTGTATTGTATAGCCTGCAGTATATGAAGCTAGGCTCCCCCTCCCCCTCCCTTTTTCCTGTACATTGATATGTAAATAAACCAGTTTGAGGGGTTTTTAGAGATGGGCATGCAACAGGAAGTTCTTCTCAGCATTCTATGTATCCACAGGAAGTTGGTGGGGGGAGCTTGGGGTCCTATGACACAAGCAAATGAGATTTTTGCTTGGAAGGACAATGGGAAAATACTAGCATTTGAAAGTTTTTTAAATTTAATTCCAGTTGTCGTTTTAGTTTTATACTGTAATACAGCTTTGGGTAGAGAGCAAACAGGAGGCATCCAAGTTATTGTTGTAATATCGAGGTAGAGAGAGAAGCAGCAGTGTTTTGTAGAAGAAAGCGGGCATAAGTGCTCTGTGTAGATTCGCCTGGCAACGCAGTGTACGGTCGTACAGCACAATGCGCTTGTGTATGCATACACTGTGAGGGGTAGAGACATAATTCGGGGGTTGATCTGTGGTTGTTGAGGAATCATTTGGCATAGTTAATAATTGGTTGTTAAAAGAGTGGTATTCTTTAGTTCTGTGCCAAAAGTGTTGGGACAACAAGCCATAGAGTTAATGCATCGTTTTAGGGTTTCTAGTTGGGGGATTAATAGTGGTTGTAGTCCTTCAATCCACCGTGTAAGAAGGCATCGGGCGGTGCTCCCCAAAGTGGGTGCAAGGGTTTCTCTGGACGCAGGGGTAAGACGATAAGCCGATTCAAATCGCCATGGGCAATGGCAGTCCGTGCAAGGGAAGGAATGCGAGGCTTCCCACAGTCAGACAGATGCACAGAGCATGGAGTCTAGTTCTGAGGAAAAGGCCATTAAACCCCAGGAAGATTGACATAGGTGGTCCAAGGATACTATTTTGGGTATCCCTCTGGAGTTTATGTAGCGCGACTGCGCTTCAGAAATCTGTAATGTTGAGTGAGTTGATGGATGCGTAGTACACATTTGTGTGATTAAAAATATACAGGCCTGTTTTTGAACTTTGTGTGGCTGGTCCATGCAAAGATTTCGAGATGCTCTTGTGCTTTTCAAATTGTATTCTTTTTCTATCGCTAAAAGAGTAAAGGCAGCATTCCATCTGGTCGTTTTTTTTATTTCTTAATTTTTTTGGGAACTTTGAAACATCTCCCCCACATTTGTATCTAAATGTTTGTCTCATGTTTTAGTCTTCTCAATGTTTGTATGTAGTAACATGAAGAATATGTTAGAACCTACCGCGACAGCCCTCTTACGTGTCGCAGGCTGTGGTATTTTAGTAAAAACGTGAAAGTAAGATTTACAGAGGGTTTAGTTATCAGTTTTGTGGAATGGCAGCGGCAATTTACCAATGTACACGAATGTTGTGGTTTGCTGAGGTTGAATGTTGAGGTTTGTTTGGAGGTCAACCAAAACCAGAGTTGTACTTTACTTATTAGCTGTTACCTACGTTCTCAACTGATGGGGTGGGTGCAATCACTGCACCATGAACTTCAAAAGGTCCACCACAGGGTTTACGAGTCCCTCCTGGACCTTGACACAATAACCAGTTACATTCTTTCCAACCAGGTGACTGGGTCATTGTAAAAGAAGCTTGAAGGACAAGACCAGGCCAGCCACTGCAAGAAGCTGTTCAACTACACCAAAAGAATGAGAAGTAACTTTGTTTATTTATATTTTTAAAGTGTAATTTCCAACTAGCTAAGAAAGCGAACAGGACACATGGTTGGGTCTACTAGTGCCCCAGCCAGAGGCGTCATTAGGGGGTGGCTATTGGGGCTACAACCCCGAGCCTGGGGCCAATAACCCCGAGTCTCTTGTCCTTTCCAGAATGCAGGGGACGAATGCAGAGGACAGGGGCGGACTGAGCCGTGGTAGCGCTGGCATTGGCTCCAGCTCCGCCCCCGCCTGACTCTACTCTTGGTCACTGGTTGCTATAGCCGCCTAGCGGCTAGCAACCAGTGACGTCACTGCCCACTGTGCCCACACTGCCCAGCATTCAAAGCGGAGGAGGATTGCACTTCCTCCTCCTCCGCGCTAGTGCTCGTGGGGCCTGGCATGCGAGTTCTGTACTGGAATGTCCCGCCGCTGGTGGCATGTAGTGCAGAGCAGTAGGGAGTGGGATACCTCGGCAGCCGGGAAGAGCCCAGGAGGAAGAGAGAGAAGACACCGCCACCCTGAGCAGCATCCCCAGCGCCTGCACTCCTCCAATCTCAGTCCTCTCCCAGCTCGCTGTGAGTGGAACAGGAAGAAGGCTCCAGAAGGCGGGAATTACAAAGGGGCCTGCCATGCCACATCGATCCCCGCTCGGATGGGCGGCTCTCCTCATCTCCTCTGGCTGCCTCGCACAACAGCACCACGGCTGAGCTGCTGCTGCTGCTGCAGGACCTGGACACATGAAGTCTGTCTCCTCCTGGTCAGGTAGGTCAGTCAGTGTGTATATGTCAGGTACCAGGTCAGTGTATGTCTGTCAGGTAGGTCAGTGTGTGTGTCAAGTAGGTCAGTGTGTGACAAGTAGGTCAGTGCGTGTCAGGTAGGTCAGTGCGTGTCAGTGTTTGTCATGTAGGTCAGTGTGTGTCATGTAGGTCAGTGTGTGACAGGTAGGTCAGTGTGTGACAGGTAGGTCAGTGTAGGTCAGTGCGTGTCAGGTAGGTCAGTGAGTGTATGTCAGGTAGGTCAGTGTGTGTAGGTCAGTGTAGGTCAGGTAGTTCAGTGTGTGTCATGTAGGTCAGTGTGTGTGTAGGTCAGTGTAGGTCAGTGTAGGTCATTTAGGTCAGTGTAGGTCATTTAGGTCAGTGTAGGTCATGTAGGTCAGTGTAGGTCAGGTAGGTCAGTGTAGGTGAGGTAGGTCAGTGTAGGTCAGTGCATGTCAGGTAGGTCAGTGCGTGTCAGGTAGGTCAGTGCGTGTCAGGTAGGTCAGTGTATGTCATGTAGGTCAGTGTGTATCAGGTAGGTCAGTGTTTGTAGGTCAGTGTAGGTCAGTGCATGTCAGGTAGTTCAGTGAGTGTCAGGTAGGTTAGTGCTTGTCAGGTAGGTCGTGTAGGTCAGTGTGTGTAGGTCATGTAGGTCAGTGTAGGTCAGGTAGGTCAGTGTAGGTCAGTGCGTGTCAGGTAGGTCAGTGCGTGTAGGTCAGTGTGTGTAGGTTAGTGTAGGTCATGTAGGTCAGTGCAGGTCAGGTAGGTCAGTGCATGTCAGGTAGGTCAGTGAGTGTAGGGCAGTGTGTGTCATGTAGGTCAGTGTAGGTCAGGTAGGTCAGTGTATGTAGGTCAGTGTGTGTCAGGTAGGTCAGTGTATGTCAGGTAGGTCAGTGCGTGTCAGGTAGGTCAGTGTAGGTCAGTGTGTTTATGTCAGGTAGGTCAGTGTGTGTAGGTCAGTGCGTGTCAGGTAGGTCAGTGTGTGTAGGTCAGTGTAGGTCAGGTAGGTCAGTGTAGGTCAGGTAGGTCAGTGCATGTAGGTCAGTGTGTGTAGGTCATGTAGGTCAGTGCAGGTAGGTCAGTGTGTGTAGGTCAGTGTAGGTCAGTGTGTGTCAGTGTGTGTCATGTAGGTCAGTGTAGGTCAGGTAGGTCAGTGTATGTAGGTCAGTGTGTGTCAGGTAGGTCAGTGCGTGTCAGGTAGGTCAGTGTAGGTCAGTGTGTGTATGTCAGGTAGGTCAGTGTGTGTATGTCAGGTAGGTCAGTGTATGTAGGTCAGTGTGTGTCAGGTAGGTAGGTCAGTTTAGTGGTCAGCATTGATGGGCACTGGTAAGCCAAGCAGCAACCAGCAAGTGAGCTTACCCCCTGCCACACAACCCCACCACCCAGCCAAAAAAACGCCACTAGAGACCTCCCTGTGCTGGCCTTGGACTTCGGGCTGAAGCCCCTGGTCTTTTTGCCCCTTAGCAACGCCCCTGGCCCCAGCGATGACAGCGGTACATGATATATAGGATGTTTATATTGGTGTGAGGAGTTTTGACAAACTAGTAAAATCCAGACACTTGTCAATAGAACTTAAAACATTTCTAGAGGGTAAAGTTAGTTATAATTTTAACAATAGCTCTGGTTCTTGCCAGCCTTGGTATCAGGACAACTAGGTAGCCCACAAGTGTGCTTCAACTGTAGTTTGGTATTAATGCTGATCTACAGCTTATAAGGCAATTCCCCTAAGGCAAGAGGTTCATGTGTGCTGGTGAAACTCATCCCAGCATCTTATGTCGCGGCCAATAGTGAGGATCTGATGGCGCGAGAGAAGCTAAGAATGGCAGGGACAGCTGGAAGGGAATTGCTTGTACACGGTGGGGGCTTGAGCTTATGAAACGCTTGAACAATTTCTCATCCATTGAGGATGGGATGTTTTCATGTAACTGTTAAAGCTACAAGGAAGTTCCCACAGTCCAAGAGGCGTTTCTGGGAATTCATAAGTAAAGATTGTTATATCTGGATCGGGGATACTAGTGACAAAGTTCAGGCCCATATGGATAAGGCTGCAATCCCTGCAAAGCAAAGCTAGAGCTACAGCTAGTGAAGGTTGGAATCCTTGTAAGGGTTTGGGAATCGTTGGGGATTTATTTTATTTTGCAGCAGATCATAGTTGAAGGAAGTAGGAGTATATTTACTCATGTTTTTGTTTCTATTCCTTCTATATGCTGTGATGAGGTGTTGCCTGATTGGACACATGACCAGAGCCCGAGCAGATGGCCACATCTTCCTCAAAGCCCAACCCACGTAAGAGACACAGAGGATCCAAGACCAACCGGCGATTACTACAGCTCACCATGTCATCTTTCCTGAAGAACAGTGTCTCCGTGTTTTCTTTTTTATGGACTGTAAGGAAGAAGATCAAAATTCATCGAGGGACACATGGGAGCATATGAGAAAGAGGAGGGATTGTTGTGGAAATTTTTATAAATGTATGTTGTCAAATGTCCCCTAGTGTCCGTTTTGCTGTAATACGCTCATGTGAGCGTACTCGCACATACAGACGTTGGTGGAAGACCATTGGCTGTGAAAACCTTCCTGTGGACATGGCAGACCTGTTGCTCTTTTAGGGATGTTAGTTTATGCCTCACCAAGAGACTGGCCACCTCATGGTGACTGCATTAATGACTCCGAGCATACATGTCTGAGTAACTGGGAACTATAGCATAACTATATGAAAATTATGGCTCACTGAGCCATGGTTTTGTATGGTTCACATCACTGGTAACAGTGGGAGTGTGCACACGGTCGTGTTCAAAGCCATGTGCTTACCGCATGGTTTTGCACACCACCGTCTGCACACGTCACTACTGTATTTCTATTTGAATGTATACATGTCTTTGATTGATTCTGTATTTAACCCTGTTGGAAGGGCTTCTGTATTGTCACATCCTGTTACATCTTTATATGGCCATTTCCTCTGTGTTGTTCATTTCCTGTGAGGTCACAAACTTTGCAGGAGGAGTTTGGCTGTTGGAGGCACAACCCTCAAGTTTAGGACTTCCTGTTGATGTGTAAATAAGCCTGCTAGCTAGGGAGAGGCAGAGATGCCGACCAAGGCTGAGCTGGTATCGTGAAGAATGATGGTGATGTCTGATTACTTGGATGTGTGGGATTTTAGGTAAGATGCATTTATATCATTAGACAAAAATGTTATCATTAGAGACAGGAGATTTGGCTGTGTGCTCTGCGTACAGCCTAATTTCCCTGACAGAACCATTTACTGATCTGCAAGCAGTATATATCTTGCTGATTGGAATGTCTTCCTTTTTTATTTTTGCACTGACGTTGACCTGTTTAATATCCGAGTTGCTGCCAAAAGACTCAATGGATTTGTTAAAGTGATACTAAAGGGCATTATTTTTTCTTTAAAATAAAAAGAAATATCATACTTACCTGCTGATCTTCTTTATAATGTGCGCAGTCTGACCATCTTCTTTATCATTTCCACAGTCTCTGAGCACCTCCTGTACTATGTCCGCAGCCTCTGACCACCTCCTGTACTATGTCCACAGTCTCTGACCATCTCCTGTATGATGTCCACAGTCTCTGACTACCTCCTGTATTATGTCCGCAGTCTCTGACCACCTCCTGTATTATGTCCGCAGTCTCTGACCACCTCCTGTAGCAAGGCTGCAGTCTCTGACCATCTCCTGTAGCATGTCCACAATCTCTGACCATCTCCTGTAGCATATCCGCAGTCTCTGACCATCTCCTGTAGCATGTCCGCAGTCTCTGACCATCTCCTGTATCATGTCTGCAGTCTTTGACCATCTCTTGCAGTAGGTCTGCAGTCTCTGACCATCTCCTCTAGTATTTTGTGGGAGAGCCTGGAGCTCCTTTAAGTTGTTGTTTGCTGTGTTTAGACTTTGCTACATGCAGGGAGTGTTGTCTTTTTTTTTAAAGAACAGATACTTATCTGTGAAAGAAATGCCTATTATCATAGAAAATCCTAAGAAGTTTGAAAAAAATCTGGCATAGTTGGTTGGGTGCTCCAGATGTAGCTCCTCCACAACTGGTCCATAACAGGTTACTGCAATGTTGATGGATAAGGACAGTTGGGCTTACCGTTGAAAGAAGTGAATAATGACTGACACAATTCATATCAGGGTGCTGTGATCAAGCTTTTATTGTGGTGCGCACACACAAACATGAGGTAATATTCCAGAAGAGTTCACGGTTATTGTTAGTTTGTAATGTTCTGTCTGAGTTAACAGCAAAAGGCAATATCATAGACTGCAATGTCAATTTATACAAAATCAGGTACGTATACGGATGTCGTAAATACTTTTGTTCATTGTAAAATAGTTTCCATCGTATGTATGGACTCTACACTGGAATATATCTGTAATGGATATACCTTTTGCTATTGTTTCAATAAAAAAAAATTGATTTAAAAAAAAAAAAAAAAGTATATAAAAAGAATACATTTTGTTACAAGTGATTAAAACCATTTAGTTCATCTATTCATAGGTGTTGAATAAAAACAATGAACCATCATCTAACAATCAATGTACAATAGTATACAATACTTTTAAATAGGTGGTTGGCCCCAGGTTAGTCTCATAAATTTGGACAGGGTTTACAACCACTTTAAAGATGCTGCAGCCATAAGATCATACAAACAGAACAAAATATTACAGTGCACACATACAAAAATGACATTTAACTCCTGCAAGGCTATTTAAAACACATTTTCAAAAAAATATGGGGATTTGGTTACACAATATAGCTATATGGTCCTTAAACCACTTACTGTGTCAAAGTACCCCATTATAAGTGGGTCCTACGCTATTCATAGAATGAAAAATCTGGCTTCTCTAAACCATGGGAGAAATACACTCCTCTATATGGGACACCCCAAGCTGTTTGCTGAGAGGCATGTTGAGTCCATGGAATATTTTATATTTTGACACAAGTTGAGGGAAAGTGACCATTTTTTATTTTTTTTGCACAAAGTTGTCACTAAATGATATATTGCTCAAACATGCCATGGGCATATGTGGAATTGCACCCCAAAATATATTCTGCTGCTTCTCCTGAATATGGGGATACCACATGTGTGGGACTTTTTGGGAGCCTAGCTGCATACGGGGCCCCAAATCCAATCACCGCCTTCAGGATTTCTAAGGGCGTAAATTTTTGAGTCACTCCTCACTACCCATCACAGTTTTGAAGGCCATAAAATGCCAAGATAGCACAAATCCCCCCCAAATGACCCCATTTTCGAAAGTAGACACCCCAAGCTATTTGCTGAGAGGCATGGTGAGTATTTTGCAGCTCTCATTTGTTTTTGAAAATGAAGAAAGACAAGAAAAAAATGTTCTTTTTTCAATTTTCAAAACTTTGTAACAAAAAGTGAGGTCTGCAAAATACTCACTATACCTCTCAGCAAATAGCTTGGGATGTCTACTTTACAAAATAGGGTCATTTGGGGGGGGAGTTGTGCCACCTGGGCATTCAATGGCCTCCGTAACTGTGATAGGCAGTGTAGAGTGAAATAAAAAATGTACGGCCTTAGAAAGCCTGAATGCGGTGCTTGGATTTTGGGGGTCCCGTACACGGCTAGGCTCCCAAAAAGTCTCACACATGTGGTATCCCCCTACTCAGGAGAAGCAACAGGATGTATTTTGGGGTGTAATTTCACATATTCCCATGGCATGTTTGAGCAATATATCATTTAGTGACAACTTTGTTTAAAAAAAAAAAAAAAGTTTATTTTTCCCGCAACTTGTGTCACAATATAAAATATTCCATGGACTCGACATGCCTCTCAGCAAATAGCTTGGGGTGTCTACTTTCCAAAATGGGGTCATTTGGGGGGGGGTTTGAACTGTCCTGGCATTTTATGCACAACATTTAGAAGCTTATGTCACACATCACCCACTCTTCTAACCACTTGAAGACAAAGCCCTTTCTGACACTTTTTGTTTACATGAAAATTTTTTTTTTTTTTCAAGAAAATTACTTTGAACCCCCAAACATTATATATTTTTTTAAAGCAAATGCCCTACAGATTAAAATGGTGGGCGTTTCATTTTTTTTTCACACAGTATTTGCGCAGCGATTTTTGGGAAAAAACACACTTTTTTAAATTTTAAATTTTAATGCACTAAAACACACTATATTGCCCAAATGTTTGATGAAATAAAAAAGATGATTTTAGGCCGAGTACATGGATGCCAAACATGACATGCTTTAAAATTGCGCACAAACGTGCAGTGGCGACAAACTAAATACATTTTTAAAAGCCTTTACAGGTTACCACTTTAGATTTACAGAGGAGGTCTACTGCAAAAATTACTGCCCTCAATCTGACCTTCGCGGTGATACCTCACATGCATGGTGCAATTGCTGTTTACATTTGACGCCAGACCGACGCTTGGGTTCACCTTTGCGCAAGAGCAGGGGGGCTAAGGGGTGCTTTTTTTTTTCTTTATTATCTTTTTGCTTTTTTATATTATTTTTAAACTGTTCCTTTCATTTTTTTTTAATCATTTTTATCTCAGGGAATGTAAATATCCCCTATGATAGCAATAGGTAGTGACAGGTACTCTTTTTTGAAAAAACTGGGGTCTATTAGACCCTAGATCTCTCCTCTGCCCTCAAAGCAGCTGACCACACCAAGGTCGGTGTGATAAAATGCTTTCCCAATTTCCCAATGGTGCTGTTTACATCCGGCGAAATCTAAGTCATGAAATGCTTGTAGCTTCCGGTTTCTTAGACCATAGATATGTTTGGAGCCACTCTGGTCTCTGATCAGCTCTATGGTCAGCTGGCTGAATCACCAACTGCATTCTCAGGTTCCCTGTTGGGACAGGAGAGCCAGAGAAAAACATGGAAGACTGTGGGGGGGGGGCATTCCCTCCCACTGCTTGTAAAAGCAGTCTAGAGGCTAATTAGCCACTAGGATTGCTTTTACATGAAAGCCGACCACTGGCTGAAAAGAATGATACCAAGATGATACCTAAACCTGCAGGCATCATTCTGGTATAACCACTCAAAGTTCGGCAACATACCAGTACGTTGCTGGTCCTTGTTGGGCATATATTGTAAACTTTTTTTTCATGCAGCCTGTGGGCTGAACGAAAAAAAGAGATTGATCGGTGGGTATGCCCACCATTAGAATACCTCCCTTCATCCACCCACTTCTAATGATGGGCATACATGCACCGTATATATATGCCGAAGCATGGGGGCATCCTCCCGCAAAAGTTAGGAGCAAATCGCTCCTCCGCCCTCTGCTGCCCCCACGCTTCGGCATATATCCTGAAGTATGTAACTGTGGTGGTGAAATCACCTCCGACAGCGCTGGAGTCACGGCTTTATGTATCGTGGGAGCAAATTCTGTTGCTGTCAAGATAAATAAATCCGCGCTGCAACTGAATGGCGTACCTGCTAAGCAAATGATGGTTAACAATAAAACAAAAATTACAGTATAACAGTAATGCCCCGTACACACGGTCGGATTTTCAGATGGAAAATGTCCGATCGGAGCGTGTTGTCGGAAATTCCGACAGTGTGTGGGCTCCATCGGACATTTTCCATCGGATTTTCCGACACACAAAGTTGGAGAGCAGGAGATAAAATTTTCCGACAACAAAATCCGATCGCGTCAATTCCGACCGTGTGTGGCCTGTTCCGACGCACAAAGTGCCACGCATGCTCAGAAGAAATTCCAAGACGGAACAGCTCGTTCTGGTAAACTTAGCGTTCGCAATGGATACAGCACTTTCGTCACGCTGCAATGTTCAAAATGGTTTAATACAGCGCACTCTTTTCTTCTTTATAATGTGACAAGAATATATTAGTTTTGCTGCTCATATTCACACACACTTCTCACAAACTTCTCACAAACTTATTTTGTTACTATTTATCGTGATTCCCTCAATATATTTTGATTTCTCACATCTGACAACATATTTTTGTATATTTTTAATATATTTTTTGGCTTTAATGTAGATTCTTTTTTTGTGTTTGTATTTTATTTTTATTTTTTTTGCGATTTTGATTTGTACTCCCGAAAATTTTTGTGTGTGTTTTTTGTGTCAAGTTCCCACAACACCATTGATATGTTGTTCTATTTAATCTGTAGGAGATTGTTTGGTGTTGTTGTCCCTTGTTAATTTCACATTTTATGTTAGAAATGTACCTGAATCGTCACCAGCAAACTGTCCTTTTTGGATGAAAACACACACAGGAGAGTAGAATTTATCTAAAAAAATTTATTAAGGGCTCACAACTAAACAAAGAGGGAGGCAACGCTGGAGAAACTGCAGAAGTGGGTGAAGCCTTGGACCCCCAGGGCACACATCAACTTTTTTTAAGCAAAATTGGTGGCCTGAGGAGTCCATATCTAAGGAAGTGCAGTCTGGTCCAGAAGTCCCAGAGATCCGGAAAGCAGCAGATGACATCTGTGTCCCCAGGCTGTGGTCATACGAGAGACTGCATCTTCTGTCAGACCAGACTGAACCCAGGGCCATCACTCTTTGGTCTTCCTTCCACGCTTCCTTCCATGCTGTGGCTCTGGTGGTGGAGTTGTGGCAGCAGGAGGAGGAGGATCGTCCATCTCAATGACATCTGTCTTGGGTGTTAGTTTCCCACTCACCCCCTTACGTAGGACTTTGTACAGAAGGTCCTCACAGAGCTTGCGTTGACCCTCCTGCATGCCCTGCAGTTTGGTGGCAGCCATGCAGGCAAAAGCCTCTTCAGGAGTTGGTAAGGCTCGTAGGGACGCAGAAGCCTCCTGGATCTGCCTGAACGCTGAATCCTGCACGGGACTTGGAGTGGCCTTCCTGGCTCGTTTATGTGGCAGGCAGAGGGGAGGGACCTGAGACTCAGTCAGGCTGCGACTGGTCCCTGGCTTCTCCTGGCTGACACTTAGCCCCGCCTCCTCCTGGCTGCCACATTCCACAACCTCCTCCTGGCTGAGGTCTTCCTGTGTATGAAAAAGGGACATAGTTTTAGTATTTTTTCTATCAATCACACACAATTTTCACCTCCTGACTGCTGCAAATTGAATGTTAACAAATATAACAGACTATCCTTCTGAGCCCAGCAGTTTTCATTCTTGTCCCAATTTTGGGTGCCCACTACTGCCTATTGATATGTAAAACACTTTTTTTTATCAGCAATTAGTGATCAATAATAACATCTAGTAAACATTTATTTATTGACCAGAAATCTGTAGAAGAATGCTATACCTGACTCCAGCTGGGCTCCTCCACTTCTTCCTGGCTAGAAGGCCCAGGTTGGACGTCGGGAGCCTCAGCTGGGATGGAAGGAAGCATGGAAGGAAGAGTGGATAGGGATTCCCTGACTTCAGTGTGGTCTGACAGAAATCGCAGTCTCTCGTAGTACCACAGCCTGGGGACATAAACGTCATCTGCTGCAGCTCCGGACCTCAGGGAATCTGTGACCTTCTTGCGCTCCCTCAGATATCTGCTCCTCAGGCCACCAATTTTAGCTTTTAAATAGGGGATGGTTGCTGTGGGGACCACCGGCATCACCAACTCCAGCAGTTTCTCCAGGGCTGCCTGCCTCTTCTGTTTATGGTTATAGTGAGGGTGTCTCACCTGCCACAGACAGGGCAGCTCCCTGTATTTGTCTATGAACAGGGGCAGGAAATTGTGGTCGTTGAACCCATCCATTTTCTCTGCAAGACACAACACAAGACAAACCCTAATGTCAGGCCAAACTCCCCTAATCTTGTTACAATATAGGCTTCCATTTCGAAGCAGTATAGGCGCAAGTTTAGATCTTACCTTCGTTATCACGATCAGCGTCTCCGATGCCCCTTCCTCCGCTCACAGATCGTACGTAATACGCACGTGTGTTACGCTTTATACACACTGCGCATGCGTATAACTCCGCCCGCCCCTGACGTTCTTTCTAGTCTATTCCCCGCCCCTTTTCGTTCGGCGCAGTGGGGGAAGAGCACATGGCGGATAGGCAGCAGGTGCGTGCTAATTGTAGCAACAAGGAGGAGGAGGAGGGAAGGCCGGAGCCTGAAACGTCCCGATCCAGAAGGAGATTTAAGGACTCAAATATGTCCTTTGGGGAGATGTTGGAAATGGTGGACATCCTGAAGAAGGCCGACTATGATGGAAAGTATGGGCCTTACCCCAACCCCAATATACGAAAGGCCAAGATCATGGCGAAAGTGGTCAGGAGTCTGCACCGGAATTTCGGGGTACGACGATCAAAAGATCAGCTCAGGAAGCGGTGGTCGGACCTGAAATTACGAGAACATGAGCAGTACATAAAGATCTGGAGAGTGCTGCAAAAAAGTAAGTAGTTGTGCTGTGTTCCTATTCTTTTTGTTTTTATTACGTTCGTGCTGCTCCATGTGCTTTTAGGAACTGTTGTACAGTTTAAAATGGCAACTTTCATGTTCATGGGCACATTATTCGTTCGGATCCAACATTTTTCGTTCCAAATATAAAATACCATTGTTTAGCCCATATGCATTTGGCCACCATTTTGACGCTCTATACTTGTCTTCAAAGAATTGGGTTGTGTAGATGGCTTTGTTACTAGAATGAAATGCAAACTAGATTCTGTGTAAGGAGAGGACACTGAGCAGCTGTTTTCACATCTGGACACTGGAGCACTAGTGTGGGACACAAGAACACCATTTTTATTAGGGGGCCACACAGGTGCTCCAGTGTATACTATAGGGGGGTCTCCATCTGTGAAGCTTGTACCAGGTAAAGTATTGCAGGTTGACAAAGGACACTAAAAAAGCTGCATCTTGGAACTCTGCTAAAATTGACAATTGTACCTCACTTCCAAGCAATGTTTCCTATTTATAGTTCTGACATTAAATATCTGTGTGCTAATTATACTATTTTTGTTTTACATAGGGGAGAAAAGACTCGGAAGACACCCCTCATCCGAGGAGACCAGAGCCCCCCCCCTCTGGAAGAAGGTGAAATCCCCCCAACACAAGCTGAGCAGGAGGAAGAAGACGTGGTGGAACTAGTCACCACAACAGGTGAGTGTCTGCGACCACAGGCTCAGATAAGAGATGGATGGCGGCATATTTTTTTAGACCTAATTTATTTTGTGGTTCCTCTCTTTTTAGGTGATCGTGAGGTTGTGGATCCAGATCCTTTCACATCCGAAAGTGCCCAGATCCTGATCGGGGAGATCATGGGGTGTAATTTACAATTGGAAATCATCAAGCAAAACATCAATGATGTTATTCCAAAATATAAAAACATCATTGATGTTTTGGGGCGAGTTTAAAGCCCCTCCAAATCACTTTCTTCTTTTGTGTGCTACAATGTGCTAAATGTTTTTGTGATTTTTCCCAAAGCCAAATTTGGAGGATGCACACAGTGTGCCAACATGTGCTATCTGCCATCACGGGAGATCAATGGATGCGTTTTGGGGGTGCAACCCCTTCCTCAATAATAAAGTAGCTGAGAGGAAGGACTTGCTCCCCCAAAACACATCCCTTGATCCCCCGTGATGGCAGCTAGCACATGTTGACATTGTGAAATTTGTGTGCATCTTCCAAATTTGGCTTTTCCTGGGGTGATTTCACCCCATCTGAACGCAATATCAAACACAGTTCCTAAATACTGATGTCTGATATTGCCCTCAAGTTCTACCTAATGTGAACTTTGTAAGTTCAAGATTTGTGTTTTTTCTTGTTGGTTTTACACAGGCCTGTTTTCTATAAAATGGACATTTTGATTTTGGATAATGCCACCACAAAAATTGTTATACAACAAACATGTTGGTTTGTTTGAAAAACATTTGGTAAATGCACATGTGATCAAAAAGATTTTTAATCAAGAATGTGTGGATTATTTTCTCAACGCTACAACACTTTTGGGGTGATGTAATTGCTGTTTTCTGAGAAAATGTGGGTTATTTCCTAAGGGCAAATCCTCTTGGCACTACAAGTGCAGTTTCAGTGCAGTTGCAAGTGCACTTGTAGTGAAATGTGTTTTTGCATTTAGGAAATAACAGCCAACAGTGCTTTGTATAAGGTTACACAATCACGCCATTTTCTGCACTCAACACATTTCTGTCAGGGTCAGCTAAAACAAACACAAGCAGTAAATGTCCACAAAGAATTTTTTTTTTTTATTATTATAAAAAGGCTTCACAGATTGTCTGGCATATTGATAGCCCCCCAACCCGCAAAGAACTCCAGGTAGCGTAACCGGACATCACAGGCACTCAGGGAGGGCAAGCCAGGACGGCCGCTTTCAAGCGCCGTCAGTGTGGTTTGATTTATGATTCCGGCCTCAGGCCCAACTGAGCCAGCATAGTTGGCTGAATGTTTCCTTAAAAAGTTATGGAGAACACAGCACGCAAGTATAATATGGTTCAGTTTATACTCCGCCATATGGATGGGTGTCATAAATAGGCGGAACCGGCTGGCCAGGATTCCAAATGTGTTCTCCACCACTCTTCGGGCTCTGGCCAGCCGGTAATTAAAAACCCTCTGTTCCGGGGTGAGGGTCCTCATTGGGAATGGGCGAATCAGGTGGTCCCCCAGCGCAAATGCTTCATCAGCAACGAACACAAATGGGAGTCCTTCAACATTGTCCTCTGGAGGTGGCAAGTCCGAGCTGCCATTCTGGAGACGCCTGTAGAACTCCGTCTGGGCGATGACTCCACCATCGGACATCCGGCCATTCTTCCCCACGTCCACATACAAGAAGTCGTAATTAGCCGACACCACCGCCAACATCACTATACTATTGAACCCCTTGTAATTATAATAGTACGACCCCGAGTTGGGTGGTGGGACAATGTGGACGTGTTTCCCATCAATTGCCCCTCCGCAGTTAGGAAAGTCCCACCGCTGGGCAAAGTGGGAGGCCACAGTCTGCCATTCCTGTGGCGTGGAAGGAAACTGTTGAGGAAAAAACAATAAACATTACTATTTTTACTCTGAAACATGGCAAGCAGATTAGACACAAACATTATGGGGCAACCTCCAGATAGCATTTATTAAGGGGAATTTAACAACACCAAAGTATAAGGTACACCTATCATATTCCCCCTCCCCCCCCTCATGGGCCATTTGTAACATTATAGGGGGTGTGTGGAAATCTTGGACAGGTAACCATCTTCACTTCATTGAGAGATGAATGCCTAAATACAGGGTATTACTTGGAACAGCCCCTCCTTATGTGTCATAATACAAAGATATAAATACACATTGTACACATTTGAGGACATTTGGACATTCTGCTATTACCTGTCAAGATAATAATAGGATACAAAAACTTTAAACAGTACCATTGGAAAGTATACAGGCAGGCCCTTGCACTACATGCTTTGGGGAATTCATCCATAAATCTAAGCACTAAAGAGATGAGTATAGTGTGTATGGGTTTGGCAAAGTCAGCAGATAGATGATTGAGGATAGATAGAGAATTGGGATCAGCTGACTTAGCAGTTGGGGGAGGGAGGGTTACTAAAAATTATTTGGGGACACCACAAAAAAAGCCTCTGGCACTCTGCCTGAATTTAAATCAAAAATAACATTTCCAAACATTTTAGGGGGTGTTTGGGGTAAAGCACTACTATGGAGCTGATAAAATACATTGTTAAGTGACTACATGAGGTCAATATAGGGCAGGAGACACCATGCTGGGGAGGTTAGTGAAGGGCAAATATGTATGAAGGACCTAAAATAATAATTACATAAAAATCCAGCATGCATGAGGACAAAGGGGACATTCACAGCATATTACAATCATGGTAATTAGGGAATGAGGAAAGAAATACAATATATTGGCAAACATTCAATACAATAAAATGTGATATTAAAGGATAAAAATCTTACCTTCATATACTCCTTCTGCAGGACCTAGATGATGGCAGAACAGGTCTCTGGGATAATGATCCCCAGAGCCTGGGGGGAGATGCCTGTCGAGAACTTGAGGTCCTGCAGACTTCTCCCTGTCGCCAAATACCGCAGGGTAGCGACCAGCCTCTGCTCCGGAGTGATGGCTTGCCTCATGCAGGTATCCTGCCTGCTGATATAGGGGGTCAGCGAAGCCAACAGACGGTGAAACACGGGGTCCGTCATCCTGAGAAAGTTCCTGAAATCATCAGGATTATTCTCACGGATCTCACGGAGCAAAGGCATATGACAGAACTGGTCACGCTGAAGCAACCAATTCTTGGTCCATGAACTCCTCCCCACCCTGTTCATGGACTGGACTTGTGTCAAGGTCAGGACCCCAACACCAAGCCCCCGCACAGCACGAACTCTACGAGGAGTACGCATACGAAACATGGCTAGAAAACGGTCGGCTGCTCAGAACGCAGTAACAGAACGCACTGAAGAACAGCAAGGCCTGTGAAGAGCGACCTGAAAAACAGCAACGAGCGGGCAAGATCGCACAGAAAACTCCGATACGAACTGACTGCACGCACTGAAGAGCAGATACAAACCCACAAGCACAAACTGATCGGCAGAAAACGATCTGAAAGCCACGAGTCTGAAAAGCGCGAATCGTCTCTCACCAAACTTTTACTAACACGAGATTAGCAAAAGGAGCCCAAAGGGTGCCGCGCTTGGTTCTGAAACGGCCTTTTCTAGTCTCGTCGTACGTGGTGTACGTGACCGCGTGATTGGCGATCGGAAATTCCGACAACTTTGTGCGACCATGTGTAGACAAAAAAAGTTTGAGCCAACATCCGTCGGAAAAAATCCTAGGATTTTGTTGTCGGAATGTCCGAACAAAGTCCGACCGTGTGTACGCCCTATAAGACTTACCATACCTGCAAAGCAAATACAAAAAAAACATAGTAAAAAATAAAACATTTAACGCAACCTGTGCCTAAAATATATATATGCTGAAGCATGGGGGCATCCTCCCGCAAAAGGTAGGAGCAAATCGCTCCTCCACCCACTGCTGCCCCCACGCTTCGGCATATATGCTGAAGTATGTAACTGTGGTGGTGAAATCACCTCCAACAGCACTGGAGTCACGGCTTTATATATCGTGGGAGCAAACGCTGTTGCTGTCAAGATAAATAAATCCGCTCTGCAGCAGAGAGAGAATAGAGAGAGAATAGAGAGAGAACAATAAAACGACAACCATTTTTGTTTTTTTTATTTTATATATTTTTTTGTGTCTTCTTTTTTTTCTTTTTACACTTTTTTTTAGTAACTTTAACTTTTGTAACTGGTACCAGGTTTGGGTCTCTCAAAATGCGATGGCATCTTGGGAGACCCTGTGAAAGTGTGTCCTAGTCTGTGCAGTGCTGTACCCTACGCTAATACTCAACTAGTGAATGGTAGCGTTCAAAAACATTCACCAATGCATAGACCAGGATTGTCAGGACAGGAGGGACAATAATACAGGGTGTCATGCCTATATCCGTGCTTGCTGCAGAAACGACATCTTCTTTGGGGGCTCGTTGGGTAGGGGTACTCGGGAGGACATAAGGAAAATGCCTCTCATGCAGCCGGCTTACTGCATTTGGTTGGGGAAGGTGAGGTGGAGCACTGTCTGGATACAGAAGGGCTCTGACGATCTCTTCCTGGAATTTAAGGAAGGATCCAGTCCGTCCTGAAGCTCTGTATAGCACATGAGCGTTCAGCAAAGCCAATTGAAATAAATAAACAGACACTTTCTTGTACCAGCGTCTGACCTTAAGGGCAACTAGGTACGGCGCCAACAACTGGTCGTTGAGGTCCACCCCTCCCATATTTTGGTTATATTCGTGGACACAGAGAGGTTTCTCCACAACACCAGTCGCCGTAGTAATTTGGACTGTCGTGTCTGCATGAAGGGAGGTAAGAACGAAAACATTCTTATTATCCCTCCACTTCATAGGGAGCAAGTTATTACACTTGAAGCAGGCTCTCTCCCCCAGCCTAAGACGGGAATCTACAAGCTGCTGGGGAAAGCCCCGGCGATTAGGTCGCACGGTGCCACATGCTCCAATTGGTTGATCAAAAAGATGACTAAAAAGTGGCACGCTCGTGTAATAATTGTCCACGTACAAGTGGTACCCCTTTCCAAATAAGGGTGACACCAAGTCCCACACAATTTTGCCAGCGCTTCCTATGTAGTCAGGGCAGTTTGTCGGCTCTACGTGACTATCTTTGCCCTTGTAAACCATAAAGCTACATGTATAGCCTGTGGCCCTGTCACAGAGCTTATACAACTTGACCCCGTATCTGGCACGCTTGCTGGGAAGGTACTGTTTGAATGACAAGCAGCCAGAAAACTTAATCAGGGACTCATCAACGCAGACAACTTGATGGGGTGTAAACAAGTCTGCAAAACGTTGATTGAAGTGGTTTACGAGGGGCCGAATTTTGTAGAGCCGATCGTATTCAGGGTCTCCACGAGGACGACAGAGTTCATTGTTTTTGAAGTGTATGAACAGCAAAATCTGCTCGTATCGTGCCCTGGCCATGGAAGCAGAGAACACATATGGTGAATTGGGTCAGTGGACCAATATGACCGCAACTCACTCTTTTTGCTTATGCCCATGAGGAAGGAAAGGCCCAGAAAGATCTTAAATTCGGAAACCGTAATTGGTTTCCAATCTCTGGGAAGGGAGGACTGAGGAATAGTGGCGATGTGTTGACCAGCGTACAAATTGCTTTGGTCCACAATAGATCTATAGAGATCTTCGGTGAAAAACAGCGAATAAAAATCCAGTGACGTAAAATCAACTGTTTCCACCTGAATGCCGGGTTGGCCAGTGAAAGGGGGATAGTACGGGTGCTGCAGAAGTAGTGGGTTCCCAATTCGGATTGGCGAATGCAGCAGGAAGAGCACTATGGGCACAATGGGCCTGTGTTCATCTTCTTGGTGGCAGCGGGACACTACTTGTGCTTGCCATCTCGCCAGCTTGAACTGCACTTATGGGACTCGCCACGTCACCAAGTGTTACTGCAGTGCTGGATGTACGACCAGGGTGTACTAGGCCGCTGGTGCTTGCCAGTTCACCAGAAGGAATAGCGGCGCTAGTACTTCTCTGCTCCATATGAGGGACCTGCGGTTCTTGCACATCAAGGACAGAAGAAGAAGTTTGGGGTCTGGTATGCCTGACCTTGGCAGGGACCAGAACTCCGTTGTCATAGCTATCTGTCATGGAGCCGCTGTCGTCTACAGGATCGTATTCTGAGCCTGAATCTGACAGATGAGTGACCTCTTCACTATCTGTCATGCTCAGAAACATGTAGGCCTCTTCACTAGTGTACCTTCGATTTGCCATTTTGGGCTCTAAATTTAGTGGTACACTAGTGAGACTCACGGGCAAAAAAAGTTCCTGACTGTTAACGACTGTATCAAAACGCTACCAACAAAAACTGTTAGTGATCGCAGGGATCAGGCCTGACTCTGCGAACGCTGCAGTTATATGTGTTTAGTGTTTTGTGACAGTGATCGATCGATACTGCACTTGGGTGGGCTGGGCTGAGCCGAGGGGCAAAACGCAGGTGCTAGCAGGTATCTGTGCTGATCCCGCTAACACTGCGTTTTTGGGAACTCTAAACTGCTGGGGACGCTAGTATAGATCTGATCGGATCAGATATTGATCCGTTCAGATACTATACCACTAAGGGAGGTGTATGCTGCGTGCGTGGGTGTTAGCGGTACTGGCGCTAACCTGACGCTGCCTGGGGCGACGCAGACCTTATCTGACCCTAAAACTTGACTTATATCACCGCTGGGCGATTAGGGGGTTAAACCTTTATAAAGGTAATAAACGGCAGGTGCCCTGAAACTATAATAAACAAACTAACCAGCGTCACCCGTAACAGTTATACGGTGATCACTGGTGAAAGGGTTAACTAGGGGGCAGTCAGGGGGTTAAAACCTTTATTAGGTAGTATATGGGGGTGCCTGTCTCTATAAAACGCTGACGGCGAACCTATATACTTACCTCCCTAACTAGCGTCACCTGTGACACTAATACAGCGATTAGAAAAATGATCGCTTAGTGACACTGGCGACGGGGGGTGATCAAGGGGTTAAAACTTTATTAGGGGGCTTAGGGGGGTACCCTAGACCTAAAGGGGGCTAACCCTAACTGCCCTACCACTTATATCTGTCACAAACTGACACCAATGCAAAAAAAAAAAAAACGCTATTGGTGTCACTGTGACAGGGGGTACAGGGGGGTGAAAAGTGTGCCTGCGTGTTCTACTGTAAGTGTAGTGTTGGTGCAAACTTACTTGATGTCTTCTCTCCTCGGCGCCGGAACGAAAAGACCGGCTCGAGGAGAGATGACATCACTTCCTCTGACGCTGTTTACATTACAGCAGCAGAGGAAGATTTGCCTCCCCCTCAGCCTGTATCGATCCCCTAACGAAGCTGACCGCCTCGGGCACCAGGTACCTGATTTTGCCTGCCCGTGCCATTCTGCCACAGTATATCTGCATTAGACAGTCGGCAAACACCAGGCAGGCTGTATGTAAGTTCAACCAGGAATCTCTTTATTAACAGGAATACAGGCTCTTTTATACAGTAAAAGAGGGGGTGCATACCTCCTGCTCATATTACTCTAACAATACACCTGTAACCTAATTAACCTAATTAACATGAGCTAGTTTACTAACATGACCTTTTGCCTAGACTTGTGGTCACCGAGCTTCACACAGTACATTATACATTATCATAAGTACAACCACAGGACATTTTCACAATAGCAGGAGCTAATTCCAATTAACAATACAAACAGTATTCTCCCCCCTCCTCAGCCTAGTCATTAACACTTATAGTGGAGTAGACTGTTCGTCTCCTAGCCAGTCCTGGAGGCTAATGTGATCAGCTCACTCAATTAACATGTTGAGTTCAGAATCAAACAAACCAATAATAGTCTTTACTTCGATATCCTGGGAGATATTGGGGATAAATATTACTGTCCCATTTTAAGCAATCCAAGACATACCCTCCAAGTCACCATTTCCCATATGGCATACACAGGGTCCCAAGAGTCTGTGTGTCCTGGGGGACCAGGACCCAAATCCAAAGTAATACCACCTCAACAGTCCCCAGGCATACAGCTCACAAAGAGCACCGTTCCACCAAATGCCAGGGCCCATAATTGGTCGGCAAGAGGCTTGCATTCAGTCCCCTCCAACAGCCTCTATCCCGGGTGAGTCTGTCACACACACTAAACTTAGAAACCTGGCCCAAAAGCAGAGCAATTCCACTCAAAACCCAAGACACGAAATGGCAGTTGCAACAAACGAAAATCAAGCCACGGCCACATGGTGACTACAAGAAAATGGCCGATGACAATCGGACCACATGGTGATATTAACACATGAAATGCAGTTGCTAATCCTACCAAAACCAGTACAAACCAAGATTTCTTCACTAGAAAACCAAAACTTTCTCCACAAAAACTGACGACACAATTCAGAAAGAACATTTAGCCATAGACACACACTTTAGGCTACATAAAACACAAAATAACACGGATTCAAACTTAAACTCTGGCATCAGCTTCCACAAGAACAAGACAACAAGAGAAATACAAACAGTGATGGCTGCATGCTTGATCTTTTCATCTCAAAACAATAGAGCTCCCCCATGCCATTTGCCTAGAAACCTGAGACCATCCACAGAAAGGAACAGCTCCTATTGTAAGTGCTTTCAGCAATGCATGGCCGCCCTTCCCTCTCAGCCACACAGCCACTTGAATATGCGACAGTCTATTTCAAACCAAAAGCTTTCTACAAAATCATTTCAAAATTACTTCAATACAAACCATCCATGTCTTGAGTCAGTTAAACAATCTACAAGACTCATGCAATCTACTTGTCCCTTACAAAAGGTAATAATCACAATTCATACATTTTAATTTCTCATATGCATCACAAACTTATTACACAACATACAGTTACACAGCCTGCTCAGTCATACTGTCAGAGAGGATCTCGGTTCAGGACACCTGCTGGGCACTCTGGAGCTGGTTGCCCTATTTAGGTTGCTGGGATGCTGTGCTCGGTGCTGTCCGATCATCAGCTTCCTGTTCTCGTGCTTCCTGTTTCCTGTGTACTGTTTGATCTCTCTGTGACCCGGCTTGTTTACTGGACTCTGCTCTGCTATCCGCCTGCATCTGACCCCTGGCCTGCCTCCAATTTTGAACCTGCCTGACCCCTCTGTACCGTGCCGACCGCCTGCTGCCAAACCTGCTTGTGACCTGGACTTTGTATCTGCCTGCTCCTTTTGTACCGTGCTGAATGCTTGTTGCCAACCTTGCTTGTGTTCGGATCTGCCTGCTCCTGCTCTGCACCTGTAGCTGACCTACAGCCTACCTATCATCTTCTGCCAGCTTGCATCAGGACTTTGGGCCTCATCCCTGCTAACCACCCGCCAGGCTCTCATACCATTCTGTGCTCCCGTGCCTTCTGTGTGCTCTATCAGGGGCCGGGAACCAGATACGTACGGGAGGCCATCCTCTGCTATATCGGGTTCGTCAGTCTGATACGGGTAAGTCTGACACATACACAGCATTCACTTTAGGTTTGTATTAAATGTGACCTATAGAGGATTTAAATATAGGTGCCCCACCAATTAATAAACCTACTTACAATGACAAAAATATAACCTACAATTAAAGTCCCGTCATTATACAGAAAGCGACAAAAAAAATCATAAGGTTCTTTGCCTAGCAGAACAGTGGAGAATCAAGATCCGGGACACAAAGCAGCAAAAATGTTAAAAAAAAACTTGAAGTATGGTTGTCTTACCATAGGTCGGCCTTTGCTGGTTCTGGATGTCTTTTCCCACTCGAGGTCCGCTGAATTAGGAAGATCTGTTGTCTTCCTTTCTGGCCTGCCAAAACTGTCCTGGAAATTTTAAGCTTCTCCTCTAAGCAAATTTTTTGCTCTTTAAAAGCACAAAAACAGCTCTCTTGTATAATGCCGGGAAAGCGCGCTTGTATATCTCTAAGTAACACAGACACAATTGCTGGTATCACGTTGAGCTTAGCAGAATCCCCCATAGAATAGGCAGCTCCATTTATTTATACTATTAACATGAATAAAAGGAAGGTGGTGGCTTCAGAATCAGCCAGACACTTGTATTGTTTCAAAAGAACCAATCACACACATGTATATATTCAGATAGAAATACAGTAGTGACTTGTGCTGATGGTTATGTGCAGAGCCATGCGGCAAGCGTCTTGTGAGACACAAAGTGTCTCACAATTTTAAAACTAACTACATGGCTCTGAACACGATCGCGTGCACATTCCCACTGCTACCAATGACGCGAGCCATACTCGGTCATGGCTCAGTGAACCATAATTTTGTATGGTTATGCTATGGTTCCCATGTACGCAGATCTGCTTACTTAGGAGTATAGATGCAGTCGCCATAAAGTGGACAGTCCCTTGGTGAAGCATAAACAAACATCCTTAACAGCGCAAACAGATCTTCCACCAACCTCTGTATGTGCGAACTCGCTCACATGAGCGTATTACAGCAAAACTGACACTGGGGGACATCTGACAACATACATTAATAAAAATTTCCACAACACGTACATGGTACAGGAGATGTACAGTCTGCAGGCATGATACAGAAGATGCAAAGGCTGCAGCCATGGTACAGGAGATGCAGAGGCTACAGACAGGGTAAAGGAGATGCAGAATCTGCAGACAGGGTACAGGAGATGCACAGGGTGCAGACATGGTACAGGAGATCTAGAGGCTGTGCACATGGTACAGGTGATGCAGAAGATGAGGACACGTTACAGGAGATGCACAGCCTGCAGACATGGTACAGGAGATGCAGAGCCTGCGGACATGGTACAGGAGATGCAGAGCCTGCAGACATGGTACAGGAGATGCAGAGCCTGCAGACATGGTACAGGAGATGCAGAGCCTGCAGACATGGTACAGGAGATGCAGAGCCTGCAGACATGGTACAGGAGATGCAGAGCCTGCAGACATGGTACAGGAGATGCAGAGCCTGCAGACATGGTACAGGAGATGCAGAGCCTGCAGACATGGTACAGGAGATGCAGAGCCTGCAGACATGGTACAGGAGATGCAGAGCCTGCAGACATGGTACAGGACATGCAGAGCCTGCAGACATGGTACAGGACATGCAGAGCCTGCAGACATGGTACAGGACATGCAGAGCCTGCAGACATGGTACAGGACATGCAGAGCCTGCAGACATGGTACAGGAGATGCAGAGCCTGCAGACATGGTACAGGACATGCAGAGCCTGCAGACATGGTACAGGACATGCAGAGCCTGCAGACATGGTACAAGACATGCAGAGCCTGCAGACATGGTACAGGACATGCAGAGCCTGCAGACATGGTACAAGACATGCAGAGCCTGCAGACATGGTACAGGACATGCAGAGGCTGCAGACATGGTACAGGACATGCAGAGGCTGCAGAAATGGTACAGGAGATGCAGAGGCTGCAGACATGGTACAGGAGATGCAGAGGCTGCAGACATGGTACAGGAGATGCAGAGGCTGCAGACATGGTACAGGAGATGCAGAGGCTGCAGACATGGTACAGGAGATGCAGAGGCTGCAGACATGGTACAGGAGATGCAGAGGCTGCAGACATGGTACAGGAGATGCAGAGGCTGCAGACATGGTAACGGAGATGCACAGGCTGCGGACATGGTACAGGAGATGCAGAGGCTGCAGGCAGGGTACAGGAGATGCAGAGGCTGCAGACATGGTACAGGTGTACCTTTAAGAAGGGGTGGGCTCCCTTCAGTCCACCTGTCCTCACTTATCCATTAGAATGTATGTGCCTCCACTGTGGGGACACTCAAATTTTACTGTTAGGACCACAGATTACAGGGTGCTGTGATGTGGCTCTGTGGCTTACGAATGCGTTTGCAAATGCGTGCGGACTGAACCCCTGTTTTTAATGCATACTGTTAGACAGGTCAATTGGTTGTCTGCGAGCTGGTGGCAAGTAGGCTTGGATTTTTTTCCTGGGCATTCCCCAGGTTTTGTTGATATATAGTACAAGAGATGCAGAGGCTGCAGACATGGTACAAGAGATGCACAGGCTGCGGACGTGGTACAGGAGATGCAGAGGCTGCAGACGTGGTGAAGGAGATGCAAAGGCTGCATACGTGGTACAGGAAATGCAGAGGCTGCGTACGTGGTACAGGAGATGGAGAGGCTGCATAGGTGGTACAGGAGATGGAGAGGCTGCTTATGTGGTACAGGAGATGCACAGGCAGCAGCCATGGTACAGGCGATGCACAGACTGCGGACATGGTACAGGAGATGCACAGACTGCGGACATGGTACAGGCGATGCACAGACTGCGGACATGGTACAGGAGATGCACAGACTGCGGACATGGTAAAGGAGATGCACAGACTGCGGACATGGTACAGGAGATGCACAGACTGCGGACATGGTACAGGAGATGCACAGGCTGCAGACATGGTACAGGAGATCCAGAGGCTGCGGACATGATAAAGGAGATCCAGAGGCTGCGGACATGGTACAGGAGATACAGAGGCTGCGAACATGGTACAGGTGATGCAGAAGATGAGGACATGCTACAGGAGATGCACAGGCTGCCGACATGGTACAGGAGATGCACAGGCTGCGGCCATGGTACAGGAGATACAGAGGCTGCAGCCATGGTACAGGAGTTACAGAGGCTGCGAACATGGTTCAGGAGATACAGAGGCTGCGAACATGGTTCAGGAGATGCATAGGCTGCGGACATGGTACAGGAGATGCACAGGCTACGGACATGGTACAGGAAATGCATAGGCTGCGGACTTGGTACAGGAGATGCACAGGCTGCGGACATGGTACAGGAGATGCACAGGCTGCGGACATGGTACAGGAGATGCACAGGCTGCGGACATGGTACAGGAGATGCATAGGCTGCGGACATGGTACAGGAGATGCACAGGCTGCAGATATGGTACAGGAGATGCAGAGGCTGCGGGCATGGTACAGTAGATGCAGAGACTGCGGGCATGGTACAGTAGATGCAGAGGCTGCGGCATGGTACAGTAGATGGAGACGCTGCGGGCATGGTACAGGAGATGCACATGCTGTGGACATAGTACAGGAGGAGATGCAGAGGCTGCGGACATAGTACAGGAGATCCACAGGCAGCGTACATGATACACGAGATCCAGAGGCTGCAGACATGGTACAGGTGCTGCAGAGGATGAGGACATGCTACAGGAAATGCACAGCCTGCGGACATGGCACATGAGATGCAGAGGCTGTGGACATGGCACAGGAGATGCACAGGCTGCGAACATGGTACAGGAGTTGCACAGGCTGCAGACATGGTACAGGAGATGCACAAGCTGCGGACTACTCCATGAATGCTCTTAAATATCCTGGATTGAATGAGTCAATAAGCTATAAACCTTTTCTTTAGAGGGTGTTTTTTTCTTAAATAGTCAGCAAATTATTATTTTTCTTAGCTAATGTAATATGTTAAAATATTCCAAACAAGGGATGTCTATTTTTTTGATGTTGATATGATTAAAGTGTATCTTCTTATGGTTAATCTTGTAAATTCAAGTTAGTAGTCCCATCACTGTTTATGCTGCCCTTTAATAAAATATATTTGAAGTTGTATCATTTCAGGTTACTCCTTGAACAGATTGTCATTTGTTCCCTATGACGAACGATAGGCGTTTGACTGTGACCACACGTATGCGCAGGGCGAGGTGTTTGGACCCAGCCATAGTTGGGTCCTCCCCGTGCCAATCTATCCTGATGCCTATGTGTGTCGCTGGCTTCAGCAACCTACTGTCTGCCGAATATCATACACTTGATGGTGGGTGAATTTGTGGATACTCTCCACAATGGAGTTGCACATCCAAACTCCATCCAGCGGTGGCACTGGTTGATCCCCGGCCAGCCGGCCCTTTCTATCTCCACTCTGGTTGATGCGTTTGGACTAGTTGCCTGGAGACCACATGCGCCTAATACATGGTGGCCTGGCAATAAGCACTGGAAAGTAGGAGGCACGCGTGCCCCGCCGGTGACATCAGGCGCCAGTGGTGCGGGAGAGGCATGCATAGCTGGCAGCTCGGTGGCCTATCTTCCTGACCCACATATAAATACTTGGTGAGCCCATATACGAGAAACGTATCTCTCTAATTGAGGTTTTTATATTTAGTTTTGTTAAAGTGTTTTCTTTCTCCCCTTGGTTTGTGTTTTAAACCTTTTTTTCATTTTAAATAGTTTACAAATAAATATCCAAAAGAACTGATTTGTATAATCATTAAAAAGTGTTACTAAACCCAGGGCCCTGCATTACTGTATCTGGTCTCCCACAGTACACAGAATATAGAAATGCACAGGGGCATGGTTTGGCGCGGGATGGAGATGGCCGCATGATAGAAGAGCTTAGAGTCTGCAGCGTCTCCTTATCTCACAGGAGTCCCAGTTCCAGCTTAAAAATGAGCAGACTAACCAAGTCTAACCCATAAAACTAAGCTTACAAGTCCCCAGCTGCGACAGAGTTATGCCGCGTACACACGGTCAGATTTTCCGACGGAAAATGTTCGATGGGAGCTTGTTTTCGGAAATTTGGACCGTGTGTAGGCTCCATCGGACATTTTCCATCAGCATTTCCATCACACAAAATTAGAGATCTGGATCTCAAATTTTCCATCAACAAAATCCGTTCTCCTAAATTCCGATCGTGTGTACACAATTCCGGCGCACAAAGTTCCACGCATGCTCAGAATCAAGTACAAGACGGAAGCGCTCGGTCTGATAAAACTAGCGTTCGTAATAGAGATAGCACATGCGTCACGCTGGAATTTTTTTAATCTTTTAATGCAGCGCATTCTCTTCTTCTTTATAATGCTAGAATAATGAAGTTGTTTTGCTGCTTATATTCACACAGAGTTCTGAACAAATGATTTCTTTATTATTTCTCCTGAATAATATTATTTTTTTTTTCGTCAGTTCTCCATAATAATGTTTTTTTGTATTTTTTTTTTATAGTGATTTTTTTTTACCAAGATCTCCTGTTTTATTTTATTTTTTTTCTAGTGATCTCCATATTTTTTGTTTGTTTTGTGTGTCAAGTTACCATACCACAATTGTTATCTTGTATTTTTTAACCTCAAGGAGGTTGGTTGGTGTCCCTTGTTAATTTGACATTGTCTTTTTGAAATGTACCTGCCTACCCACAAACAGACTTTCCATTTTTGAAGTAAAACACATAGGCAAGTGATTTAACAAAATAAATAGCCATTTATTATGGGTCATAACAAAATAAAGAGGAAGGCAATGCTGGATAAACTGGTTAAATGTGCGAAACCTTTGTACCCCAGGGCACACATCAAAAATATTTTACAGGCAAAATTGGTGGCCTGAGGAGTCCATATAATAGTGAGCACAATCCGGTCCAGGAGTCCAAGAAATCATTTACAGCAGCAGATGACATATATGTCTCAAGGCTGTGGTCATACAACAGCCTGCGTCTTTTGCCAGACCAGACAGAACCCAGGCCATCACACTCTTGTCTTCCTTCCAGGCTGTGGCTCTGGTGTTGGAGTTGTGGCAGGAGAAGGTGGAGGACGACGACGGTCAAACTCCTGACAACCACTTACCCCCGCCACCTCCTGGCTGAGGCTTTCCTGTGTATGAAAAAGGGACATAGTTTTAGTTTTTTGGTCATCAATCACACACAATTTAGAGCTCATGACTGTTGCAAATTGAATGTTAACAAATAGAAAAGACTATCATTCTGAGTCCAGCATTTTTCATTCTTGTCCCAATCCTTTTTTGGCCTCTACTGTCTATTGATATGTAAACCACTTTGTTAAATCAGCAATTAGTGATCAATAATAACATCTACTTAACATCATTAATTTTACAACAAGAAATATGTTGAACAATGCTCTACCTGACTCAAGCTGGGCTCCTCCACATCTTCCTGCCTGGAAGGCCCAGGTTTGACATCGGAAGCCTCAGCTGAGGTGGAAGTGTAAGGAAGCCTTGAAGGAAGAGTGGAGAGTGCTGGCCTGGGTTCACTCTGGTCTGACAGAAAATGCAGTCTATCATAGTACCACTGAAGTAGCAGGCAGAATATCGGTAAATGACTTTGCTGGACACAGGACTCGTTTAAGGGAGTTTATTCCACTTTGGCCAAAGTGCACACCTGACCCGACTCTCATCTGGATGCCAAGTGTGTCAATTACAGCTTACACAGTGTACATATAATTTCACTATATATTGCGTCACAAGCGAATATTTCCTTTATACAAACATTTAACCTTTTAACAGCCAACCTACTTTTTAGATACAAGACAAGTTCAGCAAAACATATATATTTTTACACCTTATGCAAAATTTTAGTTTTTCTGCAGTAAGCACTTTGCGGTTTCCTCATCTGTCTCACTAGTCAGCAAGCAATCTTTAGCACAGGAAAATGAGCCTAACAGGTGTCTGTGATGAGAGGGGGAGGAAAGTGGGTGAGTTCTGTGTCTCACCCCAGTCTGTCACAAGTAGTCTCAACATGAAATGGAAGGAATATGATTCTTAGCTGAAATTCTAAATCAGTCTTACTACGCACATAACTATGGCCACATAAACTGATCCTCGCTGCCACTTCACCACAGCCTGGGGACATAAACGTCACCTGCTGCTCCTGATCTCTGGGAATTCCAGACCTTCTTTTGCTCCCTAAGATAAATACTCCTCATGCCACCAATTTTGGTATTCAAATAGGCTATGTCTGCCGTGGGGATCATCGGCTTCACAAATTCAAGCAGTTTCTCCAGCGCTGCCTTCCTCTTTCTTAGCTTATTAAAAAACGCGTGGTTCACCTGCCACAGACAGGGCAGCTCCCTGAAAATGTCAATGAATATTGGTAAAAATTCCCTATCATTGAATGGATCCATTTTTTCTGCAAGACACAACACAAGACAAACCCTAATGTCAGGCTAAACTCTTCTAATCTTGTCCCAATATAAGCCTCAATCTATAAGCAGTATAGGCCACTGATGCACCAAGTTAAAATTGTACCTTTGTTATCAGGATCAGCGCTTCCACTACTCCTTCCTCCACTCACAGATCGTACGTATGACGCACGCGTGTTACGCTTTATATACACTGCGCATGCGTGAAATTCATGAACTTTGATGAAGGCAATATCAACACAGTTTGGACATACTAATGTCTGATATTGCCTTCATTTTTTCAAAGATGAACTTTGTAAGTTCCTTAATTGGGTATTGTTTTATGGTTTTAAACATGCCTATTTAAACACAAAAAAGGCTATTTGTACTGTCTATACCAAAAATGTTAGTCATAAAATATGTTGGTTTGTTCAAAAACCCTTTTCTAAACACACGTGTGAATGTGCACAGAGTAAAAATTTTAAGACCTGGGGGGCGTGTCCGGATGTGAGCCGAGGAGGACGTGTCCCTGTAGAGCTCCGTCCATCCTGAACAAATCCTTTGCCATCCTTTGCACAGACAGGCCCGGTGAACATCCACAGCTGCCCTGCCTGTCCCTGTTCTAATCCTGCAGCGGTATCGCCATTCATTCAGGAGTCCGGCGGCCCGGTTGTGTAGATACACAGCCTCCGGCCTACCACTCCTCAGCAGAGACCCGCCGCCATCTTGAGGCCTACGAGCCTCCTGAAGCCTCCGCGCTCGGGTGCCGTGATTCGCGGAACGAGCGATCCTCCCGCGCCAGCACATCCACGGCGGCTTCCCGATCGACAGACAGCTCCAGAGGTGCCTGAGGGACCCCACACGCCCAGCCACACACACCCGCGGACCGCCGCCATCTTGCGGCCTACGAGGCCCGCACTGCTCTCCTCAGCCAGGTACTGTGACCAGTGGAGGGGCGGCCGGTGTACACCACCCCCCTTTGTGACAAATTCCCTGGGGGGACAGGTGGTGACTGTTACATCTGGGGTCTTTAGGCCAGCACCATTAGGCCTCAGTGGGAGAGCTCAGCATTGCACCAGCCACAGGTGTTTATCGCCCCTGTATGACAGTATCTCTCACTGCTACTGCAAGCTCTTAAAGGGTATAAAACATCCATCCTGAATCTCTATCCTGCGTAACTGCTTGCTCATGCCATCAAAGAGCAAAACAGCGACTAAAAAGGCGCCAGCACAGTCTGCCCAGCCCGCCCAGTGCCCCAGTGCCATTTTGGAACAATTTAAAGCGCTTTTAGTGGACATGGAACAGGCAGCGATTCCAACGGCCTCTTCATCTCCTCAGGCACCTGCACCAGTAAGTGATACCACCGTCATTCTTGCAGCTATAGAACAGAGCAGAACCTCCCTACTAGTCCGCATTGACCATTTGGCTGCGGAATGCAACCTCATCAGGGCAGACCTGGACAAATTTAGGGGCAGACTTTCTGAGACTGAGTCGCGAATTTCCGCTACAGAGGACCTCACTACCCGCCATGATGATGCCATCCACGCATTGCAGCGCACTGTCCAATCCCTGGTGGCTAAATCGGACGACGCCGAAAATCGTCTTCGGAGAAATAATGTGAGGGTCCTGGGTCTCCCGGAGGGGGCAGAGGGGGACCATCCAGCTGAATTTGCGGAAGCATTCTTTACGAAACTTCTTAATTTGACTGAGGTCACCCCGACTTATGTGGTAGAAAGGGCCCATAGAGTCCCGACGGGCAGGAGCATCCCTGGAGCTCCCCCAAGGCCTTTCTTGGTGAGATTCCTCAATTTCAGAGATCGTGACCGCATCCTCCGTGAGGCCCGTAAACATCCCACCCTTCCTTTTGAGCACACAGTGGTGCATCTCTATCCTGACTTCTCTGCAGACCTACAAAGACGTCGCAAAACTTTCACCGATATTAGAAGACGACTTCGGGAACGTGATATTAAATATTCAATGCTCTACCCAAGCCGCCTACGAGTTCAGCATGGAGGTTCGGGGAAGTTTTTTGACTCCCCTGATGAGGCCAACACCTGGTTACTATCGTTACAGTAATTTTTGAGCATTCTCTCCAGTCTGCAATCCTGACTGCTGTTCCTATCCCAAGGCTCATCTGTTCTAGTTCCGCGGCGGTTTAATTAACCTAGCATATTACTTACTATCATTGGTTAATACTGTTCTGGGGGGGGGGGGGTTTTGTGCAGTGCGGGACTTCACCAGCCTGGCCTCTGTGTGCGCCATGTATCCCCCTTCCTTTTATTTTTTTCTGGGAACATTTACCATTCATGGGGGTAGGGAAGGGCGCTAACCAACAACGTATCCATGTGAACAACTGACGGATATCCTTGCGGAGCCATGGAGCCCTACAGATACAGACACCGTCTTCAAGAAGATGGACTTTCGTACAGATTTTTTGTGTTTTCTTTTGCATTTTTTTATTTTAATTTTTTCTATGGTCATGCCTTCCAGGACTTTTTTTGCACAAGTTTTGGGGAAAAGCTGCGTGTACTCTTTGTTTCGGTTTGCTACACAGCAGCAGGGAGTTAAGGGGGTTTTGGGATGTTTCTACTTAGCAGGTGCAGCCTTTCACTGTGGTCCTTTCGTTATACAGATGGTGTGGTGCACACATGATTTGCATGATCTACTTTGTTTTTTCTCTTTGATACAGGTACACTATATAATATATGTTGAGTTAAAATGTGAATATGGCAGGATCAAGGGTTAATGTGATATCTTGGAATGTCCGAGGCCTAAACAACAAATTTCGCAGAGCCTTAATGTTTCAATATTTAAAGACGATCACACCGCACGTGGTGTTTTTACAGGAGACGCATCTGGATGGGAGCAGGGTACTGGCATTGCGTAGAGCCTGGATACAGAGGGCGATGCACGCAACATACTCCACCTATGCTAGGGGAGTGTCAATCCTGATTAGCAAGGCGGTACCCTGCACCATACACCATGTCATCTCAGACCCAGGCGGCAGGTTCCTGATAGTTATAGCTGACATTAGTACATGTAAGATGGCCTTAGTTAATGTCTATATACCTCCTCCTTTTCAGGTACAGATTCTTTATGATCTCCTTGGTAAATTAGCCCCTTACATGCATCTTCCTCTTATTATAGCAGGAGATTTCAATGCCATACTCTCTGCCGCTCTAGATTCATCGAATGTAGCTAGGGTGGCATCTGCTGACCTTTCTGCCTGGGCGGCTGCGGCCTCCCTGACAGAATTATGGCGATGGAAAAACCCCACCACCAAAAGCTATTCACACTTATCAAAAACACACAGGTCCTCCTCGAGAATAGATATGGCATTCGCTAACGCGCCAATGTTACAATTAGTGGGAGGAGCTAGTTACCTAGCTGGGGGCATTTCAGATCACACTCCATTATCGGTGCATATTAGTATGCCCTCGACTCTTAGGGAAGGGGCATGGAGGTTAAATCCCGGCTGGTTGGAGGTGGAGGAGGTGTCCTCCCATGTGGCACCACATTTCACTGACTACTGGAAAGATAATATAGGCTCGGCAGACCCCACCACAGTATGGGATGCGTTCAAGGCTTGTATGCGTGGACATTATATTTCAGCCATTAAGCAGGCCCGCAGGTCTCACAATAAAAAAGAACAGGAATTGCAGGAAAAAGAAAGGGTCTGTGAACTTGCTCACGCAAATGATCAGTCCGACATAACATATGAAGAGCTGCTAGAGGCAAGACGCGTGCTGGCACTTCACTTTACCGAATTAACACATACTTCCAGGACAAAAAGAGCTGAATCCATTTTTGAGCAGGGAGATAAGAATGGGAAGTTGTTGGCAATGTTAGTGGCAGAACAGAGGATACAAACAAACATACCATGTATTAAAAACGACCGGGGAGACATTCTCACAAACCCAACTGATATTATGGATACGTTTGTGGAGTACTACAAGGCCTTGTATGCTCCCATACCAGTCTATGATAATCAAGAATTGGATGCATTATTGACGTCACTGAATATGCCAGTACTGACCGAGATGGACAGGGACATTTTGGAAGCTGACATAACTGACAAAGAAATTGAAACAGCTATCAGGGCCTTCCCTCCTCATAAATCACCCGGACCAGATGGTTTTTGTATTGAGTGGTATAGACTACATATAGAGGACATGGTTCCCAGACTAAGAGCCCTGTTTCATCATTGTCTTAAACATAAATGCCTCCCAGACTCATTCTTAGAAGCACAGGTGATTCTATTGCCAAAACCAGGCAAGGACCTTTTGACCTGCTCTTCCTACAGACCCATAGCACTATTAAATCAGGATCTAAAAATTTTAACAAAGATATTAGCTACAAGACTGTCCCAAGTTATTACTACCTTAGTAGACATAGACCAGACCGGTTTCATGCCTCAAAAATCGACAGACACTAACTTACGCAGACTGTTTACTCATTTGCAGATTGATCATGACAAGTCAGGAACTAGGGTGGTAGTGTCCCTCGACATGGCCAAAGCTTTTGACTCTGTGGATTGGAAGTATATGCTAGCGGTGCTGCGCCACATGGGGTTTGGGGACGTGTTCATGACCTGGATCTCATTATTGTATAACAATCCCAAAGCGGTCATAAAGCTGGGCACCTCGGTCTCCTCCCAATTTACAGTGGGTAGAGGCACACGCCAGGGGTGCCCGTTGTCACCATCTCTATTCGCCCTAGCGATAGAACCTTTGGCTATTGCACTAAGGAGATCCCCTGACGTGGGAGCATTGGAGGTGGGAGGTATACGGGAATGCATTGCACTCTATGCAGATGACATGCTACTTTGCCTGAGAGATGCAGGGCCGTCGCTAGAGGCAGTGTTTGAAATACTGGATAAATTTGCCATCTTTTCGGGATTGCAGGTTAACTGGGAGAAATCCAGTGCAATGGCTATTGACATAGACACCCAGGCCTCAGCAACCAAACGGGTTCCCATTTCATGGGTAACCGAGTTTAAGTACCTGGGCATACGTGTATCGCCCAGGGTTGGTGATTTTATGTCCATTAATTTACTCCCTGCATTGGTCAAGGTCAAATCGCAGCTTGATGCCTGGAAACATCTCCCATTGTCCCTAATTGGTAGGGTCAACCTACTTAAGATGAAGGTTCTCCCAGTTCTCCTGTACTTCCTGCGGAACACACCAATTTGGATCCCCTGTTCTTTTTTTTAGGAGGGTAAACAGCTTATTTAGCTCCTTCATATGGGCCACTATACACCCCAGAATTGGTCTCCGTACTTTACAGGAGCCATGGGGTCAAGGTGGACTAGCAATGCCAGATCTTTTCAAATACTTTATAGCGGGACAGATGGTGATTGCTAGACGCTGGTTGATGAGGGACGATGGGGACTCAGCAACAGTATTAGAGGCAGCTCTCATGGGATCATATGAGAGCCTATCTTACTTAGTCTACAGGGGACCCCAGGCCTCCCCATCCCTGACTGCCTCAATGCGTCTCACTGTCCGCGCATGGGACAGGGCACAAGTTTTGATGAAGGTTGAAGATGGGAGCTGGTCACAGGACACCCCCCTATGGTTTAACCCTAGACTATCACACTTTGGTGCGATCCCTGACCCGGTGATTTGGGCCAGGGTTGGCATTAAACAACTGAAGCACATAGTGGGGGGGAAAAAATTACTCACATTTGACCAACTTAAAGATAAATATAATCTTCCCAACTGGTATCTATTTAGATACCTCCAGTTGAGACATGCTTTTCTCACTCAGTTCAGTTCTGACACACTGGAGCTAGGCACATCCCCATTGGAGAACATACTCGGGGCTGAGGACCTACAAAAACCACTATCAACAGTCTACAAAGAACTGTTTGTGGAAAGACCCAAAATGCTTAGCAAATGTAAAGACACATGGAGTGCATTAGTAACAGACTTTGGGGCCAGGGATAGGCTCATTCAATTTAAAATTCTTCACAGGGTGTATTATACTCCTGCAAGGATAGCCAGGATATATGGTACAGGTGCAACAGAATGCTGGCGATGCACGGTTAGCCATGCTGATTTTGACCACATATTTTGGCAGTGTCAGCCGATAAAGGAGTTCTGGAAGGGGGTATCACGCACTATACAGAAGGTGCTTTCGGTACCGATTCCTGTTACGGTCGCAGTCTGTTTGCTTGGTCTAGTGGAGGAGTTGGCGCCCCGGAGGGCGCAAAGAACTATGATCTCTCTCTCCCTTTTTTATGCACGTAAAGCTATTTTATTGTGTTGGAAAAAACCTGAACCGCCCACAGTGTCTTATTGGAAAGGCATAATCAATAAAGCATTACCTTTTTATAAAGCAACATACTTAAGCAGGGGTTGTCCCAAAAAATTCGAAAAAGTATGGCAATGTTGGTTGGATGACAAGGACACTTTGAATTGATCTGCTACGGTGGGGGAGTGCCCTGGCAAGCACTCTAAGTATTGGGCAAAATGATGATGTAGTCCTGATTAGATAATTATTTGACTGTGTGAGGATTGGGTGTACCGTGGATCTTCTAGCAAACGAAATACTTTATGAGTATGGAATGTGATTTAACCATAGTGAAGGTAATAATTAAAGGTTGTGTAGGAGATTTAGCAACAGTGAAAGGCTGCACAAGGGTAAGGGTTAGGGGGGAGGGAAGGGAGGGAGAGGGAGGGGGGAATTTTGGTACACGTTGTACTGTACTGTATAAGCTGTTAAAATGTTAATAAACAAAAATTTTCAAAAAAAAAAAAAAAAAATTTTAAGACCTAATGTGTGGCTTCTTCTTTCAATGCTCAATAGCAGTTTATGGAGTAAGTTGTTGTTTACAGTGACAATGGGGGTTATTTCCTAAAGGTAAATTCACTTTGCACTACAAGTGCACTTTTGCAGTGCACTTGTAGTGCAAAGTGGATTTGCCTTTATTAAATAACTCCCACAGTGCTTTATAATTTGCCACAATCATGCCATTTCTGTGACTCTGTAAAATTAATTCATGGTGCTGAAAATGATGTGTATTTTAAACTGTAATGCATTACATACATTACCAACAAAAACAAGGTGTGTGTGTAGCAGACCCACAACATAATTTTTTGCTGAAGAAGAGATTGTCACCTCATGTATCAAATAAATTACGTTTGCACTATTGAAGGAAATGTCAAAAAAAAATCTACAGGACTGTTTTTCCCAGCAGGCTGTTGGAGTCACATCACATTATACGCTGACAGCAAGAACAATCTAATCCAGCTGCTCTATTTCTCCACTAGATGGAGACATTGACCATCCATGCTTTAAAAGAGTTTTCCTGGTTATATAATTTCAACCTCTAGCATATGAACTATCTGTGTTCCACCTGCACTAGTTCAAGTGTCCCTGGAACTAATCAAGATCACCACCCCCTGACAATAGAAACTTTATTTGTTAGCCATTATAATAATAAATCAGGGTCTGCAGCCTTTTTACCTTCACTACGCTGTCAGGTCTACAACTCATACCAGATGCACTTTCTCTGCAGCCTTTTTGTTAACAAGTTGGATTGCTGAAAACTTTCTTTACACAATTGATTGATCATATATATTTTAAGCTTTGTCAATTTACTAAAGGATTGGATCATAAAATATAGGATATGGTTGACACCTCATCCCTTTAAACCCAAACACATATTAATTACACAGGTTCTGTGGCTGATTAAGGTGGTAATTAAACTCACTTGGTGCCTAATCTGCATTTAATTAGCCTCACAACCTGTGTAATTCAAAGGTGTTCGGGTTTAAAGGGATGAGGTGGCAACTCTAGATACCGAGCTCTCAATTTATCACATTTTTTTGAACAAGTTGAAAGGTTACTGGATATACTCTGCATATATATTTTATATCCTATGAGCAGGGCTGGATTAACATAGGGGCTATTGGAGCTGCAGCTTCAGGCCTTTACCTTTAGATAGGCCCATTTGCAAAAAAAAAAAAGAAGTTTTGAGGGTCGTAGAGACCCCAAATTAGGGGGTAGGTAGCCAAAGACCTACCCCACCACTGGTCAAGATTTGGGGCTCCTACGACCTAAGGTTCCGGAGTTACGGGCTCCTTGTGCAGCCTATCAGAAGCTACTGACACATACCTTTCTGGTAGAGCCTGACAAGCAGAGGAAGGCATCTCATACAGCTCCAGTTCAGGGACCACCGAGTTTGCAACAGCGGCCGCGAGAGCGCAGTGAGGTAGAAGTGCCTGTGGTGTTCTCTGTAGCAGGGGGACCCTAGAAGCAACCAGCAGCGGTAGTGGAGCTGCGGTTGGTGGCTGTGGATGTAGGCACTCATGGATGCAGGGGTGCTGCGGATGCATGTAGGTTGCTGGTGCTGGGTACCGCAGATGCAGGTACGGGGAGGCTGTAGCAAAGGGAGGAGACTGGTGCAGAGTCAGACAAGCCAGGTCAGATACAGTGGAATCAGGTACATCAGAGATATCGATAAGAATGGTCAAGTTTGTGCAGAGGTTTAGCAACAGGGAATCCGTAGAGCAAGACTGAAGAAAGGTCAAGCAAGCCGAGTTTAGGAATGGAGAGAGTCAGGAGTCGGGTACAATCAGATCAAGGGCAGGTACTGGTAACAGGATACAGGGGGAAGACTGAAGATCAGACAGCAAAGGCCCTATTATATCTGCTATCTCTATATACTGCGATTTGCGCCAGTGCTAATGGGCGCGGGCACACACATGGATGCATGCGCATATGCACTTGCCCGAACTCGTGGACATGCCTCTGCACATCTGCTCTGTTATGGACAGCAAGTCCCCGACAGCTACATACAGCGCGGCCAGTTTAAATACAAGCTGGCACACTCTGTTTGCAGCAGACTGATAGGATGAGCTCACAGTGCCTCTCACTGCTTGTCTGAGGCACTGAGCTCAATGGACAGCTTGGAGCCTTGAACCAATGGTAAAGTACAATTGGCCCCAGTTGTCCAATACAAATGCTGCAGTGGAGGCTGTCCTCTCATTGCAGTGTCATAGAAGGGGCATGTGTTTAAAAGACAAATGCTCCCTTCCAGCCCAGTCCTCTTAATTAGAAGGAAAAAATATGGGTTTATGGGTATAAGATTTACCCACAATCCCATGTTTTTCTCACACAGTTAAGAGGGAGAATGAGAATCTCCTGCTGATGAAAAGGTGCTGTTTTAATCAAGCTAAATCATATATTATTATGCTATATGTTATAATAATAACATAATTTATTAATTTATCTATTTACTGTGAAAATACTGGTTCGAAGTTATAACTTCAAACTTCAGTAATTTGTCCATTAAGCCACCTGCTTGAGTACAGTTTTTGAAAATATAGTAAATTACCTTAAAAAAAATATATAATAATTATTTGTATATGACTTATGGTAATTACCCCCTTGTCACCCAGGCCAATTCTGACACTTCTCTCCTACATGTAAAACTCTTCATTTTTACATGTACATACTGCCCACTTTAATAAACTCCTCTACTGTACATAGTGCCAGCTGTCCTACCCTCCACACTCCTCTCCTGTACATAGTGCCTACTCTCATACCATCCACACTTCTCTCCTGTATATACTTGCCTACTGTCATACCCTCCACACTCCTCTACTGTACATACTGCCAACTGTCTTTCTCTCCACACTACTCTCCTGTACATACCGCCCCCATAATACCTTCCACACTCCTCTCCTGTACATTCTGCCCCCATCATACCCTTAACACTTTTCTCTTGTACATACTGCCCACTGCCATACCCTCCACATTCCTTTCCCTCACCTGCACATATTTCCCACTTTCATACCATCCATACTCCTCCCCTATGCCTCTTACCCACAAAAACAGTTCTTTAAAATTATATTGAATATCCTCAATGTTACCAGCTCTAGAATGGGCACACTTTTGTTAGTTCAACGAAAGGAAATCTTCTCAGTCCTCATATTTGTTCTGCCCATTATTAATACTCATTTAATTTTGTGATTACTATTGTGATGTATAGAGAAACATAGGGGATGCCAGCTACTCTAAATATACAGTGGGGACGGAAAGTATTCAGACCCCCTTAAATTTTTCACCCTTTGTTATATTGCAGTCATTTGCTGAAATCATTTAAGTTCATTTTTTTCCTCATTAATGTACACACAACACCCCATATTGACAGAAAAACACAGAATTGTTGACATTTTCGCAGATTTATTAAAAAAGAAAAACTGAACTATCACATGGTCCTAAGTATTCAGACCCTTTGCTGTGACACTCATATATTTAACTCAAGTGCTGTCCATTTCTTCTGATCATCCTCGAGATGGTTCTACACCTTCATTTGAGTCCAGCTGTGTTTGATTATATTGATTGGACTTGATTAGGAAAGCCACACACCTGTCTATATAAGACCTTACAGCTCACAGTGCATGTCAGAGCAAATGAGAATCAGCAGGTCAAAAGGAACAGCCTGAAGAGCTCAGAGACAGAATTGTGGCAAGGCACAGATCTGGCCAAGGTTAAAAAAAAATTCTGCTGCACTTAAGGTTCCTAATAGCACAGTGGCCTCCATAATCCTTAAATGGAAGACATTTGGGATGACCAGAACCCTTCCTAGAGCTGGCCGTCCGGCCAAACTGAGCTATCGGGGGAGAAGAGCCTTGGTGAGAGAGGTAAAGAAGAACCCAAAGATCGCTGTGGCTGAGCTCCAGAGATGCAGTCGGGAGAAAGTTGTAGAAAGTCAACCATCACTGCAGCCCTCCACCAGTCGGGGCGTTATGGCAGAGTGGCCCGATGGAAGCCTCTCCTCAGTGCAAGACACATGTAAGCCCGCATGGAGTTTGCTAAAAAACAGATGGTGAGAAATAAGATTCTCTGGTCTGATGAGACCAAGAAAGAACTTTTTGGCCTTAATTCTAATCAGTATGTGTGGAGAAAACCAGGCACTGCTCATCACCTGTCCAATACAGTCCCGACAGTGAAGCATGGTGGTGGCAGCATCATGCTGTGGGGGTGTTTTTCAGCTGCAGGGACAGCAATCGAGGGAAAGATGAGTGCGACCAAGTACAGGGATATCTTGGATGAAAACCTTCTCCAGAGTGCTCAGGACCTCAGACTGGGCCGAAGGTTAACCTTCGAACAAGACAATGACCCTAAGCACACAGCTAAAATAATGAAGGAGTGGCTTCACAACAACTCCGTGACTGTTCTTGAATGGCCCAGCCAGAGCCCTGACTTAAACCCAATTGAGCATCTCTGGAGAGACCTAAAAATGGCTGTCCACCGTTTACCATCCAACCTGAGAGAACTGGAGAGGATCTGCAAGGAGGAATGGCAGAGGATATCCAAATCCAGGTGTGAAAAACTTGTTGCATCATTCCCAAAAAGACTCATGGCTGTATTGGATCAAAAGGGTGCTTCTACTAAATACTGAGCAAAGGGTCTGAATACTTAGGACCATGTGATATTTCAGTTTTTCTTTTTTAATAAATCTGCAAATGTCAACAATTCTGTGTTTTTCTGTCAATATGGGGTGCTGTGTGTACATTAATGAGGAAAAAAATGAACTTAAAATGATTTTAGCAAATGGCTGCAATATAACAAAGAGTGAAAAATTTAAGGGGGTCTGAATACTTTCCGTCCCCATTGTACCACTGATAAAAAAAGTGTCTCTGGAAATATTTTTTAAATGTTGGCAACTATGCCCTTGGGCACTGCCCAAGGGCCACCGGGTCAGTAGGGGGCCCCATAAGATACTTCTGGGATCCTGTGATATTAAAGCGGTAGTAAACATTGCTAACATTACTACTTTTTAGAGGCCCTAAGGTAGGTTATGCCATAATGTACAAGTATGGACAGCATAGTAGCACATTAGGGTACACTTACTTGTCAGACTGAGCTCTCCAGTGCTGCGCTGTGATCAATCCAGGCGGGTCCCGGGCACTTCCATCTTCACCCGGTCTTCCTACCGGGTTCTGTGCTTTTGGTCACTTGCCTTGGCTGGGCTGCATTGATGTTACTCCCACACATGCACATCCTTTCTCTCTCTCTCTCTCTCTCTCTCTCTCTCTCATCCTCCCTCCCTTACCCCTCACACCCCTCTCTCATCCCCCATTTTATTTAATTTGTTATAACAAAAAATTGTTTGCATTTTTATTTATTTATTTATTTTTTTGTATAATCTTTATTTTGAGAACATTTTAGTGAAAACAGATACATTGCATAGAGTAAGCCTTAATAGTGTGGCCCAAGGAAGGTTTACAGCGATACAAGCTTTTGCAACTAACCCTGTCATAAGTAATATTAAATCACAATTTTTGTGGCTTTTAGATATCTTATTGATTCCTTACATCCCCGGGGCGCGAGCCCCATCCGGTGACGGTCCTCCCCCACCCAGGGTGCAAGTTGTTCAAGTGGGTATATGGAGCGCCCACCCCGACGACAGCCCGGGGAGAGGGGGGCCTTCTGCCTCCGACAACCTCCCCCGGGCCGCCACTCCGGCGCGAGCACCCCCCCAACTTCTATCTTCCGGGGTGCGAGATACGGCCCCCCCGTCCCAACAGGGCCTAGAGGGGCCGGGCCCACACCCCCGTGATTGGCCACTATTGCTTTGTTGCTCGCTGTTGCAGAGTGTTTACACAGTTAGTATCCCGTCCATGGGTATAGAAAGATTGCATATTCTATAAATCATAGTTAGTGATAGAAAATAGGTGAAAAAGGGGGAGAAAGTATAGATAAGGAGTTGGGGTAAGGGGAGGGTATAGGTAGGTGGGTAGAGTGGGGAAGGTAGGAGAGGAGCATACCTTGTGTTTGAAGAAGTCACAGGAATCCGCGCCGAACGGGCCCCGACCACCGCACGTCTTCTCAACATTTAATGTGGGTCTTATTCTTTATGAGGTATTGTTGACATTTAGGCGAGATCTTAGGGAAGGTTCTGCTAACTCTAGTAGGGCTATGTCTAAGCTGGAGTTTTCATGGTCAGGTTCTGTCATGTATTCATTCCAGGGGGTCCATATGATTTCAAATCTTTCTACTTTCCCCTTACAGGTCGCTACCCAGTGTTCAGCTTCCCTAATGTCATTCACTTTCTTTATCCAGTCTGTTTTTGATGGGGTCTTGGTTTGTTTCCAGTATATCGGGATGAGGCGTCTGGCTGCGTTTAGGAGATGTGGCAATATACATTTTCTGTATTTACTGATTGGCATTTGTGGAATGTGTAGGAGGAAGTGTGCAGGTGACATAGGGATGTCGAGATCTAAAATCTCTTTTATTAGGTTTTTAATTTCACTCCAGTATGGCTGTATCAATAGGCACTCCCACCAAATGTGGAGGAGTGTACCCTTTTGTCCACACCCTCTCCAACACAGGTCCAATGCCATGGGGTAGATGCGAGCTAAGTCAGCCGGGACCCGGTACCAACGCGATAAAATTTTATAATTAGTTTCTTGAGATTTGGATTCTATGGAGCTCGAGTGGGTTAGATGGTAGAGGTGTGTTAGCTGAGTTGGGGGAAGATCCATCTTTAAGTCCCTTTCCCATGCCCTTATATAAGTTGGCCTAAGATTGTCAGTAGTATTACTTAATAGGCGATACATTTCGGAGACCATGTGGGGGATTGGGTCTTCTTCTATGAAAATTTTTTCAAAGCTTGTGAGAGTGGAAAGGTCTCTAATTGAATTCCCGTTTGTCTGAAAGAAGTGGTGGAGCTGTCTGTATCTCCAGAAGTTCATTCTGGAGCCTTCGTGTCTCTTTTGTAAAGATTCAAAGTCCATTAATTTGCCTTTATGCATTAGTTTCCCACAGCTGGCATTTCCATCATCCAACCAAGGGCCGAAAAAGCCCATCTGTTCTCCTGGTGGGAACCAGAGAAATCCCCCTAGTGGAGCTAGTGGTGACATGGGAGGAGACAAATTTAAATTTGAGTTTAATTTGTCCCAAGTAGAGAGTGCATGGAGTGTCAGCGGGGAAGTATCTTCCGACAATCCCCTGTACTCTCTAGGTAGCCATGGCGCATAAGCCAGATTCCTACCCGCTAGCCATTTTTCCAAGGAGACCCATAGCTTGGACTGGGTGTGGAAGCGCCAACTGAGGATTCTTTGAAGGACTATAGCTCTATAGTATTGCAAAATGTCAGGAATTCCTAGCCCTCCTGCCAATTTGGATCGTTTCAGCACTCTCAAGGCTATTCTAGGTTTCTGCGAGTTCCATACAAAACCCGATAGTATACTATTAATCTGGGAAAAAAATTTGTTCGGTATGGGTATGGGGATCATTTGTAAGTAAAAAAGGATGCGGGGTAAAATATTCATTTTGATTATGTTGACACGTCCTATCCATGTGAAAGCAGTCTTAGTCCATTGTGAGAGATCTTTTTTAATTATATTAAGAAGTGGGGGGAAATTTGTGGTGTACAGGGTATCATATCTGTCTGTCAATTGTATTCCTAGATATTTAATTGAAGATTTGGCCCAAGCAAAGGGGAATGCATTTTGCAAGTTACTCTTCAGGGAGGGAGGCAAGTGAACAGGTAAAATTTCTGATTTAGAGAAATTAATTTTAAAGTTTGATAATGATCCGAATTCGTTCAGTTCCTTCATCAAATTTGGCAACGAGATCAGGGGCTCCGATAGATGAAATAGAACATCATCCGCGTAGGCAGACAGTTTGTGTTCAGTCGTTCCAATCTTCAAGCCCTTTATATTTATGTTCGCTCTGACAGTGCATAACAACTGTTCAAGAACTAGGGCGAAAAGGAGAGGGGAAAGTGGGCACCCCTGTCTCGTGCCATTCCGAATCGGGAACTGTGGGGATAGTACTCCGTTCACTTTAACTTGTGCACAAGGAGTGGAATAAAGAGCTAGGATCGAGGCTAGCATGCGTGGTTTGAGTCCTAGTGTCTCCAATACCATTTTAAGAAATGTCCAATCGACCCGGTCGAAAGCCTTCTCGGCGTCAGTAGAAAGAATTACGTAAGGTTTTAAGTTTGGGCGGGTGCGCGCCCAATGTATGAGTTGGATGGCTCTAATTGAATTATCTCTTGCCTCTCTCCCTTTGATGAACCCTGTTTGATCTGGGTGGACTATGTTAGGTATAAGATTTCCAAGTCTGTTTGCTAATACCTTCGCCATAATCTTAATGTCAACATTAAGGAGGGATATGGGTCGGTAGCTTTGGGGTAGCATCGGGTCTTTGCCCTCTTTGGGTAGCACTGTTATGTGTGCTAGAAGTGCCTCCGTGGGGATAGGATTCCCATTTGCTATGGAATTGAAATATCTGCACATGTGGGGGCTTAAAAGATGTAGGAACATTTTATAATATGTCCCTGTAAAGCCGTCTGGGCCTGGGCTTTTGCCTTTGGGTAGGGATTTCACTGTTAACTCTATCTCTTCTGGTGATATTGGTAGTTCTAGTTCAGTACATTGATTTTCGTTTAGGGGTGGAACACCGGCTGAAGCCAGGTAGTCTCGTATGGCTGTAATCCTATTTGCCTGAGCATCTAAAGGGTGATCAGTGGTCAAATTGTAAAGTTGAGTATAGTATTCTTGGAACCCTGCGGCAATTCCAGAAGATTGGACCGAAACATCTCCATTTGGGGAGCGCAACCTGTGGACACAAGTCTGGGCTTGTTTCTTACGAAGAGCTCTAGCGAGCATGCGCCCACATTTATTGCCATGTTCATAATATTTGTGTGATAGGCGTCTGGCTTGTTTTCGAGTCTGTCTATCTAGTAGACGTGACAACAAGTTTCGTAGTTCAGTCAACCTCTGTAATGCCTCAGGGCTCTCGTTTTGTTTATGTTTTAGTTCTGCTTCTTGAAGGGCAGTCAGTACTCTTGTGAAGTCAGCTTGGAGCATCTTTTTGAGTTTGGCCCCTAAAGATATTAACTCTCCTCTTATTACAGCCTTATGACCTTCCCATACTGTGCTTTCTTTCAGATCATTAGTGATATTCTCTCTAAAATAATTTGTGATGGCTTCCGACACTCCAGCCCCCACAGCCGCATCATCCAGCAAGTTTTCATTTAATCTCCACGTCCATGCCCCACGAGAGCCGGATGGTAACTTAAGAGTCACACCTACCGGTGCATGATCCGATATGGTGATGTTCCCGATGGATGCTGACTGTAGGAGCTCCAGTGCCCGCCGATCAACATATATTTGATCTATTCGGGTATAGACATTGTGTATTGCCGAATAATAGCTGAAGTCCCTCTCCGCAGGGTGTAGGGCCCTCCAGCCATCAACGAGCATGTGTGATTGAAAGGACTTACGAAAATGTTTAAGAAAGGCGTAAGAGTGGGTGTGACTTGAGTTGGAGGTGTCAATGGAAGGGTCTGGGCTGACGTTAAAGTCTCCTCCAAGGACTACAAATCCCTCCTTAAACTCTGTCAGGAGTTCAAGAGCCTTGTCTATGAAGGAAATTTGATTTGAGTTGGGGGCGTATATCGAGGCGAACGTGTATTTACGTTCTGCTATGGTGCCTTTCAGGAAAACGTATCAACCTAATGGGTCTATTTTGCTGTTTGAAAGTTGAAAGGGGCATGTTTTGTGGATCGCTATTGAAGTTCCCTTAGATTTGGCGGTTGGGGAAGTGCTGTGAAACCATTGGTTATATAAATGGGTCGGAAGTCTAGGTAAGGAGAGATGGGTAAAATGGGTTTCTTGTAGAAAAACTATTTGTGCCTTCAGTTTTTTGAGTTCCCACCATAATTTGCTTCTCTTCCCAGGGGAGCATATGCCTCTTATGTTATAGGATATTACCTTTAATGTAGACATGATGGGTCAGGTGGTTGGACGCATGTCGCGCGGTCGAGCCCGTCCGGCACGGAGCCCCCAGTGAAGTATCGCTCCTGTGAAAAAAGGGGTGGGGTAGGGAGGGGGTGGGAGAGGTCAGAAAGGTAGAGGAAAAAAAAGCACAAAGAGAGTAATGTTAAAACATACAAAACAGTACAACTTATGAGTAACAGTGATAATGAGCAGAGGTTCTGCTTGTGAGGTGTGAGGTCTGCCCTAATAGCAGGGGAGGCCTCAGACCTTAGACTAATGTCCCAACTAGGGACAATACCCAACAAGGGGTGGCCTACGTGGGGAAACATGAACCTAAACACGGGGGGAGACATGGGGTGCCGTCTCCGTCCACCGCATCAGTAGAACATAGTATTAAACAGGGGGGAGTCATTCTAGGGGGGCGTATGCAGCCTGGCATTGTATGGGGCCTAAGTAAAAATGGGTGAGACAATAAGATCAGGAAGGTGGTTTTCGCATGAGGTCATCTGGTTCTTGGGCTTTGTCAGCGAGTGTCCCTCATTTATTGATTGTAGCTAGTGATCGTAGATAATCTGAGGATTTGCTCGAGGGTATCTTGCTTTGCATATCCAATTGGGGAAAAAGAAAAAAGGGGAGCAAAGTCCCGGAGTGTGAGTGTGGACCTTTTTAGTAGTTCACCCATAGTCCTCAGGGTATCACCCATGGGCTGCGTATGAATTGTATAAGCCATCCATATCTATCAAGGTGTCACATGAGGACTGCGGTGTTAATCTCTTGTGGTGGAGGGTCTTATTTCAGTGTCTTGATTCTGGTGCTATCTGTCTCTTCTGCGGTTCTTGCGGGAGACTGTTGACCATTGAGATGAGGTTTGAGTCCCGGGAGCATTAAATGTGCTTCTCCAATCTGGAAAGTCCACTGGAGCCAGGTCAAGAGTGGAAAGGAGGTTCGGTAGGTCATCCTTATTGCGCAGTGTGGCTTGGCGTCCATTTTTTGTCACTTGTAAGAAGAAAGGGAAGCCCCACCTCTTGAACGGCATTCAGGAGTGGACGCAGGGCCCTGCGTTGCATAAGGGTGCGTCTAGAGATATCTTGGTAGAAAAATAAGTGCGCGCCGTCAAAATCATAGAATGGTTTACCACGCATTTTTTGCATAATGCGGTCTTTCAGATTATATTTGTGAAGTTTGCAAATTATGTCCCTAGGATTGTCCATGTCTTGGAATGGAGGTCTCAGGGCTCTATGTGCTCTGTCAATTTCTATCGGTGTAGTTGCAGGTAGGCCTAGTATATCCCTGAAGATGTCTGTCAGTGTGGGGATAATATCCCTTGAAGCTGTGGCTTCAGGCAGGCCTCTGATCCTTATGTTGGCTCTCCTGCTGCGATTTTCAGCGTCATCCAGCTGGCAAAGCAAGCTTTCAATCTGTTGGCTTTGCATTTGGCATTGTGATTGCAGTAGAGCAATAGTGGGGAGAGCCTCCTCCAGTTTTTCTTCAATAGATTCTATTCTGTTACCCAGGTGAGTGGTGTCAGTTTTCAATTGGGCTATGTCTTCAGTGAAGGCTTTCTCCACTCTGTTTGTGAAGCGCTCTAAGTCCTCTTTGGTAGGCAGGGACATAATATGGCGCCGAATGTCCTCATCACTGAGATATTCAGAGATCTCAGAGCGGCCTCCTAGAGAAGCTGGGGAAGCACAGGGGGCAGAATCACTCACCGACCCTGGAGATGGAACCGGAGATGCTGGGGAGTTTGTTCCCTTCAGTGCCCGTGTTGTGGCTGCAGCTGGCTGGGAGGATTTGCTCGCCTTCTGGGCCTTCCCGGGCGGCGCCATCTTGGATGGTTCGCGGCCCTGTCCTCGGGTCCCCGTGAAGTAGAAATCCAGCTGTCCCTGTCTGGAACTATCAGTCCTTGCCGGCTGTGTAGGTTGCCTGAGCCTCTGTGACATGTGGGGAGTCTGTAGCGGCGATTTACCCCCCGTTTTTTGCTGATTAGTGCGGCGGTGGAGCGGAGCTGAGGCAAGACACAACCTCACTCCTCCATGGTCAGGACACGCCCCCCCTTATTTATTTATTTTATAAAAAGCCCCACCAAAATCCTCAGCACCAGGCCAATGATGTCCTTAATCCGGCCCTGCACTTAGGTATAGATGTGTGAGGTCACCATTTTATTCATCTGGTACCAGCAACATCACAGTGGTATCGATGTGTGGGGGTCACCATTCAATTCAATAGGAAACAGTGACATTACTAAGGTACAGATGCATAGTTGCCAACATTGTAAAAAATTGTATAGGGACACTTTGTCTGTGGGTGGAGACTTATTATAATTAGGGGGGCATTCGTTTGTAGGCATGACTATCCGGGGAAGAAAAATGGGCGTAGCTTAAACTAAATAGTGGGTGCGGCTTAAAGGAGCATGGTTCAAGTCTGAGATGAATGAGAGAGAGAGAGAGAGAGAGAGAGAGAGAGAGAGAGAGAGAGAGAAAGAGAGAAAGAGAGAGAGAGAAAGAGAGAAAGAGAGAAAGAGAGAGAGAAAGAGAGAAAGAGAAAGGGGAAAAAGAGAAAGAGAGAGAGAGAGAGAGAGAGAGAGAGAGAGAGAGAGAGAGAGAGAGAAAGAGAAAGAGAGAGAGAGAGGGAGAGGAGAGTAAGAGGGGGGAGAGAGAAAGAGAGGGGGAGAGGGAGAGGGGGGAGAGACACGACAGTACAACCATCAAAAATGGAAGAAAATTGCTGAATTTATGTCGCAGTCTGGGCCTCAACGGCCGTACCAGGGGGGACTCTCTAGGAAGGTACACATTTAGCTCCCATGTAGGCAGCAGTGTGGTAGACTATGCCATCACAGATATGAACCCCACACTCATCAATGGTTTTACAGTCACCCCACAAACATACCTGTCAGACCACAACCAACTACTGCTATACATTAAATCTTCTAGCAAACCATCACCAAAACTCCACCGGGCCTCTCTCTGCAACCTGCCACCATCATTTAAATGGTCCAGTCTACCACAAAATACAGAGAGGTAACTGACAGACCTGACATTAAAAAACAGCTTGAAAACTTCCAAAACAACGCCTATGAGATAAGCCCATGAAATGTACACACCATCGCAGAAACAGCCCAGCTGAGAAAAGCCAACTACAAGAAACCATCCAACAAACAATCCAATAAATGGTTCGACAAAGAATGAAAAGCATTAAGGAACACCTTACGGACAGTTTCCAATAACAAACACAGAGACCCTGACAACACCGACCTAAGGATAGCCCATGGCACCCTACAGAAAAAATGCATACCCTTAAAAAGAAAAAGCTAAACTTAATTTCCAAAAATCTGCAACAGCTGGAAGAGGCACTTCAGGAAAAATCTTTCTGGGAAATATGGAAGATTACTGGCTCAGCACCCAGGAAAAACAACCTCCACATCCAAAATGGCGACATCTGGCTCAACTACTTTAAGAACTTCTACAAAGATATTCCAGAGGAGGCTCTAACTGTAGAACAAAAAGACATCATCAAAAGGCTAAATGATATGGAGGAAAAAATTAGGGACTTCCAGAACCCCCTAGATCAGTGGTTCTCAACATAGGGGTCGAATGATGATTTGCCAGGGGTCACCAAATCCTGGGCTGTTTCTGAAGCCAGCACCGCTCTCCCAGCCTTTTTGTGACCGCCCAGCAGGGCTGTCCCTGGAGCCTGTGGCCGCCCACTAAGCCTCTTTACAGCCACCCATTCAGTTCACTGCATGGCTGGGGGGCAGAGACTAGAGGACAGCTGACTGGTGAGGAATGTTAGGGGCTGGAGGAGACCCTATCTCCTGATTTTTGTATAGGTATCACTGCTACAAGACGCCACAAAGTCAGAGACACAGTAACACTACCTGTGATTGTAGTTGCCATTAAAAGTCCCCACTACAGTTCTCAGATCAGCAGATGACCTTAATCAAGAGCACCTAAGTTGGCTGATCGGAACTCCCCCCAGCACTGCCACTCATCCCAACTCCCTGTCAGCACTACCACTCATCCCAACTCCCCCCCAGCACTGCCACTCATCCCAACTCCCCGCAAGCATTGCCACTGATCCCAACTCCCCGCAAGCATTGCTACTCATCCCATTCCCCCCACCAAGTAGTAAGAGAAGGAATAAAAATAGAGAATACATAGAAGGGAGAGGAAAAGAGGGGGGAGGAAGAAAAAGGGAGAGAAAGAATAAGAGAAAGAACAAGAAAAATGGCTAGAGAGAGGGATGGCAAAAAAAACAAAAATTAGGATAGAGAGAGATAGAAGGGAAAGAAAGGAGAACAAAGAGAAAGAGTGGTACATCCTAAAATGTACCATAAGGGGTTTTAATACTGTACGAGTGGAAGGGACTCAGGGAGTGCTAAATGTCCGTAGGTTAGGGGTGCAAATTACTTGTCTTGCCTTGGGTGCTGACAACCCACACTACAAAAATAATTTTACTGTTAGGGGTCCCCACAACTTGGGAAATTTTATCAAGGGGTCACGGCACTAGCAAGGTTGAGAACCGCTGCCCTAGATGTACCGGTTACACCACAAGAAATTAGGGAGAAATACAAAACCTGCAAACCTAAATATCCAGTGGGGTGGATGGAATCCTGCCAGAGATGATTAATCACGGCTCCCCAGATGTACAAGCTGCACTATGCAAAGTGTTCAATCTGGTCCTGAGTGCTGGTTTCTACCCTACAGTATGGAAACAAGGCCTCATAACGTCCATCCATAAGAGTGGAAAGCAGTATGATCCAGCCAACTACAGGAGGATATGTATGTAGGATATGAGGATATGTAGCACACTAGGGAAACTATTCAACAGTATCCTCAACTTCCTGACACAGCACAATGTGCTCAGCAGAAGTCAGGCAGGGTTCATGCCAAACCATCACACTACAGACCACATCTACACCCTGCACAGCCTCATGAAGAACCATGTCCACAATAAAAAACACGGAAAGATATTCACCTGCTTTGTGGACTTTAAGAAGGCATTTGACTCCGTGTGGCACCCAGGCTTGTTCCTCAAACTATTGGAGAGTGGAATAGGAGGGAATACATATGATGTTATCAAGAGTTCATACACTGAGAACAGCTGCAGTGTAAAGGGTAATGGGAAAAGAACTGAACACTTCTGGCAGGCCCAAGGAGTCAGACAGGGCTGCAGCCTAAAACCAACCAACCCCCTTCAACATCTACATCAAGGAACTAGCTGCAGCTCTAGAATCCTCCCCAGCACCAGGACTGACTCTATATAACACTGTGGTGAAGTTCCTGCTGTATGTGGATGACCTCTTACTTCTGTCACTAACAGAGAAAGGCCTACAAGACAGCCTGGAAGTGCTGGAGAAATACAGTGCCACATGGGCACTACCAATAAACTCAAGTAAAACAAAAATCATGGTGTTCCAAAAGAAAAATACAAAACAAACAAAGAGCCCTTCCTTTACATTAAGCAAATGCACTGTTGATGAAACTAACAGCTACACATACCTCGGCCTAGAAATTAACAAATCAGGAAGTTTCAAGCCAGCCATAGAGGCACTAAAAGACAAGGCATGCAGAGCCTTCTATGCCTTAAGGAGACAGCTGTACCACCTAAAACCACCAGTGAGAGTCTGGCTCAGAATATTTGATAGCGTCATCACCCCAATTATTTATGGCAGTGAAGTTTGGGGTCCTGTCACCTACCCAGACCAATCCAAATGGGACCCCAGCCCAACAGAAATATTCCATCTGGAATTCTGCAAGCACCTCCTCCAAGTCCATTGGAGCACCTCCAACAGTGCTTGCCGGTCTGAGTTGGGCAGATTTCCCTTACTTCTCGCAGTACAGAAGAGGGCACTGTCATACTTGGACCACCTACAAAACAGCAGTCCCAACTCATACCACCATAAAGCCTTACTGAACACTAAGGACCAGTCCAAGCCGTGTGGCCTGCAACAACGCATCAACACCTTGTCTATCCCAAACTCTCAACAATGCGGCCAGACAAAATCTCAAGTAAAAAACATAATGAATGACTCCAAAGAAAAACATGTTGGAGAATGGATAAATGAGCTAACAAACTCCAAAAAACTGTTTACCAGTCACTGCAAAGAGACTAGAAACTGGCCCCGTACCTAGAGGTGCTACAAGACCCCAAAGACAGACAGACCCTGAGCCTGTACAGACTGAGCGCCCACAGCCTAGAAAATCAAAATAGGATGGCACAGACAGACCTACAATCTCAGGGAGAGTAGACTGTGCCAGCAATGTGACCAGGGTGTCCTGGAGGATGAGGACCACTTCCTGCTACATTGCCCAAAGTACTCATCAGTGAGGGACACTCACTTCCAAAGACTCCAGTCTCATCCCGAACTTCAATTCTATAGAAGAGAAGAGGAAACTCCAATTTCTACTGGTAGAAGAGAAGCCAATGGTAAAAATAGCTGCCCAATATGTGACAGCGTGTCACAGACTGAGAGGCACATGCAAAACTGAGTTATGCCCATTCCCCTCTATATTACCCATTACCCCCCTCCTTTTTCTTATAGAAACTCAGCTGCTTTGGCAATGCTAACATGTATTTGGCCATGCCAATAAATCTTATTTGAATTGAATTGAGAGGGAGAGGGGAGAGAGAGAGGGGAGAGAGAGCGAGAAAGAGAGGAAAGAGCGAGAGAGAGCGAGAGGGGGGAGAGAGAGAGAGGGGGAGGGAGAGAGAGGGGAGAGAGAGCGAGAAAGAGAGGAGAGAGCGAGAGAGAGTGAGAGGGGGGAGAGAGAGAGGGGGGGAGGGAGAGAGAGGGGAGAGAGAACACAAGGGGAGAGAGAGAGCGCGAGAGAGAGGGGGGAGAGAGAGAGAGAGCGCGAGAGGGGGAGAGAGAGAGAGGGGGGAGAGAGAGAGAGGGGGGAGAGAGAGAGAGCGCGAGAGGGGGGGAGAGAGAGAGAGAGAGGGGGAGAGAGAGAGAGAGAGGGGGAGAGAGAGAGAGGGGGGGAGAGAGAGAGAGAGGGGGAGAGAGAGAGAAAGGGAGAGAGAGAGAGAGAGAGAGAAAGGGGGAGAGAGAGAGAGAGAGCGAGAGAAAGAGAGAGAGAGGGGGAGAGAGATAGAGGGGGGAGGAAGAGAGAGGGGGAGAGAGCAAGAGAGAGAGAGTGGGAAGAGAGCGCGAGAGAGAGAGTGGGAGAGAGCGCGAGAGAGAGAGGGGGAGAGAGCGCGAGAGAGAGAGGGAAAGAGCGCGCGAGAGAGAGAGGGAAAGAGCGCGAGAGAGGGAGAGAGAGAGAATGCAGAATCAGTGAAAGCCCTGAGTGTGTCACTTGCCATGTAGCCTGCCACCAGAAATCCATCAGGTGTCCCCAGTAGAGTCCCTCCTTACGTCAGGTGCTCCCAGCGGAGTCCCTCCTTACACCAATTGCCCCCTGCAGAGTCCCTCCTTACACCAGGTGCCCCCTGCAGAGTCCCTTCTTACACCAGGTGCCCCCTGCAGAGTCCCTCCTTACACCAGGTGTCCCCAGCAGAGTCCCTCCTTACATCAGGTGTCCCCAGCGGAGTCCCTCCTTACATCAGGTGTCCCCAGCAGAGTCCCTAGGATCTGCCTCTCGTGGGATAATCATGCATGGTTTGATCTCTGCCGCCATTACATAAGACCAGCTCTCGTGTAACAGATCACTCGCCCAGGGGAGGAAACAAGAGGCGGAGCCCAGGTGGCTGCCAATAGAAATGGAGCTGCCGCCAACCTCACTACCTGCGGCCTTTCCCACAACAGGTCACAGACTGGCAGCAGCCCGCGGGGTGGGGGTTGGCGGCAGCTCCATTTCCATCGGCAGCCATCCGGCCGACCTGTTACACGAGAGCTCAGCTGGTCTTCTGTAAAATGATGAACCTCTAGCGGCAGCGAATAAATCGGGAAAATGCTGATTTTCCAGGATACGGTAAGACAGGGACAAAGGTCTAAATACTGGGAAATTTGGGACAGTTGGCAACTAAGCAGATGTGTGAGGTCACCATTTAATTCACTAAGAAACAGTGACATCACTGAGGTACAGATGTGTGAGGTCACCATTTTTTTCACTAGGAAGCAGTGATATCATTGAGGTACAGATATGAGGCGACCACTATGTACTGTGAAGATTTGACCCCGTGTCACGGTGTATATTGTCAGGTTACACTTGATTTTGTTAGGCTTGCTAATTGCACACCTGTGGGCTGGCTTCATAATCCTCCCAAGAAGAGAGCTCTGGGCTCAGACTTGGAGACAGCTCCGCCTGACAGACAGGTAAGGTCGGGAGGGTCCCAGTAGGAGACGGCTCTAGGAGAAAGAGACAGGAGATCTAGCAGTCTAATGCCCCGTACACACGGTCGGATTTTCCGATGGACAATGTCCGATCGGAGCGTGTTGTCGGAAATTCCGACCGTGTGTGGGCGCCATCGGACATTTTCCATCGGATTTTCCGACACACAAAGTTGGACAGCAGGAGATAAAATTTTCAGACAACAAAATCCGATCACGTCAATTCCGACCGTGTGTGGCCTGTTCCGACGCACAAAGTGCCACGCATGCTCAGAAGAAATTCCGACACGGGACAGCTCGTTCTGGTAAACTTAGCGTTCGCAATGGATACAGCACTTTCGTCACGCTGCAATGTTCAAAATGGTTTAATACAGCGCACTCTCTTCTTCTTTATAATGTGACAAGAATTAAGTAGTTTTGCTGCTCATATTCACACACACTTCTCACAAACTTCTTTTGTTATTATTTATCGGGATTCCCTCAATATATTTTGATTTCTCACATCTGACAACATATTTTTGTATCTTTTTTTTTTTTTTTTTGCCTTTAATGTGGAATCTTTTTTTGTGTTTCTCTTTTTTTTTTTTTTGGTGATTTTGATTTGTACTCCCAAAAATGTTTGTGTGTTTTTTGTGACAAGTTCCCACAACACCATCGATATGTTGTTCTATTTAATCTGTAGGAGATTGTTTGGTGTTGTTGTCCCTTGTTAATTTCACATTTTATGTTAGAAATGTACCTGAATCGTCACCAACAAACTGTCCTTTTTGGATAAAAACACACACAGGAGAGTAGAATTTACCTAAAAAACATTTATTAAGGGGTCACAACTATAAAAAAACAAAGAGGGAGGCAACGCTGGAGAAACTGCAGAAGTGGGCGAAGCCTTGGACCCCCAGGGCAGACATCAATTATTTAAAAGCAAAATTGGTGGCCTGAGGAGTCCTTATCTAAGGGAGGGCAGTCTGGTCCAGAAGTCCCAGAGATCCGGAAAGCAGCAGATGACATCTGTGTCCCCAGGCTGTGGTCATACGAGAGATTGCATCTTCTGTCAGACCAGACTGAACCCAGGGCAATCACTCTTTGGTCTTCCTTCCACGCTTCCTTCCAGGCTTTGGCTGTGGTGGTGGAGTTGTGGCAGCAGGAGGAGGAGGAGGAGGAGGAGGAGGAGCATCATCGATCTCAATGACATCCGTCTTGGGTGTCAGTTCCCCACTCTCCCCCTTACGTAGGACTTTATAAATCAGGTCCTCAGAGATCCTGCGTTGGCCCTCCTGCATGCCCTGCAATTTGGTGGCAGCCATGCAGGCAAAGGCCTCTGCAGGACTGGGGAAGGCTCTGAGGGACGCCGAAGCCTCCTGGATCAGCCTGTATGCTGAATTCTGCACAGGACTGGGAGTGGCCTTCCTGTATGTATGGCAAGCGGAGGGGAGGAACCTGAGACTCAGTCAGGCTGCGACTTGTCCCAGGCTTCTCTTGGCTGACACTTAGCCCCGCCTCCTCCTGGCTGACACTAATCCCCGCCTCCTCCTGACTGCCACTAATCCCCGCCAATCCTGACTGCCACATTCCACAGCCTCCTCCTGGCTGAGGTCTTCCTGTGTATGAAAAAGGGACATAGTTTGAGTTTTTTATTCATCAATCACACACAATTTTCACCTCCTGACTGCTGCAAATTGAATGTTAACAAATATAACAGACTATCCTTCTGAGCCCAGCATTTTGCATTCTTGTCCCAATTTTGGGTGCCCACTACTGTCTATTGATATGTAAAACACATTTTTTAATCAGCAATTAGTGATCAATAATAACATCTAGTAAACATCATTTATTTATTGCCCAGAAATCTGTAGAAGAATGCTATACCTGACTCCAGCTGGGCTCCTCCACTTCTTCCTGGCTGGAAGGCCCAGGTTGGACATCGGAAGCCTCAGCTGGTATGGAAGGAAGAGTGGAAGGAAGAGTAGAGAGGGATTCCCTGACTTCAGTGTGGTCTGACAGAAATCACAGTCTCTCATAGTACCACAGCCTGGGGACATAAACGTCATCTGCTGCAGCTCCGGACCTCAGGGAATCTGTGACCTTCTTGCGCTCCCTAAGATAAGTGCTCCTCAGGCCACCAATTTTTGCTTTTAAATAAGGGATGGTTGCTGTGGGGACCACCGGCTTCACTAACTCCAGCAGTTTCTCCAGCGCTGCCTGCCTCTTTTGTTTATGGTTATAGTGGGGGTGTCTCACTTGCCACAGACAGGGCAGCTCCCTGTACTTGTCAATAAACAGGGGCAAGAAATTGTGGTCATTGAACCCATCCATTTTCTCTGCAAGACACAACACAAGACAAACCCTAATGTCAGGCCAAACTCCCCTAATCTTGTTACAATATAGGCTTCCATTTTGAAGCAGTATAGGCCCAAGTTTAGATCCTACCTTCGTTAGCATGATCGGCGTCTCCGATGCTCCTTCCTCCGCTCACAGATCGTACGTAAGACACGCGCGTTACGATTTATATACACTGCGAATGCGTATAACTCCGCCCGCCCCTGACGTTCTTTCTAGTCTATTCCCCGCCCCTTTTCGTTTGGCGCAGTGGGGGGAGAGCACATGGCGGATAGACAGCAGGATCGTGCTAATTGTAGCAACGAGGAGGGGGAGGAAAGGCCGGAGCCTGAAACGTCCCGATCCAGAAGGAGATTAAAGGACTCAAATATGTCCTTTGGGGAGATGTTGGAAATGGTGGACATCCTGAAGAAGGCCGACTATGATGGAAAGTATGGGCCTTACCCCAACCCCAATGTCCGAAAGGCCAAGATCATGGCGAAAGTGGTCAGGAGTCTGCAAACGGAAATTCAGGGTACGACGATCGAAAGATCAGTTCAGGAAGCGGTGGTCGGACCTGAAATTACGAGAACATGAGCAGTACAGAAAGATCCGGAGAGTGCTGCAAAAAAGTAAGTATTTGTGCTGTGTTCCTATTCTTTTTGTGTTTATTACGTTCGTGCTGCTCCATGTGCTTTTAGGAACTGTTGTACAGTTTAAAATGGCAACTTTCATGTTTATGGGCACATTATTCGTTCGGATCACACATTTTTATTTCGGACGATAAAATACCATTGTTTAGCCCATATGCATTTGGCCACCATTTTGACGCCCTATGCTCGGCTTCAAAGAATTGTGTAGATGGGTTTGTTACTAGAATGAAATGCAAACTAGATTGTGTGTAAGGAGAGGACACTCAGCAGCTGTTTTCACATCTGGACACTGGAGCACTAGTGTGGGACCCCAGAACACCATTTTTATTAGGGGGGGCACACAGGTGCTCCAGTGTATACTATAGGGGGGGCTACATCTGTGAAGCTTGTACCAAACAGGTAAAGTATTGCAGCTTGACAAAGGACACTAAAAAAGCTACATCTTGGAACTCGGCTAAAATAGATCATTGTACCCCACTTCCAAGCAATGTTTCATCTTTATAGTTCTGCCATCAAATATCTGTGTGCTAATTATACCATTTTTGTTTTACATAGGGGATAAAAGACTCGGAGGACACCCCTCATCCCAGGAGACCAGAGCCCCCCCCCTGGAAGAAGGGGAAATCCCAACAACACAAGATGAGCAGGAGGATGAAGACGTGGTGGAACTAGTCACCACAACAGGTGAGTGTCTGCAACCACAGGCTCACGTAAGAGATGGATGGCGGCATTTTTTTGCAAACCTAATTTATTTTGGGGTTCCTCTCTTTTTAGGTGATCGTGAGGTTGTGGATGAAGATCCTTTCACATCCGAAAGTGCCCAGATCCTGATCGGGGAGATCATGGGGTGTAATTTACAATTGGAAAACATCAAGCAAAACATCAATGATGTTATTCCAAAATATAAAAACATCATTGATGTTTTGGGGCGAGTTTAAAACCCCTCCAAATCACTTTCTTCTTTTGTGTGCTACAATGTGCTAAATGTTTTTGTGATTTTTCCCAAAGCCAAATTTGGAGGATGCACACAGTGTGCCAACATGTGCTATCTGCCATCACGGGAGATCAATGGATGCGTTTTGGGGGTGCAACCCCTTCCTCAATAATAAAGTAGCGGTGAGGAAGGGCTTGCTTCCCCAAAACACGTCCCTTGATCCCCCGTGATGGCAGATAGCACATGTTGACATTGTGAAATTTGTGTGCATCTTCCAAATTTGGCTTTTCCTGGGGTGATTTCCCCCCATCTGAACGCAATATCAAACACAGTTCCTAAATACTCATGTCTGATATTGCTTTCCAGTTCTACCAAATGTGAACTTTGTAAGATCAAGATTTGTGTCTTTCTTGTTGGTTTTACACAGGCCTGTTTTCTATAAAATGGACATTTTGATTTTGGATAATGACACCACAAAAATTGTTATACAACAAACATGTTGGTTTGTCAGAAAAACCTTTGGTAAATGCTCATGGGAGATGCCTGTCGAGAACTTCAAGTCCTGCAGACTTCTCCCTGTGGCCAAATACCGCAGGGTAGCGACCAACCTCTGCTCCGGATTGATGGCTTGCCTCATGCAGGTATCCTGCCTGCTGATATAGGGGGTCAGCGAAGCCAACAGACAGTGAAATACAGGGTCCGTCATCCGGAGAAAGTTCCTGAAATCAGGATTATTCTCACGGATCTCACGGAGCAAAGGCATATGAGAGAACTGGTCACGCTGAAGCAACCAATTCTTGGTCCATGAACTCCTCCCCACTCTGTTCATGGACTGGACTTGTGTCAAGGTCAGGACCCCAACACCAAGCCCCCGCACAGCACGAACTGTACGAGGAGTACGCATACAAAACATGGCTAGAAAACGGTCGGCTGCTCAGAACGAAGTAACAGAACGCACTGAAGAACAGCAAGGCCTGTGAAGAGCGACCTGAAAACCAGTAACGAACGAACAAGAATACAATGACTACCTAAAGTCACGCGGAACTTGCTGCACGCGCTGAAGAGCAGATACAAACCCACAAGCACAAACTGAACGGCAGAAAACGATCTGAAAGCCACGAGTCTGAAAAAGCGTGAATCGTCTCTCACCAAACTTTTACTAACACGAGATTAGCAAAAGGAGCCCAAAGGGTGCCGCGCTTGGTTCTGAACCGGCCTTTTCTAGTCTCGTCGTACGTGGTGTACGTGACCGCGTGGTTGTCGATCGGAAATTCCGACAACTTTGTGCGACCGTGTGTAGGCAAAACAAGTTTGAGCCAACATCCGTCGGAAAAAATCCTAGGATTTTGTTGTCGGAATGTCCGAACAAAGTCCGACCGTGTGTACGCCCTATAAGGCTGCAGGTGGCAGCCTGTGCATGCACTCCTGTAGCAGGCAGATGTGGCCTGCAACCAAACAGCACAAAGCTGAGTGAGTAATCCAGAAGGCTGAAGTGTGTGTTATACAGTGATGGTGGAACCCCCTGCAAGGGAAGATTACGGTTTGTTTAAACTTTTTCGTTACCTTTAAAAAAAAAAAAAAAAAGTGGGCTGCCATGCCCTTGAAAAAATGCAGTCTGGACTGACACGTGTTTCTTCGAAACGCATACACCACTTGAGCTGTATCACCCCAATCTCTTACAGTTGGTGGAGATTTCGAGCACAGATGGCGCTGGTCCAGATCCTCGCATGCCGGAAACCGTGAGTGTCAGGAGACTGTGTGTTGCTTTGGCTGTGTGAAGCAAAGTGATGTGTGCTGTGTCTCAGCCTTAAGGAGACAGTACACCAAAATAATATTCAGAAGGAACTGTGTTTCTATTACTACAGAAATTCTCTGGGTGAGAAAACTGACTACGTGACTGTGCACACGGGAGTGGAAGTGACCCCAAATGGGAGATCCCGTTTGTGCTAAAAAGGACTTGCCTTGCTGCAGTGCCCTGTTCAGTGGGGAGGCAAATTGTTGGAATTATCAAGAACTGTTTGTGCCTGTTCTCCATCTTAAAGGCTTAATTAAGGACACTTAGGAAGTATTGCAAGATGGCGATTATATCCTGCACACACCCAAGCGTTGGTTTTCTTTCTTATTACTATATATGGTAATATTCTAATGCCCCGTACACACGGTCGGACATTGATCGGACATTCCGACAACAAAATCCTAGGATTTTTTCCTACGGATGTTGGCTCAAACTTGTTTTGCCTACACACGGTCGCACAAAGTTGTCAGAATTTCCGATCGCCAAGAACGCGGTGACGTCAAGCACGTACGACGAGACTAGAAAAGGCCGGTTCAGAACCAAGCGCAGCACCCTTTGGGCTCCTTTTGCTAATCTCGTGTTAGTAAAAGTTTGGTGAGAGACGATTCGCGCTTTTTCAGACTCGTGGCTTTCAGATCGTTTTCTGCCGTTCAGTTTGTGCTTGTGGGTTTGTATCTGCTCTTCAGTGCGTGCAAGCAAGTTCCGCGTGACTTTAGTCACTGTATTCTTGTTCGTTCGTTACTGGTTTTCAGGTCGCTCTTCACAGGCCTTGCTGTTCTTCAGTGCGTTCTGTTACTTCGTTCTGAGCAGCCGACCGTTTTCTAGCCATGTTTCGTATGCGTACTCCTCGTAGAGTTCGTGCTGTGTGGGGGCTTGGTGTTGGGGTCCTGACCTTGACGCAAGTCCAGTCCATGAACAGGGTGGGGAGGAGTTCATGGACCAAGAATTGGTTGCCTCAGCGTGACCAGTTCTGTCATATGCCTTTGCTCCGTGAGATCCGTGAGAATAATCCTGATGATTTCAGGAACTTTCTCAGGATATGGCGGACCCCGTATTTCACCGTTTGTTGGCTTCGCTGACCCCCTATATCAGCAGGCAGGATACCTGCATGAGGCAAGCCATCACTCCAGAGCAGAGGTTGGTCGCTACCTTGCGGTATTTGGCCACAGGGAGAAGCCTGCAGGACCTCAAGTTCTCGACAGGCATCTCCCCCCAGGCTCTGGGGATCATTATCCCAGAGACCTGTTCTGCCATCATCCAGGTCCTACAGAAGGAGTATATGAAGGTAAGATTTTTTTCCTTTTATATCACATTTTATTGTATTGAATGTTTGCTAATATATTGTATTTCTTTCCTCATTCCCTAATTACCATGATTGTATTATGCTGTGAATGTCCCCTTTGTCCTCATGCATGCTGGATTTTTATGTAATTATTATTTTATGTCCTTCATGCATATTTGCCCTTCAATAACCTCCCCAGCATGGTGTCTTCTGCCCTATATTCACCTCATGTAGTCACTTAACAATGTATTTTATCAGCTCCATAGTAGTGCTTTACCCCAAACACCCCTAAAATGTTTGGAAATGTTATTTTTGATTTAAATTCAGGCAGAGTGCCAGAGGCTTTTTTTTGTGGTGTCCCCAAATTTTTGGTAACCCTCCCTCCCCCAACTGCTAAGTCAGCTGATCCCAATTCTCTATCCTCAATCATCTATCTGCTGACTTTGCCAAACCCATACACAATATACCCATCTCTATAGTGCTCAGATTTATGGATGAATTCCCCAAAGCATGTAGTGCAAGGGCCTGCCTGTATACTTTCCAATGGTACTGTTTAAAGTTCTTGTATCCTATTATGATCTTGATAGGTAATAGCAGAATGTCCAAATGTGCTCAAATGTGTACAGTGTGTATTTATATCTTTGTATTATGACACTTCTTACCTGTCCAGTGGGCTGTCAATAGTGTAACTAAGGAGGGGCTGTTCCAAGTAATACCCTGTATTTAGGCATTCATCTCTCAATGAAGTGAAGAGGGTTACCTGTCCAAGAGTCCCCCCCCCCCTATAATGTTAGAAATGGCCCATGAGAGGGGGGGGGGGGGAATATGATAGGTGTACCTTATACTTTGTTGTTGTTAAATTCCCCTTAATAAATGCTATCTGGAGGTTGACCCATAATGTTTGTGTCTAATCTGCTTGCCAGGTTTCTGTGATAGTAATGTTTATTGTTTTTTCCTCAACAGTTTCCTTCCACGCCACAGGAATGGCAGACTGTGGCCTCCCACTTTGCCCAGCGGTGGGACTTTCCTAACTGCGGAGGGGCAATTGATGGGAAACACGTCCACATCGTCCCACCACCCAACTCGGGGTCGTACTATTATAATTACAAGGGGTTTAATAGTATAGTGATGTTGGCGGTGGTGTCGGCTAATTACGACTTCTTGTATGTGGACGTGGGGAAGAATGGCCGGATGTCCGATGGTGGAGTGATCGCCCAGACGGAGTTCTACAGGCGTCTCCAGAATGGCAGCTTGGACTTGCCACCTCCAGAGGACAATGTTGAAGGTCTCCCATTTGTGTTCGTTGCTGATGAAGCATTTGCGCTGGGGGACCACCTGATGCGGCCATTCCCGATGAGGACCCTCACCCCGGAACAGAGGGTTTTTAATTACTGGCTGGCCAGAGCCCGAAGAGTGGTGGAGAACACATTTGGAATCCTGGCCAGCCGGTTCCGACTATTTCTGACACCCATCCATATGGCGGAGTATAAACTGAACCATATTATACTGGCGTGCTGTGTTCTCCATAATTTTTTAAGAAAACATTCAGCCAACTATGCTGGCTCAGTTGGGCCTGAGGCCGGAATCCCAAATACTTCAACAATGACGGCACTTGAAAGCGGCCGTCCTGGCTTGCCCTCCCTGAATGCCCGTGATGTCCGGTTACGATACCTGGAGTTCTTTGCGGGTAGGGGGGCTATCAATATGCCAGACAATATGTGACACCTTTTTCAAATAAAAAACAACCAAAAGCAATTCTTGGTGGACATTTACTGCTTGTGTTTGTTTTAGCTGACCCTGACAGAAATGTGTTGAGTGCAGAAAATTTCGTGATTGGGTAACCTTATAAAGAATAGTGTTGGCTGGTACTTCCTAAATGCAAAAACACATTTCACTACAAGTGCACTTGAAACTGCACTGAACCTGCACTTGTAGTGCAAAGTGTATTTGCCCTTAGGAATTAACCCCCATTTTTGCATAAAACAGCAATTACATCACCCCAAAAGTGTTGTAGTGTTGAGACAATAATCCACACATTCTTGAGTAAGGCACTTTTTTATACCTGCACAATCACATGCGCATTTACCAAAGGTTTTTAAAACAAACCAACATGTTTGTTGTATAACAATGTTTGCAGTAGCATTATGAAAAATCAAAATATCCATTTCAGATAAAACAGGCCTGTGTAAAACCAACAAGAAAGCCAAAAAACTTGAACTTACAAAGTTCACATTAGGTAAAACCTGAAGGCTATATCAGACATCAGTATTTAGGAACTGGGTTTGATATAGCGTTCAGATGGGGGGAACTCACCCCTGGAAAAGCCAAATTTGGAAGATGCACACCAATTTACGAATGTCAACATGTGCTATCTGCCATCAGGGGGGATCAAGGGACGTGTTTTGGGGGAGCAAGCCCTTCCTCAACGCTACTTTATAATTGAGGAAGGGGTTGCACCCCCAAAACGCGTCCATTGATCTCCCGTGATGGCAGATAGCACATGTTGGCACACTGTGTGCATCCTCCAAATTTGGCTTTTCGAAACATTGTAAAAATTTAAATTACATAAAACAGGTGATTTTGTGGGGTTTAAATTCGCCCCAAAACATCAATGATGTTATTATTTTTTTAATAACATCAGTGATTTGTTGCTGGATGTTTTGCAATTGGAGATTACATCCCATGATCTCCCCTATCAGTATCTGGGCACTTTCTGATGTAAAGCGTTCTCTCTCCCTCACATCACGATCACCTAAAAAGAGATAAAGAACAAAAAAAACAGGTCTCAAAAATCTGCCACCAGCCATCTCTTTTACCTGAGTCTGTGGTCGCAGACACTCACCTGTTGTGGTGCCAATCTCCACCACGTCTTCTTCTTCCTCCTGCTCTTCTTCTTGTGTTTGGGGTAGTTCCCCTTCTTCCAGAGGGGGGGGGGTCTGTGTTCTCCTGGGATGAGGAGTGTCCGAGTCTTTTCTCCCCTATGTAAAACAAAAATGGTATAATTAGCACACAGATATTTGATGGCAGAACTATAAAGATGAAACATTGCTTGGAAGTGGGGTACAATGATCTATTTTAGCCGAGTTCCAAGATGTAGCTTTTTTAGTGTCCTTTGTCAAGCTGCAATACTTTACCTGTTTGGTACAAGCTTCACAGATGTAGCCCCCCCTATAGTATACACTGGAGCACCTGTGTGCCCCCCCTAATAAAAATGGTGTTCTGGGGTCCCACACTAGTGCTCCAGTGTCCAGATGTGAAAACAGCTGCTGAGTGTCCTCTCCTTACACACAATCTAGTTTGCATTTCATTCTAGTAACAAACCCATCTACCTAAACAAATATTTGGCATCCAAGTAGGCCCCAAAAAAATGTGGGAAAATGCATATGGCCTAAACAATGGTGTTCTAGAGGCCGAACGAAAAATGTTTGATACGAACGAATAATGGGCCCATGAACATTAAAGTTGACCTTTTTAAACGTTACAATTACTAAAATCATATGGAGCAGAACGAACGGAATAAAGCCAGAAAGAATAGAAACACAGCACAACTACTTACTTTTTTGCAGCACTCTCCGGATCTTTCGGTACTGCTCCGGCTCTCTCAACTTCAGGTCCGACCACCGCTTCCTGAGCTGATCTTTAGACCTTCGTACCCCGAAATTCCGCTCGAGACTCCTGACCACTTTCGCCATGATCTTGGCCTTTCGGATGTTCGGGTTGGGGTAAGGCCCATATTTTCCATCATAGTCGGACTTCCTCATGATGTCGACCATCTCCAACATCTCCCCAAACGACATATTTGTGGCCTTAAAACGTCTCCTTCTGGATCGGGACGTGCCTGGATCCGCCCTTTCCTCCTCCTCCTCCTCCTCCTCCTCGTTGCTACAATTAGCCCGCACCTGCTGTATGTCCGCCATCATGCTCTTCCACCACTGCGCCGAATGAAAAGGGGCGGGGAATACACTAGAAAGAACGTCAGGGGCGGGCGGAGTTACACGCATGCGCAGTGTATATAAAGCGCAACACGCGTGCTTATTACGTTTGATCTGTGAGCGGAGGAAGGAGCATTGAACGCGGCGATCGTAAGAACGAAGGTAAGAGACAAACTTGGGCCTATACTGCTTCTATAGATTGAGGCCTATATTGTAACAAGATTAGGAGAGTTTGGTGTAACATTAGGCTTTGTCTTGTGTTGTGTCTTGCAGTGAACATGGATATGGTACTGGAAGATCAGGACTTCATTTCTGTCTTCATAGAGATGCTAAGGGAGCTGCCCTGTCTGTGGGAGATTAAACACCCCCATTACAAGAACCAAGCAAAGAGGAAGGCAGCACTGGAGCAATTGTGTGAAATTGTGAAGCAGGTGATCCCCACGGCAGACATCACTTATTTAAAGATCTTAATTGGTGGCCTGAGGAGCACATATCTGAGGGAGCGCACTAAAGTCCTTGATTCGCAGAGATCCGGAGCAGCAGGTGACATCTATGTCCCCAGGATGTTGTACTATGACAGGCTGCACTTTCTGGCAGGCCAGACTAAACCCAGGCCATCCCTCTCCAGTCTTCCTTCCACGCTTCCTTCCCCCCCGGCTGAGGCTTCTGACGCCCAACCTGGGCCTTCCAGGCCACATGTGGAGGAGCCCAGATTGAGCCAGGTATAGTATTCCTCTAAATATTTCTGCTTGTCCAATCAATGATGTTACCTAGATGTTAGTTGGGAGTACTAATTTATGATTGTGATTGATGATGCAAAAACTAAAACCATGTCCCTTTTTCATACACAGGGAAGTCTCAGCCAGGAGGTGGCTGATCTGCAGGTCCCTCCACCCCCCCTGGAAAGAGAAAGTGGCAGCAGGAGGAGTAGCCTAGAGGAGGCAGCTATCAGATTTTTTTGTAGGGCTACAGAGGTCCTGGGAGAACCCTACACCAGGCAGGAGAACCTTGCGGCATTCATTGCCTATAAAATGCAGAGGATGGAGGAGGGCCAAAAAGCCATGTGTGAGGCCCTCATATCAGAGGCTCTGGTGAAAGGTGTGAGGGGCCAACTTACACCTCACACACAGCTTTGGGATGGTCCTACTCCTCCTCCAGGTCCTACTCCTCCTCCTGCCACATCTCCTACTGCACAGTCACAGCCCGGAAGGAAGTGTGAAAGGAAGACCAGACAGTGAGGACCCTGGATCCAGTCTGGTCGGCCAAAAGATGCAGCCTCTTGTGGTACTACAGCCTGGGGACACTGATGTCATCTGCTGCTATCCAAGTCTCTGTGAATCCCGGACCAGACTGCCCTCCCTTATATATGGACTCCTCAGGCCACCAATTTTGAGGTTTAAGAATTGATGTCTGCCGTGGGGGTCCCAGGCTTCACTAATTTCTCCTGTTGATCCAGTGTTGCCTTCCTCTTTGTTTGGTTCTGAGCCCTTAATAAAGGATTTTTGTTTTGAATTATACTCTCCTATGTGTTTTACTTCTTCAAAAATGATGGTTTGTTTGTGAGGATTCAGGTACATTTCAAATATACAATGTGAAATGAACAAGGGACACCAACAACAAACAATCTCATGGAGATTAAATAATAAAAGATATCAATGGTGTTGGGGGTAACTTGACACACAAAACACACACAAAAATATTCTGGAGTAAAAATAAAAATAACATTGCACAAAGATCAGCCTTGGAAAAAATCCAAACATTAAAGAAAAAAAAAAGGCTTAAAAAGAAAAAAAACAAACCATAAAATATATAAAACTGTCAGATGTGACAACTAATAACAATATATTGAGGGAATCCCACTAAAAAAACACAAATCAAACTTTGTGAGAAGTGTGTGTGAATATGAGCAGCAAAACGACTTAATTCTTGTCACATTATAAAGAAGAAGAGAGTGCGCTGTATTAAACCATTTTTACCATTGCAGCGTGACGAAAGTGCTGTATCCATTGCGAACGCCAAGTTTACCAGAACGAGCTGTCCCGTGTCGGAATTTCTTCTGAGCATGCGTGGCACTTTGTGCGTTGGAACAGGCCACACACGGTCGGAATTGACGCGATCGGATTTTGTTGTCGGAAAATTTTATCTCCTGCTGTCCAACTTTGTGTGTCGGAAAATCCGATGGAAAATGTCCGATGGCGCCCACACACGGTTGGAATTTCCGACAACACGCTCCGATCGGACATTTTCCATCGGAAAATCCGACCGTGTGTACGGGGCATAAGATTGTAAGGTTTGCTGATGCAGACAATAAAGTTAAGTCCAATGAGCTGCCAGTATGCACCTAGAGACTTATGACTCCTGTAACTTTCTCTTTTCACTACTATTAAAGGCTGAGTCAGTGGTCACCGGGTGTGACTCCTCGCTTGAATCAATGCATGTAAGGATTTCACCCATATGTACCGATACTTATGAATAAAGCTTCTTCCTTGCTACGGACCAGGAGTCTTGATTGATCTAAGGTGACCAGGAGATTTTCCTGACATGGGGGCTCGTCTGGGATCTGACCATCGGGTGCCATTGTCCGTGGACCTCCGGTTGATCGTGAGTAATTTGAAAAAATATTCACCAATAAAAGACCCCCGGACAGAATGACTGTAAACAGGGGCCAATCAGAGACCGGATATTTGGTCTGAGGTCGAGATCCGTTACCCGTAGATCTTGTCCTCCCGCTCCGAGTAGGGTAAGAATCTTTCTTTTGGCTTATGATTGTAGGTGAAATAGCAGCATCTTGTGGTCTTTGTGTAGCTGTGATCTTTGATAGTGATAGTATTAGTCAAGTTGTTTTTCTTTGTGCTCTTTCTTGGTTTAATAACATTAATTGGCAGAGAATAAGGAGTACCGATGATCCCAGTAGGATTCTGTAGAGGGAATCTCTGGGGTGCTGAAGACAGGTCCATTTGGACGGTGTCAAAGGTAACTAGAACCGAGTCTTCTGCCTAGGTAGAAATAGACAGTTTTGTCACAAGGGAAGAAATTTTGTGAGTCAGCGCTGTATTGTTAGAGTTGTCCAGACATCTAAAATGTACTTCCTCTTTTGTGTGCATGCGCACGCAATGTGTGAGTGATTTCTGATCAGACGAATAATCTTACTGTTTGTTTCAATTAAATGCACTCTCTGTGGTGAAAAAGGTTAAGGTATAAATTGTTTTTTTTATATTTCCTGTTTGGGGAGTTTTGATTTTGTTTGTTGTTATATAGATTTTGGCAGGGTCCGAGAGTAGAATTACCAGTCTTGTATTCTAAACTCAAAACTGAAGCAATAGAAACAGACATGGGGAACAACATCTATAAAAGGGGATGTGCCTGTCTCTGCTGCTGCTGCGTCCCCGCAACTCCCTTAGAAGGAGACAAAAAGTTTATGCATAAAAAGGACACAGCAACTGTTAAATACTGTACTAAGTTGGTATCGGGGTACACTACCCTTGTGAGAGTACATCTACTTTTTGTATATATTCTCTGTTTTGATTGTGTATCTACTATGGAATGATTTTTTTATCTTGTATGTTATAGACGCTTTCACGTCTTTTTTTAAATACATCAATAAAATTTATATTTTTTTATCTTAAGAGTTGGTGGCCTGTCAAAGTCCCAAACATAGGGGGATTTATTTTTCTATGGTTCATTCTGATAGGGATGAGACCACCACACTCTACATTTGCTATGACGGAAGCCCCTCATCTTGTTTATCCAATTACCGTATATACTCGAGTATAAGTCGAATTTTTCAGCACATTTTTTTGTGCTGAAAGTGCCCCCCTCGACTTATACTTGAGTCAAGCACTTTTCTGTAGCAAAAAATTTCATTTTCCGAACTGACTTTGGGGCCCCGTATCTCAGGGCCACGTGGTGCTAGGAACTCCAAATTTGGTGTGCAAACCCAGTAGAACTGGTACCACAACATATCCAAATTTGGGGTTCCTAGCACTAAGTGGCCCCGAGATACGGGGCCCCAAAGTTGGTTCGGAAAATGTCATTCTTTGCTGCAAAAAAGTGCTTGACATTTTCTGAACCGACTTTGGGGCCCCATATCTCAGGGCCACTTAGTGCTAGGAACCCCAAATATGGTGTGCAAACCCAGTGGAACTGGTACCATAACATATCCAAAGCTGGGGTTCCTAGCACCAAGTGGTGAGATACGGGGCCCCAAAACCGGTTCGGAAAATGTCATTTTCTGCTGCAGAAAAGTGCTTGACATTTTCTGAACTGATTTTTGGGGCCCTGTATCTCAGGGCCACTTAGTGCTAGAAACCCCAGTTTTGGAAATTTTATGTGGCTAGTTCCACTAGGTTTGCACACCAAATTTGGGGTTCTTAGCTCTAAGTGGCCCCAAGATACAGGGCCCCAAATTCGGTCAACTGTGTCCAACTGCAGCAATGTCATTTCGGGACCCTTTGGGTTCAAAGACCCCAAATTTTGGCTGCAGCTAGGGGTCATCTAGGAACCCTTAACTACCGAGTTTGAAGTTCAGGGGACCTATGGCTGCAAATGGGCACAGTGAGGCATGCAAATGGGCACAGTGATGCTGCAAATGGGCATTGTTGACCCTCTTTTCCACTTACAGTAGCTGTGCATTTCTCACCCTCGTCTTATACTCGAGTCAATACGTTTTTCCCATTTTTTTTGTGGTAAATTAGGGCCTCGACTTATACTCGGAACGACTTATACTCGAGTATATACGGTAAATACATTTTCATATTTTTATTCTAAAATTTTGTGCCTACAAAGTCCATCTTTGTAAACTTCCAAAAACATTTTTTTCCATGGTCTTACTAGGAGCCCATTCTTAGATCTGACTAAGATGAGTAGATCTTTACAGGATACCCTAGCTGAAGGACTCAAAATGCTAGAGGAAAGATTTCTGGACCGAGAAGATAGGGATAGACATCCACCCTGCAGATATGGAGATGGTAGCTTTATGGCAAAAATTATACAAGTCCCCAACCCTAGGGCTGGATGGCTCATACCAGGTGGAGTTGGCGACTATTCCACTATAGACTTCACCAAGCACAGTACCCCTTAAAAAAGGAAGCAGAGGAAGAGCTAGAACCTGTTATATCCTTCCTGTTATCTGCAGGTATTATTAGGCCTTGCCCTGACAGCCCTTGCAAAATACTCATCTGTTCCCTGTAAAAAAGGCCCCTCCCTCAGTAGGATGGAAACTAGTACAAGACCTACAAAGGGTAAACCAGGCTGTGGTTCCACAAGCACCAGTGGTACCTGACCCACATACCCTCCTGAATGAGTTAGACCCGAAAAGTAAGTTTTTCTCAGTAATTGACATAAGCAATGCTTTCTTAAGCATTTCTAAACATAAGGACCACCAGTTTTTGTTTGCCTTCACCTATAAAAGGAAAAAGGTACACCTTCACAAGATTGCCCCAGGGATACTGTGAGTCACCTACCATTTTCTCACAAGAGATGGCTTCAAACCCAGCCAAATTCCAACCTCTGGAAGGGAGCCAGGTGCTGCTGTATATCGACGACATAATTTTGGCATCAGAAAATGAAAAAAAGTACAGAATAGATACTGTGGCTCTACTCACATTCCTCCATGACCAAGGACATAAAGTAAACAGAGTAAAACTTCAATTATGGTCGGAAACAGTAAAATACTTGAGATATTTCTCTGTTAAAAAAAAATAAAAATATTTGAGATATAATGCATCTCATGAAGGCAGGAGCTTGGATGAAGCCCGAATCCAAGCCATATTACAGGTTCCCAAACCCCTGACAAAGAAACTAATGATGTCCTTTCTGGGGATGGCCAATTTCTGCAGGGCCTGGGTCCCTAACCATTCCACACTGACAGCACCTTTGGTAGAGTTGATCCATGGAACCCCCATGGCACCTCAGGACAACATACAGTGGGGACGGAAAGTATTCAGACCCCTTAAATTTTTCTCTCTTTGTTATATTGCAGCCATTTGCTAAAATCATTTAAGTTCATGTTTTTCCTCATTAATGTACACACAGCACCCCATATTGACAGAAAAACACAGAATTGTTGACATTTTTGCAGATTTATTAAAAAAGAAAAACTGAAATATCACATGGTCCTAAGTATTCAGACCCTTTGCTTTGACACTCATATTTAACTCAGGTGCTGTCAATTTCTTCTGATCATCCTTGAGATGGTTCTATACCTTCATTTGAGTCCAGCTGTGTTTGATATTGACTGGACTTGATTAAGAAAGCCACACACCTGTCTATACAAGACCTTACAGCTCACAGTGCATGTCAAAGCAAATTAGAATCATGAGGTCAAAAGGAACTGCCTGAAGAGCTCAGAGACAGAATTGTGGCAACGCACAGATCTGGCCAAGGTTACAAAAAAATTTCTGCTGCACTTAGGGTTCCTAAGAGCACAGTGGCTTCCGTAATGCTTAAATGGAAGACGTTTGGGATGACCATAACCCTTCCCAAAGCTGCCCGTCCGACCAAACTGAGCTATCAGGTGAGAAGAGCCTTGGTGAGAGAGGTAAAGAAGAACCCAAAAATCACTGTGGCTGAGCTCCAGAGATGCAGTCGGAAGATGAGAGAAAGTTGTAGAAAGTCAACCAACCCTGCAGCCCCCCACCAGTCAGGGCTATATGGCCGAGTGGCCCGACGGAAGCCTCTCCTCAATGCAAGACACATGAAAGCCCGCATGGAGTTTGCTAAAAAACACCTGAAGGACTCCAAGATGGTGAGAAATAAGATTCTCTGGTCTGACAAGACCAAGATAGAACTTTTTGGCCTTAATTCTAAGCGGTATGTGTGGAGAAAACCAGGCACTGCTCATCACCTGTCCAATACAGTCCCAACAGTGAAGCATGGTGGTGGCAGCATCATGCTGTGGGGGTGTTTTTCAGCTGCAGGGACAGGACGACTGGTTACAATCGAGGGAAAAATGAATACGGTCAAGTACAGGGATATCCTGGATGAAAACCTTCTCCAGAGTGCTCAGGACCTCAGACTGGGCCGAAGATTTACCTTTCAACAAGATAATGACCCTAAGCACGCAGCTAAAATAATGGCTTCACAACAACTCCGTGACTGTTCTTGAATGGCCCAGCCAGAGCCCTGACTCAACCCCAATTGAGCATCTCTGGAGAGACCTAAAGATGACTGTCCACCAACGTTTACCATCCAACCTGACAGAACTGCAGGGAGGAGTTCTGGCATGTAGCAGGCTCACTCTGAGCACCTGAGCCCTGTCACCACCCGACCACCCATCCAGCTGAAGTGTCAGCAGTGTCGGAGGTATGGAGGAGTAAGGCACTGGGAAGTCTGAATGGCTCTTTGCATGGGATAGCTTCCTGATCTGTCTGTCGGCACGGCGCACCCCCCTCCCCTCCCCACCTGCTTTCTGCCCCGCTGCACTGAGAGGAACGGAGGAGCTGTGGACACCTGGAGCTCTGTGGAGGACAATCCACTGCAGGAACTGGCAGCACAGTACCTCTCGTTGGATGAAGAAAAAACGGGGGCATGGGACGCAGGTACAGACCCAGAAAGGACATGGATGCTGGGTGGCTGCCCCCCTTCACTTCCCCATCGGCTGAGAGGATGCGGTAATGTAAAAGCTGAAATACAAAAAATACTGAGCGATCTGTCTGCTTAAAACTGCATGGGAAAATAACTGACACCTGACATCTGATTGTCTGCTTGCTAAATGCTGCTGAGCTATCTGCAATCTGTTGCTTCTGACATTTCCTGCTATGGCTAAATGCCTAAGTACCTTTAACCATTGGAAATCTTCATGGATTCTTAAATGACTGTTTAAATAACTGTGATTAAATGCTTCTGAGCGACCTGATTTTCTTTTGCAAGTTGCTGCTCCTGCTATTGCATGCTGCAGATAAGTACTTTCTCTTACACAGTGAAAGATTTATGTGCCTAGAACTTCAAAAAAAAAAATCGCTGCTACCTGCTTATCCGCTTGCTAATCACTAACTATTGCTGGGCTATCTGGTCCTGTTTTTCACAAATTGCTGCTTTGTATTCTTTAGCAAGAGGCTAAATGCCCCGTATTTCTGGAAAATCCCTGTGATTTCTTAAATGACTGATTATAAAGGTGCTGAGGGATCTGATCTTACCTGTTAAATTGCTGCTCCAGTCTCTGCCTATTACAGATAAAGCGCTTATAATTGCTGGAAACTCTCATTAATAACTGCTATTACCAGCAATGATTGGAGGAGTACCTCCGGCAGTCATTCCATTGTGAACACCATTGACTGATATGTGCTACGATTCTCTGGCGACTTTTTTTTTTTTTTTTTTCCCTAGCAAAGCTATTGCTGGCTGCTAATAACCACCATTATCTTTGTCAATCAACTTGTCACTCAATTTAGCTTTGTGTGGGTGGAGGATTGCGGACACCTACCTGCTTTACCTGCTATAAAAAGATGTGGTGTTTTTTTTTTTTTTGAAGATTGCCATCATTTAATGACAAACACAGCTTCCTTCCCTTTTTTATGGGGGGAATAATATTACTAGAAGGTGGATGAGAAATATGGCTACATGTTAAGTATAACTGGGGCTGAGAACCGAAGGATTACCTACTTCTTCTACTCTTTACTGGGTACGAAGTTTGGTGGGGGTAATATGTATTGCTATTCTCTATGAATAATTATTGCTACATATTCTACAAATTCTACCAAGCATCTTAAAAGCATAATGGCCCACGGATAATATATGTGGATAAACACCACCTACCGGTAATTATTCAGTGAAGGGACCTCGGTGGAGAAATCCCAACCCCTATCTTAACAGGAATTTTGTCAAGGTAGAGCTAATCATAATGAGGGGGAATTCAAGCAAAACAGCAAAAGGGGGCCCATCTGCTGTTAGCCCAGGGGGTATTCAGCGGTTTAGGACTGTAGATACGAGCCTGGTGGAGAATGGGCACAGTAGCCCTAGGCAGGCAACTGCAACACGGGCCGGGGCTGGTAAACCCAAAGTGACAGCTGAAGAGACTAAAGTGGGTAAAACGAATGACACGTCTGTCACACGGTCAAGAAATGCGGGGGAAAGCTCCCAAGGAGGTGCTGAGACACCTAATGGGGACCAGAAGAGGAAAGGAGGGACATCCCCTGGGATTGAAGAGGACCTAGGGCCAGACGTGGCCCAAGCAAATCTAAGCCAAATTAAAGAGATGCTGACCGAGACACTATCTAAAGTTGAAATATCATTGAAAGCGGATATAGCAGCAGTGAGAGCAGATATTGGGTAGGTTCTCGGTCGAGTAGAAGAAATAGAGGAGAGAATGAATAAATATGACCAAAAACTGGTGGAAATAAAATGTGCAAATGGAATCCCTCCAAAAAACGAATAGGATGCTCCTATATAAAGTCGAGGACCAGGAAAATAGAAGCCAAAGAAAAAACCTGAAGGATAAGAAGAATAGCAGAGAAATATAAAAACGATGAATTAAGTAAAGTGATACAGGATTTGTTTAACCCCATGCTAGGGAGAGAGGAAGTTAAAACATTGAAGCTGGGCAGAGTCCATAGGATCACAAGATATCAAACCAAGGCGGACGACAATCCAAGAGACGTAATAGTAAGCTTCCACTATTATGAAGAGAAAGCTAAAATTATGGAAAATATCCGGAAGATGGCTGGAATCTCGTATGAAGGAACTGAACTGCAAGTATTCTCAGATTTATCGGGAGAAACGTTAGCAAGAAGAAGACTCCTTAAACCATTAACAGAACAAATGCGGGCATTAAATTTACCATACCAATGGGGATTCCCAGCTTGACTCAAAGGGAAAAGGGACAGTCGCAGTGCAGTTCTGAGATTTCCTGATCTCCCAGACTTTTGCAGTAAACTGGACATTCCTCCTCCGGCCTTGCCGGGCTGGGAGGAGAATAATGGAGTAGTGGTACCTTTTAGTAATATGCAATGGATACACAGACGGGGGGGAGGGGGTAGAGTGTGATTATCATCCTCACTCCGGAAGGAGTGAGGGGAAAAAAAAAAAAAAAGGGAGAAAGAATAGAAGAGAAAAATGGATGGATGGTTGGGTGGAGGGGGATGGGGGGGGTTGGCAACTGGAGAGCTGTTTCCCCTTAGAAGGTATGATGACCAAACGACATCAATATAGATGCCGTTGGACCCATACACAGAACAAATATGGAATTTGTTCACCCCTAACAGAGAGGAGTACTGTAAGGGGGAAGGGGTTGTGTTTTTTTTTTTTCTTCGGGTCTCTCTCTCCCCCTTATCTTTTTCCCCTTTATCTACCTCTCTCCTGGTGGGGACACTTGGATCCCCGCGGGAGGAGGGGAGGTAGCCATTTCCAATATGAACTATGACTACCCTGAATTTAGTAACATATAATGTGAGAGGCTTAAGTACTTCAAGGAAAAAAAGTTTATAGTAAATAAGGAACTACAGTATTATGGGGTGAATGTGGCTTGCCTTCAGGAGACACATATCTCACATGCCTCGGGGAGTAGGCTATCTTCACGGCTCTTCCCTAAATGGTTCTATGGGGACTCAACAACAAGTTACTCACGGGGGTGGCAATAGGTTTCAACAGGAATACACTGTTTGTAATAAGGGAGCAGTTGGCTGACCCAGACGGGAGATTTATTTTCTTAAAGGGGAAACTGTTTAACATGGAGTGTACTCTTGCAAATATCTATTCTCCAAATAGAGACCCAGATAGGTTTTTGAGGAAAATCTTGAGAAAACTGTCAGAATTTAAGGAGGGGGGAACTGATAGTCGCAGGAGATCTCAATATGTGCATAGACCCACGGGTAGATATCACAGGAAGCCTTCCCCGATTATCAGCTCCGAGACAGAATAGAATAAGGAAGCTACTATTAGAGCATCAGCTTGTGGATGTCTGGAGAATTAAACATCCAGAAGCCCGTGACTACACATTCTATTCATCAGTACATGGGACATTCTCTAGAATAGACTATGTACTGATAGAGCATCAACTGCTTCTCTCACTCAAAGAAACGGAAATAAAAACCATATCTTTATCTGACCATGCCCCAGTAATAGTACGACTGGAGGTAACATCAGGCCCTCCCATGGGTAGGATGTGGAAACTGAATGATTCCTTGATCCAAGACTCTGAGGTGAATAGGCGAATAGAACAGGAGTTGGAGGAATTTTTTCTTATAAATGACACATCAGAAATCTCTAACGGCAGCCTGTGGGAGACCCACAAAGCCTATATAAAGGGGTATTCTAATAAGCATTGGGGCAGGGAAAAAAAAGGAAAAGGGAAAAAAGATCAATAATCTCCATAAAGAGATACATGAGTTAGAACAACAGATGAGACCCAAGGGCATCTCAGAGAGGGTAGAACTTAAGAACAAAAAAGAACTGGTAGTACTAATAGAGCAGGAGAAGAAACGAGCCTTTCATATAGTGGATAAAGAGAAACACCAGTGGGGCAATAAACCTGGGAAATGATTAACGAGGGCAGTAAAGGAGAAAAAAAATGCATCTTTTACAGCTAAAATCCAAAATATGAAAGGGGAAATAGTGCATTCATCTCCTGAAATAGCAGGGGGTTTTCCATTATTATTAAAGTCAGCTGTATAATGTGAGACAGACAGAAGAAAACAGAGGGAGTAAGGAAGGAATCCTAGAGTACCTGCAGGGGCTTGACCTTCCAGTGGTACCTGAAGAGGAATTGGAGCTGCTAGATGCCCCAATAACACAGGAAGAAGTCCTAAGAGCAATTAAGGATATGGCAACGGGGAAGAGTCCTGGCCCCGATGGGTATTCTATTACGTACTATAAGAGGTTCCAAAAGCTACTGGCCCCTAAACTATGTGATTACTTGAATGCTCTGGCAGAAGGGGAAAATCTTCGGGAATTGATTGATGGCCTATATTACTCTGATTTTAAAAGAGGGCAAGAACCCAATGGCACCAGAGAGCTATAGACCAATATCATTGCTATACACCAACATAAAGATCTTTGCAAAAATAATAGGGGGAAGATTAAAACCACTTCTGCCTCGATGGGTTCACAGCGATCAGGTGGGGTTTTTTAACAGGGAGGGAAGGGAAAGACAACAGTCTTAAATCCCTGTGCCTGATACATGAGGCTAGAGAGAGTGGGGACCCAGTCGTACTACTGTCGATAGATGCCGAAAAGGCCTTCGACAGAGTCGACTGGGGCTTCATGATGGGAACACTGAGGCATTTGGGAATAAAGGAAAAGGATGATACGATGGATATCTGCATTTTACTATCACCCAACAGGTAGAATAAAAATAAATGGAAGTCTCTCTCCCTTCCTGGAACTGTTTAACGGTACAAGACAGGGCTGCCCCCTTTCACCAATGCTATTTGTACTGGCATTGGAACCCCTGCTAGCCGTGATCCGGGAAAATACTGACATAAGAGGAGTAAGAGTAGGTGATAAGGAATATAAAAGGTAGCTGCATACGCAGATGATATACTATTTTATATCACAAACCCCAGGACAACAATACCAATCGTAATAAAGGCACTGAGTAGATACGGGAAGATGACAAAATTTTAAAATAAATACATCAAAGTCAGAGATTCTAAACATAACTACGTCAAAAGAAGAACAGAAGGCAATTCAACCTACATTTCCTTTCGTTTGGTGTAGAGAAGAGCTTGGCTATTTGGGCGTAAAACTTAAAGCATCATTGTCAACTCTCTATGCAGCTAACTATATCCCTATACTGAATAAGGTCAAAGACCAGCTAAACTATCCGAGACACAAACCCCTCTCGTGGTTAGGGAGGATCAATGCTTTAAAAATGTTCATCCTTCCAAAATGAACATACATATTACAAACGATCCCAATAAGAGTCCCACAAGATTTCTTTGCAAAATTAAAAACTCTAGTAATAAAATATATATGGAGGCACAAACACCCTAGAATCTCATATGCAACACTTGTAAAGGGGAAACAATTAGGGGGATTATCAGCACTGGATTTTAAAAAATATTACCAGGCAATTATTAATTTCACAGATAACAGGTTGGATACATGATAAAGACGGGAAAGGGTGGGCGAGTATTGAAAAAGCCCAAAGCAAAGTAGACTTATGCCGCGTACACACGGTCGGACTTTTCGTCTACAAAAGTCCGACAGCCCGTCCGACAGAATTTCGGTGGACTTTTGGCGGACTTGCGGCGGACTTATCTTTGATAATGTAATGTATCTAACTCAAACACTACTTACCATCATTGCAATATAGTGTGAATGTCCCCTTTTTCTCCTCATGCATGCTGGAATTTTTTCCTGTTCTTTTTTGTCATGCATGTATATTTGCCTTCACTAACCTCCCCAGCATACAATGCTGGGCACATATCCACCTAGTCTACTCAGCTTTAATGTATTTAGTCAGCTGCATTGTATTTTGTTTCCCCTAAACTCCATCCAAATAGTGTGCGTGTAATAAACTAGATTTCCAACCCCCCCCCCAAAACTCAATCCAAATAGTGTGCATGTAATTAACTTGATTTCCAAACCCCTCCCCCACCTAAACTCCATCCAAATAGTGTGCATGTAATTAACTTGATTTCCAAACCCCTACCCCCACCTAAACTCCATCCAAATAGTGTGTGTGTCATTGACTTGATTTCCAACCCCCCCTAATAATTTGCTATAATGTTCTGTGGTGTTGATTTTTACAAAGCAAATATATGTTGCACTTTGCGAAATTTGCACTCTGCAAGTGCATTTTCTCTAGTGCTTTAGTAAATGAACAGAAGCTCTGCTGATTTCCATCATCCAATCATGTGCAAGCCACAAAGTGTTTGGATGAATTGCCCTTGCATGTGATTGGGAACTCCTTGCAACATGAAAGCCTTTTTACCTTACCTCATTTACTAAGCTGTTGAGCAACTGCACTTGCAGAGTGCGACAACTGCACAGTCTTGTAGCCTTTACTCAATAAAACCCTGCGTGTCCTTAAACTTTTAATTAATTTCTAATTTCACCACCCCCTAAAATGTAACAATGTGCCATCAGAGGGGGTGAGCAATCTGATAAGTGTGCCTTTCCATATTATTTATTGAAGAAGATTTCAATTATTTAATGTTATACTGATGCTGGGCAATAATGTTTTAAGTGTATAATGTTGTTGCAATGTTCTTTTATAAATTACTGAGTTTGGTTTTCTTGTTTGATTCCCCAGTTTCCTTCAACGCCACAGGAATGGCAGAATGTGGCATCCCATTTTGCCACCCGTTGGGACTTTCCAATTGTGGAGGGGCTATAGATGGGAAACATGTCCACATCGTGCCACCACCCCATTCGGGGTCATACTATTTTAATTATAAGGGGTTCCATAGTATTGTTTTAATGGTGGTGGTGTCGGCACACTATGAATTTCTCTATGTGGACGTTGGGAAGAATGGCCGGATGTCGGATGGAGGAGTATTTGCCCAGACGGAGTTCTGCCAGCGTCTCCAGAGTGGTGGCCTGGGATTGCCACCTGATGCGGATAACATGGAAGGACTCCCCTTTGTCTTCATAGCAGATGAAGCCTTTGCTCTGAGCAAGCACCTCATGAGGCCATTCCCCCAAAGAACCCTCACCCCGGAGAGGAGGGTTTTTAATTTCCGGCTGGCCAGAGCGAGAAGAGTTGTTGAGAAAGCGTTTGGGATTCTGGCCAGCCGGTTCTGCCTGTTTCAAACATCCATTAACTGGGCGGAATACAAACTTAATTTTATCATTTTAGCGTGCTGCATCCTGCACAACTTTTTGCACAAACATTCAACAAATTATATTGTGCCAGTTGGGCCTGAGGCCGGACTTATCAGTGACAATCTTATGGGCCTGGATACTGTCCGTACTGGCTTGGCCCCCCAAAGTGCCCGTCGAGTTCGAGAGCAATATGTAAATTATTTTATGGGTAGGGGGGCCATTGCAATAGCCCAGAATATCTAAATTATCCAAATAAAAAAATCTTGATGAAATATTGAATTATATTTATTGCTTGCCTTTCTTTTTGGCTTTCTCCTAGGTTATGGTAGAGCACTTGTAGTGCCAAGTGTATTTTCCTTGACTAAATAAGCACCATTGTCACTGAAAACAACTATTTTAAATTTAAACAAACTGATACGGAGCATTGAAATAACAAACCACACATTTAGTTAATTACTAAACAGATGTTTTAATAATCTGTATACATTCACTTATGCATTAGTATAAAATGTTCATAGTCAAAAATATCTCGATATATTTACAAATTTAGAAAAATATAATTAGTTATATTTTTTTTTTATTTTAAAATATATTTTTTTTTATTTGGGTTTTAACAAACAGGCCTCTTTTTTATTTATTTTTTTTATTTTCTTAAAAACAGGCCTCTTTTTGAATTTTTTTTTTAAAAACAGGCCTCTTTTTTAATTTTTTTTTCAAAACAGGCCTCCATTTTTTTTTACATTTCGTTTTTTTATGTTGTTAAACAGGCAGATAATTTACACAAAATACAAAAGAGAAGGCCCAGAATGGGGTCAGCAAACCAGGAAATGAAGGACATGATCAATGTTTTTTGGGTTGAAAAAGGGCATTTAGATTCGACCCAAAACATCAATCATGTCCTTCATTTCCTGCTGCATACGATCCAGCTGATTCCACATTTGATCAATCTCCCTATTCCAGGCCATTATTTGAGCAATTAGTCATTGGGCACTGTCTGTTGTGAAATAGTCACTTGGACCTAAAATTGAATGAAAAAAAGATGTGTTTAGAAATATGCAGACATACATAGTTTACCTTACCATAAGCTGGTGTCTCAGACACTGACCTGGTGGGGTGCCCATGTCGCATACTTCATCAACATCCTCGGGGGTGGCGCTGTTGCTTGAGTCAAGCACAACCAGATCACCTAAAATAGAGTAAAAATTTTACATAAAATAAAAAGGCAGCCATGCATAGATTACCTGCTGGTGTGTCAGACACTCACCGAGGCCAGGCCTCGGGGCGGCAGTGGTGTAGGGGCGGCGCTGCTCCTGCAGCGACTTCGCGGCCGCCACCCCTTTCGTGCTGCCCATTAAAGTCTGTTATGGGCACCAGTGTCCATAGAAAAGATGGCCGCGCCCGCGAGCCGACCACGCAACTGCGCATGCGCCGTTCCGAAGCCGGCCGGGCTCGGGAAAGCTCGTAAGCGCTCGGCCGGGCGGCGCATGCGCAGTAGCGTGATTGCGCCGCCCGGCGCCATTTAAAAAAAAATCGAGAGTAGCTAGCAATGGCAGCGGTGCGGCGGCGGGGGAGAGAGATGACATCTCTCATTGCCCGCACCGCTGTTCCGCCCTCCTTCTGATGGCAGGCAGCATGGCAAGGGACATCCCAATCTGGTGGCAAGTGACATCCCCATCCGGTGGCAGGCAGTGTGGCAAGAGACATCCCCATCTGGTGGCAGGCAGCGTGGAAAGTGACATCCCCATCTGGTGGCAGGCAGTGTGGCAAGGGACATCCCCATCTGGTGGCAGGCAGCGTGGCAAGTGACATCCCCATCTGGTGGAAGGCAGCGTGGCAAGTGACATCCCCATCTGGTGGCAGGCAGCGTGGCAAGTGACATCCCCATCTGGTGGCAGGCAGCGTGGCAAGAGACATCCCCATCTGGTGGCAGACAGCGTGGCAAGTGACATCCCCATCTGGTGGCAGGCAGTGTGGCAAGGGGCATCCCCATCTGGTGGCAGGCAGCGTGGCAAGTGACACCCCCATCTGGTGGCAGGCAGTGTGGCAAGTGACATCTCCATCTGGTGGCAGGCATAGTGGCAAGTGACATCCCCATCTGGTGGCAGGCAGTGTGGCAAGGGGCATCCCCATCTGGTGGCAGGCAGCGTGGCAAGTGACATCCCCATCTGGTGGCAGGCAGCGTGGCAAGTGACATCCCCATCTGGTGGCAGGCAGCGTGGCAAGTGACATCCCCATCTGGTGGCAGGCAGCGTAGCAAGTGACATCCCCATCTGGTGGCAGGCATAGTGGCAAGTGACATCCCCATCTGGTGGCAGGCAGCGTAGCAAGTGACATCCCCATCTGGTGGCAGGCATAGTGGCAAGTGACATCCCCATCTGGTGGCAGGCATGGTGGCAAGTGACAAGAGATGGTGGCAAGTGACACGCTCAGGGCTCCCAATGATTCTGCATTATGGTGAGTTGAACTATTTCATTTTATATTACAATGTAATGATAGAAATAATGTGTTCCAATTATCCTGACACCATAACAACCATGGTGCCGGGGATGATTGAAGCACTAACACCAGCCATTGCCTTGAAAATTTGCCTGCGAAAAATCCTTACCCCTCGTGCACTTACCCTGAAGTATTTTTAGTCTGAAAATAACTGGCTTTAATTGTACAGTGTTCTCGTGTATGGAGATATGTTTTTAATTGACCTATTGTAGAAGTCATCGATAAAGGATGTGGTGTGTGTGTGTGTGTGTGGGGGGGGCAGCATTGAAGGACCCGGCCTTGGGGCGGCAAAGGGAGTAAATCCGGGCCTGTACAAGGTAATAAACAGAAGACGAACATACGACAAGTACTTACTTTTTTTCAGCACTTTACGGATCCATCTGTACTGATCCGGCTCCCGGAGTTTGAGGTCAGACCATCTTTTCCGAATTTGATCTTTCGAGCGCTGTACCTCAAAAGAAACATAATGTCTTCACCAGCTTCGCCATTATTTTGGCTTGTCTCAAATTTGGCCGGGTGTACGGTCCATACTTCCCCTCATAGTCCTTTTTTTAAAGAATTGCCACCATTTCCACCATCTCTTTAAAGGACATATTGGAGGCCTTAAATCTCGGCTTCCCAGATTGTGACGTTCCGGCCTCCGGGCTTTCGTCGCTACCTGAGGTAGTACACACCTGATGTGTCTCCGCCATTATTCACCCCACTACGCACCGTAGAAAGAATGGGCGGAGAATGTGAGTTAAAATTGAACATCAGGGGCGGACGACGCAGGCGGAGTTTCACACATGCACAGTGTATAAAGAGGGGCCTTGCGCACGTGTCGTACGCATGTACGTTCTGTGCGTAGGGTTAAGGGGCGGAGAATATGAGTTCAAATTGAACGTCAGGGGCGGGCGACGTAGGCGGAGTTTCACACAGGCGTAGTGTATAAAGAGGGTTCTTGCGCACGTACATATGTTCTGTGCGTAGAGTCAAGGGCGGGGTATATGCGTAAAGAAAAAGAACATCAGGGGCGGGCCAAGCAGGCGGAGTATTACGCATGTGCAGTGTATAAAACGTTGTTACGTATTGTGTCGTACGTACGTTCTGTGCGTAGGCGATAGTGGACCGGGACGCTACAAAACGAAGGTAATTTTAAATTTATAAATTTGGTCAAAACTTTGTAGCAAGCAGCCTATATGGCTTGACAGATTGATGAGGCCTACATAGGGATAAGATGATGAGGGTTTAGCAGAAACATAAGTGTTATTTGTCTTGTGTCTTTATCTTTTACAGACAATATGAATGCCCAATTTAAAGATCCAGAATTTTTGTCAGCATTCATAGACAAATATAGAGAGATGAGGAATCTGTGGGAGGTCAAACACCCTCAATATTATTTGAAGTATGTCAGGAAGTCAACGCTGGAGAGACTTCTGACATTTGTCCAGACGACCATCCCGGAAGCAACAATGGAGACATTGTTAAAGAAAATTGGGATCTTGAGGAACATGTATAAGAGGGAGCATAACAAGATCCAGGAATCCATGAGATCAGGAGCATCAGCAGATGATGTTTATGTACCCAGGCTGTGGTACTACAATAAAGTACGGTTTCTTGATGACCAGACTGAAGCCAGGGCATCACTTTCAACCCTTCCCTCCACCCCAGCAGAGGCTGATGAGGACCAAGCTGAGTCTTCCATCCTGGATGAACCGGATGTGACTATCTGGAGTCAGGTAAATTAATTTCACAAATATTTACTGTCCTAATATTAATGATGTTAACTGGATGTTATAATTGATTCAAATAATTTTCACCTAAAAATGATGTAGACATATCAATTGACAGTAGTGGCTAAATATGTTTGTCACCTGCTTCAAAAAAATAGGGTGTCTGATTTCTAGACTCTTTTATTAAGAGATGTATTCACATTGAATTAGCTAGCCATGAGAAGCAAATTGTGTGTCATTGATGAACCCAAAAAAAATAAATAAAACTATGTCCCTTTTTTATACACAGGATGAGGGCAGCCAGGAGGAATGTGGGTAAAGTGGCAGGCAGGAGGAGACCGGGCCCATGGACAGCCTGGAGGAGGCCGGATACAGCATCATCCTGGAGGAGGCCGGACCCAGTGTCATCCTGGAGGAGGCCGGACCCAGTGTCATCGAAGCTGAAGAGGCCTATGGGTGCTACTTAGCCAGCAGGCTGTTTAAAATGGAGTGGGGCCAATGCCTCATTTGTGAGAGATGGTTTGGGGAAACAATACACAAGGGGCTGCAGGGCATGCTAACCAGCAACACACAATTACATGAGGCAGCCCCCCTCCTCCTCCTCCTCCTGCCACAGCTCAAACACCAGAGCCACAGCCTCCAAAGAAGGCTGCAGGGAAGGCTGCAGGGAAGGGTGCAGGGCAGCGGAGGAAAGGCTGCAGGGAAGAGAAGAAAGTCATGACCTGGGTTCAGTCTGGTCTGACAGAAGACGCAGGCTGTTGTAGTACCACAGTCTGGGGACATCTATATCATCTGCTGCTGCTGTTGATCTCTGGGATTCCTGGACCAGATTGTGCTCCCTCTTATATGGACTCCTCAAGATCCCAATTTTCTTGTCCACAGACTTTTCCAGCGTTGACTTCCTCTTTATTTTATTTAGACCATGAATAAATGGATATTTGAGTTTATGAAAAGACTTTATGTGTTTTATTTTAAATCATTGATTTATACACAATGTCAAATTAACAAGGGACAACAATCTCCTTGAGATTGCAAAAACAAACAAAAAAAACATTAATAATGTTCTAGTGGTAACTTAAAAAAAAAAATTGATACATAACCAAAAACGGTTCTTTGTGTTAACTTTATGTACAAAATAAAAAAATCACAATAAACAAAAAAATGGTTCTTTGTGGTAAGTTAAAAACAACATTAAAAACAAAACAAAAATGAAAGCAAAATGTATTTGTGTTCAATTTAAGAAATACAAAACTAAAAAAAAAAAAAAATAAAAAAAAAAACAAATAAAAAAAAATGGTTCTTTGTGGTAACTTTACAAACACAAAAATAAATAAATAAATAAAATGGTTCTTTGTGGTAACTTTACAAACACAAAAAAACGCAAAAAAAAAAAAAGCTAGATAAAGATAAAATAAATTTGCCAACAATCATAAAATAAACATCTGGAGAAAATCTAAAATAAAAGATGACTCCACCAAAAAAAAAAAAGTGTAAGAATTATTATTAGTATGGAGACATTGTTTTTAAAAAGAATACTATATCATTTATGAGATCAAAGAGAAAAAGAATCCAGAAATCAGTTTGGGAGAACTCTGTTTGAATATGAACAGCAAAACATCTTTGTTCTTATAGCATTATTAACCACTTCCCGCCCGCCCTATGGCGGATTGACGTCCGGGAAGTGGTTGTGTTATCCTGACTGGGCGTCATATGACGTCCTTCAGGATAACATGCCGCAGCGCGCCCCCGGGGGCGCGCATCGCGGCGATCGGTGGAGCGGTGTGTCAGTCTGACACACCGCTACACTGATCTTGGTAAAAAGCCTCCGGCGGAGGCTCTTTACCACGTGATCAGCCGTGTCCAATCACGGCTGATCACGCTGTCAATAGGAAGAGCCGTTGATCGGCTCTTCCTCACTCGCGTCTGACAGACGCAAGTAGAGGAGAGCCGATCGGCGGCTCTCCTGGCAGGGGGGGTCTGCGCTGATTGTTTATCAGCGCAGCCCCCCCGCAGATCACCACACTGGACCACCAGGGATCACCACTAGGACCACCAGGGAAGGGGCAACATGTGGATGGCCAGGTATGTACCCCATGGCCATCCACATGTGCCCAGTATGCCAAATCTGTGCCAATCAGTGCCCACAAATGGGCACTGATTGGCACAATTATGTTGCAGTGATGCCCAGCAATGCCACCCTTAGGGGCATCACTGCAAACAAGTAATGCCACCAGTGCCACCCATCAGTGTCCATTCATGCCACCTGTCAGTGCCCATCCATGCCCATTAGTGCCCATCTATCAGTGCCCATCCGTGCCCATCTGTGCCAACTATCAGTGCCACCCATAAGTAACCATCAATGCCACCTACAAGTGCCCATCAATGCCACCTATGAGTGCCCATCAGTGCCGCCTATTAGTGCCCATCCGTGCCACCTATGAGTGCCCATCAGTGCCGCATACCAGTGCCACCTATCAGTGCCCATCAGTGCCACCTATCAGTGCCCATCAGTGCCCATCAGTGCCGCCTATCAGTGCCCATCATCAGTGCCCGTCAGTGCCACCTCATCAGTGCCACCTCATCGGTGCCACCTCATCGGTGCCACCTCATCGGTGCCCATCAGTGCCGCCATATCAGTGCCCGTCAGTGCAGCCATATCAGTGCCCGTCGTTGAAGAAAAAAACGTACTTATTTACAAAAAGTTTTAACAGAAACAAAGAAAAACTTGTTTTTTTTTCAAAATTTTCTGTCTTTTTTTATTTGTTGCGCAAAAAATAAAAACCGCAAGGGTGATCAAATACCACCAAAAGAAAACGGAAAATTGTATACTCACCTTTCCGTAATTTTCCTTTCCTGTCGCATCTTCATGGCAGCATACACGTTGGGTTGTGACTCCGCCTCCACAACCTGATAGGACCACATAGCTATAAATTAGAGAGCAGGCACCTGCCCCAGTATTCTCCGTAAATATACACACATGTCACCTCAGAGGGTGGGTGATTGTATGCTGCCATGAAGATGCGACAGGAAAGGAAAATTACGGAAAGGTGAGTATACAATTTTCCGTTTTCCTGTCGCATCATGGCAGCATACACGTTGGGGAGTAACTCGCCAAACTGGGTGGGAGTGCAAAAAAAAAATCAAATTTATTGAGAAGAATTGGCCTGTATGACGGCCCTCCCGAATTCCACTGCTGCTAAGCGTGCAGCGTCTATTTTGTAATGGGAAATGAAGGTGTTTCTTGAAGACCAAGTGGCCGCTCTACAAATGGTTTCCGCCGAAACTTTACAGTAAGCTGCCCATGAAGTAGCCATTGCCCTGGTGGAATGCGCTCTAAGGTCTTCCGGGATTTGCAAGGTGCTTAAAGAGTAGGTCTTCTTGATGGTTTTCACGAGCCATGAGGCGATGGTACGGGCAGAGGCTGCCTGGCCCTTCCTGAACCCATGTGGGATGACTAAGAGGTTCTCGCATCTCCTGAACGACTTGGTCACCGAGAGGTAATGCAGAACGTTGCCCCTAACATCCAGGGGATGAGGAACGCCCTGATCTGTGTTCAAAGCCGGAAGATCAATCTCCTGGTTAAAGTGAAATGCAGAAGAGACCTTCGGGATAAACTTGTCTGAAGGTTTTAGGGTTAACCTGTCTGGGTAAATCATCAGGTATGGTTCCTTGATAAGTAAGGCTTGCATTTCCGAGACCCTCTTCGCTGAAGTGATGGCAATCAGGAATGAGACTTTTAGAGTCAGGTCCCAGAGGGAGGTATTTTCCAGAGGGGAGAATGGTTCTCCGGATAGAATTTGCAGGACAGTTGATAGGTCCCATGTTGGAAATGAAGGCTTTCTGGGAGGCCTTAGCTTCAGGCATGCTTTCTGGAACTGAACTACAAGAGGGTTGAGTGCCCATCTAACCCCCGTCAGAGCAGAGATGGCAGAGACTTGGACCTTTAGGGTGCTAGATCTAAGGCCTTTGTCTAGGCCTGACTGTAGAAACTCAAGCACTTGTATTGCTGATGGGGAAGACGGATCCCAACCTTGTTCCTGAGCAAAGGAAGAGAACTTCCCCCAGACTCGCTCATAGGTGTAATTCGTGGAAGATTTCCTGGCTAAAAGCAGGGTTTCGACTACCTTCTGTGAACAGCCCTGATCTAGGAACCTAGACCTTTCAGTCTCCAGGCCGCTAGGTGCAATCTCTCTGGATTCGGATGCAACAGCTGGCCCTGGGTTAGTAGATCCGCTGTCACCGGAAGAGGAATTGGATCCGCTGTGCTCAGTTGTAGGAGGGTGGTGAACCAAGGTCTCCGTGGCCAGAAGGGAATCACAGCCAGTACTAGAGCTGCTGAGTGTTTGAGCCTCAGAAGGAACTTGGCAATCAGTGGCGTTGGTGGAAAGATATAACCTAGGCGAAAGTTCCAGGTATGCTGGAGACAATCTGTTCCCTCCGCTGAGGGGAAGGGGTTCCTCGACAGAAACCTTTGACATTTCCTGTTTTCTGGTGTTGCTGCGAGGTCTATGTCTGGATGACCCCATGTCTGGCATATGAGGGCGAAGGCCTGCGGGCTTAGACACCACTCGTTGTTGGAAACGAATGTTCTGCTGAGAGAGTCCGCCAGTTCGTTCTGAATTCCCGGAATATACGTCGCCTTCAGGTCCTGCAGATTCAGTTGAGCCCACTGCATCACCGGACCAACTTCCCGCATCATGGAGATGCTCTTGGTACCCCCCTGCCTGTTGATGTAGGCCACAGCCACTCGGTTGTCCATTTGAATCAGGACCTGTTTCCCTCTCAGAAGAGAGCTGAACGCCAAGAGGGCTTGGAAGGCTGCCTTCATCTCTAGGACGTTTGACACAACATCTCTGGTTCTGAAGTGCCAGCGGCCCTGAGCTGCATAATGTAGGTAGTGTGCCCCCCATCCCTCCAGACTGGCGTCCGAAGTCACTACCTCCTGATGGAGAGTGACTATCTGTTTGCATCTGCTGAGGTTGCCGGGGTGGATCCACCACCGTAGAGATAGTCTGGCTTCTTCCGAGATGCGAATCGGTTGGGACATGGACCATCCGTCCCACTGGCGCAGGAAGGAGGCTTGCAGAGGTCTGGTATTCCATTGCGCCCACCTGACCATTGGAATGGTTGCTGATAAGGACCCCAGCAGGCTGAGGTATGCTCTGGCCGGTAAGTAAGATGCTGGAACCACATCTTTCACCTTCTGAACTAGTAGGGACAACTTCTCCCTCGGTAGCTCTACCGTGTTGGCCCGGGTATCCAGCTCGGCTCCCAGGAAGACCATCCTTTGGGTAGGCTGAATGTTGCTCTTCTGCCAGTTGATTATCCAACCCAGCCTCGTTAGGGTGGAAACTAAGATCTCGCGATGTTGCACGAGTGATTCCTGGCTGTTTGAGAGGAGAAGAATGTCGTCCAGGTAATGGTGGACCCTTAGACCCTTCTCCCTCAAAAAGGCTATTACTGGTAGCAGAACCTTTGTAAATGTCCTGGGTGCCGTAGAGATCCCGAAAGGGAGGCTTCGAAATTGAAAGTGTTCCTGGCCCACCGAGAACCGTAGGAACTTCTGGAATGCCGTGTGAATTGGAATGTGTAGGTAGGCATCCTGGAGATCTATGGAGAGCATCCAGTCTCCCAAGTTTATGGCCTGGAGGATAGACTGCAGGCTTTCCATCCTGAACGACTCCACTTTGATGGACCTGTTGAGTTTCTTCAGGTCTAGAACCGGCCGAAAGTCCCCTGACTTCTTCTTGACGAGGAATAGTGGAGAATAGAATCCTCTGCCTCGTTGTGTTGGCGGAACCTCTGTTATTGCTTGCTTTTGAAGCAGCTCTAGGATATAGGTTAGAAGGGATAACCTCTTCTCCCCGGGAGGAGGAATACGGGTTGGGTAGAAATGATCTCTTGGAGGTCGATTTTTGAAGGCCCATCTGTGGCCGAAACTGACGGTGGCCAGGGTCCAGGTATCGTGTATGGTTTCCGTCCAAACCAGCCTGAAACTGAAGAGCCTTGCTCCCACTACTGCTGGCCGGACGGGCGCACCTTCAAAAAGGCTTCTGGTCACTGGGAGCGGAGGTCTTAGGTTTTTGGAACTTCATAAAGGAGGTTTGAGGGTTCTTCCAGTTCCTTCTATACTCCTTCCCTGGTCTGTACGCTTTCGCGTCTCTATACCTTTCTGGGAGGTTCCGCTTAAAGGGAGGAGGTCTCTGTTTGGGCCTCCTATCTGAGGGAATGAGCCCGGATTTCCCACCAGTTACTTTGGAGATGGCCGTATCTAACTTTGTCCCGAAAAGGTGCTCACCGTCAAACGGAATACGGCACCAGTTGGACTTGGATGCCGGATCCGCCGTCCAGGGCTTCAGCCACAAGGCTCTTCTGGCCATCACTGAGGCCAACATAGATTTTGAGGCAGACCTGATAGTGTCAACTGAGGCCTCAGCCACGAAATCACCAGCCAGGCTTAACTCTTGTAATGCCTTCACAATTTTCTCTTGGTCTGCCCCCTCTAATACCAGCTTCTCCGTGTTTGAAGACCAACTCGAGATGGCCCTTCCTACTGCCGCGAGTGCTATCGCAGGCCTGCATGCACCTCCGGCCGAAAGGTAAGCCCGCTTGAGATCCGTGTCGATCTTCCGGTCAAGAACGTCTCTAAACGTAACCGCATCTTCTAGCGGGAGGGTAACATGCCTGGCAAGGCGCATTAAGGATGCGTCCACTACCGGAGGGGATACCAGAGGGTTCACTTTAGGTTCCTTGAGTGGGTACAGTTTCTGGAGTCTGTTGTTCAGACTAGATTTTTTCTCTGGCCGCTGCCACTCTTCTTTGATTAAATCCTCCAGTTCATCAATGAACGGAAAGGTTTCAGGCTCCTTTTTAAGCTGCGGAAAATATTTCCTCTGCTTTGGCTGGACATCCTGGGGTTCCTCCCATCCTATTGCCTCCTTGACCGATTTAACAAACGGTTCTATGAGGCCAAAGTCGAATCCTGCCGACACCTCCAGGCCTTCATTATCAGATAGGGAGTCTTGCTCCTTTGATGTGCTGGCCCGGGCTGGAGAGGTAATGGTGGAAAGATCCACATCCGGTATTGAGGCCTGAGGGGCTGAGTCCCCGACTTCTGAGGCTCTCTCTCTTGTGGCCTCTTCTAGGCATCTCCCAATTTACCCGGAAGCGCCGCCGCACCACAGATCCAGCATGCGTTTCCAGCAGGACGGGCATGGCGTGCAGGGGAGCGGTGTCTACGTGAGGACGACCTTCTGTGGCGGGATCGACCATGCCGAGAACGTGATCTGGAGCGGCTTCTTCTGCGACTTCCTCTTGAGCGACTCCTCCTATGGTAGGAGCGGCTTCGTCTGTGTCTAGAGCGACTTCTCCTGCGTGAGGATTCTCTATGTCTTGACGCAGACGTTCCTGAGGACCTGGTAGGGCTGACCAATTTAGGTAGCGTTAGAAATGCTCTCTTTTTCAATCTTCTTACTTACCCACTTCTTCCCCCCCTTACCTAGTCGGCTGGCGGTGATCTGCCGGGGCAGCGGTCTCCATGGTGAAATAGGATGGAAACCTGCAAGGGAAAAGATAAGCAGCAATATAGAAGCTGACTCAGCTGGCAGTGGGGGGGGGGAGGGGGGGGTTAAGACCCACCTTTGTAGAGCGTTTCTCTTGCTGTAGATCGCGGGGCAGGCTTTCTATAGCGTGCAGAGACCATCAGCAGCTTCCACAGCAATGCTGTGGTTTTTAAATCTGCCGCCATTAGCGTCGGACGCCCGCGCATGCGCAGTAGCGCCGCGAGGCGCCCGGCGCCATCTTGGAGACTGGAAACAGCTCAGCAGCGCCCAGAGAGCCGTACTGCGCATGCGCGAGGACGCCGAGAACGCTCGGCGGTCCCCCCACACACTGCATGGACCACAGAGCCCAGCAGGACACCCCAGGTATGCCAGAAAGGGAGAGGGGAAGAGGGGGGGGGGGAGGGGGAACATGGAGACCGCTGCACACAATGAAGCCTGTTTAAGGCTTACTTTCTTGAGGCCATAGAGATGGTTCCCTGGCCAATCCTCCAGCAAGCCTGTTTAAGGCTTTTGTGGGCTGTCTGCACTTGAAGCCTGTTTAAGGCTTGTCTTCTGGCAACAGTTTAAGATGAGATGAGTGCCCCTGAGACCACCAGAGTGGGGCTCCTTCCATTTAGCTCATTTAGAGGCTGTACAAGAAGGACTTCCACCCAGGAGAGGCTAGAACCTGGCTGGGGCGAAGCGGTAAGGGGGTGCTGATCCGTGCGTCCTGACAGGTGAGGAAAAATAAGAGAATACTGGGGCAGGTGCCTGCTCTCTAATTTATAGCTATGTGGTCCTATCAGGTTGTGGAGGCGGAGTCACAACCCAACGTGTATGCTGCCATGATGCGACAGGAAAGCTCTATTTGTGGGAACAAAATGATAAAAAATTTGTTTGGGTACAGTGTAGCATGACCGCGCAATTGTCATTCAAATTGCGACAGCGCTGAAAGCTGAAAATTGGGCTGGGCGGGAAGGTGTCTAAGTGCCTGGTATTGAAGTGGTTAAAGAAGACATTAATGCGCTGCATTCAATGATCACAGATTTTGCAGCGTGAGGAATGTGCTACCTACAATACGAACACTAGTTTTACTAGACCGAGTGCTTCCGTTTAGTTTTTGCTTATGAGCATGCGTCGTTTTTTTTGTCCATCGGACTAGCATACAGACGAGCGGATTTCTGGGTCCGGCGTAGTTACGACGTAAAGATTTGAAGCATGTTTCAAATCTAAAGTCCGTCAGATTTGAGGCTGCAAAAGTCCGCTGAAAGTCTGCTGAAAGTCCGGGGAAGCTCACACACGATCGGATTGGCAGCCAGCTTTAGTCCGTCGGCGTCCGTCAGACTTTTGTAGACGAAAAGTCCGACCGTGTGTACGCGGCATTAGGGAAAAGGGTGTGGATCCCACATTAATATCGCAAATTATCAAATAGCACAAATCCACGAACAAAAAACACTATTAGGATATGGGATGGTTTGAGTAGATTATATCACTGGCAATATAACTCCCCTTTAATTTCTTTACTAAAACACAAATTATTTTAAACCTGGGAAAGATGAGCACATGTATTTTATTAGATGGGCAAAGAAGGATGACATAACTTTACAAGATGTAATGACGGGAAATAGATTATGCACTTTCTCTGAATTAACACAAAAATGGGGAAACAGACCACTAGATATGCACAAATACAGCACTTTTCACAGACACTCCCCCAGAGTATATCTAAAATATAGCTAGAAGAAACAGAACCTAAATACCCACCCTATTTGGGGAAATGGGAAGAGGAAATAGGTGACCTGCGGGATGAGGAACATAAGTGTAAGATTCTTAGGGTAGCATTCTCTACCTCTAGGGATATTAAGACAATAGAAATGTGTTATAAACTGATGTCCCGCAAATAGTACAGAAGTATAGTGTAGAGACCTCACCAACATGCTGGAGGGGATGTGGCACCCTGGGGACCTTTGCACACCTATGGTGGGACTGCGTGAAGATCCAGCCTTATTGGGAAAGGATCATAGATAACATTTATCAAATAACAGGAGAGCATGTGCGGAAAGAGCCGTGGATATGTCTGTTCTATGATACGGATAGGGCAGTAGCTCAATACAAGAATACCTTGATACCCCACCTTCTGAATGCAGCCAAAAGCCTGATCCCCCCTCAATGAAAGAATGGATAGTAAAAATAGATTGGTTGAGATCAATAGAAGAAACAATACATAGAAGTGAAGACTCCATGGAAACATATAACAGTGTATGGGAGAGGTGGCTAGAGTTTAAAAAAAATCATCAGAATATATGATGAGGGTAGAGTGATAAGAGGAGTCATGAAGGTGGATTCATGGGGGGTGGGGAGAGGGAGAGGGAGAGGGAGAGAGAGATGGTTATGGGATTTAATTATCTACTAAACTTTGAATTTTTCTTTTCAGGTTTTGTGATTAGGGATAGTATGTCTAATATAGGATTAATTCATTGAAAATGTAAGGCGGAGATATCAACTTTTGTAGAAATGTAATAACAAGGCTGTTTAACCAGAATAACCTATACCAATAAAAAGAGAATATACAAAAAAACAACCTGACAGAACTGCAGAGGATCTGCAAGGAGGAATGGCAGAGGATCCCCAAATCCAGGTGTGAAAAACTTGTTGCATCTTTCCCAAAAAGACTCATGGCTGTATTAAATCAAAAGGGTGCTTCTACTAAATACTGAGCAAAGGGTCTGAATACTTAGGACCATGTGATATTTCAGTTTTTCTTTTTTAATAAATCTGCAAAAATGTCAACTACTCTGTTTTTCTGTCAATATGGGGTGCTTTGTGTACATTAATGAGGAAAAAAATGAACTTATAATTACAGCCATTTGCTAAAACCATTTAACAAAGAGTGAAAAATTTAAGGGGGTCTGAATACTTTCCGTCCCCACTGCAACATGGACTGACCAGACTGTAAATATATTTTCTGAATCAAAAAGGGTCCTTGCAGGCTCCTCAGTGCTAGGTTTAGCTAACTATGACATGCCATTTGTGCACATAGTAGACTCAAGAGAAGGACATATGACTTCAGTGTTGACCCAGGATCATGGTGGATGACAGAGACCGATAGCTTACTATTCTACCAAACTAGATCGTGTTGCAAGAGCGCTGCCACCCTGTGTACAAACCTTAGTGGCAGCAGCGGAGGCAATCAAAGCCTCTGCTTCCGTAGTATTATAACCACCCTCTCACTCTCAAGGTACCACATGCAGTATCTGTGATCCTATTACAGCAAAAATCTCCCATCTCAACCCAGCCAGACATTTGTATGACTGTACTACTGACACTACACTTGACAATTGAGAGGTGCACCACCCTCAATCCCTCCACATTATTGCCAATCCCAACTGATGGTGAACCTCATGACTGCACTGCAGCTATAACTGAGAAGGTGCTACCTAGAAAAGACCTGAGTGACGTACCATTAGCCAACCCTGACATGATACTTTATGTGGACGGCTTTAGCAAAAAGAACCTTGATGGCACTTGTGCAACAGGGTATGCTGTAGTCTCAGACTCAACCATACTTGAGGCCAAACCTTTACCAAGACACTATTTAGCACAGGCTGCAGAGCTTGTTGCCCTTACAAGAGCATCCATACTCTCCAAAAGTAAGGCAGTGACGATCTACACATACAGTCACATAGTTGCCAACATTGTAAAAAAAAAAGTGGGACACTTTTGTGTCTGTAGGCGGAGCCATACAATAATTAGGGGGCAGGGCATTCATTTGCAGGCGTGGCTTAGAAAAAATATACAAGTGCCACGCTGAAGCGCGTCGCGGCGAAAAATGGGCGTGGTTTATGCACCATAGTGGGCGTGGCTTAAATGGGTGTGGCTCAAGAGGGTGTGGTTAGAGTCTGAGATGAATGAGGAATAGAGAGGGAGAGAGAGGGAGAGAGAGGGAGAGGGGGGAGAGGGATCAGAGGGGGAGAGGGAAATGACGGGACAGCAGCCCCAGATCCTACACAATAAAAATGTGTATTCTAGAAAGTTTAACAATCAGCAGATAAAGATACTCCAAACATCTAGTGTTAGCACTTCAATCATTCTGGCACCATGGTTGTTATGGTGTCAGGATGATTGAAGCGCATTATTTCTATTATTACATTGTAATATAAAATGAAATCATTCAACTCACCATAATGCAGAATCAGTGGGATCCCTGAGCGTGTCACTAGCCACGTCGCCTGCCACCAGCCGTCCGTCCTTGCGTCAGATGTCCCAGCAGAGTCCATCCTTGCATCAGGTGTCCCAGCAGAGTCCGTCCCTGCATCAGGTGTCCCAGCAGAGTCCGTCCTCGCATCAGGTGCCCCCAGCGGAGCCCCCCTTACATCAGGTGTCCCCAGCGGAGCCCCCCTTACATCAGATATCCCCAGCGGAGCCCCCCCTCACACCAGGAGTCCCCGGCGGAGCCCCCCTCACATCAGGTGTCCCTGGCAGAGCCCCCCTCACATCAGGTGTCCCCAGTTGAGCCCCACTCACATCAGGTGTCCCCAGTTGAGCCCCCCTCACATCAGGTGTCCCCAGTGCAGCCCCCCTCACATCAGGTGTCCCCGGCGGACCCCCCCTCACATCAGGTGTCCCCAGTGGAGCCCCCCCTCACATCAGGTGTCCCCAGTGGAGCCCCCCTTGCATCAGGTGTCCCCAGTGGAGCCCCCCTTGCATAAGGTGCCCCCAGCGGAGCCCCCCCTCACATCAGGTGTCCCCGGCGGAGCCCCCCCTCACATCAGGTGTCCCCAGTGGAGCCCCCCTCACATTAGGTGTCCCCAGTGGAGCCCCCCCTCACATTAGGTGTCCCCAGTGGAGCCCCCCCTCACATTAGGTGTCCCCAGTGGAGCCCCCCCTCACATCAGGTGTCCCCGGCGGACCCCCCCTCACATCAGGTGTCCCCAGTCACAGAACCCCCCTTGCATCAAGTGTCCCCAGTGGAGCCCCCTCACATCAGGTGTCCCACAGCGGTGCACCCCCCCCTACCTCAGAGGTGTCCTAGTAGTGTCCGCAGCATGGCTAGAACCCCCGCCCCTTTCCATATCAGACTGGCAGCAGGGCGGGGGGGTAGGCGGCGATGCAGGAGCTCCGTCTAGCCCCCCCCAGCCGTCTTCCTGAACTTCATTAAAATGGCGGCCGGCGGAGACAATGTCTCCGCCGGCCGCGTACCTCTAGCAGCGGCGATAATCGTGAAGAACCGGATTTCTCGGGATATTTACCGGGACACCACAAATTCGGGAATGGTGTCCAAGTCCCGGGAAATCTGGGACAGTTGGCAACTATGCAGTCAGTATGCTTTTTCCACAGTACATGTATTCGCACAGCAATGGAAGAACAGGGGAATGGGGACTACTACAGGGGACTACCTAAGTCACTATACAGGTATGCTGCAGTATTGACACATGGAGTAACCCATGTGTCAAGCGGAGGGATGTTCGCTATGTTAAATAAAGTTTGTACAACATATGGATTTACAAACTACTCAAAAACATTTTTGTTTACAATGTATATGTGCCAAGAACAACCCACAAGGAGCGATAAGACCCCAGAAAGGTAAATTTCCAACACTACAATATCCTTTTCAGCACATATGTATGGATTTTGTAGAGCTAGACAAATGTGAGAGGAAAAAGTATTGTCTAGTAATCATAGATGCACTAACAAAGTGGGTAGAAGTATTCCCCACAGGGAATGCAGATGCACATACTGACGGTTTGAGGCATCCAATGTACATTGGGGGTATATTTCCACACCCAGGTGAGACATCTGCAGTGTACAGCCGTTCATAGTAATAAATGTCTGTATGCAGGTATATGCCCCCCTTGCATTAACTCCTGCACCAATTTAAATCCTGGAACATGGCTTTAGCACGTTCTGGAGTTTACACATGTATAAGGTTAGGCAAGGACAGCATGTACAGTGTGTTTAGAAAAGAATCACATTTTATTGCTTTGCAGCCTGAAATGAAGACACATTTTTTTGTTTTATCCAGCAGTATTTACTAGTGCAACTTATGTCAGAAAAAACACTAAAAAAAAAAACAAACAGGTTGAAGAGTGGAGTAAAATGGTACAGTGTGCATTCAGATCATACATTAATACCTCGTTAAATAGAGGCAAATTATAAAATCTTGTTGCGATGGTACATGGTGCCAGTGAGGGTAGCAACCTATATCCCGGGGGCCTCCCTGCAGTGCTTCAGAGGATGTGACATGGATGGCCCATGTTCCACATATGGTGGACATGCTCGAAAGTGCGGAGGTTCTGGATACGCACATACAACTTCATATACTTATTGACGCAAGTGAACCTCATTAAATCACCTCTGCAGGCACTGTTGGAACTCTCAGTGGAGGGGACATCAAAACATATGAGGAGACTCATAGCCTTCATATTTGTAGCAGCAAGAATATCCATAGCCAAATCTTGAAAGTCACCTATGGTCCCTTTCCACCTGCTGAAATCTAAACGATCATGGATAATGGTAAATGAACGCCTATCGACAATTTTGAACGCTAAAATTGCTTTGTTTGACAAAATATGGGACCCTTGGATTAAATAACTTTCAGATGCATTACGAGATGGAATTGGCTCTGGAGTGCTCTTCTCCGGGCTAGAGTGCACTACTCTCTATTTCTTCTTTCTCTCGTTCTTCGATCTGAATTTGCCTCTCGATGGGTCCTCAGACCAATTGTGGTCTCTGGGACTATACAGGATTTAAGTTTAAAGGTTGCATCAAGCAGATGTAGCAGAGGGGGGAAGGGGATTCACCCCTCAAAGTTTTCCCTGTTATTCATTGAAATAAATCTGTGAAGTACCGAGAGCGAGAAGAGGTATTCTGGAATCAAGACTATATTATATACAGTTGTGCTCATAAATTTACATTCCCTGGCAGAATTTATGATTTCTTGGTCATTTTTCAGAGTTTATGAATGATAAACACAAACACTTTTCTTTCACTCATGGTTAGTTTGGCTGAAACCATTTATTATGAAGCAACTGTGTTTATTCTTTAAATCATAATGACAACAGAAACTACCCAAATGACCCTGATCAAAAGTTTACATACCCCAGTTCTTAATACCGTGTATTGCCCCCTTTAACATCAATGACAGCTTGAAGTCTTTTGTGGTATTTGTGGATGAGGCTATTTATCTTCACAGATGGTAAAGCTGCCCATTCCTCTTGGCAAAAAGCCTCCAGTTCCTGTAAATTATTGGGCTGTTTTGCATGAACTGCACGTTTGAAATCTCCCCAGAGTGGCTCAAGGATATTGAGGTCTGGAGGCTGAGATGGCCGCTCCAGAACCTTCACTTTATTCTGCTGTAGCCAATGACAGGTCAACTTGGCCTTGTGTTTTTTTTATCATTGTCATGTTGGAAAGTCCAAGTACGTCCCATGCGCAGCTTCCTGGCTGATGAATGCAAATGTTCCTCCAATATTTTTTAATAACATACTGCATTCATCTTGCCAGTGGTGTCACTATGAGGGGGCGGGGGGTGCGGTCCGCACCAGGGTGACACCCGCCAGAGGGGTGACACCAGGGCTTTTTTCAGCTGGAACATGGCGGAAGAGAGTTCTGCCATCTCCATCACTGCCCTGTGCTTTCCGTTCAGTACTGTCACTTCTAAACACAGAAGCCAGGCTTCTGTATTTAGAAGTGACACAGCGCTCCTGTCCAGCCAGCTGCCTGTCACACTAGAGCCGAGGAGGGGAAGCTTTTGCTAGGTGGCTCCTCCCTGGCTCTGACATGTCTTACAGGTCATGAGAGGAGCCTGGGAGGAGGGACATTTCTCTCAATGGCTTGAGCCGTGCTGTATCTGAGGTCTGTGTTCACAGGGGAGAGTTTAATATGTGCTAATTGTACAGGAAGGGGGATGGGGGTCTGTGTTGGGAGGGGGAAGGCAGTTCTGTCCAGGAAGACGATTCGGTGGTGGAAATCTGCACCCACCTACACCATGTACCTACCTAAACGCTGTACCTAACTGCACTTTGTACCCTGTACTTACCTGCACCCTGTACCTATCTGCACCCACCTGAACTCTGCACCCACCAGAATTCTGCACCTTGCACCCACCTGAACTCTGCCCTCTCCACCCACCTGAATTCTGCACCTTGCTCCCACCTGAACTCTGCACCCTGCTCCCACCTGAACTCTGACTCTGGATGTAGCACCCTCATAGTATTTAATGACTCTTAAGGACCCTCCCACACCCAGCTGCTGTGGCAAGCTCAACCACCCACCCCCCTACTTCGGGAAAGTTGTGGAGCGTGGTTGAGTTCCTGCACCTTTTCTCTGAGAAGAATGCCCTGGGTGACACTATCAATTAGCACTGCGGCAGGCTGGGGGGGGCTGGGTTTGGGGGTGACGTGAGAGGCACACAATGCGGTAGCCTGCTCAGTGAAATACTGCCTGTCATGCTGGGGGGGTGACGCCATGTTTTACGGCACCAGGTGACACTAACCCTAGTGACGCCACTGCATCTTGCCATCAATTTTGACCAGATTTACTGTGCCTTTGTAGCTCACACACCCCAAAACATCAGCGATCCACCTCCGTGTTTCACAGTAGGAATGGTGTACCTTTCATCATAGGCCTTGTTGACTCCTCTCCAAAATGGAGCATTTATGGTTATGGCCAAAAAATTTTGGTCTCATCACTCCAAATGACTTTGTGCCAGGTTTGAGGCTTGTCTCTGTGCTGTTTGGCGTATTGTAAGCAGGATACTTTGTGTCATTTGCGTATGTAGCGCTGGTAGATTTGTGATCTACCATCTGATAGGTAAATTTAGTGAATTGCTCGTTATAGGAAGTTAGATTTGCCTCTGTTTCAGCTTGGCTGATGTTGCGTGTGGTTCCACATTGTGCCGGTGGGTGTCGTTGTCACCATTGGCGGGTGTTGGAAAAGCAACATGTTAAAGCGGATGAGTGCTCCTCTGTCCCGGAGACAACTCGGTGGAGGTGGTCCTCAGAGTTGCATTCTGGGAGAGGGTATTTATGGGACAGACACCATGTTCTGGGGTTTGTTTTCAGCCACCTGCTGGCCCTCCTGGCCGACAGGTATGTGTTAGAGTACTACCTCATGGTCCTCCGTTCCGGAGGCCCGTGTCGCTGTGGCGCATGGGTGGGCCCAGAAGCCTGTCTGGGGCCTACCACAGCAGCCGAGGAATGGTCCTGAGCTGTCTATCCAGAGTGAAGAAGCTGGACAACCGAGGAGATCCCAGGGGAGGACCCGTCATGGAAGGATCAGAGTGCTGGTCTGGAGAGGGGCCTGGTGACTCGGTTGGAGGATGTATCCTAAAGTAATCCTACAGCATAGTACTGCCGGGTTGGCTTAGAGGTCCAATTACGGTGTCTGACATTCATCGCAAACCAATACATCCTGTGGCAGAGGATCGTACAGGTTTATTTCAAGCAAGTCTGTGGCAGAGACTTTTGTTCGTGCTACGTACTGGCTGCTAGGCAAGTGAGAGAGGCCTATCCAGGCGAGCAAAGATCGTGTCCCAAAAAAGGGGATTGCATTCAATTACAGTAGTCAACTTTAGAGGATTTTCTAAAGAAACCTAAAGAAAGGTATTTGAGCTTCCCTACAGTTTTCCTCCTGCCTCTTTTGTGCTACTTCCTTCGTTACTTGGTTCAATAAAGCATTGAAAACGTACTCAAGTGTTGGTGCTTATATCGTCTAGAGGTAAACTCAACGGAACCCTAGACCCGGTGCAACAGAGGTATCGAGAGTGAAGGCAACAGCCCGCTTAAACCAGCACCAGCTCCACCGAGAGTTAGTGCTACATGTGGGAGCGTCGTCCGGGATTTGTTGACCATCAATTCTCGCAACCCAGAGAGGTGTTTCACCGGGAGTTTACGGTGAGAGCTGGACTTTGTCAATTTTTCAGGAAGAGAAGAGGTTAAATGTTGCAGGACTTTATTTCTGAATGCGTAGGCGGCGGGCGCCAGTGAAGGCCCGGGAGCTATGCAATCACAACAAGTGGGAGGAGTCTACCCTACTTGATACCGCATGGGACGCGTGTATGTGTTTGGCGCCAGAGAAGAAGAGAGGCCTCGTGATCATGCTGAGAAGATCAGAGTGTGGCCATGTCTTCTTCAGCGATGCAGCCAATTATGGGACCAACAATGTTCCCTGCAAGCACTGTGTCGAGTGTTGGACTGGCCGGAACCCCGCTTATGGACACTGGTGTTCGTCTGAAGCCACAGGGAAGGTTTGTTCTGTATACCTCAGGAGATATTGAGGGACTGGGCATGATCTGCCACCGATGTGAAAGACTGGCCGTACATCTCCGTTCATTTGGTCGATGTCCGCAATGTGGAGAGTATTTGTTTGTGGTGGAGCAACCTACCATGTCACCCCGTGCTTATCGAATGGATTGGGCAACAGGTATCGCCACAGTAGAAGCTGCTACTACTACGGAGAGAGAACGGCAGGCCACCAAATTGCCTGTTGTTGCCGAGAATGTTCCGGAGAGAGACACTGCTGTCGCCGTCTCATCAACGGACATTGCTTTGAATTCTGTGTCCACCACGCCTGTCTCTGTTGTACCTGTCCAGAGGAAGGTGGGAAATGTGAAGGCTTCCCATGGCTGTGGCCGAGGCCTACCCCAGAGACTACCCGAACCGGATCCAAAGTCCACGACGGGAACGGGTAAGCAGCTGATGGGGATGTATCTGGGACTGTTGATAAGTATCTGCCAGCAGAAGAACTGGGAGATTCGGAAATAGAATCCTTGTCGGATCTTTCCGGTGGTGATGACCTATTTGAGACTATGTCACAAGAGATGTTATGGCCACAAGGTGAAGATGTTGCCTCTGCTATGACTTTCCCTGAATGGACAGCCCTGAGTTCTGGGAAGACGTCACCCTGTGTGGAGCCACACAGCACTGTAAATGAGACATTGTCAAAAGTTGTTAGTTCACTTCAGACACCGGCTGGGTCTATGGTGAGCAAATCATTGGATTAATGTGTGCCTCCTGGCATGGGGAAAAAACAGATTCTTGCCCAAACTTGCACGTTTGCAGAGAATGTTGAATAAGCGTGTAGCTACAGAATATGGCTTGGAGTACCCTTATGTCCCTCAGGACATAATGCAAGTGATTGAAGTTAACCAGGAACTTTGGTACAGTGAAGCTGTTTGGGACTATTTGTCTGTGCCTAAGCCTTTCCGAAAGACTGGATGTTCTGTTAAAAAGGATGAACGTTTTAGTGGATGTTTTATGCACTGGAACTTCGGTCGGCACATCTATGCTGACAAAGTAGTTATCTGCAGGCCCGGAAAAGAGGACGTTGTATATTTCATTACCACAGTGGATAAACTGGGAAAGACACTGACCTTGCAAGATCCCCGGTTTTATTGGTGATTATGGACAAAAGAACTTGAGTTAGTTAGTTAGTGTCAGTATAAAGAGATCTTCGTGGTCAACATCTGGATATTCATCTCAGTGTTTCAAATCCAAGGGCTTCTTTTTGCTAGCCAGATTTCTTTCATTTGAAAAAAAAAATAAAATTTATACAGGGATGGACGCCTAAAGATTATTTTTGATATAGATTATGGGAAGAGAGTCTTATTTTTAGATGAGGCTTTGCTCCTGAAGTTGTACAGGATATATGTGTGTTAATATGCTTTCCTTTTCAGGAACCATTTGATCCTCTATCAAGCTGTTATGATTTTCAGCTAGACAGTGAGGTTATGTACAGTCATAGGATGGTTTTGTTTACGGACGTGAACATATTGTTTTATAGATGTTAATCTTATAATGTCTTTCCTTCTTTATCTAATCCAAGTTTTAAGCTCAAATACCTACTCCCAGGCTTGGGAGTTATTATCATTATTTTTGGACAGACGTTGGGGGCAACGTCTTTTGTAGTGGGGGGAGTATGTAGCGCTGGTAGATTTGTGATCTACCATCTGATAGGTAAATTTAGTGAATTGCTCGTTATAGGAAATTAGATTTGCCTCTGTTCCAGCTTGGCTGACATTGCGTGTGGTTCCACATTGTGCTAGTGGGTGTCGTTGTCACCATTGGTGGGTGTTGCAAAAGCAACGTGTTAAAGCGGATGAGTGCTCCTCTGTCCCGGAGACAACTCAGTGGAGGTGGTCCTCCGAGTTGCATTCTGGGAGAGGGTATTTATGGGACAGACAAAATGTTCTTGGGTTCGTTTTCAGACACCTGCTGGCCCTCCTGGCCAACAGGTATGTGTTAGTGTCATGAACGTTCGTCCTGTTCCAGAAGGCATGCGCCTATGCGCATGCACGAGTCACGGACCGAACGCACGAATGTGCGCACGTTAGACGCGCTTTGCCGCCCAATAGCCTTTAAAAGATGCTCAATGCCGCTGCCCCTTGCGGTTTGATCTGCTTCCGTTCCCTGTGTTCCTGATTGTACCAGTACTCTGTTCCTGTGTTTGACCCGGCTTCCTGACCCTGCTTATGTCTCCAATTCTGACTTTGGCTACTTTGACCCAGGTCTGTTACCTGCCTGATTGCCTGTTGCCAAGACCCAGCCTGGACTCTGACTATTCTCTGCCTGCCGTTTCTGCTGTATTCCCTGATGTGTATGACCCGGCTCTTCTGACTCCGCTTCTGTCTGCTGACCTGCATCCACTGCTCTGCAAACCTGCATCTGCTGACCTGCATCCGCTGCTCTGCAAACCTGCATCTGCTAACCTGCATCCGCTGCTCCGCAAACCTGCATCTGCTGACCTGCATCCGCTGCTCCGCAAACCTGCATCTGCTGACCTGCATCCGCTGCTCCGCAAACCTGCATCTGCTGACCTGCATCCACTGCTCTGCAACCACCACTCCAGCTTCCACGCAAGGAGACCACTTCAAGCAGTAAGGACTCAGGCACCTTTACCTCACTGTGCTCTTACCGCCACTGTTCCCACTCCAGTGGTCTCCGAGCTGCAGCTCCACCGAGAGTTATTGCTACACGTAGTAATGGCTTTCTTCTGGCGACTCAAACATGCAGCCCATCTTTCTTCAAGTACCTTGAAAGGAACTTGAAACAGCCACACCACATTTTCAGAGAGTCCTGTATTTCACCTGAAGTTATTTGTGGGTTTTTCTTTGCATCCCAAACAATTTTCCAGGCAGTTGTGGCTGTAATTTTAGTTGGTCGACCTGACCGTGGTTTGGTTACAACAGAACCCATAATTTTCTACTTCTTGATCAGAGTTTAAACACTGCTGATTTGAATTCTCAACTCCTTGGATTTTTTTTTGTATCCCTTTCCTGTTTTATACAGTTCACCTACCTTTTCCCACAGATTCGTTGACAATTCTTTAGCTTTCCCCATGACTCAGAATCCAGAAACGTCAGTGCAACACTGGATGAAAGATGCAACTCTTTGACCTTTGACCAGAAACTCATTGACCTTTTATACACACACTAAGGCTGGGTTCACACTGGTGCGACACGACAGCCGTCCTACTTTGGATCCGACTTTGCCCTGCGACATGAAGCCGGCATGTGTCCGACTTTCAATGAACGGGGATCCGACTTGGATCCCCGCCAATGCCCGACACTGTGTTTGGTATGAATCTTTAGGGGGAACTCCGCGCCAAATTTTAAATAAAAATCCGGCATGGGTTCCCCCTCCAAGAGCATACCAGGCCCTTGGGTCTGGTATGGACCTTGAGGGGAACCCCCTACGCCGAAAAAACGGCGTGGGGGGTCCCCCCCAATCCATACCAGACCCTTATCCGAGCACGCAGCCCGGCCGGACAGGAATGGGGGTGGGGACGGGCGAGCGCCCCCCCCTCCTGAACCGTACCAGGCCGCATGCCCTCAACATGGGGGGTTGTTGCCTTGGGGGAGGGGGCGCGCTGCGGCCCCCCCACCCCAAAGCACCTTGTCCCCATGTTGATGAGGACAAGGGCCTCTTCCCGACAACCCTGGCCGTTGGTTGTCGGGGTCTGCGGGCGGGGGGCTTATCGGAATCCGGGAGCCCCCTTTAATAAGGGGGCCCCCAGATCCCGGCCCCCCACCCTATGTGAATTGAGTATGGGGTACATGGTACCCCTACTCATTCACCTAGGGAAAAAGTGTCAATTTAAAAAAAAAAAACACTACACAGATTTTTAAAGTATTTTATTAGACAGCTCCGGGGGTCTTCTTCCGACTTCGGGGGTCTCTCCGGTTCTTCTCCGTGCTCTCCGGGTCTTCTGCCGGGCTCCTCCGCTCTCTTCTGCTCTTTTGCCGCTCTTTTGCTTAAGCAGAGGAGTCCGGTCTTCAGTCTTCTGCCCTCTTCTCTTCTCTTCTCCTGATGTTGACACGACGCTCTCTCCGGCTAGAATGCTCTCTGTGCGCTCTGCTCTGACTTATATAGGCGGTGACCCCGCCCCCTTATCCCGTCACAGTCCCTGGGCATGCTGGGACTGTGACGTTTTAGGGGGCGTGGTCATCACCCGATGACCACGCCCCCCGTATGCCGTCATAGTCCCAGCATGCCCAGGGACTGTGACGGCTTAAGGGGGCGGGGTCACCGCCTATATAAGTCAGAGCAGAGCGCACAGAGAGCATTCTAGCCCCAGAGAGCGTCGTGTCAACATCAGGAGAAGAGAAGAGGGCAGAAGGCAGAAGGCAGAAGGCAGAAGGCAGAAGGCAGAAGATTGAAGACCAGGCTCCTCCGCTTTAGCAAAAGAGCGGCAAAAGAGCAGAAGAGAGCGGAGGAGCCCGGCAGAAGATCCGGAGAGCGTGGAGAAGAACCGGAGAGACCCCCGAAGAGAAGAAGGCAGCAGACCGGGCTCCTCCTCTTTAGCAAAAGAGCGGCAAAAGAGCAGAAGAGAGCGGAGGAGCCCGGCAGAAGACCCGGAGAGCGCGGAGAAGAACCGGAGAGACCCCCGAAGTCGGAAGAAGACCCCCGGAGCTGTCTAATAAAATACTTTAAAAATCTGTGTAGTGTTTTTTTTTTTTAAATTGACACTTTTTCCCTAGGTGAATGAGTAGGGGTACCATGTACCCCATACTCAATTCACATAGGGTGGGGGGCCGGGATCTGGGGGCCCCCTTATTAAAGGGGGCTCCCGGATTCCGATAAGCCCCCCGCCCGCAGACCCCGACAACCAACGGCCAGGGTTGTCGGGAAGAGGCCCTTGTCCTCATCAACATGGGGACAAGGTGCTTTGGGGTGGGGGGGCCGCAGCGCGCCCCCCTCCCCCAAGGCAACAACCCCCCATGTTGAGGGCATGCGGCCTGGTACGGTTCAGGAGGGGGGGGGGCGCTCGCCCGTCCCCACCCCCATTCCTGTCCGGCCGGGCTGCGTGCTCGGATAAGGGTCTGGTATGGATTGCGGGGGACCCCCCACGCCGTTTTTTCGGCGTAGGGGGTTCCCCTCAAGGTCCATACCAGACCCAAGGGCCTGGTATGCTCTTGGAGGGGGAACCCATGTCGGATTTTTATTTAAAATTTGGCGCGGAGTTCCCCCTCAAGAACATCTGAGCACAAGTCGCATGCCGAAGTCGGATCATGCAAGACGGCAATCCGACTTTGATCCGACTTCAATGATAGTCAATAGGCTGAAGTAGGATCAAAGTCGGACCAAAGTAGTACAGGGAGCATTTCTAAAGTCGGAACGACTTGTGTCGGACCAGTTAGGACGGCTCCCATAGGGAAACATTACATTTCACACGTCATGCGACATGAGCTCCCAATGTCGGAGCGTTTGTCGGACCAGTGTGAACCCAGCCTAATTACAAGCAAACAGATCACAGGTGAGGATGGTTACCTTTATTAGCCATTCAAACCCCTTTGTGTCAACTTGTGTGCATGTTATCAGGCCAAAATTACCAGGGTATGTAAACGTTTGATCAGGGTCATTTGGGTATTGTCTGTTGCCATTATGATTTAAAAAAGAGTAAACACAGTTGATAATAAATGGCTTCAGCCAAACACTAAACATGAGTGAAAGAAAAGTTTGTGTTATCATTCATATTCTCTGAAAAATGGCCAAGAAATCATAAATTCTGCCAGGGTATGTACACTTATGAGCACAACTATATGCATTTCCCTCCAAAGCTTTGTATATCTCTAGTGGGATGACTGGGGAAGGAACAGAACATTATGTAATCTCATCGCTTGATGCTTTTTATATATTTCAAAAGTTATACAGTGTTTCTTTACGGTCTAATTTTTAATGTTTGATTTTCTCACATAAGTCTAATATGTGGATGATGATACATCAATTTAATATCAAAATATACTCTTCTGTGCTATAAACAAATCATCTCCGGTTTTATAATGAGCAATTACTTTGTTACAATGGCAAATGCTGATTTTGTATTTGTTCAAAATTTTATGAATAAAAAAATAAAAAATAAAAAAAAATAAAACTGAATTACTGAGTTAGAAAGTAGGATTGCCCCCTTGTCAGCATTTTGTTGAACCACCCTTTACTTTACTTTAACCTCTTCTGGATCACCCCATGCAGATATACTGCCGCAGAGCGGCCCTTCCAGCAAGAAATCACGTTGTAACTGTACATTATAGCTGCACGATTAATCGAGATTTTTTTTTTTGCGATTCAATCACCCCTCACGATCTTAATCTAGCATATCCATGATTCATTCATGTAAGGCCTCATACTGGTAAATAGATGTTTAGGAGCAGTGGGGATTTTTTTCAGTTGCCCCTGAACTCTCCTCTATGTTATCTTATTAGTACATGTACACAGGGTAGTTTATAATCGTTTCTAGGCAGTTGAGTTGAAAAAAAATGCGTTCAGGGCAGATGTTCAGAGGCATTTTAAACGTCAAATGCCTGTAACTGCTTGTAAACACGTGTAAACGTGGTAACTTGCGTTTCCTTTAAAAAACGCCTGTAAACGCAAAACGCGGCTAAACGTGGCATGTAAACATGGCAAAAATGGACGATTTAAATTTTGTTTACCATCTGTCAAGTTAAATCGTTCAGGAGAGGTTGCAAAAACGTCCCGTGTACATGAAGCCTAAGCCATTCTCTGCTCACTCAGCTGTCAAAAAAAAAAAGAAAAAAAAAAAGCAGCCTGCAAAAGTTTATCAACATTGTCAGTGCTGGAAGATAACTATAAAACAAAGTATCTTTTGGTTCTTTTAGATCAAAGGAATGAACTTCGGTCTGTAAATTGTCAGTTTAACCACTTAAAGACTAAACCTTTTTCTGACATTTGTTGCTTACAAGTTAAAATCTGTATTTTTTGCTAGAAAATTACTTAGAACACAGTGTGTGCCACACATACATCATATATATATATATATATATATATATATATATTAGTAGGGTTGTCCCGATACTAATATCGGGACCAATAACGAGCATTTGCGTGAGTACTCGTACTCGCACAAATGCTCCCGATGCCTTTGCCGATACCTTGGAATGGAAGAACAGCGGGCGGAGTCAGGGGCGGAGTCAGCGGGCGGAGCAGAGAGCTGTGCGGAGAGCGAGTCCTCCGCGTTCTTAAACAGGCCAGGTAGTGAAGACAGAGTGCAGGGCTCGGCGACCGGAGCTGTCACATTCGGTAATGGAAGTGACGCTCCGTGTTGCCGTTACAGTCATCAGTGCTTAGAAATCAGGATGCCCATCTTGGTACACCCTGCCAGCAGCGGACATCTTGTTACACCCAGCCCACATAGTTCAGGCTGGGTGTAACAAGATGTCTGCTGCTGCTTTATTTAAGCCGAGTGCAAGGTGTACCAAGATGGGCTTTGCAGAGGCAGCATAGAAAAGTAAATGCTCTCATGCTGCCCATAAGTGCCACTGCCAGCCATCAATCAGTGCTCATTAGTGCCCATCCAGCCAGTGCCCATCCAGCCAGTGCCACTGCCAGCCGTCAGTCAGTACCAGCCATCAGTGTGTGCCACCTATCAGTGCCCATAAGTGCGTGTCAATGTCACCTATCAGTGCCACCTATTATTGCTCATCTCTCAGTGCCAGTGTGCGCCATCAGTGCCAGCCATCAGTGTGTGCCACCTATCAGTGCCCATTAGTGCGTGCCACCTATCAGTGCCCATTAGTGCATGCCACCTATCAGTGCGCACATTTCAGTGCCACTGCCCAGTCAACAGTGTGTGCCACCTATCAGTGCTTATCAGTGTTGCATAATCAGTGCTCATCGGTGCTGCATAATCAGTGCCACCTATTAGTGCACTGCTCATCAGTGCCATCTATCAGTGCACCTCAGTCAGTGCCAGCCATCAGTGCATGCCACGTATCAGTGCCCATTAGTGCGTGCCACCTGTCAGTGCCACCTATCAGTGCATGCCATCTATCAGTGCCACCTATCAGTGCTCATCAGTGCTGCATAATCAGTGCTCACAGCTCATCACTCAGTGCCATCTAGTCAGTGCCACCTATCAGTGTGCACCAGTGCTGCATATCAGTGCCACCTAATCCTATCAGTGCCCAAAAGTGCTGCATATTAGGGCCTGCTCATCAGAGCAGCCTATCAGTGTCACCTCAGTGCCCCATCAGTGCAGCCTCATTAGCAGTAGCACACATCAGTGAAGGAGAAAAAGTACTTAGTTTCCGTCACAAAATTTTGTAAATAAGAAAGGCTTCTTTTTTTTTTTTTTAAAAACAAAAAATAAAACCCAGCAGTGATTAAATAAAATAACCATCAAAAGAAGCTCAAAATTAATTTGAGTACAGTGTAGCATGACTGCGCATTGCGCAATTGTCATTCAAAGTGTGACAGCGCTGAATCGGCTGATAGCTGAAAATTGGCTTGGGCAGGAAGGGGGTGAAGAGTGCATGATATAGAAGTAGTTAAACAATGGACACTTTGCACTTAATTGTTTATTTCGTTTTTTTTCACCCAGGGTTGAGCAAATTATCAGAGCCTTTCGGTGCACACTGCACAGAGACACCAGCAGAATGTCAGCGGTGTGGAAGTATTTTAAAATTAACAAGGACAACCCACGGATTGCAGACTGCAAACTTTGTTCTGCAAAATTATCTAGAGGTGGTACAAAAATCAGTTCTTACAACACCAGTAACCTGATAAAGTATTTGAAATTAAAACATAAAAGTGAGCAAGGAGAATTTACCGCTATCGCTAGCAGTAGCACTCAGCAGCCAGCTCTGCAGCAAACTTTTGCCAGAAGAGAAAAGCTGTCAAGAGACAACCCCAGAGCTGTAAAAATAACAGAGGCGCTCACCCAATTTATTATTCTGGATGATCAACCTCTTTCAATTGTTGAGAACATGGGTTTTCATTGATTTCTTAATGTGTTGGAGCCGAAGTATGACATTCCCAGTCGCCATTACATAACAGACATCATCTTACCAAAGATCCACGACACTGTTAAAAAGCACATTACCATCATGTTGCAGAAGGACATAAAGGCAATTAGCTTCACCACTGACATCTGGAGCAGTAGTGTGAGTCCACTGTCGCTCATTAGCTTAACGGCGCAGTGGATAGATGGCGAATTCTCTTTGCATCAGGTCATGCTCCACGCTACGAAATTTGAAGGCTCCCACACCGGTCAAGCAATAGCAAACATACTTGAGGAAATGCTTCAGACTTGGGCGATTCCAAAAAGTTCTGTTCATGTTGTGGTCTGGGACAATGCCAGAAACATGATAAAAGATATGGAAGATGCTGGAGTTCCCAGTATTTTATGTGTGGCACATACACTGCAGCTTGCAGTCTCAGAGGGACTGTTATCACAGCGCAGCATTGCAGATGCTGTGGGAGAAGGGCGCAGAAGAATTGGCCACTTCAAACATTCTAACCTGGCATACTCTCGGCTGCAGGACATCCAGATACAGCTTGGTCAGCCAGTAAGAACACTCCAGCAAGACGTGCAGACTCGTTGGAACAGCACATTTTACATGCTGAAGTCTGATTCAGCAGAAACGGGCCCTTGGAGTGTATGTGTCTGAATATGAGCTCCCTGCCACCATTACTGCAAACCAGTGGAATCTGATGGAGAAGATGGTCAATATCTTGGCTCCCTTTGAAGAGATGACTCGCCAAGCGAGTTGTTCAGATGCATTTGCCTCTTATGTAATTCCTGCAGTAACAGTGCTACAGAAAGTTTTATCAAAAGTGGATGAGGACCAAGGTATCAAAACAAATGAAGAGCACTTTGCTTGCTGCTTTGCAGAAGCGCTTCTCGGATACTGAGCGAAACCCACTTTACTATATCGCAACTTTAATCGATCCAAGGTAATGTTAATTTTTCTGCTATTAAATGTAATTATTTTCTTAATTCACAGAAAGAATATGCTGCATTCATTCATTGTTGTTTATTTTTTTCTTCTAGGTATAAATATCGATTTTTCTGTAATTCAGACACTTCCAGGGAGGCAAAAGAAATGTTAACCACTTCAGCCCCGGAAGGATTTACCCCCTTCCTGACCAGAGCACTTTTTACAATTCGGCACTGCGTCGCTTTAACTGCTAATTGCGCGGTCATGCAATGCTCTACCCAAACAAAATTTGCGTCCTTTTCTTCCCACAAATAGAGCTTTCTTTTGATGGTATTTGATCACCTCTGCCGTTTTTATTTTTTGCGCTATAAACGGAAAAAGACTGAAAATTTTGAAAAAAAATGATATTTTCTACTTTTTGTTATAAAAAAAATCCAATAAACTAAATTTTAGTCATACATTTAGGCCAAAATGTATTCGGCCACATGTCTTTGGTAAAAAAAATGTCAATAAGCGTATATTTATTGGTTTGCGCAAAAGTTATAGCGTCTACAAACTAGGGTACATTTTCTGGAATTTACACAGCTTTTAGTTTATGACTGCCTATGTCATTTCTTGAGGTGCTAAAATGGCAGGGCAGTACAAACCCCCCCCAAATGACCCCATTTTGGAAAGTAGACACCCCAAGGAAATTGCCGAGAGGCATGTTGAGCCCATTGAATATTTTTTTTTTTTGTCCCAAGTAATTGAATAATGACAAAAAAAAAAAAAAAAAAAAAATTTACAAAAAGTTGTCACTAAATGATATATTGCTCACACAGGCCATGGGCATATGTGGAATTGCACCCCAAAATACATTCAGCTGCTTCTCCTGAGTACGGGGATACCACATGTGTGGCACTTTTTGGGAGCCTAGCCGCGTACGGGGCCCCGAAAACCCAGCACCACCTTCAGGATTTCTAAGGGCATACATTTTTGATTTCACTCCTCACTGCCTATCACAGTTTTGAAGGCCAAAAAATGCCCAGATGGCACAACCCCCCCCCCAAATGACCCCATTTTGGAAAGTAGACACCCCAAGCTATTTGCTGAGAGGCATGGTGAATATTTTGCAGCTCTCATTTGTTTTTGAAAATGAAGAAAGACCAGAAAAAAATTTTTTTTTTCTTTTTTCAAATTTCAAAACTTTGTGACAAAAAGTGAGGTCTGCAAAATACTCACTATACCTCTCAGCAAATAGCTTGGGGTGTCTACTTTCCAAAATGGGGTAATTTGGGGGGGGGTTTGTGCCACCTGGGCATTGAAGAGTGAAATCAAAAATTTACGGCCTTAGAAAGCCTGAAGGCGGTGCTTGGTTTTCGGGGTCCCATGCACGGCTAGGCTCCCAAAAAGTCCCACACATGTGGTATCCCCGTACTCAGGAGAAGCAACAGAATTTATTTTGGGGTGTAATTTCACATATTCCCATGGCATGTTTGAGCAATATATCATTTAGTGACAACTTTGTGCAAAAAAAAAAAATGTGTCTCTTTCCCGCAACTTGTGTCACAATATAAAATATTCCATGGACTCGACATGCCTCTCAGCAAATAGCTTGGGGTGTCTACTTTCCAAAATGGGGTCATTTGGGGGGGTTTGAACTGTCCTGGCATTTTATGCACAACATTTAGAAGCTTATGTCACACATCACCCACTCTTCTAACCACTTGAAGACAAAGCCCTTTCTGACACTTTTTGATTACATGAAAAAATGTATTTTTTTTGCAAGAAAATTACTTTGAACCCCCAAACATTATATATTATTTTAAAGCAAATGCCCTACAGATTAAAATGGTGGGTGTTTCATTTTTTTTTTTCACACAGTATTTGCGCAGCGATTTTCAAACGCATTTTTTGTGGAAAAAACACACTTTTTAAAATTTTAATGCACTAAAACACACTATATTGCCCAAATGTTTGATGAAATAAAAAAGATGATCTTAGGCCGAGTACATGGATACCAAACATGACATGCTTTAAAACTGCCCACAAACGTGCAGTGGCAACAAAATTAATAAATTTTTAAAAGCCTTTACAGGTTACCACTTTAGATTTACAGAGGAGGTCTACTGCTAAAATTACTGCCCTCGATCTGACCTTCGCGGTGATACCTCACATGCATGGTGCAATTGCTGTTTACATTTGACGCCAGACCGCCGCTTGCGTTCGCCTTAGCGCGAGAGCAGGGGGGACAGGGGTGCTTTTTATTTATTTATTTTTTCTTTATTATTTTTTTGCTTTTTTATCTTATTTTTAAACTGTTCCTTTCATTTTTTTTTTTTTTTTAAATCATTTTTATTGTTATCTCAGGGAATGTAAATATCCCCTATGATAGCAATAGGTAGTGACAGGTACTCTTTTTTGAAAAAATTGGGGTCTATTAGACCCTAGATCTCTCCTCTGCCCTCAAAGCATCTGACCACACCAAGATCGGTGTGATAAAATGCTTCCCCAATTTTCCAATGGCGCTGTTTACATCCGGCGAAATCTAAGTCATAAAATGCTCGTAGCTTCCGGTTTCTTAGGCCATAGAGATGTTTGGAGCCACTCTGGTCTCTGATCAGCTCTATGGTCAGCTGGCTGAATCACCGGCTGCATTCTCAGGTTCCCTGTTGAGACAGGAGAGCCAGAGAAAAACACGGAAGACGGTGGGGGGGGGGGGCATTCCCTCCCACTGCTTGTAAAAGCAGTCTAGAGGCTAATTAGCCGCTAGGATTGCTTTTACATGAAAGCCGACCGCTGGCTAAAAAGAATGATACCAAGATGATACCTAAACCTGCAGGCATCATTCTCGTATAACCACTCAAAGTCGTGAATGGCGTACCTGAAAACAAAAAAATGGTTAACAATAAAGCACAGTAAACGGTAAAGTATAAAAAATTGCATACCTGAAAAGCAAACATGATAAAACATAATAACAATAAAACATTGCAGAATAGAATACAGTAAAAAAGAGCAGAACAATAGAGAGAGAGAACAATAAAACGACAACTATTTTTTTTTATTTTTGTTTGTGTTTTTTTTTTTTTTTTACACTTTTTTTTTGTAACTGTAACTTTTATAACTGTAACCAGTTCCAGGTTCGGGTCTCTCAAAATGCGATGGCATCTTGGGAGACCCTGTGAAAGTGCGCCTAGTCTGTGGAATGCTGTACCCTACGCTAATACTCAACTAGTGTATGGTAGCGTTCAAAACATTCACCAATGCAAAGACCAGGATTATCAGGACAGGAGGGACAATAATAGCGGGTGTCACGCCTATATCCGCGCTAGCTGCAGACACGACATCTTTTTTGGGGGGGTTCGTTGGGTAGGGGTACTCGGGAGGACATAAAGAAAATGCCTCTCATGCAGCCGACTGCATTTGGTTGGGGATGTGAATGGGGGAAGTACGGGCGCTGCAGAAGCGGTGGGTTCCCAATTAGGATTGGCGAATGCAGCAGGAAGGGCACTATGGGCACGACGGGCCTGTGTTTGTCTTTTTGGTGGCAGCGGGACACTACTTGTGCTTGCCACCTCACCAGCTTGAACTGCACTTATGGGACTCGCCACGTCACCAAGTGTTACTGCAGCGCTGGTTTGACTACGACCGGGGTGTACTAGGCCGCTGGCGCTTGCCAGTTCACCAAAACGCTACAAAAAAAACTGTTAGCGATCGCAGGGATCAGGCCTGACTCTGCGAACGCTGCAGTTATGCGTTTATTGTTTTGTAAGTGACAGTGATCGATCGATACAGCACTTGGGTGGGCTGGGCCGGGCGGAGGGGCAAAACGCAGGTGCTAGCAGGTATCTGGGCTGATCCCGCTAACACTGCGTTTTTGGGAACCCTAAACTGCTGGGGACGCTAGTATAGATCTGATCGGGTCAGATATTGATCCGTTCAGATACTATACCACTAAGGGAGGTGTACGCTGCGTGCGTGGGTGTTAGCGGTACTGGCGCTAACCTGACGCTGCCTGGGGCTGGTGCTTGCCAGTTCACCAAAATGCTACCAAAAAAACTGTTAGCGATCGCAGGGATCAGGCCTGACTCTGCGAACGCTGCAGTTATGCGTTTAGTGTTTTGTAAGTGACAGTGATCGATCGATACTGCACTTGGGTGGGCTGGGCTGGGCCAGGCGGAGGGGCAAAACGCAGGTGCTAGCAGGTATCTGGGCTGATCCCGCTAACACTGCGTTTTTGGGAACCCTAAACTGCTGGGGACGCTAGTATAGATCTGATCGGATCAGATATTGATGCGTTCAGATACTATACCACTAAGGGAGGTGTACGGTGCGTGTACGGTGCGTGCGTGGGTGTTCGCGGTACTGGCGCTAATCTGACGCTGCCTGGGGCAACGCATATCACCGCCGGGCGATCAGGGGGCTAAACCTTTATTCGGTAATAAACGGCGGGTGCCCTGACACTATAAAAAATAAACTAACTAACCAGCGTCACCCGTAACGGTTATACGGTGATCAGTGGTGAAAGGGTTAACTAGGGGGCAATCAAGGGGTTAAAACATTTATTAGGTAGTATATGGGGGTCCCTGTCGCTATAAAACACTGACGGCGAACCTAAATATTTACGTCCCTAACTACCGTCACCAGCGACACTAATACAGCGATCAGAAAAATGATCGCTTAGCGACACTGGCGACAGGGGGTGATCAAGGGGTTAAAACTTTATTAGGGGGGGTAAGGGGGGTACCCTAGACCTACAGGGGGTAACAGTAACTGTCCTAACACTGCTAACTGTCACAAACTGACACTATGCAGTAATCAGGAAAAAAAAAAAAAAAACCTGCTTGGTGTCAGTTTGTGACAGGGGGGGGGATCGGGGGGCGATCGGGAGGGATCGGGGGTGTAATGTATGCCTGGCATGTTCTACTGTGTGTGTTTGTGTTGTGCACTTACTTACATGTCATCTCTCCTCGGCGCTGGAACGGAAACTGACAGCCGAGGAGAGATGACATCACATCCTCTGCCTCTGTGTACTATACAGAGGCAGGGGATGTTTCCCATTGGCTGGGAGCGATCGCGAGGGGGGCGGCCACGATCGGATGGTCTCCCCCTCGTCTGTCATCGCTCCCAACCAAATGCCGACCGCAGCTGGCACAGGGGGGGGGTCCGATCGGACCCCCCGCCCGCGGGAAGGCAATCACGTACTAGGTACGTGATTTTGCCTGCCCGTGCCGCTCTGCTCACGTATATAGGCGTGAGGCGGTCGGCAAGTGGTTAAAGGTAAGACATAAATTGAGGTAAAAACCCCTGTGCACTTTATCCCTTAGCAAAGCTATGATCCAGCTTCAGCATCTATCACAGCTCAGTTACCAAACCTTAATCCAGATACCAGTGCCTGCAATACCTGTGTCCATGTACCCAAGAGTGCCCAGATAGGAAGCCTGCTCTGTGTCCCTTTCAGCCGCCTCCCAGGAGCGCCACGTGCAAGGAACTGTCTTCCTCTAAATAACATTCCTGTGCAGCGTACCACGTGCACGCCTGCTCATTCCACATGCATGCCCCCCATGCATGCTCCCAGGGGCAGCCTCTCCTGTGCGACCTTTGCTGGCCTTGCGGCCGAGCTTTCTAGAGCAGCCTGCGGCTCCTTCAGCATAGAGGAATGCAAAAAATGCCAGGTATGCATTTCAACCATAGACCCATTACACCATCGCCATCTACAAGGGCAAAATCAGTACTGCAACTCGCACAGTATCTAACTGTTGGGATTAGTGCACATGTATATGCATAAAAGGCATATTCACACACCCCTGTTTTTCCCCTCCCTTTTTTTTTTTTTTTTTTTTAAAAAGGAGAGTCAACTTACCAATCCTGCCACAGGACATTGCTTATAAGAAAAAGTTCCAGCCTTCACCCATCACGACGGGCCCTGTCACCCATGGACTTTCAAGGACCGGGCCCTCTTTATACTTTGGGCTCCACACCTTTGGACCTGTATAGCACCCTGCTGGAAATACGTTTTGGAACTACTGACCAGGGTTCCATCAGCCAGGGTCCAGCTCCCAAAGAGTAACATTATAGGCAAAACCTCGCTTCTTCCTTCCCGAGGCTCGGGTACCATTAATTTTAGCCTTTAGCCATCTGAATGGATCCAATCACATTTTCCTAGGACCATTTTGTTTGAGAGCATAACAGCCTTCAAGACACTGGCGAAAAAAACTGAGGTACTTCCTGTATGGGAGGGGTTATATAGAGGGAGACTTCCTGTCTTTTTTTTTTTTTTGCCAGCGTCCATTCACCTATAGGTCACGTATAACCCAGTTAGTAATTATGGCTGCTCTGTGTCCCATGACATACGATAAAGTAACACTGGCTTCCAAAACTGACATACTTACCAGAGGACAGTGTTCGAATCACAGGGAGCCAGAGGCAATTTCAGTGGTTGGTCAATAGCAGTGGAGTGATTCTGAGTCCAGGAGAACCTAATGGCCCAAACAGAAAAGCAAACATGAGACTATAGCAGATAATTTCTTGAAAAATTGTGTATTTGCTTACTGTATAACATAGCTGTATGATGAATCCAAAGGGAATGCTTCAGGAGTTGTTGCAGGCATGCAGTACTTGTGTTTGTAGAGACAGATAGCGGACCTTGTGTTTGGTTTATGTGATCCAAGGAGGGCAGCAGGCAAGGCGTTCATGGATGTGGTAGACCAGTCTGGTCAATAGCAGTGGTGTGATTGGGAGTTTAGACTCCAGGAGAACCTAATAGGCACAAAGAGGGAGAAAGAGAAAAACCAAACATGATAGTATAGCTGCCGATGCTCCCCATAGACTGATTGCATTCACACAATCAGCCAACAGTGCTGATGCATATATCATTTTTTTGCCCCAGTAGTGCTGCTATATGTATGCATTTGTGTGCACTGGTAGTGTTGCTCCAATCCATATGCTTGCATGTATTTTTTTTGTCCCAATAGTGCTGCTCCATATGCATGCAATGCACATGATGCAACACTACTGGAGATACAACAAAAAATGGGGGGTGGGGACGATCGCGGAGGGCCGCGGGGACGGGCGGAGGGCTAAGTGCGGGGACGGGCGGACTGCGGACGGCTGAGCAGAGGCGGCCCGTGCATTGTGGGTGCACGGGTGCCGCCACCTCTCGATCCACGCGCACGACCCCTTTCAGGACGCCGGACGCATGGACTCCTATGGCAGCGGGGGTGTTTTTTTTTTGCACCTGATTAGAGCCTGGGGCTCTGATAGGCTTCAAAAAAGGGTGGGCTCCGGGCGCAGAGAGTGATCCCACCCTGTTGTGTGACCATAGCGAATAAATTTTCACTATTTTTACACCACAGTGCCTCCCCACCAATCAGGAGGCAGGTCAGCGAGACCTGTTTCCTGATTGGCGGAAGAGACACACAGGGGAGGAAGCTGGAGGACCAGACTCCGCCGCTGCTGACACAGGAGGAGAGGACCCAACTGCCCGGAAAGGAAGGAGGAGATGCACGGGATGCAGGAGCCGTCGCCTGCCCATCCCCCAGCTCACTGTCATTACCCAGATAGGGTAAGTGCCGGTCTGATGGTGGGCGATTGTGTGTGTGGGGGGGGGGGGGGTCACAGAGGCTGCACATGGCGAGGCACAGAGGCTGCACATGGCGAGGCACAGAGGCTGCACATGGCGAGGCACAGAGGCTGCACATGGCGAGGCACAGAGGCTGCACATGGCGAGGCACAGTGGCTGCACATGGCGAGGCACAGTGGCTGCACATGGCGAGGCACAGTGGCTGCAATTTGAGTTTTTTTTTCAGAATTTTTCAGCTTGCTTGCGCCCCCCAAAAATTGAGCACCAGCCGCCACTGTGACGGGAATGGACTGTGGAGGGCTGAGTGTGGGGATGGACGGACTGTGGAGGGCTGAGTGTGGGGATGGACGGACTGTGGAGGGCTGAGTGTGGGGATGGACGGACTGTGGAGGGCTGAGTGTGGGGATGGACGGACTGTGGAGGGCTGAGTGTGGGGATGGACAGACTGTGGAGGGCTGAGTGTGGGGATGGACGGACTGTGGAGGGCTGAGTGTGGGGATGGACGGACTGTGGAGGGCTGAGTGTGGGGATGGATGGACTGTGGAGGGCTGAGTGTGGGGAAGGACGGACTGTGGGAGGCTGAGCAGGGGCAGCCCGTGCATTGTGGGCACATGGGTGCCATCTCCCTAGTCCCCTGCCGCCACCTCCTGATCCATGCGCCCAGGCCCTTTCAGGACGCCAGACTCCTATGGCAGCGTGGGCGTTTTTTTTTTTAAAGCACCAGATTAGAGCCTGAGGCTCATAATAGGCTTCAAAAAAGGATGGGCTCGGGGAGCAGAGAGTGAACCCTGATCCCACCCTGTTGTGTGACCATAGCAAATTAATTTTCACTATTTTTACACCACGGTGCCTCCCCACCAATCAGGAGGCAGGTCAGTGAGACCCGTTTCCCGATTGGCCAAAGCTTTGGCGGAGAAGACACACAGGGGAGGAAGCTGGAGGATCGGGCTCCTCCGCCGCTGCTGACATATGAGGAGCACAGAGGCTTCATATCATGGGCACAAGCTACAATTGATGGGCAGAGAGGCTGCATTTTATGGGGAACAGTGACTGCAATTGAAGGGCACAGAGGCTGCATTTTATGGGGAACAGTGACTACAATTGAAGGGCACAGAGGCTGCATTTATGGGGAATAGTGACTACATATGATGGGCACAGTGAGGGCACAGTGAGGCTGCAATTGAGTTTTTTAGCTTGCTTGCGCCACCACGAAAAATTTTGAGCACCAGCCGCCACTGATACAGAGCGGGTGTTAGCGCTGACAGAAGGAGCTGCAAGCCTCGGAGGGGACATAAATGAAAACAAATGAGGAGGCTTGAGTCATTTCAGGGCAGCCGAAGAAATAAAAGGAGCGGACAAAACAAGGTAGCCCTGCAAAATAATGGGAAGCTGCCGCCGGGGCTCCCACGTAACGGTACCATGACACGAGCACTCGCCGTGTGTCGTTGTGCGGAGCCAGGGTGATCCTTTTTGTTCAAGCACCGTAACAAAACTCCGGCGACCTCTGTCAGGGATGCTGCCAGTTCCATAGCTCCAAACAAGTCCTCCACATGCTTTCACAAGCAACCTTCTTTTTGTTTTGCTCTATGAATCCTGCATGAGCCCGGCCTAGATCGCAGGGTTAGCAAAGTCTACAGACAGACCCGGCTATTTCTTCTTACGTTAACGGAGCCTAAATCCTACTCCTTCCAAACACCGAGGCATACCGTCGTTTGCAACCTCTTGGTTACACTCACTGTGTGCTGTAACTGTCAGCCTTAGGGCCCGCCTCCTAGTCCGCTCATTGATTAGGAACTAGCGCCCCCTTCTTTTTGGCCAATCATCAGTGGGTTGCCTGTGTTCCACGGGTTTGACGGGAAATGTAGTTCGTAATGGTCACAGAGTAACTGAGTCTCTGCTCTACCGCCGCTCGGTAAACTACAGGTTCCAGACAGACAAACGCTGCTTTCTATATATATATATTTTTTTTTACACGTGTCCTCCGCCTTACGGATGTGAGAGGCTTGGGGAAGAATTGGTGCTTTAGAGGAGTCGTAGTTTGATATCCTGCGTGAGGTAAGGTTGAAATCATACAGTGAGGATTTATTCATTACTTTCCAGAGAGCTTTCTAGATGTAATGTGGAACATGCTACTGCTGAAGTATTTGCATTGTAAAATATTTAATTTTCTTGCAATGGAAATGGATAGTGGAAGGCGAAAAGCTGTTTGGAATTTTTCACCTTAAATTAATGTATAATTAAATTCTAAAAATATATTTATTTTATTTGCTCCGTTCAAAATGGTGTTGTACTCAAAACACACAAAAATGTAATATATTGTGTGTGTATATTCTGAAGCAGCCTTTCCCAACCTTTTTACCACAGGGGAACCCTTGAAAAAAATGTTGAGGTCTCAGGGAACACCTATTAAGATTGGTCAATCAGGGGTCATTTTACAAAGGGGCCTTATGTTGGTAGTGGTCAGTGGGAAGAATGCCACCCTTAAAATCATGCTGCTGGTCCTGCCAAATGGCATTGGTTCCAGCAGGTACTATCAGATGGGAGGTAAGTAAATCACAGCTCAAGGAACCCCTGGTCACTTCTGGAGCAACCCAAGGGTTTCATGGAACCCCTGGTTGAGAATGGCTGTTCTACAGGCAATGTGTCCAATGGTACCTTGCTTCCTGCAATCAGTGATTCCTGTACAGGTTATGGATCCTGAAACGCCTCATTTCAGAACCTCTGTAGTTCAGGGGATGTACTAATCTGCATATTGGGATGATTGGATTATTGGCTGCAATACTGAGAACTGTCACTAGATGTCATTGTAGTTTATAGACATATTTATATGGTAATGACTGTTTTTTCTCAAAATATGTTATTCTTTCCCGCAGTGCTTGAAACAATGTTGCAAGAAGCAGTTGCTAATGTTTAACTGTTCACTTGCTAATGGAAAAATTACATTTGACCTGTTTTTGATGGGAATATGGGTAGAATTATTATTTCTCATGTGGTTTATGGGAGGAATATCATGTAAACACATGACAATGAACATATTTAACCCATTACTGACAATAATATGCATATAATTATTTTTCTACATGGGGATTTTGGGGGGAATATTGTAGTTAAACATACCTAGGAACATATTTAACCTATCTCTGATAGGAATATGGGTATAAATTTTGTTCTACATGGGGATTATGGGTGGAATATTATAGCTACACATCCTATGTAATACATTTGACCTGTTTCTCATAGGAGGTTTCTAAAAAGAATACGCACGCCATTTTTTTTTCTTCGTGGGTGAAATGTCATGGTTAAACCATAACTAAGAACATAGGTAACCAATTTCTGATAAGAATATGGGTATAAATGTTTTTCTACAAGGAGATTATGGGGAAAATAACCTGATTACACAATTTTTGATTGTCCCGTATTGAAAACATTTTTTAGCAGGATGGAAAATATGAAGGGTTGATGTTTATTAGGTAGAGGTGCTTTTAGGAATGTCTGGGGCTTTTGAAAACAAAAGGGGTTTTATGGCGACCTAAACTTTACATTTTTTTTTAAATCTATTTATTTATTTTTGCTAGAAAGTTTCTTAGAACCCTCCCGGTTGGAATCACACTGCTGCAAATTTTATGTGGGATTCCCCACATCTAATTCACATAGCAGAAGACTGTGACCAGCTCTCTATAGAGCCGGTTCACTTATCACCGGAGCGGCTTCGGTGCAAATTGCACTGGGGTCCTGTGCGTCTTCTGGTCCATTTCAGGTCAGAATTCAGCCCAAAATGTGGGCTGAAATCAGAACTGAAGCGGTGAATGGGGACACACTGGACCCCTGCTGTGAGCCGCTTTGGTGTACAGTGTTGTTGCGGAAAATTTTATGAAGATGTATTTTAATGTATTGTCATAAGAGTCTCCCAGTGTTGGTTCTCTCGCAGCCCGCTCTAAAGAGCTGACTGGGGCAGACTGACGCTGGTTGAGACCTTTTAGGTAGTGGAAAACTTCCTGTTGTTTGGAGAGAGGTGTTTGCGGAGAGAGGACATGTCCGCCAGCGAAGGGCCCCTGTGCAGTGCACAGAACGATCGTCTGGTGGGGGTGTCTTTGCTCTGCAAAGACATTATCGGTTTAGTGGATGTGCGCTCTTGTCACCCCTGTATGCCTGATCAACATATTTGGGGTGCCATGACGTACACCTGCAGATAATCTCCCATCCACGAGGAACTGTAGTCATCGTTATTTGTATATTGTATCATGTCCTGTAGTCATTGTTCATTGGTTGTTGTATTTCCTGTGTTGTTAAATCCTTTATATGGTAATTTCCTCTGTATTGTTCACTTCCTGTGAGGTCACAAACTTTGTAGGAGGCGTTTGGCTGTTGGAGGCACAACCCTCAAGTTGGGACTTCCTGTTGATATGTTAATAAAAGCAGACTCACGGCTGAGGGCCAGGGGGAGAGAGATGCTGAGATGAGAACGTAAGAATGTTTTGGTGTCTGATTACTTGGATGCGTGAGATTTTAGGTAAGATGCATTTATATCATTAAGATGGAAATGGGTGCTTATTAGCACAGGAAATATAGCTGTGTGCATAGCATACAGCCATCTTTCTACGACAGTGTGAACCCACCCTCAAACATTATATTTTTTTTAAAGCAGAGGTATTAGAGTATAAATTGCTGGGTTTTACAATTTTACATGTCACATGGTATTTGCGCAGCAGTTTTTCAAACGCAATTTTTTTGGGAACAAATATTCTTAATTTTAATTAAAAAAAACCAAAACATTTTTGATAAAATAGAAAAGATAATGTTATGCAGAGTAAATAGATACCAAACATGTCATGCTTTAAAATTGCACATGCTGGTGCAACGGCAACAAACGGCATAAATGTTATTAGCCATAGGAATGTTTTAAAAGCCTTTAAAGGTTACCACTTTAGATTTACACAGGAGGTCCAGTGCTAGAATTACTGTCCGCGATCTGACATTCGTAGTGATACCTTAAATGTGTGAGTTGATCGTTGCTTGCATGTGTGGAGCACCGATGCGTGTGTTTGCCTTTGCGCATGAGCATGTGGGGTGGGGGTGCTTTATATTTTTTAAAAAAAAATTTTTTATCTTATTTTACACTGCCGCTTTAGATTTACATTTTTTTTTTCATTACTTTTATTGCTGTCACAAAGAATGTAAACATGCCATGTGACAATAATAGGCAGAAACGGATACTCTTTATGGAGACCCCAGATCTCTCCTCTGCCCTTAAAAGCATTTGATCCCACCAAAATCAGTGTGATCAAATGCTTTCCTTTTTTAAAACCGGCGCCGGGGAAACCGGAAGTAATGTAAGCTAATCGCTTCATGTTTCCTATATCGTAGAGGCAGACAGAGCTGTTCCGATCTTTTTTCGCCTCTGTGATCAGCTGGTGGAAGTGCTGGCTGGTCGATCGAGTGTCAGGACATCAGGACAGCCCGCTGAAGGCAGCTGGAGGGGAGGGGCATGGCATCCTCTCCTGCTGCTTGTAAAAGTGATCAAGTTAGCTGCTTGGATTGCTTTTACAAGAGAGCTGACTGTCGGCTCCAAACCTTGCTGCTTGCAGGGCTAAATGTAAAAAGAAAAAAAAGAAAAAATTCTTCTTGCCTGGCGCCCAGAACTGCATGTCCTGGTTGTCTGGTAATAGGAATTAAACTTCCCTGCAAAAAACACATTTTACTGAATTTTGATAAGAATATGGGTACAATTACTTTTATACATAGGGATCATGGACGGAAATCTCATGCTTAAAGAGGTTGTAAATCCTGGAGATTTTTCACCTTAATGCATTCTATGCATTAAGGTGAAAAACCTCCTGTGATGCAGCAGCCCCCCAGAGCCCCCCCTGTTACTTACCTGAACCCAGTCTTTCCAGCGACAGGGACGAGCACACCAGCTCCAGCCGGTGTCTTGGGTCCTGATTGGATAGATTGATAGCAGCGCAGCCATTGGCTCCCGATGCTGTCAAGCAAATTCAACTACGCAAAAGTAGGAGGGGGGGCTGAGTCCTGCTGTCTGTGTCAATGGAAGCAGCAGAAGGACATGGCCCCAACGGGGCACTTGAGAAGAGGAGGAGGCTGGAGCGACGCTAAGGGACCCCAGAAGAGGAGGATCGGGGCCACTCTGTGCAAAACCAACTACACAGAGGAGGCAAGTATGACATGATTTTTTTTTTTTTTAAATGGACCTTTAGATATCCTTTAAACTTAACAAGCAATGTATTTTATCCTGTTTCTGAAAAGATTATGTGTATAAGTGTTTTTTTGCATTGGGATTATAGGTGAAATATCATGGTTACACATGCCAAAACCACATTTGACCTGTGTCTGATAAGAATATTGGTATATTTATTTTTCTACAAGGGGATTAGGGGGTTAATATTATCACACATCCTACATAACATATTTAACCTGTTTATGATAGAAATATGGCTATTATTATTTTTCTACATGGAGATTATGGATGAAAAATCATGGACACACTTAAAGCAGACTTCCACCAAAAAATGGAACTTCTGCTTATCCGGTTCCTCCCCCCTCCGGTGTCACATATGGCACCTTCCTGATACCCTTACTGAAAATGCTGGCGCCTGCACCCGGGAGCCGAGGGACAGGTTGGCTTTGGGTGAGGACATCGCTGTCGCCCTGGACAGGTAAGTGTCCTATTTTAAAAGTCAGCAGCTGCAGTATTTGTAGCTGCTGACTTAATTTTATTTTTATTTTTGCGGAACTCCAGTTTAACAACAAACATATTTAATCTATTTCTGAAACAAATTTGCACATAATTATTGGTTTACATTGGTATTATGGGTGGGATATCATATTTACACATTCCAAGTAACATAGTTAAACTTCTGACTTTCTGACAAGAATATTGGAATAATTATTTTTATATGTTGTTCTGTATTATGGGGGGGGATGTCATGGTTATGCCTAACAAGGAACATTATTAACTTGTATCTGAAAGATTATTGGTATCGTTTTTTTCTACTTGGGGATAATGGATTGAATATCATGGTTACACTTGATAAGGAAAATAACAAAAGGTGGGACTTTGTATGAGGAAGGGGGGCCGTACAGATCCCATCCTCCATCCCATATTAGTATATATAGAGAGGTTGAGGGGCGGGACTTTGAGTGAAGCACACGGATGCATTAAAGAAATGAATTTAGAAAATGGTTTATTAATTGAGTCATCTTAGAGCATAAGTTGGGGGTATACAGTTCAGTACATAAATTGGATATCAATACCTCAAATTACATATCACATATAAATGCATTGTCCAACCAAGGTTTAAAACAGTATTTTACAAGTACACGGGTCACGTAATAACATGATTAATTGCATTGCAGGGAATACTCATAAAAGTAGCTTGCGCATTAAAGCGCCATTAGAAATAATAGTAAAGATAAGATAAGTAGGAAAAATAATCTAAAAACATACATAATGACTCTGTTAGAAGATATATGTCAGTATTTTACAGTTGCACGGGTCACTTCAGAGCGTGATTAATTGCAGTGTAAATGATACTGGAAAACAAAAATGGATGCATTAAAGCATCACTTGGGAAAAAAGGAGTACATATACTGGGTGAAGAGAAACGGCCGTGGTAGGTTCATGAATACACTGTTGTAACGGTAGTTGTTAGCTCTACGCGTTTCGGGACCTTAGAGTCGCTCATCAGGAGCAAAACCGTATTGGTTATCTAAAAAGATGAAAAAATAGGGACATGGGTGGTTATCTGAAAAAATGCATGGGCAAATGCAGAAAATGTGAAAAACCCCACACATATCCATACATTTGTCCCACAAACTTACATGAGCGTGACCACGCATGGGAGAGATCATCGCCGCACAGGACAATCCGGCCAAGGATGCCACTCCCCGGAGCTGAGGGGGCCCGACCCGGCAGCGCAGCCAGCAGCGGCAATGGCCCCAAGTAGTGACAGGAAAAAGGTGAATGGGAGGTATGGTGCATGGGAGAAGTGAATGACCCCAGGCGGGGGAACCTGCTGGAGAAAAATCAGCCAGTGAATGAGGTGCACTGGAATGGAAAGGGAATATGGGGGAATGTGTGGTGGTGGAGAGTGAGAGATGATGAGGATCATAGTGAAGAGACAAGGAGAAATGAAGAGAAGAAAGGAAAAGGAGAGGAAAGATGGGCAATGGGAAGAGAGGAGGAAAGAGAGAAGGGGGAGGAAAAGGGGGAAAAAGCAAATGAGATAAAGTGAGAAAAGATTGCCTGCTTCACAGTGAAATTGGACAAGAAAACCAAGGAAAGTGGTGTGAGGATAGGATTAAGCATCAAAGAAAGAGGTGCCAATCACACCTTGGGGGGGGGGGTAAAAACCCCAACCGGGTGAGCCGTCCTGATCCAACCTCCAACGTCATGCTGTAGCCAAGTGAGGAATAGGGAACACACCAAAGGAGCCCGGCATAGCCAGCCCTGGGCGTCAACCTGGTCTCCCCACTGCTGGAGATGGAGAAGCCGGTCAGCTGATTTATAGGTGCCGAGTAGACACCAAACAGCTGACACTGATAGCATAACGCTGACGAGCAGTGGGGGAAATCCCACCCGCCCTATGGGAGGAGGGGGCGGTGGGAAAACCCACAGTGCTAGTCACAGCTCCGGGAAGTAACAAGAGTGACACAGGATATGCACAATGACAGACAGTGACCCCCATGCGTGCTCACACTACACATATAGAAAAATGGCATTAGAAAAAATAAAAAGTATTGTTGAGATGGATGTGGGGGGGGTTTTTGGGTGGTGAGGTAAGCTGTTCCAGTGGTATGTGCAAATAACCACCTATTGCACAGGGAGAACTGGAAAGGGAATAAGGGAATAGTGTAGACGGCTGAGAAGCAGCCATAAAAAATACTAGGGCTAAATTAGCATTGCAGCCGTGTGCTTCCATCCCTATAGGTTGAACAAAAGGAAAATAACAAAAGGTGGGACTTAGTATGAGGAAGGGGGGCCGTACAGATCCCATCCTCCATCCTATATTAGTATATATAGAGAGGTTGAGGGGCGGGACTTTGAGTGAAGCACACGGATGCATTAAAGAAATGAATTTAGAAAATGGTTTATTAATTGAGTCATCTTAGAGCATAAGTTGGGGGTATACAGTTCAGTACATAAATTGGATATCAATACCTCAAATTACATATCACATATAAATGCATTGTCCAACCAAGGTTTAAAACAGTATTTTACAAGTACACGGGTCACGTAATAACATGATTAATTGCATTGCAGGGAATACTCATAAAAGTAGCTTGCGCATTAAAGCGCCATTAGAAATAATAGTTTTAGGGTTTTTGGGTGGTGAGGTAAGCTGTTCCAGTGGTATGTGCAAATAACCACCTATTGCACAGGGAGAAGTAGACACCAAACAGCTGACACTGATAGCATAACGCTGACGAGCAGTGGGGGAAATCCCGCCCGCCCTATGGGAGGAGGGGGCGGTGGGAAAACCCACAGTGCTAGTCACAGCTTTTTTCCCAAGTGATGCTTTAATGCATCCATTTTTGTTTTCCAGTATCATTTACACTGCAATTAATCACGCTCTGAAGTGACCCGTGCAACTGTAAAATACTGACATATATCTTCTAACAGAGTCATTATGTATGTTTTTAGATTATTTTTCCTACTTCTTATCTTTACTGTTATTTCTAATGGCGCTTTAATGCGCAAGCTACTTTTTATGAGTATTCCCTGCAATGCAATTAATCATGTTATTACGTGACCCGTGTACTTGTAAAATACTGTTTTAAACCTTGGTTGGACAATGCATTTATATGTGATATGTAATTTGAGGTATTGATATCCAATTTATGTACTGAACTGTATACCCCCAACTTATGCTCTAAGATGACTCAATTAATAAACCATTTTCTAAATTCATTTCTTTAATGCATCCGTGTGCTTCACTCAAAGTCCCGCCCCTCAACCTCTCTATATATATTTAACATGTTCTTGATAAGAGAATGGATCAGAAATAGGTTAAATATGTTCCTATGTATGCCTAACTGTAATTGTCCACCTATAATCCCCATGGAGAAAAACAATTATATGCAAATTCTTATCAAAATAGGTTAAATATGTTCCTAGATATGTTTAACTATGATATTCCACCCATAATCCCCATGCAGAAAAACAATTCTATGCATATTCTTATCAGAAATGGGTTAAATATGTTCGTATGTAAGTTTAAAGCGTGAGTCCGGCGACCAATCCCTGTTTTTTTTTTTTTTTTTTTTTTTTTAGGTCATTGAGACACTTTGCTAATCCCAAAATAATACTCAGTTTGGGTGTAATATTTCCGCCTCTGTCTGTTTTCGTATTGAAGAATAACTTAAAAAATGTGATGCTGGCTGTTTCCATCTTGCTTGTGGGCATGTGAAGCCCACAAGCATTGATTTCCTGGATGCGGTGAATGCTGTTCATTCATAGCTTGTTCACGCGCATGATCATTGTTTCCACACTGAATCTTGGGAAGCCTGACACTAAGCTCCCAGGAGACAGTGCGGTGCCGGGGAAAGGCAATAAACACGCCTACTCCCATGGGAGGAGAGACAGGAAGTGCCACAATAAAGTACAATATAAAGGTAATTACAGCGATAAAAACATTTTTCGTGCGGCATTTCAACATCTATGCAATTAACTGAAGGAGGTAAGATTAAGTTAAAAACTTGAGTGGAACCCCGCTTTAACTACAATATTCCACTCATAATCTCCATGTAAAAAAATAATTATATGTTTAATATTATCAATAATAGGTTAAATATTTTCATTGTCAGGTGTTATGATATTCCTCCCATAAACCCCATGAGAAATAATAATTCTACCCATATTCCCATCAAAAACAGGTCAAATTTAATTTTTCCATTACTTCTGTATAATTTTCTGTCTGTCTGTCTATCAGCAACTGCTTCTTACAACATTTTATCAACCACTGCGAGAAAGAATAACATACTTAGAGAAACGGAGTCATTACCATATATGTGTATAAAGTACACTGACATCTAGTGAGAGTTATCTGTATTGCAGCCAATAATTTAATCATCCCATCATCCCAATATGCAGTTTAGTACGTCCTGTAGTTTAGAAAGCAGGCTCTGTGAATTCTGTGATACAGCAGTGTCTACCCACAGGGAGTAGTGAATAAGTGTCACAGATATCAAGGAAATTTTTTCTTTAAAAAGTAAGTTTACTTTCAACATTGTTCAAAATGATTTGAATAGGTTAGACATATTTGAAATGCAATGTGCAAAAGAATATATGATTTTATATTTTGATCATAGATGCACGTTAAAGCGGAGTTCCACTCGTTTGTAAGTTTATTAAAAGTCAGCAGCTACAAAAAGTGTAGCCGCTGGCGCTTAATAAACACACTCACCTGTCCTACGGTCCAGTGATGCGGGCACCCGAAGCCTCGCTCCTTTCCCCCGCCTCTCCGTGGCGCTGGCAATGCAAGTGTGGGCACCCGGCTGTGACAGCTTGCGGCTCTCTTAGTGGCCAGGCAATCTTCTGGGACGTGTCCCAGAAAATTGCAGAGAGGAAGGAGGAGAGGAGGAGTCGCCTAGATGGCAATGCAACCAGAGCAGGAGGTGGGAGCTGGGTACCTGTCAAAACTAAGTACCCACTCCCCCCAAAAAATTACATGCCAAATGTGGCATGTCAGGGGGCAAGGAGTGCTTAAAGCTGAAGCTCCACTTTTGGGTGGAACTCCGCTTTAACTGTAGTTGCTGCATTTGTTTTCTTTCCTCCTTCCCCCTTTTTTTTTTTTTTTCTTGTTTTTTGACTTATTTTCCCCTTAATTTTTTAATTGATGATCTGGCATGCTTTCATTATTAGGGTATCTCCACAATCTGTGGAAAGGGTAGTGTTAGATGCACTAGTGGATTTAGATGGACTTGACTAACAAATGAATGGATAAGTTCACCTTTGGAACATGATACATGATCCACCCATACTTGGGGAACCAAGGAAGGAAAACCGGTGACAGGTTCATGGGTGGTCAAGACTCATTGATGCACAAGATGAGCTAAGGCTGATCCGTGTAGTCCAATCCAACTGAAGAGCTACTGTAGATCAAATTGTTGAAAAAGGTTTATGCTGGTTCAGATAGAAAGGTTTCAGAACGCATTGTGCATCGCAGATAGTTGTGTATAGGACTGCATAGCCACATGCTGGCCTGGGTTCCCATGCTGACCCATGTTGAAAGCCAAAAAGCATCTACAAAAGGAATGCGAGCATCAAAACTGGACTATGGAGCCATGGAAGAGGTTGGCCTAGTCTGATGAATTCAATAGTGGTTGGAGGAACACAACGACTTTCAGTCGTTCACTTGGCTTCAGAATTTTCTAGATCTCACTCCAATCCAGCATCTGTGGGATGCGCTGGAAAGACAAGTCCAATCCATAGAGGCCCCATCTCATAATTTACAGTATTTAAAGGATCTGCTACTGACTGCATGGTCATGGTGGGTGGTCTTGATATCATAGCTGATCAATGTATGTTTAGGTGATACTATCCTAAGATGGGAATTTTATCCCAATTTCTGTTGTGTCTCAAAGACAAGTAGCTAAGGGGAAATCTCCCCAGAGAACAAAGACAACAAAAAAAGAAAACATAAAAGCTTTTGTCCTTCCCTATTCTATCCAGACTTGAAAACAGAGTTAGGTACCTGGTAACTCTTTTTCTAAGAAGTCTTCCAGGGCAGCATCCGAGAGATAGGCTCCTCCTCCCTAAAACAGGAAACACATTAGTCCACCATTATAAATTCCACACTCTTACCTGTGTGCCTCAGTTATGTTAAAGCACCGAAGGAATTCCCTGTAAGCTGCAAGCTCCCCCTCTGTACCTGGTTTTTGTTGTTTCAAGGGTGGGAACTAGTGCTGCCCTGGAAGACTTCTTAGAAAAAGAGTTACCAGGTACCTAACTCTGTTTTCTCGAATCGTCTTCCAGGGCAGCATCCGAGAGGATATATCAAGCAATACTTACTAGGGTGGGGTTAGAGACTGGAGCACTTTACGACCAAATGCTTGGTCTTGGTCAGACAGCTGGTCTATGCGGTAGTGCTTAGCGAAAGTACTGAAGCTCGACCATGTCGCTGCCCTGCAGATCTGCTCCGGAGTTGCCCCTGCTTTCTCTGCGGCCGAGGTTGCCCAGGCTCTAGTTGAGTGCGCTCTGATTTCACTAGGTGGAGTGAGATTCTGTGCCTTATAGGTAATCTGTATGGCCATCCTTATCCATCTGCTGATGGTGCTTTTTGAAGCTTGTTTCCCTCTGTTGATTCCTGCATAGAGGATGAAGAGGGAGGTCGTTCTACGCCATTCCTTTGTTCTTTCGAGATACGCTATGAGCGTGTTCCTTACATCAAGTTTGCTGTAAAATGTCTCTTTTCCTACTATCCATGGTTGTTGGCAGTGAGGGTATGACGATGTTTTGGGTTCTGTGAAATGTAGAAGAGACCTTGGGTAGAAAGACCGGATCTGGAGAGAGAATTATCTTGTCCAGATGTATTAGACAGTATGGTTCTATTGAAGATAGAGCTTGGATCTCACTCACTCTTCTGGCGGATACTAAGGCCAGAAGGAGCGCAGTTTTTAACGTGAGGTTTTTGTCTGAGCTGTCCTCGATAGGTTCAAACGGAGGGGAAAGAAAGCCCTTAAGTACTGTGCCCATGTCCCAGGTGGGAGTTTTGTACAATTTGGCTGGTTTGGATCTTTTAAGAGCTATGAGGAATCGTCTTATCAGCAGGTCTTCCGCTAGTCTAGTATCCATGACCGAGGAAAGTGCTGAAACTTGTACTTTCAGGGTACTTGGTGATATGTTTTTGTCTGCACCATCTTGTAGGAAGTCCAAAACTATTGGAATTATCCCACCGTTGGAGATTGGTCTGTCTTCGTACCAAGAAACACATTTTTTCCTTATTTTCTCATAGATGGCTCTCGTTACCGGCTTTCTGCTGTTTAAGATGGTGTTGATTACTCTGTCTGACAGGCCTTTGTTCTGGAGTTTTACCCTCTCAGTAACCAAGCCGAGAGCTTCAAGATTTTGTGGTTCGGATGGTTGACTGGGCCTTGTGACAGTAGATCCGGGCGGTCCGTCAGTGTCAGCTGAGGTTGTATGCTGAGATTTTTTAAATGACTGAACCATGCTCTCTGGGGCCAGTGTGGTGCTATTAGTATCACTGTTGTTTTCTCTGCCTTGATTTTTTGGATTACTTTTGGGATTATGGCAATTGGAGGGAATGCATAGCACAGATGCCATTTCCAGTTTTGGTTGAAAACATCCACCCCGCTGTTGCCATCTGTAGGGTCCAGGGAGAAAAATATCGGAGATTTTGCGTTCGCCCTGGAAGCAAATAGGTCTACTTCGGGTATTCCCCACTTCTGGGTGATTTGAGTGAAGGTTGTTTGGTTTAGCGACCATTCCGTGTGTTTTATCGTTTTCCGGCTCAGGAAATCTGCCACTGTATTGTCTGTTCCTTTTAGATGAATACCGGATATCGATCTTATGTTCTTCTGTCCACAGTAGGATAGATTGTGTCAGTCTCATCAGTTTTTGGGATTTTGTGCCCCCTTGTCTGTTTAGGTATGCGACTGTCGTTGCGTTGTCTGATTGTATCTTTACATCCTTCCCCTGTAATGCTGGCTTGATGGCTTTTAGCGCTTCCCCCACAGCTTTCAGCTCTCTCAAGTTTGAGGAGGCTTGTGCCCATTTGGGTGTCCATTTCCCTTGCGAGAACCGCCCTTCCATGTGGGCTCCCCATCCTAGGGCGCTTGCATCGGTGGTGATGTTGACTTGAGCCCATCTGCGCCCCTCGATGACCCGAAGTGGGTTGAGCCACCAGTAGAGTGTTTGTTTGACTGTGGCGGGGACGGGAATGGATTTTTCTAGGGATGCTTGCCTGCCATCCCACTGGGACAGAATGTAGTTCTGTAAGGGTCGCATGTGAATTTGTGCCCAGGTGATGGCTGGAATGGAAGACGTCATCAGTCCTAGTACGGACATTCCGTGCCTGATCGTTGTGGAATGGTTCCTTAGCAGGGACGTAATTGCTTGTGTCATTTTTACGTCTTTTTCCTTTGTTAGGAAAATTTTTGACAGTCTGGAGTCCAGCACATATCCCAGGTACACTACTCTCTGGCTTGGGATCATTTGCGATTTCTCTGCTTTTATTAACCATCCCAGGTTTTGCAGATAGTTCATACTCTTGCGCAGGTTGTTTTCTAGGATTGCTGCTGTGTCCGCAAAGAACAGGAGGTCGTCTAAGTATGGTACTATTCCAATACCCTCCTGTCTTAGACCTTTAGCGCTTCCGCCATTATTTTTGAGAATATTCTTGGAGCTGAGGAGATTCCGAAGGGGAGAGCTGTGTACTGTAGGTGCAGCGTAGCTGCTGGCCCCTGGATTGCGAACCTTAGAAACTTTTGGTGATCCTTCCTTATGGGGACATGTAGGTAGGCATCCTGTAAGTCTAGTGTTGCCATGAATGTCTCCTGCGGTAGGATGTTCCTGATTGAATAGATAGATTCCATTCTGAATCTCTTGTATCTTATTCCTCGGTTGAGTGGTTTGAGGTTTAGTATCAGCCTTAGTTTGCCTGATGGTTTTCTTTTTGCGAAGATGTGTGAGTAGAAGCCCTTTTGTTCCTCCTCTTGGGGAACGTGACAAATCACCTTCTGATCTAATAGTTTCTGTAGGGATTCTAAAAACACCTTTGCTTGATTGCTGTCCTTGGGTAGCATGGTCGCTAAGTATTTGGTTGGGGGGCGGTTGGAGAATTCTATTGCGTAACCGTCCGCTATGGTGCGCAATATGAATTTGTTTTCTGTTATCTCCTCCCATTGGTGGAAGAAAGCCGCCAATCTGCCCCCCACCTGAAGGCAGTCATTGTTTTTTGTTCTTTTGGGTATTAGGCTTGAGGATGAATTCACCTTTGCCTGTCTTGTTTTGTTGACCCCAGTGCTTTTTTGCCCCTGGCTTATTGAATTTCTTGAAATGCCGAAAGGGCGCCTTCCCTTGTCTCTTCTTGGTTTGAGGGAACCCCTTATTTTTTGCTGCAGTCCTATCCAGGACTGTTTCTAGCTCGGGACCAAACAGTAGGTCTCCAGTGAATGGTATGCCACATAAACGGTTCTTGGAAGGTGCATCCCCCCCCCAGGATTTTAACCACAGGGCTCTGCGGGCCGAGTTTAGTAGTGCCGTGGTCCTAGAGGATATTCTGACAGTTTCTGCTGAAGCATCTGCCAAGAAAGCTGCCGCTCTAGTTAGTGTGGGGATGGTTTTAATTAGTTCCTCCCTGGGCGTGTCGTTCTCCAATAGATCTTGCAGCTGGGTTAGCCAGATTAGCAAGGTTCAGGCTGTGCAGGTGGAAGCAATAGCCGGATTTAGGTTTGCCGCCCCTGCTTCCCATGCCCTTTTCAGGAGAGCTTCTATTTTCTTGTCCATGGGGTCGCTGAGGGTACCTGCGTCATCAAAAGCCAAGTCCGATTTGTTCGTGATTTTTGCCAGAGAGGCATCCACCTTGGGGCATTTAGCCCAGGTTTTGGTGTCTGCTTCCGCAAACGGGTATCTGCGTTTGATTGTGGCGGGGATGAAAAGCTTTTTCTCTGGGTCTTCCCATTCCTTTTTGACTATGTCTTTTAAGTGTTTGGTGTACCGGGAACGTTCTTGGCTTCTTGGGCTGGAGCCCTTTGTACATTCTGTCATGTATAGTGAGTTCTGCGGTTTTCTGTTCTTTAATGCCTAGAGTGTCAGTGATGGCTTTGAGAAGACTGTCTGTGTCCTCAGAAGGAAACAGGTTGCAGTCTGTCGTGTCATCTTCCTCCTCTGAGTCTGAACAGATACCGTCTTCTGATTCAGATTGTTCGGATTCATCTGAATCCACCTCTTGTTCTGCCTGTACCTTGTTCTCCCTTGGAATGTGTGTTCCGCTGGTAGACGGGATACTGGCCTGAGCGACACTTGCTGGCGTTTCTAATTTTTCTATAGCTGAGCGTAGTGGTGCCATGGTGCTCTGAATTTCTTTCTTAAAAGAATTGAGCAGGTCTTTCAAAAATCCCTGTGATTCTTTTGCCACCATTTTGTCTAAGCATTTCTGACACAGGGGCTTTTTCCAATCTGGGGAAAGCCTGTGGCTGCATGAGGCACATGTTTTGCCTTTAGCCTTCCTTTCCTCAGGGGTCTTTGCCTGCAAGCGAGCATAGAGAACAAAAAACCCCGTGAGATAGGTGGTCAAAAAAAAAACTGTCTGTAAATAGGCAGTAAAGAGGTTAAGACAGAGATAATTCAAGAATATTCTGGCTTACCTTGGAGCTGTCCTGATTTGCAGGATCTGCAGGGCAGGGTGGGGAAGCGTCAGACATGATCAGCCACCAGGATCCTCTGCTTAGAGGCCTTTTTATCTGCTTCCTGCATAAGCTCTGGCCCCGCCCCCGGCTGACCCTGTGCAGGTTGGTGGACACACCTGCACATGCCACTGTATTGTAGAGTAACCGTGCTGGTAGTGAAGGGTAGCATTGAACAAATTTGCTATTTGTATTCTGTTTTCTTTCTCTGTTTTTTTTTTTTTTTTTTAAACTTCCCACCCCTAGGTTTCCTGCTCTATCTCCGCAGTAGATAGACTACGGGAAAATGGCCGCCAACCCGGAAGCGGAACTTCCTCGGCGCCATCTTGGTACACCCCCGACTTCCTGTGGCGGTGAGGACGCTGCTGCGCCGCCCGGAGAGTGGCGGATTCGTTTGGGGGGACAGCCGCAGCCACCAGGGACCTAATTAGAAGGTACAAAACCCTCCCTGCTAGACCCTCTGCTGCTGAGGTTTTCGGCGGCGGGCGGCGGGGGGGGGGGGCGCCCATCTATGCATGTATCCATCCCCCCTGGCGGGCTCCAGATTCTGCGGAAAGCCAGAGGGGGGTGCTTGCAGAAGCATACACAGGCCTAACAGCGGCATGGGGTGGGGATGACAGAGTCCTCCTGCAGCCTGGGGGGATGATTGCAGACCCCTCAGTAGGGGTGAAATCTCAGGCTTTGAGCAATGTTGCCCAGTGCTGCACCTGCTCGCCCTCCCAATGAGGCAGCGGGCAGCGAGAGGCTGATCTGGACTGGGAAACCAGAAGCAAGAGGTTATAAGGATTCGATCGGCATCCGGATCTGATCGGCTGAGTGGAAACATCTTATGCTTATACCCCTGCAGGGGTATAGCGTTCCGGTGAGTGGAATCACAACAGGGGGATTGTATCTATAGAGAGTTTGGAAGTCGTCGGGTGGAAGATTTTAGATGAACTTTTTAAACGATTTATTGGACTTTTACTCTGATTTTGCGTTTTCACATATGATCTCATGCTGCTAATGAATTGTGTTATTATTAGTTAATGAATTTATTATTCACTACCCATTCTTATATTTTATATTCCACATCATTTTGAACCATATTTTGCACATATATATATATATATATATATATATATATATATATATATATATTTATTAATTCTTATATAATTGGTTGTATATTAATTGAAATTTCTTAGCACTGCACTTTAGAGGGTGTGGTTACCCCTTCTTATATTTAAATCACTTGTATTCTATTCCAGCAGAGGCTGGAACACTTAATTGGACCGCACTTGACACTTTGGCACCTAGTAATGCACATTATATAACACCTTAATCAGCGGTTATTGGGTACGGGATGAAGGTTAAATTGTACATCTATTTGTAAATTATACCTATCCCATTAACATTCACCGATCCCCATGTGGGACACATATTTAAATTTTCCACATTTTTATGTCTTTTCCTCAATATGATTTATAGACACAAAAACTATAACCGATAGACAATCATTTATGCCAATTATTCCCTCATGCACAGCGCCACTCCCTATATATGTACATTGTTTAGATCTACTCTCTGAGGGTACAAGTGGGTACCCTCTGCCTACATAGGGGGGCTGCAGTTGCAAGCATATCCTGTAGCGCGGATCTTCTGCCTATAATAAATAGGAACCTTGGATGCCTAAAAGTGGCAGCAGCTGCTCTGTACTTATGAGTCAAAATTTGAAATATTTGGGTGTAGAAGGAGGCAGTTTGTGAAGGGCTGGAGAGCAGTACAATAATGAGTGTTTGCAGGCAACAGTGAAGTGTGGTGGAGGTTCCTTGCACGTTTTGGGGATGCATTTCTGCAAATGGAGTTGGAGATTTGGTCAGGATCAACCATGTCCTCAATGCTGAGAAATACAGGCAGATACCTCTCCATCTTGCCATACATACAGGGAGGCGTGTGATAGGCCCCAAATTCATTCTGCAGCATGGCAACAACTCCAAACATGCAGCCAATGTCATTAATGTCATCTTCAGTGTAAAGAAAAACAAGAAGTCCTGGAAGTGATGGTTTGGCTTTCACAGAGTCATGATCTCAACACCATAGAGTCATTACATAAAGAGACATAAGGATTTGAGGTAGCTTCCTTCCACAGAAGGTCTGTGGTTAGTAATCCAAGATGTTTGGAACAACCTACTTGCTGAGTTCCTTCAAAAAACGTTTGCAAGTGCACCTAGAAGAATTGATGCTGCTTTGAAGGCAAAGGATGATCACACCAAATATTGATTGATATATAAACTATTAACCCTTTCCCTGCCAGGTCCCTACGGACCTACAGAACTGCCTGCAGGCGGCCAGGTCTATATGGCGTACGGACCTAATTTCTCCTTCTCTATAAGCTCATGGTCACTTCAATGACCATAAACTTATAACAATTGTTCAGCAGACTATGCTTAACAATTCTATAACTCTGATCAGTGGTTTACAGTCTGCCTGCACTCAGCCTCCTCCCCTGCCCGCACTCAGCCTCCTAACGGTGACGGTCCCCCCTGCCCGCACTCAGCCTCTTCATAGTGCTGGTCCCCCCCCCTGCCTGCACTCAGCCTCTTCATGGTGACGGTCCCCCCTGCCCGCACTCAGCCTCTTCACGGTGACGGTCCCCCCTGCCCGCACTCAGCCTCTTCACGGTGACGGTCCCCCCTGCCCGCACTCAGCCTCTTCACGGTGACGGTCCCCCCTGCCCGCACTCAGCCTCTTCACGGTGACGGTCCCCCCTGCCCGCACTCAGCCTCTTCACGGTGACGGTCCCCCCTGCCCGCACTCAGCCGCTTCACGGTGACGGTCCCCCCTGCCCGCACTCAGCCTCTTCACGGTGACGGTCCCCCCTGTCCGCACTCAGCCTCTTCACGGTGACGGTCCCCCCTGCCCGCACTCAGCCTCTTCACGGTGACGGTCCCCCCTGCCCCCACTCAGCCCCCTCACGGTGATGGGGGCCCCCCTGCCTGCACTCAGCCTCTTCCTGGTGACCGGCCGTCCCTGCACTCATTCCTCTGCGGCTTCTCCTCCTGGCCAACCCGATCAGTCTCCTGTCCAGATTGGCTGGGAGGAGAACTCGGAAGGCAATAGCGAATATTAATTCCAGCCCAACCTTTTCAAGCCAATTAGAGCCTCCGGCTCTAATGAGGCTTGAAAGAAAAAAAAAAAAGCTCATACAAATGTAGGAGTCCATCGCCCTGCGGGCGGGGGGGGCGGTGCCCCTAATGGATCGGCCGCTTCTGGTAAGACCCCTTTCACATGGAGTGGACTCTGTCAAGCAGAACCGCCTGCTCAGCGGGGGATCCCCACTGAATAGGCAGATAATAGGTCTGCGTCCGCTCTGCTTATGCAGAACGGACACAGCTCCCTGTTCTCTATCTCGCGGTCGGATAGAAACGGACCGCCTGTCCATTTCCATCGGATATCATCCGATCCAAAATGCTAGATGGCTGGGGAATGGGAACACCTGTGCATCCCCGTGCGGGTAAACATGGTCCTCCCATGGGTGTACACTTTAGTATGCCACATGTGAATGATTCTTTAGTAGTAATTGTAATGGTTATGCAGTAATCTTTCTCTGTCGGCTTACCTTCTCCTCATGTGTTCAGAGTAAGAGGCCAGCCACTCACACCTGGCTGGTTTTAAAACCTCTCCTCCAAACATGGCTCCACCCCAGGCCCTATCAGGGAACCCTATATTAACCTGTGCACTGCAAGCCAGCATGGCTGATAAACCATTGTGTGTTAGCTTTCGTGTGTACTTGCTGTGTTTCCTACGTCTGATTCCAGTTACCTGACTTTGGCCTTTTCTCGACTTTCCCTGTCTGCTTGTGACCCTGACCTTTGGCATGTTATGTTTATCCTTGTCTGCTAGTCACCCTGACATTTGGCTTATCCCGTACTTTCCTTGTTGTTCCAGCCTGTTGCCTCCTTCCTCTTCTCCTGTAGTCTACTGTGAGTGTGACACCCTGGGGGCCGCGACCTGGAGCCAGACTGCAGCTCAGTCCATCCTCACCACTAGAGGCTCTGGTGAACAGCTGCTGCCTCTTAGACTCCGCGCCCTGGGGAATCTATGCTCTAGCTCCCAGTGGGATCTGTGTTAGTGATTCAGTAGACCTGCTTCCTGAACCTACCAGGGTTCAATCCGCAGCAGTCAGTCCTAGGGTCCACTACCTAGCGGTGAACTTCCGACTCCTACAGAGTGCATCTGCCACCTGGTCCCAGGTGACCTGACAGTAATTGAGCAGGAATTTTGTAAGTTTTATGTGCACTATTAAAGCAGTTGTATACCCTGACCCAAAAAAAACCAAAACCTGTAAAGCAAGGGCATAATGAGCTAGTATGCACCACATTCTAGCTTACCTTAGAACAAAGCGCCCGGTCACCGCTGAGGGAGCTGACATGTTCCCTCTGCGTTTCTTCTGGGTTCGCAAGTCTGGCGTTGTGAGTAGCTGGAGTCCCCGTTTCGGCAAGGAGCTCTGATTTTTCCGGCAGCATCCGCCGGACCTTCAGAGCGCATGCGCCGCTGACGTCAGTGACTGCATGCAAGGTGAATATTTCCTAATACGTACAGGTTTAGGAGATATACATTTGACCTACAGGTATGCCTTATTAACCACTTACGGACCGCCCGCCGCAGTTTTACGGCAGCTGTTTGAAGGAGGATATCGTTGTTATGGCAGCAGCTAGCTGCCATAACCCTGGTATCCTCGTCTTCAGCGGACGATTCGCTACAACAGGGATATGCAATTAGCGGACCTCCAGCTGTTGGAGAACTACAAATCCCATGAGGCATAGCAAGACTCTGACAGCCACAAGCATGACACCAAGAGGCAGAGGCATGATGGGACTTGTAGTTTTGCAACAGCTGGAGGTCCGCTAATTGCAGATCCCTGCGCTACAAGATAAAAGTGGTCTCTTAGACGGATTTGCTGCAAGATCACTTTTATCGATGGCGGGAGAAGTGCCCCCCCCCTCCTGCAGCGATTCGGTGCCCTCTGCCGTTTACCAGAGCCGTCGGCAGCGGCGGAGGCAATCGCGTCCTGTCTCCTGTCAGGTATGGAGATGAGTGAGGGGAAGATGGCCCCCACCCGTCTCCATACAATTTCTGGGCGGAAGCGACGTCAAATTGTCACTTCCGCCCACAGCTCTTAAAGGGCAATTTTATTTAAATAATTTTTTTAAATTACAAATTTTATTTATTTATTTTATTGCATTTTAGTCTAAATATAAGATCTGCGGTCTTTTTGACCCCAGATCTCATATTTACAAGAGATGTTTACAAAATAAAAAATAAATAATAACAATTTTTTTTTTTAAACGCGCCCCGTCCCGACGAGCTTGCGTGCAGAAGCGAACGCATACGTGAGTAGCGCCCGCATATGAAAACGGTGTTCAAACCACACATGTGAGGTATCTCAGCGATCGGTGGAGCGAGAGCAATTATTCTAGCCCTAGACCTCCTCTGTAACTTAAAACATGCAACCTGTAGAATTTTTTTAAACTTCGCCTATGGAGATTTTTAAGGGTAAAAATTTGTCGCCATTCTACATGCGGGTGCAATTTTGAAGTGTGACATGTTGGGTATCAATTTACTCGGCGTAACATTATCTTTCACAATATAAAAAAATGGGCTAATTTTACTGTTGTCTTATTTATTTATTTTTTATTAAAAAAAGTGAATTTTTTCCAAAAAAAGTGAGCTTGTGAGATCGCTGCACAAATACGGTGTGAAAAAAAGTATTGCAATGTCCAGCATTTTATTCTCTAGGGTGTTAGAAAAAAACAATATATAATGTTTGGGGGTTGTAAGTAATTCTCTAGCAAAAAAAAAAACAGTTTTAAACATGTAAACCACAAAATCTCAAAACGAGGCTGGTCCTTAAGTGGTTAAAGGCTTACCTGTAGGTAAAATTGTGCAAGAGGAGGATACAACCACTTTAATGATTTTAGTGTATTTTTAGTGAAAATAATGATATGATGAACATTTGCACAATTATTACGGGGCCCAAAAAATCTGCACTTCTTTTTTTTTTTTTTATTCTACAGGTCATGTGCTTTCAGAAAATGTCTAGTTTGAGGGGTCTTTTCAAATTCTGAAAGCTGTAAGTGAAAAATGGTAACCCCTGGATTTTTAGAGTAAATTGTTTCTATTTACAGTTTTGCGTACCTTCAGTTTTCACCATTTCACAAAAAAGTGCAATTTAAAATGTACAAATATTTGTTATTTATTAACTCAATAGTTTGACTTGAGCAGTCATTTTGTAAAATGTGCTGTATTTATACGTGCTAAAAATGATTTTAGAGAATTTTAAGCGAATATATTTATTTGATAAACCTATGCGCAAATATCGTAGGGCCTTAAAAACCACTAGCACCTTCTTTTTAATCTACTGGTCCTATGCTTTCAGAAAATGATATATGGTTTGGTGGGTCTTTAACAAACTCTGAAAGCTGTAATGGAACAATGAAAACCTGTAGAATTTTGAAAAACTTGGTTATTTACATTTTTGCGTATGTTCCGTTTTCACCATTTTGCAAAAAGGCCTAATTTAAAAATGACAAATATTTGTTATTTATTAACTTAATACAGGTTAAGCTTTTATATCTAGTAGGCATTTTGTAAAATGTGCTGTGTTTTTATCTGCTAACAATGATTTTAGTGTATTTTTAATGAAAATATTGTTTTGATAGACATTTGCGCAAATTTCATTGTGCCCTAAAAAATCAGCACCTTATTTTGTTTGCTACTGGTCATGTGCTTTCGGAAAATATATGGTTTTGGGGGGGGGGGGGGTCTTTAACAAACTATGAAAGCTGTGGGAAAAATAAAGAAATGGAATAATTGTAAAAATGTAGCACAGGGCCTGGCAGCGAAAGGGTTATTCTATTTCTATTTCTATTTCTGAAAGAATACTTTATGTTTTTTCACACCCGCTTTTTATACTGTACATACAGTTTAACCACTTGCTGCCCACCATATAGCAATATGACATCGGCAAAGTGGTTTCAATATCCTGACCGGGCGTTGTATGACGTCCAGCAGGGTATCAAGCCGTTGCGCGCCCCCAGGGGCACGCATCGCGGCGATCATTGTTGCGGTGTGTCACTCTGACACACCGCAACACCAATCTAGGTAAAAAGTCTCAATCAGACGTGTCCAATCACTGCTGATTACACTGTAAACATGAAGAGCTGTTAATGGGCTTTTCCTCACTCTCTTCTGTCAGCCGCAAGTAGAGGAGAGCCGATCGGTGACTGCTCTGACAGGGAGGGGGGGGTCTGTGCTAATTGTTTATCAGCTCAGCCCCCGAGGATGCCCACACTGGACCACTAGGGACGCCACTAGGACCACCAGGGATGTCACCACCAGGGATGCCAATCAGTGCCCACAATGGGCATCACTGATTGGCAGGCATTATTGTTTGGTACTGATTGGCATCCATCCGTACCATCAATAAATGTACATCAGTGTCTCTATCGGTGCCAATCCGTGCCGCCTTTCAGTGCCCATCCATGCCGCCTTTCAGTGCCCACCAGTGCCACCTATGTGTACCCATCAGTGCTGCATATCAGTGCCGCATATCAGTGGCACCTCATCGGTGCCCATCAGTGCCACCTTATCAGTGTCCGTCAGTGCAGCCCCATCAGTTCCCATCAGTGAAGGAGAAAACTTACTTATTTACAAAGTTTTGTAACAGAAGCAAAAAAAAGAACATTATTTTTTTCAAAATTTTCAAGCTTTTTTTATTTTTTTTTATTTGTTTAACAGAAAATTAAAAACCCCAGAGGTTATCAAATACTACAAAAACATGGCTCTATTTGTGGAAACAAAATGATAAAAATTTAGTTTGGATACAGTGTTGTATGACTGCGCAATTGTCATTCAAAGTGCGACAGCTCTGAAAGCTGAAAATTGGTCTGGGCAGGAAGGTGTATAAGTGCCCTGTATTGAAATGGTTAAAGTATATCTATTCAAAATTAACATAAAAAATATTGTTTTTTAAAGTAGGAGAGGGTTAAAAAAAAGCTTCCAAGAGTAATACCCTCCTGGACTGTTGTCAGTGAAGCAAGTGCCCCCATTGGAATATACATACATTTGCTCTCTGTTCCTGTTCTTGGAACAACTTAAAGGCTGAAGGTTTTTTACCTTCATGCTTTCTATGCATGAAGGTAAAAAACCTGTGTGCAGCAGCCCTCCCTAATGCTCCCTTTCGATCCAGCGATGTGCACGAGAGCATTCGCTCTTTGGGGGCTTTCCCTCCTCATTGGCTGAAACAGCAACGGGAGCAGATGGCTCCTGCGGCTGTCAATTACAGCCAGTGAGCCTATGAGGAAAGAGAGAGGGCGACGCCAACCCGCGGCTCCGTGTCTAAATTAAGCAGAGCAGCAGTTTGAGAGCGTAGCTGCTTGCTCTGTGGACACTCGACAGGAGGGAGGGGCAGGAGCACCAGCGGGGGACCCAAGAAGAGGAGGATCCGGGCTGCTCTGTGCAAAACTGCTGCACAGAGCAGGTAAGTATATGTTTGTTTATTTTTCTTTAATTTTGCCTTTAATTTCACTTTAACATTTTGGATTTACCCATACTGTCATTTCAGGTGACATTTGTAATCAAGGCAACTAAAGAAAGTGAATCTCCCAAACAGGGCCATGGACCGCAATAAAAATCCAACAAAATAAAGTTTACTTTTAATTATCCTTTAACAACCTCAATACACCTCATACACTTGCATCCCCCTTCCTGCCCAGGCCATTTTTCAGCTTTCAGCGCTGTCACACTTTGACAATTGCGCGGTCATGCTACTCTGTAACCATGTGAAATTTTTTATAATTATTTCTTCACACAAATAATGCTTTCTTTTAGTGGTATTTAATCACTTCTGGGGTTTTTATTTTTTCCTAAAAAAAAAAATCGAACATTTTGAGAAAAAAATTTTGTTTTTTTCTTAGTTTCTGTCAGTAAATTTTGTAAATAGGTAATTTTTTTCTCCTTCACTGATGGGCATTGATAGGTGGCACTGATGAGGAGGCACAAATATGCCGCACTGGTGGGCACATATAGGTGGCATTGATGGGCAGCAGTGATGGGCGGCATTGATGGGCAGCAGTGATGGGCATGGATGGGGGCAGTAATAGCCAGCACTGACTGGCATCACTAATGGCCACTGATTGCTGGCAATTGTGGGCACTGATGGCTGGCACTTGTGGGCACCTGTTGGCACTGATTGCTGGCAGTGGTGGGCACTCATTGCTGGCACTGGTGGCACTTAATTGTAATCAGGGCACTGATGATCAGTGCCCTGATTGCATACCCAGATGTTCCCCTGTGAGGAGATGCCGCTGATTGGCTCTCCTCTCCTCACACTCTGTCAGTGTGAGGCGAGGAGCGCCGATTACAGTAATCTACGTGTTTACATGTGACAGCCGATCACATGGTTCAAGGGCCGTGGCTGGCTCTTTACAGAGATCGGGGTCGCGATGTGTCCTAACAACACGGCGTGGCCGCGATCGCCGCGTGCCCCCATGGGTGCATGAGAACGGTCGTTCTGGGAAGCTGTCATATGACATCCACCCAGAACGAGAGCAGCACCACCCAGCCGTCATTTGACGGTGGGCCTGCAGCAAGTGGTTAAAAGAGAAAGGAATTTTTCCCCTAATCTTCTTTCAGGACAGCCACCTGAAAGACCTTGGCTCCTACCCTCTGTAGAAAACCACGCAAGTTCTCTTTAAATTCCCTCCTTCCCCCACAGGCTCCTCAGTTATTTGTGTTTCCTCCAGAGGGGAGACACCACAGGATCCAACAATATCATTCCCCCGGGGGGAGCTTGTTTTTCAACACTGAGGACGGTGTAAGGAGATGCAGTCCCCGCACAAGCAGTCTCCAAGCCCGCAGGCATCCGGCATGGAGAAAGCAGAGAGCCCCGCTGGGCTTGGTGGCCGCATTGAAGGCGGGGGACGTATTTTCCGGTGGAGGGGGTGGGCACCTCCAACTGACCCGCAGCTTCCGATTCTGCCACGGAACATTGAAGGAGGGCGAGGCGCAGGCTGAGGAAGAGCCACATTGCTGTAGAAGACAGCACAGGCTCCAGTGGCAGCACTGAGAATGTCGGAAGCAGAGGGAGGAAACCAGGCTGCTCCAGCAGAAGCCAGCTCCAGCCCCTCCAAGGTAAAGGGGACCTAGGTTGAAGCTCCCTTTACCATATCATCAACACCCCCCTTCGAGAGGGGGGTGCCAGAGTGGAGGAACGCGGGGCCCCTGGGGAGGGAAGTTCGCATGTCTTAAGACTGCGCCCCGCAGTTAACTGGCAGGGAGGGGGTTTGCTGGGAAATTGGATTTTGATACCTGCTCTGTTTATGTATTTCAGAGAAAAATAACAGACAAACCCAGATCTCCTCAGTTCAAAGAGGAGGTGCCGCTTGTGTAAAGCTACACTTAGGAACTCCTGGGGGAAAACTTTATGCAAGGAATGTATTGACAAATTAGTACAGGAGCATTTCACTGAACAGGGTAGTGAGTTAGCAGCCTAAGTTAAAGAGTAGGGCTGCAACTAACGATTATTTTCATAATCGATTAGTTGGCCGATTATTGTTTCGATTAATCGATTATTCGGTTAATAACCTAAAAAAAAAGTGTGGTGTATAGTTTAGTTTAATATTTAAAGTTTAAAAAAAAAAGAAATTTATTCCTAAATATCTCAATGCAGTGGTAAATATAAATTACCAACTTTATGGTTAGGGAGCAAAAGCTCTAATCCACTCTGAGAATAAGACAGAGGAGATATACTGTAGTATTTAGTATAGTATATAGTATATACACTTAGAAGAGATCTACTGTACATACTATTAGAGGAGATCTACTGTACATACTATTAGAGGAGATCTACTGTACATACTATTAGAGGAGATCTACTGTACATACTATTAATGGGTTACTCTGGTAAATCTCATCAGACTCAGAGATCAATTTTTTTCATTCTTTCATTCAGCGAATGTACAAAGATTTTTCGTCTGAATATTCTCGTCTGAAAAGTGACTTAGCTGAAAAAAGCATAGATGTGAACGTGTCCCATAGGAAACCATGTAAATGAACTGTAGTGCGTTTATTCAAAAAGCACCAGAAAACACACATAGTTGTGAAGCAGGTCTAAGACGTTTAGTAACATAATGGGGTTAAAAAAAAAAAAAAAATAGCCCTTTAGATAATCACTACTGTAAGGGGTTCATTTTTTACTGTAGAATTGTGAAAGTTTGATTTACAGTAACGATTATTTGCTCTTTTTGTGCCATAAAGGGCTCATTTTAGTTTTTTTTAACCCCATTATGTTACTGTCCGATTAATCGATTATGAAAATAGTAATCGATTAATTTTATAATCGATTAGTTGTCGATTAATCGATTAGTTGTTTCAGCCCTATTAAAGAGCTTTCAATCATTTAAAAAATTTTTTGCGGGTTTTCAGATCCCGCAGCCTCAGACTGCTCCTCTACCAGTTCAGCAGGTAGCATTACCAAAAACGCAAGTACTACCATCCATGACTGCAGGCCCTCCAGAAACCTGAAGTGTAAACAGAAAAATCAGTGCTACTACCCATACAACACATAGCAGAGCTCCCGGGTGCTCGATCCACAGTTGTTAGCTGAGTAGAGTAATGTAGGAAAGAGACCGCACTCCGGTTGTTGCTCTTAAAAAATATTCAAAAGCCATAGTGCACAAACACAGATAAACACAGATAAAAACAGTTGACGCGAGGCTGAGGAGGAGCCAGATAGCGCAGCCTGTGACTCCCAGGAATCAGAAGGGGAAGCTCTGGAAAGGAATTTCAGGGAGCCCTCCTGGTACAAGCTTTCACTGGAGGAAGTAGAAAACCTCCTGGGGACTATTTATACCGCCCTAGGTATTCAGTCGGAGAAAAAAACCCTCTCATTACACGACCAAATGTACCAGGGCCTGAGAGAAAAAGAAAAGTGTTTCTAGTCCATGGAGGCAATAAAAAAGGAATGGCAGGACCCGGAAAGCAAACCCTTCTTTTCAAGAGCATTTAAAAAGATTTCTATTTGTGGAGGATTTGCGTCGGTTTTGAACAAAACCCCTAAACTAAACGCAACATTCTCCCAAGTCTCGAGGCATACAGACCTAGCCTTTAAAGATATGGGGGCTATAGACAAAAAGATGGACTCCCTCCTAAAGAAGTCTTGGGATTCTATGGTGGGAAGTCTAAAACCAGCTATGGCAGTAACAGTAGTAACCAGAAACTAAGAGTTCTAGCTAACTCAGATACAGGCCCACATTGAGGAGGGAACACCAAAAGAGCATATCTTGTCCTCGTTTCCTATGCTCCTCGGGGGCATTGCTTATATTGCAGATGCATCCATGGAATTGGTACGGATGGCTGCAATGTCCTTGGCCTTATCCAACTCGGCAAGAAGAGCCCTGTGGCTAAAAACCTGGCAGGGGGACTGCGCCTCTAAAGCCAAACTCTGTGGGATCCCACTTACAGGGGACTTGCTGTTTGGGCCAGGGCTAGAGAAAATACTGGGTCACATGTCTGACAAGAAGAAAAAGCATTTACGCTGAAGCGTAAACCCACCTGGGGACAGCCCCAACAAGGCAAGAAAAGGCCAAGAGTGGACGCAAGCAGGCCTGGACTGGGACAAATAATAGGCCCAGGCATTTTAGATTGAGCAGCCCATACCAGGCAGGGACTGACAACTCATGGGGCCCTCGGGGCAATAAGAGATCATGGGCCCCCTGTGTCCCCACCCACACTCAATGCTGTACCCAAATAAAATCTATGTCCTTTATTTGCCACAAATAGAGCTTTCAGTTGGCGGTATTTGATCGCCTCTGCGTCCCTTTTTTGGGGGGGCTATAAATAAAGACAGACAATTTTGAAGGAAAAAAAAAATATACATATATTTACAATTTTTTTTTTACCAAAAACATGTAGCAGAATACATATTTTTGATTTTTTTTACATATGTTTTATAGCAGAAAGTGTGTGTGTGTGTGTATGTATGTGTGTGTATATATATATATATATATATATATATATATATATATATATATATATATATTTATCTCTATTGTATATACTCGAGTATAAGTCGTTCCGAGTATAAGTCGAGGCCCTAATTTACCACAAAAAAAATGGGAAAAACTTATTGACCCGAGTATAAGACGAGGGTGAGAAATGCACAGCTACTGTAAGTGGAAAAGAGGGTCGGCAATGCCCATTTGCAGCATCACTGTGCCCATTTGCATGCCTCACTGTGCCCATTTGCAGCCATAGGTCCCCTGAACTTCCAACTCGGTAGTTAAGGGTTCCTAGATGCCCCCTAGCTGCAGCCAAAATTTGGGGTCTCTGAACCCAAAGGGTCCCGAAATGACATTGCTGCAGATGGACACAGTTGACCGAATTTGGGGCCACTTAGTGCTAAGAACCCCAAATTTGGTGTGCAAACCCAGTGGAACTAGCACCATTAAATTTCCAAAGCTGGGGTTACTAGCACCAAGTGGCCCTTAGATACAGGGCCCCAAAAATCAGTTCAGAAAATGTCAAGCACTTTTCTGCAGCAGAAAATGACATTTTCCGAACCAGTTTGGGGCCCCGTATCTCAGGGCCACTTGGTGCTAGGAACCCCAGCTTTGGATATGTTATGGTACCAGTTCCTCTGGGTTTGCATACCAAATTTGGGGTTCCTAGCACCAAGTGGCCCTGAGATATGGGGCCCCAAAGTTGGTTCAGAAAATGTCAAGCACTTTTCTGCAGCAGAGAATGACATTTTCTGAACCGATTTTGGGGCCCCGTATCTCGGGGCCACTTAGTGCTAGGAACTTCAGCTTTGGATATGTTGTGGTACCAGTTCTACTGGGTTTGCATACCAAATTTGGGGTTCCTAGCACCAAGTGGCCCTGAGATACGGGGCCCCAAATGAAATTTTTTGCTGCAGAAAAGTGCTTGACTCGAGTATAAGTCGAGGGGGGCACTTTCAGCACAAAAAAATGTGCTGAAAAATTCGACTTATACTCGAGTATATACGGTATATATATTAGAGCTGCACGATTAATCGTACATAGAATCGCGATTTCGATTCACCCCCCTACGCGATCTACAGTCTGGATTATCTCGATTTTTTAATATAGCCTGAACAGGCTGATCGGAGGAGAAGCAGCCGGGAACCAGCGTGGAACGCATATGGCGCTGATATCGGAAATGACGTCAGTCAGCAGAGCAGAAGAGAGTGCGCCTGTGCGTGGGCGGAACCACACTTACTCGAGAGCGCCGGCAAACACTGACTGCAGTGACTGGCTGCGCGCAGTCTGCCTATGAGAAACTGTTCAGTTTCAGCTGCTTCAATCGCCTTGCCATATACCAGGTACAACTTGATCTCATTCTTTAAAAGTACTTCTTCTCATTCTAGTCATTTACAGAACAATAGAATCATTATTGACCCAGCTATCACTTCATGTCTGTGCATGGTTTGTTTGTTCTGCAGGTTTATGGCCATTTGTAGAGACTGGGCTACATTGTCTGAGTCACACGCTTTAACCCAAGGTAATGGTGCCAGTTTAATTTAGTTTTTTCTCTGGGTAACAAAACTACAATTCTTGATCATACTGTTTTCCTCTCTCCCTGCAATTTTAAATACCGGTAACTGTAGTCAATGCTGACATTGTAATTATCCAAGATAATCTGAGTACACATAATGTGGGCAAATAATAAAACTTCCTGCACCATTAGAAGGTTGCAGGAAAACATCAAAAGTTGCTTGGGCCACATTATCTAAGCATACTGTGATACACCTGTTTCAGGTCTATTTTTTCAAAGTGAAATAAAGTACTAGTACAGGTCTGCCCCTAATTAACCACTTCAGCCCCGGAAGATTTGGCTGCTCCATGACCAGGCCATGTTTTGCGATACGGCACTGCGTCGCTTTAACTGACAGTTGTTCAGTTGTGCGATGGTTGTACCCAAACAAAATTGACATCCTTTTTTTCCCACAAATAGAACTTTCTTTTGGTGTTATTTGATCATCTCTGCGTTTTTTTTTATAGTGCAAAAAATAAAAACAATTTTGCCAAAAACAATATTTTTTACTTTTTGCTATAATTTTTTTTTTAAAAAAGCTACATTTTTTTCCTCAGTTTAGGCCGATATTCTTCTACATATTTTTGGTAATAAAAATTGCAATAAGCGTATCTTGATTGGTTTGCGCAAAAGTTATAGCGTCTACAAAACAGGGGAAAGAGTACTAGGGGGCGATCAAGGGCAGGGGTTAACTGTGTTGTTACCTAGTCCAGGTTTATTGTGTGACTTAAAAAAAAAAACAAAAAAAAAAACAAAACTGTTTGATTCGTTGCCTTTTAAATGTCAGTGAGTGCATTAGCTGCAAGTGTTTTTAAAAGGCGGATGACAGTGTGCGCTCTCGTTTTGTTTTCTCTATAGGTGTACATACAACAACATGTGTCCAGACCAGTCCACCACACCCAGTTGAATATTAAGAGAAAAAGACAGCTGCAGCAGCACCTTAGCGATTGGAGAATATACAGTCACACAGGACTCTTTAGCCCAGCTGGGGTCTCATCTTCTGTATCAGCACAATCGCTGTTGAATAAGTGGGCTTTAAAAAACTCATTCAAACCCTTGATAAGCGCTATCAAGTGCCCTCTCGTAATTATTTTTCACATGTTGCAATCCCTGCTCTGTATGTCAAATGTCGTGAAACAGTTGAAACAGAATTGCGAGATGTACTAAATTTTGCAGCAACTTCAGATTTATGGTCCAGCAGAGCAATGGAACCATATATGAGCTTAACGATCCATTTCATTAATGATGATTTTCAGATGAACAATCGGTGCCTACAAACTGTTTTTTTCCCCGAGGACCACACTGGTGAAGCTTTGGCACAGGGATTAAAGGATGCACTCATAAACTGGAAATTGGAGGAGAAAAATCTTGTGTACATCACTACAGACAACGGAAGCAACATTGTAAAGGCCATATCCATAAATCACTGGACACGACTGCAGTGTTTTGGCCATAGGCTTCATCTCGCAATAGAGAATGCAATGAAGGACCCACGAATTGAGCGTGCAATGGGTTTGTGCAAAAAGCTTGTCGGGTGTTTCAGCTACAGTTGGAGGAGGAAGAGGGAGCTTTCTGAGGCACAAAAACAACTCTGTTTTCCAGACCACAAGCTCAAGACAGAGTGCCCAACAAGGTGGGGATCTAGGCAGGCTATGGTGAGGAGGATACTTGAGCAGCAAGCTGCCATTACCCATGTCCTCTCTTCTGACCGCAAGACTAGGCACCTCTTGCCAACATGGCAAGACCTAGAGGTCTTGGAGGCTGTGGACAAGACTCTCACCCCACTGGCAGACTTCACAGATGCTCTTTCAGGAGAGCAGTATGTCAGTGTCTCTTCTGTGAAACCTGCTCTCCACCTATTTCAGTCTTCTGTTTTGGCTGTTAAGGAAGAGGACTCTGATCTTATTTGCACAATGAAATCAAAGATCATGGGGTATCTGGAGGAAAAATATCAGGACCAAAAAACACAAGACCTTCTTGACATAGCCACAACCCTCGATCCCAGGTTTAAGATGACTTACGTCAATGAGGATAACAAAACTGCTGTCCAGAACAGACTAAAAGATGAGATGTCAAAGCTAACAACAGTTAAGGAAAGCCCCCCTACATTTACTAGTAGTAGCAGTGGTCCTGCAAGTGCAAAGAAGACTCGAAAGACCTTTAGGTAGCTTTTTCAAAGCAGCACAAAGTGAAGGGGCACCAGATCCAGCCTCAGGCTCACAGCAACAACAATCCGAAAGCTTGTCCTTGGAGCTACACTCTTATCTGTTCTTAGGCAACACTGACAGTGAAGATGATCCATTAGGCTGGTGGAAGGCTCATAAGGAGCAGTATCCGAGATTGTCTGCACTGGCCAGAAAATACCTTTGCATTCCTGCAACCAGTTCCCCTTCTGAAAGGGTTTTTAGCACAGGGGGCAACATTGTCACTTGTCGCCATTCTGCACTGAAGCCACAAAATGTGGATAGGCTTGTGTTTCTAGCTAAGAATCTTTAAGTGTAAATCTGTTTATCTACTGACATGATACCTGAATGTTTTTTGTAATATATTTTCTTTATCTCACATTACATTGTTTTTCATTACTTTAAATTCGTTTGAAGCAAGAGTATGGCTATTTATTGCCATTTGGTTTGATAATCTAATGTGCAGAAGTTGTAAATCTTTAAAATAAAATTATTTTTTTGAGAATCGTGAGAGAATCGTGATCTTTATTCCAAGCAAAAGAATCGTGATTCTCATTTTTCCCAGAATCGTGCAGCTCTAAAATATATATATATATATATATATATATATATATATATATATATATATATATATATATATATATATATATATATATATATATAGTGGGAGGGGTGTAGTGAGGGAGGTGGGGGGGTAGTGAAAGAGGGGGAGAGCAGGAGGGGGGTGTAGGAAGTGGGGGCGTAGTGAAAGAGGGGGTGTAGGAAGTAGGGGGGTTTTGAAAGAGGGGGAGGGAAAGTAGTGAGAAAGGGGGGAGGGGGTGTAGGAAGTGGGAGGGGGGTAGTGAGAAAGAGGGTAGGGAGAAGGAGAGTGGGGGTTAATCAGTATATCTGCTATGTCCCACCATTATACTGTATAAAGTACAGAACATCCCCCACCCACAAACACAGGTCTCTGAGGGGTCTCTCCCCTGTCTGTGTAGAAGGCAGGCTGTCACACTCCGGTTCTCAGCTGCTCGCCGATCCCTCTCCCTCCCCTCCTCCCACCGTCACATCCAGTAACTTAACACTTACCCAGTCCAGGAAGTGTCCTCCTCCCCGGGCTCTCTTGGTCCCTCTCTCTCCTCTCAGGACCAGGAGCCCGTTGACGCAACCCATCCTGCGGCCGAATCAATCCTGCCCCGTCCACCCAGGAGCCTCTCATAGGTCCTCCTACTGGCCACAGCCCTCGGCACTCAGCCCGAGGCCTTGCACTGGTCACCGAGCAACCACGGCCGGCGCTCGCTCGGCATTGCCTCGCCCCCCCAGTTGGGAAACGATGACAGAATGGAGAGGAGTGAATGCATGGTTTCACCATGGGATCGAATTTACAACATGCGGCCCCACGTCCAGATGCCCCACCAGGCAAACGCCCGGTATGCCCTATGGCCAGTCCGGGCCTGGACGTAAAGTCTCACTTTGGACCACCTAGGGCCGAAAACCAAAAAAGACCCTGGGGACAGAGGGGAAAAGGCAAAGGAGGAGCAATTTTTTGTCCTCCAGAACAAGCCCGTAACAAATGGTGACAAGTCGGTCACGGTGGGGGGAAGATTTGGGGGCCTTGCTCCCACAATGTGAAGCAATCTCCTTCAACCAGTTCATATTAAGGATTGTGAGGTTTTACATCAAAACTCCCAAGAAGCAGAGAAAAGGCAAAAGGTCTAATGGGAGCCATAGGAGCAACGCTGTATCCTGGCCTAGGCCAACAAGGCCCAGGCCTAGGCCAACAAGGCCCAGGCCTAGGGCAGCACCTTGCAGGGGGGCAGCACAGAAAGAGTCCCCGCCGGCTTGCGCTACACTGTTAGTGTAGCCCCAGTCTTATGGGGCGGACTGGGCTGAGAGGCAAATAAGTCTAAAGCGGCCGCACTGCTTCCGGTATGCAGGCGGCCGGCATTCCGCAACTGTGGTTGGGGGGGGCGCTTCTAATTTTGACTGTCCTATCATCCTGGACCACAAACCTTCCTCACTGTGCTATATGTTTTCTGCTGCACCATTGGCATGGTTATATCCTCTTAGTCCTCTCCATAAAATTATCAGAAATCTGTGCTTAAAGTATAACTATAGGCAACACTTTTTTTTTCCATCTTGGATAGCGTAAGGGAGGGTTACAGCCCCTGTCAGTTTATTTTTTACCATCCCTGTCCCATTGCAGAAATTTCCCTTCACTTCGCGTCCCATAGCCAAACAGGAAGTTAGAGGAAATCTATGCAAATTAAGGGAATCCATTGCCTCCCGGCCCTCAGAACTAGTGTCCCCACTCGAAAATTTCAGGGCAGGTCTTAAACAGCAAGGGGTGAGGCCTTGACAGGAAGGGGTGGGTCATATTTAAATTAGGGTGTTTACGAGTTTAGTCAGGCCTAGGGCAGCACAAAACCTAAATACACTACTGCATAGGAGAACTGATAGAACGAAAGGTGGTAAGTCATGTACCACAGGAGGAGGTAGGCCAGGGTTTCTACTCCCACATTTATGGTACAGAAGCCCTCGGGAAAATTCAGACTTCTACTAAACCTCAAACCATTAAACCTTTTTCGGTAACCTACAAGAGGTTCAGGATGGATTCCATTCAGTAAAACTGCTACTACCCCCAAACTGTTATATGGCTTGCCTGGATCCAAAGGACGTATACTTGCACATCCCTATAGCTCAAGACTGCCAGAAATTTCTAAGACTGGCAATAAAAACAAGGGAAGAGACGTTCCAACTTGGGTTCCATGCCCTTCCTTTCAGTCTTTCTGCCTTCCCCTGAATCTTCACAATGGTTATGGCTAGAGGTCGACCGATATGGGTTTTTCTCTGGCCGATGCCAAAGCCGATATTTAGAAATCACGGTGGCCGATGGCCGATGTATGATGCCGATTTTTTTGGGCCGATATATTAGGCCGATTTCTTTTTTTTTTTTTTTCCTTCATCTCATAAAATCTAACAGTTATACCCCTTTTACACTGGGGCGATGCGCTGGCAGGATGTTAAAAAAAAGTCCTGCAAGCAGCATCTTTGGAGCGGTGTATACCGCTGCTTCACCACTCCTTCCCATTGAAATGAATGCGCACCGCTGCCTAAGCGCCTGCAAAGTGTTTTGGCAGCAGCGCTTCAGGGGCGCATTTAATCCCTTCTTCGGCCGCTAGCTGGGTTATAAGCGCCCCGCTAGCAGCCGAATAGCGCCGCTAAAATGACGGTAAAGCGCCGCTAAAACTAACGGCGTTTTACCGTCAACGCCTGCCCGCTCCAGTGTGAAAGCAGCCTTAAGTAATAAGTGATACAGAAAATTTTTTATATTTAAACATTTATTAAACAAAACAAACCTCCAATCAGTTCACTTGTATGTAGAATTTAGATTAAAAAAAATAACTATATCTTAATTATTTAATACACAAAAACAGGTAATCAAAACTTTTGGACGAAAAAAAATGGGCTAACTTTACTGCTTTTTTTTTTTTTTTTTTTTATTTCATTAGTGTATTTTTTTTTTTTTTTTAAATTGCGTTTGAAAGACCGCTGCGCAAATACCGTGTGACATAAAATATTGCAACAACCGCTATTTTATTCCCTAGGGTCTCTGCTAGAAAAAATATATATAATGATTGGGGGTTATAAGTGATTTTATAGCAGAAAATACAGGATTTTTACTTGTAAGCAACAAGTCTCAGAAAAGATTTAGTCTTTAAATGGTTAAACTGAGAACTTCTCCACGGAGTTCTGTCTATTGATAAAAGAACCTGAAAGAGATACAAATGTATCTTCTTATCAGACTTGGCAGGCTGCCCAGAGGAGAAGAGAAGATAACTTCAAACAACTTGCATTGACTAATACAGAAGTCATTTGCAAGTCCTGCTGTATAATCGGCTTTTTTTATCAGCACAATCGGCCGATGCCGATTAAGTAAAAAGAGCCAAATATCGGCCGATATATCGGCCGGCCAATATATCGGTCGACCTCTAGTTATGGCTGAAGCTCTTGCAGCACTTTGAATCAAGGCTGTCAAAATGGTCTGCTTCTCTTTGCAGCCTCTCCAGAGAAATTACCAAAAGATCTACACTCGAGTTTTTCTAGAAAATCTAGGCTGATTGGTCCAACCTGATCCCCATTCAATAGATTACATACTTGGGGTACGTCCTGGACTCAACAAAACAGTGTTTCTGCCCAAGGAGAAGGTACAAAAAATTCAAGATGTTGCAGAACAGTCGACCATGCTCATTAAGACTGGCGATGTCAGCATTGGGGTTACTAACCTCTGCAATCCCGGCAGTACAATGGGTGGGTTTTTTCATTTTTGTCCTCTTCAGATGTTCATCTTAACTGCTTGCCGACCAGCCCACGCCGATGTACGTCGGCAGAATGGCACTGGCAGGCAAAAGGGCGTACAGATATGTTCCCTTTAAGAAGTTGTATCGTGAGTGTGTGTGCGCGCCACCGGAGGCGCACGCGCCTGCCGCGGTCTCCGTGACCACACGTCCCACGTACTCTTATGTCCATCGGGTGCCCGTGATCGTGCCACAGAGAGGAAGAATGGGGAGATGCTTATGTAAACAAAGCATTCCCTGTTCTGCCTAGCGACAGGACAGTGATCTACTGCTCTCTGTCATCGAGAGCAGCGATCACTGTCCTGTGTGTTAAAGCCCTTTCCCTCCACAGTTAGAATCACTCCCTAGGACACACTTAACCCCTTCACTGCCCCTAGTGGTTAACCCCTTCACTGCCAGTGTCATTTACACAGTAATCAATGCATTTTTATAGCACTGATTGCTATATAAATGATAGTGGTCCCAAAAATGTGTCAAAAATGTCCGATGTGTCTGCCATAATGCCCCAGTCCCGATAAAAATCGCAGATCGCCACCATTACTAATAAAAAATAAATAAGATATAAAAATGCCATAAAGCTATCCCCTATTTTGTAGACGCTATACATTTTGCGCAAAGCAATCAATATATGCTTATGCCGCGTACACAGGAGCAGAATTTCTGTCAGAAAAAACTTGGATGGTTTTTCCGACGGAATTCCGCTTAAGCTTGCCTTGCATACACCCGGTCACACAAAAGTTCTCTTAACTTTCGACCGTCAAGAACGCACTGATGTACAACACTACGACAAGCCAAGAAAATGAAGTTCAATGCTTCCGAACATGCGTCAAATTGTTTCCGAGCATGCGTGATTTTTTTTATTTTTTTTGCACGTCCGAATTGCATACAGAGGAACGCATTTTCGGATAGGAACTTTTTCCGACCGAAAAATAGAGAACCTGCTCTCAGTCTTTTGCTGGCTGGATTTTTGCCAGCAAAAGTCCAATGGAGCATACACACGGTCAGAATTTCTGACCAAAAGCTCACATCGAACTTTTGCTGGCAGAACTTCTGATCGTGTGTATGGGGCATTATTGCGATTTTAATTTTTTTTTTTCCCCAAAAATAATGAAGAATATATATCGGCCTAAACTGAGGGAAAAAAAATTGTTTTTTTATATATTTTTGGGGGATATTTATTATAGCAAAAAGTAAACAAAATATTGCTTTTTTTTTTTTCAAAATTGTCGCTCTTTTTGTTGTTTTTATAGCGCAAAAAATAAAAAACGCAGAGGTGACCAAATACCACCAAAAGAGAGCTCTATTTGGGGGAAAAAAGGCCGTCAATTTTGTTTGGGTCCAACGTCGCACGACCCCGCAATTGTCAGTTAAAGCGACGCAGTGCCGAATCGCAAAAAGTGTTTCGGTCAGGAAGGGGGTAAAATCTTCCGTGGCTGAAGTGGTTAAAGATGTGGGACTGCAAACAAGACTCCCTAGATGCACAAGTGCTTATACCAGCACAAATGAAGAGGTCTTTATGGTGGTATATGAGATTGGAGAACCAAGGGACGGCTGTAGATCCTACCAGTCACCTGGATAGTGACTACAGACGCAAGCAGCGTGGGGTGGGGAGCACATCCAGGTCCCCGGGTAACACAGGGATTTTGGAAAAAGGAGTTGAAGAGATCATCTAATTGGAAGGAATTGAGAGCAGTACTTTTAGCACTCGGGTCCTTCCAGAAAGAATGGAGTGGTCACCAAATACAAGTCAAGTCTGACAACTCTTCAGTAGTTGCCTATGTCAACAAACAAGGGGGAACAAGGAGCAGAACTTTGTGGTTCCTGGCAGAAATCTTCTTAAATTCGGCAGAGAACATACTCTCCCTGTCAGCAGTACACCTAAAAGGAGAACTGAACCAAGTGACCGATTACCTCAGCGGGAAGAAACTAAAAGGGGGTGACTGGATGTTAAATCAACAGGTTTTCAGACTGACCCCCCAAAAACGTGGAACACCTCAAGTGGACCTATTTGTGTCAAGAAAAAATACGAAAGTTTGATAATTTTTTTCCCAAAGACGGTGCACTCGGGGTGGATGCCCTGGCACAGAAGGGGATGTTCAACAGGTATTATACCTTCCCCCCTGCCAGTGCTCCTGCCAGCGGTTCTAAGGAAATTCCAGACACAGAACACTTCGCTGATCCTTTTTGCACCACACTGGCCCAGGAGACCATTGTCCTCTATTCTAAAACGTGCTGTAGAACCCCCATGGATATTACCAATCCAAGAGAATCTCTTCTCCCAGGGCCCAGTGCTTTGTCCCCAAGTAGAAAGGTCGAACCTCGCTGCTGGGTTTCTCAGGAGCAGTTGCTGAAAGCTAGGGGCTTCTCGAACTACTTAATCGATACACTGCTGAAGTGCAGAAAAATAGAGACTCGTACAATTTATCAAAAGGTGTGCAAACAATGGTGTACAGAAAACTCCTTTTGAGGCACAGAGCTTCGTGGCGGTTCTAGATTCCTGCAGTGCGGAGCAGACAAGTGCTTGAGTCTCAGCACACTGAAAAGCCAAGTCTCAGCAATCTGTGTATCAGAGAAAGAAACTGGCAGCCAACTCTTGGATAGTGAAACTTTTTAAGGCTTTCAGTAGACAGAGACCAGTGTAGAGACTGCCTTTTCCTAAGTGGGACCTGTCTTTTGTGCTACAAACCCTGACAGGAGACCCATTCGAAACACAAGAAAATTGTTAAGTAAAATGACTGACGCTCAAAGCAGTTTTTTGGTGGTGGTCACTACAGGAGGGTTTGTGAGATAGAAGCTCTATCAATCCGACCTCCTCCTTCCTTTTTTTATTTTTTTTTCAGGTTTTGCCAGACTGAATAGTTTTTTAAAATGGATCTAGCCTTTTTTGCCAAAAGTAGCCTCAAAATTTCATAGAGGCCAGGATATTATTATTTTATTTATTTATTTTTTTTTTTGTACAAATCCTTCCAGAGAACAAGAAGTTAAGTTCCACATGTTAAACGTAAGGAGGTGCGTTCTACACTATTTAGACAGGACAAAAACTTTTAGGAAGACAGACTCCTTTTTTTTTTTAATTTTATTTTTAGGGGCCAAGAAAGGACATAGAGCCTCAAAGCAAACTATAGCCAGGTTTCTTAGAGAGGTTATTGGTCAGGCCAATAAGGGGAGGTATGCAGATCCCAGAGGGTATTAGGGCACACTCTACGAGATCAATGGCAACATCGCAGGCGGAGAGGGCCTAGAGCAAATCTGCAAGGCGGCAACATGGTCCAGTTTCACCACCTAACACTACAGGGTGGACCTCTTGTCCGCAAAGGATCAGACCTTTGGACGCAAGGTCTTACAAGCTGTAGTCCCGCCATAGGGGTGGGTGCTCGCTTATCCTCTCAGGTGGCTGTCCTGAAAGACGATTAAGGGAAAAACAAAGTTACCTACCGGCAACGTTCTTTCCCGGAGTCTTTCAGGACTGCACCGATACACACTCAAATGTATAAGTTCCTTGAGATTTCCTGAACAGGAACTGTGGTATTTTTGACTGTATCACATGCTCTTGTTTTTCCACAGCGGATGTAGGTGCTCTAAGAAAACTGAGGAGCCAGCAGGGGAGAGTAAAATTTAAAGAGAGCAGGCGTTGTGTTTGCTACAGAGGGGAAGAGCCAAGGTCTCTCAGATGGCTGTTTTTTTTCCAAAATGTTGTTTTTTTCCAAATCAATACTTAGGTGGATGCAGCATCGGTCCGATGCTGCTTCTGTCTCCCCAGCGCCTCTGCACTGAGTAGCAAGCGTTCGGCTTTCAGAGCTCCATGAGCAGAGCACTGCAAAGCACTGCTCTCTCCTCGCTCATTGGAGCGCTGGGCTGTGGAGGGGGCGGGGGCTGCCAGCTCAGGCTCTTAGCGGCTCACTGAGAGGCTGAGTCGGGTGTCACTCCAGGCACCTGGCGGATCCAGACTTTATTGTTGCGATGACGCGGTGCCTGGACTGACATCTGTGACGTCGGCAGAGAGCAGACTTCAGCCCGCTCTCTGCTGAAAACAGGTCACAGGAGTGCAAAACGAATTTCACTCCTGTGATCCACAGGAGAAGTACAGCCAAACAAGCTTTGGCTATACTTTTAACCACTTCCAGACTGCCGCATGCCGATATACGTCCCAACTTTGCAGAGGGATATCTTTGTTATGGCAGCAGCTAGCTGCTGTAACCCTGGTATCCTCTTCTTCGGCGGGCAGGCCGGTTTCTGATAATAGTGGTCTTTGCGGTGAATTCGCGGGTTATTAAAATTAAATGTCTTCGAAGTATATGCAAAAATATGAAAAACCCACAGGTCCACTGTTTTCTAACTGGGAGTTGTGGATACGCGGAGAGAGGAAGCCAAGCACTCCCAGGGTGAGCTCCCATGCATAAGTGTCAGATCCAAAAAGAGAAATCCAAATCCTTATTCAAATGCAGCATTGCAGCCTTGCCCCAGTGCAGCATTGCAGCCTTGCCCCAGTGCAGCCTTGCACAGATTTAAATATGGCGCCGCGGAGGGACTTGGCGGAGCAGAGTGAGCGCCGCCGAGATCGCAGGGACTGGGCGTAGTGGAGATACATATAGCCGAGTGTACTCAGCTCTTCTCGGCTCCGCTCACAGTCACGCTCAGTCCTGCCCTATGATGTATGATGGATATAACACAGGTCCAATGGCAGGACTGGGCGTGACTGTGAGCGGAGCCGAGAAGAGCCGAGTACACTCGGCTATGTGTATCTCGGCGCGATTGCTCCGCTCACAATCAGCAGAGATCAGCTGAGGATCGGCGTATAACACGCACCCATGATTTTCCCCTGATTTTAAGGGGAAAAAAGTGCGTGTTATATGCCGATAAATACGGTATATAATATACTACTTTACTTCTATGCTGTTATGACAGCATCTATTGATACATGTGTATTTGTTTCAATTGACATTATTAATGGATACTGGGAGATGTTTGGTGACACATTCCCCCATCCCGGCCATGTCTGCCCCCTGTTTGTGCTCTGTTGGGTTGGTTTTTCCTCTGCCACCTCAGCTCCCAAGCCGGACGCTCATTACTGCCACCTCTGGGTATTCAGCATTTGGTAGTCTGATCAAGCCTTTGAGTATAGGGCCATACGTTTTGCACCCTCTTGACTAATTGTCACGATACCATCTCTGTGTTGATACTTATTTGGTTCATTATACCCCTACAGATGTACTATACATGCATCTACCCCTGATGAAGTGAGCATGGTCTTGCAAAATGTGTTGGCATACTTTTCATGCCTGTATACTTTGCAATTTACATTTTATACCATGATACATGTAATGACATTTTTTAGTGTATGTATAATTTTAGTGGCTTGACTATGATTCATGTTGTTTGTTTGCATGACAATTTTAATACATTTTGTGACTGCATTTACTCTGTCAATTGTTGGCTAACCGCATTCACCTCATTTAAAGTCCCAGGGCGATTTCTTGTTTTTTGTGGCATATATTGGGATGGAGGTGGTTTGCGGTAGACACCAGACCTTTTCCTTTTTTATCCCAGAAGATTGCAGGGAGGGAGGGGAGAGGAGGAGTCCCCTAGGCAGCGTGGGCTGAAGTGGGAGCTGGGTATCTGTCAAAACTAGGTAACGCTCCCCCCCCCCAAAAAAAACAAACTTACATTAATGTGGCATCTCAGGGGGTTAGGACTCCTTAATGCGGAATTTGCACTTTTAGGCGGATCTCCGCTTTAACTTGGCCCTTTCTGTATTTCTTAGCGTCAGACTTCCTGGTATATAGATTTGGGATGAAGAAACCAGTAAGACACAGGAAGGAGTTTACCAGTGGACCTCATTAGCACACACCCTTTACTCATCAACTAGGTTTGCACACCATCCCCGGCATCCCTCTATGCATGAATTTGCCTGGCTTGTCAATGTAGGCTGCCACAGCTGCTATGTCCGCATGCTAACACTCTGGGGCCGTGGCTTGGACACGCCTGATGTAGTGCAGGGGCCTGCTTGATTGGATACAGAGTGGCTGGATATGTGTTGTCCCCTCCTATTCCATAGTTTTAGTAAATTCAAAGGAGATTGTACAATCAGATTGTATAGTGTATGGCCACCTTTTATACGCCTAAAATTTACTATTTGCGCTTTCAGTGACATTAATTGTTCATGGCACAGGAAAAACTCATTTTGCCACATGAAAAAAATGATTGACAAAATGCACAGTAAAAAACGTGCAACTCGCACCATGCTAAAATGTCCCCATAGCTACTTTGCCACATGTAGGACAGCCCATTAAAATCAATGGGCAGCCCTATGTGTGTCATTGGAAAAACGAGCCAAAAACCCTGCGTTCCCACTACGCTGGGTGTGAATGGGGCCTAAAAGTGAAATTGTTGTGTTTACACAAGAACAATAAGCCTCCATTCACATCTGTGTGTTTCCAAATGCATGGTAAAGGGCACAGAATATGCATGCTTTGCTCCACCCTAAAAAAGAGTTCTGCAGCTTCTTTTGGGCAACAGCTGAGTGTCTCTACTCCATCCACTCCTGCCACATTGTACAATTTCTTTTTGCATAGTTAGGTTGAAAAAAGACACTAGTCTTTTGGCCAAAAAGTTCAACCTTGGTTTCATCAGACCATAACACATTTTCCCACGTGCTTTTGGGAGACTTCTGATATGTTTTTCTGCAAAATGTAGCAGGGCTTGGATGTTTTTCTTTGTAATAAAAGGCTTCCGTCTTGCTACACTACCCCATAGAGCAGACATATGAAGAATATGGGAGGTTGTTGTCACATGTACCACACAGCCAATACTTGCCAGATATTCCTGCAGCTCCTTTAATGTTGCTGTAGGCCTCTTGGCAGTCTCCCTGACCAGTTTTCTTCTGGTCTTTTCATCAATTTTGGAAGGACGTCCAGTTCTTGGTAATGTCACTGTTGTGCCATTGTCAGAAACCATTAATCAGAATGAGACCGAAGTACAGTTAAATCATACTTGTTTAATAATAAAAGGTAAACAGAGTAAACGTAGTCAAAACATAGCCAGATTGCAGGAACCTAAACGGATAGTCAGACAAGCCAAAACGTCAGGGAGCCAGAGATGAGTGTAGTAGAACAGCAAGCAGGATCTGGAGCCAGAAGGAATGTCAGCCAAGCAAGTCTTTAACAGGAACACAGGAGAGCGTCTCTAGAGATGTGACCAAGGCGAAGGCAGAGATCATCTGGGCTGGACAGCTTAAGTAGGCAAGACTGACTAGCAGGATATCAACAGGTGAGTCACTGTGGAGAGATGGGAGCTGGCAATTAGTCATATCAGTCAGGGGCTTGACCAGAGATGAGAAGTTATGAATAAACTTACGATAATAGTTGGTAAAGCCAAGAAAATGCTGCAGAGGACGTAAACCCACGGGTCGGGGGCCCTTGTAGGACTGCAGAAAGTTTCTCCATCGAAAAACCAGCAGTGGAAATGACATAACCCATTTTAACCTGTTTACGATGGAATTCACACTTCTCCAATTTGCAATAGAGATTGTTCTCTCTGTTTCTGAAGCACACGGCAGACATCTGTGTGGTGGTTCTCCAGGGACTTGGAAAATATGAGGATATCGTCGAGATAAACCACCACACATAACTGCAACAAATCTTGGAGGACATCTTTAATAAATTCCTGGAAAAATGCCGGAGCATTACAAAGGCCAAATGGCATTACCAGGTACTCCTAATGACCTGTTCTGGTATTAAACGCAGTTTTCCACTCGTCGCCCTCCTTAATCCTCACAAGATTGTATGCCCCTCTCAAATCAAGCTTTGTGAAAACCGTTGCTCCCTTGAGGCGGTCAAATAACTCCGTAATCAACAATCAGATAAGCATTCTTAGTTGTGAAATGATTAAGACCCCTATAAGCAATACAAGGTCTCAGTTCACCACTCTTCTTCACAAAGAAGAAACCAGCACCAGTAGGAGACGAGGATTTGCGGATGAAACCTTAAGAAAGTGTGTCTGCAACATACTCCTCCATGGCCTTATCCTCCAAGATCGACAGGGGTAAAGGGTAAACCCGGCCACGAGGGGGTATGGCACCAGGTTGAAGGTCAATTGTGCAATCAATTGCGTTTTTGGATTGCATTTTTGCGTGTGTGGAGGCAAACTACCGGCTTGACCTTTGTCAAAGACATCGCTAAAATCGCGGTACTGCTCTGGCAGGGAGGAGAGTGAAGAAGTGCACAGGACCTTGGCTACCTATTTTAGAAGCACGTCTTACTGCATTGTGGTGACCAGGAGAGAACCTCAGCAGGGAGCCAATCAAAAGAGGGGTTGTGCCACTGTAACCAATAATAACCAATAACCAGCGGAAACCTAGGTGAGGAAATAACTTGGAATTTAATTATGTCATGGTGAAGAGCCCCTACGGCCATGGACAACGGAACAGTCTCATGAGTCTCGTGGGCAGGCTGTAGAGGTCTCCCATCAATGGCAAGTGGAGTGTCATGCAGCAGAATCGAGTGCTTCAAAACAAAGGTAGCATCAATGAACAGGCCTGCAGCCCCAGAGTCGTTTAGAGCCTGTATCTCGACGGCCGCCCAAGAAAGGGTAACCGGAACCAGGGGCTTATCCTTCTGGATAATTGGGGACAAAACAACGCCACCTAAGGTCTGTCCGTGACAGGACCTCAAGGTTCGTGCATTCCCTGGACAGGTAGGACAAGACTTCAAAAAGTGACCTGCCTGGCCACAAAGGCACAATCTCTCCATCCTCCTAAGGGCTCTCTCATCCACAGAGATGTGTGAATCCCAAGTGCATGGGTTCACCTTCACCGACAGACTCAGTACCAGGAGGCATGGGAGGTGAGTGAAGCAAGGGTGGGACTGCAAATCTCGGAGCCAAAGGTACAGGAGGCTTCCGCAAGCACTCCTTAAAGGAAGGTCTCTGTCGGAGTTTGGAGTCAATAAGCATTGCAAACGAGATCAACCTCTCCAGCTCAGTGAGTATGTCTCGGGCTGCTATCTCATCTTTGATGTTATTCGAGAGACCATGAGAAAAAGCAGCCATGAGGGCCTCATTGTTCCACGCAACCTCTTCTGCCAGGGTACTGAAGTCAATGGCGTAATTGGCAACAGTTGTCGTACCCTGACATGAGGCTTTTGGCAGCAGAAATGGAGCGCGCGGGAAAGTCAAATACCCTTTTAAAGAAAACCAAAAAGTCTGGGTAACTCAAGACAATGGGAAAACGAAAAAGAGCGCGCATACAAAAGGCACATATATGGAAATGCAGTGTATATATATAAGTAAATTTGTGCATTAAAATTAATACAAACTCCGTAGTACATATGATAAATGTATCAGAAAATATCAAAAAAGTCCTTCAATGTGTAAATAGAAAAAAATATATATGTAAAAATTATATTAGACCATAAACAATAAAAAGTCTATATGTTAATCTCTAAATTCCAAAGAAACATCAGATCTTCACTTTTCTAAAGTATTCCCACATTCTGATATGAGGAGTAATATCACAAACTGCTTAACAGATTTGTAGGATCTCATATAATAGAGATCAAAAGCGCTTGTGCTTCAGCCTGCTGCAAACCTGCAATCCAACTATGGTCTTCTCACAAGAAGGAATGATCCATCTGCTACAGATGGACCATCAGAAGGAAAGCTCACTCCGGAGGTCACTCTCAGATTTGTAGGAGCCTAAAAAGTCTCATTTAATAGAGAACAGAAGAGGGCTTCATGGTGTATGTTCCAATGAAAAATGTATTTTTCAAGACGGATGACACAGGCGTTACATCCATAAAAACACAGCGACAAAAAGAACAGATTGAAACAGCTGCGGCTCAAGCCAGCTGGTTGCTCAGTGTGATGACGTCACAAGTTATGCTCCATTTGACGCGTTTCCCCATAGAAGGCATCAACTGAGAACGGAGATCATATCTGGACGGCACACCACGCTTAAATACCTGTCAGGCAGGATAGACACTGGAAATAAACATTTAGCTTCTTCCGATTGGTCACCTATTTAGTCATATTCAAATTAACTTAAACAATATAAAAATATATAGATTAATCCATAAAAAATAATTATTATATTAAAACATATTAAGTCCCAAAAAAAGTATAACAAAAGAAGAAAAAAAAGAGAAAAATGTATTATTATTATTATTATTATTATTATTCGAGATTTATATAGCGCCAACAGTTTATGCAGCACTTTACAATGTATAAGGGGGACAACACAATTACAGTACAGCTCAATACAAAAGGTACAGGAGGGCCCTGCTCGTAGAGCTTGCATTCTAAAGGGAAGAGGTGGTGGTACAAAAGTTGATATCTGCAAAGAATGATTTGATGGGGGTGGCTCAGGGACAGTTATGTGGGTGTGGGATAGGCTTCCCTGAATAAATGAGTTTTCAGGGATCTCCTAAAGGTGGACAGGGTAGGGGCTGATCGAACATACTGGGGCAGGGAATTCCAGAGGATGGGAGAGGCTCTGGAGAAGTCCTGAAGGCGAGCATGGGAGGAGGTAACAAGGGAGCTAGAGAGCAGGAGGTCCTGGGAGGAGCGGAGGGGGCGATTTGGGCGATAACTGCAGATGAGGTTGGTGATGTAGATGGGGGCGATGTTGTGAATGGCCTTGTATGTTATGGTTTAGCATTTTGAATTTCACACGGTGGGGTAGGGGAAGCCAGTAAAGGGATTGGCAGAGAGGAGCCGCAGTCACGGATCGATTAGTGAAGTGTATTAGTCTAGCAGCAGCATTCATAATAGACTGAAGGGGGGATAGCCTGCTTAAGGGTAGTCCATTAAGGAGAGAGTTGCAGTAGTCGAGGTGGGAAATAATCAAGGAGTGAATAGGTTGCTTTGTGGTGTCATTAGTCAGGAAGAGTCGAATTCTGGAGATGTTGCGGAGGTTAGGACGGCAGGATTTAGCCAGTGATTGGATATGGGGACCCAGGACCCTGGCACGTGTGGAGGGACCAATGGTTGTGTTGTTGATATTAATAGGCTATATGGGTAGAGATCAGTGTTTTACAAACCTTTTTTATATGTATGTACCATCATCCCTAAAGTAGTAAACCAAAAAATATGTAGAAAATGGGATTTTAAAGGTACCCCTGATATAGGAAAAAACATTATCTACTAAAAATATATCAAATATTTATTGAAGCAGTTTTACAAAAAAATACGATAAAATGTGAGAACAGTTTTACATTCACAGTCAAAGGTATACATCCTCAACCTAATATTGACAATAAAAAAAAACTGTGGTCACTAAGAGTTCAAAGCATAACCACGTCCACATAATTTCAACATGTTTCGCCCAGAAGGCTTCATCAGGAAAATGGACGAGGCGTTTCAATTATTCAACAACAATATTCACGATAAAAACAACCTTGGATGTTCAAAAGAGAAAGAGAAGAAGGTAAATACACAGAAAAAAATATACATAAAACATTCACATTTATGCAGCTTGAAAGCTCTTTAGCTTGTGCAACCATAACTCCACCAAAACCACCCTACAAAAACAGAAACAAAAACAATCCCCCCCCCCCCCCCAAAAAAAAAAAAAAAACACCAACCCCCATCACACAGGCTCACACCCAACCCTCCCCTAGTACTCCCACCCAACACAACCACCGCGTCAACTCAATACCTCTATATAGAGTTCTGGGGAAGTCGCAGGATACGAGGCGTCAACTGAGAGAAGAGGGGAGGAGGGGTGCCCCTAGAATTGACTCCCCCCTGTGTAGTCCAGATGGATGCCTGATCACCCGTAGGGAGGGATGTATATTCTTATGGATGAAGACCATCACAGGCAAAAAGGATGATTACGCTATCTGTAACAGATATCATAGATAGTAAAATTTCACACATATTGTGGGTGAGGAGAGAGGTAGACCACAAGACAAACTAGACAGTAGACACCACTCACCAACCCCCCGAAGAGTAGAAGATTATTTGTATTGGGAGCTCATGAGGACTAAATGGCACAATATCAATTGTAAAAAAGCACCTGTGCAGGAGAAGACAGAGCTGCTGCACAGTTTCTGAAAAAGTATATAAAATGCATGTAGCTATATTAAACTTTAATGCGACAAGGAACATATGTACGCTGCGGTTTTAAATCTTCAAGAGCACCTGCTCACCTTGAAAAGATATCACATCGTTATGTAAGAAGCTACGTCACATTTCTATTGGCGCTGCTGAAAGGGCACCCTAAAGTAGTGGGCCACAAAAGATAATCACTTCCTATATTTAGAGAGAGAGAGAGAAAAAAAAAAGGTTTGTTTAAAAGGAAATAGAGCACCAAAAGTGGAGTTTTGGTTTACAATTAGACATATCACAGAGTGCTGGACCGATTAACGGTCAATGTTTCGTTTTACCTGGTGCCGGCGTCCATGATTAGCATGAGCTCCCTGACTGCTAGCGAGCATCTGAATGTGTGGGGTTTAAATATCCCTCCCCATGGCGCCAAAATGCTGCGCGTGTCATCACACTGCACCGGCGCCAAGCAGACGCAAAGGGGAAGTTCCTGGTCCAAGGACTAATGACCCGGACATTCAGATGCTTGCTAGCAGTCAGGGAGCTCATGCTAAACATGGACGCCGGCACCAGGTAAAACGAAACATTGACCGTTAATCGGTCCAGCACTCTGTGATATGTCTAATTGTAAACCAAAACTCCACTTTTGGTGCTCTATTTCCTTTTAAACAAACCTTTTTTTTTTTTTCTCTCTCTCTCTCTCTCTCTAAATATAGGAAGTGATTATCTTTTGTGGCCCACTACTTTAGGGTGCCCTTTCAGCAGCGCCAATAGAAATGTGACGTAGCTTCTTACATAACGATGTGATATCTTTTCAAGGTGAGCAGGTGCTCTTGAAGATTTAAAACCGCAGCGTACATATGTTCCTCGTCGCATTAAAGTTTAATATAGCTACATGCAGTTTATATACTTTTTCAGAAACTGTGGAGCAGCTCTGTCTTCTCCTGCACAGGTGCTTTTTTACAATTGATATTGTGCCATTTAGTCCTCATGAGCTCCCAATACAAATCTTCTACTCTTCGGGGGGTTGGTGAGTGGTGTCCACTGTCTAGTTTGTCTTGTGGTCTACCTCTCTCCTCACCCGCAATATGTGTGAAATTTTACTGTCTATGATATCTGTTACAGATAGCGTAATCATCCTTTTTGCCTGTGATGGTCTTCATCCATAAGAATATACATCCCTCCCTACGGGTGATCAGGCATCCATCTGGACTACACAGGGGGGAGTCAATTCTAGGGGCACCCCTCCTCCCCTCTTCTCTCAGTTGACGCCTCGTATCCTGCGACTTCCCCAGAACTCTATATAGAGGTATGGAGTTGACGCGGTGGTTGTGTTGGGTGGGAGTACTAAGGGAGGGTTGGTTGTGAGCCTGTGTGATGGGGGTTGGTGGGGTTTTTTGGAGGGGGGGAGTGGGATGGGGGGTGGGATTGTTTTTGTTTTTGGAGGGTGGTTTTGGTGGAGTTATGGTTGCACAAGCTAAAGAGCTTTCAAGTTGCATAAATGTGAATGTTTTATGTATATTTTTTCTGTGTATTTACCTTCTCTTTCTCTTTTGAACATCCAAGGTTGTTTTTATCGTGAATATTGTTGTTGAATAATTGAAAAGCCTCGTCCATTTTCCTGATGAAGCCTTCTGGGCGAAACATGTTGAAATTATGTGGACGTGGTTATGCTTTGAACTCTTGGTGACCACAGTTTTTTTCATTGTCAATATTAGGTTGAGGATGTATACCTTTTGACTGTGAATGTAAAACGGTTATCACATTTTATCGTATTTTTTTGTAAAACTGCTTCAAAAAATATTTGATATATTTTTTAGTAGATAATGTTTTTTCCTATATCAGGGGTACCTTTAAAATCCCATTTTCTACATAATTTTTGTTGATATTAATGGTAAAGTTATGGGGGGGGGGGGAACCGTGAGGGAGGAAATATAACAAGCTCAGTTTTAGAAAGATTACGTTTGAGGAAGTGGTGTGACATCCCATACCGATATGTCATTCAGCAAGTTTGAGATCCCTGAGGAGATAGAGGGGGTGAGTTGAGGACTGGAGAGATAGATTTGTGTGTCATCGGCATAGAGGTGGTATTGGAAGCCATGGGAGGTTATCAACTGGCCCAGGAAAGAGGTATAGAGTGAGAAAAGGAGAGGCCCAAGGACGGAGCCTTGGGGTACCCCAACAGAAAGAGGAAGGGGAGCGGAGGAGATGGAGTTGTAAGTGACACTGAAAGTGCGCTGAGATAGGTAGGAGGAGAACCAGGATAATGCGGAATCACGGAGCCCAAGGGAGTGTAATTTGCTGAGGAGGAGCAGGTGGTCAACTGTGTCAAAGGCAGCAGAGAGGTCTAAAAGTATGAGTATGGAGTAGTGGCCATTGGTTTTGGCAGTTATTGGGTCATTGGTGAGTTTTAGTAGGGCAGTTTCAGTAGAATGTTGTGGGCGGAAGCCAGACTGTAGGGGGTCGAGAAGGTGGTTGTCAGTGAGGTAGCGACTCATTTGGTCATGAACAAGCCATTCGATGAGCTTGGAGGCAAATGGGAGCAGGGAGATGGGTCTTAAGTTATTCAAACAGGTGGGGTCTAGTGAGGGTTTTTTGAGTATGGGGGTAACCAGTGCATGTTTGAGCGGGGAAGGAAAGGTGCCGGAGGAGAGGGAGAGGTTGAAGATGTGGGTTAGGGAGTTGAGGATAGAGTGGGAAGGTGGTTGCAGTAATTGAGAGGGGACAGGGTCCAGGGGACAGGTAGTGAGGTGGGCCATGGAGAGTTGTTTATCAACTTCTTCTGTGGTAACTGGGCAAAAGGAGGAGAGTATTGAGTGTGGTGTTGGACCTGATATGTTGGGTAGGGGAGGAATTCGAATGCTGGATATCTCCTTGCTAATTGTGTTGATTTTGCTATTGAACTGGGTTGGCAATTTGTTGAGCGGTAAGCAAGTTGGGGGGTGAAGTAAGGAATTAAGGGTAGAAAAGAGTTGACGAGGTTTGGATGAGAGGGTTTTGATGAGAGTGTTGTAATAATAGGTTTGTTTAGCAGTGTGGAGGCAGGAGTTGTATTTGAGAAGGGCAGATTTGTAGAGGGTAAAATCTTGAAGGGATTTAGATTTACGTCATGCTCGCTCAAGAGCACGGCTGTGTCTCTTGAGACTTCTGGTGTCGTCTGTTTGCCAGGGTTGTGGCAGATGGGGCCCAGGTTCTGCATGTAGAAAGAGGAGCAAGTATGTCTAGGGAGGATGACAATGTGGTGTTGTAGATGGAAGTGGTTAGGTGTGGGCAGGACAGGGGTGTGATTTTGTCATAAAGGCCATCAGTAGCAGAGTGAAGAGGGAAGGTTTGAGGTTGCAAAGGTTCCTGCGGCTAGTGGTTTGTGGGTTGGCAGCATGGGATGTAGGAGACAAGGAGAGTGTGAAACTGATAAGGTTGTGATCAGAGAGAGGAAAGAGTGCATTAGAGAGATTTCAGGGAGTGCAGCGATGGGAGAATACAAGGTTGAGAGTGTTGCCGTTGGAGTGAGTGGTGGTTTGTGTCCATTGTGTTAGGTTAAAAGAGGAGGTTAGGTTGAGTAGCTTAGAAGTGGTAACATTATTAACATTGATTGGAATGTTAAAGTCACCTAGGGTGATGGCAGGCACTTCGGATGAGAGAAAATAGGGTAGCAGGGTGCAGAGAAGTCATCCAGAAAGTGTGACACTGGTCCTGGAGGGCGATAAATGACTGCGACCCTCTGAGAAGCTGGAGAGTAATGACGAATGCAGTGCATTTCGAAAGAGCAGGGGGAAAGAGGGAGGTGTGGGAAGTACCTGGAAGGTGCATTGTGGGGAGAGGAGAAGTCCAACACCACCTCCCTTTCGTCCACTGGGTCTGGTGGAGTGAGTCCAGAGAAGGCCACTGTGGGACAGGGCAGCTGGAGAAGTAGTGTCGCATTCCTGGAGCCAGGTTTTGGTTATAGCAAATAGATCAAGGGATTTGGAGAGGAAAAGGTAATTGACAGAAACTAGTTTGTTGAAGACTGAGCGGGCATTCCAGAGGGCACATGAAAGAGGGGGGCTGACTTGTGGAATCAGGGGAATTGGGATGAGAAGGTTGAAGTTACGACTACTGTTGGAGGAGGTAGATGGCCAATCTTGGCATTGAGAATTGGGTGTGGGGGGGCGGGGGTTTAGGGCGATGTCCCCAGACATTAGGAGTAGTAGGAGGGTGAGGGTGGTAAGGCGGGAGTGGGATTTATAGGAGGGCAGATGCTGTGGTGGAATGGACGTGGTGATACTGTGTGGGCTTAGAATGAGCAGGAGGTGGTAAGTGGAGTAATATTGAGTGGGCAGAAGAGAGGGAGATATGTAAAGGTTGGGGGCTGGAGAGGGGGGATAAAGAAATGAGGGTTTGAGGAGAGAGGACGTTATAACAAAGATTAGTGTGAGCATTTTAATGAGGGGGGGGGGGGGGGGGCAGGCTAATAATAGGAAGGCTTTGGAAAGTTAGAGAATGAAGTGGAACTTTCTGCAAAATAGCTGTGAAACAATAATGTCTGTACTTACTTTTTTGTAGCAGTGCCTTAGTCAAAGTGCCCGTGTCCAAGTGCCAAACACTTGTTGCTGGCGTGACACTTTGTGCAAGGAGTGACCAGCCTAAACCTTTGCCATCCGTCCCAAGAAATGAACTAAATTTATACTGGGAAGGTGTGGGGCAGATTCAAAATTATTCAATTAGAAGTTGATAAAACCAAGCTTGTGGGGTGTGGGGTTTTACAACTGGCCTGGACAGATTGCAGTGCAAGAGTGGGCAACAGAATAAGGTTAAATGTTTGATCTTGTTCAGGGCAGCATAATTCAAAATAAGTGACACTTTCAAAAACAAACAAGTATAGACAGTAGTTTCAAATGCTTAGTAAGGCAGAATTAAAGTTCAGTTAGGCAATGTAGTCCAGTGTTTAAGAGAAGAGTTCAAAACACACATTTTTAAATAATATATATATATTATATTATATTATATTATATTATATTATATTATATTATATTAGAAGAGGGTGTGCACACTTATGCAACCAATTTTTTTTTTTTTTTTAACTTCGCCCCCCCCCCACAAAATATACATTCTCCATATAGGGACGAGATGTATAGTCTGATTGTCCAATTCACCAAGGGCATCCCTTGTCCCAAGGCTCTGGTGTGTGGGGGTCTAAGGCAGGGGTCTTCAAACTGCGGCCCTCCAGGTGTTCAGGAACTACAATTCCCATCATGCCTAGTCATGTCTGTGAATGTCAGAGTTTTACAATGCCTCATGGGATGTGTAGTTCTGCAACAGCTGGAGGGCCGTAGTTTGAGGATCCCTGCTCTAAGGGATTACCACCCATCCAGGGTGTAGCCTCCTCCAAAATGGGCAGAAGAGAGTATACAGATGGCGGGTGCCTCTCTCCCCGGCGTTCCCCATATACTGTGCATGTGCATCGTAATGACGCCACGCGCAGTTGCGTCACTGCCGGTCCCCCTCGTGTTTACATCCAGAGACCAGCGGGTACCATGGAGACCTGCCCTGACGCAGGGAAGTGGCACCTCCCCCTGGTCTGTTGCCAAAGAAAAAAAGCATACAACACAGCTGCGCATGCTCTCAAGAGGTGCTGTAACGTAAAGGCCACATATGGGGCCTTTCCATGTCGGGTGTTGCCATGTTGATTCAGGGCTATGTGACAATGCACAAAAGAGGAAAACACTTTGGCCATTACGTTTGTAATACATTTAGTTCATTTGCACATATAAAGAATTTTGAAATACTTAAAAAAAACAAAAAAAACTGCAAAAGCAAAAAACTATTAACCGAACAAGTTTTTAATCCTACCTAAGTATTTTTAAAGGAGCTCTTGTAGAGAAAAAAATGTTATGTATGGGAGCTAACTCCCAGCACTCTGGATCTGTAGATTACTTGGGTCCGTGTGTGACGTTGGTCTAATTTGTCTTGCCTAAGCTAAAGCCGTCAAAGGGCCTAAAACTCTGTCTCATTTAGTCCTGGGGGAGACGTGGCATTAAGACCCCTAATCCAGCGCTTCTCGTGCTGCAGTATGGTCTTATTTCAGTCTCCACTCCTAATTGGAATATGCATTCTGTCCAGGACAGTGATGTTGACCCTGGGCATCTTGTATCTGAGTTTTGGCTACATGCCTACCCAGAGGTAAGTAAATATTTCCTATTCTCATACTATACGTTTTGTTTTTTTCCAAGTCATCTTCCAGGATGGCTCACAGAGAGAGACTCCTCCCACCTAACACAGTAAACACATGATCCACATTATAAAAGAGACTGCTCACCAGCAGTACCTCAGTACATGTGTTTCCTCCGGCCAGACAGAAACTCTGAAGAGCTTTATTTTTATCTGGTCTTCGTGCTACCGTAGGTGGCATCCCAGAACAGGGCCAGCGGACCTGGGGAGGCATGTAGCTCTGGCTTTCTCAGGCTGCCCTGGAAGGGAATCTGGAATTCTTTTACTCCAGTGAACCCCCCTCTCCCTCAATAGAGTCTGGTCAGCACCGGGTCAGGTACATTGGCAGTGTGGGATTTTGACTAACTTGAGTCTACCAGGGGACAGTGCGGACTTGTGGTGTCCTGATGCTTGCGGAGCAGCCATTCCATGCGGCCCAGTGTCCTGGTGTCCCAAGCACTGCGGACAGGGGTCGATGACGTCACTTCCGGTTGGCAGGAAAAGGCTCGGCGGCCATGTTTTTGGTAGCAAACAACGACCTGGTGGTTGGGGCTGCAACCTCTATGCACTGTTCCAGTGGAGGTGTCCGATCCACAGCGCCAGCCCGGGATCCTCACTGCTCGACTTTTCAGGGCTACAGAAAAGATGGTGGAAACCATTTTGTCCATTCCCTGTGCTGGTAAGTCACCAGAGAGGAGACTGTAAGCAGGGAAGCAGGTCTGGGGCACCTGCAGACTCTGGCCCTAAGGTAAGAGAGGCAAATGTAAAAGGCTCATACCACCTTGTGTCCTCTTCCTAGGACAAAAGACGGGAGCAAAAGGGGAACCGCCTATGGGAGAGATGCGCAGCCTACAAGTACAAGTAGTAGGTTATCTACTACCTGGACACCAGCTCCAGTGCTGCAAAACTCTCTCTTTAAAAGGATTCCTAGAGAGCATGGAGGAAGAAATTACAAACTTTCTTGGTTTTCACAAAGGTTCCTTCTCCGCCAGAAGAGAAGCAGCTATACTCGTGGGCGCCGAGGCTCTAGGGGAGCCCTCCCTTACTCACATTTGGTCAAGCACCATATCCTTAGTTGCTGGCTGAGCTCCTGATGTTGTCTGCTGATTAATATGGATAGATCACGCCTGCTGGCTTTCCCAAATCTTGGCTGGAGCAGAGGCATCTATAGTGCCCGACTACTTCCAGATAGGGGGGAGGGGCTCATGCCTGCTTAGGCAGGTGAACTATGGTGGTAGAATGCAGACTGCTATGCTGCAGGTCCCCCTGAATGGACAGCTATATGGTGGTTTTGTGAGTATTCCCTGCTGCCATCATCCACAGAAACCAGGGAGGGAGCGCAAACAGGTGGGAGATAAAGCAGTAGGCAGGCCTTGATCTTCCCAGGAGTAATACAGCAGACTTCATCTGGTCAGCAAAGCTACACCATGTAGTCAGCTTCCGCCATGACACGACACCTGCTATAATTTTGGCAGATGGCCACAAGGTGGTTACTCTTAGAAGGATGTCCTCCTCTTTGAGTATTGGTTGCTGTGGGTGTTTGCATGCCTCATACAAACACAGGGTGAATGTGCTTTGTGTTCCTGTCCAATATTAATGTGGTCATTTTGGAGGGGTTGAGGCCCTAACACCTGCAATCTGCAGAGCTGGTGCTGGCAAACTCAGAGATCAGCAGAAGCTGCAACCTGTTAACTCCTTCCTACACTTTGGTTACACTTGTGCATGTGCAGGGCTCCTGGGGTCTGCTTACTCCATGTTTACCATCAATTACACTCTCCTTGTTTTCAGCAAGGGGAGGTGACAGCCTAGTGGGGTCTGCTGTGGTTTAATCAGGACTTTCTGTACTTGGATTTGGGCAGTAACCCACCCCTTGACTGAACTAGAAACATAAAATGTGGATTCTGCAACATTTAAATGACAAGCTCCTGGGCATAACCTCCAGACAAGGTCTGCATGGAGCGGGCTCACAGACACCCGCGAATGCGGCACAATCTCCGGCTGAGCCTGCCTGCAATGTCACTCACTGCCACAGAAGGTGTGCAGCTTATGTCCTGTAATATAATATATAATAATGACAGTCAGTACAAGGAAACCTTGCCCTTATTTGCCCTGCACCCTGTGTAGTCACAGCTTTGTACTTCTTAGCAACCGCACACTTCTACATCTTTACTATGGAAAACGTGGGCTTCATTCACACTGGTAGCATGGAACCTTTATGCATCATGTAACTATCCGCCCCTGGCCTACATAAATGTGCCTCGGCAACGTGAGACAACAGCTAATAGGAAACTCAGCTGTTCTGCGTCTCCCTACTGCACATGCGTAGAAACGTCACATGACCTGGCCTCAATACCCTCAGTTGCTAGGCAAGGGCATGATTTCACCGCACAGGCCCGCCTCCTTCTCTCCTTTCACTGACGCAGGCACTGCTCATGGACCAATGAGAGCCGAGCTCAGGAGCTTCATTCGCAGCCGCTGTTCAAACGCCTCCTGTGGCAATGGGTGACAGGCAGGCTCAGCCGGAAGATTGTGCCGACACTAGTGGATGTCCGTGAGCCCGCTGTCAAATGCGGGAGACTCCTGTGAGTCGCGGGAGACTTGAGATGTCTGCACTGGTTTAGCTGCATTTAATTGACACTGATCAGGCTGTATTTTATTGGGGGGGGATCGGCACCAGCGCGAAGCGTCACCTCCCTGAAATGAGTTTGCCACCCCCCTGAAATGAGCTTTTGCAGGTTAAGATGTCTGCAAACCCGTGTTTAATGATTGCTCATTAATGCCTGCAGGTGTTGGCATTCTGATTGCTCTAGGGCTTAGCCAAAGGTGTTGGAAGCTTTTATTTATCACTAGATTTGGACTTGTTATGAGCTGGGAGGCTTTGTCTGTCTCCCACCTTTAGTGTGAGATATATAATGCAATTTGCTGTACACTTGATTGTTGAAGACCATAGGCCACACACTGCATCAAATTGGGCTGCATGGCTGTCGTTCCAGAAGGAAGCATCTTCTAAAGATGATGCACAAGAAAGCCTGCAAACAGTTTGCTGAAGACAACCAGATTAAGGACATGGATTACTGGAACCATGTCCTGTGGTCTGATGAGGCCAAGATAAACTTATTTGGTTCAGATGGTGTCAAGCGTGTGTGGTGGCAACCAGGTGAGGAGTACAAAGACAAGTGTGTCTTGCCTACAGTCATCCTTGGTAGTGAAAGTGTCATGGTCTTGGGCTGCATGAGTGCTGCTGGCACTGGGGAGCTACAGTTCATTGAGAGAACCTTGAATGCCAACATGTATTGTGACATACTGAAGCAGAGCATGATCCCCTCCCACTGCCTTGCTAAAGAAGCTGAGGGTAAAGGTGATGGACTGGCCAAGCATGTCTCCAGACCTAAACCCTATTGAGCATTTGTGGGACATCCTCAAACGGAAGGTGGAAGAGCGCAAGGTCTCTTACATCCACCAGCTCCATGATGTCATCATGGAGGAGTGGAAGAGGACTCCAGTGGCAAACTGTGAAGCTCTGGTAAACTCCATACCCAAAAGGGTTAAGAGATTGCTGGAAAATCATGGTGGCCACACAAAATATTGACACTTTGGGCCCAATTTGGACATTTTCACTTAGGGATGTACTCACTTTTGTTGCCTGCGGTTTTAACATTAATGGCTGTGATGAGTTATTTTGAAGGGACAGCAAATTTACAGTGTTATACAAGCTATACACTCACTACTTTTACATTGTAGCAAAGTGTCATTTCTTCGGTGTTGTTGCATGACAAGATATAATAAAATATTTACAAAAATGTGAGGGGTGTACTCCCTTTTGTGAGAAACTGTAGGTCGTGGATGGGTATTCCAGAATGACAATGACCCAAAACATACGGCCAAGGCACCGAAAGAGCGGCTCAAGAAGAAGCACAGTAAGGTCCTGGAGTGGCCTAGTCAGTCTCCAGACCTTAATCTCATGGAAAATTAGTGGAGGGAGCTGAAGGTTCGAGTTACCAAACGTCAGCTTCACAAAACAAACAAACAAATTTCTTCATCAGTTTAGGGCAATACTGTATGTATTCTTCTACATATTTTTGGTAAAAAAATTGCAATAAGCTTATATTGATTGGTTTGCGCAAACGTTCTAGCGTCTACAAAATAGGGAATAGATTTATGGCATTTTAATTTATTTTTTTTTCTAGTAATGGCGGCGATCTGCGATTTTTAGCGGGATTTCGGTGGACAAATCAGACACTTTTGACACTTTTTTGGAACCATTGACATTTATACAGTGATCAGTGTTATAAAAATACACTGATTACTGTGTAAATGTCGCTGGCAGAGAAGAGATTAACACTAGGGGGCGATCAAGGGGTTAACTGTGTTCCCTTATGTGCGTTTCTAACTGTGGGGGGTTGGGACTGACTGGAGGAGGAGACAGATTGCTGTTCCTAATTACTAGGAACAGCAGATCTCTCTCCTCTGTCAGAACGGGGATTTGTTTCTTTACATACACAGATCCCCACTCTGGCTCTCGTTCCAGCAATCGTGGGTGGCCAGCGGATATCGCAGCTGCCGGCCCTGCGCAGCGGGCTCGCGTGCCTGCTATGGCTCTTAAAGGAGCCGACGTACCAGTACGGTGATTCGCGGGAACGAGCCGACTTGCCGCTGTATAATTATTATATTGTATTATACGGTGGCTGGTCGGCAAGTGGTGAAAGACTTGGAGAGGATATGCAGAGAGGAGTGGGACAAAATCCCTCCTGAAAATCCCTCCATTAAAATGCAAATCAATTGATAACTTTTTTGGAATGAGTTTTTTTGGATTTTTTTTTTTTTTTGCTACTGTCTCTCACTGTACCATTAAAATTAGACTGATCATTTTTTTTTCAGTGGGCAAACGTAAGATTTCAGCAAGGGATCAAATACTTTTTTCCCTTCACTGTACAACCCCTTTACCTATGCTAACTTCAAGTCTGCAACTTTCCAATTTTTAGAGGTACAAGGCAAGATTGTCCACTAGCCCCCTTGTTTTTGCCCTGGCAATAGAGCCCCTAGTGTAGCATATAAGAGATCACTCAGATATTACTGGTCTGACTATCGGAACACCAGCATAAATTGAACCACTTCACTGATAATAATATAATGCTGTTCATCACCAACCCAACTATCAATTTATCAAATTTAACAGCTTTTGTACAGCACGTCAGCAAATTCTATGAACCTTAAATCAACCATGCTAATCCAAGATCTTAAATTTTTCCCTACTTGAGGGGCAAGTGCTATGATTACAAGCTTGTTTTCCTTACCACTGGAACCCTCACACCTCTCATATTTTGGAATTTGTTTTCTCACCTTTCCCTACCATACTCTCTATGCCACCAATTATCTGCCCCTCTTCTGTAATGTCAAAAGTTTGCTAGTTGCTTGGACGGAATACCTGCTCTCTTGACTAGGCAGCATAATGACACTCAAGTTGAGCTACTTACCAAAGCTGTTGTACCTGTTCCGAGTATTGCCCAAAGGGATTCTCTCTCCTGTCTTGCAGAACTTGCAACAGCAGATTCTGAAATTTATCCCACACCACCAGATTTAAGCACACCCATACTGTAGTCAGTCTCAAGGTGGACTGCAAGTTCGCCACTAAATGCTTGTATCCTGTATTGTACTGCAAGATAAAGAATTATAGGTAAATATTTTTTATGTCCTAATAGCTAACCCAGGTCTATGAACCATAATGCTTTCCTTTTGCAGAAATGTGTACCTGCTTGCATGTTAAATGTTACTTTGTGGCTTCAGGTTAAGTAATTGTTTTATTCATTACGTTTCTAGCACATTTTTAAATTGGCAGAAGATTTACAAAATTGGAAATGGCCTCCTCCAGGGAGACATCAGAGAGGATATTACTGGAACCGTATAAGTATTTACTTCAGCTTCCAGGTACAGTTTTATTATTATTATTATTATTATTATTCAGGATTTATATAGCACCAACAGTATTACATTAAATCCAAAAAGCCTTTTAGAGTCAAATATTTTTTTTTTTTTTTTTTTTTATGTTTATCAAAATAGAATAACATAGATAATGACCAAATGTTCATTACAGAAAATAGTACAACGTAAATCACGTATCCAGTACGTGGTAAAATCGAATCCTGAGTGAAATACCATCATACAGATTTCAAAACAAAAGACGCTAAAACCTTTACGTCTTGAAGTGAGACTTATTAGAGTTGGGAAATAAAACATTCAGGTGTGGGGTGAGGAGACATAAAAGTAGAAGAAAAAAGAAAGAGGAGGAGGAAAGAGGAGAGAAAGGGGGAGAAGAAAGGAGGAAGGGGGGAAAGTTTAGGTATAGTGTAGGAGGGGAGAGGGTCAGAAGGGAATTGAGCAAACCTTGGTGCAGCAAACCTGTGTGATGGAATCGGGGAGTGTTTCCGAGTCGGCCATGGGGTGTCGGCATAGCTTTCAGAGAGTCCGAGGTAGAAAAGTCAATCCAAATGAGCCATAGGACTTTACATTTTTCATAGGTGTCATTGTCTAGGGCTAGCATCTCTTCCATACGCATGATGTCATTGACCATTGAGACCCACAAGCACAAAGGGGGGGGGGGGGGTGGTAGTTGTTTTCCAAAAAAGGGGGCAAAGCTGTCTGGCGGCTGACAAGAAAAAGTGCAGTAAAGTGCATTTTTGGGAGGCTATGGAGCCTGGAAGCATGGATAACAAAGCTATCTGTGGGGTGGGTGCCAGTGGCCGATCATATAGGCTGCTTTATATGGTAAAAACCTGCGAACGGAGGGGTTGTATTCCTGTACAGTTCCACCAAATATGTAAACAGCTTCCCTTTGCCGAGCAGCATCTCCAACGCGAGGGAGGTAACGATGGAAATATTTTATGCAGAGATTGAGGGTCCCTGTACCATCTGGAGAGGAGTTTAAAGTTATTTTCCTGGATATAGCATGATATAGAGGATTTGTGCGTGAAGTGCAATGACTTTTGCCAGTCAATTAAAGAGAGCCACTACCTGATGTAATAGGGGGGTTGATCGTGCAGAAGTGAGTGTTGTAATTTATAGCTAGTAGAGACCAAGTGTCTGGGTTTTTCTGAGAGAACACAGCTGTTCATAACTGGTCAAGGATCTATGAATTTGGGAGGAGGAAAATAAATCGGAGCAGAAGGAGTATATACGAAGGGCCTTGAGCCAGTTACCATGGTCTCTTGGTACAACAGGGGTACCTGAGGTGGAATTTACAAATGATCTTGCTACAGGCCAGGTAGAGCGTGAATTTGGACCTACCATGTTGGACCCTATCCCCTGAGGCAGCGCGGGGTGGTCAAACAATGACGTGAGGGGCGAGGGGTCCATGGATAGAAGCAGTGACGGCCCTTTTTTTGTACCATAAATGTAAGCCAGCAGTGGTTAATGGGAAGGAGGAAAGTAAATGTAGCTTCTGTCTGTAGCCCCATAGTGGGGCCCGAAGGCCGAGGGTGGAGAGGTCTTGTTCTACCATGATGGATGCTTTGGGGAAGGGGCGAGGGAACCATTCCAGTATCCTAGACAACAGTGCCGCCCTATGGTATAATTCGAAGTCTGGGAGGCCCACCCCCCCCCCACCCCCGGATTTTGGGTTATGTGAGCAATGTGTGATGGATGCGGGATAGACCTTTGGTGCCAAATGAAACGTATTGACATAGAGTGCATGGAATTGAAGAAGCATTTGGGGACAGTAATAGGTATCATCCACACAAGTTCATATTATCACTTATTTGGCCACTCAACCCCTTCTGAATGGCCTCAAAAATAAATTTCTTACACCTGAAGCGTTGGCCCTCCTCTATTTGCTGCAATTTAGCAGCTACATGGCAGCCATAGGCCTCTTGAGCGTCAGGGGGGGCTTTTCAGGGCCGCATTAGCATCCTTAATAAGGCCCAGTGCTGCCTCCTCCAAGTTACACCCCTTCCTGGCCCTTTTTGTTGTAAGGCAGAGGGGAGGCACCTGGGATTGGGTGAGGCTACTGGGCCTGCTTGAAAAAGGAATGCGGCTATTCCATCCATCTATAGCTAGCAATTTCAGAAACGCGTTGCATGTTGATGACGTCACGCCCCGGCACCGGCCTGTGTCTGCTTTCCAAGCCTCATTTCCATCTCACAGTACGATCGCTGGAGATACAGCGCAGCCCTGCCATCCAGCCAGACGTCTCTCTCCTCCTTTCCACAGATATTCATGCTATTATTGGACTGATTCCTTCCTTTTTCACTGGACTACTGATACCATCCTCCAGAGACATTGCATTTCACCTATGTGTGTATGTGCTCAGTCATCTGCACCCCTGCTTGCCTGGATTGGATTGTGCTCCAGCTACTGATACAGCTTCTACTTGCAGCCCTGTGTTTTTCAGCCTTCCAGCCTTCACCACGCTCCTGTACATGCCTTCTCCTACTTTCATGTGAGTGGATATTTTATTTAACATAAAGTGTTTATGATAATTTCTCAGAGGCGCCCCTATTCCTTGTCTTTTTTTAGCTATTGGAACTCGCTTTTGGTTTCTTGGTGGCTGCCCTGACTGAGACTGCGGTTTTATATTACCAGTGTACACATTTGTACACCCACATTCCTGGACTATTAGGTACTATATTGTAAGGTATCTGCATATTGCGCCTTGTTACTTGTTTAGGCTACTGGGCCTGACCACCTCCTGGCTGACACTTACCCCCCGCCTCCTCCTGGCTGCCACATTCCAGAGCCTCGTCCTGGCTGAGGTCTTCCTGTGTATGAAAAAGGGACATAGTTTTAGTTTTTGGTTCATCAATCACACACAATTTTCAGCTCATGCCTATTGCCAATTGAATGTTAATAAATAGAAAAGACTATCATTCTGACCCCAGCTTTTTTCATTCTTGTCACAATCTACTGTCTATTGATATGTCAAACATTTTTTGTTCAATCATTAATTTGTTAGCAATAATATCTAGTTAACAATAATTTTTGGACAATAAATATTTTAAAAAATACTATACCTGGCTCCAGCTGGGCTCCTCAACTTCTTCCAGGATGGAAGGCCCAGGTTGGTCCTTGGAAGCCTCAGCTGGGGTTGAAGGAAGGGTGGCTGGAAGTGTAGAAAGTGATTTCCTGGCTTCCATCTGGTCTTCCAGAAACCGCATTCCTGTTGTAGTACCATAGACTGGGTACAGACACATCCTCTGCTGCAGCTCCTGATCTCATGAAAGCCTGGACCTTTATTAAGCTCCTTCTTATATGTGCTTCTCAAGCTACCAATTTTCTTCTCCACAAACTCGATGTCTGCGTTGGGGACCTGTGTCTTCACAAATTGCAGCAGTTTCTCTAGCGATGCCTTCCTAGCCGGTTTATTGCGATATAAGGGGTTTTTAACCTCCCACAAATTTCTCATATCCCTGTATCCATGAATTCAGTGTCTTTGAATTGTTTCATATTTGCTGAAAGACAAAACACAAGACCAAAACACTAATATCAGGCTAAACTCTCCTAATCTTATCCCAATATAGGTCTCAATCTAGAATGAGTATAGGCCACTGATGTCCCAAGTTAAAATGCTACCTTTGTTATAACGTTTGGCGCGTCCTCCACTCACAGACCGTACGCACGACACACACGTGTTAGCTTTTTATACACTGCGCATGCGTGAAACTCCGCCCACGTCGCCTGCCCTTGACATTCTTTCTAGAATATTCCTCACCCCTTCTCTTTCGGTGCAGTGGAAGACGATATGGCGGAGACACAGCAGGTGCATAATATCAGTAACAAGGAGGAGGGAAGCCCGGAGCAAGAAACGTCCCGATCCCGGAGGAGAAGATTTAAGGCCTCCAGTATGTCCTTTGGTGAGATGGTGGAGATGGTGGACATATTGAAGAGGGCCGACTATGATTGGAAGTAAGGACCGTACCTAAACCCAAATGTGAGAAAGGCCAAGATCATGACTAAAGTTGTGAAGAGTCTGCGCCGGACTTTTTGGGTATGACGATCCAAGGAGCAATTGAGGAAACTCTGGTCAGACCTGAAATTGAGGGAGCAGGATCAGTACAGAAGGATCAAGAAAGTGCTTATAAAAAGTAAGTAGTTGTGTGTTCCTATTATTATTACTTGCATGCTGCTCCATGTGCTTTTCTTTACTGTTGTACAGTTTAAAATGGCTACTTTCATGTTCATGGGCACAGTAATCAGTCGTAAGAAACATCGTTCGTTTGCCAACAAAATACAATGTTTTGGGCAGATACAGGGTTAACTACATTTGGTCATGCTAATTTGTATTAAAAGAAGTTTAGGACATTGTTGTCTAGATATGTTTGTAACTAGAAGGAATTGCAAACTTGATTCAGTGTAATGTAAGGAGAGGACACTCAGCAGCTGTTTACACATCTGGACTCAGGAGCACTAGTGTGGGACACAAGAACAAACTTTTTAAGGTGTCCCACACAGGTACTCCAGTGGATACTTAAGGTGTCTACATGTGTGAAACTTCCCCAAAAATAGAAAATATTCAAGCTTGGTTAAGGGAATTAATCATGTCTTCAACTTGGAACTCTACCCAAACAGACAATTGTACCCTACTTCCAAACAAAGTTTCACATTCATATTTCTGGCCACAAATATCTGTGTGCTAAGTATACCTTTTGTTTCATTCTCATAGGGGAGAAAAGACTCAGGTCGTCAGAGGACAACAGGAACCCCCCACCTCCGAAAGAAGGAACAGAGGACACCACAGTCTGAGGATGTGGAGGAAGGAGAGGTGGAAGAAGTGATTGACATTGTCACCACAACAGGTCAGTGTCTGATACCACAGATTCAGGTAATAGATGTGTGCCTGCATATTTATAATACATGGTGTGTATTTTTATTTTAGGTGATGTGCAGGTTGTGGAAGAACAATCTACTCATTTCAACAGTGACAGTGTACAACGGCTTATCCAAGACATAATGTGGTGTAGTCAGTTAGACCTTATCAACGAAAAGACCAAGGAGATTGACTGAAGAACATGATTGATGTACTAGGGCAGTGGTTCTCAACTCCAGTCCTCAGGACCCACCAACAGGCCAGGTTTGCAAGATAGCTGAAATACATCACAGGTGATATCACTTGCTGCTCAGTGATTGCAGTATTCTAGTCTGCAACTCCCCAAGGTAATACTTAAAATCTGGCCTGTTGGTGGGTCCCGAGGACTGGAGTTGAGAACCACTGCACTAGGGAGAATCTAAATCCAAAAAAGATTACACTTTTTTATTTTTTGAAAAATTTCTCTAAAGTTGTAATAGTTTAACCACTTCCCGCCTATAGCAGAATGACGGCCGGGCGGTGGTTCAGTTATCCTGACTGGGTGTCATGACGTCCTTCAGGATAACAGCCGCCGCGCGCCCGTGGGGGCGTGCATCGCGGCGATCGGTGGTGCAGTGTGTCAGTCTGACACACCGCTACACAGGCGGAGGCTCTTTACCACGTGATCAGCCGTGTCCAATCACGGCTAATCATGATGTAAACAGGAAGAGCCGTTGATCGGCTTTTCCTCACTCGCGCCTGACAGACGCGAGTAGAGGAGAGACGATCGGCGGCTCTCCTGATGGGGGGGTGGGTCTGCGCTGATTGTTTATCAGCGCAGCCCCCCCCCCTCAGATGACCACAAGGGAAGCCCCTAGGACCACCAGGAAAGCCCCCAGCATGTGGATGATCAGGTACATCCCCCATGGCCATCCACATGTGAAATATGCCAATCAGTGCCCACAAATGGGCACTGACTGGCACCTCTGTGGCACATTACAAAACAGGGATGCCCAGCAATGCCATCCATCAATGCCTGCCCATCAGTACCCATCAGTGCCGCCTACGAGTGCCCATCTATCAGTGCCGCCCATCTATCAGTGCCGCATACCAGTGCCGCGCATCGGTGCTCATCATCAGTGCCACCTCATTGGTGCCCATCAGTGCTGCCTTATCAGTGCCCGTCATTGAAGAAGAAAACGTACTTATTTACAAAAAAAGTAACAAACAAAACAAACTTGTTTTTTTTTTATTTTATTTTTTTTAAATGTGGTCTTTTTTTATTTGTTGCGCAAAAAATAAAAATTGCAGAGGTGATCAAATACCACCAAAAGAATGCTCTATTTGTGGGAACAAAATGATAAAAAATTTGTTTGGGTACAGTGTAGCATGACCGCGCAATTGTCATTCAAATTGCGACAGTGCTGAAAGCTGAAAATTGGCCTGGGCAGGAAGGTGTCTAAGTGCCTGGTATTGAAGTGGTTAAAAGCCAGATTTGGAAGATGCATACAGTGTGTCAACATGTGCTATCTGCCATCAGGGCATTTCAATGTGACTTCACCCTATCTGATGAAGGCAAGATCAAGACATTTTTTACACTATAATGTCTGGTATTGCCTTCATTTTTGCAATGTTGAACTTTGTAAGTTCCAGAGTTGTGTATGTTATGTTTGTAAACATGCCTGTTTCTGTACTTTTTCAAAAATTTCAAGGTAAAACTTATAAAAAAAAATGTGGTGTTTGTTTTACCACAAATTGTTTTAGAACGCACATGTGAATGTGCACGGAGTAAAAGGCTTTCTTCTTAACAATGTGTGGCTTCTTCTTTCAATGCTCAATAACACTTTTTGTATTAAGTTGGTGTTTTTAGTGACAATGGGTGTTATTTAAATAATGTTAAAACCACTTGGCACTACAGGTGCACTAGGAGAACCTAGGAGACCGATAAAAAACACAAGCAGTAAATCCAAATCAAGATTTTATCATATCAATTTTTTTTTTTATTTTGAAAATATTTAAATATTAGCTGGCATAGCAATGGCCCCCCCTACCCGTAAAATATTCCACATTTTCACGCATTTTACGGGCGCTTTGGGGGGGGTAAACCAGGACGGCCAGCTTCCAGGGCCGTCATTGGATTCTCATGATGTCCGGCCTCAGGTCCATCTGTGGCAACATAACCGGATGCATTTCGCTTTAAAATGTTGTGCAGTATGCAGCAGGATAAAACAATGTGGTTAAGTTTGTACTCCACCATGTTAATTGCTGTTAGAAATAAGCGGAACCGGCTGGCCATTATCCCGAAGGTCTTCTCCATGACCCTTCTGGCTCTGGCCAGCCGGTAATTAAAAACCCACTTCTCTGGGGTGAGGGTCCTCTGGGGGAATGGCCTCATCATGTGATCACCCAGACCAAATGCTTCATCAGCTATAAAAACAAGTGGGAGTCCTCCCACGTTCTCTTCAGCAGGTGGCAATCCCAAGCCACCACTCTGGAGACGTCTGTAGAACTCGGTCTGGGCAACAACTCCACCAACCGACATCCAGCCATTCTTCCCCACGTCCACATAGAGAAACTCATATGTTGCCGACACCACCGCCATTAACACGATACTATGAAACCCCCTTATAGTTAAAATAGTATGACCCCGAATGGGGTGGTGGGACGTTGTTGACGTGTTTCCCATTGATTGCTCCTCCGCAGTTGGGAAAGTCCCAAGGATGAGCAAAATGGGAGGCCACAGTTTGCCATTCCTGTGGTGTTGAAGGAAACTGTGGAGTCAAACCAAAAAAAAAAAATTGTCATTTTGCACATAAACATTGCAAGCAGATTAGACACAAACATTCTTGGCCAACATCAGTATAACATTTATTTTAAGGAGTCTTTGCAGACAAAAATATAAGGTCCACTTATCAGATTCCTTACCCCCTCTGATGGCCCATTGTAAAAATTTTAGGGGGGGGGTCTAAATGAGTTTGGGAGCCAACAAAAAGCCTCTGGTACTCTGCCTGAATTTAAGGACAACAATAACATTTGAACACATTTTAGGGGGTGTTTAGGGGATAGCACTACATTGGAGCTGACAAAATACATTTTTCAGTGACTAGGCTAGGTATATATGGGCCCAGGATAGCATGCTGGGGAGGTTAGTGAAAGCAAATATGCATGAAAGACAAAAAAGGAGCATTAAAAGATTACAGCATGCATGAGGATAAAGAGGACATTCACAGCATATTACAATCAAGGTAATTATGGAATGATGAAAGAAATGCAATACATTAGCAAACATTAAATACATATAATATGATGTTAAAGGAGAAAACTTACCATAATATAGTCCTTCTGCAGGACCTATATGATGGCAGAACAGGTCTTTGGAATTATGATCCCCAGAGCCTGGGGGGAGATGCCTGTAGAGAACTTGAGGTTCTGTAGACTTCTCCCCATCGCCAAGTACCGCAACGTGGCGACTAGCCTCTGCTCGGGAGTGATGGCTTGCCGCATGCAGGTGTCCTGCTTCGTAATATAAGGGGCGAGCAAAGCCAACAAACAGTGAAAAACGGGGTCTGTTGTCCGGAGAAAATTCCTGAAATCATCAGGGTTATTCACCTGGATCTCCAGCAGCAAAGGCATATGAGAGAATTGGTCACACTGGAGTAACCAATTCTTGGTCCATGAACTCCTCCCCACCCTGTTCATGGACTGGGCTTGGGTCAAAGTAAGAACCCCAACACAAAGCCCCTGTACAGCACGAACTCTACGACGAGAACGTAACCAAAACATGGCTTCAAAACGGTCGACTGGTCAGAACGAACTAAATAGAACGCACTAAAGAACAGCAAGGCCTGTGAAGAGTGAGCTGAAAATCCGTAACGAGTGGACAAGAAAGCGCTGAAAAACAGATACAAACCCACAAGCACAAACTGAACAGCATTAAAATGATCTGAAAAAGCACGAATTTGAAAAGTGCGAATCGTCTCTCACCAAACTTCTACTAACACGAGATAAACATGAGATCAGCAGAAGAAGCCTAAAGGGTGGCGCACTGGGTATTGAACTTCCTTTTTCTAGTCCCGTTGTACGTGTTGTACATCACAACATTCTTGACGGTCGGAATTTGGTGTGACCGTGTGTACGCAAGACAAGCTTGAGCGGAATCCCGTCAGAAAAAACATCATAGCTTTTTCCGACTAAAATTCCGATCGTGTCTTCGTGGCATAAAGCATCTATCTGTGGTAGAGCCATCATTAAAATGTAATCCTCCATGCTGGAGAGATGTGGGTCCCCTATATGGGTTTGTTTAGTCCACGAGGGCAGGTTATACAGCTGAGAGTAGTAGTGTCGGAAGGCGGAGTGTTGCTTATCTTTTGCTGATTGGTGGTGCAGATGTGTTGGATGGGTCGATGTGGTGGACGTGGGCGGAGGACCCTCGCCAGGTGTTGCCCACATTTGTTGGCTAAAGTGTAATGACGGTTACGTCCCCTGTCCCTAGCTATGAGGGAGTGGGAATCCAGTATACGGAGTAATTCCCGACAGGCATTAGAGAGGTCTGCATATGTTATAGGGTCTGGGTCCTGTTTATATTCGAGTGTAGCTATAGTGGACAGAAGTCAGGCTATGTCATCGGATCTGGCCTTCTTTAGGCAGGAGCCGTGTTGTATTTATGTCCCTCAAAGCACACATTTTAAGGCTTCCCATTTTTAATAAGTGGGCTGGTTTTGTCAGACAGATGATCCTGAATAAAGTCATGGATCGTCTGTTCAATCACTGCTACACATGGGGTGTCTTTCAATAAATTGTCGTTCAGGCGCCATGAAAATGTTTTACGGGACTTAGGGGGGTGAGCTAGGCTTAAGTGCACGGGGGCATGGTGAGACCACAATATGTTGCCAAGGGATGCCTTAAGTGGGATATGTAACAAGGATTGGGATACAGGGAAATAGTCGATACAACTATAATGCCGCGTACACACGACCGGACTTTACGGCATACTTGGTATGGCGGTGCGGAGTCCGCCGCACAATCCGATTGTGTGTGGGCTCCCGCTGACTTTTTTTTTCCCCAAAAGTCCACCGGACCTAGGACTCAGTTCCTGACGGAAAGCCCGTTCGTCTGTATGCTGGTCCGACGGACCAGATACGACGCAAGGGCAAGGTACTGCATCTCGCGCTCGCTGTAATAGGAAAAAACTATTTTCCTATTGCGGCGAGCGAGGGGCATACCAGGCCCTTGGGTCTGGTATGGATATTAAGGGGAACCCCCTACGTCAAAAAATCGGCGTGGGGGTCACCCCAAAATCCATACCAGACCCTTATCTGAGCACGCAGCCCGGCTGGTCAGGAAAGGGGGTGGGGACAAGCAAGCGCCCCCCCTCTTGAACTGTACCTGGCCACATGCCCTCAACATGGGGGGTGGGTGCTTTGGGGGAGGGGGCCACCCTGCCTCTTCCCGACAACCCTGCCATTGGTTGTCGGGGTCTGCGGGCTGGGGGTTTATCGGAATCCGGGAGCCCCCTTTAATAAGGGGGCCCCCCAGATCACGGCCCCCCACCCTATGTGAATGAGTATGGGGTACATGGGACCCCTACCCATTCACCTAGGGAAAAAGTGTCAATAAAAAAACACACTGCACAGGTTTTTAAAGTAATTTATTAGACAGCTTCAGGGGTCTTCTTCCAGCTTCGGTGGTCTTCTTCCGGCTTCGGGGGTCTCTCCGGTTCTTCTCCGCGCTCTCCAGGTCTTCTGCCGGGTTCCTCCGCTATCTTCTGCTCTTTTGTATGGAAAGCAAAAATAAAAATTAAGTACAGCGCTACGTTTAGAAAAAAAATGAAAAGCAGCCAACACACCTATAGACTCAAGGCAGAAAAAAAACCCAAAAGAAACAAAAGTGTGGCGCTATATATTGCATACACAGCCGTGTGTATTACAATAAAGACATATAGAAATAGTGAATACTACCAAAAAATGTATGATCATAAAATGGATAGTGTCAAATAATTAATCAGTGTTGATCACATATAAAGTAAATACACAATAATGCTTAATCATCAGATGTGCCAATGATTAGTAGAAACCTGTGCTGGTTCCATGAGCCAGACACCAAACATAAAAAACATAAAACTTTAAAAGTCCATAAAAAATGTGTAGAAAAATAGTGAAGAAAACATCAACAGAGTTCAAAGGGGGTGATGCATGGCAAGATGGTATTCACAGAATTTTAGTCGCACCAAATCTGGCGAGTGGGCAGAAGTCGCACCAAAGTCGCACCAAATCTGGCGAGTGGGCAGAAGGGAAACCACAAGTGTGCGTAGGTTGTACATCAGTGCCGGGGCCAACACCAGGAGTAGAGGAGGCTTACCGGAAAAAATTGACCTGAAATGGCGTATGAGAGTGAGGCTTGAGGAGCAGGCTGGCTGAAAGGGAGGCTTGGCTAGCACTCTGACCAGTTCCTGATAGATGGACTGATTCAGGGCACAGCTTACCGTTTTTTTTGTTCCTATTTTTTCATTTTTAAACTTCTAAACTACTTATGGGTTATTATAATATTGAAACTATAAAGCTGTATTGCACTTTGCTATAATCACAAGCAGGGGCAGTTTGCATGGCAATCCCTTGTAAGGATGTATTAGACCATGGCTTGGAATCTTTAACTATGTTTAAATTATACAATTAAATAGACCCTCACCTCTAAGTTTTATTGGCGGTATATAACTGCTAACTAAAACTGCTTTGGTGAAATAGATTATATGCTACAATTACTACCCCACTAAACATATTAAGTAGATACTGTACATATTCCATCTGGATTGGGTAGCTGATTGGCTTACCTATTTTTCCATCTTGCCTCTCACGCATTAGATTCCAGTCTGGCTGGTGCATGGTCCAGTCCTCCTATTGGCATTATCTGGTTGGGATCTGGCACCCTCGGATTTTCTGTGGCAGTAGGTGCGGTGGACGATATCTGGCAATGGTAGCTTGTGCTATTTGGTTTTAGACTTGTACCAGTAGGTGAGACTATTAGATTGAATACTTTGACTTAATGTCATAAAACTTTTTGGTATACTTGAACATGTATGACCACTATATAATTATATATTTATCTGTTATTTACATAGTTCAAAATAACGAATGATGCCGACATATGCCCTGATGAAGCAATGAAACAGTTGCGAAACATGTTGGCAAACAGGCATGAATGAAATTTGAATACAATACCGGATGGTTATACTGGTCGTTTATATGTACTTTGATTTGGGTTGTGTACCCCCTTTTTTACTACTATTTAATAAAATTTAATATTTTAAATACTCTTTTCTTTGATGCCTACTGGAAATAGACGTATCATCCCCCACAAAAATCCCAAAATTTCTTGAAAGAATTCCTACTTTCACTCTATTTCAAATTTACCCAGGGATTGGGAGATCCGTTTTAGTGCCTTTGTATGTCCTCAGTTATTTACCATTTTTTCCTCATTTTTAATCTCCTAATTTAGAAACATGAGATACATGGTTCTCTGTTTCATTAATTTGTTCTTAATATAACTATTCAATTAGTCATCCTATGACCCTGAAAACCGGAAGTGATTCTTGCTTGTTGCACTTCCGGTTTGTAGACACTCCCAGTGGGGGTCATCTTTTGTTTATAAAGCGGTGAGGTGAGGGTGGTCCATACCCCAGATGACGGCTCCTTAGCTGAAACATGTCGGGTGGACCCCTCACGATCGCCGCTATTTGATATTTGAGCTCTGTTTCGTTCTTCCAAATGTTAGTTTGTTTTTTATTATTTTAATAAACTAGTGTTTTAAAACGTTATTACGTGTGAGTTTTGTTTGCTCCTTGCATGGCATATGAAACGACACGTTTGGCTTATGCTGGATTACCTATGGGAGAGGAAGCCGTGCGGACCCCCCCTTTTTCTTTCCACCATCTGTTGATGACATTTGACAAGACGCATTTCCCAGAACCAGTGGTTATTATGCTTTTTTGACTTGTCTGGCGTACGCCATTTCAGGTCAATTTTTTCCGGTAAGCCTCCTCTACTTCTGGTGTTTGCCCCGGCACTGATGTACAATCTATGCACACTTGTGGTTTCCCTTCTGCCCACTCGCCAGATTTGGTGCGACTTCTGCCCGCTCGCCACATTTGGTGCGACTAAAATTCTGTGAATACCATCTGGCCACGCATCATCCCCTTTGAACTCTGATGTTTTCTTCACTATTTTTCTACACACTTTTTATGGACTTTTAAAGTTTTTTATGTTTGGTGTCTGGCTCATGGAACCAGCACGGGTTTCTACTAATCACTGGCACATCTGATGATTAAGCATTATTGTGTATTTACTTTATATGTGATCAACACTGATTAATTATTTGACACTATCCATTTTAGGATCATACATTTTTTGGTAGTATTCACTATTTCTATATGTCTTTATTGTAATAAACACGCATGTGGATTTGATATATAGCGCCACACTTTTGTTTCTTTTATCTTCTGCTCTTTTGCCGCTCTTCTGCTAGCAGGGGCCCGGACTTCTGCCTTCTACCTTCTTCTTTTCTTCTCTTCTTGCGATGTTGACACAGCGCTCTCTCTGGCTGGAATGCTCTCTGAGCGCTTCGATGTGACTTATATAGGCGGTGACCCCGCCCCCTTATGTTGTCACTGTCTCTGGGCATGCTGGGACTGTGACCTTTTTAGGGGGCATGGTCAACATCACCCGGTGACCCCGCTCCTTATGCCGTCACAGTCCCAGCATGCCCAGAGACTGTGACGGCATAAGGGGGTGGCGTCACCACCTATATAAGCCACATCGGAGCGCTCAGCGAGCATACTAGCTGGAGAGAGCATCGTGTCAACATCGCAAGAAGAGAAGAAGGCAGAAGTCCGGGCCCCTGCTAGCAAAAGAGCAGAAGATACCGGAGGAGCCCGGCAGAAGACCTGGAGAGCGCGGAGAAGAACCGGAGAGATCCCTGAAGCCGGAAGAAGACCCCCGAAGCTGGAAGAAGACCCCTGAAGCTGTCTAATAAATTACTTTAAAAACCTGTGCAGTGTATTTTTTTGTTTTTTTTTTACTTTTTCCCTAGGTGAATGGGTAGGGGTACCATGTACCTTTTACTCATTCACATAGGGTGGGGGGCCGGGATCTGGGGGCCCCCTTATTAAAGGGGGCTCCCGGATTCCGATAAGCCCCCCGCCTGCAGACCCCGACAACCAACGGCCAGGGTTGTCGGGAAGAGGCCCTTGTCCTCATCAACATGGGGACAAGGTGCTTTGGGGTGGGGGGGGCCCCGCAGGGCCCCCCCCCTCCCCCAAAGCACCCACCCCCCCATGTTGAGGGCATGCGGCCTGGTACGGTTCAGGAGGGGGGGCGCTCGCTCGTTCCCACCCCCTTTCCTGACCGGCCGGGCTGCGTGCTCGGATCGGGGTCTGGTATGGATTTTAGGGGGGACCTCACACCGTTTTTTTGGCGTAGGGGGTTCCCTTTATAATCCAGACTTAAGGGCCTGATATGCCCCGCGACGGGGCTCGCAAGGTGTCAATCTCGCCGATAAAAGCGACGAGATTCACTTCCTTTTCTAGTCCCGTCGTACCCGAGTCACGTTCAAAATGAACAGACTTGGCCATGTGTGGGCAAGTCCGTTCATTCTGAAAGTCTGCCGTAACTCCGGCGAAAGTCCGTCGGGAAGACCGGCGGACCTAGTCTGCCGGAAAGTCCGGTCGTGTGTAGGCAAGTCCGTCCGTTCAGAAAGTCCGGCGGGAAGAATGTTGGACCTAGTTTCCCAGAAAGTCCGGTCATGTGTACGCGGCATAAGAGTTGTGGGCTACAGAGTAACCGCTGTAATCTCTCTCAAATGGGTGCTGCACTCGCCAGACATCCACCAGTTGAGGGGAATGCAGGAGTGATTTGATGTGTGTGAGAGTGGAGTGGGGGATGGAAGACTTACCCGAGGAAGTGTCCACGGCCGGAGAAAGGGTCACTTTGAGGTCTCCACCTAGAATGAAACGGGGACCGCCAAAGGAGAGTAATCTTGTTCAGAACCATGGACCGGAAGCTCCCCTGGTCTTGGTTAGGTCCATACACGTTAGCCACTGAAATCGTTTAGTGCAGTGATTCTCAAACTGTGTACCACGTGAGATTTGCAAGTGTGCCGTGGGAGTTTTGAAAAATATTTAAAATTGCTAGCGTTTTGAAACCTTGAATATATTGAAAAATTAAATTGGTAAATCAATGTCGCAAAAGTTAAAGTAACATATAAAAACACAATCTCTACCAGTCTGTCATTCATTGTTTCCTTTCCTAACGCGAGACTTGTGTGAGATCCCAGGAGAACTCGATTGCTCTAATTATATTATACCAGGGCTCAACAAACCCCGGGCGCCAGGTCGCATTTGCAACTAGAATTAGCGACCTGGCGCCTGGGGCGGCACACCTGGGGTATCCTTTCTCCGTGCGAACCCTGACCCCCCCCCCGTGCGATCGCATCGGGCCACGCCGGCCAGTAATTGAGGCTGCGGCCTTCTGCAGTCCTCCTGGAATCTGGCGCCATCTTGTGGTGGCCGTTTGTATGACAACACAACCAGCAATGCTAATGGAACATCCCCTGCCTGTTTTCACTGCCCGCCCATCTCCTTCCCAAAGTGGAGAAGAGAAGGAGGTGATTGCGGGTGTCATCTGGCGCCTTTTGCCTAATGGTGAATGTGGGGATAGCCTTTTTTTTTCGTAATGGCTTTTATTTCTATTTATTTATTTATTTTTTTAAGTAAAAACTGTTTATTTTTTTTTCTTAATTAAAATTAATTTATTTGTCATCTCCCTGCTTGGCCCCTTTCACACGGGCTGTCTGATCAGGTTCGCCTGTCAGTTTTTTAGGCGGACCTGATCGGACCCTTAGAGCCCTTTCACACCGGGCCGCCCGCAGCATCAGTGGTAAAACGCCGCTATTTTTAGCGGCGTTTTACCGTCGGATTAGCGGCGTATTTCGGCCGCTAGCGGGGCGCTTTTACCCCCGCTAGCGGCCGAGAACGGGTTAAAACTGCCCGCAATGCACAGCATTAGCAGCGTTTTGCCGGCGGTATCCCAGCGCTGCCCCATTGATTTCAATGGGGGGCAGCGGTGGAGGAGCGGTAAACGCACCGCTCCTTCACCGCTCGAAAGAAGCTGCTGGCAGGACTTTTTTTCCCGTCCTGCCAGCGCAGCACTCCGGTGTGAAAGCTCTCAGGCTTTCACACTGCAGACAATGGAGCAGCTGTTTGAGGGCGGATTGCAGGCGCTGTTTTTAACGTTATAGCGCCTGCAATACGCCCTTGGTGTGAAAGGGGTCTTAGAGCCCTTTCACACCGAGCCGCAGGGGGCGTCGGCGGTAAAGCGTCGCTATTATTCGGCCTGCTAGCGGGGCGGTCTTTATGTGCAAATTTAAGATTTGGTTATTTTTTATATTGAAAATAAAGCTTTGTCGGTCATTTAAAAAAAAAAAAGTTTTGCCACATTTACATGTCGCGTTTAGCTGCATTTTGCCGCATTTACGTTTTAGAAGCGTTTAAAAAAATATATAAATAGATATTTTTTTTCAAAATAGCCAAAAATGGAAAAACGCCTGTAAACGAAACGTGGCTAAACGGGAGTTACCACGTTTAACCCTGTTTAGAAGCCTTTTTAGCACTTGAAATGCCTCTAAACTCAGCTTCTGAACCCATTTTTTGCTTTTTAAAAAAAGCCTCTAAACTCAAATTCCTAGAAACAACTGTAAAAGACCCTGTGTACATGTACTGATAAGATAACTTGGAGAGTTCAGGAGCATTTAAAAAAAAAAAATGCCCAACTGCTCCTAAACATCTGTTTAGCAGCAGCAGTGTGCATGAGGCCTAAGTGTCGGTTCACACTGAGGCAGCACGACTTGCAGCGCAACTGCCTCAGGCGACCTGGACACGACAGGAGCGGCGACTTGCAAAACGACTTCTGTATAGAAGTCAATGCAAATTGCCTCAAGTCGCCCAGGAACCTTTTTCTAAGAGACACAGAGGACCGTAGATAAACATGATTCAACTTCAGACCAGAATAAAGAAACTAATGGACAGGACCAGAAGCAATGAATGAAGTCGGCCTCACCTCCACAAGCTCTAAAGCATTCCGACATGGAGCGCAGTCCCATCTTACACTTGCGATAAGGGGTGCGATGACTATGATGAAATCTTTGTTTGTATAACTCTCTGGTCTGGAGGCTGTGACCAAGCTTTTATAGGTATCCAAAATTTTAGTCCAATCACCAGTAAATTGAATGTCTAAAGCAGCCCAACGGGTCTGTGCAGCCGTAAATCTCGGGTTAGAATCCACCATTAATCCGCAGAGTAGTATTGAGAGATCTATTTGGTTTTTTCTGAGTAACTTCTCTAATGGGGCCATCTACAGTGGAAGTGAGAGTGAGCCAAATTGTGCTCCCAGAACACGGTGAAGCTGAAAATAAAAAAAAACAAAGAGGGGGGAAGGCTGAAATCCTCTCAATTGGGACTTAAGGCCCTGTTCAGTGTATAAATGGCAGAGGTATTTAACACCCCTGACAATCCAGTACTGTAGATGAGAAATCATGAGCAATTCATTCAGTACAGGATTATTCCAAAGTGGATTGTTAGGAGAGGCAGCCCATGTATCTTTAGAAATATGACTCACTATGGTAGTAAAGAGAGACAGTGTAGTTTTGTATCATTGCTTCTCCTGGACTGGCTGGTACTTGTCTACGGTATATAATATTGTGCAAGGTCTCGAGTGAGGAGACTATCACTGTGATGGACTCCCGTACTCGGAGTATGTCTGCCGTAAAAGCTTTTCTCGTCCAGTACCAACACGGTCCAAGGTCCCTTAGCCCATCCGGTCACTTGTCAAGACATCGGCGTAGGGTGGTAACAAACATAAGACTGTTTATTCAAATACAGGCACAAAGAGAGATACACCCAGGGGACAATCCCCCTTCTTTGCATAATGACACAGGGCTGGGTAAACTCTACCTCCTCCAGTAACATGACATACAGGTGTATTCAACTTTCCAACACTAGACCATCTTTAATAGGGGCTGCTGGAGAACCCCCCCCCCCAGTATCTAATCCACATCCATATACACATATAAATCCCATTATACTTTGCTCCCAAGGCAGACAGAAACAATAGAACACTGGGATACAGGCACTTAAACACATAACAACCCCCACCCCACCTCAAACTATTTAGCAATGGTCTGAGATGAAAGGTGGAATTTATATTCATATATTTCTTGAGGGATATTGTTCAGAAATATTACTATCCCAAGTGAGAGAGCCCCTTCATTCTTTCAACACAAACCACACATATAAGACCCAGGATAACGTGTAAAAGGAAATGCTGAGTCCGGGGTTGTTGTACGGTGAGTTTGGTTAGTGCAGACCCGACTTAGGTTCTCGGTCACCCTGTGACCCTAATAGACACAGGGTTAATTACACACATGAGGGGACGGGGGAGCTGGACAAGGAGTTTCCAGAGCTCTCTAAGGTAAGCTGGGTTCCACAAGCCGCTGCCCAAAGTGACTCCCATCACAATCGTGGCTTCAGTGGTGGTGCAGGCATTATGCGGAGAGGAATGTAACCAGTCAGCATCCCAGCTAGTTGTGGTACATAAGTAATAGAGGTAAAAGCATGGGAAAGCTAAGCCAGCCAAAGGAGGACAATTTCAGGATTTCCAGGGTCATTTTGGGAGCACGCCGGTTCCAAAGGAAACTCTTGTTAAGAGAGAACCAATTTGTTTAAAAAGGGATATGGGGAATTTTACAGGGAGCATTAGCCATTACATATAAGAAACAGGGAAGGAGAGAAATTGGGACTTTAAATGAGGCCCGCCATATCAAATAAAAATGGAATAAGGACATATATGTGTATGTATAAATTAGTTTATTATAATCTAAAATTTATACCAAACTCTTAAATAGACATTGTATTGAATAAATTGGTAGTCACATGACTTACACCTAAATTATACTGCTCATAGCATGAAATACAAGTAATGAGTTGACATGATAGACAGACGTATACAATAAAATCGATACATAAAAAATATATATACATAATGGAACCAGATATATCTTGGTATCTAATAGCACTTGACGCGTTTCATGACATTACAGCCACTCATCAGGAGTGTAGTGCAACAGTATACTGTAAAGAAATATCAATAATTAGAAGTGCCCTCTAAAAAGGGGAGAGGTTATTTTCCCAAAAATTGGCAACAGGTCAGTGACTTACAACTCTGCTCAAAGGCTGGACCCAACCACTGCACAGGAACTTGTGGGGATCTCAAGTAGGGCGTCTCCCACGGGGTTGAGGCAGGAAAACCACCCAAGGACCAAGGAAGGCTGACAAAGGAAGGCCGGATGGCCACAGCTCAGTCCAAGTGTGATATGTGTGTACTTATCGTGCATGGTGTCCTGTATAAGAAAAAAGTAAATAAATGAATGGTAATGTGTGAATGTAAAAGGTTATCTAAGTATTCCCTTGAAGGGACTACATATGGGGTGGTAGTGGGTGTGAATGTGCCCACTAAACAAATTGGATACTGTCCCACAGATGGTGCAACCCACCCAAAATAAGCATGAAGGAGGTGATGAATTAACCCCATTACCTGTGCTATATGGTGCATAGACCAACTCATGTCTAAGTACCCTCCAAGTGATCGGATCATGCAAAGAGAACCACCGGCTAGCTCAGGCTGATATATACACCCGGTCCAAGGCAGAGTTCCGCTAATTTCTCTCCTTTCCTCTAAACTATATCAGGGATGGAGGCCTGCCATTTGGCTGTGCCATGTCACACCCTTTTCAATTGTTCTACTAATTGGGTGGAAGACACCCGCTTTAGTGACCTGTCTCGCCTAATATCTCCCAATTATTGAGTATCTATATACTCATTAACTTTAGTTTTTTGCCTTATCCCCTTTTATGTCCAGTAGTTTAATTGTTTTTTTTTCTAGTGCCTTCTTTTAATGTAAAGCCTTATTTCTAGTTGGCCGGCCCAGCCCAGGGTTGATGGGGATCGGATTGTGTTTTTCTTCCGGAGTTGTGATGTGCGGCATTTCTTTCCTCCTCCTCCTCCTCATCCGATGGTGGGGGCGGGGATTGACCTCCTGCACATCGGTGTCATGCACTGACGCCACGCTCGCAGCGTCAGTTGACGCCTCGGTGTCGTGGATGTTCTTTTCCATCTCGCACCGCAGACGAGGTAGGCGTGGATCCACTGCTGGCCGGAATGCCGCACGCAGATGGGATCCGCTTCCTCGCCTCTCATGCTGCATAGGCTTGTTCAGCATGACGTTGGCCGGACTCTGCCTTGGACTAGGGGTATATATCAGCATGAGCTAATCGGTGGTTCAATCTGCATGATCCTATCACTTGGAATGGTACTCGGACATGAGTTGGTCTGTGCACCATATATCACAGGTAATGTTGTTAATTCATCATATCCAATTTGTTTAGTGGGCACATTCACACCTACTACCGCCCCATATGTAGTCCCTTCGGGGAAATACTTAGATGACCTTTCACATTCACACATTACCATTCATGTATTTACTTTTTTCTTATACATTCCCTGTCGGACACTATGCACGATAAGTGCACACATATCACACTTGGACTGTGCTGTGGCCATCCAGCCTAACTTTGTCTGCTTTCCTTGGTCCTTGGAGGGTTTTCCTGCCTCAACCCCTGGGGGAGACACCCTACCTGAGATCCCCACAAGTTTCAGTGCACAGGTTGGGACCAGCCTTGGGGCAGAGTTGTAAGTCACTGACCTGTCACCATTTTTGGGGAAAATAACCTTTCTCCCCTTTTTAGAGGGCACTATTATTGATATTTCTTTACAGTATACTGTTGTACTACACTCCTGATGAGTAGCTGTAACGCCATGAAATGCGTCGAGTGCTATTGGATATCAAGATACATTTGGTTCCTTTATGTATATATATTTTTTATGTATCTATTTTATTGTATATGTCTCTCATGTCAACTCAGTTGTAAGTCCTGTGACTACCAATTTATTCAATACAATGCCTATTTAAGAGTTTGGTATGAACTTTAGATTATAATAAATAAACTCATTTATATGTACTTATTCCATTTTTATTTGATATGACGGACCTCATTTAAAGTCCCAATTTCTCTCCTTTCCTGTAACCTATATCTGGGATGAAGGCTGGCCAGGTCACACCATTTTCAATTGCATTACAAATGAGTTTTGGAAGAAAAATCATCTTCAATAAATTGACTCTACCCATAAGGTCTAATGGGAGATTCATCCACTGGTCCATGAGTGCTGTAGCTGAGCAATGATAGGACATACAGTCATGGCTGAAATTGTTGGCACCCCAGAAATTCTTCCAGAAAATCAAATATTTCTCACAAAAAAGTATTGCAGTAACACATTTTTTGCTATACACATGTTTATTCCCTTTTGTGTGTATTGGAACAAAACAAAAAAAGAGGGAAAAAAAGCAAATTGTACATAATGTCACACAAAACTCCAAAAATGGGCTGGTCAAAATTCTTGGCACCCTTAACTTAATATTTGGTTGCACACCAAATATTAAAAAAATAACTGAAATCAGTCGCTTCCTATAACCATCAATAAGCTTCTTACACCTCTCACCCGGAATTTTGGACCACTCTTCCTTTGCAAACTGCTCCAAGTCTCTCTTATTGGAAGGACGCCTTTTCCCTAAAGCAATTTTAAGATCTCTCCACAGTTATTCAATGGGATTTAGATCTGGACTCAATGCTGGCCACTTTAGAACTCTCCAGCGCTTTGTTGCCATCCATTTCTGGGTGCTTTTTGACATATGTTTGGGGTCATTGTCCTGCTGGAAGACCCAAGAAAACCCAGCTTTCTGACACTGGGCTCTACAGTGCGACCCAAAATCCTTTGGTAATCCTCAGATTTCATGATGCCTTGCACATATTCAAGGCACCCAGTGCCAGAGGCAGCAAAACAGCCCCAAAACATAACTTGTTACATAACTTGTTACCTGAGAGCTCCTGCAACCACCCAGGTCCCTGATGCCATGAACAAGGCCTGTTCCTATAGCAAAGCCACACAAAGCTGGTCTGCATTTGAGGGCCCTAGCAGTATCTGCCAGTGTTGTGGTACAGGCACCTGCAGCAACCCTACTGGTCTCCTTTCCGGAGGAAGGGGCAGATTTGGAAGACCAAGAGGGAAAAGGGAACTCTTGGATGAACCCCACACAGAAGAGGGACAAACTGTGACCACTCTGGGACCTCTGCTTGTGATTGGGCCTAAGCAAAGGATGTTACGGCTGCAGTGACAAGAGAAGAGTCTGCCCCTGCAGAGCTTTGGGTGTTGGTGGCTGTTGGATGTCTTAGTCTTCTTGTTGTCCTACTGTGTGCAGTGTTCATTGGGAAATCTCTGAAAAAGCCACAGTATGTGCTGTCTGTGGAAAAATAAAATTGAATTTAATTAAAAAAACAAACAAAAAAAACAAAAAAAAAAACAGCCCCAAAACATTGAACCGCCACCATATTTCATTGTAGGTACTGTGTTCTTTTCTTTGTAGGCTTCATTACGATTTCGGTAAACAGTAGAATGATGTGCTTTACTAAACAGATCTATCTTGGTCTCATCTGTCCACAAGTCTTTTTCCCAGAAGGATTTTGGCTTACTCGAGTACATTTTGGCAGACTGTAGTCCTGCTTTTTTATGTCTGTTTCAACAATTTCTTTGGAACTTGATTGGGGCTGCTTATCCACCATCCGGACTGTCCTGCGTTGCGACCTTTCATCAATTTTTCTCTTCCGTCCACGCCCAGAGAGATTAGCTACAGTGCCATGGGTTGCAAACTTCTTGATAATGTTGCGCACTGTAGACAAAGGCAAATCTAGATCTCTGGAGATGGACTTGTAACCTTGAGATTGTTGATATTTTTCCACAATTTTGGTTCTCAAGTCCTCAGACAGTTCTCTTCTCCTCATTTTTATATTGCCCACACCTGTTACTTTAAAGGAGCATCACATGCTTGAAACAATCTTATTTATCCACAATTTTGAAAGGGTGCCAAGAATTTTGACCTGCCCATTTTTGGAGTTTTGTGTGACATTATGCTTTTTTGCTTTTTTCCCTCCTTTTTTTTGTTTTGTTCCAATACACACAAAGGCAATAAACATTTGTATAGCAAAACGTGTTACTGCAATACTTTTTCTGTGAGAAATACTTGATTTTCTGGAAACATTTCTGGGGTGCCAACAATTTCAGTCAGTCACTGTAGATTATGACAGAGCGAATGGGAAGAAGGAATACCCTAAGGAACCTTCTGTATGTTGGACACAAAGTGTCCGGTACCACAGCCTGTAACAGAAATTGCACAAAAAAACCTAGAAGCTAAATTAAGGACTTTAATGGTACCACTTGAATAAAATATCAAATATTTATTATATAAAATCATGTAGACAATGACAGGACTCGTATCAATAAAACCACAGACATGTACACAAAAAAAGTATAATACTATATGTTGATTTCCTCATCATCTCTACTGAGACTGAGTGATGGATTGCTTGCTCAGACTTTGACGCATTTCACGGGTCGCTGTCCGCTTCATCAGGATGAGAATTTCAGCCAAGTTCTATAATAGGAAATATACATTTTGTCAACTTCAATCATTTGGAATATTAAAATGTGTAATTAAAAGGTGCGCTGAATACGCTGCTTCAATTGTGCTAAATTGTTGTTACTTAATTGATGAACTTATCATAAATAAATCATAGCAAATATAGTCCATAGGAACAACCTTGCAGTGGTCTTTTGGGAAATCACAGGTCCACCTACTGCATTGTGAATGTTAAAACAAATGTGGTGTGGAATACGGATAAGTCAAAGAAATAATCCGGTTGAATAGATATCTCCTTTAAAGTTCAGCATATGTTACAATTGCACTCTGTCAGCTCACTGTTTATGCTGGTAATCCGCTGTTAATCAGCTTCAGTATTGTATTTCAATCATGCAATCAAAAACAGAAAAACATTCATTGCGCAATGTACCATTAACTATTCTCCTGGAAATAAACTGGATGCACTCACTTGGATCAATCTAATATAATAGCGCATAGAGCAGTCAGCTGTCCACCAATAATCTCCTCCTTGCGCTGAGCTGCGAGTAACACTACAGCACTATGGATGACAGTAAAAAAGGGAGGACAGACCATATTGGCCCCATAAAGAATGAGGAAGGACATCTGGTTACAAAGGATGGGGAGATGGCAAAGGTATTGAATTTATTCTTCTCCTCAGTCTTCACGAGTGAATCGGGGGGCTTCAGTAACCAAAACTGCAGTGTTTATCCTCATGACACAACACAGGAAGCACCTACATGGTTAACAGAGGACAGAATTAAAATTAGACTTGAGAAACTTAACATTAATAAATCACCGGGACCAGATGGCTTGCATCCGAGGGTACTTGGGGAACTCAGTCAGGTGATTGCCAGACCGTTGTTCCTAATTTTTACAGACAGTCTATTGACTGAAATTGTACAAGCTGATTGGAAAAAAGCCAATGTAGCACCAACATTTAAAAAGGGCCCAAAAAACATCCCTGGGAATTACAGACCAGTTAGCCTAACATCAATAGTATGTAAAATCTTGGAGGGGATGATAAGGGACTATATACAAGATTTTAGTAATAAGAATGATATCATTAGCAGTAATCAGCATGGATTCATGAAAAATCGTTCTTGCCAAACCAATCTATTAACCTTCTATGAGGAGGTGAGTTGCCATCTAGATAAAGGAAGGCCCGTAGACGTGGTGTATCTGGATTTTGCAAAAGCATTTGACACAGTTCCCCATAAACGTTTACTGTACAAAGTAAGGTGCGTTGGCATGGACCATAGGGTGAGTACCTGGATTGAAAACTGGCTACAAGGGCGTGTTCAGAGGGTGGTGATAAATAGGGAGGACTCAGAATGGTCAGGGGTGGGTAGTGAGGTTCCCCAGGGTTCTGTGCTGGGACCAATCCTATTTAATTTGTTTATAAACGATCTGGAGGATGGGATAAACAGTTCACTCTCTGTATTTGCAGACGATACTAAGCTAAGCAGGGCAATAACTTCTCCGCAGGATGTGGAAACCTTGCAAAAAGACCTGAACAAATTAATGGGGTGGGCGACTACATGGCAAATGAGGTTCAATGTAGAAAAATGTAAAATAATGCATTTGGGTGGCAAAAATATGAATGCAATCTATACACTGGGGGGGAGAACCTCTGGGGGAATCTAGGATGGAAAAGGACCTGGGGAGGTAGTAGTAGTAGATTTACTGCTGCTAATAAGGCAAACAGAATATTGGCATGTATTAAAAGGGGGATCAACTCAAGAGATAAAACGATAATTCTCCCGCTCTACAAGACTCTGGTCCGCCCGCACCTGGAGTATGCTGTCCAGTTCTGGGCACCAGTCCTCAGAAAGGATGTACTGGAAATGGAGCGAGTACAAAGAAGGGCAACAAAGCTAATAAAGGGTCTGGAGGATCTTAGTTATGAGGAAAGGTTGCGAGCATTGAACTTATTCTCTCTGGAGAAGAGACGCTTGAGAGGGGATATGATTTCAATTTACAAATACTGTACTGGTGACCCCACAATAGGGATAAAACTTTTTCGCAGAAGAGAGTTTAATAAGACTCGGGGCCACTCATTACAATTAGAAGAAAAGAGGTTTAACCTTAAACTACGTAGAGGGTTCTTTACTGTAAGAGCGGTAAGGATGTGGAATTCCCTTCAACAGGCGGTGGTCTCAGCGGGGAGCATTGATAGCTTCAAGAAACTATTAGATAAGCACCTGAACGACCGCAACATACAGGGATATGGAAGGTAATACTGACACATAATCACACACATAGGTTGGACTTGATGGACTTGTGTCTTTTTTCAACCTCACCTACTATGTAACTATATGTCACTAGGCTCCTCCCGACGCGTTGCGTCAAATGTCACGTGACTTTATCAAGGGTAGCCATGTGACGGTCGGGTTCCATACTTATAGCGTGCCGATTACCATAGTGACTACGGTGGTTGATAAAACATCATACTGGATCTGCGCTTTTTCTTTATTATATTAAAAACAACTCTTATCACAAAACACTGATCAATAATAGAAACACTGATCCATAATAAAAAAACAATCATTAAAATTAGAATTAACTTTGAGTATACTAATGTTTCGTTCCACATGTTGCTTTAGTATCACATAACTCCCTCTAGTGGCAAAACATATGGTTACAATTTGCTCCATAGCTAAACATAAATAATGCTTGTATGCCACTTCTTATACATTATCCTCGCATGCAAATTCATGCTACTGATACATATGACTCAATATTATACTCCTAGTATGTTAATATACAAACTGTTATATTTATAGGTAATTGAATTAAACAATTGAATTCAATTTTTTTTTTTAATTAAAAAATACAAATACTGCATCAATCCCCACTTCTTTTTCCATTCTCTATCAATATTATATTTATATCATATATTCCTTCAATATGAATTGTGGTGATATGTAAAATACATGGAGTTTATGTTATGAGATATTATAATCGGCTATACTAAATCTTTAAAAAATTAAATTCCTTAAAAATATGTTTAAAATTTTACCAGATATTATTTGTTATTAAAAATCAGAGATAAAACAAATAAGGTCAAACTCAATATTTAAGCCAAATGAAAATAAGAAAAAGAGCGCACCAGCCTAGTGCATTATCCTTGACAGATTTATTACTTAAAAACAAGATAAAAACTACTCACAAAGGTCGAAGAAAAAATCGCATAGTATATGGAACAGAGGCAAATATTCCAGTGGTAGCAGTTTTCCAGGTCCCAGGAAGGAGGCATACAGACTACTGCTGGCTAACGCGTTTCGAAGGTTACCCTTCTTCATCAGAGCCTTAAAATCAATATTTAAGCCTTTAGGGGTAAAAGTGTCTGCCTCAAATATCCGTCTGGACTCACTTTTACTGAGTTCTTTTATTTTATTGCTTCCTCTCCAATGGGGCTTTTACCTTTCTATGGCCCAAAATTTGAGTGACGTGGGATCCTTATTGTGATGGGAGGCAAAGTGACAGGACACGCTGTGTTTTGGGAACCCACTTTTATTGTTCTGTATATTTTCCCTTAACTATATAATTTTATTTAATTTTTTTAGCACAATTGAAGCAGCGTATTCAGCGCACCTTTTAATTACACATTTTAATTTTCCAATAGTGGTATCAGAGCACTAAGTAACGGTGCAACTTTATACAGAATATTCTAATTTGCTTGTGTATATGAAAGCACATTTGAGTGTAATATTAGCACGTAATATTTGGATTGAGGATTTTTAAATCACCACATATTAGCACATATTAATTTTAGGAACTCTTAAATCGCCACATAAATGCACATTTTTTCACAACTTTTAATTATTCACCAATAGAATCCATAAAGCGCTTTAGTTTTATTATCACAAAATCATTTGGAATAAGTGCTCTACATAAAAAAAAAAAAAGTATATACAAAAGCATGCACAAAGTCAAAATGGTAATCTTATGACCCAGTTGTTGCCCACTCCCCCGGCAGATGGGATAGTCCAATGGGCTTTGTCCACTATATCACCAGGGGCCAGGAGTCTAGCCTCCACTGCATGTGTTAGCAGTGGTGATAATATAAATGAGGGCATCATAATAATATTTAGAGATACTTAAAATGAATATGTATTAATGCAAGAAGACCTGGGGGAAATATAGGACTATATAGACCCTGATGTTGGTATGGTGCTGCTGAATATCCCAATGACACCCCTACTCCCCAAATTGAGAATTCATTATGATGGGCTCCTCAAGGAAATCAAACAGATTTGTTCACTTTATAATGGGTCTGTCCTCCCCAGTCATAGCAGTATCACTTCCAGCAGTATGTTAATACTACTAGCTATATATGTCTGCCCATGTTGTGATGTAGAGAAGGTAGTATGGTTACCTGTTGTCTGAGTGTCCCCAGACAGCGGGTGGTGTCTCCAGAGTCCAGATGGCAACCAGCTGGTCAGAGAAAAGAGGACACCTCCGTGTTCCCTATTGAGTCAAAAATTGAGTGTGCTTCTGTCTGGCCAACCTCCATCGCACTGCGCAAGCGCCCGTCGGCATTTGTGGCTTGTGTTTGGCGCCAAAAGCATGGCCTGTTGATCAGCCGCGCATGCACCAGCTGTGATAATACCAGTTGCAGCCACGTTGCGGCCTATGACAGGTCGTGCACACCTCACCATGCCCCATGTGACTCTCGCGACTGCGCATGCGTCCACCACGCACAAACCCGAGGTGCACCAGAAGCCAACGGGGGGCCAGACGCAGCACTAAACTGGCTCCAAATGACAAAACCACCCACCATCGCCGCAGACACTCATCCCCAAACCCCTCCCCCCACCATGGCCAGATACCTCAAGTCAATGTACCAGCGCAAGCATAGGCCATCCATGCGCTCCTATTAGCGTCCCCAACCAAACCAAGAGTAAAAAAACCCATAGTGCAATAGCCATCTATAAATGGGTTCAATATAGAGTAACAACTAAACAAGCAGGGGAGGGAAAGGGAATGGACGCCTACAGAAAGGGGGCTTGAGCCATCCCGAGGAGAACTGGTCATATACAACTGTAATGTATAAATTTAGGTCAACATATGAAAAATATCAAGCTGTATTTGGAGAAATACAACGCAAACAAATCAAACACAAAAACAAAAGCAACAAAACCAGGAAAAGGGAATAATAACACCCAATAACACCTAATATCATGTGTATATGAAAGCATATCATAGCTCTCCTCACTAATCTCTTACAAGGTTTGAAGCTGACCGTGTAATTGAGACCCGGTGCTTGTTGGCCCCAAACCGCGAATCCACCTGGCCTCTCTCGATCTTGGTCCCCTCCTCGTATATCAGTATGTATTCTTCCAAGAGAAAAAAATCCCACACTATTGATTTTTGTTGTGTTTCCAGGTTCCATGTCTATCAGTGGGGGACATGATGTCTCCGCCCTTGATGGCAGATACATGATCATAAATATGCTGACAAAAATGGCATTTTGTTTTGCCGACATAGTAGCTGCCACATATACGTCTTCCGATAAACAATGCCCATCGTTTGGCAATTAAAGTGTTTTGCCTGATGGATTTCACCGTTTGGATTTCACACTAGTGTGTCAATCCGGGCCAAAGATATTGACAGTATGAGCAACCACCGCATTTGTGGGTACCTGGGTATTTACATTTAAAATGTCTACATGCTTTGTTGTAATGGCTCTGTACCAAATGGTCTTGTATTGAGTTGTTTCAGCGGTAAATGATTTCAGCCTTGTCCTTGATACTTCCTTCTGCCTGTGGGTCAGCCTTAAGTAAGTACCAATATTTGTCTATGATATGTCTAATCTAATGTTGTCTAGAATATCTTAATATTAGTTTAGTCGTGCTCATTTTGTCAAGATCCTTATTGTGTTTAGTTTGTTTGGAAGAATAAATCTTCCCTTTCATTTTTGTTGGCTCTTTGGTACACTTTTTTCTGTATGTTTTTTAGAATAACCTCGGGCCAATAATCTATATTTTAGTTCATTAGCTTGTTTATGATAGTCCTCTTGTGATGAGCAATTTCGCCTAATGCAAAATATTGCCGATAAGATAATAAATAGAGCTTTACAAATAAAAAATATTGCCCATAAGGGATGAAATTTACAAGACTTGTTGGATGTCCACTATTTGCTCTTTTATGCTGCGTACACATGACCGGTTTTTCCGTCAGAATAAACTCAGACTTTTTTTCACCGGAGTTCCAACTGAGTTCCGCTGAAACTGACTTGCCTACACACGATCACACCAAAGTCCAATCGTTTAGAACGTGATGACGTACGACGGGACTAGAAAAAGGAAGATCAATAGCCTGTAGCCAGTAGCTGCCCTTGCGTAGTTTTTGGTCCGTCGGAACAGCATACAGACGAGCGGTTTTCCCGATAGGAACTGATTCCGTTGGAAAGATTCTAAACATGTTCTTTTTCTAGGTCCGTCAGAATTTTCGAAAGAGAAAGTCCGATGAAGCCCACACACGATCGGAATGTCTGATGGAATGATTCCGTCTGACCTTTTCTGACAGAAAGTTCAGACGTGTGTACGCGGCATTAGAATATTATACCCTGCGGTGGGTTTACGAAAAAGCGTTGTTTCCAGAGTAAAATTTGCCTTGATGAATATGTCAATGTCTAAGAAGGAAATGCGTTGCTGATTACATGTCACGGTGAATGTCAAATTAAATTTGTTTCTATTGAATAAATGTATTTAGTGATTCCCTTGGGCCATCCTGGAGTATAAGAATGTAATCGATGTACTAGAGAATATGACACAGGTACATCAAAAGAGACTCCTCACTCATGATTTGACGTTCCCACCCCCCTAGGTACAGGTTAGTGTACAATGGGGCACACAAAGTCCCTATCACCACTCCCTGTACCTAGTGGTAGTGGGAACCAACAATAAAATTGTTGTGCAGAACGAATTCCAAGAGTGTCAGGACAAAATTGCTGTATTGTTTTTGATTGGTACTTCTTTCCTGTAAGAATGTATTGATGACCGAGATCCCCCTGCTGTGTTATATGCTACTGTAGAGTGCCTCCATATCCACAGCCACCAACCACGCACCGTGGGGAACATGAATATTTTCTATCATCTGGAGAGTGTCTTTGGTGTAGGAAGGTAATGATAACACGTGTGGCTGTAAATGTCAACTAGGATGCTTGCATTTTCAGTTATTATTATTATTATTATTATTCAGGATTTATTTAGCGCCAACAGTTTACACAGCGCTTTACAATATAAAAGAGAGACAATACAGTTATAATACAATAAAATACAAGAGGATTAAGAGGGCCCTGCTCAGAAGAGCTTACAATCTAATAGGGTGGGGCAGGTGGTACAAAAGGTTGTAACTGTGGGGAATGAGCTGGTGGAAGTGGTAGATTAGTTGGACACATGATAGGCTTTCCTGAAGAGATGAGTTTTCAGGGATCGCCTGAAGGTAGTAAGAGTAGGGGATAGCCGGATAGATGGAGGTAGCGAGTTCCAGAGGATGGGAGAGGCTCTGGAGAAATCCTGGAGATGAGCATGGGAGGTGGAGATGAGAGAGCTTGAAAGCATGAGGTCTTGAGAGGAGCGGAGAGGTCGATTTGGGTGATATTTGGATACAAGATTAGTGATGTAGCTCGGGGCAGAGTTGTGAATGGCTTTGTATGTTGTGGTTAGTATTTTGAATTTAATTCGCTGGGTGATTGGGAGCCAGTGTAGGGATTGGAGTAGAGGGTTGGCAGACACTGAGCGGTTGGTAAGGTGGATAAGTCTGGATAGACTGAAGAGGGGATAGCCTATGGAGAGGTTAGCCAATGAGAAGGGAGTTGCAATAGTCAAGGCGAGAGATAACAAGGGAGTGAATGAGGAGCTTGGTGGTTTCATTTGTTAAAAAGGGGCGAATTTTAGAGATATTACAGAGGTGAATTCTATAAACTTTTGACAACGATTGGATTTGGGGCTGAAATAACAAGTCAGAGTCTAGGATTACACCTAGTACTCTGGCGTGAGGGGAGGGACTGATGGTTGCATTGTTGATTTTGATGGAAAAGTCATGGAGGGGGGCAAGGGAGGGGGGCAATATTAATAGCTCAGTTTTAGAGAGATTTAGTTTAAGGAAGTGGTGCGACATCCATGCTGATATGTCAGTTAGTAAGTTAGTAATGCGAGAGAAGACTGAAGGAGGGAGGTGAGGAGTAGACAGATAGATTTGGGTATCAGCGTATAAGGGGTATTGGAAGCCGTGGGCAGTTATTAAGTGATCGAGGGAGGAGGTGTAGATAGAGAAGAGAAGGGGTCCAAGAACCGAGCCTTGGGGGACCCCCACAGAAAGGGGCAATGGAGAGGAGGAGACAGAGTTGTAGGTGACACTGAAGGAGCGCTGTGATAAATAGGCAGAGAACCAGGATAGAGCAGAATCTCGGAGGCCAAAGGAATGTAGTTTATTGAGAAGGAGCGGGTGGTCAACAGTATCAAAGGTGGCAGAGAGGACAAGTAGTAGGAGTATGGAGTACTGGCTGTTGAGTGCTGCGAGCGAAAGCCAGACTGTAAGGGGTCAAGAAGGTTATTTTCATTGAGGTAGGAGCTAAGACGGTTGTAGACTAAGCGTTCTAGAAGTTTAGAGGTGAATGGGAGCAATGAGATGGGTCTTAAGTTTTTCAGGTCGGTAGGGTCCAGTAATGGCTTTTTAAGAATGGGAGTGATCTGCGCATGTTTTAGAGGGGTGGGGAAGATGCCACTAGAGAGGGAGAGATTGAAGATGTGGGTGAGGGAGCATAGGATAGAAGAAGAGGGTGACCATAGTAGTTGTGAGGGAACAGGATCCAAGGGACAATTGGTTAGGTGGGCATTCGAGAATTTTTGTAACCTCTTCCGTAGTAAACGATTCAAAAGAGGAGAGTGTTGAATGTGCTGCTAGGCAAGGTATGTTGGGTGGGGAAGACGTACGCACAGTCAAGATGTCCTCACGAATTGCATCGATCTTGTCTTTAAAGTGATTGGTAATCTCTTGGGCAGTGAGTGAGTTAGTGGGTAGAGGGGTGGTGGACGAAGCAGAGAGTTAAAGGTTGAGAAGAACCGACGGGGACTGGCTGACAAGGAATTAATAAGAGAGACAAAGTAGGCTTGTTTGGCAGCATGGAGGCATGAATTGTATTTAAGAAGGGCAGATTTATATAGGGTGAAGTCTTGCAGGCATTTGGTTTTACGCCACAGTCGTTCAAGAGCACGCCAATGTCTCTTAAGATTTCTAGTGTTGTCAGTTTGCCAGGGTTGTAACGGTCGGGGCCTGATTCTGCGTGTGGTTAGAGGAGCAAGTGCATCTAGTGATGATGAGAGTGAACTGTTGTAGACAGCGTGTGGCCTGGAGAGCAATGGAGTAGGGCACAGATTGTGAGAGCTCCACTGCCCAATACTCCTTTCTGACCATCCTGCGTGCATCTTGCCCATCTGCTACACAGAGACTGATCCTACTCTGGAACCACCTCCGGACTACCTGAGGCCACAATTACTGTGCATCCACGCCCTGTATCTACCTGGGGACAGGCTGTGGTGCTGGCCTACCTCCCGGAATGGCGGCCATCTTGCTACACCCGGCTGTGGCCCTGGTGAGTTCTCCCAGCCTCCCTGACTGTATTTGCAATCCCCCCATCCTGGAGGGTCCTCCAGGCTGCCTGCAATCTCTGCTGAGTGAGCTCCGCCAGCATCTGAAGCTTTCCTCCCTCCTCCTGGCGGCCGGAGTACACCCACAGAGGCAGTGGACATCTCCATGAGACGCTACTCATCCCAGACATCGAAAGGACGGGGTAAGAAGTATACTTTCCCCCCTGTACCGGAGGAATCCGTCCTGGTCCACAGGTACCGCGTGGCGTCTGGAAGGCGCCCATCCACGAGCATGGCATCCCAGGCGGAGAGCCAGGAGCAGCCCTCGCCGCATCTAACCAGTCTTGCAGAGGTCCTGGCTGCCATTACAAATTGTCATGCCTCTGTCACCTCCCTAACCACTAAAGTAGATTCTGTACAGCTTGATGTGGGGTTAATCAGGCAGGACATGGACAAAATGCGTTCCAGAATCCATACAGCAGAACAGCGCATAAGTCATGTAGAAGACACGGTGGAGGGCCATACCACTGACCTGTGAATGCTGCATACTAAAATTAAAGCCCTTGAATACAAAGCAGAAGATGCCGAAAATCACAATCGGAGAAACAACCTCCGCATTGTCGGCATGGGGTCTAGAGGGTTCACACCCGACTGAGTTTGCGGAAAATCTACTAAAAACCCTCCTGCCTCTGGCACAATTTTCACCCTTCTACGCAGTGGAACGTGCGCACCGCATCCCCCCTAAAAGGGGCCCACCCGGAGACCCACCGCGCACTTTTATACTCAAATTCCTGAACTTCAGGGATAGGGATGTGGTACTCCGCGCGGCCAGAGTACAGGGGGAACTGGCATATCAAAACAGCAAACTTTTGATTTTCCCAGACTACTCAGGGGAAACGCAAAAAATGAGACGCTCTTTTGACCAAGTAAAAGCTGCTTTGTGAGTAAAGGGCATTAAGTATAGTATCCTGCGGGTTCAGGATGGTGAAACCCCCCCCCCCCTCATGTTTTCCCCTGCACAGAGTCTCATTCCTCCTGCTGAAAAGTGCCCAAACTGGAAAGACTTCCTTCACACAAACTTCTGTCTCACTGGAGGACTCTAGTGTCAGAGTCTCACTACTCCTGCTGAAGAGTGACAAAAAACGACCAGACTTTTATTGCACTAACTTCTGACTCACTGGCGGACTCTAGTGTCAGGTAAAAGGTACTGTAGCCCTGTACTTCTGGGAAGACTGTGAAATATTAATGCAGAAGGTTTATCCTTGGTCCTGATTAAAAGGACTGTTATTCAAGGGGATGGGATTGTTTTTCTCTTGAGGTTTAATCGTCTGCTATTCCCCCTCTCATGTTTAAATGCGTAAAGGGTTTGAGTTTTGTTATCTCTTGGTGCGCATTTGACAGATGGAGATGGAACCTAATAACTGTGTTGCTCCTCTCCTGCACTGGCGGTGGAGCCTCTCCAGATCTGCGGGGTCACTCCCCCCCTCAGTGTATATATACGCCCACTGGTACACGCCCCCTTGCATTGGGTGTATAATGTTTGGGGTTCTAAGCATTCCTAGGTTGGGGTTTGGGATGCGGGGAGGGGGAGGCTTAGGGAAAGGGTTGGGAATGTTAAAGGTGTTTTTTTCTCACCTCATGTGTTTTGTGATGTCTATACTTAAGGTAATTTGGTACAGTGTCATATGTGCTACAGTGTTTCTCATGCATGGGGCCAGGATGCTGCCCCGCGAGCCTTCTACCCCTACACTGATTTCTCCCCTATACCTCAAATGGCTCCAATTACCGTAATTTCTTGGAATGTTAGGGGCCTAAACTCAGCGGTTAAACGATCCCTGGTGTTCCGCATTCTACAGAAACATAATCCTGACATTTGCATTTTACAAGAGACCCACCTTCAGGGCCATAAGACAATCTCCTTGAAAAGACCATGGGTGGGATTAAACTATCACACCACTTATTCTACATATGCTCGTGGGGTCAGCATCCTGGTTCGGAAATCCCTACCCTTTAGACCCATTACTATAAAGACTGATCAGGAGGGCAGGTATGTCATAGTACACGCAAACATTTATGATAGGGATATTGTACTGGTTGGGTTGTATCTTCCCCCGCCGGCATCGGTCCAAATCCTTCATGACATTATGCAGGAGGTAGTCCAGATGGACTCCGGCTTGGTTCTTCTGATGGGCGATTTTAATATGGTCCCATGCGCTGCTGTGGCTAGGATGTGTGCATCGACTCGTGACTCTCCTCACCTCTGGCAGCGGGTGGACACGTTCGCCCTTACGGATGTGTGGAGACACACGCACCTGAAAGAATGGGAATATACCTGCCACTCCTCCACCTATAAAACACTATCTAGAATTGACCTGGCGTTTGGATCTAGCTCGGCCCTACAATGTGTCCAGGATGTCTCTATGCTTCCCAGAGGAATCTCTGACCACGCTCCCCTGTGTCTTTCTTTAACACTAAGTGTTCCCTCTGGGTCTCGCCTATGGCAACTTTCTAGCTCCTGGGCAGCAGAGGAGAAGCTCCAGGAACCTATTACAGCATCCATATGTAACTACTGGATGGAGAATACTGACTCAGCCCCTTCCCCCAGTACTTTGGGATTCTTTTAAGGCCTGGGTTAGAGGAGAAATTATATCCAAGATATCACGCACTAAACGAGAAAGAGCCCAGGCCCTGGAGGAGCTGGAGGGTAGGTCCATCACACTAGAGGCTGACTATATTTCCAACCAGACTAAGGCTAAATATCAAGCCTGGCAACAGGCGCTACATGATCTGTCTGACGCTAGACTTAAGGATATAAATAGGGCCCTCCTTTATTCGCCCCTAATGGGTGTTTGAGTTCGGGGGGAAGAATGGGAAGCTCCTGGCTTGGTTAGCAAGGGGCAACATCCCCTCCACTCCTATTGGGTCCATTAAAGACTGCCGGGACCACCTTCTCACCTCCCCCCCCCAACATCAATACTAGATTTAAAGATTTTTTTGAAGAACTATATACATCTAGAGCTGACTATACAGAATCTGACCTACTGACCTTTTTAGACTCCGTGTCCTTTCCCGTCCTGTCTGAGGGAGATAGGGAGAGGTTGGATGAGAATTTTACACTGGAAGAGGTCCAAATGGCCATGGGAGGCCTGAAGAGTGGGAAGGCTCCAGGGGCGGACAGATTGCCCTGAGTTCTATTCTACCTTCACAGAACTCCTAGCTCCCAAATTACAGACATTATTCTCCAACGTTGAATCTCTTGAGGCCTTACCAGACTCAATGAACGAGGCTGTCATAGTTCTTGTCCCTAAGCCGGGTAAGGATCCTCTAGACTGCTCGTCATATAGGCCCATCTTCCTTTTAAACGTGGATGCAAAGATATTTGCAAAAATCCTTGCTAATAGGCTCTCAGGTGATAGAGGATCTGGTGAATATTGATCAGACAGGGTTCATGCCTGGGAAGGGGACTGACATCAATATTAGAAGGCTCTTTCTTAACACATCCATAACACATGACAATCAAGGCACTAGGGTAATCGCCTCATTAGACGCTGAAAAGGCATTCGACTCTGTCGAATGGATCTATCTGTGGGAGGTCTTGCGTCAGTTTGGCTTCAGACCCTAAATTTATACATGGTATCCAGCTCCTATATCGGGCACCAAGGGCACGGGTTCGCACGAACAACTGTCTGTCAGAGCCATTCGCCCTTTTCCGTGGCACGAGACAGGGTTGCCCGCTCTCCCCCGGCCTCTTTGCCTTGGCCCTGAAGCCCCTGGCCATTTTGGTCAGGAATGCTCCAGATGTGCTGGGCTTGCGGCTGAGTAAGCTGGAAGAGCAGCTGTCCCTGTACGCGGACGACGCATTATTATACCTTAACGACGCGGGCCCCTCGCTCTTGGCTGCCCTACATATTTTTGACATGTTTGGAAGTTACTCAGGTATAAGGATTAACTGGGCCAAGTCAATACTTTTCCCCCTAGATGAGGGAGCCATCGTGGGATGGCCTCCACTCCTCTCCGCTGGGTTGAAGAATTTCGTTATTTGGGGGTTCAGGTGAGGAAACATCACTCGGACTTCTTGGGGAAAAATCTGATGCCTGTTTTGTCGACCCTTAGATCCAAGTGTTCAGCATGGTCAAATTTGCCACTAAATTTTGATAGGCTGCATAAACCTACTAAAAATGATCATATTACCCAAACTTAATTATCTATTCCGAAACTGCCCGATATGGATCCCAGTCAGCTTCTTCAAAGAGGTAAACAAATGCATAGGTTCCTTTATATGGAATGGGGCGGTACCGCGGTTGGCCAGATCCACGCTCTGGCTACCTGCTCACTTGGGTGGGTTAGCCCTACCCAATTTTCAAGTTTATTACTGGGCGGCGGTACTAGTGAGAGTCCAGTGGTGGTACCAAGGGGATAGATCCAATGTGGCGGTATGCCTGGAGGCGAACTGCTTGGGCTCCCTTGCTGGGCTCCGCAGCTTTCCATACAGGGGTCCTGGGACATATGGGACAACACCGGGACCAACCAAGGTAACGTGGCGGGTGTGGACCGTTGCCCGACGGCGCTTTTTGCGGCCGGATCAGTGGTCTCCGGCACAACCGTTGTGGGGCAATCCCACCCTAACACAACTTCATTCCATTCCGGATCCACAGTTGTGGGCCAGGTTTGGCATCACGACACTGGACCACATTATGCCCCGGGGTACCCTATTGAAGTTTGCGGATCTGAAGGTTAAATATAATTTACCAACCTGGATGGCATTCAGATACCTACAACTCAAACATGCCACTGAAGCCCAATTCCCCCAGCCGATCACACTCAAAGCTGATCCTATAGAGCAGGGATATGCAATTAGCGGACCTCCAGCTGTTGCAGAACTGCAATTCCCATGAGGCATAGCAAGACTCTGACAGCCACAAGCATGACACTCAGAGGCAGAGGCATATTGGGACTTGTAGTTTTGCAACAGCTGGAGGTCCGCTAATTGCATATTCCTGCTATAGAGGAACTGTTGGCTCCGGGTGATCTTACCAAGCCTCTTTCTACTCTGTATAGTGCGTTACTGGGCAATGAGTCCCCAAAAATAGAACGTTTGTGGGAAACATGGCACAGTGACATACCCTCACTAGATAGGGAAGGATGGGAGGACTGCCTGGAGTATGGCCCCAAATTAGTCATCTCCTCTAGAGATAAGTTAATACAGGTAAAATTTTTGCATAGGGTATATTATACGCTCCAAAGACTTCACAGGATGTACCCAGACAAAGACCCCGAGTGTCCCAGATGTAAAGCACATATAGGAACCTTCTTCCACATGTTCTGGGACTATCCTGTCATTTCCACTTACTGGACGAAGGTCTTTAGGGAAGTTAATTCTAGACTGCAACTGACACTCCCAATGTCACCTGAGATGGCATTACTGGGAGTTCACGATGACGAGCAAAGACCACACCACTTAAAACTACTAATTGCATACCTATTCTTTTATGCCAAAAAAGAAATCCTCCTCAAATGGATCCTACCAGACCCCCCCCTCCACCTCCTCCTGGAAGGCACTGATCAAAGCTGCACTGCCCATGTATAGAATTACATATTTGAACAGAGGCTGTAAGTGGAAATCTGAAAAAGTCTGGGCCCCATGGACCTCTGATTAATGTACTGGTGAGGATCTCATGTCCTAAGATAGGTAACTGCGAAAGGTATACTACTAGACACTTACGCGGAATGTATAAACCTAGTCCACATGCTACCTGTATGCGAACTTTTGCTGCACGTTGTGCTTGTTCACTGTATTGTCTGGACCTGTATGTACACAAATGTATTCCATGTGATGATATGTTCTGTACCTATGGATATGTTTTTATTCAACCTATATGGCAACAATAAAACAGCTTTGTTTGTAAAAAAAAAAAAAAGAACTGTTGTAGACAGAGGTGGCCAGGTCAGGACAGGACAGGGGAGAGATTATGTCATATAGGTGGTCAGTAGCAGAATAGAGAAGAGAAGGATTAAAGTGGCGAAGGTTTCTACAAGTAATTGTTTGCTGCTTGGAGGGATGGGTGGTTGGAGGCAAGGTTACAGTGAAAGTAATGAGGTTGTGATCAGATAGAGGAAGGGGGGGTGTTGGTGAGGTTGCCAGGGTTGCAAAGATGGGAGAATACAAGGTCAAGGGTATTACCATTGGAGTGAGTGGAACTATGTGTCCATTGGGTTAGGTAAAAGATGAGGTTAAGTCGAGAAGTTTAGCTGTAGTTGGGCTGTTAACATTGACAGGAATGTTAAAGTCACCAAGAATAATGGTGGGTATTTCAGAGGAGAGAAAGTAGGGTAGCCAGGCAGCAAAGTCATTAAGAAAGCGCGATACCGGTCCTTGAGGCCTATAAATTGCTGCAATCCTCAGAGAAATGGGAGAAAACAGACGAATACAGTGCATCTCGAAAGAAGAGAGGGATAGAGAGGGAGGGACAGGAAGGACTTGAAAGGTGCTTTGTGGGGATAGAAGGAAGCCAACTCCACCTCCTTTCTGTCTGTTGGGTCTGGGGGAGTGAGTCCAATGGAGACCACCATGGGAGAGGGCAGGAGAAGTTGAGTCAAAATTTTAAAGCCAGGTTTCTGTTATGGCGAGTATGTTCAAGCCATGAGAGATGAAGAGGTCATGTACAGATGTTAGCTTGTTACAGATGGAGCGGGCATTCCAAAGGGCGCATGAGATTGGTGGGGTGCATTGAGGAAGCAGGGGGATAGAAATTAAACTGAGTGGATTGCGGTGGTTGCCAGAGGGGGAGGGGTATTGGATATGTGGCTTGCATTTGGAAAATGGCGGACCAGGATTAGGAGAAGGAGGAGGGCGAGGAAGGCAAGGTGGGAGTGGGATGTGCATGAGCGCACGTGTCTAGTGGCCCTGGTGTTTATGTCAGCATGTGGGTGCAGCAAATGCAGGTGATGATGGGTGCCATAGTAGGGAGAGCGTAGGAGTGAGGGTGATATGTGCATGCTGCAGGGAAGAGAGGAGGGGTAGAGTAAAGAAAATTTGAGGATAGAAGACACCAATGTGAGAAGGAAGAGAATAAGGAGCATGTTAGTGGATAGAGAGTGGGAAACTAACCTAATCTAAAATAAATGTCAAAGCTGGTTTGCTTGTAGTCTTGCAGAGTGAAGCAGAGTTCTTGTTTTTGTTCATGCAGCTTTAGTTATCCTGCTTTCGTTAAACTGCGTCGGTGAAACTGCGCATCACTTGTGACAGAGCCACTCAAACTGCGCATCACTCGTGACAGAGCCACTCAAACTGCGCATCACTCGTGACAGAGCCACTCAAACTGCGCATCACTCATGACAGAGCCACTCAAACTGCGCATCACTCCTGACAGAGCCACTCAAACTGCGCATCACTCGTGACAGAGCCACTCAAACTGCGCATCACTCGTGACAGAGTAACTCAGGACAGAGCCATGATGTCTGCGCCTTGCCCCTGTCTGCGTCACCCCATAAGCTGCCATAAATTTATAGGGAGACTAAGCTGGGATGCATTTCTCAGTTGGTCATTATTGGTTCTGATGTGAGACACCTGAATATGGGGAGGAGATGGCCAGTGCCAGACCAGCTACAGACACAGGCTAGGGTCGTAAAGCCAATTACCTCTCTTGATCACTCAAGCCACATGGAGTAGAGAATTAACCACCAGTAACATTGCTATTGCAGTGTGTTTGTTATAGAGCTAGCAGTAAATATGGAAGTTTAAATTTTTAAGTTAAACTTCCTTGTCTGGAGATTATGGGTCTGCTTGGTGGCTTGTGGGGATTTTTGTGGAATTTGGTAATGAATAAGAAGTGGGTGTCCGTGGCCAGTGAACAAATCTGTATTGTTTGATTTCCTTGAGGGGGGGGGGCATCATAATGAATTCTCAGTTTGGGGAGTAGGGGTGTAGTTGGGATATCCAAGGGCCCCATACCAACATCAGTCTAATTTGTCCCATTTTTATCCCAGATCTTTTTACATTAATACCTATTGATTTTAAGTATCTCCAAATATTATTTTGACGCCCTCATTTATATATTAGATTATCACCACTGCTAACACAAGCAGCGAAGGCTAGAATCCAGGCCCATGGTAATAGAGCAGACAAAGTCCATTGGATTACTCCATCTGCCAAGGGAGTGAGCAACAAATGGTTTTAGGATTACTGTGTTGACTTTGTGCATGCTTTTGTATATACATTTTTAGGTATGTAAAGCACTTATTCCAAATGATGTATGCGCTATAAATCAGCTGAATAGTGCCTTGAAAAAGTTTTCATACCCCTTGAAATTTTCCACATTTTGTCATGTTAAAACCAAAAACGTAAATATATTTTATTGGGATTTTATGTGATAGACCAGCACAAAGTGGCACATAATTGTGAAGTGGAAGGAAAATGATAAATGGTTTTTAACATTTTTTACAAACAAGTATGTGAAGTGTGGTGTGGATTTGTATTCAGCCCCCTTTACTCTGATACCCCTAACTAAAATCTAGTGGAACCAATTGCCTTCAGAAGTCACCTATTTAGTAAATAGAGTCCACCTGTGTGTAATTTAATCTCAGTATAAATACAGTTGTTCTCTGAAGCCCTCAGAGGTTTATTAGAGAACCTTAGTGAACAAACGGCATCATGAAGGCCAAGGAACACACCAGACAGGTTAGGGATAAAGTTGTGGAGAAGTTTAAAGCAGGGTTAGGTTATAAAAGAAAAATATCCCAAGCTTTGGACATCTCACGGAGCACTGTTGAATCCATCATCTGAAAACAGAAAGAGTATGGCACAACTGCAAACCTACCAAGACATGGCCCTCCACCTAAACTGACAGGCCGGGCAAGGAGAGCATTAATCCGAGAAGCAGCCATGAGGCCCATGGTAACTCTGAGGAGCTGCAGAGATCCACAGCTCAGGTGGGAGAATCTGTCCACAGGACAACTATTAAGCGTGCACTCCACAAATCTGGCCTTTATAAAAGACTGACAAGAAGAAAGCCATTGAAAGAAAGCCCCAAGATGTCCCATTTGCAGTTTGTGAGAAGCCATGTAGGGGACACAGACATGTGGACAAACATAAAAGAAGGTGCTCTGGTCAGATGAGAACAAAACTGAACTTATTCACCTAAAAACGTGTGGCGGAAAACTAACACTGCGCATCACCCTGAACACACCCTCCCCACCTTAAAACATGGTGGCAGCAGCATGTTGTGGGGATTCTTTTCTTCAGCAAGGACAGGGAAACTGGTCAGAGTTGATTGGTGAAATGGATGGAACCAAATATAGGGCAATCTTAGAAGAAAACCTGTTGGAGTCTGCAAAAGACTTGAGACTGGGGTGGAGTTTCATCTTCCTGCAGGACAATGACCCTAAACATGCAGTCGAAGCTACAATGGAAATGGGTTAGGTCAAAATCATGTGTTCGAATGGCCCAGTCAAAGTCCAGACCTAAATCCAATAGAAAATCTGTGGCAAGACTTGAAAATTGCTGTTCACGGATGTTCTCATTCCAATCTGACAGAGCTTGAGCTATTTTGCAAAAAAGGATGGGCAAAAATTTCACTTTCTAAACGTGCAAAGCTGATAGAGACATATCGAAAAAGACTTTCAGCTCCAATAGCAGAGAAAGTTGCAACAAGCAGGTAAGGATAGTAAGGATAGATAGTGAACAAGCCAAGATCGGTAACTGGAATCAGATGTAGAACACACAGCAAGTAGCACACGGAAGCCAAACACACAATATTTATCAGTAGGGCTGGCTTGCAGTGCACAGGTTAATATAGAGTTCCCTGATAGGGGCTGGGGTGGAGACATGCTTTTGAGGAGCGATTACTTAAGCAGCCAGGTGAGAATGGCTGGCTGGCAGAAACCATGAATTAGACCGAGACAGAAGAACAGTTAAATCACATTTGTTTAATAATAAATTAAATGGTACAAATGTAGTCAAAACATAGCTAGTTCGTAAACCGGAACAGATAGTCAGACAAGCCAGAAAGTCAGGAAGCTAGAGATCAGCGTAGTGGAACAGCAAGCAGAATCTGGAGCCGGAAGTAATGTCAGCCAAGCAAGTCTTTAACAGGAATGCAGGAGATAGTCTCTGTGATGTTGACCAAGGCGAAGGCAGAGATCATCTGGGCTGGACGGCTTAAGTAGGCAGGACTGACTAGCAGAATATCAACAGGTGAGTCACTGTGGAGAAATAGGAGCTGGCAATTAGCTGACAGCTGAGCAGCTAGCTTATAGGAAGGAAGGGCTGAGCCTAGCCCTGATACTGGCCTCTTAAGCTGAACACATGGAGAGGTAAGCTGACAGATGAGCATTACTGCATATCTATGACAGCGTCCAAGTCACATCACCTGGTCTCAGTAGGGATGATGAGGAAATCAACATATAGTATTATACTTTTTTTGTGTACATATCTGTGGTTTATTGATACCTTTCATTGTCTACACGATTTTGTATAATAAACATTTGTTATTTTATTCAAGTGGTACCGTTAAAGTACTTAATTTAGCTCCTAGAGTTTTTTGTGCGACATTAGTCACGTAGGAGGTCAGAGGTAGCTGCACCACCACTCCCAAATAGAAGGAATAAGCCTTTTGGAATTGAGAACTCAGATGGATTACCTGTTCGGCCCCTGAATCTAGGGGGGAAAAGATTACATTTGGACTAGTTGATCCAGAAACCTGGACATGTAAAGGCATGAAAGTATCTAGAATAGCTTGGGGAGTGTCAACAATGTTATCTGGGGAGATACGGATATGCGGGGTAGAAGTAGGAGAGTAATCCAGATGTGCCAGATAGGCCAGCAACCGTCCTGCCTTATTGCCATGCTCAAATATTTTTTGAGAAGCATATAAGATGCATTTCTGTGTAAGGTCCAAAAGGCAAAGCTGAAAGCTTTTACGGGCGTGTAACCAAGTGGTATGTGTATGGGGGGTGGGAGTGGCATTCTATTCAGCCTCTGCTTTCAGCATGGTAGATTCAAGTTCTTTAGTGCAGACTTGGGTATTCTTCCTAAGGACGCCAGTAATGGACATGAATGTATCATGGATTGTTGACCTAAAGGCTTCCCATTCTGTATTAGAATTAACAGTATTGAGATTAAGTGTCCAGTAGTCTGTTATGCCCTTGAACTGTTTGGTCGTCCAACCATTGTGGATTTAAACGCCATAGTGGTGGACAATGAGAAGGAAGGATATTAATCTCTAACATGAGTGGTGCTTTATCAGATATGGCACAGGGCAGTATAGTGGTGTTGGATATGAGAGGGAGAGCGAATGAGGTGGCAAAAGCCAAATCAATACAGGACATCTCACGAAAGGAATCTGAGTGGAAAGTAAACTGTCTAACATCTGGATGCTTCCATCTCCACACATCTGTGAGATCATACACTCATACTCAATCCAAAAGGGATTGAAAGGTCCCCCCCCCCCCTCCGCAAACAGTCCAAAGCAGGATCCATCACTGCATTAAAGTCGCCAATGTATATCACAGGACCTCTGGGGAGATCAAGTGTAAACAAGGTGACCTTGGTTAAAATGTCAGCAGAAAAGGGTGGGGGTATGTAGATTGTAACTAAGTTTAAGATATATTGTCCAATCTGTATAGATAGGAGGTCGAATCGACCATCTGAGACAGTTTTGACATGGATAATCTCAGCCGGGGGGGGGGGGGGAATTTGGCCAATAATATGGAGACTCCTCTAGAATAGGAGGTATAGTACTCGTGAAAGGAGCATGCGATCCAAGCCTTTTTAAGTGCAAGGTGCTTAGGGGCCATTAGATGGGTCTCCTGCAGACAAATTATGTGGGGTTTGTATTTCTTAAAGGAAAGAAAAGGCCAGGGACCGTTTAAAGAGCAAAATTCAGGCGTAAAAGTATTAGCAACTGTAGGGCACTACGTAGGGTACCCAGCGTTCCTCAACCAACATGAAAAGGCAAACAAGGTGGAGGAGATGCAAGGGAGGCACAGACAATCAAAAAAAAACAAGAAAAGAAAAAAAAGCAATAGCACATTAGTAGTCAACCTCACCCACCCTACTCTTCCATCTCAATTACAGGGAGCCCATGTCCCAAACAGGAAAAATAGGACAACAAAACCCGTGATGCGAACATCACATATAGGTAGGAGATCGCAATCGAAATGAAAGGCGAAACATCAGGTGATATCCTCTCTGCAAATTGTGTTAAATGCAACAGTCCTGAGTCATCTCATGTGGGCCGATGCCCAGGATAAAAACTATGAGTAATGCTGTGATAAATGGGCAATGGAGTATCCAGTGAGAGTAATGTCCTCCAGTGAGATAAGAAGAATGGGCAGGATGGATGTAGAACAGCTGGGAGTCCTGGAGCCATTCCCACAAGAAAAACTGGAACTGACGTAAATGTCAAACAGCGCGGTTGCTGATAGGGGCAAGAACAATTATGTTTATCATTCAGCTTCTGCAAGGGCATTGTGAGCCACCAAAGGTCTCATCTATCCAGGAGGAGACCTCAGCAGGTGAAGTGAAAAAATGAGACTTGCTCACATAGATAACATTAACCACTTCAATACCAGGCACTTAGACACCTTCCCGCCCAGGCCAATTTTCAGCTTTCAGCGCTGTCGCAATTTGAATGACAATTGCGCGATCATACAACACTGTACCCAAACAATTTTTTTATCATTTTGTTCCCACAAATAGAGCTTTCTTTTGGTGGTATTTGATCACCTCTGCGGTTTTTATTTTTTGCGCAACAAAAAAAGACCGAAAATTTTGAAAAAAAACAAGTTTTTCTTTGTTTCTGTAAAAATTTTTTGGAAATGACGGATTCCCTGTCCACTAATGCAGACTCAATGGACGATTAGTAACATTCTACTAAGCACCGTGAATGACCCAAGAGGCATCTCCGATCTCATAACACCCCTGAGATGCTCGGTCAATAGTCAGGGGGAGGGGGGGAATGCAATTATGTATCTATAGTGTACACTTTATTTCACAAGAACCTAAAGTGAGCTTTGTAGGATATATGTGGAATTGGAGAATTGCTTTGAATTTTCTACACAGGTGGTCGAGCATACAATGGTTTAGGTAGTTTATGTGTTTTTTTTCTCTCTCTCTTTTTTTTTTTTTTTCTTTTCTCATCTTATATCTAGTTTTGTAGTTGTAGTGAACGAGCCTGGGTATGCCCAATAGGCTCTGTATTGTTTTGTTCTCACTTAAAATTATAATAAAGATAACTTTAAAAAAAAAAAAAATTTTTGGGAAATAAGTATGTTTTCTTCTTCAATGACGGGCACTGATATGGCTGCACTGACGGGCACTGATACGGTGACACTGATGGGCACCAATGAGGTGGCACTGATGGGCACCAATGAGGTGGCACTGATGGGCACCGATGAGGTGGCACTGATGGGCACTGATGATGAGCACTGATAGGCGGCACTGATGGGCACTGATAGGTGGCACTGGTATGCGGCACCGATGGGCACTCATAGGCGGCACTGGGCATTTGTAGGTGGCATTGATGGGTACTTATGGGTGGCACTGATGGGTACTTATTGGTGGCACTGATAGGTGGCACGGATGGGCACTGACAGGTGGCACAGAGGGACACTGATGGGTGGCACTGATGGCACTGATGCCCCTAAGGGTGGCATTGCTGTGCATCAGTGCTATATAATGGTGCCAATCAGTGCCCATTTGTGGGCACTGGCGCAGATTGGGCATTGATTGGGCACATGTGGATGGCCATGGGGTACATACCTGTCCATCCACATCCCTGGTGGTTCAGTGTGGTAAACTGAGGGGGGGCTGTGCTGATAAACAATCAGCACAGACCCCCCCTGCCAGGAGAACCACCGATCGGCTCTCCTCTACTCGCGTCTGTCAGACCCGAGTGAGGAAAAGCCGATCAACGGCTCTTCCTATTGACATCGTGATCAGCCGTGATTGGATTGGACACTTCTGATCAGGTGGTAAAGAGCCTCCGCCGGAGGCTCTTTACCAAGATCGGTGTAGCAGTGTGTCAGACTGTCACACCGATCGCCGCAATGCGCGCCGCAGCATGTTATCCTGCTGGATGTCATGTGACGCCCAGTCAGGATAACTGAACCACCGCCTGGCCGTCATCTGCTATGGGCCAGGCGGGAAGTGGTTAAAGTGTAAGTAAACCCCCCCTATCGGTTTCAGCCAAAGAAGATGCCATCTTTGCTTCTGTTTAATCTACAACTGCCATGATGCTGCACATTTGATCAGCTATGACACCAGCCATTGGATGGTTTGACAGTTTGGTTGAGAGCACAACCAATGGGAATGTTTAATTTTCGGCATGTGCCATAAATAAAACTGTCTTATGAATGGGTTTATTTCCGCTTCAAGCATCGCTAGGTATAACATAAATTTCTTGTTCTCGCAGACTAGCTTTGATGGAGGTAAGAGGCACGCTGTTTTGAACTCCAGCAAGAAATCCGGGAAAATATGAATTACCTGACTATTATATCGTAGCTCGTAGTCTCGCAGCTCGCAGTTTGGCCACTTTATATTGTAAATAGAGAGTACGAGCAATGAGGGGTCATGGTGAAGCACCCAAAAGAGTTGGGCGAGGAGGAGTGCAATGTGCCCGCTCTGTGGCAAAGGAGGCAGGGATGACATGTTGACCCAGGGTCCCTCTCAGCCAGGTGAGTAAGAATTGCTCTGGGTTAGCCCCCTCAGATTTTTCAAGAAAGACCACACAGCACAGGTTGCTACGGCGGGACCTGTTTTCAAGGTCATTCACTTTAGCTCGGAGTGCTGCTAACTCACTGGAAGCTTCCCGCACGGTGGTAGTAAGAGAAGCAAGGGCGATCCCGGAGGTTTTGGACATCTTGCTTCAATGATTAAAGTCAATGTGTATGTTCTGTGACTGTGCAGTTAGTGTAGCTTAACAGTCCTGAATAACTGACATGATCTGTGCTAAAGTGGGCTCAGCAGAGTGGTTTGCAGGCTCACCTGGTTCTGCAGATTCAGGAGTGAGTTCAACCATGGTTGCAGGATTCTGTGAAAAGCCGGGAGGTGTGGAGTGAAATAGATCCTCCTGCGTGTCCAGCAGACAAGCGCGGCTGCTATGGCTGTAGAGGAAGTGAGGTCACAGTCGCCATTTTGTGTGGGGAATTTGTCCAGCATTCCACCCGCCGGGGGCAGCTTATTGGAGCCGATATTCACCTTGCTGCAGGCTCAAGAGAAGCACAAGGTCTCAAAGGGATACTGGCAGTGTAAAGCAGAGCTCAGAAGTTAGTGAACTGCTCAGTCCCCCATCAGGCCATGCCCCCCCCCCCCCCCCCCACAATGTTTTTTAAAATGAAGCTCTTCAAGTACATATGCATTTCTGCACACAAAATATAGACAGTGTACACTTTTCTTGAGCCTCCTTTATAATGGTACTTGATTGAAATGGTCATGGACTGTGAAGCAGTGTCAATTTTGACATCAAATTTCGAGTTAGTTTCAGTTCTATTCTTTTGATTAAAATGCCATTTTAATTTAAGTTGTATTTTAGTCGACTAAAATTTCCAGTACATTTTAGTCAACTAAAATTGAATGGGTTTAGTTCATTTTTAATGTATTATTTAAGCAGTTCTTTAGAATTGCCAAACTCATTATATACTGCTGAAGTAAAAAATCTAATAGCATATTATTTATGGTATTATGGTTTGAACATGCATTACAGATACAGATTTAGCCATTGCAATATATAACGTCTTTATAAATAAAACCAAGTTTCATAAATATATTGCTTTTTGAAAAGCAGAAGTACAACTTGAAAATTAAAGAAAAAACTGTAAACTCTATTGGCTGTAATGCCATTGCACATATTACCTGAATATATTAGGAGCATTAAATATTAAGAAAAGCCTTTTTGTATTCTTTTTTTTCTTTTAGCAGCTTAGTAGATGCCCCCTATACATTTTTATATGGTAGTGCAGTGTTAATTTTGACGTCAAATTTCAATTTAGCTTTAGTCAATCTTTTGACTAAAATGCCATTTTAGTTTTATGCCCCGTACACAAGATCATAAATTCAGGCCAGCAAAAGACCGATGAGAGCTTTAGGTCGGAAAATGCGACCGTGTGTATGCTCCATCAGACTTTTGCTGAGAGAATTCCAACCAGCAAAAGATTGAGAGCATGTCCTCAATTTTTCGGTCGGAAAAAGTTCTGATCGGAAATTCCGATCGTCTGTAGCAATTCGGACGCGCAAAATTCCTACGCATGCTCGGAAACAATTTGACACATGCTCGGAAGCATTGAACTTCATTTTCTCGGCCTGTCGTAGTGTTGTACGTCACCGCATTCTTGACGGTCGAAAGTTCAGCAAAACTTTCATGTGACCGTGTGTATGCAAGCCAAGCTTGAGCGGAATTCCGTCGGAAAAACCATCCAAGATTCCGTTCGTGTGTGTGCGGCATTAGTCGTATTTTAGTCGACTAAAATATTTTAGTCAGTTAAATTAACACTGCTGCGGAGCAACTCTTAAGGAGACATTGTGCACTTTGGTCAACAGTATGCGCATTGTAACATATAAAGTGCGGGGTTTGGGAGTATGTAATGTGCAGGGGGATCAGTAGTATGTAACACACAGAGCCCAATAGGTTGGGAGTACGTAATGCTTTTAGTTCAAGGGGCATTAGTAGGTAAAGCACAGAGCGCAAAGGTCAAGCATATGTAAGGCACAGTGTGCAGGTGTCAAAAACATCAGAAAATGTCCCAGCACACTTATTAGCTAGCCTGCAAAAAGACAAATTGACGTCTTAACAATTCACGTTAAAAAATGGGTTTAGTTGCACACATTTCCAAATATACAATACTGTGCAAAATGTTTTAGGCAGGTGTGAAAAAATGCTATAACTTAAACATGCTTTCAAAAATGTATATTTTAATTGGTAATTTTTAAAATAATTTTACAAAATGCAAAGTAAGCAAACAGAGGGATAATCTAAAATCAATATTTGATGTGACTACCCTTTGGCTTCAAACCAGGAATAATTCTTCCACTCACACAGTTTTGTACACATTGTTCAAAGTGAGGGGATTCGTAGGATTAGGGTTCTGTGTATGATCAACCAAGTTGTACCAATCTAAAAATGAATAATATAAAAAAAATATACAGTATCTCAAAAAAGTGAGTACACCCCTCACATTTTTGTAAATATTTTAGTATATCTTTTCATGTGACAACACAGAAGAAATTACACTTTGCTACAATGTAAAGTAGTGAGTGTTACAGCTTGTATAACAGTGTAAATTTGCTGTCCCCTCAAAATAACTCAACGCACAGCCATTGATGTCTAAACCCCAGGCAAAAAAGGGAGTACACCCCTAAGTGAAAATGTCTAAATTGGGCCAAAGGTGTCAATATTTTGTGTGGCCACCATTATTTTTCAGCAGTGCCTTAACCCTCTTGGGCATAGAGTTAACCAGAGCTTTACAGGTTGCCACTGGAGTCCTCTTCCGCTCCTCCATGACGACATCACGGAGCTGGTGGATCTTAAAGACCTTGTGCTCCTCCACCTTCCGTTTGAGGATGCCCCACAGATGCTCAATAGGGTTTAGGTCTGGAGACATGCTTGGCCAGTCCATCACCTTTACCCTCAACTTTACTAAGGCAGTGGTTGTCTTAGAGGTGTGTTTGGGGTCATTTTGTTGGAATACTACCCTGTTGCCCAGTCTCTGAAGGGGGGATCATGCTCTGCTTCAGTATGTCACAGTACTTGTTGGCATTCATGGTTCCCTCAATGAACTGTAGCTTCATAGTGCCGGCAGCACTCATGCAGCCCCAGACCATGACACTCCCACCACCATGCTTGACTGTAGGCAAGACACTTGTCTTTGTACTCCTCACCTGATTGCCGCCACACACGCTTGACACCATCTAAACCAAATAAGTTTATCTTGGTCTCATTAGACCAAAGGACATGGTTCCAGTAATCCATGTTCTTAGTCTGCTTGTCTTCAGCAAACTGTTTGCTTTCTTTCCTCTTGTGCATCATCTTTACAACCCCCAGGGTTCTGTGCTGGGACCAATCCTATTTAATTTGTTCATAAACGACCTGGAGGATGGGGTAAACCGTTCAATCTCTGTATTTACGGACGATACTAAGCTAAGCAGGGCAATAACTTCTCCGCAGGATGTGGAAGCCTTGCAAAAAGATCTGAACATATTAATGGGCTGGGCAACTACATAGCAAATGAGGTTTAATGTAGAAAAATATAAAATAATGCATTTGGGTGGCAAAAATATGAATGCAATCTATACGCTGGGGGGAGAACCTTTGGGGGAATCTAGGATGGAAAAGGACCTGGGGGTCCTAGTAGATAAGCTCAGCAATGGCATGCAATGCCAAGCTGCTGCTAACAAAGCAAACAGAATATTGACATGCATGAAAAAGGGGATCAACTCCAGAGATAAAACGATAATTCTGCCACTCTACAAGACTCTGGTCGCCTGCACCTAGAGTATGCTGTCCAGTTCCGGGCACCGGTCCTCAGGAAGGATGTACTGAAAGTGAAGCGAGCACAAAGAAGGGCAACAAAGCTAATAAAGGGTCTGGAGGATGTTAGTTAAGAGGAAAGGTTGTGAGTAAACTTATTCTCTCTAGAGAAGAGACGCTTGAGAGGGGATATGATTTTACAATGAATTTACAAATGCCGTACTGGTTACCCCACAACGGGGATAAAACTTTTTTACGGAAGGGAGTTTAACAAGACACGTGGCCGCTCATTAAATTAGAGGAAAAGAGGTTTAACCCTAAACTACATAGAAGGTTCTTTACTGTAAGAGCGGCAAGGATGTGGAATTCCCTTCCACAGGTGGTGGTATCAGCGGGGAACATCGATAGTTTCAAAAAACGATTAGATAAGCACCTGAATGACCACAACATACAGGGATATACAATGTAATATTGACATATAATCACACACATAGGTTAGACTGGATGGACTTGTGTCTTTTTTTTTCAACCTCGCCTACTATGTAATTATGTAAATATGAAAAGGCTTCCTTCTGGGACGACAGCCATGCAGACCAATTTGATGCAGTGTGCGGCATATGATCTGAGCACTGACAGGCTAACCCCCCTACCACTTCAACCTCTGCAGCAATGCTGGCAGCACTCATACGTATATTTCTCAAAGACAACCTCTGGATATGATGCTGAGCACGTGCACTCAACTTCTTTGGTAGGCCATGGCGAGGCCTGTTCTGAGTGGAACCTGTCCTGTTAAACCACTGTATGGTCTTGGCCACCGTGCTGCAGCTCAGTTTCAGGATCTTGGCAATCTTCTTATAGCATAGGCCAGTGATGGCGAACTTTGGCACTCCAGATGTTTTGTAACTACATTTCCCATGATGCTCAACTACACTGCAGAGTGCATGAGCATCATGGGAAATGTAGTTTCAAAACATCTGGTGTGCCAAGCTTCGCCATCTTTATGTAGAGCAACAATCCTTTTTTGAGATCGTCAATGTTCTTTGTCATGAGGTGCCATATTGAACTTGCAGTGACCAGTATGAGAGAGTGATAGTGATAACACCAAATCTAACACACCTGCTCCCCATTCACACCTGAGACCTTGTAACACGAATGAGTCACATGACACTGGGGAGGGAAAATGGTTAATTGGGCCCTATTTGGACATTTTCACTTAGGGGTGTACTCACTTTTGTTGCCAGCGGTTTAGACATTAATGGCTGTATGTTGTTATTTTGAAGGGACAGCAAATTTACACTTATACAAGCTGTACACTCACTACATTGTAGCAAAGTGTAATTTCTTTAGTGTTGTCACATGAAAAGATATTTAATAAAATATTTACAAAAATGTGAGAGGGTGTACTCACTTTTGTGAGATACTGTATATGGATTTCATAGGCACCGCAACCACGTTAGTTATCATAAATATTTTAGTCTCTGACCACATATACATAGTATAGTCTCTGACGATCTCCTGTATCATGTCTGCAGTCTCTGACGATCTCCTGTATCATGTCTGCAGTCTCTGACCATCTCCTGTATCATGTCTGCAGTCTCTGACCATCTCCTGTATCATGTCTGCAGTCTCTGATCATCTCCTGTACCATGTCTGCAGTCTCTGACCATCTCCTGTGTCATGTCTGCAGTCTCTGACCAGCTGGAGATAGTCAGAGACTACGAACATACTACAGGAGATGGTCAGACTGCAGAGTGCGTACATTCTACAGGAGATGGTCAGAGACTACAGACATACTACAAGAGATGGTCAGAGACTGCGGACATACTACAGGAGATGGTCAGAGACTGCGGACATACTACAGGAGATGGTCAGAGACTGCGGACATACTACAGGAGATGGTCAGAGACTGCGGACATACTACAGGAGATGGTCAGAGACTGCCGACATACTACAGGAGATGGTCAGAGACTGCCGACATACTACAGGAGATGGTCAGAGACTGCCGACATACTACAGGAGATGGTCAGAGACTGCCGACATACTACAGGAGATGGTCAGAGACTGCCGACATACTACAGGAGATGGTCAGAGACTGCCGACATACTACAGGAGGAGATGGTCAGAGACTGCAGACATACTACAGGAGATGATAAGAGATGATGCAGACATAGTACAGGAGATGGTCAGAGACAGCAGAATAGTACAGGAGATGATCAGAGACTGCAGACATAGTACAGGAGATGATCAGAGACTGCAGACATATTACAGGAGATGGTCATAGACTGCAGACATATTACAGGAGATGGTCATAGACTGCAGACATAGTACAGGAGATGGTCATAGACTGCAGACATAGTACAGGAGATGGTCATAGACTGCAGACATGGTACAGGAGATGGTCATAGACTGCAGACATGGTACAGAAGATGGTCAGAGACTGCAGACATGATACAGGAGTTGGTCAGAGACTGCAGACATGATACAGGAGATGGTCAGAGACTGCAGACATGATACAGGAGATGGTCAGAGACTGCAGACATGATACAGGAGATGGTCAGAGACTGCAGACATGATACAGGAGATGGTCAGAGACTGCAGACATGATACAGGAGATGGTCAGAGACTGCAGACATAATACAGGAGATGGTCAGAGACTGCAGACATGATACAGGAGATGGTCAGAGACTGCAGACATGATACAGGAGATGGTCAGAGACTGCAGACATGATACAGGAGATGGTCAGAGACTGCAGACATGATACAGGAGATGGTCAGAGACTGCAGACATAGTACAGGAGATGATCAGAGACTGCAGATATAGTACAGGAGATGATCAGAGACATAGTACAGGAGATCAACAGGTAATTATGATATCTTTTATTTTAAAGAAAAAATAATACCCTTTTAGTATCACTTTAACTAATCCATTGAGTCTTTTGGCAGCAACTTGGATAGTAAACAGGTCAACATTACTGCAAAAATAAAAAAGGAAGACATTCCAATCAGTAAGAAATATACTGCTTGCAGATCAGTAGATGGTTCCAGAGGGGAGAGATGATAGGGAAATCACAGTAAAAAATTCGACAATAAAAGTTTGTGCAGCCCCCAATGTGTTAGGCATTAGGCAGTACACACACACTGCATAGTTGCAGCAGGTGGGGGGGATGTGCCACTTCTATGCACTCACCCCTCACATATATCAAGCATGACAGGCTCTCACCTCTGGAGCACTCCTACCATCCCCCCTCCTCTCCTCACAGCTCGTTTACTGAAGCCTACCCTATGCCTGCCTCATCCGACGACTGTTAACACAGCTGCAGTGATCTCTGTGTGTTTCAGCTCCATGCAGTCTCAGCGCCCGCCCATCAGGGAGATGATCGGTGTCACTGTCCAGAGATACAGATCCCAGAGGAGGGGGAGAGCATGGGTGGGGGCAGCACTCTGAGATTACATTGTCCGTTCAGGAGGGAGCAGCACCAGGCGCAGCCAGCCGATCGGCAGCTTGTCATTCCAGCAGACACTGCTGTGCAAGGGGGGGGGAGGGGGAGGAGCCGGAATGACGACATGCATAATCGATTATGCCCGGTTACCGCATCGATGCCGAATCGGGAAGGGTATAATCCCGATGCGCCGATCATTTTCAACACCCCTACAGCAGATGCACCTCTACTAAGCCGTAAGAGTTTGACACTCTCCTTTCTTGACCAGCACCCAAGCAGTGGTCTTCACATTGCAAGTTATCTCCCCTACCTGCTAGGGGGAGGGTGCGAAGCTGGAGCTAGGCAGGGAGCTGAGTAGAACTGCACGATTCTGGCCAAAATGAGAATCAGAATTTTTTCGTTTAGAATAAAGATCACGATTCTCGCGACGTAGAATCTTTCACATTATACAAAAAAAAATTTGGCTAACTTTTCTGGTTAGTTTTTTTTTTTTTTTTAATTAAAGTAATTTTTTCCAAAAATATTGCCTTTGAAAGACCGCTGCGCAAAATACAGTGTGACATAAAATATTGCAACAACCACCATCTTATTCACTAGGGTCTCTACTAAAAAAATATATATAATGTTTAACTTGAAACCAACAAATGTCAGAAAAAGGTTACGTTTTTAAGTGGTAAAACTTTCCTCACTTACACAAGAAGTCTATTCCTTTTGACAAATTGTTACAATGTTTAGACTTGGTTCCACTGCTAAAGAATGTTGTAAATTCTTGCCAGACTGCCCGTTTTTGTTTTTTTTTTTTCTTTTTCCTTTCTTCTGACTGCTGTGGCTTCAGAAGAGCAGAGAGAATTCTCTGCCTAGCAGGAATCATGAAACGCTTTTGTCAAGATCACAACGGGGAAAAAAATCGCGATAACAATTCTTGACGATTAATCGCGCAGAGCTGAGTAGGAGATAAACAGCACAATGTTAAAAACATTAAAAGTTTACGTCACCTTAAAGCCGCCTTTCGTTTTTAAAAACCCTGACATTCCTAAAAGCACCGAAGATTTAAGTACGGTTTCGGTAAAAAAAAAAATATTGGGACAAGTAGATTGGGATCCTGATTTAGTCCCTTGGACAAGTAGTTGTTTTTTTTATTTATTTCAACAGCCCTGTATATGTAACAGAAGAGTTTTTGTAGCAATTGGTAGCTTCTCTGCTATCTTTTCACCAGCCATCCAACACTTTTGTATAGCCTAAAGTTAGTATAGAAACAATTATGGATGTACAGTATGTACATACACACTACAATATTCACAATTGACTTCTTTTCATACAAAATAGAGTCTTTACTATTAAGAAATCACCCAGGAGCTCCCTGGATGGCAGCCTGATCAGGGAGCTCTGTCCCGCTGTGACCGAATGCCGCAATACTGCACAGCCCCACACCCCACAGTTTTTCAGGGTCTCCGGAGGGCTTGAGGAGTGTTCCTATGCCAGGGAGGTCAGCAAAGGGAGACCTCTCCTGCCAGCTGGTGCACACAGCGCCGCATGGAGCAGTGGCAAAGAGAGAGGAGCACATTACAGACACACTCTACTGGTCTGGATAGGCCAGCCCCAGTGAACCCGAGAGTGAGTGCCTCTGCCCCAGTCCTGCATTCCATATCCTCATTTGAAGCCCTCCTTTAGAGGACCCTGGATGAGCTGTTACATTCACCCATGGGGGACATATCTGCCTTCCCTCTTCCTAGGGGGACATGCTATGATACATCCACCTAGCCCCACAGACCTAACTATTTTGAGGTCCACCTTTTTAAAAAAATGCTGTCTCGGGGCCTAGTCCAAACAGCTGCGCAAATTGAAGTGGATCTACAAAATTTAGGTGCAAGGATTGAGGCCATACAACAAAAAGCAGACCACACTGTAGCTAGAGCTAACTAAAACACTGCAAGAATTCAGGACCAATTGGGTACAGCCTTATCTAAAATTGACGATCTTGAGAACAGGTCCAGGCATTATAACTTTCGGGTACGGGGTCTCCTCGAAACCGTTAAAGATGTCCACTCAGCAGTTTGTTCCTTTATCAAAGAGCTACTTCTGGACATTTCAAGCCACCGCCTGCATATGAAAACAACAACCAAATAGGTCCAAGGACTCTCGCCCCTCATGATTCAGGTGGCGCAAACCCAGGTGGGTTGTTGTCTTGATTTACTCCCGACTGTGAATGGATTTTTCCTCTATTGATGGTCCATGTTTACCATGGAAAGAACTGTCCATCTTACTGTGTTTTTCTCTTTATAGTTCTATTCTTGTGCCCCTCTAGCTTATAAGGGGCTGTTAAGTTCCCTTAGGGATTATCCCATTTGTACCTGTGCAATGATGTCTTGTACTGTTTGTTTAATGTAGCGTTGCACTGGTGTCCGTGGGGGCTTATTATTTGGGTTATTTACCATGGTACATGTCACACCAGTCATTTATTTCCCCTTTGGGGTTCTAGTCTGGGATGGTTACCCTTCCTTTTTGGGGGTCCGACCTCTGGCTGGGATACCAGAAGGAGATATACTGTTCTATGGTTTTCGGACTTGTTGGGAGGATATTTTTCCTGAGGGCTGAGGTATTATAGCGGTGTATGGGCCGGAGCGGGTTTATTGCTCCTCCATCTACCTCTGCATGAGCAATATTGCCTCCTGCTGGGGTAGACTAATGTCCCCAGCTCTGTCGGACTTTACTTTTGGATTTGCTGTTAGGCGGAAATGGGCTGGTCCCTTCCCATCTACTTGGTATTGGTGGCATGCTCCTTCTTTTTTTTTTTCTTTTTTTTCCTTCCTATGCTTCTTTTCTCTTTGTTCCTTTTTTTGCCTTTTCCTTTCTCTCTCCTTTCTCCACAGTCACCAAGAGATCTATGTCAGGGAGAAGATCCCTGGTTCCAACAATTTGGTATATCAGGGTGTGTCCGGACTCAACTGGTTGAACCTATTGAACCAATCTTCTTTGCTGCGATCCCTCCATCCTCTGGTCCATGCATTTGAATGATCCTGACACATGGCCTCTGTGGATCGCCTCACACTACGTCCAAGGGCTAAACTCCCCAATGAAACGACGTGAGTTGTTCCAACATTATCATTTTCAAAAATTACCGTATTTATCGGTGTATAACACACATCCTAATTTTAAGACTGAAGTTTCAGGAAAAAACTTTCCACAGCCCCCCCACCTCTGCACAATACACAGCCCCCCCCCACCTCTGCACAATACACAGCCCCCCTGCACTCTCAGGAGACCCCCAGTCTCCCGAGGCAGCATTGCAAGCATAGTCTAAATTTAAGAAAAAAATCACTGCTAGCCCCTTCTCATACACCGCTCCTCCTGTGTCACTCTCATTGTAAATCAAAGCCTCTAAATACCTCATTAGCTCCATTCTTTCATAAGGTAAATAGAAATATGTGGCATTAACTCAAAGTGCTAGTGTATAAGTCAACATACAAGGGTATCTGAGAACAAATGAGTGAAAATATGTGTGAGATTAAGTTTGAGGTAATATGTAAATGTATCTTGTGTGTCTGCATGTGTGGTGATGAATGGAGGAGAGATATATAAAGTGAATGAATGTGGTGAGTGTGAGGTAAGCTAACCTATGTGTGAAAGGTGACTGACAAAAAACGAAGTAACCACGGCAAGGAGCTGAGGGGTGGTGATAAAATGTGAATGTGTATGAGCAAAATGTGCAAAGAAAAATGTAACAAACAAAGTGACCTAGACCAAACGGCACTTACCCAAGCTGCATACCATGCAACACCAAGCAAAAAAAAATGGCTGGTGTGCAGGAACCCCAGGCGGAGACCAGCCGTGTATGCAGCCAGCTCCGATTGGGGGTATATGTATAGACACGCCACCAATACCGCGTGCGTGAGCCCAAAGAGGGGGGGGGGACGGTGTCCACACCCGAGCTGAATCGCCCAGTGATTGGTGCCAAGGCACCCCCACAAGAACCACACAGTTGGTGCTCTCAACATCAACGCAGTGACGTCATGACTGACGCCAAGTGCTTGATGTGAGGACCGTGGCGCCAATGCGCGAAGTAGCGTCCACCTGATCTCCCAGATTAGGATGTCCTTCTTTATGCATTAGATAGTTTGTACAGGGATGGAAGATATACTGGTGTATATATTTATTATTCTTACCAGCGATCGCAATATATGGCATTCCCGGCACTGGTCCTACAGTTATAATTGAGTTATACTTTTATATTCATATATGTTTTACAACCTATATATTCATGCGCCCACACCGCTCCGTTGATGGGTTGCGTTTTTGGGGTTATTAGGCTCGTTCATGGTGTGTAGGGGGTCCCTTTCACATTGCGGGAGCTGCGATGCGCCTTGTGGGTCCGATCTGCTCTACAAAATTCAGCCCCTCGTAAACCACTTCAACCAACGTTTTGCAGACTTGTTTACTCCCCATCAAGTTGTCTGTGTTGATAAGTCCCTGATTAAGTATTCTGCCCGCTTGTCATTCAAACAGTACCTTCCCAGCAAGCGTGCCAGATACGGGGTCAAGATGTATAAGCTCTGTGACAGGGCCACAGGCTATATATGTAATATTATGGTTTACGAGGGAAGAGATAGCCACGTAGAGCCGACAAACTGCCCTGACTACATAGGGATCGCTTGCAAGATTGTGTGGGACTTGGTGTCACCCTTATTCAGAAAGGAGTACCACTTATATGTGGACAATTTATTACACGAGCGTGCCACTTTTTAGTCACCTTTTTGATCATCAGATTAAAGCATGTGGCACCATTCGATCTAATCACTGGAGCTTTCCCCAGCGGCTTGTAGATTCCCATCTTAGGCTGGGGGAGAGAGCCTACTTGAAGTGTAATAACTTGCTTGCTATGAAGTGGAGGCATAATAAGAATGTTTTCGTCCTTACCTCCCTTCATGCAGACACGGCGGTCCAAATTACTATGGTGACTGGTGTTGTGGAGAAACCCCTCTGTGTCCACGAATATAACCAAAACATGGGAGGGGTGGTTCTCAACAACCAGTTGTTGGCGCATACCTAGTTCCAGACGATGCTCCACCTCACCATCCCCAACCAAATGCAGTAAGCCGGCTGCATAAGAGGCATTTTCTTTATGTCCTTCAGCATACCCCTACCCAACGAGCCCCCCAAAGAAAATGTCGTGTCTGCAGAAAGTGCGGATATAGGCGTGACACTCGCTATTATTGTCCCTCCTGTCCTGACAATCCTTGTCTTTGCATTGGTGAATGTTTTGAACGCTACCATACACTAGTGGAGTTTTAGCGTAGGGTACAGCATTGCACAGACTAGGCACACTTTAACAGGGTCTCCCAAGATGCCATCGCATTTTGAGAGACCCGAACCTGGAACCGGTTAGTTACAATAGTTAGTTACAAAAAAAAAGTGTAAAAAAAAAAAAAAAAATTTGTCGTTTTATTGTTCTCTCTCTCTATTCTCTCTATTGTTCTGCTCTTTTTTATTGTATTCTATTCTGCAATGTTTTATTGTTATCATGTTTTATCCTGTTGGAGCTTGGGGACAGCAGGGGCGGAGGAGCGATTTGCTCCTAACTTTTGCGGGTGGAGGCCCTAATGCTTCGACATATATTTATTTTAGGCACAGGTTGTGTTAAAAAATGTTTTATTTTTTACTATGTTTTTTTTGTATTTGCTTTGCAGATTTGGTAACTCTTACTGTTATACTGTAATGTTACTTTGTTTTATTGTTAACCATCATTTGCTTAGCAGTTACGCCAATTCAGCTGCAGCGCGGATTTATTTATCTTGACAGGAACAGGGTTTGCTCCCACAATAAATAAAGCCATGACTCCAGCGCTGTAGGAGGTGATTTCATCACCACAGTTAAAAAAAAAAAAAAAAAGAGCAAGGGCAGCACAGTGGTGTGGTGGATAGCACTCTCGCCTAGCAGTAAGAAGGGTCGCTGGTTTGAATCCCAACCACGACACTACCTGCCTGAAGTTTGCATGTTCTCCCTGCCTGCGTGGGTTTCCTCCGGGTACTCCGGTTTCCTCCCACACTCCAAAGACATGCTGGTAGGTTAATTGGCTTCTGTCCATAATAATTAAAAAAAAAAAAAGGAAAGGGAAAAAAAAAGAGCATATATGCCGAAGCATGGGGGCACTAGGGGCGGATAAGCGATTTGCTCCTCCCTTTTGGGGCAGATGCCCCCATGCTTCGGCATATATAAACGGTGCATGTATGCCCATCATTAGAAGTGGGTGGATGAAGGGAGGTATTCTAATGGTGGGCATAACCACCGATCAATCTCTTTTTTTCGTTCAGCCCACAGGCTCATGAAAAAAAAGATTACAATATATGCCCAACAAGGACCAGCAACATACTGGTATGTTGCTGGACTTTGAGTGGTTATACCAGAATGATGCCTGCGGGTTTAGGTATCATCTTGGTATCATTCTTTTCAGCCAGCGGTCGGCTTTCACGTAAAAGTAATCCTAGTGGCTAATTAGCCTCTAGACTGCTTTTACAAGCAGTGGGAGGGAATGACCCCCCCTCCCACCGTCTTCCATGGTTTTCTCTGGCTCTCCTGTCCCAACAGAGAACCTGAGAATGCAGCCGGTGGTTCAGCCAGCTGACCATAGAACTGATCAGGACCAGAATGGCTCCAATCATCTCTATGGCCTAAGAAACCGGAAGCTATGAGCATTTCATGACTTAGATTTCGCCGGATATAAATAGCGCCATTGGGAAATTGGGAAAGCATTTTATCACACAGATCTTGGTGTGGTCAGATACTTTGAGGGCAGAGGAGAGATCTAGGGTCTAATAGACCCCAATTTTTTCAAAAAAGAGTACTTGTCACTACCTTTTGCTATCATAGGGGATATTTACATTCCCTGAGATAACAATATAAATGATTAAAAAGAATATAAATGAAAGGAACAGTTTAACAATAAAATAAAAAAGCAAAATAAATAATAAAAAAAAAACAAAACAAAAAAAAACACCCCTGCCCCCCCCTGCTCACGCGCAAAGGCGAACGCAAGCGCCGGTGCTGTAAACAGCAATTGTACCATACATGTGAGGTATCACCACGAAGGTCAGATCGAGGGCAGTAATTTTAGCCATAGTCCTCCTCCGTAAATCTAAAGTGGTAACCTGTAAAGGCGTTTAAAAGCTTTTAAAAATGTATGGAGTTTGTCGCCGCTGCACATTTGTGCGCAATTGTAAAGCATGTTGTGTTTGGTATCCATGTACTCAGCCTAAGATCATCTTTTTTATTATATCAAACATTTGGGTAATATAGTGTGTTTTAGTGCATTAAAATTAAAAAAAAGTGTGTTTTTTCCAAAAAAAATCGCTGCGCAAATACTGTGTGAAAAAAAATTAAACATCCACCATTTTAATCTGTAGGTCCTTTGCTTTAAAATATATATATATATAATGTTTGGGGGTTCAAGGTAATTTTCTTGCAAAAAAAAAATAATTTTTTTTTTCATGTTTACACACACAAATTCCTGTGCTGGTGCTCATGCATGTGATCACGCATGGCCGGTGGAGATCATGCCCGCCGGCCACGCTCATCGGGTCCCCCGCCATGCAGCGGGCACGCGTGCCCTCTGGTGGCCGAAAAAGGGTAGGATGTACCCGTACGGGATTTTGCCCTGGAGACCCATTGTGCCCCAGTATATAGGCGTGACATGGTCGGGAATCGGTTAAAATAACTAAAGGTACGTGTCAAGGCTGCCCCCTTTAGCCATTCATTTTTGCTATTTGCATAGAGACTGGCGATGGCAATTAGGAATCGCCCTCGTATCCGTGGAGTGTTCTGTGGCTCTCTTGAACATACATGTGCATTGTTTGCAGATGACCTTCACCTGTTTGTTACCTTGCCTCTTATATCAATCCCTAACCTTTTTAAACTACTACATGACTTTGGCTTAGCCTCTGGACTCCAGGTCAATATGTCTAAATCCAGGGCCTTGAATATTACGGTCGTGCCCTCCCTGATCGAGCGTTTACAGACCCATTTCTTGTTCTCTTGGAGTTCCAGTTCCATGCCTAATTTAGGAGTGCACTTAGCACCCAACAAAGACCATTTGTACAAGGTCAACTACCCTCCTGTCTACAAAAAGCTAGGTGAGGGCCTCGTCAATTGGTCTGAACATGATCTATCCTTGCTGTGTCGGATCAACTCTTTTAAAATTACCTTATTCCCACGCCTCCTCTATTTATTTAGATCACTACCTATTCCGATAAAGAAAGCACACCTGAACAGTTTCCAATCCAAAACCATACACTTTATCTAGTGAAATAAAGGCCACCTCTGCCCTAAAAGTATGCTTTTTAGATTGCGAACCCAGGGGGAGATAGCTCTCCCTAATCTTTGGTGGTACTATCAGGCAGCCCAGTTGGCACAACTTTCCATTGTCTACTCACGGGGCTCTAAACCAGATTGTATCCTAATAAAACGACAGGCGGTCATTTCGTTACACGTTTAGACTACCTTATTTGGTTTTCCTCCAAAAGTAGACCCCCTTTCCTTGCACCTACCTTCTCCCACTCCCTAGCTTTATGTGGCCGGTTACACAAACATCCCTTGTTAATCTTTGAACTTAGGCCCCTAGCACATCTCTTCCATAATCCAAAATTTCCCCAGGGATTAAATATTAAAGCATTTCAATGGTGGTTAAATAAAGGACTGTTTTGCATAGGTAATTTATTTGATTCTATGGGGCCTTTATCAGCGATCTACTGTCAGTAAACTGGAAATGCCCTAATCGGAGAGATTCAGGTTCTCCCAAATTTCCCACTTTCTACACTCCATCTGGGTTAGTAAACTCGACCCCCCACCCTTACCCCCCCCCCCCCCCAAACATAACCTTGCCAGTAGAAGAAATGGGCACCATAGGCGCATTATGTGACAGATGGTTCCCCCCTGCTGGCCTATAAAAGGCTGCCTCTGCCTGACCCAAGTTGCTCTTCCCTGTTCCTGAACCTGTGTTATACTTTCAAGTGATTCTTGTTGTGATCTCGGCTTACCTCCTGACCTGCTCTGATCTCCTCTCCAGTGTTTGACCCCTGGCTTGGCTCACGGAATCTGCTATACTTGCACCTGCCTGATTACTAGAGTTTGACCCCCAGCTTGGCTCACGGACTTGCTATACAACCCCTGGCAAAAATTATGGAATCACCAGTCCCTGAGGATGTTCCTTCAGTTGTTTATTGTTTTAGAAAAAAAGCAGATCAGACATGGCCAAAAACTAAAGGCATTTCAAATGGCAACTTCCTGACTTTAAGAAACACTAAAAGAAATCAAGAAAAATAATTGTGGTGGCCAGTAACAGTTAGATTTATAGAACAAGCACAGGGAATAAATTATGGAATCACTCAACTGTGAGGAAAAAATGATGGAATCATGAAAAACAAACAAACAAAATAACTCTCCAACACATCACTAGTACTTTGTTGCACCACCTCTGGCTTTTATAACTGCTTGCAGTCTCTGAGGCATTGACTTAATGGGTGATAAACAGTACTCTTCATCAATCTGGCTCCAGCCTTCTCTGATTGCTGTTGCCAAATCATCTTTGCAGGTTGGAGCCTTGTCATGGACCATTTTCTTTAACTTCCACCACAGACTTTCAATAGGATTGAGATCCAGACTGTTTGCAGGCCATGACATTGACCTTATGTGTCTTTCTTCAAGGAATTTTTTCACAGTTTTTGCTCTATGGCAAGATGCATTATCATCTTGATAAATGATTTCATCATCCCCAAACATCCTTTCAATAGATGGGATAAGAAAAGTGTCCAAAATTTCAATGTAAACTTGTGCATTTATTGAAGATTTAATGACAGCCATCTCCCCAGTGCCTTTACCTGACATGCAGCCCCATATCATAATTGAAAATTTGCATGTTTTCTTCAGACAGTCGTCTGCATAAATCTCATTGGAACGGCACCAAACAAAAGTTCCAGCATCATCACCTTGCCCAATGCAGATTCGAGTTTCATCACTGAACATGACTTTCATCCAATCATCCACAGTCCATGATTGCCTTTTCTTTAGACCATTGTAACCTTGTTTTTTTGTGTTTAGGTGTTAGAGATGGCTTTCTTTTAGCTTTTCTGTATGTAAATCCCATTTCCTTTAGGCGGTTTCTTACAGTTCGGTCACAGATGTTGACTCCAGTTTCCTCCCATTTTTTCCTCATTTGTTTTGTTGTACATTTTCTGTTTTCAAGGCATATTGCTTTAAGTTTTCTGTCTTGACGCTTTGATGTCTTCCTTGGTCTACCAGTATGCTTGCCTTTAACCACCTTCCCATGTTGTTTGTATTTGGTCCATGTTTTAGACACAGCCGACTGTGAACAACCAACATCTTGTGCAACACTGCTTGATGATTTACCCTCTTTACCTACATACTAACAAGTAGATTTAATCTGATGCAGGTGTTAGTGTTTGTAATGAAAATTTACTGCGTGATTCCATAATTTTTTTTTCAGAATTGAGTGATTCCATAATTTATTCCCTGTGCTTGTTCTATAAATCTGTTACTGGCCACCACAATTATTTTTCTTGATTTCTTTTAGTGTTTCTTAAAGCCAAAAAGTTGCCATTTGAAATGCCTTTAGTTTTTGGCCATGTCTGTGATCTGCTTTTTTTCTACAACAATAAACAACTGAAGGAACATCCTCAGGGACTGGTGATTCCATAATTTTTGCCAGGAGTTGTACTTGCACCTGCCTGATTACCAGTGTTTTACCCCCTGTTTGGCTTATCACTTACCTGTGATTGACCCTCAGCTGGCCTCACCACAGCCTCCAATCTGCTCTCCTGTGTTCTACCCTCAGCCAGGCTTTTACTAGTGTTACTCCTTGTTGTCTTCTCAAGCAAAGTCTCCAAGTGATCATCAGCTCAAGCCTTCTCAACCTGCTGGCAACCCGTGCTTCTTTGAGCCCTATACCTATTGTACCAACTTCAGGGGGGGTATACTGTGCTTAGCCTCAAGGGGAGCCTCTCTCAGCATCTTGGCCTCGGAAAAGGTATCTGACATAACCACATGGTGCCCTGAGATCTTGGACCAGAGGGGAGGCATCTCTATCGTGTATTCTTCTCTGACCAAAGCCACGGATAAGCCTGCATATGCTCGGAGCTAGAAACAAGACCTGGAAGAGGAATGGGATCTGGACACTTGGCACCAGTGCTTTCAGTGCACTTTTAAGGGAGTTATCAATGTCTCCTTGATTGAGGCCAATATTAAAATTCTTTTGTGCTGGTGCCTACATGTCTATCCTGACTCTTCCCCCTCTCTATTTTCGAGGCTGTGACCACATAGGCACCTTTTTTCATACGTGGTGGTCCAAGGTTTCTTTAGCACATTTTTCCATATGCTACGCATGGTCACAGGCTGTGCTATTCTTCAGACTCCTCGAATTACTTTACTAAATAGAATGGTGGATAACACCCCCAAATATATCCAGTCTCTTCTCTTCTACATGCTATTGGGAGCTAAAACTACAATGGCCCGAGCCTGGAAACAGCCCTTGGTTTCCTTAGTAGCAGCTAAACGGAAGATCTCCTGGATAAAAAAACTTGTCAGCGTCCTATAGGACAAGGCCAGAAAATTTGAACTTATCTGGGAACCTTGGGATTCCTTTCTCAATGCCCCCTTATGATCTTCCAATCGTTTGCTATATTAAAGCAGAACTCCGGGATAGGCAAAAAATCCCCCATCAGTACACCCCCGTACACAAAACACTAAACAGTTATTACATTTATGAAATTCCTTACCAATGAAGAGAAAAGTCCAATTGAATGTTCAGGAAGTCCAGCTCTGTAGTTCAAAAAATGCATCATGTATTCTGCTAAGGAGGAACTGTTAGAACAGTGATTACATCATAACCTCCCCTCTCTCTAACTATATTTCCCATGAATCCTTGGGATCGGAGTAAATGTGGGAGGCATGTACATGTTAAATGTGAACAACCTCACTTCAACATAAATTACACCCCTCATTCTGCAGCCAGCCACACTACTCAGTAACACGCAGGTCGGGTAGGTTACAGTCTTATAAATGCAAAGCTTGTTTGTGCTCTCCTCCACCAGCCACAGCAGGAGATAAACATATTGCCCTTACTTGCTCTATGTAATCATTACTGAACTGTAGACACATCCCATAATTATAGTTCATACACACTGTACTCTGCTGTAATTCAGTACTAGAAATAGTCAGGTCCATAAATATTGGGACATCGACACAATTCTAATCTTTTTGGCTCTATACACCACCACAATGGATTTGAAATGAAACGAACAAGATGTGCTTTAACTGCAGACTTTCAGCTTTAATTTGAGGGTGAACGGTGTAGGAATTAAAACAGTTTGTATATGTGCCTCACACTTTTTAAGGGATCAAACGTAATGGGACAATTGGCTGCTCAGCTGTTCCATTTCCAGGTGTGTGTTATTCCCTCATTATGCCATTTACAAGGAGCAGACAAAAAAGGTCCAGAGTTCATTTCAAGTGTGCTATTTACATTTGGAATCTGTTGCTGTCAACTCTCAATATGAGATCCAAAGAGCTGTCACTATCAGTGAAGCAAGCCATCATTAGGTTGAAAAAAACAAAACAAACCCATCAGAGAGATGGCAAAAACATTAGGTGCGGCCAAATCAACTGTTTGAAACATCCTTAAAAAGAAAGAATGCATCGGTGAGCTCAGCAACACCAAAAGACCCAGAAGGCCATGGAAAACAACTGTGGTGGATGACCGAAGAATTCTTTCCCTGGTGAAGAAAACACCCTTCACAACAGTTGGCCAGATCAAGAACACTCTCCAGGAGGTAGGTGTATGTGTGTCAAAGTCGACAATCAAGAGAAGACTTCACCAGAGTGAATACAGAGGGTTCACCACAAGATGTAAACCATTGGTGAGCCTCAAAAACAGGAAGGCCAGATTAGAGTTTGCCAAACAACATCTAAAAAAGCCTTCACAGTTCTGGAACAACATCCTATGGACAGATGAGACCAAGATCAACTTGTACCAGAGTGATGGGAAGAGAAGAACATGGAGAAGGAAAGGAACTGCTCATGATCCAAAGCATACCACCTCACCAGTGAAGCATGGTGGTGGTAGTGTCATGGCGTGGGCATGTATGGCTGCCAGTGGAACTGGTTCTCTTGTATTTATTGATGATGTGACTGCTGACAAAAGCAGCAGGATGAATTCTGAAGTGTTTCGGGCAATATTATCTGCTCATATTCAGCAAAATGCTGCAGAACTCATTGGACGGCGCTTCACAGTGCAGATGGACAATGACCCGAAGCATACAGCGAAAGCAACCAAAGAGTTTTTTAAGGGAAAGAAGTGGAATTTTATGCAATGGCAAGTCAATCACCTGACCTGAATCCGATTGAGCATGCATTTCACTTGCTAAAGACAAAACTGAAAAGAAAATGCCCCAAGAACAAGCAGGAACTGAAGACAGTTGCAGTAGAGGCCTGGCAGAGCATCACCAGGGATGAAACCCAGCGTCCGGTGATGTCTATGCGTTCCAGACTTCAGGCTGTAATTGACTGCAAAGGATTTGCAACCAAGTATTAAAAAGTGAAAGTTTGGATGATTGTTAATCCGTCCCATTACTTTTGGTCCCTTAAAAAGTGGGAGGCACAAATACAAACTGTTGTAATTCCTACACGGTTCACCTGATTTGGATGTAAATACCCTCAGATCACAGCTAAAAGTCTGCAGTTAAAGCACATCGTGTTCGTTTCATTTCAAATCCATTGGGGTGGTGTATAGAGCCAAAAAGATTAGAATTGTCGATGTCCCAATATTTATGGACCTGACTGTATTCCTCCTGCTGCAGCATTGATCTTGCTAAGACCAAATAATGCTTGTATATTGTATGAGAACATCCCTAGCCACACCAAAGAGAGAGCAGGGACATGATGCTTTACATCAACATATGGCACACGTAAATGTCAGCATAAGAAAAAACAAAAAAAGGGCAGCGCTAACTTACTAATCAATAACACAATAATGGTGGAACCCTCTAATGTGTGGAAATCTCAATATACTTCAATATCAGTGTGGTCTCATCTGTGCCCATAAGTGCGTTCTCATCTGTGCCCATAACTGCTGTCCCATCTGTGCCCATAGGTGCGGTGTCATCTATGCCCATAAGTGGGGTCTCATCTGTGCCCGTATGTGCGGTCCTATCTATGCCCATAAGTACAGAGAGTGGATCATTACGAGACACTGCCCTGGGTGACAAAGCGGGGGATCTCGTGCTGTGACAGATCTTGTTGTATCTTGTATATTAAACACCATAAAGTCTGCCTCCTGGGCTGGCATTGTGATTGACAGCACACTGATCCAATGCCGGCCCAGGGGGTGGGGCTGTACGGCGATCAGTGTTTCAAATACAAGATACAAGATCTGTCACCCAGCTGATGTTTAGTAACGATCCCTGCGCTGCAGTGAGAGAAGACGGGCGGGCGGCAGCAGTGGGGGGGGTGTTGAGTCGGGGCAGTGCTGGCAGGGAGCAGAGGAGGGGAGGAATCCACCTCCATGGGCCGGGGGCTGTGAGACCCCCTCCACCCACTACACGGAAGTTCAAGTCTCTGCTCGCCATGAAGAACTACAAGTGGATAGTGACAAGACCGCTGGCTGGGACTACAGGAGGACTAGCAGCCAGTGGTCTTACAAATCGGATATCATCAGGCAGTAATGGTTTTTCTTCAAAATCAGCAGGCTATTGCAGAGGAACTACAGAGCTCAGAAAAACATGGATGGCATAGTCGGTGAAGGTACGAGATCAGCAACAAGGACATGGGAAAAAAACATTTCCCGGAGTTTTAATCCTTTAAATCCCTCCCTCGGTGACTGTCTTCCACCTTTCTGTCCTCCTTCCCAGGCTCACTTTTTCTTTCTTTTTTGGTTCTTTGGTTCCTTTTCTCCTTGTAAGTTTGGTTTGATTTCAAGTTTGATATGACATGATCTAATTAGAGCAATAGCCAATTTGGCGCCAAAATGAGAGCAGGCCTGGGAGTGGAGCTCCTCATCTCAGTCCTCCCTGCTTTTGTCTGGACTATGGTAGCCTTTACGCCTCAATATAGCACGAAGACTCCCCATGTTGTCTCTCTTCCCCATTTTGTTGCCCCCAGGGTACCCGGTCATTAATTGACTTTTTCTCCCATGTAGACTCTACAGTGGTTGGGTTCCCAGGGGATATGTTTTCTTTCTCGAACATCACGGGACACAGAGCCACAGTAATTACTGATGGGTTATATAGGTATCACTGGTGATTGGACACTGGCACACCCTATCAGGAAGTTCAACCCCCTATATAATCCCTCCCCCCTGCAGGGATACCTCAGTTTTTACGCCAGTGTCTTAGGTGATGGACGTGTAAAGATGTCCTGTGCTGAGCTCCAAAGGGAATATCCTGATATCCTAAATTAGGGCAAGCCAGGCGAACCGGATCCATTCAAAGTGTCTTTTCATGGCCGAATTGAATGGTACCCTGGCCTCGTGTCCGAAGAAATGAGGTTTTACCCGTAACGCTTCTCTTTTTAGAGAGCTGGACCCCGCAGATCAGAAAATGGCTTTAAACTTCCTAATTTCTGGCGAGGTGCTTTACGGTCCCAGAACTGTTGGATCCCCCTATTCGTAGGGGGCCCCAGTCTCTGACGGTTTTTTCAAACGGAGCCCACCGTGAGAGGTGAAGATTGGGTCTGTGTAAACAGCACCCTGCGGCTGGATAAGGTAAGAGGAGATTCCACAGAATTTTTGAGTTCTAGTGGCTTTTCTCCCTTAAGGTAAATGCATGCTATGCCTATTGTGACCACCGGGGGCTGCCAAGAGCACAAACCTGCACATGCTGACTGTCTGTCTCAGTGTTCATCGCTGGTGTTTCTCCTCACAGCGTCTCAAGCCGGCTGCAAAGAGGTAAGATGGAGGAGGGATTTCTCATGTTTGAATGTTCCCCCCCAGGCTAGAGGGGCCACAGGGGTCTAGAAAGTGGTTATACCACCCGGACTCTGCGGCCTAATGGCCACCATCTCTGAAGATAGCCGTTCAGGCAGATCTTGTACCAGCCCCCCCGCTCCCAGCCTTCATTCAGAAGCATGACAGGAGAGTCGGCCGGCGCGGGAAGCGCTCTTTTTTTCAAAACTCGAGGGGGGGGCTGTAGAGGAGGGGGCGGGACGTCAGCACAGGTGCTCAGACTCCCACTCAGGCCAGCTGCAGGCTATTAAAGGCACTCTGTACAGGTGCACACAGCCTTCTGAGAGACACAGAGCTGACGGTCGCATGTAAGGTGGGACACAGGCATTCTCCTAGGCAGCATTTACTGAAGTAACACCAGACTGAGCATTGGGTAGCAAGGCTTTTAGCCAGACTACATCGCTCAGCGGGCCGTGTTCATTTGTATACCACACACCTTGTTGCTTTGCACTATGGGTAGAAGAGGTTCAAGCACCCCAGGAACCAGAGACACTAGGGGATCTCATTCAGGTTCTGAGGGCCCTCTGTCGGCAGCATCCTCCCCCCCTAAAGATGGGCCAGGGACGGCTAGCCAGGGAGAGCCATCGGGGTCAGGGGCTACACCTGCTTCTGGCACTTCAGCCCCTGTATATATTACACAAGAGGTTTTTTCCTCAACCATTAATGGTCTAGAGGAAAGATTAATGGCCGTGATTACGTCTTTACCCAGTGGAAGAAAACGCACTAGGCTTTCCTCTGTTCCCCAAGACCCTCAGACAGAGGAGCTCTGGGATAAAGGAGATGAATCCCTTTCAGAGGATCGGGATGGGACGGATGATTCCTCTTCGGAGGAATCAGGTGGAGAGGGACCCTCTGCGACTTCCCAAGAGGAGAAAGTCTTAGTGCAGATCCTCACTGGATTGGTCCGATCCACATTTAAGTTGCCCATACCTGAAACTGCTAAAGAATCCTCTTCTGCTTTGGGGTCACTGAAACCTTTCCAAGCAGCACATGCTTTTCCTGTTCATACTTTTCTTGAAAAGCTCATTTATTCTAAATGGGATCACCCAGACAAACGTTTTTTTCCGCCGAGAAAGTTTTCAACACTTTATCCGATGGAAGAAAAGTTTATTAAAATGTGGGGAATACCGGTTATTGATGCCGCCATTTCCTCCGTAAATAATAGCCTGACTGGTCCTGTAGACAATGCTCAGATGCTCAAGGAACCTGTAGATAAAAGGATGGAATCCCTATTGAAGGATGTTTTCTCCTTAGCAGGATCAGTGGCCCAACCTGCAGTAGCAGCGATTGGAGTCTGTCAATACTTAAGAGACCATGTTAAGCAGGTCAACAAAGTATTACCTGAACAGCAGGCCCAGGGGTTTGCTAACCTTCCAGCGGCCTTATGCTTTGTGGTTGACGCCATTAGAGATTCTATCGTGCAAACCTCCTGTCTTTCGCTGGGGTTGGTGCATATACGTAGAATCCTATGGTTGAAAAATTGGTCAGCCGAAGCACCATGTAAGAAGCTACTGGCTGGGTTTCCATTTCGTGGTGCAAGGTTGTTTGGAGAGGACTTGGATAACTATATCAAGAGAATCTCTTGTGGGAAAAGCACTCTCTTACCTGTCAAGAAGAAGAGTAAGCGTCCCTCTTTCAAACTGACTCTTTCCCCAGCGCCGGGGGCTTCGGCCGCCTCCATCGGGGTCCAGAGACAAGAGTCAACCCCAGGGACAAAAGAAGTCCTGGGGAAAGAAGCCTACTAGGCAAAACACTAAGACCTCTGCATGAGGGGGCGCCCCCGCTCACTCGAGTGGGGGGAAGACTGTGACAGTTCTCAGAGCTCTGGCAGGAGGACTTCCAGGACAGATGGGTAATCTCCACGGTAACCTTAGGGTACAAGCTGGAGTTTCAGGAATTCCCCTCTCCTCGGTTCCTCAGACCAAGTGTTCCCAGAGAAGAAGCAGTCGCTCCTTCTAGCGTTAGAGCAACTTTTGTCGCAGGAGGTCATTATGATAGTTCCCGCAAAGGACCAGGGATTGGGCTTCTATTCCAACCTTTTTACGGTCCAAAAGCCAAATGGGGATGTCAGGCCCATTCTGGACTTAAGGGATCTGAACCGATTCCTAAGGATTCAATCCTTCCGCATGGAATCAATTCGAACAGTAGTTCCCATCCTGCAGGGAGGAGAATTTCTGGCATCAATAGACATCAGAGATGCATATCTGCATGTGCCCATTTTCCCTGCTCATCAGAAGTTTCTGCGCTTCGAGGTAGGAGGGCGCCATTTCCAGTTTGTGGCTCTGCCTTTCGGGATAGCCACTGCACCTCGAGTGTTCACAAAAATCTTGGCTCCTCCTCTGGCCAGATTAAGGGCTCAGGGTATAGCTGTCATAGCATACCTAGACGACCTGCTCTTGATAGACCGGTCGGTAGCCTCTTTGGAAACTTGAGGACCACAGTCAGGTATCTAGAACACCTGGGTTGGATCCTCAACTTAGAAAAGTCTTTCCTAAAACCAGTAAGAAGACTGGAGTATTTAGGTCTGATTATAGATACAAGCCAGGAGAAAATATTTCTACCTTAGGCAAAGATCACTGCTTTGAGAGAGCTGATTCTGACAGTAAGGACCAAGAAGGGTCCCTCAGTCCGCCTTTGTATGAGGCTACTAGGGAAGATGGTGTCTTCATTCGAAGCAGTTCCCTATGCTCAGTTTCACTCAAGAATGCTGCAACACAGTATTCTGTCGACCTGGAACAAGAAGGTTCAGGCATTAGACTTTCCGATGCACCTGTCGCATGCAGTGCTTCAGAGCCTCAATTGGTGGCTCATACCCGAAAACCTGCAGAAGGGGAAATCCTTTCTAGCGGTTACCTGGACGGTGGTAACAACAGATGCCAGTCTGTCAGGTTGGGGAGCAGTTCTGGAACAGGCTGCGGTCCAAGGGGTATGGTCCAAGACAGAGAGGACCTTACCCATCAACATTCTGGAGATTCGGGCGATACATCTAGCTCTAAAGGCCTGGACTATCAGGCTGCAGGGTTGTCTGGTCAGGATCCAGTCCGACAATGCCACAGCAGTGGCTTATGTCAATCATCAGGGAGGCACCCGGAGCCGAGCTGCTCAAAAGGAGGTGAACCAGATCTTAGTCTGGGCAGAGATGCATGTGCCATGCATATCGGCAGTTTTCATCCCGGGAATAGAGAATTGGCAGGCGGACTATCTAAGTCGCCAGCAGTTACTTCCAGGGGAATGGTCTCTGCATCCCGACGTCTTTTGGGCCATATGCCAAAGATGGGGGGTTCCAGATGTAGATCTCTTTGCATCCCGATATAACAAAAAGATTGTGGCAAGGACAAAAGATCCTCTTGCATGCGGGACGGATGCGTTCGTGATTCCGTGGCATCGGTTCTCACTGATTTACGCATTCCCGCTTATTCTGCTACTACCACGACTCCTTCGCAGGATCAGGCAGGAAAGGAAGTCGGTACTTCTGGTGGCCCCCGCTTGGCCCAGAAGGACTTGGTATGCAGAAATAGTAAGGATGACAGTAGGTTCCCCGTGGACCCTACCGGTACGCCCAGACCTGTTATCTCAAGGTCCAGTGTTCCATCCTGCCTTACAAACGCTAAATTTGAAGGTTTGGCTATTGAGACCCACGTTCTGAAGAATCGTGGGCTCTCAGGTCCTGTCATATCTACCTTGATTAATGCAAGGAAGCCAGCTTCCAGGATGATTTATCATACAGTCTGGAAAGCTTATATAACCTGGTGTAAATCCAGAGGTTGGCATCCCAGGAAATATGTCATAGGTAGAATTCTTGATTTTCTACAATTAGGATTAGAGATGAAGCTGGCCTTGAGTACCATCAAGGGTCAGGTCTCTGCTTTATCAGTATTATTTCAGCGGCCACTTGCTTCGCATTCTTTGGTCCGAAACTTTATGCAGAGGGTGATGCGTCTTAATCCTCCGGTTAAAGCGCCCCTAAACCCCTGGGACTTGAACTTGGTCCTGGCTGTGTTACAGAAACAGCCTTTTGAACCATTCCTTTGGTCTTGTTGACAAGGAAATTAATTTTTCTGGTGGCCATCTCTTCTGCTAGAAGAGTATCAGAATTAGCAGCTCTTTCCTGGAAGGAGCCTTATTTGATTATACACAAGGATAGAGTGGTACTACGCCCTCATCCTAGTTTTTTACCGAAGGTGGTTTCTGATTTTCATTTAAACCAAGACATTGTTCTACCTTCCTTTTTTCCAGATCCCTGTTCTCCGGAAGAGAGATCTCTACATTCGTTGGATGTAGTAAGAGCAGTTAAGGCCTATCTAGGGGCAACTGCTCAGATCCGCAAGACGGATGTTTTGTTTGTGCTGCCAGAGGGTCCCAATAGAGGACAGGCAGCGTCAAAAGCTACCATTTCTAAATGGATTTGACAGTTGATCATTCAAGCTTACGGTTTGAAACAGAAGATTCCTCCGTTTCAGATCAAGGCACATTCCACAAGGGCTATTGGTGCTTCTTGGGCAGTGCATCACCGGGCCTCTATGGCTAAAATCTGCAAGGCCGCAACCTGGTCTTCAGTTCATACATTCACCAGATTCTATCAGGTGGATGTGAGAAGGCATGAGGATATCGCCTTTGGGCGTAGTGTGCTGCAGGCAGCGGTACAGGGTCCTCAGGTCTGATTGCAGCCTACTTGGTCGTGGTTCCCCCCCCCTCAGGTAGCATTGCTCTGGGACATCCCATCAGTAATTACTGTGGCTCTGTGTCCCTTGATGTTCGAGAAAGAAAATAGGATTTTTTAAAACAGCTTACCTGTAAAATCCTTTTCTTTCGAAGGACATCACGGGACACAGAGGTCCCGCCCCTCTTCTAATACACTATATTGCTTGGCTACAAAACTGAGATATCCCTGCAGGGGGGAGGGATTATATAGGGGGTTGAACTTCCTGATAGGGTGTGCCAGTGTCCAATCACCAGTGATACCTATATAACCCATCAGTAATTACTGTGGCTCTGTGTCCCATGATGTCCTTAGAAAGAAAAGGATTTTACAGGTAAGCTGTTTTAAATAATCCTATTTTTTGCAATTATTAACCTTTGTACATTGTTTTATGCTGTTACCACCCCTAACGACACAATAGTCCAACATTATGGTTAGGGCCCTGGGTACAATCGCTGTCTACATATTACTTTTATTTCCCCTTACATGTTTTGGGGGGGTATTGTACTTCAATATATGCAACTTTTGTACTCTGTGTCGGTATTGATTACTGATTGTTCTGTTCATTTTCTTTTTGAAATTTGTCAATAAAAGATGTTGAAAGAATAAAAAAAAAAAAGAAATCACCCAGGAAAAATGTATGCCTTTACAATCTGCTAAATTTGTATCCAAGTGAGTGCAGTACAATAATGAGTGTCTGCAGACAAGAGTGAAGCATAGTGAAGGTTTCTTGCAAGTATGGGGCTGCATTTCTGCAAATGTAGTTGGAGATTTGATCAGGATCAATGGTGCTCTTGATGCTAAGAAACAGCTAGTACAGGGTAATACACTTACACTCCCAAGAGTGGCAATTATAAATCTAGGTCCTATGCGGACTGCCAAACGATGGGAGTGGTATATACAGCACTATGTGTATGTGGAGCTTTCTATATCGTAAAGATGAAATGGACCTTTGGTCGACGGGTGCAGGATCACCTATATTACATTGACGTGGGTCTCCTTTACACACCTATTTGTAAACATGTAGGTCTAAAACACAGCTTTGATCCCACAGTGATCTCCTTCTTTGTTTTGGTAAAGGATCCCTCAAAACCCATGAGGAGGTGACAGTGAGGAACGAGTATGTAGGAGGTACAGTGGGGAAAAGGTGTGTGTGTGTGTGTATAGTGGGGAAGAGGGGTTAAGGGTGGTACAGTGGGGAACAGGTGCATGGGGGGGGGGGGCAGTGGGGAACAGATGTGCAAGGGGGCACAGGGGGACCTGGGAAATAAGAATTGGTAGTACTTAGCGAGTACTTAAAAAAAAATAAAAATAAAAAATAAAAAGTATCGATACAAATACTCTTTTTTAACTAAAAAAAAAAAAGTGGTATATCCTAGTTGTTAAAACTATTTCTTTCCTATTATTACTAAATTTCAGCTTTGTTAGAGGGAGTTGCCTCTTTTTACCCACTTCAGCTCTGGATTTTACCCACTTCCTGGCCAGGCCATTTTTTTGCGATATGGCACTGCATTGCTTTAACTGACAATTGCGACTCTGTACCCAAATAAAAATTGATGTCTCCCCCCCCCCCCCCACACAAATAGAGCTTTCTTTTGGTGGTATTTGATTACCTCTGCGGTTTTTATTTTTTGCGCTATAAACAAAAAAAATAATATTCATTTTGAACTAAAAACAATATTTTATACTTTCTGCTACAAAACCTTCCCAATAACAAAAAATGTTTCTTCATCAGTTTAGGCCAATAAGTATTCTGCTACGTATTCTTGTTAAAAAAAAATCTTAAGCATATATTGATTGGTTTGCGTAAAAGTTATCGAGTCTACAAACTATGGGATAGATTTATGGCATTTTTATTTATTTACTGGTGATGATGGTGATCAGCGATTTTTAGTGTGACTGTGACATTACGGCGGACAAATTGGACACCAAGTGACACTTTTTGGGGACCAGTGACACTAATACAGTGATCAGTGCTAAAAAAAAACACACCGATCACTGTATAAATGACACAGGCAGGGAAGGGGTTAACACCAGGGGCGATCAAAGGGTTAAGTGTGTCCCTGGGAGGTGTTTATTAACTGAGTGGGGGATGGATACGTTGGAAAAAAAGAGAGATTGTGTTTCAGCTTAGCTGAAACACAAGATCTCTCTTTTCCTCCCTGACAGATCAGCGGTTTGCCTTGTTTACATACGGTTTGCTGCTCCATCTCTCCACAGAACGATCGGTGGGTCGCGTCAGCCGCCGGACCCACTGATTGGCTCCTGCTGTGTCAAATCGCAGGAGTGGTGCTCTGGTAGCGTACGCGTGCCCCCTACACTGCGTGCAGTATATATGCGATGGGCGGTCCGGAAGAGGTTAAGCAGCTACCAAACTTTTCTTGTTTTCCTGTTTTCTGTCAGCTCCAAAACAGGTTTTCAGTAGATGAATTAAATTTTCTTAACTTAGTTCAAAACAAAATAAAGGTCAAATAAAATTATGTGGGCTTTAGCCTCCCCCTTATTTTACCCATGATAAATGTATATATATTTTGTTTTGTTATATATTCTTTACAAACTAATATATTTCATCTTTGTATGACTTTTTTTTTTTTTTTTGGCAATTCTAGGTAAACAAATTAGAACAAAGTTGTCTCAAGCCTTTAACCATTGGCTTAACGTGCCAGAAGATAAAACACAGGTATTTTTTATTTTTCTCCAATTATGTAATGTTCTGATTTTTACTTTCCTATTGTATAAAAGCGAAACATATAAAATGGTCATTAACAGTGTGGAGGTTTTATTCAATTTATAGTTGTCTGTAAAATGTTCAGAATTATCTTAAACAATTGTATGAAAAAAATGTTTTCTAATTAAAAATATTAAATGTATTTGCTAAACATAAATGACATTGGGCAGATAACCTCAGGCCATTGCATCGTACTGCATGTAGATGTCCTTCTAAATACCCCTATTTCATGCTCCTCTATATACAATTTAGTTAATCCCCAATGTACAAAATATACTAATAGCTATATCTATAAATAAACAGATTCATAAATAAGTAGCTCCTGAGGAGGGAGGTGTTATGTAGTCCTAACATAATCCCTGTCGGGCAAGTACAGTTGTCGCCATGGGTCAGTAAGTAAGTTAATGGCAGGAAAACCATGTTAAAATTGAAGGAAAAGTACAGGCAAAGCTTGTTTGGCTGTACTTCTCCTATGGATTACAGGAGTGCAGTCCATTCTGCACTCTTGTGAACCGTTTTCAGCAGACAGCGAGCTGAAGCCATCACAGATCTGGTCCAGGCTCAGAAATGATCGTGACCTGGACCAGTACCCGGCTCAACCTCTCAGCCAGCTGCTGAGATCCTGAGACGGCAGCTGCCGCAGTGTAAAGAAAACAACTAATGCAGCCACTACATCTAAGAGCAGGTACACTGCAATCCTTACATTTGTGGGGTTTTAGATATGCTTTAAAGGTAAACCCTCCATATTTTTTTTTTTTTATAAAAATAACAAACATGCCTATACTTTACCTGCTCTGGGCAATTGTTTTGCACAGAGCAGCCCCGATCCTCTTCCTCTGTGGTGTCCCTCCAGCGCTCCAGGCAGGGGCCTCTTCATCGGGCACTTCAGAGCCCCGCTGCTGCGTCCATTGACAGACACAGACAGCAGGACTCTGCCCCCCCGCTCCCATGTCACTGGATTTGATTGACAGCAGCGGGAGCAAATTGGTCTTGCTGCTATCTGTCCAATAAGGAGAGAGACAGCGGCTGGAGCTGCTGTGTTCGTTCACATCGCTGGATTGGATCGGGCTCGGGAAAAAGATGGAATCTTGGTGGAGCTGCAGCACACAAGGTTTTTCCCCCTAATGCATAAGAATGCATTAAGGTGAAAAAACTTTGAGGCTTTACAACCACTTTAAGCAAAAATAGACAAAGTATTTCACAAAAGTGAGTACACCCCTCACATTTTTATTATATCTTTTCATGTGACAAAACTGAAGAAATTACACTTTTCTACAAGGTAAAGTAGTGAGTGTACAGCTTGTACAGTGTAAATTTACTGTTCCCTCAAAACAACTCAACACACAGCCATTAATGTCTAAACAGCTAGCAACAAAAGTGAGTACACCCCTAAGTAAAAATGTCCAAATTTGGCCCATTTAGCCATTTTTCCTCAGTGGTGTCATGTGACGCGTTAGTGTTAAAAGGTCTCAGGAGTGAATGGGGAGCAGGTGTGTTAAATTTGATATCGCTCTCACTCTCTTACTGGTTACTGAAGGTTCAGCATGGCACCTCATAGCAAAGAACTCTGAGGATCTGAAAAAAAGAATTGTTGCTCTACATAAAGATGGCCCAGGTTATAAGAAGATTGCCAAGACCCTGAAACTGAGCTGCAGCACGGTGGCCAAGATAATACAGCGGTTTAACAGAACAGGTTCCACTCAGAACAGGCCTCGCCATGGTCGACCAAAGAAGTTGAGTGCACGTGCCCAGCCTCATATCCAGAGGTTGTCTTTGGGAAATAGACATATGAGTGCTGCCAGCATTGCTGCAGAGGTTGAAGGGGTGGGGGGTCAGTGCTCAGACCATACGCCGCAGACTGCATCAAATTGGTCTGCATGGCTGTCGTCCCAGAAGGAAGCCTCTTCTAAAGATAATGCACAAAAAAGCCTGCAAACAGTTGCTGAAGACAAGCAGACTAAGGACATGGATTACTGGAACCATGTCCTGTAGTCTGATGAGACCAAGATGAACGTGTTTGGTTCAGATGGTGTCAAGCGTATGTGGCGGCAACCAGGTAAGGAGTGGATGGTGTCATGGTCTGGGGCTGCATGAGTGCTGCCGGCACTGGGGAGCTACAGTTTATTGAGGGAACCATGAATGCCAACATGTTCTGTGACATACTGCAGCAGAGCATGATCCCCTCCCTTCGGAGACTGGGCCGCAGTGCAGTATTCCAACATAACAAGCCCAACCACACCTCCAAGACGACCACTGCCTTGCTAAAGAAGCTGCGGGTAAAGGTGATGGACTGGCCAGACCTAAACCCTATTGAGCATCTGGTAAAGTATGTGAGCAGAGGCCAGTATCAATATCTACATGTGTTATGGCACCAACATCCCGTATAGATAAGTGCAAACATTTGGGAGATGTGGGAATTTAAAGGTGCATAACGACAAAATATTGAATCAACAATGTATAAAAGAATATATACAATTTTTATTAAATGAACAATGTCATAAAAGTAGTACATGCAATATAATCATAGCCAAAGATGTATGCAAAACATCCTATAAATGACAATGATTTACTGTAGTCACGTCCATATTTTCTACATGTTTCTCCATATGGCTTCTTCAGGAAAGAACGTGATAGTTCGTTTTATTTAAGTATGAGAACCTGTATTCCGACAACTTTAGTTGTGCAAAAAAAAAACAAAGAAAAATACAGATTAGAGCATCAAATATAAACACATTGTATCTTATTAAACATTTATGGCTGCACTTCATATGAAAGGCAAGAAACCCCAATAGAAAAAAACTCTACCATGATTTGAGTGAGGGAGCCTGAACAGGCCTAAAAATGAATGATGAATGGAATCCAGCAACGTACTGCATCCATGTAACCATAAATCACCAAATATTACCAGGTCACTCGTAGGGAGGGGTGAAATTCTCATGAAAAATTGAGGTGACCTTGGCATTTGCCCCTAGCATCGAGATTAGAACCACTCTGTCCGGGAAGAAGGTTAGAAAGGGCTCTTTTGACCCTAAAGTCTGGATTTCGGAAATTCTCTTCGCCGAAGTGATGGCTACCAGGAAGGCAGTTTTGATAGCAAGTTCTCTGATTGAGAGTGGTTCGTCGAGTTGCGAGAAAAATTCAAGGACTAGTGGGAGGTCCCATTTGGGGAACCTAGGCTTCCTTTGCAGTCTGAGCCTAACTGCTCCCTTTGAAGAAATGCTGAACCAGGGGGTGCCTGGCCCATGACACCCCAATGAAGGCCGAGATCGCTGACACCTGTACACAGAGTGAACTGACAGGCAAGGAGATATCTAGTCCTGACTGCAGGAAGCTTAAGATGTCCTGAACTGCAGGGGCACTACATGAGTTTGATCTGGAGGACATGTGGCTTGTGAATTTAGCCCATATTCTTTCGTACACCCAGTCGGTGCTTCTTCTTCTTGCACTGATGAGTGCGGGAATTACCTCTTCGGGGCACCCTAGTGTCTCCAGTCTTCCCCCTTCAAGAACCTGGCCTTAAGGCGCAGGTGAGCTGGGCAGGGGTATAGTGTCATGCCCTGAAACAGAAGGTCTGGTCTGAGTGGCAAGGGGACCGGTTCCCGAACACTGAAAAACTTTAGGAGGGGAAACCAAGCCTGTTGGGCTAGTAAGGGATTATGGCCATCACCTCCGCTACTTCTGGCTTGAGTTTCCGTAGGAACTGGAGGATAATGGGGGTTGTCAGAAAGGCATAAGCTCTGCGGAACCACCATCGCTCTGTCAGGGCGTCTATCCTGTAGGCCTAAGCTGAAGGTCCCGGAACCTCGAATAGTACCTCGCCAGTTTTTTGTTGCAAGGGGAGGCAAAAAGATCGACTTCTGGGGAGATCTCCAAGGTTAGGATCCATCTGACCACCTCCTCATGGAGAGACCAATCGTCTAAGAGGACTCGAGAGAGGAAGTCTGCCTGGACATTCTGGATCCTGGTTACATATGTTGACCAGGTTCTTCTGAGCCCAGCTCATAATTGGTTCAACCTCTTGAAGAAGGGCTAGGCTTTGAGTACCCCCTTGTCTCCTTATGTAGGCTTCTGCCATTGTGTTATCTAGTCTGAGTAATACAGAGGCCCCTGTTATCAGATGGTGAAACGCCAGAAGTGCTTGGAACGCTGCCCGTAGCTCTAGGATGTTCGACACTGTTCCTCGAGAAGGAAAGTCCCACGAGCCCTGAGCCACCTCTGCCAGACACTGAGCGCCCCAGCCCCTGTTGCTGGCATCAGTCGTTATTGTGACTCATGTGATCGGAAGAAGGAGTGACAGTTGCATAGGTTTTTCCGCTGGAGCCACCAAGGAAGGCAACCCTTCATGGCTGACGTAATGCGATTACGCTGGGCTTTGTTGCCTGAGCATTAATGAAGAAAGCCTTTTTGGAAGGGCCGCATCCTCCACTGTGCCCACTTCACCATTGGTATCGGGGCCACCATGGTGCCGATGATCCTCAAACACTGGAGGGCATGGAGATGAGAATAAGAGAGAGCCGGACAAATCCTTTCTTAAATTATCGCAACCTTCTCCTCGGGTAAGGAGATGGTGCCTCTCACTGTGTTGAAGTGAGCTCCGAGGAACACAAGAGACTGTGACAGTTCCAACTAACTCGGTCTAGGTTCGGGAGCCACACAAATTTTAAGGAGAGTGGATATGACCTGACCCCTGTGTTCTAGGAGTCGATCCTTGTCTTGAGTCAGCAGGAGGTGTTTCTCCAAGTACTGATGGAGACAGATCCCTTTTGGTTCTCAACAGAGCCACAACAGCCAACAAGTCCTTTTGAAAAGACATGTGGAGATGTCGAGAGCCCTGAAGGGAAGGCACGTGAACTGTAAATAAAGCCGGCCTATGGAGAAGCGGAGAAACTGTTGGTAATCTGCTGCCACAGGAACATAAAAATAAGCGTCCTTGAGATCTATGGAGACCAGCCAGTCTCCTGATTGGACCGACAGCTGGATTATGGACAGTGTCTCCATTTTGAACCTTTTTTTTTTTTTATAAAACGGTTCAGGTGGGTCAGATCTATGACTGGCCTCCATGCACCATTCTTCTTTTGGACCATAAAGAGAGGAGAGTAAATTCCCATGCCTCGCTGGTTGTCTGAGACAGGGATAGCAGCATCTTGTTCCGATAAAGATTCTTCGTAGGCTAATAGAATCAGACTTTTTTCTTCTGAGGCCAGAAGAGAGTCTGGGAGCGCTGCTGAAGGCCCAGGCATGGCCTGAAGAGTCCATCTTGACAGTCCAGAAGTCTTGGATTGAGGCCTCCCAGACGTGCCAAAGCAGAGAAGGCGAGCCCCCACTTGGCCTGTCTGAGCGGGCCCAATCTCAAAAGGACTTGGTCGGTTCCCTCTCTCCTGTCAAACCGCTCTTGGCAGATTTCTTGAAGGATGACTGCCTTGACTTCCAAGATTTGGAGAATTCACGGCCCGGCTTGTAACTACGTGCTTCCCTGGTACGTTTCTGGTTCTGTTTCCTTGGGAATGCTCTTCTCTGGCCTTGCAAATGCCGGTCCTGAGGGAGGAACCCCGACTTGCCCCCGGTGGCCCGGGTTATGGCGTTTATCCAATCTGTTGCCAAAAGGGAAGACCCTTCAAAAGGAATTTGGCACCATACCTGTTTAGATGCTGGGTCAGCCAGCCAAGGGCGGAGCCACAGGGCACGCTTGGCGGTGACGGCTGAAAGCTTAACCCGGGCCACCAGACAAATGATATCAATAGAGGCCTCCCCCAGAAAGGCAGATGCTAATCTCAGCTCCTGGATGGGCGAACTCCTGGCCAGTTCTTTCGAGATGTTCCGTGTTTTGTCCACATTATCTGTCCAGATTTCCATGGCTTTTAACATTGCAGCCAGAGCTAAAGCTGGCTTGCAGGCCCCACCTGCTGTAAGGTAAAACCTTTTGAGGTCCGAATCGATCCATCTATCCAAGGCGTCCCTAAAAGAGAGCATATCTTTCAAGTGAAGGGTCACATTTTTAACCAGCCTCATTACAGCTGCATCCACCAGCGGAGCCGACTCCAAATGCTTGACCTCTTCCTCTTTCAAGGAATGAAGCCTCAGTACTTTTGACAGCATAGAGTTCTTCTTCTCCACCTGGCCCCACTCGTCTGTGATGACTTTGCCTAGTTCAGTAATGCCACGTACACACGGGCGGATTTTTCGGCATCAAAGTTCCGACAGACCTCTGAACGGACTTGCCTACACACGATCACACCAAAGTCCGATGGATTCGTGCATGATGATGTATGACCGGACTAAAATAAGGAAGTTGATAGCCAGTAGCCAATAGCTGCCCTAGCGTCGGTTTTCGTCTGTCGGACTAGCATACAGACGAGCGGATTTTTCGCCCGGACACGAGTCCGTCGGAAAGATTTGAAACATGTTCCAAATCTAAAGTCCCTTAAATAAAATGTAAAAAATGGTGCAGCGCTGAGTAAACTGAACTAAACATCAAGGGATATTAAATGCAGTTGAAAGAGTAAATCCTCATACAACATAAAATAGAAGCATTTTTGATCAAAAAGTCCAGAAAGTCCGTTAAAATCTTTTTTTAAGAAAGTCTGTTAAAATCTTTTTTTAAGAAATTCCACCAAGTGATCGTGATATCATGCTGATATGGGTGACTGATGTGCCCTTCACCGGTATCTGAAATAGCCTCTCACCTGACGATCGGGACCCTTTAATTACAGAGGGTCATGCAAGCCTTCCCTTACGGGTCATATAAGTGGATGGTATTCAGAACAACATATAGTGCTCTCCGTTTGCAAAACAATTTTTTAAAATGCTAATAAATACACTTACATAGCTAGCACTTCTCAAGTGCCAGTAAAACAGCAACAAGCGGTGGTGTGTAAACACAGAAGGAATAGAGCATGCGCGGTGGCCGCGGGTGACGTCACGACGTCTCGTTCTGTCTGAACGCGTTGCGTCCCAGTGGGCGGGGACTTCTTCAGCAGATGACCAGGTCATCTGTTGAAGTCCCCGCCCACTGGGACGCAACGCGTCCAGACAGAACGAGACGTTCTGTTTTACTGTTTACTGTTTACTGTTGCTGTTTTACTGGCACTTGAGAAGTGCTAGCTATGTAAGTGTATTTATTAGCATTTTAATAAATTGTTTTGCAAATGGAGAGCACTATATGTTGTTACTCTTTCATTATATACATCATTGGAACATCTGGAATTTTCCACCCGGTGTGTGACGGAGCTCTTGGTCCCTGATTCTGAATACCATCCACTTATATGACCCGTAAGGGAAGGCTTGCATGACCCTCTGTAATTAAAGGGTCCTGATTGTCAGGTGAGAGGCTATTTCAGATACCGGTGAAGGGCACATCAGTCACCCATATCAGCATGACATCACGATCACTTGGTGGAATTTCTTAAAAAAAGATTTTAACGGACTTTCTTAAAAAAAGATTTTAACGGACTTTCTGGACTTTTTGATTTGCATCAAAAATGCTTCTATTTTATGTTGTATGAGGATTTACTCTTTCAACTGCATTTAATATCCCTTGATGTTTAGTTCAGTTTACTCAGCGCTGCACCATTTTTTACATTTTATTTAAGGGATTTGATTGATTGACCCTGGTGTTCAGCTGCTTATTGTCATACACGCGCTGATTTCTTTCCTATTCCAAATCTAAAGTCCGTCTGATTTCTGACCAAAAAAGTCCGCTGCAGGTCCGATGAAGCCCACACACGGTCGGATTGTCCGACGGATTTGTCGCGTCGGACCAGTCCGGACGAAAAGTCCGCCCGTGTGTACACGGCATTAGAAACGGAAAGTTGACACGTTCCTTCTTCAATTGTTTGAAGTACTTCCTTTACGTGGAAGGGGTGGCCACTGGCTCTTCCCAATTTAAAGCTTCTCTGATGGCTTTAACCAAGGGAGACAGCAGAGCGACGTCAAACTCCACACAGGAATATAAAACTTCTTTGATAAATAAAACGGAATAGTTATAAAAGAACAATACGTAACAGGGGCTGTGGTGTCCCAGATACAAACAATACCCTTAATAGATAATAATAAAGTGCAACGGGCTCCTAAACATAAAGAATGTGCCTTAATATCAATTTATCAAATACCCATGTGTACGTGGAGAGATATGCCTCAAAAATACAGTATATAACATGCAACCAGTATCCCTGGCAGAAAAAGCAATAAAGTGCAATAGTGCTTCTAGACAGATATGTAAATGTGCCTTAACCTCAAATAAATCAACTTCCATATGAGTATATAAAAAAGGGATAAGTTATGCCCGCAAGTGGATGTACAATTGTGGCAATCAAAATAGTATTGGCAAATCAAGTGGACAATTATAGCATGGAAAAATAAAAAAATCCCCAACAAGTGTGCATAAAATTGAAAATAAAATGTATATAAAAAAGGGTGAAACATAAATGTTCAAGTTCCAAGTCCCAAAAATGTGTCCTTATGGTGGAAAAAAACGCCTCGGATGACGTCTTGATGACGAAACGCGTAAGGCGTGGCCTTGTGACACGCACACGTCGCTTTCTCTTTGTGTTTGTTCCGGTTTCCAGCTGTGGGCGGTGGAACGCACGCCATACCTCGCCGCTCAACAGCTGAGTTCCGGGATCTGGAGCACTGTCAGCTCCGGTACTTTTCAGATTGATTTTATACTTTTTTACCACGTTTGTTAAGGACTTTTAATAAAATTGCATTTTTGTGGAGTTACGCTATGAAGCTTCCTTCTTCCCCACTTTATATGGATGTCTGGTATTGGGGATATCACTAAGGATACTATACCCCTGGACGGAGGAGCGCTCCTTGGACTCGCCACCGCGGGATTTTTCCACACATGCCTTTACCCCTGCAGGGGTGAGGTAGTCCGGTGAGTGCAAGCACGAGTGGGGGTGTAACGGAGGACGGGGACTACACCAGTTAAAACGGAGATCACGTTTTTTTCCACCATAAGGACACATTTTTGGGACTTGGAACTTGAACATTTATGTTTCACCCTTTTTTATATACATTTTATTTTCAATTTTATGCACACTTGTTGGGGATTTTTTCATTTTTCCATGCTATAATTGTCCACTTGATTTGCCAATACTATTTTGATTGCCACAATTGTACATCCACTTGCGGGCATAACTTATCCCTTTTTTATATACTCATATGGAAGTTGATTTATTTGAGGTTAAGGCACATTTACATATCTGTCTAGAAGCACTATTGCACTTTATTGCTTTTTCTGCCAGGGATACTGGTTGCATGTTATATACTGTATTTTTGAGGCATATCTCTCCACGTACACATGGGTATTTGATGAATTGATATTAAGGCACATTCTTTATGTTTAGGAGCCCGTTGCACTTTATTATTATCTATTAAGGGTATTGTTTGTATTTGGGACACCACAGCCCCTGTTACGTATTGTTCTTTTATAATTATTCCGTTTTATTTATCAAAGAAGTTTTATATTCCTCTATGCACATATAGCTGGACAGCGCCAATTCCCCTGCTTAGAATATTATCCATTTTTAGATATCACCTCGGTGATATTCATTCATTAGGGGGGCAGCAGTCTCTTTTTCTTCTTATTCCTAAGCGCGGAATTACTGTCATATATAAACTCCACACAGGGATCTTCCCCTTCTGAGTCACAATCCAGGTGAGCAGCTGATGGGTGGCTTGGCAGAGAGGACTCCCATGTGTACTGAACTTGTGTCTCTCTAACTGGTGAGCGTAGCGGCTCTGCAGGATCGTGGGTCTGGCTAGTTTCGATCCCTCTCAGACTCCTTAACGACCCTTTCGACCAGGGATTTTAGCTGCTGGTCCATACCACCTCTTTCGCCTACTGCTTTGGCATAACAGAGGTCACATAGGGATTTTCCCACAGGTACTTGGGACCTACACCCCCAGCAGACACATTCAGCTGAGCGGCTGGAGTGAGCCGTGGAAGGGCGAGACATATCCTTGCTACGGTTCCTCGATCTTGAGGGTGAACCGTGGTGCCTAGATCTGGAAGAGGAGTGCCGGCGATAAGATTGCGAGAGCTGCGCTGTTGTAAGGACCTAGAAGGGCTGACAGAAAAGAGATACAGAGAACACAACAGTGTTAGGGGAAACGGCGGTCATGATGACCTCCAGCAACCCCCCCCCCCCCACCGCCAGCTGGTAACATCCGGAGGGGACACCCCTCTATGTACCTGCTGCGAGAGAGCTGGTCACAGATAGGCGGTGATGAATCCATGGTCCTGGAGGTTTCCATCAGAGCTGGAAAGAAGCAGCTTTGTCGGCACAAAGGACAGATTATAGGCTGCATCACTGTACCACTTACCAGGTACAGAAGGACAGGGGCTAGAGGAAGTTGCTGCTATAATCCCGCAAGCATTCCCAAAGCTTGTAGGCTTTTCCCCCGTTTGAAAAGGGCGCCCCTGTGATGGCAGCGCCTCGCCGGCTGCGACACTAGTGCACATGCGTGATTGCCGCACTTTGACGACAACACGTATGCGTGTGCCAAGCCTTGTTACCGTACTCGTGCATGCGCAGAACGCCTGCGGGGCAAAGCAGGAATTAAACGCGGCTGGAATGTAGTAGGAACCAGCGGCTATGCCTGTCGGCCACGTTGCACTCGGCAGACGTGTGGGGAAATAACCAAGTAAAGGAAGCAGACAAAGGCACAAAAACTGCTCCCAAATAACAAGGAAAGGTCTCACCGCTACCACCACGATTGTCTCCTAGGCCGAGGTAAGATGAATAAGGGGGACTTAGAGGGCGATAGGGCCACCCGCTAGAAGCTGGGTTATCTGACCAATGCACAGCTTGCCTGCCAGTGGCTAGGCCTTTAGCTTCTTCCTGCGCCTCTTCCTTGTGCCCACTCCTTACCCTGCTAGTAGCTAGGGCTTATCGGAGTATTGCAACTCTTCTTCCCCAGGGTCACAGCTCGGCCAATCCTGATCATGGGAGGAAAATCTTTGGGTAGGAAGACCATCAACTAGGTCCTTTGGAGGAGGACAATAAAAGAACATGGCTGCTGGCTGGGAGCATAGATTTATGGGAGTAGAGTCCTATAGTGTAGTAGTGGAGGCGGGACTAAACCCACGCGTTGCTGCCATGGAGTCTGTAAGGAAAAAGGCAATTTTTTTCTTAAATATCTTTGGTGTCCTTTTATGAAAGTGAGGTAAAATACCTCGATTCAGTTCTCAGGCATTCTCAGAGGAGATCGCTCTCCTCTGAGTGCCTGTTTATGAAAGTGTGTAGATCGCTTCTCATGTTGAGTTGAGGAGCGATCTACAAATGCCAGGAACTCCTGAGAAACGGCTCCTCTCACTGTAATCTCGCGTGATGTAGCGGGATTACAGTATGAGGAACCATAAAATACAAAAGTTTAACACAATTCAGCACACATTATTCCCCAACATATTAATAAAAAAATAAAAAAGTTAAATTCCCCCTACACAATATACATTAACCTAATTATAAAAAAACATTTTTTTTATCAATATTTAAAGATCATACATGTTCCTATTTAAATGTGAATGGTGTATAGTAAATGAATGTAATGCAGCTATACACCATTCATATAAATGCAAAATACATTTATAATCATTAAAAAAATAATTTTAATAAAGTATACAAGTATAAATATTTATTAATAAATTAAAATAAAATATATTTCATAATTGATAAACATAAAAATTGATAAACTGGTGCAATGCGAGAACACTGCGAATCCACTGCGGGTTCCTGCATCGCACCGACTCGCATGTCAGTTCACACTGCCATATGCGAATCGCTGGGGAGTATCAATACATTGTTAACGACACCCCCAGTTCAGCTTGCATATCGCACTGCGAACTGACAGTCCGGACATGAATCGGATCGCATATGTGTGAACACACATGCGATCCGATTCTGGTCCGAACAGAAAAAAGGGTCCTGTGCGTGTTTGCACCGAATGCGGTGCGATATCAGCCATACTATCTGTACAGCTGATATCGCACCGCACAGACATTGCATGTAATGTGAATGGCAGTGTGCTGCGAATAACATGCGAATAACATGCGATGCCTGTGATGCGAATAACATGCGATGCCTGTGATGCAAGTGTGAACTGGGCCTAAAAGTTAACAACCCCCCCCAAATCAGTTCGCATATCGCAGTGCGATCTGCAAACTCGCACAGTAATTGAATCGCATGGGTGTGAACACCCATGCGATCCGATTCTGCTGTGGACCAAAAAAAGGGTCCTGTAAGAGTTTGGTCCGAGGGCAATGCAAATTTAGCAATACTATCTGTATGGCTGAAATCGCATCACACAGAGATCGGATGTGATTTTGCACTGCAGTGCGGTGCGAATCACATCCGATCTTGGACACCGCAGCAGTGGGAACTGGCCCTAAACCATATTGCATTTGCACCAAAATGGTACAGGACCCTTTATTTGGTCCGCACTGGAATCTGATCGCATGGGTGTGAACACCCATGCGATCCGATTCCTGCACCATTACATAGTTCGCACTGCGATCTGTGAAATGATCTGGGGGTGTCATTAACTTTACATTGACACCCGCAGTGGTGCGCAGATGTCAATGTAGGTGCGATGTGAAAACCCGCACAGGAATCACGCTGGTTCACGCATCGCACAAGTGTGAACCCAGCCAGAGACGTGAACATCTAAAAAAATATATATATATATATCTATATCTATATATAGCTATATATATAGCTATATATATATATATGTGTATATATATATATATATATATGTGTGTATATATATATATATATATATATATATATATATATATATATATATATATATATACATATACACATACATACACATTATATATACATATATATATATATATATATATATATATATATATATGTGTATATATATATATATATATATACATATACATATATACATACATACACATTATATATACATATACACACTATAAATTCCTATCCTGCTGGTTTTGGGGTGTGTAATGGTAGGGAAGATGTGCTCTGACTGTTTAGTGAAAGAAAGAAGTCAAAAGACTTCTTGCTTTCTCCAGAATATCAGCCAGTTTCAGGCTTCTCACTCTGATTCTCCACTTCTGAAATGGTGAATCAGAAAGTGAGAATTCTGTCACAGATCGCCAGTGAGGTGCCGAGATCGCACCTTCATAAACTGGCCGTTTCTGTGAATACTCACTGTGCTGAGATAATCAGCGGAGAACATGTTCTCCACTGATTATCTCAGTTTCATAAACTGGTAATGAGCTGAGATCAGCGGTGAGACTCGGGATCGCCGCTGATCTCAGTTTCATAAAAGGACACCTTTATGCAGTGGTAAATATGAATAACCAACTATATGGTTAGGAAGCAAAATCTCTAATACACTCTGAGAATAACAGACAGAAGAGAAATACTGCATATATACTATTAGAGGTTGAATCTGGTAAATATCAGACTCAGATCAAATTTTTTATTCAAAGAAAAAAAAATTAAAGACTGTTTTGCCGATTTTTCAGCCAGAACTGTAATGTATTTATGCTGGCCATACAAAAGCAATGCCTTTCTTAAAAAAAAAAACAATTTTGAGCACGTTTGTTCAATTTTCTAATCGTTATTGGGGTCAAATCGACGTTCGTTTTTGACCACAGTGATGGGAAAATTCGAAGGAACAGAATAGAAAATTTCTTGGTCAAAGGAATTTTCAGAGTATGTGGTTAAATTCATAAGTTATATTCATTTTAAAGATTACATTTTTTCATTCGGCGAATGTACAAAGATTTTTCGTATGAATATTCTCGTCTGAAAATCAATACGTGTATGGCCAGCATAAGGCTCGGTTCACACCTATGCAGTTTGCTTTTGATCCATTTCTGCAGTGCTTTTTGCTGTGTTTAGCATTTTTGCACATGCGATTTGCGTTTTGCATTTTTTATCCTTTTTTTATCCCATTTGTTGTTGGACAGATTAAAAACCGCAAATTGCTGCAAAAACGCACTACAGGCTTTTCTGCAGCTTCTCAATTGCAGTTTATCGAACCAAAAAAAGCACAGTTTTGCGTTTGAGGAAAGTCCTTGACCTTTTCCAAATATGCAGTGGCTGAAAAAAGCATAGATGTGAACGTGTTCCATAGGTAACCATGTTGAATGAACTATAGTGCATTTCTGCAAAAAGCACCAAAAAGTGCATAGGTGTGAACCAGGCCTAAGACGTTTAGTAGCAGCAGCAGCATGTTTTTTTTTGTATCACCTGTCATAATGGGGTTAAAAAAAAGTTAAATTAACCCTTTATAGTACAAAAAGAGCAGATAATCGCTACTATAAGAGGTTCATTTATACTGTGAAACAGTGAGAGTAATAATATATATTATTTACATAGTTACATAGTAGGTGAGGTTGAAAAAAGACATAAGTCCATCAAGTCCAACCTATGTGTGATTATGTGTCAGTTATATATATAATTAAATACACCCAGAAGTAGGATATATGGGCATTATAACTAGGAGTCAGACAGGAAGCTATTAGAAGGGTAGAAGAGAGATATAAATCTTTTATATTAAATTGGTACTAAATGCTGGGACTTTTTTTTTATAGATATGGTCATTTTAAATATAATGCATAATACTGGTAAAAGTTTACTTTAAATGTAATTGTAATGCCTTAAATTACCTCCAGTCTATCAGCCTCCAGCTTCTCTGGGTTCAGATGCTTATCTTCCCTGCACAGTCTTTAACCACTTCACACACGGCCTATAGAAGAATGACGGCCGGGTGGTGGTTCTGTTATCCTGACGTCTTTCAGGATAACATGTCGGCGATCTGTGGTGCTGTGTGTCACTCTGACACACCGCATCTCCGATCATGGGAAGGAGCCTCTGACGGAAGCTCCTTACCACATGATGAGCTGTGACCAATCGCAGCTGATCACAGTGTGAACCAGGAAGTGCTGGTAAACGGCTTTCCTCTGTTCACACTGACAGGGAGAGCCGATCGGTGACTCTCCCTGCCAGAGGGGGGGTCAGCGCTGATAATCAGCACATTGATTATCAGCGCAGCCCCCATGAGAGGTGCCCATCAGCTGCAAGTCTGTGCCCCATCAGTAACGCCGGTCAGTGCCCATAAATGTGCCAATCAGTGCCCCATCAGTAATGTCTATCAGTGCCCTTCGAATGCCAATCAGTAATGCCTGTCAGTAGCTCCTCATCAGTGCCCATCAGTGCCGCCTATCGGTGCCCATCAGCGCTGCATATCAGTGCCGCCTATTGGTGCCCATCAATTCTAAATATCAGTGCCACCTCATCAGTGCCCATTAGACCCCTTTCACACTGAGGCGCTTTACAGGTGCTATAGCACTAAAAATGGCGCCTGTAAATAGCTGCTCCTGTCTCTCCAGTATGAATGCTGGAGTGCTTTCACACTGGAGCGGTGCGCTTGCAGGACGTTAAAAAAACTCCTGTAAAGAGCATCTTTGGAACGGTGAAAGAGCGGTGTATACACTGCTCGTTCACCGCTCCTGCCCATTGATCTGATTGGGCACCGCTGCAGAACCGCCGGCAAAGCGCCGCTACACAAATAATGCAGCTCTATATCCCTTTAAATATTTATGTGTAAGTTTTTTTTGTTTTTAACGACTTGCCGTCCGTATCAAGCAGATATACTGCGGCACAATGGCTCTCCTGGGCGAAATCCCATACAGGTATGTCCTACCTGTTTTCAGCCACAAGAGGCGGGGGGCCCGATGCGCATGGCCGTGTGCACAACGCAAGCACGGGGATTTGCGTGTGTAAACACGCAATTCCCTGTGCTGTCAGAGGAGAGGAGCCATATCATTTCTTCCTACGAAGTAGGAAAAGCGTTATGGCTCCTCTCCTAGTCACTTACATCCCCACACAGTTAGAACATGCTGAGGGAACACACATTTAACCCCTTGATTGCCCCCTTGTGTTAACTTGACAGTGACATTTACACAGTAATCAGTGCATTTTTATAGCATGATCACTGTATAAATGCCAATGGTCCCAAAAAAGTGTGAAAAGTCTCCGATCTGTCCGTCGCAATGTCACACTACCGCAGATCACACCATTACTAGTAAAAAAAAAAATAATAATTAAAAATCTTAATCGGTTAAATACAATGGGTGTATGTATGAATTTGATTTGGCATACATTTCTTGCAATCCCCTATACAGCAGCACTTGGATGTGATAAGGGAGGAATAGGACAGGGAGCTAGGCAGGTGTGCTGCATGCAAATGTGTTGACAAGAATCATGCTAATGGGTTAGCAGAGCAGAGTCATCCGAGGGGTGATCTAATCAGCCTGCTGACACTGTCCATTCTGGAGACTGACAATACACAGAGGATATAATTGTGTTTTTTGATTGTAAGTTGTATTTTACTGGTTATGCTGTATAAATCTCAAAAATAGATGGACAGAAATACAAACCCGTTGGCAGACATACACAACACCTATGATGTATTTCATCTGTATATTTAGTTTTTTTTCCTGGATTTCAGCTTTAATACCATCAATAAACACTACAACTGTAACAACTGAATTAACAAGATACCGAAGACTTTTATTGTAATCCAACAAATTACATCAGAGATTCATAGGAAAGTCTGAAAGTTAAGTTTTCTCAAATTTGAGTTTAGAACATACCTGATCCTACCAGAAATACAGTGTCCTTGTTACTTTCTGTGAGTTGAACCACTAATCTCCCATTCCCTGATTATTGGAGATGAACAAAGCATTTGTAGTCCAGTCTGGCTGACAACCTCCAGTGAGTCTTATATTGTAAGCACCAGCTGGCATTAAAGGATAAGTTCACCTTTGTTTAAAAATAAATGCACATCTTTTTGTCAGGTAAAAAAATATGTATTCATAATTTTTTGCAAAGCATTGCACCCGCAATGCACCTACATTGCTTAGCAGATAGAAGGTGCAATGCAGGACCCCTGCAGACTGTCAGTGTAAGCTGTCTACTCGTATGGGTAGGCATTTACACAATGACAGGAAGCATCAATGAGCTACCTAGAGTGCTCCACAGTGCTCTGGTAGTTCATTGAGAACTAAAAGCCAACAACCACAAAGGTTGTCAGTATTTATAGTTCTCCCATCCACAGAACTCTGAGCCCTGCACGGCCGTGTTTTTTTTCAAAATTGTGACAGTGGGTGCGGGGAGAAGATCCCCTGCTGGCTGTCACAATGGGGAATCGGAGGGGGGGGGCTGCTGCAACAGTTACATATTACAACTTGAATACGGATGTCACATGTTACAAAAGTTGAACCTTCTCATTTAGGAGACCAAGCGTTTTAATCTGATCAGATCCCGGGCTACAGAATGTTCATCAAGTGTTCCAGTGTCACAAAGAATAGTAAAATGCTCTTGCCTTACAAAAAAAGGTACAAAATCGGGCTAGATCAGGTCTGTTACAACCCCCATGTTCACAAACCTTACTTAACGTGACTTAACCACTTGCTGGTCGCAATACGTATATATACGTAAGTGGTTTACCAGAAGATAACAGCCATAACCCTGGTATCTTTTTTATTTTTTTATTTTTTGCAACCGTGGGCCAGCTTTCTCATTAAACTGTTTTTGAGAGGCTCATGAGCCGCTGGGTTGGTTTCCCCCTCCCAGTGCTCGTCAGTGTCTCTAGGGCTTACAGTTTCCGCTGGTTCACCAGAAAATGATCCAACGGTGCGTCTGGCTGCTCCCATAGGCGATCGAAGAGTAGATTCTCTTTGATCGACTCTCTGGCCTTGGAGGACCAGAGCGACATCATGACGTCACTTCCCTAGGCTGGAAGTGAATAATTATGATTTTATTTATTTATTAAAGGTAAAGAAGAGATTTCTGGTCTTTTTGACCCCAGATCTCTCCATAAAGAGGTTCCTTATTTCTGTTACAAGAAATTTTTACATTCCTTTGTAATAGACATAAAAGTGATTAAAAAAAGAAAAATGAAAGGGACCGTGTAAAAATAAAAAGTAAAATAAATAAGAAAAAAAATATGTAAAGCGTCCCCATCCCTCCGTGCTCACGTTTAGAAGCGACTGCATACGTAAGTTGCACACACATGTAAACAAAATTCGCACCACACATGTGAGGTATCCCTGCCAATGTTAGAGCGAGAGCAATAATTCTAGAGCAGGGGTAGGCAACCTAGAGCCCTCCAGCTGTTGTGGAACTACATTTCCCATGAGGCATTGCAAAGCTGGCAGTTATAATTACTCCCAGGGGCATGATGGGGCTTGTAGTTCTGCAACAACTGGAGGGCCCCAGGTTGCCTACCCCTGTTCGAGAGCTTGACCTCCTCTGTAACTCTAAACAGGTATCCTGTAAAGGCATTTAAAGATTGGAGATTTTTAACCACTACAGCCCCGGAAGTATTTACCCAACCAGAGAACTTTTTGCGATTCAGCACTGCGTCACTATAACTGACAATTGCACGGTCATGTGACGTGGCTCCCAAACAAAATTGACGTCCTTTTTTTCCCACAAATAGAGCTTTCTTTTGGTGGTATTTGATCACCTCTGCGTTTTTTTTGGGTTTTTTTTGCGCTATAAACAAAAACAATTTTGAAAAAAAAAACGCATTATTTTTTATATATAATATGTATCCGCAAAAAAAATATATAAAAAAACATTTTTTTCCTCAGTTTAGGCCGATATGTATTCTTTCACATGTTTTTGGTAAAAAAAAAATCGCAATAAGCGTTTATTGATTGGTTTGCACAAAAGTTATAGCGTCTACAAAATGGGGGATAGTTTTATGGCATTTTTATTGATAATTTGTTTTTACTAGTAATGGTGGCGATCAGCGATTTTTATCATGACTGCGACATGGCGGACACATCGGACAATTTTGACCCATTTTTGAGACCATTGGCATTAATACAGCGATCAATGCTATAAAATTGCATTGATTACTGTAAAAATGTCACCGGCAGTGTAGGGGTTAACCACTAGGTGGCGCTGTAGGGGTTAAGTGTGTCCTAGGGAGTGATTCTAACCGTGGGGGCGAGGGGCTGTGTTTGACACATCACAGATCACCACTCCCGATTACAGGGAGCATGATCAGTGTCAGTTTGATTAGACAGAACAGGGAGATGCTTGTTTACATTAGTATCTCCCCGTTCTTCCTCACCGTGAGACGATCGCGGGTATGCCCGGGGACATAGAGTCTGCGGGACCTGCGATCACGGTCACAGAGCTGCCGGCGGGCGCGCGCATACCGCCTCTTAAAGGTCTATGTACTGGTATGTTAATCTGCCCGTACATGCCCTTCTGCCACAGCATATCTGCGCGAGGCGATCGGGAAGCGGTTAAGTACTGTTGTTTGTCATCATTCCACGTGTGTGCAATTTTAAAGTGTGACATGTTGGGTATCTATTTACCATCATCTTTCACATTATACAAAAAAAGTAGGGTAAGGGTTTTTTTTTCCAAAAAAAATGCATTTGCCAAACCGCTGCGCAAATACCATGTGACATAAAAAAATTGTAACAATTGCCATTTTATTCCCTAGGGTCTCTGCTAAAAAAAAGTATAATATTAGGGGGTTATAAGTAATTTTTTAGCAAAAAATAATGATTTAAACTTGTAAAAAAATAAAGTGTCATAGAAGCCTGGTCGGCAATTGGTTAGTGTAATTTTGCACTAACAATTTACAGATTATTTTTTTCTGTGTGGCATGGCAAAAAAAAATGTTACATCCTTTTAGCTAGAATATTTTCTTTATTTTATTTTGGTTTATATTATTTGAGATTCACAAGTTACATAAAAGATGTACAGCCGTGGCCAAAAGTTTTGAGAATGACACAAATATTAATTTTCACAAAGTCTGCTGACTCCGTTTCTATGATGGCAAATTTCATATACTCCAGAATGTTATAAAGAGTGATCAGATGAAATGCAATGAATTGCAAAGTCCCTCTTTGCCATGATAATGAACTTGATGCGGAGTTCCACCCAAAAATGGAACTTCCGCTTTAAGTACTGGTGACCACATTTGGCATGTCATTTTTTTGGGGGAGGAGAGGGTATCCTGTTTTTACAGGCACCCAGCTCCCACTTCCTCCCCTGGCTCCGTGGCTACCGGAAGGAAGACCACCTCTCCCCCTCCCTCCCTGCAATCTTCTGGGACACGTCACAGGTTCCAGAAGATTTCCCAGCCATTCGCAGCGTGGCTCGCTAATGCGCAGTGCGCGCCCGGCTGTGAAGCCACAGCCAGGCGCCCACCGTTAGGATGCCTGCGCCTCAGGGAGGAGGGGGAGAGGAGCGAGGCTTCCTGTACCCGCATCGCTGGACCGTGGGACAGGTGAGTGTCTGATTATTAAAAGTCAGCAGCTACACTTTTTGTAGCTGCTGACTTTTAAATGGGTGGAACTCTGCTTTGATCCCCCCAAAAAAACATTTTCACTGCATTTCAGCTCTGCCACAAAAGGACCAGCTGACATCATATGATTCTCTCGTTAGCACAAGTGTCAGTGTTGACCAGGACAAGGCTGAAAATCACTCTGTAATGCTGATTGAGTTAGAATAACAGACTGGAAGCTTTAAAAAAGAGGGTGGTGCTTAAAATCATTGTTCCTCCTCTATTAACCAAGGTTACATGTAAGGAAACACTTTCAGTCATCATTGCTTTGCACAAAAAGGGATTCACAGGCAAGGATATTGCTGCTACTAAGATTGCACCTAAATGAGCCATTTATCGGATCATCAAGAACTTCAAGGAGAGAGGTTCAATTGTTGTGAAAAAGGCTCCCCAAGAAAGTCCAGCAAGTGCCAGGACGGTCTCCTACAGTTGATTCTGCTATGAGATAGGGGCACCACCAGTGCAGAGCTTGCTCAGGAATGGCAGCAGGCAGGTGTGAGTGCATCTGCACACACAGTGAGACGAAGACTTTGAGGATGGCCTGGTGTCAAGAAGAAAAGCAAAGAAGTCGCTTCTCTCCATGAAAAACATCAGGGACAGACTAATATTCTACAAAAGTTACAGGGATTAGACTGCTGAGGACTGGGGTAAAGTAATTTCCTGGTGCCTCCATGGCAGCATACCTGTGATGAGCTCCGCCCCAGACTCCTCCCCTCAGGATAGTGAATATATTAAAAAAGTGACAACTATACCCCCCCGATAGCATTCTCCTTTTTTTCCCTCATACCTGATGGATAGTGTTAGTGTGTGTCTTTTCCTCTGCCATGTGCAGCTTCCGTCTGGGTTCAAGCCTCTCCCAGATGCGGTCCCCTTCCTTGGCCTGATAAAAGCACTGATAAGAGGGAAGCCCCCTCTGAGGGTTTTTTGGGGCAGCAGCGGTTTCCAAATTTGGAACAATAGTCCTGCAGGTTGTGCTTGGCTGATATCCTCTGTGTGGGCAGATAAGGGCTTCCTTTCCTATAGTCCTATAGCCTTAGTTTTAGTGTTTTGTATCTGTGCATTTATTTTTATTTTTCTTTCCCTGTACACCTGTCCTCTCTCACCAGGTTCTTCTTTTTTTCTTTTTTTTTTCTTTATTGTAAATTTTCTTAGACAGTACAAAACAGGGCAATTGGGGCATACCCCGGCCAACCGGTGCACATGTGCATAGCATAGTACTACTAACAGATTATCTAAAAGCAACATAACTAAACGCAACACAATCACTGCTCAGGTAACACGTGGTAGGATTTTGATATGAGATATTGTTTCTTGTGGGGCTGTCTCTCGGTTTTAGTTATTGGCCTTGGACTCTATAGGGACATTTGAGAATAAATGTATAATTACTGTGGTCGTTTTGATTTTTGAGCTAGCTTTTCCGACTATCCATCTGGGATCTAGGCCTCAGCGCTCAGCAAAGCTAGGCAGATATAGAGGAGATCTATCTGGTTTGATCCCCTGGGGGCTGATCATCTGTTGTGGAATATGAGTCTGTTTACAAATGCCAGACCTTGTCATATTTTTTGGGGCATCCTCGGGACAGATATATTGCTTTATAGAGGGGTATCATTGCGTTAACTGCTTCCATGAGGACAATGTGGGGGGAGTGGTTGACTTCCACTTTAGTACTATGGCTTTTCTCACATAGAAGAGGATACCTATTTGGGTGCGTGTTGCTTTGACAAATGCCTGATGTTCCACCAGGCCAAGGAGGCAGATACTAATTGTCAGGGGAATAGGAATAGTAGTCAAACTATGAATGAATTGAGTTACCTCCCACCAATAGTCCTGAATTTGTGGGCAATCCCAGAATATATGCGTGAAATCTGCAGGTGTACCAGAGCATCTCCAGCAGCTGGCCAACACGGCTTCGAGGCACTGGGGCGTATAGTAGATCCTGTGTAGGTTTTTCAATTGGATTAGTTTATCCCTAGTAGCAACCAGCGGCTGGAGTGGATAGTCCCACATGTCTTCCCAGTCCTCGCTGTCCAGTCCCTGCACCTCCGCCCGCCACAGACCACGCAGACCATCCAGTCCGACCTGGATGGATGGTAGAAGTGCTCAGTAAATCTGGGATAATGGTTTTAGGGGATCAGCATCTTCTAGAAGGCTCTCCATGTCATCATATTCCAGCCGAAGCTGAACTGTTTTGAATTGTCAAAGGCATGGCGGAGCTGCAGGAACCTGAAAAAGAAAGAGTTCGGAAGTTGGAATTTATTTTTCAGCCTATCAAATGTAAATAACCCTGACCCATCACAGATATCCCTCAAATACTTGATGCCCTTACTGGCCCACCCCGGGTCCTGCAGAGAGTGGAATTCTTTCAGTCTTGGGTTACACCAAAGCGGTGTGTTAGGGGACCATTTGGCCAAATCCAAATTAGGTTTAATCACTACCGTGTACCAAGCCTTAATAATTGCTTTCATCACCAGTGTTAAAGGTACTTGAGAACCCCCCGACCCCCTATAAAGGGCGTTGCAAAGGGCCTCAAAGGATCCCAGTTGAGCTGCCTCTTGGACGACTGACGCATTGGTGTCATCCGAGACCAACCAGTTATGTGCATGAGTGAGCATTGCCGCTAAATAGTAGGTGTGAAAGTCTGGGCAGGCAAGCCCCCCTGTGTCCAGGGCCTAAGCAAGATTTTTCTACTGAATCTAGCCGGGCGTGATTGCCATAAAAAGGAGGCCACTGTGGAATTCAATTGCTGGAAAAGAGTCTTAGGTATCCAGACCACGGAGTATCGTAAAATATACAGCAAGACCCGGAGTAATTTCATTTTAAGTAAGTTAGTTTTCCCTATAAGTGATAATGGGAGGTTCGACCAGGCCTTCAGTTTCAGTTTACACCACTGCAGCACTGAGGATAATTTAAGATAGCTAAAGTCCTGGGTATTAGAAGAGATATTGATTCCTAGATACTTAATGGTACTTGCCCATTGTAGAGGTAAAGCAGGATCACTCAGCTTCTTTGCCCCGGGATCTATGGGTAGAATAAGTGATTTGCTCCAGTTGGTTCGGACGCCAGAGAGAGCCTCAAAGCAGTCCAGAAGCCGGAGCGCCCCGGAAAGCGAGGGACCAGGGTCCCGGAGGAAGAGGATTAAATCATCCGCGTACAATGCTAGTTTCTCGACCACCGAACCAACCTGAATTCCAGACACCTCGCTCGATCTCCGTAAGGCCTCAGCCAAAGGCTCCATCGCCAGGGCAAACAGAGCAGGAAAAAGAGGACACCCCTGTCTTGTCCCCCCTAATTGGAAAAGATGGTGAAAGCCTACCATTTAGTTTAATTTGGGCCTTTGGAGTATTGTATAATAATCCGATCCATTTCCGGAAAGATGGGCCAAAGCCCTCCAGAACCTGCATCATATAGGACCATCTAACGGTATCGAAAGCCCTTTCGATGTCAAGGGATACCAGGACCCATGAGGAATTCTCCTCAGGTGGGAGCTGGAGATGCGTAAAGACTCTAAGGTTTATGTCCGTGGACTTGCCACACATGAAGCTGGTCTGATCTATGTTGACAAGGGATGGTAGGACCTTCATGAGTCTATTGGCTAGCACTTTGGTTAGTATCTTAAGGTCGTAATTCAGCAGTGAAATGGGTCGGTAGGATGAGCAGCAAGTGGGGTCCTTCCCTGGTTTAAGCAGCAGCACTATATGTGCCAGATAAATAGTCTCTGGCAACCTCTCGGATTCCAAGCAATCTGCGAACAACTGAGTTAGTTTGGGGGCCAGTGTGGCAGCGTGTGTTTTTGTACCATTCCCCAGGTAAACCATCGGGGCCAGGGGATTTGTTGTTGGGCAAGGAGTAGATTGCGTCTTCTATCTCTTGTCGTGTTAAGGGTTTATCTAGTGTATCCCTGTCCTCCTCAGATAGGAGAGGTAAGGTGAATTCCCCTAAATCCTCCAACATGGCGTCTACAGAGTCAGAGAATGGATCATCATACAGTGTATTGTAAAATAGATGAAATCCCCTTAGTATACCTTCTGTGTCTGTAACATGGCAGCCAGTGGAAGTCTGTACTCTAGGGATCACTGTCTAGAGTGTGGGTTCTGCCACCAGGTTAGCCAGTAGTTTGCCATTTTTGTCCCCTGATTCAAAAAACGTGGCTGCAAACTTCTGTGCATCAGAGTGTACCAGCGAGGTGTAATGGAGCATCAAATCTCTTCTCGCTTGGGCTAGAGTCTAATAATTTTTGGGTGTTTGACTCCCCGTGAAAAGTTCCAGTGCCGTCCCTTCACACTGTTCCAGTTGTGTGGTCCGTGATGCAAAGCTGGATCTCACTGCCTTAACCACTTGCCGACCGCCTACCGCATATATACTGCGGCAGAGCGGCACGGGCAGGCAAAATCACGTACCCGTACGTGATCTGCCTCCCGCGGGCGGGGGGTCCGATCGGACCCCCCCCCGGTGCCATCGGCGGTCGGCATCTGACTGGGAGCGTCGGGAGGCGAGGGGGAGACCATCCGATCGTGGCCCCCCCCTCGCGATCGCTCCCAGCCAATGGGAATCCTCCTCTGCCTGTGTGTCGTTTCACACAGGCAGAGGATGTGATGTCATCTCTCCTCGGTCTGGCAGTTTCCGTTCCAGCGCCGAGGGGAGATGACATGTAAGTGCACACAACACTCACACACACAGTAGAACATGCCAGGCATACTTTACACCCCCGATCCCCCCCCGATCGCCCCCCGATCCCCCCCCAATCACCCCCCCCCCCCTGTCACAAACTGACATTAGCAGTATTTTTTTTTTTTTTTTTTTTCTGATTACTGCTGTGTCAGTTTGTGACAGTTAGTGTTAGGGCAGTGAGTATTACCCCCCTTTAGGTCTAGGATACCCCCCTAACCCCCCCTAATAAAGTTTTAACCCCTTGATCACCCCCTGTCACCAGTGTCGCTAAGCGATCATTTTTCTGATCGCTGTATTAGTGTCGCTGGTGACGGTAGTTAGGGACGTAAATATTTAGGTTCGCCGTCAGTGTTTTATAGCGACAGGGACCCCCATATACTATCTAATAAATGTTTTAACCCCTTGATTGCCCCCTAGTTAACCCTTTCACCACTGATCACCGTATAACCGTTACGGGTGACGCTGGTTAGTTCATTTATTTTTTATAGTGTCAGGGCACCCGCCGTTTATTACCGAATAAAGGTTTAGCCCCCCGATCGCCCGGCGGTGATATGCGTCGCCCCAGGCAGCGTCAGATTAGCGCCAGTACCGCGAACACCCACGCACGCAGCATACACCTCCCTTAGTGGTATAGTATCTGATCGGATCAATATCTGATCCGATCAGATCTATACTAGCGTCCCCAGCAGTTTAGGGTTCCTGAAAACGCAGTGTTAGCGGGATCAGCCCAGATACCTGCTAGCACCTGCGTTTTGCCCCTCCGCCCAGCCCAGCCCAGCCCACCCAAGTGCAGTATCGATCGATCACTGACACTTACAAAACACTAAACGCATAACTGCAGCGTTCGCAGAGTCAGGCCTGATCCCTGCGATCGCTAACAGTTTTTTTGGTAGCGTTTTGGTGAACTGGCAAGCACCAGCCCCAGGCAGCGTCAGGTTAGCGCCAGTACCGCTAACACCCACGCACGCACCGTATACCTCCCTTAGTGGTATAGTATCTGATCGCATCAATATCTGATCCGATCAGATCTATACTAGCGTCACCAGCAGTTTAGGGTTCCCAAAAACGCAGTGTTAGCGGGATCAGCCCAGATACCTGCTAGCACCTGCGTTTTGCCCCTCCGCCCGGCCCAGCCCACCCAAGTGCAGTATCGATCGATCACTGTCACTTACAAAACACTAAACGCATAACTGCAGCGTTCGCAGAGTCAGGCCTGATCCCTGCGATCGCTAACAGTTTTTTTGGTAGCGTTTTGGTGAACTGGCAAGCACCAGCCCCAGGCAGCGTCAGATTAGCGCCAGTACCGCTAACACCCACGCACGCACCGTACACCTCCCTTAGTGGTATAGTATCTGATCGCATCAATATCTGATCCGATCAGATCTATACTAGCGTCACCAGCAGTTTAGGGTTCCCAAAAACGCAGTGTTAGCGGGATCAGCCCAGATACCTGCTAGCACCTGCGTTTTGCCCCTCCGCCCGGCCCGGCCCAGCCCACCCAAGTGCAGTATCGATCGATCACTGTCACTTACAAAACACTAAACGCATAACTGCAGCGTTCGCAGAGTCAGGCCTGATCCCTGCGATCGCTAACAGTTTTTTTTGTAGCGTTTTGGTGAACTGGCAAGCGCCAGTGGCCTAGTACACCCCGGTCGTAGTCAAACCAGCACTGCAGTAACAAGTGGTGACGTGGCGAGTCACATAAGTGCAGTTCAAGCTGGTGAGGTGGCAAGCACAAGTAGTGTCCCGCTGCCACCAAAAAGACAAACACAGGCCCGTCGTGCCCATAATGCCCTTCCTGCTGCATTCGCCAATCCTAATTGGGAACCCACCGCTTCTGCAGCACCCGTACTTCCCCCATTCACATCCCCAACCAAATGCAGTCGGCTGCATGAGAGGCATTTTTATGTCCTCCCGAGTACCCCTACCCAACGAACCCCCCCAAAAAAGATGTCGTGTCTGCAGCTAGCGCGGATATAGGCGTGACACCCGCTATTATTGTCCCTCCTGTCCTGATAATCCTGGTCTTTGCATTGGTGAATGTTTTGAACACTACCATGCACTAGTTGAGTATTAGCGTAGGGTACAGCATTGCACAGACTAGGCGCACTTTCACAGGGTCTCCCGAGATGCCATCGCATTTTGAGAGACCCGAACCTGGAACCGGTTACAGTTATAAAAGTTAGTTACAAAAAAAAGTGTAAAAAAAAAAAAAAAACACAAACAAAAATATAAAATAAAAATAGTTGTCGTTTTATTGTTCTCTCTCTCTCTATTCTCTCTCTATTGTTCTGCTCTTTTTTACTGTATTCTATTCTGCAATGTTTTATTGTTGTTATGTTTTATCACGTTTGCTTTTCAGGTATGTAATTATTTATACTTTACCGTTTACTGTGCTTTATTGTTAACCATTTTTTTGTCTTCAGGTATGCCATTCACGACTTTGAGTGGTTATACCAGAATGATGCCTGCAGGTTTAGGTATCATCTTGGTATCATTCTTTTCAGCCAGCGGTCGGCTTTCATGTAAAAGCAATCCTAGTGGCTAATTAGCCTCTAGACTGCTTTTACAAGCAGTGGGAGGGAATGCCCCCCCCCCCCCAACATCTTCCGTGTTTTTCTCTGGCTCTCCTGTCTCAACAGGGAACCTGAAAATGCAGCCGGTGATTCAGCCAGCTGACCATAGAGCTGATCAGAGACCAGAGTGGCTCCAAACATCTCTATGACCTAAGAAACCGGAAGCTACGAGCATTTTATGACGTAGATTTCGCCGGATGTAAACAGCGCCATTGGGAAATTGGGAAAGCATTTTATCACACCGATCTTGGTGTGATCAGATGCTTTGAGGGCAGAGGAGAAATCTAGGGTCTAATAGACCCCAATTTTTGCAAAAAAGAGTACCTGTCACTACCTATTGCTATCATAGGGGATATTTACATTCCCTGAGATAACAATAAAAATGATTTAAAAAAAAAAAAAATGAAAGGAACAGTTTAAAAATAAGATAAAAAAACAATAATAATAAAGAGAAAAAAAAAAAAGCACCCCTGTCCCCCCTGCTCTCGCGCTAAGGTGAACGCAAGCGTTGGTCTGGCGTCAAATGTAAACAGCAATTGCACCATGCATGTGAGGTATCGCCGCGAAGGTCAGATCGAGGGCAGTAAGTTTAGCAGTAGACCTCCTCTGTAAATCTAAAGTGGTAACCTGTAAAGGCTTTTAAAGGCTTTTAAAAATGTATTTAGTTTGTCGCCACTGCACGTTTGTGCGCAATTTTAAAGCATGTCATGTTTGGTATCCATGTACTCGGCCTAAGATCATCTTTTTTATTTCATCAAACATTTGGGCAATATAGTGTGTTTTAGTGCATTAAAATGTAAAAAAGTGTGTTTTTCCCCCCAAAAATGCGTTTGAAAAATCGCTGCGCAAATACTGTGTGAAAAAAAAAAAATGAAACACCCACCATTTTAATCTGTAGGGCATTTGCTTTAAAAAAAATATATAATGTTTGGGGGTTCAAAGTAATTTTCTTGCAAAAAAAAATTATTTTTTTATGTAAACAATAAGTGTCAGAAAGGGCTATGTCTTCAAGTGCTTAGAAGAGTGGGTGATGTGTGACATAAGCTTCTAGATGTTGTGCATAAAATGCCAGGACAGTTCAAAACCCCCCCAAATGACCCCATTTTGGAAAGTAGACACCCCAAGCTATTTGCTGAGAGGCATGTCGAGTCCATGGAATAATTTATATTGTGACACAAGTTGCGGGAAAGAGACAATTTTTTATTTTTTTTATTTTTTTTTGCGCAAAGTTGTCACTAAATGATATATTGCTCAAACATGCCATGGGAATATGTGAAATTACACCCCAAAATACATTCTGTTGCTTCTCCTGAGTACGGGGATACCACATGTGTGGGACTTTTTGGGAGCCTAGCCGCGTACGGGACCCCGAAAACCAAGCACCGCCTTCAGGCTTTCTAAGGCCGTAAATTTTTGATTTCACTCTTCACTGCCTATCACAGTTTCGGAGGCCATGGAATGCCCAGGTGGCACAAAACCCCCCCAAATGACCCCATTTTGGAAAGTAGACACCCCAAGCTATTTGATGAGAGGTATAGTGAGTATTTTGCAGACCTCACTTTTTGTCACAAAGTTTTGAAAATTGAAAAAAGAAAAAAAAAAATTTTTTTTCTCGTCTTTCTTTATTTTCAAAAACAAATGAGAGCTGCAAAATACTCACCATGCCTCTCAGCAAATAGCTTGGGGTGTCTACTTTCCAAAATGGGGTCATTTGGGGGGGGTTTGTGCCACCTGGGCATTCCATGGCCTCCGAAACTGTGATAGGCAGTGAGGAGTAAAATCAAAAATGTACGCCCTTAGAAATCCTGAAGGCGGTGCTTGGTTTTCGGGGTCCCGTACGCGGCTAGGCTCCAAAAAAGTCCCACACATGTGGTATCCCCGTACTCAGGAGAAGCAGCTAAATGTATTTTGGGGTGCAATTCCACATATGCCCATGGCCTGTGTGAGCAATATATCATTTAGTGTCAACTTTGTGCAAAAAAAAAAAAAAAAAAAAAAAAATTTGTCACTTTCCCGCAACTTGTGTCAAAATATAAAACATTCCATGGACTCAACATGCCTCAAAGCAAATAGCTTGGGGTGTCTACTTTCCAAAATGGGGTCATTTGGGGGGGTTTTATGTCATCTGGGCATTTTATGGCCTTCAAAACTGTGATAGGTAGTGAGGAGTAAAATCAAAAATGTACGCCCTTAGAAATCCTGAAGGCGTTGCTTGGTTTTCGGGGCCCCGTACGCGGCTAGGCTCCCAAAAAGTCCCACACATGTGGTATCCCCGTACTCAGGAGAAGCAGCTAAATGTATTTTGGGGTGCAATTCCACATATGCCCATGGCCTGTGTGAGCAATATATCATTTAGTGACAACTTTTTGTAATTTTTTTTTTTTTTTTTGTCATTATTCAATCACTTGGGACAAAAAAAATAAATATTCAATGGGCTCAACATGCCTCTCAGCAAATTCCTTGGGGTGTCTACTTTCCAAAATGGGGTCATTTGTGGGGGTTTTGTACTGCCCTGCCATTTTAGCACCTCAAGAAACGACATAGGCAGTCATAAATTAAAGGTTGTGTAAATTCCAGAAAATGTACCCTAGTTTGTAGACGCTATAACTTTTGCGCAAACCAATAAATATGCACTTATTGACATTTTTTTTACCAAAGACATGTGGCCGAATACATTTTGGCCTAAATGTATGACTAAAATTGAGTTTATTGGATTTTTTTTAGAACAAAAAGTAGAAAATATCATTTTTTTTCAAAATTTTCGGTCTTTTTCCGTGTATAGCGCAAAAAATAAAAATGGCAGAGGTGATCAAATACCATCAAAAGAAAGCTCTATTTGTGGGAAGAAAAGGACGCAAATTTCGTTTGGGTACAGCATTGCATGACCGCGCAATTAGCAGTTAAAGCGACGCAGTGCCGAATTGTAAAAAGTGCTCTGGTCAGGAAGGGGGTAAAACCTTCCGGGGCTGAAGTGGTTAATAGAGGAGATATACTCGCCTCGGGCATGAGCCTTACCCGCCTCCCAGACCACATCAAGGGAAGATGACCCCTCATTAAGCGTCCAGTATTCTGTGAGTTTAGGTTCTACTAATTCCTGGATTTGAGGATTGTCTATCCAGTGGGACGCTAGCCTCCAGCATCCCGGCTCATGGGAGGTGCCGAGAGTCAAGCCCAGCTCCAGCGGTGAGTGGTCTGAGAGACTTGCTGGGAGATAGGAGACCGCCCCAACTTGAGATAGAACAGAAGCAGACCCAAACAGTAAGTCTATGCAGGACTCTGATCTTTGCGAAGCTGAGATATGTGAATAAGTCCTATCCTCCGGGTGTCTCCACCGCCAAACCTCCTGGAGACCAAAAGTTTTGGCCCAAAGGGTCAAATCGGGGGGGCAGATCTAAGGGGGTTAGTAGTGTCCTTGGTATGATCTAGGATGGCGTTGAAGTCCCCTCCAACTATTTTTCTGCGGACTTGGAGGGGGGCTATTTTTGTAAGAATGGTGTACAGGATGGTGAAGTCAAACGAAGGAGGGACATATACATTCATTATCGCCCAGTGTTGGGCATACGTTTCAAGAATTAAGATGAGGTACCTTCCTCCCGGATCTGTAAAGACCTGCTCTACCGAGCAAGGGAGTGACTTGCTCAGCAGAATAGTCACGCTTCTCGCATAGGAGGAGTAGGTGGCATGAAACCCTTGTTTTACCCATGCCCGCTTGAGAGTGAGGATTTTACTGACCAGTAGGTGAGTTTCTTGGAGAAACACAATGTGACGTTTATGAGACTGCAGAAACTTAAACATCAACAATCTTTTCACCTTGTCATTCAGGCATCTAATATTCCAAGATATCAACTTTAAATCTATACCCATTTAGAATAGAGAATCTTAATGAAAATAGGAGCACATAAAAACCCATACCCATTAGTGTCCTGTCCATAGGTCAGTTGCAGAGGCAGTCCAGATGATACAGCTGTCCAAGGATTCTGGGGAGGAAAGAGGTAAACAGAAGGAAATAACAAAATAAAGACAACATAGTCCAGCAAGAGAGATGGTGTGGAACCTGAGCAGGTGTGGTAATCAACTAAAAAAAAAAAAAAAAAAAAAAAAGTAACGCCCTACCTCCTGGCATAACCCCAACTGTCGCCAAGGCAGTTTCTCACCCTAAACTTGATAGAAGATGTCTCCTACTGGAGGCTCAGAGTTCCTGAGATAACCCCAGCTTGTGTTCAGCCTATAACAGTAGGCGATGGCTAGGGGATATGTATCCCTACTCAGCAAGGAGGACCAGGCGATCCTGAGCTGTTGTACAGTTCCTCCGAGTAGTGGAGTTTCTTCAGAAAGATGAATAGCACCAGGCCCTCCGCTTCTCCTCACCAGGTTCACTGTTGTCCCTCGTGCGGCGAGCGCTGAAGCGTGAAAGCGCCACTGATTGGTCCGTGTGATTTCCGATTGGCTGGGCAATATTCCCAGCCGCCCGGCGCATACGCAGACGGATGACGCTCTCGCCACCATCTTACATGTGGGTAAAGCCCTATGGCTTGCCCTCACTTAGGACGGGAGCATCAGGGGGCGGATCGAGGGAGGAGGGACGTGCAGGTCCCGCCTCCCCTTGCCCTATTTATGAGCTGAGGAGGTTTAGTTAGGCTCAGGCTTATCCCCTGCAGGTCCTTCTCCTGAGTGCTCTTAAGGCCGCAGTATTAGCTGTTTCATGGTAAGTACTATTTGGTTGTTTTAAAGGGGAAGTCATTTTTTTTTTTTATCTGCAAAAAAAAAAAATGCCTTTATAAAAATATATAATCATTTTTCGCTATTTGGATGTTTCTTTTCTTTTTTTTTTTTTTTTTTTTTGGGGTATATTAAAAAAAAAAAACTTGGTTCTTAAGCAATTCCCAGTGTCAGAGGGTAGGGCTGTGCCTCCCCCCCTCTTTTTTTATTTTTATGGCTTTCCCTTTACTTTTTCTCTAGTGCTTTGCTCTTTTCGGCCTCTACCTGCCCCACAGTTGAGTCAGCCGCCGTCAGACCAAGACTCTCGTTTTCTTAGGTAAGGACATGCACCTAATGCAAATAAAAAAAAAAAAAAAAACATTTTTTGGATCAAAAGAGTGCCTTTACGCTGTTACTCTCGTTGCAGCCCTATACGCCAAGACAAGTCTAATAAGACTTCTGGCCGTCACAGTGGTCATTCCCAGCCAAGTTCTGATCACAGTCGTTCGTCTAGTTCTTGACATCATTCCGATGGGAGGTCAGCTTCTAAAAACGTTGAGCATGTGGCTCCACCCCTATGGCACATAAGCTGATCTTCAAAGACTGTCTTCGAGGTTATGCTGAACAATAAAAAGCTGAAGTTCAGCAGGTGATGGATCATCTCCTTCACAGCTCCCGGCTAGTGGGCAGGTTCAACCTTTGGATTCAGCCTTTCCAGGGCCCATCAGGGCCTCTTCCCCCGACTATAGAAGACAAGGATGAGTCAGATGATTCTATGGATGAATCGGAGCCCTCAGGGTTCAACTTTTCTTTGGTTCAAGACTTTGTTTCAGCGGTCAAACAAGCCATAGGCTGGGTGGAGGTGGAAGAGCCGCCTATAAAAGTTGAGTCCTTTTTTCTATTTTTAAAGAAAAGGCTCTCCTTTTTTCCTTTTATGGAGGAGTTAAAGGATCTTATAGAGGGTGAATGGAGGAAGAAGGACAAACGTTTTTCCTTAAATCGACTTAAAAAACTTGCCCCTTAGCAGAGTCCGACTCTGTTCTCTTGGACACTCCTCCGGTTGTCGATGCTGCAGTGGTGCGCCTAGCTAAAAGCATCACCCTGCCAATGGAGGACTCAGCCTCCTTTAAGGATCCGTTGGATACGCGCATCGATTGGGACCTTAAAAAAGCCTACCAATTGGCAGGAGGAACCTGCAGGCCAGCCGTGGCATTGGCATAAGTCTCTAATGCCATCAGGCTCTGGACCGAGAACATTGAGGTAGCCAATCGACAAGATGTACCTAAAGATGACATCATAATAGCGCTGGAAGAGCTCAAGTTATCTGCAGACGTCGTAGGGGAGCAGCAATTGATTTGATTAGGTATTCAGCTAGAGCGATGTTGCACACAATTATGGCCAAATGCACTCTGTGGCTGAAGCCATGGGCGGCCGACGCAACCTCAAAGCAAAATTGGTGAGAGATCCCCTTTGATGAGAAAGCTTTATTTGGGGATAGGCTGGAGAAGGCAATCTCTCGAGTGGTGGAAAGTCGGGATTACTTCCCCAGGACAGGAGGGTTAGGCGCTCTTGAGTTTTTTCCTCTAATTTCCAATCCTCCAGGAACAGGAACTTCTCACAGTTCTGTCAAAACAGAGACCCCAAGAAGAATTGGAGAGGCTACTTTCTTGAAGTCAAACAGAGGAGTCTCCCCAACCCCCAGGAGGGGACGAAAACTTTTTGACATGAGGTCACTCCAACTTCCTCCAGTCGGGGCCAGCTTGAAGAGGTTTGCCGAGGTCTGTTCCAGCCGGTGCAAGGATCCCTGGGTGGTATCCACCGTCCGTTTTGGGCATTTTTGGACGTTCTTAGATCATCCCCCGCAAGATTCATTTGTTCTAAAAAAACTAACAGCATCTCCACAGAAGGCGCAGGCTCTACAGAAATACCTTCACCTACTGCAAGCAGTAATTCCTGTTCCTTCTTCCGAGAGATTCACAGGATTCTATTCTCCTCTTTCTTATCCCCAAAAAGAGTGGAGAATGGAGACCAGTAGTGGATTTGAAATGATTAGATCATCCAAATGGTCCAACCAGGTGACTGGATGGTTTTGGTGGACCTCCAAATGCCTATTTTCATGTACCTATTCTCCCTGCCCTCTAGAAATATCTAGGAGTGGCAGTTGGCCTCACGCACCTTCAGTTCCAGTGCCTTCCTTTCGGCCTGTGCACATCCCCAAGGATGTTTTCGAAGATACTAATCGCAGTCCTGGCACTCCCCCGGGAGAGAGATCTGCGAGTTTTCCACATTTTGGACGACATCCTATTGCTAGCCTCAAGCCCAGCGCAGCTTCTGGATCACAGAGAGATTCTCCTGTCCACCCCGAAGGAGTTTGGGTGGCTGGTAAATGCAGAAAAAAGTCTCCTAACCCCAACTCAGTCAATGGTCTACCTTGGCGCTCTTTTCAACACCTCAGCGGAACAGTGTGTCTCACTCCCCGGAAAGTAGTGGCTATTGTCCAAAAGATGTGTCACGTCAGATCACTTTCTCACATGTCAGCATCAAACTGTCTGAGTCTACTTGGGACCTTGTCATCCTTTATCCTGATGATACCGTGGGCTCAATGGCATCTGATGATGTTTCAAGTGGGTTTCCTGTCACAATAGAAGAGGCAGTCACTATGTCAGCAGGTTTCTGTCTCAGTTCCTATGAGGAGGGGTTTCCTCTGGTGGACGAAGAAGGACCTGATCTCAAGACCCCGTCTGCTTCAATGTTCCTCCTGGACCATCCTTACCACCAATGCGAGTTCGATGGGTTTGGGAGCACACTGCGATCACCTTGCAGTTCAAGGCAGGTGGGACTTTCCCACAAAGGGTGTAGTCTCCAATGTCTTGGAGTTACGGGTGGCCTATCAAGCCCTAGTGAGTCTGGGAGAACATCTACATCAGAAGCCAGTCTTATTACGCCTGGGCAACAGGGCAACAATTTGGTATATCCAACGACTGGGGGGAAACCCACAGCATCCCCTTAGAGATCAGAAAGAAACTGCGCTTAGGACACGTCTATAGGGCCAGAAACCACAGGTTGCTGCGTACCTTACACAAACTACCCGATGAGGTGCTTTGCAGAACGTATTGAAAATAGTGGTATGGGTATAATGGCGCTACCTAAAGACTTGACTGGGATAGCCTTAGAGGTAATAAACCGCTATTGATGGTTATGTCTTTTATAGGTATTAAGCCTCAAGGGATAGGTCCCCTTATACAAAGAGTATTAATACAGGAGCATAGGTATGTGCACAATGATGTGTAGTTGGAAAAAACTATATTACAACCAATCAAATGTCGCACGGCAAAGAGTTGTCCTACAGCGTCTGGTATTAGAGCCAGAGGCTATATTCCATAAAGTGCATTTAATGAGACCATGTCCCTTATGCTATGAAGTACTTTTTATATATGGATATATACCCTCAACAGTAGTTGGATATATCATGGAGTTAACGTTAAACATATATCAATATACATGCTATGCACATAGATAACACCGCTGTAATCAGAGACCTTATGTGCAATATACCATGGGTTAAAGTCGCATGTATGCAAGACAAAAAATATTATTCATGCACAAAATTCCAGCAATTAAAACTCAGATCAGGTATAACAGTCCCATAAGTTGTGCTATATTTGTAAAATTCCCAATGGTGACTTTGGTGCAGCAACAGTTGTCTGGTGACTCTAGTGCTCCCCCTCTTGGTTGTCTACTCACCAGCTCCCGGAACCCCAGCAGGGGTATTACGCCTGTGGTGAATAAAGCAGGGTTGCTCCGCTTGCTGCTTGCTCCGGTAGTTACCTATGATGTGATCAGCTCCCCAAGCTCCATGCAGGGGTAAAGCGTTTATGCTGGAAGATGGACACTGTGCTGCTGTGTTTAGTGGTAGGTATCTCCTATGCGTCTCGGTCCGTGATGGTGTTATATCCCCTCATAATTTAAGAAAAGAGAGCTCCATGGCATAATAAAGTATGACCATTTTATTTAAAAAACATATATGTCCAAAAACGGGGATTATAAACAAGAAAAAAATAGACTATATAAAGTAAAGTGAAAAAAATAAATAAAATAAAAAATAAAAAATCCAAGACTATTGTGTTCCCACCCAGTCCAGATGGGATAGGGCATCAATAGTTCCCAGGCATTAGACAAGTTTAAAAATCCCTCCTAAGAAGCATAAAGACGAGGTGGGGGTGTGTGTGTTCACCAGCCGCTGACAGCGTTCTCCTCTCTCGTATGCCTTAGGGGTGACGTATAGAGCGTGGTGCCGTTTTATTTTATTTATTTTTTTCACTTTACTTTATATAGTCTATCTTTTTCTTGTTTATAATCCCGCGTTTTTGGACATATATGTTTTTTAAATAAAATGGTCATACTTTATTATGCCATGGAAGCTCTCTCTTCTTAAATTATGAGGGGATATAACACCGTCACGGACCGAGACGCATAGGAGATACCTACCACTAAACACAGCAGCACAGTGTCCATCTTCCAGCATAAACGCTTTACCCCTGCATGGAGCTTGGGGAGCTGATTACATCATAGGTAACTACCGGAGCAAGCAGCAAGCGGAGCAACCCTGCTTTATTCACCACAGGCGTAATACCCCTGCTGGGGTTCCGGGAGCTGGTGAGTAGACAACCAAGAGGGGGAGCACTAGAGTCACCAGACAACTGTTGCTGCACCAAAGTCACCATTGGGAATTTTACAAATATAGCACAACTTATGGGACTGTTATACCTGATCTGAGTTTTAATTGCTGGAATTTTGTGCATGAATAATATTTTTTGTCTTGCATACATGCGACTTTAACCCATGGTATATTGCACATAAGGTCTCTGATTACAGCGGTGTTATCTATGTGCATAGCATGTATATTGATATATGTTTAACGTTAACTCCATGATATATCCAACTACTGTTGAGGGTATATATCCATAAATAAAAAGTACTTCATAGCATAAGGGACATGGTCTCATTAAATGCACTTTATGGAATATAGCCTCTGGCTCTAATACCAGACGCTGTAGGACAACTCTTTGCTGTGCGACATTTGATTGGTTGTACTATAGTTTTTTCCAACTACACATCATTGTGCACATACCTATGCTCCCGTATTAATACTCTTTGTATAAGGGGACCCATCCCTTGAGGCTTAATACCTATAAAAACATAACCATCAATAGCGGTTTATTAACTCTAAGGCTATCCCAGTCAAGTCTTTAGGTAGCGCCATTATACCCATACCACTATTTTCAATACCACAGCATCCCCTTGCTGAGAGAAGTGGAGCCCATTATGTTGTGGGCAGAGAGAAATCTGCTGGATCTGAAGGCAGTCTACCTTCCAAGTCATCTGAATGAGGAGGCAGATCACCTGTCTCAGTATTTTCAAGACAACGAGTGGTCTCTTCACCCCTCAGTTTTTAGTTGGATCATGAATCCCCAGATTCCTCCAGAAATCAACCTTTTTGCCTCACCAATAAATACCAAACTGACAAGATTTCTCGAAGTTTCTGCTCAGATTGATGAAGGAGCCAGTCAGAGTGGTGGCAATTCTACCATACTGGCCGAGGAGGTCGTGGTTTCCCTGGGCAATGTGCCTCAGTATTTGTTGCCCTCTCAAAATTCCGATGCTACCTCAACTTCTCTCTCAAGGGAGATTTGTACATCCAGCTCCTCACAAATTGAATCTGCATGTTTGGATTTTAAAAGGGAGAAATTCCAATCCTTAGGTTGCTCTTCAAATGTGATTTCAACTCTTTTGAAAGCCAGAAAACCCTCCACGAATTATGTTTACTCAAAAGTCTGGAATAAGTTCAAACTGTTTGTGGCAGGCAAGTGCTCGGATCCCACAATTCCTTCCACTGCACCCCTCTTGGACTCTGGACGGGCTCAGTCTAAGCTCACTAAAGGTTCAGGTGGCTGCTATTTCGGCAGCTACCCAAAAAAGATGGGCAGAGGACTTGCTCATCATTTAATTCTTCAGGGCAGTCAATAAAATTCAGCCACCAGTAAGTCATTCTTTTCCTGCTTGGGATCTGCCCTTTGTTCTGGACTGCCCGATGTTTAAGCCTTTCGCCCCAATCGAATCTGCTTCCCTAAGGAACCTGACACTCAAGATTGTCTTTCTAATTGCAGTGACATCAGGAAAGAGGGCCTCGGAATTACAAGCTTTGGGGGCAGAAGATGAGCATATATCTTTCTTCCCGGATAGGGTGGAGCTACGGACAGTACATGGTTTTGTCCCTAAAGTTTCTTGTCTATCCACTCTCTCAGAACATTGGGCGCGTCCTACCTTTACAGATCCGCCCTCAGGTTCACTGCAAGTATTGGACATCTCCAGAGTCCTGAGGCGCTACCTACAGGCTAGAAGCCCATTTAGAGCATCAGACTAATTGTTCATACTCCCTTGGGGCAGGATCAAAGGGAAGAAAGCCACATCAAGAACATTCGCCTCCTGGATTTGTAAACTAATCCAAAAAGCATATAGTGCTAGAGGGATGGATCCTCCAGCGGTGAAAGCCCACTTGATGAGGGCAGTCTCTTCATCTTGGGCAGCAAGGGCTAGTGTCTCTCTAGAGACTATTTGCAAAGCAGCAACTTGGTCATCTCCAAGCACATTCATGTGCCATTACAGAATTGATCCAGGGGCACTCACTTTAGTGGAATTCGGAAGAAGGGCAATTGAGTCAGCTCTATTGTTTCCTTAATACATTTTTCTTTATGAGCAATACCCACCCAGTTGTTGGCTATTTATTTTATCACAGGTATGCTGCCATGGAGGCACCAGGAAAACGGAAAATTGTGTCACACTTACTGTAATTTTCCTTTCCTGGTGCTTATCCATGGCAGCATTACAGGCCCTCCCGCGATATTCGATATAATAGGAGAATGCTGTCGGGGGGTATGGTTATGACTTTTATAATATATTCACTATCCTGAGGGGAGGAGTCTGGGGCGGAGCTGATTACAGGTATGCTGCCATGGATAGGTACCAGGAAAGGAAGATTACGGTAAGTATGATACAATTTTCCATTTTTCTCTGATGAATCTCCTTTCTGATTGCATCCGTAAAAAACCTTGTCCGGAGAAGAAAAGGTGAGCGCTACCATCAGTCCTGTGTCATGCCAACAGTAGGGCCTCATGTACAGAGGACGTTTAAAAAATGCCAGCGCTGCTGTTAGGAAAAAGCAGCGTTAAAAACACGCTTTTAGCTGAGTTTTTGAATAGTATTTACAGCTGTTTATGCACGTTTAGCCGTGTTAACGTTTTTTTGCGTTTTTACAGTTAAAACACTCCCTGTAATGTAAAAATGCTAAACGCGGCTAAAAGCTTGTTACAGCGTTAAGACGCGTTTAGTGGCGTTTTGCCGCATTTTGTGCTTTTACAGCCAATAGCCTCTGCACCTGGACGCACAAGCAGTTCTTTTTTTGTTTTTTACTGCCCCTAAACGCTTATGCCTTCAAACTCCCTTGAAAGTTTTGTGTGCATTGACACCTAGGTTAACATGGAGGAGTGTTCAGAGGCAGTAAAAAAAACGCCAGACGCCCCTAAAGGCAGCTGTAAAAAAAGTCCTGTGTGCATAAGACCTAAAGCATTCTAAGCCCATTCATGTGTGGGGTTGCTTCTCAACCAAGGGAATGGGCTCACTCACAATTTTGCCTAAGAACATAGCCATGAATAAAGAATGGTACAAAAACATCCTCCGAGAGCAACTTCTCCCAACCAAGAACACTTTGGTGAGGAACACTGCCTTTTCCAGCATGATAGGGCACCTTGCCATAAGGCAAAAGTGATAATTAAGTGCCTTGGGGAACAAAACATTGAAATTTTGGGTCCATGGCCAGGAAACTCCCCAGACCTTGCTATCCGGACCCAGCGAGATCACGTACAGTAACGTGATTTCACGCAGGGGAGCCAGCCTGCTGCAGTGAAACTGCGGCGGCTGGTCCGGAAGCGGTTAAGATAAAAAGCCTTCTGTCTGCAGCAGCTGCCCCAGCACCCCCTAATACTTACCTGATGTCCACGAATGTCTCAGCCATCCGAGATTCTCCTACCTGATTGGATGAGACACAGCAGCAGCGCCATTGGCTTTTGCTGCTGTCAATCAAAGTCAGCTGGCCCCTCAGGGGAGAAAGGGGGCCGGACCGGGTCAGGGCTCTGTGTCTGAATGAACACAGAGCTGTGACTCAGTCCGGATGCTGGTTTTCATTCAGGATATCCCTATACTTGGCCGCATTCATCTTTCCCTCGATTGCAACCAGTTGTCCTGTCCCTGCAGCTGAAAAACACCCCCACAGCATGATGCTGCCACCACCATGCTTCACTGTTGGGACTGTATTGGACAGGTGATGAGCAGTGCCTGGTTTTCTCCACACATACTGCTTAAAATTAAGGCCAAAAAGTTCTATCTTGATCTCATCAGACCAGAGAATCTTATTTATTACCATCTTGCAGTCCTTCAGGTGTTTTTTATCAAACTCCATGCGGGCTTTTACGTGTCTTGCACTGAGGAGAGGCTTCCGTCGGGACACTCTACCATAAAGCCTCGACTGGTTGAGGGCTGCAGTGATGGTCGACGTTCTACAATTTTCTCCCATCTCCCGACTGCATCTCTGGAGCTCAGCCACAGTGTAATATCGTAAAAAATACTGCGCTATCCCATAAGTGGAAATGATCCCCACATGTGTGTGATGAAAAGACAAATATCTCAAACCAAAAATTGAAATGTAAAATGCTGCTGCAACCTTAGATGTGAAACAACCTCCACCTTACTAGCTATACAATTTAAAGGCTGCGCTGCTAGTGCAAATACATGATCATATTAACTGAAAATACCATAATTATGAATGAACACAAGTGAATTGTTTCATAACAAAAAAAAAAAAATGCACATAAATCGCATGCAAAAAAAAAAGAATCGCATGCAAAAAAAATGAGTGGAACATTCAGTAAACAAAAACGATTAAATAGAGTCCATTTAGTCATAGATTGAAATGAACTGTAGGTCTTGTGGGTGTAGAAAATGGTTGGATAGAGGGAGAAAGACACCCTTCCTTCAAGTGATATAAAGATTATCTCCGTAGGGAGCGTGATGTTAAAATAGAGAGAAGATCCTCCACCTCAAGTAAGGTAAGCCCCTTACCAGATCCAAAGATCTCCTGTCACAGAGATCATGCACACATGTGGCTGTGTCCCCCAGCCACTGGGTCTCTGTCAGTGCGCAGATCGGAAGCCACCTCTCCAGGAAATCAATCCAAACGTGATTTATCCGCTCACAGACCATGGATAAATAGGAAAGAAATGCTCCATAGCGTAATACAGTTAAAATCCACTTTAATTTATAAAAGAAAAGCACTTACAATTTGTGCAGTAAAGATCGCTTATAAAAACATGTAGCGCCGGCCAGCTTCAGCTGCTGCCCGTTTCTTCCGGGTTCAGCGTGGTATGGTGGTGACGTCAGCACGCCGCTCCTCCCTGTGGTATGGTGGTGACGTCAGCACGCCGCTCCTCCCCGTGGTATGGTGGTGACGTCAGCACGCCGCTCCTCCCCGTGGTATGGTGGTGACGTCAGCACGCCGCTCCTCCCCGTGGTATGGTGGTGACATCAGCACGCCGCTCCTCCCAGCCACAGTGATCTTTGGGTTCTTCTTTACCTCTCTCTCCCCAAGGCTCTTCTCCCCCGATAGCTCAGTTTGGCCGGACAGCCAGCTCCCAAACGTCTTCCATTTAAGGATTATGGAGGCCACTGTGCTCTTAGGAACCTTAAGTGCAGCAGAAATTTTTTTGTAACTTTGGCCAGATCTGTGCCTTGCCACATTTCTGTCTCTGAGCTCTTCAGGCAGTTCCTTTTGACCTCATGGTTCTCATTTGCTCTGACATGCACTGTGAGCTGTAAGGTCTTATATAGACAGGTGTGTGGCTTTCCTAATCAAGTCCAATCAATATAATCAAACACAGCTGGACTCAAATGAAGGTTTAGAACCATCTCGAGGATGATCAGAAGAAATGGTCAGCACCTGAGTTAAATATGAGTGTCACAGCAAAGGGTCTGAATACTTAGGCCCATGTGATATTTCAGTTTTTCTTTTTTAACCACTTAAGGACCGCCTCACGCCGATGTACGTCGGCAAGGCGGCACGGGCAGGCAAAATCACGTACATGTACGTGATTTGCCTCCCGCGGGTGGGGGGTCCGATCGGACCCCCCCCGCCGCCCGAGGCGGTCCCGTTTTGTTCCCCGGCGATCGGAGACGAGGGGGAGGCCATCCGTTCGTGGCCCCCCCCTCGCGAACGCCGCCGGCCAATGGGAACACTCCTTTGCTGCTGTATGCTAAACAGCAGCAAAGGAAGTGATGTCATCTCCCCTCGGGTCGGTAGTTTCCGTTCCGGCACGAGGAGAGACGACATGTGAGTGAGTGCACCAACACACACACACACAGTAGAACATGCCAGGCACACATTACACCCCGATCCCCCCCCCCCCCCCGATCACAAACTGACACCAGCAGTTTTTTTTTTTTCTGATTACTGCTAGGTGTCAGTTTGTGACAGTTACTGTGTTAGCACAGTTACTGTTACCCCCCTGTAGGTCTAGGGTACCCCCCTAACCCCCCCTAATAAAGTTTTAACCCCTTGATCACCCCCCGTCACCAGTGTCGCTAAGCAATCATTTTTCTGATCGCTGTATTAGTGTCGCTGGTGACGCTAGTTAGTGAGGTAAATATTTAGGTTCGCCGTCAGCGTTTTATAGCGTCAGGGACCCCCATATACTATCTAATAAATGTTTTAACCCCTTGATGGCCCCCTAGTTAACCCTTTCACCACTGAGCACCGTATAACCGTTACGGTTGACGCTGGTTAGTTTATTTTTTATAGTGTCAGGGCACCCGCCGTTTATTACCGAATAAAGGTTTAGCCCCCTAATCGCCCGGCGGTGATATGCGTCGCCCCAGGCAGCGTCAGATTAGCGCCAGTACCGCTAACACCCACGCACGCAGCATGCGCCTCCCTTAGTGGTATAGTATCTGATCGGATCAATATCTGATCCGATCAGATCTATACTAGCGTCCCCAGCAGTTTAGGGTTCCCAAAAACGCAGTGTTAGCGGGATCAGCCCAGATACCCGCTAGCACCTGCGTTTTGCGCCTCCGCCCAGCCCACCCAAGTGCAGTATCGATCGATCACTGTCACTTACAAAACACTAAACGCATAACTGCAGCGTTCGCAGAGTCAGGCCTGATCCCTGCGATTGCTAACAGTTTTTTTGGTAGCATTTTGGTGAACTGACAAGCACCAGCCCCAGGCAGCGTCAGGTTAGCGCCAGTACCGCTAACACCCACGCACGCACTGTACACCTCCCTTAGTGGTATAGTATCTGATCGCATCAATATCTGATCCGATCAGATCTATACTAGCGTCACCAGCAGTTTAGGGTTCCCAAAAACGCAGTGTTAGCGGGATCAGCCCAGATACCTGCTAGCACCTGCGTTTTGCCCCTCCGCCCGGCCCAGCCCAGCCCACCCAAGTGCAGTATCGATCGATTACTGTCACTTACAAAACACTAAACGCATAACTGCAGCGTTCACAGAGTCAGGCCTGATCCCTGCGATCGCTAACAGTTTTTTTGGTAGCATTTTAGGTGAACTGGCAAGCACCAGCCCCAGGCAGCGTCAGGTTAGCGCCAGTACCGCTAACACCCACGCACGCAGCATACGCCTCCCTTAGTGGTATAGTATCTGATCGCATCAATATCTGATCCGATCAGATCTATACTAGCGTCCCCAGCAGTTTAGGGTTCCCAAAAACGCAGTGTTAGCGGGATCAGCCCAGATACCTGCTAGCATCTGCGTTTTGCCCCTCCGCCCGGCCCGGCCCAGCCCACCCAAGTGCAGTATCGATCGATCACTGACACTTACAAAACACTAAACGCATAACTGCAGCGTTCGCAGAGTCAGGCCTGATCCCTGCGATCGCTAACAGTTTTTTTGGTAGCGTTTTGGGGAACTGGCAAGCACCAGCGGCGTAGTACACCCCGGTCATAGTCAAACCAGCACTGCAGTAACACTTGGTGACGTGGCGAGTCCCATAAGTGCAGTTCAAGCTGGTGAGGTGGCAAGCACAAGTAGTGTCCCGCTGCCACCAAAAAGACAAACACAGGCCCGTCGTGCCCATAATGCCCTTCCTGCTGCATTCGCCAATCCTAATTGGGAACCCACCGCTTCTGCAGCGCCCATACTTCCCCCATTCACATCCCCAACCAAATGCAGTCGGCTGCATGAGAGGCATTTTTATGTCCTCCCGAGTACCCCTACCCAACGAACCCCCCCAAAAAAGATGTTGTGTCTGCAGCAAGCGCGGATATAGGCGTGACACCCGCTATTATTGTCCCTCCTGTCCTGACAATCCTGGTCTTTGCATTGGTGAATGTTTTGAACGCTACCATTCACTAGTTGAGTATTAGCGTAGGGTACAGCATTGCACAGACTAGGCACACTTTCACAGGGTCTCCCAAGATGGCATCGCATTTTGAGAGACCCGAACCTGGAACCGGTTACAGTTATAAAAGTTAGTTACAAAAAAAGTGTAAAAAAAAAAAAATATATAAAATAAAAAAAAATAGTTGTCGTTTTATTGTTCTCTCTCTCTCTACTCTCTCTCTCTATTGTTCTGCTCTTTTTTACTGTATTCTATTCTGCAATGTTTTATTGTTATTGTTATTATGTTTTATCATGTTTGTTTTTCAGGTATGTAATTATTTATACTTTACTGTTTACTGTGCTTTATTGTTAACCATTGTTAACCATTTTTTTGTCTTCAGGTACGCCATTCACGACTTTGAGTGGTTATACCAGAATGATGCCTGCAGGTTTAAGTATCATCTTGGTATCATTCTTTTCAGCCAGCGGTCGGCTTTCATGTAAAAGCAATCCTAGCGGCTAATTAGCCTCTAGACTGCTTTTACAAGCCGTGGGAGGGAATGCCCCCCCCCACCGTCTTTCGTGTTTTTCTCTGGCTCTCCTGTCTCAACAGGAAACCTGAGAATGCAGCCGGTGATTCAGCCAGCTGACCATAGAGCTGATCAGAGACCAGAGTGGCTCCAAACATCTCTATGGCCTAAGAAACCGGAAGCTACGAGCATTTCATGACTTAGATTTCGCCGGATGTAAATAGCGCCATTGGGAAATTGGGGAAGCATTTTATCACACCGATCTTGGTGTGGTCAGATGCTTTGAGGGCAGAGGAGAGATCTAGGGTCTAATAGACCCCAATTTTTTCAAAAAAGAGTACCTGTCACTACCTATTGCTATCATAGGGGATATTTACATTCCCCGAGATAACATTAAAAATGATTAAAAAAAAAAAATATGAAAGGAACAGTTTAAAACTAAGATTAAAAAAGCAAAAAAATAATAAAGAAAAAAAAAAAAAAAAAAAAGCACCCCTGTCGCCCCCTGCTCTCGCGCTAAGGCGAACGCAAGCGGCGGTCTGTCGTCAAACGTAAACAGCAATTGCACCATGCATGTGAGGTATTACCGCGAAGGCCAGATCGAGTGCAGTAATTTTTCCAGTAGACCTCCTCTGTAAATCTAAAGTGGTAACCTGTAAAGGCTTTTAAAGGCTTTTAAACATGTATTTATTTTGTTGCCACTGCACGTTTGTGCGCAATTTTAAAGCATGTCATGTTTGGTATCCATGTACTCGGCCTAAGATCATCTTTTTTATTTCATCAAACATTTGGGCAATATAGTGTGTTTTAGTGCATTAAAATTTTAAAAAGTGTGTTTTTTCCCCAAAAAATGCGTTTGAAAAATCGCTGCGCAATTACTGTGTGAAAAAAAAAAAAACTCATTGGTGCCTCCTCATCGGTGCCCATCAGTGCTGCCGTATCAGTGCCCGTCAGTGCAGCCATATCAGTGCCCGTCATTGAAGAAGAAAACGTACTTATTTACAAAAATTTTTAACAGAAACAAAGAAAAACTTGTTTTTTTTTTTCAAAATTTTCGGTCTTTTTTAATTTGTTGCGCAAAAAATAAAAACCGCAGAGGTGATCAAATACCACCAAAAGAAAGCTCTATTTGTGGGAACAAAATGATAAAAAATTTGTTTGGGTACAGTGTAGCATGACCGCGCAATTGTCATTCAAATTGCGACAGCGCTGAAAGCTGAAAATTGGCCTGGGCGGGAAGGTGTCTAAGTGCCTGGTATTGAAGTGGTTAATGAGGAAAAAAAAATAACTTAAATGATTTTAGCAAATGGCTACAATATAACAAAGAGTGAAAAATTTAAGGGGGTCTGAATACTTTCTGTCCCCACTGTACACACACATACTGTATATTTGTATTATTTTTTCCTTCTATTATAACAGGTAATAATTAAGGTGACCGAAATGCTTCCCAAAAAGTCCCACACATGTGGTATCCCCATACTCAGGAGAAGCAGCTAAATGTATTTTGGGGTGCAATTCCACATATGCCCATGGCCTGTGTGAGCAATATATCATTTAGTGACAACTTTATGAAAAAAAAAAAAAAAAGTGTCACTTTCCCGCAACTTGTGTCAAAATATAAAATATTCCATGCACTCAATATGCCTCTCAGCAAATAGCTTGGGGTGTCTACTTTCCAAAATGGGGTCATATATCATTTAGTGACAACTTTTTGTAAATATTTTTTTTTTTTGTCATTTTTCAATCACTTGGGACAAAAAAAATAAATATTCAATGGGTTCAACATGCCTCTCAGCAATTTCCTTGGGATGTCTACTTTCCAAAATGGGGTCATTTGGGGGGGGGTTTGTACTGCCCTGCCATTTTAGCACCTCAAGAAATGACATAGGCAGTCATAAACTAAAAGCTGTGTAAATTACAGAAAATGTACCCTAGTTTGTAGACGCTATAACTTTTGCGCAAACCAATAAATATACGCTTATTGATATTTTTTTTACCAAAGACATGTGGCCGAATACATTTTGGCCTAAATGTATGACTAAAATTTAGTTTATTGGATTTTTTTTATAACAAAAAGTAGAAAATATCATTTTTTTTTTAAATTTTCGGTCTTTTTCCGTTTATAGCGCAAAAAATAAAAACCGCAGAGGTGATCAAATACCATCAAAAGAAAGCTCTATTTGTGGGAAGAAAAGGACGCAAATTTAGTTTGGGTACAGCATTGCATGACTGCGCAATTAGCAGTTAAAGCGACGCAGTGCCAAATTGGAAAAAGACCTCTGGTCCTTAGGCAGCATAATGGTCCGGGGCTCAAGTGGTTAATCTGCAAAAATGTCAACAATTCTGTGTTTCTGTCAATATGGGTTGCTGTGTGTACATTAACCACTTCCCGCCCGGCCCATAGCAGATGACGGCCAGGCGGTGGTTCAGTTATCCTGACTCGGCATCATATGACGTCCAGCAGGATAACATGCCGCCGCGCGCCCGCATCGCGGCGATCGGTGTGTCATTCTGACACACCGCTACACCGATCTTGGTAAAGAGCCTTCGGCGGAGGCTCTTTACCACGTGATCAGCCGTGTCCAATCACAGCTGATCACGCTGTCAATAGGAAGAGCTGTTGATCGGCTCTTCCTTACTCGCGTCTGACAGGGGGGTCTGCGCTGATTATCAGCGCAGCCCCCCCTCAGATCACCACACTGGACCCCCAGGGATCGCCACTAGGAACACCAGGGAAGGGGCAACATGTGGATGGCCAGGTATGTACCCCATGGCCATCCACGTGTGCCCAGTCAATGCCCAATCTGTGCCAATCAGTGCCCACAAATGGGCACTGATTGGCACCATTATATAGCACTGATGCCCAGCAATGCCACCCTTAGGGTCATCAGTGCCACCCATCAGTGCCCATCTGTGCCAACTATCAGTGCCTCCCATAACTACCCATCAATGCCTCCCTATGAGTGCCCATCAGTGCCGCCTATGAGTGCCCATCGGTGCCGCCTATGAGTGCCCATCGGTGCCGCCTATGAGTGCCCATCGGTGCTGCCTATCAGTGCCCATCAGTGCTGCCTATCAGTGCCCCTCAGGGCCAACTCATTGGTGCCTCCTCATCGGTGCCCATCAGTGCTGCCGTATCAGTGCCCGTCAGTGCAGCCATATCAGTGCCCGTCATTGAAGAAGAAAACGTACTTATTTACAAAAATTTTTAACAGAAACAAAGAAAAACTTGGTTTTTTTTCAAAATTTTCGGTCTTTTTTAATTTGTTGCGCAAAAAATAAAAACCGCAGAGGTGATCAAATACCACCAAAAGAAAGCTCTATTTGTGGGAACAAAATGATAAAAAATTTGTTTGGGTACAGTGTAGCATGACCGCGCAATTGTCATTCAAATTGCGACAGCGCTGAAAGCTGAAAATTGGCCTGGGCGGGAAGGTGTCTAAGTGCCTGGTATTGAAGTGGTTAATGAGGAAAAAAAATAACTTAAATGATTTTAGCAAATGGCTACAATATAACAAAGAGTGAAAAATTTAAGGGGGTCTGAATACTTTCTGTCCCCACTGTACACACACATACTGTATAATTGTTTAATTTTTTTCTTCTATTATAACAGGTAATAATTGAGGTGACCGAAATGCTTCACAATGCCAGTCTACTTATTGATGACATTGAAGACAACTCCAAACTTCGCAGAGGTTTTCCTGTTGCCCATAGCATTTATGGGGTTCCATCTGTTATAAATTCTGCAAATTATGTATATTTTTTAGGATTGGAGAAAGTTTTAACACTTAATCATCCAGATGCTGTCAATGTTTTCACCCAGCAGTTGCTTGAACTGCACCGTGGACAAGGATTAGACATATACTGGAGAGATACTTATACTTGTCCTACTGAAACTGAATATAAGAGTATGGTTTTGCAGAAAACTGGAGGTTTGTTTGGACTAGCTGTAGGCCTAATGCAGCTGTTTTCATCTTCTAAAAAAGATCTGAAACCTCTGCTAAACACTCTTGGACTTTTCTTTCAAATCAGAGATGATTATGCCAATTTAAATTCTAAAGAGTATAGTGAGAACAAAAGCTTCTGTGAAGACTTGACAGAGGGAAAGTTTTCATTTCCTACAATACATGCAATTTGGTCAAGGCCTGAAAGTACTCAGGTACAAAATATTCTGCGGCAGAGGACAGAGAACGTAGACATCAAGAAATACTGTGTGCATTATCTAGACAAGGTAGGCTCCTTTGAATACACAAGACAGACTTTAAGAGAGTTAGAAAAGGAGGCATATGGACAAATTAAATTACTAGGAGGAAATCCTGAGTTGGTTTCAATAATTGAACAGCTGAGCCAAACGTACAAAAACCCATCATAACCTTGCCAATTGCTGAGTGTAACAAAAGTGTAACTTATTACAAAGATTTGTTTATCGTTAAAATATTAAATCCAACAATAAATATGTGAATGATTTTTGTTTTTTAAAAAATGTTTTCTATACTCTGTGCACTTTTATTCTTCTTTTATACACAAGTGTATTACAACAGCCCTATAATGTAAAATCAGTGTAAAACAAAAGCAGTCCTGTAAACTCATTAAAGTGGTTGTAAACCCCATTCATGAAATCTGATTTGGGCACATATATCTGTAGTGTTTACTTATCTCTCTCCAAAGCTCCAAGTCCCATGTCTTTCTGCTGCTCCATTCTTCTGTGATAACTTCTGACAGGTTCTCTGACACAGAAGATAAAAGCAGCTGGAATTTTTTTTGTCTGGAAGGGTGCTTAGAGATAAATAAGCAGAGAGCTTGTCTATTTACACTAGAGCTATTCAAGTTTCTTCATTCCTCTGCCTATGTGGAGGGGGGGGGGGTGCCTTTCCTCCAATCAGCTGTCACACTGTGTATGCCTAGACTCCACACCCACTGCTGAAACCAGAAGAAAGATTTTTAACACAATGTGCACTTTCTAAAGGGTAGAGAAAGCTGAAGACCGCAGATATACATGTAAAACTTATGCAGGGAGATTTGTTTCATCTCTGTGTATCTAAGGCTATTCACTTCACTGGGTATATATGAGGGTTTACATCCACTTTATCATACCAAATGTGGTTATGAAACACATACATTTCATATAAAATATTAGCACGAAAATTGTTCCCCTTCCTCAACTGAGTATGATATGCCAGAGCAAGAGCTAATAACCTTTCCTTAACTGGAATAGTTGTACAGTGATTTTTCCAGTATCATATTTTAGGAAGTGAGCAACTTCTTTGCCATTTTTGGTAGAGAAGGGAAAGGTTAGAACCTGTGTGACTACTTTTAATTGCTATATGAACAGGAAGTTAGCGGAATATGTGTGGACATTTAACTACTTATGGACCGCCTGCCATCATTGTACATCTGCTGTTTGAAGTGGAATACTGTTGTTATGGCAGCAGATACTGCCATAACCCCGGTATCCTCTTTAATGGAGGACAGTCCTCTGTCAGATAAAAGTGGTCTCTGTGGCAGATTCACCGCAACATCACTTTTATCGGGGGCAGGAGAGGCCCCCCCCACCCGCCGCGCTCCGGTCATCTCTGCCACTTATCGGAGCCGGTTCGGGTCGGAACTTTTGTCATGTTCAAGAGTTCTAGCGCGAACCGAATAGGGGGTGTTCTGCCCAACTCTGAGGACCAGCAGGCATTCATCAGTAACACTGTAAATCCTGGGGCAGTGGCGAGTACAAGCAGTGCAGCACTCCCTGATATTAGGCCAAGTACTAATAGCGGGGTGTCCCATCCACAACAACGAGGTAGGGCCCATACTAGCCTGCCAGACATACTTTTATATCCCACATGGCTGCCTGCTTATTTGGCAGAACTTACAGTACCCCCTTTTTACAGCTCACCTAGGCCCTCAGATAGAAATGGAAAATGTTACCCCATTTGATTTTTTTACATTTATTTTTTACTGATGATTTGTTAAATTTCATCGTGGGGCATTATAATCTTTATGCCTACCAATATATTGACAACACTCCTGATTGGTCTTATGCTCACCCATTTGTGTGGAAACCCGTCACGTGGAGGAATTTCATGTTTTTTTTGGACTTACATTGAACATGGGATTGGCATAAAAGATTTAAAATGAAGTACATCCCTACTGGTCTACCCAACCCATACATCACCTGCCAGTCTATTCTTCTTGTATGCCCAGAACATGCTATGAGATAATGAGTTTTTTACACTTCAACAATAATACTCAGTGCCCTCCTTGCAATCATGCTGATTACGATAAACTATTCAAAGTTCAGCCACTAATCAACTTTTTTTGCAATAAGTTAAAGGAAATGTTCACTTCAACGGGTTTGGCTTTAAACAGTACATCCCTATTAAACGGACCAATTCTACAAGGTGTGCGATAGGGCCACAGGATATACATATAACTTCATAATTTATGAGGGAAAGGACAGCCAGCTACAGCCCCCTGGATGCCCTACTTATATAGGGACTAGTGGCAAAATCGTTTGGCAATTTATAGAATCACTATTCGAGAAGGGTTACCATTTGTATGTAGATCATTTCTACACAAGTCTTCCACTATTCCACCATCTCTATCTAAAGCAAACTGTGGCCTGTGAGATCGGAAGGGCTTCCTGGGGGGTGGATATGAATAACCAGATGTTACAGCCCTACTTTGCCCCGGAGATCAATATATTGGTATAAAAAAGGTAGCTATCTACTTATTTCGGTTAGCCATGTACAATTCTTATGTCATCTTTTCTAAGTGCACACAACGATCCCTAATCTACCTAAAACACCAAGAGGACATAGTTACGGCCCTTCCCTATCCAGATGGCCTTGCCCCTGAACAAATTCGCTCTTATTCAGTGACCAGACTACATGAAAGACATTTCCCCGATATCATCCCTCTTACCCAAACAGGCCGCAAACCCCAAAGAAAATAATGTGTATGTTCCAGTAACAGAATTAGCTGTGACACCTGATACTACTGTCCTTAATGTCCCTCCCAGCAAGGCCTCTGTATTGGAAAGTGCTTCCAGATCTATCATGCATCACTACACTACTAGTGAAGTATAAGTGTAGTGAAGATATTTTTCCAGTATCTGCTATTTATGACCTGGACTATTTATCGACAATGCCTCTGCTTTGCCACCTGAACTGACCCTGGACTGTTTATCGACAATACCTCTGCCTGCTGCCTAAACTATCAACCACGTTTCTGCCTTTCATATGAACTGACCTTGGCCTGTTAATCGACAATGCTTTTTGCCTGCCACCTGAACTGATCTGCCACAGGGATTCAAGATAACACAGGGGTCTCATGTTTGGGAGGGGCTCCAAAATATTTTTTTCGAGTGGAGAAAAGTACATTTTGGTTTTCTCCGGGTTTTGTTATATCTAGGATTAGGGTCTGCTGACCCCGGAGGGGTTTGGTTGGGAAGAAGCCTCTACCCTTGTCCAGGTCTTAGCTGACCGAGTCCCTAAGCCTGCTGTTTCTGCCTGCTGCCATCTGACCTTAGACAACCTGCCACCTGATCTGACCACCCTTCTGCCTGCTGCCTGAGCCCTGCACTGTTTATGAACCATATTCCTGCATGTCAGCCTGCTGCCTGTACTGCATGGACCATGTTCCTGTGTACTTCATTGATGAGTCCTTAGTACTGACTATGCAAGACACCAGTCCCACTCATCCTCTGCCAACAACTGCACTACAAAAACTACAGGTCGGTGTTTGTTTTCCAAAATGTCAGTGCTATGTGTTAGAGATATCTTCTAAATTGACAACTTTGGTTTTTTTTTTAATAAGTTTTCATTTTCTTTCCACATTTTCCAAAAACTTGTGGATAAAAATGTGCATGTTCAAAAGACTCATAATGCCTTATAAAATATAAATTGGGGTGTTAGCTTTCCAAAATTGGGTCATTTTGTGGGTAATTACATTGTCCTGGTGCTTCACGGCCTTCAAAAATATAATAGGTAGTCAGGAAATCAGATGTGTAATGTATGACCCTGGAACGCCTGAAGGTGTTATTTGGATGTTGGGCTCCTATGTGGCCAGGCTGTGGAATAGTTTCACAAATGTGGCATCCCTATACTCAGGAGGAGTAGCAGAATGTATTTTGGATTGTAATTGCAAGTATGCCTATGCCATATGTGAGAAATAATTTTTATATCGCAAAAAATAAAAAGCCCAGTGGTGACTAACACCAAAAGAAAGCTCTGTGTGAAAAAAAAGTATACAAATTTTATTTTGGTACATTGTAGCATGACTAATTGTCATTGAAAGTGTGAGAGGACTGAAAGCTGAAAATTAGTCTGGGCAGGAAGGGGGTAAAAGTTCCCAGTATTGAGGGGGTTAAGGAATGCTCTTGCCCACTGTCAGTGCTCACAGTTCTTAAGCTTTTCCTGTGTCCTGAGTGTATCCTCTATCTAACTTTCATTGATTACCCAACTTGCTACTGACCTAATTCTGGATTCAGTTGTACCTCTGCCCACCTGTTCCTGACTTCAGCTTCGTTCCTGAGCTAGCTTCCGTCTATGCTTCTGTACCTTGTTGTCTGCCTGCTACTGACCTCGGCTACCTCTGTGACCTCGCTTCTGCTTCCGACTTGGCTTGATACTACTTCTGAGTGTCTGTTTTGGCTGTCCTTCTGTCAGAAACCATGAATCAGACCGAGACAGAAGTGCAGTTAAAATCACACTGCTTTAATAATAATAATAGTAAAAGGTAAACGGAGCAACGTAGTCAAATCATAGCCAGAGTTCGGTAACCAAAAGGGATAATCAGACAAGCCAGGACGTCAGGGAGCCAGAGATCAGCGTACTTCAGGACAGGCCAGGAAATCAGAAAACTGGCGAATCAGCATAGTGGAACAGCAAGCAGGATCAGGAACCAGAAGGGACATCAGCCAAGCAAGTATTCAATAGGTACACAGGAGAAAATCTCTGGATGTGTTGGCGAAGGCAGAGAGGTATTAAAATGAATAGCTTAAGTAACCAGCAGGACTGACAGACAGGATATCATCATCAGGTGAGTCACTGTGAAAAAGATTGGAGCTGGCAATTAACAGACAGCTGAGCGGCCTACTCTGAGAAGGAAGAGCTGAGCCCATTCCTGACACCTTCATAAATGTTCCAGTCATCGCCGTATGTTCCTGCCTAAAGCTTGCTGAGAGGTTCGGCAGGCCACGCTTCCAGAACCTGCAGTGCATATGGAGTGCACCTTTAGCCTCGGCTGCTCCAGCGTGCATCGCATCTGCTCCTACCTGATGTCTTAAGCCTGCATCTCCTGCTGCAAGTTCTGCTACCAACACCTGCCGACCCATGTGTTCCTCCTGTCCCTCGGCACCATCTGTTCCATCATCAGTGGGACTTTGGAGACACAAGAGAGGCCAACCTTGTCAATTCCATCTCCTAACAAGTATGTGACAGACTCCTTACAGAGTGTCCCCATCAGAGTCCTCCCTTACATCAGGTGTCCCCATCACATCAGGTGTGCCCATCAGAGTGCTCCTTTACACTAGGTGTGCCCAATAGAGTGCTGTTTTACATCAGTTTCCCCCATGAGAGTGCCCCTTTACATCAGCTGTCTCCATCACAGTGCCACCTTGCATCATATGTTCCCATCAGAGTGCCCCCTTACGTCAGGTGTGCCTATCAGAGTGCCCCTTTACATCAGTTGTCCCCATCACAGTGCCCCTTTGTTACTAGCCATAAACCAGATGGAGACAGAAAATGCAGTTCAAATCATGCCCTTAATTAAATAGCAAAAAAATAACACAGTTCAGGAACATAGTGAAAACTGAAGGCAGGGTTTGGATGCCAGAGTGGGTAATCAGACGAGCCAGGGTAAGGAAGCAAGAAGTCAGCATAGTAAGAAGCAAAAACAGGAACAGGTATCAGAAGAGAAGTCAGCCAGGCCAAGTCATACACAGGGACACACTGGAGATCATAGACCATGCAAGGGCACAGAGGAAATGGGCAAAGCTGTTTAATTAGCCAAAAGGGGGTGACTGTAGGCTGGACTAATGAGGCAAGTAATGGTAACTAGGTGAGTCACTGTGGAAACGTGTAGCTGGTAATTAACTGACAGTTGGGCAGCCTTTGTGCACTTAAAGAAAAGAGCAGGTGCCCAGCCCTGACGGTACCCTCCTCCTCCTCTGGGGGGCATTTATGGAAAGCATGATAGAGGGCAGGAGCATGTACGTCCGAGAATGAGACCCAAAAACATTCCTCCGGACCGTAACCCCTAGTGAATCGGCTATTGTATGCCTTCACAAAACCTATGGGAGTCAATGATAGATTGTATCTCATACGCCTCATGGTTGTCAACCTAAGCCAGATGAGGGCGTGGTACCGAGGTGGTTTAGCGGTTGCGCACCAAAGGTTTTAATAAGGAAACATAAAATAAGTTGGAAATATGCATGTTGGAAGGAAGATCTAATACGTAGGCCACTTGGTTAAGCTTACAGAGTATGCAGAAAGGCACCAGTTTTAGTAAGGGAAAAACTGAGTCAGAGGTTAAGGGAAGACAGCCAGACCCTCTCCACAATTTGGTAGAAGGGTGCAGGTAGGCATCGGCTGTCAGCATGGAGTCTGTACCTATCATTAGAGCATTGCATGGATTGTTGAACCTGCCGCCAAGTAGAACAGAGTTCCCATAAATGGAAAAAAATTGGGAGGCGGCTGTCATGTACCTGGTCAGTGAGCCTGACGTCTAAAAGGAAGCTCTTTCGTGCAGCTGCGGCTCGGGGGCCACTGGTAGTTAGACAGCAGCCACAGGAGCATGGCAAGGTATGAGAGCCTGTAATTAGTTCAGTGGTCAGTAGGCTGGTAGTAGATAAGCTGGCACAGAGCTTGGCTGGTGGAAGACTGTGGTAGGCAGTTGGAAGTAGGGACCAGATTTGAGCTTGCTGGACTGGGAGCTGTAGCAGACTGGATGAGCAAGATGCATGGTCATACAAGCCAGGTAGATGATCGTCGGGTAGATCAGGCATAGACGCCAGACAGCAGGAAGGTTGGGTAACAAGCCAAGTCAGCAATGGGAGACCAATCAAGTGGGGACAGCAGAATCCAAAGACAAGCCGATGTCGGGGTAGGTAGCAGACAAAGGCAGGTCAGACATAGGTTGGACCAGCAAGAATCCCCTGCACACGTGGGGCATGGTCTGCACATGGCCAGGTGAGGGAGTGAGAGACACGAGCTCCCGGCTCCAGCCTGCTCCGTATGAGGCTGATAAACTGACCGACATGCCAGCAGTGTATCAGGATTAGTTTGGTGGGACCTCAAGGCTATCTCTTGGTGAGACTACAGCGGTATGAACTTGGGGAGACAGAGGGAGACAAGAACCGCACGCAAAGCAGCCCAGCTGGTCTGGCTTCCCAGAGTGAGGGAGTTGCAGCCAGAGATCCACCGCTACATCCCCACGGTACAGGGCATGGGGACTTGAACCCAAAAGTGAGAGAGGGAAGACAGATGTGCTGCTGCAGCCTAGGGAGAGCACACCTTTGCAGCCAGCCCAAGGACAGATGGCGGTGAGAACCAGCGTGGAAGCGCTACAGGCTATCCCACAGAGCCCCAGAACGTTGGCTGCGGTAGCGGGGGCTACACCTCTCATCCCCCTACCTGGGGATAAGGAAGCAGCGGGGTTAAAAATGGAGGACCTAAAGACACTTTTATACAGGCTCTCCCCACACGAGCAGACATAGAAACCCTTATTGGAAAAGTGGAGGACGCACACCGTAAGGAGCTCGAGCTGAAGCTGGTCCGGGGTGAACTACAAATACTAGCGGAGCACGTGATGGTTGGGGAGAGTGTATATCAAAGCCTGGAACAGTGGGTGAGCATACTGGAGAGAGATAGTTAAACCCGAAAAGAGACCTCTGTGGTGCTACAGCTACAGTTGGAGGACCTCGAAGATCGGAGTAGGCACAACAGTGTGCGCCTGTGACGAATTCCAGAGGCATCAGACCAGGAAAACCTGCAGGATATAGTAAAATCAATTTTTTAAAATATACTCAAAGACGCTATACCTTTTTAAGTTTGGAACTTGATAGAGTTCATAGAGCAGTGGTTCTCAACTCCTGTCCTCAGGACCCACCAACAGACCAGGTTTGCAAGATCACTTAAATACATCACAGGTGATATAATTTGTTGCTCAGTGATTGCAGTATTCTAGTCTGCATCTTCCCAAGGTAATACTTAAAACCTGGCCTGTTAGTGGGTCCTGAGGACAGGAGTTGAGAACCACTGTCATAGAGCATTAGGCTCAAAGTCTAAGGACATTAATCGCTCCTGTGACGTGGTATGTCGTTTGCATTATTTCGCACATAGGGAGGCCATTTTGCAGAAAGCCTGGGAGACAGGAACAATAGACTTTAAGGGGGGCCAGTTGAAAATTCTACCAGACCTATCAAGAGCTACATTGCAGTGCATAGCCCTACTATGCCCAGTATTAGAGTGGGTACAAGACTGGGGTGGGACATATCGGTGGAGGTTCCTGATTTCAGTGCTGTTAAAAAAGGGCAATCTATCTTTCTGGTTGCATTCCAGAGCAGACTTATCAGACCTGTAGAAGGGAGAGACACTTAGGGGAGACAAGAAAATAGCTGCACACCACGGAAATTGTCAGAAAAAAGGGAATGTCCCCTATATGTGTTTTTTTTAGCAGCAAACAGTTTAAGGAATACTACATAGAGTATAATTGATTTTATTAGGACATTGTATCAAAAATTACAAAAAACGTCAAAACATGAGCTGTGGTACAAAGGATAAAAACAACAACACCACTAGTGTAGCTGTACACAATAATACACAGTGCTCGAAAATTAGCGTAGAGATGATATGAGAATACTGACGCATTTCAAACCCACCGGGTCTTCTTCAGAGGATTTTATGAGCTGTAGGAATGTTTAAGTGTATTGAGGTTCATAGTTGTAATCATAGAATAAAAAGGAAAAAGAAAATAATGGAAAATAATAGACATTTTTTGTATAGTTACCAGATATTGTATTATGCAATGTTTCAAAGGCCTTTAGAGGGAAAACCCCCTTACTGGATCCGAGAATTCTCGGTCGACTGGTGTCTCCACAAGGGAGGGGAAAAAGCCAAATGCTCATGCGTGTCTTAAGAAGAGTCACATTTGTGGAAACCCTGGTAACCTAGGAGAAGCGTGGAGGCGGACAGACAGCACCTGCATTTGGAGCATTAAATCACCATACTATGAGTGTATTTCTGTTTAAACAGAGATAGAAATATAATATGAACATTCATTATTAACCACTTGACAACTGGGCACTTAAACCCCCTTCCTAACCAGACCAATTTTCAGCTTTTGGTGCTCTCACATTTTGAATGACAATTACTCAGCCATGCAACACTGTATCTATATGAAATTTTTGTCCTTTTTTTCACACAAATGGAGCTTTCTTTTGGTGGTATTTAATCACCGCTGGGTTCTTTATTTTTTGCGCCGTAAAAGAAAAAAAAAACGAAAAATCTGTAAAAAAATGCATTTTTCTTAATTTCTGTTATAATATTTTGCAAATTAGTAATTTTTCTTCATATATTTTGGCCAAAATTTATACCGCTACATATCTTTGGTAAAATTAACCTAAATGGGTGGATATTATTTGGTCTTTGTGAAAGTTATAGAGTCCAAAAGCTATGGTGCCAATATCTGAAAATTGATCACACCTGAAGTACTGACGGCCTATCTAATTTCTTGAGACCCTAACATTCCAGAAAAGTACAAATACCCCCCAAATGATACCTTTTTGGAAAGAAGACATTCCAAGGTATTTAGAAAGATGCATGGTGAGTTTTTTGAAGTTGTCATTTTTTCCCACAATTCTTTGCAAAATCAAGGTTTTTTTTTTACTTTTTTTTTTCCCACAAAATTGTCATATTAGCAGGTTATTTCTCACACACCACATATGCATACCACAAATTACACCCCAAAACACATTCTGCTATTACTCCCGAGTATGGCGATACCACATGTGTGAGACTTTTACACAGCGTGGCCACATACGGAGGCCCAACATGCAGGGGAGCACCTTCAGGTGTTCTGGAGCACCCAGGCCAATTCTGACATTTCTCTCCTACTTGTAAAAATCATCATTTATTTGCTAGAAAATTACATAGAACCCCAAAACATTATATATGTTTTTTTAGCAAAGACCCTAGAGAATACAATGGCGGTCATTGCAACTTTTTATCTCGCACGGTATTTGCGCAGCAATTTTTTTAACGCGTTTTTTTTGGGAAAAAAACTGTTTTGTGCTTTACAAAAACCAAAACAGTAAAGTTAGCCTAATGTTTTTGCACAATGTGAAAGATGAAGTTATACTGAGTAAATAGATACCCAACATGTCACCTTTCAAAATTGCACGCGCTTGTGGAATGGCGCCAAACTTTGCTACTCAAAAATCTCCATAGGCGACGCTTTAAAAATTTTTACTGGTTACATGTTTTGAGTTACAGAGGAGGTCTAGGGCCAAAATTATTACTCTCGCTCTACCGATCGCAGCGATACCTCACATGTGTGGTTTGAACACGGTTTTCATATGTGGGCGGGACTTACGTATGCGTTCGCTTCTGCATGCGAGCACGCAGGGACAGGGGCGCTTTAAATTTTTTTTTTTTTTTATTGTTCATTTTACTTTATTTATTTTAGTTTGATGCTTTTTTCCAAAAAAAAAAAATTTTGACCACTTTTATTCCTATTACAAGGAATATAAACATCCTTGTAATAGGAATATGGCATGACAGGTCCTCTTTACAGTGAGATATGGGGTCAATAAGACCCCACATCTCACCTCTAGGCTGGGAAGCCTGAAATAAAAAAAAAATAACGATCCTGGCTTCGATCGTAGCGGTGAGTCGGTAGAAGCGCGGGAGGGGGGGACATCCCCTCTCGCCTCCCGTAAGAACGATCAAGCAGTGGAACAGCTGCTATGATCATTCTCATGGTGTAGAGAATCGCCAGCTGAAAAAGCTGATATCTGAATGATGCCTGTAGCTGCACCCATCATTCAGATATCTCCGCACAAAGTCAAGGACGTTGTATGGCGGCCGGTGGGCGGGAAGTGGTTAAAACGCATTTTTTTTTTAGCACAAAGTTGTCCATTTATACAATATTTCTACCACATAACATGTACATACCAAAAATGACACCCCAAAATAGATTCTCCTACTCCTCCTGAGTACGGCGATACCACACATACAGAGGCCGAGTACAACTGAGCATGGCTCGGTATGGCAGGGTATTGCGGAGTATGGCGGGGTATTGCAGAGTATGGCGGGGTATTGCGGAGTATGGCGGGGTATTGCGGAGTATGGCGGGGTATTGCGGTGTATGGCGGGGTATTGCGGAGTATGGCGGGGTATGGCGGGGGCATTGCAGAGTATGGCGGGGGCATTGCAGAGTATTGCACAGCATTGCAGAGTATTGTGGGGGCATTGCAGAGTATTGTGGGGGCATTGCAGAGTATTGTGGGGGCATTGCAGAGTATTGTGGGGGCATTGCAGAGTATTGCACAGCATTGCAAAGTATTGCACAGCATTGCAGAGTATTGTGGGGGCATTGCAGAGTACTGCACAGCATTGCAGAGTATTGCACAGCATTGCAGAGTATTGTGGGGGTATTGCAGAGTATTGCACAGCATTGCAGAGTATTGTGGGGGTATTGCAGAGTATTGCACAGCATTGCAGAGTATTGTGGGGGTGTTGCAGAGTATTGCACAGCATTGCAGAGTATTGTGGGGTTATTGCAGAGTATTGCACAGCATTGCAGTGTAGTGGGGATGGCTGAGCATGGATGGATGGATGCCTGGATGTCTCTGTGCAGCGCTGTGGGCACTACACATACAGCCCACAGCGCTGCAGACATCCATCCATCCCCCTCCCCGCTCACTGTGTACCGATCGGTACACAGGAGGGGAGGAGAGGAACCGGCGTCATCTGATGACGCCGGTCTGTTTACATGTGATCGCGCCGTCATTTGACAGCGCAATCACATGGTAAACAGCCGCGATCAGCGGCCATTTACCGGGATCCGTGATGCGCCGGGTCCTCTGGACCCGGCGGTCACGGATGTGTTCGGGTGCGCGCCCCAGGGGGCGCGCGAGAGGGGAATTCTGGGAGGACGTCATAGTACGCCCTCCCAGAGTTATCCAACCGCCCTGCAGCCGTCATTCGGCTATGGGCCGGTTGGTAAGTGGTTAAAGGAATGGCAAATGGGCAGATAACTGGACAGGAAGCCCCCGGTACCATAGGTATGTCTAAAATAATATATAGAGTAGTTGTATCAAGAATCAGTAGTATGATAGAAGAAAGCATATAAATAAGGGATGAAGGGGACACAGTGTGGAATGAATGTGAGGGAAGAAGGGGAGGAAAGGGAGGATTAGGGAAAGGAAAAAAGAGGGATGAAATGGGAATGACTAAAGAATAAATGTAGGAACGATGAGATGTGAGGGAGTGAGAAGTGAAAGGTACCCTGTTTCCCCGAAAATAAGACCTAGCGTGATTGTCAGTGATGGGTGCAATATAAGCCCTACCCCCCAAATAAGCCCTACCCTGTTTCCCCGAAAATAAGCCCTACCCTGAAAATAAGACCTACAAGGACTTTAACTAGGGCTTATTTGGGAGGTAGGTCTTATATTGCAGCCATCACCGACAATCACGCTAGGTCTTATTTTCGGGGAAACAGGGTAAGTGGTAGAAATGGAAAATGTATTTTTGATTGCTGCTGTTCTCTTTTTTTTTCCCCCTGCTAGGCCTGGTCTCCGGTCCGCTGGTTGTTTTGTTGTGATGCCTCTGCCTGAGCATGTCTTCCTGGCAGGGTAGGGAGGCACAAGGGCCCTGTGCTTCCCTATACACCCACTAGGTGGTGGGACCACCCTGGGTGCAATCATTCCCTGCCAGCGATATTCCGGATCCCTTCCGAACGCCGTGCTTATACCCGCGCGAGCCTTCACGACATTTCGCTATTGCGGCGGAAGTGACGGCAGCACCGGGACCTTTGTTTTCCACTATACACTCATACTATGGTGATTTAATGCTCCAAATGCAGGTGCTGTCTGTCTGCCTCCGCGCTTCTCCTAGGTTACCAGGGTTGCCACAAATGTGACTCTTCGTAAGACATGCATGAGCATTTGGCTTTTTCCCCTCCCTTGTGGAGATACCAGTCGACCGGGGATTCTTGGATCCAGTAAGGGGGTTTTCCTTCTAAAGGCCTTTGAAACATAGCATAATACAATATCTGATAACTATACAAGAAATGTCTATTTTTCCATTATTTTCCCTTTCTTTTTCCATTTTATCTTATGATTACAACTATGAACAACTATGAACCTCAATACACTTAAACATTCCTACAGCTCATAAAATCCTCTGAAGAAGACCTGGTGGGGTCGTAACGCATCAGGATTTGCATATCATCTCTAAGCTAAATTTCGAGCACTGCGTATTATTGTGTACAGCTACACTAGTGATGTTGTTTTTATCATTTGTACCACAGCTCATGTTTTGACCTTTTTTGTCAAATTTTTGATGTCCTAATAAAATCAATTATACTCTATGTAGTATTCCTCAAACTGCTTGCTGATAAAAAAAACCCCATATGGGGGACATTCCCTTTTTTCTGACTTATCAGACCTTTTTTAGTTTCTGGGAGTTCCAAATTGGTTGCAGTTGGTCCCAAGAGTGCCCAGAAAATAGAGAGAACATTGTATCATAAACAGGAAAGTGGAACTGTGAATATAACGAAGGGGAGATTCGGAGAAGCTGGAAGAATGAAACGGGGGGGGGGCACGGGGTTGGGACACACGGGGCCAGGGGGGCTGGGTTTTTTTTTCACTAGACCCCCTGTGGGTTTTGTTTTTTATTTTTTGGGGGGGTACTGGGTGGTCCCATCTAACTCACATTTCCTTTTCTGCCCATCGGGGGATCTCCCTCCCCCTCCTTGATGATGGAGGGGGAGGGAGTCATACTAATCCTTGTTTTTTTTAAATTATAAATATATATATATATATATATATATATATATAAGTATATGCCAATTGCTTCTTTTATCCAGCAGATATATTGAACTGGACTTTGGAACTTGTGAGAATTATAAGTCAGGCTGGAAATGTTTTTGTTTTGAATTCTTACTAGTTTATTATTCTAATTGATGACAAGAAAGATGATATGGTGGATGTATAGAGGATCTGGGATGTGTTGGGGGGGAGGGGAGTAAAGGGGTAGGGGGTAAGAGGGATTGCACGAGATAGCATAAGAATCACCACACCTTTCTTGTAGGGAAGAGGAATGGGATATATAGATCCTCAGTTTATTAATATATAAGTATATGTCACTCTCTTTTCTCTAACAGGGGTATTGAGCTGAATATTTGGATTTATGAGAGTTATAAGCCTGGATGGAAATGTTTTTTGTTTGAACTTTTATCCAACTTCTTTTTTGTTAACGATAAGAAAGGGGTTATGATGGCTGAATAGAGGATCTGGGGTGCACAAGGAGGGGGGGCTAAAGGGGTAGGGGGTAAAGGGGACTGCACAAGATAGCACAAGGAAAACTACACCTAATATATGAAAAAGGAAGGCCATACTAAACGGCCCTCCCCGTACCTCTATCCATGCGGGTTTTAGCTACACACATATACACGGAGTATTGCACCTTTTTTTTTTTTTACACTGTAAAATAATAAAGATAACAATGGAGTAGGATAATAGAAGAAGGGGCCGAGAAGTGACATTAGAGAGTAGCAGGAATGTGTTAGGGAGAGGGATGGGCTGAAGGGGTATAGGATAGGGGAAGGTGAGAAGAGTGGGGGGGGGGGGAGCTCCCCTCCTGGGTTGATGCGCAATCAATCCCCCATAGTAGGTTAGTACTCACTTAGGGTAGGGGGAGTTAAGTGCATTAAGAAAGATATTCTTTTATCCCTTTGTAAGGATTACTCTTCTCTTGTGATCAGTCGAACTCCAGATGTATTGAAAAGCAGATGATGCTTACAAGGCAAAAGATGCAGTAAGAATCACACAAAGAGATGTACATCCCCCCTCCTAATATCTACAATAATATAGGGATAACGCTTCTATTGGCTGAGGAAACACAGATAGCGTGCCTGGTACAAAATGGTACTTTATTTGGCTAATTAGTGTTTCCTGTACAGTCTTGTTTTACCATATATGGTTAAGCCTAATCATCCTACAACTTACTATGGAGTTAGTTAAAGCAAACGATATAGCAAGTTAATACAACAATGTGCTCAGAAGTCATCTTAAAAATCAGACTCAGGGTTATTGTTTTTCTTTTTTTTTTAACAGAGAATTTTTTAATAAACAAATCAGCATTACAATACTAGAAATTGGTACAATCATTACGGAGAGAATAGTGACATCAAGATTTTCCCTTAAGCAATATCCACTACTTATCAGATGTTCCAGTTGTGCAAATGTCAGAAATTACACTCAACGATACTCCTCATGGCATCATAACATTATAAACTCTTAGATAAGATAAGGTAAATAACCCAATATTCAATCAATCCTGATAGGGGTGATGGGGGGGGAGGGGGGGGGAATGAAGGGAAACGGGCACAAGAAGACAAGACGTGAGATATAGGATGTCCTCCACTATGTTTCACGTCCCCTCCTATGGGGTAGGGGGTTCAGGATCCCCAAAGGCGTTCACCCAGGATGACCAGATTTTATCAAACTTCCCCGGGCATTGCCTACTTTCATACGTCGATCTATACAGGGGGAGTACCTTCTTCACCGACCTTATCCATGAGGCTAGGGTAGGAGGCTCCACCAGTTTCCATCGCAGTAGAATTTCCCGCCTGGCGTAGTACAATGTGAAGGTTAGACACAATTTACTATACCTATCTCCCTCAACATCCTCCAGATGACTGAGCAATAGTATTTGAGGATCCACTGGCAAGTTTGAGCCTATGACGTTACTCAGTGTGGAGGCCACTGCCGACCAGAAGGATCGGAGTTTGGGACAAGACCAGACCATGTGCCAAAAAGTGCCCACCTCCTGCCTGCATCTCTGACAGTTGGGATCTCTTTGATGGTAGATGCACGGCAATCTCTGTGGGGTGAAATACGCTCTATGTAGGAACTTAAATTGTATAAACCTGTCTTTTGCAGCGATCATGGAGGGAATGTAGGACACTCCTTCCACTCCTCCTCATCCAAAGAGGGAATATCAGCCCTCCACTTCTCCCAGGTTTTAGTTAGTTTGGCATCATACTCCACTGTAAGGTATAGGTATAGTGTTGAGAGAGGCTTACCCATCACACTTGAAGTCAAGAGCCGTTTTTTTAACAACAAGGTTGGTCTTTATTGAAGAAGAATGGCATATACAGTAGAATCAAACAGAATAGTAAGTGGCCACAAGATAATGCAGACATGGTTTACAGGAAGAAGCAATTACATAGAGTATAACATAAGCAATTGACTTGATCTTGTCGATGGAATAAGGGGGGGATGGAAGGGGGGGAAACTGGAGAAAGGGGAAGGGGGGAAGGAGGGGGGGGAGGGGGGAAGGGGAGAAGGGAGGGGGGGGGGAGGGGGGGGGGAGGAAGACCAGCAATACCAAAACACCCCATGTAGCATTGGAACCATAGTATTTATATACTCAACATCCGGGGTCTGTCCAGGGACGCCACACTCTCATATACTTCTTAGGGCACCCTCTACTTATATAGGTCAGTTTGTACAAAGGTAGGACGGCATTGACTGAGTTTTCCCACGCCTTTACCGTGGGAGCGTTGCGAGAATTCCATTTCAATACAATCCCTTTCTTGGCATAGAATAACAGCAAGGATATCAACAGCTTGGTATATCTAGGTCGCTGGTCATCATCGTGAATACCTAACAACGCTAATTCGGGGGTTAATGGGAGTTCTAGTTGAAGACGTGCATTAATACTTTCCATTATTGTGGACCAGTAGATCAGCAGCCTAGGACAGGACCAAAACATATGCATATATGAACCATCCGGTGATCGGCATCTGGGACACTCCGGGGATCTATCGGGGTATATTCTGTGCAGTCTCCGAGGCGTAAGATATGTCCTATGAAAAAATTTGGCCTGTACCAATTTGTCCCTAGAGGATATCACCAGCTTAAAGCTTTCCTCGAAACTTTCTTCGTAGGATTCCCTATCCAAGGTAGGGATATCCGCACTCCACCTAGCCCAAAGCTTCTCCATCTTGGGAGAGTCTTTCTTAATAAGAGTAAAATATAGGGCCGACAAGGGTTTGGACAGATCCTCCTGGGCCAACAAGTCCTCAACCGCATCAGATGTGAGATCTGGCGGGGTCGGGAACTGCGCACGGAAGGCGTGCCTCAACTGATGGTATCGGAACATCATCCACCCAGGAAGGCCAAACGTCCTACTCAATTCTGAGAAGGGGCGGATAGAGCCGGCTACCACAATATCTTTTAGCAGTTTGACATTATACCTGGCCCAGACCTGTGGGTCCGGGATTGTCCGGAAATGTGGAAGGGAGGGGTTCCCCCACAAGGGGCAGAATGGCGACCATCTACCTGGGGAGATAAATCTCTTTCTAGCCAGGCTCCATACTGCTAACGTAGTTTTGGTAGGTATCGGTAAGGAGGGGTAAGCTGAGACTCCCCGATATATCAAATTTCCTAATTCCTTGAGAGACCCTACTACAGTCGCCTCTAGGCAGACCGCAGCATTGGTTTTAGACTGTTCTAACCACCATCTGACCGTGACCAAAATGGCCGCCCAGTAGTAGATCAGCAGGCTGGGCAGTGCCAATCCTCCAAAGTCCACCGGGAGCTGAAGAGTCGACCTAGCCAATCTAGGGGAGGAGCCCCTCCACAAAAAGGAACCGATACAACTGTCCAGCTCCCGGAAGAGGGAACGAGGCAGCAGGACCGGGCAGTTCCTAAATAAATAGATAAACTTAGGGAGATAGATCATCTTGAGAACAAGTCAAGAGCCGTTTAATGGAGTCTGGTTCCAGAGTGAGGGGGGCAGGGAACTGAGCCTCAAAGGCGTGCTTCAGCTGCCAGTACCTGAATTGGAAGGAGGACGGAATGGCAAAGGATTGCCTCAGCACTTGGAAAGTCATAAGCCTGCCATCCTTAACTATATGTTTTAATGTAAGGATTCCCCTTTTTGCCCAGAGAGAGGGGTCCGGTATAGTGTAAAAGTGGGGGAGCATAGGATTACCCCATAGAGGCATGTGAGGCGAAATGTAGTTGGGCTTCCCATATATTTTCCTAGCCTCCTGCCAGACCCTCACAGTGGTTCGCATCGGAGTTGTCATGGACAAGCTGGCCCTGAGACCACGAAACGGGAGATTGCACATGGCAGCAAAGGAACCAAGAATGGCTGCCTCCAGAGTGATCGCCGGATTCTGCATGGGCTTGGAGAACCACGACCGAATCGTGACAAGGACCGCTGCCCAGTAGTAGATTTGAAAATTCAGTAGCGCCAGTCCCCCCCCGGAAAGTGGGAGATACAAGATCTGCTTGGCCACCCTGGGTGGCCTCCCAGCCCAGACAAAGTGTATCAGCAGACTCTCCAGCCTTCGGAAAAATGTCCTAGGGATGTGTATGGGTGTGTTACGGAAGCAGTAGAGATATTTGGGAAGGAAAATCATTTTTAGCAAATTGACTCTGCCAACAGGGGTCAATGGAAGGGAACGCCAGGCAGCACACCTATCCGTAAGCTGTGTCATGAGTGGGCGCAAATTGTTGTCTATGTAGTCCTGGACTTTACCGCTAATTTTAATTCCCAGGTACCTGAAGTCATCCACCCACTTAAGCTGTGGGTGCGGTGTCCTAGGTGTCGAGGGATGGAGCGGGAAAAGAACCGATTTATCCCAATTAATGCGAATCCCCGAGTACCCACCAAATCTGTTAATGAGATCGAGTGCAGTCTGCAAAGAGGACGACGCATCCGCTAGATAAAGCAGAGCGTCGTCCGCGTACAGCGATAACTTCTCTTCAATGGGACCCACCTGGAGCCCCCTTACCCCAGGGTCGGCCCTCAACAATATAGCCAGGGGCTATATCGCCACAGCAAATAAACCCGGGGAGAGGGGACACCCCTGTCGCGTGCCTCGAAACAGTTGGAACTTCCCCGAGAGGCATCCATTGGTACGTATTCTAGCTGTGGGGCCATGGTATAGCATGCGGATCCATTTCGTGAAACCCAGGCCAAACCCATATCGCGAGAGCACTTCCCATAAGTAGCCCCACTCGATGGAGTCAAAAGCCTTCTCCGCGTCGAGTGAGGCCACCGTTCTTTTAGTCACCTCATCTGCCCTGTCTATGTGAGTATGGAGGCGTCTGATGTTAATGTCAGTTCCTCTCCCGGGCATGAAGCCGGTTTGATCCCTGTGGACAAGTGCAATAATGACCAAGTTAAGCATATTGGCCAATACCTTTGCCAGTACCTTTGCATCCACGTTCAGAAGGGATATAGGGCGATACGAGGAGCATAACGTGGGGTCTTTCCCTGGCTTGGGTATCACCACTATGATCGCTTCGCTCATTGTGTCCGGGAGTTTCTCGAGGCGCGTCGATGCAGAGAAGAGGCCCTAAAGTTTATCAACTAGTTCTGTAGCATATTGTTTATAAAACTCCACAGGGATGCCATCTGGTCCCGGTGTTTTTCCTGTCTGCATTGATTTGAGTGCCTGTAGTATCTCCAGGGAGGTAATTGGGGCGTCAAGCTTGTCACGATACGTTACTGTAAGGGTTGGGGTATCAATGTCATCCAGGTATGCAACCAGATCCTCCCCTCTATAGTCTACCCTGGACCTTTAAAGGGATTCGTAGAACTCCGCAAAACAGCAATTGATCCCTTCCGGTGTATGGATCAGCTGTCCCGAGGAGTCCCTAATTTGTGAGATGTTCATCCCTCCTGCCTGTTCCCTGGAGAGCCAGGCCAACAGACGACCCGACCGCTCTCCCTGCTCAAAAATTCGTTGGGAGCCAACATTTTCTTCTGAGTAAGAGAGGTACGGAGACGGACCACCTCCTTCGTCATGAGTTGTAGATGCGAATAGTGCACAGGGTCTCGGGTACGAACAAAAAGAGCCTCCGCACTACTCGCCTCCCCCTCAGCCCTAATCAAGTCTGCCCTACGCTCTCGTCGGACTCTGGCAATGATGGTCTGGTAATATCCCCTCGTCGTGTCTTTAAAGGCATCCCACACAACTACGGGGTCAGCCGAGCCCACATTTACAGCCCAAAAATCAAGCAATTCTGTTGTAAATTGGAAGTCTACTGCAGTGTCTGTAATCCAAAATCTGGAGAGCCTCCATATCCTTTCCACTGAGCCAAGGGAAAGGTCCAAAGACAACAACCGGGGTGCGTGATCAGAAATTCCCCTTGGCAGTATTTGTATGTCTGTGACCCGCGGGAGGACCTGACTCCCTGCGAAGACCAAGTCTATGCGGGAAAACGTTCTATGAGAAGCCGAGTGGCACGTGTATGCCCTGGTCTGGGGGTGACGCCACCTCCAGACATCAGTCAGGCCATAAGTATCCGCCCACTCAGCCAACCCAGGGTAATGATGTCCCGCAGCAGTTAGCCTATCAAAATCCGAGTCAGGGACCAGATTAAAATTACCCAAAATAACATTATTGTCAGATGCAAAGTCGGCCATCTTGCCGGTGATCTGATTGAGCACCAGCAGGAAAGCCGGGGGAGGCAAATATAAGCCCACAATGGTCCATGTTAGAGAGTATATTTTAGCATTAATAATAACATACCGACCATCAGGATCCAGGGCCAAATCCAAGAGCCGAAAAGGAAGTAACTTCAATACCAGTATAGTGACACCCCTAGAGAAAGTGGAGTGTGTGGAGTGGTAGTGGTGGCCTACCCATGGTTTTTTTAGGGCCAGAACCCTATGTACTGTTAGGTGTGTCTCTTGGAGCACACATATATGTGGGTTATAAGTTTTAATGAATTGGAACACCAGGGAACGCTTGACCGGGGAGTTCAGTCCCCTGGTGTTCCATGAGATGATGCTAAGGGAGGACAGGACTACCAGGAATAATGAAAATGTTAGGATCTATGCATTTAACGGCTCCTGGACTGGACCTCAGGACCCGAAGTAGACATAGCTGTAGACAATGCAATGCTGATGAGTCTATTATTTTAGTACAAATATCAAACAAAAACAAAACCAAACTAAAAACAGATACCAATATTTAAAGTAAATGAAACAAGCCCCGTTAGGGGAACATACCCCTTACCCCACCCCACCCGACCCCCCCAAAACTGAGGCAGGTTTCAATCCCAAACTTATTCAGCTCGCCGGCTGGAACAGGGGGTCCATGGAAGAGGCAAGCCCACCCCCCCCGGAAACTTCACACGTGGGAGGAAACAGCAGTTCAAGCGGTTTACACCCGTGAGGTCTCCGCTTGTGATGCAACAGGCTGTGAGGACTTAGAAAGTCAGACGAAGGGAAGTAGCCCATAATGCAACCTCACAGTGAAGTTGATCCATCTTAGGATGGAGGTACAGAACAAGAACTCCATCACTCCTCGAGGAAACAATCAAGTGTAAAGGAACTTCATATTTCAACGGTCTCCTGACCAAGTTCTTTGGCAGGGGCTTTAGCTTAGAACTTCCCTGGTGGGGATAGTAAGCATCCCCCCACAAGTCCGGACACACCATGAATTGAACCGAGCATAACCTATGCAACAAAGTAAGTCATCCGTGTGGTAGTTCGTGTGACTACCCAGACCTGGGCCCAGGCTATGGTGAGTGAACAGTGAAAAGGGTCATACAACACGTACCAGGTAAAGCATCAGCGAATCTGTGGTAGCGAGTCCAGCCAGGCGGAAGCCTCTCTCGGAGTGGTGAAGAAACAAGTTGTCTCACCGTCCTGGACTCTCAGGCGAGCAGGGAAGAGTACACTGTAGTGAATGCTGCGTGATCGGAGAGCCGCTTTAACTTGGTCAAAAGATTTCCTGAGTTTCTGGGTCTCTACCGAATAATCGGGGAAGATCATCAGCTTCGTGTTCTGGAATCTAAGGACCCCAACGTTTCTAGAGGCGCGGAGAACTTCGTCTCTGTCTCTGAAATTGAGGAGACGGAGAATGAAGGTGCGGGGGGTGATCCAGGAGGGCCCGGCTTAGGCGGGAAGCGGTGCGCCCTCTCCACCGTTTAATAAGGTGACCAACAGGCCTCGGGTAAAAGGTCACGCAGCAGACCCTCTATGAAGGAGGTAGGGTTGTTCCCCTCCGCCCCCTCCGGTAAACCAACAATGCAAAGATTATTACGTCGCTTCCTGTTCTCCGCGTCTTCGGCTCTGTATTCGAGGGCCTTTACTTTGGTTTGAAGTGTACGGAGTGATGCTCCATGTTCCGCAATGGTGTCTTCGGTGATACTCAGTCTTTGCTCCGTTTCGGTGACTCGCGATCTGATTTTGTGTATATCTTGGCGAATTAGACCCATATCCAGTTGAACAGCTTCGATCTTTGTTGTTAACGTGGATTGGCAAGTAGCAATGGCCGCCATGACATCAGCCAGCCAGGGGGACCGAGAGTCATCCGACTCCATGTTGTGCGTCTGCGGGGCTCTGTGAGCGCTGCGTGTATTAAGGGCCTCCACAGGAGGACCGGTGGGTGCCTGAGGGGAGTCCGGCTGTGGTGGGAAGGTTAACCTCTTGCCCCCTGTACTGTATTTTGCACTGGAGTTCCTGCGCCTCATTCAGGTGTTGGTGGCCCAGGTCTGGGCAATAATCAACAACCGTCTGTGGGAGCCTGTCCTCAGAGTCCGGGGTAGTCAGGCAGCAGGTAGGGTAAAGCGTGTGTCCCCTTAGCAGTCTTCCCCCTCACCTGCGAATGTACAGTGCAGAATCTGCCCACTTCAGGCCTCCAGGGTTATGCAGGGATGTTCAGCCCAGCCTCCCCTCTCTACAACCGGGGGGGAGAGGGATGTAGTCAATCCAGGATCTGCTCCAGTTCTTAGGCAGCTGTCCCAAGCCTTCACAGGGCCTCCTCCACTATGCCAGCAGAATCCGGCATTCCCCCCGTCAGACCGCCGGCCCCGGACCTCCAGGAAAGACCGCGGTCGCAGCCTAGTAAAACGTGGGGGGAGAAAGAGACAAGGCCCAGAGTACGGTCTGTAATCAGTCCAGGGGCATCTCTCCCGCCCCCATCCGCGGTCCGTGGCAGTCAGTGGGACCTGTGTGCAGAGGCGATCGTGGCAGGGGGGCTCCCGGCGTGCCGCGCGGGCCGTCAGGAAAGGCCGCGGCTTCGGCCTAGTCACCCGTGGTAGGCTGGGAGCGCGCGGCGGACCCCGATTTCGGCCCAAGTTCTCCTCGCCCCGCACTAGATAGGGAGTCCCCGAGTCAGTCCCCCCTGGTCAGCAGGGATGAAGATTGCTAGTTTAGAAGCCGATGGATCCGGATTAGCTTACGGATTTAGCGGAGCTCACGAAGAAAGCAACCGCTCACATCGCCATCTTGGCCTCGCCCCGTTATTGTTTTTCTAATAGTTTTTCTAACAGTCACAATAAACATTTAAAACTTTTCTAACATTCCCTCCTTGTGTGACTATTTTATCTGAACACATTTTGATGATAGTCCCAGTGTTATGCACTTTCAGTCTGAATGTCATTAAGTTGAGCTTCAATGTCCACATAGGTCTCCCCAGAGGTAGGAAGGGCTTGATACATCGTTCTTGAGACTGCGGTTTCAATCAGTTTTTGTGAAAGTCCTCGAATACAGGGAATGCAGCAGCATCCACAAGTGATCAAAACGGCCAAAGCCAGAGCAATTGAGATCAAACATGATGTGATAAATCCAGTCCACTTACCGAACCATCCTTCAAGCCAGTTTTGTAAATGGATCATTAATACCTGAGTTTTCACCTAATTAATTCAATAGAGCAGTCAGTCCTTCCAAGGCTCTGGTCGCGGTCCCTCCAGGAGCTGTACTGTTAGAGATAAAGGTGCAACACATGCTACCAAACATTTTGCATACCCCTCCTCTAGGACCATATCTAAGGCCATTCGGTTCTGACATGCCATTAGAGATGTGGTGGCCAACTGTTCTGCTAGGCCCTTCACAGTGTCCCTAGTATAGTTTACAAATCGTTGTTGGTTATAGTGTGTATATAGATATATATATAATATAGTTCATACAGTCAACATTTTCATCTTTAGTCACCCACCAGAAAAGAGACTCAAACCCAGCTGTCACCTGATTCCTGGCCTTAAACTCATCCGGCACCCCGCGCTCATCTATGTAGATCCGAGAGTCAAATGACCCTATGGCAGAGGTGTCCCTCCAATGCCGTTGGCGACTCTTAGTCCATGGGTGTTCTGACAGGATCCTCAGGGGCATGGCTAGCTGGACCATAGCGCAATTCCCTCGGGCATTGGCCAGTATCCTAGCTCACAGTTTCTTATCCCCACACATCAGCTCTCTGAATGTCATGTTCAATCCAGTCACCATTGCCCATGTTAATCCTCTCCACACAGTAGTCATCGAGTAGTGACTCAAGATCCACCCCGCTACGATTCCCTGGGAGTGCAAAACAAGTAAAGTTGCCCGGATAAGCAGTAACCGCTAGAGGTATCTGAGGTTTCTGTACTAGGGGAAACAACAAACTCAACGTGTGGCAGGTAGAATTTATAGCTCTTATTATACAATCGCAATATACATTTTAAACCTTCTGGATCTGTATTGTGATCTAGAGGAAAAGGAATAGTAAATAAATGTAGTCTTGCTCTGGCACAAACTAAACAGTTTTCCTTTTCCTTTTTTTAAAGTTTTAACCGTGTACCTCAACCATTCTAACCACTCATTTTTTCCTTGGTATCCTGTCTCCAAAGCTATGGCATCTTCTACTGTTAGGTTAGTAAATCTTATAGTTTTACTCAGAACTTCTATTTTAGTATGGCGTCACTTCCGGTCTGAGCGGCGATTGTTGTTTACACAGCGCTGGCTCTTGTTTTATCTTTTTGTATGTCAAAAACATTGTAAATGTGAGTATATCTCCTAAACTTTTTAATAAATAAAGCCTTTTTAAATAATATTACACTATGGGCATTACTCTTTCCCCTATGTGACATCTCGGTGGAAAAGCCAGCAAAACGTTTCTCAGATTGCCCAGCAGGACTCCAGAGGGCTGCACAGTGACTTACACTGTGAAGGCATAACACCCCTGGAGGGGGTAATGTCATCTGGTGAGTGCAATCACATTATCAACACGGATAATATCACCTGGCACCACTGTCACTTGAAAGGATAATCAGCACCAAAATTTGATGAAGCTCTGGACACTGTTTTTTGAGCATGTCACTTTATTTATTGTATGGACTTATCTACTAATGTTTTAGTGTTTGCAATAATTCATCGTTTGTTTTGGTTTTGAATGTGGTCTTACTGTGGTGTAACACAGAGACATGTATTGAATTATGCATTCACATTTTTGTTGTTTATTATTTTATTTGTTTTTTCCCTTCTGCTTTAAGTTTATCTATTGGCATAATTGGATTTTTATTCACATACCAGATTTTTGATACAGCAGACATCCATATTTATCACATTGCCAACTAGAGATTAGATCACTGCATTTCTACAGTTCCAGATATTGTAGATCATAGATTTTAGTTTCCGGACTCCAGAGGGTGTAGCACACCAGTTGGACACCCTGTCTGAAGTTCAGCACCTTCAACACACACACTCTGATATTCATCGACAGGGGGTGTAACACTATCACTTGTATAGGTTATTTTTTAATTCTTACCCCCAGGGGGTGCTACACAAAAGTGGTTTACTGCATCAGAGGTTTAATACATAAAGTAGTTGCATTTGTTTAGATGTTTGGCACTTATATATATTTTTATTTGTTTTTTCAAACACATTTTGAGACCAACAGACAGAGGGTGTATCACAGTTCATTTTATTTGAGGCATACCTCCCCTAATGTTTTACATATATATATTTTTTTAATTTGAAGGGAAATAGCACCACGTCTACACTCCCATAATCTACCTTTTCCTGTTGTCTGGTTTTATTAGGTGGTAATAACTTGAGGAAAAATTTGTCTGAGGGGTCATTTCCTGACATCCATGCTCCCATAGAGTACAACCGCTGATCTTCTTTCCTCGACTCCTTTAATGGTATTAATAATTGGTTACAGTTCTTACTATGTGTGCAGGGGGAGTTGGCCGCTTCTGTAATTATGAGTCTTTCCTTTATTCCACTCTTTTTAGGCCCTGGTAGATTATACCCCCAATCTTAATACACTGGTCCACAGGGCCTGATTCCATGCTTGACATCCTGCCCTATTCCAGAGCCAGCAAATGTATTAATCTGCCCACAGAATTCCTCTAGCCCCAGTTGTATCCCCACAATCTGCAATCTGACAGAAGTCTACCAGTATAGTGCTAGTTATTCCCTCTATAAAGGTTAGATTCAATGTTTTTCCTGTTCTTTCCCAACCCAAAGGTTCCTCTGCTCTTCCATAACGTATAACCCCCTCTTGTGGATGCCTCTCCTAGAGTCACCAGTAACCCAAGGATAATTACTGTCCCTTTTATCCTAACCAGCTATAGAGTTCCAGTGGATAGGGTAGGGGAGTTGGAATGGCAGGGAGACTTCACCGGTTTGAGACAAGTCCCATCTTGTGTGAGACCTCCCTTTGTAGCCGGATTTTCTGAACCTCTTGCAGCCAACTGGCCCTATTCTACCTGTAAAACCTTTTTGTAATGGGACTGGTGAATCCAGGTAGACCTCTCTGCAATCCTTATCACAGTAGGGGTAGTTAGGAGGACTTTGAAAGGACCATCCCACCTTGGGGAGTACCACTGCTTTTTCTTATTACTTTTTGTTAAGACCCAATCTCCCACATGCACCTTTTCATCTTCTCGAATTGTACCTTCTAGGACAGAACAAAAATCATTAGTACGTCTTTGTCTTAACAGCCTAGACATGTATTCTGCTAGTGTGTGCTCAGACTCCTCAGTAGGTGTTTCATTTGATTGCAAGGGTATCTTATATGGCCTTACATGTATCATTTCAAATGGGCTTAAACCTTTTTTTGTGTGTTATGCATACTGGTCACAGCTACTAGTAGGCAGTACATCCTATTTTTACCTGTTTCTTCCATAGCTTTCCTCAATTTGCTTTTTAGAATGCCATTATGTCTTTCCACCAATCCAGCTGATTGGGAATGATATGCACAATGGTATTTCACTTGAATTCCCATCACTTCTGTGAAATGTTGTATAGTTTTATTTACAAAATGGGGTCCATTATCACTGTCTGTGCATCTGCACTTCCTGTCGGGAATTCTCCACCCATTTGGTTAGGGTGTCTATGATTAGCAAACAATATTTCTTCCTTTCACATTTGTCCAATTCAATAAAATCCATGCAAATGTGTTGGAATGGATATTGCGGTGTGGGAAACTTCCCTTTCCGTGGTCTTATCCCTCCCTAAGCATTGTATCTTGCACATATAATCCATTGAGAGCAAAAAGTTTTTTTTAGTAGTTAGTGAAGCCATAGGCTGCATATACCTTATTTAACATCTCAGTCATCCCCCTGTTTGACACATGAGTTACTCCATGTGTCAATACTGCTGCATACCTAAATAAGGATTTTGGCAATACCGGTTTTCAATCAGGTGACATGTAGATGTCATGTAGACATGTAGAGCTGCATATCAGTAAGGACTGTATGATCTATCTCTATGGATTTCCTTTTGATAGTATGCATGCTCTTGTCAGTGCTATAAGTTCTGCTACTTGTGCTGAATAATGTTTTGGTAATGGCCTGGCTTCCAAAATGTCATCCTGTATCACTACTGCATATCCAGTTGTATGTGTGCTATCTGGATTTTTCTTACTGGAGCCATCAACAAAAAGTGTCATGTCAGGGTTAGATAATGGTACATCTTTCAAATCACTTTGTGGTAGTACCTTTTCGGCGATGGCACCAGTACAGTCATGTTTATGATCATCAGTAGGAAGTGGTATTAGTGTGGATGGGTTTAATGTAGTACATCTCTGTATTGTTAGGTGAGATTATGTCACGAGTATTGTCATACAGGAGAGGTGTCGTGCTGGGCTCAACTGTGATGTCTTTTGTTGTAAAAGGATAACAGATACTGCATGTGGTACTTTAAGTATCAGCGGGTGATATAGCACTATAGATACTGAGGCCTTACTGCAAATGCTTCCGCTGCAGCTACCACTGCCTGTACACAGGGTGGAAGTGCTCTAGTTACACTGTCTAATTTTGTAGAATAGTAAGCAATCGGCCTCTGGCGCCCGCCATGTGACTGTGTAAGTACTGATGTCATGTAACCTTCCCTTGAGTCTACTGTTTGTTCAAAAGGTTTGTCATAGCTTGGAAGGCTAGCACTGATGAACTAGAAAGGACTTGTTTTAGGTCAGTAAAGGCTGTCTGTTTCCTCACTCCATTTTATAGCATCCTGGGGGGCCCTAGGGCTCCCATGTATTGCCTGAACCAACGGGGCCATCAGCATGGAATACCCGGGAATCCAGGCTCTACAAAAATTTGTCATACCCAGGAAGGACATCATTTGTTTCTTTGTCTCTAAGGACTGTGTAGTCTACATTATTTCATACCTTAATTTAATGTTCTAAACTCTAAAATACCTCCCTAAAGGTTCAATTTTGTACCCATTCATGTAATCACTAGACACCCACCCCATAAAAAGGAACTCGTCTCATTCTTCAGTTGTGTAGAAGGAGGAGGGGGGGGGGTTGTCATATCTGCACTTGAATTGGGGCTGGGGAAAATGGATACTCTTTAGCTAACATGAATGAGCACAGGATCACAGATCAAACTACCAATAAAGCTTTCCTTACTTTGGAGTTGTTAAAAACAATATTCTTTCATTTATTCCAATATAACTCCATAAGTCCACCAAGTATGCAGACATAAAATGTTTCCTAGCGACATTTACATTATTTGACATATATATTCAATGTATATAAACATTTTTCTCAGACCCCGATTTTTTCGCAGAATTAAATAAAACATGAACCCCCTTTTGTATTGTTCCCCTTATTCTCTAGTCCCAAGTGAAATCCAAAAGGGTCCCAAAACATTTTTTTTTTTTATTTAACCCAAACACATATTCTGATTCAGAACTTAGCCTTTTAACTTTATAAATGTACCCAAATATAAACAGCATTGCATCATTAACACTTTACAGTTGAAAATCTGGGAATTCTAAAAGTAACATATCGAAGAAATATTTACTTTAAGACTATTATTCGGACTTTCTTTCCCACCGAAAATCCTAATATTTTCACAGATGCACAAATTAACCTCTGTGTGCTCAAAGGGTTAAAGCTGCCCTACTGGTCATCCATCATCATCTCCCTCTCTCTTCTGCTACGTCTGTCAGGCAATCTGCATTTTCTTGTTTCTGAGAAACAGCTTCTTGACCATCATTTTCTTTTTTTTTTTTTTTTATTGAAAAGCATCAAGTCTGTTGTATTCCCTTCTCTCCTCTCTCTGGGCTTCAAAACTACTGCATGCTTCTCTTAGCAAAGCCCATTCAAATCCCAATTTCTTTATGGCAGTAAAATTAGCACTCAGTCACATACTGTCTCTGGACTGGACACATTTAAAGTACCGGTAATCAAAACGTTCGCAGCCTTTTCTTTTCTCACATTCATCAAGCCACTTGATAATAATTCTACACCATTCTGTTCACTTTATAGTGCAATTCACTTTCATGTTTCCTATCTACTTTAAAACCATCAACAATTTCTGCCATGTGCTTCCTTTAACACCATGGCATGCTAAAATAATAAAGCTCAGTTTCAATATTTACAATATAACCCTTCTGTATTGTCATAGCTGGTCAAGAGTTAACCTTTCTTTACAGACACAATCTCTCACACAGGAATTAGAAATGAAGGAGCAATTCACTACCTCCTGTAATACAGGAGATTCACACGAGGGGAGGGGGTGAGGAAAAAATAAACTGCAGGCTTTAATCTCCCTGTGATCATTTCTCGCACTTATTTTTTTTTTTTTCCACTCAGCCATACTTGGCTATTTTTCTGCTTCTCAAATATTTGTTAAACATTTAGATAACACTTGCGTCTGGTCTAATTCTTTTGCTAGACCCATCAGTGATATGGCTATTGGATCACCTTTACCTGAAGTTGCAGCTCCAACTGTTTGGTTCCTATAAGTCTGACCGAGGGTTGTCCCCGAGCAGGTGGCCCAGATGTAGCACAGTCTCCCAGACAATGTTGTCCAGTGGTACCTGAGACGGTGCAGTAATCCAAGACGCCAGCTCCGGTCCAATCCCCATGGGCCATATAGTGCAATGTCACCTGGTATTTTACATATTTATCTGCTTAATACATCGGCTAGCAAGGTGTTGGCTGCCTTACAGAGCGAAGCCATAAGACAATTCAAGTATCTCTTTAAGCTTTTCCAAAGTTTCCTGCTTCTCTGCCAGCTCCCAATCTGTCACTGATAGGCAAGCAGGCTACAACACGAGTTTTACAGGCACACAGAACATGAGATGTGAAGAAAGATTTTTTTACTGGTTATTTAAACTCCTATTATCAACCCATACCTTTTTTGATTTTTGGGTCTTAACAATTTAAGTTTATCCGCCAAATCCTGACACTTTTACAGTTAGTTTACTATTGAATCCAAACTTCCCTATAAAGCCCTGTGTCCTTAAAGAGGAAAAAAAACAACCTCGAAAAAGGGAAACCTTCAAATCAAGGACGGATTACAAAAAATATCGTATTAGGAAACTCATGACTTGTCAGAGCACTCATGTGACTTACGTTATTGAGTGCCCATGTCAATTACAATATGTGGGTAGAACCACCCGACCCTTATATGTGCGTATACGTGAACACATTACCAACATTAGAAAGGGGTTCCCAAAACACCATCTTTCTTGTCATGTTGATGCAGTACATAACCGTGACCCTACAGGGTTGATATTTTACGGGATTGACTGCATCAAGGACCACTGGCGAGGCGGTAATAAAACCACACTTGTTTCACAAAATGAAACTGCCTGGATATATAGGTTGGGGTCCCTTGCTCCACGGGGCCTCAAAGTAGATATTGATCTAAACTGTTTCATAGCTAACCCTTGAGGATGATCTGTGGAAACTCTTGGACGAAACAATTGGGCAGTCTGAGTAATGCCTCTATTGGGGGTCTGTAACCCTGGCTTTTTATCAACTAATTTCTTTAGGGCCTGTATGCAAGGTATGGTTATGGGAGATATACATAATGGGTATGTCTGTACGCATGCAGGTGTGTCTCTGGGCCCTATGCATGTATTCCTCACGCAACTTTATTCAGTTTCATACTAGCATTTGTGTTATGGCTGAACCATGGTAATGCACCTATACACATCCTATTACCGACTACATCAATTATAGGCCGGCTTATGAGCCATTACTAGCACCTGAACTGCAAATAGGGGATGCTGAGGTGCCTATTCTGGATACCTGTATAACCAATTATAGGGAGCGCCATCACCCCATTCTATCCACTTGTTCCTTAAACACTTCAGCCCCGGAAGGATTTGCCCCCTTCCTGACCAGAGCACTTTTTACAATTTGGCACTGCGTCGCTTTAACTGCTAATTGCGCAGTCATGCAATACTGTACCCAAACAAAATTTGCGTCCTTTTCTTCCCACAAATAGAGCTTTCTTTTGATGGTATTTGATCACCTCTGCGGTTGTTATTTTTTGCGCTATAAACGGAAAAAGACTGAAAATTTTGAAAAAAAATGATATTTTCTACTTTTTGTTATAAAAAAAATCCAATAAACTCAATTTTAGTCATACATTTAGGCCAAAATGTATTCGGCCACATGTCTTTGGTAAAGAAAATGTCAATAAGCGTATATTTATTGGTTGGCGCAAAAATTATAGCGTCTACAAACTAGGGTACATTTTCTGGAATTTACACAGCTTTTAGTTTATGACTGCCTATGTCATTTCTTCAGGTGCTAAAATGGCAGGGCGGTACAAACCCCCCCCCCCCAAATGACCCCATTTTGGAAAGTAGACACCCGAAAGAAATTGCTGAGAGGCATGTCGCGTCCATGGAATATTTTATATTGTGACACAAGTTGCGGGAAAGAGCCAATTTTTTTTTTTTTTTTTTTTTTGCACAAAGTTGTCACTAAATGATATATTGCTCAAACATGCCATGGGAATATGTGAAATTACACCCCAAAATACATTCTGTTGCTTCTCCTGAGTACGGGGATACCACATGTGTGAGACTTTTTGGGAGCCTAGCCGCGTACGGGACCTCGAAAACCAAGCACCGCCTTCAGGCTTTCTAAGGGCATACATTTTTGATTTCACTCTTCACTGCCTATCACAGTTTCGGAGGCCATGGAATGCCCAGGTGGCACAAAACCCCCCCAAATGACCCCATTTTGGAAAGTAGACATCCCAAGCTATTTGCTGAGAGGTATAGTGAGTATTTTGCAGACCTCACTTTTTGTCACAAAGTTTTGAAAAAGGAAAAAAAAAATTTTTTTTTGTCTTTCTTCATTGAATATTATTTTTTTGTGTCCCAAGTGATTGAATAATGACAAAAAAAAAAAAATTACAAAAAGTTGTCACTAAATGATATATTGCTCACATAGGCCATGGGCGTATGTGGAATTGCACCCCAAAATATATTCAGCTGCTTCTCCTGAGTACGGGGATACCACATGTGTGGGACTTTTTGGGAGCCTAGCCGCGTACGGGGCCCCGAAAACCAATCACTGCCTTCAGGATTACTAAGGGCGTAAATTTTTTATTTTACTCCTCACTACCTATCACAGTTTTGAAGGCCATAAAATGCCCAGATGGCATAAACCCCCCCCCCCAAATGACCCCATTTTGGAAAGTAGACACCCCAAGCTATTTGCTTTGAGGCATGTTGAGTCCATGGAATATTTTATATTTTGACACAAGTTGCGGGAAAGTGACAATTTTTTTTTTTCACAAAGTTGTCACTAAATGATATATTGCTCACACAGGCCATGGGCATATGTGGAATTGCACCCCAAAATACATTTAGCTGCTTCTCCTGAGTATGGGGATACCACATGTGTGGGACTTTTTGGGAGCCTAGCCGCGTACGGGGCCCCGAAAACCAATCACCGCCTTCAGGATTTCTAAGGGTGTAAATTTTTGATTTCACTCTTCACTGCTTATCACAGTTTCGGAGGCCATGGAAAGCCCAGGTGGCACAAACCCCCCCCCCCCAAATGACCCCATTTTGGAAAGTAGACACCCCAAGCTATTTGCTGAGAGGCATGGTGAGTATTTTGCAGCTCTCATTTGTTTTTGAAAATGAAGAAAGACAAGAAAAAAATTTTCTTTTTTCAATTTTCAAAACTTTGTGACAAAAAGTGAGGTCTGCAAAATACTCACTATACCTCTCAGCAAATAGCTTGGGGTGTCTACTTTCCAAAATGGGGTCATTTGGGGGGGGTGCTTGGTTTTCGGGGTCCCGTACGCAGCTAGGCTCCCAAAAAGTCTCACACATGTGGTATCCCCGTACTCAGGAGAAGCACTGACACCAAGCAGTTCTTTTTTCTGATTACTGCATGGTGTCAGTTTGTGACAGTTAGTGTGGTAGGGCGGTTAGTGTTAGCCCCTTTAGGTCTAGGATACCCCCCTAACCCCCCCTAATAAAGTTTTAACCCCTTGATCACCCCCCATCGCCAGTGTCGCTAAGCGATCATTTTTCTGATGTATTAGTGTCACTGGTGACGCTAGTTAGGGAGGTAAATATTTAGGTTCGCCGTCAGCGTTTTATAGCGACAGGGACCCCCATATACTACCGAATAAATGTTTTATTGTTTATAGTGTGAGGGCACCCGCCGTTTATTAACTAATAAAAGTTTAGCCCCCTGATCGCCCGGCAATGATATGCGTATCCCCAGGCAGCGTCTGCAAAATACTCACTATACCTCTCAGCAAATAGCTTGGGATGTCTACTTTCCAAAATGGGGTCATTTGGGGGGGTTTTGTGCCACCTGGGCATTCCATGGCCTCCGAAACTGTGATAGGCAGTGAAGAGTGAAATCAAAAATGTACGCCCTTAGAAAGCCTGAAGGCGGTGCTTGGTTTTCGAGGTCCCGTACGCAGCTAGGCTCCCAAAAAGTCTCACACATGTGGTATCCCCGTACTCAGGAGAAGCAACAGAATGTATTTTGGGGTGTAATTTCACATATTCCCATGGCATGTTTGAGCAATATATCATTTAGTGACAACTTTGTGCAAAAAAAAAAAAAATTGTCTCTTTCCCGCAGCTTCTGTCACAATATAAAATATTCCATGGACTCGACATGCCTCTCAGAAAATAGCTTGGGGTGTCTACTTTCCAAAATGGGGTCATTTGGGGGGTTTTGAACTGTCCTGGCATTTTATGCACATTTTTTTTGCAAGAAAATTACTTTGAACCCCCAAATATTATATATATTTTTTAAAGTAAAGACCCTACAGATTAAAATGGTGGGTGTTGCAATTTTGTTTTTCACACAGTATTTGCACAGCGATTTTTCAAACGCATTTTTTGGGGAAAAAACACACTTTTTAAAATTTTAATGCACTAAAACACACTTTATTGCCCAAATGTTTGATAAAATAAAAAAGATGATCGTAGGCCGAGTACATGGATACCAAACATGACATGCTTTAAAATTGCACACAAACGTGCAGTGGCAACAAAATAAAAACATTTTTAAAAGCCTTTACAGGTTACCATTTTAGATTTACAGAGGAGGTCTACTGCTAAAATTACTACCCTCGATCTGACCTTCGCGGTGATACCTCACATGCATGGTGCAATTGCTGTTTACATTTGACGCCAGACCTACGCTTGCGTTGGCCTTAGCGCGAGTGCAGGGGAGGACAGGGGTGCTTTTTTTTTTTTTTTTTTTTTTTTTACTTTAATTTTTTTTGCTTTTTTATCTTATTTTTAAACTGTTCCTTTCATTTTTTTTTAAAATCATTTTTATTGTTATCTCAGGGAATGTAAATATCCCCTATGATAGCAATAGGTAGTGACAGGTACTCTTTTTTGAAAAAATTGGGGTCTATTAGACCCTAGATCTCTCCTCTGCCCTCAAAGCATCTGACCACACCAAGATCGGTGTGATAAAATGCTTTCCCAGTTTCCCAATGGCGCTGTTTACATCAGGCGAAATCTAAGTCATAAAATGCTCGTAGCTTCCGGTTTCTTCGGCCATAGAGATGTTTGGAGCCACTCTGGTCTCTGATCAGCTCTATGGTCAGCTGGCTGAATGACTGGCTGCATTCTCAGGTTCCCTGTTGAGACAGGAGAGCCAGAGAAAAACACGGAAGACGGTGGGGGGGGGGGGGGCATTCCCTTCCACTGCTTGTAAAAGCAGTCTAGAGGCTAATTAGACGCTAGAATTGCTTTTACATGAAAGCCGACCACTGGCTGAAAAGAATGATACCAAGATGATGCCTAAACCTGCAGGCATCATTCTGGTATAACCACTCAAAGTAGTGAATGGCATAACTGAAGACAAAAAAATGGTTAACAATAAAACACAATAAACGGTTTTATTTTATATTTTTTTTTATGTTTTTTTTTTTACACTTTTTTTTGTAACTGTAACTTTTATAACTGTAACCGGTTCCAGGTTCGGGTCTCTCAAAATGCGATGGCATCTTGGGAGACCCTGTGAAAGTGTGTCCTAGTCTGTGCAATACTGTACCCTACGCTAATACTCAACTAGTGAATGGTAGCGTTCAAAACATTCACCAATGCAAAGACCAGGATTGTCAGGACAGGAGGGAAAATAATAGCGGGTGTCACGCCTATATTCGCGCTTGCTGCAGACACGACATCTTTTTTGGGGGGGTTTGTTGGGTAGGGGTACTCAGGAGGACATAAAGAAAATGCCTCTCATGTAGCCGACTGCATTTGGTTGGGGATGTGAATAGGGGAAGTACGGGTGCTGCAGAAGTGGTGGGTTCCCAATTCGGATTGGCGAATGCAGCAGGAAGGGCATTATGGGCACGACGGGCCTGTTTATCTTCTTGGTGGCAGCGGGACACTACTTGTGCTTGCCACCTCGCCAGCTTGAACTGCACTTATGGGACTCGCCACGTCAAGTGTTACTGCAGTGCTGGTTTGACTACGACCGGGGTGTACTAGGCTGCTGGTGCTTGCCACTTCACCAAAACGCTACCAAAAAAACTGTTAGTGATCGCAGGAATCAGGCCTGACTCTGCGAACGCTGCAGTTATGTGTTTAGTGTTTTGTAAGTGACAGTGATCGATCGATACTGCACTTGGGTGGGCTGGGCTGGGCTGGGCTGGGCCGGGCGGAGGGGCAAAACGCAGGTGCTAGCAGGTATCTGGGCTGATCCCGCTAACACTGCGTTTTTGGGAACCCTAAACTGCTGGGAACGCTAGTATAGATCTGATCGGATCAGATATTGATCCGTTCAGATACTATACCACTAAGGGAGGTGAACGGTGCGTGAGTGGGTGTTAGCGCTACTGCCACTAACCTGGCGCTGCTTGGGGCTGGTGCTTGCCAGTTCACCAAAACGCTACCAAAAAAACTGATAGCGATCGCAGGGATCAGGCCTGACTCTGCGAACGCTGCAGTTATGCGTTTAGTGTTTTGTAAGTGACAGTGATCGATCGATACTGCACTTGGGTGGGCTGGGCTGGGCCGGGCGGAGGGGCAAAACGCAGGTGCTAGCAGGTATCTGGGCTGATCCCGCTCACACTGCGTTTTTGGGAACCCTAAACTGCTGGGGACGCTAGTATAGATCTGATCGGAGGCGTATGCTGCATGCGTGGGTGTTAGCGGTACTGGCGCTACCTGGGGAAACGCTGCCTGGGGATACGCATATCACCGCCGGGCGATCAGGGGGCTAAACTTTTATTAGTTAATAAACGGCGGGTGCCCTGACACTATAAACAATAAAACATTTATTCGGTAGTATATGGGGGTCCCTGTCGCTATAAAACGCTGACGGCGAACCTAAATATTTACCTCCCTAACTAGCAGCACCAGTGACACTAATACGTCGCTTAGCGACACTGGCGACGGGGGGTGATCAAGGGGTTAAAACTTTATTAGGGGGGGTTAGGGGGGTATCCTAGACCTAAAGGGGCTAACACTAACCGCCCTACCACACTAACTGTCACAAACTGACACCATGCAGTAATCAGAAAAAAGAAAAAAAAACTGCTTGGTGTCAGTGTGACGGGGGGGTGATTAAGGGGGTGATCGGGGGGGGGTCGGGGGTGTATTATGTGCCTGGCATGTTCTACTGTGATGTGTTGTGTTGGTGCACTCACATTGCAGTCTTCTCTCTTCGGCGCCGGAACGGAAAATGCTGAGCCGAGGAGAGATGACATCACATCCCCTGCCTCTGTGTACTACACAGAGGCAGGGGAAGAATCTCATTGGCTGGGAGCGATCGCGAGGGGGGGCAACGAATGGATGGCCTTCCCCTCATCTCTGAACGCTCCCAGACCAAAGCCGACCGCCTCGGGCACCGGGGGGGTCCGATTGGACCCCCCGCCTACGGGAAGGCAATCGCGTACCAGGTACGTGATTTTGCCTGCCCCTGCCATTCTGCCGCAGTATATCTGCGTGAGGCGGTCGGCAAGTGGTTAAAGAGGAATTCCAGTCTCCCACTTGGCACATTAGGAACACAGCAGCCTCATAAGCAGGCACAAAACATTCTTTTACAGAGACTATTCCCCATTGTCAGCGCCAGTCGGGTCTCTCATTTACCTATAAAACACTGGGATAGTGACCCTCTCCCCACGGTAACAATAGGAATACAAGAAGAGTAAAAATATCATCACTCCCCACACTATAGGGAGAATCAAAAAATAATTAACTTGTCTCTGCAGTACTGTTGTTTTTAAATAAGGTTAAACATGAGAAAGGAGAAACTAAACACACAGAAGAAAGTTAGCATTGCGATCTTTCTAGATCACTTAACTAAATATCGCTTAAATCGTCGGGCAATCCACCTCCGACGACGACGTCAGGCATTCACCCTCTGACATTCGGTATACCTCAAATCTTTTTTTTATCTGTCCTGGGTGACAGATACCCAGGCAGATAAATGTTAGGATTACTCTTCTCATGTGATCAGTCGAACTCCAGATGTATTGAAAAGCAGACAATTTATTTCAGATGTGTCACACAAATGGATGATGCTTACAAGCCAAAAGATGCAGTAAGAATCACACAAAGAGATGTACATCCCCCCTCCTAATATCTACAATAATATAGGGATAACGCTTCTATTGGCTGGGGAAACACAGATGGCATGCCTGGTACAAAATGGTACTTTATTTGGCTAATTAGTGTTTCCTGTCTTGTTTTACCATATATGGTTAAGCCTAATCATCCTACAACTTACTATGGAGTTAGTTAAAGCAAACGATATAGCAAGTTAATACAACAATGTGCTCAGAAGTCATCTTAAAATCAGTCTCTGGGTTATTGTTTTTCTAATTAATAAACATTTAAAACTTTTCAAACACCCTTCATCTGTCAGAGGGAGATACGGGGGGGAGTAAACCCCACGTAACACATTAGAACCCCTTTTGTTCTTTTCTTCTTATCGTTCCTTTTTCTTTTCTTTTTTTCTGTTGCTTTTTGGTAGGGAGATGGAGGCTTTAAAGGTCACTTCTCTAAACGCGAAAGGGCTTAATGTACCGGAGAAAAGGAAGATTTTAATGCAATATTTGAAACGCTCATACTCGGATGTGGCATACATTCAGGAAACCCATTTTACAGAGGGTAAGGTACCAATTCTTAACAACTTCTACCCCTATGCATATCATGCATTTAATAGGGCAGCTAAATCAAGAGGGGTTTCAAGACGAATTCCCTGGACATTAATAGACAAAAAAACAGATATAGAGGGCAGATTTCTGTTCCTCAAAGGGACGATGGGTGGCATAAAAGTGACTTTGACCACGATATATGCCCCCAATAGTAATCAAGATCAATTTCTCTGCGCTACTATTAATAAACTGATGAAATTTACTGGTGGTAAATTTTATCTTGGGCGATTTTACATTTTTCCCTAGACCTGAAGATGGATACATCAGGGGGAAGCTCCTCGGTAGCTACAGGTCTACGTCAACGAGTCTTACAAATATTGCATAATTACCAACTTACTGACGCATGGAGAGCGTATCACCCCGACGAAAGAGACTACACCTTTTATTCAGTGCCACATAAAGCATAGTCTAGAATCAACTTATTTTTCACTCCACAGAGTATGTTAACCACTTGCCGACCGCCTCACGCCTATATACGTGAGCAGAGCGGCACGGGCAGGCAAAATCACGTACCTGGTACGTGATTGCCTTCCCGCGGGCGGGGGGTCCGATCGGACCCCCCCCCGGTGCCATCAGCGGTCGGCATTTGGTTGGGAGCGATGACAGACGAGGGGGAGACCATCCGATCGTGGCCCCCCCCTCGCGATCGCTCCCAGCCAATGAGAAACATCCCCTGCCTCTGTATAGTACACAGAGGCAGAGGATGTGATGTCATCTCTCCTCGGCTGGGCAGTTTCCGTTCCAGCGCCGAGGAGAGAAGACATGTAAGTGCACCAACACTCACACACAACACAGTAGAACATGCCAGGCACACTAAACACCCCCGATCGCCCCCCAATCACCCCCCTCCCCAGTCACAAACTGACACCAAGCAGGTTTTTTTTTTGTTTTTGTTTCCTGATTACTGCATAGTGTCAGTTTGTGACAGTTAGCAGTGGTAGGACAGTGAGTGTTAGCCCCCTGTAGGTCTAGGGTACCCCCCTAACCCCCCCTAATAAAGTTTTAACCCCTTGATCACCCCCCGTCACCAGTGTCGCTAAGCGATCATTTTTCTGATCGCTGTATTAGTGTCACTGGTGACGCTAGTTAGGGACGTAAATATTTAGGTTCGCTGTCAGCGTTTTATAGCGACAGGGACCCCCATATACTATCTAATAAATGTTTTAACCCCTTGATTGCCCCCTAGTTAACCCTTTCACCACAGATCACCATATAACTGTTACGGGTGACGCTGGTTAGTTATTTTTTATAGTGTCAGGGCACCCGCCGTTTATTACCGAATAAAGGTTTAGCCCCCTGATCGCCCGGCGGTGATATGCGTCGCCCCAGGCAGCGTCAGATTAGCGCCAGTACCGCGAACACCCACGCACGCACCGTACACGCACCGTACACTTCTTTTAGTGGTATAGTATCTGAACGCATCAATATCTGATCCGATCAGATCTATACTAGCGTCCCCAGCAGTTTAGGGTTCCCAAAAATGCAGTGTTAGCGGGATCAGCCCAGATACCTGCTAGCACCTGCGTTTTTCCCCTCCGCCCGGCCCAGCCCAGCCCACCCAAGTGCAGTATCGATCGATCACTGTCACTTACAAAACACTAAACGCATAACTGCAGCGTTCGCAGAGTCAGGCCTGATCCCTGCAATCGCTAACAGTTTTTTTGGTAGCATTTTGGTGAACTGGCAAGCACCAGCCGCAGGCAGCATCAGATTAGCGCCAGTACCGCTAACACCCACACACGCAGCATACGCCTCCCTTAGTGGTATAGTATCTGATCGGATCAATATCTGATCCGATCAGATCTAGACTAGCGTCCCCAGCAATTTAGGGTTCCCAAAAACGCAGTGTTAGCGGGATCAGCCCAGATACCTGCTAACACCTGCGTTTTGCCCCTCCGCCCGGCCCAGCCCAGCCCACCCAAGTGCAGTATCGATCGATCACTGTCACCTTTTTTGTAGCGTTTTGGTGAACTGGCAAGCACCAGCGGCCTAGTACACCCCGGTCGTAGTCAAACCAGCACTGCAGTAACACTTGGTGACGTGGCGAGTCCCATAAGTGCAGTTCAAGCTGGTGAGGTGGCAAGCACAAGTAGTGTCCCGCTGCCACCAAAAAGACAAACATAGGCCTGTCGTGCCCATAGTGCCCTTCCTGCTGCATTCGCCAATCCTAATTGGGAACCCACCGCTTCTGCAGCGCCCGTACTTCCCCCATTCACATCCCCAACCAAATGCAGTCGGCTGCATGAGAGGCATTTATATGTCCTCCCGAGTACCCCTACCCAACGAACCCCCCCAAAAAAGATGTTGTGTCTGCAGCAAGCGCGGATATAGACGTGACACCCGCTATTATTGTCCCTCCTGTCCTGATAATCCTGGTCTTTGCATTGGTGAATGTTTTGAACGCTACCATTCACTAGTTGAGTATAGGGTACAGCATTGCACAGACTAGGACACTTTCACAGGGTCTCCCAAGATGCCATCGCATTTTGAGAGACCCGAACCTGGAACCGGTTACAGTTATAAAAGTTACAGTTACAAAAAAAAGTGTAAAAAAAAAAAAAACACAAACAAAAATAAAAAAAAATAGTTGTCGTTTCATTGTTCTCTCTCTCTCTATTCTCTCTCTATTGTTCTGCTCTTTTTTACTGTATTCTATTCTGCAATGTTTTATTGTTATTATGTTTTACCATGTTTGCTTTTCAGGTATGCAATTTTTTATACTTTACCGTTTACTGTGCTTTATTGTTAACCATTTTTTTGTCTTCAGGTACGCCATTCATGACTTTGAGTGGTTATACCAGAATGATGCCTGCAGGTTTAGGTATTATCTTGGTATCATTCTTTTTAGCCAGCGGTCGGCTTTCATGTAAAAGCAATCCTAGTGGCTAATTAGCCTCTAGACTGCTTTTACAAGCAGTGGGAGGGAATGCCCCCCCCACCGTCTTCCGTGTTTTTCTCTGGCTCTCCTGTCTCAACAGGGAACCTGAGAATGCAGCCGGTGATTCAGCCAGCTGACCATAGAGCTGATCAGAGACCAGAGTGGCTCCAAACATCTCTATGGCCTAAGAAACCGGAAGCTACGAGCATTTTATGACTTAGATTTCGCCGGATGTAAACAGCACCATTGGGAAATTGGGGAAGCATTTTATCACACCGATCTTAGTGTGGTCAGATGCTTTGAGGGCAGAGGAGAGATCTAGGGTCTAATAGACCCCAATTTTTTCAAAAAGGAGTACCTGTCACTACCTATTGCTATCATAGGGGATATTTACATTCCCTGAGATAACAATAAAAATGATTTAAAAAAAAATGAAAGGAACAGTTTAAAAATAAGATAGAAAAGCAAAAAAATAATAAAGAAAAAAAAAAAAAAAAAAAGCACCCCTGTCCCCCCTGCTCTCGCGCTAAGGCGAACGCAAGCGTCGGTCTGGCGTCAAATGTAAACAGCAATTGCACCATGCATGTGAGGTATCACCGCGAAGGTCAGATCGAGGGCAGTAATTTTAGCAGTAGACCTCTTCTGTAAATCTAAAGTGGTAACCTGTAAAGGCTTTTAAAGGCTTTTAAAAATGTATTAATTTTGTTGCCACTGCACGTTTGTGCGCAATTTTAAAGCATGTCATGTTTGGTATCCATGTACTCGGCCTAAGATCATCTTTTTTATTTCATCAAACATTTGGGCAATATAGTGTGTTTTAGTGCATTAAAATTTAAAAAAAGTGTGTTTTTTCCACAAAAAATGCGTTTGAAAAATCGCTGCGCAATTACTGTGTGAAAAAAAAAAAATGAAACGCCCACCATTTTAATCTGTAGGGCATTTGCTTTAAAATAATATATAATGTTTGGGGGTTCAAAGTAATTTTCTTGCAAAAAAAAAAAATTTTTTCATGTAATCAAAAAGTGTCAGAAATTAAACCTCAATCATGCTTAAAAAAAAAAGTGTCAGAAAGGGCTTTGTCTTCAAGTGGTTAGAAGAGTGGGTGATGTGTGACATAAGCTTCTAGATGTTGTGCATAAAATGCCAGGACAGTTCAAACCCCCCCAAATGACCCCATTTTGAAAAGTAGACACCCCAAGCTATTTGCTGAGAGTCATGTCGAGTCCATGGAATATTTTATATTGTGACACAAGTTGCGGGAAAGAGACAAATTTTTTTTTTTTTTTTTTTGCACAAAGTTGTCACTAAATGTTATATTGCTCAAACATGCCATGGGGATTTGTGAAATTACACCCCAAAATAAATTCTGTTGCTTCTCCTGAGTACGGGGATACCACTGTGGGACTTTTTGGGAGCCTAGCCGCGCACGGGACCCCGAAAACCAAGCACCGCCTTCAGGCTTTCTAAGGCCGTAAATTTTTGATTTCACTCTTCACTGCCTATCACAGTTTCGGAGGCCATGGAATGCCCAGGTGGCACAAAACCCCCCCAAATGACCCAATTTTGGAAAGTAGACACCCCAAGCTATTTGCTGAGAGGTATAGTGAGTATTTTGCAGACCTCACTTTTTGTCACAAAGTTTTGAAAATTGAAAAAAGAAAAAAAAAAAAAATTTCTGGTCTTTCTTCATTTTCAAAAACAAATGAGAGCTGCAAAATACTCACCATGCCTCTCAGCAAATAGCTTGGGGTGTCTACTTTCCAAAATGGGGTCATTTGGGGGGGGTTTGTGCCATCTTGGCATTTTATGGCCTTCAAAACTGTGATAGGTAGTGAGGAGTGAAATCAAAAATGTATGCCCTTAGAAATCCTGAAGGTGGTGCTGGGTTTTCGGGGCCCAGTACGCGGCTAGGCTCCCAAAAAGTGCCACACATGTGGTATCCCCGTACTCAGGAGAAGCAGCTGAATGTATTTTGGGGTGCAATTCCACATATGCCCATGGCCTGTGTGAGCAATATATCATTTAGTGACAACTTTTTGTAAATTTTTTTTTTTTTTTTGTCATTATTTAATCACTTGGGACAAAAAAAATAAATATTCAATGGGCTCAACATGCCTCTCAGCAATTTCCTTGGGGTGTCTACTTTCCAAAATGGGGTCATTTGGGGGGGGGTTTGTACTGCCCTGCCATTTTAGCACCTCAAGAATTGACATAGGCAGTCATAAACTAAAAGCTGTGTAAATTCCAGAAAATGTACCCTAGTTTGTAGACGCTATAACTTTTGCGCAAACCAATAAATATACGCTTATTGACATTTTTTTTACCAAAGACATGTGGCCGAATACATTTTGGCCTAAATGTATGACTAAAATTTAGTTTATTGGATTTTTTTTATAACAAAAAGTAGAAAATATCATTTTTTTTCAAAATTTTCAGTCTTTTTCCGTTTATAGCGCAAAAAATAAAAACGGCAGAGGTGATCAAATACCATCAAAAGAAAGCTCTATTTGTGGGAAGAAAAGGACGCAAATTTCGTTTGGGTACAGCATTGCATGACCGCGCAATTAGCAGTTAAAGCGACGCATGCCGAATTGTAAAAAGTGCTTTGGTCAGGAAGGGGGTAAATTCTTCCGGGGCTGAAGTGGTTACCGGCGGTGGCTATAGGGAGTATCACATGGTCAGACCATGCCCCGGTCTCACTGACATTAACTATGAATGAGTATTCCTGTGACAAGAGGAGACAGTGGCGATTGAATGGGAGTTTGATGGAAGATAAGATGGTGGTAGAGGAAGTTATTAAGGAATTGCAGTATTATTTTCAATATAATACTGTAGAGGAGATAGATGCAGGCACAATCTGGGAAGCGCACAAAAGTATGAGGGGTACTCATCAAGCATGGTTCCAGAATAAAAAAGGAAAGGGAGGCCCAATTGACCCAATTACTGACAGATATACAGATGTTAAAGACCCAACATAAACAGAACATGAGGTGTGTGGGGGAAACAGAACTCCTTAATAACCTGAGATTTACATCATAAAGTATCCGCCTATGCAGATGATCTTTTATTCTGCCTTACTAAACCTGTTATATTGCGTAGACAAGTGACAGAGTTACTCCAACATAGAGCTAAGGCAGCACTTCAGAGATGCCGGAAATATTATTATAAAACAGGAGACAAATGCAGCCATTCACTGGCTAGAGCTTCACAGGAACAGAGGACTCAATCTTATGTCCCCCACTTAGTGAACCCCGAAGGTAGAAAGGTACACCTTCCCCCCCCAGATTTTCTCGACCTTCCATAGATTTTTACCAATCTTTATATAATTTGCCTACCAGATCACAACCTCAAAATATCATGGAGGAATATATTTCCTCTTCAGGTATTTCTCAATTGACAGAACAGATTCGAGAAGAGTTGGACGTTGCTATTACTTTGCAATTAGAGGAATTGCAAGAGGACATCCAACCCGGGAAAGCACCGGGTCCAGATGGCTTTACACAGCAATACTACCAGACATTTTTCCCGCAGTTGGGTAAGCAGATGGTACAAACATTTGATGCAAGTTATTTACAAAAATATTAGCCGCACGTATACAACCACTTTTGACTGCATTAGTACACCCAGACCAGGTAGGCTTCATTCCAACGTGGGAGGCCTGTGATAATACCATTAAAATTTTGAATCTAGTCCACTTAGCCGGTCATTCTAAAACATCCACTGTGTTCCTGGGAACGGATGCCGAAAAGGCATTCGACCCAGTCAATTGGTCTTATGTTTTCAGTCCTACGATATGTGGGTTACATAGTTAGGTTGAAAAAAAGACACAAGTCCATCTAGTTCAACCTTAAAAACAATAAATAAATAAAATAAAAAATATCGTACAATCCAATATACCCAATTTTATACCCTCAGTTGATCCAGAGGAAGGCAAAAAACCTCAGCAGAGCATGTTCCAATTTGCTACAGCAGGGGAGAAAAATTCCTTCCTGATCCCCCAAGAGGCAATCGGATTTTCCCCGGATCAACTTTACCTATAAATGTTAATACCCAGTTATATTATGTACATTTAGGAAAGTATCCATGCCTTTCTTAAAGCAATCTACTGAGCTGGCGAGAACCACCTCTGGCGGGAGTCTATTCCACATTTTCACAGCTCTTACTGTGAAGAAACCTTTGCGTATTTGGAGATGAAATCTCTTTTCCTCTAGACGTAAAGAGTGCCCTCTGGGTTGACCGTAAAGAGAATAACTCAACACCAAGTTCACTATATGGACCCCTTATATATTTGAACATGTTGATCATATCCCCCCTTTTTCTCCTCTTCTCAAGAGTGAATAAATTCAGTTCCTCTAATCCAGTGGTTCTCAACTCCAGTCCTCAGGACCCACCAACAGGCCAGATTTTAAGTATTACCTTGGGGAGATGCAGACTAGAATACTGCAATCACCGAGCAACAAATGATATCACCTGTGATGTATTTCAGTTATCTTGCAAACCTGGCCTGTTGGTGGGTCCTGAGGACAGGAGTTGAGAACCACTGCTCTAATCTTTCCTCATAGCTGAGCTCCTCTATGCCTCTTATCAGTTTGGTTGCCCTTCTCTGCACTTCCTCCAGTCCCCCGATATCCTTTTTGAGAACTGGTGCCCAAAACTGAACTGCATATTCCAGATGAGGTCTTACTAATAATTTGAACAGGGGCAAAATTATATCTATCTCTCTGGCGTCCATACCTCTCTTAAAAGAAAGGACTTTTGCTCGCTTTAGAAACCGCAGCTTGGCATTGCATGCTATTATTGAGCTTATGATCTACCAAAACCCCCAGATCCTTCTCCATCACAGATTTCCCCAGTTTTACTCCCTCTAGCATATATGATGCATGCAAAATTCTTAGCCCCCAAGGGGTGTAGGGGAGAGTATGGTAGGGTATATCTCGAGCATATACACAAGGCCGGAGGCACAAATAAAAGCAAATGGAGTTCTATCTAAACCTTTATCTCTAAGGGTGCCCTTTATCACCACTCCTGTTTGCTATCACCTTAGAGCCATTTCTTAGTAAGGGCAGGCAAAACCCGGATATTAGGGGGTTAATAAGCTGAGATTTACATCATAAAGTATCCGCATATGCGGATGATCTTTCATTCTGCCTTACTAAACCTGTTATATCTATGCCGAACCTACTAGGAGAATTGGACCAATATGGTGCACTGTCCAATTAAAAATTAATATGTCCAAGTCAGAGGCAATGGGTGTATCTATAACTAGTACTCAAATTAATGCTTTAAAAATGAATTTTTAGCTTAGATGGACCTATACGGGCATCAAATACCTGGGAACATTGATTCCACCTAAATTGGACCAAACCTTTGAGTTGAATTTTCCACCTCTACTGACTAGAGTGAAAGTCTTACTTTCTAAATGGCATCAGGGCCTTTTCTCTTGGTTTGGTAGACATATGCAGAAGGGCACGCACAGGCAGAATAATGTACCTGTACGTTTTCCTTAAAGAAATGGTTTGTGGGCGCGCGTGCGCTGCCGCGGCCTCCGTGAGCGTGATCGCAGGTCCCGCGGGCCCAATGTCCACGAGGATACCTGCAATCGTCTCACGGAGAGGAAGAACGGGAAAATGCTTATGTAAACAAGCATTTCCCTGTTCTGCCTAGTGACAGGAGACTGATCACAGCTCCCTGTAATCCGGAGCGGTGATCAGTGTCGTGTCACACATAGCCATGCACCCCCACAGTTAGAATCACTCCCTAGGACACACTTAACCCCTTCACTGCCCCCTAGTAGTTAACCTCTTCACTGCCAGTCACAATTATACAGTAATCAATGCATTTTTCATTGCACTGATCGCTGTATAAATGTGAATGGTCCCAAAATCGCGCCAAAAGTGTCCGATGTGTTCTCCATAATGTCACAGTCACGATAAAAATTGCTGATCGCCGCCATTACTAGTAAAAAAAAAAAAAATTAATAAAAATGCCATAAAACTATCCCCTATTTTGTAGACGCTATAACATTTGTGCGAACCAATCAATAAACGCTTATTATGATTTTTTTTTTATTTTACCAAAAATATCTAGAAGAATACGTATCGGCCTAAACTGAGGAAAAAAATGTTTTTCATATATTTTTTGGGGATATTTATTAAAGCAAAAAGTAAAAAATGCGTTTTTTTTTTTCAAAATTGGCGCTTGTGGATACCACAATCCACATATAAGTAATAATACAACCAAAACAGGTATCAATGAATATCAACTAAATAAGAGACAAGATTCTACCACTGCAATATAAAGTATCTGTAAACTGTAGGCCATAGCCTCTACAACAAATGTATCCTGTATCAGGTCTTGTAGTGTGATGGAAGACATAGAAACATATAAGCATGAACATGGCAGGAAAGATAAAGAAAAACACTAGCTAGCAGGTACCGAACCACTGCAAGGCAAGGAGCAAAATGTGGACATTGCATAATATAGGGCTCTCTGTCCCATCCTGACAGTAGCTGCACCTAGTGATTAATGCATACTGAGTAACTTTTTCTGTGTATTGGAGGAAAAAGATGACACTCTAGGTGTCGAGGAAGGGAGTGAAAAGAAAAGATAAAAGAAGAGAAGGTAGTTGACTTCAGAGGAGTCAACGACGCAAGGCGTCAAAATCCCATGGAGGGAACAGCTTAAGAATAGGCAAAATAGTTATCCGAGAACTTGAATATGTCCCAGTAAAGCCAGCGTGTGTTATGTTCCTCTGTCTTATCCCCAAGGGCAGATGTCAGGGCTTCCATATGTTGAATGTCATTCACCCTGGCAAACTACTGTAGCACCCCAGGTGGAGATTGCTGTTTCTACATGCTGGGGATGTATGCCCTGGCTGCATTCAACGGATGCTTCAGCTGGGATTTACGGTATCTCTTACTGAACATTGGGGCCAGGTTTAGGAGCACTGCCCTCGGGTTATCAAAGAGGGAAATGTCTGTAAGTTTGTAAACAATATGCAGGACCTGTTGCCAGAATTGGGCAAGCCACGGACAATTCCCGGAAGATGTGGAGTAGTGTGCAGGTCTGGGAACCACATCAAAGATGATGTTACGCCGAGTAAATGGATACCCAACATGCCATGCTTTGAAATTGCGCACACTCGTGGAATGGTGACAAACTACGGTACCTATTTAGGGAAACTGGGAGATCGGTCCCCATCTCATTTCCAGCTTGTACAGCACAAATTCAAATTTTTTTAATAGATAAATGATTTTATTAATGTAATTGATGCAAAATTAAAAACACATTGTTGGGTACAATATAAAAATGCATAATGGCAATCCATGTGTATCACCAGCATTATGGTCCACTGGAAGGTAGGATCATGTTGGGATGATCATTCACGGATAACATTTCTCAACTAGTTTCGCGGCCTGAATATAGCTTTGTCAGGAGAATATCTGCAATTTAATTGATAAACAATATATGTCATATAGATAATTGAAAATGTATTTAATAATCAAAAATGTTTAACATAAAGGGGAAAAACAGAGCAGAGTTGCTTACCCACAGCCCAGGTCAAACCAGAGCAAGAGCGCCACCAGGGTTCCCCCACGGCGGCCAAGGGGGACCTGCGTCTAAATTAGATAATGACAATATGTAGGTGGGTACAAAACCTACACTAATAAAAGGAAAGCGAAAATATAAGGGGAAAAGGAGAAAAAAGGGGAAAAGAAAACAAAAAGGGGGAAGAAAGAGGGAGAGAAAAAGGGGAGAGGAGGAGGGGGGGTTTCAGCTGGTGGGGGAAGAAGGTGGAGGGAGGGGAAAAAGGGAAGGGAGATGGGAAAGGAAAGGGGGGAGAGGTGGGGTTGGAATACGGGACATGGGAAGGAGAGGGGGGGAGAAAGAGAGGGGTGAAAAGAAAAGGTGGGGGAGGGGGGGGAGAGGGAAAAGGGGGGGTTAGGGAGAGGGAAGAGGTGAGAGGGGTTGAAGAGAGGGAAAGGGGAAGGAAGATGGGGGGGGGGGAAAGGGGAGGAAGGATCTAAAGTAACTAACTTTGGATAAACTAAGTATAGTGATTGGGACCGGGAAGGAAGAGAGGGTCTCAGCACATGAGAACCACAGCCCAGCAGAGGTACCTTAATGCTGCATGAGGTTAGCAGGGAGGGTGGTCAAAAAAGCAGAACCACACTATAACTCCAGCTAATGTATCCTGTAATATAAAGGATGCTAAGACATTGGTCAGCGCAACCGACCAAGCTCCACATTGTGGAGCATAATGACAAACGAGGCAAATACTAAACTACGGTACCTAAAACTCTACATAGGCGATGTGTTTTAAAAAATTACCGGTTTCCAGGTTAGAGTTACAGAGGCAGTCTTTTTCTAGAATTATTGCTCTCGCTCTAACGATCGTGGCGATACCTCACATGTGTGATTTGAACACCGTTTACCTATGTGGGCGCCACTTACGCATGTGGTTTCTTTGCTGCATGTGCTCGCAGGGACGGGGGCGCTTTAAAATATTTATTTTGTTTATTTTTTACATTGTCACTTTAAAAAAAAAAAAAATCTGATCACTTTGCATCCCTTGTGACTGTAATAGGTAGTGACAGGTACAGCGGTTCTGAATATTGTAATTTTTTTAAAATTAGCGCCATTGGCAGCCGAGTAAACCAGAACTGACGTTGTGATGTTGCTTCCGTGTTTTTACATAGGGGACTGGAATTAAGCCGTTTCCGGCTTTGTTCCAGTCTCAGCCTAGCTGGAAGTTCCGGATCGTGTATCGGGTCTCCTGGTGGGACGGGAGGCCCGGGAAGAGCGCCGGAAGGCGTGGGGGGGATGTCTCCTCCCGATCCTTTGGGATAACATCTGAGCGGCTTTTAGCCGCATCGGTTGATATCCCTAAAGAGCTGACCGCCCGCTCTAAAAAACGGTACTGGGGTGATGCCTGCAGCTGCAGGCATCATCCCGGTATAACCCCTTTAAAGCCGCGGCCGCATATGTGCGTATGGTCGGCGCTAAGGGGTTAAAATGTCTTTCCCACTTACCCAAATATGGTGGATCGTGTTAGGAGGTGGCTGCAAGTAAAATTCCATAGAAGTAGGATAGAGATTTCCGTAAGGGCTCATCTCCCAGATAGAGATCTTCAAACGAAGTGGGTTGTCTGCAGAAACAAGCATGGTCTGGGATGGACTGAAGAAAGTGGGCCAGTTGTAAAATCTTCCACTTGCCTAATGCCGAATAATTAAGGGTGAGATATAAGACTGATGGCCTGACCCACTCAGAGGGGCCAAGGAAGGTAGAAAATCTGACCAGGTTCAAGTCCGCCAGAGCTGAAAAGCTTCATCAGAGAAACCCGGCACAAAGTCTGGGTGGCCAATAATGGGTGACAACAGAGAGGGGAAGCTTGATATCTCTGCTATCCAGTAGTACTTGCTATCCAGTAATGTGGGTTCGATCAAAGAGTGTGGAGAAGAAAATCAGGAGTAGCGTATTTTAGCCCACAGAAGGCTGGTTAACTAAACTGGTACTGATTCCTGTTCCAGGGATACCCATAATTTATAAGGTGAGTGTCTACACCAGTCGACCACTCTATTCATGTGGACAACTGTGCAACATGAGGCCGGGTCAGGAAGGGCCACCTCACCTCTAACCTTTGGTCGCTGCAAGGTTTACCTTGCCAAACACCTAATAAAATGTGTCCGAAGCTTACGAAAGAAACCCTGAGGAATCTTAACTGGCAAAGCTTGTAAACTATACAGAAGGTGCAGCATAACATTCATCTTTAAAATGTGTTCTAAGAACCAAGAAACAGTCAGAGTTTTCCATTTGTCCAGGTTGGCGAAAAAATGTTTAGTAAAAGCTGGAAGTTGTATTGGAAAATGAGGTGGAGATTGGAAGGAATCTTGGTTCCCGGGTACTGAATGGTTTGAGAGGCCCAACGTAAAGGCAAGTTGCCACTGAGGCGAGCAAGGGAACAAGGAGTGAGAGGAATGTTGAGGTCTTCCGAATTTTGCAGGGTAACTTTAAAGTCTGACAGGTCACCATAAACACGCAATTCGTATTTAAGGACAAGTAGGGAGACAAGCGGGTCTGCTATCCGCATAAACAGCAATTTTATGATGGTATGAACTAGTATCTAGTCCTCTGATATCAGAATTGAGTCTAATATGTTGCAAAAGAGGTTCCAAAGAAAGTATGTAAAGTGGGCAACCCTGTCTCATTCTGTTACCAATGGCGTAGGAATTTGAGGCAACTCCATTCACCTTGACTGTAGCAGTAGGGGTCGAGTAAAGAGCAGAAATCCAAGATAAGGTAGGAACTGGAATCCTAACATGTCGCAAGGTGGCCGAAAGAAAGATCCAGTTTACCCTGTTGAATGCTTTTTCCCTTGCTATAACATCGATAGTGCTTGTCATATTATCTCAGGCCTCTCTACTACGGATGAACCCAACCTGATCAAGGGGGATGATACGCTAGAGAACTTGCGCTCAGTCTCTCAGCCAGAATTCTAGTGAACAAATTGATGTCGCAATTAAGCAATGAGATGTGCCTATAACTGGCACAAAGAAGTGGGTATTTTCCCATCTTGGGGATTACTGAGACACTTGCTTGTAGGAGGTCAAGAGGCATGGCATGGTTGTCTAATATTGCATTAAAGGTGGTAACAAAATGAGTAGCTAGTTGTGAATAAAAGATTTTGTAATGTGAGACTGTAAAGCCATCTGGGCCAGGAGCTTTCCCCACGGGGGATCTAGCCAAGGTGCTTGAGAGTTCATCTGTAGTGATAGGTTGAGAAAGCAGCTCTATTTCTTCCTCATTAAGAGAGGGTAGGTTTGCATTTCTAAGGTAAGCATCTATAGCCTCCAATCTATCGGGGGCCTGGGCCAGAGAGAGGAGGGGTGCAAAGTGTAAAGTGAAGCATAGAAATTGCGGAATGTCTTGGCCATTTCTAGAGCTGTATAGATTTTGGTGCCCGTAGAAGTGTACAAAGCAGGGATGTATGACAAATTACGTTTGGCTCTTATGGCGCTCACCAAATTCGTAAAAAACTGTGCCTTCAGAAGCTTAGTTTTAGCCTGAAATAACAAGTGATCTCTAATCTGCTCCCTTCATGGTACTACCTTTGCTTCCGTGAGTTGGTCTGAGTGATTCTTATGAAACTTTTCCAAGTCATGTAGTTTGGATAACAGCCCAGACAGCGTTTTCGCTCTATCTATCTTGATTCTTGATGTTTAACCGGTTCCCGACCGGCTCCTAGATATACGTCGGCAGAATGGCACGGCTGCACAAAGTAACGTACCCGTACGTTACTTTGAATTTGCCCCTGTGTACACACGTGCGAGCCAGCCGCGATCTCCGTGAGTCGGGTCGCAGGTCCCGCGGACTTGATCTCCGCAGGCATACCCGCGATCGCCTCACGGAGAGGACGAACGGGGAGATGCCGTTGTAAACAGCATCTCCCCGTTCTGCCTAGTGACAAGTGTCACTGGATCTCTGCTCCCTGTCATCGGAGCAGAGATCAGTGACGTCACACACCAGCCCATCCCCCTGACAGTTATAAATCACTCCCCTAGGACATACTTAACCCCTCCCCCTAGTGGTTAACCCCTTCACTGCCAGTGTCATTTATACAGGAATCAATGCATTTTTATAGCACTGATTGCTGTATAAATGACAATAGTCCCAAAAATGTGTCAAAAATGTCGGACATGTCCGCCATAACGTTGCAGTCACAATAAAAATCGCTGATCGCCGCCATTACTAGTAAAAAAAAAATTAAGAAAAATGCCATAAAACTATCCCCTATTTTGTAAACGCTATAATGTTTGCGCAAACAAATCAAGCGCTTATTGCAATTTTTTTTTTCTTTTTTTTACCAAAAATATGTAGAAGAATACGGATCGGCCTAAACTGAGGAAAAATTTTTTTAATATATTTTTTGGGGATAATTATTATAGCAAAATGTAAAAAAGAATGCGTTTTTTTCAAAATTGTCGCTCTTATTTTGTTTATAGAGCAAAAAAAAAATCGCAGAGATGATCAAATACCACCAAAAGAAAGCTCTATTTGTGGGAAAAAAAGAACGTCAATTTTGTTTCGGAGCCACGTCGCATGACCACGCAATTGTCAGTTAAAGCGACGCAGTGCCGAATCGCAAAAAGTGCTCTGGTCAGGAAAGGGGTAAATCCTTCTGGGGCTGAAGCGGTTAATAAACACTTCTCTAATGTAGCACTTGTGTGCAGACCATAAAGAAAGAGGGTTGGAGACTGAATCTTTGTTCGTCTCCTAAAAAAGAGTTCCAGTTCCCGAACAATATCTGCTTTAATCTCAGGGTTTTGTAAAAGCGATTAATTTAATCGTCAGTTAGCGGATCTGTATGTTGGGTGTTGCACGGCTGATTCCTGTGAGATCGAAGCATGGTCTGACCACGCAATATGGCCAATGTGAGCCCTAGAGACCATTGGGATTGTATTGTGGGAGACCAGGAAGAGGTCTAGCATGGAATACTATCCGTTAACCGACGAGAAAAATGTATAGTCCCTTTTCTGTGGGTGAAGGTTACACCAAATGTCAACCAGTTGGTGAAGATTAATCAGTTCCTTAAGTTGAGTTCAGGATCTCTGGGATAAGGCAGAGGAGTCCATCAATGAATCTTTGTGTGCATCAATGGTGAAATTAAAGTCTCCACTTATCACAAGCATTCCTTTGGCAAAGGAAGCCAAGGAAGATCGGTACGTTTCAAGCACTGAAAGCTGGTCTGCATTGTGTGTATGTGTGTATAGATATAGATATAGATATATATATATATATATATATATATATATATATATAGGTTTGCCAGGGTGAATGTTTGCGACTGTATTTTACCTTTCAAAAATAGATATCTACCCTCTTGGCCAGAACAGAGGTCTAGGAATTGCCAAGGTAGGGTTTTGGCCAGGAGAATACTTGTTCCTTTAGATTTAGATAAGGGTGACACACTATGGTAGGCTGTTGGGAAATGTTTACGGTACAGTTTCTGAATACTATCTGCTTGGAAGTGGGTTTCCTGTAGAAACACAACCTGAGGGTGTTGTTTCAATAGATCAGTAGGGCAGTTGGGTCATTTTTCAGACGCATTAAGGCCCTTTACATTTCAGGATGGAGGTTTCAGTGTCATTGTGAAGGAGTAAGTCCCGGCCGTCGACCCTCGCCAAGGCTTGGAATGGTAGGTAGGGTGGGACAGGGGGTGGGGGTGTGTGGTAGAGGAAAGAGAAAAGGGGGGGCTAAGTGGAGGGGCAAGAAAAGAAGAAATGAAAGCAAGAAAGGGAAAGAAAAACTGTGGAGGAAAGAGATATAGGAGTAGAGGAGTATAGGAGGAGAGGTAGTAAAGAAGAAAAAGTGTGGATGAGGTGGTCAAGAAATAATTCTCCAAGTGGAGAGGTACTGCTAGGATGGGCAGCATAGGCCTAGTGGGTAAGACTTTCAGGGGTTGAGCTCGCGGTCTGCGGGGAGCTCCCAAACAGCCCAATGCTAGGGGTTGGCCCACAGAAGGGCTGTACTAATGTGTATTCTACTTGGTGATACTAAAAAATTTAGTTGTAAAGTGGAAAAATTTGTGATCACTAACACCATGCAGAGCTAGGACTCCTGAGGTGGAAAGACCGCTCAATCCCTGAGAGCCGAAGCCCATTCCCGTCTCAACGTTAAGTCTTATATGGCAACATGTAACAACTCAAATTATGGCAATGTAACTAAATTAAACACAAAGCCCAATAGGGGCTACCTTTAGGGAGCAATGCATCCACAACATAATCTATCTAGAGCCACTTGAGGGTGGCCTAAGTCAGGGAGTGTGTGCCCCGCTGCACTAGCCTAAAGGCATCACAGCTAAGGTACCACAGCATTTCGGGTCCCAAAAAACATCCACTGATGGAGGACTTAGAATAAACCAGACCAATATTTAAGTGGGACCAGATACAGCAGAGCACACAGGTCTGAACAGAAAGCCAGAACCATATACATTCATATAAAATAAACAGTGAAATAACACCCCGATAGGGGACAGGGGAAGAGGAGCCAGACACAAAGAGGTTTCAATGGAAACCCATATAAGCATAAATATTGTCACGTACCTTGTAAAAGCCCGACGTGTAGAAGGAGACCTCTCTTACAGTCCTAGTTCAGGGGCCACTGGAGTTGCGACAGTGGAGCGAGAGCGCAGTGAGATAGGAGTTCCTGCGGAATTCCTTGTTGACGCTAGAGCTGTGCAGCTGATGAGTCACCAGACCAGGCTGGGTGGTGAGCAGCAGGTGGTAGCAGAAGCAGCAGGTGCAGATGCAGGACAGCATCACCAGGTACTGGATGGAGCAAGACTGGAGCAGGGTCAGACAAGCCGGGTCAATCACAGATAATCAGATATGGCATAAGCGGTAAGCAGAGATTAGTCAGTAGACAGGCAGAGGTTGGCAGCAGGATATCGGGCAGAATAGCAGGTATAGCAAGGTTAAGGCAAGCTGGGGTCAGGACTGGAGATAAGCAAGCGTAGTCAAGGAAGCCAGGTCAAACACAGGTAATCAGATGTAGATACAGCATCAGACTCCGGTAAAGCTGCAGATCAGACAGCAGCTGCACTAGTGCAGCTGCTGTCTTTATATAGGCCATTTGGCGCCAGCTAAAATGGCTAACGTGCACGCATATTTTCGCACATGCACATAAGTGTTCGCCTGTTAGCGCTAATGTTCCTGCGCATAGGCGGTATGGCACCTGCAAATGCACCTCTACGCATGCCATGTCCCTGACATTGCCCCCTCCCGACAGGCAGCCTCTGGATGCCCAGCTGGCTTTCCTTCTCTGGGTGGGCACAGAAGAAAGCGCAAATTAGCCCTTTTTGCATGGACATTACATTCCGGTTCCCAAGAATTGTCCTCTGGACCAAAAGCTTTCCATTTAATTAAATACTGCAATTGAATCCTCCTTCTGCAGTCTACAATAGCCTCCACCTCATGCTCCTCATCTCCATCAACCAGTACCGGTTCAGGTGGGCCAACCCCTCTATCAGGAGAGGGATCTGGTACTACAGGTTTTAGCAGTGACACATGGAATACAGGGTGAATTTTAAACGAGTCAGGTAAAGATTGTTCATATACCTCGTTTAGTTTTCTTCTTACAGGGAATGGTCCTAAGAACTTGGGTGCCAACTTCTTTGATGGACATGCCAACCTGAGGTTTGCCGTAGAGTTGAAGATTCAGTTCCCCTCTTCTTCTCTTGTCAAAAGCTTTCTTGTTGTCAGCCTGTGCCTTTGCCACCACCTCCTGCAGTACCTTGTTATTGTGGTTAGGGAAATCCAATGTACTCTGGACCGCTGGAACTATGGATTCTGGAACAAAGTCAGGTAAAAACGAAAAATGAAAACCATAATTTACAAAGAAAGCGGACTGTCCTGTGGCTGACATTATTATAGGCAAACTCTGCTAATGGCAGTAATGATACCCAGTCGTCTTGAAGAAAGGACGTGAAACATTGAATGTATTGTTTGAGTATCTGGTTAGTTCTCTCCGTTTGCCCATTTGTTTGAGGACGGTAAGCTGAAGATAGGGCTAATTCAAGCTTCAAGGCCTCACATAAGGCCCCCCAGAAACGCGAAGTGAATTGCACACCTCGATCAGACATGGAAGTGGGCCATCTTGGAGAGTCGATCTACTACTACCAAAAATGCTATGCATCCTTCAGAAGGTGGGAGTTTCACTATGAAGTCCATAGAAATCATTCTTCAAGGCCTATCAGGAACAGGTAAAGGCTTGAGTAAACCCCAAGCCCTGCTTCTTGCCGTCTTACTCTGGGTACAGACAGAACATGAATTTGCATATTTTTTGCAGAATTCTTCCAGGCCTGGCCACCAGAATGTGCATTGTACCAACTCAAGAGTCTTGTGGATACCGAAGTGACCTTCTAATGGATGATCATGAAGGAGCCTAAAGTCTCGTACACACGATCGGATTTTCCGCAGACAAAACCTCAGGCTTTTGTCCTAACGCGTGTGCCTCTGGATTTTGTCTTGCATACAAATGGCAAGGAATTGTTGGCCAACAAACAAGAATGTAGTGACGTACTGTGGCGCCAAATGGCCTATATAAAGACAGCAGCTGCACTTTAGCACCACCCTTTGGGCTCCTTCTGCTAATTTTGTGTTAGTAGAAGTTTGGTGGGTGTTGATTTGCGCTTTTCATTTTGAGCTTTTCAGTTCGCACTTTTCATTTCATATATGTTCTAGATAGGGGATAAGGCGCTGTCCTACTGTGTTTTGTGATAAATCTTCTCAAGAGAATACAAGAAAATATTGGTTTAAAAGCAAAAGTGTCATAAATATCAGGAGACAATTGATGTGCAAGAATAATTGATAAGTGAATCACCTGTGAGGTGAAAATAAAGAAAAAGTGCAAAGCGTGCTAAAGTGCATATAAAATGGCATATACAAAAAATCGCATGTGCAAAAAATTGTATATCTATGTAACATGAGAAATCCCTATACATGAAAAAGTGCTTGGGGAACCAAAACCAGTGGAATAAATATAAAAGACATGTATTTGATGATCCGCTTAAACAATAATTAAAACAAATGCATAGCGTAAACCTCAAAAAATAGAAAGTTTTCGTGTGGAAAAAACCTTAGTGTGTGTGAAAACACAATTGCAATCAAGTCAATCAAGGCAGACCCTTCTAAAAGTATATAAACACACTCAGTGGATAATACAATCAATAATAAGTTCTTTGGAACAGATTATTTCAGCAACAGTTCTGGAAGTATGTCCCACTGGTGTAGGGAAAAAATCACAATTTTCAACCGTTGGTGTCCCGACCTCCGCTGCACCCCCACTCGTGTGTACACTTACCGGACTGCCTAACCCCTGCAGGGGTAAAAGGCATATGTAGACAGTCCTGCGATGACAACAGCGGGAAGTGGTCCTCGGTTCAAGGGTGCTATATACTGCTCTGGCGTGAGGTCAGTCCCAGTGACAGGTATCCGTGCAAGGTAAAAACAGAAAACACTTCATAGTGTGAATCCATAAAAGGTAGGAAGTTTATTGAAAATCCATAAAATAACAGTCCATAAACTGGAGTTAAAACCACAACTAAAAAAAAAAAAAAAAAAAAAAAAAAGTTTTTTAGTTGTGGTTTTAACTCCAGTTTATGGACTGTTATTTTATGGATTTTCAATAAACTTCCTACCTTTTATGGATTCACACTATGAAGTGTTTTCTGTTTTTACCTTGCACGGATACCTGTCACTGGGACTGACCTCACGCCAGAGCAGTATATAGCACCCTTGAACCGAGGACCACTTCCCGCTGTTGTCATCGCAGGACTGTCTACATATGCCTTTTACCCCTGCAGGGGTTAGGCAGTCCGGTAAGTGTACACACGAGTGGGGGTGCAGCGGAGGTCGGGACACCAACGGTTGAAAATTGTGATTTTTTCCCTACACCAGTGGGACATACTTCCAGAACTGTTGCTGAAATAATCTGTTCCAAAGAACTTATTATTGATTGTATTATCCACTGAGTGTGTTTATATACTTTTAGAAGGGTCTGCCTTGATTGACTTGATTGCAATTGTGTTTTCACACACACTAAGGTTTTTTCCACACGAAAACTTTCTATTTTTTGAGGTTTACGCTATGCATTTGTTTTAATTATTGTTTAAGCGGATCATCAAATACATGTCTTTTATATTTATTCCACTGGTTTTGGTTCCCCAAGCACTTTTTCATGTATAGGGATTTCTCATGTTACATAGATATACAATTTTTTGCACATGCGATTTTTTGTATATGCCATTTTATATGCACTTTAGCACGCTTTGCACTTTTTCTTTATTTTCACCTCACAGGTGATTCACTTATCAATTATTCTTGCACATCAATTGTCTCCTGATATTTATGACACTTTTGCTTTTAAACCAATATTTTCTTGTATTCTCTTGAGAAGATTTATCACAAAACACAGTAGGACAGCGCCTTATCCCCTATCTAGAACATATATTTCAGTTTGGATTACACCTTGGTGTTTTCCACTTTTAGGGGGGCAGCAGTCCCTTTTTTATTTCATTGTCCTAAGCGCGGAACTTTTGTTACTCACTTTTCATTTCATGCTTTTCAATTAGTTTCTGAAAGGCCGTTCGTCAACCAGACATGTTGTGGAATCGGAGGAGATAACTTGTTATTTATTATTGGCCTTGGAGTTATTGCTTTGACCCAAGTCCAGTCCAGGAACAGGAGGAGGAGGAGTTCTTGGACCAAAAATTGGTTGCTTTATTAATCATGACCAATTATGTCATATGCCTTTGCTGCGGGAGCTCCAGGAGAATAATCCAGATGTTTTTCGTAATTATCTCCGGATGATGGACCCCTGCTTTTCTCCAACTCTTGGCATTGTTGACCCCCTATATTAAGAAGCAGGACACATGCATGAGGCTTTTATTTTATTTTTTTGGTTGAATAATAATGGCTTGATTTGTTATATCTTCTATATTTTTGGATGCATAGAATGCACTTTTTGGTTAAGTTCTATTGACAGCATGTCTAATTATATTTGTTTTCTTTTTTTAATGCACAATAAAAAAAATTGTGGAGAATAATACTTGGCTATGTGTTTTACTTCAAATGACAGTTTGGGAGTAGGCAGTTACATAAGAAAAATACAATGTAGAATTGACAAGGGACACCGACATAGTTGTATATTTGATCTTAAAAACTACGGGCTAATGATATTGTGGTAACTTTCCCCCCCAAAAAAAAGCATAATGGTCAGAGACCATAATTCTTGATATCACTAGAAAAAAAAAGCCTTTGAAAATTTGTTTGCAATAACTCCATCAGTATCACCAGCAAAAGCAGCTTCATTATTATCCCATTATAGAAGAAGAGAATGTGCGCTGCATTTCGAGATTTCATAATTTGCCACGTCAGGAACAGTGTTGCCAACAGCCCCTACTTGTCTTGTAACCTCCCCCTTCCTTCCACAAAGCGACTTATTTGATTCTGGAAGATGCTGAGAGGGGGAGGAGTGGAGTAAGCCTGCAGTGGAGCCAGACAGACTTCAGCCTAGTAGAGGGTAAGCTAGCTATTAGCTAAATGCAGTCGTGTCTTTGCCTTGTCTTAGTGGGCAGGAGGGGAGGGGGACAGAAGATGGGCTGTGTAGCAGGCTTGTGTACAGCAGATTGTTTTTTTGTGTGTCAGAACTGCTTTGCTTCTAAAGGGAGGATGTTTTCTCCCCAATCTCTACCTATTACTTGCAGTGTTCACCAGTCCAGGCACAGCCTCCTCAGAGTTCTCTCCAGAGTTACCACCTCATGTGTCCGGGGCACTACAAATCCAAGTGTGCCAGGAGAGGGGAGGCCGCAGTCTCTGACCGTCTCTTGTAGCATGTCCGCAGTCTCTGACCATCTCCTGTAGCATGTCCGCAGTCTCTGACTGTCTCCTGTAGCATGTCCGCAGTCTCTGACCGTCTCCTGTAGCATGTCCGCAGTCTCTGACCGTCTCCTGTAGCATGTCCGCAGTCTCTGACCATCTCCTTTAGCATGTCCGCAGTCTCTGACCATCTCCTTTAGCATGTCCACAATCTATTACCGTCTCCTGTAGCACGTCTGCAGTCTCTGACTGTCTCCTGTAGCATGTCTGCAGTCTCTCACCATCTCCTGTATCCAGTCTCTGACCATCTTCTGTAGGATAAAACCCAGAGCCACCAAGCTGGAGCCATTTGACTGATCCCTGCAGGGTGCACCTGAGAGGAGGTCAGTGACAGTGCCGCCAGGCCAGTCAAAGTGGGGGGTCACTGATGTAAGGGGGGGTGAATACAATAATGTAAGGGGGCACTGATATAAAGGTTTCCCCCCTATATTAATAACCCCCCTTACCTTAGTGTATTCACTGTACGGAAGATGGTCTCTGGTCACCAGAGTGCCCCCCACATCAGAGTTCCTGGCGTTCCCCTTTACATCAGAGTCTGCAGGATTCCCCCTTACAGTGCAAGGGGGAACTTAGTCTGCGGACCCTGATGTAATTGGGAACTCTGATGTAAAGGGAACATAGTGGACTCTGATATAAGGTGGTCTCTGGTCAACAGAGCCCCCCTCTACATCAGAGTTCCCCCTTAGATCATGATTTGCAGTGTTCCCCTTTACATAAGAGTTCCCTTTCACTGTAAGGGGGAATCCTGCACACTCTGATGTAAGGGGGAACTCTGTGCTGGCCGGGTTCTAGTAACCTGACCTTCATGTCAATGCAGAAATATGTTTTTTTACTTTTGTTAAACTTAAACACATTGCTAATAGCACTAGATATATGTTTATAGTTTGAATATGGATATTTGCACTGTTTAGCACTGAAAACTGTATTTTTAAGCACTTTTTTGCAGTGGCAGTAAAAAATTGGTGCCGTTTGTAAATTTTGGCATCCTGCCAGTAAATTTTGCTTCGGAGGGTTGGCAACTCTGGTCACGAATGTTAATTCTCCATTATGAAGGCTAGTTTACAAGACCGATAGCTTCTGGCTCGTCCTTGCTTCCGTGTTTGTACTTTGGACTATTGTCCGACGGACTTGTGTACACACACTCGGAAAATCCGACAAAAGACTTTTGTCCGCGGAAAGTTTTCAAACCTGCCATCCAACATTTGTCCACGGAAAATCCAACAATTGTCCAATAGAGCATACAAACGGTCAGATTTTCCGTCAACAGCCTGTCATCACACATTTCCCGTCGGAAAATCTGATCGTGTGCACGGGGCTTAACAACATTTACCCTGCACATCTTTTGGAACAAAAATTTGGTCTCCCCGCCATAGCAAGCCATCCTTAGGCACCAAGGTGACTCCAGAAGGCCCAGGAATGCCCATGGAAGCTCGTTTAACCACTTAAGGAATGGTAACTTGTAATTGCGCGGTCATACAATGCTGTACCCAAACAAAATTTGCGTCCTTTTTTCACACAAATAGGAGCTTTCTTTTGGTGGTATTTGATCACCTCCTGGGATTTTTTTTTTTTGCGGTATAAAGAAAAAAGACCAAAAATGTTGAAAAAAATATATTTTCTACTTTTTTTAATAAAAAAAATACAATAAACTTAATTTTAGTCATACATTTAGGCCAAAATGTATTCAGCCACATTCAGTCTTGGGTTAAAAAAATGTCAATAAGCCTATAGCGTATATTTATTGGTTTGCGCAAAAGTTATGACGTCTACAAAATATGGTACATTTTCTGGAATTTATGCAGCTTTTTGTTTTATGACTGCCTATCTCATTTCTTGAGGTGCTAAAATGGCAGGGCAGAACAAACACCCCCCCCCCATGACCCCATTTTGGAAAGTAGACACCCCAAGGAAATTGCTGAGAGGCATGTTGAGCCCATTGAATATTTTTTTTGTCACAAGTGATTAAAAAAAAAAAAAAATACACCCTAAAATACATTCTGCTGCTTCTCCTGAGTATGGGGATACTACATGTTAGAGTTTTTGGGAGCCTAGCCGCGTACAGGACCCTGAAATTCTATCACCGCATTCAGGCTTTCTAAGGGCGTAAAATGGTGATTTCACTTCCTCACTACCTATCACAGTTTTGGATGCTCTGAAATGTCAAGATAGCACAACCCCGTTTTGGAAAGTAGACACTTCAAGCTATTTGCTGAGAGGCATATTGAGTCCATGGAATATTTTATATTTCGCCACAAGTTTCAGGAAAATTTTTTATTTTTTTACACAAAGTTGTCACTAAATGATAGTTACATAGTAGGTGAGGTTGAAAAAAGACATGTGTCTATCAAGTCCAACCTTATGTGTGTGATTATAGGTCAGTATTACATTGTATATCCCTGTATGTTGTGGTTGTTCAGGTGCTTATCTAATAGTTTTTTTAAACTACTGACATGGAGATTTCGCTATACGTAATCAATCTCACCTACGCTATTACGCTCCCTTTCAGCTTTTCAGTATAATACATATTCAAATAACCCATGTTTCCCCAGTAAACAGACATAATCACCATCTTAGCCCCATCGTTCCTTCATCTCAGCATGACTGCCCCACCGAGCATCTTTTATTCAAAGACAACAAAAGCAATGACACACAGGATGTCCTGGCCAACAGCCAATTGTTTCCTCCATGGCAAAAATGACCTCACAGGATATGACCTCACAGGATATGAATATCAACACAGGAAATCCTTTCAACATGATGAGTTTTTATACAACAACCAATGAACAATGACTAGGGGAGTCTTATGGGGGGTCTGGACAGGGACAGTGTGTGTTTTACCTGGAAGCCATGCTCTTCAACTAAACAAAGGAAGCCGCATGGCTAACAGACATGTACTCTGTCCCTGACTATAACAACCTAAAAGCTAAAATGGGAGATTATCTGCAGGTGTACGCCATGGCACCCCAAGTATGTTGATTTTGCATACTGGGGTGACACGAGCTCACATCCGCTAAACCGATAATGTCTCTGCAGAGCGAACACATTCCCACAGACAATCGTTCTGGGACCTTCGCTGGCGGATGTATCCCCACTCTGCAGACACTTCTCTACATCCCCAAGGAGCTTTTCACTACCAAATGGATCTCAACCAGCGCCAGTCTGCCCCAGTCAGCTCTTTGGAGCGGGCTGCAGGAGAACTAACACTGGGAGACACTATGACAATACATATTAAAATACATTTTCATAAAATTTCCACAACAGTTCCTCCTCCTGTCATATGCTCCCATGTGTCCCTCAATGAATCTTGATCTTCTTCTTAATCAGTCCTTAAGTCCATAAAAAGGAAAACACGGCTTAACTTGTAGACTCTGTTCTTCAGGAGGGATGACTTAGGTCGGTCTGGGATCCTCTGTGTCTTGTACTTGGGTTGGGCATCAGGGCATCGTCAACTGCTCGGGCTCGACATAAGATGCTGGGACGAGTTTCACCAGCTCACATGAACCTCTTGCATTAGGGGAATTACCTTATAAACTGTAGATCCGCATTAATACCAAACTAAAGTTGAAGTACACTTGTGGGCTACCTCGTTGTCCCGATACCAAAGTTGGCAAAAACCAGAGCTATTGGTAAAACTATAACTAATTTTACCCTCTAAAAATGTATTGTTAAATTCTATTGACAAGTGTCTGGATTGTACTAGTTTGTCAAAACTCCTCATACCAATATGAACATCCTATATATCCTGTACCGCTGTCATGGCTGGGGTACTAGAGCTCGTGGAGATTCAGAGTAGACCCAACAATGTGTCCTGTTGGCTTTCTTAGCTAGTTGGAAAATACACTTAAATAAACAAAGATACTCCTCATCCTTTAAGTAAAAACGGGGGTTATTCCTGCGCTACCAGTTAGGAAAATAGGTCTAGTAATCGATTTTTTGAACCTATATGCAACTTCTCTTATTGGAAAGCTGCATGCACCGAAAACAAGGGCTCAAACACCAGCCCAAATCAAATGGTATAGAGAGAGAGGGGGGTGGTGCTGCGCTAACCAGAGGGGTCTCGGCTTATAGGGATAGGTAATATTTCCTAGTATCCATAGATCACGAAGTTTTAAATAGTGAAAAACGTCAGAAAATCGCATAAATTAAAATAGAGAGTATGCATGGATGTAGTGGCTCAAAATTAATTATATATGTAGATCCAATCAGTGCTATAGATATAAGAATAAACACTGGTGCATAAGTTGATTAAAGAAGTAATATATAAAAAACCAATTTTGCATATGTTAAAAATGTATAGAAATTCAATATAGCCAAAGTGCTCGTGCTCTAGTGCCTTAAATCTAAAGATCAAACTCATACATATGCTAAAGTGCAAAAATGAAGTAATAAAATGAAAACGAACAAGTCATATATCAAGTGAAAACAAACAGAAAACAAGTGAAGCAAACAAGAAAAAAGAAATGGTCGCCTGATCCTTATGTTGCGACCCGTGCGACAGTGCAAGTATAATGTGAATGATCACGTGAATGAATAAACCCACTCTGATAATTAGTGTCCAGAGTAAATTAATAATTCAAGTGTCCAAAGAAATAAATAGTGTTCAAAAGCCAGTGCTTAAACGCAATAACTCCAATGACAGTGAGGTGTTACTATGCAGATCAGACACTCTATATCTTCTTCATGCAGCATGCACTAGTGTAGGTAATGGCCCCTTACCTAGCGGTGCTAGGTCAACCGCATATAAGTTGTTAACTCTCGAGGTCCTGGGTCTCTCCTGTGTCTCTGTGTCCAGACTTGCTGACTCTACAGGATCCTATAGCCCTTCCCAGCTCAGTTGGTCTGGAAGAGAGAGCTTCCCACCCTCCCTCCCTAAAGTTGGAAGCTCGCTCACCTGTATCAGATCCCGGGGCAGACAGTGCTGAGGCCGCAATAAGTCTGAAGATGATCTCAGGAAAGTCTTTATAGCCCCCAATAGGATCCTGTAGAGTCAGCAAGTCTGGACACAGAGACACAGGAGAGACCCAGGACCTCGAGAGTTAACAACTTATATGCGGTTGACCTAGCACCGCTAGGTAAGGGGCCATTACCTACACTAGTGCATGCTGCATGAAGAAGATATAGAGTGTCTGATCTGCATAGTAACACCTCACTGTCATTGGAGTTATTGCGTTTAAGCACTGGCTTTTGAACACTATTTATTTCTTTGGACACTTGAATTATTAATTTACTCTGGACACTAATTATCAGAGTGGGTTTATTCATTCACGTGATCATTCACATTATACTTGCACTGTCGCACGGGTCGCAACATAAGGATCAGGCGACCATTTCTTTTTTCTTGTTTGCTTCACTTGTTTTCTGTTTGTTTTCACTTGATATATGACTTGTTCGTTTTCATTTTATTACTTCATTTTTGCACTTTAGCATATGTATGAGTTTGATCTTTAGATTTAAGGCACTAGAGCACGAGCACTTTGGCTATATTGAATTTCTATACATTTTTAACATATGCAAAATTGGTTTTTTATATATTACTTCTTTAATCAACTTATGCACCAGTGTTTATTCTTATATCTATAGCACTGATTGGATCTACATATATAATTAATTTTGAGCCACTACATCCATGCATACTCTCTATTTTAATTTATGCGATTTTCTGACGTTTTTCACTATTTAAAACTTCGTGATCTATGGATACTAGGAAATATTACCTATCCCTATAAGCCGAGACCCCTCTGGTTAGCGCAGCACCACCCCCCTCTCTCTCTACTCCTCATCCTTTGGTGTAGTTGAGCAGCTTCTTGCAGTGGCTGGTGTGGACCCAGTTGTCTCGTCCCTCAAGCTTCTTCACAATGACCCAGTCACCTGGTTGGAAAGAATGTATACCGGTTATTGTGTCAGGGTCCAGGAGGGACTCATGAACCCTGTGGTGGACCTTTTTGAAGTTTATGTTACAGTGACTGCACCTACCCCAAAGCTGTTGAGGAAAGTATAACCCCGTTTTTGGTGGACCTCCAAACAAACATTAACTCAATGACTGTGGTCACTGCGTGGCTTACCATCCGGGGTGTAATACCTGGAACCATTGACAAAAAGGTTCTTAGCATCTGGGATGGGAGCCTCCTACACTGGACTGCAGCTTACTGATTCAAATTCCATCAAAGAAAAACAGTCGTCCTACGGGGTAACAAACTTGGCTAGAATTAGAGCGGTTAGTATTATTGGTTTGAAAATTGTCATTCTCACCACTATCATCCCCCTTGTTCTTCCTCATTACAAACTGGAGGAAGACACGCAGGGTCCTGAAAAGATACTTATAAACAAAAGCTATTACTCTATCCTTCATATTTAACCTGCAATGAATGGTAAACAATACAACATTCGTGTACATTGGTAAATTGTCACTGACATTCCTCAAAACCGACAATAACTAAACCCTCTGTAACCCTTACTTTCACGTTCCTACTAAAATACAAAAGCCACGACACGCAAGAGGGCTGTCGCGGCAGGTTCAAACATATTCTTGTTACTACATACAAACAATAAAAAGACTAAAACATGAGACAAACATTTAGATACAAATGTGGGGGACATATTTCATAGTTCCCAAAACAAAATTAAAAAAACTAAACAACCAGATGGAATGCTACCTTCACTCTTTTAGCGATAGAAAAAAATACAATGGGAGAAACATGAGAGCAGCTCGAAACTTGCATGGACCAGCCACACAAAGTTCAAAAACAGGCATGAGACTTTTAACCACACAAGCGTGTACTATACATCCATCAACTCACTCATCATTACAGATTTCTGAAGCCACAGCTGAACTACTTCCAAGGTATTTTTATTCTGGGGGTCTCGTACCTCCAGACATCAAAAGTATCTTCCAAAGGAATACACCTTACTGTACCCTCTGACCATATATGCCAATCTTTAAGGGGTCTAATGGCCTTAGCCCCATACCCAGATTTCATATATTGTGCAGCTGTCTGACTGGGGTGCATGGATGACCCATTGCCCATGATGATTCAAATTGTTTTTTTTGGTGAACTCTGCGTCCAGAGAACCCTGCGCTTTACTTTGGGAGCAGTTATTGTTTGTGCCTTTATCACTATAATTGGCCCCCGCAAATGGAGCCTGCACCACGTGCAATGCAAAACGGTGTCTTCCAATCCAGTGAGTTTAACATTTAAACAAAACAGTTTCTCAGTTCCCAGTGTCTCACCCCTGAAATTGGAGCAATTTCCACTCTGGGATGGTTTACAGGCTAAAAAGTATAAAATCCTTAAACTGCACCTCTACAAACCAAAATCACCTTTTTAAACCTTGCCCAAAAGCAGAGCAATTCCACCGAACACCAAAACACAGTGGACACAAAATGGTAGTTACATATAGTTACATAGTTACATAGTTAGTCAGGTTGAAAAAAGACACAAGTCCATCCAGTTCAACCATAAAACAAAAACAAAAAAACCCCCCAAAAAAACAAAAAAAAAAATTTTGTACAATCCAATATACCCAATTCTATACCCACAGTTGATCCAGAGGAAGGCAAAAAACCCCAGCAGAGCATGCTCCAATTTGCTACAGCAGGGGAAAAAAATTCCTTCCTGATCCCCCAAGAGGCAATCAGGTTTTCCCTGGATCAACTTTACCTATAAATACTCGTACCCAGTTATATTCTTTACATTTAGGAAAGTATCCAGGCCTTTCTTAAAGCAATCTACTGAGCTGGCCAGAACCACCTCTGGCGGGAGTCTATTCCACATTTTCACAGCTCTTACTGTAAAGAAACCTTTCCGTATTTGGAGATTATATCTCTTTTCCTCCAGTCGTAAAGAGTGCCCCCGTGTCCTCTGTTTTAACCCTAAAGTTAATAACTCAACACCAAGTTCACTATATGGTCCCCTTATATACTTGAACATGTTGATCATGTCCCCCCTTACTCTCCTCTTCTCAAGAGTGAATCAATTCAGTTCCTCTAATCTTTCCTCATAGCTGAGCTCCCCCATGCCTTTTATCAGTTTGGTTGCCCTTCTCTGCACTTTCTCCAGTTCCCTGATATCCTTTTTGAGAACTGGGGCCCAAAACTGAACTGCATAATCCAGATGAGGTCTTACTAATGATTTGAACAGGGGCAAAATTATATCTATCTCTCTGGCGTCCATACCTCTCTTAATACAAGAAAGGACTTTGCTCGGTTTGGAAACCGTAGCTTGGCATTGCATGCTATTATTGAGCTTATGATCTACCAAAACCCCCAGATCCTTCTCCACTACGGATTCCCCCAGTTGGACTCCCTTTAGTATGTATGGTGCATGCATATTCTTAGCCCCCAAGTGCATAACTTTACATTTCTCAACATTAAACCTCATCTGCCACATAGGCGCCCAATCAGACAGTGCATTGAGGTCAGCTTGTAAATTGGAGACATCCTGTAAGGACGTTATTCCACTGCATAGCTTGGTGTCATCTGCAAAGACAGAAATGTTACTTTTGATCCCAGACCCAATATCATTTATAAAGATTTTAAAGAGTAAGGGTCCCAGCACTGAACCTTGGGGTACACTACTGATAACCTTAGACCATTCAGAGTAAGAATCATTAACCACTACTCTCTGAATTCTGTCTTTTAGCCAGTTTTCTATCCATTTACAAACTGATATTTCCAAGCCTGTAGACTTTAACTTACCCATGAGCCGTGTGTGCGGAACTGTATTAAACGCTTTTGCAAAATCCAAGTATACCATGTCCACAGCCACTCCTCTGTCCAAGGTTTTACTTACCTCTTCATAAAAATAAATTAGGTTTGTCTGACAACTTCTGTCTTTCATGAATCCATGCTGTCTGTTGCTTAAAATGTTTTTTTCCAGCAAGAACTCGTCTATGTGGTCTTTTAATTAATGCTCCAGTATCTTCCCAACTATAGAAGTTAAACTAACAGGTCTATAGTTACTTGGTAAAGACTTTGATCCCTTTTTAAATATAGGCACCACGTTCGCCCTGCGCCAATCCAGTGGTACCATTCCCGTCATTAATGAGTCCCTAAAAATTAGATACAATGGCTTTGAATGGCTAGTTGCAACAAACAAAAATCAAGCCATGACCACATGGTGGAAATAGCCAACAAAAGCTGGGCCACATGGTGACTACAACAAAAGAAAATGGCCGACGAAAGCCAGGCCACGACAAAATGGTGCCATTAACACATGATATGCAGCTGTTGATCATGCCAAAACCAGCACAAACCATTTCTTCACTAAAACGCCAACACTTTCTCCCCACAAAACTACACCTTTGAGACACCACATAAACACTTACAAACATTTTAGGCTATATACTAATATATAATACTCTAGGGATCTTGGCCAACCAAACAACACAGGCTCTCCAATCAAACAACAACATTACATAAAACACAGAATAACAGGGCTCAAACATACTCTTGTTCCCAAATAAAGTTCATATACTTTACTGGCATCAACTTCCCCAAGACATTGAGAACACAAACAGCGATCCTAGAAACCTGAGACCATCCACAGGGTGTAGCCCATTCAAAAAACAGCTCCTATTGTAAGTGATGTCCCAACAATGCATGGCTGCTTGAATATGCGGCAGGCATTTTCAAGAGCGACCTAAAACCAAACCCTTTACTTAAAAATATTTTTACACTTATAGGGACATGTGTCTTGGTCCCATACAAAGGTAATAATCACACAATTCATCCATTTTTATTTCTCATATACATCACAAACATATTACACAACATACGGTTACTTACACATAACAAACCTATAATAAAAATTCCAGCATTATACCAAAAGATGAAAAATTTGTTCTTTTGCAAAGCAGAACCTACCTAACACATCGGACAGAGAAAACCTACCCCTTTGTCTCAGGACAACAACGTTTGATGTCCTGGACTGGGATTCGTTCTCCCCCCTTTTGCTGGTGTGAAGGAGGTTCTGTTCGCTCCATGAGGTCCTGGCCCGCCATCTGACGTGGAGATTTCGCTATACGTAATCAATCTCACCTGCGCTAATATGCGCCCTATCAGCTTTTCAGTATATTACATCTTCAAATAACCCATGTCTCCCGCATTTCCCCAGTAAACAGACATAATCACCATCTTAGCTCCATCTTTCCTTCATCTCAGCATGATTGCCCCACCAACAGCCAATCACTTCCTCCATGGGAAAATGACCTCACAGGATATGACCTCACAGGATATGAATGTCAACACAGGAAATCCTTCCAACAGGATGAGTTTATACAACAACCAATGAACAATGACTAGGGGAGTCTTATGGGCGTGTCTGGGCAGGGACAGTGTGTATGTTTTACCTGGAAGCCATGCTCTTTAACTAAACAAAGGAAGCCGCATGGCTAACAGACATGAACTCTGTTCCTGACCATAACAACCCAAAAGCTCCCGTTTTTACCATTTTTGGTGAATCCTTCCAGTGTGGAGATTATCTGCAGATGTACGCCATGGCACCCCAAGTATGTTGATCAGGCATACAGGGGTGACACGAGCGCACATCCGCTAAACCGATAATGTCTCTGCAGAGGGAACACATTCCCCCCAGACGATCGTTCTGTGCATCGCACAGGGGCCCTTCGCTGGCGGACATATCCCCACTCTGCAAACATTTCTCTACATCCCCAAGGAGCCTTTTATTACCAAACGGATCTCAACCAATGCCAGTCAGCTCTTTAGAGCGGGCTGCGGGAGAACTAACACTGGGAGACAGTATGAAAATACATATTAAAATATATCTTCATAAAATTTCCACAACACTATCGATACCCCCCACTGAAACCACCACCTGTGGAAGGGAATTCCACATCCTTGCCGCTCTTACAGTAAAGAACCCTCTACGTACTTTAAGGTTAAACCTCTTTTCTTCTAATTTTAGTGAGTGGCCATGTGTCTTATTAAACTCCCTTCTGCAAAAAAGTTTTATCCCTATTGTGGGGTCACCAGTATGGTATTTGTAAATTGAAATCATATCCCATCTCAAGCGTCTCTTCTCCCGAGAGAAGGTCAGTGCTCGCAACCTTTCTTCATAACTAATATCCTCCAGACTCTTTATTAGCTTTGTTGCCCTTCTTTGTACTTGCTCCATTTTCAGTACATCCTTCCTGAGGACTGGTGCCCAGAACTGGACAGCATGCTCAAGGTGAGGCCAGACCAGAGTCTTGTAGAGTGGGAGGATTATCACTATATCCCTGGAGTTAATCCCCTTTTTGCCCTGCTTAGCTTAGTGCTATCCACAAATACAGCTGTGCTCATAAGTTTACATACCCTAGCAGAATTTGATTTCTTGGCCATTTTTTCAGAGAATATGAATAACACAAAAACCTTTTCTTTCACTCATGGTTGGTGTTTGGCTGAAGTAATTTATTATCAATCAACTGTGTTTACTCTTATTAAATCATAATGACATCCCTATAAGACTAACAGAAACTAGCCAAATGACCCTGATGAAAAGTTTACAAACCCAGTTCTTAATACCATGTATTGCCCCCTTTAACATCAATGACAGCTTGTGGTATTTGTGGAGGAGGCTCTTTATTTTCTCAGATGGTAAATTCTTGGGCTGTCTTGCATGAACTGCACGTTTTGAGATCTCTCCAGAGTGGCTCAATGATAGATATTGAGGTCAGGAGACTGAGATGGCCACTCCAGAACCTTCACTTTATTTTGCGGTAGCCAATAACAGGTCAACTTGGCCTTGTGTTTTGGATCATTGTCATGTTGGAATGTCCAAGTACGTCCCATGTGTAGCTTCCTGGCTGATGAATGCAAATGTTCCTCCAGTATTTTTTGATAACATACTGCATTAATCTTGCCATCAATTTTGACCAAATTTCCTATGCCTTTTGTAGCTCACACATCCCCAAAACATCAGTGATCCACCTCCGTGTTTCACAGTAGGAATGGTGTACCTTTCATCATAGGCCTTGTTGACACCTCTCCAAATGAAGCGTTTATGGTTGTGGCCAAAAAGCTCAATTTTGGTCTTATCACTCCAAATGACTTTGTGCCAGAAGGTTTGAGGCTTGTCTCTGTGCTGTTTGGTGTATTGTAAGCTGGATACTTTCTGGCATTTGTGTAGCAATGGCTTTCTTCTGGCGACTCGACCATGCAGCCCATCTTTCTTCAAGTGCCTCCTTATTGTGCATCTTGAAACAGCCACACCGCATATTTCAGAGTCCTATATTTTACCTGAAGTTATTTGTGGGTCCTTGCCGCCCGAATAATTTTAATTTGAAGACTGCTGATTGGTATTCTAAATTCCTTGGATATCTTTTTATATCCCTGTCCTGTTTTATACAGTTCAACTACCTTTTCCCACAGATCCCTTGACAATTCTTTTGCTTTCCCTATGGCTCAGAATCCAGAAATGTCAGTGCAGCACTGGATGAAAGATGCAAGGGTTTGTCAGGAGTGCAGGATCTCATTGACATTTTATACACACACCAAATACAAGAAAACAGATCACAGGTGAGGATGGTTACCTTTAATAGTCATTCAAACCCCTTCGTGTCAACTTGTGTGCATGTTATCGGGCCAAAATCACCAGGGTGTGTAAACTTTTGATCAGGGTCATTTGGGTAGTTTCTGTTGCCATTATGATTAAAAAAGAGTAAACACAGTTGATTGATAATAAATGGCTTCAACCAAACACTAACCACGAGGGAAAGGAAAGTTTTCGTGTTATTATTCATATTCACTGAAAATGGCCAAGAAATCATATATTCTGCCAGGGTATGTAAACTTATGAGCACAACTGTATATCATACAAAAAGGAGAAATGGCGCTAGAACATACAAACATGCATATAAAGAGTCCAGAGTAAATGTGAAAAAACATCCAGGGTGTGATAGTCAATAAAGTTATATATATATATATATATAAAAATAGTCACTGAAATTAAAGATCTGATAAAAAGCACCAGCGGCAGCTCACTTGAGAGTGGAAGCAGGCAACTCTGAAAAAACAATGTAAAAAACAGCAAGAAGCACCAATCTAAGTGCAGTATCATGAAACTTTAATGAGATAATTATAAACGGACAACAGCCAAATGGCTACTCACAAAGATGAAATAGGTTAAGGCAAACCGAATATGGCTATAGCCTGGAACCTATTATTATTTTCTTCTCACTTTGGCTATACCCTTCCAGTCTATAGCCATATTCGGTTTCTGCTACCTTTGGGTATTTTTCTCCCACTCTGTTCTGAATTCATTAATAATAATATTGCCATTATGGGTGTGTGTGTGTACATGGGGGTGTATACATATACACACACAAGTTCATCGACAGGTTTTTAGGTTTTCATAATTCCTTATTTTTTAAGGTTATTATATTCCTCCATTTGTATGTGGATGTCTTTTTTTAGGTGTTGTTTATATGTATGTTTCCTACATTTATACATTTGTGACTATTACAGCCCATATACAGTTTTTAATCAACTGCTCCCCTTTTGGTTTCACCTTTTTTATATATATATTTTTTTATATATATTTCCTTTGATTATTTTAATGATTTATTGAGATTTTTCTTAATTCTTAATTCTCGTTTCTCGCTCAGATCTTTTTCTTTTTTTCTCTTTTTTCTTTTTCTATTTATTATTATTATTTTATTATTATTATTTTTATATATATATATATATATATATATGTTTCTATATATATATATTATTTCCCCTTTTTTTACTACCAAGGTTTTTCATTATTTCTTCCAATAACAATTTTTTTATAATTTTCTTTTATTTTATATTTTAATTTTATTTCATATATATTTTTTTATATATATTTTTTTGTATATTTTTAATATATTTTTTTGAATTTTATTTTTGAATTTTCCTTATTTCATTTTATTTATTCATCCTTTTCTGTTTTTCTTCTTCTTTTTCTTTTCTTTCTACCTTTTTTATATCCCACTTTCACATTTTTCTGGTGTTTTTGAACTCAATTTCTTCATCTCATTGTTATTGTATTTAGTATATCGTGTTTTGTTTTTAGCTGTTGCCTAGTTACTGATTCCATAGCTCCCATAAAAGGACACCTGTTGTATTAGCCTATCGGATCTGAAGAAAATGCGGAAGCATTGAAACGCGTCATCCGACACGTCCATACGTCACTTCCGCTTTGTTGGTTCCTGGACTAGTGCCTTGCGTTCCACGCTCGTCTTCCGGTTCCCGTCTACTGCGACGGCTCTGGCTCTCCATGTCCGCTTAGACGCTGGCTGTCTTTGCGGACACCTCCATCGTTTTGCAGCCTAGCGCCCAGCGGTGACCCCGGTGACTACTTGTACATCCTAACGTGGACAGCGCTTCCAGGAGAACCTGCACCATGCACTTTGCCCACATCTGAGGAGGACGTCCCTGGACTCATCACTTGTCCTTGCCTTAACCTATTTCATCTTTGTGAGTAGCCATTTGGCTGTTGTCCGTTTATAATTATCTCATTAAAGTTTCATGATACTGCACTTAGATTGGCGCTTCTTGCTGTTTTTTACACAACTGTATATTGTTAAAACATGGCATGGGTATATGTGGAATTACACCCCAAAATACATTCTGCTTCCTCTGAGTACAGGGATACCACATGTGTGAGACTTTTTGGCAGTCTAGCCGCGTACAGGACCCCGAAAACCAATCATCGCCTTCAGGATTTCTAAGGGCGTAAATTTTTGATTTCACTCCTCACTGCCTATCACAGTTTCGGAGGCCATGAAATGCCAAGATAGCACCCCCCCCAAATGACCCTATTTTGGAAAGTAGTCACCCCAAGTTATTTGCTGAGAGGCATGTTGAGTATTTTGCAGATCTTGCTTTTTGTCACAAAATTTTGAAAATTGAAAAAAGAAAAAAAATGTTTCCTTTTCTGCATTTTCAAAAACAAACGGGAGCTGCAAAATACTCACCATGCCTTAGCAAATACCTTGGGGTGTCTACTTTCCAAAATGGGGTGATTGGGGGGGGGGGGGGGGGGGTTGTGCTATCTTGACATTTCAGGGCCTCCGTAACTGTGATAGGTAGTGAGGAGTAAAATCACCATTTTACGCCCTTATAAAAAGCCTGAAGGCGGTGATTGGTTTTCGGGTCCTGTACGTAGCTAGGCTCCCAAAAAGTCTCACACATATGGTATCCCTGTACTCAGGAAAAGCAGAAGAATGTATTTTGGTGTAATTCCACATGTAATTGTCACACAAACTTGTGGCAAAATGTAAAATATACCATGGACTCAACATGCCTATTATCAAATAGCTTGGGGTGTCTACTTTCCAAAAAGGGGTCATGGGGGGGGTTCTAAATTTAGCTTTTAACCACTTCAGCCCCGGAAGGATTTACCCCCTTCCTGACCAGAGCACTTTTTACAATTCGGCACTGCGTCGCTTTAACTGCTAATTGCGCGGGCATGCAATGCTCTACCCAAACGAAATTTGCGTCCTTTTCTTCCCACAAATAGAGCTTTCTTTTTATGGTATTTGATCACCTCTGCTGTTTTTATTTTTTGCGCTATAAACGGAAAAAGACTGAAAATTTTGAAAAAAAATGATATTTTCTACTTTTTGTTATAAAAAAAATCCAATAAACTAAATTTTAGTCATACATTTAGGCCAAAATGTATTTGGCCACATGTCTTTGGTAAAAAAAATGTCAATAAGCGTATATTTATTGGTTTGCGCAAAAGTTATAGCGTCTACAAACTAGGGTACATTTTCTGGAATTTACACAGCTTTTAGTTTCTGACTGCCTATGTCATTTCTTGAGGTGCTAAAATGGCAGGGCAGTACAAAACCCTCCCAAATGACCCCATTTTGGAAAGTAGACACCCCAAGGAAATTGCTGAGAGGCATGTTGAGCCCATTGAATATTTTTTTTTTGTCCCAAGTGATTGAATAATGACAAAAAAAAGAACAAAAAAAAAAATTACAAAAAGTTGTCACTAAATGATATATTGCTCACACAGGCCATGGGCATATGTGGAATTGCACCCCAAAATACATTCAGCTGCTTCTCCTGAGTACGGGGATACCACATGTGTGGCACTTTTTGGGAGCCTAGCCGCGTACGGGGCCCCGAAAACCCAGCACCACCTTCAGGATTTCTAAGGGCATACATTTTTGATTTTACTCCTCACTACCTATCACAGTTTTGAAGGCCATAAAATGCCAAGATGGCACAACCCCCCCCCCCCAAATGACCCCATTTTGGAAAGTAGACACCCCAAGCTATTTGCTGAGAGGCATGGTGAGTATTTTGCAGCTCTCATTTGTTTTTGAAAATGAAGAAAGACCAGAAAAAAATTTTTTTTTTTTCTTTTTTCAATTTTCAAAACTTTGTGACAAAAAGTGAGGTCTGCAAAATACTCACTATACCTCTCAGCAAATAGCTTGGGGTGTCTACTTTCCAAAATGGGGTAATTTGGGGGGGGGGGTTTGTGCCACCTGGGCATTCCATGGCCTCCGAAACTGTGATAGGTAGTGAGGAGTGAAATCAAAAATTTACGGCCTTAGAAAGCCTGAAGGCGGTGCTTGGTTTTCGGGGTCCCGTGCACGGCTAGGCTCCCAAAAAGTCCCACACATGTGGTATCCCCGTACTCAGGAGAAGCAACAGAATTTATTTTGGGGTGTAATTTCACATATTCCCATGGCATGTTTGAGCAATATAACATTTAGTGACAACTTTGTGCAAAAAAAAAAAAAAAATTTGTCTCTTTCCCGCAACTTGTGTCACAATATAAAATATTCCATGGACTCGACATGCCTCTCAGCAAATAGCTTGGGGTGTCTACTTTCCAAAATGGGGTCATTTGGGGGGGGTTTGAACTGTCCTGGCATTTTATGCACAACATTTAGAAGCTTATGTCACACATCACCCACTCTTCTAACCACTTGAAAACAAAGCCCTTTCTGACACTTTTTGATTACATGAAAAAATTATTTTTTTTTGCAAGAAAATTACTTTGAACCCCCAAACATTATATATTATTTTAAAGCAAATGCCCTACAGATTAAAATGGTGGGTGTTTCATTTTTTTTTTTTTCACACAGTATTTGCGCAGCGATTTTCAAACGCATTTTTTGGGGAAAAAACACACTTTTTTAAATTTTAATGCACTAAAACACACTATATTGCCCAAATGTTTGATGAAATAAAAAAGATGATCTTAGGCCGAGTACATGGATACCAAACATGACATGCTTTAAAATTGCGCACAAACGTGCAGTGGCAACAAAATTAATACATTTTAATAGCCTTTAAAAGCCTTTACAGGTTACCACTTTAGATTTACAGAGGAGGTCTACTGCTAAAATTACTGCCCTCGATCTGACCTTCGCGGTGATACCTCACATGCATGGTGCAATTGTTGTTTACGTTTGACGCCAGACCGCCGCTTGCGTTCGCCTTAGCGCGAGAGCAGGGGGGACAGGGGTGCTTTTTATTTATTTATTTTTTTTCTTTATTTTTTTTGCTTTTTTATCTTATTTTTAAACTGTTCCTTTCATTTTTTTTTTTTTAAATCATTTTTATTGTTATCTCAGGGAATGTAAATATCCCCTATGATAGCAATAGGCAGTGACAGGTACTCTTTTTTGAAAAAATTGGGGTCTATTAGACCCTAGATCTCTCCTCTGCCCTCAAAGCATCTGACCACACCAAGATCGGTGTGATAAAATGCTTCCCCAATTTTCCAATGGCGCTATTTACATCCGGCGAAATCTAAGTCATAAAATGCTCGTAGCTTCCGGTTTCTTAGGCCATAGAGATGTTTGGAGCCACTCTGGTCTCTGATCAGCTCTATGGTCAGCTGGCTGAATCACCGGCTGCATTCTCAGGTTCCCTGTTGAGACAGGAGAGCCAGAGAAAAACACGGAAGACGGTGGGGGGGGGGCATTCCCTCCCACTGCTTGTAAAAGCAGTCTAGAGGCTAATTAGCCGCTAGGATTGCTTTTACATGAAAGCCGACCGCTGGCTAAAAAGAATGATACCAAGATGATATCTAAACCTGCAGGCATCATTCTGGTATAACCACTCAAAGTCGTGAATGGCGTACCTGAAGACAAAAAAATGGTTAACAATAAAGCACAGTAAACGGTAAAGTATAAAAAATTGCATACCTGAAAAGCAAACATGATAAAACATAATAACAATAAAACATTGCAGAATAGAATACAGTAAAAAAGAGCAGAACAATAGAGAGAGAATAGAGAGAGAGAGAACAATAAAACGACAACTATTTTTTTTCATTTTTGGTTGTGTTTTTTTTTTTTTTACACTTTTTTTTTGTAACTGTAACTTTTATAACTGTAACTGGTTCCAGGTTCGAGTCTCTCAAAATGCGATGGCATCTTGGGAGACCCTGTGAAAGTGTGCCTAGTCTGTGCAATGCTGTACCCTACGCTAATACTCAACTAGTGTATGGTAGCGTTCAAAACATTCACCAATGCAAAGACCAGGATTGTCAGGACAGGAGGGACAATAATAGCGGGCGTCACGTCTATATCCGCGCTTGCTGCAGACACAACATCTTTTTTGGGGGGGTTCGTTGGGTAGGGGTACTCAGGAGGATATATAAATGCCTCTCATGCAGCCGACTGCATTTGGTTGGGGATGTGAATGGGGGAAGTACGGGCGCTGCAGAAGCGGTGGGTTCCCAATTAGGATTGGCGAATGCAGCAGGAAGGGCACTATGGGCACGACAGGCCTATGTTTGTCTTTTTGGTGGCAGCGGGACACTACTTGTGCTTGCCACCTCACCAGCTTGAACTGCACTTATGGGACTCGCCACGTCACCAAGTGTTACTGCAGTGCTGGTTTGACTACGACCGGGGTGTACTAGGCCGCTGGTGCTTGCCAGTTCACCAAAACGCTACAAAAAAAGTGTCAGTGATCGATCGATACTGCACTTGGGTGGGCTGGACTGGGCTGGGCCGGGCGGAGGGGCAAAACGCAGGTGCTAGCAGGTATCTGGGCTGATCCCGCTAACACTGCGTTTTTGGGAACCCTAAACTGCTGGGGACGCTAGTATAGATCTGATCGGATCAGATATTGATGCGTTCAGATACTATACCACTAAGGGAGGTGTACGGTGCGTGTACGGTGCGTGCGTGGGTGTTCGCGGTACTGGCGCTAATCTGACGCTGCCTAGGGCGACGCATATCACCGCCGGGCGATCAGGGGGCTAAACCTTTATTCGGTAATAAACGGCAGGTGCCCTGACACTATAAAAAATAAACGAACTAACCAGCGTCACCCGTAACGGTTATACGGTGATTAGTGGTGAAAGGGTTAACTAGGGGGCAATCAAGGGGTTAAAACATTTATTAGATAGTATATGGGGGTCCCTGTCGCTATAAAACACTGACGGCGAACCTAAATATTTACGTCCCTAACTAGCGTCACCAGCGACACTAATACAGCGATCAGAAAAATGATCGCTTAGTGACACTGGCGACAGGGGGTGATCAAGGGGTTAAAACTTTATTAGGGGGGTAAGGGGGGTACCCTAGACCTACAGGGGGCTAAACCTTTATTCGGTAATAAACGGCGGGTGCCCTGACACTATAAAAATAAACAAACTAACCAGCGTCACCCGTAACGGTTATACAGTGATCAGTGGTGAAAGGGTTAACTAGGGGGCAATCAAGGGGTTAAAACATTTATTAGATAGTATATGGGGGTCCCTGTCGCTATAAAACACTGACGGCGAACCTAAATATTTACGTCCCTAACTAGCGTCACCAGCGACACTAATACAGCGATCAGAAAAATGATCGCTTAGCGACACTGGTGAGGGGGGGTGATCAAGGGGTTAAAACTTTATTAGGGGGGGTAAGGGGGGTACCCTAGACCTACAGGGGGCTAATACTAACTGTCCCACCACTGCTAACTGTCACAAACTGACACTATGCAGTAATCAGGAAAAAAAAAAAAAAAAAACCTGCTTGGTGTCAGTTTGTGACAGGGGGGGGGGTGATTGGGGGGGGATCGGGGGGCGATCGGGGGGGGATCGGGGGTGTAATGTATGCCTGGCATGTTCTACTGTGTGTGTGTGTGTTGGTGCACTTACATGTCATCTCTCCTCGGCGCTGGAACGGAAACTGCCAGACCGAGGAGAGATGACATCACATCCTCTGCCTCTGTGTACTATACAGAGGCAGGGGATGTTTCTCATTGGCTGGGAGCGATCGCGAGGGGGGGGCCACGATCGGATGGCCTCCCCCTCGTCTGTCATCGCTCCCAACCAAATGCCGACCGCAGCTGGCACCGGGGGGGGGTCCGATCGGACCCCCCACCCGCGGGAAGGCAATCACGTACTAGGTACGTGATTTTGCCTGCCCGCGCCGCTCTGCTCACGTATATAGGCGTGAGGCGGTCGGCAAGTGGTTAACATACGTAAAAAATGTTAGTCATAAAAAAAAAAAGCTGAAGAAATTTAGGGATTTCTGGGTGTTTTAGATTCTCCCTAAAACATTAATGATGTTCTTCATTTTGTTCTGAACATCATTGATGTTTTGTTTTATGTTTTCTAAATTTCTATTACACCCCATTATCTCCCCGATGAGGATCTGGGCACTTTCACTGGTGAAATTACATTCCTCTTCCACAACATCCCGATCCTACAAAAAACAAAAAAAACCCCACCATGTATTATAAATATGCAGGCATCCATCTCTTACCTGAAGCTGTGGTCGCAGACACTCAATTTCTACAACGTCTCTCTTCTCCTCCTCTGGTTGGGTTTGGGGGATTTCCCCTTCTTCCTGAGGTGGGGGGGGGGGTCCCTGGTCTCCTCTGATGAGTGGTGTCCTCCGAGTCTTTTCACCCCTATGTGAACAAAAACAGGTATACTTAGCACACAGATATTTGATGGCAGAAATAGCAATGTGAAACATTGCTTGGAAGTGGGGTACAATTGTCTGTTTTGGCAGAATTCCAAGCTGAAGAATTTTTGTGGTCCTTTGTAAAGCTTGAATACTTACCTGTTTTGTGCAAGCTTCACAGATGGAGACACCCCTATAGTATACACTGGAGCACCTGTGTGGGCCCCCTACTAATAAAAAGAGTGTTTTTTTGTCCCACACTAGTGCTCCTGCATCCAGATGTGTAAACAGCTGCTGAGTGTCCTCTCCTTACACAGAATCTAGTTTGCATTTCATTCTAGTTACAAACCCATCTAGACAACAAACTTTTTTTTAATCAAAGTAGGCCAGAAAAATGGTATTGAACTCCATCTGGCCAAAACATTGTATTTTAGTGGCCGAACGAACAATGTTTCCTACGAACGATTAATGTACCCATGAACATGAAAGTTGCCATTTTAAACTGTACCACAGTAAAGAAAAGCACATGGAGCAGCACGAACATAATCAAAATAAAGAATAGGAACACAGGACAACTACTTACTTTTTTTGCAGAACTCTCCTGATCCTTCTATACTGACCGTGCTCCCTTAATTTGAGGTCCGACCACCGTTTCCTCAGTTGATCCTTGGATTGTCGTACCCCAAAATTCCGGCGCAGACGCTTCACAACTTTAGCCATGATCTTGGCCTTTCTCACATTTGGGTTTGGGTAAGGTCCATACTTCCCGTCATAGTCGGGCCTTTTCACTATGTCCACCATCTCCACCATCTCAACAAAGGCCATATTTGATGCCTTAAATCGCCTGCGGGATCCTGATGTTTCTGGCTCCGGGCTTTCCTCCTCCTCCTTGTTGCTGGAATTATCACGCACCTGCTCTGTCTCCGCCATGTGCTCTCCCCCACTGCACCAAAAGAGAAGGGGCGGGGAATAGACTAGAAAGAACATCAGGGACGGGCAGAGTTTCACGCAAGCGCAGTGTATATAAAGCGTAACACGCATGCATCGTACATACGATCTGTGAGCGGAGGAAGGAGTATCTGAAGCGCCGATCGTGATAACGAAGGTACCATTTTAACTTGGGCCTATACTGCTTATAGATTGAGGCCTATGTTGGGACAAGATTAGGAGAGTTTAGTCTGACATTAGGGTTTGTCTTGTGTTTTGCAGAAAAAATGAATCTAGTCAAAGATCATGACTTTATGTCAATATTCATTGATATGTTCAGGGAGCTGCCCTGTCTGTGGCAGGTAAACCACCCACATTATAACAATAAAACAAAGAGGAAGGCGGCGCTGGATCAATTGCTGGAATTTGTGAAGCCAGTGATCCTCACGGCAGACATCCCCTATTTGAAGGCCTTAATTGGTGGCATGAGGAGCACTTATCTTAGGAAGCACAAGAAGGTCCAGGATTTCCAGAGATCAGGAGCTGCAGCAGATGACATTTATGTCCCCAGGCTGTGGCCAGCACTCTCCACTCTTCCTTCCACACTTCCTCCCCCCCAGCTGAGGCTTCAGACGCCCAACCTGGGCCTTCCAGGCAGCAATATGTGGAGGAGCCCAGCTTGAGTCAGGTATAGCATTCTTCTAAATATTTCTGTTTGACAAATTAATGATGTTAAATCTATGTTAGTTTTGATAACTAATTTCTTATTTCACAAAGTGTTTTACATCAATATCAATAGACAGTAGTGGCCACAAATGATTGTGACAAGAATGAAAAATGCTGGGGTCAAAATGATAGTTTTTTCTATTTATTAACATTCAATTTGCAACAGTCATGAGATGAAAATTGTGTGTGATTGATGAATCAAAAACTAAAACGATGTCCCTTTTTCATACACAGGAAAGTCTCAGCCAGGAGGTGGCGGGGGTAAGTGGCAGTCAGGAGGTGGCCGGGCCCAGTAGCCTGCCCGATACCCAGGTCCCTCCCCTCCGCCTTCCACAAAAAAGTGGCAGGAAGAGGAGTAACGTGAAGGAGGCAGCAATTAGCCTATTTTGGAAGGCTACTGCGGCCCTCAGAACCCACCACAGTCTTCAAGAGGAGTTTGCCTATATTACAGCCTGCAAAATGCTGGAAATGGAGGAGTGCCAACGCCTAATATGTGAGTATCTCATCTTCCAAGCCCTAAATAAAAGGTTGAGGGGCCAACTCACAAGCCAAAGCCACGTTTGTGAGTTCAACCATGGTCCTCCTCCTCAAGGTCCTCCGCCTCAAGGTCCTCCTCCTCCACCTCCTGCCACACCTCCAACACCAGATCCACAGCCTGGAAGGAAGCGTCTAAGGAAGACCAGAGAGTGATAGCCCTGGCTTCAGTCTGGTCTGGCAAAAGATACAGGCTGTTGTATGACCACAGCCTGGGGACCTAGATGTCATCTGCTGCTGTTCCTGATCTCTTGTAGTCCTGGACCAGATTGTGCTCACTTTTATAAGGACTCCTCAGGCCACCAATTTTGACTGTAAAATTATTGATGTGTACCCTGGGGTACAAAGGCTTCGCAAATTTTACCAGTTTATCCAGAGTTGCCTTCCTCCTTATTTTGTTACGAACCAGAATAAATGGCTATTTATTTTTCACAAATACAGTGGGGCAAAAAAGTATTTAGTCAGCCACCAATTGTGCAAGTTCTCCCACTTAAAACATGAGAGAGGCCTGTAATTGTCATCACAGATATACCTCAACTATGAGAGACAAAAGGTGGAAACAAATCCAGACAATCACACAATCTGATTTTTGAAAGAATTTATTTGCAAATTATGGTGGAAAATAAGTATTTGGTCAATATCAAAAGTTCATCTCAATACTTTGTTATATATCCTTTGTTGGCAATGACAGAGGTCAAATGTTTTCTGTAATGCCCCGTACACGCGGTCCGATTTTCCGATGGAAAATGTCCGATCGGAGCGTGTTGTCGGAAATTCCGACCGTGTGTGGGCTCCATCGGACATTTTCCATCGGATTTTCCGACACACAAAGTTGGAGAGCAGGAGATAAAATTTTCCGACAACAAAATCCGATTGCGTCAATTCCGACCGTGTGTGGCCTGTTCCGACGCACAAAGTGCCACGCAAGCTCAGAAGAAATTCCGAGACGGGACAGCTCGTTCTGGTAAACTTAGCGTTCGCAATGGATACAGCACTTTCGTCACGCTGCAATGTTAAAAATGGTTTAATACAGCGCACTCTCTTCTTCTTTATAATGTGACAAGAATTAAGTAGTTTTGCTGCTCATATTCACACACACTTCTCACAAAGTTTTATTTGTGTTTTTTTAGTGGGATTCCCTGAATATATTGTTATTAGTTGTCATATCTGACAGTTTTATATTTTTTTTTTTTTTGGATTTTCAGCCTTTTTTTTTCTTTAATGTTTGGATTTTTTCCAAGGCTGATCTTTGTTCAATGTTATTTTTATTTTTACTCCAGAATATTTTTGTGTGTGTTTTGTGTTTCAAGTTACCCCAACACCATTGATATCTTTTATTATTTAATCTCCAGGAGATTGTTTGTTGTTGGTGTCCCTTGTTCATTTCACATTGTATATTTGAAATGTACCTGAATCCTCACAAAAAAACTGTCCTTTTATTAAGGGATCAGAACCAAACAAAGAGGAAGGCAACACTGGATCAACATGAGAAATTAGCGAAGCCTGGGACCCCCACGGCAGACATCAATTCTACAACATCAAAATTGGTGGCCTGAGGAGTCCATATGTAAGGGAGGGCAGTCTGGTCCAGAAGTCCCAGAGATCCGGATAGCAGCAGATGACATGTATGTCCCCAGGCTGTTGTACCACAAGAGGCTGCATTTTTTGGCCGACCAGACTGAACCCAGGGCAATCACTGTCTGGTCTTCCTTCCACGCTTCCTTCCGGGCTGTGGCTGTGCAGTTGGAGATGTGGCAGGAGGAGGAGTAGGACCTGGAGGAGGAGGAGGACTGGGAGGACCTGGAGGAGGACTGGGGGGACCTGGAGGTGGACTGGTGGGACCTGGAGGAGAGGGAGGACGAGGAGGAGGACCTGCAGGAGGAGGAGGAGGACCATCCCAAAGGTGTGTCTGAGGTGTCATTTGGCCCCTCATACCTTTCTCCAGAGCCTCCAATATGAGGGCCTCACACATGGCTTGTTGGCCCTCCTCCATCCTCTGTATTTTATATGCAATGAAGGCAGCAATGTTCTCCTCCATGGTGTGGGGTGCTCCCAGGACCTCTTTAGCCCTCCAAAAGAATCCTATAGCAGCCTCCTCTAGGGCACTCCTCCTACTGCCACTTTCTCTTTTCAGGGGGGGGTGGAGGGACCTGCAGATCAGCCAGCCGGCTCGGCCCGGCCACCTCCTGGCTGAGACTTCCCTGTGTATGAAAAAGGGACATGGTTTTAGTTTTTGCATCATCAATCACAATCCTAAATTAGTACTCCCAACTAACATCTAGTTAACATCATTGATTGGACAAGCAGAAATATTTAGAGGAATGCTATACCTGGCTCAATCCGGGCTCCTCCACATATCGCCTGGAAGGCCCAGGTTGGGCGTCAGAAGCCTCAGCCGGGGGGGAAGGAAGCGTGGAAGGAAGACTTGAGAGGGATGGCCTGGGTTCAGTCTGGCCTGCCAGAAAGTGCAGCCTGTCGTAGTACAACATCCTGGGGACATAGATGTCATCTGCTGCTCCGGATCTCTGTGAATCCAGGACTTTCTTGCGCTCCCTTAGATATGTGCTCCTCAGGCAACCAATTAATATCTTTAAATAAGTGATGTCTGCCGTGGGGATCACCTGCTTCACAATTTCACACAATTGCTCCAGTGCTGCCTTCCTCTTTGCTTGGTTCTTGAAATGGGGGTGGTTAATCTCCCACAGACAGGGCAGCTCCCTTAGCATCTCTAGGAATACTGACATGAAGTCATTATCTTTGAGTAGCATATCCATGTTCACTGCAAGACACAACACAAGACAAAGCCTAATGTCAGACAAAACTCTCCTAATCTTGTTAAAATATAGGCCTCAATCTAGAAGCAGTATAGGCACAAGTTTGTCTCTTACCTTCGTTCTTACGATCAGCGTGTCCAATGCTCCTTCCTCCGCTCACAGATCGTACGTAATACGCACGCGTGTTACGCTTTATACACACTGCGCATGCGTGTAACTCCGCCCGCCCCTGACGTTCTTTCTAGTCTATTCCCCGCCCCTTTTCGTTCGGCGCAGTGGGTGAAGAGCATGATGGCGGAGTTCGAGCAGGTGTGTGCTAATTATAGCAACGAGGAGGAGGAGGAGGAGGAAAGCCCGGATCCAGGCACGTCCCGTTCCAGAAGGAGACGTTTTAAGGCCACAAATATGTCCTTTGGGGAGATATGGAGATGGTCGACATCATGAGGAAGTCCGACTATGACGGAAAGTATGGGCCTTACCCCCACCCCAACATCCGAAAGGCCAAAATCATTGCTAAAGTGGTCAAAAGCCTTCACAGGAATTTCGGGGTACGAAGATCTAAAGATCAGCTCAGGAAGCGGTGGTCGGACCTGAAGTTGAGAGAGCCAGAGCAGTACCGAAAGATCCAGAGAGTGCTGCAAAAAAGTAAGTAGTTGTGCTGTGTTCCTATTCTTTCTGTCTTTATTACGTTCGTGCTGCTCCATATGCTTTTATTAATTGTAACGTTTAAAAGGGCAACTTTAATGTTCATGGGCCCACTATTCGTTCGTATCAAACATTTTTCTTTCGGCCTCTAGAACACCATTGTTTAGGCCATATGCATTTTCACACATTTTTTTTGGGCCTACTTGGATGCCAAATATTTGTTTGTGTAGATGGGTTTGTTACTAGAATGAAATGCCAACTAGATTGTGTGTAAGGAGAGGACACTGAGCAGCTGTTTTCACATCTGGACACTGGAGCACTAGTGTGGGACACAAGAACACCATTTTTATTAGGGGGCCACACAGGTGCTCCAGTGTATACTATAGGGGGGTCTCCATCTGTGAAGCTTGTACTACACAGGTAAACTATTGCAGCTTGACAAAGGGCAATAAAAAATATACATCTTGGAACTCTGCTAAAATAGACAATTGTACCCCACTTCCAAGCAATGTTTCCTATTTCTAGTTCTGCCATCAAATATCTGTGTGCTAATTATAACATTTTTGTTTTACATAGGGGAGAAAAGACTCGGAGGACACCCCTCATCCGAGGAGACCACAGACCCCCCACCTATGGAAGAAGGTGAAATACCCCCAAACGAAGCTGAGCAGGAGGAAGAAGAAGATGTGGTGGAGATTGGCACCACAACAGGTGAGTGTCTGCGACCACAGGCTCAGGTAAAAGAGATGGATGGTGGCAGATTTTTGAGACCTTTTTTTTTTTTATTTATCTCTTTTTAGGTGATCGTGAGGTTGTGGATCCCGAACGCTTTACTTCTGAAAGTGCCCAGATCCTGATCGGGGAGATCATGGGGTGTAATGCCGAACTGCAAAACATCCAGCAAAAAATCCATGATGTTATTAAAAAAAATAACATCATTGATGTTTTGGGGCGAATTTAAAACCCCACAAAATCACTTTTTGTATTGTGGTTCAATCTTTTAAATTTTTTTGCAATGTTTTGAAAAGCCAAATTTGGAGGATGAACACAGTGTGCCAACATTTGCTATCTGCCATCACGGGAGATCAATGGACGCGTTTTGGGGGTGCAACCCCTTCCTCAATTATAAAGTCGCGTTGAGGAAGGGCTTGCTCCCCCAAAACTCGTCCCTTGATCCCCCCTGATGGCAGATAGCACATGTTAACATTCGTAATTTGGTGTGCATCTTCCAAATTTGGCTTTTCCTGGGGTGATTTCCCCCCATCTGAACGCTATATCAAACACAGTTCCTAAATACTGATGTCTGATAAAGCCTTCAGGTTTTACCTAATGTGAACTTTGTAAGTTCAAGTTTTTTGGCTTTCATGTTGGTTTTACACAGGCCTGTTTTATCTGAAATGGATATTTCGATTTTTGATAATGCTACTGCAAAAATTGTTATACAACAAACATGTTGGTTTGTTTTAAAAACCTTTGGTAAATTCACATGTGATTGTGCAGGTATAAAAAAGTGGCTTACTCAAGAATGTGTGGATTATTGTCTCAACACTACAACACTTTTGGGGTGATGTAATAGCTGTTTTATGCAAAAATGGGGGTTATTTCCTAAGGGCAAATCCACTTTGCACTACAAGTGCAGGTTCAGTGCAGTTGCAAGTGCACTTGTAGTGAAATGTGTTTTTGCATTTAGGAAATACCAGCCAACAGTGCTTTGTATAAGGTTACCCAATCAGGACATTTTCTGCACTCAAAACATTTCTGTCAGGGTCAGCTAAAACAAACACAAGCAGTAAATGTCCACAAAGAATTTCTTTTTTTTTTTTTATTTGAAAAAGGCTTCACATATTGTCTGGCATATTGATAGCCCCCCTACCCGCAAAGAACTCCAGGTATCGTAACCGGACATCACGGGCACTCAGGGAGGGCAAGCCAGGACGGCCACTTTCAAGCGCCGTCAGTGTTGTTGGATGTAGGATTCCGGCCTCAGGCCCAACTGAGCCAGCATAGTTGGCAGAATGTTTTCTTAAAAAATTATGGAGAACACAGCACGCAAGTATTATATGGTTCAGTTTATACTCCGCCATATGGATGGGTGTCAGAAATAGTCGGAACCGGCTGGCCAGGATTCCAAATGTGTTCTCCACCACTCTTCGGGCTCTGGCCAGCTGGTAATTAAAAACCCTCTGTTCCGGGGTGAGGGTCCTCATCGGGAATGGCCGCATCAGGTGGTCCCCCAGCGCAAACGCTTCATCAGCAATGAACACAAATGGGAGACCTTCCACATTGTCCTCTGGAGCTGGCAAGTCCAAGCTGCCATTCTGGAGATGCCTGTAGAACTCCGTCTGGGCGATGACTCCACCATCTGACATCCGGCCATTCTTCCCCACGTCCACATATAAGAAGTCGTAATTAGCCGACACCACCGCCAACCTCACTATACTATTAAACCCCTTGTAATTATAATAGTACGACCCCGAGTTGGGTGGTGGGACGATGTGGACGTGTTTCCCATCAATTGCCCCTCCGCAGTTAGGAAAGTCCCACCGCTGGGCAAAGTGGGAGGCCACAGTCTGCCATTCCTATGGCGTGGAAGGAAACTGTTGAGGAAAAAACAATAAACATTACTATTTTTTCACAGAAACATGGCAAGCAGATTAGACACAAACATTCTGGGGCAACCTCCAGATAGCATTTATTAAGGGGAATTTAACAAGGCCAAAGTATAAGGTACACCTATCATATTCCCCCCCCCCCCCATGGGCCATTTCTAACATTATAGGGGGGGGAACTCTTGGACAGGTAACCCTCTTCACTTCATTGAGAGATGAATGCCTAAATACAGGGTATTACTTGGAACAGCCCCTCCTTAGTTACACTATTGGCAGCCCACTGGACAGGTAAGAAGTGTCATAATACAAAGATATAAATACACACTGTACACATTTGAGGACATTTGGACTTTCTGCTATTACCTATCAAGATAATAATAGGATACAAAAACTTTAAACAGTACAATTTGAAAGTATACAGGCAGGCCCTTGCACTACATGCTTTGGGGAATTCATTCATAAATCTGAGCACTAAAGAGGTGGGTATAGGAGGAGTGGCTTAGCGATGGCCGAGTAAAGACGTGCTCTGAAGGAGCTCCCTGTCCAACCCGGCCCGAACGGATCATACAACAACTAATTACTCCATTGAGCACGGTATGAGCAACCCCAAAAGGTACAGGATGAGATCGACCTCCCGGGGAACCCACCACCGAACCTCACAACCGGGGATTCCCCACTTTTTTAGAGGCCAGGCCGACTTATCTCCCGGCGCCATAGCTGCTGCGCCACGTGGATCCCACATACATCCACTCTGCACGGCAACCCAGATGGTTACTCCTGCACAAACCCCGACACTTTTACCTCTCACGGACACACCAGCCTTATTCACGGGGATGGAGAGACACTCGGTCAGCCAGAACATCATGGAGGATGACCTCCGTAGTATGCTCAGGGCCCTCCCCACAAGAGCAGACCTGGAAGCCCTCCCCACGAGAGCAGACTTTGAGACCATGATTCTCAGGATAGAAGAGGCGCACAGGAAAGACATACAGGAAGTAAGGGATGATCTACACGAAGTAGAGAACCGGGTCACCTCTGGAGAAACTAGATTATCCAACCTTGAAGAGAGATTGCAGGCAATGGAACAAGCACAGCAGACCCATCTTCTTGAAGCACAAGACATGCAGCTCCACCTGGAGGAATTGGAGGACCGTAGCCGCCGCAATAACCTGCGGCTACGGGGAATACCAGAGGCCACGGGTCCGGAGGACTTAGCGGCGACGGCGGCGGCGATCTTCCAGAATCTCCTGGACAACACATCACCACAGATAGAAATTGACAGAATCCACCGCACCCTGGGACCTAAACCCACTGACCCAGCCAGGCCACGGGACGTCCTCTGTCGCATACACCGCTTTGCGCAAAAGGAGACCCTTCTCAGAAAAGTATGGGACCAGGGAGAGATCGAATTCGACGGAGCCCACATTCAAATACTACCTGATCTATCGAGAGCCACGTTACAACGTCTAGCCATGCTAAAACCCATCTTAGAGCTGGCAAGAAGACATGGCTGCACGTACAGATGGGGGTACCCACTCGCGGTGACCTTCCGCACAGAACGGGCCTACTATACGTTACGAACCCCTGCAGATCTACCGGCTGTGTTCGACTTCATGGGGGCAGAACCGATCCAGATCCCGAATTGGCTGGTGAGGATCCCGAGACCGATCGGCCGTTCAGGCCTCAACACGAGCAGAACCAACCCGACCACCCACTCACAGAGACCCCGGATAAGATCTCGCGCCAGACCAGATAATGGAGCACGTGAGTCCTGAAGGTACTGTAGAAGATCATAAAAACAGTGTCTACCATACACCTACGCCACTTTTCAGATATTGTTGAGTTTTTGTTTTTTTTTTTCTTTTTTCTTTTTAATTGGCCGGCTATCGATCAGCTTATGCAATGCCCTAACCATGCGGTATATATACCGCCAGCTGCAACTCAACACTGTGACAGTCTCTGGCCGTCTCCCGGCCCCCTTGACATAGAATTACCCGACCCTGAGACTACCAGAGATGTTTTTTGTTGCACCAGGACCGCCCCTGTGGGACACAACAAGAGACAACGCTAAGCCAGGAGGCGTCCTGCAGGGAACGGAGTTGAGCGGTGGGCATACGTTCACTCTGTCGCCCTCCTTCCCTTGCATGGCCTGGACGGTTCTCTGTGCAACTGGATTGCTCGGGGTTTGGCCTTCCCCATCTCTCTCTCTCCCTCAGCCTCACGATGGAACGATTGCAGCAAAGAGAAACTGCCTCCTAGACATTCCCTACTAGTCTAGTTGTTCAGCGGAGGCTTCTTTGGGAGCGCTATTCTAATAAGTGATTTCTTGCCGCAAACATCGTTTTTGGATCCCCTTATAGAGATCTGTGGACGTGTTGAAGAACCACGAGGACGCTTTGCTGGAGGTTTGGGGGTGTGGGGGGAAGGGGGGATCTGGAGATGGGAAGACGGGGGATCTTGAGCGGCAGGGATATTAAGTGAGATGGCACCTGTAAGCTGAAGACAGATGATAACTTAACACAAGCCACGGTAGGAGTATACTGGATAGATGAAGGCTGCGAGGTGCTCTGACTATAGTGGTTAGGCAGTGGGCACTTGGCATATTGCCCCTGTTTTCTCTGACCCCACTAGTAGCCATTGCAACGCTGGAATGTTGCCTGCAGCCACCACCAGCAAACAACACCTCAAGGTGGCTTGCTAGGGCCCGTTAGCGGGGCTTTACCAAGAACCGCTATGCCCATGAAGGGCTTGCTTGCTAATTTCGTATTTCTTGTTGCCAGCCAGTTATGTAGTTCTTGGTATAGAGTATGGTTCAAATTTGAATGTTTATCGACTGTTTGAAATGACCACAGTAAAACACATAGTGCCCAAAATGTATGCACACACACGGTTACATTTACAATTATAGGTCCTACACAAGAGACTAAATACGTTACGCTCAAAGTAGCATCTCCAATTTAGATCCGTGGGCACGGGAAGGACATAGCCCTTCTTTCGAGGCCCTAGCTAGACACTTCCCCAATTAGGAACACGCCAACACCCAGGTAATTCTGGGAAGCGTTGAAGTAAACTTCAGCTAAATAGTAGTAAACCACTCGTTGGATTGGGTGGACTGGGAGATTTCCCTACACGACACCCCTTGCAGCTCCAAAGTGGTCATTACCTTATCCTAAATTCTTTTCTTTTCTAGTCTAATACCTCTTCCTCCCCTGCTTTTGTCTCCCTCTCCTTCCTCTCCCCACATACCTGTCTATCCCTCTCGCGAACATGGGGGTTCTTAATGTAGTCACCCTTAGGGACTTAACGTCCCGGAAAAAAGGAGAATGTTACTAAACGACATGAGATACATTAAAAAGCAGATATAGTATTAATACAGGAAACGCACTTCAGAGAAAACAAGTTCCCAATATTAAAAAACAGGTACTATCCGACGGTATACCACTCTACCCACGTAGCCACTAAATCCAGAGGAGTATGTACTCAGATATCCGCAACTGTATCGTGGACGCTAGTAGACAAAAAGACGGACCCGGCGGGTAGGTTCCTTTTTCTAAAGGGCCTGATAGGTGGTGCCAAAGTGACCATCGCAAACTTCTACGCCCCAAATGAACACCAAGACACATTTATGAAACGACATTTAAAATTACTACAGAATTTCGCCGAAGGCCAATTGATCATAGGCGGGGACCTTAACATTCCATTGATCCCGGTAGAGGATACCTCGACAGGTACATCCTCCATCTCACGAGGCACTCGCAGGGAAACGCTTGCGGCCCTCCATGCAGCACAGCTGATAGATACTTGGCGCCTTTTTCATCCCGGAGAACGGGATTACACCTTTTTTTCTCGCCCACACCAGGTATATTCGCGTATTGATTTCTTTCTGGTACCACACAGCCAACTCAGGGCAGTTAAAGATACGGCCATCGGATCCATTACGTGGTCCGATCACGCGCTGGTTTCCATGCAATATGACCTCACTGATTTCTTCAAAGGACAAAGGAAACCCTGGAGACTAAAATGAAAGTCTTCTTCAAGACCCTGACGTGGTTGCAGATATCACAAAGGAAATCTCACATTATTTTCACACCAACACCTCAGAAGACTGCGACGGTGGACTAATCTGGGAAGCATACAAAGCGGTGATTCGCGGCGTGCTTATTAAGCACGGGGCAAGAATTAAAAAACAAAAAACAGCACAACTATCAACACTATTTGACAAACTCCATAAATTAGAATCCGCCCATAAAACAACACCGTCCAGACCCCTGGGGGGTGAATTAGATACAGTATGGGTGCAAATAACAGACTTACTCCAGTTCAAGGCTAAGGCGGCCCTCCAGATCTCACGGAAAAAGATTTACGAGTCAGGCAACAAATGTAGCAGATTACTAACCCAATCTCTAAAATCGCAGAACATGGCGTCATACATCCCGCACATTAAATCTCCAACAGGACAAAGTGCTACCTTACCCCAACAAATCACTCAAGAATTTCGGAAGTACTACGAAAATTTATACAATGTGGCACAACCTCCCCCAGAAAAAATTGCAGAATATATAGCAGACTCCAAAATGCCTTCACTACCGACCGAGACACGAGACCTATTAGACGAGCCCATAACATTATTAGATATACAAACGGCAATAAAAAATACAAAGCAAGGGAAAGCCCCGGGTCCAGACGGACTTACGCTACAATACTACAAGACACTACTCCCATCATTAGGACAACACCTGACCAAACTCTTCAATGACCTAGGTAAAGGTAAACTTTTACACAACGACACGTTACTTGCCCAAATAACAGTTATTCATAAAGAAGATAAGGACCCAACCCAATGCGGTAGTTACCGTCCAATATCCTTACTGAACACAGACCTTAAACTGTTCACAAAAATTTTGGCCACTAGACTACAACAACACATAACCAGCTTGATCCATCTAGATCAAGTAGGTTTTGTCCCAACTAGAGAAGCGAGGGATAATACTACTAAAATCCTGAACTTACTCTATAATGCCACGGAAACAAACACCCCAACGGTTTTCCTCAGTACAGATGCCGAAAAAGCATTCGACCGGGTAAACTGGTCGTTTATGCTCACCACACTAAGACATATAGGCCTAGGAAATAACATGCTAAATTGGATTTCGGCAATATACAACGCACCGACTGCTAGAGTTAGGGTGAATGGCGTATTGTTAGACGCCTTCCATATTTCGAATGGCACACGTCAAGGATGCCCGCTCTCACCCCTCCTTTTTGCATTATCATTAGAACCATTCCTTTGCCACATCAGACTGAACCCGGACATTACGGGAATTATCATAGACAATACTCAGTTTAAGATATCAGCATATGCAGACGACATGATGTTTTCCCTTACAAACCCTCCCATCTCCCTCCCAAATCTGCTAAAAGAATTTTCCGTATATGGGACACTAGCATCCCTGAAGATAAACCTGTCCAAATCAGAGGCTATGAGTGTAGGAATCCCTTCATCGCTACTCACTTCCCTTAAAGCCAGTTTTAAACTGAAATGGTCAGACAAAGCCCTAAAATATCTAGGCACTCACATCCCCCAGACAATATCGAAACTAAATGAATTTAACTGCCCGCCACTACTTACGAAAATAAAAACATTGCCTAATTCATGGCAATCCGCCTATATTCCTGGTTAGGGCGTTGCAACATTCTAAAGATGTCTATATTACCTAAAATTCTGTACCTATTGCAGGCCATTCCGATCCGCATGCCCCCCAGATTTTTCAAGCAAATACAAACAATTTTCACCGAATTTGTCTGGGCCAAGAAAAGACCCAGATTGCCCAACAAATTACTAGTACTCCCCAAGATCTATGGGGGGTTGGCATTACCCGACATACGTGCCTATCATCAAGCAGTGCATTTAGGTAGACTCATAGATTGGCGTAGACATAGGGAGACCAAATTATGGACCCAATTAGAGCAATCCCACACCAGAGTCCCACTGGGAGGCACTCCGTGGTGTTACCGGAGTCTACCAATAGAACTTAAAAGACATCCGCTGATAGGCAACACAGCCAGAATATGTGCCAAATCTCTAAACCAAACATCTCATCACGAAACTCGCCCCTTTTCCCAATTATAGGACACCCCCTTTTCACACCTGGTTTACAAGATAGAATTTTTCAGAAACTAGGGGAAACAGGTATACATATGGCCTCCCACTTTAGTTCGGGAGGAAGCTGGAGGACATACGCAGAGTTCTCTAACCCATTAGGGACGTACCGTTTAGATTTCATGCGGACACTTCAATTAGGACACTTCCTCCATTCCATCCCACCTCCCAGGGACGTAAACCAAGGACTCACGACCCTAGAAGAACTATGTACAGACACGGGCATCTTACCACATACACTCTCACTGATGTACAATCTTCTAATTACACCCCCCTCGGATTACATACCCCCGGGTTTGACCAAATGGGAAGAGGAGCTAGACTGTAGTTTTAACCCCACGCAGTGACAGCGCATACTCCGCTTCACACATATGTCATCCATCTGTGCTAAAACACAGGAAACAAATTATAAATTACTTTCTAGGTGGTACAGAACCTCAGCACAGCTGCACAAAATATTCCCTACTACATCTGAAACATGCTGGCGCTGTCAAAGGTACAAGGGAACCTTTTACACATATTTTGGTCATGTCCCAAACTCTCACGCTTTTGGAAGGTTATACACGAGACTGTACAACTATTCACTGATAGGATAATTAAGAAAGACCCAGCATTCTTTTTACTACATGCCACCGATATTCCAGACAAGATGTATAAACGCTCAGTCATACGACATCTACTGGATGCAGCCAGAGCATGCATACCTCTATGCTGGAAATCCACCACACCACCAACTATAGACATGTGGCTGGGTAAGGTGGAAGACATAAGACAAATGGAAGACCTGATCTACACAGCACAACATAGAGAAGAAGAATTCTCTAAAACCTGGCAATTATGGTCAATGTTTATATATTCGGTGGCAGGTCAATCTCTGCGAGGCTCGGACGTTACCCAGTGAGTGAGCGGGGGTACTAGCCGGAAAGTCTGGATTCCAGGTGTAGTGACATAACACCTTAGGTACACGGACGATTTGGTCCTACATGTTCGCGAGACTCACCCCCACCCCCACCCCCTCCCCCATTGCCACATTTTCTTCATACTAACCCCTCTCTTCCCTACACTTTCCTTTTGCTATCTTCCTTTCCATTCTGCTCTAGCTTTCCTTTCTTTATTCTCCTTCTCGATCTCAAATAAATAAAGAAAATAGAGGACAGGCGCAATGGGAATCAGCTATGTTAGATGATACTTGGTTACCAGATCCCACAATTAAAAACACTACAGACTTATAAGTTTTATTGTACTGTTATGGAATAACAGGCTAAAGGCTGTTGTATTACAAAGAGATATGCAAAATGTTTTATCACTACGCTGTATCTTGTGTGTTATCTGACGCATGTATTTCTGTATACCTGTGGGCCCATGTGGGCCGTGTTCTCCACTTAAATAAATAATTTAAAAAAAAAAAAAGGAGGTGGGTATAGTGTGTATGGGTTTGGCAAAGTCAGCAGATAGATGATTGAGGATAGAGAATTGGGATCAGCTGACTTAGCAGTTGGGGGAGGGAGGGTTACTAAAAATTATTTGGGGACACCACAAAAAAAAGCCTCTGCCACTCTGCCTGAATTTAAATCAAAAATAACATTACCAAACATTTTAGGGGGTGTTTGGGATAAAGCACTACTATGGAGCAGATAAAATACATTGTTAAGTGACTACATGAGGTGAATATAGGGCCAAGAGACACCATGCTGGGGAGGTTATTGAAGGGCAAATATGTATGAAGGACCTAAAATAATAATTACATAAAAATCCAGCATGCATGAGGACAAAGGGGACATTCACAGCATATTACAATCATGGTAATTAGGGAATGAGGAAAGAAATACAATATATTAGCAAACATTAAATACACTAAAATGGGATATAAAAGGATAAAAATCTTACCTTCATATACTCCTTCTGCAGGACCTGTATGATGGCAGAACAGGTCTCTGGGATAATGATCCCCAGAGCCTGGGGGGAGATGCCTGTCGAGAACTTCAAGTCCTGCAGACTTCTCCCTGTGGCCAAATACTGCAAGGTAGCGACCAACCTCTGCTCCACAGTGATGGCTTGCCTCTTGCAGGTATCCTGCCTGCTGATATAGGGGGTCAGCGAAGCCAACAGACGGTGAAACACGGGGTCCGTCATCCTGAGAAAGTTACTGAAATCATCAGGATTATTCTCACGGATCTCACGGAGCAAAGGCATATGAGAGAACTGGTCACGCTGAAGCAACAAATTCTTGGTCCATGAACTCCTCCCCACCCTGTTCATGGACTGGACTTGTGTCAAGGTCAGGACCCCAACACCAAGCCCCCACACAGCACGAACTCTACGAGGAGTACGCATACGAAAATTGGCTAGAAAAAGGTCGGCTGCTCAGAACGAAGTAACAGAACGCACTGAAGAACAGCAAGGCCTATGAAGAGCGACCTGAAAAACAGCAACGAGCAGGCAAGATCACACAGAAAACTCCAATACGAACTGACTGCACGCACTGAAGAGCAGATACAAACCCACAAGCACAAACTGAACGGCAGAAAACGATCTGAAAGCTACGAGTCTGAAAAAGCGCGAATCGTCTCTCACCAAACTTTTACTAACACGAGATTAGCAAAAGGAGCCCAAAGGGTGCCGCGCTTGGTTCTGAACCGGCCTTTTCTAGTCTCGTCGTACGTGGTGTTTGTGACCGCGTGGTTGGCGATCGGAAATTCCGATAACTTTGTGCGACCGTGTGTACGCAAAACAAGTTTGAGCCAACATCCGTCGGAAAAAATCCTAGGATTTTGTTGTCGAAATGTCTGAACAAAGTCCGACCGTGTGTACGCCCTATAAGTTTTCACAAGGTTGTCACACACTGTTGCTGGTATGTTGGCCCATTCCTCCATGCAGATCTCCTCTAGAGCAGTGATGTTTTGGGGCTGTTGCTGGGCAACACGGACTTTCAACTCCCTCCAAAGGTTTTCTATGGGGTTGAGATCTGGAGACTGGCTAGGCCACTCCAGGACCTTGAAATGCTTCTTACGAAGCCACTCCTTCGTTGCCTGGGTGGTGTGTTTGGAATCATTGTCATGCTGAAAGACCCAGCCATGTTTCATCTTCAAAGTCCTTGCTGATGGGAGGAGGTTTGCACTCAAAATCTCAGGATACATGGCCCCATTCATTCTTTCATATACACGGATCAGTCGTCCTGTTCCCTTTGCAGAGAAACAGCCCCAAAGCATGATGTTGCCACCCCCATGCCTCACAGTAGGTATGGTGTTCTTTGGTTGCAACTCAGCATTCTCTCTCCTCCAAACACTGAGTTGTGTTTCTACCAAACAGTTCTACTTTGGTTTCATCTGACCATATGACATTCTCCCAATCCTCTTCTGGATCATCCAAATGCTCTCTAGCAAACCTCAGACAGGCCCGGACATGTACTAGCTTAAGCAGGGGGACACGTCTGGCACTGCAGGATCTGAGTCCCTGGCGGCGTAGTGTGTTACTGATGGTAGCCTTTGCTACGTTGGTCCCAGCTCTCTGCAGGTCATTCACTAGGTCCCCCCGTGTGGTTCTGGGATTTTTGCTCACCATTCTTGTGATCATTTTGACCCCACGGGGTGAGATCTTGCGTGGAGCCCCAGATCGAGGGAGATTATCAGCGGTCTGGTATGTCTTCCATTTTCTAATTATTGCTCCCACAGTTGATTTCTTCACACCAAGCTGCTTGCCTATTGTCTTCACCATAGTGGAGTTTGGAGTGTGACTGTTTGAGGTTGTGGACAGGTGTCTTTTATACTGATAGAAAGTTCAAACAGGTGTCATTAATACAGGTAATGAGTGGAGGACAGAGGAGCCTCTTAAAGAAGAGGATACAGGTCTGTGAGTGCCAGAAATCTTGCTTGTTTGTAGATGACCAAATACTTTTTTTCCACAATAATTTGCAAATAATTTCTTTCAAAAATCAGACAATGTGATTGTCCGGATTTGTTTCCACATTTTGTCCCTCATAGTTAAGGTATACCTATGATGACAATTACAGGCCTCTCTCATCTTTTTAAGTGGAAGAACTTGCACAATTGGTGGCTGACTAAATACTTTTTTGCCCCACTGTACTTGCCTATGTGTTTTACTTCAAAAAGGACAGTTTGTGAGTAGGCAGGTACATTTCCAAAATACAATGTGAAATTAACAAGGGACACCAACACCAACCAATCTCCCTGAGAATCTAAAATACAATATATTAATGGTGTTGTGGTAACTTGACACACAAAACCCACAAAAATAATTATGGAGATCACCAAAAAAAAAAAAAATTAATTAACAAAAGCAGGAGATCTTGATTTAAAAAACAAACAACAAATTATCAAAATATAAAAACATAAAACCCCCAAAAAATTCGGTAGATCTGACGAATACAAATATTATATTCATGAAATCACGAGAAATAATAAAGAAAGAAGTTTGTGAGAACTCTGTGTGAATATAAGCAGCAAAACAACTACATTCTTCTAGCATTATAAAGAAGAAGAGAGTGTGCTGCATTAAACAATTTAAAACATTGCAGCGTGACGAAAGTGCTATATTACATTACAAACGCTAATTTTACCAGACCGAGCAGTTCCGTCTCGGAATTTATTCTGAGCATGCGTGGCACTTTGTGCATCGGAATTGTCCACACACGGTCGGAATTTACGCGAACAAATTTTGTTGTTGGAAAATTTTAAAGCCTGCTCTCAAACTTTGTGTGTCGGAAATTCCAATGGAAAAAGTCCGATGGAGCCCACACACAGTCGGAATTTTCGACAACAAGCTCCGATCGCACATATTCCGTCGGAAAGTCCGACCATGTGTACAGGGCATAAGACTTACCATACCTGCAAAGCAAATACAATAAAAGATAGTAAAAATAAAATATTTTTTAACACAATCTGTGCCTAAAAAATATATGCCGAAGTATGGGGGCAATCCCCCCCTAATGTAAGGAACAAATCACTCCTCCACCCCTGCCCCCATGCTTCGGCATATATGCTCTTTTTTTTTTAACTGTGGTGGTGAAATCACCTCCAACAGCGCTGGAGTCACGGCTTTACATATCGTGGGAGCAAACGCTGTTGCTTTCAAGATAAATAAACCCGTGCTGCAGCTGAATGGCGTATCTGAAAACAAAAAAATGGTTAACAATAAAACACAGTAAATAAAGTATAAAAGAATTACATGCCTGAAAAGCAAACATGATAAAACATAGCAACAATAAAACATTGCATTGTAGAATACAGTAAAAAAGAAAAAAACAATAGAGAGAGAGAGAGAGAGAACAATAAAACAACAACTATTTATATATATATATATATATATATATATATATATATATATATATATATATATTTATATTAACTTTTTTTTTTCTTTTTACACTTTTTTGTAACTGTAACGGTTGTAACAGTTACGGTCCAGGTTTGGGTCGCCCAAAAAAAGATGGGATCTTTGGAGACCCTGTGAATGTGTGTCCTAGTCTGTGCAGTGATGTACCCTATGCTAAAACTCCACTGGTGTGTGGTAGCGTTCAAAACATTCACCAATGCAAAGACCAGGATGGTCAGGACAGGAGGGACAATAATAGCAGGTGTCACTCCTATATCCGCGTTTTCTACAGACACAACATTTTCTTTGGGGGGCTCGTTGGGTAGGGGTACCAGGGAGGACATAAGGAAAATGCCTCCCATGCAGCCAGCCTACTGCATTTGGATTGGGAAGTTGGGCCACAGCACCGTCTGGAAACAGAAGGGCCGTGATCTCTTCCTGGAATTTAAGGAAGAATCCAGCTCATCCTGAAGCTTTGTATAGCACATAAGCATTCAGCAGAGCCAATTGAAATAAGTATACAGACACTTTTTTGTACCAGCATCTGGCCTTATGGGCAATTAGGTACGGCACCAACAATTGGTCGTTGAGGTCCACCCCTCCCATATTAAGGTTATATTCGTGGACACAGAGGGGTTTCTCCACAACACCAGTCGCCATAGGAATTTGGACCGTCGTGTCTGCGTGAAGGGAGGACAGAATGAAAACATTCCGATTATGCCTCCGCTTCACAGCGAGCAAGTTATTACACTTCAAGCAGGCTCTCTCCCCCAGCCTAAGTCAGGATTCTACAAGCCGCTGGGGAAAGCCCCGGTAATTAGATTGCACGGTGCCACATGCGCCAAGTGACTAAAATGTGTCACACTCGTGTAATAATTGTCCACATACAAGTGGTACCCCTTTCCGAATAAGGGTGACACCAAGTCCCACACAATCTTACCAGCGCTCCCTATGTGATCTAAGCAGTTCTCCGGCTCTACGTGACTATCTCTTTCCTCGTAAACCATAAAACTATATGTATAGCCTGTGGCCCTGTCACAGAGCTTATACATCTTGACCCCATATCTGGCATGCTTGCTGGGAAGATACTGTTTGAAAGACAAGCGGCCAGAAAATGTAACCAGGGACTCATCAATACTGACAACTTGATCGGGAGTAAAGAAGGCTGCAAACCGTTGGTTGAAGTGGTTTACGAGGGGGCGAATTTTGTAGAGCCGATCGTATCCAGGGTCACCCCGAGGACGACAGAGTTTATTGTCATTGAAGTGCATGAACTGGGTCAGTGGTCCAATATGATTGCAACTCACTCTTTTTGGTTATGCCCATGAGGAGGGATAGGCCCAGAAAGGTCTTAAATTCGGAAACCGTAATTGGTTTCCAATCTCTGGCAAGGGTCAAATGGGGATTAGTGGCGATGAATTGACCAGCATACAAATTGCTTTGGTCCACAATAGATCTATAGAGATCTTCCGTGAAAAACAGCAAATAAAAATCAAGTGACGTAAAATCAACTGTTTCCACCTGAATTCCGGGGTTGGCCAGTAAATGGGGGAAGTACGGGTGCTGCAGAAGTGGTGGGTTCCCAATTAGGATTGGGGAATGCAGCAGGAAGGGCACTATGGGCTCGACAGGCCTGTCTTTGTCTTCTTCTTGGTGGCTGCGGGACACTAGTTGTGCTAGCCACAGCACCAACTTGAACTGCACTTATGGGACTCGCCACGTCACAACGTGTTACTGCAGTGCTGGTTTGACTACGACCAGGGTGTACTAGGCCGTTGGTGCTTGCCAGTTCACCAGAAGAATGAGTGGCACTAGTACTGGCTCTCTGCTCCATACGAGAGCCCTGTGGTTCTTGCACCTCAACGACAGCAGAAGAACGGGGTCTGGTACGCCTGACCTTTGCAGGGACCACAACTCCGTCATCAGAGCTATCTGTCAGGGTGCCGCTGCTGTCTACAGGATTGTATTCTGAGCCTGAATCTGACAGATGAGTGACTTCCTCTTCACTATCTGTCATGCTCAGAAACATGTAGGCCTCTTCACTAGAGTACCTTTGATTTGAAATTCTGGTCTCTAAATTTACTAGTACACTAGTGAGACTCACAGGTAAAAAAGCTCCTGACTGTCAGCAACTGATTCAAACGCTACCAAAAAAAACTGTTCGCGTTTGCAGGGATCAGGCCTGACTCTGCGAACGCTGCAGTTATGTGTGTTGTGTTTTGTAAGTGACAGTGATTGATTAATACTGCACTTGGGTGGGCTGGGCTGGGCTGGGCTGGGCGGAGGGGCAAAATGCAGGTGCTAGCAGGTATCTGGGCTGATCCCGCTAACACTGAATTTTTGGAAACCCTAAACTGCTGGGGACGCTAGTATATCGGATATTGATCCGTTCGGACACTATACTACTAAGAGAGGTGTATGGTGCGTGCATGGGTGTTAGCGCTACTGGCACTGATTTGACGCTGCCTGGGGCGACACGGACCCTGACTGATGCTAAAAGCTAACTGAGATCCCCCCGCCGGGCGATCAGGGGGTTAAACCATTATTGGTTTATATTGGTTCCTTGATGCTATAAAAAACAAACTAACTAACCAGTGTCATCCGTAACACTAATACGGTGATCACTGGTGACAGGGGGTGAAAGAGTTAACTAGGGGGAATCAGGGGGTTAAAACCTTTATTAGGTAATATATGGGGTACCTGAGGCTATAAAAACCTGACGGTGAAACTAACTGGCTAACTAGCGTCACCAGTGACACAAATACAGCGATTGATTAGTGACACTGGCGACAGGGTGAAAGGGTTAACCAGGAGGTTAGAACCTTTATTAGGTAGTATATATGGGGGTACCTGACACTATAAAAAAACCTGACGGTGAAACAAAATCGCCTAACTGGCTAACTAGCGTCACCAGTGACACAAATACAGTGATCAATTAGTGACACTGGTGACAGGGGGTGAAAGGGTTAACTGGTGGCGACCAAGGGGTTAAACCTTTATTAGGGGGGTTTAGGGGGTAACTTAGACCTAACGGGGGCTAATACTAACTGCCCTAACACTTATTTCAGTCACAAATGACATCAATGCAGTGATCAGTGAATATACAGGTACGCCCATTTGTCCACCCGTGCCATTCTGCGGACGTATATTGGTGTGCAGCATTCGGGAACCGGTTAACCACTTTAGTCCCGGATCATTTGGCTGGCCAAAGACCAGAGCACTTTTTGCGATTCGGCACTGTGTCCTTTTAACTGACAATTGCGCGTTCGTGCAACGTGGCTCCCAAACAAAATTGACATCCTTTTTTTCCCCACAAATAGAGCTTTCTTTTGGTGGTATTTGATCACCTCTGCGGTTTTTATTTTTTGCACTATAAACAAAAAAAGAGCGACAATTTTGAAAAAAAAAGCAATATTTTTTACTTTTTGCTATAATAAATATCCCCCAAAAAATATATAAAAAAAACAGTTTTTTTCCTCAGTTTAGGCCTATATGTATCCTTCTACATATTATTGGTAAAAAAAAATTTGCAATAAGCGTTTATTGATTGGTTTGCGCAAAAGTTATAGCGTCTACAAAATAGGGGATAATTTTATGGCATTTTTATTAATAATTTTTTTTTTACTAGTAATAGCGGCGATCAGTGATTTTTATCGTGACTGCGACATTATGGCGAACAGATCGGACACTTTTGTCGCTATTTTGGGACCATTCACATTTATACAGCGATCAGTGCGATTAAAAATGCACTGATTACTGTGTAAATGTGACTGGCAGTGAAAGGGTTAACCATGAGGGGGCGCTGCAGGGGTTAAGTGTGTCCTAGGGAATATTAGACATGTGCACAGCCGAAAAATTTGTTTATTTTAGTTTTCGTTTCATTAGTTTATTATTTTTTTCGTTTTTCGGGTCATTCGTTATGATCGCGATTCGTAAATTCGTTAATTCGTAAATGCGTTCATTCGTACATTCGTAAATTCGAACATTCGTACATTCGTACATTTTTACATTTGTACATTCATAAATTCGTACATTCGTAAATTCGTAAAATCGTACATTTGTAAATTAGAAAATTCGGAAATTTGTAAATTCGAAGTTTGAAAATCCAAAAACCCGAAAATTCAAAAATCTGAAATAGTAACTAACTATTAAATTATAGGTATTGTAATTTCCTTTCACATTTGACTGTCAGTGAACGTAACAAATACGAATTTATCCGAAGTTACAAATTATCCAAAACGAATGCTGCATCTAAACAAATGGAATGGAACAAATTAATAATAAATAATAATATTAAAATGTTGTTATTATTATTATTGTTATTTATTATTATTAATTCATTACGTTCCATTACGTTTTTTCGGATCATTCATAACTTCGGATAAATTTGTATGTGTTACGTTCACTAACAGCCAAATTTGAAAGGAAATTACAATACCTCTAACTTAAAAGTTACTAGTAATTGCTAATATTTAAATTTCTATTAGTTAACTATTATTTCAGACTTCCGAATTTACAATTTTACGAATTCACTAATTTACTAATGTACGACTGTACGAATGTACATTCGTAAATTGCGAATGTACGAATGCCCGAATTTACAAATGTCCAATTTTATCGCATTTACGAATATTCGGAAAAATTTGTTAAACGGGTTTTCGTTAATTCGGATATTCCTGAATTAACGAATTTGTCGAAATTCGTTAAAAAACTAATTCGGAACGAAACGAATTGCACATGCCTACTAGGGATGCGTTCTAACTGTGGGGGGGGGGGGGTGGGCTATGTGTGACACGACACTGATCACCGCTCCCGATTACAGGGAGCTATGATCAGTGTCCTGTCACTAGGCAGAACAGGGAAATGCTTGTTTACATCAGCATTTCCCCGTTCTTCCTCTCCGTGAGACGATTGTGGGTATCTCCGCAGACATCGAATCCGCGGGATCTGCGGTCGGACTCATGGAGGTCGCGACGAGCGTGTGCCTGCTATCCGGAGCTCGTGTACAATAACGTGATTTCGCGCAGCGGAGCCAACCTTCTGCAGTAAAACTGCGGCAGTTGGTCCGCGAGCGGTTAAGGAGAAATTCAGGCTTACTAATCGCCAATTCTTTAGGTTCCTTCAAATTCGCTACACCTTCGCTACCCAATTTGGATCCACCCTAGTTCTTCTCGCTCTGTCCAACCTTGAATCCACATTAAGGGATGCCCCTCTAGTCAAACCAACTTCTACCATATACAAGGCTTTATTACCTTCAGTCCACTTTGGTCTGGAGGACTTGTTCTATAATGCCTGTACACACAACCGGTTTTGCCGTCGGAATAAACTCTGAAGGTTTTTCTGACGGAGTTCCGATGGAATTCTGCTCAAGCTGTCTTGCATACACATGGTCACACCAAAGTCCGACCGTCCAGAACAAGGTGACGTACAACACGTACGACGGGACTAGAAAAAGGAAGTTCAATAGACAGTAGCCAATAGCTTCCGTCTCGTACTTGCTTCAGAGCATGCGTCGTTTTTGGTACGTCGGAACAGCATACAGACGAGCGGGTTTCCCGATAGTAATTAGTTCCATCAGAAAAATTTAGAACATGTTCTTTATCTAAGTCTGTCTGAATTTTCAACGGAAAAAGTCCGATGGGGCATACACACGGTCGGAATATTTGATGAAAAGTTCCCATCGGACTTTTTTTGACAGACATTCCGCTCGTGTGTACGCGGCATAAGTGGCAGTGCGAGATCTAATCTTACTACTATCTGAAGGTTCTCCTAAAAGAGTTATCCTCAACCTCAGCATCTCTTCCTGAAGTGGTCATCTGAAGTACAGGTTCCATTATCCTTCCCTTTACCTCTCTATTTAGACAACACGAGCAGTTTAAGTTATGGTGGTTTCTATAGAATAGTTTAACCATTAGCCTACTGCCCACTGTCATATGACGGCGGGACGGTAAGGCTCTAGTTCTGTACTGTCGGTGGCGGCGTGTCACTGAGACACCGCTCATCACCGACAGGGGTGAACAGCCACTGGGCATGGCTGTTTACCACGTGATCTACCGTGATGAAGTCACGGCCGATCACGAATGGTAACTCCCCGCAGTGCATGGTGCTTGCGCACGATCGTGAGCGTGCTGTGCGTGCATGTCGGTGGCAGCGTGTTTCTGGGAACACTGTCACTGACGATAGTAAACAGCCATTGGCCAGGGCTGTGTACCACGTGATCGGCTGTGATCCATTCACAGCCGACCACTAAATGTAAACATAGAGCTGTCACTAGCTGTTACCATCTCTTCTCTCCTCACACACCATTTCCAGTGTGAGGAGAGAAGAGCCAGGAGCAGTGAGTTACAGATCTATGTTTAGTAAAGTCTGCACCAACACCACACCTGTCCCATCGCCCCCCCAATTGTCATCTGTCACCCAACAGTCACCCCATAAAAGTGCACCTGTCACATAAGAGACTGCTATCAGTGACCATCAGCGGTGCAACCGGCACCCATCAGTGACCGTGCCGTCACCCGACACCCATCAGTGACCGTCATCTGTCACCGATAAGTGACCATCAGCGGTGCACCTGTCACCCATCAGTGACCGTCAGCGGTGCACCCGTCACCCATCAGTGACCGTGGCCTGTCACCCATCATCCGTCACCCATCAGTGACCATCGCCTGTCAACCATCTGTGACCATCACCTGTCACCGTCCGTGGCCTGTCACCCATCAGTGACCGTGCCTTGTCACCCATCACCCATCAGTGACCGTGCCCTGTCACCCATCGGTGACCATCAGCGGTGCACCCGTCACCCATTAGTGACTGTGCCCTGTCACCCATCACCCATCAGTGACCGTCAGTGGTGCACCCGTCACCCATCAGTGACCGTGGCCTGTCACCCATCACCCATCAGTGACCATCGCCTGTCAACCATCTGTGACCATCACTCGTCACCATCCGTGGCCTGTCACCCATCAGTGACAATCGCCCATCACACCATCATCACCTCTCAGTGAAAATCACCTGCCACCCAGCGCACAGCCCATCAGTGACTGTCACCTGCCACCCATCTGTCACCTGTCGCACAGCTACCCACCACACAGCCATGTCCAAAAGAGTATATACTAGTGAGGAGGCGTTCCAGATCCTCTCCATGACTGTTGGGAGCACCGGGGAGTTCTCATCAGATTCCAATTCCAATTCTGAATCCGAATCAAATTCGGCATTTGAACCGATCGAGAGTAGTAATGATTTGGATGAAGAATGGGTCCTCCTAAAAGGGCACGACACTCTGGAAACCAGGCAGCCACCAGCAACCAGGATTATATTCCCAGGCCCAGTACCAGCGTTGCCGACAGCAATAGGCCCCAGGAACAAAGGTCCAGTATGAGTGCTGCCACCAGCAATAGGCCCCAGGAACAAAGGCCCAGGCCCAGTACCAGTGCTGCCACATCACACCTGAGTACCAGCACAGGAAATTCAACTCCCCCAACTACTGGAGTGTCACGTCCCTCAAGAGCCAGGACTGCTACATACATGCCAGATGGTCTTGCCAACCCAACATGGCTGCCTTCCAACTCGGGATCACCAATTATTCCCCCTTTTACAGCACAGCCAGGTGTGCAGGCCAACACCCAAAATTTCACAGAGATCGATTGCTTTCACCTGTTTTTGCCCGACACTTTGCTGTAATTCATTGTGGACCAGACAAATTTGTATGCCAAGCAGTATATTGCCAACAACCTCCAATCATCTTATGCCCGTCCGTTTGAGTGGAGAGATCTGAATTTGGAGGAGTTCAAATTGTTTTTGGGCCTCACCCTAAACAGGGGGCTTACAAAAAAAATTAAGGACATGCCGATTGGTCCACCAACCCAATCCACCATATAACGGAAAAACAAGAAAAAAGCTGCGCTTAAAGGATACAAGCAAATATATAATACACGTGAAACCAAAGCAGCCAGCACCAAAGGTTTAGTCTCGAACCTCACAATTGGAGAGGAACAAATAAAGTCAGGTCCATTTCTAGGCTTGAGACTAGGTCTATCTTCCATATGAAATCTTTTGTTCCCTTCGGATTAAATGTTGATTGGGACATTAATTGTTTTATAAATAATTCCTGAAAATATATTTTTTGATTTTTTCCTTTCTCTGGTTAAAAATATTTTTTAATTATATTTTTTAATTAAAAAGTTTTTTTTAATATTTTTATTTGTTTTCACTTAATAGTGATTTGCTTATATTAGTATATGTTTCTATTCTAATATTCTAATTTTCATTTTTATGTCTGATTGGATTATCAATATATATTCCCAATTTTTTAAATGTCTGCCGTCTGTTGCATCCCTTCGTGGTTTGTTTTTTACTATCCGAGTATGTATTCTATTACTACATTCTTTTACCACAAGATGGCGTTCTCTCTTCCTCCACTTTAGAGATTTTTTTTAGCTTAGTTATGTGCATTGACGGCCGTCACCTAAGATGGCTGTGCCGTTTTCAATGTTATACTCAATTTGCCATCAGTTAAGATGGCGCTTACAGTGTATATAATGCCCATACGTGGTGACGTTCTTGCTTGGCCAATCCCCAGACGACGTCCTATCGTAGGGAGAAGCCTACGTCGTCATCACGTTCGTTCTCGGATGGGCTTTACACGAACCTAGGAAGTGGAGGCTACAGACGGAGACGCCGAAGTTTTTATGCTGCAATATTCCGCTGTTTTTATACTACGATCTTGTAAGTGCAATTCCTTTATTCAATAAATCAACTGTTTGGGCGTATTACGCTATGGATTGTTTTCTGTTTTATACCCCTGGGAATCATCTGCTGCTAACGGTTGCTGTACACTAAGGTTGTGGGGAGACCGATTTCCCTGTGCTGAGTGAGACTGCCGTAATAGCAGTCATCATGGTCCGGTAAGCGCATTTGATTTTACACCCTGGGTGTGACAAGATACAGAAGATTATCTTCACCTGCATCTTCACCTGCTTCTTCTTTTTTGGCACTTTTTTCAAGTCACTTTTTTTAGAAATAATAATTTCTTATCTTGTGGATTTCATTCTTGTGGGTCCTTTTCTTACACATATATTTATTATTCACTTGTTGTAATTTTTTATTCATTTGGATATTAGTGTTCATTCATATATTCAATTGATATATATTTAAATATCACTCATTGGTTCACTTTATTATTTTTGTGTACATAATCAGTTTATTTATGGGGATAAGACTGCGCCTTAGTTTTTCTCCTTTATTTTCTTTTCACTAAACATTTTTCAAGCGCCGCGTCTTTTTTGTATTTTCCAATCCACCATATGCCCATGTATTCTGCCGCAATGCCCAGGTCCCGATATAAGATGATTATGAGATTCTTTCATTTTAACGACAACACCCAGTGCCCTTCCCGCAATCATCCAAGTTCCAATAAGTTATATAATATTCGCCCACTGATAAATTTATTTTCCCAACGATTTGCAGAACTCTATGTCCCCGAGAAGCATATATGTATGGATGAGTCCCTGGTACCATCTCAGGCCAGCTAGGAATAAAACAATATATTCCTAGCAAAAGGCCAAATACGGAGTAAAATTTTACAAGCTCTATGAGAGAGCCATGGGATTCTGTATGCGTTCCGCATATATGAAGGAAGAGATTCCCAGCTCGAGCCCCCTGAGTGCCCAGCCTACATGGGCACAACTGGAAAAATCGTATGGGACCTGGCTTACCCACTTCTGAAAAAAGGATATGACATATACCTTGACAAATTTTATACCAGCCTGCCCCTTTTTAGACACCTATATATCGAAAAAACCCTGGCCTGCGGAACCTCAAGAAAAAATAGGAAGGGCTTCACACAATCCATAGTAAACAAAAATCTGCAAAGGGGGGAAAGAGCAACACTGAGATGCAATGAAGTGCTGGCCTTGAGGTGGAAGGATAACAGGAACGTGCACATGATGTCCACCATTCACGATGACACTACAGTTGTAGTTCAGCGAAGACGAGGTCCCATTTAAAAACCAACATGTGTCCAAGATTATAGTCTCTACATGGGGGGGTGGATTTCAATGATCAAATGATTCAGCCCTATTTGTCAATAAGGAGGTCCCGAATCTGGTATAAGAAGGTAGCAATTTATCTCATCCATTTGGCCCCCCAGTGTCCCTCCCAACCTGGCCTTTGCATTGGTGAATGCTTTGAAATTTATCATACATTTTCATCATCTGTGCTGACCATTTTCCATGCTTCCCCAAATAACCATGCCACTGCCTTCCACGTGAATTGACCCTGGCCTGCTTTTTGACTATGCCTCTGCCTACCATTTGAACTGCTTCCACATGAACTGACCCTGGCCTGTTTTGTGACTATGCCTCTGCCCACCGTTTGGACTGCTTGCACGTGAACTGACCCTGGTCTGTTTTGTGACTATGCCTCTGCCTACCGCTTGGACTGCTTGCACGTGAACTGACCCTTGCCTGTTTTATGGACTATGCTTTTGCCTACCGCTTGGACTGATCTGTTGCCCTACTACTGTAGCACAAACTCAAATGTTGCACCTTAGAACGCATCCCTTGTATGCTGAATCTGAGGAAAAACTCAAAAACCATCTAGAGCAATTCAATAGAAACTGCAGAGAGATAGAAAATCTTTTGAAGATGGGAAAGCTTACAAATGGCAAGCTAATCCAACCCATGTTAAATCACTGGGAAAATCCAATAGAGTGCGCACTAACAATAATTATGAATCTTCTATACTCTCATCTATTTCTTCTCCTCCACAGTCTTCTTCCCATCATCAAAGCCGGGGACGACAACGCCACCGTCGTGGTGATGAATCGTACGACGAATCCATCACACGGAGGGCTCACCACCAAGGTCAGGTAACAGTGGTCACTCTCGGTATACCACCAACACTGACCTACCAGATACACTTACCCCAGTTACCAGTTCTGGATCCTTCTTACAATTAGCTACCACTTCAATTACTACACGTTCTAAATCTGTACCTCCCGGTACTTTTTTAGACTTAATGAGAGGCCATATACAGACCCATCAAAAGAAAACTCAATCTCACCCATCCAAAATCCACAAAACAAACAAATAAAAACCACACTTAATGTGGTTAATCTATCTTCACGTTTGCTTACTTTCAAAGAGATGGATGTCCTTGCCTCACTTTCTGCCCAGAATTCAATCTTGACAGATTTGGAGCCATCAAGGACAGCCACCTCTTTATCCGTAAAATTTTGTTAAAAAGTCTATACGCCAAAAAATCCGGCCCAGAGTTTGGGCCTCCCAACTAAGATGAGCGAGCATTAGACAGCTTGATTACCTTACTTGAGGAAAGTGAACCTGTGGACACTACTGACCCATCTCATGTAGAGACCTTTTCAGCCATAGTCGATGATACCCCTTTCACTTTGCTGGAGGAAAGTGAACCTGTGGATCTCATTGATTCAATTGATCTAGAGGCCCTTCTCGATGCAGTCGATGAGACCTCTGCTACGCAAACACAACCACATGTTCTCGATCCTCCATTAAAAAAGAAATCAACCCTGTACCCTTCACCAAGCTCAAATCGCAATGCATCACTTTTCCTTTAACTTGTGACAGCAGATATTAGGAATATTAAAAACTTTTCTAAATCACATGGTAATCTTGACCATGATCAGATTGTTGCTCTCGATGCGTTGGCCCATGACCACAATATTGTAATCAAGCCATCCGACAAGGGTGGCAATGTCGTGGTCATAGACAATGCCCAATACATCGAGATGTGCAAAAATATACTCGGCAATCTCAATTGGTATCGACCAATCCAGCGATCGGTACTCGATAAATTTACTCACGATTTTTATTTATTGGTGGATTCAGCTTTCCACCAAAACGTCATAATTAAACAAACGTGGGAGTACGTTAGAACTAGCCATCCTAGAGAAGCTACATTCAATGCGTTGCCAAAGTTACACAAACAATTAAAAAAGCCACCCGGTAGACCTATTATCTCTGGCTGTGGCAATCTCACTGAAAACCTCAATCGAGTTGTAGATAACCACCTCAAACCACTTGTTACTTGCCTGTCATCCTATGTACGTGTCATGGTTATGCAATAGTGTTTTCTGTCAGCTTACCTGTCTCCATGTGTTCATCTCTAAAGACCAGCTGCCTCTCACCTGACTGGTTTTATAACCTCTCCTCGAAGCATGGCCCCACCCCAGGCCCTATCAGGGAACCCTATATTAACCTGTGCACTGCAAGCCAACAGTGCTGATCAACCATTGTGTGTTGCTTTCATGTGTACTTGCTGTGTTTCCTACATCTGATTCCAGTTACCGACTTTGGCCTGTTCTTAACTATTCCTGTCTGCTCGTGACCCTGACCTTTGGTGTGTCCCCGACCATCCCTGTTTGCCTGTGACTCTGAACCTTGGCGTGTACTCTGTTGTCCTTGTCTGCTTGTGGCCCGACCTTGGCTTGTCCCTTACTTTCCTTGTTGTTCCAGCCTGCTGCCTCCTTCCTCTTCTCCTGTAGTCTACCGTGAGCTGTGAGACCCTGGGGGCCGCGACCTGGAGCCAGACTGCAGCGCAGTCCATTCTCACCACTGGAGGCTCTGGTGAACACCTGCTGGCTCTTAGACTCCGCGCCCTGGGGAATCTATGCTCTAGCTCCCAGTGGGATCTGTGTCAGTGATCCAGTAGACCTGCTTCCTGAACCTCCCAGGGTTTAATCTGCAGCAGTCAGTCCTAGGGTCCACTACCTTGCGGTGCACTTCTGACTCCTACAGAGTGCATCTGTCACCTGGTCCCAGGTGACCTGACAGTACGGGACACTCTACATTTCTTACAGACCCTTCAAGATCTGCACAATACGGATGGTGTCTTACTAGTAACCATCGATGCTGAGTCTTTGTATTGTACCATACCACACACTAAGGGTCTTGCCACAATACGCCATGTATTGTCACAATTCATTGAATGTAAACCTGAATATTTTGAATTCTTTAGAATTCATATTGTATCACAATGTTTTCTGCTTTGACGGTTCCCACTACCTCCAGGTACAGGGCGTGGCGATGGGGACTTGTTGTGCCCCATCTTACGCCAATCTGTACCTGGCGGAGTGGGAACACTCACTGCTCACTAATGATTTGTTGTCTGTCTATGTCGGCCATATACTTTCATGGCAACGTTACACAGACGACGTGTTTCTAATTTGGGATGGTTCCGCTGGGACCTCCGCTGAGCTCCTACAGGAGTTTTTACCCTCCATCAATCAAAATTAATTTAATCTCACTTTCACCATGTCTTATAGTACAACAGAGATTACATTTCTGGATGTGCTTGTTAAAAAGCAAGTTGACGGTAGCCTTTCAAGTCAGCTTTACTGCAAGTCTACAGCAGGGAACTCGTTGTTATATGCGACTAGCTTTCACCCCAAAACACTTTTAGCATTCATACCCTATAGTCAGTACCTTAGGGTACGTAGAAATTGTTCAGATGATGCCACTTTTAAAGATGAAGCCAACAAGCTCAGAGTGAGACTCCTCCAAAGAGGGTATTCTAATTCTAGCCTCAAAAAGGCATATAGAAAAACTATTGGGCAGTCACGCCGTGATTTACTCAATACACAGAAAATACCCTCCACTGACAACACTACCAGGATTATCACCACCTATACAACACAACATAAATGACTAAAGCGAATTTTGAACAAATACTGGCACCTACCGTACTTGCCACGAACCCTCTACTGTCTCCATTTGTACCAGATACACCTGCTGTCACATACAGGAGAATACAGATCTCATAGAGGGGATCCCTGCAAAACATTGGGCACCTTCTCATGTGGAGGGTGCCCATACTGTCAATACATGGATAGGCGTCACAATATAGTTCTACCTAATGGACATCACTTTCGTCCCAAGCACTACATTAACTGTAAGACTCCCGCCGTAGTATATTTACTGACATGTGAGTGTGGTTGTTACTACGTCGGTAAGACGATTAATGAGTTTTGGAAGAGAATATATCAGCACATATCCACAATCCATAAACGGGACCCTGAGGTACCTATTGGCCGTCATATGGCCTTGGTACATCCAGACTCCATTCCCAAGATTCTCTTCCTGGGACTAGATCGTATTCACCTCCACTCCAGGGGAGGCGACTTTAATAAGCGCCTCCTTCAATGTGAGCTACGGTGGATATTAAAATCTACAGGCCACCGCTTAACCCGGGTTGAATAAGGCGTTCAATTTTCGTTAATTTCTTCCAGGGTTCACCTCTGGGGTCTGTGAATTAAATCTCTAAAAATCTTATCTGTCTGTACACATTGTGATTTTTATTATACTTCAAGACACTGTCTCTGCTTTTTACCCATATAAGAACTGTTTGAGTAATAGTTTCTCGTATCCACAAATACACCCAGTAATGTAGAGCTGAGTAATAGTCTCCCTTATCCATACACACAGCCAGTTATATAGGGTTGTTTATGGCAACACCTTACCTACTTTACAAATACAGTTAAAAGTACAGCGTTAACCAGGAGGCTCAATAAATATTCTCCGGGATTTACGCTTGTAAATAGATATTTTCAATGTCAATGTACATGTGCGCTCTAACTTCCCATCCATTTCCACCCTGTTCAAGATTTTATATTTATATTATTATTTTCTAATATAACTCCGGTTCTAAAAAACTTTTTTACTTATTTTTGCTCTTTCTTGGTACCCTTGTTCTATATTTGAGATGCTCATTGTCACCATCTACATTGTATGTATGTATGTATATGTATTTGTTATGTCTTTGCAATTTTTTTTTTCATTGTAAACTTGCTGGCTGCTCATATCCTTTTTCACCACTAGGTGGCTTCTTAGCCCCGTCCTCGGTGGTGTCGTTATGCAGACACCCGGCAGGTGGGCTCCATTGGAGCAGGCGGGCGGGCACTGGACATATGTTTTGTCCGTGCCCTTGCTTCACTGCACCAATAGGAGCCTATCTGCGCCTCTGCTGCCACCTGCTTGATGAGCGGCGGGCGCTCTTTTCTCCCGCCGGTGACGTGGAGACGCGTGATGTCATCACGCCCCTAGGGGAGTGGCTAAGCCACGCGCCCCTCCGTCAGAGGGACGCTCTGATCTCCGCGATCAGCTGTGAAGCACACAGCTGATCAGGCAGAGCTAACCACCTGATTGGCCCACACTAATCCTAGTGGGTATAACTAGACTGACACCTGGATACTCCGTGTCAGTATTTTGGCTGCAGCCCGGAGCTCAGCTATATGGTATATCCTAAAGGTAAACGCTACTTTCATACTTGCTACCACATTGACATGGTCTCTGTCCATGTGTTTACTCTGCTTGATCAGCATTTTCTTTACCCTTGTTACTCCGTAACATTATCAGGTGGATTTAATTACCCCTTCTTTGTTATAACTGTCTCCACAGTGGTTACACTTGTTTTCCGCTGTGAAACCAGGCGTCCCTTGTGAATGCATCTCGCTCTCCAGCCCATGGACACACGGATAATCTTTATACAGTGCTTATGGATTCATGCAGCCAGCCTGTATTCTCTCTTTTGTTTTTACCCTCTTCCTGCTCAATGAGTCAATGATATGTATGTAAGTATCTTTTATACCACCTTTGTAACATGATATAATTAGGCCCAAAATCATATTGTTGATGCCTACACTACAAATATTACGTGTGTATTATACATATATACATTTGTGTTACAGATACAATAATAATATACCCATTTATAAATTTCCCCTGAAGAAGGAAAAGTACACTCCAATGCGATTTTCCGAAACATGTCGGGATATATGCTGTGAAATTCAAATTGAGTTTAACTCATCCTGAGTAACACTTTGGATTACCAGCATTGGGTGATATATATTGTGTAACAAATCTTGATGTTTTATCATTGGTGCATTTTTGTATTGTATACGATTTTGAATTTTTCCTATCTTTGCATTTCTGTACATTAATAAAGTTGGCATTTTTTTGCCTTTTATACTCATCTACCTCCTATCTATTTTTTCCTGCCCTCTAAAGTCCAAGGGGGCGTCCACCCAATGCATTTCTTTGCATTTTTTCCCTACAATGTTATTTAGGATGTCGGCAGGCTAGCACACTATCCAATTCTTAAAATGTATATGTTTACTGTAGCACACAGGGGTCTCACATATGTGAGGGGCTCCAGAATAGTTTTTCCGGATGGAGAAAACTATTTTTTTTGTTTTCTCCGGGTTTTGTGATTTCCGGACTAGAGTCTGGAGTCTGGAGGCTTCAGAGAGATTTGGGTGGGTCGAAGCCTCTACCCCTGTGCCCAGGTCTTACCCGATTGCGGCCCTCAGCCTGCTGCTGACTTACTGCCATCATGCCTTTGCCTGCCACATGAACGGACCACACCTCTGCCGGTTATATATTATACATATATTATTATACGTTGGGGTGTTTGCTTTCCAAAATGGGGTCATTTTGTGGGCATATCCATTGTCCTGGTGCTTCAGGGCCTTCAAAAGTGTAATAGGTGGTTGAGAAATGAGATGTGCAATTTATGCTCGTAGATCACCTGATGATGCTACTTCAATGTTGGGCCTTTGCATGTGGCCAGGCTGTGTAAAAGTCCCACACATGTGGTATTGCCATACTCAGGAGGAGTAGCAGAATGTATTTCGGGGTGTCATTTTTGCTATGTATTTGCTATGTGTTGGAAATATCTTATAAATGGACAACTTTGTGTAAAAAAAATGCGTTTTTATTTTTTTTCCACATTTTCCAAAAACTTCTGGAAAAAAAATAACCGTTCAAAAGACTCATTATGCCTCATAGATTATACGTTGGGGTGTTTGCTTTCCAAAATGGGGTCATTTTGTGGGCAATTCCATTGTCCTGGTGCTCCAGGGCCTTCAAAATTGTAATAGGTGGTTGAGAAATGAGATGTGCAATTTATGCTCGTAGATCGCCTGATGGTGCTACTTCAATGTTGGGCCTTTTTATGTGGCCAGGCTGTGTAAAAGTCCCACACATGTGGTATTCCCATACTCAGGAGGAGTAGCAGAATGTATTTTGGGGTGTAATTTGTTGTATGCATATGCTCTGTGAGAGAAATAACCAGTTAATATGACAATTTTGTAAAAAAAAATAAAAATCTTCCTTTTGCAAAGAATTGTGGGAAAAAATTACAACTTAAAAAAAACTCACCATGCTACTTACTTAACCACTTCCCGACCGGCGCACGCCGATGTACGTTGGCAGAATGGCACGGCTGGGCAAATGGGCGTACCTGTAAGTCCCATTGAATTCCCCGCCGTGCCATTGCGCGCACGCCGGGCAGGAGCTCCGTGAGTCGGGTCGCGGGTCCCGCGGACTTGATCGCCGCGGGGATACCCGCGATCGCCTCACGGAGAGGACGAACGGGGAGATGCTGATGTAAACAAGCATCTCCCCGTTCTGCCTAGTGACAGTGTCACTGATCTCTGCTCCCTGTCATCAGGAGCAGAGATCAGTGACGTGTCACAGCTAGCCCATCCCCCCTACAGAATCACTCCCTAGTACTGACTTAACCCTTTCCCTCCCCCTAGTGGTTAACCCCTTCAATGCCAGTGTCATTTACACAGGAATCAGTGCATTTTTATAGCACTGATTGCTGTATAAATGACAATGGTCCCAAATATGTGTCAAAAATGTCCGATGTGTCCGCCATAATGTCGCAGTCACAATAAAAATCGCTGATCGCCGCCATTACTAGTAAAAAAAAAAATTATTAATAAAAATGCCATAAAACTATCCCCTATTTTACAAACGCTATAACTTTTGCGCAAACCAATCAATAAACGCTTATTGCGATTTTTTTTTAACCAAAAATATGTAGAAGAATATGTATCGGCCTAAACTGAGGAAAAAAAAATTTTTTATTATTTTTTGGGGATATTTATTATAGCAAAAAGTAAAAAATAATGCGTTTTTTTCAAAATTGACGCTCTTTTTTTGTTTATAGCGCAAAAAATAAAAACCGCAGAGGGGATCAAATGCCACCAAAAGAAAGCTCTATTTGTGGGAAAAAAAAGGACGTCAATTTTGTTTGGGAGCGACGTTGCACGACCGCGCAATTGTCAGTTAAAGCGACGCAGTGCCAAATCGCAAAAAGTGCTCTGGTCAGGAAGGGGGTAAATTCTTCCGGGGCTGAAGCGGTTAATACCTTGGAATGTCTACTTTCTAAAAAGGGGTCATTTTGGGGGTATTTGTACTTTTCTGACTTGTTAGTACCTCAAGAAATGAGATTCACCTGATGTAGTGAAGGCCTGATCAGATGTTTTCAATTTTCAGTGATTGGCACCATAGTTTGTAGACTCTATAACTTTCACAAAGTTTGGCCAAAATTTATGAAGAAAAATTACTAATTTGCTAAATTTTTTGACAAAAACAAAGAAAAAGGCAATTTTTCAAAAAATTTATGGTCTTTTTTTATTTATAGCACAAAAAATAAAAAACCCATTAGTGATTAAATACCACCAAAAGAAAGCTCTATTTGTGTGAAAAAAAGGACACAAATTTCATTTGGGTACAGTGTTGCATGACTGAGTAATTGTCATTCAAAATGTGAGAGCACCGAAAGCTGAAAATTGGTCTGGGCAGGAAGGGTGTTTAAGTGCCCTGTATTGAGGTGGTTAAAATCTATAGGATTGTTATAATGTTGTTTGTTATCTCAGCCGGGGTATGCCCAGAGGCTGTATTATGTAACCCTTATTCCAGCACCAAAACTCAATAAAAAGTATTTTTAAAAAAAATAAAAAAAATGTTGATGTTTAAAATAAATTGTTGTTTTTAATAAGTAATATTATTAATGATAGTTGATTAATAAATCTCTCCATCACAGTTTGTCTCAATCTATAGCTCTCTCTCTCTCTCTATATATATATATATGTTACATAGTTAGTCAGGTTGAAAAAAGACACAAGTCCATCCAGTTCAAACAATAAATAAATAAAATAAAAAATATCGTACAATCCAATATACCTAATTTTATACCCTCAGTTGATCCAGAGGAAGGCCTCTTTCTCACGGGGCGGATCAGTGATGATCCGCCCCGTGAACATCCGCTGGCTCAGCGGGGATCGCTCCGCCGATCCCTGCTGAGCAGGAAGATGACAGGTGCATCGCTGCACGCTGTGCAGCGGCGGACCTGTCAGAGCGCCGCTCTCCCCTATGGGGGGATCGGATGACGACGGACCGTAGTGTCCGTCGTCACCCGATCCGAAAACGGATGGAAAAGTAGGTTTTTCCTCCGTTACACTTTTCGGATCAGAGCGGGGTCGGATGTCAGCGGACATGTCACCGCTGACATCCGACGCTCCATAGGGATGAATGTATGTCCGTTTTTCATCCGAAAACGGAAGGATGAAAAACGGACATACGGATCGTCCATGTGAAAGAGGCCGAAGGCTGAAAACCCCAGCAGAGCATGCTCCAATTTGCTACAGCAAGGGAAAAAATTCCTTCCTGATCCCCCAAGAGGCAATCGGATTTTCCCCAGATCAACTTTACCTTTAAATGTTAGTACCCAGTTATATTATGTAAATTTAGGAAAGTATCCAGGCCTTTCTTAAAGCAATTTACTGAGCTGGCCAGAACCACCTCTGGCGGGAGTCTATTCCACATTTTCACAGCTCTTACTGTGAAGAAACCTTTGTGTATTTGGAGATGAAATCTCTTTTCCTCTAGATGTAAAGAGTGCCCCCGTGTCCTCTGGGTTGACCGTAAAGAGAATAACTCAACACCAAGTTCACTATATGGACCCATTATATATTTGAACATGTTGATCATATCCCCCCTTATTCTCCTCTTCTCAAGAGTTAATAAATTAATTTCTCCTCATAGCTGAGCTCCTCCATGCCTCTTATCAGTTTGGTTGCCCTTCTCTGCACTTTCTCCAGTTCCCCGATATCCTTTTTGAGAACTGGTGCCCAAAACTGAACTGCATATTCCAGATGAGGTCTTACTAATGATTTGAACAGGGGCAAAATTATATCTCTCTCTCTGGAGTTTATACGTCTGTTAATACAAGAAAGGACTTTGCTCGCTTTGGAAACCGCAGCTTGGCATTGCATGCTATTATTGAGCTTATGATCAACCAAAACCCCCAGATCCTTCTCCACCACGGATTCCCCCAGTTGTACTCCCCCTAGCATATATGATGCATGCATATTCTTAGCCCCCAAGTGCATAACTTTACATTTCTCAACATTAAACCTCATGTGCCACATAGTCGCCCAATTATACAGTGCATTGAGGTCGGCTTGTAATTTGGAGACATCCTGTAAGGACGTTATTCCAGTGCATAGCTTGATGTCATCTGCAAAGACAGAAATTTTACTTTTGATCGCAGACCCAATATCATTTATAAAGATATTAAAAAGGAGGGTCCCAGCACTGAACCATGGGGTACACCACTGATAACCTTAGACCATTCAGAGTAAAAATCATTAACCACTACTCTCTGAATTCTGTCTTTTAACCAGTTTTCTATCCATTTACAAACTGATATTTCCAAGCATGTAGACTTTACCTTACACATGAGCCGCGTGTGGGGAACTGTGTCGAACGCTTTTGCAAAATCCAAGTATACCATGTCCGCAGGCACCCCTCTGTCCACGGTTTTACTTACCTCTTTATAAAAAGAAATCAGGTTTGTCTGACTTTCATGAATCCATGCTGTCCGTTGCTTAAAATGTTTTTTTTTTTTCGCAGCAAGAGCTTGTCTATGTGTTTTTTTATTAACCACCTCAATACAGGGTACTTAAACCCCCTTCCTGCCCAGACCAATTTTCAGCTTTCGGTGCTCTCACACTTTGAATGACAATTACTCAGTCATGCAACACTGTACCCAAATGAAATTTGTGTCCTTTTTTTCACACAAATAGAGCTTTCTTTTGGTGGTATTTAATCACTAATGGGTTTTTTATTTTTTGTGCTATAAATAAAAAAAGACCGTAAATTTTTTGAAAAATTGCCTTTTTCTTTGTTTTTGTCATAAAATTTAGCAAACTAGTAATTTTTCTTCATAAATTTTGGCCAAAATTTATACTGCTATATATCTTTGGTAAAAATAACCCAAATTAGTGTATATTATTTGGTCTTTGTGAAAGTTATAGAGTCTACAAACTATGGTGCCAATCACTGAAAATTGAAAACATCTGATCAGGCCTTCAGTACATCAGGTGAATCTCATTTCTTGAGGTACTAACAAGTCAGAAAAGTACAAATACCCCCCAAATGACCCCTTTTTTAGAAAGTAGACATTCCAAGGTAATAAGTAGCATGGTGAGTTTTTTTAAGTTGTTATTTTTTCCTACAATTCTTTGCAAAAGGAAGATTTATTTATTTATTTTTTACAAAATTGTCATATAACTGGTTATTTCTCTCACAGAGCATATGCATACAACAAATTACACCCCAAAATACATTCTGCTACTCCTCCTGAGTATGAGGATACCACATGTGTGGGACTTTTACACAGCCTGGCCACATACAAAGGCCCAACATTGAAGTAGCACCATCAGGCGATCTACGAGTATAAATTGCACATCTCATTTCTCAACCACCTATTACACTTTTGAAGGCCCTGGAGCACCAGGACAATGGAATTGCCCACAAAATGACCCCATTTTGGAAAGCAAACACCCCAATGTATAATCTATGAGGCATAATGAGTCTTTTGAACGGTTATTTTTTTTCCAGAAGTTTTTGGAAAATGTGTAAAAAAAAATGAAAACGCATTTTTTTTTACACAAAGTTGTCCATTTATAAGATATTTCCAACACATAGCAAATACATAGCAAAAATGACACCCCAAATACATTCTGCTACTCCTCTTGAGTATGGCGATACCACATGTGTGGGACTTTTACACAGCCTGGCCACATACAAAGGCCCAACATTGAAGTAGCACCATTAGGCGATCTACGAGCATAAATTGCACATCTCATTTCTCAACCACCTATTACACTTTTGAAGGCCCTGGAGCACCAGGACAATGGAATTGCCCACATTGTCTTTTGAACGTTTTTTTTTCCAGAAGTTTTTGGAAAATGTGGAAAAAAAATGAAAACGCATTTTTTTTACACAAAGTTGTCCATTTATAAGATATTTCCAACACATAGTAAAAATGACACCCCAAAATACATTATGCTACTCCTCCCGAGTATGTGGATACCACATGTGTGAGACTTTTACACAGCTTGGCCACATACAGAGGCCCAACATCCAAGTAGCACCATCAGGCGTTCTAGGAGCATACAATACATAGATAATTTCCTGGCAACCTATCATTTTTGAAGGCCCTTCATATTTCTAACACATAGCATGTACATACCAAGAATTACAATCCAAAATAAATTCTATTGCGGAAAGGGTAAAAAAAAAAGTATTACCTGTGCTTTTAGTAGTGTCCACAGAAGAGAGCACTGGTCCAGGCAGCAGTCAGGGATGTGCTTAGCGATAGCAATAGTAATTATCCAGGCAGCAGGCAGGAATATTGTCTATAGTCAGCACAAGGATATTGTCAGCACAGCCAAAGCATTTGTCCATAGAAATTGTCCAGGAAGAGACAGCCAGCACAGCCATAATATTGGCCCTGGTACACTGTTACCTGCAGACACTCATTATTGTACCACTCTCCAGCCCTTCATAAACATACTGCCTCTTGCTACAGCTAATTTATTTGCATAGTCCAGGTAGCAGGCAGAGGTGTGGTCCGTTCATGCGGCAGGCAAAGGCATGATGGCAGTAAGTCAGCAGCAGGCTGAGGACCGCAATCGGGTAAGACCTGTGCACAGGGGTAGAGGCTTCGACCCACCCAAATCTCTATGAAGCCTCCAGACTCCAGACCCTTGTCCGGAAATTACAAAACCCGGAGAAAACAAAAAAATAGTTTTCTCCATCCGGAAAAACTATTCTGGAGCCATTAACGGTGATACCCCTGTGTACTACAGTAGCAGGGCAACAGATCAACTCAAGCGGTAGGCAAAAGCATAGTCCATAAAACAGGCCAGGGTCAGTTCACGCGCAAGCAGTCCAAGCGGTAGGCAGAAGCATAGTCACAAAACAGGCAAGGGTCAGTTCAAGTGGAAGCAGTCCAAACGGTAGGCAGAGGCATAGTCACAAAACAGGCCAGGGTCAGTTTATGTGCAAGCAGTCCAAACGGTAGGCAGAGGCATAGTCAAAAAGCAGGCCAGGGTCAGTTCACGTGGAAGGCAGTGGCATGGTATTTGGGGAAGCATGGAAAATGATCAGAACAGATGATATAAATGGGGAAAATATGGGCTAATAATTTAGGGATGTATGATAATGTTCGAAGCATTCACCAATGCAAAGGCCAGGTTGGGAGGGACACTGGGGACAATGGAAGCTGGTATCTTTTCGAAAACCTCTTCTGCTGCACACGCGACATCTTTTTTGCCATCTTCGGCCTGCTTCCGATGGTGGAATGTTGTACGTGAAGTGGCATTCATGAAGTAGGCTAACAGCATCAAAGCGAAAGGTCTTCTGGGGGGGTCTTTGTTGATAGATGAGGGACGTGACTACTACTTCTATGAATTTTAGGAAGGGGGCGGGGCTTTCTGTGTATTTTGTGTAGACTATGTAGGAATTGTAAACGGCCAAATGGATGAGATAAATTGCTACCTTCTTGTACCAGAATCGGGACCTCCTTATTGACAAATAGGGCTGAATCATTTGGTCATTGAAATCCACCCCCACCATGTAGAGATTATAGTCTTGGACACATGTCGGTTTTTCAATGGGACCTTGTCTTCGCTGAACTACAACTGTAGTGTCATCGTGAATGGTGGACATCATGTGCACGTTCCTGTTATCCTTCCACCTCAAGGCCAGCACTTCATTGCATCTCAGTGTTGCTCTTTCCCCCCTTTGCAGCTTTTTGTTTACTATGGATTGTGGGAAGCCCTTCCTATTTTTTCTTGAGGTTCCGCAGGTCAGGGTTTTTTCGATATATAGGTGTCTGAAAAGGGGCAGGCTGGTATAAAAGTTGTCAAGGTATATATGATATCCTTTTTTCAGAAGTGGGTAAGCCAGGTCCCATACGATTTTTCCAGTTGTGCCCATGTAGGCCGGGCACTCAGGGGGCTGGAGCTGAGAATCTCTTCCTTCATATATGCGGAACGCATACAGATATCCCGTGGCTCTCTCACAGAGCTTGTAAAATTTTACTCCGTATTTGGCCTTTTTGCTAGGAATATATTGTTTTATTCCTAGCCGGCCTGAAAATGGTACCAGGGACTCATCCACATATATATGCTGCTCGGGGACATAAAGTTCTGCAAATCGTTGGGAAAATAAATTTATCAGTGGGTGAATCTTGTATAACTTGGAATTTGGATAATTGTGGTGAGGGCACTGGGTGTTGTCGTTAAAATGAAAGAATCTCATAATCCTCTCATATCGGGACCTGGGCATTGTGACAGAATACATGGGCATATGGTGGATGGGGTTGGTGGACCAATAGGTATGTCCTTCATTTTTTTTTGTAAGCCCCATGTTTAGGGTGAGGCCCAAAAACAATTTGAACTCCTCCAAATTCAAATCTCTCCACTCAAACGGACGGGCATTAGATGATTGGGGGTTGCTGGCAATATACTGCTGGGCATACAAATTTGTCTGGTCCACAATGAATTGCAGCAAAGTGTCGGCCAAAAACAGGTGAAAGCAATCGGTGGTAGTTGCGCTGTGAAGGGAAAAAGGAGGGGGTGGGAGTGGAAGGGACTAAATAAAGTGCATAGAGAGGTGAGAAAAATGGCCAAAATAAATAAGCCAAGCACACATAAACCTCATAGAGACTAGATGAATGAAAAGTGCTAACATAGGTGACAGAGACTGCAAAAATATAACAAAATAAACATATATAATAATAAAAAATCAATTAACAAGTCCAAGTGGGTGTGGGCTAGTATCACACTAGCACATAAGTGCCAACTCAAATGAGCTGTAAGTGACAAATCCACAGGGGTGAGTAGCTATCAATCCCACCACCAAATAATAGAAAACTCCCAGATAAAAAACAGTTCCAATGATAGGGGGGCGATCTTCAGTGGGGACACCTCCGTGTTCGCAAGCCGCTTACCTTACTTCTGTAAGGCATACAGCTTGTGTTGCAAGCAGCTAGCAGGCATGGAAGTCCAATCCAGTCATACAGGTGATGGCGGTAGTAGATATGCAGGGCAAAATATAAAAAAGACAAAAGTAGACAATATATAGTGTGACTCCATGACGGCCAAAGTGGGAGGGGAAAAGACACAGAAGGGGGGTGCACTCACTTTTTTGAAAATGAGTGTGGGCATCAATCCACGAGCACCGAGATCGTATGCCTCAATAGGTATCTTCAATCTGTCCCCGCTCCCAGCTCATCAATGCTCGTCAGGTGTAGTAAGTATATAAGATGTTTAAGGAGAAAGCGCACATAGCGTGATCCCATATAAAAAGTCAATGTATTAAATAAAACAATATAACAAACTCACATTTAAAAAACGGCTATAGTATGAAACATCCACGAGCGCCGAGCTCGTCTCCTGCTGCTAGTCTTGGACAGCGTCCCGTGCTCTAATCCTAATGCGTATCTTCATGTCACGTGACTTCTTCCTCCTCTGAAGAAGTCACGTGACGTGACGATACGCGTGTTGGGTGTTGGCCTGCACACCCGGCTGTGCTGTGAAAGGGGGAATAATTGGTGATCCCGAGTTGGAAGGCAGCCATATTGGGTTGGCAAGACCATCTGGCATGTATGTAGCGGACCTGGCTCTTGGGGGACGTGACACTCCAGTAGTTGGGGGAGTTGAATTTCCTGTGCTGGTACTCAGGTGTGATGAGGCAGCACTGGTACTGGGCCTGGGCATTTGTGCATGGGGCCTATCGCTGGCGGCAGCACTGGTACTGGGCCTTTGTTCCTGGGGCCTATTGCTTTGGAACTGGGCCTGGGAATATAATCCTGGTTGCTGGCATCTGCCTTGTTTCCAGAGTGTCGTGCCCTTTTAGGAGGGACCCATTCTTCATCCGAATCATTACTACTCTCGATCGGTTCAAATGCCGAATTTGATTCGGAATTGGAATCTGATGAGAACTCCCCGGTACTCTCATCAGTCATGGAGAGGATCTGGAAAGCCTCCTCACTAGTATATACTCTTTTGGACATGGCTGTGTGGTGGGTAGCTGTGCGACGGGTGACAGATGGGTGGCAGATGACGGTCACTGATGGGCTGTGCGATGGGTGGTAGGTGACGTTCACTGAGAGGTGATGATGCTGTAATGGGCGATGGTCACTGATGGGTGACAGGCGATGGTCACTGATGGGTGACAGGCCACGGATGGTGGAAAAAAAAATTAACGTGATTTTAGCAAATGGCTGCAATATAACAAAGAGTGAAAAATTTAAGGGGGTCTGAATACTTTCTGTTTCCACTATATATATATATATATATATATATATATATATATATATATATATATATATATATATATATATATATATATATATATATATATATATATTAAAAAAAAAAAATATATATATATATATATATATATATATATATATATATATATATATATATATATATATATATATATATATGTATGATAGTTTTTTTTTTTTTTAAACAGAGTGAGAAAGAGATATGAGTGTGTTTAGTAATATTTTTGCAGTTAGTATATTTATTTTTTATTATTTAGGAATTTACAATAGTAAAACAAAATTTCTAATTTATTAAAAAAATAAATTGCCACAAAAAAAAAACATTTATAATGTACATAGATGAATACTAAATGTATAACTTTTTAAGTTGTAGCTGTATCACTATTTCAGCAGGCTCCTCTCTGTAGTTCTGCTTGCTTGAAACTCGCGCCGTCTGTCTCTCCTCCACCCTGTGACGTACAAGTCACAAGTTAACCATGATCCTCTTGTGGAAGAATTCAGAGGAAGCATTGCTGGATGTCGGGCTGATGTCTACAACAGGAAATGACGCAGCCCCGACAAAGAATTTTTCTGGCAGGGTCTCGGCTTGCCGGAATTATGGAGGATACGGCGCATGTGCATTAGACGTCATTACTTAGCAATATATCGAGAAGTCGGAAAGGAAGCAGGCAGAGTAAAAATGAATAATGGCAATACATTGTTATTTTTACAAAACAAAATTAGATGCAAAGTCAGAATTTTGGGTATACAACTGCTTTAGGACGTATTAAGTTGTTTGTGTTTATTTTCTACCTATATTCATCACAGTATTTGCAAATATACAGGCACTAGTTCTATATTTATGTATTTATACATTACACATGTTATAAGTTATCAATGCATGTCCTAGTTTGAGTCGCATGCCTTATGAATTTGTGGATTTGCACAGGATTTCACTATTATTTTTAATTTGATAATCATTATTATTACATACACAAGACGTTTGCACAATTATTGTGACATCGCAGCACTATTCACTTTATATTAGTATCACAAAAAATGGCCTGGTCATTAAGAGGGTAAATGATCTAAGTGCTGCAATTATTGTTTAACTGCTTGACATCCGCGCTATAGCCGAATGACGGCCACAGCGCGGACCTAAATTTCCGGGAGGCCGTCATATGACAGCCTCCCCTGTGCACGCGCTCGTCCCGTAGACGTCCAATGACGAAACGCGTATGGTGTGGCCTGATCGACGTCGTGCATCATCTCCCAACGAATACAGGATTGTTTGACGGTTTAAACTCAGATCTTTTAGGCTTGAACTGAACTTGTATAATGTGAGTACCATTCTGTTACTTTTGGAATAAAGGTTTTAAAAGTTTTTACACTATGGGCACCCCTTCTCTTTTATGTTAACATAACACGATCCGGGATTGCCAGGAACTGCTGCACAATGGCATAAACTGTGACCGCGCAATACCCCTGCAGGGGTGAAAGTATCCGGTGAGTGTTTGCACAGTAAGAGCATGAATATCAAGCACTGTCACTAATGAACACTGGAATAAGAAGATTGTATTGAGTAATATTGTTTACCAAGAGGAACAAGCTTTCAAGCATAACTATCACCTGTGCACTATAATTAATACTATTCAAAGCAACATTGTTTTCTCTGATTAACATTTGTTATTTTGAGTACAAGTCACTTTACCATTGATTGCATTTTTCCCCCTCCCCCTTTCCCTTCCATTCCCCTCTCCCCCCCCCCCTTCCTTTTTGCCTTCTACTCACCTTAGCACTTTATATCAATGCACGGTATGAATACATAGGCATATTTTGATATAACAGCATCACATGGTAGACAGTGAGTTGCATAGGATCAGCCACTGTCTGAAGCAAATTACATTTACATCAATTTCTATTTTTATGTAAAATCACTTTTGGTTGTTACCTCTTTTTTGGGATAAAGTTTTTCAAGAATTTTTATCAACCAGCATTTTTACACTTTTACTCACCTATCAGAGGTGACCTTAACCGGTTCCCGACCGCCGCACGCTGATGTACGTCGGCAGAATGGCACGGCTGGGCAAATGGACTTACAGGTACGTCCATTTGAATTCCCCGCCTGGCCATTGCGTGCGCGCCACGAGCTCCGTGAGTGGGGTCCTGCGGACTCGATCGCCGCAGGGATACCCACGATCGCCTCACGGAGAGGACGAACGGGGAGATGCTGATGTAAACAGCATCTCCCCGTTCTGCCTAGTGACAAGTGTCACTGATCACAGCTCCATGTCATCGGGAGCAGTGATCAGAGTAATGACACTGCTAGCCCATCCCCCTACAGTTAGTAATCACTCCCCTAGGACACACTTAACCCCTCCCCGCCCCCTAGTGGTTAACCCCTTCACTGCCAGTGTCATTTACACAGTAATCAGTGCATTTTTAATCGCACTGATCGCTGTATAAATGACAATGGTCCCAAAAATGTGTCAAAAATGTCTGACATGTCCGCCATAACGTCGCAGTCACAATAAAAATCGCTGATCGCCGTCATTACTAGTAAAAAAAAAAAATTAATAAAAATGCCATGAAACTATCCACTATTTAGTAAACGCTATAACTTTTGCGCAAACCAATCAATAAACGCTTATTGCGATTTCTTTTTACCAAAAATATGTAGAAGAATACGATCGGCCTAAACTGAGGAAAAAACTGGGGGATATTTATTATAGGTAAATAGAAACACCGCGCTAACCAGTGAAAATAAAAAAATAAAAAGCTGCTGCATACAGTTTGACAAAAACAACAAAATAGACATATAGAAAAATGCAGCGCATGTACAAAGGAACATAGGTCTTTATAATGGTGAAACAGTAAAGAAATCACTAGTTAACCACAGGTGCCTTGAAACACAAACGTCCATAGATGGATGTGAATGTCCAACCGCACAGGAGGTGTAAGTACTCCAAGGGGTGGTGATGGTCTGATGGTTGTCAGAAAACACCTGGCATCATACAGCGACTTCCCAACCGAGAAACTGGGTCCCAATGGGTCATTCAGAGAAAGTGAAAAAAAGCCTCTTACCAGATCCTGTGGATTCCCATGTCAGCGACAGGGAATCGCATGCGCAATTTGTCACAAATGACGTGGAATGGGAGCTCAGGAATCGTCAATCCCTTGGATTGTGGTCTGTATGGATCTCGGCCGGCAACCGGATGGGTCCTCACAACGAACCGTCCTCACACCGAACCGTCCCAGCGTGCATCAGAAGTTTCACAAACGGTCCCCCGAAAGGAGCAGTTGGAGGGACTGGATCTCATGTGGTAAATTATATTATTATTATACATCACCCTCTCTAACATTTACAATACGGTATGATTTTACTGTGGAAATTTAAAGATACAGAGCCCCAAATACCAATCCATTGGCTACATAGTGACATAATTGCAAATTGGTTCAAAACCAATTCTCCCATTGGACCAATACGTTTACAATGCAGATGTGCCATACACACCCCCGTCTATGATATCTTACAATACGGTAAAATTTTACTGTGGAAATTTAAAGATACAGAGCCCCAAATACCAATCCATTGGCTACATAGTGACATAATTGCAAATTGGGTTCAAAACCAATTCTCCCATTGGACCAATACGTTTACAATGCAGATGTGCCATACACACCCCCGTCTATGATATCTTACAATACGGTAAAATTTTACTGTGGAAATTTAAAGATACAGAGCCCCAAATATCAACATATTGGCTATATAGTGACATTTTTCCAATATTTCTAAATGGGTTCAAAAAAAATTCTCCCATTGGACCAATACGTTTACAATGCAGATGTGTCATACACACCCCCCTCTATGATATCTTACAGTTTGGTATGATTTTACTGTGGAAATTTAAAGATACAGAGCCCCAAATACCAACCCATTGACTACATAGTGACATTTTCCCAATACTTCTAAATGGGTTCAAAAAAAATTCTCCCTTTGGACCAATACGCTTACAATGCAGATGTGCCATACACACCCCCCTCTATGATATCTTACAATTTGGTATGATTTTACTGTGGAAATTTAAAGATACAGAGCCCCAAATACCAACCCATTGGCTACATAGTGACATTTTTCCAATACTTCTAAATGGGTTCAAAAAAAATTCTCCCATTGGACCAATACGTTTACAATGCAGATGTGTCATACACACCCCCCTCTATGATATCTTACAATACGGTAAAATTTTACTGTGGAAATTTAAAGATACAGAGCCCCAAATACCAACCCATTGGCTACATAGTGACATAATTGCAAATTGGTTCAAAACCAATTCTCCCATTGGACCAATACGTTTACAATGCAGATTTGTCATACACACCCCCTCTATGATATCTTACAATACGGTAAAATTTTACTGTGGAAATTTAAAGATACAGAGCCCCAAATATCAACCCATTGGCTACATAGTGACATTTTTCCAATACTTCTAAATGGGTTCAAAAAAAATTCTCCCATTGGACCAATATGTTTACAATGCAGATGTGTCATACACCCCCCCCTCTATGATATCTTACAATACGGTAAAATTTTACTGTGGAAATTTAAAGATACAGAGCCCCAAATACCAACCCATTGGCTACATAGTGACATAATTGCAAATTGGGTTCAAAACCAATTCTCCCATTGGACCAATACGTTTACAATGCAGATGTGTCATACACACCCCCCTCTATGATATCTTACAATACGGTTAAATTTTACTGTGGAAATTTAAAGATACAGAGCCCCAAATACCAACCCATTGGTTACATAGTGACATTTTTGCAATATTGCAAATTGGGTTCAAAAAAATTTCTTCCATTGGACCAATACGTTTACAATGCAGATGTGTCATACACACCCCCCTCTATGATATCTTACAATACGGTAAAATTTTACTGTGGAAATTTAAAGATACAGAGCCCCAAATACCAATCCATTGGCTACATAGTGACATAATTGCAAATTGGGTTCAAAACCAATTCTCCCATTGGACCAATACGTTTACAATGCAGATGTGCCATACACACCCCCCTCTATGATATCTTACAATACGGTAAAATTTTACTGTGGAAATTTAAAGATACAGAGCCCCAAATACCAACCCATTGGCTACATAGTGACATAATTGCAAATTGGTTCAAAACCAATTCTCCCATTGGACCAATACGTTTACAATGCAGATTTGTCATACACACCCCCCTCTATGATATCTTACAATACGGTAAAATTTTACTGTGGAAATTTAAAGATACAGAGCCCCAAATACCAACCCATTGGCTACATAGTGACATTTTTACAATACTTCTAAATGGGTTCAAAAAAAATTCTCCCATTGGACCAATACGTTTACAATGCAGATGTGTCATACACACCCCCCTCTATGATATCTTACAATACGGTATGATTTTACTGTGGAAATTTAAAGATACAGAGCCCCAAATATCAACCCATTGGTTACATAGTGACATTTTTGCAATATTTCAAATTGGGTTAAAAACCAATTCTCCCATTGGACCAATACGTTTACAATGCAGATATAAACACCCAAATATCTGTACATTGGCTAGTTACAATCAATATTTGCCCTAAATATTAGCCCATTCATCGAAATTGATTTTTTCATTATATATATATATATATATATATATATATATATATATATATATATATATATATATATATATGAGTCCAAAGGGTTGCTGCACTTAAAAACTTTCGGTTGCTTTATTTCATGTAGTCACATGGAAAAATTACAAAGCAATTACAATCTTTCCAGACGTAATCATGACATTAAATGCCTTTATAATGCAGATATGGATGGATTACGTTTCGGGCTAGTATGCTTGCGCCCTTCCTAAGATCCGTCAGAGCATATCTAACAGGTTTACTGCAATCAAACCTGTAAATACAAATTAGTGGTATACATCACATGTGGAAAAAATATGGTTGATTGATTCAATTCATAGTATATTTATCACCTGTGCAGATACGTGTTTTTTACACCATAGACACAAGATCTAACAATTAGCGGCCGATATCCTTATCTCATCATTCTTATTCTCCAAATGTGTTATATGAACCTATGAAAAATACATACATAGATAGAATGAGCATACCCATATACAGACCTCCCTATTTTGAAACACATTTCTATGTTTTTTTCATTTTATTATCACTTATAAATCAATACTGTTAAATAAACAAATAAAGATCCCAATCAACATTTAAACCATATGGAGCAATAGTATTTAGAAAATGTATCCAATAAACTTCTCTTTTTCTCAGGGTTATTTCACGGTTACCCCCCCTCCTATTTTTCTCTATTCCCTCTAGGACCATATACTTTAATTGTGATGCATTATGTCCATATTCCACAAAATGTCTGGCTAATGGTAGTCGTGTTAGTTTGTCACGTATTGAATATTTGTGTCTTGCTATCCTGTCTTTTACTTTTTGTGTAGTTTCTCCAACATACACTAAACCGCATGGGCACTTAATGGCATATATGACATATGATGATTGGCAAGTGTAATACCCACGTATAGGGATATTGAAGCCCCTATGTGGATGTGCAAAAACTTTTCCTTTTATCATGGAGTTGCATTGTATGCATGACAAACATGGATACGATCCAAGGTTTTTTTGTTCTAAAAAAGTTGGTTTAATAAATGTGGATGTGGGTTGGTCCGATTTTATTAATTAGTCGGTCCCGTATTGTTCTACCTTTCCTATATGAGGACATGGTGGGGATTCCAGAATTCCTGTATCATCAGATAACTAGTTCTTAAAAGGTTCCAATGTTTTTAATTATCTTAGAGATGTTTTTAGAAAAAGGGTGGTATTGCATAATAAATGGAATTCTCTTTGTTTCTCTATGGGTTGTTACATTATGGTCAGTATTGAGAGATTCCGTATCAACTAAGGTTCGGGGGTATCTTCTATTGATGAGTTTATTTTTCATTTCTTTGAGTCTCTGGTCACCGCACAGGGGATCACTCACGATCCGCTGTACCCTCAGCATTTGACTTTTTGGAATAGACGAGAAAACAAAGTGTAAATAAAGTGTAATAACTGGTTACGATCTGTGGGTTTCACATACAGATCAGTACTAATCTGTGTGTTACTCAACTTCATTGTAGTGTCTAGAAAAGAAATCCTGTCTTTACCAATTTCAATATTAAATTTCAGGCCAGGTATTAAATAGTTAATATATTTATCGAACAGAAATAGGCTCTCCAGGTTGTCATCCCATATAGCGAAAATATCGTCCACAAATCATTACCAACAATGGCAATGTTGGAGAAATAGTTAATTCACATAAATAAAAGAGGTTTCTATCATATTCATAAATGCATTCGCATATGGGGGTGCAACATTTGAGCCCATCGCTGCCCCATTTAGTTGCAAAAAATGAGTATCCTTGAAGAGAAAATAGTTTTCCTCAAGGACAACAGTTCAAGAAGGAACAAGATCGTTGACATGCCTCTATTCCCAAACTATGAGGGATGATAGTAAATAGACTGGAGACGTCCCATGATATCAGGACGGATTCTGGTGACAACTTAATATCCTGAATTTTAGTCAAGAAATCTGTAGTGTCTTTGATATACGATTTGATATTTAACAGTAATGGTGTTAGACATTTGTCCAAATATTGTGCTAAACGGGTTGTCACAGATTCCATACCCGATACAATGGGACGTCCCGGGTTTTTTTTTTGGGTCTTTATGGATTTTTGGTAACATATATAATACTGGTGTAACCGGATATTCACACACCAAAAATTCCATAGTTTCGTCATCAATAATTTTATCCTTAACCGCATTCATAAGGATTTTTTTGATTCTTTTTTGTACTCTAAATACTGGACTATCAAGTTTTCTATATGTAAGGGTGTCACCAAGATGTTTCATCACTTCATTTTCATACATGGGGGTGTCCATTACCACAATAGCTCCCCCCTTGTCAGCCGGTTTGATGGTGATATCGCGCCGGGCTGACAAGGAGTTTAATGCTGTAATCTCATCTTTATTCAAATTATGGGGTATATGATCTCTTTTATTCCTATCACACAAGAATTTCTTTGTCATTTTCCACTTTGTCTATATACACCTCCACTGCAGCACATGATGTAGGGGGTACTTTAGTGCTTTTCAAATTTAAACCCATATTTTTAATTGATAATGTAAGTGATTCCTTATATGTGGTAATCGACCCACCTGAGAAATGTGCTGTAAATCTTAATTGTCTGTAAAATCTATACAAATCCTGCTTAAGTACAAAATCATCCATTCTTTCTTTAGGGCAAAAGCCCAAACCCTTATTTAATACACTAAGTTCGGCTTCAGACAAAATAATGGAAGAAATGTTATGTACCAGGTTTTCTTCTAGTGTCTCTGTCGGTTCTGCCGTCTGGTAGTTACACCTCCCGTTGCGTCTTTTCTTGATTCTCCGGCCGCCCCTCCTGGTCCGGGTTCGGTCATGTTTGCTGGTAAAAAAGGAGTAGTGGATGCTTTGTTTGATGATCCAGTAGATGTGATAGATAAGTTGGAGCTAGCGAATTGTTTGCGCTGTATTTTCCTATGTCCTTTTGGGTGATGGTATATGGGATCCATCCAGTTATAGACACAATCACTTTTGTAGTCTTACCGGTCCCGCTCAAGTTTTGTACGTTTGCGAAGCTGGACATTAGTATGAAATTTCTCCAATTTATCTTTGTTAGTTTTTTTAAATTCCATTAGTTCCTCTTGATTTGAACATTGTTGTAGTTGTTCTTCTAATTGGACAATCTCCTGCTGTACAAGAGTTCTTTCTTGTTGCAAAAATTGTACAGTTAATGTCATGATATCAAATGAACATTTATTTAGAATTTGTGCAAACTTGGTTTTGAAGTCCATATTTTGTGAAAATAAAGTTGGAATTAAACGAACTCTTAATCCTCTGGGGATCATTTGCATCTTATAGTATTCCGCTAGTGTTACCTCGTGTAAATCCATTGTAATAGCTCTCTGTGTAAGCTTCTCCATTTTCTTGATTAGTTGTATTGGGGATGACTGGGTCAGGAAATCTCTGGATCCCATAGTGTCTGTGAAGATCCTTGAGGCCTCAGTTTCAGAGAAAGAGTATAAGCCACTCGTTGCCATCCTTGTGATGATTCCACACAAAATAGCTGGTGCTCCTTCTCAAGGGAAGAATATATTCAAATCGTAGAGGAGAGCCGCACCCAGCTTACGATTCACTGCCAGGAATCAGGTCTTCCCACCGACCTTATATATAGAAAAAGAGTCCAAAGGGTTGCTGCACTTAAAAACAGGAATTCTGGAATCCCCCCCATGTCCTCATATAGGAAAGGTAGAACAATACGGGACCGACTAATAAAATCGGACCAACCCACATCCATATTTATTAAAACACCTTTTTTAGGACAAAAAAACCTTGGATCGTATCCATGTTTGTCATGCATACAATGCAACTCCATGATAAAAGGAAAAGTTTTTGCACATCCACATAGGGGCTTCAATATCCCTATACGTGGGTATTACACTTGCCAATCATCATATGTCATATATGCCATTAAGTGCCCATGCGGTTTAGTGTATGTTGGAGAAACTACACAAAAAGTAAAAGACAGGATAGCAAGACACAAATATTCAATACGTGACAAACTAACACGACTACCATTAGCCAGACATTTTGTGGAATATGGACATAATGCATCACAATTAAAGTATATGGTCCTAGAGGGAATAGAGAAAAATAGGAGGGGGGGTAACCGTGAAATAACCCTGAGAAAAAGAGAAGTTTATTGGATACACTTTCTAAATACTATTGCTCCATATGGTTTAAATGTTGATTTGGATCTTTATTTGTTTATTTAACAGTATTGATTAATAAGTGATAATAAAAATGAAAAAAACATAGAAATGTGTTTCGAAATAGGGAGGTCTGTATATGGGTATGCTCATTCTATCTATGTATGTATTTTTCATAGGTTCATATAACACATTTGGAGAATAAGAATGATGAGATAAGGATATCGGCCGCCAGGGCCGATCCTAGGGTCACCGGCGCCTGGGTGCATAAATATTTCTGGCGCCCCCACATGGGCGTGGTCATCTTACCAGCTCCACCCCTTTACAAATGATTCTATGGCAACGACTCAAATACAGAGCTGCTCCCCTAAGAAGTCTTTGTTACCCTGAAATCCTCCCATGATCTCTTAACAATAAAGAAAATACAGGAAAAGAAAACACTAATGAGACCTGGAGGGGAGTCTCTCTGATCCACACAGAGAGGGCTTCTGTTAGAAAGAGTCCCCAGACATAATACAGGATACGGTCAAAGACTGCAGACATGATACAAGAGCTGGACAGAGACTGTAGACATGGTACAGAAGTTGGTCAGAGACTGCAGACATAGTACAGGAGATGATCAGAGACTGCAGACATAGTACAGGAGATGATCAGAGACTGCAGACATGGTACAGGAGATGATCAGAGACTGCAGACATAATACAGGAGATGATCAGAGACTGCAGACATGATACAAGAGATGGTCAGAAACTGCAAACATAATACAGGAGATGGTCGGAGACTACAGACAAGATAGAATAGATGGTCAGAGACTGCAGACATGATACAAGAGACAGTCAGACACTGCAGACATGGTACAGAAGCTGGTCAGAGATTGCAGACATGATACAAGAGATGGTCAGAGACTGCAGACATAGTACAGGAGATGATCAGAGACTGCAAACATGATACAAGAGACAGTCAGAGACTGTAGACATGATACAAGAGACAGTCAGAGACTGCAGACATGGTACAGGAGATGGTCAGAGACTGCAGACATGGTACAGGAGTTGGTCAGAGACTGCAGACATGATACAGGAGATGATCAGAGACTGCAGACATGGTACAGGAGATGATCAGAGACTGCAGACATGGTACAGGAGATGATCAGAGACTGTAGACATAGTACAGGAGATGATCAGAGACTGCAGACATGATACAAGAGACAGTCAGAGACTGCAGACATAGTACAGGAGATGGTCAGAGACTGCAGACATGGTACAGGAGTTGGTCAGAGACTGAAGACATGGTACAGGAGATGATCAGAGACTGCAGACATGGTACAGGAGATGATCAGAGACTGCAGACATAGTATAGGAGATGATCAGAGACTGCAGACATGGTACAGGAGATGATCAGAGACTGTAGACATAGTACAGGAGATGATCAGAGACTGCAGACATGGTACAGGAGATGATCAGAGACTGTAGACATGGTACAGGAGATGATCAGAGACTGCAGACATGATACAAGAGAAGGTCAGAGACTGCAGATATAATACAGGAGATGGTCAGAGACTGCAGTTCCTATGGACATTAGTAGATAATGGCCGATTGGCCCTCTCACCTGACCCAGCGATGGTTCCTCTGATCAGGAGTAAGCTCACTCTGAATTGCCCGTGGTGACTCCGCTGGGTAGCACCCAGATCTGTATTCTGGCAACGACTCCATTCCTTTCTCCGCCAGGGATGGCACCAGGCTGTGTGGCTTTCCCTCTGGTGGCGCAGGGCAGCGGGGTTTCCTCTCTGATGGTGTTCCCTGAGCACTGCCCTCTCCCTCTGCAGTCCTGGGTGCACTTCCCTGAAAGCTTTCCCAGGCTCCTGTATCTCTCTCTCTCCCATTCAGCTGAGCCTGCTGTGTGGACTGCAGTTTCCGTGTTACAGTGGGGCTGCCAGTCCTCGGGACTACATGTCCCACAATCCTCTTCTCCTTTTTCTATTCTATTTTTCCCTGGCTGATATGAAGGCGGGGGAAGAAACATAGTGGGAGGCTGTGCTGGCCAGCGCCGCTCACTAGTATAGCAGTGCACGTGCGGAGGAGAGGGAGAGGGAGGGGAAGGGGTGAAAGAAGAGCCTGCAGCTGCAGTGACGTCACTAGGGTTGGTCTCACCAGGTGCAGTATAACATGGTGTCACCCTCCTTCCACCAACTTTAGTCGCCCCTCAGTATAGACCTCCCTCCACTAAGTATAGACCCCCACTAAGTATAAACCCCTCTCTCAGTACAGACCCCCTTTCATCAGTATAGACCCCCCCAGGACAAACCACCCCCCCTCCATTAGTAGACCCCCACCAGGACAACCCCCCCTCCATTAGTACAGATCCCCCCCAGGACAAAGCCCCCCTTCATTAGTACAGACCCCCCCAGGACAACCCCCCTCCATTAGTACAGACCCCCAGGACAACCCCCCCCCCTCTATTAGTACAGACCCCCAGGACAAACCCCCTCCATTAGTACAGACCCCCTAGGAGAACCCCCCTCCACTAGTACAGACCCCCACAGGACAAATCCCCCCTTCATTAGTACAGACCCCCCAGGACAAACCCTCCTCCATTAGTACAGACCCCCCCAGGACAAACCCCCCCTCCATTAGTACAGACCCACCAGGACAAACCCCCTCCATTACTACAGACCCCCCAGGAGAACCCCCCCTCCACTAGTACAGACCCCCACAGGACAAATCCCCCCTTCATTAGTACAGATCCCCCACCAGGACAAACCCCCCTCCATTAGTACAGACCCCCCACCAGGACAAACCCCCCTCCATTAGTACAGACCCCCCCCAGGACCCCCCCCTCCATTAGTACAGACCCCCCGGACAAACACCCCCCCTCCGTTAGTACAGACCCCCCAGAACACCCCCCCTCCATTAGTACAGACCCCCCAGAACAACCCCCCTCCATTAGTACAGACCCCCCAGGACAAACCCCCCCCTCCATTAGTACAGACCCCTAGGACAAATCCCTCCATTAGTACAGACCCCCCAGGACAAATCCCCCCTCCATTAGTACAGATCCCCCCAAGACAACTCCCCCTCCATTAGTACAGACCCCCCAGGACAACCCCCCCATTAGTACAGACCCCCAGGACAACCCCCCATTAGTACAGACCCCCAGGACAACCCCCCCATTAGTACAGACCCCCCAGGACAACCCCCCCATTAGTACAGACCCCCAGGACAACCCCCCCATTAGTACAGACCCCCAGGACAACCCCCCCATTAGTACAGACCGCCCCCCCAGGACAACCCCCCATTAGTACAGACCGCCCCCCCAGGACAACCCCCCCATTAGTACAGACCGCCCCAGGGACAAACCTCCCTCTATCAGTACAGACAGACACATTAACACCCGGGCAGCAGCTAGAGAGGACAGTGTGCAGCCGCGCCGCCCGGGTGAAGAACAGATCGACACAGGCTGCAGGCAGCAGCTTAGGCGGGAGTGAGAGACAGCGGAGGAGAGAGAGAACCTATGTCAGGCTGCAGGCACGGGCCGCCCCCCCTCCCCCCAGTGAAGTCACTGCGCGGCTGGTCTCTCTCAACACAGAGACCAGCCGCTCCGATCTCCGGCGGCTGCTCTCCTCTGACAGGAGGAGGAGGGAGGGGGGACAGGCTCTAGCAATGTAAAGCACAGCGGCGCCGGCGCGTGAGCTGCTGCGGACAGAGCTACTTCTGGACACGGAGGGGAGGAGGGAGGGGAGCACTCTGGTGCTTCAGCGCCCCCACCTCTCTGGCGCCTGGGTGCACTGCACCCCGTGCACCCGCCTGGGACCGGCCCTGTCGGCCGCTAATTGTTAGATCTTGTGTCTATGGTGTAAAAAACACGTATCTGCATAGGTGATGAATATACTATGAATTGAATCAATCAACCATATTGTTTCCACATGTGATGTATACCACTAATTTGTATTTAAAGAATTAATTGCAGTAAACCTGTTAGATATGCTCTGACAGATCTTAGGAAGGGCGCAAGCATACTAGCCCAAAACGTAATCCATCCATATCTGCATTATATAGGCATTTAATGTCATGATTACGTCTGGAAAAATTGTACTTGCTTTGTATTTTTTCCATGTGACTACATGAAATAAAGCAACCGAAAGTTTTTAAGTGCAGCAACCCTTTGGACTCTTTTTATATATATATATATATATATATATATATATATATATATATATATATAATTATGAAAACATCAATTTCGATGAATGGGCTAATATTTAGGGCATATATTGATTGTAACTAGCCAATGTACAGATATTTGGGTGTTTATATCTGCATTGTAAACGTATTGGTCCAATGGGAGAATTGGTTTTGAACCCAATTTGAAATATTGCAAAAATGTCACTATGTAGCCAATGGGTTGGTATTGGGGGCTCTGTATCTTTAAATTTCCACAGTAAAATGTAACCATATTGTAAGATATCATAGAGAGGGGTGTGTATGACACATCTGCATTGTAAACGTATTGGTCCAATGGAAGAATTTTTTTTCTAACCCCTTTAGAAGTATTGGAAAAATGTCACTATGTAGCCAATGGGTGGGTATTTGGGGCTCTGTATCTTTAAATTTCCACAGTAAAATTTTACCGTATTGTAAGATATCATATAGGGGGGTGTGTATGACACATCTGCATTGTAAACGTATTGGTCCAATGGAAGAATTTTTTTTCTAACCCATTTAGAAGTATTGGAAAAATGTCACTATGTAGCCAATGGGTGGGTATTTGGGGCTCTGTATCTTTAAATTTCCACAGTAAAATTTTACCGTATTGTAAGATATCATAGAGGGGGGTGTGTATGACACATCTACATTGTAAACGTATTGGTCCAATGGGAGAATTTTTTTTTAACCCATTTAGAAGTATTGGAAAAATGTCACTATATAGCCAATGGGTTGGTATTTGGGGCTCTGTATCTTTAAATTTCCACAGTAAAATTATACCAAATTGTACGATATCATAGAGGGGGGTGTGTATGACACATCTGCATTGTAAACGTATTGGTCCAATGGGAGAATTTTTTTTGAACCCATTTAGAAGTATTGGAAAAATGTCACTATGTAGCCAATGGGTTGATATTTGGGGCTCTGTATCTTTAAATTTCCACAGTAAAATTTAATCATATTGTAAGATATCATAGAGGGGGGTGTGTATGACACATCTGCATTGTAAACGTATTGGTCCAATGGGAGAATTTTTTTTGAACCCATTTAGAAGTATTGGAAAAATGTCACTATATAGCCAATGGGTTGGTATTTGGGGCTCTGTATCTTTAAATTTCCACAGTAAAATCATATCAAATTGTAAGATATCATAGACGGGGGTGTGTATGACACATCTGCATTGTAAACGTATTGGTCCAATGGGAGAATTTTTTTTGAACCCATTTAGAAGTATTGGAAAAATGTCACTATGTAGCCGATGGGTTGATATTTGGGGCTCTGTATCTTTAAATTTCCACAGTAAAATTTTACCATATTGTAAGATATCATAGAGGGGGGTGTGTATGACACATCTGCATTGTAAACGTATTGGTCCAATGGGAGAATTTTTTTTTAACCGATTTAGAAGTATTGGAAAAATGTCACTATGTAGCCAATGGGTTGGTATTTGGGGCTCTGTATCTTTAAACTTCCACAGTAAAATCATACCAAATTGTAAGATATCATAGAGGGGGGTGTGTATGACACATCTGCATTGTAAACGTATTGGTCCAATGGGAGAATTTTTTTTGAACCCATTTAGAAGTATTGGAAAAATGTCACTATATAGCCAAAGGGTTGGTATTTGGGGCTCTGTATCTTTAAATTTCCACAGTAAAATCATATCAAATTGTAAGATATCATAGAGGGGGGTGTGTCTGACACATCTGCATTGTAAACGTATTGGTCCAATGGGAGAATTTTTTTTGAACCCATTTAGAAGTATTGGAAAAATGTCACTATATAGCCAATGGGTTGATATTTGGGGCTCTGTATCTTTAAATTTCCACAGTAAAATTTTACCATATTGTAAGATATCATAGAGGGGGGTGTGTATGACACATCTGCATTGTAAACGTATTGGTCCAATGGGAGAATTTTTTTTGAACCCATTTAGAAGTATTGGAAAAATGTCACTATATAGCCAATGGGTTGGTATTTGGGGCTCTGTATCTTTAAATTTCCACAGTAAAATCATATCAAATTGTAAGATATCATAGACGGGGGTGTGTATGACACATCTGCATTGTAAACGTATTGGTCCAATGGGAGAATTTTTTTTGAACCCATTTAGAAGTATTGGAAAAATGTCACTATGTAGCCGATGGGTTGATATTTGGGGCTCTGTATCTTTAAATTTCCACAGTAAAATTTTACCATATTGTAAGATATCATAGAGGGGGGTGTGTATGACACATCTGCATTGTAAACGTATTGGTCCAATGGGAGAATTTTTTTTTAACCGATTTAGAAGTATTGGAAAAATGTCACTATGTAGCCAATGGGTTGGTATTTGGGGCTCTGTATCTTTAAACTTCCACAGTAAAATCATACCAAATTGTAAGATATCATAGAGGGGGGTGTGTATGACACATCTGCATTGTAAACGTATTGGTCCAATGGGAGAATTTTTTTTGAACCCATTTAGAAGTATTGGAAAAATGTCACTATATAGCCAAAGGGTTGGTATTTGGGGCTCTGTATCTTTAAATTTCCACAGTAAAATCATATCAAATTGTAAGATATCATAGAGGGGGGTGTGTCTGACACATCTGCATTGTAAACGTATTGGTCCAATGGGAGAATTTTTTTTGAACCCATTTAGAAGTATTGGAAAAATGTCACTATATAGCCAATGGGTTGATATTTGGGGCTCTGTATCTTTAAATTTCCACAGTAAAATTTTACCGTAATGTAAGATATCATAAAGGGGGGTGTGTATGACACATCTGCATTGTAAACGTATTGGTCCAATGGGAGAATTTTTTTTGAACCCATTTAGAAGTATTGGAAAAATGTCACTATATAGCCAATGGGTTGATATTTGGGGCTCTGTATCTTTAAATTTCCACAGTAAAATTTTACCGTATTGTAAGATATCATAAAGGGGGGTGTGTATGACACATCTGCATTGTGAACGTATTGGTCCAATGGGAGAATTTTTTTTGAACCCATTTAGAAGTATTGGAAAAATGTCACTATATAGCCAATGGGTTGGTATTTGGGGCTCTGTATCTTTAAATTTCCACAGTAAAATTTTACCGTATTGTAAGATATCATAGAGGGGGGGGGGGTGTATGACACATCTGCATTGTAAACGTATTGGTCCAATGGGAGAATTTTTTTTTAACCCATTTAGAAGTATTGGAAAAATGTCACTATGTAGCCGATGGGTTGATATTTGGGGCTCTGTATCTTTAAATTTCCACAGTAAAATTTTACCGTATTGTAAGATATCATAGAGGGGGGTGTGTATGACACATCTGCATTGTAAACGTATTGGTCCAATGGGAGAATTATTTTTGAACCCATTTAGAAGTATTGGAAAAATGTCACTATATAGCCAATGGGTTGGTATTTGGGGCTCTGTATCTTTAAATTTCCACAGTAAAATCATATCAAATTGTAAGATATCATAGAGGGGGGTGTGTATGACAAATCTGCATTGTAAACGTATTGGTCCAATGGGAGAATTTTTTTTGAACCCATTTAGAAGTATTGGAAGAATGTCACTATATAGCCAATGGGTTGGTATTTGGGGCTCTGTATCTTTAAATTTCCACAGTAAAATTTTACCGTATTGTAAGATATCATAGAGGGGGGTGTGTATGACAAATCTGCATTGTAAACGTATTGGTCCAATGGGAGAATTTTTTTTGAACCCATTTAGAAGTATTGGAAAAATGTCACTATATAGCCAATGGGTTGGTATTTGGGGCTCTGTATCTTTAAATTTCCACAGTAAAATCATATCAAATTGTAAGATATCATAGAGGGGGGTGTGTATGACACATCTGCATTGTAAACGTATTGGTCCAATGGGAGAATTATTTTTGAACCCATTTAGAAGTATTGGAAAAATGTCACTACATAGCCAATGGGTTGGTATTTGGGGCTCTGTATCTTTAAATTTCCACAGTAAAATCATACCGTATTGTAAGATATCATAGAGGGGGGTGTGTATGACACATCTGCATTGTAAACTTATTGGTCCAATGGGAGAATTATTTTTGAACCCATTTAGAAGTATTGGAAAAATGTCACTATGTAGCCAATGGGTTGATATTTGGGGCTCTGTATCTTTAAATTTCCACAGTAAAATTTTACCGTATTGTAAGATATCATAGAGGGGGGTGTGTATGACACATCTGCATTGTAAACGTATTGGTCCAATGGGAGAATTATTTTTGAACCCATTTAGAAGTATTGGAAAAATGTCACTATATAGCCAATGGGTTGGTATTTGGGGCTCTGTATCTTTAAATTTCCACTGTAAAATCATATCAAATTGTAAGATATCATAGAGGGGGGTGTGTATGACAAATCTGCATTGTAAACGTATTGGTCCAATGGGAGAATTTTTTTTGAACCCATTTAGAAGTATTGGAAGAATGTCACTATATAGCCAATGGGTTGGTATTTGGGGCTCTGTATCTTTAAATTTCCACAGTAAAATTTTACCGTATTGTAAGATATCATAGAGGGGGGTGTGTATGACAAATCTGCATTGTAAACGTATTGGTCCAATGGGAGAATTTTTTTTGAACCCATTTAGAAGTATTGGAAAAATGTCACTATATAGCCAATGGGTTGGTATTTGGGGCTCTGTATCTTTAAATTTCCACAGTAAAATCATATCAAATTGTAAGATATCATAGACGGGGGTGTGTATGACACATCTGCATTGTAAACGTATTGGTCCAATGGGAGAATTTTTTTTGAACCCATTTAGAAGTATTGGAAAAATGTCACTATGTAGCCGATGGGTTGATATTTGGGGCTCTGTATCTTTAAATTTCCACAGTAAAATTTTACCATATTGTAAGATATCATAGAGGGGGGTGTGTATGATACATCTGCATTGTAAACGTATTGGTCCAATGGGAGAATTTTTTTTTAACCGATTTAGAAGTATTGGAAAAATGTCACTATGTAGCCAATGGGTTGGTATTTGGGGCTCTGTATCTTTAAACTTCCACAGTAAAATCATACCAAATTGTAAGATATCATAGAGGGGGGTGTGTATGACACATCTGCATTGTAAACGTATTGGTCCAATGGGAGAATTTTTTTTGAACCCATTTAGAAGTATTGGAAAAATGTCACTATATAGCCAAAGGGTTGGTATTTGGGGCTCTGTATCTTTAAATTTCCACAGTAAAATCATATCAAATTGTAAGATATCATAGAGGGGGGTGTGTCTGACACATCTGCATTGTAAACGTATTGGTCCAATGGGAGAATTTTTTTTGAACCCATTTAGAAGTATTGGAAAAATGTCACTATATAGCCAATGGGTTGATATTTGGGGCTCTGTATCTTTAAATTTCCACAGTAAAATTTTACCGTAATGTAAGATATCATAAAGGGGGGTGTGTATGACACATCTGCATTGTAAACGTATTGGTCCAATGGGAGAATTTTTTTTGAACCCATTTAGAAGTATTGGAAAAATGTCACTATATAGCCAATGGGTTGATATTTGGGGCTCTGTATCTTTAAATTTCCACAGTAAAATTTTACCGTATTGTAAGATATCATAAAGGGGGGTGTGTATGACACATCTGCATTGTGAACGTATTGGTCCAATGGGAGAATTTTTTTTGAACCCATTTAGAAGTATTGGAAAAATGTCACTATATAGCCAATGGGTTGGTATTTGGGGCTCTGTATCTTTAAATTTCCACAGTAAAATTTTACCGTATTGTAAGATATCATAGAGGGGGGGGGGGGTGTATGACACATCTGCATTGTAAACGTATTGGTCCAATGGGAGAAATTTTTTTTAACCCATTTAGAAGTATTGGAAAAATGTCACTATGTAGCCGATGGGTTGATATTTGGGGCTCTGTATCTTTAAATTTCCACAGTAAAATTTTACCGTATTGTAAGATATCATAGAGGGGGGTGTGTATGACACATCTGCATTGTAAACGTATTGGTCCAATGGGAGAATTATTTTTGAACCCATTTAGAAGTATTGGAAAAATGTCACTATATAGCCAATGGGTTGGTATTTGGGGCTCTGTATCTTTAAATTTCCACAGTAAAATCATATCAAATTGTAAGATATCATAGAGGGGGGTGTGTATGACAAATCTGCATTGTAAACGTATTGGTCCAATGGGAGAATTTTTTTTGAACCCATTTAGAAGTATTGGAAGAATGTCACTATATAGCCAATGGGTTGGTATTTGGGGCTCTGTATCTTTAAATTTCCACAGTAAAATTTTACCGTATTGTAAGATATCATAGAGGGGGGTGTGTATGACAAATCTGCATTGTAAACGTATTGGTCCAATGGGAGAATTTTTTTTGAACCCATTTAGAAGTATTGGAAAAATGTCACTATATAGCCAATGGGTTGGTATTTGGGGCTCTGTATCTTTAAATTTCCACAGTAAAATCATATCAAATTGTAAGATATCATAGAGGGGGGTGTGTATGACACATCTGCATTGTAAACGTATTGGTCCAATGGGAGAATTATTTTTGAACCCATTTAGAAGTATTGGAAAAATGTCACTACATAGCCAATGGGTTGGTATTTGGGGCTCTGTATCTTTAAATTTCCACAGTAAAATCATACCGTATTGTAAGATATCATAGAGGGGGTGTGTATGACACATCTGCATTGTAAACTTATTGGTCCAATGGGAGAATTATTTTTGAACCCATTTAGAAGTATTGGAAAAATGTCACTATGTAGCCAATGGGTTGATATTTGGGGCTCTGTATCTTTAAATTTCCACAGTAAAATTTTACCGTATTGTAAGATATCATAGAGGGGGGTGTGTATGACACATCTGCATTGTAAACGTATTGGTCCAATGGGAGAATTATTTTTGAACCCATTTAGAAGTATTGGAAAAATGTCACTATATAGCCAATGGGTTGGTATTTGGGGCTCTGTATCTTTAAATTTCCACTGTAAAATCATATCAAATTGTAAGATATCATAGAGGGGGGTGTGTATGACAAATCTGCATTGTAAACGTATTGGTCCAATGGGAGAATTTTTTTTGAACCCATTTAGAAGTATTGGAAAAATGTCACTATATAGCCAATGGGTTGGTATTTGGGGCTCTGTATCTTTAAATTTCCACAGTAAAATTTTACCGTATTGTAAGATATCATAGAGGGGGGTGTGTATGACAAATCTGCATTGTAAACGTATTGGTCCAATGGGAGAATTTTTTTTGAACCCATTTAGAAGTATTGGAAAAATGTCACTATATAGCCAATGGGTTGGTATTTGGGGCTCTGTATCTTTAAATTTCCACAGTAAAATCATATCAAATTGTAAGATATCATAGAGGGGGGTGTGTATGACACATCTGCATTGTAAACGTATTGGTCCAATGGGAGAATTATTTTTGAACCCATTTAGAAGTATTGGAAAAATGTCACTACATAGCCAATGGGTTGGTATTTGGGGCTCTGTATCTTTAAATTTCCACAGTAAAATCATACCGTATTGTAAGATATCATAGAGGGGGGTGTGTATGACACATCTGCATTGTAAACTTATTGGTCCAATGGGAGAATTATTTTTGAACCCATTTAGAAGTATTGGAAAAATGTCACTATGTAGCCAATGGGTTGATATTTGGGGCTCTGTATCTTTAAATTTCCACAGTAAAATTTTACCGTATTGTAAGATATCATAGAGGGGGGTGTGTATGACACATCTGCATTGTAAACGTATTGGTCCAATGGGAGAATTATTTTTGAACCCATTTAGAAGTATTGGAAAAATGTCACCATATAGCCAATGGGTTGGTATTTGGGGCTCTGTATCTTTAAATTTCCACAGTAAAATCATATCAAATTGTAAGATATCATAGAGGGGGGTGTGTATGACAAATCTGCATTGTAAACGTATTGGTCCAATGGGAGAATTTTTTTTGAACCCATTTAGAAGTATTGGAAGAATGTCACTATATAGCCAATGGGTTGGTATTTGGGGCTCTGTATCTTTAAATTTCCACAGTAAAATTTTACCGTATTGTAAGATATCATAGAGGGGGGTGTGTATGACAAATCTGCATTGTAAACGTATTGGTCCAATGGGAGAATTTTTTTTGAACCCATTTAGAAGTATTGGAAAAATGTCACTATATAGCCAATGGGTTGGTATTTGGGGCTCTGTATCTTTAAATTTCCACAGTAAAATCATATCAAATTGTAAGATATCATAGAGGGGGGTGTGTATGACACATCTGCATTGTAAACGTATTGGTCCAATGGGAGAATTATTTTTGAACCCATTTAGAAGTATTGGAAAAATGTCACTACATAGCCAATGGGTTGGTATTTGGGGCTCTGTATCTTTAAATTTCCACAGTAAAATCATACCGTATTGTAAGATATCATAGAGGGGGGTGTGTATGACACATCTGCATTGTAAACTTATTGGTCCAATGGGAGAATTATTTTTGAACCCATTTAGAAGTATTGGAAAAATGTCACTATGTAGCCAATGGGTTGATATTTGGGGCTCTGTATCTTTAAATTTCCACAGTAAAATTTTACCGTATTGTAAGATATCATAGAGGGGGGTGTGTATGACACATCTGCATTGTAAACGTATTGGTCCAATGGGAGAATTATTTTTGAACCCATTTAGAAGTATTGGAAAAATGTCACTATATAGCCAATGGGTTGGTATTTGGGGCTCTGTATCTTTAAATTTCCACAGTAAAATCATATCAAATTGTAAGATATCATAGAGGGGGGTGTGTATGACACATCTGCATTGTAAACGTATTGGTCCAATGGGAGAATTATTTTTGAACCCATTTAGAAGTATTGGAAAAATGTCACTACATAGCCAATGGGTTGGTATTTGGGGCTCTGTATCTTTAAATTTCCACAGTAAAATCATACCGTATTGTAAGATATCATAGAGGGGGGTGTGTATGACACATCTGCATTGTAAACTTATTGGTCCAATGGGAGAATTATTTTTGAACCCATTTAGAAGTATTGGAAAAATGTCACTATGTAGCCAATGGGTTGATATTTGGGGCTCTGTATCTTTAAATTTCCACAGTAAAATTTTACCGTATTGTAAGATATCATAGAGGGGGGTGTGTATGACACATCTGCATTGTAAACGTATTGGTCCAATGGGAGAATTTTTTTTGAACCCATTTAGAAGTATTGGAAAAATGTCACTATATAGCCGATGGGTTGATATTTGGGGCTCTGTAGCTTTAAATTTCCACAGTAAAATCTTACCGTATTGTAAATGTTAGAGAGAGTGATGTAACATATAATATAATGATTATACAGAGCTGTCACACATCCATTATGTTATATTTAGTTTTTGTGTGTTTAAAATCCAACCAAAAAATACTCGTCTGATAGCAAGACCACTGATTTGCAACTGTCTGATGGCTTGACTTCAGTTCCTCATGGCACCCTGTATGACTAATGTTAGATCACCCTGTGACTGACATTACGTACACCTATATGGCACCCTGAATTGCGGCCAATACCCTCTGACCCTGCATCCCCATATCACCCTGTATTGCTGCCACTGACACTATAGCTCAATTTTATCTATTTTGTTGGTATATCGAGAAGCTAAAAATTGAATTCTCCCAGGCTCTCAGTGAACGCGCTTTATGCTCCATCCCCGTTCTACGCCGTTCGATGACATCACTTCCAGAGCCTCCCAGCCGCTTCCTCTCCCAGCCTTTTCTAGTTGCTGGTATCTTGGTGTTACTTTAGACGTGACAGAATTTCGTCCAGACGAGGTAAGTTTCTACCGAATGTACTATGGATGGGGCATTGGGAATCCGTACAGTTTGACGACTGGTGTAAAGATATTTTGAAAAACAACAGCCTGTCAGCACAGACTACGTAATACGAAAGTAGGACAACAATTTAAACCATATCATTTGAATTATAGTTATGGGCAAATGTATAAAGCAGTGGTGTGACTTGTACTGCGGCCATACTGCTACTTAAAACAATTGCATAGTTATTAATGTCCCTATTGACTGTTGTCAGGTATACTCATGCAGTGAGCTCCCTCCATACTGCTTGGAATCAATGCTGATGTAGCCAGTAGAGGAAGCAATACATTAAAATATTTCAAGCGTCTTTCTGTTCGTGTGACTGTTTCCCTGAAGCTGGGCCGGAGCAAGGATTTTTGTCTACACAAGTGAATGTGCATTTTGCCGCAACCCCCCCCCCCCAAACTGGGTCTATTCACTCTCCACATCCCCTCACTGTCTACAGCCGCACTGATACCTCCTTCACATTGCGCCGTAATGTGATGGGACGCAGCGTGCAGGACGTCCCACAGCATTGAAAGTATGGGCTGTACTGAACTGCCACTAAACGACAGTGTGTAATGGGTGCACGGTTTATGCATTCCCCGCTTTGTGAGGCAAACTAAAACCCCTTTCACACTGAGGCAGTTTTCAGGCGTTTTAGCGCTAGAAATAGCGACTGTAAAGCGCTGGAAAACTGCCTCCCATGCCACCCGAATGTGAAAGCCCGAGTGCTTTCACACTGGGGCGGTGCGCTAGCAGGTCGTTAGAAAAAGTCCTGCAGCCAGCATCTTTGGGGCGATACAGCACTCCCAAAACGCCCTGCTCATCGAAATGAATGAAAAGCGCTTCGGAAGTGCCGCAATACAGGCGCTTTTAACCCCTTTGGCCGCTAGCAGGAGTTAAAAGCGCCTCGGTAGCGGCCGAAAAGCACAGCTTAAACAGCTCTAAAGCGCCACTAATACGAGCAGCGCTTTAGCGCTGAACGCTCAGCGGCCCCAGTGTGAAAGTAGCCTTAAACTTCCATGCTGAGCCCGGTAGAAGAGAGGATGAAGCGTTAGAAAAAGGAAGCAGTGCTGGGACAAAGTAACCTGGAGCTCAGGGAGAAGATGCCAAGCTGCGCCCCCACGCCATTCTGGAGGGGTAAAATGTGGGTAGAATGGAGGTGGAATAAGGAGGAGAGGTTTGTGTTCAGAGGTGCTGCCATCTCTAAGGTAAAGTAGTTGGCAGAGAGGCACTGTGACCAAAGAGAGGTGGGTGGGAGATGCTCTAAATGGTGAAGAGAAAGTGAGATGGTGCTAGCACTTAAAAAGTGTTTGTAAACCCTTTACAACCACTTTAAACTACAGACAAGCCTATAATTAGACTTACCTGTAGCTGCACTGGATATCGGATATACCTGTATTTGCATGTGCCGACGTCATTGGCACATGAGCACTTAAGCCAACTGAAGCAACGGCACATTCAGTTGTACTGTGCTGTGCCCGGTGGCTCCCGCGCGCATGCCATCACAGCGCTGGAGCCGCTATACCCGGAAGTAACCCGGAAGTAACCCCCTGGGGAGATGACGGCCGGAGCGGTGAACGAGGACCGCTGCGGGGGCTTCGATCTCAGGTATGCTATGCATACTAACTCATTATGCCTTTGTCTCAATGTTTCAATAGGGTTTACAACCACTTTATCCACATGCTAACCGGGTCATAGCCGAAAGACGGCTGCAGCGCGGTCGGCCTATTCTGGGGGGGGGGCGTCCATGGACGTCCTCCCAGAATCTTGCTTCCGTGCGCACCTGTACCTGGCACATGACGGATCAGGGTAAATGAGCGCTGACGGCGGCCGTTTACCACGTGATCCATCATCCGTCAAATGACGGACCCGTCACTTATAAACAAACCTGCGTCACGTCCGGTTCCTCTCTCCCCTCTATTGTACCAATAGGTGCGAGGGGAGAGATCAAGTGCTGCAGCGCTGTGGGCTGGATGTGTAGTGCCCACAGCGCTGCTCTGTGCCCATTCCAGCCATCCACACTCATACATACTCAGAAGTACTCATCCATCCCATCCATACTCATCCATGCTCAGAAATACTTATCCATCCATGCTGAGCAATACTCATCCATCCATCCATACTCAGCCATCCATGCTCAGCAATACTCATCCATCCATCCTCAGCCATCCATACTCAGCAATATTCATCCATGCTCAGCAATACTCATCCATCCATCTATATTCAGCAATACTCATCCATCCATACTCAGCAATACTCATGCATTCATACTCGGCAATACTTATCCATCCATCCATACTTAGCCATATCCAGCCATCCCATCCATTCTCAGCCATAGCCAGCCATCCCATCCATACTCAGCCATCCACATTCATGGCTCAACCATGCTTAGCCATCCCCATCCACGGCTTATCCATGCCACATCAGTTCACATCCATGCCACTACAGTGCCTCAAAGTGTAATAGGTAGTCAAATTAGATTTGACAGTCATGCCCCTAGAACACCTGACGTTGCTTCCTGCATGTTAGGCCTCTCTATGTGGCCAGGCTGTGTAAAAGTCTCACACATGGTATTGCCTTACTCAGGAGGAGAAGGATAATCTATTTTGGGGTGTAATTTTTGGTATGTACATGCTATGTGTTAGAAATATTGTATAAATGGACAACTTTGTGTAAAAAAAAAAAAAAAATGCATTTTAATTTTCTTTACACATTTTCCAAAAACTTGTAGAAGAAAAGTGACAAGTTCAGAAGACTTGATATGCCTCATAGTTTATACGTTGGGTTGTTTTCTTTCCAACATGGGGTCATTTTGTTGGGCATTTCCATTGTCCTGGTGCTTCAGGACCTTCAAAAGTGTAAGAGGTAGTCAAGAAATTAGATGTGTAATTTATGCTCCTAGAACGCCTGAAGGTGCTCCCTGCATGTTGGGCCTCTGTATGTGGCCACGCTGTGTAAAAGTCTCACACATGTGGTATCGCCATACTCAGGAGGAGTAGTAAAATGTATTTTGGGGTGTAACTTGTGGTATGCATATGCTGTGTGTGAGAAATACCTGATAATATTACACTTTTGTGAAAAAAGAAAAAAAAATCTTGATTTTGCAAAGAATTGTGGGAAAAAAAATACTCACCGTGCCTCTTTACAAATACCTTGGAATGTCTACTTTCCAAAAAAGGGGTCATTTGGGGGGTATTTGTACTGTCCTGGCTTGTTAGGGTCTCAGGAAATGAGCTAGGCCGTCAGTACTTAAGATGTGATCAATTTTCAGTGATTGGCATCATTGCTTGTGGACTCTATAACTTTCACACAGACCAAATAATATATACTGATTTGGATTATTTTTACCAAAGATATGTAGCAGTATAAAATTTGGCCCAATAAGATATATATTCTTAATTTGCAAAATTTTATAACAGAAACAAAGAAACAAAGAAAAATGTATTTAATTTTACGGTAAGTTATTTTCTGTCTTTTTTCATTTATAAGATATTTTATCGGTGGTAAATAAATGCCACCAAAATAAAGCTCTATTTGTGTGAAAAAAAGGACAAACATTTCATATGGGTACAGTGTTGCATGACTGAGCAATTGTCATTCAAAGTGTGAGAGCGCTGTAAGCTGAAAATTGGTCTGTTTAGGAAGGGGGTTTAAGTGCCCAGTTGTCAAGTGGTTAAGGCCCATTCACACAAGTGAAGACACGGTATGGTTCATTTGATGCATGTCTGCTGGTGTGTGTTGTAGAGGGGCAGTGCAATATGTTTACGTTTTTCCTGTTTTTGATTTCTTCAGCATTATTGAAAGACAATTCCTTAACCACTTGACCACTGGGCACTTAAACCCCCTTCCTAACCAGACCAATTTTCAGCTTTCGGTGCTCTCCCACTTTGAATGACAATTACTCAGTCATGCAACACTGTACCCATATGAAATTTTTGTCCTTTTTTCACACAAATAGAGCTTTCTTTTGGTGGTATTTAATCACCGCTGGGTTTTTAATTTTTTGCGCTAAAAATTAAAAAAAAAACACTGAAAATTCGATAAAAAAAATTAAATAATTTATTTCAGAGTATTGGCAGAGTATTGGACAGTGTTGCAGCGTATTGGCAGAGCGTTGCAGATTATTGGCACTGAGCAGCGCTGTGGGCACTAAACATCCAACCTACAGCGCTCCCCCTCTCCGCCTCTCCCCTCGCACTGTACTGATTGGTACTGAGAGGGGAGGGAGGAACTGGCGTCATGATGTGATGCCGGTTTGTTTACAAGTGATCTATCAGCGGCTATTTACCATGATCCGGCGGTCACGGATGTTCCCAGGTGCACGCACCAGGGGGCGCGCGCACCAGGGGGCGCGCGGAAGCAACATTTCTGAAAGGACGTCCCACGGACGTCCACCCAGAATAAGCCGACCACGCTGTAGCAGTCTTTCGGCTATGGCCCGGTCGCCAAGTGGTTAAAGTAATTGTAAAGGGTTTTTTTTTTTTTAAATGACAAACATGTCATACTTACCTCCTCTGTGCAAGGGTTTTGCACAGAGCGGCCCCGATCCTCTTCTGGGGTCCCTCAGTGGCACTCCTGGCTCCTCCTCTTCTCGAGTGCCCCCCCAGAGAGCTGCTTTCCATGGGGCACTCATGCGGGCGTGCTCCCAAGCCTTGCTGCTGCATCCATTGATACAGACAGCAAGACTCGGCCCCACCCCCCGGCTCCTGTGTCACTGGATTGGATTGACAGCAGTGAGAGCCAATGGCTCCTGCTGCTATCAATCTATCCAATGAGGACCTGAGACAGCGGCTGGAGCTGCTGTGCTCGTCCCCGTCGCTACACAATCAGGTTCAGGTAAGTAAAAGGGGGGCTCTGGGGGGCTGCTGCAGCACAGAAGGTTTTTCACGTTAATGCATTACAAATTCATTACGGTGAAAAACCTAGAGAGTTTTACAACCCCTTTAAACTATATGTGCTATGGTGATGTGTGTTGGGCTGTGATAAAAATTTAGACATGCTGCATTTTTACAAGACACACACCAGCACTCATGTATAATGTGAATAGGGAACATAGAGAACAATTGTTTTCCCCCCTCACCTTCCAGAACAGCTACTTGAGAGATGATCGGCTCCGCCCTCCACAGGAAACACAAATCAGATAGAATTTAAAAGGCCCCTCCCTTTCCTCTGACCCTCAGTTGTTTAGTGTTTCCAGCCCCTCCAGGAGCATCGAAACGTTTTTTTTTTCCTATGGTCTGGTAACTGTGGTTGGTGGACCCCCCTTCTCTGGTTTCATCCAGTACTAGTTGTGGCCAAGTCCTGGATGATGGTCTGTACCAGAAGGGTTCCCTATTTCTAAGGGTTACTTGCCTTAGTAAATGCTGGCAACTCCCTTCTTTTCCCCAGCGCTGCTGTGTGGAACTGTGTCCTCCCAAATGCTTCATTCCCGGTGTACCAAGATGGCGTCAGGAGGACTTCCGGTGATGCAGCAAGATGGCGCCGGAACCAGAAGTCACATGACGCATTTCCGGACGCCGAGTTCTCATAAGGAGCATGGTGTGGAGACACTGAGGACATGCTGCAGTGGAATGGCCTGCTAAAAACGCCATTCTAGGCGCAGTTTTTGCGGTACAGCAGCAGTCTTCTCGGCGACCGTTCTCCGCTTGCTTCATGGAGCTTGAGGACAGGTCTGAGGATGGAACATCCGCTCGTATTGAACCAGCGGCAGCACCCGGGTCCCATACTGCCCCCAAGGTAAGCCCTGGTCTGTGGATAGCTGCAGCAAGGGACTTCTTTTGTATGGATCCTTTTTTCATAGCCCTTGTTTCTGCTCTCTTCTAGGCCAAACCGGTGAAGAAGAAATGTGGGAACTGTAGAGCCAGGCTCTCTGATAGTTATAAAAAGCTATTTTGTGAGGATTGTATCCCACCCAGAGCTAGTTCAGAGTCTTCCTCCTTTAAGGAGTTGACTTCTATGAAGGAGGTAGTGGATTTTTTTCGGTCACTGAATGACAGGGTTGCTAGTATAGGCCCTTCCTCCTCTAGACCCATAGCTCAAGATCCTTCAACCTCTGCCAGGTCCCTTCCCTTATTAGTACCTGAGACTATTAGTTCACGCAATACCTCTGATCTGGAGGAAGGTGAGAATTCAGTCTCTTCATCTGATGAAAAATCTGCATCAGAGGAGGATACAGGTAGCTCATCCAAGTATCTTTTTACAGTTGAGGATGAGGATGTTGATGAACTATTAAAAGCAATTTATACCTCAGAGCAGATTGAGATACCACAGCATGCTCAATCTGTGCAGGATAAAATGTATAGGGGCCTTTAGGGACGTAAATCTAGAACCTTTCCGGTACATCAGTCTCTTAGAGACATGATTCTATCTGAATGGAAAGAACCTGAAAAAAGGTTGTTCCAATCCAGAGGACACAAAAGAAGATTTCCTTTTCAGCCTGACTTTGAGGAGGTTTTCTTTAAGTGTCCTAGATTAGATGCCCCTATGTCGCAGGTGTCCAAAAGAACAGATCTTTCTTTTGAGGATTCTGGGGTCCTTAAGGATCAAATGGATAGGAAGGCCGACTCATTGCTGCATAAGGCCTGGGATGCTTCAGCTTTTTCTTTAGGCCCAGCGGTTGCATCTACCTGTGTGGCCAGAAATTTAGATGTATGGGTAGAGCGTCTAGATGATCTTCTGGCATCTGACACCCCCAAGGAAGAGATTAGAGAATCTCTCCCACTCATTGCCAAATCAGTCGCCTTCCTAGCTGATGCAGCAGCAGATTCAGTGACATCCGCAGCTAGGGCTTCTGCTCTCATTAATTCAGCTAGGCGAGCTATCTGGCTTAAATCTTGGGAAGGTGACCTTACCTCCAAGAATAAGCTCTGTGGCATTCCTTTCGAAGGCAAACTGTTGTTTGGTTCTTCCTTAGAAGAAGTCTTATCTCGTTCCTCTGAGAAAGGTAAACGATTCCTTTCTTCCCAAAGGAATAAGCTCCAGAATAAGAGGCCTTTTCGTGGCTTCCAAAACAAGGCTAATTTTAAAGCCAACAGGCTAAAAAGAAATGGTCCTTTAACAAAGACAAACTCAAAGGGGGAACTCCCTTTGCTCCTTCAGCCCCTTCCAAGAATACCCAGTGACGCCAGGTTAGGGGTAGGGGGAAGATTGTGCCATTTCATCAAGGAATGGGCAGAAATTTCCACCAATTCCTTCATCCTTCAAACTCTGGTAAAGGGTTACAGATTGGAGTTAAAAAATCTCCCCACCAGAGGTTTCTTCTTACCCACCTGCCGAGAGACCAAGAGAGACGGCAAGCCATGTTGAATTTGATCTCTGTGTGGGAAACAGAGGGAGTTATTTCTCCTGTCCCAGAAGATCAGAAGTTCCGGGGATTTTATTCTCACGTCTTTCTGGTCAAGAAAGCTTCCGGCGGCTTTCGTATGGTCATAAATTTAAGCGTCCTGAACCAATACATAGTTTACAGACGTTTCCACATGGAGAACATTTATTCAGTAAGAAATCTGTTGTTACCAGAGGTCTTCATGGTGACCCTGGACCTTCAAGACGCTTATCTTCATGTACCAATCTGCCAGAGCCACGAAGGTTCCTGAGGTTTGCAGTGCTCGTGGGAAACGAGCCGTCTCATTGGCAGTTCAATGCCCTTCCTTTTGGTCTCTCGGCAGCACCAAGGATTTTCACAAAAATCATGGCCGAAGTCATGGCCTTTTTTCGGATTCAAGGTGTATCAATCGTCCCATATCTCGAAGATTTTTTTATTTTTTTTTTTCTCAGGGAAAGGAGTCCCTTATTCAAGACCTACAGTTGGTTTTGCGGACCTTTCGAAAATTAGGGTGGAAGGTCAACCAACAGAAATCTTGCCTAGTACCCTCACAGAGATTACTTTGCCTGGGTTATCTAATAGACTCTGTTGCCCTAAAGATTTTTCTCCCCGAAGAGAAAATTGTGAAAATTCTTCTCTCTGTGCAGACCTTCAAACTGCTCCCTCAGACCTCCCTTTGGCGAATCATGCAATTGCTGGGACTTATGACAGCAGCCATTCCAGGGGTGCCTTGGGCTCAATTACACTCCAGACCTTTTCAGGCTTTTCTTTTGCTCCATTGGGATTGCAGGAAAAATTCTCTGGATCAGCTGGTAAAACTACCAGAAGGGAATTTTCTAGATCTCGCCTGGTGGGAGCAGCGAGAACATCTGCAGAGGGGGAAGGATTGGGCACAACATAGCTCGGTCAAAATTACCACAGACGCCAGTCTGTGGGGTTGGGGTGCTCACTCACAGGATTGGCAGGCTCAAGGAGCCTGGTTGCCAGAGGAAGCCAGTCGCTCCTCGAATTTCAGAGAACTTCTGGCTGTGAGGAAAGCACTTATGTCTCTGGGAGAGAGGGTCTATTCAAAGGACCTTTTAATATTTTCAGACAATGCCACAACAGTGGCGTACTTGAACAAGCAAGGGGGCACTCGTTCGGAATCACTTCTGTCATTAACGCAGCAGATTCTGTCCTGGGCACAGATCTATGTCTCTTCAGTAAGGGCAGTTCACATCAAGGGGTCAGAAAATGTGCTGGCGGACTTTCTGAGCAGGGTGAGCATCAGTTCCAGCGGTTGGGAACTACATCAAGGCACGTTCCAGGAAGTGGTGCTAAGATGGGGTCTCCCCAAAGTGGATCTTTTTGCCTCCAGTCTCAACAAGAAACTACCGAAACTACTTCAGCCTGGCCTATGCCTTCCCTCCTTTTCCCCTTTTGCCCCTAGTGGTTCGGAAGATTATTCAGGACAGAGCAGAAGTCGTTCTGATTGCCCCCTGGTGGCCCAGGGGGAGTTGGTTCTCCTCTCTAAAGGCCCTATCTGTGTATCCTCCCTGGCCCCTTCCAGTTCGGAAGGATCTACTCCATCAGGGACCAGTATTGCATCCAAACCCTCAGACCTTCCATTTGACGGCCTGGAGGCTGAGCGGCGCATCCTACAGTTAAGTGGATGTTCAGAGAGGGTTATTCATACTGTCCTGGACAGCCGTAAACTGGTCACAAGAAGAATCTATGGGAAAGTTTGGAAAACTTTTATTTCCTGGCAAAGGAAATTTGGTTTAGATTCTTTTTCCACTCCCTGCATTTTAGATTTTCTGCAGGAGGGAGTGGAAAAGGGGCTCTCTGTCAACACCCTTAGGGTTCAGGTTGCTGCCCTATCTTTATTTTCAGAGAGAAGACTAGCGGTAGATCCCTTAGTAAGGAGGTTCCTTTTAGCCAGAGCTAGGCATACTCCCAGGATCCTCAAACATGTTCCTCCCTGGGATCTGTCGTTGGTATTAAATGCACTAACAAGGGCTCCTTTTGAGCCTTTGCATGAGGCTTCCCTGAAAATGATTTCTTTGAAGTTGTCCGTCCTTTTGGCTATTACGTCAGGACGAAGGATTTCTGATCTAGAGTCCCTTTCCTGTAAAGATCCCTTTCTGAGAATTTTAGAGGACAGGGTGGTGATTAAACCCGATCCACTCTATCTACCCAAAGTTTCTTCCAACTTTCATAGGTCCCAGGAGGTAGTCCTCCCTAGTTTCTGCACCTCTCCTAAAAATGCAGAAAAGGAAAGGTTTGGTCTTTTAGACGTAAAGAGATGTCTTCTACTTTATCTAGAAAAGACCAGTGGGTTTAGGAGTTCCTCCCAACTGTTAGTTTTGTTCAGTGGCTCCAAGAAGGGGTCCAAAGCATCTAAAAGTTCTATTGCTAGGTGGATTAGGGGAGCTATCTGTGAGGCATATAAAGCCTCAGGTCGCACCCCTCCTTCTAGAATTAGGGCCCATTCAACGAGATCCATGGCCACATCATGGGCAGAAAGAGCGGGAGCTTCATGGGAAGATATCTCTAAAGCTGCCGTCTGGTCCTCCTCTCATGCATTTGTCAAGCATTATAGAGTTCAGATGCTTTCCAGCCAGGACCTTTCCTTTGGTAGGAAAGTGCTTCAGGCTGTCGTCCCTCCCTAAGGTATAATATCTTGCTTATCCTCTCAAGTAGCTGCCCTGGAAGGTGAGGGGGGAAAACCCCCGTTAGACATACCGGTTACGGTATTTCCAGGAACCTTCCAGGACAGCGTCTATATTCCCGCCCTATTCTATTTTTTCACTAGTCAACTATGTTTTCCTGGTGGTGGTGTGTTTTATGTTTTCTATTTTTTTCCTCTGCCGAGTGCACCTTTGGTGGAGGTTACTTGATCTTCTAAACAACTGAGGGTCAGAGGAAAGGGAGGGGCCTTTTAAATTCTATCTGATTTGTGTTTCCTGTAGAGGGCGGAGCCGATCATCTCTCAAGTAGCTGTCCTGGAAATACCGTTACCGGTAAGTGTAACGGGTGTTTTCTCTGTGTTTTTGTGTTGATCAATGCAGATAAATACAGCACAATACATCTGTTGTGAATGAGCCCTCAAAGTGAAAAGGATAAAATTCACCTAAATATCCTTAAAGTGTTACTAAACCCAGTAATATGGAAATAGTTCATCCCCCCCCCCCCCAGTGCCCACAGCTTATAAATCTTCTTTTTACTTAAAATGCTGCCACTATATACCTTTTTAGCTGATCTGTATACCATGGTCACATGATAAACTGTAGGGTGTGCCCGAGCGCTGAGTGTTCAGGTAGGAGGAGATTTCCATTATAGCCTGTGTCCTCATGCTGTTATGGAAGGCATCATCCATCAATCAAGATGTGACATCCCGCCCACTGTTCTTTTTTTAGTTACTGGGCATGGAGGAGGAGGGGGGAGGGACTGAGCTGTCATTTAGGATCTGTATACACACCCAAGTGTGTGATGTCAATATCATGTGACCTGAAAAGCTGAGTTCAAACAGAAAAGATTCTCTCCAGCAACAGAGACCAAACTGAGCATGTGCAGCAGTACTACCCTCACTGTGTCTCATGTGGCCTTGCCAAGAGAGACCCTACAGAAGCAGGAGGATCTGTCCATACAGGATTAAAGAGCCTTTCTTTTTCATACATCATGGGACACATGAGTCAGGCTAATATTAATTAACTGCTGGGTTATAATCCATCATTAGGTGAATGAACACTGGTAGACCAAAGGTCTTCAGACAGGAAGTGATCCCCTATATAACCCCTCCCATACAGGAAGTACTTTAGTTTTTTTACCAGTGCCTGCAAGGTGGATGGCACGGTTTGTTTGAGCTCTCTGAGCTCCAGGTCTCTAGTCCCACAAACGGTTCCAAAAATGAATCAAGGGTTTAACCGATCGGATCCATTTGACATAGGCTTTTATGCTTAGATAAATGGTACCCGAGCCTCGCAAAGAAGACTCAAGATACTGCGAGGTTCTGCCTGTAACGTGGTCTCCGGGCGCTGGACCCTGTGGAGTGGAAATCCTGGACACTACAGTGCTAAGGCATTTCCTGCAGGGTGCTGTACAGGTCCAAGGGAGTGGAGCATAAACATGAAAGGGTACCCAGTCCTTGAGGGTCCAAGTGACAGGAACCCGCCGTGAAGATTGGACCTTAGGTTCTAAGTGGCCCTGCGCCTGGACGGACGGGTAAGTAAAACCCCTTTATTTTATTATTGTGGGGTGTCCCAGTGATTGTTACAAATCAGTCAAGCTGGCTAAAGGCTGGACACCTGTGTGTGGTGACCATACGGGGAAGTTCTGGGCTATCTGTGGGTATATGCAAAGTGTACCTTTTTTTGCTTGTCTGGCTGTTTTTTACCTGTATGATGGCACACGATGGTGCGCCATTTCGCCTTGGTTCGCCATGACGCCCGTGCATTCACAAGAGCGCCGCTGGTCTCAGCTGCTTGATTGGCGGCCATGGCGCACGCGGCTTCACCGCACATATGCCGTAGCCTTTATCTGGGTGCATGAAGATTCATGTTGTGTGCAAATACAGTCACGCCCGCTCGCCGGGACCACGCACATGCATGCGCACACACGCATAGAAGGTTCCTGCGCACACCCAGCTTATTTAAATCTAGTCGTATCCCTAGTATTTTATCCCGAAAGACCAGAGGCTCCCGGGCAATCTGAGCCGCTGCGCCTATCTGGTATTGTACTTACAGTCATTCACCTACAGTATTTAGAGACTAGGCTAGTGATGTAGCTGGGGGCTAAATTGTGGATGGCTTTGTAAGTAGTTGTTTAGTTTTTTTTTATGTAATTTGTTGAATATGCAGAAGCCAGTGGAGGGATTGACAGAGAGGGGTAGCAGACACAGAGCCATTGGTAAGGTAGATGAGTCTGGTAGCAGCATTCATAATGGATTGAAGAGGTGATAGAATATATAGAGGTAAGCCAATGAGAAAGGAGTTGCAGTAGTCGAGGCAAGAGATGACCAGCGAGTATATTAAGTGCTTTGTTTTGTCATTGGTTAGAAAGGGGTGTATTTTGGAGATTTTGCAGAGATTGAGGCGGCAAGATTTGGACTGTGATTGGACGTGGTGCTTAAAGGAGAGTTCAGAGTCTAGGACTACACCTAGAACCTTGGCATGTGGGGATGAGTTTATATTTGTGCCATCAATTTTTGACAAAGAGATCAGGGGAAGGGGCATATGGGTGAGGAAAAAGTATAAGTTTGGTTTTGGATAGATTGAGTTTGAGGAAGTGGTGTGACATCCAGACTGATATTTCTGATAGTAAATTAGTGATACGTGAGGAGACAGAGGGAGTGAGCTGAGGGGTAGAGAAATAGATTTGGGTGTCGTCAGCGTAGAGGTGGTATTGGAAGCCATGGGAGGATATCAGCTGACCCAGGGAGGAGGAGGTGTAGATTGAAAATGAGGGAAGGTCCAAGAACAGAACTTTGGGGGACCCCGACAGAGAAAGGAAGAGGAGAGAAGAAAGTAGAGTTGTAAGACACGCTAAAGGAGCGGTTGGATAAGTAGGAAGAGAACCAGCGAAGAGTACAGTCATGGAGACCAAAGGCGTGGAGTTTTTTTTTGAGGAGGGGGTGGTCAACTGTATCAAAGGCAGCAGAGAGGTCCAGGAGTAGGAGTAAAATATAGGTGTCTTGCGAGCCACAGATGGACTAATGCCTCTAAGGAGTAAACTATTTAAGCTGCAAGCACTGAACCACGTTTCATTGCGTGTAGATAAATAAAAAAATAGTAAATGTGCCCGCGCTAGTATAGTGTCACATATAAATATATAATATATAAAAAATATTTTCACATATAAAACACATGTAATGTGATAAATAAAACCATACAGGTAAAATATAATGCAAATTACTAAAAATGATAAACCACCAAGTGCATATAAAGGTGCAATCGTGGTAGTAACTAATAAAAGTGCAACGTGCTAAAATAAAAATATCAAAACACTTTCCAGTGACAAATGAGTGTATATCCCAATTAATAAATACAAATCACAAAAAACGTGAATAAATAGTGTCCATAAAATGAATAAACATCATGCTTCTTCTGATGGGTGTATATATCACAACACGTGAAAACTGTGCTCTCCCGTGACACCCCACATGTGCTTGCTCTCACCTTCAGTCCTGTGACACAGTAATTAAACGGTGTCAAAATAAGCATTGGGGTCACTCCTAGGCTCACTCAGGATACAATGATGCAAAGACACTCCTCCCAGGTGAAACTGCTAGGCTCACTCAGGTTACAATGGTGCAAAAAAACTCCTCTCAGGTAAAACCAAGATCCAAAATCATAGAAAAAACAAACAGAGGGACTCCATAGTGCAATATAGCCAGGGCATTTATTAAAGAATAAGCCCTCCAAGAGGGTACTCACATTGGATGGGTGCTAGAGTGCACCAGACTGTACAGGTAAAATAATAAGCAGCTGATCGTATGGCGTGCGGTATGGCATGTGCAATCCTCCTCCTCTGCTGACAGCTCCGTCCTACCCCTCCCCGACGCGTATTCGGCACAGGGGTTTCGTGCCTTCCTTCCCCCAGAGGGGACTGAAGGTGAGCGCAAGCACATGTGGGGTGTCACGGGAGAGCACAGTTTTCACGTGTTGTGATATATACACCCATCAGAAGAAGCATGATGTTTATTCATTTTATGGACACTATTTATTCACGTTTTTTGTGATTTGTATTTATTAATTGGGATATACACTCATTTGTCACTGGAAAGTGTTTTGATATTTTTATTTTAGCACGTTGCACTTTTATTAGTTACTACCACGATTGCACCTTTATATGCACTTGGTGGTTTATCATTTTTAGTTATTTGCATTATATTTTACCTGTATGGTTTTATTTATCACATTACATGTGTTTTATATGTGAAAATATTTTTTATATATTATATATTTATATGTGACACTATACTAGCGCGGGCACATTTACTATTTTTCAGGAGTAGGAGTACACAATAGTGTCGATTGGTTTTGGCCGTTAGTAGATCGTTTGTTAGTTTTAGGAGAGCAGTTTCTGTGGATTGTTGAGGATGAAATCCAGACTGAAGGGGATCAAGAAGGCTATTATCAGCGAGGTGGACGCTCAGTCGGTTGTAGACCAGACGTTCAAGGAGTTTGGATAAAAAGGGGAGTGCCTCGGCTCCGGGGACACGTGGCTGTCGCGTGCGCCTGCTAGATTGTCTTAAAGAAGCGACGTATACCTACGGCGATTTGCGCAGCGGTGGCAACCTGCCGTAGTATAACTGCGGTGGCTGGTCGCCTAGCGGTTAAGAAGATATGCAGTGTGAAAGCTGTGGGGAAGGAAGCCGAGTGTGTGAGTACACTCACCCGAGCTGGCGCCCTCCCTCCTGCATTGTTTCCATGCCTCACTCAGCCATACCTTGTCCCAATTACCGAATGGAAACAAAAATGGGGTGGGACTTCACATGTACCTGGCAGGGTCTAATAAAAATACACATACAGTGGGGAAGGAAAGTATTCAGACCCCCTTAAATTTTTCACTTTGTTATATTGCAGCCATTTGCTAAAATCATTTAAGTTTTTTCCTCATTAATGTACACACAGCACCCCATATTGACAGAAAAACACAGAATTGTTGACATTTTTGCAGATTTAAAAAAAAAAGAGAAACTGAAATATCACATGGTCCTAAGTATTCAGACCCTTTGCTCAGTATTTAGTAGAAGCACCCTTTTGATCTAATACAGCCATGAGTCTTTTTGGGAAAGGTGCAACAAGTTTTTCACACCTGGATTTGGAGATCCTCTGCCATTCCTCCTTGCATATCCTCTCTAGTTCCACAGCATGATGCTGCCACCACCATGCTTCACTGTTGGGACTGTATTGGACAGGTGATGAGCAGTGCCTGGTTTTCTCCACACATACCGCTTAGAATTAAGGCCAAAAAGTTCTATCTTGGTCTCAACAGACCAGAGAAACTTATTTCTCACCATCTTGGAGTCCTTCAGGTGTTTTTTTTAGCAAACTCCATGCGGGCTTTCATGTGTCTTGCACTGAGGAGAGGCTTCCGTCGGGTCACTCTGCCATAAAGCCCCGACTGGTGGAGGGCTGCAGTGATGGTTGACTTTCTACAACTTTCTCCCATCTCCCGACTGCATCTCTGGAGCTCAGCCACAGTGATCTTTGGGTTCTTCTTTACCTCTCTCACCAAGGCTCTTCTCCCCCGATAGCTCAGTTTGGCCGGACGGCCTGCTCTAGGAAGGGTTCTGGTCGTCCCAAACGTCTTCCATTTAAGGATTATGGAGGCCACTGTGCTCTTAGGAACCTTAAGTGCAGCAGAAATTTTTTTGTAAAAAAAACTGACAGCGTGAGGAGAAAAAAAAGCTGATCACTGGCTTCTGTGCAAGGGACATTGGTCCCAAAGAGGAAGTGGCGAAGCCACCTCATCTGTGCCAACCAGTACCACCTGCCAGTGCCCACCAGTGCCATCAATTGGTGCCACCTATCAATGCCCACCAGTGGTGCCAATCATTGCCACCTAGCAGTGCTGCCTATCAGTGTCAGCTACCAGTACCGATCAGTGCCCATCACTGCCACCCATCAGTGCCCTTAAGTGCCACCCGCCAGTGCCACCTCTCAGTGCCCACCAGTGCCGTTTATCGGTGCCCAGCAGTGCAGCCTCATCAGCGTACATCAATGAAGGAGAAAAATTTACCTGTTTGCAAAATTTATTAACAAAATATAAAACAATTTTGTATTTAAAAAAAAAAAAAAATTCGGTCTTTTTAAAAAAAATTTTTAACAAAAAATAAAAAACCAAAAGGTGATCAAATACCAACAAAAGAATGCTCTATTTGTGGGGAAAAAATTTGGGTACAGTGTTGTATGACCACGCAATTGTCGTTCAAAGTGCTGAGTTACAGCACTAAACGCTGAAAATTGGTCTGGGCAGGTGGGGGGTTTAACGGTCCAGTAAGCCAGTGGTTAAAAATGTTGAATACAACTGGTTAAAACCACAGTTACTGTAAGTCTATCGAGGATGTGCTGGTCCTGGTTGAAGAATCGAGAAAACTGGCCAGACATTCACGATCTATCACAATCTATCACTAACCTATCTAGCCCTGTAAAGAAGAAATCACTATACATACCTTTTTTGAAGCCGATCCGATCTGGTCTCCAGTAGCGGAAGCTCTGCAGAGGACATGTGAAATGAATGGGGAGCGATGTCGCCCATAGACTTATTATAGGGCTTCGGTTTTCGGCTATGTCCTCTGCACCCGCCTCCACAGCGAAGCCGCAGCTGACAGCTCAGCGTGGGATCGGGTCAGAACGGCTTCAAAACAGGTATGCATACTGATTTCTTCGTTATAGGGCTAGATAGGTTAGTGTTAGACTGTGGATGTCTGTAGATGCGGGTATTTTAGTGTTAGGATGGACTTCTACTTAAAGTGCAATAAATAAGTGATCTCAAAAGTTAATGAAAGCTCATAAGTAATAAGACAACCAAGTGTAGTGCTTAGAGAAAAAACCTGCTCTATTTGTGCACCTAGCAGCAGTTTATAGTGATTATGTGCCTCCAGGCTTCACCACCATTCATCCAAGCCTTCTACTGGAAACCTAGACCTTTGTAACAGAAGGCCTAACAGCGCTTTTGGGGAGAAATCCCTCTAGTAATTGATGGATCACTGCTCAACTGCGGTTGTAGCCAATCAGCTAAGACAATCAGTAATATCACCACTCTTTACTCCTTATATCGCTATCCCACATTAAACACAATTCCAAAATAAGTCACTCCAAGGAACCATATGTAAAAGGAAGGGGATTACTCAAGGTGCAGTAATTTAGAAGTAGGTTTATTTATTAAAACTAGACATATCGTCAGAAACCATGAATCAGACAGAGACAGCAGTACAGTTAAGGCCTCATGCACACGAGACGCCGGTGCAAACTCTGCTGAACACATGTTTTTAAAAGATGAAACCGGCGTTTAGAAACGCTCGTTTTGCCGCGTTTGCATGCCGCGTTTAGCCGCGTTTTACCGCGTTTGCGTCTAGAAGCGTCTGCAGAGCAGAGAATGACATTTTCCGACCTGACTTTGGGGTCCCATATCTCGGGGCCACTTGGGGCTAGGAACCCCAAATTTGGATATGTTATAGTGTTAGTCCAACTGTGTTAGCACACCAAATGACTAAAAAAAAAAAAAAAATGTACAAAAAGTTAGTCACTAAATGATATATTGCTCACACAGGCCATGGGCATATGTGGAATTGCACCCCAAAATACATTCAGCTGCTTCTCCTGAGTATGGGGATACCACATGTGTGGAACTTTTTGGGAGCTTAGCCGCGTACGGGGCCCCGAGTACCAATCACCGCCTTCAGGATTTCTAAGGGCGTAAATTTTTGATTTCACTCTTCACTGCCTATCACAGTTTTGGAGGCCATGGAATGCCCGGGTGGCACAACTCCCCCCCCCCCCCCCCAAATGACCCCATTTTGGAAAGTAGACACCCCAAGCTATTTGCTGAGAGGCATGCTGAGTCCATGGAATATTTTATATTTTGACACAAGTTGCGGGAAAGTGACAGTTTTTTTTCTTCTTTGCACAAAGTTGTCACTAAATGATATATTGCTCACACAGGCTATGGGCATATGTGGAATTGCACCCCAAAATACATTTAGCTGCTTCTCCTGAGTATGGGGATACCACATGTGTGGGAATTTTTGGGAGCCTAGCCGCGTACGGGGCCCCGAAAACCAATTACGGCCTTCAGGATTTCTAAGGGCATAAATTTTTGATTTCACTCTTCACTGCCTATCACAGTTTCGGAGGCCATGGAATGCCCGGGTGGCACAAACCCCCCCAAATGACCAAATGGGGGGGTGATTAGGGGGTGATCGGGGGGGGATGGGGGGGTGTAATGTGTGCCTGGCATGTTCTACTGTGTGTGTAGTGTTTGTTTGGAAAATACCGATCCGAGGAGAGATGACATCACTTCCTCTGCTGCTGTTTACTATACAGCAGCAGAGGAAGAATCTCATTGGCTGGGAGCGATCGCGAGGGGGGGCACGAATTAGTGGCCTCCCCCTCACCTCTGATCGCTCCCGGACAGTGGCCGACCGCCTCGGGCACCAGGGGGTGTCCGATCGGACCCCCCCGCCCACTGTAGGCAGATCGTGTACCAGGTACGTGATTTTTGCCTGCCCATGCCATTCTGACGCAGTATATCTGCGTGAGGCGGTCGGCAAGTGGTTAAACGCAACTGCCTAAAAACGCCAAAAAACGAGACTGTGTACATGGACACATAAGATAACATTGTATGGGTTCAGGGGCAGTTGAAAAAAGTGTCCAACTGCCTCTGAGCGTCTCGTGTGCATGAGGCCTAAATCTAACTTGTTTAATAATTATAAAAAAAGGTAAACAGAGTAAACGTAGTCAAAACATAGCCAGGTTCAGGAACCGGAACGGATAGTCAGACACGCCAAAACGTCAGGGAGCCAGAGATGAGCATAGTAGAACAGCAAGCAGGATCTGGAGCCAGAAGGAATGTCAGCCAAGCAAGTCTTTAACAGGAACACAGGAGAGCGTCTCTAGAAATGTGACCAAGGCAAAGGAAGAGATCATCTGGGCTGGATGACTTAAGTAGGCTGGACTGACGAGCAGGATATCATCAACAGGTGAGTCACTGTGGAAAGATGGGAGCTGGCAATTAGCCGACGCTGAGCGGCCAGCTCAGAGAAGGAAGGGCTGAACCCAGCTCTGACACATATATGCTTACATCTCAAAGAAAAAACAAGACTTTTCTTATAGCCCAAGGGGCACTGGATGTGGCGTATAACTCTACCCTATGCGTTTTGTCCAAACTGACGTTGTCACTGGGGCACTGGAGGTCCAAGAGTGTGGTTGTGGCCCAGCCACATTTCATGGCTGTACATGAGCAGAGGAGATCAATGGCTGCCAAATGAACAAGGGATACGATAAGTATTTCTATCTGCTTTATCCTCTTAGACTAAAGGAGCAGTAAACCATTAGTATGCTAGCTGTGGGGCATCCAGTTGTTATTTTTCTTAGCTGACCAGAGCAGCTTTGAGTATGATGAAGTGAAAAAGTTTATTTTAAAGTGTTCACCTTTTACAAAAAAAAATGAAACGTGAACTAGCACTGTATACCCTCCCCTCCCCCACTGTCCCCACTGTACTTGCTTCTGGAGATGCTGAGCTGTTAGTGCCCACGCAGCTGGTCCAGTGGGCCAGGGATTTTAATTTCCTGCTCTTCTCTCTTCTGTGTTCAGCGCTTCCAGAACAGCCTTCACTTTGCAGGCACTGACCAATCAGAATCGCTTAGGTCTGTCCTGGAAAGTGCTGCACAGAAGAAAGGGAAACAGCAAGGATCTCAAATCCCTGGACTGCTGGAACAGCTGCATTTGGGCACTGACAGCACAGCATTTCCAGAGGTAAGTACAGTGGAGACCAATTGAGTGGGGGGATGTACAGTGTTCACCTTCATTTTTTTTTTTCTATAAAGGTGAATTAACACTTTAAAGTGGTTTTAAACCTCAGACATGAAATCTGAACAAAGCACATATTTCTATACTGTTTACTGCCTCTCTTCAGAGCACAAAGTGTCATTTCTCTCTGCTGTCTAGTTGCTCGGTTATTTGCATTAGTCACTTCTGACATGTTTTCCTGACTTCAAGAGCTACATTTTAATCCATGACATTATATCTGTTTAAAAGCTATTATTGCAATATTGTGGTCATGCCTTATCTAACAAATGCTGTAACTGAAGGTTGAATACCAGTTAACTAGCTAAGCTAATAGCTTGCTTGCCTGGGGGGTCGGGGTGTTGGAAACATGTATAAACATTAGACATTTACTTGATTTTTTTTTTTTTTTTTTGCTTGTTTGTTGTAGAACACCCATTTTCAGGTGTGTGCGAATAAAATGGAGGATGTACTTTCTAGTGAAGTCTTCGGTAGACGAATCATTTGCGATGGGGAGTATGGAACAGTGTGTTATGTTGGAACCATTCCACCCACTTCAGGTAGGCATTGTTTTCTATTGTCAAAACAACACTAGAGAAGAAATTAGTCTAAGGCCCCTTTCACACATGCAGATCCATTTTCACGGACTCCGCTTGCTCAGCAGGGATCGCTCCGCTGATCCCCGCTGAGCCGGTGGATGACAGGTTTGTCTCTGCTCACTGTGCAGAGACGGACCTGTCAGATATCCACTCTCCTCTGTGGGAAGATCGGATGAAAACAGACCGCATGCCCGTTTTCTTCCGATCCGATCTGCCAGACAGATGGAAAATAGGACCACCATCCGTCTGGATTTAGTGGAGCGGATCGGATGTCAGCAGACATGTCACCGCTGGCATCTGTCGCTCCATAGAACTGCATGGAGCGTCTATTCAGGTCAACTTGAAAAAACTGACAGGCGGACCTGAACGGTCCGCATGTGTGAAAAAGCCTATGGGCTTGTTTACACATGCGTCAGTACCTTATGTTTATGCTGCATTTATTCAGCATTTTAAAGCCTCATAACTGCCCTTCAACGCCAAATATGAATATTAAAATGGCACCACACAGTGCTGTTCACACAGGAGCAGTTGCATTGTGTTGGCCACATTTATACACCTAAAATGACCTAGTTGCACTTGCAATTTCATTGTTAACGGCATACCAAACACAGAAGATAACGCACATTTTGCCACATGAAAAAATAGGAGACAAATGTGGTAAAAAAATGTACAATTCGCACCATTCCAAAATTCCCCATGAACAACTTTGCCTCGTGTAACACAGCCCATTGGAGTCAACAGGCTGCCCTATTTGTGCCATTGGAAAAACTAGCCAAAAAATGTGCTCCCACTACTCTAGGTGTGAGTGGGGCCTGAAAGTGAAATTGGTGCGTTTACGCAAGAACAATGTGTGTTTCCAAATGCATAGCAAAGCACACAAAAAAATGTATGCTTTGCCATGCATTTTTAGAAATGCTGCAAATATGCATCTGGCGTGTGTTGTCATTACATGTTAAAGACCCCCTAAGTGTGGCAAACACATCAAAAGCTGCAGTAACGCACCATGCTCCACTTAAAAAAAAAGTTTTGGAGCTTCTCTGGGGCGATTTGTTTACATGTAGGGCAGCCGATTGAAGTGAATGGGCTGCCCTATGCGTGACAAGTGGTAATGCTCCAAAACAAACGCATGCGAGAATATGAATTTTCGCAACGTGGAGATGTGAATGAGGCCTGTCTCCGTCCACTCCCTCCTATGTACTTGCATAAAGATGACCATACATTTCCTTTAGGTTTACCAGAACTATGGAGTAGGAGGAAACGCCTGAACAATCTATTCAATTTGTATCATACATAGCTGATGGGAGACCTAAAGCAGATTGTACAGGAAGTGGGTGGAAGGTAGTATTGTAATTAGGAAGGTGTGGTCCAGAGTGGTGAACACCCTTTTCTGTAATGCAACAAGGCAGTGAGGGCTTCTGGGAGATGAACTGATGGAATCTGAAAATCCTTTTAAAAATACAAATAAACTGACAAGATTTCAAACCTCCTGTGGATAAGGTACGTGATAGAAAAGCACGTTGGGATAGCTGGTCCAGAAATTACATTGGAAAATGCTTCTATTTGGGCCTCTTGCACACTGCAGCTTAAACAAGCTCAGTACAGCTTTTTTTTTTTTTACTGAGCTAAAATACAGCCGATTAATTGTAGAACAAGGAATGATGGTAGGAGGGTCTCATAAGAGAACCCTCAATGTTTGGACAAAATGTGTCTGATACCTCATCCTAGGAAATAGATTGCACAAAAAAACCCTAACTACTGAACTGAAAGGACTGTAATGGTACCAATGGGATAAAGAAGTATCAAAATATTTATTGTACAAGATTAAAATGTTAAAGACATGCAAATGTACACGTGTACCACACATAACATCAAAAAAGCAAAAGGACGCTCTTCTTAGTGTTGATTCTCACCAACCCCACTGTTGTAGGAGATTAGAGACTTGCTGTAGCTTTGACACAGATTGCGTTTCACGGGACATAGCTTGCTTCTTCAGGTAAATGTATCACATTCAAACGCTAAAATAAACAATATTATAGACATCAGTTCCAGTCGCATTCTGTCAATTGGTATAATGGCTTAATAATTTGTTGCCGCATACCTCAACATATAGATGGAGTCAAAATATATATGACACCTTCTGGTCATATGGGATAGTCCATACACAGCTCTTTAACCTCTTCCCGCCGGCCGTCAAATGACGGCTGGCCAGCGCGGCTCTTGTTCTGGGTGGACGTCATATGATGGCTGTCCCGAACGACAGCTCTTGCGCACCTGTGGGGGCGCACATCGCGGCAATCGGTGGTGTGGTGTGTCAGTCTGACACACCACTACACTGATCTCGGAAAAGAGCCTCTGACGGAGCCTCTTTACCACGTGATCAGCTGTGTCCAATCATGGATGATCACGATGTAAACGATGATAGATGCGAGTAGAGGAGAGCCGATCGGCTGATCTCCTGACAGGGGGGGGTCTTTGCTGATTGTTTATCAGCGCAGCCCCCCCTCAGTTGCCCACCCAGGACCACCAGGATGCTGCCAGGCTGCTTAATTCTCAAGCTCCGTCAGCCCACAGCCTCAACTCAGCTTTACTTGGGGACAAACACTGCTATTCCACCCCTAAAACATGAGAACATCTTTCCGTGGGTTCTCAACAGCTAGATCGCGCTCACCAAGGGGACGCAGCGGCCGCGGAGCTCAGAATATCCTGGATTTGTTCCGCTCTCAGAGAGCTAACATGGCGGCGTCCTCCGCTCCCTCACAGGAACATGGCGGAATCATCTTGTCTCCCGCTGAATCTCCTCCACCTCCTATGGCGGCCAGCCGAACATCACACCAGCAGCCGAGCCTTAATGATCTCCACGCAGTGGCGGCAGATCTAAAGGACACACTATTTGCTGCCATCACGGATCTACGTCATGAGATCCAGGCAATAGCGGGAAGAGTACAGGCTGTGGAGAAGAAGACAGCGCACCAGCAGACCGCAATAACTAAGATCCACCACACAGTGGATACACATACCTTACAGCTCCGTGATCTCCAGAGGCACGTTTAAGATCTGGACAATCGTAGGAGACGACATAATCTGAGGGTAAGGGGTCTCTCTGAAAGTGTCAGCACTGACCTGATAATCCCCACAGTGACAGCCCTGTTCAATCAAATCCTTGACAAACCTCGCCAAAGGCCCATAAACATGGAGCGAATACATAGAGCCCTCAGACCGAGGGGAAGAGAGACTGACCCTCCAAGAGATATTATATGCTGCCTGACTGACTACAAAATCGAGATAGAAATCCTCAGGAAGGCCCGGAACAAGACACAGCTGGAACATGAAGGGCATATCATTCACATATACCAGGATCTCTCGGCTATTACTTTGAGATACCGCAGGGACCTGCGCCCTTTACTGGAAATTCCTAACAACAAGGGAATCCAATACCATTGGAAGTTCCCGTTTGGGCTGTCAGCTACATATCAGGGACGCTCCACACTACTCAGGATTCCTGAGGAGCTGGAAGCCTTTTGTCACACCCTTGACATACCATTTGTGGAAGTACCTAATTGGTATACAGAGGAGGAACCGATGGAAGCGCAGAACGTACACTTCAGACGGCACAGATCCCCTTCAGTTTCACGAACCATCCCAGCTTTGATGTCTCAACATCAGGTGCACAGCCCCACGGCAGCGCCTTTACATCGCGGAGCACCCCGCGACCGGTAAGTCGACTCATTGGAGGCTGCTTTGCTCAGTTCAGTAAAGTTTCCAATTCTCTCTCTGATTTAGTTCCACATTACCTGGTTGCTACCCTGATACACCTGAACGCTACGCTTGAGACAATGATATGACCGAAGGCCCCCTAAACAGCTGGCATTCGCCTATACCATGCAAGCAACGCTCTAAAGGTACTGAAATGCTTCCCGAACTACATATGTAACACTACCACGTTCCCTGTAGGATTTACAGAGCCTCTATAAGCCCTATGATTACCACAGAACTTCCCACTCCTGTTTACACACTTGACTGGCAATGCACCTGCTACCCAGCACTCCTATTGCTTCGCCATCTTTATTACCCTCACATTTGCCTGATTATACGAAGCAGTTGTCCCCCCCCCCCCCCCCCCCACCAGAAGAGACGGTTTTGGACCTCTGACGCCGCCCGGACTTACATGGGGACCACGTCACTTACAGGCGGAGATTCTTTCATAATCCCAATACCTCGCTCACTCTGTACTGAATCCCCCCCAACAGGGATCCTGCAGATACACCAGCCACCGAATAACACATCCCTTACATGTTGTATTCCAGATTAAGACCAGGTGAATAATCTGCTAAATCTGGTAGACTGAACCCGGCATTGACAGGATTCCCGTGCTTAAATCGGTGTCGTTTACTAAGAGAATAACATTTCTGTTATATGTTTACCTGTACCGTCCAAGCTAGGGCAATTGAAGACTTCGCTTTATGTGACAGGCCTACTGACATATTGCACGGCATCTTTGATGAACATCCCATATTTTATGCCTTACTGACTAACACTCTCTATCTATTTAAATTTAGAGGTCCTAGAATTGCACATACTAGCTCATGGCGCCATCTAGTGGCGATAGCGGCTCACTGACATTCATTTACGAAGAGCTAATATTAAAGCGGAGTTCCACACAAAAATGGAACTTCCGCTTTTCGGTTTTGGAACCCTCCCCCCCACCGGTGTCACATTTGGCACCTTTCAGGGGGGAGGGGGGTGCAGATACCTGTCAAAGACAGGTATTTGCACCCACTTCCGGCATAGACTCCCATGGGAGTCTATGCTTCTTCCTGTCCCGACCGCGCTGTCTGCTGGGAACACACAGCTCCCAGCAGAGAGCGGGGACCACTAGGGACGTGCAGCGCGACTCGCGCATGCGCAGTAGGGAACCGGGAAGTGAAGCCGCAACGCTTCACTTCCTGATTCACTCACCTAGGATGGCGGCGGCAGCTGGCGAGAACCGAGCGGGTTACCGGCGTCCCCTGCCGACATCGCTGGACCCCGGGACAGGTAAGTGGCAATGTATTAAAAGTCAGCAGCTGCAGTATTTGTAGCTGCTGGCTTTTAATATTTTTTTTTTTGGCAGTGTGGGTCAACCCCCGCTTTAATATTGATCAGCACTATGATTTGACGGTATGCTTAAGCAATATGTTGGCCCCTAGTGGTTTTGCATCTGTTATGTACCTTCTGAGCTACAATAAGGCCAAGTTATTGCAATGACATTCTAATTATTGACATTTACATTGCGAACTGGCCACGCAGCCATACTCGGTTACCACGTAGCATATGTTTTGCAGGTCTTTTCAGAGTAGGTTCTACTCTATCATTCTAATAGGTTTACATGACGTCACATTGACTAATTAAGATTTGTATTTTCCGTCGGAACTTGTCTCACTAAATTGCTCACAACTGGTCATACACAGCAGGCAATTTGCTCGGTTAAATGTTATCGCACATGGTCCGGCTATCCACATTAAAAGCGACAATTACAGAAAAGTTCCCTTGTCGTGACGCTCATATAATATCTCAGTTTTAAATGCCCTGAGTAACAACACCACAATCATGGGACGATATTATACACGTTGAAAATTCTGCCCCTACCCCAATAATGCAAGATACGAAATTAATGACTCATATTCCATCTCCACTCCCCACCCAATAACAACTGTGATACGCTGAGGGCAATGGTCTGATGACGCAACCCGGATTACCACTTCCTTTCACTCAAACTATCTCCCATACAGTGGTACTCTATTGAAACATAACTTCTTACATCAACGAAAAATCCAAAATCCACTGATTTATTCCGGCCTATATACCCCCATGTTTGGACAGCAGAGCGGGCTCTCAGCTGTCGCCGGAACCTCTCTCTCCAAACCCTAAGTCTTACCCAAGATACCCGAGTATCACGACACCACTAAACTTTACTTATACACACTTCCATCCCCTTTCTTTCCCTCGATTATACCCTTCAAACGGTGTTACCTATTAAAGGATGCCTCTCCAATTTAACACAGCTCTCATAACCTATACTCCTCCAAGATCTACTAGCTCCACAAAATTACATTACCAATGGCCTCAATGTCCCCTAAAGTTGGTACACTTCCACTCAAAATCATCTCTCTAAATGTAAAGGGTCTAAATATACCACAAAAAAGATCCCAGCTACTCCTAACCATGCAACGCAGCAATGCGGTTATACTATTTCTCCAAGAAACTCATTTTCGTACTGACTCTACACCAATTACAAAATCGTTACTTCCCTACAGCTTACCACTCAACGAACTTAGAGTCCAAATCCAAAGGGGTCTCCATATTAATGGCAAAACACTGTCCTTTCCAACTGACCGATACGATAAGTGATGAAAGAGGTAGATTCCTTTTCCTAAAAGGAACCTATAAGGGTAAACGACTCACTTTCATTTATGCCCCGAGCACTAAACAGGTAACGTTTTTCCGTGAGATTGTTCAGGCACTGACAGTCTTTCAAGAAGGCACCCTAGTAATGGGAGGAGACTTTAACATCCCGCTAAACCAGGGATCCTCAAACTACGGCCCTCCAGCTGTTGCAGAACTACACATCCCATGAGGCATTGTAAAACTCTGACATTCACAGACATGACTAGGCATGATGGGAATTGTAGTTCCTGAACACCTGGAGGGCCGCAGTTTGAAGACCCCTGCCCTAAACCCTCTTCTTGATACCTCCAATGGCACATCATCTTTCCCCTATTCTGCTCTACGATGTATCAAGACCCAACTACAAACACTATTACTTCATGACACATGGAGCACTTTAAACCCTAACGGCAAAGACTTTACCTTTTTTTCGGCCCCACACAACAAATACTCGAGAATCGATTATTCATTTCGCAAGCCGATCTTCCCATCCTCCAACGCACTTCTATTGACCCGATGTTTCTTTCAAATCATCACCCAATCTCTAAGACTATAGCATTTCCTGACACGTACACTCGCTCACAGTCTTGGAGACTAGGCCCCTCTCTACTTACTAATCCTTCTATCACTGCAGAAGTAGACCACCACATCAAACAATACTTTCTGGAAAACGACTCTGCTGATACTTCTCCGCTTCTTAATTGGGAAGCCCATAAATGTGTCATAAGGGGCGTACTTATCGTGGCAGCTGCTAAACGTAAAAAAGAAAGACAAAAACAGTTTAATGACCTAGCCAACCAGATACGTCAGCTAGGGCTGGGAGATTTTCCAAAAAAAAAAAAATCTGCGATTTTCTTAAAGAAAAGTTTTTTTTTTTTTTTTTTGGACACCGTGCCAGTCCTGAGGAGCTGCAGCCAGGAGTTTTTAGGCGAGGCCGCGGCTTCGGCCTAGTCCGCAGCGTCCGGCCTCACGGACTAGGCCGAAGCCGCTGCCTCACCTAAAAACTCCTGCCCGCAGCTCCTCAGGACTGGCGCGTTGAAAAAAAAAATCGATTTGCTTAAATTTTGAATCGATTTGACCTCTCAACCCTATTCAAGATTTAAATCAATTTTTACCCCAGCCCTAACGTCAGCTGGAAAAAGCACACAAACGCACACAAGCCCTAGACACTAAACACACTAATACAATCCAGAAAAGAGATGCTAGAATTAATGGGCAAACAAACTAGACGCAAATACATCCTTTCCCAAAAGAACTTTTATGACTATTCAACAAGGCCAGTAAATTACTATCTAGAGCCCTACAAGCCAAAAAAGCTACCACAACAATACACTCGCTCTCAGACACATCGGGTCGCAAAGTGAATTCCACCCCTAACATAGCTAAGCAATTTGTAAACTATTATACTAAATCATACAACCTACCCTCATCGGGCATCAAAAACGACGAGTTGGCAAGAAAACAAATGATCACTGATTTCCTAAATAAATACAGCCCTACCCCTATTTCGGAATCCTTCTCTCAAAACTTAGACAAACTAAAAAAGAAGCCAACTTGGCTCTGAAGCAAATGAAGACGGGTAAAAGTCCTGGACCTGACAGACTGACTGTAGGCTGTTATAAAACTTACGCAGACACTCTAACCCCTATTTTTATATCGACCTTTGATTCCTGTGCATCACCCATCACACCCCCACATGACCTTTTGACGGCCCACATCGCGGTTATCCCTAATCCCGGAAAAGATTCCTCACTAGTAACTATCTACAGGCCTATCTCGTTATTGAACGTAGACCTTTAAATGGTACGCCAAAATACTAGCAAGTCGGCTTCTTCCCCTGCTCCCCAACTTGGTCCACCTTGACCAAGTTGGATTCATCCCTGGCAGGGAAGCGAGGGACAACACTCTCAAAGCTATTAATATCCATCATTGGCTTACGTCCAATCAACGCCAGGGGTTTCTTCTATCCATGGATGCGGAGAAGGCATTCGATAGAGTGGCCTGGCACTACATGATAGCAACCCTAAAACACATCGGCCTCCCTCCCAGAATGCTAAATCATACTCATATTGTATTCCAATCCAACTGCTAGGGTACGAGTCAACAGCCACCTATCGTATACCTTCTCCATTTCAAACGGTACTCGCCAGGGTTTTCCCTTATCCCCTTTAATCTTCGTTCTCACGCTGTAACCACTCCTTAGATGCATCAGAGCTAATCCAGACATAAAAGGCATTAAAGTAAATCAACACACTTACAAAGTAGCAAGTTTCGCTGACGATATACTCCTTTTCCTGACTGAACCACTGACGTCTATCCCAAACCTACTTCAAGATCTCGACCATTTTTAACTCATTTCGAACCTCCAAATAAACTTTTCAAAGTCCAATGCCTTGAAAGTTACCCTACCCACTGAGTTATGTAAACAATTCCAACACAACTTCCCGTTTAAATGGAACAGTCACAAAATTTTATATCTAGGCGTCCAACTCACTGCCTCCCTATTAGACCTATATGCTGCAAATTGCTTATCTCTATTACAAAACATATTACGTGACCTAAATAAATGGTCTGTAGGACTTTTTTCATGGTTTGACAGAGCTGCAATCGTCAAGATGAACATCCTACCTAGGGTGTTATATCTACTCCAGATGGTCCCGATCAACTCTCACCTGCTTTCTTCAAAACCTATCAAAGAGCATGTACAGAGTTTATCTGGCATACATTACGACCCAGATTGAGCTTTTCAAAACTTACTATCCCTAAACTCAAGGGAGGCTTAGACCTACCCGATTTAAGAAAATATCAGCAAGCCTGTCACTTAACTAGAATCATTGACTGGAATATTCACTCCAAAATCTAAGACTGGGTCCAATTGGAAACATCCATGTCACCTTTTCTGCTAGACCAAGCCCCATGGTTGGCTTCCAAACATATCCCCCAAACATATAACTCTCACTAGTTAATCTGCCCCACACTTGCCTCCTTTCGAAAACACCTGTAATAAACATAAGATCTCATCGATCATAGGCCCAATGACCCCACTTAGACTCAACCCTGACTTTATCCCGGGATTACAAGAATCCTTCCTGAAAGACATATGGCCACACCCAAACGTAAGAGTGGGACAATTCCTCGAGGATGACCGATTCATTTCATACACCAACCTAACGGCCAAAACATCAACTGGTACTTTCCCCTTTTGGATGTATGTTCAAATTAGACACTTTTTCGCGACCCTCGCACTCAAACCAGAATGGTCAAGCCAACCCACTCCCTTCGATGACGTGTTTACAAACGGAACCCCAAAAACATCTCATATCTTACACATATGCTCTACTATTTTCCGATCAGAACCCCAAACACAATTGGGCCAACAGTAAATGGGAACGAGATCTCTCCATTGACTTCTCAGAATCTGATTGGGAACTTATCTAAAACATATCCATAAAGGAACAGTAAATATTAACGCACAAGAAAGCGCATTCAAACTTTTTTCAAAATGGTATAGAACGCCCCTCAAACTTCACCACATATACCCAACAATATCTCTGCAATGTTGGAAATGTGAAGCAGAGACTGGGACACTGCTTCACATCTGGTGGTCATGTCCCAAACTCCAACCATTTTGGAGGAAAGTCCACAGACTCATCCGCCAAATAACCACATACGAACTAGATTTCACTCCAGCACAATTTCTGCTGCACTACCCCTCGACACCGAAAACTACAATACTACCGTACTTTAGCCATGCATATGATGACTGCAGCAAAAATGTGTATCCCTACCAAATGGCGCTCTCCAGAGCCACCGTCTATAGCGGACTGGTTCCGCTGTATTCATAAAACAGCTGAAATGGAAGAACTAATTTGTCAAGCGAAAGATGCGCCATCCAAATTCAACATGATATGGTCTTGTTGGTTACATTTCACTACCACGGAAGAATACAAACGGATCCTCACTTAACATATACTCGAGAGCTGCGGCAGATCATATGGCGCACGAACAGCCGCGTTCCTTCCTCACCCCTTGACATGTTCAAGCCTCCACTCCCCCCTTTATAAGGAACACAATGCAGAATAATATCTACAATCACAAATGACACCAACAGCAACGTTTGATCAAAGACTACTCAAACCCTCACCACGATACCTACCGATACAAAACACCTCTACAGTTCTTTGAGGACTGATTACACTACCATTTTAAACATACATGTATCTCACACATATTAACTGCAAAACCTTTACCCATATGTTGTTCTTGATTCCTGCTCTTACTTGACAAAGTTTAGTTTAATAAGATATGTTTACTGTTGTATAATTCATATGACTCACAAAACTATTGTAATGTCTTACATTTTTGATCTTCATAGCGGCTGCGTCCACGACTGCTTATTTTCTGTTGTATCATTTAAGCTTTCAATAAAAACTTTTACTACAAAAAATTCTGTTTGGGTACAGTGTAGCATGACCGCGCAATTGTCATTTAAACAGCGACAGCACTGAAAGCTGAAAATTGGCTTGGGCAGGAAGGGGTGTAAGTGCCTGGTATTGAAGTAGTTAAAGTGATTGTTAAGGCTTGTAAACATGTTATACTTGCCTCCTCTGTAAAGTTGGTTTTGCACAGAGCAGCCCCAGATCCTCCTCTTATCGAGTGCCTCTTTGCTGCTCCTGGCCCCTCCCTCCTTTGAGTGCCCCCTCAGCCAGCAGCTTGCTACAGGGTGCACCCAAGCCGAGTAAGAGCTCTGTGTATCCATTCAGACACGGAGCCCAAACTCTTTCCTGGAGGAGGAGTGTCCTGGATGGCTGAGGGGATCGTGGATATCGCTGGAGAGAGAAGGGGCTCGGGCAGGTAATTGGGGGGGCTGCTACACACAGAAGGTTTTTTTATCTTAACCACTTGCCGACCGCCGCACGCCGATGTACGTTGGCAGAATGGCATGGGCATATGGGCGTACCTGTAAGCCCCTGCCTCCCAGCGGGCGGGGGGCCCGTTCGAGCCCCCCCTCCCCGGTGCCTGCGGCAGTCGGAATCGTTCCAGGAGTGATCCGTGCTGAGGGGGAGGCCACCGATTCATGGCCACCCCCTCGCAATCGCTCCTGACGAATGAGGAGCTTCCTCTGCTTCTGTAATGTAAACAGAAGCAGAGGAAGTGATGTCATCTCTCCTTGTGTCGGTCTTTTCGTCCCGCAGTTTAAAACCCAATAAAGTTTTAACCCCCTGATCGCCTGGCGGGTGCTATAAGTTAGGTTTTAGTGTCAGATAGGGTCTGCGTCGCCCCAGGCAGCGTCAGATTGGTGCCAGTACCGCTAACACCCACTCACACAGCATACACCACCCTTAGTGGTATAGTATCTGAACGGATCGATATCTGATCTGATCAGATCTATACTAGCGTCCCCAGCAGTTTAGGGTTCCCAAAAACGCAGTGTTAGCGGGATCATCCCAGATCTCCGCCCAGCCCACCCAAGTGCAGTATCGATCGATCACTGTCACTTACAAAACACTAAACACACGTAACTGCAGCGTTCGCAGAGTCAGGCCTGATCCCTGCGATCGCTAACACTTTTTTTGGTAGAGTTTGTTACATTTGCTGACAGTCTAGGAGCTTTTTTACCTGTGAATCTCACTACAGTATCAGGAAATTTAGAGCCCAAAATGGCAAATCGAAGGTACAGTAGTGAAGAGGCCTACACGTTTATGAGCATGACTGGTAGTGAAGAGGAAGTCACTCATCTGTCAGGTTCAGGCTCAGAATATGATCCTGTAGATGACAGCGGCTCCATGACAGATAGCTCTGATGACGGAGTTGTGGTCCCTGCCAAGATTAGGCGTACTAGACCCAGATCTTCTGCTGTTGAGGTGCAAGAACCGCAGGGTTCTCGTATGGAGCAGAGAAGTACTAGCGCCGCTATTCCTTCTGGTGAACTGGCAAGCACCAGCGGCCTAGTACACCCTGGTCATACATCCAGCACTGCAGTAACACGTGGTGACGTGGTGCTGAGTAAACTTTTGGCGCTATATAAATCTTGTATAATAATAATTAAGTGCAGTTCAAGCTGGCGAGGTGGCAAGCACAAGTAGTGTCCCGCTGCCACCAAGAAGAAGACAAAAGACAGGCCCGTCGTGCCCATAGTGTCATTCCTGCCGAATTTGCCAATCCTAATTGGAAGCCCACCACTTCTGCAGCACCCGTATTTCCCCCGTTCACTGGCCAACCCGGCATTCAGGTGGAAATAGTTAATTTTACGTCACTTGATTTTTATTTGCTGTTTTTCACCGAAGATCTCTATAGATCTATTGTGGACCAAAGCAATTTGTATGCTGGTCAATACATCGCCGCTAATCCTCAGTCCTCCCTTGCCAGAGATTGGAAACCAATTACGGTTTACGAATTTAAGACCTTTCTGGGCTTATCCCTCGGTTCATGCACTTCAACAACAATGAACTCTGCCGTCCTCGTGGAGACCCTGGATACGATTGGCTCTACAAAAATTCAGACCCTTGTAAACCACTTCAACCAACGTTTTGCAGACTTGTTTACTCCCCATCAAGTTGTCTGCGTTGATGAGTCCCTGATTAAGCTTTCTGGACGCTTGTCATTCAAACAGTATCTCCCCAGCAAGCGTGCCAGATATGGGGTCAAGATGTATAAGCTCTGTGACAGGACCACAGGCTATACATGTAGTTTTATGGTTTACGAGGTAAGAGATAGTCACGTAGAGCCGACAAACTGCCCTGACTACATAGGAAGCGCTGGCAAGATTGTGTGGGACTTGGTATCGCCCTTATTATGTACTTAAAAAAATGTTTAAATTATAAAAAATATAAAATTATATATACATGAACCTGGTTTTAAGTAGAAGTGACCTTCCTGCAGAATTTGCCAATCCTAATTGGGAGCCCACCACTTCTGCAGCAAAGAAAAGGGAGCTAATGCTAGAAAAATGCATACTATATTAATATAGGATAAAGACGTGTAATTATATGACTATACCAATAATGAAAAAGATAACCGTAATATATTGTATATAGAACCATTTAAGTATATAGTATAGTATATAGAAGCATTTAACACCGCCGGTTAACAAAAGGGGATGATAGGCTGTTTTTTCTGTGTCCGTCCTGTTAATTTGTATTTTTGTGCACTTATTTGCTGAGCAAAGATCGCCCATGCAGGACACGGTATACTGAGTAGTGATGGCTCATATAGGACACCGTACATCCATAGGAAAAATGGTGAATCACTATGGATTGGTATTCACCTAAATGTATCCAAGTAGTTTAACTTTGTGTTGGTCTCATCGAAGTACATAGACGCAGCACTAGAGTGTCTCGCAGACCACAACAAAATGGCCACGGACACTCTATTTTAACTGAGAGCATCACCGTCCAATCACATCATCCCCTGAGGAAGATACAAAATTCCCTTGTATCGACAGATGTAGGGGAAGGGGACAGGACAGCATACTTAGCAGATCAGCTGTTAGGAACGATCAGCATACCATCCCGTTACCGGCCGGTTTCAACCATTCATTTTTTGCTTGATGTAGAATGGCGCACTGAAGCGCCTGGATATTGTGAGTACCCTGTGTGGGACCTGTTTATTTTTGGTTCAATAAATTGCATAAACATACTACACTATGAGATCCTTTTTTCATTGATTTACTGAGGCACATTGGCGATTGATCCAGGATTCTGGACGCACTGTTGAACCCTGTAGTGGTTCCAAAGCGTGTATTGACAAAGCTTAACAGCAAGGTCACACACCTTAAGGTGAGCCTTAATTACATGGGGGGAGCACCTGAGTGAGAACACAGTGTCTGATTATCGCATCACTTTCACAGCATACTGAATCGCATCTAGTGTGGAGCACCTGTAGATTTGATCAATTTGAACTTTGCACAGTGCACGTAAGCACTTTTATCATTCCAGTATTTGGATCTATTTAAATTTACACAGACTTATTTGCTTTAAAAAATTTTTTTATCACTATATGAATGCACATTGTCACTTTAGTATTTGGCTATTAAGCACGTCATTTTATATATTTTTCATTATATATTTTGTACATTATTATTACCACAGTGTAGAGCAGGGATATACAATTAGCGGACCTCCAGCTGTTGCAGAACCACAAGTCCCATGAAGCATAGCAAGACTCTGACAGCCACAAGCATGACACCCAGAGGCAGAGGCATGATGGGACTTGTAGTTTTGCAACAGCTGGAGGTCCGCTAATTGCATATCCCTGGTGTAGAGGATATATTTTTTCCAGTTCAGAGGCTTTTTGCTTATACCTTTTTGATAGCGCAGTTTTTTTAATGCGATTTTGTTATTTTTACATGGTTTATGAGACATGTTTACCGCTTGCAGCTATTAAGCACGTGTCATTTGTTATATTTTTCATTATATATTTTATACTTTATACATTATTATTACTACGGTGTAGAGCAGGTAGAACACTGATTCCCCACTTGCTGACATCGAAGCGTACCTCAATATTGTTGCTCTGGCGGGACTCTCAGTATACAAGTTATCAGGTGAAAACAGTGGTAACACTGCGCTAACCCAGTGTAAAAAACTTAAAGCTGCTACACACAAATGTGACCAATATTCAAAATGAGCTGAAAAAATGTAGCGCTAAGACAAAACAAAACCCAAAATGTGTATATATAAATAAAATTTGGTGGCCAGTGGGTAGTGTCCACTGTGACATAGAAAAATCAAAACCAAAATGAATATAAGTGAGTAAAATTCAATGACTCATGGATATAATCCACTGTGACATGAATATGAGCAACATAAGTGGTAAAGTCCCACAGTGAAATATGTTATGGAATCCAGTATGAATGGAAAATCTTCTAATGTGTTTATGTAAATAAAATTCAGTGGCCAGTGGGTAGTGTCTACTTTGACATAAAAAGAACAAAACCAAGATAAATATAAGTGGGTAAAATTCAACGACTCATGAATATTATCCATTGTGACATTGACACTGTGAGGCTTAGTGAATACAGGAACAATATATGCCTGCATATGCCTGCAGGAGACTCATCTCCCCCCGTTATCCACTCCGTCATTTGCACAAAGACAGTTTTGTCATCAATACCATGCCACATACTCTGTGTATTCGAGGGGAGTGAGTGTCTTGATCAGAAGAGGCACACGATTTTCCCCCCTAGAAGTTAAAATTGACCCTGAGGGATCGCTACATATTCTTATTATGTTCCCCATTATGGGACTTAATGCATACTGGCAGGGTTATACATTCCTCCTCCATTCTCAGCCAATCTCCTGACGTTATTAGCAAATTATACATCCAGTTTTCCGGGAATACCAATATTGGCTATAGGGGATTTCAATAACTATATTGATCTAGTAAAAGATAAACTTAGTGCCTGTAGTGGGGACAACACACAAAGAACACAGAGACTCACACCGTTTGCCCGCCTTATTTTGGAGATGGGCCTCACAGATGTTTGGAGAATGCATAACCCTGACGCTAAGGTGTACTCATGCCAATCAGCCTCAATAGGAGGCCTGTCACGGATTGATTTAGGCCTGGGTAATGAATGCATGTTACCTATGGTAGACTCCTCGCAATATCATGTCAGACAGACCTCAGATCACTCCCCGCTCATGATAGATCTACGAATGGGAGCGGTTAGGGGCAATGGATTATAGAAAATTCACCCTTTTTGGTTATCGCTTCTGCCAGACCCTGATCCGCTCCCAGGACTTCTGACTTGCTTTTTTAGACAAAATATAGGATCGACAGATATAGACACAGTATGGGAGGCGGCTAAAGCTTATTTACGCGGGCAACTTAGAGAGATATCCCATATCAAAACAAAAAACAAAGAATGGGAAAATCTGGTGATGGCAGAAGCGCAAAAATCAGAAGCACTGTACATAAATGACCCCCCTGATAACACCAAAAGAGCGTAGTTAGCATCCCAATCCATGCTCAAACATCTATCATTGCAAATCACAGAAAACAAAAGGTTCTTTTTGCAACAATAACACTTTGAAGAATGGGAAAATACGGGTCACATGTTAGCGCTATTAGCCAAATCACAACAACCGTCCTCACATATAGTGGCAGTGGCAGATGTACAGGGTACACCCTGTTACAATACGCAAGACATTATGGACATCTTCATGAATTTTTTCCAGGATGTCTATTCATCAAAAGTCCATCCCTCCTCTGAGGATATACACTAATTTTTAGATAAATATCCCATACCCCAATTGTCGGCATCGGACACAAACCTATTAAATACCCCATTAACAGAGGAGGAGCTTCTGGAGGCAATAGCTCACACACAAAATGGGAGAGCGCCAGGGGCAGATGGCCTACCGTCAGAAGTTTATAAGCGCTACACCGCACAACTAATACCAATACTATTACAGGTTTATAACAGATTATTTGAAACTGGAAAACTTCCTCCCTCCATGAATGAAGCAATTATAATAGTACTCTTGAAACCAGGTAAAAATGCCCTGTCCCCCGACTCATATAGACCTATTTCATTGCTTATGTTTCATGTTAAGCTGCTGGCCAGAGTCTTGGCCAATAGATTGGCCAAATGTATCCAAACAGTGATACATAGAGATCAATCTGGATTTATACCGACTAGATCCACAGCCCAAAACCTGCGTAGACTATTCCTCAACCTACAACTGCCCACAGACAACCCGGGTAATAGAGCCATTCTCTCTTTAGACGCAGCCAAAGCGTTTGATAGCGTGGAATGGCCATATCTATGGGAAGTACTAACAAGATTTGGGGTAGGTCCCTCTTTTTTGAAATGGGTTCACCTTCTATACAGTACTCCATCGGCGAGAATGCGTATTAACAGAAACTTTTCAGAACCTTTTAGACTTTTTCGTGGCACACGGCAGGGGTGTCCTTTATCACCCCTGTTGTTTGCCCTGGCCCTTGAACCCCTGGCCATACATGTTAGAGCATCACAAAATATTATTGGTTTCTGTCGAGGCCCCAAACAAGACGTCATCTCCTTATATGCACATGATACTCTGATTTACCTTGGGGAAACCGACAGCTCCCTGAAGAATGTGATACGTTTAATCGCTGACTTTGGGGAGTTGTCGAAGTTCAGCATTAATTGGAATAAATCGGTACTTTTGCCCCTAGATCCCCTACTACAACCCCTACCTGACTGCGCAAGGGACATACTTACGGTGGGCGAATTCCATTATCTTGGTACACAGGTGACACCAGACCCTGGCCAGTATCTTGCCTTGAACTTGGTCCCCCTGCTCCATAAACTCTGAATGAAATGCCCCACATGGGTGAAATTACCTTTATCGGTCACAGGGAGGACGAATTTAATAAAAATAATATGGGCCCCACAACTTTTATATGCATTTCATAATACACCCATATGGATCCCGCATAAATGGTTTACTCAAATAGATGCTTAGTTTAGGGATTTCATTTTGGCTAATAACCTGGCTCCGGTCAGTCTACACACATTTCAACTAGCCAAAGGTCAAGGTGGCCTAGCAGTTCCTCATGCTAAATTTTATTTTGTGGTGTCCCATATTCAACACCTGGGCAATTGGGGAGGTATAGATGACGGTGACCCCATTAGGTCCCTACTCGTACCTGAGGGTTCCTTATTCTCGGCCCTTTCTCACTTAGAGGCAGGGCTCACGCATATCGCACAATCTCTACCCACGATAGTACTATTGAATACTCTGTGGAGGTACATCAGATCCATTCTGAAAATCAGAGGTCCCCATATGGAAAAATAAATATTACAAAGAACCGTATAAACTTAAAGATTTTCATCTTTGGGAAACAATGGGTGTGCGGTATATCCCTCAGTTGTTCAGTGGTACTATATTTAAATCTTTTAGGGACATACAAGATGAATTTGCTATACCTAGAACACAGTTTTATCAATATCTACAACTTAGGCATGCTATACAAAGTGAAACTAGAATATCTTCCCTTGCATCAGTGACACATCCTCTGATGGCAGATGTTATGTTGACAGAGGACAGGAAAGGTATGATTTTGAGAGTCTATGCCAGTCTAATACATTCAACGCATGATGCTTCTAACTTGCCCTGTAGAAAAGGGTGGGAAAAAGACCTAGGTCCTATTGACGGAGAAACATGGGAGCTTGTGTCTGGCTTCTGCTCCATTGGCATCAGTCTCAACATCACATAAATTGTTGCATCTATTCTTATTGCACAGCGTTTATAGGACACTGACTAAACTGCAGAAATGGGGGCTCCGAGATTCCCCAATATGTCCAAAATGTGGTAGACAGGAAGGAGATTTACTACACATGATGTGGAAATGTCCAAAACTATTCCAATACTGGCAATATGTTCTGTCAACTATCTCTCAGGTATTTTTAATATCCAATTCTGAATGACCCGGTTGTTTGCCTCCTCGGTGCCTTGGGGATACCCTCACTGTCACCTAATGGCCACACGGCAGTACTGACGGGGGAACGATAGATAGAACTAGTAAATAATATGTTAATACGGGAAAAAATTACCTACCAACATAGAAATGTCCTTAAGAAATTCTACTCAATGTGGCAACCTAGGCTGGACACTCCGGGGCTAGGTCCTACCCAACTGGTTAAAGATAGACTATTGCAGATGTAAACGGTCAGTAAAGGGAGGAATTGCCAGGATAATTGTGTAAATCATCGTTCTCAAAATAATAGCTCATAGAGGAACCATGGTGAACGGTGACAAAGGATTAGGGAGAGAGTAGAGTTACATTGTCTAGCTTTCTATCTAAGTGTGGATTACTGTTATTAAATCTCATACATATCTGGTTATTGTTAAAGGTGCAATTTATGATTCAGGACACGCTATCTAGATTGTTGGTAATTGAAACCGGAAAATTATACAACACTGTCATAATAAATGGTATAGTATATATACAGCCAGTTGACATACTATGTAAATCCATATGTCACACAATATATGCTACTTGATATAACTGCTGTATTGGAATTTTTGGCTGCAATGACACTGTGTCTGAATGTATTGTTGATTGGTTTTTCAATAAATTCTTATCTGATTAAAAAACAAAATGGTGCATGTATGCCCATCATTAGAAGTGGGTGGATGAAGGGAGGTATTCTAATGGTGGGCATACCCACCGATCAATCTCTCCTGTCCCCCCTGCTCTTGCACAAAGGCGAACGCAAGCGTCGGTCTAGCGTCATATGTAAACAGCAATTGCACCATGCATGTGAGGTATCACCGCGAAGGTCAGATCGAGGGTAGTAATTTTAGCAGTAGACCTCCTCCGTAAATTTAAAGTGGTAACCTGTAAAGGCGTTTAAAGGCTTTTAAAAATGTATATAGTTTGTTGCCGCTGCACGTTTGTGCGCAATTTTAACCACTTCAAAACCGGCCACTGTATATAAACATCCTTGTGTTTGTGAGGGGATATCTGAATAATCCCTGTAGCTACAACACATCATTCAGATATCGTTCTTTTCAGCTGGCGATTGTGTGCACGATAACAACGATCATGGCGGCAGTTCCGCCACTTGATCGTTCTTATAGGCAACGGGAGGGGACATCCCCTCCCTCCCTCCGCCATCCGGTGCTTCTCCGGGCTCTTCCGTGCCATCGGGTGCCCGGAGAACGAATCGGCCGGCGCCGGATGAGGATGATAGAGATGACTGGTGACAGATGGTCACCAGTCATCTCTATGACCGTCGGAGGCATGGGAGCGACGTTATGACGTCACGCTTGGGATCCCGGAAATTAATGAAGCCGCGATCGCAGCTGTCAGCATGAGATTGGCAAATTTTTTTTTTCCCAATCTCATGCTTTCCAGCCTGGAGGAGAGATGTGAGGGTCTTTTGCACAAAGTTGTCACTAGACGCTATAACTTTTGCGCAAATATAAATATAAATATACGCTTATTGACATTTTTTTTTACCAAAGACATGTGGCTGAATACATTTTGGCCTAAATGTATGACTAAAATTGAGTCTATTGGATTTTTCTTATAACAAAAAGTAGAAAATATAATTTTTTTTCAAAATTTTCGGTCTTTTTCCATTTATATCACAAAAAATAAAAATTGCAGAGGCAATCAAATACCATCAAAAGAAAGCTCTATTTGTGGGGAAAAAAAGACGCAAATTTCGTTTGGGTACAACATTGCATGACCGCGCAATTATCAGTTAAAGCAGCACAGTGCCAAATTGTAAAAAGTCCTCTGGTCCTTGACCAGCCAAATGGTCCGGGGCTGAAGTGGTTAATGCATAGAATGCATTAAAATAAAAAACCTTCTGCCTTCACAACTCCTTTAACCACTTGACAACTGGACATTTAAACCCCCTTCCTAACCAAACCAATTTTCAGCTTTCGGTGCCCTCACACTTTGAATGACAATTACTCAGTCATGCAACACTGTACCCATAAGAAATTTTTGTCCTTTTTTCACACAAATAGAGCTTTCTTTTGGTGGTATTTAATCACCGCTGTGTTTTTTATTTTTTGCGCTATAAATCAAAAAAGACTGAAAATTCGATTAAAAAAAAATAAAAAAATTCTTTGTTTCTGTTAAAATTTATTGCAGAGTAAATAAAGGAAATAAAGACACTCTAGAGAGTACAGTCAGGGAGGCTGCGCACCCCGGATTTGAATAGAAAACAGAAAATCCCCCTAATGGGGCTTTAATGCAGCCAGTAGTGTATGATAAACAGAATGCACGAAAAATAGCTATGGCTAATAAGTTTAATTGATGCAGGCAAGTATTGTCAACAAAAGTAGAGACATGGGCTAAAATACAAAAAATATATTCAAAATGAGAAAACAATACCAATGACAGAGGGCAGTGTGTGATAAAATTACATCATGGGCAACAGTAATGCAGTAACACAGAGATGTTGATTGTGTGAGATCCTGACGCGTTTCGACCCCAGTGGGTCTTCTTCAGAGGATAAATATATGGAAAGACTGTAACAATATAAGCATGTGTCAAACAATTTAAAACCTAGGAAAAAGAATATATAAGTATATAGATATTTCCATATGGTGCATCTTTACCAGTCACGATGTGTTCAATGGTTGCAGGTGGCCACAGTATAAGGGAGTTTCCCTCTTGTTGTATCCCCGATCTCGTAGCCGGCGGGCCAGTCACAGGGGGAGCGAGTACCACCCACACATGTCTTGCAAGGAATCACACACTAGGTATCCCCAAGAGGTGGGGGGAGAAGGGGGGGGGAAGTTTTCACACTGCACCTGCGATAAAATGTCACAATGTATATTGAGTAGCGAAATCGAAAGTCGAGTTTATAAGGCAAAAAGGACAAAAAGGAGTATATCTATGTGGCTGATGGAATTAGTGAGGATTGAGAACTGAATGACGGACGTGATGGGAGGCGAGTCCACACAAGAGGGGAGACATCAAGGGAGAAGGGGTGTGGGGGAGAAAGTGAAGGAGGGGGGGTGGGGGAAAGATAAGAGGGGAAAAGGGGTGATCGACAGAGATGGGATAAACAGGGAGGAGGGGGGAGGGAAGACTGGGAGGGAAAAGAAGGGGAGGTAAAAAACTCTGTGAGGGTCGACTCCCAAAAGCACGTCCTTGTTTGAAGGTGAAAAGACTGAGACACTAAAGTGTAAATATGTGAAGGACAGTGAGTGTGGAGGAGGCCCTACTTGGGGCCATAAAGTGAATGGTGAAAAAACACAAAAATAAATAAATAAATAAACATAAGTATATACGTGAGCAAAACAAAACTAAGCAGAAGCCCCCATGGAAGTGTGATGAGTGGGTGACATGTGAGAGGAGCGTGTGGAGTGGGGAGATGAGTGGGGGGGGACAAAGGGGTGTCAAAGGTGTCGCAGAGCAGATGGTTAGGGATAGTCTATAATATCCCAAGGTGTAGAACAAATGGGTCAAAATAGTTAACCTAGTGAGGGAAGGTATCACAATCGTGGTGTAAGCCACGCATCGTGAATGCAGTAAAAAAGGTATCTGGATTGGTAAAGAATGTATACTTACTAACCAGGTAAAGTAATAGGACCACACAAAAGCGTCCAGTGGCAGCAAATGATCCCACTGGACCTTACCTGAGGCCAACATAGTTTATAGGAAGACTAATTTGCCTAAATGTCTCGCAGGTGCAGGTGTCCCGCCTCCTCCATCTGTTTCCCCACATGGGGAAAGCGACGCATTAGCGGCGCTGTTGGTGTGATTCCCTCGGCGTTCCGGAAGAGGTATCCTCCCGGAAATCCCCGTCACCTCCGCCGCAACTGCGTAGACGCCGTGACGTCACACGCACGCACGTGATGACGTGATGACGTGCGCGCGCGGGCGAACAAGGCGTCCGGAGGGGATCCGGAATGCCGCTGGCAGGTTTTGAACGTCCACATAGTGGGCGCGTGGGGAGACGCAGGACCCTTTGCGTCGCCCCACCCTGCCAGGAAGACATGTGTGTGGCATCTCCACCCCCCAGGCGACCTGGCCCACCGAGGCCGCTAAATGGTGGCCATAACATGGAGAAGGGGGGGGGGGAAAGAGGAAAGCCATACAGGTATAAACATATAGAAGGGCCATCCATAGATTACTCTATCATGTGTTGGAAATGGCATATATATACTTTTCACTGCCCCTCATAAGTATAAAAACAATAGGGTACAAAAAATGAACAAGATATAATATGACAACCAAAATAAATAAAAAAGAAATAAAATAAAAATAACGAAACAGTTTTGAAATGGGAAGCTGTGAACCAATTCATGTGCCAAAGGGCATCTCTATCAAAATCAAGAGGGTTTATTGGAGGTACAAGGTCCCATGGGTTGCACTATGAAGTACTGAGAAATGTAAAATATTATTTGCTAAATCCAGTTGTCCAAATGGACAAGAGGGGTAACAGCTTGGGTACTGTATCTGTACAATAGGAGAGCATTTCAAACAGCATGTACAGTCCCATGGGAGAGAATTTCAAAATTGGAGTAGCATACATCCTTCATGGGGATGAGCTTAAAGGTATGATTGCCGAGGGAAGTCCTCGTCGGGAAGGGTGTAGCCTGTCCGAGGAAGCTTTCACAAGACCAAGGCACAGAAAGTGGTTCACAGTTGATGTCTGGACTCGAGTGTCAGAGCAACGGGGGAGGGGTGTTTAACCACCCAATTTTAGACAAAGGAAATAAAGACACTCTAGAGAGTACAGTCAGGGAGGCTGCGCACCCCGGATTTGAATAGAAAACAGAAAATCCCCCTAATGGGGCTTTAATGCAGCCAGTAGTGTATGATAAACAGAATGCACGAAAAATAGCTATGGCTAATAAGTTTAATTGATGCAGGCAAGTATTGTCAACAAAAGTAGAGACATGGGCTAAAATACAAAAAATATATTCAAAATGAGAAAACAATACCAATGACAGAGGGCAGTGTGTGATAAAATTACATCATGGGCAACAGTAATGCAGTAACACAGAGATGTTGATTGTGTGAGATCCTGACGCGTTTCGACCCCAGTGGGTCTTCTTCAGAGGATAAATATATGGAAAGACTGTAACAATATAAGCATGTGTCAAACAATTTAAAACCTAGGAAAAAGAATATATAAGTATATAGATATTTCCATATGGTGCATCTTTACCAGTCACGATGTGTTCAATGGTTGCAGGTGGCCACAGTATAAGGGAGTTTCCCTCTTGTTGTATCCCCGATCTCGTAGCCGGCGGGCCAGTCACAGGGGGAGCGAGTACCACCCACACATGTCTTGCAAGGAATCACACACTAGGTATCCCCAAGAGGTGGGGGGAGAAGGGGGGGGGGGAAGTTTTCACACTGCACCTGCGATAAAATGTCACAATGTATATTGAGTAGCGAAATCGAAAGTCGAGTTTATAAGGCAAAAAGGACAAAAAGGAGTATATCTATGTGGCTGATGGAATTAGTGAGGATTGAGAACTGAATGACGGACGTGATGGGAGGCGAGTCCACACAAGAGGGGAGACATCAAGGGAGAAGGGGTGTGGGGGAGAAAGTGAAGGAGGGGGGGTGGGGGAAAGATTTCGCTACTCAATATACATTGTGACATTTTATCGCAGGTGCAGTGTGAAAACTTCCCCCCCCCCTTCTCCCCCCACCTCTTGGGGATACCTAGTGTGTGATTCCTTGCAAGACATGTGTGGGTGGTACTCGCTCCCCCTGTGACTGGCCCGCCGGCTACGAGATCGGGGATACAACAAGAGGGAAACTCCCTTATACTGTGGCCACCTGCAACCATTGAACACATCGTGACTGGTAAAGATGCACCATATGGAAATATCTATATACTTATATATTCTTTTTCCTAGGTTTTAAATTGTTTGACACATGCTTATATTGTTACAGTCTTTCCATATATTTATCCTCTGAAGAAGACCCACTGGGGTCGAAACGCGTCAGGATCTCACACAATCAACATCTCTGTGTTACTGCATTACTGTTGCCCATGATGTAATTTTATCACACACTGCCCTCTGTCATTGGTATTGTTTTCTCATTTTGAATATATTTTTTGTATTTTAGCCCATGTCTCTACTTTTGTTGACAATACTTGCCTGCATCAATTAAACTTATTAGCCATAGCTATTTTTCGTGCATTCTGTTTATCATACACTACTGGCTGCATTAAAGCCCCATTAGGGGGATTTTCTGTTTTCTATTTATTGCAGAGTATTGGCAGAGTATTGGCAGAGTATTGCCATTATTTACATTGAGAAGTGCTGTGGGCACTAAACATCCAGCCCACAGCACTGCTGCCATCTCTCCCCCACTCCCCTCGCACTGTACCGATCGGTACAGAGAGGGGAGGGAGGAGCCGGCGTCATGACGTGACGCCAGTTTGTTTACAAGTGATCGCTCCGTCATTTGACGGAACGATCACATGGTAAACTGCCGCAATCAGTGGCTATTTATCGTGATCCGTGATATGCAGGGTCCTCTGGACCCGGCGGTCACGGATGTTCCCGGGTGTGTGCCCCAGGGCGCGCGCGGGAGCAACATTCTGGAATGACGTCCCACAGTCATCCACCCAGAACTAGCCGACCGCGATGTTGCCGTCTTTCGGCAATGGCCCGGTCGGCAAGTGGTTAAGGAGAACAAGCTCCTATTTAGCATTTCATGTTAATATCTGAAATGATATATCCTATGGATATCCTGTAAACAAGTTTAACAGAACACATCAACATAACACTGTGTATATAATATAATAGGGCAAAAGGATATTTTGGTATGGGGTTCCTTTTGATTACAAACTGCACCCCTACTCCCCAGTTTAGAAACACATGTCTATTAAGGTCACTTATGCTGCCAATGGTTATTAGCAGTAACTAGAACATTCATTTCCTGGAGAAAATGAGTGGGAATGCTGAATTGCTAAAGCTAACTGGATGAATAGCTTAAATCTGTAAGAAAAAGTTGAAGAAGTGAGAATATTTGGAAAAGTTGGAATGGTTTTAAAATAACCATGAATTTCATTAAAAAAGTTTAACACCACCACTAATGTATGAAAGATGTGGAATATTTAAAGGTTTTTTTGAAAAGCTTTTTGATCATTAATCCCCACACCTAATGAGTGAGAGACAGTGAGAGAACCCTTCAAACAAGCCTTAATCAATCCACAACAGTACATGCTATGGAAACAGCGACTTCACCGTTAGAGACACACGACCTTTGTGAACGTATCGGTATAAAATTGATGTTGATAAACTTAAAAATGTGGGCATGTCAGTGATTTTAAAAAAGAAGTTGGCTGTGTGTTTTGCTGGGAAATATGAAGAAGTTTAGACAGGACAGTCAATGGAAGAAAGTGTAGAACTCTTGTCATTTGGAAGCTCAACCAGCCAAAACTAAAAGGTGTATCACAAAACTGAGCACATTGCCTGAAACTAGACAAAAATACCTACGTTTTGATGTATAAATTGTGTATGACAAGTAGATCTTGTGGGCGTGAGAGTAATTTATAGAGAAGGAACAAAAATATATTTTTTTAAGGCTCTGTGCTCTAGCTATGACATCATCCACTCTAAGCAGCCCAATACACACTCTGTATAATCGATAAAATTTATTGAAATGATCACTAAACTTAAGCAGCTTTTTTACAAAAACTTTAAAAGATATCAAACTGAAAAGATATAGCCAGATAGCTGAATATTTTGTGAACATTTTAAAGTTTGTTTGGCGTCTGTAGGTGAAAGTATGAAGAAGCTGAAACTTTTGGGAGCGGAAGAAGATTTTAAGGATTTGAAGCATGCTCTCATTCACTTCAATGTTAAAAAAAAAGTGTTAAAAAGCTTAATATTTTAAAAAGTATAAATAGTAGAAAAAAAGTTGAAGAAGTTCCATCATTAGCTGAAAGAGCTGAACATTTAAAAAGTTGAATGGTTTTAATAGCTGAAAGTATGCAGAAGTTACGCAGAGCCAAAAAACGTACAGAATAAAAATACAATTAAAAATAAATAAAAACGTATAACAATAGTGGGACTTCTGAAGCTTTCCCACTAATAAAGGAAACACCCGCCCTACCTTAACATGCCCTCATATACAGAGTAACAGTATCCCAGAGTCAGACACTTACCCAGAATTCCTGATCTTCAATACATGGCCACACATCAGATGGAAAATACTATAGGAAAAGTGGTGCAGAATGGCCTTCTATTCGAGAAGTATGGAAGGGCCATATATATGTGCTTTCTACGTGTGTGTGTGTGTGGGGGGGACTTATGTGTTGTGTTATCTTGTCATCAAAAAATTGTCTAGTCCTTTGTTGTTTTTGTACATGGCTAAATTGATATGTCATTTTTATATGTGTATGATCTTAAATATGTAAACCGCCAGCTGCTGCCCTCTAATGGAGATGGGCAGGTCTCTAAGTCAAACAACAAAGCTTGTATACTTCACATATGAAATTGTCTTTGTATAATTCATTTTTTCCCGCATTTGCTGACATGTCTGCTTCATCTTCTGACACATCAACACATCAATTCTTCTGACACATCAACAATAACTAAAATACCTATGGCAAACGCATGGCAAGCCAATGGCAAATTACCCACTAACATATTACCAGGAAAGTCCCCTTGAGTTGTTTTGCTTGTACGCTATTATCACACACAACTGAAGATGCCAATTTAGGTTCATTTAAACAAAATGTAGAATATTACCACATTAACTAGTATCATGATCAATATATACTAACTTACACACATATATATATATGTGTATATGTGTGTATATATATATATATATATATATATATATATATATATATATATATATATATATATATATATATATATAATATATATTTTAATTTTTTTTACACAAAATTGCCATAACACGTTATTTCTCTCACACAGCACATGCATACTTGCAATGACACCCCCGAAATACATTCTGCTACTCTTCCTGAGTATAGAGATACCTCATGTGTGAGCCTTTTACACAGCCTGGCCACATACAGAGGCCCAACATCCAAGTAGCACCTCTAGGTGTTCTAGGAGCATAAATTACACATCTAATTTGATGAGAACCTATCACACTTTTGAATGCCCTGGAGCACCAGGACAATGGAAACGCCCATAAAATGACCCCATTTTGGAAAGCTAACACCCCAACGTATAATCTATGAGGCATAATGAGTCTTTTGAATGTTTCATTTTTTTCCAGAAGTTTTTGGAAAATGTGGTAAAAAATTAAACATTTTTTTCTTACACAAAGTTGTCAAATTATAAGATATTTCCAACACATAGCATGTACATAGCAAAAATGACACCCCAAAATACATTCTGTTACTCCTGAGTATGGCGATACCACATGTGTGAGACTTTTACAGCCTGGCCACATACAGAGGCCCAACATCCAAGTAGCACCTCTATGCATTCTAGGAGCATAAATTACACATAAATTCCTGCCAACCTATCACATAGCATGTACTATACATACCAATTACAAACCAAAATGCATTCTGCTGAGCAAAGGGTAAAGAAAAGATTACCTGCGGTTTTATTAGTGCAGTGGTCCACAGAGGAGAGCATCGGCCCAGGCAGCAGGCAGGAATGTGGAAAGCGACAGCAAAACAGGCAGCAGGCAGGAATACTGTCCATAGTCAGTACAGGTAGAGATGTCAGCATAGCCAAAGGATTGGTCCAGGTAGCAGGCAGGGATGTGGTCAGCAGCAGCAAAAGGATAGTTTATGCAGCAGGCAGGAATACTGTCCATAGTTAGTACAGGCAGCAGGCAGAGATATGGTCAGTACAGCCAAAGTATTGTTCCAGGCAACATGCACATGGTCCATAAAGTCCTGGGTCAGTGCAAGCAGAGATATTGTCAGCACAGCCAAAGTATTTGTCCAGACAGCATGTTGGACCATCAAGCTTAGGGCCTCAGTCAGGAAAGAATGGGGACGGGGTAGAGGCTTGAACACAGAAAATCATAAAACTGTTTTTCTCAACTCAGAACAGTCTTCTGGAGCCCCTTGCATATGTGAGACCCCTGTGTAGTAGGGTGAAAGATCAGTCCAAGGGGCAGGCAAAAACATGGTCAACAGGCAGAGGTCAGTGCAGGTAAAAGGCAGAAATAGATGGTAGGCAGAGGCATAGTTGATAGTCCAGGGTCAGTTCACGTGAAAGGCAGAAACATGGCGGATAAACAATGCAGATGGCAGGCAGAGGCATAGTCGATTAGCCACTTCAGATCCGGGCCATTGCCAAATGACGGCAACAGCGTGGATCTACATTGCCGGGACTACGTCTATTGACATCATCCCGTGCATGAGCGGCCTGCGCGCCCGGTGATCAGCGAGTCTATGAGACTCGCCTAATCACAGATCAGAGTAAGGGGTCGGTCCCGACCCCTTACCACATGATCAGCTGTCAGCCAATGACAGCTGATCATGTGATGTAAACAGAGCCGGTAATCGGCTATTTTTCCTCCTCACGCTGACAGCGTGAGGAGGAAATAAAAACCCGATCAGCGGCGGCCCTTGATCGGGACATCAGTCCCGATCACGGCGATTTTCTGTGATACAGCAATAGGCCGCAGTGCCCACCAGCGTCACCCATCAGTGCCCACAGTGCCATCAATCAGTGCCACCCATCAGTGCCCACAGTGCCACCCATCAGCGCCCACATCAGTGCAACAGTGCTGCACATCAGTGCCACCTATCAGTGCCCCCCATCAGTGCCCCCATCAGTGCCCCCCATCAGTGGTACCTATCAGTGCCACCTATCCGTGCCAACCATCCCTGCCACCCATCAGCGCCGATCAGTGGCCATCAGTGCCGCCTTATCTGTGCCCATCAGTACCGCCTTATCTGTCCCCATCAGTGCCGCCTTATCTGTGCCTATCCGTGCCCATCGGTGCAGCCTATCAGTGCCCACCAGTGCCGCCTCATCAGCGCATATCAACGAAGGAGAAAAATTACCTGTTTGCAAAATTTTATAACAAACTATTAAACATGATTTTTTTTTTTTCAAAAATTTCCATCTTTTTTTGTTTAGCAAAAAATAAAAACCCCAGCTGTGATTAAATGCCACCAAAAGAAAGCTCTATTTGTGGGAAAAAAATGATAAAAATTTCATTTGGGTACAGTGTTGTATGACCACGCAATTGTCATTCAAAGTGCGTCAGCGCTGAAAGCTGAAAATTGGTCTGGGCAGGAGGGGGGTTTAAGTGCCCAGTAAGCAAGTGGTTAAACAGGCCAGGGTCAGTTCACATGAAAGGCAATGATATGGTTGGTTGAGGCACCAGGGAAATATTCAGGACAGAAATTGAAAACGGGGAAATGGCAGTCTATAAATATGGGCAAATAGTTAACAAGAGTGTGATAGCATCTGAAGCATTCTCTGATGCAAAGACCAGGTTGGGAGGGTCATTTGGCACAATTCTTTTTTGGCGTCTTCTTCCGGTTGCTGATGGTGGAATATTGTCAGGAAAATGGCGCTCATGTAGTCTGCTGACACAGTGCTTTCTAAGGGGGAGATCCTTATTGATAGATCAGGGCAGTGACAAAGTCTTCAATAAACTTTAGGAACGTGTTTCCGTCGATATTTGATAGGCGATGAAAGCGTTGCAAATGGCCAAATGAACAAAAATAAATTGTGACTTTTTTAATACCAGAAGAGGGATATTTGTGTAAGATAGGGCTGCAACAGTTGATCATTTAAGTCCACCCCCCCACCCCCCATGAATTTATTGTACTTGTGGATACAGGAAGGCTTTCGATCGGGAATGCGTCTTCTGCGAAGTTCCACTGAGGTGTCATCATGAATTATAAATTAGCCTCAATCATTATCAAAACTGTATTAAAAAGTTAAAGGGTACCATCACCCAAAACAGTAAATATGGAAAAAAAGGAGGGGGAATAGGGACAGTTGCTTAAGCTGTCTACTTTGGCCTCCAAAAGGAAATAATGGAGGTGTCATTATGGATGTGGACATGAAGTATACATCTTTCCTAGCCCTCCACTTCACAGCCAACACTTCCTTGTTCCTCAAGCTTGTCAATACCCCCCTTTGTAGCCTTGTGGTGACTAGACTCTGTGGGAAGCCCTTTCTGTTTTTTCTTGCAGTACCGCAGCAGTGGCGTCCCCAGCTTTCATATTTAGGGGGGGCACATGGGGGGACAGGGACAAAAATAGGGGGGCAATATAAAATGCAGATAGATAGATAGATAAATAGATAGATCCATCTATCTATATATATTTTATCTATCCTGGGGCCCTTTACCCCTTTACTACGATCCCACAATGGCCCTTTCACATGTTCTGCAGTGAGCTCCCTTCCTACTGTATTGGGGCCCCCCCAGGGTGACAGAGAACAAGAGATATATGTCACCAGCATACCAAGAAAATATAAGGGTCCAAAGCAGTGGGAGAACTATCAGGGTTGCAAAGGTTGCCTTGCCACCGGGCCCTGGTGTTCTGTCACTGTGGGGTTCCCCAGCCTCCTCTTGCTGTCCTGCCCCTGTTATTGACAGTTCTGGTCTGGCATCTCTTGGAATTTACAGGCTGGTTCTCCTGTCCTAAGGATGGGAGAAATCAGTCTGTTTTTTCAGTAACTGAGAGTCCTGGTGGAGTCCTTCCTGCAACTCGCTCTTCTCCCTGCCAATGAGGATGCAGGGGAAGGAGCAGATTGGGCGGCCGTGGTTGTGTGAGTGCTTGCATTATGCAGTGTCAGCGAGCAGAGGGAGGGGGAGGAATCACCTGCAGGAGCTGACTGGGGATGTTCTCCCTCTCAATAGAGACTGTGTTACCCCAGCGGTGGCCCGAGTAAGATGCGGCACATCCGATATGAATACAAACAAAAAGAAATTGCCTTTTTGTAAAAAAAAAAAAAAAATTAAAAAAAAAATTTTTTTTTGGGGGGGGGCACATGGTGGGGCCCAGCATAATGTTGGGGGGGTCAGGGCCCCCTCTGGCCCCCCCCTAGGGTCGCCATTGTACCGCAGGCCAAAGTATTCTTCAGGTATAGGTGGCGGAAATGGGGCAAACTAGTATAATAATTGGCCATATAAATGTGATACCCCTTTTGCAAGGGTGGGAATGCCAACTCCCAGACAATTTTCCCGCTTATTCAAATGTACGGCGGACACTCAGGGGCTGGAGCTGAGAGTCTTTGCCTTTGTACACGCAGAAGGCATGCACATATCCGGTGGAGCTTTCACAGAGCTTGTTGAGTTTCAATCCATACCTCGCCCTCTTACTGGGGATATACTGCTTGATTCCCAGCCGGCCTGTGAAATGAACCAGGGATTCATCCGCAGAAATGTTTTGGTCAGGGATATAAAGTTTGGCAAACCTCTTGGAGAAATAATCAATTAGTGGGCCAAATTTTATATAATTTATCAAAGTCGGGATGGTTTGGGGGGGGGGGGGGGCACTGCGAGTTATCACTGAAATGCAGGAAGCGCATTATAATTTCATATCAGGACCTGGACATGACAGATGAAGAAATTGGCATGTAGTGGATAGGGTTGGTAGACCAATATGCACGCACTTCATTTTTTTGGTAAGCCCCATGTTAAGCGCAAGGCCTAAAAACAATTAGCGGCGGGAAGCAGAGGACGTCATATGACGCCTGCCCAGGATGGGAGATCTAATGAATGAAGCCAAGCCCAAGCCTCTCACCTCATATAGAGACCCCTACAGGTCAAGTCAAGCCTCTGCTGTGGAATCAGTACTCCATCCACATAATCGATTAGTTTCCAGAGGTATCCAAGACAAGATGACACCAGTATACGGATCAGTTTCCATGCTCATCAAATGCAGATTACATGGAATAAAAGAGGGGGCTCCATGGCTCCCGGAAGTCCTCTCGTTTGTGAAGCTGTATTGAGTGTTTTTAAACTGTAAGTTACTACTTGTGTTTTATTTAATAAATTGCACTGGATTACTACACCATGGAGCCCCCACCAATTACATTGCATGTAATCTGCATTTGATGAGCCTGGAAACGGCCTGTAAATGACAAATTTACCGGCCTCTTCCCTGCTCTCCATCCTTAAAAATTTAGAACAAATTCGATTTTAGAGTTATGTCAGCAGTACAATACACAATGAAGAAAGTTGAACAGCATATTTTGAAAGTGGTCCTGTCACGATTAGATGAATAGGCACTTTTCCCAGTAACTGAAAGGCTGAACCTTGCTGTTGCCTTGCCATACATAAGGGGAAGCAGTCCTGATGCAGTAATTTGCCACTATGGTTTCAGTACTGCAGTAAATGATGTAGCCTAAGATGAATCCCTTTTTGTTAGAGGTGCACCGAATAGAAATTTTAGACAAAACTAAAACTGAAAATGAAGGATGTACTAGGCCGAAAACCGATACCGAAAATTACAGTTTTAAAAAAATATTTATATATTTATATTATATTCAACTTTTTAATTAATATCGTCAGATTAATATGAATTTATTGTTGGCCATTATTGGCATCTTTCGTGCAAGAAAAATGTAGTCTGCAGTCTCTAACCATCTCTTGTATCATGTCTGCAATCTCTTAAACTTAAACACACTGCTAATAGTATTAGCAAAATTTCCATTCGGTGCACCTCTAGCAGACATGATACAAGAGATCAATGCAGCCTCACCAGTTCCCGTCACATACAGACTCACCAGTGCCTGTCACATGCAGCCTGCCTATGCCCAGCAGCCTCTCCAGTGCCCGTCACATGCAGCCTCCCCAGTGCCTAGCAGCCTCACCTAGTGCCTGTGCCCAGCAGCCTCCCCAATTCCCGTCATATGCAGCCTGCCAGTGCCCAGCAGCCTCACCAATTCCCGTCATATGCAGCCTGCCAGTGCCCATCATATGCAGCCTGCCAGTGCCCAGTAGCCCCACAAGTGCACATCATATGCAGCCTGCCAGTGCTCAGCAGTCCCACCAGTGCCCGTCATGTAGCCTACCAGTGCCCAGCAGCCCCACCAGTGCCTGTCATATGCAGCCTGCCAGTGCCCATCATATGCAGCATGCCAGTGCCCAGCAGCCTCACCACTGCCCGTCATATGCAGCTTGCCAGTGCCCAGCAGCCCCACCAGTGACCGTAATTTGCAGCCTGCCCGTGCCCACATCAGCGGCTATCTCCATGTGTCACAGAGCTGGATTTGAATTGCCCAGGCTGCAGTAACAATGTCCCCCGCCTCCTGTAATCACGTCGCACTGATTCAATGTCCCACCATTGGATCAGTGTGCCGTCTATCACAGGAGGTGGGGGACACTGTTATTACGGCCGGGCAATTCAGCTCTGTGACTGATCTTTGATTAAATGCTGTGACATGAAAGCCTTGTATGTCTTTAGAAAAAAATATTTTAGGTGGGCAAATTAGTCAGTCATTGACAGACTCATACTGACACTTCTACATTTGGTCTGGAACAACTAGACTTTTAAGCAAGACCAAACTTTTCTTTTGTTAATGCATTCTCTGCTATGTATTTTGGAAGTAAAAGGTGTATGTATGGTAGTTTGGAAATACATGTCTTTTTTTTTTTTTTCTTCAAAAGTTAGAGAAAAAAGGCACCTTTGCACCTCAAGGCTAAGTTCACCTTTTTATTTTTCTAAAATTCAGCTCCCTATGTACCAATATACTATTAATATACCTTAAATAAAAACTTTTTTTGATTTTGAGAACAAGTCCTTACCCTGGCCCTTGCTGTATTTCTTAAAAAGCTTCAGAGACTTCCTGGTATAAATTTGGGATGGTGAAACCAGTAAGACACCGGAAGGAGTTTACCAGCTAACCTCATTAGCACACACCCTTCACCCAATAATTGTTTTCACATCATCCGAGCATCTCTCCATTCGTGCATTTGCCTGGCTTCAACAGGGTCCCTTCAGACGGACTCAGGCTGTTTGCTAAATTCCCTGGGGCCGCATACAGCCCACGGGACACGCCATATGTAGTGGAAGGGCCTGCCTAAAGGTGATTGCACGGTGTATGGCCACATTCATACACCTAAAATTGCCTAGTTGCGCTTTCAGTGTCGTTAACCACCTCAATACAGTGCACTTACACCCTCTTCCTGCCCAGACAAATTTTCAGCTTTCAGCGCTCTCACAGTTTGAATGACAATTACTCAGTCATGCAACACTATATCCATATGAAACTTGTGTCCTTTTTTCACACAAATATAGCTTTCTTTTGGTGGTATTTAATCACTAGTGGGTTTTTTATTTTTTTGTGCTATAAATAAAAAGACCGTAAATTTTGTGAAAAAATGCCATTTTCTTTGTTTCTGTCATAAAAGGTTGCTAATTAGTAATTTTTATTCATAAATGTTGGCCAAAATTTATACTGCTACATATCTTTGGTAAAATTAACCCAAATTAGTGTATATTATTTGGTCTTTGTGAAAGTTATAGAGTCTACAAACTATGGTGCCAATCGATCACATCTTATCAGGCCTTCAGTACATCAGGTGACACTAACAAGTCAGGAAAGTAAAAATACCCCCTAAATGACCCATTTTTAGAAAGTAGACATTCCAAGGTATTAAGTAAGTAGCATGGTGAGTTTTTTTTAAGTTGTAATTTTTTCCTACAATTCTTTGCAAAAAAAGATTTTTTTTTTTTTTTTTACGAAATTGTCAAATTATCAGGTTATTTCTCACACACAGCATATGTATACAACAAATTACACCCCAAAATACATTCTGCTACTCTTCCAGAGTATGGCGATACCACATGTGTGAGACTTTTACGCAGTCTGGCCACATACAGTGGGCCAACATTGAAGTAGCACCTTCAGGCGTTCTACGAGCATAAATGACACATCTCATTTCTCAACCACCTATTACACTTTTGAAGGCCATGGAGCACCAGGACAATGGAATTGCCCACAAAATGACCCCATTTTGGAAAGCAAACACCCCAACGTATAATCTATGAGGCATAATGAGTCTTTTGAACGGTTCATTTTTTTTCCAGAAGTTTTTGGAAAATGTGGAAAAAAAATAAAAACTCATTTTATTTTTTACACAACGTCAATTTATAAGATATTTCTAACACATAGCATATATATAGCAAAAATTACAACCTAAAATACATTCTGCTACTCTTCCTGAGTATGGCGATACCACATGTGTGAGACTTTTACACAGCCAGAACACATACAGAGGCCCAACATTGAAGTAGTACCTTCAGGCATTCTAGGAGTATAAATTACACATCTCATTTCATTCCTACCTATCACACTTTTTTAAAGGTCCTTGAGCACCAGGACAGTGGAATTACTCACAAAATGACCCCATTTTGGAAAGCAAACACCCCTATGTGGCATGGGCTGCAAATAGGTACTCGGGTACTCTGATGGGCTGGTGACAGGTACTCGGGTACTCTGATGGGCTGGTGACAGGTACTCGGTTACTCTGATGGGCTGGTGACAGGTACTCGGGTACTCTGATGGGCTGGTGACAGGTACTCGGGTACTCTGATGGCCTGGTGACAGGTACTCGGGTACTCTGATGGCCTGGTGACAGGTACTCTGTTATTCTGATGGCCTGGTGACAGGTACTCGGGTACTCTGATGGGCTACAGATAGGTACTAAGGTATTCTGATGAGCTGGTGACCGTTATTCGGGCATTCTGAAGGGCGGTGACAGGTACTCAGGTACTCAGTACTCGTATGGACTGTGACAAGTACTCGGGTACTCATATGGACTGTTACAGGTACTCATATGGACTGTGACAGGTACTCAGGTACTCATATGGACTGTGACAGATACTCAGATGGACTGTGACAGGTACTCTGATGGACTGTGAAAGGTACTCGGGTACTCTGATGGACTGTGACAGGTACTCGGGTACTCTGATGGACTGTGACAGGTACTCGGGTACTCTAATGGACTGTGAAAGGTACTCTGATGGACTGTGAGAGGTACTCGGGTACTCTGATAGACTGTGACAGGTATTCGGGTACACTGATGGATAGGGATGCACCGGAATTTCGGCCGCCGAAACATATCGGCTGAAAATGGCCTTTTCGGCAAAATGCCGAAAGAGAAATCGCGCATGCGCAGTAGCGGTTGGCGGCATGCACATTCCTCGCGGTTAAGACACCGCACTCGTAAGCACGTTCCCTGCATGTTCCCTGCTGAGACGCTGGCACCTTCCCCGCGGACGCACCTCGTGCTTGAGAGACGCTGCTGGAACCCGAGAGACGCTGCTGGGAACTGAGAGACGGCGTCATAGAGGGCTGCACATAGCATACTCAAGTACAAGAGTGGGCACTGTCCCTCCTGCATGGCATTTTGCCCTATTTAAATTGACAGAAACAATCCCAACTAGTAGTAGTATTTTATTTTATTATAGTACTGAAACTTAAATGATAATCTTTCTGTCTATAGCAGTCAAACAACATGTATTACTTACTACTTGGCCTTTGTTAAATAACAAGCCAGCACTCTTGCCATGCAATACTAGTATTTAAAATTTCTGTCTGCACTTCAGTAGATCTGACTTGTAGCAAAAAGATTTTATATAATTGAACTGATTAAATATGATTTGATTTGAAATGGAATGGTTTGCAATTGCATGCTATTAATTTGTTGAGCTATTCTGTAGCCATAAATTGTATGCGCTTGTTGTCATTGAGTATAGTTCTACTACACATGACAGCAAGCGCATGAATTTTTTAAACATGACATGACAGTATGCAATAAATATAATATAGTTATTTAGTAAAACTTATAATACTAGTATGCTACGCTGACAAAGTGTCAAATTCAATGACAACAAGCACAAGTTTATAGTATACTACAGAATAGCTCAAAAAAATAAAATAGCATGCAATTGCATTTCAAATCAAATTTAATCAGTTCAATTATCTTTTTTGGTACAAGTCAGATGTACTGCAGTGCAGACATAACTACCTTGCATGGCAAGAGCTGCACTGTATAAAAAAAAAAAAAAAAAAAAAAAAAAAAGTTTAGTTAGTTTTTTATTTTTTAAAGCTGCCTTCTGCGGTTTAGCTTTTAAAATTGATTTCGTCCTTTTTTCCCCCATCAGATTTCACTCCCACTATAAAAAATCATTCTATGCTATTATTCTGCGCTACCAGCAAAGGTGGAGTGTGGAAATACTTTAAAGTTTCTGATAAAGACCCTAAATTTGTCATCTGTAGTCTTTGCTCAGCAGAAATTTCAAGAGGGGGTACAATACCAAGGCATTTTTCAACAACAGGTTTGATACACCACCTGAAAACACGTCATCCAGTTCAGCATGCAGATTATAAGAAAACAGCGCCACTTTCAAAAAATGCCTCAGGCTTAACACCATCTGTGGCCACAGTCTTTGAAAAAATTTACAAGTGACAGTCCCAAAGCTCGTGCCATTACAGATAAAATTATGGAATTGAGTGCATTAGATGACCAGCCATTCTCTGTTGTGGAGGACGTTGGATTCCGTAAGCTCATGCAACATATTGAGCCGCGTTACTCACTACCAAGCAGAAGCTACTTTGCAGATACCTGTCTACCTGAATTGTTTTGCAGTGTTAGAAAACACGTTCATGAGCTCATGACTACTGACATCATAGCAATCAGTTTTACTACCGACATTTGGAGTTCAGACGTCAGTCCAACGAGCTTGCTTAACCTGATAGCGCAGTGGATAGATGACAAATTTCAATTGCAAAACATCCTACTTAACGCACGTGAGTTTGTTGGATCACATACAAGTGAAGAGGAACACACTCCCTCCATATCTGATATGTTTGAAGAAATTTTACACGAATGCACCCCAATCCATAGCGGTGCCACAACAATTACAGCTACTCAACAGCTGGACATTTATTTAGCTGAACAGCCTATTGCCAGAAGCGACAATCCCCTTGAGTACTGGCGCATCAACAAAGAACGTTTTCCCTTGCTTGCACAGATTGCACGCAGATATTTATCTGCCCCAAGCACCAGTACAGAGAGTGAGAGACTATTCAGTCTAGCATCTCATATTCTTGATGAGAGGAGAAACCGTCTCTCCTGTGAGAAAGCTGAACAGCTTTTGTTCTTAAAGCGAAATCTGCCACTTTTACTGAAATAGATTTAAAAATCCGTAGCATAGACCAATTCATTTACCATGTTGAACATAGTAAATTAATTGGTATTGGACTGTGCTATTGGACAATTGGAACATACAACATAGTATGACTGACTACCTAGTATGTTCCAATTGTCTAGTTGTGCCATTTGTTGGTTTTTCATTGTAGTTCTTCTACAGTTTTTTGCACTTCAATTTAAGAGAGAACTCCAGCTTTTGAACCACTGTACCATAGTCTGTTGCTGTTGGGCTAAACTATGTCTCTCCCTAAGCCAGTGGTTCTCAACTCCAGTCCTCGGGACCCACCAACAGGCCAGATTTTATGTATTACCTTGGGGAGATGCAGACTAGAATACTGCAATCACTGAGCAGCAAGTGATATCACCTGTGATGTATTTCAGCTATCTTGCAAACCTGGCCTGTTGGTGGGTCCTGAGGACTGGAGTTGAGAACCACTGCCCTAAGCTGTCAGCCCGCTGCATGTGCAAATGCAAAACTGTATGTTCTGTATCTGTGGCTGTCTACATACTACAGTACTATACCGCACTATGTTCCGGGTATGGGCAGTGACTTCCATAAACACAGACTAGACTAGTCTACATTGCTTGCTGTGATTGGCTAAGCACCGCTGCTGTAGTCTAGTCTGTGTTCCACTTCCAGGATGTCTCTGCCCATACCCGGGGCCAGAACACAGTGCGGTCTACTGTATGACTAGTATGTATCTAACATGCAGCTACATACATACACATTTATATGGCACATCCAGCCACTAACACCTTAGGGAGAGAACTTGGGGTAAAAAACTACTAGTTCTCATTTAAGTTGAAAGAAAATGATGAAATAAAATTTTATTATAGCATAGCAGATAGCACTGTACTATGTTATATTTACAGAAACTGTGGAACAGAATAACGGCCTTCTGCCATATTTCTGTTATGGTTAGTTGAGAGAGTTGTTCTTTAAAGTACTACTTACTTATACATAGTTTGTTCTGTTGTTGGGCCAAACTATGTCTTTGTCTCTCCCTAAGCTGTCAGCCCGCTGCATGTGCAAAACTGTATGTTCTGTATCTGTGGCTGTCTACATACTACTGTACTGTGTTCCGAGTAAGGGCAGTGACTTCCATAAACACAGACTAGTCTACATTGCTTGCTGTGATTGGCTGAGCACCGCTGCTGTAGACTAGTCTGTGTTCTAGGATGTCTCCGCCCATACCGAAGGCCGGAATACAGTGCGGTCTACTGTATGACTGTATGTAACTTGCAGCTACATACATACACTTATCGCACATCCAGCCGCTGACACCTTAGGGAGAGAGAACTGAATTACTAGTTCTGATGTAAGTTGGAAATTAATAAAATATAAAAAAAGTCAGTCTTTGGCATTTTTATATTATTATTATATTAATATTAATTATTATTATTAATATTATTATTTATTTTATTTTTTTATGCCTGTTTTATTTGGTATGGTGGTGCAATGTGCACTGACTGCAGTCTTATTTTATTTTTATCTTTTGTGTCCACTGTCCAATTTTATGTGGGTTACTTTTTATTAAAGTACTTTTTGACTACTGGATTGTAGTTTTCTTTTCTTCATAAAATTAATGATTAAGTTGAATATAAATCATAAAACTAATACGAATGTAACACAATTTTGAATTTTGTATATCCAATAATTTTTTTTGTGTAATATATAAAAAAAAAGGTTATTTCGGTTTCGGTGCTGTTTCGGTATTGGTTTCGGTTTTCGGGATCAAGGAAGATTTATTTTCGGTATTGGTTTCGGCACCAAAAAACCTTTTCGGTGCATCCCTACTGATGAACTGTGACAGGTACTCAGATGAACTGTGACAGGTACTTTGATGGGTGGTGACAGGCCCTCTTTATTGGGGGGGCAATCAGTGTGATTGGTGTACACTGTAAGCGGTAACGAGATGTTACCGCAATCTCCTTCTCACACATGATCGGTGTGTGAGGAGGAGAACCCGGTAACATCTCGTTACCGTGGCTTGTTGACACTTAGTGATCGGCTGTGAAAGGATCACAGCCGATCACGTGGTAAACAGCTGCCGGCCAATGGCTATTTACCAGCGTTGGTGACGAGCAGAGTTCCCGGGAACATGCCGCCACATGCATGCGCAGCGAACTCGAGATCGCACGCATGCGCCGTGCAAAGTGGGGCGGTACCACCTGTGATCGGCTGTGACTTCATCAGGACGGGTCACGTGGTAAACAGCCATGCCCAATGGCTGTTCACCCCCCTCGGCGAGCGGTGACTCCGTGACATTCTGCCACCGAAGGAACAGGGATGCGTGCACACGCTCGCGCGCATTCCCTTTTTAAATAGGGGGCCGTCATATGACGCCCTCCCAGAACGAGAGCTGTGCCGTCTGGCCGTCATATGACGGCCGGTGGGCGGCAAGCGGTTAATTGTTAACGGCACACCAAACACAGAAGCAAACACATTTTACCACATGAAAAAACAGGTGACAAACGCATTAAAAATCTGCAACACGCCAAAATGTGCCATGAGCTACTTTGCCATGTGTAGTGCAGTCCATTGAGATCAACAGGCTGCCCTATGTGTGTCACTGGAAAAAAAAGCTAAAAAACATGCGCATGCGCTCCTGCTACTCTAGGTGTGAATGGCACGTGGAATTGGTGCGTTTACACAAGAACAATGAGCTTCCATTCACATCTGTGTGTTTCCAAATGCATGGCAAACTGCACAGAAAATGCGCGCATTGCCATGCTTTTCAGAAGCACACTGCAAATGTGCATCGTGCTTGTGTTGTCATTACATGTTAAAAGCACCCCAAGTGTGGCAAATGCACCAAAAACTGCGGTAATGCACCATGCTCCCCTCCCAAGAAAGTTCTGGAGCTTCTCTTTCGGGCAATCTTTGCATGGAGGGCAGCCCATTCAAGTGAATGGGCTGCCCTATGTGTGGCAAGTGAAAACACTCCAAAAACAAACACATGCAGGAATGTGAGCTTTCGCTACGTGAAGATGTGAACGGGGCCTGACAAGTGAGTATCTTCGTCCACTCCCTCCTATGTACTTGTATATAAATGGGCATATACTATGCAATCTGATTTTACAGTCTCTGACAATTTCCATTAGATTTACCAGAGAACCAGGACAATGGAAACGCCCCAAAAATGACCCCATTTTGGAAAGAAAACAACCCAATGTATAATCTATGAGGCATAATGAGTCTTTTGAACATGTAATTTTTTTTCTACAAGTTTTTGAAAAATGTGTAAAGAAAATTAAAACACATTTTTTTTTTTACACAAAGTTGTGCATTTATACAATATTTCTAACATATAGCATGTACATATCAAAAATTGCACCCCAAAATAAATTCTACTCCTCTTGAGTACAGCAATACCACATGTGGGAGACTTTTCCACAGCCTGGCCACATAGAGGCCCAACATGCAGGGAGCACCATCAGGTGTTCTGGGACATAAGTTTCAAATCTAATTTGACTACCTATTACACTTTTGTGAGGCACTCTGATGGCATGGATGTGGGATGGATGAGAATGAATGGGGATGGCTGAGTATGGATGGGATGACTGAGCATGAATGAGTATGGATGGGATGGCTGGGTATGGCTGAGTATAGCTGGATATAGTATGGCTGGGTATGGCTGAGTGTTGACGGGATGGCTGATTGTGGATGGGATGGCTGAGGATGGATGGATAAGTATTGCTGAGGATGGATGGATGGATGAGTATTGCTGATTAGGGATGGATGGCTGAGCATGGATGGATGGATGAGGCTGGAATTGTCACATCAGCGCTGTGGGCACTACAGATCCAGCCCACAGCGCTGCAGCACCTGATCTCTCCCCTCTCCGCTCACACTGTACCGATCAGTACAGAGAGGGGAGAGAGTAGAGGTCGACCGATATGGGTTTTTCTCTGGCCGATGCCGATGCCGATATTTAGAAATCTCGGTGGCCGATGGCCGATATGTAATGCCGATTTTTTTTTGGGCCCATATATTAGGCCGATTTTTTTTTTTTTTTTTTTTTTTTCCTTCATCTCATAAAATTTAACAGTTAGACCCCTTTCACACTGGGGCGTTTTTCATTTTGGGCTAAAAATAGCACCTGTAAAGTGCCTTTAAAACGGCTCCCCTGCAGTCTCTGTGAAAGCTCGAGTGCTTTCACAGTGAGGCGATGCGCTGGCAGAATGTTAAAAAAAAAAAGTCCTGCAAGCAGCATCTTTGGAGCGGTGTATACTGCTGCTCCACCACTCCTGCCCATTGAAATGAATGCGCACCGCTGCCAAAGCGCCTGCAAAGCGTTTCGGCAGTGGCGCTTCAGGGGCGCATTCAACCCCTTCCTCGGCTGCTAGCTGGGTTCTAAGCTCCCCGCTAGCAGCCGAATAGCGCCGCTAAAATGACGGTAAAGCGCAGCTAAAACTAGCAGCGTTTTACCGTCAACGCATGCCCGCTGCAGTGTGAAAGCAACCTAAAGTGATACAGAAATTTTTTTACATTTAGGCCCCTTTCACACATGCAGACCGTATGTCCGTATTTCATCCAGCCGTTTTCGGATGAAATACGGACATACATGCATCCCTATGGGATAGTGGGTGTCAGCGGATGTACATCCGCTAACACCCAATGTCATCCGGCTCCGCTCTCGTCTGATTCTGTAGACGAAAAAAAATCCTATTTTTCTATCCGTCTGCAGAGTGGATCGGATGAACACGGACAGACGGTCCGTGTTCCTCCGATCCCCCATAGGGGAGAGCGGAGATCTGACAGGGCGGTCCCTGCACAGTGTGCGGGTCCCGCCCTGTCATCCGCCGGCTCAGCTGGGGAAAACGGAGCGATCCCCGCTGAGCAGCGGATGTTCACGGGGCGGATCAACACGGATCCGTTCCGTGTGAAAGGGGCCTTAAACATTTATTAAACAGAACAAACCTCCAATCAGTTCACTTGAATGTAGAATTTAGATTAAAAAAAAATATTAAAAAAAACTATATCTTAAAAATAAATACACAAAAACAGGTAATCAAAACTTTTGGACGAAAAAAAATGGGCTAACTTTACTGCTTAGTTTTTTTTAAAATTTTATTAGTGTATTTTTTTTTTTTTAAATTGCGTTTGAAAGACCGCTGCGCAAATACCGTGTGACATAAAATATTGCAACAACCACTATTTTATTCCCTAGGGTCTCTGCTAAAAAAAAATATATAATGTTTGGGGGTTCTAAGTGATTTTCTAGCAGAAAATACAGGATTTTTACTTGTAAGCAACAAATGTCAGAAAAGATTTAGTCTTTAAATGGTTAAACTGAGAACTTCTACACACTGCACTCAGTTCATTCAAAAGTGTAAACATTGTATCAATTCAGGTTCTTTTTATCAGATTTGGCAGGCTGCCCAGAGAGGGGAGAGAGTGCTTCACAGAAGATTACAGGCAACTTGTATTAACTTCAGAAGTCATTTACCAGCTCCCCAGCACTCTCAGATAGAGGACTATCTCACTAGTTCAGGCATGCCCAAACTCTCACTGGAAACGGGAAAATTACTTGACGAACCGATTTCCACAGAAGAGATACAATTAGCAGTGAGGGCCTCTAAATTAGGGAAAGCTCCAGGACCGGATGGTCTTACTGCACAATATTTTAAAACGCTACTTCCCTCCCTTGAGAAGTTCATGCACAAATTCTTTAACTCGTTGGGCTCGGATATAAACTTCCCCCGGGACTCTTTGTCGGCGCACATTACGGTGATCCCCAAGGAGGGGAAGGACCTGACCCTTTGCGGGAGCTATAGACCAATCTCTCTCCTAAACACCGACCTAAAAATTTTCACGAAAATACTCTCTACTAGGATCCAACTCTACCTTCCCTCCTTGATCCACCTGGACCAAGTGGGCTTTGTCCCTACGAGGGAAGCTAGGGACAACACAATTAAGGTCCTGAACCTCCTACATGTGGTCAATAAGGACAATATTCCCTGTATTTTTTTAAGCACGGACGCGGAGAAGGCCTTTGACAGGGTGAACTGGCATTTTATGACAGCTGTTCTGAAACACATTGGTCTAGGCAACAACATGTTATGTTGGATTAAGTCATTGTATGGGGCCCCTTCGGCGCGTGTCAGAGCCAATGGACTATTATCGGATCCCTTTGAAATCAAGAACGGTACACGCCAGGGGTGCCCTCTGTCCCCACTCCTTTTCACCCTGTCATTGGAACCGTTTCTGCGTACTGTGAGAGCCAATCCGGATATCACTGGAGTTGGTATGGGAAATTCACAACAGAAGATTGCCGCGTATGCGGACGATATGTTGTTCTCACTCACCAATCCAGTGATTTCTCTCCCAAACCTTTTAAAAGAATTTAAAACATACGGGGACCTCTCGAACCTGAAGATTAATTTTAATAAATCCGAAGCTATGAGTGTAGGAGTTCCCACGCAGCACCTCACAGCCCTACAATCCAGTTTTAAATTTAGATGGACAACCTCAGCCCTGAAATACCTTGGCACATATATCCCCTCCAAACTCTCGCAACTGTTTCTTCTTAATTTCCCCCCTTTGCTAACCAAAGTTAGAGCTCTTCTCGCCAAATGGCAATCAGGAATGCATTTGTGGTTCGGGAGATGCAATATCCTTAAGATGTGCATCCTACCTAAATTTCTTTATCTTTTCCAAGCGCTTCCGATTCAGATTCCCTCTAACTTCTTTGATCAGATCAGAACAGTATTTTTTGACTTCATTTGGGCTCATAAAAGACCTCGACTAAACAGACGACAGATTATGTTACCTAAACAATATGGGGGATTGGCGGTACCAGATCTTCGCAAGTATCACCAAGCAACACACCTAACTAGACTCATTGACTGGAACCGACACCAATCCACAAAATTATGGACTAGTCTAGAACAGACCCAATGTGAGATACCCCTAAATAGGGCTCCTTGGTGCCATAAATCTCTGCCGAGAGAGGTGAGGAATCATCCTCTGATTGGTATTACCACACAAATATGCTCGACCCTCTTTGCGCGTGCTAGCCTTGTGTCACCAAGGTCCCCTTTACGTCCAGTATTAGGAAACCCAGAATTTGCTCCCGGTTACACAGACCCCATTTTCCGTGCAATGAGAGCGGCAGGTTATTACCAAGCCTCACATTTCATGGTCAATGGTAAATGGCCGTCACTGACAGAACTCATGGACATGGACGGTCCCTTTCATTTAGATTTTTGGAGAGCACAACAGCTCTGCCATTTTCTTAAAACACTGCCACTACCCAATTGCGCTGACCAGACTTTAACTACCCTAGAGACATACTGCTCAGAGGAGGGTACTATGCCCCACACACTATCGGCCATCTATCAAATGCTGATCACACCACCAGAAGGTCATCGTCCCCAATGCTTAGATAGGTGGGAAAGGGATCTCCAATGTACCTTTACATCAAGACAAAAACAAAACATTCTTCAATTCACATTTAAATCTTCAATTTGTTCAAAGACACAAGAGACGAACTATAAAATAGTTACCAGATGGTACAACACCCCGGCAAAGTTACAAAAGATATTCCCTGACGTCACAGACCTCTGCTGGAGGTGCCAGAGAGAATGTGGATCGATTCTCCACATTTTCTGGTCTTGCCCCCAGTTGACAGGGTTTTGGAAAACCGTCCACCAGACGATGCAGAAGTTCACTGAATACCCAATTCAAACAGACCCGGCCCTCTTTCTGCTGCATGCATCCGACAAATCCCAGAAAACATATAAGCGTTCATTAATACCACACCTACTTGAAGCAGCAAAGGCATGTATCCCCTTGTATTGGAAATCCACACAATCCCCTCCTATCAGTTTATGGATCAGGAAGGTTGAGGACATCAAACAAATGGAGGACTTAATCCTCACGGCCCGCCACCAAAATGAACGTTTTACCAAGAAATGGTCCATCTGGAATGTCTTCTTCTTCTCAGACGAAGGTCAATCTCTTTTAGGTAGGGACATGACGGATCAAAATTAAAATTGAAATTGTCCTACTGTAGTCTGCCAGATACCAGTATGGGTATATAGACATCGTTTAACTCAGCCACTTTGTTCCTCAACTCGCATAAAGACAAGCATGCGGCCTCCATATGCCATATCCCCCCCCATAACCCTCCTCCCTACTCCCCTCAGTCCCCCCCCCCTACCCTGTCCCTCTCTCCTTTCTACTATCCTTTCATTTCTCTCCTTTTCCCCTTTCTGATTCCTGTCTTGATTGGGGCTATTGTTGATGTATGGGGTATTTTGGGTGCCCCGTGGTCTACATGGCCCTACTCTCTTACTATCTTGAAAATAGGAGCAAGATGCACGGAACCTCTCGCTAGTTAATGTGCAACCCAGGAGTAGGTTGCCCTTTTGTTTCAGTTGAGGTCAGGGTCAGAAGCGGTTCCAGTATCAAGGATTTTTGTATTCTCTTTACTGTTGTACCTTTCTTTTTATTTTTCATTAGATCGTGATATTGGGCCATGCTCATTCTACTGTATGATATTCTGTACATGTTTGACTTCGAGACGATGTATTCTGTGTGTCTTGTGTCCATTCTTTAAATAAAAAATTTGTAAAAAAGAAGTCATTTACAAGTCGCGCTGAGTTATATCGGCCTTTTTTATCAGCACAATCTGCCGATGCCGATTAAGAAAAAAACACCAAATATCGGCCGATATATCGGTCGACCTCTAGGAGAGAGGACCTGGACATGACGCCGGCTTGTTTACAAGTGATTGCCATTTACCGTGATCTGTGATGCGCTGGGTCCGGAGGTCACGGATATTCCCGGGGGCGCGCTGAATCGCGATTCTGGGAGGACTTAAATGTACGCCCTTCCAGAGTTATTGAGCCGCACTGTAGCCGTCATTCGGCTATGGCACGGTTGTTAAGTGGTTAAACCTCATGTGGATAATGTAAGTTAGAGAAAAACACATTGGAATGGCTGGGCCAGAAAAAGCATTGGAAAATGATTCTGCTTAAAAAAAGGTGAACTTGTCCTTTATTAAATCTGCTCCTGCCTCATGTGATAGCTTTCTCTGTGCTTGCTGGCAATTTACATACACACATTTTCTCTGTAAAATTGATTGCATCAAACATTTCTCCCTATAATAGTATCATTGGTCATTTGTGCTACAAATTGCCCCCTCTAATTGCACCTCTATGATGTGGCAGTGCTAAATGCATAATAAATGATAATACATTTGAGGTGCCAGCTTGATAGCTATCACCAGGTTTTAGATAAAGCTGCATATTTGAAATAGTGTAGTAGAACCACCCTAATATTCCCCCAGTTGCTGGCAAAAAATAAATGAATGTAGTTGCTGCATATTGCTTCTGGTAAATAAAAAAATAAAAAATGACATACTTTCCTACTGGTATAGGCATCTCCTCCATCAGCTAAGACAGAATTAACAGAAGAGGTTTCTGGAGAATAGTGGGTTTTTGATACAGCCACAGGGAAAAAGTTTTGCAAGTGTGGTTGCATGTATGCACAATTTTCCCTTTTCTATTTTACATGGCTTGCTTGAAAATAATTATAGAAATTAGTTTTACTTTTATGGCCACTGGTCACAAAATGGTTCAATTAACCACAGAAGATTTTACTCCCTTCCTGACCAGAGCACTTTTTACAATTTGGCACTGCTTCGCTTTAACTGGTAATTGCGCGGTCATACAATGCTGTACCCAAACGAAACTTGCGTCCTTTTTTTTCCACAAATAGAGCTTTCTTTTGGTGGTATTTGATCACCTCTGCGGGTTTTATTTTTTGCGATATAAACGAAAAAAGACTGAAAATTTTGAAAAAAAAATCTTTTCTACTTTTTTTTATAAAAAAATACAATTAACTAAATTTTAGTCATACATTTAGGCCAAAATGCATTCAGCCACATGTCTCGGGTAAAAAAAAATTCAATAAGCAAATATTGGTTTGCGCAAAAGTTATAGCTTTAGTCTACAAACTAGGGTACATTTTCTGGAATTTACGCAGCTTTTAGTTTGACTGCCTATCTTATTTCTTGAGGTGCTATAATGGCAGGGCAGTACAACCCCCCCCCCCCCCATATGACCCTATTTTGGGAAGTAGACGCTTGCTGAGAAGCATGTTGAGCACATTGAATATATATATTTTTTTTCTTTTTGTCACAAATGATTAAAAACTGACAAAAAACCCCCAAAAAACACTTCCACAAAGTTGTCACTAAATAATATATTGCTCAAACATGCCATGGACATATGTGAAATTACACCCCAAAATACATTCTGCTGCTTATCCTAAGTACAGGGATACCACATGTGGGGGACTTTTTGGCAGTCTAGCCGCGTACAGGACCCCAAAAAATATAAAACATTCCATGGACTCAACATGCCTCTCAGCAAATGGCTTGGGGTGTCTACTTTCCAAAATGGGGTCATTTGGGGGGGTTTGAACTGTCCTGGTATTATATGCCCAACATTAGAAGCTTATGCCACACATCACCTACTCTTCTAACCACTTGAAGACAAAGCCCTTTCTGGCACTTTTTGTTTCCATGAAAAAATATTTTTTTTGCTAGAAAATTACTTTGAACCCCCAAACATTATATATATATATATATATATATATATATATATATATATATATATATATATATATATATATATATATATATATATTAAAGCAAAGGCCCACCAATGGGTGGGTGTTGCAATTTTTATTTGTCACAAAGTACCGTATTTATCGGCATATAACACGCACCCCAAGTTTAGGAGGGAATTATAAGGAAAAAAATTTTTAAGGAAAAAAACTTACATTTAAATGCCCATCAATGCAGCCTTGCACAGCGTCCATCTGCATGCTTGTCCAGTGTCATTTGCAGCCTTGCAGTCATTTGCAGTCATTTGCAGCCTTGCAGTCAGCAGCCTTGGTGTCATTTGCAGCTTTGCAGTCAGCAGTCTTGGTGTCATTTGCAGCCTTGCAGCTTTGTCAGTGCTGATCTGCAGCTTTTCTGAGTCCATTTGCAGCCTTGCCCAGGCTGCAGTTAAACTGCAGTGACATGTCAGTGTCACTGCAGTTTGAAAATGGCGCCGCCGAAATACACAGAGCCGGTCCTCGGCTCTTCTTGGCGGCTCTCGTTCACTTTCGGCTTCACTCGTAGTCCCGCCTGGGAAGGGCGTGATTGTGAGCGGAGCTAGCCGAACCTAGCCTAGTACACTCGGCTAGGTTTGGGCGGCGCCCGAGTGAAGCCGAAAGTGGCCGAGAAGAGCCGAGGACCGGCTCTGTGTATTTCGGCGCCGGCGGCGCCATTTTCAAATCGCAGTCGGCGATCGCTCCGCTCAGTCAGCAGGGGATCGCAGGGGATCGGCGTATAACACGCACCCGCGATTTCCCCCTGATTTTAAGGGGAAAAAAGTGCGTGTTATACACCGATAAATACAGTATTTGCGTAGCGATTTTTCAAACGCAATTTTTTTGGAAAAAAAACACTTTTTCAAATTTTAATGCACTAAAACGCACTATATTGCCCAAATGTTTGGTAAGATATAAAAGATGATCTTATGCCTAGTACATAGATACCAAACACGACATGCTTCAAAATTGCGCACAACCGTGCAGTGGTGGCAAACTACATATATATTTAAAAGCCTTTACAGGTTACCACTTTAGATTTACAGAGGAGGTCTGCTAAAATTACTGCCCTCGATCTGACGTTCGCGGTGATAACTCACATGGATGGTGCAATTGCTGTTTACATATGACACGAGAGCGACGCTTGCGTTCACCTTTGCGTGCAAGCATGGGGGGACAGGGGTGCTTTTTTTTTTTTTTTTTTTAAATTTATTTTGCTTTTTTATTTTTACACCGTTCCTTTCTTCTTTTTTTTTTATAATCATTTTTATTGTTATCACAGGGAATGTAAATATCCCCTATGATAGCAATAGGTAGTGACAGGTACTCTTTAAAAAAAAAAAATTGGTATCTATTAGACTCTAGATTTTCCCTCTACCCTCAAAGCATCTGACCACACCAGGATCGGTGTGATAAAATGCTTTCCCAATGGCAAAACCGAAGTCATTAAATGCTCATAGCTTCCGGTTTCTTAGGCCTTAGAGGTGATCAGCTCTATGGGCAGCTGGCAGAATCACCAGGTGCATTCTCCGGTTCCCTGGTGGGACAGGGGAACCTGAGAAAACCATAGAAGATGGCGGGGGGGAGACGTTCCATCCCACTGCTTGTAAAAGTAGTCTAGCGCCTAATTAGCCGCTAGAATTGGTTTTACATGAAAGCTGACCGCTGGCTGAAAAGAAAGATACCAAGATGATACCTAAACCTGCAGGCGTCATTCTAGTATAACCACTCAAATTCCAGCAACATACCAGTATGTTGCTGGTCCTTGTTGGGCATATATTTTAATGTTCTTTTTTTTTTTTTCATGCAGCCTGTGAGAACGAACGTTGTTGCTGTCAAGATAAATCAGTGCTGCAGCTGAATGGTGAACATTAACTCAATAAAACACCAACAATCTGTGCCAAAAAAAGAGTAAAAAATATATGCCGAAGCATTGGGGCAACCCGCCCCTAATGTTAGGGGCAAATCACCCCTTTACCCCTGCCCCCATGCTTTGGCATAAATGATCCTTTTTTTTTTTTTTTTTTTTTAACTGTGGTGGTGAAATCACCTCTTACAGCGCTGGAGTTGCTGATTTACGCATCGTGAGAGCAAACGCTGTTACTGTCAAGATTAATAAATTAGTGCTGCAGCTGAATGGCGTACCTGAATAGAAAATGGTTAACCATCAAACACAGTAAACCGTAAAGTATAAAAGAATTACCCGAAAAGCAAACATGATAAAACATAGTAACAATAAAACATTGCAATTAAAAAACACAGTAAAAAGAGCAGAACAATAGAGAGAGAACTATAGAGCGAGAACAATAAAACAATATATATTTACACTTTTATTTGTAACTGCAATGGTTCCAGGTTCGGGTCCCTCAAAATGTGATGGAGACCATGTGAAAGTGTACCCTAGACTGTGCCGTGCTGTACACTATGCTAATACTCCTCTAGTGTGTGGTAGCATTGGAAACATTCACCGATGTAAAGACCAGGTTGGCCAGGATAGGAGGGCCAATAATGGCAGGTGTCACGCCTATATCCGCGCTTGCTACAGACACTACATCTTTGGGGTGATCATTTGGTAGGGGTACCAGGGAGGACATACGGAAAATGCCTCTCATGCAGCCGGCTCACTGCATTTGGATTGTAAAGTTGGGCCACAGCACTGTCCTGGAAACAGAAGGGCTGTGATGATCTCTTCCTGAAATTTAAGGAAGGATCCAGTTCGTCCTGACGCTTTGTTTAGCACATAAGCGTTCAGCAGAGCCAATTGGAAAGAGTATACAGACGCTTTTTTGTACCAGCGTCTGGCGTTACGGGCAATTAAGTACGGCGCCATCAACTGGTCGTTGAGGTCCACCCCTCCCATATTAAGGTTGTATTCGTGGATACAGAGGGGTTTCTCCACAACACCAGTCTCCTTTGGAATTTGGACTGTCGTATCTGCGTGGAGGGAGAACAGAACAAAATCTTTCCGATTATCCCTCCACTTCACTGCAAGCAAATTATTAATTCTCAAGCAGGCTCTCTCCCCCAGTCTAAGTCAGGACTCTACAAGCCGCTGGGGTAAGCCTCAGGCGATTAGATCGCATGGTGCCACATGCACCAATTCCATGATCAAACAAGTGACTAAAACGGCAAGGGTCAACTGGAGATTAGCGGCAATGAATTGACCAGCATACAAATTGCTTTTGTCCACAATAGATCTATAGAGATCTTCCGTGAAAAATGTTGAATAAAAATCAAATGACGTAAGATCAACTGTTTCCACCTGAATTTCGGGTTGGCCAGTGAATGGGGGATGTATGGGTATTGCAGAAGTGGTGGGCTCCCATTAGGATTGGCAAATGCAGCAGGAAGGGCACTATGGGCTTGACGGGCCTGTGTTTGTCTTCTTGGTGGCTGTGGGACACTGCTTGTGCTAGCCGCCGCACCAGCTTGAACTGCACCAATGGGACTCGCCACGTCACCATGTGATACTGCACTGCTGGATGTACGACCAGGCTGTACTAGTCTGCTGGTGCTTGGCAGTTCCCCAGAAGGATGAGCGGCACCAGTACTGGCTGTCTACTCCATACGAGAGCTCTGCGGTTCTTGCACCTCAACAACAGAACAACAGGGTCGGGTACGCCTAACCTTAGCAGGGTCCACTACTCCGTCGTCAGAGCTATCTGACAGGGTGCCGCTGCTGTCCACCGGTTCGTATTCTGAGCCTGAATTTGACAGATGGGTGACTTCCTCTTCAGTCTCATCTGTCAGGCTCAGAAACGTGTAGGCCTCTTTACTAGTGTGCCTCTGTTTGGACATTTTGGCCTCTAAATTTACAGGTACAACTAGTGCGACTCACAGGCAAAAAGAGCAACTGATTGTCAACGACTGCTTCCATTGCTACCAAAAAAACAGTTTTTGCAGTGATCAGGCCTGACTCTGCGAATGCTGCAGTTATGTATGTTGTGTTTTGTAAGTGACAGTGATTGATTGATACTGCACTTTGGTGGGCTGGGCTGGGTGGAGGGGCTAAACGCAGGTGCCAGCAGGTATCTGGGTTGATCTCGCTATCGTTTTTTTGAACCCTAAACTACTGGGGACGCTAGTAATAGATCTGATCAGATCAAAGATATTGATCTGTTCAAACACTATACTAGTAAGGGAGGTGTATGGTGCGTGCGTGGGTGTTAGCGCTACTGGCACTAATCTGACATTGCCTGGGACTGGCGCTGACCCTAACTGATGGTAAAACCTAACTGATGTCACCCGCTGGGTGATCAGGACGTTAAACCTTTATTAGGTAATATACGACCCTGATACTTTAAAAAAACAAACTAACCAGCGTCACCCGTGGTAATATGGTGGTCAGTGATGACAGGAGGTGAAAGGGTTAATTAGGAGGCAATCAGTTAAAACCTTTATTGGGTAATATATCGGGGTACCCTGCTGCTATAAAAACCTGACGGTGAAACTAACCAACTAACTGGCTAACTAGCGTCACCCGTGACACTAATACGGCGATAAGAAAACATCTACTATTGACACTGGTGACAGGTGGTGAAAGGGTTAACTGGGAGGGGGGTGATCAAGGGGTTAAACCTTTATTGGGGGGTACCCTAGACCTAGCTGGACCTACTATTGACTGTCCTAACGCTGAATAGTGTCAACAATGCAGTGATCAGTGAAAAATCTGAAAACTGCAATTGGTGACAAAGTGACAGGAAGTGAAGGGGTTAACTGGGGAGTGATCGGGGGGGGGGGGGGGGTGAAATGTGTGCCTACGTGTACTGTGTCCCTACGTGTACTGTGTCTGTGTAGTGTTGGTTCAACTCACTTTTAGATGTCCTCTCTTCGCACTCTGGAACCAAAAAGAATTCCTGGACGGGAGGTGACATCACTTCCTCTACCTGTGTTTACATTACCCAGGCAGAGGAGGCATTTCATTGGTCAGAACCGATCAGAAGGTCCAGGCCAGAAATCATTGGCCTGGACTTGAAGACTGGTCGGTTCTGCAACGAATCCGATTGCCGCGGGCACGGCAGGGGTGTGTGCGATGGACGTATGGGTATGTGGTTTTGTGCACCTGTGCCATTCTGCCGATGTATATCGGCGTGAGCCAATCGGGAACCGGTTAAAGCCCCTCTCCAGGATAAAGATGTCCTATTGGATGGCTGGGGGCAAGGTTATTTCAGGAGAGAGAATACCACTGATGTCATCACATGGGATTGGCAGGATGGTGGTCTCAGGGCGCCATCGCAGCACTGAATTAGCAGTCCCCCTGCACTGGAACCAGCATCTGTGAAAGACTTGTGTGGGGATTTAGGTATTGTTAGCTTTAAAAGGTAAGGAGAGAAAAAGACTGTCAGGATGCTTTAGAGGGGGGTTAGAAGAAAGAGGGAGAGGGGCTGCATTCAGAAATACAGGAACACAGAGTCAACTTTTTTTTGTTTCAGAACCAGGAGTTCTGCTGTGTAATTTTTATTTTATGGTGAAAGCATAAAGGACCTTTTGCTAATGACTTGTAAAGAACATTTAAAGAATATAATTATGAAGAAACAACATCATTTGAAAGTCACTAATAATATAACTCAATATGTGAAAAGAAAATCAAGGCCTCAAAAATTCAAAACAATTAACAGGTTGCAAAAGAAAGTAGGACAACCCCCCCCCCACCCCAAAATCTTCAAATATATTAATAGTAAAAAGGTCAAGTCTGAGCATGCAGGCCCTTTACAAGATAATTCTGAGTTGGTGACTGGTGACAAAGCAATATTATTAAATACCTTCTTAAGCTCTGTGTAGACATAGGAAATCGGGGAGCCCAAGTCCTTAAGGGGTATAGTAGTGAAATTGATATGATCCAGAAACATTTAGACAAAATAAAGGTAACTAAAGCACCTGGGCTTAGATCCACATATCCTCAAAGATTTAAACCGAACCTTTAGGGCCCCAGTGCAATAAACTATGAAGAACCCGACCCCTGGCTGGAGCCCTTCCCAATGATCCCAAGGCACTTTACTCCCGTCGCGGCGCCCCTTAATTATGGTCCCGCAGAGAGACCCTTTCACATGTTTTGCAGTACGCCCCCTTCCTGCTGTCTTGGGACCCCCAGCAGTGATGGAACGCCAGGGTCCGGTCACAAGTGTGTCCTTTGCGACCCTGAAAAATCTGACATTGCCACAGGTCCTAATTTGACAAGCATGTTGGTGTGTGTACACAAACAGACCGTGTGTATTCAGGGCACATTCCCACACCTGAACACCTGTCAAGTTAGGAGCAGCGGCTGTGTTCAGACAGCCGTTGTGTCCTCATAGACTAACTAACTTTTTTTTTTTTTTTTTTACAATGCTTCTGGGGGGGGGGGGGGGGGGCTTTGGTGAAATATCAGGGGCCTAAACGGACTGTCAGGAACATTCTGCAGTAACCCTGAGACGCACAGGAGTGCGCAGACGAGGACTGGCTGGTACCCATCCAGCTGTGAACAGATGTGCGCCATTGCGCAATGATGTGTTCATGCGCGGGATAGCCGTCACGCTGGCGCCCAACGGCCTATATAAGTGCTGTTTTATCTGCAGCTGTTCCTGTGTTCCTTGCATCTGATCCTGTTGATTCCGATGTTTTGACCCAGCTTGCCCTTGACTCCGCTTGATCCCTACCTACCTTGACCTTGGCTTGTTACGGACTTTGCTCTGCCTTCTGATATCTGCCTGATCCTGTTACCGAACCCTGCCTGTCTCCTGACGATCCTTCGCTTACTGTCTATGCGTGCATCTGCCTGTTTGTTACTGACCTGGCTTGTCCAACCACGCATCCAGTTGCTACTACTGCTGTCGCTATCTGCCAACCAGAGGTCAGCTGCCTGCTGTCTTGAGTTCCAGCTTACCATCCAGCTTTGGTGAACGAATCTACCACTTACCTCTTCATCCAGGGGAGAGATCACTTGGGCACCTGTACCTCACTGCACTCCCGCGACCTCCCGCAGCCACGAGGTACGTGACACATAACCCTTGTAATGAATCTGCAGTAATGTTTCATGCCCTGTCTGTCTGCTTACCTCTGGTCTGTGTATCAGCTTAGGGGACCGCGCTCTCACATCTGCATGTTTAAGTATTCTTCTCTCAGCATGGCTCCACCCAAGCCTTTAACAGGAATCACAATTTAACACTGTGCACTGCAAGCCAGCTTTGCCCGAGTAATAGTGTGTTTAAGCTTCACTGTGTGTTTCTTGCCGTGTACTCTACGCTTAATTCCGTGTACCGACTTTGGCTTGTTCTCTTGACTATCCCTGTCTGCTTGTTACCCCGACTTTGGCTTGTTCCCCTGACTATCCCTGTCTGCTTGTTACCCCGACCCTTGGCTTGTCCTACTGACTATTCCTTGTTGCCCTGCACTGCTGCTTCCTCTTCATCCTCCAGAGCCTGCTGTGAGTGTGAGCTGGGAGACCCTCAAGGCCATGACCTGGAGTCATCTGCAGCGAAGTCCTTCCTCACCATCAGAGGCTCTGGTGAAAACCTGCTGGCTCTTAGACTCCGCGCCCCGGAGGAATTTTATGTTCTAACTCCCTGTTCGATCTCTGTTGCTGCTTTCCTGAACCACCCAGTGCTCCGTCCGCAGCACTTAGCCGTAGGGTCCATGAGATTAGCGGTGCGCTTCTGACCCCAGCGGTATGCACCTGGCCTCAGGTGACCTGGCAGTTAGCTCGGGCCATGGGTCCGGCTGATGTTCCGCTACCTGTCGATGATCAGCTGCAGGGCATAGTCCACAGACTCGAGACCCAGGAATCTGTTCAGACCCAGGTGATGCGATTCCTTCAGGATTTGTCTTCCCGCTTTGAGCAGCTTCTGGCCTCCTTAGAACCCCCGGTTCGAAAACCTCAACCGCAATCTGCTGCGTATCTGTTCCGGTCAGTCACAGCCACTAACCCTTTGCATTTACCAGCTCCGTCCTTTTACTATGGGGACTCCAAGGCCTGTAGGCGGTTCCTTAGCCAGTGTAACATTCATTTTGAACTCCAGCCAGAAAACTTCCCGTCTGATCGGGCAAAGATAGCCTATAATATTTACCTCCTGTCCAGCAAGGCTTTAGCCTGAGCTGCCCCTCTGTGGGAGAAGAATGATCCAGTGGTTTCCAGCCTGTCTAATTTCTTGAAACTCTTTCGGAATATCTTTGAGGAAACGGGTCGTGTCTCTTCAGCAGCCAGCGCCCTTTCAGGTCTCTGCCAAGAGTTTGCTTCTGTGGGACAGTATGCTCTTCATTTTCGTATACTAACTGCTGAGCTTAGCTGGAACAATGAGGGCTTAGTTGCAACCTTTTTACATGGTCTCTCTGACAGAGTGAAGGACGAACTAGCGAGAGGAACCATCCCCGCTGATCTAGACCATGTTATCTCCTTGTCTAACCAGATCGATATTCATTTTCAGGAGAGAACACTAGAAAAGAGATGCCAGCACTCCTTGGTCCTTAGTCAGTCTGAGCTCCCCTTTCTTCGACCCGTGGAGCATACACTACTTGCTTAGAACCTATGCAGCTGGGCTGGCCCAGGCTATCTCCTGAGGAACATGCTAGGCGCAGAACTATAGGCTTGTGTGTCTATTGTGGGGGCAAAGGTTATTTTCAGGACACATGCTCACTTCGTCTGGGAAACCATCAGGTCTAATACATCCGGAAGGTGGAGTATTGGACCTGGAATTAAACCTTCTCGTATCCTTCTTTCGGTGTTCCTTCTTGGCGCTTCCTCTCATTCGGTCTTGGCTTATCTGGATTCCAGAGCCGCTGGCAATTTTATGGACTAGAGAACTGCATCTTCCATGAACCTTATCCTCTGCTCTTCTCGCTCCATATGGCGATTTCCAGGATGTGTTCTGTAAAAAAAAACAGCTGATGTGCTTCCTCCTCACAGGTCCTTTTGACTGTGCCATTGACCTTTTTCCCAGAGCAACTCTGCCCAGGGGCCGTCTACCCCCTATCCATCCCAAAGACCAAGGCCATGTCATGGTATGTTGTGGAAATCTAGAGAAAGGATTCATCCGGAAATCCTCATCGCCTGTGGGAGCAGGGTTCTTTTTTGTTGCCAAAAAGGATGTTACTTTAAGATCCTGCATTGACTATCGAGGCTTAAATACAGTGACAATAAAAAATAAATACACCTTACCCTTAATATCTCAACCATTCGAAAGATTGAAAGATGCCTCCATTTTTACTAAGTTGGATCTCAGGGGTGCATACAATCTGATCTGAATACGGGAGGGTGATGAATGGAGAACTGCGTTTAACACTAGAGATGGGCATTACGAATACTCGGTTATGCCCTTTGGTTTATGTAATGCCCCAGCTGTGTTCCAAAACTTTAACAAAATCTTCAAGGATCTGCTTTATCAATTTGTTGTCATCTATCTGGATGACATTCTCGCGCCTTTGAGAAATTAATCTGTACGCCAATCTGGAGAAATGTTCTTTTGAATGTTCTGAGGTCCTGTTCCTGGGATGCTTTGTCTCTAGCTTTGGTCTTCGTATGGATCCTGGAAAGGTCTCGGCCATTACCAACTGGCCTCTTCCTGCCGGCCTCAAGGCCCCACAGCACTTTCTTGGGTTCATTAATTCTTACAGGCAGTTCATTAGGAATTACTCTTCCATTGCTGCTCCTATTATTGCCTTGACCAAGGAGTGGCCCCCTGAAGCTGTCTCTGCCTTTTTACGATTTGAAACAGCCCTTTATTTCTGGACCTTTAATTGAGGTGACCTGACCCTGGGGATATAATTATTTTTGAAGTGGATGCTTCCTTGACCGGGATGGGTGCTGTGCTTCTTCTAAATTTTTTTTTTTTTTTTTTTAAAGTAAAAATGTTTATTTTCAGTACACAACAAGCAACAAATACACATATACATTTGTAGCAAACAGTGCTCCAACTGTAATAGAATACATTTATCTGGCATCCAGTCAGTAAACACAGAGGGATATGTAGGTCATATCGCTGTTCGGTAGAGTTCAAGGACATACATACATTCCACATAACTTGGAATTATAGCCTTCTTCTGAATATCATGGAGTAGGTGGTATAGCACTATCTGAGCTGACCCAAGAGTTCCAAATCTTAGAGAATTTTTTTGGGCATCCTCTAGCTTTATACGTCAACTTGTACAATGGTATGGCGTGATTAACAATGGTGAACCAGAAAGCTATAGTGGGCGAGGATTGAGATTTCCAGTGCATGGTTATTGATTTTTTTGCATAAAACAGTACTATGCGTATAAAGGACTGTACATTTTTAGATCGTCATCATCAATATATCCTAACAGGCATCGTAGGGTGACAGATGTTAAGTATCTAAGCTATGGAGCTAATAAAGGCCGTGACCTCTGACCAGAACTTTCTTATAGGAGTACATTCCCATATTAAATGAAAAAATGTACCATCAGCCACGCCTCATCGAGAGCACAGTGGAGAGGGCAATCTGTGTAGTCTATACAGTAAACAAGGTGTGAAGTAGGACCTGTACAACAATTTTGTTTGGATCACCTTGTCACGGGAGGAGATTACAGAGTCAACCTGGAGGGCAAGAACTTCCTTCCAGATATCCTCCGTCAGCTCAGGTATGTCAGAACGCCATTTGTTTTCAACGGCGCTGTCACGTACCTGGTGGTGGAGCCCAGAATGCAAGGAGTAGCCTCTCGTGTGCCTCTGGTTCGAGATCCCCTGATAGAAAAGACAGGGACTCAAGAGCGCAGGGGGCCACAAGTGCTTGGCAAGTGGCAGGTGTAGAGTTGATCCGGACCTCTGGTGCAGCAGCAGGAGAACTGACAGGAACACTGGATCTACTGGCAGGAACTCAGGAACAACAGGCAACAGGGAGGTGTTCTGTAGTACAACTGGAGCACTGGAACAACTGGTAGATGAACCGGAACTCTTGGCAGGAACACTGGAACTGTTGACTGGATAGAGAAGCACTGTAGCTAGCAGAAACCCACGAACAAGCAGGCAGCAGGGAGGTGTTCTGTAGTACCACTGGAAGCACTAGCAAAGTCAGACAGGCCAGGTCAAACACAGGCAAGCAGAGCAGGTACAAAACGGAATCAGGAGAGTAGTCAGGGCACGGACCGGATCGGCAACAGACAGGCAGGTGGTAACTGAAGGATGAGGCAGGAGAATCGTCAGACAAGCCGAGGTCGGGGACTGGCAGCAAAACAGGAGAAGTCAGGAACAAGCCGGGTAACAGAAATCAGGTAAACAGGTATACTGGAAAGCTTAGGGTCACAGGGAAAGCTGTAGACCGGACAGCAAGAAAGCATGCTGACAGGCACCCTTAAATAGGCCTAATGGCGCCAAAAGCTGTCACACTGCACGTCTGCGCGCCTCCGCGTGCACGCCTGAGTACCGATCGTACGTGCCCGTTCGTATCCTTGTGTACCCGCGTACACCCGCTCGTATTAGCGTGCACCCGCATGCGTCTGTTCGCGCCAATGCGCCTCCGAACGTGTCCTCTGGCTCTATTGACAGTAGTTCTGTTAACCGATCTTCCGCCGACGGCTGAACTAACAGGACGTCTTTCATGACAGGCGCAAAGCCTGTTTGCCGTGGGATGGAGTAGAGATCTGTAGTATGTAGAAACAAGTTTGGTGTGAGAAGAATCAGTCAATGGATGTTCTAGCGGAGAAAGTTGACCATCTATATTTTAGAGACCGAACTGTGTTGCAGCAGTGTGACGTATCTGCAGGTATTGGAAATAGGCTGTGTGGGGGAGACCAAGGTCCCTACGAAATTCCGCAAAGGAGCGGAACATGTTATCTGAAAATAAGTGTGAGACTATTTTTACCCCCCTTTTAAACCAGAATCCCCCATCCGTTCTACGTAAAATTTATGGTTGACATGGGTTCCCCCAGAGCGGGGCATTTGGTGAGTATGTGGCGTGTGCATTGGGTGGTAACAGCTTAGTAACCCTAAAAATCCATAGGGTCATTGCCAGGACATTCACACCTTCTCTCTCCCTAAGTGACATTCAATGTATTAGGTTCTGGATGGATTCGTAGGAGGTAAGGATGGTTGCCTCCAGAGGAGTGACCACATTGTTGGCTTCAGGGTAAAACCACCAATGCGCTTTGGCCAATTGCGAGGCGACATAGTAGGTTTAAAGACAAGAAAGTGCCAGACCCCCTTCCAGAGTGGGTAGATGTAAGGTGTGTTTTGCAATCCGAACTGCACCTTCCCTCCAGATAAAGTTGGTAAGTATTGGATCTCCTTAAATCTGGCTTTTTTAACATATATCGGTGAGTTACTCAAAATATATAAGAAGCGCGGCAGAAAAACATTTTAAAGATATTTATCCTACCTAGTAGTGTCAGGGGAAGATTGTTCCATGTCTTCAGTGTGTCTCAATCTACTGATAAGAGGATCCAAATTATTCTTAGTATAAGAGGAGATGGGATGTTGTATCAAAGTGTGGACTATCTGTAGTGGGCATGAGGGAGACCCTCCAGACCCCCAAGCGTCAGTCCCCTAATCTCCCGCTGGATCGTATCACTGCCGCAAGGGCCAGAGCGAACAGCAGGGCCAGAGCGAACAGCAGTGACAACAGAGGACACCCGTCTGGTGCCTCTCTATCAAAAAGGGATTGGATATGGATGCATTTACTCTTAATCTAGCAGTAGGTTTATGATATAATCGCTGCAATATTATACAATCTAATATGTCCTATATAACTATTGCATACATGTATTAATTTGTCTAATCCCTATAGTTGCTAATCTGTAAGAGTCGGATAAAAGCACAATGATATGACAAAACACCTCTGCTTAGTAAACAAGTTACATTTATTTCCCAATAAAATAGGAATGTAATAAAACAGCAGAATTAGGAATAAAAAACTAACATAAAGGTATTGCAAGAAATTGCAATGTTACAAAGCTTACAATCAGAACACAATACAAGATATACTTAACACATCCTATCGGCTGGTCTCCAGGTGTTGAAAGAGGGAGCTCTGCTTGCCAACATTCCCTTTTCACAAACACACCTCATCCAAACCCCCTCCCATTGTCTGCCCAACTTTGCTTATGGACGAATCACAGTATCTCTGGGGCGCTTCCTCAACAGGTTATATCACTGACCGTCTTGCCATAATTGGCCTCTGGGGACAGTGTTTGTCCATGAACTGCCATTATCCGACCGGAGTCAACTTTCACAGATATCTGGGTCCTTGATCTCCTGTATCCCAACTCATTTATCATCCCTGTCAGTTAGGTTCTCTTTGAAGTTCGCTTGCAGAGCAGCTAATCAGAAAATTCCCACAGACAGATCGGAGCCAGCATTGTCATGCGCAGCTAGAAGCTTAACGAGCTACATTCCAACCTGGGGAGGCAGCATCCTGTCCTCCCGGAAGTGTGAAACTCTCATTCTTCCAAAAACCATGGGAGTCTGGCTTCTCTTGGGAGTAAGGAAACATATGTACAAAATCCAGAAATCTGATATTCATGTTGAATTCCAACATATGCCACTTTGCGCCTAAAGGGCGCATACCACCCTTCTTCAGACACGGCTCCTATTGAACAGCCATAACTGTCTTAACGTGTGTCGCTCACCCAACATGTGATTCCGAACCAGTACCTATGGAACAGTCCTCAACTGTATTAACGTATTGCGCTTTTCAACAGGAACATCTCCTATGGAACAGTCCATAACTGTCTTGCTGCGTTGCGGTTTTCAACATGTGCTTCAGAAACAGCTTCTATGGAACAGTCCATAAGGGTCTTACCGTGTTGCGCTTCTCCACACGTGCCGCTTTGTTACTGGGTGACACACCAACATCATTCTTCTGTGACAGCTTCCATGTCACCATTCTGTGTCTTCTTCTTTCAGATATCTTCAGGACGGGGTGCAGTATGGACAAGGGGTGTCCATTCACTCACCATTCACCAACACACATTCAGAGCAACATATCAACCAGCTTTCAGATATAGAGTCTCGAGGAGGGCCTTTTGCCCATATTACTAGCCTAAAATACACCTTTATCACAATATACCATAACATTAAATCAACCCATTACCATAATATATACATATACACCTATGACCCATCAGATTACTCATCCCGCTCCCAATCTTCTATAACTCTTCAGTGTAGATACGGGCCGGGATTAGGCAGGATCGCTCACAATGGCCTTTCCTACCACAATTCTGTCACGTCAGTGGTATTTCAGGGTTCTGAATTGGCAGCAAACCCTCCACCGCATATGAAGAGACCTTATCATCAATTCGCCCCTCCACCTGCATAGATAAATGCAAGACCTTCCTATACAAATGTCAAGTCCAACAACACATACCAACTTGAACCAATGACGAAACTGCAGCAATAATGAGTAATACTACAACGGGATGTATCAAATAATTCAAAATACTGTTGGCCTTACTGGAATGTCCGAATATTACCTCCCACCAAGACCCTCATACATCATTTTATAGTTGATGTGCTAACTACTTTATTAAATTCTGGTCATGGTAGATGGCTATAGTAGCATTAGCTCTCTCTTGCTGCAGCATCCTCATAAGGCTGTCATCTCTATCCCAATCTGTTAACCATTCCTGTATCTTCCTTCCCCTACCAAGGTTCAGGGCTTTCAGATTAATAGGGTGGTTCTGGTTGACATCCACAGACAGATTGGCAATATGCGGTACCACATAATTCCATTCCTGTGTCTGGATTTCAGAGACACCACCAAGGGTACACCATGCTCGTCTACCTATTGTCAGGTTCACAGAACATCCTAGTTCCATGGCTAACGTTACGTTAGTATCCTTTATGACAAAGAAACAAACATTCCTATGTCCCAAATAATACACCGGTGTTCCCTTCCCGGCAATGTTCTCTCCATCCAGAAGACAGAGTGAGGAATCTTCCCAACATTTCTCATCCACCACCGTGTATTGACCTGGCATACAAAGGACGTCATGGTCATGCCTCCGACAGAGGGAAATATCAACCTGCCTCCAGCTCCCGTCCTCTCTGATCACATGTGGATAAGCTGGCCTCAGATGCAACAAAGTAGAATCCCCAGTCAGCAAGCCCATCAATACCACCGAATACAAAGATTGAGTCTGCACTTCTGTATATGGGATCAATGAGGAAGCGCAACATCTCTCATAATCCAAATTAGTACAGCCCATCCAGGCATTCAACCACCAACTTGGATTAGTGTAAAAAATGTGCTTTGGTAAAATCTTACTGAGCTGTGATGCCAACTCATAAGGCCACTGCCCCCCATACAGGGACTGTACAATCAGCTTGATGTTGGTTGATAACTCCGCCTGTCCCTGCGTGCACACCAGAGCCCATGACATATTTTTGCCCTGTGTCACCACACTATCTACCAACCTCTTAAAATGGCGGATAAAATCTTGAGCTCATTTTACCTGGGTATTTATGTGACGTTGCATATTATCAAGAATGTCATTAATCTCTCTCTGAGCAACAAAGCCCCGCTTACTGTCTGAAGCTATAGCTGAGAGTTTGTACCTCAGGAGATCGATGTCCACTCCATTAACGACACCCATCCCAGCTCCTATTCCCCCCAATATAGTGCTGAATATATCCCTCCTCTTTCGGTTACTCCTCAGAAATAAGCAACCTGCGTCCGCCTATCTCTGGGAGCAAGCCACTGATATACTGATCGCACTTGATTCAGTGTATACTCAGCACATATAGGGTAATAGGATTTTACTAACCATTGCGAGACATTGAAGTGCCATGTGGTGAAGGCATACTGTACCCTGGTAGCCAGCATTTGGGATGAGCTCAGATCTATTTGTAGTGGTTCCCCTTTCTCTAACGGAGCATGCCCCTGTGTGTAGTCACTGGCATTACCTGTACAGGGTTTCAACCTCTCAGGTGAGACATCAACCAGGCGTATCTCCCCCATGTCCAGTTATGGTGTCCCACATGTCCAGTAACCGAGAGCTTCTCTGTAGGACTGATAAGACCGAGATACCACCCCCACAAGGAAATTTTCACCCCATTGACGTGTCATCTGGAGCTCCCTAGTTTGGCCAACAGCCACCTTAATATGCCTAAATGTCAGCCTCCTGGGTCTCTGCGCCCTATTCCTTTGGTCATGCCAATATATGCCACACACAAAAATATATTTCCCTTCTTTTAATTCTTCACCAAAAACCCCATATCCTACGTCCCTTGCTTCCCAAGGTTTGGATAGATTGTAATTTTTCCCTAACCAATAACCCGTTTCATTCATATATATAGTTGCATCCACAAACGGCTTGAGGGCTTCCGGTATGATATTTTTCAAGTCTTGTTTATACGCACGTCCTTGAGATGTTGAGTTTAAATCGTCCAAAAGCAAAAGAAACTTTGTATTGCAATTTGCCATGGTGACCCCATTGGTAAGTCTCTGTTAACCTAGGACTCTCTGATATAATCCTGACCTTTCTCCTTCTTTCACCTCCCCCCTGCATTCCCTTCTGGCCTAACAAGTCCAACATTGATGATACAATTGAAGTGGATGCATGGTTTTCCTCGGGTTTTTCCCTTTCCACATCATCCCCTGAATATTCGTCCAAATCAATTTGAGATGTTACATGGCTCAGATGGATCGCCAACACGATAATTATGATCCTTCCATCCATTCTCCAGAGACCTTGCCAATCTTTGCTCCACCAGGACTCTGGAGAAACAAGAACAAGAGCGGAATCAATTCTTATCAGTAGTACCTTTTACATTGATCGGCATGAACCCACTTCTCTAACTCCCTCTTTTTCATGCCTTTTGCACCCTTATTGTCAATGAGCCGCTTCACCTTGACCACCAGATCACTAAGGGTCATGGTGACTGCGAGGTCCGGTCCAGTTTGCATCCCATGAAGACTTGGAAACAAAGTTCTTTACTATAACCCTGTCTCCAATCTTCAAGCTAATAGGAGGCCTCTCAGGCTGCTCCTTCTCTTTAGGTGCCATGTTACTTGCAGCGAACCGCAAATATCCCTGTACCTGTTCCTGTAGCTGGACCAGAAATTCCTCCCTTTCAGCACTTTCTTTCTCAAGGGGGTACGAAGTATTGGGTCTGCTGGATGGCTGAGGTTCATCATTCTCCCCGTCATTATCTGATATGGGGTTAATGATGTACCTTTCGCTGTAGACCCTTGTACGGCCATCAGAATTTAAGGCAGATGAATCAGCCAGTTCTTTCCTGATTGCAGTACCATCTTTTTAAGCCTTTCCTTCAATGTTCAATTCATTCTCTCAACTATCCCCGCGGACTGTGGATGGTACGTTACATGGAATCTTTGTTCTACTCCCAGCAGCTCACAAATATTTTTCATGACCCTGTCGGTAAAGTGAGTCCCCCTATCGGATTCCAGGACTTTGGGGAACCCCCACCTTGAAAAGACTTCGGTCCACAAAGCTCAATCCGTGGGTCCTTTCTCAGGGGTAGAGCCTCCACCCACTTTGAAAAGACATCCACCACTACCAGTAGATATCTGTATCCTCCAAGGGCACTTTGTAATGGACCAACAAAGTCAATCTGTAGGTTTTCCCAGGGCCCATTGGCTACCGGTACCCTTGCTAATACTGGTTTCTGTCTCTTTGGCCTAGGGTTCATTTGTGCACATATCAAACATTCCTGCACTACCTGTGAGATTGTGTTTCCCATTGTCTCCCACCAGTATCTAGTTTGCACAAATTTCAAGGTACCCTGAACACCCATGTGGCCTGTTAACCTGTGATTTTCAAGGGCTAAATCCTTTTGATGCTGGGAGGGCACTACAAACCTTCGTCCTTCTGAAGTTTTCTGAAGTTTCTCTTAACAGTAGGTCGTCTTCTAGTACATAATTTTGGGGAGCATCTGCCGCTTTCATTCTAAGCTGCTTTTTGATTGAGCTCAAGGCCTCATCCTTACTTTGTTCATCTGCTAAACATGGAGTAGGTGTCCTTAGCACCGGCAGGAGTTCATGTGAACCTGCTTTCACCTCCTGCTCCTCAAAATTATGTTCCTCCCAGGCCTGCCTCCCTTCAGCATCATAGGGTGTCCACTTGACACCTATCAGGGATGCCTCCTTTGCCAGCTCATCTGTCTTGTTGTTGCCCACAGTAACCTCCTCTCCACCTCTTTGGTGAGCTTTCACCACTCTCTGAGACTCCACACTTGCTCTTTCCCATATATCTCTTGGCACCACACTATGTACCAAGTCTTTCCCAGAGGCATCACTGAAGCCCCTTGACTGCCACAAAGGCATATACTCAGTCAAAGACCTTGTTACATAGGCGCTGTCAGAGAATATGCTTATGGGACCTGCACTGAAATGTGTGATGGCCTCTCTTACTGCCTCCAGTTCAGCTCTTTGGGCATAAAAGCTTCAAGGGCATTTGGTTATGATTTTTTCATTGGTCTGGGGGCACCACAGGGCATACCCTGTGTGAAACGTTCCTCCCTCCCAAAATCTTGATCCATCCACCCAGATTTTAAGGTCTTCATTACCTGTTGCTAACCTGAACACCTCCTGTGTTCTGGTCCGATGTACCTCCCCACAGTCATGCAGCTCCCCCTCATATTGCATCAGTTATGGGAGAGTGTAGGTGGCATTGTGGGTCACGGTAAAATGGGTGTTAAATCCACTAGCCATCTGGCTACCCTTTGGGAGGATACTCCACTGAGGGTACGTTCCAAAAGCATTTTAATCGGAGAATGGGGTGTCTGCAGAATGATTTTGCCAAATCCCACGACATGCTCTGTAGCTAGAATCGCCCAGTGCACTGCCAAAAGGTTTCTGACACCTTAATTGAATCCCCTCTCTACCGGGCTTAGTACCCTGGACCAGTATCCAACAGGTACCCATTTGCCCTGCCTCTCCTGCAGCAACACTGCCGTTATTGCTACTGCAGAGGCATACACTTGTAGTGCAAAGGGCAAATCGGAGTTCAGATTGCTCAAGGCCGGGGCCTGCATCAGACTCGCCTTTAGCTTGGTGAAAGCTTGCTCATGCTCTCCCAACCATTCTAAAGGGACTGTTTCCTTCTTGTCTCCTTTGAGAAAATCATATAGGGGTTTTGCCTTTTCTGCAAAGCCTTCAATGAAGTCCCTGCAGAAACCGACCATCCCAAGGAATTGTCTCAGCGATTTCCTGATAGTTTCACATTTGTTTGGTTCTGGAGTCCTCCCCCCCCCCCCCCCCCGTGAAACTTTCACACCCAAGAAACCTACTGAATCCTTCATCAATTGTGCCTTTTTGGGGTTTAATTTCAGACCTGCATTCTCAATTAGTGTCAGTAGTTCCTCCAGCAGAGCATAATGTTGCTCTTTTGTCTCAGTTTGGAGCAAGATGTTGTCCACGTACTGAATGATGCATTCTGGCTCAGAAAATGTCTTCAGAATGTCCACCATACAGATGTGGAAGTATGTGGAGCTGGATTTGAACCCCTGAGCTAATCGACAGAATGCATACCTTCCCCTGAAACGTAAAGGCCAGCTTGTATTGGCTACCCTCATGCACGGGAATTGAAAAATAGCCATTTGATATGTCAATTGATGAGTACACTTTTTGCTGAAGATTTCAGTGCTGTCATCATGTCTGGCATCTTAGCAACAACATTTGTAATAGATGGGGTGCATCTGTTTAGTGCACGGAAATCTACGGTGGGCCTCCACCCCCCCTCCTTCTTTACTGGCCAGAGGGCTGCATTTGTTTTAGATTGGCACTCTTTAATTACATTTTGTGCCAACAAATTCCTCACTGTGCTCTCTATGTATGGGATAGATTCGGGCGGAATTTTGTACTGACGCGGAGGTGGCGGATTAGGGCCCTCTATTTTAACAATCATGTTTGAAACTCTACCACACTGCGCTTTAGAAGTTGCCCATACTTTATGTTGCCACAAGATTTTAGCCAATGTTTGGTCCTCTGTTTTCAGCAGTGCCTGTGGGTCAAGGATTTTATTTGTTTTATCTGATGTAACCTCACAGCTGTCTATGACCACGTACACCTTGCCTTTGTATCTAGACCCTTTCCACAGTACCCTATTACACAGATCAAGAATCAATCCATGTATCCTCATTACAGCCGAGCCCAAAATAGTGCCCTCATGTGTTGGGGAAAGAAACAAACTATGTTCTACACATAACCTCTTTAGTTCTATGGGTACAGGTATTGACTGCTGAGAAGTTACTAGTTGTCCTCCAAATCCTCTCAGGAGAATTTGTCTCCCCGTAGGATCCTTTTCAAGTTCGATATGCGTTAAGCTGACAGCTGCTTCCGTATCCAAAAGTGTATTTGTGCGATGGCCCCCTACCGCCCCTTGGATATGTGGTTTTGCTGCCTTTGTCCCTCTCCAGATGACATACAAGGGACAATACCAGGGCCTGATGTCCCTTTTGTTTAAAATAAGGATTGGTTGGGGGTGGGATTTTATATTCCTCCTGGTTTTCTTTAAATCCTTTCCCTGCCCTCTGTAACTCCCTCAAAAGAGGACCATATATTGTAGCATCAGGTGCCTCGCTCGGCTCCTTTGCCACCTTATCTGGTCCAGGTCTTTGCTGTTCTTTCTTATGCCACGGCTTCTTCTCACCCGTGCTCGTCCTAGGCAATTTACAGTCCTTCATTAGATGGCCTGTATTGCCACATCTGTAGCACCTGCTCTCAAATCTCACTCTCCCTTTGCTTTTAGCTGTCTCCGAAATTCTTTTGTGGGGCCTATTGTCTTGCTCTGTCTCCCGAACCCAGTCCCTTAATGTGTTTATAAAGGTCTGGTATGAGGTAGCATTCCTTAGTGCAATTCTGGTATGGTAATCAATACATGTGCACTTATTAGCCATAGAACACAGAAAACTACTGTCATCAGGAGATATATCAGGACAATTGTATGTGGCCTTATAAATGGTATTCACTGCAAAAGAGTATTGGATCCATTCCCCTCCTAAATTTTGTATTCTCTAGGGCGTCTGACCCCCTAGTATCCCTTCCTCCCATTATGCGCTGCATCTCCCTCATTCTATCTGCCGAGTTTGCCCAATTTGAGTTTAACTCGGGAGATAGACCTCTATGACTCCCAACTGGTGGTTACAGTTTTTCACGCAGTTGCAATGGAAGCCATGCGCGGAGGAGTGCGCATGCATCCCTATTATTTAAAATGTACTGTGCCACCACCTCTTCCAGCCTGTTTGACAGACTAATGGGCGAAGCGCTAGTGTCATATTTTCCCAAAACTGGCACAGATTTGTGCGATCTTGTATGGAGAGTGTTGTGGGTTGGGTGCTACCCTCCCTTCTTATAATTCCTAATCCTTGCCCAGTTCTTTCTGGCGCAGGAGTGAAGAGAGAAGAACTTTGATTTGGGAATTCTTCAGGATTGTCAGCCGAATATATTGGCTGTTGTTCGATCAGCATCCTGTCTTCCAGCTCCTGTGTCACAAAGGGATGTGTATCCTTGCTAGCACAACAATGGCTGTGCACTTTCTCCATTGCCTGTGCTTTCAAACATAAAATTGAACGATCTTTTTGGGCTAGCTGATTCTTACACTCTTGTAATTCTCTTTTAAACATTTCTATTGCAGTTTCATTACTGGCCTCCCTTTGCCCTAAAGATGCGATACATTGTTCCCTTAACATACATGTTTCCTCCAATTCATCCAATCACAGCTCTAACAAACCATTCTCAATCACCAGTTGTTCAATCTCATCCCTCAGTCCATCACATTCACAAACATTTGAATCTGTATTCGCAGCTATAGCTGAAACACCTTTACTCTTATCCTCTATCTTGGCTATTAATTCTGTTCTATCTTTAGACCACTCCAATTCTTTTTGTTCCGCAATGTCTTTCATCTTCAACAACATGCATATGGCATTGGCAATTCTCTGTTTCTTGCCTTTTTTGGAAGACTTTTTATACTTTATGGCATAATTATGAGTATTACATTGCTTTAATAGATCATTGTGTTGGTGTGTTAGTGCATTCTTTTGTATAGACTCAAATCTAACACAGCCATACTTGTTAACAAAATCTTCAATGGCTTCCATTGATATGCTAATCTGCACCTAGCTACACTGAAGTTGCTCAAGCAGTTGCTTATACAATGCACACTTATACACAGACAGATACAAAACACACAGATAAAAGCTGTTTAAAAGCTAACATTTTACCTGTAGTCCCACGACCAAAAAAACAAAAACAAAAAAAACCCAGACACAAAGCCGTTTAACCTCCCTGGCGGTATGATTATTTCGGATTTTAGGTTCTGAAAGCGGTACAATTATTTTGCATGGAAATTTGGCGTTTTATATTGTAGGTCTGTAATTCTTAACAATAACACACTTAAATCTGTCCAAACAAGAGTCTAGTAGATATCCCGGGTATGATAAAGTTTGAAACACAAAAACATAAATTATAATATAATAAAAATAAATAATTAAAAAAAATAAAAATAAATAGTAATAAAATAAATTTCCCCACGATTCACTATCGCTCAATTCTGCAAGTGTTCTAATTTACTATCGCTGTTTTCTAGCTGGTCTAAAGCCACTTTTGACGTAAAGGGACACTTTTTAGTTGCTATGGACAATCTCCAGTTTCCAGGCAGAAAGAACAGTATATATCACATAAAACTGCATGCACGGCATGGGCCAAAGCACTGGGGACAAAAGGGATGTGAAATCATTTCATACAGTACTGTAATCTGTAAGATTACAGTACTGTATGTGTTATGATTTTTACTTTTTTTTTAATTTGCCGCCAGGCTCCGCCCCAGTGCGACGCTCGAGTCTACAAACGAATTTGTTCCTTGCAGTTCTACAGCCTACAAGACACAAGGCACACTCTTAGTCAATGCCTTACTATATTACCACTGATTTCTAAACCCCTTAGATCGCAGGCCACATTGAACTTCTATTGGAACAGAGAGCTATTTCACACTCACATGGGGAAAAATAAAAAATAAACTAGTAATAAAATAAAAAAAAAAACTAAAATAAAAATGAAAGAAAAAAAAAATAATACATTTAAAAAAAAATAAATAAATAATAAAAATCTATATTTCTCCCACTTTTTCCTCAAAGATGTGTGGTTTATCCTGTCAATCTGCAGGCTACATCAGAACCAGGGATGATCAATCCATCACTCACCAGCACCGTTGACTGGTTACAGGCCTTAAGCACATTAACGATACAAACGTTTAACATATAAACACATATCAGCCAAAAATCTGCTAACTGATGAAATATTTCACAGAATCTTCATGACCATCCAAGCGTGGTTTCAGAATTCGCGAGCCAGCGCCAATCTTGTCCACACTAGAGTTCAGTTCTGGGTGTATTTGAGGATTTATGCTTACAGGGACTCAAGACAAAAAATACATTAGGTTTTTGTGGATCCTATGTAAAAAAAATAAAATTCACTCGCTCTCTGGGGTGCCAAATGATGTAATCCCTGCAATATTTTACAATCTAATATGTCCTATATAACTATTGCATACATTTATTAATTTGTCTAATCCCTATAGTTGCTAATCTGTAAGAGTCTGATGAGCACAATGATATTACAAACACCTCTGGTTAGTGAACAAGTTACATTTATTTCTCAATAAAATAGGAATGTACTAAAACAGCAGAATTAGGAATAAAAAACTAACATAAAGGTATTGCGAGAAATTGCAATGTTACAAAGCTTACAATCAGAACACAATACAAGATATACTTAACACATCCTATTGGCTGGTCTCCAGGTGTTGAAAGAGGAAGCTCTGCTTGCCAACATTCCTTTTCACAAACACACCTTATCCAAACCCCCTCCCATTGCCTGCCCAACTTTGCTTTTGGATGAATCACAGTATCTCTGGGGGGTTTCCTCAACAGGTTATATCACTGACTGTCTTGCCTCTGGGGGCAGTGTTTGTCAATGAACTGCCATTACCCAACCGGAGTCAACTTTCACAGATATCTGGGTCCTTGCTCTCCTGTATCCCAACTCATTTATCATCCCTCTCAGTTAGATTCTGTTTGAAGTTCGCTTGCAGAGCAGCTAATCAGAAAATTCCCATAGACAGATCGGAGCCAGCATTGTCATGCGCAGCTAGAAGCTTAACGAGCTACATTCCAACCTGGGGGGGCAGCATCCTGTCCTCCCGGAAGTGTGAAACTCATTCTTTTAAAAACCATGTGAGTCTGGCTTCTCTTGGGAGTAAGGAAACATATGTACAAAATCTAGAAATCTGATATTCATGTTGCATTCCAACAGTTTAAAATACAGCAGTTGTACCCATTTGCTAGAGGTGTTGCCAAATCCAAACGTAGTCAGGACTTCTAGAAGGCATGGCCATTCGACCGAGTCAAAGGCCTTGTGGGCATCTAGGGCCAAAATGGCCCGTGAGCCAACCGTGTCATGACCCGCCTGCATATTGGTAAAAAGTCTGCGCAAATTAATGGAGGTTGATCGCCCAGGGATGAATCCGGTCTGATCTGTACCAATAACAGTAGTAAAGACTGTATTCAATCCTCGGGCAAGCACCTGGCCAGAATCTTTACATCTGAGTTAATGAGTGAGATCGGTTGATACGATTCACAGAGAAGATGGTTCTTGTGGGGTTTAGGAATGAGGACAATCGGCGCCTCTGACATAGAGGGCGGTAGTTGTCCCGTCTTTTTTTTAAAAATTCTGTTTATTGGTTTTATAAGCCTATCATACAACATTTCGACGTGCCAACTAGGGCATCATCCATATTAGGTCAACACGACCTCATACCTGTCTAACAAAGACCTACTATCTAAAACCCCTCACTCTCCCCCTAATTCCCCCCACCCACGATCCAGAGCTTGACAAGATATCAGGATCTTTAGTTTCCCATAAACAAACTAAATGATAAGCTTATGTAAGTATAAATATATTCACGGTCTTAGACGCCTCTAAAGGTAAGCATTGAAGTACAAGAGGCCTCCAGAAGACATATTCGTCTAAATATAGCACCTTCAGTCAGTTCACTTCCTCCACTATCTCACCGTGGTGCTAGACTTAAACCACGTTTGCCACACTCTATCAAATTTTTTCATACAGCCTCTGGCCTCATACGTAGCTTTGTAGTAAGGTAGCATGGAGTTCACTATGCCCTTCCAGGATGAAATACTCGGTGCCTCTGGCTTTTTCCAGGCCAACAAGATAACCTTTCTTCTGTAAAAGAGGAGTACATATAACATTGTTCGCATGGCACGTGTTGGTACTACATCATCCACTAGACCCAACAGACAAACCCTGACAGTTGTCGGAATTGGTACTGATATTAATTCTGCAATACAAGACGTAATGTCAACCCAAAATCTTTGGATATGGCGGCAGTGCCAAAAAAATGTGGTCAGCATCCGCAGGTGATTGAGAACATCTCCAACATTCTGCCGATGCCGTAGGGAAGGTCTTGCTCAACCTAGCTGGAGTATAATAGCTTCTGTGTAAAAATTTGAACTGTATCAACCTATCCCTCGTGGACAGCAGATGCTTAAAGGGCTGGGTCCATAATTCGTCCCAATCCTCCCCTTGCACATCCGGGACCTCCTCCTCCCATCTCTCCCTGCATCTGGTTTTCGCCAGTGGAGTTACCTTAAAAAATTCTTTGTAGGTTACCAAGAGAGGCTTGGCCAAGTCTCCATCCGCCAATAACGTTTCAAGAGACGAGGGAAGGGACTCCACCCTCTCTTTAAACTGCACCTGGAAGGCATGTTGAACCTGCAGAAATCTAAACAGATACGAATTGGGAAGATCATGTCTCGATTGTAATTGGGAAAAGGTCAATAGCTCACCAAAAGATGTTATATCTCTAAACGTCTTGATTCCTTTAACCGCCCAAATCATAGGATCTGGTAGATTGTAGAACTGTGGCAATGTCGGGTTCATCTAAATAGAGGTTGAGGGTAATACCCCTCCGTAGTTAAGGCCTGCCAATTTCACCGCTGTTGCCCATGCCTTGATGGTGGCTTTCATCATCAAGGGCAGATCAGACCTGAGACCCCTAAACAAGGCAAATCGAAGACTGTCTTATGACCCGAGGTGGGCCGCCTCCAACACCGTGGCCGCATCTCCATCCTCCGCTATCAACCACCTACAAGCGAAGACCATTTTTCCCGCTGTATAATATTTTTGCCAATCAGGCAGTGCCAAGCCCCCCTGATCCCCAGGTTCCTGCAGTACCTTAAGGCCTATTCTTGGAGGCTTGTGAGCCCAGATAAAAGATGAGACAATGCTGTCAAGCTTCCGAAAGTATGATTTCGGAATCCAGACAGGTGCCTGTCTCAGAAAGTATAAAATGACAGGGAGGAATTTCATTTTTAACAAACGAATGCGACCTATGAGGGACAGCGGGAGTTTTATCCATGTTTGAACCTTTTTGTTTTAATGTTATCAATGGCAGCAAATTAAGGGGCATGTAGTCCTGGACATTCACTGTAATTTGTACTCTCAGGTACTTGATAGACGTGACCCACTGCAGCGGCAGACTAGGATCTGCCCTTGTCCTGGCCTCTGTATCTATTGGTAAAATGGAGGATTTGCCCTAATTTACTTTCAACCCTGAGAAGGTGGCAAAGTGATCAATGATTCCTAATGCCGCTCTTAAGGAATCCTCAGGGTCCTCAAGGAACAGTAACATATCGTCTGTGTATAACGCCAGGGACTCATCTATTGTTCCCAACCATATGGATCTTGTATCTTTGGAGGACCTAATTGCGACCGCCAGAGGCTCCAGGGCAAGGGCAAACAAAAAAGGGGATAGCGGGCAACCCTGTCAAGTTCCCCTTCCCACTTCAAAGAAGTCCAAGATGGATGGTCCCAGTCGGAAGGCCACTTTCGGACGTCTGTATAACATGGCTACCCATTTTCTGAATCGTGGGCCAAATCCAATAATCTCCAAAACCTTAATCATAAACAACCAGTCTACAGAGTCAAAGGCCTTTTCAAAATCCATAGAAATCACTATTCTAATGCTGACAGACCTTGACTGAATTTGCAGGTGGATGAATAGTCTTCTTAAATTTGTGTCAGTCGACTTCCCCGGCATAAAACCTGTTTGGTCTATGTTGACAATAGAGGGGAGTACCGTAGCCAGTCTGAGGGCCAAAATCTTGGTCAAGATTTTTAAGTCCGTGTTTAGCAAAGCTATAGGTTGGTATGACGCCATTCCTTTGGGCCCTTCCCTGCTTTTAAAAGAAGAACCATATAGGCCTCCAGCATAGAATCGGGTAAGGTGTCATGTTCATGGCAATATTCTAAGAGTAAATCAATTCTAGGGGCCAATACATCAACATTAGTCTTATAGAAATCGGTAGGGAAGCCGTCCGGTCCAAGGGCTTTATTCTGGGGGAATGAAAATATCGCCTTTTCAATTTCTTTGGTCGTAATTTTAGCTTCTAGATTATTCATGTCGTCGTCTGAAAGTCTTGGTATGGGTAGGTCATCTAAAAGGGAGTCTAAATCTGCAGGGTCATAAGAAGGGATTGGGGAGTAGAGAGATGAAAAAAACCTGACAAACTCTTGCATAATACGCCTGGGTTCACTAATCAGTTCTCCCCTCTGATCTCTAATAATTAGAATGCTAGTAAGCAGATGATAATCAGCAACTAGCATAGCCAGGAGTTTCCTGTTCTTGTCTCCCTCCGCAAAAACTGTCTGAGCCCTTTTTACCATGTTTGCGCGAGCTTGACCTGTAAAATGTATGGACAAAGAACGTCGCGCCTCCAGCAAGGCGTCATACAAGGTCCCCGTAGGGGTCTCCGCATGAGCCCTCACACTCTCCCGTTCCCTGCCCTGTAAAAGCTCAGTCTCTTCCCTATCCTGTTTCCGTGCCGTTTTGATTGCTGAGATGCATTCCTCCCAGGTCACTGCCTTAAGGGCATCCCATACCATTGGAGGGTCCACTGTATCTGGATTGGAGGACCAATACAACTGTATGGCCTCTGCCAGCTGGACAGAAACTTGCTCATTTTGCAGCCATCCGGGTGAGAATTGCCAACTTCCCCCCCCTGCTCCCGACACAAAAGTCAGAGTAACCGCAAGGGGGTTATGGTCAGTCAGACCTCCAGCCAGATATGTTACATCTTTTACAAAGGGCAGCAATAGATTATTTCCGAAAGCTAAATCAATCCTGGCAGAGGACCTGTGGGCCGTCGACACATGCGAGAAGCAACTATCAGTTGGATGCTTCCAGCGCCACAGCTCCGTAAGATCCGCCACCGACTTCCAGCCATTCAGATTAGTGGAGCTCCCCCTAGCTGGGTTGGAAGTGTCCAACACTGCATCAAGAACAGAATTGAAATCCCCCAACAGAACCACAGGGAGGTGAGCATATGGTGCTATTTTAGCCAAGAGATCATATAATATCTTGGCCTGAAGGGGGGGGGGGGGCACATAAATATTTACCATCATAATAGTTTTATGACATATATCCATAACTACCGCCACATATCTGCCTCCTGGATCAGAGAACACCTGTTGAATTGTGCAGGGTACAGTTCTACTAATTAGGATAGAGACACCTCTAGCAAAGGTGACATACCGTATATACTCGAGTATAAGTCGAGTTTTTCAGCACATTTTTTTGTGCTGAAAGTGCCCCCCTCGACTTATACTCGAGTCAAGCACTTTTCTGCAGCAAAAAATTTCATTTTCCTAACCGACTTTGGGGCCCCGTATCTCAGGGCCACTTGGTGCTAGGAACCCCAAATTTGGTGTGCAAACCCAGTGGAAATGGTTCCACAACATATCCAAAGCTGGGGTTCCTAGCACCAAGTGGCCCTGAGATACGGGGCCCCAAAATCGGTTCGGAAAATGTCATTCTCTCCTGCAGAAAAGTGCTTGACATTTTCTGAACCGAATTTGGGGAACAGTATCTCAGGGCCACTTAGTGCTAGGAACCCCAAATTTGGTGTGCAAACACAGTGGACCTGGTACCATAACATATCCAAAGCTGGGGTTCCTAGCACCAAGTGGCCCCTAAATATGGGGCCCAAAAATAGGTTCGGAAAATGTCATTCTCTGCTGCAGAAAAGTGCTTGACATTTTCAGAACCGATTTTTGGGGCCCTGTATCTCGGGGCCACTTGGTGCCCAGATTTGGATATTTTATGGTGCTAGTTCCACTGGGTTTGCACACCAAATTTGGGGTTCCTAGCACTAAGTGGCCCCGAGATATGGGGCCCCAAATTCGGTCAACTGTGTCCTTCTGCAGCAATGTCATTTTGGGACACTTTGGGTTCAGGGACCCCAAATTTTGGCTGCAGCTAGGGGCCATCTAGGAACCCTTAACTACTAAGTTTGAAGTTCGGGGGACCTATGGCTGCAAATGGGCACAGTGAGGCATGCAAATGGGCATTGTTGACCCTCTTTTCCACTTACAGTAGCTGCGCATTTCTCACCCACGTCTTATACTCGGGTCAATAAGTTTTTCCCATTTTTTTGTGGTAAATTAGGGCCTCGACTTATACTCGGAACGACTTATACTCGAGTATATACGGGTATGTTGAATGTATGGCCTTTTGGATCCACGGTTTGCGCAGAGAAAGTATTCTACTGCCATCTAAGTGTGTCTCTTGTAGGAGAATGATATGTGGGTGGGTTTGTTTAAGATATTTAAATATTGAGGCCCTCTTAAGTTTGTGGTTAAGGCCTTGAACATTCTAAGACACAATCCTAATATCATCCGCCATTGCAATTTGTACTGTCATACATAAACCAGAGTACCATCTGTAAAAGGGAGTTAACTCCAGATATAATGCATACTATATCTACTGGGAAAACAAATTTAGTGCATATACCCCAGGTCGAGCTGTGGCTCTAGAACATCCCACCCTTGCTTTTATACCAGAAACAAACAAACCCAGTCCGGCATATAGTTTTATCAATAAAACAAGAAAACAAAATTGGGGTGAGTTCCCGCCGCAGCAATTGAAAGTTCGGCAGTTCCTTTAGTATTTCATTGTCACCTCCACCTGCTCCAGTATGAATTGGTGGAGCTACATATGATACTGAAAAGACCTGCATATTTAGGTACCTCAGGGGAGGTGTTAACAGAAAAAAGAAAAAGCAAATATGAACGAACAAAACCATGCACTTGTAATACAGGAGGAAGGGGCCATCTCCTCATAAATTCAAGAATCTACATAGCTAAAACTGGGTACCTGGAAGTCGCCAATGATGCAAAATATTCACAGGGATAATACCTGAACATAAGCGCTAACCACATCTCCATACAACTCCAAGGCCCTTTCATCTCCCGCAAAGGACAGTGTAAATCGTGAGGAGATAGTAGCCCTTCAGGCCGATTACCTTTTAGGGTTTTAGATTAACCGTCTTCCCAACACATGCTTAACAGAAAAACTGCCAGGGTGAAAATCCTAGAACTCCATGAGCATGGTCAGGGTAGAAGAAACCATATCAGAAAAAGAAAAAGAAAATATACCAACTTCAAGTGCAGGTCTGTGTGTTGGGCGCAGGACCTCAGAATTCTTTATCCATCCAGTTACAGGCTTCTTCTGGGTGCTCAAAAATGTTTACCGTCCCTTTATACTGAACCCTGAGCTTGCTAGGGTACAGCACGCTATATTTGACCTCCTTCTCCCTTAGTCGTCTTTGGACCTCATTGAATGATCGTCGTTTCTGTTGCACAGCTGCCGAGAAGTCTGGAAATAACATTACCCGCGTATTTTCGTGTCGCAGCTCCTGCTGTTTTCTGGCCTGGGTCAGGATCATGTCACGATCGCGGAAATTCAGGAATCTAACCAGGAACGGCCGAGGAAAGGCACCTGGAGGTCTGCTTCCAGTAGGGACCCTGTGAGCTCGTTCCACAACGTAGGTAGGAGGCATATCTTGTATGGAGAGCAACTGTTTGTAAAGTTTTTCAGCGAATTGAGCAGGCTTGTTTCCTTCAGCCCCCTCCGGGAGCCCTACCACCCGGATGTTGTTCCTGATCTGGCGGTCTTCTGCATCTATGGCTTTGTGTTGCAGAGCCCTAACCTGATCTCTCAGTTCAGCTAGCTGGGTACCATGATCATGAAACGTGTCTTCTATGTCAGAGACCCGCGTCTCCACCGTAGTCAGGCGGCCCCGGATCTTATAAGTCGTGCCTTATTAGGTTGCACTCAGATGAGAGGTGGTCTATGCGTCCCACAAGCTCTGCTTTGCTAGCACTGATTGCCTCCAAGATTGGCCGAGTTATTGCCTTGGTGTCCACTGCAGGAGTTCGTTCAGGCACCTGATCAATCCCTTCTGCTTCCTTAGCCTGTGCCATCTTGGCAGCTGCTGTTTTAGCACTTTGTTCCTTTGGTGAGGAAGATAAGATGGCGGGGGCGGGGCCAGGAACCGTATCCTTAATGGAGCTGGTCTGTCTCTGGTCCGCGGGCAGCTTAGCGAGCTTCTTTGAGGCTGATGAAGGCATCGCTGTGTTCAGTACACCCTCCCCTGTCTGGTGGTACAATTTTAAACCAGTACAAACAGGTACAAAACACTCCAAAATCATGGAGATTGAGCAGGAGTAGCGGAGCTGTGGAGGAAGGTATGCTGCCACATCCGGCCAGAAGTCTAGTTGTCCCATCTTAAGGGCAAAATTATATACCCGAAGCAGGTGTGGGATCAGTAATTCCCTCAACAGTATTTACCACTCTATGGGGAATCCATCTAATCCTGGCGTTTTATTTCTGGCGAACGACTGTATGGCCTCCCCTATTTCCTCAGTTGTTAAAGGAGCGTCAAGCAATAGGGCCTGGATTTCCAGTAATTTTGTAAGTGAGATGTCAGACAGATAGTCATCCAGTACCACTATAATGTAGTGAGCTCTAGTAGCGTATAATATGGAGTAAAATGTGACAAATGCTTCAATTATCTCTGTTTTGTTTCACTACTATGCCTTCTGAGTTCATGATTCTCAGGATATTGCATGGCTCATATTCAGGTCTAGCGAGATAGACCAACAGGCGACTATTTTTGTCACCAAACTCAAAAAGCTGTTGTTCTGATATAGCAATTTTTTCTGAGTGTGTTCCAGGAGTACCAGCTCTAGTTCTCTGGCCCTGTATCACCATCTAGCATGTGTTTCAGGGGTAGGAGATGTAGAATAGGCGGTCTCCACATCTCTTAAGTCCTCCTTCCGCATCCACCAATCTAGATTGAGATGCCTTACAGGCCTGCCTGATAGCTTCAGCCAAGGTGCCACGTGTGGTGGCCTTAAAGGCATCCCATACCACAGGGATGGAGGCACTCTGCCTGTTGGTTATCCAATAGAATTTCATGTCGGCCATACTCTGGTCCACAATAGCCTGGTCTGCTAGCCACAGTGGGCTCAATAGCCACACCCAATAGGAGGGTGTGTCCAGGGCGAGGTCCACCATGAAAGGGGAGTGGTCGGACATTGCCCTGGGGAGATATTCAACTCCAGTTACCATATTAAGCATATCTGATGAAACTAGACATAAATCTATATGTGAGAGTCAGACTGGCACGAGTACACCCTAACATCCGCATGTCTCCATCTCCAGACCTCTACCAGGTCAAATTGGGTCAGGAAGGAGCCTAGGGGTGTGGGGGGTAATTTAGAACAGCAGAACCAATCAATGGAGTTTTAAAGTACTGTATTATAATCACCATGTATCAGTTAAGGGCCATCAGCAATTTCCAATATCGTGCCCATCACTTGCTCAAGGAATTGTTTGGTAAAAGGAGGTGGAACGTACAGACTAGTCTCTGTGTAAGGTTTACCAAGGAGTTCAAGCACAAGAATTTACGAAGCAGCTACTAGGATCTAGTTTGATGTGTTTGATAGTGATAGGTGCTGATTTGGCTATAAGGATAGATGTACCCCGGGCATACGTGGAGTGAAGGGCATATGCTATTTTAGCTCTTTTAAGGGCCTTGAACCTGGAACCTTGTAGATGGGTTTCCTGGAGGAGGATCACATGCGGATTATGTCGTGCCAGGTACTCAAACATTATTGATCATTTTACTTTGGAGTTAAGCCCCCTAACATTCCATGAAATTAGACGTAGTTTAGTCATAAGTAAGCATTAATCATAGTTTTGGAAGCCCAGCGACGAAATTCAGCCGTAAGTGGGCTTGTTGGACACACTACCAGACTTTACCTGAATACCAAGACATACTAAATTCTCACACATAAAGGTTAAAGTACACCGAATGCCATAACCTATATATAACCTAAAAATATTCCCCAATAACACTGAAGTCAAAATACCAGGGATAGATACCATTCACAGAGCGAAGTCAGAGACCTATCCTCCTACCCCCCCCCCCCTTTTTCCTCCCTCCCCACCCTTTCCTCTACCCACCTCCCACCTCCTCTTCTCCTTTTCTACAATCGCCATCTAAACACCCACATAAACACATAGTCTATCCACTTCACATACCAATTAACCACCCAACCTACGAAATGCATTCCAGAAATTTACGAAGCTGCCCAGTCAGCTTAATATGCAACCCCATAGACATTGAGTGATAAACATAACACATTTCCAATAAAATTCTTATTTAAAGCATACACATGGGCTCTCGTACTGAATACAGAATATATGTTAGTGGAGTAAAAGATATCAAGTAATTAGGACTCATTTGAGGATATATGTTGGGTTGATACCCCTCTCATAACCAGTCAAGTATGGAAGTGATTATCAATACCAGCTGGGACTTTTGTTTTGGAACATATTCTATAATTTGCAAAATGTTATAATTTGTATGCATTGATAAATGTAAAATGTTTGCTGTAAAGACTTTATAACCCTCAATAAAATACTTTGAAACATAGTTTTGGAAGCCCAGTTCCATGGTGCACCAGAGTCAACCAAAGCGTGGAGTTCCGTGCACCCTGAGGAGTAGGAGGGAGCATGAACAACTAATACATGTGAGAGTACAGTGTGCCTTCTGCAGATAGTAACTGGATACTAAGATGGCCAACCAGGCCAGTAAGCACATGAAAAAAAAGTAGGCGATAAGAACAATACAAAAAAAGAGAAAGAAAAAATCCCCATACATTTAAAACTACCCTAATCCTCCCGGCTCCCAAACCTAAGCACATGAGAGCTTTGTTCCCAGAACCAAAACTGCAAAACAGGGGGACCCTGATATAGTCCCGCAACCAACAAACCCTAAGAAGCGGAGAGAAGTCTGTAGCAGTGGACTGCCATCCGTGTCCGCACAAAACAATATATGATTAGTAACCCGGATTCTAGAGAAAACATTCCAAAATTAGTAGGAGAATAGCATCAAATAAAAGCAGGGAAGCAGTAGGGACAATCATCCAGGATAAAAGATGTCTATGTGACCTACATCAAAGTGTTGAAAAGTGTCCCCAGCTTCTTGTGGGTAGGAGATGGGATAATTGTAAGGGATGTGATGTCCTGTCCTTCACTCTCTCCCGTTAACAACAACTAAGTGGAGGGTTGCGATCAAGAGGTGTATATAGACGTCATACAGGATAGTTACATTCAGTGAGGACGAGATCTCCGATTCTGGTTCCTGTGATCTGGAGGCCTCAGGGTGTTCACTTGGTGTGCCGCATCTTTAGGATCTGGGAAAAAGTAGGCCTTGCCTTGATGAATGACCCGTAGCCGTGCAGGATACAGCATGCTGTAAGGCAATTGTAGATCCCTCAGTCGCCTTTTGATAGCCAGGAAAGTAGCCCTCTGTTTTGTGTAGCTACTGAGAAATCCGGAAAAATGGTGATCCCATTACCATTAAAGGCCTTTTTCTTGGGCAGCCCTAAGAACTGCTTCCCTGTTCCTGAAGTGCAATAATTTAATGAGCATGGCACGTGGTGAGGCCCCAGAGGGCAGGGGGCGCAGGGGGACTCTATGCGCTCGCTAAATGGCGAATAACGGTGAGAAGGTGGGGGTGCCAAAAGTGGATGTCAGCTACCGCTCCATGAAAGCCTCAGGAGCGCTGCCTTCTGAACCCTTCGGGAACCCCAGAAAGCACAGATTATTACGCCTGAGGCGATCCTCCATGTCTGTCAGCTTGTCAGCAGTATAATCCTGGGCCAGACGCAGCTTCCTGACAGAGCCCTGTAAGGAATGTGTCTCGTCTTCCAATGCCCCTATGCGTTGTTCAGCGTTTTTCACCCTGTGCCGGAGGTTGTGCACATCATGTTTTAGGAAGGATAGGAGTCCATTTGTGTGGTGAGAGAAGCAAGGCTGTGCTGTATTTCTGGTTTTGTAGGGCCTGTATTGGCATGTACAGCATTAGGAGAATCAGGATCAGTGTCCTCAGGGGGGAGAGTAAGAGGGGATCATCAGGGCTACAAGCGGGGATGTGTTGTGACTCGCCCTTCCCAGGGAGCTGCTGTGCTGAGGAGGAAGAGTATGGCTGGCTGTGCTTCCTTGCATGAGGCTGGCCGGCGCCATTTTGCTGCTGCTGACATAGCAGTATCGGCGGCGTGAATCCCAGTGTCTGATCCATAGCAGGGCCATATTTGACCATCGCCTGGTGTGCTCTGGGGTCCTGGGAGTCTGATGAGGCAGAAGGAACCCCTGGAGATCAATCAGGTTAACAGGATCAAGCAAGGATGTGTGCAGTGTGGAGCTTAGGCGACTCACGTCCTCACATCCCGGTCGTTGGCCACGCCCTGCTGTTTCTTCAATCCTTTGAGGAAAAACGTCAACCATGTGCGCTTTTCTCCAAAAAAAATTCTAAGGCAGAGAAGAATTATGCTATTGGTAATCAGGAACTTTTTTGCGATTAAATTGGTGTTGGAGGAGTGGCGTCATCTCTTGGAGGGTTCACCACATTCCATAACATCTTTCACTGACCATAAGAATCTGCAGTACTTACAGAATGCCAAACGATTGAATCCCAGACAGACCATGTGGAGTCTTTTTTTTTTTTTTTTTTTTCTTTTCCCATTTTAATTTTACCATTACGTACAAACCTGGTTCCTGCAACAGTTGAGCTGATGCACTCTAGGCCTTTTAACAATAAGGATAAGGCGCCTACCCCTGAACCGGAGCCGATCAACCCTACCTCATGCATTCTTGCTCATTCTACCACCCTGGAGTCAAAAATTCCTCCTGGCATGTCTGTGCCCAGTCTAAATCCTCCACGCAAGCTCCTGCTGGTCTTCTTATGCCCTTGCTCATTCCTGAGGAGCCCTGGTCTCATATAGCCATGGACTTTATCATCGGTCTTCCACCGTCTGAGAATAATGCCCCGTTCACACGACCAGAAATTCCGCCAGCAAAAGTCGGATGTGAGCTTTTGGTCAGAAATTCTGACCGTGTGTATGCTCCATCGGACTTTTGCTGGCAGAATTCCAGCCAGCAAAATATTGAGAGCAGGTTCTCTATTTTTCGGTCGGAAAAAGTTCCTATCCGAAAATGCGTTTGTATGCAATTCGGACGCGCAAAAAATCACGCATGCTCGGAAACAATTCGACACATGCTTGGAAGCATTGAACTTAAAGCGCGGGTTCACCCACACCGCCAAAAAAAAAGAATATTAAAAGCCAGCAGCTACAAATACTGCAGCTGCTGACTTTTAATACATGGCCACTTACCTGTCCCAGGGTCCAGCGATGTCGGCAGGGGACACCGAGAACCCGCTCGGTTCTCGACAGCTACCGCCGCCATCCTAGGTGTGGGAATCAGGAAGTGAAGCGTTGCTGCTTCACTTCCCAGTTCCCTACTGCGCATGCGTGAGTCGCGCTGCGCGTCCCTAGTGGTCCCCGCTCTCTCCTGGGAGCTGTGTGTTCCCAGCAGACAGCGCGGTGGGGACGGGAAGAGGCATAGACTCCCATGGGAGTCTATGCCGGAAGTGGGTGCAAATACCTGTCTTAGACAGGTATCTGCACCCCCCTCCCCCCTGAAAGGTGCCAAATGTGACACCGGAGGGGGGGAGGGTTCCGAAAAGCGAAAGTTCCATTTTTGTGTGGAACTCCGCTTTAATTTTCTCGGCTCGTCGTAGTGTTGTACGTCACCGTGTTGTTGACGGTCGAAAGTTCAGAGAACTTTTGTGTGACCGTGTGTATGCAAGGCAAGCTTGAGCGGAATTCCGTCTGAAAAACCATCCAAGTTTTTTCCTGAATTCCTGATCGTGTGTATGGGGCATTATACAGTCATTTGGGTGGTAATCGATTGGTTCTCCAAAATGGCTCATTTTGTTCCTCTTCCCGGTCTCCCTTCTGCTCCTGCTTTGGTTCCCACTTTTGTTCGAGAGATCTTCTGCCTCTATAGGGTTCCTTTACATATTGTTTCTGACAGGAGTGTTCAGTTCACATCTTGTTTTTGGAGAGCCTTTTGCAAATCCCTCAATATTGTCTTGGATTTTTCCTCTTCGTACCATCCTCAATCCAATGGACAGACTGAGAGGGTTAATCAGGAGTTAGAGGTCTTTCTCCGCAGTTTTCTCTGCTCTTCATGACGATTGGGCCTCTACTCCGGTGCACAGAATTCTCTCACAAAAATCATGTTGACATCAGTTCTCAGAAGACACCCTTTCTCACAGTTTATGGAAGACACCCTCAGCTCCCTCTTTCTATGACCTGTTCTCCGGACATTCCAGCTTTGGCTACGGTTCAACAATCATTCAAATCCATTTGCAGTGATGTTCATGATTTGCCAACCGTCGTAGGCGTAAGCCGCCTTTTCTACAGCATGGAGAAAAATTCTGGCTTTCCACTAGTGTAGCACTAACTCACAGTGGAGCTGCTGGTTTAGGCGGGTCTGTCACCTTCACTCTGCTTCCCTCTGTTTCACCGGCACCGGGTCTAGGGTTCTGTTGAGTTGTTTACTTCTGGACGACACACGCACCAACACTGGAGTACGTTTTCAATGCTTTATTAAACAAATGACTTAGGAAGTAGCAGAAAAAGAGTTAGGAAGGAAACTTGCAGAAGAAACTCAAATATTCTCTGAAAGGGTTCTCTTGGCAAAAGTTCTTGGTATAACTCAAATACTAATTGAAATGCGCTCCGCTTGTGGGACACACTCCTTGCTCGTCTGGATAGGCCTCTCTCACCGGTCTAGCAGCCAGTACACAGCATGAATCAAAGTCTCTGCCACAGACTTGTTTGGAAATAAAATCCGTACGATCCTCTGCCACAGGATGTATAGATTTGCTGTAGTAAAAGTCAGTCACAGTGCTTGAACCTTTAAGCCGAGCCGGCAACACTATGCTGTATAGCTACTTTTGGATACGTCCTCCAACCGAGTCACCAGCCCCTCTATAGATCAGCATGCGGCGTGATCTCTCCAAGACGGGTCCTCCCCTGGGATCTCCTCGGTTGTCCAGCTTCGTCACACGGGACCGACAGCTCAGGACCGTTCCCCGGCCGCGGTGGCAGGCTCCAGACAAGCCTCTGGACCCACCACTGCTCCGCTGTATCGTGGGCCTCCCGGACGGAGGACCACGAGGTAGCTCCTTGACGCATACCTGTCGGCCAGAAGGGCCAGTAGGTGGCTGTAAAACGAACCCCAAAAATGGCGCCTGTCCCATAAATACCCTCGCCCAGAATGCAACTCGGAGGACCTCCTCCACCGAGCGTGCCTCCGGGACAGAGGAGCATCCATACGCTTCAACACGTTGCCTTTCCAACCCTGACCAGTGGTAACAGCGACACCCACCGGTCAGCACGGAAACACCCATAACGTCAGCAAAGCTGGAACAGAGGCGAACTTTTAACCTTCCTAACACACAATTTACTAAATTTACCTAACATGCGGTAGATTGCAAATCTACCAGCGCTACACTAGGAACATCAAGCTCCGGGTTCCTTCTCTGAAATTTGCCCCAAGATTCATTGGCCCGTACACTATAATTTCTAAGTTAAATCCGGTTTGTTTTAAACTTCAGATCCCTAAAAGTCTCAAGATGTTAAACTCCTTTCATGTTTCCCTTCTGAAGCTTTTAGTCCTCAATGCGTTCTCTCGTCCTCTCCCTACCTCGGTTCCGGTCTCTAAGGATAATCAGGAGCACGAGGTTAGTCAAATTCTGCATTCCTGGCTCTGTAAAGGCATTCTATAGTACCTCGTGCATTGGAAATGTTTTGGTCCTGAGGAGAGGTCTGCATCTGATGTCTTTGCACCTCGTCTTTTGAGAGGTTTCATTTAAGGTTCCCCTCAAAGCCTGGGCCCAAGCGAGGGAGGAGGAGGTCTCGTAAGAGGGGGGTACTGTCATGAATCTGCAGTAATGTTTCATGCCCTGTCTGCTTACCTCTGGTCTTTGTATCAGCTTGGGAACCACGCTCTCACGCCTGCATGCACTCCTGACCCTAGCGGTGTGCATCTGTCACCTGGCCTCAGGTGACCTGACACCCCTCACTTTTGAGACAGAGAAAGGGACTGATGAAACCTGTTCTCTAGTTCCTTTCTGCAGCCTCAGCTTGACAAAATGAATGAAAGAAGAGCTCTGCACAGCCTTCCTGGTAGCAAACAGAAGCATAATAAACAGTGTTTACTATGGTTCAGTTATGAAATGAGTAAGTAGCTAGTTTCTTCTGATAGAAGAAGAGGCCTGGGATCAGGCTGTAAAGAAGTGCTAGTTTGGCATCCTTGGTAATGGGTACATGGAAGAGAGTGAGGAGTCCAAAAACCCTTGACCAGAATCCCACAAAACGGGGGCAGGACCACCAAACATGAATTTTGTCTCCTTGATGACCACAACCACGAAAAACATATGTCACTAAATGAGGGGTTTGGGTTGGTAATGCAGGCTGGGACCCAGTACCAGCGGAGGTGGACCTTGTAGCCTCCATTGTGACGGTATTAAAAGAGCACTTCGCCATACTAGACCAGGCTTTACTTCAATCTTCTGGATCAGTGGGAAAAAAGTCATATTCCCACTTGAGCACACAGGGTGGAGAAGTCAGGGCACAGCTAGCGTTGAGAGAGGAATATATTATGGAGATGGTGCCAGGAGTTCAGACAGGTGTGTTCGAAGGCTGTTTTCTTATATGGGTAAGTTTCATGAGGTCTGAGAGGGGTTATCCAGTGGCGTAATTGGATGTAGCAATAAAATTTAGCGGGAGAAGTTTTCTAGATCTCTTGCATCAAAGATCAAGATGGAAAGGTGCGAGACCTGAGAAAACGTTGAATCTGTGAAAACCTGCAGGCAAATAACAACGAGAATACATATGGTTGCTCCAGCCCTGGCGGAAACGGGATTATTCAGGAATGGGGGGAGAGGCAGAAACGGGGATATAAGCTTGCCGGAATACTGTACTGAGTCTCAAAGTTTCAAGCTATGCGCCATTATGGGGCTCAAAGAGGGGGGTCGCAGTTTGGGGGGGGGGGGGCATGTAAGGCAGAAACGGGAACTGCCATGCAGTTGGGGATCTCCAAAAACCTAGAGTAGGATATCAGTGGTAGCATGAAGCAAGGACTTTTTTTTCAACCTGACCAACTATAACTACTCAAAAATAATTTTGCAGCTTCGGTCTGACACAGATCGCAGAGGGCTTAACATTCATAGCTAAACACAAGAACAATTTCTTGTACTGTGTGTGCTGGAAGTGATAGGTTGGCTCCCACAGAGCCCTGATCTTATCATTATCGAGTCTGTCTGGGATTACATGAAGAGACAAAAGGATTTGAGGCAGCCTACATCCACAGAAGATCTGTGGTTAGTAATTCAAGATGTTTGGAACAACCTACTTGCCGAGTTTGTTCAAAATCTGTGTGCAAGTATACCTAGGATTGAAGAATTGATGCTGTTTTGAAGGCAAAGGATGGTCACACCAAATAATGATTTATCTTCAGTTAATTTACTTTTTTATTTTGTTAATTGATTAAAATAAACGATTAACACTTGTATTTCAGAAAGCATTCTTAATTTTCAGCATTTTTTCACACCTGACTAAAACTGTACTGTATATATTTCTCTAGAAAGAGATTTTTTTTTCTTAATGGATCACATTAAAGGGTAGAGGTTTTTCTGAGGTGGGAGTAATTTTTTTAGGCATAATGTAAAGATTTTCAGGTATTGTGTACTAGGTTTCTAAGAAAAGGGGATAATGTGATTGCATCAGTGCTAAATGTATAAATTTAATGAGCTTTATAATGGATATATTTTGTAATTATTACACATGACATATCTATAAATGAAGGGGCACATGCGGTAAAGTGTTGTTTTAATTGTAAGATTATAATTATGTATTTGATTGCATATTCTTTTTAAGTATTGTTGCTTGATAAAGTTATGTTTTTTTTTTAGGACTTTGGCTAGGAATAGAGTGGGACAATCCTTTCAGAGGAAAACATAATGGCTCCCATGAAGGAAGAAGATATTTTACATGCAGGTAATATCTAAGAGACTTGTGATTATGCACAGAAAACTGAAAGTTTAAGAGTTTGTTAACCCAATAAAAAATAAAATAATGGATTCTGCTCCTTTAAAGCATTTTATACAGCACAGTGCTTGTGCTTTGTAATTTGGACCCTTGTAACACCTAAAAAACCTGGCGGATCCTGCCAGTTTCTCCCCTCCCTCCTGTAAACTGACCACAATAATCATGGCTGCTGAGCCCTGACACCGTGGTCAGTTTAAATGTCTCCGTCATTTGCAGCCTGCTCTTCTGTGTCTGCCTCCTCTGTCCTCCACCCACCCTCCCTGCATGTCACCTATTGACAGTGACACCCCATCCCCCTCCTGTTGCAGGAATAACATATATATCTTTATACTATCCGTTCTGTCTCCTAATGCAGCACCCTCTGTTTTATAAAAAAAATACCTCCATCTCACAGCAGCTCACGGCGATCACGTGACCTGCCGTGTCTCCTCTCTCCTTGCGTTCCGCTGACGTCAGAGGGGGAATCGCACACCCCCCTCCGGCTGCTTCTGTCAGACGGGCAGAGAGGAGACACAGCCGGTTACATGAGCGCCGGGAGCCGCTGTGAGATAGGGTGAAGGAGGTATTTTTTTAATGAAACACAGAGACTGGGGGCCACTGTATTAGAAACAAAACGGATTATGTAAATTTTTGAAAGTGGGTTAACCACTTTAATATATATATGACCATTTCCCATCTTGACACTGTTTACTAGATTAAAGTGGTTCTAAAGACTGAAGGTTTTTGAAGCCATGGACATTTTTTCCTATTTTTCCCCTGTTCTTTTTCTGGGAAAAATGTAAATCCACATTCAGAATATTTTATTAATCCCAAAGGGAAATTATTGCAATACAACTACATTCAACAAAGACAACACAAGATCACAGTAATGAACAGAACAAAGCACAATGATGCAATAAAATTACCAAATTAACAGCAATTAGTACAAATAAGAAAAATTAAAACTATACTCTAATAAAACATCCATACTATTAAAATACAACATAGTAAACTAAACTTGCTTTTTAAAATGTTATTTTTTTTATTACAAATGGAATAACAAGGATATATTATTATATATTATTATATTAACCACTTCCGGACCACCGCAAGCCGATATACGTCCTAACTTTGAAGAGGAATATCGTTGTTGTAGTAGCAGCTAGCTGCCATAACCCCGATATCCTCTTCTTCAGCGGGCGGTCCGGTTTCCGATAATAGTTGTCTCTGCGGCGGATTCGCTGCAAGATCACTTTTATCAGCGGCAGGAGAGTGGCACCCCCCTCCCATCCCGTCGCTCTCCGGTGCCCTCCGCCGCTTACCGGAATCGTCGGAGGCGACCGGATGCTTCTCCTTCCTGGGTATGGAGACGAGTGAGGGGAAGATGGCCCCCACCCATCTCCATACCATTGCAGAGTGGAAGCGACGTCAAAACGTCACTTCCGCCCGTAGATCTTAAAGGGCCATGTTTGTTTTTTTTTTTTTTTTTTTTTTCAAATGACAATTTTTTTTATTTTTTATTTTATTGTAAATATGAGATCTGAGGTCTTTGACCCCAGATCTCATATTTAAGATGTCCTGTCATGCTATTTTTCTATTACAAGGGATGTTTATATTCCTTGTAATAGGAATAAAAGTGCCACAATTTTTTTTAAAAGAACAGCGTAAAAATAAAAGATAAGATAAATAAGAAAAAAAAAATTTTTTTTAAACTCGCCCCGTCCTGCCGAGTTTGCGTGCAGAAGCGAACGCATACGTGAGTAGCGCCCCGCATATTTCAAACCACACACGTGACGTATCGCAGCAATCGGTAGAGCAAGAGCAATAACTCTAGCCCTAGACCTCCTCTGTAACTCAAAACATGAAACCTGCAGAATTTTTTAAAATGTCGCCTATGGAGATTTTTAAGGGTCAAAGTTTGTCGCCATTCCACGAGCGGGTGCAATTTTGAAGCGTGACATGTTGGGTATCAATTTTCTCAACATAACAGTATCTTTCATAATATAAAAAAAATTGGGCTAACTTTACTGTTGTCTTATTTTTTAATTCAAAAAAGTGTATTTTTTTCCAAAAAAAGTGCGCTTGTAAGACCGCTGCGCAAATATGGTGTGGCAAAGTATTGCAACGACCGCCATTTTATTCTCTAGGGTGTTCAAAAAAAATGAGGTATAATGTTTGGGGGTTCTAAGTAATCTTCTAGCCAAAAAAACTATTTTTACCTTATAAACAACAAATCTCAGAAAGAGGCTCGGCCCTTAAGTGGTTAAGAACATTTCACCTATACATGATGACAGGTGACCACCCCCTTTCCATCATAATAATGTAAAGGCTTCCTGCCAATATGCATTTTCAGTTATAGATAATGCTGATCCATAAGCATATATTGCTCTATGAAGAGCTTGTTTAATGGCGGGAAAAGCTACTTGCACTTCCATTTTGGTCCTCATCATTTCATTCCATAAAGTATTTTTTTATGTCTTTAGGGCATCTCTGGCATGCAAGGATGTGTTTGGTTATCCTTGTAGCTTTTGGAAAAAAAATATTTCTTCTCACAATATTTGCAAATTGCAGCTTTGCTCTCAGCAGAAATTGTACTGTTGAAATGTTTCAAAGTCTAGATGTTGGTTTCACCATTTTACTAAAAGGAGGAAAAGTAAAACAAATTTACTGACCAGACTATAGTAAACATTATGCTTTGATGGTGGAAAGGTGTTACTAGTATTGCCTCTGATCTGCGATTTTTAAAAATTTTTAAGTGGGATTGCGTCATTGTGGTGGACAAATCTGACCCTAAGTGACACTTTTTGGTGACCAGTGACAACAATACAGTGATCAGTGCTATAAAAATGCACCGATCACTGTATAAATGGCACTGGCAGGGCAGGGTCTAATACTTAGTGGTTATTTAAAGGGTTAGGTGTTCCCTAGGGAGGTGCTTTTTAACTGTCAGGAGGACAGACTGACTGGGAGTAGAGAGAGATCGGTGTTCCTGATCATTAGGAACAGCTGATCTCTCTCTCCTCCCCTGTCAGAACGGGGATCTTGTTTAAAAAGGCAGATCCTCGTTTTGCCTCTTTCTTGCCATCGTGGGTGGCAGGTGGACATCGAGTCCACCAGACCCGCGGGCGGCCTCCAGCGGCGGGTTAGCGCGCCTGCAAAAGCTAATGCACGAACCGACGTACCAGTACGTAGATTTGCGCACTCAAGCCAACTTGCCACAGTATAACTGCGGCGGCTGGTCGGCAGCTGGTTAAAGTAGAACTAAAGGCAAAACTTTTTTTTGTTTTGGATAGAGTGGAGAGGGATTAGTACACCTGTCCGTTTTTATTGCTGTCTGTGTCCGTGTTAGGGAGATTCACCCTCTCTATTTGTCCTGTTTACGGTTATCGTTGAAAGTAAAAGAAAATCCCAAATTTCGGGTTGTCCCCAGAAAAGTAATAAAGAGGTAATACAGGGGGTCCCCTATTTACAAACATCCGACTTACAAACGACTTCTACTTACAAACGGAGGGAGACAACAGGAAGTGAGAGGAAATCTACCCCTAGGAAGGGAAATTCACTCCTGTAAGAGTTAATATGGGAAAAAGGTGTCTCCACTGATGCTTTATCACCTATCCTTATTTCCCTAATAACCCCAAATTTTCAAAATCCAATTGTCATTGGGACAGAAAGTGAGGTGAAATCTTCTGAACAGGGGCACAGACAGCAAAACAAATGTTACAGGGGTGATAACCCTTCCCTATGATATCTACAAAACTTAAAAATAGATTTTTTGGCTGGAGCTACACTTAAAAAGTTTACCTGTTCTGACTTACAAACAGATTCAACTTAAGAACAAACCTAAAGTCCCTATCTTGTTTGTAACCCGGGGACCCCTTGTATTCCAATAGGGACACTAGTTCTGGTGAACTGGGGGTCCCCAAAGAATTATCTAAATTTGCAGGGATTTCCTCTCTCTTCCTGTTTAGCTTTGGGACAGGAAGTGAAGAGAAATATCCACAATAGGACACAGATGACCGCAAACAAAATCTGACAGGAGTTTTAACCCTCCCCTACTCTATTTAAAATGAAAAAAAGTTTTGCCTACAGCTCTACCTTTAAGGCCTGATAGGACAGAAACTATCATCTACTGTATCCCAACAATCGCCCATCTGTAGAAGGTACAAGATGGAGCCCACAAGCAAACTGAACTGGAGCCTTTCCCTGCAGTGCCCCCTAGTGGAAGATATGCATATTTCTCTTGTTTGAGAACTGCATTGATAAGTACAGTGTTACTTGAGTTGTTTTCCAGGATTTACTTGTCTTCAGCTGAGAGAGCTTGCAATAATTTAAGACTTTACATAAAGTCTCGGACATCTCATGAAGGTCTTCATGTTGTATAGTTTAAATACCATATCCATAGATATTATTTACCATTGTAAAAGAACATATTCCAATTTTTCAGAAAAACAAAAAACAAAAAAACAAAAAATATATATATATATATATTTGTTGTTGTTTTCAATTGTTCGTGTTTTTTTTTTTTCTTTTATGCCTTCCCATCTCTAGTATGCATCTCCCCCCTCCCAATACTTACCCAAACCCGATCGCAATCCAGTGATGTGTTTAACCGCTTCAGCCCCGGAAGAATTTACCCCCTTCCTGACCAGAGCACTTTTTGCGATTCGGCACTGCGTCGCTTTAACTGACAATTGCGCGGTCGTGCGACGTGGCTCTCAAACAACGTTCTTTTTTCCCCCACAAATAGAGCTTTCTTTTGGTGGTTTTCGATCACCTCTGCGATTTTTATTTTTTGCGCTATAAACAAAATAAAAGTGACAATTCAAAAAAAAAAGCATTATTTTTTTTTTTTTGCTATAATAAATATCCCCCAAAAATATATAAAAAAACATTTTTTTTCCTCAGTTTAGGCCGATACGTATTCTTCTAAATATTTTTGGTAAAAACAAATCGCAATAAGCCTTTATTGATTGGTTTACGCAAAAGTTATAGTGTTTTTATTAATAATTTTTTTTTACTAGTTTTGGCGGCGATCAGCGATTTTTATTGTGACTGCGACATTATGGCGGACACATCGGACATTTTTGACACATTTTTGAGACCATTGTCATTTATACAGCAATCAGTGCTATAAAAATGCATTGATTCCTGTGTAAATGACACTGGCAGTGAAGGGGTTAACCACTAGGGGGTGGGGAGGGGTTAAATCAGTACTAGGGAGGTGTTTCTAACTGTAGGGGGGTTGGGCTGTGTGTGTCAGTACACTGATTACTGCTCCCGATGACAGGGAGCAGAGATCGAGTGACACTGTCACTAGGCAGAACGGGGAGATGATGTTTACATCAGCATCTCCCCGATCCTGCTCTTCATGAGACGATCGCGGGTATCCCCACGGCGATCGAGTCCGCGGGACCCGCAACCCGACTCACGGAGCTCCCGGCCGGCGCGCACGCAATGACACGGCGGGAAATTCAAATGGACGTACCTGTACGCCCATTTGCCCAGCCGTGCCATTCTTCGGACGTTTTCCCGACTCTCCCGGGTTTCTGCATCCTCATTTGCTGAGAGACAGCAGAGGGAGCTGCTGCTGTCAATCGCAGCCAGTGATGAAGGAAACAGGGGACACACAGCGGGGCCTGGCAGCAGGCACACACGAGTGCCCCCACAGCAGGCAGCTTGCAATGGGGGCACTTGGGGAGAAGGGGAGGATCAGGGCTGCTGTGTGCAAAACCATTGCACAAAGCAGGTAAGTATGACATGTTTGTTATTTAAAATAAAAAATATCTTTAACCACTTGCCTACTGGGCACTTTTACCCCCTTCCTGCCCAGGCCAATTTTCAGTGCTGTCACAATTTGAATGACAATTGCGTGATCATGCAACACTGTGCCCAAATTACATTTTTATCATTTGTTTTCACACAAATAGAGCTTGCTTTTGGTGGTATTTAATCACTGCTGGGTTTTTAATTTTTTGCTAAAAAGACTGACTTTTTTAACCACTTCGGCTCTCACACCTGTTTACCTCCTATGGACCAGACGATATTTCACATTTCTGCTGTGTGTCTGTTCATGAGTCTATAACTTTGTAATTACTTATGAAAATAATTGATACATATATTGTTTTTTTTTTGGGGACAAACTGGGCTTTCTCGTGACCCTAAAGTCCTCTGAGAATCGTCTTAATTTATTTGCATTTTAAGGGGAAAAAAGAATAAAAACACTGGGACAGACATGCTGACTGTCTGTCTCAGTGTTTTCATCGCTGTTTATGTCCCAGCGTCTCAAGCAGGCTGCAAAAAGGTAAGATTCTCATGTTTGAATGTTCCCCCCCAGGCTAGAGAGGGGCCACAGGGGTCTAGAAAGTGGTTATACCACCCCAGCTCTGCGGCCTAATGGCCACCATCTCTGAAGATAGCCGCTCAGGCAGATCTTGTTACCAGCCTCTCTCCCTCCCCCCCATCCCCAGCCTTTCTCCAGAAGCATGACAGGAGAGTCGGCCAGCGCGGGAAGCGCTCGTTTTTTTCAAAACTCGAGGGGGGGGGGGGCGGTAGAGGAAGGGGCGGGATGTCAGCACAGGTGCTTAGACTCCCACTCAGGCCAGCTGCAGACTATTAAAGGCACTCTGTACAGGTGCACACAGCCTTCTGAGAGACACAGAGCTGACGGTCGCATGTAAGGTGGGACACAGGCATTCTCCTAGGCAGCATTTACTGAAGTAACACCAGACTGAGCATTGGGTAGCAAGGCTTTTAGCCAGACTACATCGCTCAGCGGGCAGTGTTCATTTGTATACCTCACACCTTGTTGCTTTGCACTATGGGTAGAAGAGGTTCAAGCACCCCAGGAACCAGAGACACTAGGGGATCTCGTTCAGGTTCTGAGGGCCCCCTGTCGGCAGCATCCTCCCCCCCTAAAGATGGGCCAGGGACGGCTAGCCAGGGAGAGCCATCGGGGTCAGGGGCTACACCTGCTTCTGGCACTTCAGCCCCAGTATATATTACACAAGAGGTTTTTTCCTCAACCATTAATGGTCTAGAGGAAAGATTAATGGCCGTGATTACGTCTTCACTCAGTGGAAGAAAACGCACTAGGCTTTCCTCTGTTCCCCAAGACCCTGAGACAGAGGAGCTCTGGGATAAAGGAGATGAATCCCTTTCAGAGGACCGGGATGGGACGGGATGATTCCTATTCCGAGGATTCAGGTGGAGAGGGACCCTCTGCGACTTCCCAAGAGGAGAAAGTCTTAGTGCAGATCCTCACTGGATTGGTCCGATCCACATTTAAGTTGCCCATACCTGAAACTGCTAAAGAATCCTCTTCTGCTTTGGGGTCACTGAAACCTTTCCAAGCAGCACATGCTTTTCCTGTTCATACTTTACTTGAAAAGCTCATTTATTCTGAGTGGGATCACCCAGACAAACGTTTTTTTCCGCCGAGAAAGTTTTCAACACTTTATCCGATGGAAGAAAAGTTTATTAAAATGTGGGGAATACCGGTTATTGATGCCGCCATTTCCTCCGTAAATAATAGCCTGACTTGTCCTGTAGACAATGCTCAGATGCTCAGGGATCCTGTAGATAAAAGGATGGAATCCCTATTGAAGGATGTTTTCTCCTTAGCAGGATCAGTGGCCCAACCTGCAGTAGCAGCGATTGGAGTCTGTCAATACTTAAGAGACCATGTTAAGCAGGTCATCAAAGTATTACCTGAACAGCAGGCCCAGGGGTTTGCTAACCTTCCAGCGGCCTAATGCTTTGTGGTTGAAGCCATTAGAGATTCTATCGTGCAAACCTCCCGTCTTTCACTGGGGTTGGTGCATATACGTAGAATCCTATGGTTGAAAAATTGGTCAGCCGAAGCACCATGTAAGAAGCTACTGGCTGGGTTTCCATTTCGTGGTGCAAGGTTGTTTGGAGAGGACTTGGATAACTATATCAAGAGAATCTCTTGTGGGAAAAGCACTCTCTTACCTGTCAAGAAGAAGAGTAAGTGTCCCTCTTTCAAACGGACTCTTTCCCCAGCGCCGGGGGCTTCAGCCTCCAGGCAGTCTCGACAGCCGCTTCCATCGGGGTCCAGAGACAAGAGTCAACCCCAGGGACAAAAGAAGTCCTGGGGAAAGAAGCCTACTAGGCAAAACACTAAGACCTCTGCATGAGGGGGCGCCCCCGCTCACTCGAGTGGGGGGAAGACTGCGACAGTTCTCAGAGCTCTGGCAGGAGGACTTCCAGGACAGATGGGTAATCTCCACGGTAACCTTAGGTTACAAGCTGGAGTTTCAGGAATTCCCTTCTCCTCGGTTCCTCAGATCAAGTGTTCCCAGAGACCCAGAGAAGAAGCAGTCGCTCCTTCTAGCGTTAGAGCGACTTTTGCCGCAGGAGGTCATTATGATAGTTCCCGCAAAGGACCAGGGATTGGGCTTCTATTCCAGCCTTTTTACGGTCCAAAAGCCAAATGGGGATGTCAGGCCCATTCTGGACTTAAGGGATCTGAACCGATTCCTAAGGATTCAATCATTCCGCATGGAATCAATTCGAACAGTAGTTCCGACCCTGCAGGGAGGAGAATTTCTGGCATCAATAGACATCAGAGATGCATATCTGCATGTGCCCATTTTTCCTGCTCATCAGAAGTTTCTGCGCTTCGAGGTAGGAGGGCGCCATTTCCAGTTTGTGGCTCTGCCTTTCGGGATAGCCACTGCACCTCGAGTGTTAACAAAGATCTTGGCTCCTCCTCTGGCCAGATTAAGGGCTCAGAGTATAGCTGTTATAGCATACCTAGACGACCTGCTCTTGATAGACCGGTCGGTAGCCTCTTCGAATGGAAACTTGAGGACCACAGTCAGGTATCTAGAACACCTGGGTTGGATCCTCAACTTAGAAAAGTCTTTCCTAAAACCAGTAAGAAGACTGGAGTATTTAGGTCTGATTATAGATACAAGCCAGGAGAAAATATTTCTACCCCAGGCAAAGATCGCTACTTTAAGAGAGCTGATTCTGGCAGTAAGGACCAAGAAGGGTCCCTCAGTCCGCCTTTGTATGAGGCTACTAGGGAGGATGGTGTCTTCATTCGAAGCAGTTCCCTATGCTCAGTTTCACTCAAGAATGCTGCAACACAGTATTCTGTCGACCTGGAACAAGAAAGTTCAGGCATTAGACTTTCCGATGCACCTGTCGCATGCGGTGCGTCAGAGCCTCAAATGGTGGCTCATACCCGAAAACCTGCAGAAGGGGAAATCCTTTCTACCGGTTACCTGGATGGTGGTAACAACAGAGGCCAGCCTGTCAGGTTGGGGAGCAGTTCTGGAACAGACTGCGGTCCAAGGGGTATGGTCCAAGACAGAGAGGACCTTACCCATCAACATTCTGGAGATCCGGGCGATACATCTAGCTCTAAAAGCCTGGACTATCAGGCTACAGGGTTGTCCGGTCAGGATCCAGTCCGACAATGCCACAGCAGTGGCTTATGTCAATCATCAGGGAGGCACCCGGAGCCGAGCTGCTCAAAAGGAGGTGAACCAGATCTTAGTCTGGGCAGAGATGCATGTGCCATGCATATCGGCAGTTTTCATCCCGGTAGTAGAGAATTGCCAGGCGGACTATCTAAGTCGCCAGCAGTTACTTCCAGGGGAATGGTCTCTGCATCCCGACGTCTTTTGGGCCATATGCCAAAGATGGGGGGTTCCAGATGTAGATCTCTTTGCATCCCAATTCAACAAAAAGATTGTGGCAAGGACAAAAGATCCTCTTGCATGCGGGACGGATGCGTTGGTGATTCCGCGGCATCGGTTCTCACTGATTTACGCATTCCCGCCTATTCTGCTATTGCCACGACTCCTTCGCAGGATCAGGCAGGAAAGGAAGTCGGTACTTCTGGTGGCCCCCGCTTGGCCCAGAAGGACTTGGTATGCAGAAATAGTAAGGATGACAGTAGGTTCCCCGTGGACCCTACCGGTACGCCCAGACCTGTTATCTCAAGGTCCAGTGTTCCATCCTGCCTTACAAACGCTAAATTTGACGGTTTGGCTATTGAGACCCACGTTCTGAAGAGTCGTGGGCTCTCAGGTCCTGTCATATCTACCTTGATTAATGCAAGGAAGCCAGCTTCCAGGATGATTCATCATAGAGTCTGGAAAGCTTATATAACCTGGTGTGAATCCAGAGGTTGGCATCCCAGGAAATATGTCATAGGTAGAATTCTTGATTTTCTACAATTAGGATTAGAGATGAAGCTGTCCTTGAGTACCATCAAGGGCCAGGTCTCTGCTTTATCAGTATTATTTCAGCGGCCACTTGCTTTGCATTCTTTGGTCCGAAACTTTATGCAGGGGGTGATGCGTCTTAATCCTCCGGTTAAAGCGCCCCTAAACCCCTGGGACTTGAACTTGGTTCTGGCTGTGTTACAGAAACAGCCTATTGAACCAATAAGTCAGATTCCTTTGGTCTTGTTGACAAGGAAGTTAATTTTTCTGGTGGCCATCTCTTCTGCTAGAAGAGTATCATAATTAGCAGCTCTTTCCTGTAAGGAGCCTTATTTGATTATACACAAGGATAGAGTGGTACTACGCCCTCATCCTAGTTTTTTACCGAAGGTGGTTCCTGATTTTCATTTAAACCAAGACATTGTTCTACCTTCCTTTTTTCCAGATCTCTGTTCTCCGGAAGAGAGATCTCTACATTCGCTGGATGTAGTAAGAGCAGTTAAGGCCTATCTAGGGGCAACTGTTCAGATCCGCAAGACGGATGTTTTGTTTGTGCTGCCAGAGGGTCCCAATAGAGGACAGGCAGCGTCAAAAGCTACCATTTCTAAATGGATTTGACAGTTGATCTTTCAAGCTTACGGTTTGAAACAGAAGGTTCCCCCGTTTCAGATCAAGGCACATTCCATAAGGGCTATTGGTGCTTCTTGGGCAGTGCATCACCAGGCCTCTATGGCTCAAGTCTGCAAGGCCGCAACCTGGTCTTCAGTTCATACATTCACCAGATTCTATCAGGTGGATGTGAGAAGGCATGAGGATATCGCCTTTGGGCGTAGTGTGCTGCAGGCAGCGGTACAGGGTCCTCAGGTCTGATTGCACCCTACTTGGTCTTGGTTCCCCCCCCTCAGGTAGCATTGCTCTGGGACATCCCATCAGTAATTACTGAGGCTCTGTGTCCGATGATGTTCGAGAAAGAAAATAGGATTTTTTAAAACAGCTTACCTGTAAAATCCTTTTCTTTCGAAGGACATCACGGGACACAGAGGTCCTGCCCCTCTTTTAATACACTATATTGCTTGGCTACAAAACTGAGGTATCCCTGCAAGGGGGAGGGATTATATAGGGGGTTGAACTTCCTGATAGGGTGTGCCAGTGTCCAATCACCAGTGATACCTATATAACTCATCAGTAATTACAGAGGCTCTGTGTCCCGTGATGTCCTTCGAAAGAAAAGGATTTTACAGGTAAGCTGTTTTAAAAAATCCTATTATTTTGACACAAGTTGCGGGAAAGTGACAATTTTTTTTTTTTTTTTTGCACAAAGTTGTCACTAAATGATATATTGCTCACACAGGCCATGGGCATATGTGGAATTGCACCCCAAAATACATTTAGCTGTTTCTCCTGAGTATGGGGATATCACATGTGTGGGACTTTTTAGGAGCCTAGCCGCATACGGGGCCCTGAAAACCAATCACCGCCTTCAGGATTTTTGTAAATTTTTGATTTCACTCTTCACTGCCTATCACAGTTTCGGAGGCCATGGAATACCCAGGTGGCACAAACCCCCCCCCCCCCAAATGACCCCATTTTGGAAAGTAGACACCCCAAGCTATTTGCTGAGAGGCATGGTGAGTATTTTGCAGCTCTCATTTGTTTTTGAAAATGAAGAAAGACAAGAAAATTTTTTATTTTTTTCAATTTTCAAAACTTTGTGACAAAAAGTGAGGTCTGCAAAATACTCACTATACCGCTCAGCAAATAGCTGGGGGTGTCTACTTTCCAAAATGGGGTCATTTGGGGGGGGGGGGGGGTTTGCCACCTGGGCATTCCATGGCCTCCGAAACTGTGATAGGCAGTAAAGAGTGAAATAAAAAATGTACGCTCTTAGAAAGCCTGAAGGCGGTGCTTGGATTTCGGGGTCCCGTGCTCGGCTAGGCTCCCAAAAAGTCCCACACATGTTTGAGCAATATATCATTTAGTGACAACTTTGTGCAAAAAAAAAAATTGTCTCTTTCCCGCAACTTGTGTCACAATATAAAATATTCCATGGACTCGACATGCCTCTCAGCAAATAGCTTGGGGTGTCTACTTTCCAAAATGGGGTCATTTGGGGGGGGGGGGGGGTTTAACTGTCCTGGCATTTTATGCACAACATTTAGAAGCTTATGTCACACATCACCCACTCTTCTAACCACTTGAAGACAAAGCCCTTTCTGACACTTTTTGATTACATGAAAAAATTATTTTTTTTTGCAAGAAAATTACTTTGAACCCCCACACAATATATATATTTTTGGGGAAAAAACACACTTTTTTAAATTTTAATGCACTAAAATACACTATATTGCCCAAATGTTTGATGAAATAAAAAAGATGATCTTAGGCCGAGTACATGGATACCAAACATGACATGCTTTAAAATTGCACACAAACGTGCAGTGGCGACAAACTAAATACATTTTTAAAAGCCTTTAAAAGCCTTTACAGGTTACCACTTTAGATTTACGGAGGAGGTCTACTGCTAAAATTACTGCCCTCGATCTGACCTTCGCGGTGATACCTCACATGCATGGTGAAATTGCTGTTTACATTTGACGCCAGACCGACGCTTGCGTTCGCCTTTTTTTTCTCTTTATTTTTTGCTTTTATCTTATTTTTAAACTTTTCCTTTCATTTTTTTTTTTTTTTTTTTTAAATCATTTTTATTGTTATCTCAAGGAATGTAAATATCCCCTATGATAGCAATAGGTAGTGGCAGGTACTCTTTTTTTGAAAAAATTGGGGTTTATTAGACCCTCGATTTCTCCTCTGCCCTCAAAGCATCTGACCACACCAAGATCGGTGTGATAAAATGCTTTCCCAATTTTCCAATGGCGCTGTTTACATCCGGCGAAATCTAAGTCATAAAATTCTTGTAGCTTCCGGTTTCTTAGGCCATAGAGATGTTTGGAGCCACTCTGGTCTCTGATCAGCTCTATGGTCAGCTGGCTGAATCACCGGCTGCATTCTCAGGTTCCCTGTTGAGACAGGAGAGCCAGAGAAAAACACGGAAGACGGTGGGGGGAGGGGGCATTCCCTCCCACTGCTTGTAAAAGCAGTCTAGAGGCTAATTAGTCACTAGGATTGCTTTTACATGAAAGCCGACTGCTGGCTGAAAAGAATGATACCAAGATGATACCTAAACCTGCAGGCATCATTCTGGTATAACCACTCAGTCGTGAATGGCGTACCTGAAGACAAAAAAATGGTTAACAATAAAGCTCAGTAAACGGTAAAGTATAAAAAATTGCATACCTGAAAAGCAAACATGATAAAACATAATAACAATAAAACATTGCAGAATAGAATACAGTAAAAAAGAGCAGAACAATAGAGAGAGAGAGAACAATAAAACAACAACTATTTTTTTTATTTTATATTTTTGTTCGTGTTGTTTTTTTTTACACTTTTTTTTGTAACTGTAACTTTTATAACTGTAACCGGTTCCAGGTTCGGGTCTCTCAAAATGCGATGGCATCTTGGGAGACCCTGTGAAAGTGCGCCTAGTCTGTGGAATGCTGTACCCTACGCTAATACTCAACTAGTGAATGGTAGCGTTCAAAACATTCACCAATGCAAAGACCAGGATTGTCAGGACAGGAGGGACAATAATAGCGGGTGTCACACCTATATCCGCGCTTGCTGCAGACACAACATCTTTTTTGAGGGGGTTTGTTAGGTAGGGGTACTCGGGAGGACATAAAGAAAATGCCTCTCATGCAGCCGACTGCATTTTGTTGGGGATGTGAATGGGGGAAGCACGGGCGCTGCAGAAGCGGTGGGTTCCCAATTAGGATTGGCGAATGCAGCAGGAAGGGCATTATGGGCACGATGGGCCTGTGTTTGTCTTTTTGGTGGCAGCAGGAAACTACTTGTGCTTGCCACCTCACCAGCTTGAACTGCACTTATGGGACTGGCCACGTCACCAAGTGTTACTGCAGTGCTGGTTTGACTATGACCGGGGTGTACTAGGCCACTGGTGCTTGCCAGTTCACCAAAACGCTACCAAAAAAACTGTTAGCGATCGCAGGGATCAGGCCTGACTCTGCGAATGCTGCAGTTATGTGTTTAGTGTTTTGTAAGTGACAGTGATCGATTGATAGTGCACTTGGGTGGGCCGGGCCGGGCGGAGGGGCAAAACGCAGGTGCTAGCAGGTATCTGGGCTGATCCCATGACATGGGGGGGGGAGGGGTGATTGGGGGGTGATCGGGGGGGATCGGGAGTGTTATGTGTGCCTGGCATGTTCTACTGTATGTGTGTGTGTGTGTGTGTGTGTGTGTTCACTCACTGTGAAGTCTTCTCTCCTCGGCGCCGGAACGGAAACTGCCGAGCCGAGGAGAGATGACATCACATCCTCTGCCTGTGTGTACTATACACAGGCAGGGGATGTTTCTCATTGGCTGGGAGCGATCGCGAGGGGGGCCACGATCGGATGGCCTCCCCCTCGCCTCTCAATGCTCCCAGACAAATGCCGACCGCCGCTGGCACCAGGGGGGGGGGGGGGAGTCCGATCGGACCCCCCGCCCGCGGGAAGGCAATCACGTATGGGTACGTGATTCTGCCTGCCCGTGCCATTCGGCTTACGTATATATACGTGAGGCGATCGGCAAGTGGTTAAAGAGGGAGTCCCGCAAATTTTTATTTGTTTTTTAAAAGTCAGCAGCTACAAATACTGCAGCCCTGACTTTTAAAATAAGGACACTCACCTGTCCCCGAATCCACCGGTGTCGGCACCCGAGGCCGAACCGTCACTCGGTCCTCGGCAGCTGCCGCCGCCATTCTCTGTGTGGGAATCAGGAAGTGAAGCGGTGCGGCTTCACTTCCCGATTCCCTACTGCGCATGCGCGAGTCACGCTGCGCATCCTAACTGGTAACCGCTTTCTCCTGGGACCCGTGTGTGTCCCAGCAGACAGCGCGGCGGGACGGGAAGAGGCATAGGCTCCCGTGGGAGTCTATGCTGGAAGTGGGTGCAAATACCTGTCTTAGACAGGTATCTGCACCCCCCTCCCCCCTGAAAGGTGCCAAATGTGACACCGGAGGGGGGGAGGGTTCCGAAAAGTGGAGGATCCATTTTTGTGTGAACCTCTGCTTTAAATTCTCACTGAGATTGTCTGTCAGAGTGATCATTCAGTGAGGAAGGCTTCAGACTAGCTCTCAATCATAGGATCTCATGGCTGTGCACAGTAGCTGAGCAGAAGGAGATAATAAAAGATAAGAAAGTGCAGGACATACAAGAAATGTCCTGTGTACAGAGGAGGTTTTTTTTTGGACGCTTGTAAGACGCCCAAGGTAGGCAACTGGTTAAAAAAAGTTTTTCTTGGTTTCGATCAGTAAATTTTGTAAGTCCTTTTTTCCCTAAACTGATGTGCGCTGATGAGGCTGCCCTTTTAGGCTGCACTGATGTGACGGCACTCAAGGGCATTGATTAGGCAGCACTGGTGGGCATTGATAGGCGGCACTGATGGGCAGCACTAATGGGCGGCACTGATGAGCAGGCACTGAAAGGCAGCACTGACTGGCATTACTAATGGGTGTCGCCGATGGGGAGTGCTAAGGCTGTATTGCAATCAGGGCTCTCCTCGCTACACACTGTCAGTTTGAGCCAGTTTGAGCCAGTAAATGGCACTTCCTTGTTTACATGTGACCAGCTGTGATTGGACACTAGTTTAAAACAAACAGGATTCAGCTTCGAAATTATAGTGTAAGGACCAATTAATCTTGGGGTAAATTTCAGAGATGGAACTCAGAGTCTGATGAGTAAGCACGTCTGTGTGAAACGCGTCAACTGAGCACCTTTTTTGGCTTGATGTTTGTCATGTTCGCTTGATTTTATAGACTTTCAATAAATTCTTTTGATTTTACATCTGGATGTGCCGCCATTCTTCTTTGTTTCCATTGGATTTCCCTGGCTGCGGACCAGGAAGGCACCCAGATCTTTTCAGCAGCTCATCAGATCCTCACAGGTGGCTTTGATGAATGTGTTCCCAACTCTTTCTCAACCCTGGAGTCTCATGTTTCTTGTGGAAAGCCAGACTTTGTCTCCTGGCTGTAGAGGCGACGGTCATCAAAACCCTTGAACGTCAACCCACATGGAATTGAATGATTCCTGAACGGTAGCCAAAGCTGGGATGTCAGGAGAACAGGTCATAGGAATAGGGAGCTGAGGATGTCTTCCATAAACTGTGACAAAGGGTGTCTTTTGGGAACTGACATTGACATGATTATTGTGAGAGAACTCTGCCCACGGGAGTAGTGATGACCAATCATCGTGATGAGCCGAGACTAAGGTACTGAGAAAGACCTCTTACTCCTGATTAACCCTCTCAGTCTGACCATTGGATTAAGGATGGTAAGGAGAGGTAAAATCCAAGGTAATGTTGAGGGATTTGCAAAAGGCTCTCCTAAAGCGAGAAGTGAATTGAACACCCCTGTCAGAAACAATATGGGAAGGAAAACCATGGAGGCGGAAAATTTCTCTAACAAAAATGGGAACCAAGGCAGGAGCAGAAGGGAGACCAGGAAGAGGAACAAAATTAGCCATCTTGGAGAGTCGATCAATTACCATCTAAATGACTGTATTCTTAGATGGTGGAAAATTGGTGATAAAGTCGATGGCAATGTGAAACCAGGGCTCCTTAGGAATGGACAAAGGCATGAGAAGACCAGCAGGAGCTTGCGTAGAGGATTTAGACTGGGCACAGACATGACAAGCCTTAACATAGTCTTTAACATCAGAACGAGTAGGCAACAAGTAGTGGCAGCTAAAGAGAAAGAAAGATCAGAGGGCCCCAGCATGCCCTTCCACTTGGAATCATGACCCCATTGAAGGATCTTAGTTCTTAGCTCGGCTGGAACAAAGTTCTTGTCAGGAGGAATTTTTGAGTCCAGGGTAGAATGGGCAAGAATACTGATCAACTCAGGTTTGGAGGTGGGCTCCTCATCCTGAATGTCAAAAGACCTAGAGAGTGCATCAGCCCGACTGTTGCAGGAACCAGGTTTGTACGTAATAGAGAAATAGAAATGGGAAAAGTAAAGACTCCTCCTGGCCTGTCTGGGATTCAGTCGTTTGGCATTCTATAAGTACTGCAGATTTTTATGGTCAGTAAAAATTGTTATGGAGTGCGGGAAACCCTCCAAGAGATTGCGCCACTCCTCCCAACACCAATTTAATCGCAAGAAGTTCCCGGTCACCAATAGCGTAGTTTTTCTCTGCCTGAGAATTTCTTTTGGAGAAAAACGCACATGGTTGACGTTTTTGCTCAAAGTATTGAAGAAGCACAGCTCCCACCCCAGTTGAGGAAACGTCCACTTCAATAAAAAATGGATCCCCAGGTTTAGGTCGCCTCAACAAAGGTCCAGCCTGTTTCAAGTCATGAAACGCAGAGACAGCTTCAGGGGGCCACTCCTTGACATTTGCACCCTTCTTGGTCAAGGCGATAAAAGGCGCAGCAACGGAACAGTAATTCCTAATGAACTGCCTGTAATAATTAGTGAACCCAAGAAAGTGCTGTGTGGCCTTGAGGCTGGCAGGAAGAGGCCAGTTGCTAATGGCCGAGACCTTTCCAGGATCCATTTGAAGACCCAAACTAGAAACAAAGCATCCCAAAAACAGGACCTCGAAACATTCGAAAGAACATTTCTCCAGCTTGGCATACAGATTATTTTCTCTGAGGCGCTAAAGTACGATCCAGACACGGTTTCTGTGAACAAGCAGATTTTCCAAAAGATGAGAATGTCATCCAGATAGACGACAACAAATTGATAAAGCAGATCCCTGAAGATCTCATTGACAACGTTTTGAAACACAGCTGGTGCATTACACAGACGAAAGGGCATAACCAAGTATTCATAATGCCCATCTCTAGTGTTAAATGCCATTTTCCATTTATCGCCCTCCCGTATCCTGATCAGATTGTATGCACCCCTGAGATCCAACTTAGTGAAAATGTAGGTACCCTTCAATCTGTCTAACAATTCTGATATTAAGGGTAAGGAATATAGATTTTTGATCGTCGGAGCATTTAAGCCTCGATAGTGAATGCAAGGTCTTAGGGTCCCACCATTCTTTTTTTTTTTTTTTTAAAGGTAACTTTTTTATTGTTTTATAAACAGTAACAATAATTGTTAAGCAGGTTTACAAGGCACATCAAATATTGCATTATTCAAGGTTCAGTACAGTGGACAGGTATACAGATTGACCATATGTAGTAATATACACAGTACATCTTGCATTATATCACATTGTCGCTGTCAAGAGGTAGGTATGGGGAGTTGCAATATCTTTAAACCAGTGTTGTGTTCACTCATTACGCAGGGGGTATGGTACTCTCTGAACTCACCCATGAGTTCCAGATTTTTGTGAATTTTTTGGGGCATCCCCTTGCCTCGTATGTCAGCTTATATAATGGTATAGCTTGGTTGACAATAGTTAGCCAGAGTCTCACGGTCGGGGTCGTACTAGATTTCCAGTGCATGGTTATTGTTTTTTTGGCGTAGAACATCACTATACGTATAAATGATTGAACATGTTTGGATAACTCTTCATCGTCAATATATCCTAGCAGACATCTAAGCGGATTACAGATATTTGGTATATTGGCTACAGTGCTGATAAGGGCCGTAACCTCTGACCAAAATTGCCGTATCGGCGCGCATTCCCATAGTAAATGGAAGAACGTGCCCTCAGCCATCCCGCATCGAGGACACCGAGAGTCGGGTGCTCTCTTTAGTTTAAATAGTAGTCGTGGTGTGAAATATGCTCTGTATAGCAACTTGGTCTGGATCACTTTATCTCTAGAAGAGATGACAGAGGGGACCTGTACGGGTAAAATTTCCCCCCAAATCTCCTCCGTCAGCTCTGGTATGTCCAATTTCCATTTATGTTGAATATCAGTGAGTCTAGAAGTAGTAGAGTGTAGCAGAGTCTTATAATAAAACGATATAAGTTTGTCATGGGAGGGGTCAGTCAGTAGGAGTTCAAGTTGAGAAGGCTGTAGCTCTGTATTGCGAAGCCCAAATTGTGCCGCTGCAGTATGTCTTATCTGTAGATACTGGAAGTATGCCGTGTGTGGAAGCCCATAGTCCCTCTGAAATTCTGTAAAAGATCGGAATGTATTGTCTAAAAACAGGTGTGCTATAGTTTTAACCCCTTTTTTTGCCCAATATCCCCCGTCAGTTCTCTGATTAAATTCAGGTAAGTTTGGATTTCCCCATAGTGGAGCATTAGGAGACAAGACAGCTCTAGAGCTAGGGGGTAGCAGTTTAGATATTTTAAAGATCTGTAATGTCATGGCTAGAACCTTTACTCCCTCTCTTCCCCTTAGTGACATGCGATGTATTAGGTTTTGGAGGGATTCGTATGAGGTGAGGATGGCTGCTTCCAGAGCAGTAGCTGCATTGTTGGCCTCTGGGAAGAACCACCAATGGGCATGTGCCAGTTGTGAAGCAATATAATACGTTTGAAGACACGGCAACGCCAGTCCCCCCTCTAGGGTGGGCAATTGCAAGGTATGTTTGGCAATCCTCACTACACCACCCCTCCATATAAATTGGGTGATTATAGAATCTATTTCCTTAAATTTGGCTTTCGTTACATAAATTGGTGAGTTACCCAGAACGTAAAGGAATCTTGGGAGGTATATCATTTTAAAGATATTTATTCTTCCTAGGAGTGTAAGTGGGAGGTTATTCCAGGTTTTCAGTGTATTTTTCAATCTACTAATGAGAGGGTCTAAATTAATCTTTGCATAGGAAGAGATGGGATGTTCAATTAATACCCCCAGATATCTAAAGCTGTGAACTATTTGTAGTGGGCAATCTGGAGGTAGTTCTACTTGAGTCTCTCGGTCAATCTGGAACAATAAAGATTTATCCCAATTGACCTGAAAGCCTGAGAAATGTCCAAACCGCCGGATGATCTCCAGCAGGGTTGGGAGTGACGACTGGGGGTCCTCCAAATATATCAACATGTCGTCCGCATACAAGGACACCTTTTCTTCCAGGCCCCCAGTCGTCAGTCCCCTAACTTCCCCACTGGTTCTCACCAATGCTGCCAGGGGTTCTATTGCTATTGCGAACAGGAGTGGTGACAATGGACATCCCTGTCTTGTACCTCTCTTTATCTGGAAGGCCTTTGATACAGATGCATTCACTCTCAGTCTAGCAGTAGGATTGAAATAAAGGAGGCGTACCCACTGTATGAAAGTAGAGCCAAACCCGAATTTGGCTAAAACCTCAAACAGATATGGCCACTCGACTGAATCGAAGGCCTTGTGAGCATCTAAAGCCAGGACAGCACGGGTACCAGTTTTGTCATGGATTGCCTGTAGATTAGTATATAGCCTACGTAAATTAATAGAGGTTGACCTTCCAGGTATGAACCCTGTTTGATCCGCCCCTACAATAGTCGTAATCACCGCATTTAATCGTTTAGCAAGTATTTTAGCTAAAATCTTCACATCAGTGTTGATAAGTGAGATTGGTCGGTATGACTCGCATAAGAGGTGATCCTTATGAGGCTTGGGGATTAACACTATCAATGCTTCTGACATGGAGGGTGGCAATCGACCTGTTTTAATGGCAAAGTTGTACATCTTTAATAAATGAGGAATAAGCAGGTCCCTAAAGTGCATGTACCATTCAATGGGAAATCCATCAAGGCCTGGAGTCTTGTGTCTAGCAAAAGATTTAATTGCGTCTCCTATTTCGTCCACCGTCAACGGGGCGTCAAGTGTGATTGTCTGAAGCTCTGTTAGTTTGGGGAGTGAAATTTCGGAGAGGTAGTCGTCTAGTTCCACTATCGTATAGTGAGCTCTGGTTGTATATAGGGTGGAATAGAACTCAACAAACGCTTCTACAATATCACTGCTCTGTTCCACTATTATGCCTGCCGAGTTTTTGATTCTGGGAATATTGCATGGTTGATATTCTGGTCTGGCTAGGTATGCTAATAACCGACTATTTTTATCTCCAAATTCAAATATCCGCTGGCTTTGATATAGGAGTTTTTTTTGTGTACGTTCCACCAGTACCAAGTCCAGCTCTCTTGCCCTATGTCGCCAAGTGGCGTGTGTCGCAGAGGTAGGGTTGTCAGAATACGCAATCTCCGCGTCCCTGAGCCCATCCTCTGCGTCCATTAGTCTGGACTGTGATGCCTTGCGGGCCCGCCCAATCGCAGCTGCAAAGGAGCCACGAGTGGTGGCCTTAAAGGCATCCCAGACCGTCAGGGTGTCTGCACTATGTTTGTTATTTATCCAGTAAATTTTCATATCAGCAGAACTCTGGTCCACCACGGCCTGATCCTCCAACCAGAGCGGGCTCAGCCTCCACACTCTGTACGAGGAGGGCACGTCAAGGGCCAGATCCACCATCAGAGGTGAGTGGTCCGACAGTGCTCTGGGCAGATACTTAATTCTTGTTATTAAATGAAGAATGTTAGAAGAGACCAAACAGAGATCAATTCGTGATAGAGTATTATGGGAGTCAGATTGACATGAATACTCTTTTACCCCCGCATGTCTCCACCTCCAGGCCTCCACCAGGTCAAATTGAGTTAGATAGGATCCTAAGGGCGTTGGGGGCATTGTAGAGCATCGGAATCTGTCTATAGAGTTGTCTAGCACCGTATTATAATCCCCTGCTATGATTAGTGGGCCTTCAGCGATTTCGAGTATTGTTCCCATCACCCTTTCAAAGAATTTCTTCGTAAAGGGTGGCGGGATGTAAATATTTACCACCGTATATGGTTTACCTAGAAGTTCCAACACCAAGATGACAAAGCAGCCATTTGGGTCAAGTTTAATGTGTTTAATGGAGATTGGTGCTGATTTGGCAATGAGAATAGACGTCCCCCTGGCAAATGAAGAGTAGGTGGAGTGTAGGGCATAAGCTATTTTAGCTCTTTTAAGGGCCATAACTCTGGAGCCCTGGAGATGGGTCTCCTGGAGGAGGATCACATGCGGCTTGTGGCGTGCTAAATAATCAAACATCACTGAACGTTTTATCTTGGAATTAAGCCCCCGAACATTCCATGATATCAGACGTAAATTATTCATTTCTGGGTGTAATACAAAAGGTTGCACGACCGCCTCCCGAGGCACCCCAGGGTCAGCCATCCTGTGGGTCTCCGGGCTCCTCGTGAAGCGGTGGCGCAATTCCGGATGTTTATCTGAAAAATTAGCATGTCATCTAGTACATACACCTGAGCACCTTGATGGTTGGTCTGATCCAGGAACCTGCAAACATGTATCATAAAATAGTAATAAACCTGTAACCAAGGCATAAACGATGCCAACACCCAAAAGGTTTTCCCACCTTCCCAACCCACCCTAACCCTCCCGGCTCCCATACCCCAACTCATGAGAGCTTTATACCCTAAATTGAACCTGCGTAGCAGGGGGTGTTTAGAACAGTCCCGTAGACAACAACCTGAGGTAGCACTAAACAGATGAAGATTATAAACGCGAGCTACCACCCATGTATATTTCCCAGGCAAAGTATTCCTCAGCCCGGCCTTAGCAAGATATTCTGCTAGATGATGTTAGAAAAGTTCCAGTTCCAGTCCGCCTAGTTGTAACCAATTTGGTCAGCCAGTGGAAGGATATGAACAGTTCCATCATGGGACGTACAGGATTAGTCGTTTCTGCCTTCCTACAGTTCAGTAAGAGCTAATATGGAAATGTCAATATCCTGGAGCTTATTTGCAATCTTCATTGTGGATGTTAAAGATCAATGGCTCAAGAATATCAGTGGACAAAGAGCTTTGCTTATATTGGAACAATAAGGGGATATATTGGTCATCGGGGGGGTGATCTCCGCGGTAGGTTCCTTTGATCTAAAGGTCCCAGCGTGTCTGCCCAGTGAGCCGCTTCTTTCGGATCAGAGAAGAAGTGGGCTTTACCCTGATAAATGACCCGAAGGCGTGCAGGATATAGCATGCTGTATGGTAGTTGCAGATCACGCAGACGCCTCTTGACTGCTAGGAAGGTGGCACGTTGTTTCTGTGTGGCCACCGAGAAGTCAGGGAAGATAGTAATATTGTTACCATTGAAGAGTATGTTCCCTTTTTCCCTGGCTGCTCTAATGATGGCTTCTCTGTCCCTGAAATGCAGCATCCTAATAAGCATAGCACGTGGGGGAGCCCCAGGGGGCAAGGGGCGTAGTGGAACCCTGTGTGCTCTCTCGATGGCAAACATGGTGGAAAAAACATTGGCGCCAAATACTGACATCAGCCATTGCTCCATAAATTTTTCTGGGGCCTTGCCTTCTGCCCCTTCCGGGAAGCCTAGAAAGCGGAGATTATTACGTCTTAGGCGGTCTTCCATATCTGTAAGCTTATCAGCCATATAATCTTGGGCCTGGCGCAGCTCCCTTACAGATCCCTGCAAAGGGCGCGTGTCATCCTCTAAATCTCCTATGCGCTGTTCCGCATTTTGTACTCTGTGCCTTAGGTTTTGTACATCATGCTTCAGGAATGATAAATCAGTTTTAATTGAATCCATCTGTGTGGTGAGGGAGGCATGGCTGTGCTGTATGGCCTCCATAATTTGGGAGAGAGAGGGCTCTGCAGGGCCTGCGGCCACATCAGCATTAGGATCAGATACTGAGTCTATGTCATCCGGGGAGGAGGATAGAAGGGGGTCTGCAGGGCTGCTGCCAGGGATATATTGTGACTCACCCTTCCCTTGATGCTGCTGGATTGTCAGGGAGGCGGATGGCTGACCTTGTTTCTGAGCGTGGCGCCGGCCGGCGCCATTTTGCTGCGGCGGGCATGACTGCGATGGCGGACCGAATCCTGAGGTTTCCTCCATGGCCGGACCGTATTTCACCATGGCCCGAGGTGCTCTGGAGTCCTGGGAGGTTAGTGAGTGCGAGGATGGTTGTGGATGGCGGCCGGGCTAGCAGGATGGTTGAAGGATCTGAGTGAGACGGACGGAGCTCAGGCTTTGCACGTCCTCACATCCCGGTCGTTGGCCACGCCCCCCCCGTCCCACCATTCTTGGCTACAAAAAAGAACCCTGCATCCTTTAGATTTTCTGCAACATACTCAGACATGGCCTGGGTCTCCGGAATGGACAGGGGATAGGTCCGGCCCCTGGGCAGGGTTTCTCTGGGAACAAGGTCAATGGCACAGTCAAAAGGCCTGTGAGCAGGAAGTACCTCAGCCAATCTTTTGCAGAATACATCCCAGAACTCGCTATATGCAGCAGGAAGAGCAGGAGAAAATAAGTGCAGCGCTATGATTGCTAAAAAAAGGGAAAAATTGTATGTGATTCAAACATATATGTGACAAAATGACAAAAAACTCTAACATAATAGATGTGAATGGATAATAAGCAATGTGCTAATATAGTGACTGCACTACACACAAATATCCAAGTTGAACGAAATGATGAAATACAGTCCAATAAGGTTTGTGATCCAATACACATGAGGGAAGTTCCTGGCATTCCTGGGAACCTTGGAGTGAAAAAATGAAAGCAAACACCACCACCGTGAAAGAGGGAGGAGGCTTACAAGATAATATTGACTTGGCGGGGCATATACCACCCAAGTCAACAAGGCTTGTTGGGTTCAAATCACCCAATCCTGGAACTCCGTCAGTCGATCAGCCTTAGACAGTCATGAGATGTTAGCTGGAAGCTCCAGGAGTCTCGGGGAGCATGAAAACTTATTGTCACAAGAACGGTATCATGTAATAGAAAAAGGGGGCTGACATAGCGTGATACCGTTTAAAAAGAAGGTGGTTTATTAAAAATATAAATTCAACACTCACATTTGGAAGAAATTGATACAGCATGTAAAAGCATGAGGCGATGTTAGCGGAAGGTCCACCCAACGCGTTTCGACTGCACAGTCATCTGGGGTGTGGACGCCCCGGAAAACATCGCTTAAATGGAGATAGTGACCCTAGAGTTTGCTTAACACAGGAAGTGATCCCAAATGACATCACTTCCTGTCTCCATGTCTAAGTACAAAACACAAAATCAAGGAACAGTTTGTACATATGAATGGATTGCATGATAGCGATAGCGAGCACCTCCGAATGGCATAACGGAATGCATCCCACGGTGCGCCATGACCAAAACACTCGGTCTGTAAACCATGCCTCGTTGTGAAATCGAGGCATAGTTGCCTGGCTGCCATCTCAAACTAAACAGGCCTCGTTTTGAAACTGAGGCTTGGATAAGTGACTTCCTCTTTGTATATCTTTACTTCGTGTGTTGCAGCATCAGGTCTATTAGCCAAACCTTGCTATGAAGTCGAGGCGTGGCTATATGGCTTCCATCACAACCAAGCCTCATTATGGGACTGAGGTGTAGAATATAGTAAAAGCTAATAATATACGTAGATATCCATATTGAATTGGAAACAATGTATCAAAAAATATATATGCAAATAGACATTAAAATAGACATAAAAAAGGGACATAAAAAAGATGAAAAACGTTCCAAATAATGTGGCAATTAGTGCCGGTTCACACTAGACGCGGCACGACTTGCAGGTCGCCTCACCGAGGCGACCTGCACACGACTGCCGGGGCGACTTGCAAGACGACTTCTGTATAGAAGTCTATGCAAGTCGCCCCCAAAGTAGTACAGGAACCTTTCTTCTAAGTCGGAGCGACTTGCGTCGCTCCTATTAGAACGGTTCCATTGTACAGAACGGGAGGCGACTTGTCAGGCGGCTAGGTCACCTGACAAGTCGCCCCCGTGTGAACCGGCTCTGAGGCTCTATTTATAAAAGAGTTGATGTCCCACTCCACGTTCATCCCCTGTGGATGGTGAGACTGTAATTCATAAATCCAGAAGGTTTTGAGTCTGGATACCCCTCTGGTTTTAGCTCCACCCCTCCATGGGGCAATGTATCTGTCTATAATGAGAAATTGAGTACCTTTTGGGTCCCGTGCATCGTGTTGTCGATAGTGACGGGGAACTGTATGTTTAATACTACCCAATCTTATTACATGAATATGTTCAGTGACCCTAGCAGTGAATGAGCGAATGGTTCTACCAATATATTACTTCCCACAAGGGCAAGTCAATAAGTATACCACATGAGTTGTGGCACAGGTGCAGAATTGTTTAATGGTATAGACTCGACCAGTCACAGTCGAATGAAATTCCTTAGTGGTTCTGCGTCCACTGATATTGTGTATGTACAAACTGTTCCTTGATTTTGTGTTTTGTATTTAGACATGGAGAAAGGAAGTGATGTCATGTGGGATCACTTCCTGTGTTAGGCAAACTCTGGGGTCACTATCTCCATTAAAGCGATGTTTTCCGTGGCGTCCACACCCCAGATGACGACTGTGCAGTCGAAACGCGTTGGGTGGACCTTCCGCTAACATCGCCTCATGCTTTTACATGCTGTATCAATTTCTTCCAAATGTGAGTGATGAATTTGTATTTTTGATAAACCACCTCCTTTTTAAACGGTATCACGCTATGTCAGCCCCCTTTTTCTATTACATAATACCCTTCCTGTGACAATAAGTTTTCATGCTCCCTGAGACTCCCGGAGCCTCCAGCTAACATCTCATGACTGTCTAAGGCTGATTGACTGATGGAGTTCCAGGATTGGGTGGTTTGAACCCAACAAGCCTTGTTGACTTGGGTGGTATATGCCCAAAGTCAATATTATCTGGTAAGCCTCCTCCCTCTTTCACGGTGGTGGTGTTTGCTTTCATTTTTTCACTTCAAGGTTCCCAGGAATGCCAGGAACTTCCCACGTGTGTATTGGATCACAAACCTAATTGGACTGTATTTCATCGTTTCGTTCAACTTGGACATTTGTGTGTAGTGCAGTCACTATATTAGCACATTGCTTAATATCCATTCACATCTATTATGTTAGAGTTTGTGTCATTTTGTCACATATATGTTTGAATCGCATACAATTTTTCCCTTTTTTTTTTTTTTCGCAATCATGGCGCTGCACTTATTTATTTTCTACCTACTTATCTTTGTCTACAGCCGTGCCAGCTGCTGGATTGCGGGGTCACAGCGCAGTATACACTTTTCATTATTCACAGGAAGAGCAGGAGATACTGATGTGGTGGCCACAGGAATAATCTCCTTTGGGGTAACCTTGAGTAGGCAGGACGAGAAACGAGAGACCCCAAGCCAAGATCTGCCCAATAGTGCAGTCAATGTGTGGAGAATGTAGCAGAAGCCAAGGAAGGCCCAATACAATGGGGGTTGAGGCTTTAGGTAGAATGAGAAAGGATATCCACTACTGGTGGTGTACACCTACATACATCTTGACAGGGAGGGTCAGGAAGTAGATGGGCCCCTCCAGGAAAAACAGTGCCATCAACCGCCTGAGACCACCAGTGGAGTGGTGAGAGGTGAAAAAGGAATTTTCATGGAGGACGCAGTCCCCAGTCCAGGAAATTAGCAGCGGCTCCGGAATCCAGGTAGACTGTGACCGCATGAGGGGAAGTGTTGACATGGAGCTGCACAGAAAGAAAGACGGGATGACTGAAAGCTAATATCGATCTGATTACAGAGGGAGATGACATCATCCAGACCAGAGGGAATGGTTTTTCCCACCAGTTTCCTTCACTCTATCAGAGAGGCCTTGTAAAAAGTTTGCAACTAAGGCCTCATTTTTCTAGCTCAGCAGTTAATATGTGAAAGTGCAGGGCATACTGTCCCATCGAAGAAGACTCTTGGCGGAGATATAAAAGGGCACTGGTCGCTGAAGAGACATGACCCAGTTCCTCCAAATATTCCAGAAGAGTTTCAGGAAGTTAGACAAGCTGCAAACCCCCGGATCATTCTTCTCCCACAGAAGAGCAGCCCAGGCTAAAGCCTCGTTTGTCACGAGTGAGATAATATAGGCTTTCTTTGCCCGATCAGAGGAAACGTTTTGAGGCTGGAGTTCAAAATGGATGGTGCACTGACTAAGGAACCCCCCTGCAGGCCTTGGAGTCACCAGAGAAATGAGAAGGAGCTGGTAGATGCAACGAATTTGTGGTAGGGACCTTAACTGGAGTAGCTACAACCACCGGCTGCGATTGAGGTTGTTGAACCTGGGATCCAAAATAGGCCTGAAGGTGTTCAAAGCGGAGGCCGAACCTTGCAGGAATTGCATCACCTCGGTCTGATTTAGACTCCTGTGTTTTGAGTCTGGACTATGCCCTGCAGCTGATCAACGGCAGGTAGCGTCACATCAGCCGGGTCCATGGCCAAGCAAACTGTCTGGTCACCTGAGGCCAGGTGACAGATGCACACCATTGGGGTTAGGAGCGCAATGCTAAGGTTGTAGATCCTTCGGCTGACTGCTGCAGATGGAGCTCCGGGTGGTTCAGGAAAGGGGCTCCAGCTGAACACTGACACGGACCAAAAGGAAGCTAGAGCATAAGATTCCCCAGAGCGCGGAGCCAGCAGGTTTTCACCAGAGCCCCTGATGGTGAGGATGGAGTTGGCTGCAGCTAACTCCAAGTCGCGGTCCCTGGGGTCTCTCAGCTCATGCTCACGGACTGGCTCTGGTGGACAGAGCAGAAGCAGTAGTTCAGGGTTAAACACAGCCAGGGTCGGGGCAACTAGCAGACAGGGATTGTCAGAGGGACACCCAATGGTCGGGGACACTAGCAGACAGGAATGGTCAGAAGGACATGCCACGGTCGGTACACAGAAGTCAGATAAACATACAGCAGGACGCCACACCAGAAGCCTAATCACAACTTTGCTCGGCAAAGCTGGCTTGAAGTGTGCTGGGTTAAACAGTGTTCCCTGTTGAGAGGCTGGGGTGGAGCCATGCTGAGAGCTCATACTTAAATGCCTAGGTGTGGGGGCACGCTCTCTTAAGGCTGAGCCACAGACCTGAAATGTAAGCAGATAGAGCATAAAACATTACTGCAGATTCATGACACTTGCGCTCTGTACAACGCACTCCTGAACCTTGCACTCTGTACGTATTGCATTCCTGAACCTTGCACTCTGTACACAATGCACTCCTAAACCTTGCACCGTGTACATAACGCTTTTCTAAACCTTGCACTCTGTATGAAGTGCACCTCTGAAACTTGCACCTTGTACGTAATGCATTCCTGAACTTGCACTGTACAATGTACAAAACACACTCTTGAATCCTTCCACTTTTCATGTAACGCACTCTTCCAAATTTGTACAAAACCATTTGTAATGGAAGGTTTTTTTTTTTTTCTTTAAATGATTGTCCCGGGGGTTTGAGTCCTTGAGACTCCAGCTTGTGGCACAGCAATCAAGTACAAGGAAGCAAGTGTTTTTTTTTTTAACAAAGCCCCTTCTGTCCCTCACACTTTTAAGCATTTGGCCACACCCATTTTGTCATGCTACACGCGCCGCAGGTCACTTCCTGCCTCAAGTGTCCCTCATTCTGAAGTTCCTAAGTCGGGAGGTATGCCTACTGACACAATCCACTGCCCTGCTGACACGGACCGCTGCCCTGCTGACGCGGACCGCTGCCCTGCTGACGCGGACCGCTGCCCTGCTGACGCGGACCGCTGCCCTGCTGACGCGGACCGCTGCCCTGCTGACGCGGACTGCTGCCCTGCTGACGCCGACCGCTGCCCTTCGGACGCCGACCGCTGCCCTACGGACGCCGACCGCTGCCCTACGGACGCCGACCGCTGCCCTACGGACGCCGACCGCTGCCCTACGGACGCCGACCGCTGCCCTACGGACGCCGACCGCTGCCCTACGGACGCCGACCGCTGCCCTGCCGACGCCGTCCACTGCCCTGCCGACGCCGTCCACTGCCCTGCCGACGCCGTCCACTGCCCTGCCGACGCCGTCCACTGACCTTCCGACGCCGTCCACTACCCTTCCGACGCCATCCACTGCTCTGCTGACACCATCCACACACTATCCACTGCCCTACTAACCGACACAGTCCACTTTTAAGGTAGGCTAACTTTATATTTTTGCAGTATTGTTTGTTTTATTATATTTTCTAAGCTTTCCATACTATTTAGTTATGCCTTGCTAGCTGATGTTTAAAGAAAAAAAAAAGGGGGTACCGCAGCCCTGTGATCTTTTGATCACTTTCATGTTGTTCAGGTAGATCTCCACCTCTCAAAGGTTGCCTACCCCTGTGTTAGAGATTACTAGAACTTGTAGGAACTTGTAGTTCTGTAATGTGTAAATACACTGGATGGGGGATTGCATGGTTGGAGACCACATACATACATACCATATAACAAACAAAAAGGGAGGGAACCAGACAAATGGAAATTACAAAACTGTACCCCTGGATATTTATCCACTCACTACAATAGAGTGGCCAAAATGCATATGAAAAAATGTGCACTGTACCAAAGAAGGCACACAACCAAGTTTTATAAAAGATGGCAAAATTGCCATCCAAATAGCAAAAAATTATCACTTGACACCATAAATAGACAACATTGTCTGGGGACAAAAACAAACACACATACAAACAAAACATCAGACACTAGACAATCAAATGACCAATAGGGCACTATAGATGAGTGCAATGGAAAAGGACGGCACCACCGGGCCAGGCAGTCCTATGGGATAGCATGAAAGCAACAGCCGTTGCAACATGTCAGAGGATCCAGGGAACAACGATCCATTGCTAAGGGAATACTGATGATATGCAACAATCCTGGGGAACAATGTTTCCAGATGGCTACACAAGGTATTCAATTGCCTCATTCGGTATGTGTATACAAGCGCTGTCAACCGGAGACTGTGAGAGACTGTGGTCAGCAGCGTTCAATGGAGATAGTGAGTTAATAAAGGAATGTTTCCAGATGGCTACACAGTATGACAGTTCAATTGCCAATTGAAGTGTGTGTGTGCGCATAACTCACTGTCAACAGAGGATTGCAGAGGCAGCGATGTGCAGTGAAGACTGTAACAGCTGATCAGGGTTCCCATATTCTCTCCTGAGTATCGCCGTACTGGAATCTCGAAGGAATCACTTGAGGGGTATGGGCAGCAAGGAGACACAGCTGATTGATGTCAACTTCCTGCTACTGCTTCATGCATGACTGACCCTAATGAAGGGGAATCATCTGGAGGACTTTTGTTGCACCTGTCATTCCACAGAGCCATGTGTGGATCACCATACCAAGAAGACCGTATCACAAAAGTTGGTCAAATACCCAGCAGTTGGTATAAAGTGACCCCAGACAGTATGCTATCAAAAATGAGTATAATTTTTTGGACATAAGATTATTGAAAATAGAGGACAAAAAAATGTCAATTCAGAACCTACAACACACACCACACATAACAACGTTGTTATAAATTAATTCAAGATTCAAAACACATATAGAGCCCAAGAAGCACAGACAACCCAGGGGTACACTATTTAGAGCTGCCAAGCCCGATCTGCAGAATAACAGGAATGTGAAGATCCAAATTGATTTTAGAAAGTGGCGGTTTTGAATTGACATTTTTTGTCCTCTATTTTCAATAATCTTATGTCCAATAAATTATACTTATTTTTGATAGCATACTGTCTGGGGTCACTTTATACCAACTGCTGGGTATTTGCCTGACTTTTGCAATGGCATCAACATTAGACCAACTCAAAAATTGGTACAGCTGCACCCTGCCGAAACCATGGTGCCAATTAGTTGGCTTGGATGAGTAATAAGTCTCCCCTGTCACTACTTATGGTTAATGCTCCCCCATTTAAAGAGAAAATTATCGATCATCCTACCATACCAGCCGCATTACAGGCCTGGTCGTACCTGCAGAAAACTGATGGCACCAATTTAACATGGTCTGACATTACCATACCCTTAGAATCCCTTCAATGGATCATCGCAGACATCCAGAGTGGATTTGATTTAAATCAATAGTAAAAAGGCTTGGCTTAAACCGATTTGATTTAAATCATAATTTTTAAAGAGCAACTGTCAACTCTGTCTCGCAGCGGTACCTTCTCTGACCCTTTGACACACTGACTGTTCTATGCACTTTAATGGGACGGCTGGTGATGCGGCAGTGACACAAGGTGAAGGCTGTGACTGCAGCAGGTGAGTGGATGCATGCTAACAGGCGCTGCCATGATGGATCTGAAATGACAGGTTCTCTTTAACCACTTCAGCCCCGGAAGAATTGGCCCCTTAATGACCAGAGTACTTTTTACAATTTGGCACTGCGCTGCTTTAACTGGTAATTGTGCGGTCATGCAATGCTGTACCCAAATGAAACTTGCGTCCTTTTTTTCCCACAAATAGAGCTTTCTTTTGATGGTATTTGATTGCCTCTGCGATTTTTATTTATTGCGATATAAATGGAAAAAGACCGTAAATTTTGAAAAAAAATTATATTTTTTACTTTTTATTATAAAAAAAAAATCCAATAAACTCGATTTTAGTCATGAATTTAGGCCAAAATGTATTTAGCCACTTGCCTTTGGTAAAAAAAATGTCCAATAAGCGTATATTTATTGGTTTGCGCAAAAGTTATAGCATCTACAAACTAGGGTACATTTTCTGGAATTTACGCAGCTTTTAGTTTGACTGCTTATCTCATTTCTTGAGGTGCTAAAATGGCAGGGCAGTTCCATCCCCCCCCCCCCAAATGAACCCATTTTTGAAAGTAGTCATCCCAAGGAAATTGCTGAGAGGCATGTTGAGCCCGTTGAATATTTTATTTTTGTGTCACAAGTGATTTGAAAAATGACAAAAAAAAATTAACAAAGGATTTTCTTTTTTCTGTTTCAATTTCCAAAACTTTGTGACAAAAAGCGAGATCTGCAAAACATGCCTTTTAGCATATAGCTTGGGGTGTCTACTTTCCAAAAAGGGGTCATTTTAGGGGGGGGGGGTTGATTTCACTCCTCACTGCCCATCACAGTTTTGGAGCCATGAAATGCCAAGATAGCACAAAACTCCCCCAAATGACCCCATTTTGGAAAGTAGACACCCCAAGCTATTGCATGTTTTTCAGATCTCGCTTTTTGTCACAAAGTTTTGAAAATTGAAAAAATAAATAATACATTTTCCTTTTCTTTCTTCATTTAAAAAAAATGAGAGCTGAAAAATACTCACCCTGCTTCTTAGCAAATACCTTGGGGTGTCTACGTTCCAAAATGGGTTCTTTTTTTTGGGGGGAGGGGGGTTGTGCTATCTTGACATTTCAGGGGCTCTAACTGTGATGGGTAGTGAGGAGTAAAATCACCATTTAACGCCCTTAGAAAGCATGAAGGCGGTGATTGGTTTTTGGGGTCCTGTACGTGGCTAGGTTCCCAAAAAGTCTCACATATGTGTTATCCCCATACTCAAGAGAAGCAGCAGAATGTATTTTGGGGTGTAATTCAACATATAACTATGCCATGTTTGAACAATATATAATTTAGTGACAACTTTGTATAAAAAAAAAAATAAGTAAAAAAATTGTAATTTTCCCAAAACTTGTGGTAAAATAATAAATATTCCATGGACTCAACATGCCTACAAGCAAATAGCTTGGGGTGTCTACTTTCCAAAAAGTGGTAATTTGTGGGGGGGGGGGGTTGAACTGTCCTGGCATTTTATGCACAACATTAGAAGCATATGTTGCGCATCACCCACTCTTCTAACCGTGAAAAAATATTGTTTTTGTGCTAGAAAATTACTTTGAACCCCCAAACATTATATATTTTTTTAAAGCAAAGGCCCTACAGATTAAAATGGTGGGTGTTGTAGGTTTTTTTTTTTTCATACAGTATTTGTGCAGCGATTTTTCAAACGCAGTTTTTTGGGAAAAAACACACTTTTTTTATTTTAATGCACTAAAACACACTATATTGCTCAATTGTTTGATGAAATAAAAAAGATGATCTTATGCCGAGTACATGGATACCAAACGTGACATGCTTTAACATGCAGCGGCGACAAACTACATAAATATTTAAAAGCCCTTTACAGGTTACCACTTTAGATTTACAGAGGAAGTCTACTGCTAAAATTACTGCCCTCGATCTGACGTTCGCCGTGATACCTCAAATGCACGGTGCAATTGCTGTTTACATACGTCACGAGACTGCCGCTTGCGTTCGCCTTTGCGTGTGAGCACGGGGGGACACGGTGCTTTTTTTTTTTTATTATTGATTTTGCTTTTTTATTCTATTTTTAATTTGTTCCTTTTTTTTTTTTTTTTACTATCTCAGGGAATGTAAATATCCCCTATGATAGGAATAGGTAGTGACAGGTACTCCTTTTTTTTAAAAAAAATGGGGTCTATTAGACCCTAGATCTCTCCTCTGCTCTCAGAGCATCTGAGCACACCAAAATCAGCTCTATGGTCAGCTGGCGGAACCACCAGCTGCGTTCTCGGTTCCCTGGTGGGACAGGAGCGGGGGTGGGGGTTGTCGTTCCCTCCCACTGCTTGTAAAAGCAGTCTAGAGGCTAATTAGCCTCTTGGATTGCATTTACATGAAAGATGACCGCTGGCTGAAAACGCTACCTAAACCTGCAGGCATCACTCTAGTATAACCACTCAAAGTCCAGCAACATACCAGTACGTTGCTGGTCCTTGTTGGGCATATAAATAAGAAAAAGGCCTAGTGCACAAGGCACAGCAAGACCCCTGAGGATTGTGAGGGCAGACCAGGAAGTATTTAAAAATGGATAAATTTTATTGAAAAAGTAATTAACAATAGAAACATTAAAATCAGTTTCAGTATAAAATTAATACATAGTAGTAATTGCCCTCTTAATTACTGAGGAGCTGATACACGCAGCTGTTATGGATGACGCCTGACATGTTTCAGACTCATATGTCCTTCTTCATAGGCTTTATGTCATCAAGAGCATACATGTTCTATCCTCCTCCCATATCCGCCTCCAGGACTTCTCCCGAGCCTCGCCCATCCTCTGGAATTCCCTACCCCAATCTGTCAGACTGTCTCCAAATGTAACCACTTTTAGGCGATCCCTGAAAACTTTCCTCTTCAGAGAAGCCTATCCTGCCTCCATCTAACAACTGCACTATTTTCTCCTTTAGCTCATCCCCCACAGCTATTACCCTTTTGTATAACTTGACCCTCCCTCCTAGATTGTAAGCTCTAACGACCAGGGCTCTCTGATTCCTCCTGTATTGAATTGTATTGTAATTGTACTGTTTGCCCTAATGTTGTAAAGCGCTGCGTAAACTGTCAGCGCTATATAAATCCTGTATAATAATAATAAAAATGTAAAAATATTTAAGCATTAATACAATAGTATAATCGCATTAGAGATCGTTTTTATACAGAAATAAGATGATCATTAAACATGATAAATATGACAGAAAGGAAGACAGTATACTCACATGGCTGAGCTGTTCACTACCCAGGATAGAGGGAGCAACCATATCAGCTGTGGCCGATGAGGCAGAGCGTTGCGCTAGATGGCTGCAATGGTCTGCCTCAGAGTTCTCTGGCAGAGTGGCGCAGGCCCGCCCGCAAGGGAGGGGCGGGGCTGCGTCCCGCGTTGCCCCGCCATTGGCGCACGTGTAGCCCGTCCCTCTGCGCTCAACAGTGGAACGCAAACAGGAAGCAGCACAGCCCAAAGGCTGGGCTCCTAAGGTCAAAGAGACCCCGAACCACCGCCAATAAAGCGGGGATCAAAAGTCTCCCGCGCGCCGGGCAAACAAGTGGGATAGCCAGCCCAAGCATACCACAGCAATGTATGATAGAAAACTTGAAAAAACATATCGCAAACATTGCCAACCAGGTGGGTGCCGTCAGGAGGAAGAAATGCGCCACCTGGTGGTGAGGAGTGATCAGCATAAGCCCGGGAGTCAGTAAAATAGTACATCACCATTTTCTGCAAGCAAATATTTAAAACAGCAAAATTGACGCGGCGCGCGGGAGACTTTTAATCCCCGCATTATTGGCAGTGGTTCGGAGTCTTTGTCCTTAGGAGCCCAACCTCTGGGCGGCACTCCTTCCTGTTTGCGTTCCACTGTGTAGCGCAGAGGGGCGTGCTACACCTGCGCGGTGGCGGGGCAACGCAGGACGCAGCCCTGCCCCTCCCTTGCGGGCGGGCCTGCGCCGCTCTGCCAGAGAACTCAGAGGCAGAGCGTTGCAGCCATCTGGCGAAACGCTCTGCCTCATCGGCCACAGCTGATTTGGTTGCTTAATTGCAAACTGCATTCAGCTGTTTGCAATAGCCTTATTGGCCATTTAAACATTCGGTCACCAGCAGTACTCGCACTGTTGGTGCTTGCTGCTGGGACCTATTGACCTACACATACTCTCAGATGTGGTGAGTTTTAAGTGTAACTACTTTTGCAAATTTGTTCATGCTACTAATCTGTAACTCAGATCATTAAACTCACTACCATGATCTGTCTCTCTGTCTTTATGCAGACAGGAAGTTACAAGTCTTACCTTGTTTTTGCTGGCCGACCATATACTGAGTGGAGTAGTTACTCCTATCAGTGGGAGTTCTTGCAACCATTGTGGGTCTGTCCAGCCCTTGTCTTTCCTCATCTTGGCTTACCATCTCAGCCACATATCCTTAGTTTCGCAACGCAAGCTAACACCTGTACAGGCATTTTCCACACTGCCGTCCCCCTCTATCCTTGGTAGTGAACAGCTCAGCCATGTGAGTATACTGTCTTCCTTTTTGTCATATTTATCATGTTTAATGATCATCTTATTTCTGTTTAAAAACACTCCCTAATGTGATTGTACTATTGTATTAATGCTTAAATATTTTTACATCACAGAACATGTATGCTCTTGATGGCATTAAGTCTATGAAGAAGGACATATGAGTCTGAAACATGTCAAGCGTCATCCATAACAGCTGCGTGTATCAGCTCCTCAGTAATTAAGAGGGCAATTACTACAATGTATTAATTTTGTACTGACACTCATTTTAATGTTTCTGTTGTTAATTACTTTTTCAATAAAATTTATTAATTTTTAAATACTTCTTGGTCTGTCCTCACAATCCTGAGGGGTCATGCTGTGCCTTGCGCACTAGGCCTTTTTCTTGTTTGTCTGTTGGATTGGCCAGACCAGGTCATACACACACTGCCATTCCACAAATCCTCAATCTTGTTGGACATATATTGTAATGTTCTTTTTTTCATGCAGCCTGTGAGCTGAACGAAAAAAGAGATTAATCAGGTATGTGCACCATTAGAATACCGCCCTTCATCCACTCACTTCTAATGATGGGCATACATGCACCATTTTTTTTTTTAACTGTGGTGGTGAAATCACCTTCTACAGCGCTGAAGTTGCTGATTTATGTATCATGAGAGCAAACGCTGTTACTGTCAAGATAAATAAATCAGTGCTTCAGCTTAATGGTGTACCTGAAAAGCAAACAATGGTAACAAAAAAACATTAATTCAATAAAACAACCTATTTATTGTCACAATTTGTGCCTAAAAAATATGCCGAAGCATAGGGGGCAATCCGGCCCTAATGTTAGGAGCAAATCGCTCCTTCACCCCTGCCCCATGCTAAGGCAGATATGCTCTTTTTTTTTTCTATAACTGTGGTGGTGAAATCACCTCCTACAACGCTGGAGTCAACGCTTTATGTATTGTGGGAGCAAACACTGTTGCTGTCAGAATAAATAAACAACCCGTGCTGCAGCTGAATGGCGTACCTGCTAAGCAAATAATGGTTAACAATAAAACAAAGTAACATTACAGTATAACAGTAAGACATACCATACCTGCAAAGAAAATACAATAAAATGCAGTAAAAATAAAACATTACAGTTCTAAAATACAGTAATAATAGGGAGAGTAAAATAGATATAGAACAATAGAGAGCGAACAATAGAGAGCGAACAATAGAGAGCGAACAATAGAGAGCGAACAATAGAGAGCGAACAATAGAGAGCGAACAATAGAGAGCGAACAATAGAGAGCGAACAATAGAGAGCGAACAATAGAGAGCGAACAATAGAGAGCGAACAATAGAGCAGACAATAGAGAGCGAACATAAGAGAGAGAACAATAGAAAAAGAAGAAAAATAAAACGACAACTTTTTGGCTTTTTTTTTGCACTTTTATATAAACTGTAACTGTAAACGTTCCAGATTAGGGCCTCTCAAAATGTGATGGCCATCTCATCTTTTAAGACCCTCTGTAAGTGTGCCCTAGGATTGTGTAGTGCCGTACCCTACGCTAATACTCCACTAGTGTGCGGTAGCGTTTGAAACAGTTACCAATGCAGAGACCAAGTTGGTCAGGACAGGAGGGACAAAAAAAGCGAGTATCACGCCTAAATCTGCGTTTTCTGCAGACACGACATCTTCTTTGGGGTGTTCTTTGGGCAGGGGTACCAGGGAGGACATATGGAAAATGCCTCTCATGCAGCCGGCTCACTGCATTTGCGCTGGGAAGGTGGGGCACAGCTCCGTCTGGAAACAGTCCTGGAATTTGAGGAAGGATCAAGTTCATCCTGAAGCTTTGTATAGCACATAGGCATTCAGTAGAGCCAATTGGAATAAATATACAGACACTTTTTTTGCACCAGCATCTGGCCTTACGGGCAATTACAGACGGCGCCAACATCTGGTTGTTGAGGTCCACCCCTCCCATGTTAAGGTTGTATTCGTGGACACAGAGGGGGTTTCTCCAACACCAGTCACCGTTGGAATTTCGACTGTTGTATCTGTGTGAAGGAGGACAGAACAAAAACATTCCAATTATCCCTCCACTTCACTGCGAGCAAATTATTACATCTCAAGCAGGCACCCCATCTAAGTCGGGACTCTACAACCAGTCGGGGAAACTCCGGTGATTAGATCGCACGGTGCCACATGCGCCAATTCCACAATCAAAAAGGTGATTAAAAGTGACATGCTTGTGTAATAATTAGTCACGTACAAGTGGTACCCCCTTCCGAATAAAGGTGACACCAAATCCCACACGATCTTACCAGCGCTCCCTATGTAGTCTGGGAAGTTCTCTGGTTCCACGTGATTATCTCTTCCCTCGTAAACTATAAATCTATTAAGATAGTCTGTTGCCCTGTCACAGAGCTTATACATCTTGACCCCATATCTGGCACGCTTGCTGGGGAGATACTGTTTGATAGACAAGCGGCCAGAAAATTTAATCAGGGAATCAACGCAGACAACTTGATCAGGAGTAAACAAGGCTGCAAACTGTTGGTTGAAGTGATTTACGAGGGGCCGAATTTTGAAGAGCCGATCAAATCGAGGGTCACCCCGAGGACGACAGAGTTCGTTGTCATTAAAATGCATGAACGTACTGGTCATGGAGGCAGGGAACACGGCATATGATGAATTGGGTCAGTGGACCAATATGACCGCAACTCGCTTTTTTTAGTTATGCCCATGAGGAGGAATAGGCCGAGGAAGGTCTTCAATTGGGAAACTGTAATAGGTTTCCAATCACTGGCAAAGGCCAACTGGGGATTAGTGGCAATTAATTGACCAGCATACAAATTGTTTTGGTCCACAATAGATCTATAGGGATCTTCCGTGAAAAACAATGAATAAAAATCAAGTGACGTACAATCAACTGTTTCCACCTAAATTCCGGGTTGGCCAGTGAATGGGGGAAGTACGGGCACTGCAGAAGCGGTGGGCTCCCAATTCAGATTGGCAAATGCAGCGGGAAGGGCACTATGAGCTCGATGGCCCTGTTTGTCTTCTTTGTGGCTGCGGGACACTACTTGGGCTATGCTAGCCACCGCACCAGCTTGAACTGCACTTATGGGACTCTCCACGTTACCAAGTTACTGCAGTGCTGGATGTATGACCAGGATGTACTAGGCCACTTGTGCTTGCCAGTTCACCAGAAGGATGAGCGGCACTAGTAGTTAAATATAGTAGGTGAGGTTGACAAAAATCACAAGTCCATCAAGTCCTGGTGCTCTGCTTCATACGATAGCCCTGCGGTTCTTGCACCTCAACAACAGCAGAAGAACGGGGTCGGGTACTGGTACGCCAGACCTTGGCATGGACCACTACTCCATCGTCGGAGCTAAAATAACGAAGGAGTGGCTTCACAACAACTCCGTGACTGTTCTTGAATGGCCCAGCCAGAGCCCTGACTTAAACCCAATTGAGCATCTATGGAGAGACCTAAAAATGGCTGTCCACCAACGTTTACCATCCAACCTGACAGAACTGGAGAGGATCTACAAGGAGGAATGGCAGAGCATCCCCAAATTCAGGTGTGAAAAACGTGTTGCATCTTTCCCAAAAAGACTCATGGCTGTATTAGATCAAATATGTATTAGAGGCTGTATTAGATCAAAAGGGTGCTTCTAATAAATACTGAGCAAAGGGTCTGAATACTTAGGACCATGTGATATTTCAGTTTTTCTTTTTTAATAAATCTGCAAAAATGTCAACAATTCTGTGTTTTTCTGTCAATATGGGGTGCTGTGTGTACATTAATGAGGAAAAAATGAACTTAAATGATTTTAGCAAATGGCTGCAATATAACAAAGAGTGAAAAATTAAGGGGGTCTGAATACTTTCTGTTCCCACTGTATTCTTGTCTTTGCTTAAACATTAATGTTTAGTAACTGAAGTGCATAAACAAAATATTTGAAAAAACAAACAAAAGAACCTAAACTGAATATATCAGCTCTGTCCACATAAAAAAAATTCAAACACAGTCTTTTCATCACAGCACATCTCGTGATGATCTTTCATTCGGGCCACCAGGCCTTGCATTTGTTTGTTGCATTGCTTGCATTTTAGCACGCATACCTGCTTTAACCATAGGTAGAGGAACTTCATTAAAATATTCCCAAACTGGGTCTCTTTTATGGCCTGGTGCCATTTTGCTACTCAAGGGAGGAATAAAGCACTTCAAACGATGTGCAGAAAGATCACTAGGTTTATAAGCTGCTTAGAAAGTTTCACTTTCATTTTTACTGCTTGCCCTTCCTCCTCACACTTAGAGCCTGGTACAGATGCATTTCTTTTCAAGCAATCGTACAGTTTGTAGTGTACATAGATATGTAAAACAATGTAATCAAGGAATATTCCTGAACTTTGTTTTATCTCATGGTTACTGTGAAATAGTGTGAATGCATCAATGCAGTGCATGTTATCTCAGCTTGCAGAGCTTGGATTATTTGAATGCGTTTACCAAAAATATAAATATTGTAGAATATACAGCCTCATGCTACATAAGCTCCATTTCATGCTGAATAAACTAAACTATTAATGTAAATTAAATTAGAAAAAAAATCTCTTTAGATAGGTTTTTACTTCAAAAGCATTTTATTGAAATAAATTTGAAAAAGATTTAAAGAAAATCAGTTTTCAATAAAAAAAAATCTAAATTTTTCTTTTTTTTGCTTTTTTTTTAAAAATACATTTTTTTTTTAAAATTCACCCTGCAAACATCTCATTGGGCCCATGGCAGAGTAGAGGTATTCGTAACCTACAAGACCAATTCTCAAATAAATGATAAATACACTGAGTTGCATCTCAAATTCCTTTTACCAATGATAGAACTCTTTTCATATATTCAAATCGCTTCTTTATGCCTTAACCTAAATCGCACATCCTGCCAAATTCCAGAAAAGATTTGGAAATTTTGGCACTCAAGATTCTAAACAATAAGGTATTACCTTGATCTACAGCACTTTAAATTCTAAAACCACCTTCAGTAAAATTGTTCCCTTAATAAAATGGAAAAATTAATTTGGGAAAGTGTTTTCCGACCACCAGTGGATTGGAGCAATTAAAAACCGCTACCAGTACTCCCGATACTCTAATTGCTGGGAACTAGCACAGAGGCTCCTCCTGAAATGGCACTTTACTCCATATAGTGTAGCACAATTTTCTAACTGTAATTCAAATCTCTGCTGGAGGGGCCACGGTCAGGTAGGAACACGTACTCATAGTGACTGGACTGGAATATTCACCAAACCAAATATCGAACAAGCTATACTAAGTATTTATATGTCAGCGTTCTATTCCACAGTGCTGTCAGTAGCCATGCAGATATTCTTAGCTGCTCGCTCAGCAATAATGTACAAATGGAAAACTAATGAAATACCCAGTTTTATGGAAATTGTTAGGTTAATGTAATAGCGGAATATGAAAAAATCTTAGTGTATAAAGATGGAAATTTAGCTAAATATCAGCTCAACTGGTCTCTATGGAAAACTTGAACAGTTAATCCTGGATGAATTGTTCTATACTGTTTGGTTTAACCTGTTGATTCTATTGCTTGTTCTACTTTGAAGTAAAAGTCATACAGTTCGTGTTCTTATTCAAACCTTTACTGTAGGAAAATTAACATTTTTTATTGTCGCAGTCTCCTTATATATAACGATATTTAAGAGCTTTGTAAAATGTACACAATTTTCCTTGTTTAAAACCAAATAAAAAATATTTGAAAAGCTCAGGCAAAAAATAAACATGAATTTGTCACATAGTTGTCTGCATATCAAGCCCAATGTTTATTGTCTTACGATGTTATCATGGGCTTAGTGCTTGGCATAAGTGCTGGCGGTGCTACCTTTACTTAACTTCATTTAAATTTCATCCAATATTTTTCATCACAATGGACACATTTTTATTATCATTCTCTTACTAACTCTATATTTCTTAAAAAAGAAAAAAAAACTACACAGAGCAGGAACACCACAAATTATTTGGGAATATGTAACTTGAGTTGCACTTAACCACTTCAGCCCCGGAAGGATTTACCCCCTTCCTGACCAGAGCACTTTTTACAATTCGGCATTGCGTCGCTTTAACTGCTAATTGCGCGGTCATGCAATGCTGTACCCAAACGAAATTTGCGTCCTTTTCTTCCCACAAATAGAGCTTTCTTTTGATGGTATTTGATCACCTCTGCCGTTTTTATTTTTTGCGCTATAAACGGAAAAAGACTGAAAATTTTGAAAAAAATGATATTTTCTACTTTTTGTTATAAAAAAAATCCAATAAACTAAATTTTAGTCATACATTTAGGCCAAAATGTATTCGGCCACATGTCTTTGGTAAAAAAAATGTCAATAAGCGTATATTTATTGGTTTGCGCAAAAGTTATAGCGTCTACAAACTAGGGTACATTTTCTGGAATTTACACAGCTTTTAGTTTCTGACTGCCTATGTCGTTTCTTGAGGTGCTAAAATGGCAGGGCAGTACAAAACCCCCCCAAATGACCCCATTTTGGAAAGTAGACACCCCAAGGAAATTGCTGAGAGGCATGTTGAGCCCATTGAATATTTATTTTTTTTGTCCCAAGTGATTGAATAATGACAAAAAAAAGAAAAAAAAAAAAATTACAAAAAGTTGTCACTAAATGATATATTGCTCACACAGGCCATGGGCATATGTGGAATTGCACCCCAAAATACATTCAGCTGCTTCTCCTGAGTACGGGGATACCACATGTGTGGCACTTTTTGGGAGCCTAGCCGCGTACGGGGCCCCGAAAACCCAGCACCACCTTCAGGATTTCTAAGGGCATACATTTTTGATTTTACTCCTCACTACCTATCACAGTTTTGAAGGCCATAAAATGCCAAGATGGCACAAACCCCCCCCAAATGACCCCATTTTGGAAAGTAGACACCCCAAGCTATTTGCTGAGAGGCATGGTGAGTATTTTGCAGCTCTCATTTGTTTTTGAAAATGAAGAAAGACCAGAAAAAAATTTTTTTTTTTTCTTTTTTCAATTTTCAAAACTTTGTGACAAAAAGTGAGGTCTGCAAAATACTCACTATACCTCTCAGCAAATAGCTTGGGGTGTCTACTTTCCAAAATGGGGTAATTTGGGGGGGGGGTTTGTGCCACCTGGGCATTCCATGGCCTCCGAAACTGTGATAGGTAGTGAGGAGTGAAATCAAAAATTTACGGCCTTAGAAAGCCTGAAGGCGGTGCTTGGTTTTCGGGGTCCCGTGCGCGGCTAGGCTCCCAAAAAGTCCCACACATGTGGTATCCCCGTACTCAGGAGAAGCAACAGAATGTATTTTGGGGTGTAATTTCACATATTCCCATGGCATGTTTGAGCAATATATCATTTAGTGACAACTTTGTGCAAAAAAAAAAAAAAAATTGTCTCTTTCCCGCAACTTGTGTCACAATATAAAATATTCCATGGACTCGACATGCCTCTCAGCAAATAGCTTGGGGTGTCTACTTTCCAAAATGGGGTCATTTGGGGGGGGTTTGAACTGTCCTGGCATTTTATGCACAACATTTAGAAGCTTATGTCACACATCACCCACTCTTCTAACCACTTGAAGACAAAGCCCTTTCTGACACTTATTGTTTACATGAAAAAGTTATTTTTTTTTGCAAGAAAATTACTTTGAATCCCCAAACATTATATATTATTTTAAAGCAATTGCCCTACAGATTAAAATGGTGGGTGTTTCATTTTTTTTTTTTCACACAGTATTTGCGCAGCGATTTTCAAACGCATTTTTTGGGGAAAAAACACACTTTTTTAAATTTTAATGCACTAAAACACACTATATTGCCCAAATGTTTGATGAAATAAAAAAGATGATCTTAGGCCGAGTACATGGATACCAAACATGACATGCTTTAAAATTGCGCACAAACGTGCAGTGGCAACAAAATTACTACATTTTTAAAAGCCTTTAAAAGCCTTTACAGGTTACCACTTTAGATTTACAGAGGAGGTCTACTGCTAAAATTACTGCCCTCGATCTGACCTTCGCGGTGATACCTCACATGCATGGTGCAATTGCTGTTTACGTTTGACGCCAGACCGCCGCTTGCGTTCGCCTTAGCGCGAGAGCAGGGGGCGACAGGGGTGCTTTTTTTTTTATTTATTTTTTTTATTTATTTTTTTTTGCTTTTTTATCTTATTTTTAAACTGTTCCTTTCATTTTTTTTTTTTTAAATCATTTTTATTGTTATCTCAGGGAATGTAAATATCCCCTATGATAGCAATAGGTAGTGACAGGTACTCTTTTTTGAAAAAATTGGGGTCTATTAGACCCTAGATCTCTCCTCTGCCCTCAAAGCATCTGACCACACCAAGATCGGTGTGATAAAATGCTTCCCCAATTTCCCAATGGCGCTATTTACATCCGGCGAAATCTAAGTCATAAAATGCTCGTAGCTTCCGGTTTCTTAGGCCATAGAGATGTTTGGAGCCACTCTGGTCTCTGATCAGCTCTATGGTCAGCTGGCTGAATCACCGGCTGCATTCTCAGGTTCCCTGTTGAGACAGGAGAGCCAGAGAAAAACACGGAAGACGGTGGGGGGGGGGGGCATTCCCTCCCACTGCTTGTAAAAGCAGTCTAGAGGCTAATTAGCCGCTAGGATTGCTTTTACATGAAAGCCGACCGCTGGCTAAAAAGAATGATACCAAGATGATACCTAAACCTGCAGGCATCATTCTGGTATAACCACTCAAAGTCGTGAATGGCGTACCTGAAGACAAAAAAATGGTTAACAATAAAGCACAGTAAACGGTAAAGTATAAATAATTACATACCTGAAAAGCAAACATGATAAAACATAATAACAATAAAACATTGCAGAATAGAATACAGTAAAAAAGAGCAGAACAATAGAGAGAGAATAGAGAGAGAGAGAGAACAATAAAACGACAACTATTTTTTTTTATTTTTGTTTGTGTTTTTTTTTTTTTTACACTTTTTTTTTGTAACTGTAACTTTTATAACTGTAACCGGTTCCAGGTTCGAGTCTCTCAAAATGCGATGGCATCTTGGGAGACCCTGTGAAAGTGTGCCTAGTATGTGCAATGCTGTACGCTACGCTAATACTCAACTAGTGCATGGTAGCGTTCAAAACATTCACCAAGTGTTACTGCAGTGCTGTTTTGACTACGACCGGGGTGTACTACGCCACTGGTGCTTGCCAGTTTACCAAAACGCTACAGAGAAAAGTGTCAGTGATCGATCGATACTGCACTTGGGTGGGCTGGACTGGGCTGGGCCGGGCGGAGGGGCAAAACGCAGGTGCTAGCAGGTATCTGGGCTGATCCCGCTAACACTGCGTTTTTGGGAACCCTAAACTGCTGGGGACGCTAGTATAGATCTGATCGGATCAGATATTGATGCGTTCAGATACTATACCACTAAGGGAGGTGTACGGTGCGTGTACGGTGCGTGCGTGGGTGTTCGCGGTACTGGCGCTAATCTGACGCTGCCTGGGGCGACGCATATCACCGCCGGGCGATCAGGGGGCTAAACCTTTATTCGGTAATAAACGGCGGGTGCCCTGACACTATAAAAAATAAACGAACTAACCAGCGTCACCCATAACGGTTATACGGTGATCAGTGGTGAAAGGGTTAACTAGGGGGCCATCAAGGGGTTAAAACATTTATTAGATAGTATATGGGGGTCCCTGTCGCTATAAAACACTGACGGCGAACCTAAATATTTACGTCCCTAACTAGCGTCACCAGCGACACTAATACAGCGATCAGAAAAATGATCGCTTAGCGACACTGGCGACAGGGGGTGATCAAGGGGTTAAAACTTTATTAGGGGGGTAAGGGGGGTACCCTAGACCTACAGGGGGCTAAACCTTTATTCGGTAATAAACGGCGGGTGCCCTGACACTATAAAAAATAAACGAACTAACCAGCGTCACCCGTAACGGTTATACGGTGATCAGTGGTGAAAGGGTTAACTAGGGGGCAATCAAGGGGTTAAAACATTTATTAGGCAGTATATGGGGGTCCCTGTCGCTATAAAACACTGACGGCGAAGCTAAATATTTACGTCCCTAACTACCGTCACCAGCGACACTAATACAGCGATCAGAAAAATGATCGCTTAGCGACACTGGTGAGGGGGGGTGATCAAGGGGTTAAAACTTTATTAGGGGGGGTAAGGGGGGTACCCTAGACCTACAGGGGGGTAATACTAACTGTCCCACCACTGCTAACTGTCACAAACTGACACTATGCAGTAATCAGGAAAAAAAAAAACAAAAAACAAAAAAAACCTGCTTGGTGTCAGTTTGTGACGGGGGGGGGGTGATTGGGGGGGGATCGGGGGGCGATCGGGGGGGGATCGGGGGTGTAATGTATGCCTGGCATGTTCTACTGTGTGTGTGTGTGTGTTTGGTGCACTTACATGTCGTCTCTCCTCGGCGCTGGAACGGAAACTGCCAGACCGAGGAGAGATGACATCACATCCTCTGCCTCTGTGTACTATACAGAGGCAGGGGATGTTTCTCATTGGCTGGGAGCGATCGCGAGGGGGGGGCCACGTTCGGATGGCCTCCCCCTCGTCTGTCATCGCTCCCAACCAAATGCCGACCGCAGCTGGCATCGGGGGGGGGGGTCCGATCGGACCCCCCACCCGCGGGAAGGCAATCACGTTTCAGGTACGTGATTTTGCCTGCCCGTGCCGCTCTGCTCACGTATATAGGCGTGAGGCGGTCGGCAAGTGGTTAAAGTGGGAGTCCATGCTAAAACTAAAATCCCTGCATCTACAGCCACCAACATTCTAATACTAACCCATGTAGCCCAGTGGCGCAAGCTCTGCTGAGTACATGTCCGACAATGGCTGTGAAATGAATGGGGAGTGATGTCACCCATCAATTTACTATGGGGCTTCCTTTGTCGGACGTGTCCTCTGCACCCACCCACACAGCGAAGTGGCGGCTGACAGCTTAGTGTGGTATCAGAGCTTCCGCCGCTGGAGATCAGGGCGGATCGCCTGCAGAAATGGTATGTATACAGATTTTTTTCTTTACAGGGCTAGATAGGTGTCAGAAACCATGAACCAGATCGAGACAGAAGTACAGTAAAATCACACTTGTTTGTTAATAAAAATTAAAAGGTAAATAGAGTAAGCGTAGTCAAAGCATAGCCAGAGTCCAGTAACCGGATTGGGTAGTCAGCCAAGCCAGAGTTCAGTAACCAGATCGGATAATGAGCAAAGCCAGAGTTCAGTAACCAGATCGGGTAATCAGCCAGGCCAGAAGTCAGGGATCCAAGTAGAGCAGTGGTTCTCAACCTGGGGGTCGGGACCCCCTCGGGGGTCGAATGACGATTTGCCAGGGGTCACCGAACCCTGGGCTGTTCCCGAAGCCTTTGCTGCTCTCCCAGCCTTTTCGCAGCTGCCCAGTAGGGCTGTTCCTGGAGCCTGTGGCTGCCCACTCAGCCTCTTTGCAGCCACCCATTCAGTTCACGGCATGGTTGGGGGGCAGAGACTAGAGGTCAGCTGACTGGTGAGGAATGTGAAGTGGAAGGGGCTGGAGGAGACCCTATCTCCTGATTTTGGCATAGGTTTCACTGCTATGAGACACCACAAAGTCGGAGACACAGTGAGTAACTCTACCAGTGATTATAGCTGCCATTAAAAGTCCCCACAACAGTTCTCAGATCAGCAGATGACCTTGATCAAAAGCACCTAAGTTGGCTGATCAGAACATTGCCACTCATCCCAACTCCCTGCCAGCACTGCCACTTATCCCATCCCCACCATGGAGTAAGAGAAGGAATAAAAATAGAGAATACATGGAAGGAAGAGGAAAAGAGGGGGAGGAACAAAGAAAAAGGGAGAGAAAGAATAAGAGAAAAAACAAAAAAAGATGGCTAGAGAGAGGGATGGAGAAAATAAAGCAAGAAATTAGGATAGAGAGAGATAAAAGTAACATCTGTGGTACATCCTAAAATGTACCATAAGGGGTTTTAATACTGTACGAGTGGAAGTGACTCAGGGAAAGAGTAAATGTCCTTGGGATAGGGGCGCAAATTACTTGTCTTGCCTTGGGTGCTGAAAACCCACGCTACGAAAATAATTTTACTATTAGGGGTCCCCACAACTTGGGAGATTTTACCAAGGGGTCACGACACTAGGGAGGTTGAGAACCACTGAAGTAGAGGAACAGCAAGCAGGATAAGGAGCCAGAAGGCATGTCAGCAAAGCCAGTCTTTAAACAGGAACGAAAGAGATGGTTTCTTGTGAAGTGACCAAGGCGAAGGCAGGAATGAAGTGAGCTGGAGATCTTTAACCACTTCAGCCCCGGAAGGTTTTACCCCCTTCCTGACCAGAGCACTTTTTACAATTCGGCACTGCGTCGCTTTAACTGCTAATTGCGCGGTCATGCAATGCTGTACCCAAACGAAATTTGCGTCCTTTTCTTCCCACAAATAGAGCTTTCTTTTGATGGTATTTGATCACCTCTGCCGTTTTTATTTTTTGCGCTATACACGGAAAAAGACCGAAAATTTTGAAAAAAAATGATATTTTCTACTTTTTGTTCTAAAAAAAATCCAATAAACTCAATTTTAGTCATACATTTAGGCCAAAATGTATTCGGCCACATGTCTTTGGTAAAAAAAATGTCAATAAGTGTATATTTATTGGTTTGCGCAAAAGTTATAGCGTCTACAAACTAGGGTACATTTTCTGGAATTTACACAGCCTTTAATTTATGACTGCCTATGTCGTTTCTTGAGGTGCTAAAATGGCAGGGCAGTACAAAACCCCCACAAATGACCCCATTTTGGAAAGTAGACACCCCAAGGAATTTGCTGAGAGGCATGTTGAGCCCATTGAATATTCATTTTTTTTGTCCCAAGTGATTGAATAATGACAAAAAAAAAAAAAAATTACAAAAAGTTGTCACTAAATGATATATTGCTCACACAGGCCATGGGCATATGTGGAATTGCACCCCAAAATACATTTAGCTGTTTCTCCTGAGTACGGGGATACCACATGTGTGGGACTTTTTGGGAGCCTAGCCGCGTACGGGGCCCCGAAAACCAAGCACCGCCTTCAGGATTTCTAAGGGCGTACATTTTTGATTTTACTCCTCACTACCTATCACAGTTTTGAAGGCCATAAAATGCCCAGATGACATAAAACCCCCCCAAATGACCCCATTTTGGAAAGTAGACACCCCAAGCTATTTGCTTTGAGGCATGTTGAGTCCATGGAATGTTTTATATTTTGACACAAGTTGCGGGAACGTGACAAATTTTTTTTTTTCTTTTTTTTTTGCACAAAGTTGTCGCTAAATTATATATTGCTCACACAGGCCATGGGCATATGTGGAATTGCACCCCAAAATACATTTAGCTGCTTCTCCTGAGTACGGGGATACCACATGTGTGGGACTTTTTGGGAGCCTAGCCGCGTACGGGACCCCGAAAACCAAGCACCGCCTTCAGGATTTCTAAGGGCGTACATTTTTGATTTTACTCCTCACTGCCTATCACAGTTTCGGAGGCCATGGAATGCCCAGGTGGCACAAACCCCCCCCAAATGACCCCATTTTGGAAAGTAGACACCCCAAGCTATTTGCTGAGAGGCATGGTGAGTATTTTGCAGCTCTCATTTGTTTTTGAAAATGAAGAAAGACGAGAAAAAAAAATTTTTTTTTTCTTTTTTCAATTTTCAAAACTTTGTGACAAAAAGTGAGGTCTGCAAAATACTCACTATACCTCTCATCAAATAGCTTGTTGTGTCTACTTTCCAAAATGGGGTAATTTGGGGGGGTTTTGTGCCACCTGGGCATTCCATGGCCTCCGAAACTGTGATAGGCAGTGAAGAGTGAAATCAAAAATTTACGGCCTTAGAAAGCCTGAAGGCGGTGCTTGGTTTTCGGGGTCCCGTACGCGGCTAGGCTCCCAAAAAGTCCCACACATGTGGTATCCCCGTACTCAGGAGAAGCAACAGAATGTATTTTGGGGTGTAATTTCACATATTCCCATGGCATGTTTGAGCAATATATCATTTAGTGACAACTTTGCGCAAAAAAAAATAAAAAATTGTCTCTTTCCCGCAACTTGTGTCACAATATAAATTATTCCATGGACTCAACATGACTCTCAGCAAATAGCTTGGGGTGTCTACTTTCCAAAATGGGGTCATTTGGGGGGGTTTTGAACTGTCCTGGCATTTTATGCACAACATCTAGAAGCTTATGTCACACATCACCCACTCTTCTAGCCACTTGAAGACAAAGCCCTTTCTGACACTTATTGTTTACATAAAAAAATAATTTTTTTTTGCAAGAAAATTACTTTGAACCCCCAAACATTATATATTTTTTTTAAAGCAAATGCCCTACAGATTAAAATGGTGGGTGTTTCATTTTTTTTTTTCACACAGTATTTGCGCAGCGATTTTTCAAACGCATTTTTTGGGGAAAAAACACACTTTTTTACATTTTAATGCACTAAAACACACTATATTGCCCAAATGTTTGATGAAATAAAAAAGATGATCTTAGGCCGAGTACATGGATACCAAACATGACATGCTTTAAAATTGCGCACAAACGTGCAGTGGCGACAAACTAAATACATTTTTAAAAGCCTTTAAAAGCCTTTACAGGTTACCACTTTAGATTTACAGAGGAGGTCTACTGCTAAACTTACTGCCCTCGATCTGACCTTCGCGGCGATACCTCACATGCATGGTGCAATTGCTGTTTACATTTGACGCCAGACCGACGCTTGCGTTCACCTTAGCGCGAGAGCAGGGGGGACAGGGGTGCTTTTTTTTTTTTTTTTTTTTTTTTTTTCTTTATTATTATTATTTTTTTATCTTATTTTTAAACTGTTCCTTTCATTTTTTTTTTTTTTAAATCATTTTTATTGTTATCTCAGGGAATGTAAATATCCCCTATGATAGCAATAGGTAGTGACAGGTACTCTTTTTTGCAAAAATTGGGGTCTATTAGACCCTAGATTTCTCCTCTGCCCTCAAAGCATCTGACCACACCAAGATCGGTGTGATAAAATGCTTTCCCAATTTCCCAATGGCGCTGTTTACATCCGGCGAAATCTAAGTCATAAAATGCTCGTAGCTTCCGGTTTCTTAGGTCATAGAGATGTTTGGAGCCACTCTGGTCTCTGATCAGCTCTATGGTCAGCTGGCTGAATCACCGGCTGCATTTTCAGGTTCCCTGTTGAGACAGGAGAGCCAGAGAAAAACACGGAAGACGTTGGGGGGGGGGGGGCATTCCCTCCCACTGCTTGTAAAAGCAGTCTAGAGGCTAATTAGCCACTAGGATTGCTTTTACATGAAAGCCGACCGCTGGCTGAAAAGAATGATACCAAGATGATACCTAAACCTGCAGGCATCATTCTGGTATAACCACTCAAAGTCGTGAATGGCATACCTGAAGACAAAAAAATGGTTAACAATAAAGCACAGTAAACGGTAAGGTATAAAAAATTGCATACCTGAAAAGCAAACATGATAAAACATAATAACAATAAAACATTGCAGAATAGAATACAGTAAAAAAGAGCAGAACAATAGAGAGAGAGGGAACAATAAAACGACAACTATTTTTTTTTTTATTTTATATTTTTGTTTGTGTTTTTTATTTTTTTTACACTTTTTTTTGTAACTAACTTTTATAACTGTAACCGGTTCCGGGTTCGGGTCTCTCAAAATGCGATGGCATCTCGGGAGACCCTGTGAAAGTGTGCCTAGTCTGTGCAATGCTGTACCCTACGCTAATACTCAACTAGTGAATGGTAGCGTTCAAAACATTCACCAATGCAAAGACCAGGATTGTCAGGACAGGAGGGACAATAATAGCGGGTGTCAAGCCTATATCCGCGCTTGCTGCAGACACAACATCTTTTTTGGGGGGGGGTTCGTTGGGTAGGGGTACTCGGGAGGACATAAAGAAAATGCCTCTCATGCAGCCGACTACATTTGGTTGGGGATGTGAATGGGGGAAGTACGGGCGCTGCAGAAGCGGTGGGTTCCCAATTAGGATTGGCGAATGCAGCAGGAAGGGCATTATGGGCACGACGGGCCTGTGTTTGTCTTTTTGGTGGCAGCGGGACACTACTTGTGCTTGCCACCTCACCAGCTTGAACTGCACTTATGTGACTCGCCACGTCACCAAGTGTTACTGCAGTGCTGGTTTGACTACGACCGGGGTGTACTACGCCGCTGGTGCTTGCCAGTTCACCAAAACGCTACAAAAAAAACTGTTAGCGATCGCAGGGATCAGGCCTGACTCTGCGAACGCTGCAGTTATGCGTTTAGTGTTTTGTAAGTGACAGTGATCGATCGATACTGCACTTGGGTGGGCCGGGCCGGGCGGAGGGGCAAAACGCAGGTGCTAGCAGGTATCTGGGCTGATCCCGCTAACACTGCGTGTTTGGGAACCCTAAACTGCTGGGGACGCTAGTATAGATCTGATCGGATCAGATATTGATCCGATCAGATACTATACCACTAAGGGAGGTATACGGTGCGTGCGTGGGTGTTAGCGGTACTGGCGCTAACCTGACGCTGCCTGGGGCTGGTGCTTGCCAGTTCACCAAAACGCTACCAAAAAAACTGTTAGCGATCGCAGGGATCAGGCCTGACTCTGCGAATGCTGCAGTTATGCGTTTAGTGTTTTGTAAGTGACAGTGATCGATCGATACTGCACTTGGGTGGGCTGGGCTGGGCTGGGCGGAGGGGCAAAACGCAGGTGCTAGCGGGTATCTGGGCTGATCCCGCTAACACTGCGTTTTCGGGAACCCTAAACTGCTGGGGACGCTAGTATAGATTTGATCGGATCAGATATTGATCCGATCAGATACTATACCACTAAGGGAGGCATATGCTGCGTGCGTGGGTGTTAGCGGTACTGGTGCTAATCTGACGCTGCCTGGGGCGACGCATATCACCGCCGGGCGATCAGGGGGCTAAACCTTTATTCGGTAATAAACGGCGGGTGTCCTTACACTATAAAAAATAAACAAACTAACCAGCGTCACCCGTAACAGTTATACGGTGATCAGTGGTGAAAGGGTTAACTAGGGGGCAATCAAGGGGTTAAAACATTTATTAGATAGTATATGGGGGTCCCTGTCGCTATAAAACACTGACGGCGAACCTAAATATTTACGTCCCTAACTAGCGTCACCAGCGACACTAATACAGCGATCAGAAAAATGATCGCTTAGCGACACTGGTGACAGGGGGTAATCAAGGGGTTAAAACTTTATTAGGGGGGTATCCTAGACCTAAAGGGGGGTAATACTCACTGCCCTAACACTCTAACTGTCACAAACTGACACTATGCAGTAATCAGAAAAAAAAAAAAAAAAATACTGCTAATGTCAGTTTGTGACAGGGGGGGGGTGATTGGAGGGGGATCGGGGGGGGATCGGGGGTGTAAAGTATGCCTGGCATGTTCTACTGTGTGTGTTTGTGTTGTGTGCACTCACTTGTCTTCTCTCCTCGGCGCTGGAACGGAAACTGCCAGACCGAGGAGAGATGACATCACATCCTCTGCCTGTGTGAAACGACACACAGGCAGAGGAGGATTCCCATTGGCTGGGAGCGATCGCGAGGGGGGGGCCACGATCGGATGGTCTCCCCCTCGCCTCCCGACGCTCCCAGTCAAATGCCGACCGCCGATGGCACCGGGGGGGGGGTCCGATCGGACCCCCCGCCCGCGGGAGGCAGATCACGTACGGGTACGTGATTCTGCCTGCCCGTGCCATTCTGCCGCAGTATATATGCGGTAGGCGGTCGGCAAGTGGTTAAGTAGGCAGGACTGACAAGGAGATCCACAACAGCTGGTTAACTGTGGAGAGAGATGAGAGCTGGCAATTAGTCAACAGCTGAGCGGCCAGCTCAGAGAAGAAAGGGCTGAGCCTGCCCTGACAATAGGTTGGTGTTAGAATGATGGTGGCTATAGATGCAGGAATTTTAGTTTTAGAATGGACTTCGACTTTAAGTGTAACTAAATGCAGAACTTTTCTTTTTCATTTTGGATAGAGTAAGGGAGGGTAAAAAACCCTTGTCAATTTTTTTGTCCATCTGTGTCCAATAGGAGAGGTTTCCCTTCACTTACTGTCCCGTGGCCAAAGGAAATCCCTCCAAAGTGAAGGAATCACAGGGTGGCACCAGGGTCACCATAACTACTATCCCTATTGGAAGATTTGTTCTCTATTCCTTTTCTGTGCCAACCCAAAATTTTGAATTTGCTTTTACTTGCTCTTTTGATAACAGTAAACAGGACAAATAGCAAGGGTAAATCTCCCTAATGGGGCCACAGACAGCAATAAAAGCTGACAGGGTTTCTAGTCCCCTCTCAACTCTATCCAAAACTTTAAAAATAGTTGTGCTTTTAGTTACACTTTAACAGTTTAAAACCTAGAATGATTGGGGTTTACAAATGTATTTATACTTCCAGTCCCTCTTCACTACATCCAAAACTTAAAGTGGATGTAAACCGTCACATATACCCAGTGAAGTGAACCTCCTCAGATGATACACAGAGATGAAACAAATCCCCCTGCATAAGTTTTACATGTATATCTGCTGTCTTCAGCTTTATATACTGTTTAGAAAGTGCACATTCTGTTAGAATTTTCTCTTCCTGTTCCAGCAGGGGGAGGGGAGTCTTGTCATACACTGAGACAGCCAATTGGAGGAAAGGCACACACCTCCTCTCCTCATAGGCAGAGATTTGCAGACCTGTGCTGTGAATGGACCAGCTCTTTGCTAAACTATTTATAGCACCCAATGTAATAAAGTGTCCAGTGTCAGCAATCCGTGCTCACATTTTAGTAAAAACAATGTTCAAATGCAAAGAGAAAGTGACTTGGGCAGCAACAAACAGTTACAATGCTTCTTCAAACGTGCTCAATAGTAAGATAGTGGAGGCAGCAGCTAGATTCTAGCAACGCTTTACTCAAATAAGTGAAGAATGTGAAGTGTAAACGCCAATCCTCTTCATGCAGCAATCCTACAATGGAGGGCAATGGCCCCTTACCTCACTACACTGAGGTTACAGCATGTGTCAATCAGCGCTTGTGATGTCTCCTATGGGGGTCCGTCTTGGGTCCCAAGCTGTCATTCAGTATACCTCAGACCATGCAGGGGGCATAGCAACCAAAGGAGAGACAAGGATGCCACATAGTGTAGTATTTTAAAAGATTAAGGGCTTTATTCATAAATATCATAAGGGTACTCGCATAGTGATACAACAGGGAATGAGTGATATCCAAACGAGCGGCAAGCTCGTACACTACTACAGTGGAGGGTGCCGGTCCCTACGCGGGGCGTCACGGGTCACGTGGCTTCTTCAGGGGATTATCCCCTGAAGAATACAAAGCAGATTGTATTTCTAAATCAATATCCTCCGCAATGAGATAAGCCATATTGACACCCAGAGCTTCCCTGAACTTGTGAAGAGTCCCCAGGGATGTATCTTCTAGGGAAAGGAGGGGAGCTCAATTATAAAGAGGACAGACTTGGATTATATAGCCAACATGCCCCATACACTTGAAGATCTAGATCGCACCTGTTCAATTGATTAAAACTAGTGAAAAAATAATAATAAATAAAATATATGCTTAAGGTAGGAATCTGATGCGGGATAAGGCAGTCTACGATCCAGAAAGGAAGTATAATCCCATGAAACTATCAAACATATAAACAACGGAGAAAAGATGACCATAGACACAGCCTGCTAGTTACAGGTGAAGATGAGAAATTAAAGGGCTTGCCTTCTGCCCACTCAAATTGGAGACACCTGTGTGTTTCATTAACCCCAGTAGTGAACGGTAACAGTATCACCGAACATTGGGTAGTTGTCCTCTGAACTGAATAAACATTACATACAAAAAACAGAAAAGAAAAGGTTCTGCAAAGCAGTTCCTCAACAAGGACCAGCGAACATGTTTAATTATAAATCTTTATTAGTTATCAAAATTAAAAATTATTGAAAAACGGATAATGTTATAGATAACTCTTCCACATCAGATTACAACTACCTAACACATATAATTAAAATAAGACTGACGTCTTATGGGACTGGGTGGCCACCGAACCTAATATGCACCTCTCACACAATCATCAACCATACACATACAGACAAAATTCTTAGACCCGGGTCAAATGCATATTCAATAGTCCAAAAGGGCTCCAATTATGGTGGACATAATGAAGACATCAAGTGGTCTTATAATAGAAACAATTGCCTGCATAGGTTGTAGATAATATTCCCACTAAATATGTATTCACAATGCAATACCGATGTTTGCATATAAAGAGCAGTTCATCCTCTGAAGGTTTCAGTGTTCCCAATGCAGTTTAAAGGTCACTAATCATAGTGCATTCATTCCAAAGGCAATGGAATATACTTTTAAAGCTCACCATTGAAGAATCCTGTAGTTGTAAATGCTCACTCCTGCAGACTCCCGTCCATTCGCGGTCACCTCACTCCGAAGAGATACGCACTGGCAGACACTGTGCTTGCGTCCGTGTTGAATAGATCGGACTTACAGCATACGGTGTGTGGTAGGGTTCATCCGGTTCTCAGGGGCCGCTTGGAACATAAAGTGGAGAGCAATATCCAGGTTTGGTGGAAGGTTGGTGAGTGGGAAAAGTCCCTTCAGAGTTGCTTCAGGCTGTACTGCTGCTGGCAATAGTGCAACGTAGGGACATGTGGAGATGGTTCAAGGTATTGGTGGGCACCCAGAGGTCCCTGTCACCGAAAGCACGGTGGCACAATGCTTACGCGTTTCACCTGATCACAGGCTTCTTCAGAGCATGCGTAGTATGTCAGGATCCATGCTTTAAATAGCTAGACTAACAAAACAATCAGCAATTAAAACCAAACACACCTGAACATCAATCAAAACGTCAATCACCATTAGTGCAACTCCAATTCCAAAACAGGTGCGATCCCTAGGGGGGAGGAGAAAAGGGCTACTGAGGTATAATGAAGTGAACTGTCCAGTCCCTAAATAGCCTAAACAAAAACACATACCACTATGGGTACTCACATTAATATTTCATCAATATGTGAATCTGAGTCCAAACAGACAGACTGAATATAGAAGAAGGAGAGATTTGATTAGAATAGGATAATAATAATAATAATAATAGAGAATGAAGAGTCAATGGACCAGGGAATGCATTAAAGATCATTTTATGGGTGCATACAATTCCCATCCCTCCATTAACCCCTATATATGGTTACAGACAGTCCATTAACATTCCAAAAATACAGAGAAGTTACACTCATTATTTAAACCTAAGGGCTGCATACTGTCTAGATAGAAAATCCACATTTTTTCCTTCTGGTATAGGACCCTGTCAAAGTCCCCCCTCCTAGGAGGTAGGTTTAATTTGTAAATGCCTTTGCATTTTAGACCTTTAGGACTTCCCTCATGTTCCCGCAGGAAGTGCAATGCTATAGGGCTATCATCATCCTTATTAATAATACTTTGGACATGTTCACCAGCCCTAATTTTCAGTTGCCTCTTAGTTTTGCCGACATAGATTAGTCCACAAGGACAAGTTAACATGTAGATTACACGTGTTGTGGTGCAATTAATGAAACTATTGATTTTAAATTGCTTATTGCCATTAGAGCTGGTGAACATGTCAGTTCTGTCAACGTATTTGCAGATGTGACACCTTCCGCATGGATACATGCCCTTTATAGGTGGGAGACTGGTAAGCCAGTCCCGTTTTTTGGGTCTGTTGTATTCGGAGTGTACTAGGCAGTCTTTTAAGTTCCGTGCTCTCCTAGCTGTGAGAAGGGGTCTACCACCAATGATCTTTCCTAAAATAGGAGCTTCAGACAGAATATGCCAGTGGCGGCCCAAAGCCTTCCTGATTTCTTCCCACTGCGCTCCATATCTAGTGATGATTCTAATTGGAGCCTGGTTCTCATTTCCCGATCTGCTTGCAGTTTGGCTATTTATAAGGGACTGTCTGTCCGTGGTGAGGGCTCTCCTTTTAGCTTTCCTGATAGTTTTATGAGAGTATCCTTGATCACGAAACCTCCCATAGAGGTCATGCACTTCAGTGTGGAAATCATCCTCCTGTGAGCAGTTCCTCCTGGCTCTGAGGAACTGTCCAACCGGGATGCCTCGTATAAGAGGCCTCGGAGGATGACTAGTGGCCAATAATAATGTATTGGCTGCTGTGTCTTTTCTGTATGTCCTGGTCTGGAGTTTCCCATCTTCAACCTTGATGGTAAGGTCCAGAAAGGGCAACACCTTTGGATCACACGTATATGTGAGCCTGATATTCCTATCATTATTGTTTAATTCATCCATAAAAATGGTGAGATCCTCAGGTGTACCTCTCCAGAGCATAATCACGTCATCGATGTACCTTAGCCACAAAAGGCAGTGGCCAAGGTACATCGATGAGGGATACACTCGGTCCAGCTCCCACATGCCCAGATGTAAGCATGCATATGATGGCGCCCATGGGGCCCCCATTGAGGTGCCTCTAATTTGTCTGTAATGGACGCCCAAAAATTGGAAACAGTTATTCTCTAACATAAAGTGCAAAAGGTCGATGATAAATTCATTTTGGGTAGCCTGCAATGGAAATTTACTATCCAGAAAGTATTGTGTCACTTTAAGGCCCCATGAGTGTGGAATGGATGTATAAAGTGACTCCACATCAATGCCCACAAGTAACACGTCCTGGGGTACCCCTCTGCCGTCCAGTTTTTTAAGGACATCTCGTGTGTCTTGTACGTATGAGGGAAGTTCCCAAACTAGCTCTTTAATTAGTGCATCTACATATTTGCCTATCCTTTCCAGGGGACCCTGTATAGCTGAAACTATGGGTCTCCCTGGAGGGTCTGTCATGGATTTATGAAGTTTGGGAATTGTATAAAACGTAGGGGTGTTAAATTCACGGACGCTCAGATATTGGTACTCCTTGCGGGAAATGAGGGATTCTTCAAAGGCCATGTGAAGTTTAAAGTTAAGATTGCATACAATTTGCGCAAAGGGATTTGTGGACAGCCTCTGATAGGTCGTTGCATCGCGTAAAAGACGCATGGTCTGTTCCTCATACATTGTGTGGGGCATTAATACCGTGTTCCCACCTTTATCACTCCCCTTTATCACAATGTCAGAGGCTTCCTCCAAATCCCTAAGAGCCTCCCTTTCTTCTTTAGTAAGATTATCCTGTCCCTTATAGTTCCAGTTGATCGTTGACAGGTCCCTCTTCACCTGTTCAAGGAAAAACTGGATGCGTTTGTGCTTAGAGAAGGATGGCATTTTCAAGGATCTGATCTGTAATTTAGATGGACGTGGGCGTATTTGCATAGTGTCCTGTTCTTCCATATCAGAATTAAAGTCCTGGTTCTCATCAAGTAGGGCAACCAGGGCTTCTAATGCCTCACGCTCTTCATTGCTCTCTTCATCTCCCTTTGTAGGCTGATTACATCTATCAGAATGCCAAAATCTAAAAATTACCTTCCGCAGAAACAGATTTAGATCTTTAAAGACCTCAAACTCACGCATCGCGGCAGAGGGTGAAAATGACAATCCCTTCTGCAGTAATGAAATGTGGTGTTTATTGAGTGGGAAATCGGTTAGGTTTACCACCCTGAGATCTAATGATGGTTCATCCGTCGTTTGTATGGACGGGTTGTCCAGTTCATGATTTAGGGTTTCCGTGATCCTGACCTTAGTTCCCGTGGATTTGTTCTCATTTCCTTTTCCTTTCCCTGATTGTTCCTGTCGCTTTTTTTATGCTTTCTGGTTGTTGTAGTGTCCTTTGATCTGTCCTTTCTGGGGGCCTGGGTATCCACACCGTCCCCTTCCTGATCTAAAAAAGTCACCGATTTATCCTGTCTTTCTGAATCACTGTCTGTTGAGGAGTGCCTCACCTGTCTGTTAGATCTGCCTCTCCTCCCTCTCCGTGATCTACTCCTCCCCCTGGGTATAGTGGGGTCAAACATTTCCCCATTTTCCCAATCAAGTAAATTCTGCTTAAATTTTTCCTGCTTTGTGGATTTCAACATTTTTTGTGTTCTTTCAACTTCTCTTTTAAGTAGATCATTACTTTTAATAAATTCAGGGTCGGTTTTATAAGGCTCGAGTAGCTCCACACTGATATCTATTTCTTTTTTAATCTCCTCTAATTGTGTTTGTTCCTCATCTACAATCATGTGCAGAATTGCCAGGCCAAGTTCCAAACAACTATTTTTCCATACCTCAAGGAATCGAGGTGTGTGGAGGTGACCTGCCGAGACAACTTTTTCACGGAGCCCCCTGGGTATGAAGATCATCCCCTGAAGAAGCCACGTGACCCCACGCGTAGGGACCGGCACCCTCCACTGTAGTAGTGTACGAGCTCGCCGCTCATTTGGATATCACTCATTCTCTGTTGTATCACTATGCGAGTACCCTTATGATATTTATGAATAAAGCCCTTAATCTTTTAAAATACTACACTATGTGGCATCCTTGTCTCTCCTTTGGTCGCCATGCCCCCTGCATGGTCTGAGGTATACTGAATGACAGCTTGGGACCCAAGACTGACCCCCATAGGAGACATCACAAGCGCTGATTGACACATGCTGTAACCTCAGTGTAGTGAGGTAAGGGGCCATTGCCCTCCATTGTAGGATTGCTGCATGAAGAGGATTGGTGTTTACACTTCACATTCTTCACTTATTTGAGTAAAGCGTTGCTAGAATCTAGCTGCTGCCTCCACTATCTTACTATTGAGCACGTTTGAAGAAGCATTGGAACTGTTTGTTGCTGCACAAGTCACTTTCTCTTTGCATTTGAACATTGTTTTTACTAAAATGTGAGCACGGATTGCTGACACTGGACACTTTATTACATTTGTCACTTACATTGGGATCTCTTTGGACATCCATTGTAACCTTGCACCTGTGTGCGGTTTATTTTGTTTTTATGTGTTTTATGTTTCAAACATATTTCTATTGGTCTATTTTGCACTACAGGTGAAGTATCTATACTGCATAATTTATACTCAGATGCTAATATTATTTTTTCATGTGTAGTTTGTATTTGCACTTTTCGTGATTTTTTTAAATCTAGCACAGCACGGAATATTAGTAATGGATTAGGTTTATTATCACTAATCTACTGTTAATAGGCAATACACCACCTAGTCACCAACACTTCACAATTATGACACTTTTGCACTAGGATTAGCGCAGCACCATCCCCATTTGTATTTTTATGCTAGTATTAAGGGCCAGGTTGGACCCCTCTCGGTGCAAGCTGCTTCCCCCCCCCCCTCACTTCTCATATTTTTGCATGGTAGCGCAGGAATATTATACCTATCATTATTTATAGCACCCACCTTGACACAAATTGCAGGCTGGTTTTATCACAGTTGACTGAACTTGTCATAAGTTATCATGTTGATAATAGAAGAACGGAGCAGCAGAAAGCCATGAGACATAGTGCTTTAAAGAGAGATAAGAAAACGCTGCCCATATATATGCCCAGCTCAAATTTCTTGAATCGGGTTTTCATCCATTTTAAAGTGATTCTAAGGTTGTCATTTTTGTTATTTAAAAAAAAAAAAAAAAAAAGTTATACTTACCTGCTCTATGCAATGGTTTTGCACAAAGCAGCCCCAATTTTTCCCCCTGCCAATTGCCCCCAATAGCAAACCTCTTGCTGTGGGGGCACTTGATCAGGCTCGCTCCCGAGCCACGGTCCTGTGAATAAACCTTGTCAATTCACACACAGAGCGTGGCTTGGCTCCACCCTCAGCTTTGTTCTTATTGGCTGACTGGCTGTGGCTGTGAATCACGCTGCTGTGTGAGCCACTGAGGAGAGAGACCTGGGAGAGCCGGTTCTCTAAGGCACATTGGTGGATTGAGATGGGGCTCAGGTAAGAATGTGTGTGTGGTTGGGGGGTGGGGGTGTTGCTGCACTCAGAATTTTTTTTTCTTACCTTTTAATGCATGGAAAGCATTAAGGTAAAAAACCTTCTGCCTTTAGAACCAATTTAACAAAAAGTTTTGCCCTTCGTTGTACTTTAACAAAATTGTGGATGAATCTCCCTAACGGGGGCACGGACAGCAATAAAAACTGACAAGGGTTCTAGTCCCTCTCTACTCTATCCAAAACTTAAGACGTTGTCCTTTTAGTTACACTTTAAAAACATTGTGTCTCCTAGAACTTCCTTCAATTTTTATCAGTCTTTACCCACATAACTGTGTTCCAATATGTAAGCGAATTCCATTTAAAACCTAGAATGATTGGGGATATAACATTGCTACAAGTTTACATTTATTTTACCTTTAACTGGCCTAGAGATGGTAAGGCCTGGAGAAAAACTGAAAAGTAGGGAAAAAATGTTTTGAATAGTCTTAAATTATTGCAAGTTCTCTGAGCTGAAGACAAGCAAATCCTGGAATACAATTCAAGTAACATTGCACTTCTTAATACAGCTATCAAACAAGGGAAATATGCATTTCTGCCACTAGGGGGCGCTGCAAGGGATAGGCTCTAGTTTAGTTTGCTTGTGGGCTTCAGTTGGTACCTCCTACAGTTGGGTGATTATTGTAATACAGTAGATGATAGTTTCTGTCCTCTCAGGCCAGATAAGAGGGTAAATTTGTCTGACAAATTTGTTTTTCTTTTATCCTTCAAATTATTCATATTCATGTTCTCCACCACCATAGCGTAATGTTCACCTATAGTCTGTTCAGGTAATTGTTTTATGTTTTCGTCGTATCAGTAAAATGGTGAGACCAACATTTATTATTATTATTCAGGATTTATATAACGCCAACAGTTTACGCAGCGCTTTACAATATAAAAGGGAGACAATACAGTTATAATACAATACAATACAATAGGATTAAGAGGGCCCTGCTCAGAAGAGCTTACAATCTAATAGGGTGGGGCAGGTGGTACAAAAGGTTGTAACTGTGGGGAATGAGCTGGTGGAAGTGGTAGGAGATTAGTTGGAGACGTGATAGGCTTTCCTGAAGAGATGAGTTTTCAGGGATCGCCTGAAGGTAGTAAGAGTAGGGGATAGCCGGATAGATGGAGGTAGCGAGTTCCAGAGGATGGGAGAGGCTCTGGAGAAATCCTGGAGACGAGCATGGGAGGAGGAGATGAGAGAGCTTGAAAGCAGGAGGTCTTGAGAAGAGCGGAGAGGTCGATTTGGGTGATATTTGGAGACAAGATTAGTGATGTAGCTTGGGGCAGAGTTGTGAATGGCTTTGTATGTTGTGGTTAGAATTTTGAATTTAATTCGCTGGGTGATTGGGAGCCAGTGTAGGGATTGAAGTAGAGGGTTGGCAGACACTGAGCGGTTGGTAAGGTGGATAAGTCTGGCAGCAGCATTCATGATAGACTGAAGAGGGGATAGCCTATGGAGCGGTAGGCCAATGAGAAGGGAGTTGCAATAGTCAAGGCGAGAGATAACAAGGGAGTGAATGAGGAGCTTGGTGGTTTCATTCGTTAAAAAAGGGCGAATTTTAGAGATGTTAAGGAGGTGAATTCTACAAACTTTTGACAGCGATTGGATTTGAGGCTGAAATGACAAGTCAGAGTCTAGGATTACACCTAGTACCCTGGCGTAAGGGGAGGGACTGATGGTTGCATTGTTTATTTTGATGGAAAAGTCATGGAGGGGGGCACGGGCGGGGGGGAATATTAATAGCTCAGTTTTAGAGAGATTTAGTTTAAGGAAGTGGTGCGACATCCATGCTGATATGTCAGTTAGTAAGTTAGTAATGCGAGAGGAGACTGAAGGAGTGAGGTGAGGAGTAGACAGATAGATTTGGGTGTCATCAGCGTATAAGTGCTATTGGAAGCCGTGGGCAGTTATTAAGTGACCAAGGGAGGAGGTGTAGATAGAGAAGAGAAGGGGTCCAAGAACCGAGCCTTGGGGGACCCCCACAGAAAGGGGCAATGGAGAGGAGGAGACAGAGTTGTAGGTGACACTGAAGGAGCGCTATGATAAATAGCCAGAAGAGAACCAGGATAGAGCAGAATCTCGGAGGCCAAGGGAATGTAGTTTATTGAGAAGGAGCGGGTGGTCAACAGTATCAAAGGCCGCAGAGAGGTCAAGTAGTAGGAGTATGGAGTACTGCCTGTTGGTTTTAGCAGTTAGTAAATCGTTAGTGAGTTTTAGTAAGGTAGTTTCCGTGGAGTGCTGCGAGCGAAAGCCAGACTGTAAGGGGTCAAGAAGGTTATTTTCATTGAGGTAGGAGCTAAGACGGTTGTAGACTAAGCGTTCTAGAAGTTTAGAGGTGAATGGGAGTAATGAGATGGGTCTTAAGTTGTTCAGGTCGGTAGGGTCCAGTGAGGGCTTTTTAAGAATGGGAGTGATCTGTGCATGTTTTAGAGGGGAGGGGAAAATGCCACTAGAAAGGGAGAGATTGAAGATGTGGGTGAGGGAGCATAGGATAGAAGAAGAGGGTGACCGTAGTAGTTGTGAGGGAACAGCATCCAAGGGACAATTGGTTGGGTGGGCATCCGAGAAAATTTTTTTAACCTCTTCTGTAGTAGCCAATTCAAAAGAGGAGAGTGTTGAATGTGCTGCTGGGCAAGGTATGATGGGTGGGGAAGACATACGCACAGTGGAGATGTCCTCACGAATTGCATCGATCTTGTCTTTGAAGTGATTGGCAATCTCTTGGGCAGTGAGTGAGTTAGTGGGTAGAGGGGGTGGTGGACGAAGCAGAGAGTTAAAGGTTGAGAAGAGCTGACGGGGACTGGATGACAAGGAATTAATAAGAGAGACAACGTAGGCTTGTTTGGCAGCATGGAGGCATGAATTGTATTTTAGAAGGGCAGATTTATATAGGGTGAAGTCTTGCAGGCATTTGGTTTTACGCCACAGTCGTTCAAGAGCACGGCAATGTCTCTTGAGATTTCTAGTGTTGTCAGTTTGCCAGGGTTGTAACGGTCGGGGCCTAATTCTGCGTGTGGTTAGAGGAGCAAGTGCATCTAGTGATGATGAGAGTGAACTGTTGTAGACAGAAGTGGCCAGGTCAGGACAGGACAGGGGAGAGATTATGTCATATAGGTGGTCAGTAGCAGAATAGAGAAGAGAAAGGTTAAAGTGGCGAAGGTTTCTACAAGTAATTGTTTGCTGCTTGGAGGGATGGGTGGTTGGAGGCAAGGATACAGTGAAAGTAATGAGGTTGTGATCAGATAGAGGAAAGGGGGTGTTGGTGAGGTTGCCAGGGTTGCAGAGATGGGAGAATACAAGGTCAAGGGTATTACCATTGGAGTGAGTGGAAGTATGTGTCCATTGGGTTAGGGCAAAAGATGAGGTTAAGTTGAGAAGTTTAGCTGTAGTTGGGCTGTTAACATTGACAGGAATGTTAAAGTCACCAAGAATAATGGTGGGTATTTCAGAGGAGAGAAAGTAGGGTAGCCAGGCAGCAAAGTCATCAATGAAGCGCGATACCGGTCCTGGAGGCCTATAAATTGCTGCAATCCTTGGTTCTAACCATGCCTGCGTGAGAAGTTTGTTTGGATCGGGGGGCGTGACCGGATGCTGAGGTGAGAGAGGACGCCGTGACTGAATCCAGCCCTCTCTCCTCGCTCCTCTGACATCTGCTACAGCGCGATCCAGGAGACCTGCCGCAGAACGCCCGGAGCGTTGAGTGAGGCCGCCGCGGACGTGACTGGCCGCCGCACTGAGCCGGACCAGCTGCACGGTGCTCTCCCGGGGGCAACATCGGCGGTGCCTGTCCCAGTGAGAGTGGGAGGCGCCAATGCCTGGGATCGAGCAGGCGGCGCTGGAAATCCCCTGGAGGGTCCAAGAAGCAGAGGATCCCGTCCGGAGCACCAGAGGGGTGAGTCAGTGGCTGTGTGCACACTCACATACAGCACATCTTTAACCTAAAGGCTCAGCAGGAAAAGACATCACTGTTGTAATCTCGGCAGGGGATCGGTGGTCACACAGGTCCAGGTCCCAGGGCAGGGACCAGAACTGTGCAGGGATTATTAGTATACCATTGGAAATGTCGAGGAAGAAGGGGATGGAGGACGGGCCAGTCCAACAAGGGACAGGGGCCCTTGGAACCCGCAGTGCCAAGGAGAAAGGGAACCAAGCAGCCACCAAACTAGAGCGCTTTGCACACACCCCAAACCAAACCCCTAACAAACCTAGTAGCATAGGGGGGGGGGGGGGCAACAACAAGCGGGCCACCCTGGGAGGAGTAGTCAGACCCAGGAAAACGGGACTTTGGCAGCTATACGTTCAGCTATACCATCAGCAGGCCCAGCAGCAGGAGGGACCTTGGTCAAGCAACAGGTTTCGGGCCTGCAAGGGGCGGTAGGGGGAGGCCAGGGCAGTCCGGTAAATGAGAGGGAGCCATCCCTGCATGACATTCTTGTAGCTGTCAATACCTGCAAGCAATCAATTAACGAGTTGTCTGAGCAACTAAAAGGCATTAGAGATGAACTGCTTACGGTTAAGGGGGAAGTGCGTGCAGTTTGTACTCGGATAACAGCGCTCGAGGAGAGATTTAGTCAAATGGAGGATGATGTGTATCCATTAAAACAAGAGGTAGCGCTTATGAAAATCCAATTAAAGGACTATTTGCAGAAGATGGACAGCATGGAGAATAGGCTACGCAGAGAGAACCTGAGGGTACTCGGGCTCCCAGAGGGATGTGAGGGGAATAACCCCATCCAATTCATGGAGGACAGGCTAAGGGAGAAACTCGGCAGGGACTCATTCTCTAACACTTTTGCAATCGAGCGCGCACACAGAATAGGCCCTAAAGCTCTAGCTCAGGAGGCCACCCTAGGCCCTTTATTTTTAAGCTTTTATGTTTTCGGGATAAAGTCACTATTTTACAGAAAGCAAGTGAGTTAAGGAATATCCAGCACAATGGAGCCAGGATTTCAATTTACCCAGATTTCTCCCCCGAGCTACAGAGACAAAGAGCTAAATTTGGTAAATGTAAACGGAAGCTTCAACAACTCAGATTTAATTATGCGCTCTTGTTCCCGGCACGATTGCGTGTCTCAGCTCTGGGCGAGGTCAGGTTTTTTTCTACCCCCAATGAAGTGTCAACCTGGCTAGAGAACAATGAAGAGAGAATCAGGCGAGGAGAGGGAAGTTAGGCGTCGTCTGGAACTTTTGCTTATTTGGCTTCCTTTTTTATGGTGTCCTGCTCTTCCCTGGATCTTTCTCTTTTTTGTCCTCTTTTTGACCATTTTCTTTTTTTTGGACTTTTTGTTCTTTGATTATGTAAATTGGGAATAGAGTGGGGGAAGGGGGGAGGGGGGGGATTAAATAAATGGAAGTATAATACACCTATAGAGATAAATGCACAAATTATACACAAATTATACACACAGTAATAAGCAGAAATATTTTTAGGGGGAAAGTCCCCTCCTACTGGGTTTGGTTCACGGTTCTTTTCTTACACCTCAAAAGGTTTTGAAGGTCACAATAGAAGCTCGAGGGATAGGCCCAAAAGTGGGCACGGGGGTGTGGTGTGGGTGGGGGGGCGGGGGGAGAGAGGGGGGGCCGCTGGGAGGGAGAGGGGGTGGGGGGGGGGAAGATGCATGAACACAATCAGAGATGGAAGGTAGGGAGTGTTGTTGGGAAAGGACGTGAGTGGATCCAGGTTGCCAGATTAAAGGGATGGGAAAAAGATGGGGAGGTATACTGCATATTCCCCTATCGCATGTACAACGGGGGAGGGTTCGATAGGAGACCAAAATATTGCAAAGGCATTAGACTTAACGGCCCATGAGCATTGAAAGAAAGGGTGGTAGAATCCCGGATACGGGCAAACGGATTAATATATGCTCATGGAACGTGAGGGGGATAAAGGATAAACTTCAAAAACAAGTAATTTATTCAAAAGCCAAAAAGGAGAATGTCAAGATACTCTGCCTCCAGGAGACCCATTTGGTAAAAGATACAATTGAAACTTTAAGTAATAAGCAGTTTCGCACACAGTTTCATTCCACTCACTCATCATATTCAAGAGGGGTGAGTGTACTGATAAGCACAGATTTGGCTTTCTCCTGTGGGCAGAGCAGATTGGATGAAAATGGAAGGTATATTTTTCTCTCTTGCTTAATAGAAAATAAAAGATACATACTGGCCAACGTGTATACCCCCCCCCCCCCCATTTAGCACGGAGGTAATGGAAGACCTAGCCAGGTTCATAGCAGATTTCCCTGGGACCCCGGTAATAGCATTGGGAGATTTCAACATGACGATGAACAGGAGCATAGATAGGTTTCCGCTAAGACGTGGAGCTGGAGTGGTCAATAGGAGCCCCCTTTCGCAATTCTGTGACGAAATAGGGCTGGTGGATATCTGGAGAAGGAGGCATCCTGGAGAGAGGCAGTATTCATGCCACTCCAGGACCCATGCCACCTTATCCAGAATTGACCTTGTACTGGGTAACGAGGAGGCATTAAATGTAGTGGAGGAAATAACCTATGAGCCGAGAGGCGTCTCGGACCATACGCCAGTTATTGCCTCCGTGAAGGTAGGGGGGCAATATAGCAGAGGGAGCTGGAAGATTAACCCCTTTTGGCTTGAACTTATAGGAGAGGAGGAAAAAATGATGGAGGGGCTGTTAGAGTTTATTAATATTAATCTAGGATCGGCCCCACTGGGGGTGGTTTGGGACTCCCTGAAGGCATACCTTCGAGGAGTTTTAATTCAGAGAATCGCCTATGTTAAAAAACAGTCACAAGCTGAGGAATCGGGAGCCAAAGAAAATGCAAGACGGGCGGAGATGCATTTCATGGCAACACCATCCCAAGCTAATTACGAGTGTTGGGTGAGGAGACAGGAAGAGTATAGCAGGGTACTCCGAGAGAAGATGGAGAAGATTAGATCTTTTCAGAGGCGGAGCTTTTTTGGAGAAGGAGAGCGAATCGGGAAAGCTCTGTCTCTGATAATTAAGGCGAACGCCCCCCCGAGCGCGGTGCCAGCAATTGAGGGGAGGGAAGGAGTAATAAGAAAAAACACCCCAGAAATAATAGATGAGTTCAGGACATACTTTGAGAAGCTATATAGCTCCTCTAGGGGAAATGTAGAGGGGGAAATGCAGGGCTTCTTTGAGAGGTTGGGGATAATTCCGGTATCAAATGAGGACCGGGAAATGTTGGATGCCCCACTGACTCTCAAAGAAGTACAAAGGGCTGTTGGAGATATGGCGGCTCAAAAGTCCCCGGGCCCAGATGGCCTGCCCATAGAATTATTTAAAAAATACGGGGAGGTATTGTTACCCTTACTACTGGAGGTATTCAACGGAGCTAGGGAGGAAGGGGCCCTGCCCCCCTCTATGTCAGAAGCCATAGTAATAATTCTACTGAAAGAAGGGAAGAACCCAACGGATATGTCTTCATATAGGCCTATCTCGCTCTTGTGTTCGGACGTGAAGATCCTGGCCAAAGTACTAGCCGCAAGGCTGAATAAGATAACCTCCAAACCAATACACACAGATCAGACCGGGTTCATCCTGAATAGATCTACAAGCACGAACATAAGACGGGTATACCTTAATATGCAAATCCCTATAGAAAACAGCGATAGGAGAGCAATTCTTTCGCTAGACGCAGCCAAGGCCTTCGATTCTTTGGAATGGCATTACTTATGGAAGGTGTTGGCGGAATATCAGTTTGGCCCCGGATTTGCTCAGTGGCTAAGACTGTTATATAATAAACCGAGGGCCAAGGTGAAAATCAACGGGCAGTGCTCGGAGTGGTTCCAGTTGAACAGGGGTACGAGACAGGGGTGCCCTCTGTCCCCCCTGCTCTTTGCCCTGGCATTGAGCCCTTGGCAGTTGCTCTGAGGATGGCACAGGGCATACAGGGGTTCAGGAGAAAGAGAGGGGTGGACAAAGTGGCCCTGTATGCCGATGACATTTTGCTGTTCCTGGCGGATATGCAGGATTCACTGGAAACAGCCATGGGGATAGTAAAGGAGTTTGGTGCTTTCTCTGGGTTACTGGTTAACTGGGAGAAATCAGTAATCCTACCCGTAGACGCCCTGAGTGGGCCTCTTCCTCACCAGGCATCCCAAGTTCAAGTGGTCAGGCAAATGAAATACTTGGGGATTAATATAACTAGAGATCCAGGCCAGTATATATCCGGAAACCTAGTCCCACTGATGAAAAAGCTGAAGCAGAGGTGTCAAGTGTCGCCGGGCGCTGCAACCTGATTAAAATGGTTTGGTTACCCCAAATCTTATATGTCCTGCAGAACACTCCTGTTTGGATCCCCAAGCATTGGTTCAAAAAAATGGACAGTGTGTTCAGGGAGCTCATTTGAAGAAATGGGGTGGCCAGGATCGGGTTGCGGGCGCTGCGGCGATCAGAGGAGAGGGGTGGCTTGGCGGTTTCTGACCCACAAGGCTACTTCCTGGCAGCCCAATTGCAACAAATGGGAGGCAGCAATAGGTTAGGAGAAGAGGGAGCGGGGGGTAGCATTCTGTTGAATGACACCAGACACGATACAATCGCAGATGGATTAGAGGCAGACTCATTCTGTACTAAATGCCCCACCACCCAGATGATGGTTAAAGTCTAGGTACAAGCTAAGAGAACCTTGGGATATACCGGTTTTGCGGAATTCTCGCCACTCTGGGACAACAACAGCCTTAATGAGCTTAAAAAAATGGGGCGCTTCGAGGAATGGGACCGCCAGGGTATTCATTATTTGGCACAGGTATACAGGGCGGGGAGGTTGAAGTCCTTTCAGAATTAGGCATGCCCTGGAGGCACAATTTGGGAGGGAAGCGCCAGTGTGGTGCGAAATGGCCTCTTTGAGAAAGCTGATCGATGCAAGCTCCACAAAGGGATTGATTTCGGACATGTATGGATGCCTGAAGGCAGCAGCCCAGGAAGGCCCGGTGGAAAATAAAAATAGGATTAAATGGGAAAAAGATGTGGGAGTGCTGTCTGATGACCAATGGGAGCATGTCTTGGCGTCTGGGCCCAGGGTCACTCTCTCTCCCTCGTAAGTGATTTCTCACCTGTATTTATCCTATAGGGCATACTATACACCTCTGAAATTATTCAAGTGGGGTAAAAGACCTGACCCGAAGTGCCAAAGATGTGAAGGGGGGCACGGGGAGTTGATTCACATGTTCTGGCGATGCCCCAAACTGCATAGATACTGGGAAGGAGTGGTGGGAAAAATAAACCTGGTGTTTGGGACGTCGCTGAGGTTGGAGGCGAGAGAGTGCCTGCTGGGACTGACGGGGGATGGAGTGACCTCAAGGGACACACAGACGGCAAGAGTTAGATGCCTGTTCCAGGGAAGAAAGCTTATTGCACAGCACTGGCAGAGGAAGGAGGCTCCGACAGTGAAGGAATGGGAGAATGCAGTAAGGGAGGTGATTTGCAGGGAAAAGTATATCTATAAGAAGAGGGGCAACTACAAGAAATTTGTGAAGATATGGAAAGCATGGTTGGATCGGGATAGGGCTGGGTCGGAGGGGGAGGCGGAGTGAGGATGGTACGGGACGAGACTGGTGTAGGGGGTATGTGAGGGTGCATGACGGGCGGGTGACAATGGGTGGGGGGAGGGAGAATGGGGGGGGGGGCAAAGCGAGGGGAAAAGTGAAGAAACCTTTTTATTTCCCCTTTTTGAAGGCTACAGCTTATGGGTATCTTGAACTGGCACATACTAGATGTAGAAGTATATACGGGAAAAACTGATGTTTTTAATGTGATTATGATTTCAGTGACAGCCCCTTTTTCTTTGTACTTTTTTCTTTTTGTGTCTTGGTTGCTTTGTGTAAGCTGTAATGGATAACTTTCTCAAATAAAGAGATAATAAAAAAAAAAAAAAATAAATTGCTGCAATCCTCAGAGAAATGGGAGAAAACAGACGAATACACTGCATCTCGAAAGAAGAGAGGGATAGAGAGGGAGGGACAGTAAGGACTTGGAAGGTGCTTTGTGGGGACAGAAGGAAGCCAACTCCACCTCCTTTCTGTCTGTTGGGTCTGGAGGAGTGAGTCCAATGGAGACCACCATGGGAGAGGGCAGCAGGAGAAGCTGAGTCAAAATTTTGCAGCCAGGTTTCTGTTATGGCGAGTATGTTCAAGCCATGAGAGATGAAGAGGTCATGTACAGATGTTAGCTTGTTACAGATGGAGCGGGCGTTCCAAAGGGCACATGAGATTGGTGGGGTGCTTTGAGGAAGCAGGGGGATAGAAATTAAACTGAGTGGATTGCGGTGGTTGCCAGAGGGGGAGGGGTATTGGATATGTGGCTTGCATTTGGAAAATGGTGGACCAGGATTAGGAGAAATGTCACCTGAGACTAGGAGAAGGAGGAGGGTGAGGAAGGCAAGGTGGGAGTGGGGTGTGCATGAGCGCACGTGTCTAGTGGCCCTGGCCCTGGTGTTTATGTCAGCAATTTCTGCTAAGAGCAAGTTTAGTTTATTTACTGAATAAACTACTTTTATTTTTTTATTTCAAGCACAATACTTTTATATACACGGCATTTCACATTCCTGGTGTAACAAAATAACTTTCAGTTTGTAAAACTACTCCACACTGAATTTTTTTTTTTTTTGCAATTTTTCGCGAAAAATTTCCATTTTTTTTCCATGAAAAAAACTGGAACATTTCCAGAAATTTTACATCTCTAAACTGGTCATAGATCAAATTCTGTTGAACAGGAATGTTGGAAAATGTTTGTCATTCTGCAGCTGTAGCCCCTCATCGGTGTTTTCTGACAGAGGAGAGTCCTGATGTCAGAATACAATTTCCCGGTATTTCTCCATCTACCTCGCTTATGTGCATGGAGGAATCTATTACATTTTTTTTCTATCTCTGTATGACATAAACTACTAATGGTTCATCCCCTACACTTTTAAAACATTGCTTATAAATTACCACTTAAAGTGCCTTGTTTGTCTGCTTTAAATATTTTAGGCATCCTACAGGAGGCTCTTTTATTAGGCCAAAAAAAGCTAATTTTGGTGTCAGTTTCCTAACTGCATTGATTAAGCGATATGGCACAAATGATGAATGGAATGAAAAAATGGTGGTTGGAAAAAAACATGTGGAACTTGTTGGATTTGAATCTATTCAAGAAGAACAAAGGTATGCATTTTTTTCTAATTCATTACTGTGTTTTCAGTAAATGCAAATGCATTTATTATAGCTACATCACTAACCTCGTCCCAAAATACCAACCAAACCATTCTCTTCATCCCCCCCTCCTAGATTGTAAAGCCTGGTACACACGGACCGAATATCGGCCGGTTCCACATAAACCAGCTGACATTCAGCCCGTGTGTACATCAGCCTGTCTGACAGAAGCTGGTCAAATAGGCATGAGCTTCTGTCTAACGGGCATGCTGGAAAACCATCCGATCGGCATCCGATCAGCTCTGGCAGCCAATGGCTACGAGTGCTGACCGTGTGCTCTGGTAGGTGGGGCCCCCGTCAGAACACAGTAGCTTAGAGGGGAGATCACTATACTACCATCGCCTAGTTAGTACAGAGAGCTCCTCCTGAGCCCCTCAGGACTGAACGAAAAAATAAACTTTCAGTGTTTACCAGTCTTAAGCTCTAGCGAGCAGGGCTCTCTGACTCCCCTTGTATTGTGTTGTATTGTAAATGTACTGTCTGCCTATATTTTGTAAAGCACTGAGCAAATGGTTGATGCTATATAAATCCTGTATAGTAATAATAATGATCGAATTGTACTATTTTATATAACTTATCATTTTTCCATGCCTGATTGGAAAACCAGCAGTTCTGAATAGTTTAGGAAATGGTTAAAACTGTTATTATTTTTTAATCTGTGTCCCATTTGGGAGACATCTTCTGGCTTCCTGGCCTGAGATGCAACAAAGCGAGGAGATATCCTCTCTGTTACCAGAACATGTTTTCCCTTTAGAATACCTCCTAACCTTCTGTTCCTGTGATAATTCATATATGTTGGGTTTCCCATCAATTGCTGCAATAGCTACAATGGTCGCAAGGATGAATAGAGGGTAAATCTCTCTAGCAGGGACTAAGACGGCAAGGTAAACCGGACGGGTTCTAACCTTTTCCTACCTTATCCAACACTGAAAAAAGTTGACCAAAAGCATTTGTAACCCCTACAATGAAAAACCCATACATGCTTTCAATTATGCCTACTGCTTAGTGAGTGTTGTCTGTAACTTTTTTTTTTTTGAGCAGGTTGTTGAAAAATACCTGCCTGTTCTGCCAGTTCTCTGAGTTACTGTTTCAAACTGACCACGTTAGCCATGATGGCAGATCCCTCCTAGCATGCTCAGTTTGCGTCCCTTGCGTACCTGCTAGGAGATAGAAGGCATCCTCTATCTGCTGTAGTCTGTGTAGTGCCATGCCCCCTCCCAGCCCTGCTCTGCTCAAAGACAGTAAAGACTCAGGCTAGGTTCACACTATAGCGATGTCAGACACCGCATGTGATTCGCACCACACTGATGTGTGGATCACATGCGATGTCTGTGTGATGTATATTGAATTTGCATCGCATTCAGACCAAAATGGTGCAGGACCCTTTTTTTGGTCCGCACTGGAATCAGATCACATGGGTGTTCAGTTTACACTGCAATCTGTGAACTGATCTGGGGATGTCATTAACTTATCTTATTAACTCATTAAAGTATTGATACACGCAGCTGTTCGCAGAGGGCAGTGTGAACTGCCGGCGATTCAGGTGCGATGCGGGAACCCGCACTGGATTCGCAGGGTTTGCCGCATCGCACCAGTGTGAACCGAGCTTTAGTGCCTAAACTACAGTTCACATACTGGGAATGTTCTTCTCCTCTGTGTCAGCCCCTAATCAAACATCCTCCCCAGATGGATAAGGATCAGTAAAAAAAAAACAGTTGTAAAGTGTGGGAAGTTTGTCTATACTGTGTGTGAGAAGGGCTGCAGGAAGAGATTGAAGCTGTTGTTACAGGAGATTAGGGAGGACTGCAGACTGACCAGCTGGGGTGAGTGTATTTAGGGCACTATGTGAAGTGGAGATCGGCTGTAGGACTTGAAAGAGCTGGATTGCAGGTGATTGGAGATGGGGGAGGGCCAGGGGTGGACTGACCCCTCGGGCACTTGGGCATGGCCCGAGGGCCCGGGACCAGTGGGGGGCCCCATGAGAGGCTCCTGGGGATGAAGCCAGTGCCTGACCAAGAGCCGAACTTCCGGCGCTGCGCTCCACTCAATGAGGATTCCTCTCAGCTGTGCCAGTCTGTTGTCATCTCCAAGTCCTCTGCCTGGTGCCTCTCTCCCCTCCTTCCTCGATGGCCCTTTTTGCATCCACTGCTGTATACATGCTGAGGAAAAATCTGTAGAACCGCTCCGTGCCCCAACTTCGGCTCTCACACCTTGCTTGCAGCGGTACCTGATTCCCGCCGGTAAGGCAATATAAGTGAAGATCTTAAAGAGGGCAGGGGGTGCTGCTATAAGGGTAGTCTCTATGACCTCTGGAGGTCTCTAAGGAAGGGGGGCACTGATATAAGGGGACTGTGAGCTATTGGGGGTTTCCGGGGGAGGGGGTGCTGATCTAAGGTTAATGATCTGTAGGTGACCAACCATTAGATCAGCAGCACCTCCACTTTACAGCACCTCCACTTACAGACCCCCCAATAGATCAAAGTCTCCTTATATCAGCGCCAGAGGCGGAAGGACCATTTGGGGGGGGGGGTGAAGCTGGGAGAGCAGAAGTGGTGGCAGTTGCCAAGCGACAGTGGCCTAGTTACTAAGGACACAAAAAAAACAAGAAAAATAGCCCTGGGACTTTAGATGAGGTGAGAGAGGTTTAGCCAATGTCCACAGCGAACACTGAGACAAAATCAATTTATTCATTTCAAAATGTTATGTAACGGAGCGGTAACAACAATGATTGTGAGTTACCAGGCATAATAGCCAATGTACACAACACAGATGAAAGTAAATATACAAAGATTTATAACAAATGTTATACATCAATGAGCAACAATAAAACTTGAAAGTTGCTGGGTCAGTAAATACACATACAGAATAAGAAGATAAAATGTACATACATGTGGACAGGGAAGTATGTGAACATAATGCAGACATCAATAATACCCAGCATGTACCGGCATAAAACAAGCATCAATAAAGCCCTATGCATTTCGCGAGACACTGTTCGCTTCTTCAGGGGCAGATGCATGAATGTTGTATCGAAGTCTGAGATAAATCGCCAAACGCTGGATATCAAGATGGCAGCAGTGTGATGCACCCAGCTCGGGAGCTGAGGAGGCGGAACAAAACAAAGGCCACAATAGGGGAACATCCGGAGGATCAGCACGGTCTGGATAGGGGTATTTCTCACTGCGGTCTCCACTTAGCCCCTTAAAATTGTGTCTGGAAAATGTCTCAATGGCATGAAAAACATCAAATGGTTGTCAGTTTGTTCTTAGAGATGTGACCGCTCTATCCAATCGTCAAGTTGTGAATCAGAATCCCAGCCGTGCTGAACGTCCAGATATACCCACAAGAGCCCGAAGTCTACGCCCCCAGCCTCATGTACGGGCGGTGACGCATGGGCGTCCAAAAGACATCCATCATCAACCTGTGCACCCCCTTTTGATGATGGATGTCTTTTGGACGCCCATGCGTCACCGCCCGTACATGACGCTGGGGGCGTAGCCTTCGGGCTCTTGTGGGTATATCTGGACGTTCAGCACGGCTGGGATTCTGATTCACAACTTAACGATTGGATAGAGCGGTAACATCTCTAAGAACAAACTGACAACCATTGGATGTTTTGCATTCCATTGAGACATTTTCCAGACACAATTTTAAGGGGCTAAGTGGAGACCGCAGTGAGAAATACCCCTATCCAGACCGTGCTGATCCTCCGGATGTTCCCCTATTGTGGCCTTTGTTTTGTTCCGCCTCCTCAGCTCCCGAGCTGGATGCATCACACTGCTGCCATCTTTAAATCCAGCGTTTGGCGATTTATCTCAGACTTCGATACAACATTCATGCATCTGCGTATATAGTAATTGTGCCCGCGCTAATAATGTCACATAAAATATCCCATATAAAAAAGATATGCCGTGTACAAAAAATATTATTTTTAAAATTAATAAATATGCATGAAAATAAAGTGCAAATATTAATATACAATAATAAATCACCAAGTGCATATAAAAAAGTGCAATCGTGGTAATAATAATGGAAAGTGCAACGTGCTAAAATATAAATGCCAAACACTTTCCTGTGACATTTAAGTGTTCAACCTAATCAGCAAATGCACATCACAGAAAACAAACATGAATAAATAGAGTCCATAAAATAAGTATTCATCATGCTTCTTCTGATGGGTGTCTGAATCACAACAAGCAAAATGTGCTCTCCCGTGACACCCCATATGTGCTTGCGCTCACCTTTAATCGTATGACACAGTAATTAAACGGTGTCAAAATACGCATTGGGGCCACTCCTGGGCTCACTCAGGATACAATGATGCAAAACACTCCTCACAGGTAAAGCCAAGATCCACATTCATGAAGAAACAAACAGAAGGATTCCATAGTGTAATATAGCAAGGACATTTATTGGATGAAAAAAGTCCTCCAGGAGGGTACTCACATTAGATGGGTGCTACAGTGCACCAAACTGTACAGGTGAAAACAAAAGCGGCTATTGGTATGGCGTGCGGTGTGGCATATAAAAACCTCCACTGCTGACAGCTCCGTCCTACCCCTCCCCGACGCGTATTCGGCACAGGGATCACGTGCCTTCCTCTGGGGGATATCCCCCAGAGGAAGGCACGTGATCCCTGTGCCGAATACGCGTCGGGGAGGGGTAGGACGGAGCTGTCAGCAGTGGAGGAGGTTTTTACATGCCACACCGCACGCCATACCAATAGCCGCTTTTGTTTTCACCTGTACAGTTTGGTGCACTGTAGCACCCATCTAATGTGAGTACCCTCCTGGAGGACTTTTTTCATCCAATAAATGTCCTTGCTATATTACACTATGGAATCCTTCTGTTTGTTTCTTCATGAATGTGGATCTTGGCTTTACCTGTGAGGAGTGTTTTGCATCATTGTATCCTGAGTGAGCCCAGGAGTGGCCCCAATGCGTATTTTGACACCGTTTAATTACTGTGTCATACGATTAAAGGTGAGCGCAAGCACATGTGGGGTGTCACGGGAGAGCACATTTTGCTTGTTGTGATTCAGACACCCATCAGAAGAAGCATGATGAATACCGTATATACTCGAGTATAAGTCGTTCCGAGTATAAGTCGAGGCCCTAATTTACCACAAAAAAATGGGAAGAACTTATTGACCCGAGTATAAGACGAAGGTGAGAAATGCACATCTACTTTAAGTGGAAAAGAGGGTCAACAATGCCCATTTGCAGCATCACTGTGCCCATTTGCATGCCTCACTGTGCCCATTTGCAGCCATAGGTCCCCTGAACTTCAAACTTGGTAGTTAAGGGTTCCTAGATGCCTCCTAGCTGCAGCCAAAATTTGGGGTCTCTGAACCCAAAGGGTCCCGAAATGACATTGCTGCAGATAGACACAGTTGACCGAATTTTGGGCCCAGTATCTTGGGGCCACTTAGTGCTAAGAACCCCAAATTTTGTGTGCCAACCCAGTGGAACTAGCACCATAACATTTCCAAAGCTGGGGTTTCTAGCACCAAGTGGCCCCGAGATACAGGGCCCCAAAAATCAGTTCAGAAAATGTCAAGCACTTTTCTGCAGCAGAGAATGACATTTTCCGAACCAGTTTTGGGGCCCTGTATCTCAGGGCCACTTGGTGCTAGAAACCCCAGCTTTGGATATGTTATGGTACCAGTTCCACTGAGTTTGCACACCAAATGTGGGGTTCCTAACACTAAGTGGCCCTGAGATATGGGGCCCCAAAGTCGGTTAAGAAAATGTCAAGCACTTTTGTGCAGCAGAGAATGACATTATCTGAACCGATTTTGGAGCCCAGTATCTCGGGGCCACTTAGGGTTAGAAACTTCAGCTTTGGATATGTTGTGGTACCAGTTCCACTGGGTTTGCACACCAAATTTGGGGTTCCTAGCACCAAGTGGCCCTGAGATACGGGGCCCCAAAGTCGGTTCGGAAAATGAAATTTTTTGCTGCAGAAAAGTGCTTGACTCGAGTATAAGTCGAGGGGGGCACTTTCAGCACAAAAAAATGTGCTAAAAAATTCGACTTATACTCGAGTATATACGGTACTTATTTCATGGACACTATTTATTCACGTTTGTTTTCTGTGATGTGCATTTGCTGATTAGGTTGAACACTTAAATGTCACAGGAAAGTGTTTGGCATTTATATTTTAGCACGTTGCACTTTCCATTATTATTACCACGATTGCACTTTTTTATATGCACTTGGTGATTTATTATTGTATATTAATATTTGCACTTTATTTTCATGCATATTTATTAATTTTAAAAATAATATTTTTTGTACACGGCATATCTTTTTTATATGGGATATTTTATATGTGACATTATTAGCGCGGGCACAATTACTATATACGCATCAAATTACACGCAATGAAACGTGGTTTAGTGCTTGCAGCTTAAATAGTTTACTCCTTGGAGGCATTAGTCCATTTGTGGCTCGCAGGAAACCTATATTTTATTCATGCATCTGCCCCTGAAGAAGCGAGCAGGGTCTCGCGAAATGCATAGGGCTTTATTGATGCTTGTTTTATTCCGGTACATGCTGGGTATTATTGATGTCTGCATTATGTTCACATACTTCCCTGTCCACATGTATGTACATTTTATCTTCTTCTTCTGTATGTGTATTTACTGACCCAGCAACTTTAAAGTTTTATTGTTGCTCATTGATGTATAACATTTGTAATAAATCTTTGTATATTTATGTTCATCTGTGTTGTGTACATTGGCTATTATGCCTGGTAACTCACAATCATTGTTGTTACCGCTCCGTTACATAACATTTTGAAATGAATAAATTGATTTTGTCTCAGTGTTCGCTGTGGACATTGGCTAAACCTCTCTCACCTCATCTAAAGTCCCAGGGCTATTCTTCTTGTTTTTTTTTTGTGCACTATTAGGGATGGAGGTGTCAGAGGGGTCACACCAGACCTTAATCTTCCTTTTTTTAGTTACTAAGGACAACCCGGGGGGGGGCAGAACATAGAGATCCTTGCCACCTGTAACTGTAATCATTAGTCATGAGTGAGCTGAGCTGAGATCTGCTTCATGATCGGAAAGGGGGGCCGGGTACTGAACCAGCAGCTGGTGGTTCATTTCCAGCCCCTTCTCACCCGCCCCTGGTGAGGTCCACAATGCTACCTGCCAGCTCTGGGGAGAAGATCAGACGAGCCCGGCACCGGAGAGGAGATTAGAGGCCCTCTACTGAGCGTCATGTATTATTTAGGATTACAGGAGGTCTGGTGTTATCTAGGAGTGGCGGTATAGGGGGTTTGGTGTTAGCAAGCAGTCGGGCATAGGGGGTCTGGCGTTATCTAGGATTGGGGGGGCGGGTCTGGTGCTACCTAGGAATAGGGGTGTTTATGGAGTCTGGTTTTGTCCTGGTGTGGGGGATACTGGGGGATACCGGGGGTCTGGTGTTATCTAAGAGTGGAGGTTTAGAGGGGCTGGTGTTATCTAAGAGTGGGGGATACAAGGGTCTGGTGTTATTTAGGAGTCGGGGATACAGCGGTTCTGGTGTTATCTGGGATTTCGGGGTCTATGGATTTGGTATTGTCTAAGAATAGGGGCTACAGGGGTTTTGGTATTATTTTCTAGTGGGAGGATACAGAAAGTCTGCTGTTATTTAGGACTGTACATACAAGTATCTGATATTATCTGGATGGCAGGGGGAGAACATTTTTAGAAAGGGGTTTAAGGGGGTCTGGTTGTATTTGTGAAGCAGTGCACAGTTATTATCTATGAATAGGATCTAGTGCTATTTGTGAAGGGGGGTTGTTTGGAAGGTGAGGGGTCTATACATGTAAGTCTACCATTTGCTACAGTATATGACATCTTGCATTGTATGCCTGTATGATGATCCAGCACACCCTGTATACTTGCACACACCTGTAGCGAGTGACACAGTCTGACAGTTTTCCTTTAATGTAAGATTATTTTTCTGTATTTTCTTAAATAATTAACCGCTTGCTGATCATACAACCTAGATATACGGCTGCCAGATCATCTACCTAGTGGCTCGCTCCCGCTGTGATTATAGACAGAGGGAGCTGATCTGTGGGTACCGCAGACTCGGTTGTCCTCCGTCACCCGCCGATTGTTAGTCAGAGAGACAAAATGGTTATCTGCCTATGTAAACAAGACAGATCGTCGTTCTGACAGGAGGGAAGGGATAAGATTTGTGTCCCTGCCAAGCAGAGAATAAATTCCATCACATCCCCTAGTAAAAGCATCTCACACAGTACACTAAAACACTGGCTAGAAACACAGTTAACCTTTTGATAGCCCTTGATGTTTAACCCATTCTAGCCAGTGTCATTAGTACAGTGACAGTGAATATTTTTAGCACTGATCCCTGTATTAGTGTCAAAAGTGTCAGTGTCTGACGCAATATCGCAGTCCACTATAAGACACTGAAAACTGCCATTATTAGTAACAAAAAAAATCCCATAGTTTGTAGACGCTATAACTTTTGCGCAAACCAATCAATATATGCTTATTGGGAGTTTTTTTTACCAAAAATATGTAGCAGAATACATATTAAATTAAACTAAATTGATGAAGATATTAGATTTTATACATTTTTTTTATTGGGTGTTTTATAGCAGAAAGTAAAAAATTCTTTTTTTTCAAAATTTTTTTTGTTTTTTTTTGTTTATAGCATAAAAAATGCACAGGTGATCTAATACCACCAAAAGAAAGCTCTATTTGTGGGGAAAAAAAATGACATACATTTTTGTTTGGGTACAGCGTTGCATGACTGCACAATTGTCAAAGTAGCACAGTGCCGTATCTCAAAAAATGGCCTGGTCATGAAGGGGGGTAAATCTTATGGAGGTCAAGTGGTTAAACATGTATTTTGAACATAGTGTATAGAAATTCTGTGCCGAAAGCATGTAATGTGGGCAGTGCAATATTAACAGTACGTTGGAATTTGTGTGGGCGTGGCTTGAGTGGGCGGGGACACAGGTGTCCCCATGATCTCCTAGGGCCCCATGAGTTGTCAGTCTACCCTTGGGGAGGACTGCAGACTATTAAAATCCAGTATATGTTAGGGGCACTATGTGAGGTGGAGATCGGCTGCAGGACAGGAGAGAGGAGCTGGCCAGCAAGTGATTACAAACGGGGAGGAGAGCTGCAGGCTGTGAGCAATACAGATACGAGAGTGCTATGAGTATGCAGACAAACAGGGAATGTGTGTCCCTGCTGTGTGTGACATCAGATGCTGTCTATCCTCTTACTAGTGGGACACGCCCCCTCTACATAGTTACATAGTAGGTGAGGTTGAAAAAAGACACAAGTCCATCAAGTCCAACCTATGTGTGTGATTATGTGTCAGTATTACATTACATATCCCTGTATATTGCGGTCATTCAGGTGATTATCTAATAGTTTCTTGAAGCTATCAATGCTCCCCGCTGAGACCACCGTCTGTGGAAGGGAATTCCACATCCTTGCCGCTCTTACAGTAAAGAACCCTCTACGTAGTTTAAGGTTAAACCTCTTTTCTTCTAATTGTAATGAGTGGCCACGAGTCTTATTAAACTCTCTTCTGCGAAAAAGTTTTATCCCTATTGTGGGGTCACCAGTACAGTATTTGTAAATTGAAATCATATCCCCTCTCAAGCGTCTCTTCTCCAGAGAGAATAAGTTCAGTGCTCGCAACCTTTCCTCATAACTAAGATCCTCCAGACCCTTTATTAGCTTTGTTGCCCTTCTTTGCACTCGCTCCATTTCCAGTACGTCCCTCCTGAGGACTGGTGCCCAGAACTGGACAGCATACTCCAGGTACGGGCGGACCAGAGTCTTGTAGAGCGGGAGAATTATCGTTTTATCTCTGCAGTTGATCCCCCTCTGAATGCATGCCAATATTCTGTTTGCTTTATTAGCAGCAGCTTGGCATTGCATGCCATTGCTGAGCCTATCATCCACTAGGACCCCCAAGTCCTTTTCCATCCTAGATTCCCCCAGAGGTTCTCCCCCCAGTGTATAGATTGCATTCATATTTTTGCCACCCAAATGCATTATTTTACATTTTTCTACATTGAACCTCATTTGCCATTTAGTCGCCCACCCCATTAATTTGTTCAGGTCTTTTTGCAAGATTTCCACATCCTGCGGAGAAGTTATTGCCCTGCTTAGCTTAGTATCGTCTGCAAATACAGAGATTGAACTGTTTATCCCATCCTCCAGGTCGTTTATGAACAAATTAAATAGGATTGGTCCCAGCACAGAACCCTGGGGGACCCCACTACCCACCCCTGACCATTCTGAGTACTCCCCATTTATCACCACCCTCTGAACACGCCCTTGTAGCCAGTTTTCAATCCATGTCCTCACCCTATGGTCCATGCCAACGCACCTTATTTTGTACAGTAAACGTTTATGGGGAACTGTGTCAAATGCTTTTGCAAAATCCAGATACACCACGTCTACGGGCCTTCCTTTATCTAGATGGCAACTCACCTCCTCATAGAAGGTTAATAGATTGGTTTGGCAAGAACGATTCTTCATGAATCCATGCTGATTACTGCTAATGATATCATTCTTATTACTAAAATCTTGTATATAGTCCCTTATCATCCCCTCCAAGAGTTTACATACTATTGATGTTAGGCTAACTGGTCTGTAATTCCCAGGGATGTTTTTTGGGCCCTTTTTAAATATTGGTGCTACATTGGCTTTTCTCCAATCAGCTGGTACCATTCCAGTCAATAGACTGTCTGTAAAAATTAGGAACAACGGTCTGGCAATCACCTGACTGAGTTCCCTAAGTACCCTCGGATGCAAGCCATCTGGTCCCGGTGATTTATTAATGTTAAGTTTCTCAAGTCTAATTTTAATTCCGTCCTCTGTTAACCATGTAGGTGCTTCCTGTGTTGTGTCATGAGGATAAACACTGCAGTTTTGGTTACTGAAGCCCCCCGATTCACTCGTGAAGACTGAGGAGAAGAATAAATTCAATACCTCTGCCATCTCCCCATCCTTTGTAACCAGATGTCCTTCCTCATTCTTTATGGGGCCAATATGGTCTGTCCTCCCTTTTTTACTGTTTACATACTTAAAGAATTTCTTGGGATTTTTTTTGCTCTCCTCCGCTATGTGTCTTTCATGTTCTATCTTAGCCATCCTAATTGCACCCTTACATTTCTTATTGCATTCTTTATAAATTCTGAATGCTGTGGATGATCCCTCAACCTTGTATTTTTTGAAGGCCTTCTCCTTTGCTTTTATATGCATTTTTACATTGGAGTTAAGCCATCCAGGATGTTTGTTCGCTCTTTTAAATTTATTACCCAATGGGATACATTGGCTAATGCCCTTATTTAATATGCTCTTAAAGCAAACCCATCTCTCCTCCGTATTCTTTGTTCCTAATATTTTATCCCAATTTATGCCTTTTAGCAAGGTTTGTAGTTTAGGGAAGTTGGCTCTTTTGAAATTCAGTGTCTTTGTGTTCCCTTCATGTCTCCTATTTGTGTGATTTATACTGAAACTAATTGACCTGTGATTGCTGTTACCTAAATTGCCCCGTATTCCCACATCTGTTATCAGGTCTGTATTGTTGGTAATCAGTAGATCTAGTAATGTTTTATTTCTAGTTGGTGCGTCTACCATCTGACCCATAAAATTGTCCTGCAAGACACTAAGGAACTGGCGAGCCTTAAATGAATGCGCGGTTCCCTCCGCCCAGTCTATGTCTGGATAATTAAAATCCCCCATTATGATAACACTTCCCATCCTTGCTGCTAATCCAATTTGTGATAGGAGATCCGTCTCCACTTCCTCCCTCAGGTTAGGGGGCCTATAGCATACTCCCAGTATTATTTTCCCCTTAGCTTTATCCCTTTGGAGCTCTACCCATAAAGATTCCACCTCCTCCCTAGCCCCCTCAGTGATGTCATCTCTCACATTCACTTGTACATTATTCTTGATATATAGGCATACTCCTCCCCCTTTTTTACCCTCTCTATCCTTGCGGTATAGGGTATACCCTTGAATGTTTGCCAGCCAATCATGAGAGCTGTTGAACCAGGTCTCTGAAATTCCCACAAAATCCAAATCCTCCTTGTACAACAGTATCTCTAGTTCACCCATCTTGTCCGCCAGGCTCCTGGCATTGGTGAACATGCCACATAGTTCAGATCGGTCGCATATTGTCCTCGTATTGGGTGTTTCAAGATTGCAACTTGGACTTGCTACTATACTCACCTTGTGTTTTTGTGCTTTGATTAACCTACCACTAATGCCCCCAATACTACCCTCTGGAATCTCTTCTGCGCTGGCTATCAGTGTCTCTGGACCCTCCCCCCCATCTCTAGAGGGAGAGAGAACTGAAGGAGGACTGTGGAATCACGTGATCATAGGATAAAACCTCCTAAAAAAGTACAAAACGTTTATCTTTCCCACAGCTACATTTGATTATGGATAGCGGCGCTAACTATAACAATGATGGAAAAAAAAAACGTTATTAGTACCTTGGGGTGAGTTAGAGATGTGCTGAATCTCAAAGGTGATGCATCATAACTTAGCACTCACTCTTATTACACATATAGTATTAGTGATCTAAATGAATAGAACACTCCCGTGTGTACAACAAAATAAATGTCCCCCAATATTCCAACTAATATGTGATGAATATATATTACCATACACCACGTGAAAAAATACAAATAGTTCCTACAAATACAAATAGTTCCTACAATATATAACGACTTGAAAAATATATAAAAAAAATATAAAAATATATAAAAAATAAAAATAAAATAGTATATGAAAAATAAAAATAAAATAATATAATAAATAAATAAAGTCCAGAGTGAAATCCAAAAAATCCAAAAATAGTTTTGGACAAGAAAACCACTCCAAGAAGAAAGTGCAGGTGCCCTCAAAATCGTTCTGCTGTGATCCGCAAATTTCACCACACCTCAGTGACGTGATTCCACTCCTTTCTGAAATTCAAACTCACCAGCTATTAACCACTTGCCTAACGACGATATACGTCGGCAGAATGGCATGGGCAGGCAAAATCACGTACCTGGTATGTTATTGCCTTACCGCGGGCGGGGGGTCCGATCGGACCCCCCCCCCCCCCCCGGTGCCCGAGGCGGTCGGCTTTGGTCTGGCAACGATCAGAGATGAGGGGGAGGCCATCCATTCGTGGCTCCCCCTCGCGATCGCTCCCAGCCAATGAGAATCTTCCCCTGCCTCTGTGTAGTACACAGAGGCAGGGGATGTGATGTCATCTCTCCTCGGCTCGGCAGTTTCCGTTCCGGCGCCGAGGAGAGAAGACATCTGAGTGAGTTGCACAACACACACAGTTGAACATGCCTTGCACACTTTACACCCCCCTTTACCCCCCGATCACCCCCTAATCACCCCCCTCCCCCCCCCCCGTCACACTGACACCAAGCAGTTTTTTTTTTTTCTGATTACTGCATGGTGTCAGTTTGTGACAGATATGCCCCGTACACACGGTCGGACTTTGTTCGGACATTCCGACAACAAAATCCTAGGATTTTTTCCGACGGATGTTGGCTCAAACTTGTCTTGCATACACACGGTCACACAAATTTGTCGGAAAATCCGATCGTTCTGAACGCGGTGACGTAAAACATGTACGTCGGGACTATAAACGGGGCAGTGGCCAATAGCTTTCATCTCTCTTTTATTCTGAGCATGCGTGGCACTTTGTGCGTCGGATTTGTGTACACACCATCGGAATTTACGACAACGGATTTTGTTGTTGGAAAATTTTATATCCTGCTCTCAAACTTTGTGTGTCGGAAATTCCGATGGAAAATGTGTGATGGAGCCTACACACGGTCGGAATTTCCGACAACAAGGTCCTATCACACATTTTCCATCGGTAAGTGTTAGCCCCCTTTAGGTCTAGGGTACCCCCCTAACCCCCCCTAATAAAGTTTTAACCCCTTGATCACCCCCGTCACCAGTGTCGCTAAGCGATCATTTTTCTGAAAGCTGTATTAGTGTCACAGGTGACGCTAGTTAGGGAGGTAAATATTTAGGTTCGCCGTCAGCGTTTTATAGCGACAGGGACCCCCATATACTACCTAATAAATGTTTTAACCCCTTGATTGCCCCCTAGTTAACCCTTTCACCACTGATCACCGTATAACTATTACAGGTGACGCTGGTTAGTTCGTTTATTTTTTATAGTGTCAGGGCACCCACCGTTTATTACCTAATAAAGGTTTAGCCCCCTGATCGCCCGGCGGTGATATGCGTCGCCCCAGGCAGCGTCAGATTAGCGCCAGCACCTCTAACACCCACGCATGCAGCATACACCTCCCTTAGTGGTATAGTATCTGAACGGATCAATATCTGATCCGATCAGATCTATACTAGTGTCCCCAGAAGTTTAGTGTTCCCAAAAACGCAGTGGTGGCGGTATCAGCCCAGATACCTGCTAGCACCTGCGTTTTGCCCCTCTGCCCGGCCCAGCCTAGCCCCCCCAAGTGCAGTATCGATCGATCACTGTCACTTACAAAACACTAACCGCATAACTGCAGCGTTCGCAGAGTCAGGCCTGATCCCTGCGATCGCTAACAGTTTTTTTGGTAGCGTTTTGGTTAACTGGCAAGCACCAACCCAGGCAGCGTCAGTACCGCTAACACCCACGCACGCACCGTACACCTCCCTTAATGGTATAGTATCTGAACGGATCAATATCTGATCCGATCAGATCTATACTAGCGTCCCCAGCAGTTTAGGGTTCCCAAAAACGCAGTGTTAGCGGAATCAGCCCAGATACCTGCTAGCACCTGCGTTTTGCCCCTCCGCCCGGCCCAGCCCACCCAAGTGCAGTATCGATCGATCACTGTCACTTACAAAACACTAAACGCATAACTGCAGCGTTCACAGAGTCAGGCCTGATCCCTGCGATCGCTAACAGTTTTTTTGGTAGCGTTTTGGTGAACTGGCAAGCGCCAGCGGCCTGGTACACCCCGGTCGTAGTCAAACCAGCACTGCAGTAACACTTGGTGACGTGGCGAGTCCCATAAGTGCAGTTCAAGCTGGTGAGGTGGCAAGCACAAGTAGTGTCCCGCTGCCACCAAGAAGAAGACAAACACAGGCCCGTCGTGCCCATATTGCCCTTCCTGCTGCATTCGCCAATCCTAATTGGGAACCCACTACTTCTGCAGCGCCCGTACTTCCCCCATTCACATCCCCAACCAAATGCAGTCAGCTGCATGAGAGGCATTTTCTTTATGTCCTCCCGAGTACCCCTACCCAATGAACCCCCCAAAAAAGATGTCGTATCTGCAGCAAGCGCGGATATAGGCGTGACACCCGCTATTATTGTCCCTCCTGTCCTGACAATCCTGGTCTTTGCATTGGTGAATGTTTTGAACGCTACCATTCACTAGTTGAGTATTAGCATAGGGTACAGCATTGCACAGACTAGGCACACTTTCACAGGGTCTCCCAAGATGCCATCACATTTTGAGAGACCCGAACCTGGAACCGGTTACAGTTATAATAGTTAGTTACAAAAAAAATGTAAAAAAAAAACCACAAAAAAAATAAAATAAAAAAAAATAGTTGTCGTTTCATTGTTCTCTCTCTCTATATTCTCTTTCTATTGTTCTGCTCTTTGTTACTGTATTCTATTCTGCAATGTTTTATTGTTATTATGTTTTATCATGTTTGCTTTTCAGTTATGCAATTTTTTATACTTTACCGTTTACTGTGCTTTATTGTTAACCATTTTTTTGTCTTCAGGTACGCCATTCACGACTTTGAGTGGTTATACCAGAATGATGCCTGCAGGTTTAGGTATCATCTTGGTATCATTCTTTTCAGCCAGCGGTCAGCTTTCATGTAAAAGCAATCCTAGCGGCTAATTAGTCTCTAGACTGCTTTTACAAGCAGTGGGAGGGAATGCCCCCCCCCACCGTCTTCCGTGTTTTTCTCTGGCTCTCCTGTCTCAACAGGGAACCTGAGAATGCAGCCGGTGATTCAGCCAGCTGACCATAGAGCTGATCAGAGACCAGAGTGGCTCCAAACATCTTTATGGCCTAAGAAACCGGAAGCTACGAGCATTTTATGACTTAGATTTCGCCAAGTGTAAGCAGCGCCATTGGGAAATTGGGAAAGCATTTTATCACACCGATCTTGGTTTGGTCAGATGCTTTGAGGGCAGAGGAGAGATCTAGGTTCTAATAGACCCCAATTTTTTCAAAAAAGAGTACCTGTCACTACCTATTGCTATCATAGGGGATATTTACATTCCCTGAGATAATAATAAAAATGATTTAAAAAAAAAAATGAAAGGAACAGTTTAAAAATAAGATAAAAAAGCAAAAAAATAATAAAGAAAAAAAAAAAGCACCCCTGTCCCCCCTGCCCTCACGCTAAAGTGAACGCAAGCGTCGGTCTGGCGTCAAATGTAAACAGCAATTGCACCATGCATGTGAGGTATCACCGCAAAGGTCAGATCGAGGGCAGTAATTTTAGCAGTAGACCTCCTCTGTAAATCTAAAGTGGTAACCTGTAAAGGCTTTTAAAGGCTTTTAAAAATGTATTTATTTTGCTGCCACTGCACGTTTGTACGCAATTTTAAAGCATGTCATGTTAGGTATCCAAGTACTCGGCCTAAGATAATCTTTTTTATGTCATCAAACATTTGGGCAATATAGTGTGTTTTAGTGCATTAAAATTTTAAAAAAAGTGTGTTTTTTCCCCAAAAAATGTGTTTTAAAAATCGCTGCGCAAATACTGTGTGAAAAAAAAAATGAAACACCCACCATTTTAATCTGTAGAGCCTTTGCTTTAAAAAAATAGATAATGTTTGGGGGTTCAAAGTAATTTTCTTGCAAAAAAAAACAATTTTTCATGTAAACAAAAAGTGTCAGAAAGGGCTTTGTCTTCAAGTGGTTAGGAGAGTGGGTGGTGTGTGACATAAGCTTCTAAATGTTGTGCATAAAATGCCAGGACAGTTCAAAACCCCCCCCAAATGACCCCATTTTGGAAAGTAGACACCCCAAGCTATTTTCTGAGAGGCATTTCAAGTCCATGTAATATTTTATATTGTGACACAAGTTGCAGGAAAGAGACAAATTTTTTTTTTTTTGCACAAAGTTGTCACTAAATGATATATTGCTCAAACATGCCATGGGAATATGTGAAATTACACCCCAAAATACATTCTGTTGCTTCTCCGGAGTATGGGGATACCACATGTGTGAGACTTTTTGGGAGCCTAGCCTCGTACGGGACCCCGAAAACCAAGCACCGCCTTCAGGCTTTCTAAGGGCGTACATTTTTGATTACACTCTTCACTGCCTATCACAGTTTCAGAGGCCATGGAATGCCCAGGTGGCACAAACCCCCCCCAAATGACCCCATTTTGGAAAGTAGACACCCCAAGCTATTTGCTGAGAGGTATAGTGAGTATTTTGCAGACCTCACTTTTTGTCACAAAGTTTTAAAAATTGAAAAAAGAAAAAAAAATGTTTTTCTTGTCTTTCTTCATTTTCAAAAACAAATGAGAGCTGCAAAATACTCACCATGCTTCTCAGCAAATAGCTTGGGGTGTCTACTTTCCAAAATGGGGTCATTTGGGGGGGGGGGGGGTTGTGCCTCCTGGACATTCCATGGCCTCCGAAACTGTGATAGGCAGTGAAGAGTGAAATAAAAAATTTACACCCTTAGAAATCCTGAAGGCGGTGATTGGTTTTCGGGGCCCCGTACGGCTCCTAAAAAGTCCCACACATGTGGTATCCCCATACTCAGGAGAAGCAGCTAAATGTATTTTGGGGTGCGATTCCACATATGCTCATGGCCTGTGTGAGCAATATATCATTTAGTGACAACTTTGTGAAAAAAAAAAAAAAAATTGTCACTTTCCCGCAACTTGTGTCAAAATATAAAATATTCCATGGACTCCACATGCCTCAAAGCAAATAGCTTGGGGTGTCTACTTTCCAAAATTGGGTCATTTGGGGGGGTTTTATGCCATCTGCGCATTTTATGGCCTTCAAAACTGTGATAGGTAGTGAGGAGTAAAATCAAAAATTTACGCCCTTAGAAATCCTGAAGGCAGTGATTGGTTTTCGGGGCCCCGTACGCGGCTAGGCTCCCAAAAAGTCCCACACATATGGTATCCCCGTACTCAGGAGAAGCAGCAGAATGTATTTTAGGGTGCTATTCCACATATGCCCATGGCCTGTGTGAGCAATATATCATTTAGTGACAACTTTTTGTAATTTTTTTTTTTGTCACTTGGGACAAAAAAAATGAATTGTCAATGGGCTCAACATGCCTCTCAGCAGTTTCCTTGGGGTGTCTACTTTCCAAAATGGGGTCATTTGTGGGGGTTTTGTACTGCCCTGCCATTTTAGCACCTCAAGAAATGACATAGGCAGTCATAAATTAAAGGCTGTGTAAATTCCAGAAAATGTACCCTAGTTTGTAGGCGCTATAACTTTTGCGCAAACCAATAAATATACACTTATTGAAATAGTTTTTTACCAAGGACATGTGGCCGAATACATTTTGGCCTAAATGTATGACTAAAATTGAGTTTATTGGATTTTTTTTATAACAAAAAGTAGAAAATATCATTTTTTTCAAAATTTTCGGTCTTTTTCCGTTTTTATAGCGAAAGAGATAAAAAAGGCAGAGGTGATCAAATACCATCCAAAGAAAGCTCTATTTGTGGGAAGAAAAGGACACAAATTTCGTTTGGGTATAGCATTGCTTGACCGCGGAATTAGCAGTTAAAGCGACGCAGTGCCAAATTGTAAAAAGTGCTCTGGTCAGGAAGGGGGTAAATCCTTCCGGGGCTGAAGTGGTTAAGCTATTTTGAGGACACCTGCACTTTCTTCTTGTAGTGGTGTTTTCTTGTCACACATTATCATCACTGTTTTTGTGGACTATTTTTGGATTTTTTTGATTTCACTCTGGACTTTATTTATTTATTATATTATTTTATTTTTATTTTTCATATACTATTTTATTTTTAGTTTTTATATATTTTTATATTTTTTTTTATATATTTTCTAAGTGATTATATATTGTAGGAACTATTTGTATTTCTTCATGTGGTGTATGGTAATATATATTCATCACATATTAGTTGGAATATTGGGGGACATTTATTTTGTTGTACACACGGGAGTTTTCTATTTATTTAGATCACTAATACTATTATGTGTTATAATAGTGAGTGCTAAGTTATGATGCATCACCTTTGAGATTCAGCACATCTCTAACTCACCCAAGGTACTAAGAATGGTGGGGTTTCAAGCAATTTTTTTTTTTCCATCATTGTTATAGTTAGCGCCACTATCCATCTGCATTCTGCACCATTGGAGGGTGGATTCTGTTTATAAATGATTTGATATTTAAGTGACAGCTCTATTTTGTAGTCTCTATTTCATCTAGCGCGGAGGTGGTAGTGCAGGTTTAGGCGGACTCTCCTGGTTACCTTTCAGTTTACATTACATTTGATTATGGTTTACACATGTAATTTCCTACAGTAACCAGTTTCCGACCGGCCGTCACAGTTTTACTGCAGCAGGTTGGCTTCCCTGGGTGAGCCACTGTAACTGTAGCCGATGCGAGTGCCCGATGGGCGCTATGACCACTGGGCACCCGCGATCACTCGTGATAGAGCAAGAACCGGGATCTGTGTGTGTAAACACATAAATCCTGATTCTCTTAGGGGAGAGGAGAGAGATCGTGTGTTCATACTAAGTATGAACACCGATCTCTCCTCCCCTAGTCAGTCCTATCCCCCCCTACAGTTAGAACACACACTAGTGAACACAATCCCTTGATCGCCTCCTAGTTGTTAACCCCTTCCCTGCCAGTGTCATTTATACAGTAATCAGTGCATTTTTATAGCACTGATCGTTGTATAATTGTCAATGGTCTCAAAAGTGTGTCAAGTGTCCAATTTGTCCACCGCAATATCGCAGTCCCGATAAAAATCGCAGATCACCGTCATTACTAGTAAAAAAGAATTAATAATAAAATGCCATAAATCTATCCCCTTTTTTGTAGACGCTATAACTTTTGCGCAAATTAATCAATATACGCTTATTGCGATTTTTTTTTTTTTTTTTTTTTTATACCAAAAATATGTAGAAAAATACATATCGGCCTAAACTGAGGAAAACATTTTTTTTTTTTTTTTTTTTTAACTTTGGGATATTTATTTTTTATAGCAAAAAGTAAAAGATATTATGTTTTTTTTTTCCAAAATTGTCGCCCTTCTTTTGTTTATAGCGCAAAAAATAAAAACCGCAGAGGTGATCAAATACCACCAAAAGAAAGCTCTATTTGTGGGAAAAAAAGCACGTCAATTTTGTTTGGGTACAGCGCCGCACGACCACGCAATTATCAGTTAAAGCAACGCAGTGCCGTATCGCAAAAAATGGCCTGGTCATTAAGGGGAGTTAACCTTCCGGGGCTGAAGTGGTTAAAATGTACTGTGGTTGTACTGAGTTTACATGACCTTTAACCACTTCAATACTGGGAACTTTTACCCCCTTCCTGTTTTCAGCTTTCAGTGCTCACAATTTGAATGAAAGTAATCATGCAGCACTGTACCCAAACAAAATTTTAATCATTTTTTGGAACCAAGCTTTCTTTTGGTGTTATTTAAAGCCGATGTAAACCCTCCATATACCCAGTGAAGTGAACAGCCTCATATGATACACAGCGATGAAACAAATTTCCCTATATAAGTTTTACATGTATATCTTCTGTCTTCACCTTGATATACTGTTTCACTGTGCACGTTCTGTTAGAATTTTCACTTCCTGATACCCCTGTAGGAGGAGATCATTGCTAGACACTGTGAGAGACAGTGAGAGACTGTGAGAAACCTGATGGAAAGAAAGGCACAAACCCCCTTCCCACACATGCAGAGGTTGTCTGTGTATAGATTAGCTGACTGCTTATCTATTTATTTTTTTTCCATAAAATTTTTATTAAGGTTTTGAACATTAACAAAATCAAAATACAAGGGTCACTGATAGTATACCATATGCAATAAAATATTACATCTCAGAGGTGTTACTACATAACATCAAAGGAAAGGCAGTGAAGAACAGTACTGCTTGTTTAAACCATAAACATAAGATTCAATAGGTCATGAGAAGTGATGGGTTTCCTAGAGATAAGTGCAGTTAAACAAGTACAGGTCAATCCGATGCCCGTTCACCCCAAACGGGATCATACTGTGAGCGGGGACCCTTAATGTGCTCATATGTGTTCATATAAATGTGGTTTACCAAAAAGTATTCAGTTCTTTCCCTCGGTGCGTTTGTGTTTCTCTCCAGTGAGTGTGAAGGTTGGAAATCTTTTGCAGCATTATCCAGCATGATTTATTAATCAGGATAAGTAGTAGGGTAGTGTTATGTGTCTGTCACATAAATAGGTTGCTGGTTTTGCAGTAACTATAAGTTCAGGGAGGAAGGGGAAGGGAGAAATAGGGGGGGGGGTGACGGAGATCTTGCGCGTCTTGATTGACTGCAGTAAGGTTTACTCCTATTGAGGGTCAAAGTGTATTTTGAGGGATGTTGGTTACCGTGGATTCTCTATAATGGATCCAGCAGGCCCACATGTTTCTGAATTTGGTGTGAGTGTCTTTAGCTTGAGGGATGAGTCTTTCCATTTCTGCCATTTTGTCTACTCTGCGAATCCATTCAGCAATAGTGGGGGGATCAATACTTCTCCAATGCACCGGTATGCATTGAGCGGCAGCATTATTTAGGTGTAATGTGAGGGATTTTCGGTATGCTGACCATGGAATGGAGGTGTGATGGAGTAGATATTGTGCAGGAGTGAAATCCAGTGTGTATGAAGAGATTCTCACTTTTGGGTCATGCACTTCCTTCTAGAATGGTTGGATACGAGGGCATTCGCCATATATGGATGAGGGAACCATGTGCAGAGTTGCATCTCCGGCAGAGTGGGGGTACACTCGGGAGGAAGTTATGTATTTTATCAGGTGTTCGGTACCATCTAGAGTAGAGTTTATATCTATTTTCTTGTGCAGATATGCTAATGGATCCTGTATGTGCGTGTACATAAATGCGTTCCCACTCTTCTTTTGACAGTTCTGCTGTTAAGTCTTTGTCCCAGAGTCGATTTGTTTTAATATCGGGGGTTATTTCTGAGAATAGGAGTGCATAGATTGTCGATATTAGATGGCTCTGGGGTTCTGTACTATTGCAAATGCGTTCAAAAGGGGGCTAAGTCTCTGTGCCAGTTTGAAAAATGGTATATTGAGGTCTGGAAATTTGGAAGATATTTCTGCGTGTGATAGGAGAACTTCTCCATTGAAAAATTGGTGAGCTCTGACCGGTGGGTCTATAGGATAGACAGTGGTGTCGTGGGTCAAAATGTCCAGCTGTAAGTCAGGGTTTTGAGTTGGTGGCGTCATGGACCCAGAGATAGGGGTTAGGTTTAAAGCTCTGCAAGATGCTCTAAAATTTAGTAACGTGGGCCCTATTAGTGGATGGGAAGAGCATTCTTTAGGAACTGCTTGTGGATTGCTTGTATCCAGGGGGTATGGGAGATTGGTATCGGTGTAAAGGCATTTTCCACCTGGATCCAATCTTTGTTAGTTTTGTGTACGTGCCAATCCACTATTCTTGTGAGCTGGCTCGCCCTATAGTATGCGACTAAGTCCGGTACCCCTATGCCTCCTTTTCGCTTAAGAAGTATTAACTTTTCCCAACTCAATTTGGGAGGGTGTGTGGACCAAATAAGGTTTCTGCGCAATCTTTTTTATGAAGCAAAGAAGGAGCTGGGTAGTTTGATTGGAATTGCTTGCAACAGATACAGTAATCTGAGGAGGACATTCATCTTTATGATTGCCGCTCTGCCGAACCATGAAAAAGGGCCCTTGTTCCAATTATTTAAGTCTCCCTGTATTTTCTGCAGCGCTGGAAGGAAATTTTTGGCGTAAAGTTCATGTAGTTTGGTGGGGAGTTTAATGCCTAAGTAGGTAAGTTCCTGCGGTTCCCACTTAAATGGGAAGTTGTTTTGACATTGAGAGACCATCAATTGCAGGAGTGTTATGTTGAGGGCTTTGGACTTATGGAAATTAATTTTCAGGTTGGGCAGTGTTTTGAACAAGGTGAAATCCTTAAGCAGGTTTGGAATGGTGGTTATAGGGTCTGTGGGGAATAATAAGATATCGTCTGCATAAGCAGCTATTTTATATTGTTTGTGTTGGATGTGAATCCCTTAATATCTGGGTTTTCTCTCGGTCTGCGGAGAAAGGGTTCCATGGTGAGAAAAAAAAGGAGAGGGGACATCCCTGACGTGTGCCATTGGCAATGGAGAAGGCGTTCGACAGTCGGCCGTTTACTTTGATCCTGGCAGTAGGGGATGAGTATAAGGCCATGATCATTTGTAGAAGGCGAGTGGGGAGTCCAAGTGCTTGTAATGCAGCGGACATATAGTCCCAGGCCACCCTGTCAAACGCCTTCTCTGCGTCCAGGGAAAGAAAGAAACCTTTAGAGTTAGAGGAGGTTAGCCAATGGTGTATATTGATGGTCTTCGTGGTGTTTTTCCTGGCTTCCCTGCCCGACTTGATCAGCTGAGATTAGTTTGAGGAGCAGGGGGAGCAGACGGTTGGCTAGGATTTTTGCATAGAGCTTAACATCCACATTAAGTAATGAAATGGGGTGATAATTTGAGACCACTGTGGTGTCTTTACCTGGTTTCGGAATTAATGTGATGTGAGCTTCCAAGATATCCATGTTGTTTCTAGGGGAGGCGGGAAAATCATTGAAGGCTGTAACAAATTGGGGTATCAAAATTTCAGAGAATGATTTATAATAGCTTGTCGAATGGACATCTGGGCCTGGACTTTTACCCAGCCTTCAAAAGTTTTAGAGCCTTGAGGGACTCCTCCGTTGAGATAGGTAGGTCCAAATTTGACAATTCGTCAGGGTTAAGTGGAGACGGGCTGTATCTGGATAAAAATTTGTTTGAGCCTAGCTCTATCAGGGGAGGGGTCGTTGGATCGTGTTTTGGGTATGTTATACACTTTGGAGAAAAAAGTCACGAAATGGCTCGCTATGTCTTCTGTGTTGGCTATATTATTTCCGGATCTTAATTGTATGTATGGTGCCGACCGCTTTTTTCTTTTGTAGGGCTTTTGCCAGCAATTTCCCCACCTTATTACCAAATTCGTAAAATAATTTGTTAGTAAGGGTGTATTTACGTTTCAGTGTTTTTTGCAGTTCCTCTAATAATTCTTCCCTTGCTTTCATAAGGTCGGTGAGGGAGCTGTTAGCTAGGGAAAGTTTGTGTGCACGTTCAAGTGATTTTATTCGGTCCGACAGTTCCTCGATACGGACCTTTCGGAATTTGTTTCTTTTGGCCGACAGGGAGATTTGTTCACCTCTAATGACGCATTTGTGGGCGGCCCAGGTAACAGTAGGTGAGGTGTCGCCAGTGGCATTTTCCGTGAAACATTGTGAGGCATTGAGATGCGTTTAGATAATGTTTGGATATTGTCCAGATCTAACTATAGGGACTCGTCTATAAGCCAGATCGCTGACCTGATACGGTTTAGCGGGAGTGTCAGAGTCGTCGTAATGGGGTAATGGTCTGAGAGTGGCATGGGTTCGATTGTGGCTTTCGTGAGTAATGTAAGGTCATTTTGTGTGATAAAGAAGTAATCAATTCTGGAGTACTTATTATGCGGAGGGGAGAAGAAGTTAAAGTTTTTTTCATTTGGGTACAGTGTGCGCCAGGAATCATGGAGGGTCAAGGTGCTAAGTTGGAGTTTTATTGCGCGGAGCGCTCTGTATGTTAGACATTAGGAGCCGTTGGATCTGTCCTGGGAGGGTGTCGGTGGAACATTCAAATCCCTGCCTACAATTAGAGTGCCTGATTGAAGGGCAGTAAGTTGGTGGAAGGTTTTGCGAAAGAAGGTTACTGGTTGTGAGTTTGGGGTATAAATGTTTCCAATAGTGATGGGTTTTTCTTGGAGCGTTCCTTTGAGGAAGAGATATCTACCCTGGACGTCCCTTTGGACCTCTGAGATCTGAATGGGGCAGTGTTTTGATAGCAAGATAGAAACACCTTTAGATGTCGCTGCCTCGTTGGCAGCGTGATACGCTGTCGGGAATTGGTGGTTTTGAAGATTGGGGGATGCTGTCTGCACGCAAGTGTGTTTTTTGTATAAGAGCAATGTGTGTCTTGGCTTTCTGGAGAGTGTAGAGTAATTGTGATCTTTTTTCAGGGGTATTGAGTTTGTGGGCATTTAATGAATATAGTTTAATTTATATCGGGAGTTGCGTATTCTGGGGGTTTAACATAGAATGGTTAGTGCTGTCCGTCATGTTTATGAGAAGGGGATGGAAAACGGGACTGCAGCAGGGATGGTGGGAGTAATTGCAGGTATGTCAGGCTTCAGTAGTGGATTAAATGCTTAAAGGGTATTCCGATGAGGGGTAGGAATTCGTCCAACCACCTCAGAAGGAAGTTCAGGTCGGAAAGGTACAGAGCGTATAGGGTGAAAGCGGTCCTGTTAGAGCACCTATACCACTACACGCCTCCGTGTGGGGGTTGACGAGAACCAAACCGTGAAGTGTTTTTGATTTATATAGGAGGTGTACCGCCACCTCAGGGATTCATAGATCGTTTGGGGGGGAGGCACAATCCTAAATCAATACTGTAGTAGGAGGTTAGACAGTGGTAGTAAAGGGAGGGGTATACTAGCCTTAAGCTTGTACTGATATGGGTATGATGTGCATGGTGTCAGTTTGGTACAAATGTATTCCTGTGACATGAGTCCCAATGCTGGAGGACCCAATGTAGCTTGACATGGGTAGACCAAATGGGGACAGATTATTTACGTTGTGTCTAAGTAATGAAGCATCCGTGTGAGGGAGTTCCACATACACATAAAACAATTGATAAACTTTAAAACGAGAAACGGTAATAAAAAGTAGTACAGGGAAAACTGAGGCTTTTAACAACCTGCATCAATACTGTCACATAAATTGTTTACCTACTGCAAAAGTCTTAGCATTCAAGAGTTTTGACAGTTCCCCATCCTGAGTATCATGTGTTTATTAAGAAGTGGCGTTGAGTAGGCACTGCTGAAGGGGATTAGCAAGCAGTTAAATGTGATATCGCTGTGCGGTTGAGTAAGATTCTGCCGCCGATGAAAATACCACAGCTTTAGAAAATTGTATGGAATGAGGAGTCCTAAGCAGTTGAGGATGTATGAATGTGTACCGAATTGAAAAGGGTTACGTTTTTGTACACGGAGAGATGGAAGGGGGGGCATAAGCTTGTTCACGGTACGAGGTTAACCTATGACCGGTTGTATTGTCCACTTCAGTTGGTGGCAGAGCAGGTACATGGCTATCGCCTTTTGGTTAACTTGTCTCATTCATAAACCATGTGGGATGACTAGTACCCGACATCTAGAAATCAGAGGATTCAGGACAGTAATAGGTTCATTGTTGCTAGCAGGGATTATGCGTATGCCAGGGGGAGAGCATCCAGCATTATGGTAGCCGAACAAGGGAGAGGTGCTGTTCAGGCATGTAGGGTATGATCGTAAATGTCGCTTTAGGCTTGTCTGACTGTTATCGGTAGTCGTTGATATGCATGGTATATCTGTATGTAGTCGGTACTGGATGGTAGGATATAATGTAGTGCCTCTCACCTGGCTTTGTGGAAATCAGTGTGCCGTTGTTGTAAGCTCCCGTGAGCAAACCCTCGGTTTCTGCTTTAGTGGGGCTGCAGGGAGAGGCCGAGTCCTGGCTATGCTAGGGCGTCCTCACATGGTGTCAGCTGCTGTTGACTCCTAGGAGTCACGGCCGGCAGTGTGTTATGACACGTGATGTCTTCCGGTCCGCCTCTCGTCTCGAACCACAGGGCATTATGGGGATCGTAATTTCCCTCTAGAGGTGAATGATTTCTGAGCTTACCATCCGATATTCAGGCAGGTCCTTTGTTTTATGCAGTCTTGCTCGTAAAGAGCGTGTACGAATGGTGTCATAAATGCAAGTTGCTGCCACAGTGGGTGCTATAATGTTCAAAAACAAAAACCATGAAACTGGGTGTCCGGTATACCTGGGGAATAAACCAAGTTGAGACCAAACTGAACTGGGTCAATGGTATTCTTATTCATATTGGTGAGGCATTGTGACAAGGAATTCAGCGAACCCGTTGGCCTCTCCTAGCTCTCGGAGAGATGGAGGGACTGAGATCCTGGTACGTATTGCGAGGCACAGCATAAGACCTGTAATCTGTGGGGGATCTTCTTCTTCTATATCAAGTCTCCTGGGCCTCCATGGGTTCTTCTGTTTGTTTATCCCGGCTGCTTGTTTATCCCGGCTGCTTACTGCATGTCGGAAGTCAGCATACCAGTTGGGAACATCCATCTGGGGTATGCCTAGGGTGTCACAGAAGCGAGGTAAATCTTCTGGTGCTTTAAGCAAGGCTGTGCGGCCATGAAGTGTGGTGGATAAGCAAAAGGGAAATATCCACTTATAGTGGATGCCTTTAGAGCAGAGGGGTGTCCAGCAATGGTTTCAGATCTCGGTGGTGCTGTAACGTGATGCCCGAAAGGTCTTGAAATATTTGAATGGACGGTGTTTCATATGTGATTTGCAATAGTGCGCAGATCCTGGATATAAGCTGTGGTTGAGGTGGAGGGGGGTATCCATCCCTCTGTGTCCCGCAGTGTCCGGTGGTGTAGAAGCGGGAGGCGCTGCCGTTAGGGCAATCTCTGTGTGAGAGAGAGAGTGCGCCTGAGACCTGTTCTGTGTATGTTGGCGGCGGGAAGGCGCCATGTTTCCCCTGTTCGCTCTGAACATCTCCGGGATGTGCTGACTCGACTCCCCGTACTATTCGCGGGATGAGATGAGTGCCTGGAAGCAGTCCCCATATTTCGTACTGGAATTGGGGTGATCGTACCTCTGGGATTGAGTGTTGAGTGTCGAGTTTCTGAGGTGGCGGGAGCTTTCAGCTCAAGCATCCATCTTCTTGCTAGGTCAGGCCACGCCCCCTGCTTATCTATTTATAACAACCATCTCCAACACACACATCTATCTCCAGGGCCTGGAGAGCTTGTCAAAAGTTCCCAGGCTGATAACAGACAAATGGAGGAGGACAAAGCTAGGAGACACTGGGCTTTCAAGAGAGATAACAAAACACTAGATATTTGTGCCCAGCTCAAATTTCATGAATCGTGTTTACATCCACTTTACTATTCACTAGGTGTTTTATTTTTTGTGTTTTTCTTAGTTTCTATTATAAAACTTTGCAAATAAGTAATTTTTCTTCATGAATTTTGTGAGGCCCTAAAATGCAAGGACAATACAAATACCCCCCAATAACCCCTTTTTGTAAAGTAGATACTCCAGGGTATTTAGTAAGAGGCATGGTGAGTGTTTTTGAAGCTGTCGTTTTTTTCCTACAATTCTTTGGAAAATGAAGAAATTAAATAAATTAACATAAAAATAAAATACACACATATATATATATATATATATATATATATATATATATATATATATATATATATATATATATATATATATATATTTTTTTTTTTTCCCCCCACAACATTGTCATATATTGTCATAAGTATTGGGACACCTGCTTTTACACGCACATGAACTTTAATGGCATTTCAGTCTTAGTTCGTAGGGTTCAATGTTGAGTTGGCCCATCCCTTGCAGCTATAACAGCTTCAACTCTTCTGGGAAGGCTGTCCACAAGGTTTAGGAGTGTCTATGGGCATGTGTGACCATTCTTCCAGAAGCGCCACTCTAATTTATCTCAAAGGTGTTCTATCTGGTTGAGGCCAGGACTCTGTGCAGGCAAGCCAAGTTCCTCTATCCCAAAATCGCTCATCTGTCTTTATGGAGATTGCTTTGTCCAAATCATTTGGTAGGGGGGGGGGGGGATTATGGTGCGGGGTTGTTTTTCAAGGGTTGGACTTGGCCCCTTAGTTCCAGTGAAGGGAACTCTTAAGGCATCAGCATACCAAGACATTTTGGACAATTGTATGCTCCCAACTTTGTGGGAACAGTTGGGGATGGCCCCTTAAAGTTCCAACATGACCCAACACCAGTGCACAAGGCAAGGTTCATAAAGACATGGATGAGCGAGTTTGGGTGGAAAAACTTGATTGGTCTGCACTGGTTTCCTTACCTCAACCCGATAGAAAACCTTTGGGATGAATTAGAGCGGAGACTGCAAACCAGGCCATCTCGTCCAACGTCAGTGCCTGACCTAGAAGACACACTTCTAAACTTTGTGAACAGCCTTCCCAGAAGATTTAAAGCTGTTATAAATGTTAGTACCCAGTTACATTTGTGCTCATAAGTTTAAATACCCTGGCAGAATTTATGATTTCTTGGCCATTTTTCAGAGAATATGAATAACACAAAAACTTTTCTTTCACTCATGGTTAGTGTTTGGCTGAAGCAATTTATTATCAATCAACTGTGTTTACTCTTTTTAAATCATAATAACAACCAAAACTACTGTTACTTCAGGTGAAATACAGGACTCTCTGAAAACATGTGGTGTGGCTGTTTCAAGATGCACAATAAGGAGGCACTTGAAGAAAGATGGGCTGCATGGTTGAGTTGCCAGAAAAAAGCCATTACTACGCAAATGCCACAAAGTATCCCGCTTACAATACGCCAAACCGCACAGAGACCAGCCTCAAACCCTCTGGCACAAAGTCATTTGGAGTGATGAGACCAAAATTTTGCTTTTTGGCCACAACCATAAACGCTTCATTTGGAGAGGAGTCAACAAGGCCTATGGTGAAAGGTACACCATTCCTACTGTGAAACACAGAGGTGGATCGCTGATGTTTTGGGGATGTGTGAGTACTTTGACATTCCAACTTGACAATAATCCAAACACAAGTCCAAGTCGACCTGTCATTGGCTACAACAGAATAAAGTGAAGGTTCTGATGTTCTTGAGGGGCCATCTCAGTCTTCTGACCTCAATATCATTGAGCCACTCTGGGGAGATCTCAAATGTGCAGTTCATGCAAGACAGCCCAAAAATTTACAGGAACTGGAGGCTTTTTGCCAAGAGGAATGGGCAGCTTTACCATCTGAGAAGATAAAGAGCCTCATCCACAAATACCACAAAAGACTTCAAGCTGTCATTGATGTTAAAAGGGGCAATACATGGTATTAAGAACTGGGGAATGTAAACTTTTGATCAGGGTCATTTGGGTAGTTTGTTTTCATTATGATTTAAAAAGAGTAAACACAGTTGATTGATAATAAATGGCTTCAGCCAAACACTAACCATAAGTGAAAGAAAAGTTTTTGTGTTGGCATTCATATTCTCTGAAAAATGGCCAAGAAATCATAAATTCTGCCAGGGTATGTAAACTTATGAGCACAACTGTATAATATGTACATTTAGGAAATAATCCAGGCCTTTTTTAGCCACTTAAGGATCGGGCCTATTTTTCAGACCCGCTGTTTACAAGTTAAATTCATTTTTTTTTCTAGAAAATTACTTAGAACCCCCAAACATTATATATATTTTTTCTAACACCCTAGAGAATAAAATGGCAGTCGTTGCAATACTTTCTGTCACATCGTATTTTCGCAGCGGTTTTACAAGCGCACTTTTTTTGAAAAAATACACTTTTTTTGAATTAAAAAATAAGACAACAGTAAAGTTAACCCAATTTTTTTTTATATTGTGAAAGATAATGTCACGCTTGCACCCGCTCGTGGAATGGCGACAAACTTTTACCCTTAAAAATCTCCATAGGCGACGTTTAAAATTTTTTACAGGTTACCAGTTTTGAGTTTCAGGGAAGGTCTAAGGCTAGAATTATTGCTCTCTAGCGATCACGGCGATGCTTCACATGTGTGGTTTGAACACTGTTTTCATATGCGGGCACTACTCACATATGCAATCGCTTCTGCGAGCAAGCTTGTCGGGACGGGGCTCTTTATTTTTATTTATTTTTTTCTTATTTTACTTTTTATTTTTATTTTGACACTGTCCTTTTAAAAAAAATGTTTTAGGTCACTTTTATTCCTATTACAAGGAATGTAAACATCCCTTGTAATAGAAAAAAAAGCATGACAGGAACTCTTAAATGTGAGATCTGGGGTCAAAAAGACCTCAGATCTCAAATTTACACTAAAATGCAATAAAAAAATTCTCCTTTATTAGCATAGGGAGGAATTGACGTTTTACGTCACTTCTGCCAGTCAATACCATGGAGCCGATTGGGGGCCATCTTCCCCTTCTCTCGTCAGCCAGCCTGTGAAGGGAGAGGACGCGATTGTCTCCGCCCCCACTGGCGGCTCCGGTAAGCGGCACTCTCCCGCCTCAGATAAAAGTGATCTTGCGTTGAATGCGCTGCAGAGACCACTTTTTTTTTGAAAGCGCACCACCCACTGAAGAAGAGGATACCGGGGTTATGGCAGCCATCTGCTGCCATAACAACGACACTCCTCTTCAAAGTGCCGACGTATAACAATGGTGGGCGGTCCGCAAGTGGTTAAAGCAATCTACTGATCTGGCCAGAACCAACTCTTGAGGGAGTCTATTCAACATTTTTACAGTTCTTACTGTGAAGAAACCTTTCCATATTTGGAGATAAAATCTCTTTTCCTAGACGTAAAGAGTGCCCCTTCTCCTCTGTGATGACCTCAAAGTGAATAACTCAACACCAAGTTCACTACAGTGCTTTAAGAAAATATTCATACCCCTTGAAATTTTCCATATTTTGTCATGTTACAACCAAAAACATAAATGTATTTTATTGAGATTTTATGTGATAGACCAACACAAAGTGGCACATAATTGTGAAGTGGAAAGAAAATGATAAATGGTTTTCAACATTTTTTATAAATATGTGAAAAGTGTGGCGTGCATTTGTATTCAGGCCCCTTTTACTCTGATAACCCTAACTAAAATTTAGTAGAACCAATTGCATTCAGAAGTCTTAATTAGTAAATAGAGTCCACCTGTGTGTAATTTAATCTCAGTATAAATACAGCTGTTCTGTGAAGCCCTCAGAGGTTTGTTAGAGAGCCTCAGTGAAAAAAAGCATCATGAAGGCCAAGGAACACACCAGACAGGTCAGGGATAAAGTTGTGGAGAAGTTTAAAGCAGGGTTAGGTTTAAAAAAAATCCCAAGCTTTGAACATCTCACGGAGCACTGTTCAATCCATTATCTGAAAATGGAAAGAGTGTAGCACAACTGCAAACCTACCAAGACATGGCTGTCCACCTAAACTGACAAGGCCGGGCAGGGAGAGCATTAATCAGAGAAGCAGCCAAAAGGAACATGGTAACTCAGGAGGAGCTGCAGAGATCCACAGCTCAGGTGGTAGAATCTGTCCACAGGACAACTATTAGTCATTCACTTCACAAATCTGGCCTTTATTGAAGAGTGGCAAAAGAAAGCCCAAAGTCCTGTTTGCAGTTTGCAAGAAGCCACGTGGGGGACACCGCAAACATATGGAAGAAGATTCTCTGGTCAGATGAGACCAAAATTAAACTTTTTGGCCTCAAAGCAAAATGTTATGTGTGGTTGAAAACTAACACTGCACATCACCCTGAACACACCATTCCCAACGTGAAACATGGTGGTGGCAGCGTCATGTTGTTGGGATTCTTTTCTTCAGTGGGGATGGGAAGCTGGTCAGAGTTGATCGAAAGGTGGATGGAGCCAAATACAGGGAATTCTTAGAAGAAAACCTGTTATGCTGTGTAAACACGGGCGGACTTTTCGTCATCAAAGGTTCAAGGGTCTTTCCGACTGACTTTTGACGAACTTCTGATGGACTTATGAACGAACGGACTTGCCTACACACGATCACACCAAAGTCTAACGGGTTCGTACTTGATGACATACGACCGGACTAAAATAAAGAAGTTGATAGCCAGTAGCCAATAGCTGCCCTAGTGTCGGTTTTCGGCCATCGGACTAGCATACAGATGAGCAGATTTTTTGACCGGACTCAAGTCCATTGGAAAGATTTGAAACATGTTCCAAATCTAAAGTCCGTCTGATTTTCGACCGAAAAAGTCCGCTGCAGGTCCGATGAAGCCCACACATGGTCAAATTGTCCGACAGATTTGTTCCGTCAGACAAGTTTGGTCGAAAAGTCCGGCCGTGTGTTCATGGCATTAGAGTCTGCAAAAGTCTTGAAACTGGGTGAAGGTTCAACTTCCAGCATGATAACGACCCTGTCAGGAACGGTGTCATTACTGGTTTCACCTGCTGGTGGCACTGTTACGCTCAGCACCAAAGGGTGTAATTCTGGTGGCCACCAGCGGGTGTCTTCCTGCCAGGACTACCAACCAGCTATCAAGTACACCTGTTGGGGTTTGCTGGACTATATAAGCTCGCTTTTAACCAAGGCTCAAATGCTTCAGAATTCTATCTGCTAGCCTTGTCCCTGTCTGAACCTGCTTTGTTCCTGCTTTTGTCCTGGATTCTGTTCCATGTACCCTGTCCTTGAGATCTGTTCCCTGTAGCAGGGAACTGCTCCCATTAAGATCTGTTTCCTCATACCTGGCTTCTGTTCCCCTTTTTGCTTTTGTTCCTGCCTGGGTTATTTATGTTTGTTTCCTGTGCTTATGAACATATAATTATTAGTTAGATAGGTGTTTTGGGGTCTTGCTGTGTCTTGCACTTATTACTTGTTTATGGTTTGCTGTTTGGTTTGCACGTGTGTCTTTTATCTTAAATAAACTTTTTTCACTTACTCGTTCTTTCCTAATTCCTTGGTGCAGCCCAACGATCTGATCACCTGTATTGGATGTCTGTGTATGGCATCCTTGACAGACCTTAAACATAGAGCCAGAGCTACAATGAAATGGTTTAGATCAAAACATATTCATGTGCCCAGTCAAAGTTTAGACCTAAATCCAATTGAGGATCTGTGGCAAGACCTGAAAATTGCTGTTCAGATGCTCTCCATCCAGTCTGACAGAGCTTGAGCTATTTTGCAAAGAAGAATGGGCAAAAATATCACTCTCTACATGTGCAAAGCTGGTAGAGACATACCCCAAAAGACTTGCAGCTGTAACTGCAGCAAAAGGTGGTTTTACAAAGTATTGACTCAGGGGGCTGAATACAAATGCACGCCACACTTTTCACATACCGTATTTATCGGCGTATAACACGCGCCAGCGTATAACACGCACCCCAAGTTTAGGAGGGAATTTTAAGGAAAAAAACTTTTAGGAGTAAAGTTTAAGGAAGAAAAACTTACATTAAAATGCCCATCAATGCAGCGTTATCGGTGTCCATCTGCAGCCTTTTCAGTGTCAGTGCAGCCTTTTCAGTGTCAGTGTAGCCTTGTCCCAGTGTCTATTGCAGCCTTGTCAGTGCAGCTTTGCCCCAGTGCAGCCATGTCAGTGCAGCCTTGTCAGTGCAGCTTTTCCCCAGTGCAGAATTGTCAGTGGAGCCTTGCCCCAGTGTCCATTGCAGCCTTGTCAGTGCAGTATTGCCCCAGTGCAGCCATGTCAGTGCAGCCATGTCAGTGCAGCCATGTCAGTGCAGCCATGTCAGTGCAGCCATGTCAGTGCAGCCATGTCAGTGCAGCCTTGCCCCAGTGCAGCTTTTCTCCAGTGCAGCCTTTCTCCAGTGCGGCCTTGCCCCAGTGCAGCCTTCCCCCAGTGCAGCTTTGTGGGATTGCCGCAATCCCTGCCGACATACACAGCGTATGTGTAAATTCAAATATGGCGCCGAGACAGCAGGGACTCGGCGGAGCCGAGATACCTCGGCTCCGCCAAGTCCCTGCAGTCTCGGCGCCATATTTGAATTTACACACGGCTGTGTATGTCGGCAGCGATAGCGGCAATTGCCGCGATCGCTCCGATCACACAAAATTGGTGGGGGGGATCGGCCTATAACACGCACCCACGATTTTCCCCTGTTTTTCAGGGGAAAAAAGTGTGTGTTATATGCCGATAAATATGGTACTTATTTGTGTAAAATGTTGAAAACCATTTATCATTTTCCTTCCACTTCACAATTATGTGCCACTTTGTGTTGGTCTATCACATAAAATCCCAAAAAAAAACCATTTACCGTATATACTCGAGTATAAGTCGAGTTTTTCAGCACATTTTTTTGTGCTGAAAGTGCCCCCCTCTAACTTATACTCGAGTCAAGCACTTTTCTGCCGCAAAAAATGTCATTTTCCGAACCGATTTTGGGGCCCCGTATCTCACTGCCACTTTGTACTAGGAACCCCAAATTTGGTGTGCAAACCCAATGGAGCTAGCACTACAACATATCAAAAGCTAAAGTTCCTAGCCCTAAGTGGCCCCGAGATATGGCGCCCCAAAATCGGTTTGGAAAATGTAATTCTCTGCTGCAAAAAAGTGCTTGACATTTTCTGAACCGAATTTGGGGCCCCATATCTCAGGGCCACTTGGTGCTAGGAACCCCAAATTTGGTGTGCAAACCCAGTGGACCTGGTACCATAACATATCCAAAGCTGGGGTTCCTAGTGGCCAAGTGGCCCTGAGATACGGGGCCCCACAACCGGTTCGGAAAATGTCATTCTCTGCTGCAGAAAAGTGCTTGACATTTTCTGAACTGATTTTTGGAGCCCTGTATCTTGGGGCCACTTGGTGCTAGAAACCCCCGCTTTGGAAATTTTATGTGGCTAGTTCCACTGGGTTTGCACACTAAATCTGGGGTTCTTAGCACTAAGTGGCCCGAGATACAGGGCCCCAAATTCGGTCAACTGAGTCCACCTGCAGCAATGTCATTTCGGGACCCTTTGGGTTCAGAGACCCCAAATTTTGGCTGCAGCTAGGGGGCATCTAGGAACCCTTAACTACCGAGTTTGAAGTTAAGGGGACCTATGGCTGCAAATGGGCACAGTGAGGCATGCAAATGGGCACAGTGATGCTGCAAATGGGCATTGTTGACCCTCTTTTCCACTTACAGTAGCTGTGCATTTTTCACCCTCGTCTTATACTCGGGTCAATACGTTTTTCCCATTTTTTTGTGGTAAATTAGGGCCTTGACTTATACTCGGAACGACTTATACTCGAGTATATACGGTATGTTTTTGGTTGTAACATGACAAAATGTGAAAAAATATTATTAAGCTTATGATCTACCAAAACCCCTAGATCCTTCTCCATTATGGATTCCCCCAGTTTTACTACTCCTAGTATGTTTGATGCATGCATTTTCTAATTCCCCAAGTGCATAACTTTAATTTATCCACATTTAACCTCATTTGCCACATTGTTGCCCAATTAAACAGTGCATTGAGGTCAACTTGTAAGTTGGAGACATCCTGTAAGGACATTTTGGTGTCATCTGCAAAGACTGAAATGGTGCTTTTAATCCCAGACCCTATATAATGTCTAAAGATAATAAAAAGTAAGGGTCCCAATACTGAACCTTGAGGTACACCACTCAAAACCTTAGACCATTCAGAGTAAGAATTATTAACAATTACTCTCTGAATTCTGTCTTTTAGCCAGTTTTCTATCCATTTACAAAGTGATCTTTCCAAGACTGTAGACTTTACCTTACACATTAGCCGTGTGTGCGGAACTGTGTCAAACGCTTTTTTAAAATCCAAGTATACTACGTCCACAACCACTCCTCTGTCCAAGGTTTTACTTACGGCCTCATAAAAAGAAATCATGTTTGTTTGATAATTTCTGTCTTTCATGAATCCATGCTGTCTGTTGCTTAAAGGATTTCTTGTTGAAAAAAAATATTTTATTTGGTCTTTTATTAAAGGAGAAGTCCTGCCTGAGCTTGTTTGGCTGGGCTTCTCCTATCGGTCACAGGAGTGCAATTTGTTTTGCACTCCTGTGATTCGTTTTAAGCAGAGAGCGGACTGAAGTCTGCTCTCTGCTAACGTCACCATTATCAGTCCAGGCACCGTGTCATCTCGACTCTGGATGTCTGGATCCGCCAGGAGCCTGGACTGATGGCCATCTCTGAGCCACTTAGATGCTGTTCCCCGCCCCTCCACAGCTCAGCACTCCAGTGAGCATGGAAGAGGAGAGCAGGAAAGCTGCTGATTGACAGGCAGTAGCCCTCTGCTCGGGGAGCTGAGAGAACCGAGCCATTGGCGATGTTCATTGGCTCGGTTCTCAGTGCAGAGAGGACAGGGGGCAGAGGCGTAACTAGAACCTTCAGGGCCCCGGTGCAAGAAACCATGATGGGCCCCCCTTCCATCCGAGCCCCAGGCTTCCAATTTTGGGGGGTGTCCATGGACATCCTCCCAAAACCGTGCTTCCCGCATGAATCCTGGGACGTACATCCAGCACAATCACAGCAGCCTTTTACCATGTGATCAGCTGATCACATGTAAACAGACTTGCCGGTTATGCGCAGCCCTTTCCTCCCACACTGTGTTTGTATTAGAAAAGGACTCCTGTTAACTATCAAGGATGACAGTAAATTGTTTACACTGATAAGCAGTGCCTCAACCATCAGTGCCATCTATCAGTGCCCATCAATGCTGCCTATCAGTGCTCATCAATGCCACCTAACAGCGTCCATCAGTGCCACCTATCAGTACTCTTCAATTCTGCCCATCAAAGCCCATCAATACTGCCTGAGTTCTGCCTATCAGTGTTCCTCAGTGCCCATCAGTACCACCTATCAGTGCCCATCAGTACCACCTATCAGTGCCCATCAATGCCAGCTATCAGTGCCTCCTATCAGTGCCCATCAGTGCCTCCTATCAGTGCCCATTAGTGCCTCCTATCAGTGCCCATTAGTGCCTTCTATCATTGACCATTAGTGCCTTCTATCAGTGCCTTTTATCAGTGCATTCTATCAGTGCCCATCAGTGCATTCTATCAGTGCTCATCAGTGCCTTCTATCAGTGCCCATCAGTGCCTTCTATCAGTGCCCATCAGTGCATTCTATCAGTGCTCATCAGTGCCTCCTATTAGTGCTCATCAGTGCCTTCTATCAGTGCCCATCAGTGCCTCCTATCAGTGCTCTTCAGTGAATGCTATTAATTTCCATCAGTGCCGTCTGCCTTCTCAGGACAGCACGGCTCTGAGCGGAGATCGGTGTCTGTCATGGAACAGTAGCACAGAGACACCGGCATTAACGTTCTATTTGCCCGTCTGTCCTCTCTGGCAGGGCCATCTTTAATATTGATTGGACCGGGCAAACATTTTCTTGGGCCCTCCATTCTGAGGCATACAAAAAAAATAGCAGGTAGACTCAAAATCATTTTACTGCAGGAGATCACCCAGTGATTGCAATTGGTTGCCAGAGGTCACAGCCTATCATTACCACTCACTGACTGGTTGCTAGAGGTTACAACACATAATTTCTGCTTGTTGATTGGTTGAAAGAAGGTCACAGCACATCATTACTGCTAACTGGTTGCTAGAGATTACAGCAAATCACTATTGTTCACTGATTGGTTGCTACAGGTTATTGCACATCATTACCACTCACTGAGCAATCCCAAATAATTGAGCAAGAAAAGCAGCACATTAATACACATACTACAGGAGATGGTCAGAGATTGCAGAGATAGTACAGGAGACGGTCAGACTGCAGACATACTACAGGAGACGGCGGACTTACTGAATGGTTGCTAGTGGTTACAGCACATCATTGCCACTCACTGAGGAGGAGACAGTCAGAGACTGCAGACATACTACAGCAGATGGTCAGAGATGGCGGATATACTACAGGAGACGGCGGACATACTACAGGAGACGGTGGACATATTCAGGAGATGGTCAGATTGCAGACATACTACAGGAGACGGCGGACATACTACAGGAGATGGCGGACTTACTGAATGGTTGCTAGTGGTTACAGCACATCATTGCCACTCACTGAGGAGGAGACAGTCAGAGACTGCAGACATACTACAGCAGATGGTCAGAGACGGCGGACATACTACAGGAGACGGCGGACATACTACAGGAGATGGTCAGACCGCAGACATACTACAGGAGACGGCGGACATACTACAGGAGACGGTCAGACTGCAGACATACTACAGGAGACGGCGGACATACTACAGGAGACGGTCAGACTGCAGACATACTACAGGAGACGGCGGACATACTACAGGAGACGGCGGACATACTAGAGGAGATGGTCAGAGACTGCAGACATACTACAGGAGATGGCGAACATACTACAGGAGACGGCGGACATACTACAGGAGATGGTCAGAGACTGCAGACATACTACAGGAGATGGCGAACATACTACAGGAGACGGCGGACATACTACAGGAGACGGTAGACTTACTACAGGAGACGGTGGACTTACTACAGGAGACGGCGGACATACTACAGGAGACGGCGGACATACTACAGGAGACGGCGGACATACTACAGGAGACGGCGGACATACTACAGGAGACGGCGGACATACTACAGGAGACGGCGGACATACTACAGGAGACGGCGGACGTACTACAGGAGACGGTCAGAACTTTCAGAAATGCACAGCTTTGCAGTTGTACAACAGCTCAGAGTTTAGCATTCAGGCAGTCTATGGGGGAAGGACATACCTGTCCAGCTGGGCTCTTAATACACGTTTAGAGGTCTGGGACTCCCACTCAAATTTCCTTCTATAGCCGCTCCTTCCTGAGTACACAGACTGCATGGGGCGGGGTCAGAGCTTCAGTGGAGCTCCTGGCCCCGCCCCTCTCTGCTGGCTGGGGAATACAGGGGGGTGGGGCTCTCAGCTCCTACTACGGCTGCTCCCTCCCAAATACACAGGCTGCATAGGGCACAGCAGCGTTTCAGTGGAGCTCCTGGCTCCACCCCCCTCTCTGCTCGCTCATACAGCTCTGCTGCCCGTGTCCCCGGTGCACTCTGCGGTGCCATCATCGGGGCCACAATTTGCGGACAGTTTGGGGCAAACAGGGCAGCAAAGACAAGGCCCCGGGTAGATGCCCTGTTTGCCCCACGTTAAAGACAGCCCTGCTCTCTGGCAGGGGATAAGGGAGGACACACAGGCACAGCTGATCTTACAGCTCCCCCTTCTCCCCCCTCCCCCCTCCTGTGTGCTCCGCAGGAAATATGAGCTCTTTAGCTTCACACTTGACTGCCCACGGAGCACACAGGAGGGGGGAGGGGGGAGAAGGGGGAGCCGTAAGATCAGCTGTGCCTTTGTGTCCTCCCTTATCCCCTGTCAGAGAGGACCGACACGATCTCCGCTCAGAGCCGTAAATAGCAACCCCGCTGGGCCCCCCCACAGTGGCGGAATGCCGGCGGGCCCCGTCGCAAGTGTGACTGTTGCGACCCCGGTAATTCCGCCACTGACAGGGGGACAGATGCAGCATCAAACCGATGCTTCATCCACCTAGCTAGGTATAGATTGGTGAAAAAACAAACCCATACTTCTCTTTTAAACGCTCTAGGTATCTTCCTGACTATAGAAGTTAAACTAACAGGTCTATTGTTACTTGGTAAAGACTTTAATCCCTTTTTAAATATAGGCACCACATTGGCTGTACGCCAATCCAGTGGTACTATTCCAATCATTAAAGATTCTCTAAAAATGAGAAACAATGGCTTTGAAATGACAGAGCTCAATTCTTTTAGGATCCGTGAGTGGATACCATTTGGTCCAGGTGCATTGTCCACCTTTATTTTGTCTAAATATTTCTGGACCATACCACTTTTGAGCCATTATGGATCATTTGGGGCCGTGCCAATACCATCCCCATTATGGACATGAGCTCCCCATTCTCCTTTGCACAGAGCTGAAGAACGTATTCAGTTAGTTTGCCTTCTCTTTGTCCCCAGTCACCCACTCCAGATTCTTTTGTAAAGGGACTACATGCTCAGACCTGGCCTTTTTACTATTAATATATTTGAATAATTGAAATTGAAAAATGTTTTGATTTATTGCGTCCTTGATTTTCTTTTTACATATACTGTTATATTCTTTGTAACATTTAAACAATGACCGTGTTCCTTCATTTTATATGTTTTAAAAGATCCTTTCTTATTACTGTATTTATAGCTTTATGAGCCACATCGGTTTTATTTTTAGCCTTTTAAACTTATTACCCATGCATGTATACTCTGCAGTAAGTTTGTATAGGGTTTTTTTGAAGAATTCCAATTTCTGTTCTGTTTTCATCGATGCCAATAATCCCTCCCAGTCTAAGTCTTGGAGAGCATCACTTATCCTTGGAAAGTTTGCTCTCAAAATTAAAGTGGATGTAAACCCTCACATATACAGAGTGAAGTGAACAGCCTCAGATGATACACAGGGATGAAACAAATCTCCCTACATACGTTTTACATATCTGCTGTCTTTAGCTTGCTATATTCTTTAGAATTCTAACATCGTGTTATAATTTTTACTTCCTCATTCAGCAGTAGATGTGGGTTCTTGACATACACTGGTAGACAGCTGATTGGAGGAAAGAGACACACGCCCCCTCCACATAGGCAGAGGAAGGAAGGAATTTGCAGAGCTGTGACAAGACAAGCTCTCTGCTAATCTATTTATAGCAACTTTCCCCGATACAAATTTCAGGCTGGTTTTATCTTGGTTGACGGAGAACTTGTCAGACGTTATCATGCTGATAGCAGAGCAACGAAACAGCATAATGACATGGGACTTAGTGCTTTGGAGAGAGATAATTAAACACTTCAGATATACGGTATCTCACAAAAGTGAGTACACCCCTCACATTTGTGTAAATATTTTATTATATCTAGGGTTGTCCCGGTACCGATAATAGTATCGGTATCGTCACCGATACCGAGCATTTGCCCAAGTACTTGTACTCGGGCAAATGCTCCCGATGCTTCCGCCGATACCTAAAGAGTCAGCAGTGATTGGCGTGTGGGGGAGTTACAAGCTTCTCCCCCCGCGGCTTTCAGCTGCTTAGCGACATACAGCGGTGATCGGTGCTTGTAACTCCCCCACACGCGACCACCGCTGACTGTCACCGCATCCTCCTCCATGCCCCCTCCGTTCCGCTGTCCCTCTTCGTTCCGCTGTCCTCCTCCGCTGTCCCCCTCCGCTGTCCCCCTCCGTTGCTCTGTCCCGCTGTTCCGCTGTCCCCCTCTCTTCCTCTGTCCCCCTCTCTTCCTCTGTCCCCCTCTCTTCCTCTGTCCCCCTCTCTTCCTCTGTCCCCCTCTCTTCCTCTGTCCCCCTCTCTTCCTCTGTCCCCCTCTCTTCCTCTGTCCCCCTCTCTTCCTCTGTCCCCCTCTCTTCCTCTGCCCCCCTCTCTTCCTCTGTCCCCCTCCGTTGTGCTGTCCCCCTCTCTTCCTCTGTCCCTCTCCGTTGTGCTGTCTCTCTCCATGTCCTCCTTTGTGAATGGATAGAGTCCATTCACATCACTGAAACATTGTAATCTCCTGTGATTACGATGTCTCAGTTTATGAATGGAGAGGAGCCGCTGTCTTCTCTCCATTCATTCTCAGTGCAGCTGAGGCTGCAGAAAAAGGGACTGGGGAATCTCTATCCTCTGTCTCTTTCTCTGTCTCAAGGGGGAGATATCTGATATCTCACCAAAGCCCCCCAACAGGGCTGATTAAAAAAAAAAAAAAAACACACATTGCAAACACAGATACTGTTCACCCCACCCCCCCCCCCCCCATGAAAAAAAAGAAAGCATTGTTCAAAAAAAAAAATCACTGTCACGTGACATTTAAAAAAAGTATCGGTATCGGCGAGTACTTGAAAAAAGTATTTTCAGTATTTTCATGTGACAACACTGAAGAAATGAAACATTGCTACAATGTAAAGTAGTGAGTGTGCAGCTTGTATAACACCGTAAATTTGCTGTCCCCTCAAAATAACTCAAGACATAGCCATTAAAAGAGAAGTATGGGTTTTTTCCCCTTTTATACTTACCTAGGTGGATGCAGCATGTCCGATGCATCTATCCCCGACGTCTCATTGAGAACTAGGGTTGCACCGATACCGTTTTTTTTATTGGCAAGTATGTGTACCGATACTTTCGGTCAAATACTCGCCGATATTGAGTACCGATACTTTGTGCACATTGCGTCAATACAAAAAAAATTGGCGCAAATCACACTGCAAAGAATCGCATGCAATTTCCGTGTGTGTTTTCAATAATGTCCTGTGGTCTGATGACACCAAGATAAACTTATTTGGTACAGATGGTGTCAAGCGTGTGTGACAGCAACCAGGTGAGGAGTACAAAGACAAGTGTGTCTTGCCTACAGTCAAGCATGGTGGTGGAGTGTCATGGTCTGGGGCTGCAAGACTGTTGCCGGCACTGGGGAGTTACAATTATTGAGGGAACAGTGAATGCTAACATGTACTGTGACATACTGAAGCAGAGCATGATCCCCTCCCTTTGGAGACTGGGCCGCAGGCAGTATTCCAACATAACGACCCCAAACACACCTCCAAGACGACATTTGCCTGGCTAAAGAAGCTGAGGGTAAAGGTGATGGACTGGCCAAGCATGTCTCCAGACCTAAACCTTATTGAGCATCTGTGGGGCATCCTCAAACGGAAGGTGGAGGAGCACAAGGTCTCTAACATCCACCAGATCCGTGATGTCGTCATGGAGGAGTGGAAGATGACCCCAGTGGCAACCTGTGAAGGTCTGGTGAGCTCCATGCCCAAGAGGGTTAAGGCAGTGCTGGAACATAATGGTGGCCACACAAATTATTGACACTTTGGGTCCAATTTGGACATTTTCATTTAGGGGTGTACTCACTTTTGTTGCCAGCAGTTTAGACATTAATGGCTGTGTTGAGTTATTTTGAGGGGACAGCAAATTTATAATGTTATGCAAGCTGTACACACACTAGTTTACATTGTAGCAAAGTGTCATTTCTTCAGTGTTGTCACATGAAAAGATATAAAATATTTACAAAAATGTGAGGGGTGTACTCACTTTATTGAGATGTGCCCTGTATGTCTATACTGACTATGTGCCCAGGTCAAATTTCATGAATCGGGTTTACATCCACTTTAGGTGTTTTTATCTTTCCAGTATGTATGTGTTGCTTACAGCTAACATTAAATTAAATCATGTTATGGTCACTGCTACCCAGATGTTCTTTTATATGAACATTGGTAATAGGCTATGCGTGGTTTGAGATTACCAGGTCCAGCAGAGCATCATTCCTAGTCGCGGCCTCAATAAATTGGACCATAAAATTGTCTTTAACTGTTCTAACAGTGCCATTACTCCAGTCAATTTCAGGGTAGTCAAAATCGCCCATTATTATCGCTGCCCTAGCACTTTCTATCTGTGCAAGGAGCTGAGTCTCAGCCTCCTCCTTAACACTGGGAGGCCTATAACAAACTCCAATGATAACCTTTGTAGTACGCACACCCATGTACAGTTCCACCCATAATGCTTCAGACTCATCACACTCTCCATAAACTAGGTCCTCTTTCACACTTGCTTTGAGATCACTTCTCACGTAGAGACAGACACCACCACACCTCTGTTTTACCCTGTCTTTCTGAAAGAGAGCATAGCCAGAAATAATAGCCTAGTCATGTTAAGAATGAAGCCATGATTCAGCAATACCAATTAAATCATAGTTCTCCTCGTGTACCAGAGCTTTAAACTCACCTTTTTTGCTTGGCAGACTTCTGGCATTGGTGAACAAACACTTTTCATTTATTGTCACATGTTGCACACTTATTTTGCATATTTTTTTATTTTAGTGCAAATAGTACCATTTCCAATGGTTGTTTGTAACATGGGAACCTTAATATCACCTGTAATAGCCCTCCCCCCATCTTTTCTCATTCCACCCGTTCCTGCCCCATTATAATTTAATTCACCCTCACACATTATGTCTCACACACACGGCATAGGCATACTTGTTACACCCCAAAACACATTCTGCTTCTCCTGATTAAGGGGATACCACATGCGTAAGACTTTTTCACAGCCCAACGACAGACAGGCCCAACATCCAAGGAGCATGACAATGGAAACACCCACAAAATGACCACATTTTAGAAAGCAAACACCCCAAAATATTTTCTATAAGGCATAATGAGTCTTTTGAACAAGTCATTGTTTTGCCACAAGTTTTTGGAAAATGTGGAAAGAAAATGGAAACTTTTTTTTTTTATACACAAAGGAGTCAATTTATAAGATATTTCCGCATGGAGAAACCGCATGGACATACCAATAATTACACCCCAAGATACATTCTACTGCTATTTCTGAATATGGCAATACCACATGTGTGACACTTTTTCACAGCCTGCCAAAACAGAAAGGCCCAGCATCCAAGGAGCACCGTCAGGCGATCTAGGGGCATAAATTACACATCTATTTTGCTGACTACCTATCACAATTTTGAAGGCCCTGAAACACCAGGACAGTGAAAACACCCACAAAATGACCCATTTTGCAAACTCCACAACATATTTCTAATGCCGCGTACACACAAGCGGACTTTATGGCAGACTTTGCCCGGCGGACTTTTCAACGGACTTTACGACGGACTTTCTGAATGAACAGACTTGCCTACACACAATCAACCAAAGTCCAACGAATTTGTACGTGATGACGTACGACCGGACTTAAATAAGGAAGTTCATAGCCAGTAGCCAATAGCTGCCCTAGCGTGGCTTTTTGTCCGTCGAACTAGCTTACAGACGAGCGGACTTTTCGACCGGACTCAAGTCTGTCGGATAGATTTGAAACATGTTTCAAATATAAGTCCGTCCAACTTTTGGGAAAACAAAGTCCGCTGGAGCCCACACACGATCGAATTGTCCGGTGAAATCCGGTACGCCGGACCAAGTCTGACGTAAAGTCTGCTTGTGTGTATGCGACATTAGAGGCATAATGAGTCTTTTGAACATCTTTTTTTGCCACAAGTTTTTGGAAAACGTGAAAAGAAAATGAAAATGTATTATTTTTGACAACTCAAGTTTGCAATCTATACAATATTTCTTTTTTTTCAGTACTTTATTTTAGAACAGCACATGGTAATTACAGAAACCATAGTTATGGCAGTGCTAAACTGGAACACATTCAAGAAAAGTTCGACACCATTCAAGTTGTAACAAGCAAATATATGTACAAACCAAGGACCTGGAATACCAGGTTCTAGGGAGTCTTTGTACCCTGTGTAAATTTTATATAAAGTAAATACCTTTATTATACCATCCAAAAGAAGAAAGGCAAAATTAGGAGGATAGGAAGAAAGCAGGGGAGAAGGGGGAGAGAAGAAGAAAGAAAGGGGAAGAAGGGGGGGTAGTGGGGTGGATTAAGCAACAAAAAGGGGGCCAGTCACTCCGCCAATGCGTCGGGCCCGGATATCATATCACTGTAAAGTATTCATGTAATAGGATTTACTTCAACAGCTCCGTGCACTCCTCAGAGTAAACAAATTTGTGCCGGTAGAACCATTTTTAAAGACATTTCTCCCAAAGACCTTTTTCCGTGGCCACCAGGTCCTACATTTCATTGATTTCAGCCACTTTTTTTCAACCAGATGGCTATAGACGGCGACTGTGTCTGCTTCCAAAAAAGGGGATACAGCTCTTCGCTGCTGTAAGCAGGAGAGATAGAATAGATAGTCTGTAGACCTTGCTTGAAAAACTATGGTAATGCAGAAGGAAGAATGCAGAGTTTTCTAAGAAAACAGCATGATTCTCTCCACCTGCTTATCTGTAAAATCGACCCCCAGGTCCCTTTCCGATTTGGTATTGTAATGAGGTCTCAAATCTGGAGGCGTGGAAATCGGCAAACGAGACCCTGCATGACACAAAGGAGATTGATCCAGGCAAAGAAGTTCAATCGAGGTGAAAGGTCTCCTGAAGGAATCAGGTGAAGGTAGGGATCCGAGGAAGTGGGATAACTGTAGTTTTTGCCAAAAGGATAATCCTGCAAACAACGGGTCATCCATGATTTGCTGTCAAGTCACCCAACGATCATTTACAATAAAATTATGAGCCTGGAATGACCCAGCAGCTTTAAAGTTTTGGAATCTAGGATCTTGTAGGCTAGGACTGAAGGCCAGGTTACCGACTATGGGGGTAAGTGAAGAGGGGGTTGGAGCGATGAAGTCCCGAATGCCTTGGAACAAGCCTGCCAGGTCTCCCCCACTATGGGATGAGCAAAAAACCCAAACGGGCAAGTCCGCTTGACACCATAGCGCAGAGTCCAGCTGAATCCCAGATAGTCTGTTCCACCTGAACCCTCTACTTCAGAGGGCCATGGCGGCACCACTCCAACACTCTGTTAACCACATGCAGAAAGGTGTTTGTAATATGTATCTGAAGGGCCTGGAAATGGCTATTCAAACCTTTGGTGGTGTGCGGCTAAATTTCTTCTATAGCTGTTACTTTGCGGTGAGGAGCCAGGGCCTGCACCCATACTGGATGGCTGACAAATGATTTCACCTGAGCGTTGTGGACACACTCTGATACATGTATAGCCTGTTGCCCTCTCACAGAGCTTATACATTTTGACCCCATATCTGGCACATTTGCTGGGGAGAAACTGAAAGCAAGGCGGCCAGAAAAATTAATGAGGGACTCGTCTATGCAGACAGCTTGTTTGGGGTATACAAGGCTGCAAATCTTTGGTTAAAATGATTTACGAGAGGCCGAATATGGAGCTGATCATATTTAGGGTCACCCTGAGGACGACAAAGTTCATTGTCGCTAAAATGCATAACTCGCATAATATTCTCATATCTATGCCTGGCCATACTAACGGAGAACATGGACATATGATGAATTGGGTCAGTGGACCAATATGAACACATTCTTTTTGGTAATTCCCATGTTGAGGGTAAGGACCAAAAATGTCTTGAATTCGGAAACCAAGATACGTTTACATTTGAATTGTCTGGCAGGTTCAAATTTGGGTTTGCGGCGATAAATTGTTCAGCGTATAAATTGCTTTAAATTATATTAACTTGCAATAATAATAAAGAAAATTAATATATTTTTTTATAAGTGTATATCATTACACTCACATAAAATCTCTTTAAACGAGCAAACTTCACAGCAACGTCACATCAAATACTCCTGTGTGAACGTCCAACACCAATGCATTAATGGTCATGGCGCACCTGAGGTTTGCGGATTAAATTCTCACCACCACTCGCTATCCCTCGCTCCTCGGGCTTTGATCCCCGCTCTCTGACTCGGCTCAGCATGTCCTACGTCACACGCTGACTCATGGTTGCCGTACAGCCACGGCCCGACATGTTTTGTCACATCGACTTAATCATCACGTAGGATGTGCTGAGCCGAGTCAGGGAGCGCTAATCCAAGCCCGAGGAGCAAGGGATAGCGAGTGGTGGTGAGAGTTTCATCCGTACACCTCGGGTCCGCCATGACCATTAATGCATTGGTGTTGGGCGTTCACACAGGAGTATTTGATGTGACGTTGCTGTGAAGTTTGCTCGTTTAAAGAGATTTTATGTGAGTGTAATGATTGAAGTGTACACAGTGGATATTAAATTTGGTTTTACGTGACTACACTATTAGTGCATTTTTATTGACATGTGGACTGAACCTGTACATACACGGATGGATGTTGGATCACTCGTTTAAACCTATCTGTGAGGTTTATCACGCTTATTTGCCAAAACACGAGAGTGTGAGGCATTTCTGTTCGGTGAGTTTTGAATCTGATGGGAGAGGAATCACTGACACGTGTGGTTTGGTGAATATTTAAAGAAGTCTGCACATCATTCACGGTGTTCGTCAATCTTCGGACTTTATGCATATTTTTTATTGACACAGGGTGATTTTTGTGATTTCACTATAACTACTTATGGTATAGGTTTGTGCAAATGAATGCTCACTTTATCACATTTAAGTGTCACTTTCAGAGCCGCTTATATTAATTTTCTTTATTATTATTGCAAGTTAATATAATTTATAGTATTCATTTTTAAAGTGGCAGCTTCTGTTTTTATGCACTATCTATATACACATTTTTTTGGTTAATTTACATTGAGCCCAGTGGTGGGGACCCAAGGGGGCGCGATTTTTGCTTGGTTACCATTGTTTTCGTATAAATTGCTTTGGTCCACAATAGATCAGTACAGATCTTCCGTGAAAAACGTCTCTAAAAAATCAAGAAGAGTTAAAGTGGATGTAAACCCGATTCATGAAATTTAAGCTGGGCACATATATCTGTAGTGGTTTCTAATCTCTCTTCAAAGCACTAAGTCCCGTGGCTTTCTCCTGCTCCGTTCTTCTGTTATCTGCATGATAACTTCTGACAAGTTCTCTGACACAGAAGATAAAACTAGCCTGAATTTTGTGTCGGGATGGGTGCTATAAATTAGCAATGAGCTGGTTTACTCACAGCACAGCTCTGCAAATCTCTGCCTGTGTGGAATGGGTAGGGTGTTTCATTTTCTAAAGGAAAAAAATAAACTGTAAAATTTTTGGAAACTTTGCTTATGCCCCGAGTCTGAGTGATGTAAAAGATATATATGCTAAATTTCAAGAAGATTGGATACATTTTAGAGGTTGCACGCTTTGATCTGTTTTGTAAAAGTAGGCAAAAAATAAGATTTTTTAATGTTAATTACTTTAATTACTTTTATTAGGAAAACTAGAAATCACAAACTTAAAATACTATTAAAACCATACACTAGGTAATATGATAGGCAAAACATGTGTTATAACCAACTTTGAACTATGTAGATGTAAGGGGGACATGCAAGGAAAATAAAAAAACAGCATTTTTGCTTGTACACGATTGGATGATAAAATCAGCAGAGCTTTCCCTCATTTCAGATCTTCCCCTCAGACCTAAAGCGACTGCACTTCCACGTGCACTTGTAGTGCAAAGTGGATTTGCCTTTAGTAAATCAACCCCACTAAATCTACTTTCCAACTCTACTTTCTGTATTGCGTATTGTGGCCTGCACTTTGCTGGCTTTGGCTTCAGCACGGGCACTAACAAGTTGCTCATTGCGTTTTTAGTGTCTTGAACTATGGGATTTAGAGGACATTTTAGAATGTCTGGTGTAAAGGAATCTGTGAGATGCAGTGTCGTGTAGCAGCTCTATCTTTGCTTCTGCCTTTAATTTGGTTTGCTGGATAAAACTGTCTCTTTCTAGATGAAGCACCTGGAAGCTGTTTATTCCCTCTAGTGAATCTTCCATGTTCATACCTTTTTAAAAGGTTAATGAACGTGTTGCTGGTAAGCTGATAAACCTCATATGAGGCAGAAAGTTGTTTATGTTCAACAGATAGCATGTTAGATTAACAATTTTTTCGCATAATAACTTTAGGCTAGTTGTCAGTTAATTTCCTAAAGTTTCATAATTCGCCATCATTGTCCAAGTTGGTTTGACTAAGTGTTTGGGTAACTCAGCTGGCTCAGGGTCTTGTGCTGGAGCTACTGTGTATTCACACATGGAACTTTTGTAATTAATGTTGACACAGGCAGATAATGACTGACAAGCAGGCAGGATAGCTGGGAAGCGTTTTTGTGTGCTGTAAGATGAAGCCAGGCATTCTGGGCTTAGGTTAAGAGGCTTACACATGCTTCTCTCTTGTTCTTCCTTGCACTAAGGTACAGGTGTGAAACTGGCTGCCCTCCAGCTGTTGCAGAACTACAAGTCCTATGAGGCATTGCAAGGTTGACAGTTACAAACATGACTCCCACAGGCAGAAGCTTGATGGGAATTGTAGTTCCGCAACACCTGGAGATCCGCCAGTTTGACACCCCTGCAACAGCAGTAACTGTGTGTAGGACTCATTCTGAGCCTGCTCAGTCTGAGGCTGTGGAACTGGTATAAGTGGTGAGTTAAAAACCAGAGTTAGAGTGAACAAGTCTTGCTTTTTGTTTGCTGGGTTGCATTTTTGGGGCTTTTCCTTTTAGTTTTTCAATCACCTTTTTCTGTCACTTTTTAAATAGCTTTTTTTTTTTTTTTTTCTCTGCTTCCTTCAGGCTATCAATTAAGGGGGGTGGTTAATTGCTTACAGGTGCCTATATAACTGTGTGTAGGACTCATTCTGAGCCTGCTCAGTCTGAGGCTGTGGAACTCTGTGTAAGTGGAACTGGTATAAGTGGTGAGTTAAAAACCAGAGTTTAAAACAGGAGGTTATAACAGGGGTCATAGTACCTGTGTAGTGTGAGTACCTGAGTGTTTTCTGAGTAGTGTGTGTGGATCGTTAGTACTTGTGTATTGTGTATTGTGTACTGTATACTTGAGTATTGCGAGTGCACGTAGGTCTGCGACTGTTCTGCGATTGCACGTAGGTCTGTGAGTACCTGGGTATTGTCTTGTTGTGTACCTGTGTCTTGTCTTGAGTATTAGTGCCAGGAAGCTAGCTGTTAGGTAATTTGGACAGGGTAAAATCCCCAAATCCTCACTAAATTTAATGGGTACGATGCCCGGCGGGTGTGGAGAGGCGACTCTTTGTACATCTTGCTGCATGTATGCGTTCCTTGATCATCCGATCGAGGGCAAATACTGCTGTGCAAAATGTAAGAACATTGTTTCCCTGGAAGCCCAGGTTCTGAATCTGGGGAAGCAACTGTCAGCACTGAGAAGTCCCTCCATACTAGGAGAGCCAGGAACGTACACGGCAGGTGCCAGCAGGGGCCAGCACAGAGGCGGGTGGAGACAAAGAGGTGCAGGCACTAGCAAAGAGTAGATGGATGACAGGCAGGAGGGGCAGAGGGGGAAGTGCCAGGGAGGCCGATCCAGGACTGGAGCATCCCAATAAGTAAGCTCCATTGAGTGACATTGGTGAAACCAGTCAGGGACCAGCACTGCTGGAGCTGAGGGACTCTCCTAGCTGCCAGGGGAAGAACTCCTCCAGTGAGAGTGGGGGGGCAGCAAAGGGAAAGGAAAGACAAATTCTGGTGGTAGGGGACTCAATTCTTAGGACAGAGAGGGCAATCTGTAACCAAGACCTGAAGCGCCGAACAGTATGTTGTCTACCGGGCGCTCGGGTTCGGCACATCACGGATCTTGTGGACAGATTACTGGGAGGGGCTGGGGAAGACCCGGCTGTCATGGTGCATGTTGGCACCAATGACAAAGTCAGAGGCAGATGGAGTGTCCTAAAGAACGATTTTAAGGACTTAGGAGCTAAATTGAGGAAAAGGACCTCCAAGGTAGTATTCTCAGGAATACTACCGGTACATCGAGCCACACCAGAAAGGCAGAGGGAGATTAGGGAAGTAAACAAGTGGCTGAAGAGCTGGTGTAGTAAGGAGGGGTTTGGGTTCCTGGAGGACTGGGCCGACTTCTCAGTCGGTAATCGGTACTATAGAAGGGACGGACTGCACCTAAATGAGGAGGGTGCAGATCTGCTGGGAATGAAGATGGCCAAAAAGTTAGAGGGGTTTTTAAACTAGGCGATGGGGGGGAGGGCCAAGAGACAGAGATAGCCAGCGCGGAAGATATTCCAGAGGGTAGTATTGGGGGGCATTAGTGGTAGGTTAACCAAAGCACAAAAACACAAGGTGAGTATAGTAGCAAGTCCTAGTTGCAATCTCGAAACACCCAATACGAGGACAATATGCGACCGGTCTAAACTATGTGGCATGTTCACCAATGCCAGGAGCATGGCGGACAAGATGGGCGAAATAGAGATACTGTTGTACAAGGAGGATTTGGATTTTGTGGGAATTTCAGAGACCTGGTTCAACAGCTCTCATGATTGGCTGGCAAACATTCAAAGGTATACCCTATACCGCAAGGATAGAGAGGGTAAAAAAGGGGGAGGGGTATGCCTATATATCAAGAATAATGTACAAGCGAATGTGAGAGATGACATCACTGAGGGAGCTAGAGAGGAGGTGGAATCCTTATGGGTAGAGCTCCAAAGGGATGAAGCTAAGGGGAAAATAATACTGGGAGTATGCTATAGGCCCCCAAACCTGAGGGAGGAAGTGGAGACAGATCTCCTATCACAAATTGGATTAGCAGCAAGGATGGGAAGTGTTATAATAGGGGATTTTAATTATCCAGACATAGACTGGGCGGAGGGAACCGCGCATTCATTTAAGGCTCGCCAGTTCCTTAATGTCTTGCAGGACAATTTTATGGGTCAGATGGTAGACGCACCAACTAGAAATAAAACATTACTGGATCTACTGATTACCAACAATACAGACCTGATCACGGATGTGGAAATACGGGGCAATTTAGCTAATAGCGATCACAGGTCAATTAGTTTCAGTATAAATCACACAAATAGGAAACATGAAGGGAACACAAAGACACTGAATTTCAAAAGAGCCAAATTCCCTAAACTACAAACCTTGCTAAAAGGCATAAATTGGGATAAAATATTAGAAACAAAGAATACGGAGGAGAGATGGGTTTGCTTTAAGAGCATATTAAATAAGGGCATTAGCCAATGTATCCCATTGGGTAATAAATTTAAAAGAGCGAACAAAAATCCTGGATGGCTTAACTCTAATGTAAAAATGCATATAAAAGCAAAGGAGAAGGCCTTCAAAAAATACAAGGTTGAGGGATCATCCTCAGCATTCAGACTTTATAAAGAATACAACAAGAAATGTAAGGGTGAAATTAGGACGGCTAAGATAGAACATGAAAGACACATAGCGGAGGAGAGCAAAAAAAATCCCAAGAAATTCTTTTAAGTATGTAAACAGTAAAAAAGGGAGGACAGACCATATTGGCCCCATAAAGAATGAGGAAGGACATCTGGTTACAAAGGATGGGGAGATGGCGAAGGTATTGAATTTATTCTTCTCAGTCTTCACGAGTGAATCGGGGGGCTTCAGTAACCAAAACTGCAGTGTTTATCCTCATGACACAACACAGGAAGCACCTCCATGGTTAACAGAGGACAGAATTAAAATTAGACTTGAGAAACTTAACATTAATAAATCACCGGGACCAGATGGCTTGCATCCAAGGGTACTTAGGGAACTCAGTCAAGTGATTGCCAGACCGTTGTTCCTAATTTTTACAGACAGTCTATTGACTGGAATGGTACCAGCTGATTGGAGAAAAGCCAATGTAGCACCAATATTTAAAAAGGGCCCAAAATACATCCCTGGGAATTACAGACCAGTTAGCCTAACATCAATAGTATGTAAACTCTTGGAGGGGATGAAAAGGGACTACCGTATATACTCGAATATAAGTCAAATTTTTCAGCACATTTTTTTGTGCTGAAAGTGCCCCCCTCAACTTATACTCGAGTCAAGCACTTTTCTGCAGCAAAAAATTTCATTTTCTGAACCGAATTTGGGGCCCCATATCTCAGGGCCACTTAGTCCTAGGAACCCCAAGTTTGGTGTGCAAACCCAGTGGAACTGGTACCACAGCATATCCAAAGCTAAAGTTCCTAGCACTAAGTGGCCCAGAGATACGGGCCCCAAAATTGGTTCGGAAAATGTCATTCTCTGCTGCAGAAAAGTGCTTGACATTTTTTGAACCGACTTTGGGGCCCCATATCTCAGGGCTAGGAACCCCAAATTTGGTGTGCAAACCCAGTGGAACTGGTTCCATAACATATCCAAAGCTGGGTTTCCTAGCACCAGGTGGTCCTGAAATACGGGGCCCCAAAACCGGTTTGGAAAATGTCATTCCCTGCTGCAAAAAAGTGCTTGACATTTTCTGAACTGATTTTTGGGGCCCTGTAACTCGGGGGCCACTTGGTGCTAGAAACCACAGCTTTGGAAATTTTATGGGTTTGCACACCAAATTTGGGGTTCTTAGCACTAAGTGGCCCCAAGATACGGGGCACCAAATACGGTCAACTGTGTCCATCTGCAACAATGTCATTTCGGGACCCTTTGGGTTCAGAGACCCCAAATTTTGGCTGCAGCTAGGGGGCATCTAGGAACCCTTAACTACCGAGTTTGAAGTTCAGGGGACCTATGGCTGCAAATGGGCACAGTGAGGCATGCAAATGGGAACAGTGATGCTGCAAATTGGCATTGTTGACCCTCTTTTCCACTTACAGTAGCTGTGCATTTCTCACCCTCGTCTTATACTCGGGTCAATAAGTTTTTCCCATTTTTTTGTGGTAAATTAGGGCCTCGACTTATACTCGGAACGACTTATACTCGAGTATATGCGGTATATACAAGATTTTAGTAATAAGAACGATATCATTAGCAGTAATCAGAATGGATTCATGAAGAATCATTCTTGCCAAACCAATCTATTAACCTTCTATGAGGAGGTGAGTTGCTATCTAGATAAAGGAAGGCCCGTAGACGTGGTGTATCTGGATTTTGCAAAAGCATTTGACACAGTTCCCCATAACTGTTTACTGTACAAAATAAGTACCTCTACATAGTCTCTCACCTCTTCAATCCATTATGAATGCCGCTGCCAGACTCATCCACCTTACCAATCGCTCTGTGTCTGTCACTCCTCTCTGTGTCTGTCACTCCTCTCTGTCAATCCCTCCACTGGCTTCCGCTCGGCCAAAGGATTAAATTCAAAATTCTAACAACTACGTACAAAGCCATCCACAATTTCGCCCCCAGCTACATCACTAGCTTAGTCTCTAAATACCAACCTACTCGCTCTCTTCGTTCCTCTCAAGACCTCCTGCTCTCTAGCTCCCTTGTCACCTCCTCCCATGCTCGCCTCCAGGCCTTTTCCAAAGCCTCTCTAATCCTATGGAACTCCTTACCCCAATCTGTCCGCTTATCTCCTACTTTATTAGCTTTCAGAAGATCCCTGAAAACCCTTCTCTTCAGAGAAGCCTATCCTACCCACACCTAACAACTGTATTTTCATTTTTTCCATCAGCTCATCCCCCACAGTTATTACCTTTTGTTTCCACTTGACCCACCCTCCTAGATTGTAAGATCTAACGAGCAGGGCCCTCTGATCCCTCCTGTATTGATTTGTATTGTAAGTGTACTGTCTGCCCCATGTTGTAAAGCGCTGCGCAAACTGTTGGCGCTATATAAATCCTGTATAATAATAATAATAAGGTCCGTTGGCATGTACCATAGGGTGAGTACATGGATTGAAAACTGGCTACAAGGGCGAGTTCAGAGGGTGGTGATAAATGGGGAGTACACAGAATGGTCAGGGGTGGGTAGTGGGGTTCCCCAGGGTTCTGTTCTGGGACCAATCCTATTTAATTTGTTTATAAACGACCTGGAGGATGGGATAAACAGTTCAATCTCTGTATTTGCAGACTATACTAAGCTAAACAGGGCAATAACTTCTCCGCAGGATGTGGAAACCTTGCAAAAAGACCTGAACAAATGAATGGGGTGGGCGACTACATGGCAAATGAGGTTCAATGTAGAAAATGTAAAATAATGCATTTGGGTGGCAAAAATATGAATGCAATCTATACACTGGGGGGAGAACCTCTGGGGGAATCTAGGATGGAAAAGGACCTGGGGGTCCTAGTAGATGATAGGCTCAGCAATGGCATGCAGTGCCAAGCTGCTGCTAATAAAGCAAACAGAATATTGTCATGCATTAAAAGGGGGATCAACACAAGAGATAAAACGATAATTCTCCCACTCTACAAGGCTCTGGTCTGGCCGCACCTGGAGTATGCTGTCCGGTTCTGGGCACCAGTCCTCAGGAAAGATGTACTGGAAATGGAGCGAGTACAAAGAAGGGCAACAAAGCTAATAAAGGGTCTGGAGGATCTTAGTTATGAGGAAAGGTTGCAAGCACTGAACTTATTCTCTCTGGAGAAGAGACGCTTGAGAGGGAATATGATTTCAATTTACAAATACTGTACTGGTGACCCCACAATAGGGATAAAACTTTTTTGCAGAAGAGACTTTAATAAGACTCGTGGCCACTCATTACAATTAGAAGAAAAGAGGTTTAACCTTAAACTACGTAGAGGGTTCTTTACTGTAAGAGCGGCAAGGATGTGGAATTCCCTTCCACAGGCGGTGGTCTCAGCGGGGAGCATTGATAGCTTCAAGAAACTATTAGATAATCACCTGAATGACCGCAACATACAGGGATATACAATGTGATACTGACACATAATCACACACATAGGTTGGACTTGATGGACTTGTGTCTTTTTTCAACCTCACCTACTATGTATGTAGCAGTAAATCTTGTCTGTAATACTGTCACCCAGAAAACGTGTAATTAGTCTGTAAAACTCAGTTTTTCTTCTGTCCTAACTCAACTACAAGACAAACTTTATCTCCAGTGACATATATGGCTTATACGACCTGATCTGGAGCTATATAGTTACATAGTTGGTAAGGCTGAAAAAAGACACCAGTCATCCAGTTCAGCCTGTGGTGTGTGAGTGTGTTTATGTCAACAGTACATTGTATATATCCCTGTATGTTGTGATCTTTAAGGTGCTCATCTAATAGTTTTTTGAAACTATCAATGCTCCCTGCTGATACCACTGCTTGTCGAAGATAATTCCACATCTTTACCGCTCTGACAGTAAAGAACCCTCTACGCAGTTTAAGTTTTAACTGCTTCTCTTCTAATTTTAGTGAATGGCCACGTGTCTTTTTAAACTCCCTTTCGCCAAAAAGTTTTTTTCCCTATGATAGGGTCACCATAGAGAATAAGTTTAATGCTCGTAGTCTTTTCCCATAGCTGTGTATGTAAGTATTGTACGGGACACCCGGAATTTGTCCTGGATGGCAGGTACATTTTCCCCAATATTTGAGTCGTGGTTCCTTTTAAGAGGGACAGTTGCAGAGTCTTCAAACCCTGATTACTAAGACTTTGGTACTGGGGGGGTTAAGTACCAGGGGAGGCAGGCTTGAAAGGCAGCAGAGGGAAATATGCACCAGTGTCAAGGAAGTGAGTGAGAGAGAGAGTCTCACAAGCTGTGCAGCAAGCGTGAGCTCTTTAACCAAGGAGACACAGGCTGCTGACCTGCCTGGCACCTTTGCTCTGGAGAAGCCTAACCTCTGTATGGGACCAAAGAAACTAGCGGTGAGCCTGCTTAAATTACCAATGCCAGGATTTTGGACTGTTTACTGTGGCTGAAGTAAGCTGTCGTTTTGTTTAGTTGTGATTGAAATAAATTAACTGTTTGCTTTCAATAAACTGGCTGGCAGTTATTACAGAGCTACCCCAGGTTACACTAAATAAGATGGGGTAACGAATGTTACTCCATCTCCTCTGTGGGCAGCCATCTTAAACCTCTTACCGCAGTCCTGGGCTCCCCAGTGGAACAGAAGAGCCAGGGAATCACCACAGGTGTCAGCGGGAGGGTTGGGGAGGCCTCCAAGCTCTGTAAAAATGATTGCATCCAAGCACTATAAAGCCACTCTTGACCACTTTTACATGAAAGCTGATCGCCATCTGTAAAAAAAGATGCCAGGATTATGGCTGCTGCAACTACAGTTAAAATCCTGTTATACTGTAACCACTTGCTGTCCTGACTGTTTATATGTGTGTGCTGGCAAGTGGTTAAATACGTCTTATATAATTGTGGGATCTGTAGGTAACTCTTGCAACAGGTGGTGTGATCTCCTATAGAAAGAGAGTAAAACTAAAGTTTATCATTGTATGTACTGTATATGCAAAGAACAGGTCTTTTGGAATGTGCTGCAGAATGATGAACCAAAGATAGATCTGTTTAGCCACAGTAACAGAAAACATGTTTAGTTGAAATCAAAGGAAGCATTTTAAGAGAATAACCTCATACCAACAGTAAAGCATGGTGGTGGAAATGTTATGGTCTGAGGTTTCTACTTTAGGGGCTGGGCAGCTTGCAGTCATTGAGTCAAGTGTGATTTCTGCTTGATTTAGAATGTGAGGCCATCTGTCTGAAATGTTAAGTTAAACTGGAAATGGTGCAAAACATAACCAAAATCCAAGGAATGGCTGATGGTGTGTTATGGGGACTGACTTATTCAAAGCCCTGATTTTATTGTGAGGGGATGTGAAACAAGCTTTTCATGCAAGGAAACCCACAAACATCTTAAAAGTGAAGAAATTATGCATGAAGGAGTAGCCATGGGCAGTTATGCAAAACTCCTACAAGAAGTAATCTCTGCTAAAGAGTTAATACCAGCTTTTAGTCACGTATGAACTGTCAGAAATGAACCAAGACTGCAGGATGACAGCATTAACCATGAACATATGAACTAAATGCCTTCAGCTCAGTCTCCTTTTTGTCCACATCCTTCTGACACATTTTACCCGAATAGAGCTTAGTTGTAGAGGTAGGAGTGGCCACAAGCATAGAGTTTATATGCATCATGAGCTATTAACAAAATCAAGCACAGCTGTATTGCAACTGTCAGGAATAGTTGAAGATTGTCGACTATTCGTGCAGTCTGCATGCTGGATGGTGGTGTGCTCGAAAAGCGCACCAGTGCAAGCTACAGCTGATGAGGATCTGGGAAAGCATGTAATACTAGGCTCGCAGGAATGGCAATGATATAGTGCAGCACTGGGTTGCTTGCATTAGAGGCAGGCAGGAGTCCTGGAAAAGACACTTAAAAAAGGACAGTATTGGCAAGCCAGGCTCACAGGGATATAAACTGAACAAAGAAACGCATATGTCAGAAAATTGATCCACTATAATATAGTAGTCACTCATAGATCACTCGCCACATCAGGCTTTGTTACCATAACCAAAACGTATCGCATAAAACAGATCCCAGTATAGAGCAGCAGGAAAAAAGGGGTTACTATAGTAACAATCGGATCATACTAGAGTGTATCTAAAAAATCTGAGTTATTAATTGACAAAATATGGCACAATGTAAGATATTAGCCAAAAGGATGATGACACAGCTTCACAACAGCAAAGGTTTCCACATCTATACTGCAATAAGTACATAGGGTGTGGACACCAAACAAACACACACACAAAACATAACAGCATGGACACACATGAAAAAGAAAGGTCCAGATGCCATATAGCAACACACAGGCAAGATGTCTGGCAAAATAATTGCCTAGTTATAGCAATAAAAGTATGTGTGGCCCCAGGAATCCGGTTGCTCAGATATAGTATACTGTGGGCTGTACTTAGCAGCTGTACTATTGCTGAAAAGTCTGGGAGTGTATAGTCTGTTAATCCAGATCCGGTTGCTCAGATATAGTATACTGTGGGCTGTACTTAGCAGCTGAACGTATTGTTCCTCTAAGAGAAAAAAAGGCCTGCTAACTGTATTAGGGTGTATGTCCTGGATAGACTAGAGCCCCAGTAATATAATACAGGCAGGTGAAAGTATGTGCGGCTCTCGGTGGTAGAAGTTCTAAGTGATCGGATTAATTCAGACCAGTGTAGGGAGCGTCCAGGCACTAGTGACTATAAATATGTTTGTGGGGGGTACTTTACCATTCCCGTACTGCAGACGCATGCTGATAAGGGTCTCTCTCTTTCCTGATGCAAGAGTAGCGCTTGGCAGTGTCACAGGGTAACCACCGGTAGAAATGTGAGCCGAATCACCATCTCCAGAGTGCCGTACACCGCCCCCCGTCTTCCTCACCCAGCTGACTTGCCCGTTTACCCGATAACAACGGGGCTTACGTGGGTGGCGTCACGTGATGCTGGTGACGTCAACGCGTTTCGCTAGGTGAAGTAGCGTAGCTTCGTCTGGACAGTGATAGGTCTCCAATCATCACTCCCTTAGAGCAGTGATTTTTTTGTGATGGTGCTGCCCATCCATAAAACATTTAAAGGGACATTTATCATGTTTTCAGTTGTTTGGTATTGGTGATTTCCATTAGCCAATGGGGGTTTAGATAAACAGTAAGCAAATAGACTCTCAGTAATCTGTTCCATTCTTAGCTACTTATGGAAAGGAAAGCGGAAGGAAAGAAAAGAGACGAACAGGGAGGAGGAGAAGGGAAAATAAAAAGGAAGGTGAGTGAAGAAATTATGGTTTTAGTTAACAGTTAGAAAAATCACAGAAGCTGAATAATATATTATATTTTCACACGGATAGAGACAGGAAAACCCATAAACCAGGTTATAAACCGCTTATGGTTCAAATATGGCTTAAAGGGGCCTATTATAGGAGCAATTTAATCAACTCTCCAGGAAGACCTGGAGATTTAACTATGTATTCAAGCCCACTGGCACAAGGGACTATAACCATTTTCCCTCTTGGAGCACTATACGGTCAAAGTTACCTCTCCTGGTGGGTAATTTACGGACATAGATCCCCTTAACCTTCATGCCTACTGTACATCCTCTTTGGCATGAAGAGAAATGTTTGGCTAGGGGTTTCTCGGGGTCTTTTTCATTAAACTCTCTCAAGTGTTCGCCTATTCTGACTAATGACTATAAGAAGTTAAAAGTGACATGAAGGGTATTGACCTTTCTGATTTCCCTTTGGCTCCAAAACATATTAAACTTTTGCAAAGATGAATATAATTTTCTCCTGTCAATAATTGCTGAGTTCATAGTCTATAAGGATGTCACTCTTTTCCTGAGGAAGGTCTTTATGAGAAGGACACTTCCAATACTGGTGAACTGCACCTAGAAATGGACAATCAGAAAGCACTTGAGATCCTAAACTTCTTACCTGAGGAAAATGAGGCTCCTCATGAAACGGGCAACTTCAGCAGGAGAGTGGCTGATCTAAAGAGACAAAAAGGTGCCACCTCTATCCAAGAACAGATGGTTGAACTTTTTCTAAGAAATAGTCCAATCAGCCCTAGAGAGCATAGATTAGACAGAGGCCGCACGTACTTTCACCTGCCTGTATTGTATTACTGGGGCTCTAGTCTATCCAGGAGATACACCCCGTACAGTTAGCAGGCCTTTCTTTTCTCTCAGAGGAACTATACCTTCAGCTGCTAAGTACAGCCCACAGTATACTATATCTGATCAACTGGATCTGGATTAACAGACTGTACACTCCCAGACTTTTCAGCAATAGTACTGTTATAATGGGGCTGTCACACCATATCTCAGCCATTTCTATTTAGCATCCACCAGCTGGTTTTCCTTTTCTTTACTGGGGCCACACACAGACATGTTGTCTTTTCTTACAGGAATTTTCCACTTTTATTTCTATAACTAGGCGATTATTTTGCCAGACATCCTGCCTGTGTGTTGCTATATGGCGTCTGGACGTTTCTTTTTCATGTGTCCATGTTTTGTGTTTGGTGTCCACGCCCAATGTACTCATTGCAGTATAGATGTGGAAACCTTTGCTGTTGTGAAGCTGTGTCATCATTCTTTTGGCTTATATTTTATATTGTGTCAATCAATAAATCCGATTTATTTAGATACACTCTGGTATGATCCAATTGTTACTATAGTAACCCCCTTTTTCCTGGTGCTCTATACCAGGATCTGTTTTCTGCATGCTCACGGGGAGACAGCAGTGGAATGTTGGGCTTACAGGAAAACGGGGGTAACACGTAATTTATCAAGAACATAGAGGTGCACTCGAGTTCCAGAGAATGCAGGTCCACACAATATAGTTGGGTTACTTGAGGCGTCTAGGACAGGGGGATTACCTATTGGTAATGAGAATGGAGAACCCATTGTGCCTGCACGTACAGCGTGGGTGTGGAACCTTGAAACTGCTAAGGTGCAGATTCTAGAAAACTACCCTATCTTCTTTAGAGCTCCTGAGGGTGGAGAATGGGTTGCCCTGCAGCTGATTCATAGGTTGTGCCTGAGCAAGCAGCTACTGTGAATGAAAGACTGAAGAGCGGGTATAAATCTTTGAGATGTTAGGATCACAGGTCAGTAGGTAGTACTACCCAAGCTGGCAGGATGCAAGAAAACAGAGGCACTGGAACTGGGTATCAGTGCCCAGAGACACACATGACAACTAAGAAGAAATAGTAGTGAAGATACAAATAGGAACAGGCAGAAATGCATGGGGATACTGAGCAGAAAACAGACTAGGAATACACAGGTAGACACTGAAACAGACTGTAGACACAGGTGCCAATAGCGAGTAGAAATTCCAAAGATCTAAATATTTTGGTAATGACCCAGCAATCAGAGCTAAATTCTGCTATTTCCACGTCAATTCTGATAAGTTTCCAGCTGAGAGACCACCCTAGAAGGCACATTGAGACAGCACTGAGGGTATGGAGATCACACTGGATGGCTCTGGAAGACACTTGTGAATTCACTGGGAACAAGAGGGGATCTGGCTACAGAAACACTAGAAATTTCAGGGTCACTAAGAAAGTCAAGGATGCTAGAGACACTATTGGCCATGCCTGAGGGAATGAATGTGGTTTAAATAGAAAAGGAGATGACTTGACTGGGACTGGCGTGTGACTAATCAAATCGGCAACATGTGAATAATCAGTTTTGTGGGATAACAGGTAGCCTTATGCCCTGTACACATGATAGGATTTTCCGACAACAAAATCCATGTTTTTTTTCCGACGGATGTTGGCTCAAACTTGTCTTGCATACACATGGTCACACAAATCTTGTGGGAAATTGTCAAGAACGTGGTGACGTACAACACGTACGACGAGCTGAGAAAAATAAAGTTCAATAGCCAGTGCGGCTCTTCTGCATGATTCCAAGCATGCGTGGAACTTTGTGCGTCGGAATTGTGTACACACGACCGGAATTTACGACAAAGGAGTTTGTTGTTGGAAAATTTGAGATCCAGCTCTCAAATTTTGTGACGGAAATTCCGATGCAAAATGTCTGATGGAGCCTACACACAGTCAGAATTTCGGACAACAAGCTCCTATAGAAAATCCTATTGTGTTTTCGGGTCATTAGAGCCTTGCAAGTTAAAGCTATGTAACTGCATGTTCTCGCATGCCTGTTGATCTGTGGCAAGCTGCTAATCTGTGACAACATCATTCCAGAAGAGATGGTCTTTACCTGTATTTTCAATAGCAAGTTGAATTCATACTCTAATAGTTTTTGGAATGCAAAGGTTTTTTCTTGGAACACCTCCAATTCAGGTTAAATTGGCGCAATCTCTTTTTCATTGTAGATGCACTTTTACCCTTATCTTAACCAGGCCAATTTTCAGGTTTCAGTGCTCACACTTTGAATTAAATTTGGTCATGCAACACTGTACCCATATGAAATTTGTGTCCTTTTTTTCTCACAAATAGAGCTTTCTTTTGGTGGTATTTAATCACCACTGGATTTTTTATTTGTTGTGCTATGATTAAAAAAAACAACATTTTGTAAAATAAATGCAGTTTTCTTTGTTTTTGTTATATAATTTTGCAAATTAATAATTTTTCTTCATAAATGTTGGCCAAAAGTATATATTAGTTGGTCTGTGTGAAAGTTAGAGAGTCTACAAGCTATAGTGTCTCATTTCTTGAGACACTAACAAGCCAGGACAGTACAAATAACCCCCAAATGACCCCTTTTTCTAAAGTAGACATGCCAAGGTAATTAGTAGGAGGCATGGTGAGTTTTTTAAAGTTATAATTTTTTCCCACAATTCTTTGCAAAATTAAGATTTTTTTTTCCACAAAATTGTCATATTAACCACTTCAGCCCTAGAAGAATTTACCCCCTTCCCGACCAGAGCACTTTTTGCGATTCAGCACTGCGTCGTTTTAACTGACAATTACGCGGTAATGCGACGTGGCTCCCAAACAAAATTGACATCCTTTTTTTCCCACAAATAGAGCTTTCTTTTGGTGATATTTGATCACCTCTGCGGTTTTTATTTTTTGCGCTATAAACAAAAAAATAGCGACAATTTAGAAAAAACGAATTTTTTTACATTTTTGCTATATTAAATATCCCCCAAAAATGTTTAAAAAACATTTTTTTTCCTCAGTTTAGGCCGATACGTATTCTTCTACCTATTTTTGGTAAAAAAAAATCGCAATAAGCATTTGGTTTGCGCAAAAGTTATAGCGTCTACAAAATAGGGGATAGTTTTATGGCATTTTTATTGATAATGGTTTTTTTTACTAGTAATGGCGGCGATCAGCGATTTTTTTTTTGTTTTGTTTTTTCATGACTGCGACATTATGGCGGACACATCGGACAATTTTGACACATTTTTGGGACCATTGGAATTAATACAGCCATCAATGCTAAAAAATTGCATTGATTACTGTAAAAATGTCACTGGCAGTGAAGGGGTTAACCACTAGGTGGCGCTATAGAGGTTAAGTGTGTCCTAGGGAGTGTTTCTAACTGTGGGGGGAGGGGCTGTGTGTTACACTACACTGATCGCCGCTCCCGATCACAGGGAGCAGAGATCAGTGACCGTGTCACTAGGCAGAACGGGGAGATGCCTGTTTACATTAGCATCTCCCCGTTCTTCCTCACCGTGAGACGATCGCGGGTATCCCCGTGGACATCGAGTCCATGGGACCCGCGATCACGGAGCTCCCGCGAGCGCCTCTTAAAGGGCAACGTACAGGTACGTTAATCTGCCTGTATGTGCCCTTCTGCTGCAGTATATCTGCGTGAGGCGGTCGGGAAGCGGTTAACGGGTTATTTCTCTCACATGGCATATGCATACTTGCAACTACACCTCAAAATATTCTGCTACCCCTCCTGAGTATGGCAATACCACATGTGTGAGACTTTTTCACAGCCTGGCCACACAGGTCCAACATGCAGGGAGCTACCTTTTACAATTTTGAAGGCCCTGGAGCACCAGGACAATGGAAACGCCCACAAAATGACCCCATTTTGTAAAGCAAACACCCCAACACATAATCTAGAAGGCATAATGAGTCTTATTAACGTCATTTTTTTTCACAAGTTTTTGGAAAATGTGGAAAGAAAATGAAAACATAATAGGAATTTTAAATACAGCTTACCTGTAAAATCCTTTTCTTGGGAATACATCATGGGACACAGAGGCTTCGTAATTACTTAGTGGGTTAGATAGTACCTTCAGGTGATTGGACACTGGTAACCCTAATTAAAAGATGAGTTCTTCCCCTATATAACCCCTCCCATATGGAGAGTACCTCAGTTTTGTAGCAAAGTACCCCAACGTATAATCCTGAAGATGGGCGGGAGCTCTGCTTCCCGTGATGTATTTCCAAGAAAAGGTTTTTACAGGTAAGCTGTATTTAGAAAACCTATTTTCTTGTTCATACATCACGGGACACAGAGGCTTGGTAATTAGTGGGATGTCCTAAAGCAATGCCCAAATTGAGGGGAGTGAGACACAGATCAAAAATACATAGACCGCCGACGGACAAGAGGATCTATACTGCTGCCTGCAGCACACTGCGCCCGAAGGCGGCATCCTCATGCCCTTTTAAATCCACCTGATAGAATCTAGTGAATGTATGGACTGAAGACCAGGTTGCAGCCTTGCAGATCTGAGCCATGGAGGCCTGGTGATGCACTGCCCATGAAGCACTAACCGCTCTAGTTAAGTGTGCCTTAACCTTAAAAGGAGGAATCTTCTTTATACCATAGGCCTGAACAATAACTTGCCGAATCCATCTAGAAATAGTGAATTTTGATGCTGCCTGGCCCTTTCTAGGGCCTTCTGGCAGAATAAATAGACAATTAGTCTTTCGTATCTGAGCGTTGCCTGCAGATAGATACTGACTGCTCTTACAACATCTAGAGAGTGTAACAACTCCTCTTCCGCGGACCGTGGATCTGGAAAAAAGGACGGTAGGACCACATCTTGATTCAGATGGAATCCTGAAACCAGCTTAGGTAAAAAAGTCAGGTGAGGACGCAACACCACCCTGTCTTTGTGAATAATCAAATATGGCTCTTTACAAGAAAGAGCTGCTAATTCTGATACCCTTCTAGCCGAGGAAATGGCTACCAAAAAGACCTGTTTCTTTGTCAGACGAACTAAAGAAGCCGTTCAAAGGGTTGTTCTTGCAAAATGGGCAAAACGGACAAAACCAAATTCAGATCCCATGGGCACACAGGAGGTTTGACTGGCGGATTCAAGCACAGTTCCCCCTTGAACAAAGGCCCGGACCAGGGAATGTGAGGCAAGTGGCCTTTGAAAGAATACTGATAAGGATGAGATCTGGACCTTGATAGTGCTCAAAGCCAGCCCCATTTCAATGTCTAATTGGAGAAGAGCAAAAATCCTGCTAATGGCATACTTTCTAGGATGCCACTCCCTGGGTTCACACCAGGAAACATATGCCTTCCAGATTCTGTAGTAGATGAGCCTGGAGACAGGCTTCCTAGCATCAATCAGCGTGAAAAGGACTGATTCCGAGAGCCCACGGCTTTTCAGAATGTGGGTCTCAGCAGCCAAACCGTCAAATTCAGACAACGTAAGGCAGGATGGAATATTGGACCTTGTGAGAGTAGATCTGAATGCAGCGGAAGAACCCAAGGTCTTCCCTCTGCCATCTTTACAATCTCTGCATACCAAGGTTGTCTGGGCCAAGTCAGGGCCACCAGAATGACTGACTTTGCTTCCCTTTTGACCCTCCGAAGGAACCGCGGAAGAAGCGGAATTGGAGAAAAGGCATAGATCAGAGAGTACCGATGCAATGGAATCGTTAATGCATCTGACCCTTGTGCTAGCAGATCCTTTGTTCTTGACACAAAGCTGTCCAGTTTTCTTTCTCGAACATCACGGGACACAGAGCCACAGTAATTACTGATGGGTTATATAGGGTATCACTGGTGATTGGACACTGGCACACCCTATCAGAAAGTTCAACCCCCTATATAATCCCCCCCCTTGCAGGGATACCTCAGTTTTTACGCCAGTGTCTTAGGTAATGGACGTGTAAAGATGTCCTGCGCTGAGCTCCAAAGGGAATATCCTATATCCTATACTGGGGCAAGCCAGGCAGACCGGATCCATTCAAGGTGTCCTTTCGTGGCCAAATTGGATGGTACCCGGGCCTCGTGTCCGAAGAAACAAGGTTTTACCTGTAACGCTTCTCTTTTTAGAGAGCTGGACCCCGCATATTAGAAAATGGTTTTCTAGCCTAATTTCTAGCCGGGTTCTTTACAGGTCCAGAACTGCAGGATCCCCCTATTCGTAAGGGGCCCCAGTCTCTGACGTTTTTTTCAAACGGAGCCCACCGTGAGAGGTGAAGATTGGGTCTGTATTAACTGAACCCTGCGGCTGGATAAGGTAAGAGGAGATTCCACAGAATTTTTTAATTCTAGTAAGTTTTCTCCTTTAAGGTAAATGCATGCTATGCCTATTGTGACCACCGGGGGCTGCCAAGAGCACAAACCTTGTCATGCTGATGTCGGTCTCAGTGTTCATCGCTGCACAGCATCTCCGGCCGGCTCAAGGTAGGATGGATGGGGGGATTTCCTCTGTTTGAATGTTCCCCCCAGGCTAGGGGGAGGCCACAGGGGTCTAGACAGCGGTTATACCGCTCGGGCACCGCCGCCATTGCCGTTTTTCAGGCAGGCCCATCACTACCGGCCTCTCTCCTTCCTCCCCCTCCCCCAGCCTTCCTCCATGTTATTTCCGGAGGGTCGGCCAGCTCGTTTTTTTTTAAATTCGAGGAGGGGGGGGCGGGACGTCAGCACTGGTGCTTAGACTCCCACTCAGGCCAGCTGCAGGCTATTAAAGCACTCTGTACAGGTGCACACAGCCTTTGGAGGGACACAGAGCTGACGTTCGCATGTAAGGTGGGACACAGGCATTCTCCTAGGCAGCATTTACTAAGGTAACACCGGACTGAGCATTGGGTAGCAGGACTTTTAGCCGGACTACATCGCTCAGCAGTCAGTGTTCATTTTGTGATACCTCCACCTTGTTGCTTTGCACTATGGGTAGAAGAGGTTCAAACACCCCAAGAACCAGAGACACTAGGGGATCTCGGTCAGGTTCTGAGGGCCCCCTGTCTGCAGCATCCTCCCCCCCTGAGGGGCCAGGGAGAGCCATTGGTGTCAGGGGCTATACCTGCCTCAGGAGGTTTTTTCCTCAGCCAAAAGCTCATTTATTCTGAGTGGGATCACCCAGACAAATGTTTTTTTCCGCCGAGAAAGTTTTCAACACTTTATCTGATGGAAGAAAAGTTTGTTAAGATGTGGGGAATACTGGCCATGGATGCCGCCATTTCCTCCATAAATAATAGTCTGACTTGTCCTGTACACAATACTCAGATGCTCAGGGATCCTGTAGATAAAAAGATGGAGTCCTTATTGAAGGATGTTTTCTCCTTAGCAGGTTCAGTGGCTCAACTTGCAGTAGCAGCGATTGGAGTCTGTCAATATCTAAGAGACCATGTTAAACATGTCATCAAGGTTTTATCTGAACAGCAGGCCCAGGGGTTGGCTAACCTTCCTGCGGCCTTATGTTATGTTGTGGACGCCATCAGAGATTCTATCCTGCAAACCTCTCGTCTTTCACTGGGGTTGGTGCATATACGTAGAATCCTATGGTTGAAAAATTGGTCAGCCGAAGCACCATGTAAGAAGCTACTGGCTGGGTTTCCATTTCGTGGTGCAAGGTTGTTTGGAGATGACTTGGATGACTATATCAAGAAAATCTCTGGTGGGAAAAGTACTCTCTTACCTGTCAAGAAGAAGAGTAAGCGTCCTTCTTTTAAACTGACTCTTTCCCCAGCGCCAGGGGCTTCAGCCTCCAGGCAGTCTCGACGGCCTCCTCCGTCTGGGTTCAGAAGCAAGAGTCAACCCCAGGAACAAAAGAAGTCCTGGGGGAAGAAGCCTACTAGGCAAAGCACTAAGACCTCTTCATGAATGGGCACCCCCGCTCGATCGAGTGGGGGGAAGACTGCGACAGTTCTCAGAACTCTGGCAGGAGGACTTCCAGGACAGATGGGTAATCTCCACAGTAACCTTAGGGTACAAGCTGGAATTTCAGGAATTTCCCTCTCCTTGGTTCCTCAGATCAGGTGTCCCCAGAGACCCAGAGAAGAAGCAGTCGCTCCTTCTAGCGTTAGAGCGACTTTTGTCGCAGGAGTTCATTAGGATGGTTCCCGCAAAGGACCAGGGATTGGGTTTCTATTCCAACCTGTTTACGGTCCAAAAGCCAAATGGGGATGTCAGACCCATTCCGGATTTAAGGGATCTGAACCGATTCCTAAGGATTCAGTCCTTCCGCATGGAATCAATTCGGACAGTAGTCTCCACCCTGCAGGAATTTCTGGCATCGATAGACATCAGGTATGCATATCTGCATGTGCCCATTTTTCCTGCTCATCAGAAGTTTCTGCGCTTCGAGATAGGAGGGCGTCATTTCCAGTTTATGGCTCTACCTTTTGGGATAGCCACTGCACCTCGGGTGTTCACAAAGGTCTTGGCCCCTCCTCTGGCCAGATTAAGGGCCCAGGGTATAGCTGTCATAGCATACCTAAACGACCTGCTACTAATAGACCGGTCGGTAGCTTCCTTGAACGGAAATTTGAGGACCACAGTCAGGTATCTGGAACACCTGGGTTGGATCCTCAACCTAGAAAAATCTTTCCTAAAACCGGTAAGAAGACTGGAGTATTTAGGTTTGATCATAGATACAAGCCAGGAGAAAATATTTCTACCGCAGGCAAAGTTCACTGCTTTAAGAGAGCTGATTCTGGCAGTCAGGACCAAGAAGGGGCCTTCTGTCCGCCTTTGTATGAGGCTGCTAGGGAAGATGGTGTCTTCATTCGAAGCAGTTCCCTATGCTCAATTCCATTCAAGAATGCTGCAACTCAGTATTCTGTCGGCCAGGAACAAGAAGGTCCAGGCATTAGACTTTCCGATGCACCTGTCCCTTTCTACCGGTTACCTGGACGGTGGTAACAACAGATGCCAGTCTGTCAGATTGGGGAGCAGTTCTGGAACAGTCTGCGATTCAGGGGCTATGGTCCAAGACCGAAAGGACCTTGCCCATCAACATTCTGGAGATCTGGGCGTTATACCTGGCCGTAAAAGCCTGGACTATCAGGCTACAGGGTTGCCCGGTCAGGATCCAGTCCGACAATGCCACAGCAGTGGCTTACGTCAATCATCAGGGAGGCACCCGACGTCTTTTGGAATATATACCAAAGATGGGGCGTCCCAAATGTAGATCTCTTTGCATTCCGATTCAACAAAAAGATAGACAGATTTGTGACAAGGACGAGGGATCCTCTTGCATGCGGGACGGATGCGTTGGTGATTCCGTGGCATCGGTTCTCACTGATTTATGCATTCCCGCCTATTCTGCTACTGCCACGACTCCTTCGCAGGATCAGGCAGGAAAAGAAGTCGGTACTTCTGGTGGCCCCCGCTTGGCCCAGAAGGACTTGGTATGCAGAAATAGTAAGGATGACGGTGGGTTCCCGATACGCCCAGACCTGTTATCTCAAGGTCTAGTGTTCCATCCTGCCTTACAAACGGTAAATTTGACGATTTGGCTATTGAGACCCACGTTCTGAGGAGTCGTGGGCTTTCAGGTCCTGTGATATCTATCTTGATCAATGCAAGGAAGCCAGCTTCCAGAATGATTTATCATAGAGTCTGGAACGCTTATGTTTCCTGGTGTGAATCCAGGGGTTGGCATCACTGAAAATATGTAATAGGTAGAATTCTTGATTTTCTACAATTAGGATTAGAGATAAAGCTGGCCTTGAGTACCATCAAGGACCAGGTCTCGGCTTTATCAGTATTATTTTAGCGGCCACTTGCTTCGCATTCTTTGGTCCGAAACTTTATACAGGGGGTAATGCGTCTTAATCCTCCGGTTAAAGCGCCCCTAAACCCCTGGGACTTGAACTTGGTCCTGGCTGTGTTACAGAAACAGCCTTTTGAACCAATCAGTTAGATTCCTTCGGTCTTAATTACCCCTTGGGATAACAGATGTTCTAAGGCCAGAAGTAAGGGCCTTCTTTTTTCTGGATCCCTGGAGACTCTTGACCTTAGGGAACGAGATGGCGGAAGTCTAGCCTGTAGCCCAGAGACACCGTGGAGGCTACCCATCTGTCCTGAATCTCTTCCCGCCAGGCGCCTGCAAACTGCAGCAGCCTTCCTGCACTCAGCCAAGCGGGGGCGCCCCTTCATAGGGAGGCTTTGGGGTTCTGTTTACCAGATCTTGGACCCCGAGGTTTCTTTTGCCCTTGGACACCGAGTAGGTGTCTTAGGTTTGCCTGGATCCAATCCACTGAGATGCTTACTGCCCACAGCTCTGTGTCCCACCGCTTACAGGAGCTCTGGTGCCTTGGGCTTTAAAAAACGTCCACTTTGCGCCTGCGCACTGGCGCGCCGTGCACAGTGCTGCAACCACTCCCCGCCGACCCTGCCGTAAAAGCGTGCATAGAACCATCATGGCGGCGGCTGGGGCGAGGGGGGAGAAAGGAGACCACCTGAGGACTGCGTGGGACCCCCCCTTTCAGTTTATGTGGCAGAGCCTGCAGCGGAGGAGGTGAGCGGCTTCTTAGACCAGCTTCACTGAGCATGTATCTTGGAAGGCATGTAAGTATACAACAGGCATCTCTCTTACTCCCTCTAGTGGCGGAAACCAGGTAAGACGTACAAACTACTTACAGAAGATAATCCATAATGTGTAAACTTTAGGATTGTCTTCACTTACCTTATCCCTGCCGCAGGAACTGCTGAGAAAAGACAGATTCCAGCCTTCACCTATAACGGCGGGTAGCGTTGTGCCAACCTTCAGGGTTCTGGGTTCCTACCCAAAGGATCCTCTTCCCTGGACCTGTAGAAGACTCTGCCACAAAACTTTTTCGTGCCACTGTTTTATTAGTACACCAAAGCCTGGATCCCAGAGCCCAGACCTCCAAGGAGAGACATTACAGGCAAAACCTCATTTCTTCTTATCACGAAGCCGGGGTACCATCCATCTTAGACGTTTTTGTATTGGCCCGAGGTATGGATCTGGTTGTATAGCTCCTAGGTCCTTGCAGAGACCATCAAACAGCTTTCTTCCTAGCACATCTTCAATGTGACCAACCACCTTAGACACTGGTGAAAAAACCTGAGGCACTCTCCATATGGGAGGGGTTACATAGGGGAGGAACTCATCTTGTAATTAGGGTTACCAGTGTCCAATCACCTGAAGGTACTATCTAACCCACTAAGTAATTACCAAGCCTCTGTGTCCCATGATGTATGAACAAGAAATTTGTTTTTTTTTTTGTTTTTTTTTACACAAAGTTGTCAATTTATAAGATAATGTTAACACACATTAGCATGTACATAGCAAAAAAATGACATCCCAAAATACATTCTGATACTTCTGAGTGTGGTGATTCCACATGTGTGAGACTTTTACACAGCCTGGCCACATACAGAGGCCCAATATGCAGGGAGCACCGTCAGGTGTTCCAGGGACATAAATTACACATCTAATTTCCTGACTACCTATTACACTTTTTTGAGGCACTGTAGGGCACTGATGGCACCGATGAGTACTGTAGTGGCACTGATGGGCACTGTAGTGGCACTGATGGGCACTGATGAGCACTGTGATGGCACTGATGTAGCACGGATGAGCACTGACGTGGTATGGATGAGGCACGGATGAGCACTGATGTGGCACAGATGTGTCAAAAACCCTGAATCAGACTGAGACAGAAGTACTGTTAAATCACACTTGTTTAACCACTTCAGCCCGGGAAGAATTTACTCCCTTCCTGACCAGAGCACTTTTTGCGATACGGCCCTGCGTCGCTTTAACTGACAATTGTGCGACGTTGCACCCAAACAAAATTGACGTCCTTTTTTTTCCACAAATAGAGCTTTCTTTTGGTGGTATTTGATCACCTCTGTGGTTTTTATTTTTGCGCTATAAACAAAGAAAGAGTGACAATTTTGAAAAAAAAGCAATATTTTTTACTTTTTGCTATAGTAAATATCCCCCAAAAATATATAAAAAAAATATTTAAAAAAACTAATTTCTGTCTCAGTTTAGGCCGATATGCATTCTTCTACGTGACACGATCGCGTGCCCCCGGCGGACATCGAGTCCGCAGGCACGGCCCCTGAGTACGCGACACGCGTGCGCCCACAATGCCGCGATTTAAAGGGGATGTACCTGTATGCCCATTTGCCCAGCCGTGCCATTGTGCCGACTTATATCCTCGTGCGCTGGTTGGCATGTGGTTAATAATAAAAGTAAATAGAACAAACGTAGTTAAAACATAGCCAAAGTTCGGTAACCGGAACGGATAGTCAGACAAGCCAGAAAGTCAGGAAGCTAGGGAACAGCGTAGTGGAACAGCAAGCAGGATCTGGATCCAGAAGGAATGTCAGCCAAGCAAGCCTTTAATAGGAACGCAGGAGATAGTCTCTGGGACGTTGACCAAGGCGAAGGCAGAGATCATCTGGGCTGGATGGCTTAAGTAGGCAGGACTGGCGAGCAGGATATCATCAACAGGTGAGTCACTGTGGAGAGATAGGAGCTGGCAATTAGCCGACAGCTGAGCGACCAGCTCAGAGAAGGAAGGGCTGAGCCCAGCCCTGACAGTATGAGCACTAATGTGGAATGAATATTTTATTGATGAGCACTGATGGGGCATGGATGAGCACTGATGCGGCATGGATGAGGCACAGATAATCACTAATGTGGAATGGATGTGTTATTGATGAGCACTGATGGGGCATAGATAAGCACTGGTGTGGCATGGATATGTCACGGATGAACACTGATGTGGCATCGTTAAGCACTGATTTGGCATGAATGAGGCACGGATGAGCACTAATGTGGCACTGATGTGCCACGTATGAGTACTAATGTGGCACAGATTAGCATTGATGAGGCACTGATGTGGCATAGATGTGGCATGGATGAGCACTGATGTGGCATGGATGAGCACTGATGTGGCATGGATGTGTCACAGATGAGCATTGATGTGGCATGGATTTGGCACGAATGAGCACTGGTGGCATGGGTGAGCACTGATGTGGCACAGATGAGGCATGGATGAGCACAGATGAGGCATGGATGAGCACGGATGAGGCATGGATGAGCACGGATGAGGCATGGATGAGCACGGATGAGGCATGGATGAGCATGGATGAGCAGGGATGTGGCATGGATGAGCAGGGATGTGGCATGGATGAGCAGGGATGTGGCATGGATGAGCAGGGATGTGGCATGGATGAGCAGGGATGTGGCATGGATGAGCACGGATGTGGCATGGATGAGCACGGATGTGGCATGGATGAGCATGGTTAAGCACTGATTTGGCATGAATGAGGCACGGATGAGCTCTAATGTGGCACAAATTAGCATTGATGAGGCACTGATGTGGCACGGATGAGCACTGATGTGGCATGGATGAGCACTGATGTGGCATGGATGTGTCGCAGATGAGCATTGATGTGGCATGGATTTGGCACGAATGAGCACTGGTGGCATGGGTGAGCACTGATGTGGCACAGATGAGGCATGGATGAGCACAGATGAGGCATGGATGAGCGCGGATGTGGCATGGATGAGCGCGGATGTGGCATGGATGAGCGCGGATGTGGCATGGATGAGCGCAGATGGGGCATGGATGAGCGCGGATGGGGCATGGATGAGCGCGGATGGGGCATGGATGAGCGCGGATGGGGCATGGATGAGCACTAATGGGGCATGGATGTGCACAGATGAAGCATGGATGAGAACTGATATGGCATGGATAAGGCATGGGTGAGGTATGGATGAGCACTGATGTGGCATGGATGAGCGTGAATGAGCACTGATGTGGCATGGATGAACACTGATGGCGCATAGATGAGCACTGATATGGCATGGATGTGGCATGGATGGGTCCGGATGAGGCACAAATCAGCACTGTGGGCACTCCAGATCCAGCCCACTTACGCTGCTACACTGGCTCCCTCCTCTCCTCACACACTGTATCGATCGGTGTGAGGGAAGGAGACGGATCAACCAAACAGGGCGCCGGTTTGTTGACAATTCGTTGGACGGAGTGATCATGTGGTAATGGACCACTGTCATTGGCCCTTTATCCCGATCCGTGATGCACTGTGTTCCGAGGACCCGGCAATCACAGACACTTCCATGTGCGTGCCCCAGGGGGCGCACCGGAAACGCGAGTTCAGGAAGACGTCAATGTACGCCCTCCCAGAACTAGCCGGCCGTGCTGTAGCTGTCATTCGGCTATGGTGTGGTCGGCAAGTGGCTAACACCTGCTTTTGCAAGCGTTACCTGCAGATCTTGCAGTGAAATTTTGAGGTTTGGTTCTGGACAGTTTAGCAGTTGTGTGAAATTTAGACCACTTATGCCTTTCTTTACTGTAAGATGATTCATTTTAATATTTTTAAATCCCTTGCCTGATGTATGGGCATTCACATCCTCCTTTATGAAGGCCTTAGAGAGCTCTTTTTGACCTGGCATGGTGACACCAAACACATCGATCACAAACAGACACCAGATATGTGACATTTTCATAAGACATGTTCCACCCATATACTCCATAAGGAGCTTCTAATCATTGGCACCTAATTTTGAATCCTTACTTTTTTAACAAATCTGCATTTTGTTAATTAGGATTATGAGAATGAGTACATCCTGAAGCTGAAGTATCATTCACGCTATGTGTTTGGACTCAAGTGACATAGGATTGGTGGTTGCTGATGGGTGTGATGCATTTTTAACAGACATGTCTTCCAGCCTTTGCATGTCGTTTTACATAAAATCCATCACCTTTCTCAGATTTCACAGTTCCTAATGTATTGTGGTAAAGGTGTTAATACTGAACTCCAGAGATGATCTTTTTTCCAAAGTGAGCAAAATCTTTTCCTGTATTAGGAGAGGTATGGACTGCAGAGAGAGAGACATCACTTTGCCCCTGTACAAATCATTAGTAAGATGTCGTCTGGAATATGCAGTTCAGTTTTGGGTACTAGTTCACAAAAAGGATATTCGAAAACAGGAGAGAGTGCAGAGAAGGACAACCAAACTGATCGAGGCATGGAGGAGCTCAGCTATGAGGAAAGATTAGAGGAACTGAATTTATTCTCTCTTGAGAAGAGCAGATTAAAGGGGATATGATCAACATGTATAAATACATAAGTGGTCCATATAGTGAACTTGGTATTGAGTTATTCACCTTAAGGCCATCACAGAAGACAAGGAGGCACTCTTTACTTCTAGAGGAAAAGAGATTTTGTTTCCAAATACGGAAAGGTTTCTTCACAGTTAGAGCTGTGAAAATGTTGAATTGACTCCCTCATGATGTGGCTCTGGCTAGCTCAGTAGATTGTTTTAAGAAAGACTTGGATTCTTTCCTAGATACACATAATATAACTGGATACTAATATTTGGAGGTAAAGTTGATCCAGGGAACATCCGATTGCCTCTTGGGGATCAGGAAGGATTTTTTTCCCCTGCTGGAGCAAATGGGATGATGCTTTGTTTTTTTTTGCCTTCCTCTGGATCAACTGTGGGTATAGGATTGTATATATAGGATTGTTTATTTTTTTCCCCTTCTTGAACTGGATGGACTTTTGTCTTTTTTCAACCACACTATGTAACATCCGGAGGCCCACTATCTGTTTTCATACCCTCTGTATCCCCTCTCCTCAACATTCTTTTTATAGTCGTAAACCTCCACACTCCTCTCCTGCACATACTGGCCACTCTAATACTCTTTGCAATCCTTTCTGCCCACACTGTGGGTTACCAAAATGAGAAAAAAAAAAGTACTGCGGACGGGTGGTGGCTGTAATAATCGTACGTCGCTGCCTACTCCCGGGTATTGGGTGCATGCATTTGCGCCCCTTGGCTGGCACCCGCTGTGATTGTATACAGCAGGAGCCTGTCAGCAAGTCCGGGCCAACGATTCATGGCCGAGACCTGCTGTTCGGCTGTGTACAACCATAGCCCAGAGCTCTGTGTTGACATTCAAAACAGAGCTTTGTATACAGGGAACCATCTCTGTTACTCATCCTGAAAATTAGAGATCTATTAGTAAAAGCAGTACACCTTACGCATATCACATATACAGTAGTTAGGCATACATTTAACCCCTTGATTGCCCTAGATGTTAACTTCTTTCCAGTCAGTGTCATTAGTACAGTGACAGTGTATAGTATTATTTCTGATCACTGTATTAAAGTATAACTAACTAAAGTCAAAACTTTTTTTTTTGTTTTGAATAGGGTGGAAAGGGATTAGAATGATTGTCAGTGTTTATTGCTTTCTGTGCCCTAGTTTGGGAGATTTACCCTCTCTATTTGTTCTGTTTACCATTATCATTGAACGTGAAAGTAAAAAAATAATTCCTTTAATTTGTAGTAACTTCCTCTCATTTCCTATTTGTCTATGAGACAGGAAGTGAAGGCAAATCTCCACAATGGGACACAGATGGCGAAAAAATAACCTTGCTCTATCCAAAATGAAAAAAAGAAAGTTTTGCCTATAGTTCTACTTTAATATCACTGGTGATGTCAATGGCAGTTGGTTCCCCTCATCATCAGTATCAGGTTGCCCGCCGCACTATCACAGTCCACTTATAAGTCACTGATCGACACCATTGGTAGTATGAAAAAAAAAATCCAGTATATATACTTTGTAGATGCTATAACTTTGATTTCATTTGCAAACCATTCAATATACACTTATTGGAACTTTGTTTTACCAATGTAAATGTAGAAGAATACATTTTGACCAACATTTATGAAGAAATTAATTTTTTTTAACATTTTTTTTTTATTGGATATGTTTTGTTTAATTTTAAATTTTTAATGTTTTTGGTCTTTTTTCGTTTATAGAGCAAAAAATTAAAAACCCAGTGATGATCAAATGCCACCAAACAAAAAAAACAACTTGTGTGAAAAAAATGATGTATATTTGTATGGTTACAGCATTGCATGACCGCACAATTAGCAGTTAACCACTTAAGGACCGGAAGGATTTGCCCCCTTAATGACTAAGCCATTTTTTGCGATACGGCACTGCGTCCCTTTAACTGACAATTGTGCAGTCGTGCGACGTTGTACCCAAACAAAATGTATGTCTTTTTTTCCCCACAGATAGAGCTTTCTTTTGGTGGTATTTGATCACCACTGCGTTTTTTTTTTTTGTGCTATAAACAAAAAAGCGTCAATTTAGAAAAAAAAAACAATATTTTTTACTTTTTGCTATAGTATTAAAAAAAAAAGATTTCTTCAGTTTAGGCCAATATGTATTCTTTTACATATTTTTGGTAAAAAACTGCAATAAATGTATATTGATTGGTTTGCGCAAAAATTATAACGTCTACAAAATAATAAGGGATAGATTTATGGCATTTTTATTTATTTATTTTTTTTACTAGTAATGGCGGCGATCTGCGATATTTAGCGGGACTGCGACATTGAGGCGGACAGATCAGACACTTTTGACACTTTTTTGGGACCAGTGACATTTATACAGCGATCAGAGATAAAAAATAAACACTGATTACTGTATAAATGTCACAGGGAGGGAAAGGGGTTTACACTAGGGGGCGATCAAGGGGTTAAGTGGTCCCTAGGGAGGTGTTTCTAACTGTGGGGGCAGTGTACGGACTGGAGGAGGAGAGAGATCGCTGTTCCTGATTACTAGGAACAACAGATCTTTCTCTGCTCCCCTTTCAGAATGGGGATCTGTCTATTTACATTGACAGATCCCCGTTCTGGCTCTCCGAGGAGCGATTGCAGGTCACTAGCGGACATCACGGCCACCGGCCATGCGCATCGGCTCTGGCGTCCCTTTTAAAGCGGCCGACGTACACCTACAGCGATTCGCGCAGCCGTACCAACCTGCCACAGTATAATGATGCCGGCTGGTTGACAAGTAGTTAAGGTAGCGGAGTGTGGTGTAACAAAAAATGGCCTGGTCACATCTTCTGGAGCCAAAGTGGTTAAATTGACCATCCAACTACTCCTTCATTCTGACCAGCTGAAAAAGTATTTTGAAGGCGAACGCTGGAGCAAATATGCTGGCAGTTGTGAAATTTACATATTTACATGTTTTTCCTCTGAGAAAGTGTCTCCCACATATTTGCCAGTGAGCACACTTTGGTACTGAATGCATAAATTCAAAGAATTAAATCACAGTTAAGTTATAAACATTAAAGCCCAACACCCGGTCCCAAATTCACAGTTCAGGAATGTATGTGGGCACTCTTGTGTCATCCATGTACATTTCAGGACCATCATTTGGATAATTACTACTCCTCCTACAAGACTGATTTGCTTGCTGTAGCTGTAGGAGAGCTTAAAATATACACCGAGACCTGAGATACTGAAAAATAATGGTGAGCTACTGAGGATAGAGTATTTAGCTGGAAAATGAATGAAGATTAAGAGTTAATTTCATGAACTGATGATGTCCTCCGCTTTGGTCCCTAGTAGCATGCTGACTGGCTACAAAAATTGCCTGGGGGTGAGGGGTGAGGGGGAGGCGGCGATTATCTGTAGTGACACCCCTGGCAAGAGTCTCAATTTTTTTATTTTTTATAAAATAATAAAAAGGATGCGACGCTAAAACATGATTGAATAAACACACTAAATAAATATAAATATAAATACAATATGAAGTAAATAAACGTAGGAATATACACTAATATCCAAAAAAATAATTATTAATAAATACCAAATGTGAATAAATATATGTATAAAAGTGAAGTCATCCCAAAAATTAAAATCCACAAACTACGGTAAATAAAAAGTCCGTGATTAAAAAAAGAAAGTGCCAAAAAGGAAGATAAAGATGCAGGTGGAGAAATCTTCTATTTCTCTTCACACCCAAGGTGGAATATCAGATGCACTTACCAGATCCTGGTGACTGCTATTATGGCAGTCATAAACAGCACAGGGAATTGGGTCTCCCCACAACCTTGGCATAAGGTACCCGTAAGCGGCAGATGGTTCTCAGGAATGAAAGACGAGGACAATCCATAGCGTAATAAGTCTGAACAGTCAATTTATTAAAAAGGAATTGCACTTACAAGAAATTGATGAATAAACAGCAAAAACCGTAATGTCAACGAGAATCGGCGTCTGTCTGCTGCCTCCGCTTCCTAAGTTCGTGTAAAGCCCAACACGAGAACGGACGTGGTGACGTCGTAGGCTCCTCTTTTTTTTTTTTTATGTCTGGACCCGCAAAATCTAGGGCAGTGTGGCCTGTGTAAGAATACTTGAATGGGATGTTGCTTCAATGGTATGGTATGTCGCAATTAAATTTGATGGCTATAACTGCAGGCTGCACTACACTAGATATTCCCATGATGTAATGAGGATAAGACCGTAAAAACAAGATTTCACTTAAAAAAAAAAAAAAAAATAAAAAAAAAAAGCTTTTCACACACGTTTATACTTTGGGAAAGTTTATCTTGCTTATTGTGTTTCTTTTATGTGAATGTTTATGTAAGTTGAAGCTGTATGACTATTTTTCTATTACATTCAGCCAGTTAAACACATTGTCTGATATTTCATTGCGAGGATACGAAGTCAGTAATGCTGGACAGAAAGTAGAGATCCTTCACTCATGTCCAAGTATCCTTTTATCATTGTTGTTGTAGTAAGACTCTTCCCTACACTTGTTTTTACCTTTTTTACGTGATCACGCTTTTTATATTGTTTGTTGATTATTGGTGATACCCAATAAACATACGTCATTTGATCTACACTATTGGCGTTTTTTACATCTTTTTGGGAACCACCCATACTCTGGAGACTCTCCCGTGGCCGTGACCCTTACCTCAGTCCTTGGAATTGGCAGCCACGACAGTGATTACAGAGGAAAGATCCCCCTCGAGATCCGGGGTTCCTGCGAACAACCATCGTCCATCAAAGATCTCTGAGCCTGTTTGATTCGGTGTCACCGGCATCCGAATCCACTTCCTCTGGTAAGCGTATTTCATCTATTCCCATTATATGATCGTATTATCTATGAGACACAGAGGAGAAGATTCCTGCACCAGTGCATCATTCTGTATACAGTTTATTCTTGGACTTTTCATTGTCTGACCCATGGCCACACATTGGGACATTATTATATCTTAGTCACTATTCACCTTATACCACGTCAAGCCATGGGCCTTTACTAATGGCTACCATTACTGATGTGTTTTTTATTATTGGTTACTTTCATTAGCGCTACATTTCATTTCTATTTTCGTGTATAATATTGGTCATATTTATGTAGCTGCTTTTCTTCGGTGATTGGGTTAGCGCAGTGTTACTTTTATTTTCCACTACCTAAGCCTGCTTTTGCTGAAATTACCAAGGAGTGCTGTCACTGTAAAGCTGCTTTTCTTACTTGGTCTATGGCTTGTTGCTGGGTAATATGATGAACCATCAGCTTAGTCACCTGTTGGACTGGGAGAAGAAGGTGATTGTGGCGTGAGGGGGAAGGCCAGTTTTTGGGGCTACTATTTAATATAGGATTATAATATGCATTCTTGAATTATTTCTGGTCCTTGTACACATGCAAACATTGTTTTTCATTCGTTCATTGACAGACACAGCGCTTCCTTATTTAGAACCATAGGGTTATATCGCCCCCCCCTACAGGAGTAGGACTGCTATAGGCCTTCGTTTTTTTTCTGCCTAGTCAGGAGTAGGGACCTAGTTCCCTGCTGGGATCTCTAGTCCTGGCAAATTTTACTTTTTGTTTGTTTTTCCTGGATTTTTTCTGGTAAGATCTGCAATCAACTGCCGGACTGGGCGACGGGCTGGACACTTGATCCAGTGGTCTCCCCATTCTGGCCAGTGAGCACGTGCAGACCGCAGCTACGCGCTAGGTCAGCCACTACATAGCTTCTCTGGACGGGGGCTGGCCCTGCGAATTAAACGTTTTGCGAGGTCGCATACGACCGGGTCTCGGCTCGAGTCGCAGCGTCCCTCATGGCCGACAGCCCCCCCACTTGGAGGTTCTGTCCGGAGCGGTACCCGTCTGGTCATGGTATGGTGAGTAAATGTCCCCCCTCTCCCCTTGGTGAGTTTGCAGTAGACGCGGGGCCCTCCCTGGGTCGGTCGGTCCTGCGGGTTTCCCTCCGCCTTGCACCCTCTCTTCCTGGGGTGGATGGTCTCTGGAGGTCCCCTGGTAGCCCCCCTTTCCTCCTCCCTCCTCTATATGGGGTAGTGTGGTGCCATGATGGATCCTGGGGGATAGGGTTGAGTACTGGTGGGCAGGGGGTGCGTGCCGTTAGGTGCAGTGCTTACCGAGTATGGAGAGATAGTTGATAGCTAACAACTGTATATTGGCTGTCGGAATCAGCGTGGAATGCAAATGGCGCTAATGGCGCAGATATCGGAACTGACGTCAGCAACCGGAACTGATGTCAGTCAGCAGAGAGCATAGTGCCCAGCCTGGACTGCGCAAGCGCAATCAACACGCGGCTCGCTCCCGATGCTCGGGGCTGGTTATTCATTTAATACAGCAAGGGGTGGATGCTTTTCTCAAAGGGGCGGATGTACAGTTATACATTGAACACAATCAACACGATGCTTGGGGCTGGTTATTATAATGGGCGAATGCTTTTCTCAAAGGGGCGGATGTATAACATTACTGGGAATTCTTTTTTTCTGATTTTCGCCAGCTCCGTCTTAGGGATCGCACAGCGAGAGCGGGGTTCTCCAAACCCCCAGATAAGGCTCCTTCGGCATGAAGGGGCGCCCTTACCCGCAGTCTGGGTGGGGGGATGTCTTTGCTGGTTTCCAGGCTTTTGTGGACCTCTCTGATAAACGACATGTGGGTCCACAAAGTGATTCTGTCTGGTTACAAGATCGAGTTCCAGTCTTGTCCCCCAAGCAGATTTTTTCCATCCAATCTGCGTCTGTCTCCGAACCGTTTGTTAGCCCTCCGGGGCGCGGTGCAAGGCCTGTTGCTTCAAGGGGTGATTGTCCCGGTTCCCATGATGGAACATTTCCAGGGTTTTTATTCAAACCTGTTTACGAATCCCCAAAAAAGAGGGTCCGGTATGTCTGATTCTGGACCTCAAGGTCCTGGACCGCTTTGTGCGGGTGCGGAAGTTCAAAATGGAGTCCATTAGCTCTGTGCTGGCATCTCTTCATCAGGGGGACTTTCTTGCCTCCATCGTCATCAAGGATGCCTATCGGCTCATTCCGATATGTGCGCAACACCAGCGGTTCCTCCGCTTTGCTGTGGGAGAGGAGCATTATCAGTTTGCGGCGTTACCCGTTGGTCTCGCTCCCACTCCTCGGGTCTTCACCAAGCTGTTGGCCACGGTTCTGGTGCTGCTGCGCCAGTGGGGAATTGCTGTTCTGGGCTACCTGGATGACCTTCTGCGAGCAGAGTCCCCAGCGACCCTGAAGGGCGACGTGGAGATCGCTATTCAGACTTTGGGTGGCTGATAAATTACCAAAAGTCTGCGCTGATTCCAGTTCAGAAATTGGTTTATCTGGGTCTGACTCTGGATTCCGCTCTGGCCAGAGTGTTCCTTCCACAGGACAAACTCCAGAAGTTACAGGCGGCAACCTGCTTACTGCTGTCCAGCAGGTGGGTCCCACTGCGGACTTGCATGCGGGTGCTATGCCTGATGATGTCTACGTTTTGAGGCGGTCCTGTTTTCTCAGTTCCATACGAGACCCCTGCAAAAGGAGATCTTGTTAAAATGGGTCAAATGTCCACGGTCTCTGGACAATCAGATTCGGCAGAGCCAAGGAACCAAATGGTCCCTGATCTGGTGGCTTTGTTTCCCGACTCTTCGGCAGGGGAAATCCTTTCTCCCTCTGTACTGGATGGTGGTCACCACCGATGCCAGTCTGTTCGGGTGGGGAGGAGTTCTGGGCACTGGAGGTATCCAGGCTACCTATCAACATCTTGGAACTCCAGACGATCAGACTCTGGATCATTGGACGGATCGACTTCAGGGGCTCCCGATACGGATTCAGTCGGACAATGCCACAGCGGTGGCCTATGCCAACCACCAGGGAGGAACAAGGAGTATGTTAGCGAGCTAGCAAGTAGCCGGCATTCTCCGGTGTGCAGAGCGTTTTGTCCCGGCCATCTCCGCCGTCCACATTCCGGGGGTGGACAACTGGCAGGCGGGACCAAGGGGATTGGTCCGTTCATCAGGAGGTATTTCAACAAATATGTCTGTGTTGGGGCTCTCCAGAGGTAGATCTGATGTCAACAGGAAGGTGCAGAGGTTTGTGGCCAGGTCTCGGGACCCTCTGGCGGATGCTTCAGACGCTCTGGTGGCTCAGAATCTGGTTGCAGACGCCCCCTGGTGGCTGCCTCTCAGGGAGAATCTGCTATCCCAAGGGCCGATATTCCACCTTGCTTTACCGTCGCTGGCTTTAACGGCCTGGCTGTTGAAAGCCAGGTGTTGAAGAATAGAGGTTTGCCTGCGTCGGTTATTCCGACACTACTCAAAGCTAGGAAGTCTACTTCCAGGAAGGTATATCATCGGACGTGGAAAGTGTACATTTGGTGTGAGTCAGTGGGGTTCCTTTTCGGTGGCTTGGATTTTGACTTTTCTTCAGAGGGGCATTGAAAAGAATTTGGCCTTGAGTACTATCAAGGGCCAGGTGTCGGCTTTGGCGGTTTTCTTTCAACGCCCCCTGGCTTTGCATTCCCTGGTGCATACCTTCATTCAGGGTGTGTGACATGTGGTTCCACCGGTGCGATCTCCCTTGCCACTGTGGGACTTGAATCTGGTGCTTTCGGTTCTACAGAAGCCTCCGTTTGAAAATGTTCTGAGAAATATCCCTGCTCACTCTGTCACAGAAGGTGTCTATCACTTCTGCTTGCAGTGTGTCAGAATTGGCGGCGCTATCCTGTCGCACGCCCTACCTGGTGATTCATGAGGACAAAGTGGTTCTTCGTCCTTGTCCTTCGTTCCTTCCAAAAGTTGTTTCTGATTTCCATTTAAATGAAGACATTATGTTGCGTTCCTTGTGTCCCAGGCCACAACATCCAAGGGAATTTGCCTTCCACACCCTGGATGTGGTACAGGCGATCAGGGTGTATTTGGCGGCCACTGAGTCCTTTCAGAGGTCAGACTCCCTGTTTGTGATCACGGACGGGCCAAAGAAGGGGCTGTCTGCTTCCTCAGCGACCATTTCTAGATGGATCAGACAGACAGTGACTCAGTCCTATTCTGTCAGGGGTTGTGTTCCTCCCTTCCTGATGAAGGCGCACTCTACTCGGGCGCTGAGTGCCTCCTGGGCCTTCCGTCATCAGGCATCAGTGACGCAAGTGTGCAAGGCGGCCACCTGGTCGTCGGTGCACACTTTAACTAAATTTTACTAAGTGGATGTGCTGGCATCTGCGGATGCCTCTTTTGACTGCAGGGTTCTGCAGGCTGCGGTCTAGAGGGTTTTTCCCTCATGAAGGGGTTTTCTTGCTGTTCAGGTTGGGCTCCAGTTATTCTCATTGAGCTCCAGGTTGTCTGGTTGGCCTATTTTTTTGTTGGCTGCCCCACCCCTCATGTTTGGCACTGCTTTGGGACATCCCTATGGTTCTAAATAAGGAAGCGCTGTGTCTGTCAATGAACGAATGAGAAAATAGTATTTTTGACTTACCGTAAAATCCGTTTTTCTGAGTTCTTGACAGACACAGCACCCACCCCTCTATGGAGTTTTTAATGCTTTTAACGCTGCTTGTGACAAAACTGAAGGCCTATAGCAGAGAGGAGGGTGTATATCACCTAGGACTGCCCATGGGCGTAGCCAAGTCTTTTTTCTGCCTAGTGTCCTACTCCTGTAGGGGGCGATTTAACCCTATGGTTTTGAATAAGGAAGCGCTATGTCTGTCAATGAACTCAGAGAAACAGATTTTACGGTAAGTCAAAAATCCTATTTTTTTATTAGAAAAAACTCAGTTTTTTCTATGTAAATACAGTACAGGGCATAGGATCTTTAACCATCAGTTATAAGCAGCCACCATTAATTGACTGAATTTTGGCAAAAAGAAAGCTTCAGGGACATGCCTTTAATAACCTCTCCCACTCTTAGCTTAGCTTTAGTTTTTTTGCTAGTGCCTTCTTTTTGGACTACTGAAAGAAGCGTACCTCTTTCCTATGGAGGTGCTTCATCGCTTGAATCCTCGGTGGAGTGTAAAGACATCTGCCACTGTAAGTTCAGGGCTTGCACCCCTTAAATCTGCCCCAGGGTGATGGCGCTTCTATGCTTTGCTCACCAAGGAGTGCAGACTTCAAAATTTTTTAATGGTATGTTGCAGTGTGGTATGTTCCAGTCCTTAGTCTGGCACAAATCTAAAGCTACTGAGCTTGTGCGTTTTTGTTCCATTTCACTGGGCACGTATGTGCCTTTTTCCTTCCCTGGGCATTCTTTTTTCTGATTGGCACCAGCTCCATCTTAGGGATTGCACAGCGATCCCTGGATGTCTACTGGAGTGCAGCAGTCTACAGTGCTTAGTACTAAACCCTACCCTCTCCACAGCAAAAGAAGCAGTGAGGACATTTGCAGCACACATGGCAAACAGAGGTAAGGAGTGAGATGGTTTTGCTAATTCTGGCGCATAGTTTTAGCTTTGGGGGGAATATGTAAAAAGAGACCAAATGTCAAGATAACCTATTTCCACAGGGCCGTAGTGCCCTCTGTTTGGATAGTTGCCCTCAGTCTGATTCCCTTCCATCCTCTGGGTACAACCTGATGGTCCTTCAGCCACTCAGCCTTTGTCTTGCTTATTTAGAGAGAAATTTGCTGCCCTATTGTCTGATTTTATGAGCAGAATGTTGGTCCTTTTAGACACCATAGTGAATGGGTCACAAGCAGTTCCCCCCTCCTGGGTAAATCTTTGACTGTACCTTGGCTGCAGACACATTGAGAAGGAAGGTCCCTATTCCCCTTCTGAGGATCAAGATCAGGATGAGTTTCCTTACTGATACCCTTATTGATGCTGTTCATTCTTGTTTAGCATTATAGCAGATTAAGTTTGCTCACCCCAAGGTCTCCTGCATGGGTACCCTACAATTATCCATGCCTGCTAGGACCTTTCAAGTCCACTTGCTCTTAGTGCCTGTCCTATATGATGACTGACTCCACTCTGAAAAGCTGATTTCTTTAATCGTACATCACGGGACACAGAGCCATAGTAATTACTATGTGGGTTATAGTCCACCTTCAGGTGCTGGACACTGGCACACCCTAAACATGAAGTTGCCGCCCTATATAACCCCTCCCACTACTGGGAGTATCTCAGTTTTTTCACCAGTGTCTAAGATTTTGGGTCATGAGTGAAGATGAGCTCCACTGCAGCAATCTTTGCTGGGGCCAGCTATGCAGTCGGATCCATTCAAATCTCTTTTAGGTCGAATTGAATGGTGCCCGGGCCTCGTATCCGAAGAAACAAGGTTTTGCTTATACACACTTCTCTTTTAGAGAGCTGGACCCTGGGATCCAGTACTTTTGGTATTTAAGGCCATAAAGTTTTACTGGCGGGGTGCTATTACAAGTCCAGGATTGTGGGTTCCCCGGCTCCTGAAGGTTTGTTACTGGAACCCACCGTGAAGGGTGAAGATTGGGTCTGTTGGTTTTACCACAGAAAACCCTGCGGCGGGAAAGGTAAGTGGAGTTTTTCTAAGGAATTTTAAATTTTCTTATGAAATGTCTCCTCTAGAAGTAAATGTTGTCATGCCTAAGTGTGACCACTGGGGGCTGTATGGAGCACGTACCTTCTCAAGCTTTGCTCAGAAATCACGCTGTGCCACAGAAGCAGCAGACTTTTTTCCTCTGGTTAGCAGGCAGACCTCCGGTAAGTTTGGGGGTTTGCTTCCATCAGACACCCCCCACCTTGGCTGAACTCTCCCCCTCTTCACAAGGTTGAGGGAGAGCTAATAAAAATAAATAAATAATAAAAAAAAGATTGGCGATGCTTTTTTCTTTTAAAGCCCCTACACAGTGGCAGTTTTCAGGTCCCCTCCACGCCATCCCTCCCTCACACACAAGCCGATTCCATTGGATCGGAGGCCCAGACTCGCGCGGGAAATTTTTTAAATTTTTTTTGGAAGAGAACGGAGGGGGCGCGATGCAACGGAGGGGGCGGGGCTTAGCACGGCATTGGCGTCCTCCAACGCCGGCGCAGGAGTGTGTTGTTTAAACTCCATTTGTGCTGGCTGCAAAAATTGTCAGACACAAGAGCAAAGAGGGAGAGGTTGGTGACACAGGCATTTCCTATTGACACATTTACTATTTGCATCAGGCTGAGCATTAATAGCAGCGGCAGTGGCTGACTATTGCTCAAGCAGTGGATGCGATTTCTTCTGGTAGTACCTCTGCTTTGTGCATTGGGCTATGGTCAGAAGGGGGGGTTAAAACACCCCCAAAAAGGAGCCAAAAGGGTCTCCCTCAAGGTCTGGGAAGCCTACTCATCTCTACTAATGGTATCCTCCCCTGTGAGGGGGTGGCTGGTCAGAGTGAGCATCTGGGCCATGAAATGTTTGCAATTGTTTTCAACTCTGCAGCCCCTGTTTATGTTATTAAAAAGATCTTTTTTCCTTGCCAGGATAAGATTGGAAAAAAAAAAGATTAGCAGCTTTAATCGCACCTCAGTGTGGGACAAAATGCGACAGGTTCTCTTCCATTACCCAGGACCCTCAAACTGAGGAACTAGGGGCAGGAGAAAATTAATTCCCTCAGGGGACCGTGGTAAAATGATGACTCCTCTTCTGAGATGTCAAATGCGGGAGGATCAGCGTTCACAATCTGTAAGATGGTGCAATTTCTTGCTGAATGTTCCGCTCCACATTTATGTACCCTTAACTGAGTGTTGGGGTTCGCTAAAGCCTCCTTAAGCTGTGCATGCTTTTTCCTGTCCATTCATTGCTGGAAAAGCTTTTTTGTTTTGAGTGGATCACCCAGATAAGCATTATTTTCCCTCTTAAAAGGTTTTCACACTTTATCCTATGGTGGAAAAAAAAATTAACTAAGTAGGGTATACCAGCAAATAACGCTGCTATATCCTCTGTGAATAAGAGTTTGACTTGTCCGGCAGACAATGCTCAAATGCTTTGGCATCCAACAGATAAAAAGTTGGAATATAAAAAAAAACAAAAAAAAAAACACTTTTTTCTCTGACAAATTGAGTGTCCCAGCCTGCGCTGACGGTAATTGGTTAATCATTGAGAGACCAGTTTAAACAGGTGTTCAAGGTTATCCTGCTCAGCAGGCCCAGGATCTGGCCGCTATCTGTTTTTTAATAGTTGCTATGAGAGTTTCTATCCTATAGGCCTTGCGCCCTTCGCTAAGCGCCCAGCTATTTGGGAATGTAAGAAATTCTAGTGGAAAAAGTACCCCTTTTGCCATTCAAGAAAAGGAGTAAATGTATTTTCATTTTTAAAGCTCCTTCTCCTGTGCCAGGGGCATCAGCCTCCAGGCAGTTACGATGGCTTCCACCGTCAGGTTCAAAAGGTAATCCTCAGAGTTAACCCCAGGGACAAAAGAGGTCTTGGGAAGGAAACCTACAAGATACGGAAGCCTCCTTATGAGGAGGCGCCCCTGCTCGTTCGAATAGGGGAAATTCTTCTGCAGTTCTCAAGGTTCTGGCAGGAAGAGTGTCAAGACGAATGGGGGACTTCCTTAATAGCTCCAAGGTACAAACTGGAGTTGTAAGAGTTCCCGTCGTCTTGTTTGCTCAGATCAAACATTCCTAAGGATCCAGAGAAAAAGAAGTCTTTCTCTCAAGCATTGGACCATCTTTTGGCAAAAAGTGATCATGGTGGTCCCCATGTAAGAGCAGAGGTTGGGGTTTGGTCCAAACCTCTTTTTCAAAAATCGAAATTCAATTCCTGAATATAACCACTCTTTTTTTCGCATGGAGTCAATCCAATCAGTTATCTCCATCCTACAAGGAGGAGAACTTCTGGCGTCAATCGTCATCAAAGAGGCATACCTCCATATGCCTATTTCCTTGCTCACTAGTAATATCTACTTTTCAAGGTGGAAAGTCTTCCTTTTCAGTGTGTAGCTCTGTTTAACGGTTTAGCTACTGCACCTTGAGTGTTTACAAAGGTTCTGGCCCCTCTGCTAGCCAGATTAAGGGCCCAAGGTATAACAATTATGGTTTACCTAGACGATCTGTTCTTCATAGACCGGTCGGCAGCCTGCTTAGACCAAAGTATGGTCACCACATTCATGTACCTAGAATATCTAGGTCAGATTCTCAACCTAGAAGAAATCTTCTTTAAAAACCATGAAGAAGGCTAAAATACTTGGGTATGATCATAGATATACCCAGAAAAGGGTATTCTTGCCCCAGACAAAGATCAGCGCCATAAAGGAACTGAATCAGGTGGTCGAAGCAAGATGAATTCTTCTATTTAGCTTTGCATGAGGTTGTTGGGAAAGATGGGGGCTTCATTCGAGGCTGTTCCTTTTGCTCAGTTACATGCGAGACTGCTGCAAAACAGTATCCTATTGGCTTGGAACAAAGGGTTCAAGCTCTAGATTCCCAATGTGTCTGATTCCAAAGCCTACGGCCACATCACCCTGAAAGCGCCCAATCTCGTCGGATCTTGGAGGCTAAGCAGGGTCAGGCCTGGTTAGTACCTGGATAGGAGACCACTTGGAATTACCAGGTGCTGTAGGCTAGGTGCGCCGGAGCCTCAGTTTATGGTCGATAACCAAAAATGTGCAAAAGGGAAAATCCTTCCTTTAGTTACCTGGGAAATGGTAACAACATATGCCAACCTTTTTTGGGTTGGGGAGCAGTCCTGGAAGAGGCAACTGTCCAAGAGAAGTGGCCCAGATCAGAAAGGGCCTTGCCCATTAACATTCTAGAAATTCAGGCAGAGCACTTGGTCCTGAAGGCCTGAACATTCAGTTTACAGAAATGTCTTGCCCAATGCCACATGGCCTATATTAATCACCAAGGGGGCACAAGAAGTTGTGCGGCCTAGAGAAAGGTGAATCATATCCTATCTTGGGCAGAAAACAATGTACTTTGCCTATCGGCCGTCTTCGTTCTAGGAATAAAAAATTGGCAGGCGAACTATTTGAGTCGCCAGCAGTTTTTCCCGGGAGAATGGTTCCTTCACCCCGATATCTTCCTGTCAATATGTCAAATATGGGGGATCCCAGACGTAGATCTGTTTGTGTCCAGGTTCAACAAAGAAATCAACAACTTTGTGTCAAGAACAAAGGAATAACTAATGAATAAAGGGACAGGGGATTATAACGGTGCTAGAGTAACAGGTATGGAAATGAGAAGGAGATATAAAAATTACAAATATTTTATTTCACAATAAATACATGGAAAAAGCAATAAAATAATTAGCAACCAAAAAGCATAAATATTGCGTGTGACCCAAATGCAGTAGGGTGGGCCAGATGGAAAAGGCCTTTGAAGTAAGGGCTCGGTTTCCTACATGTTTCGCCAAGGCATTGGCTTCCTCAGGGAACAAGAGCTCTAATGCAATACCAAAAAATCTATACATTGGGATACAAAGAAACATCATGTAAATAGACAGGAACGTTGGAACATGAACAGTTATACATATTATCAGATGTTGGAATATTATGGCTGGACACTTTCACACAGGGAGGCAACCCCATGGTAACCCCGGGATCCCAAGACATACCTGAGCAACAGACACCCAGGGGACGTTCGGCAAGTGACCCCCGGAGGGGGGGAGGACAGGCTGCACCGTATTTGCACTTGCAGGGGGCACACAGAAAACCTGGCAATTAAATATATTGATAATTAAGACTTAATGGTGAGTAAATAAATATTGAATGTGTATTGCACATTTAGTTTAGGGAACAAAGAGGGTAATGCATTATGCATCAATTGAATAGGGCTTAAAAGCCTCTAGAGAACTCACACTATTTATTAAAAGCACGTTGATTGTTCGAGGGGAAAGCGCCTGAATGGATTCAAGGATAGACAGGAACAATTGGTAAAAATATTAGATAGTGACCTATAAGGGAGGAGATAGGCAAATTAGCATTGCAATGTTTAGCAATGATCTTTTGAAGGGATTAAAGGAAATAACAAGAAATAGCTTACCTAGTGAACTATTTGCAAGGCATGTGGATGACACCCGACTTCAGTGTTCACATGATTTGCAGTGGAATGAGATTGAAAGGTGACAGGGAGTTAGTGGGTCCTGAAGGAGGATAAATGAAGGGGAGCTAAATTAGATGTGAAGGAACAATTTTTTTGGGGATGAGAGATGAAGCAAATGGCAAAAGAAAGCTTACCCAATAAGCCATTCACAAAACATGTAACTGTTCAGAAATCAGTGTTCACAGAATTGCCATAAAAGTCACAGGTTGAACACTAGCAGAGAATTAATGAATCCTTGGGAAAAATGAGTAGGACCCAAGTTAAGGATGTGTAAGGGCAATTTGTTAAGGATAACTAAGAAGATCACCGTCCAAAATTACCTTGCTGATGTGTGCAGAGCAAAGACAGGCGTTTCCTTCGTCCAGCGTGGTGACTTCGGACAAGCCGGCTACTTATGTGCCCCCCACACCTGATCAGATAATGATCAGGTGTGCGGACGCTGGAAAGAGGCATGCGCACTAGATAGCACCCAGGAGCCTACAAGCTCCAGCATGCATCGCGCGTGCGCATGCTCAGACATTGCGGCCCCCGTATGGCCAATGGGAGGACGGAAACGCCATGGAGCGGGCGGTCCTAAGGCGTCACCGAACCCCCATCCGCCGGTGGAATGCAGGATGCCGGGCAGTGTGAGCGATGCGCGGACACCTGGGGCAGACAGGAATTGTACTGCCCCGGGCGTCCGTACAAGCACGAACAGCGCTAGCTCTGTCCATCCCGACAGGGGGCCAGAAGCGCGCCACCCATGGGATGAAAGAGGGACAGGCAGTGGAAGCAATCCAGGGGTGGGGCCCCCCAGTGGTGAAATAGAACGCGGGCGGGGGCGCAGGGTGAGGGGAGAGGGGTGTGCCCCCTGCAAGCGCAAATATGGTGCAGCCTGTCCTCCCCCCCTCCGGGGGTCACTTGCCGCACGTCCCCTGGGTGTCTGTTGCTCAGGTATGTCTTGGGATCCCGGGGTTACCATGGGGTTGCCTCCCTGTGTGAAAGTGTCCAGCCATAATATTCCAACATCTGATAATATGTATAACTGTTCATGTTCCAACGTTCCTGTCTATTTACATGATGTTTCTTTGTATCCCAATGTATAGATTTTTTGGTATTGCATTAGAGCTCTTGTTCCCTGAGGAAGCCAATGCCTTGGCGAAACATGTAGGAAACCGAGCCCTTACTTCAAAGGCCTTTTCCATCTGGCCCACCCTACTGCATTTGGGTCACACGCAATATTTATGCTTTTTGGTTGCTAATTATTTTATTGCTTTTTCCATGTATTTATTGTGAAATAAAATATTTGTAATTTTTATATCTTTTTCTCATTTCCATACCTGTTACTCTAGCACCGTTATAATCCCCTGTCCCTTTATTCATTAGTTATTCCATTTACTCTGGGATGAGGTGCCGTATCTAATACAACCATCTAGCCACACCTGCATCAAGAACAAAGGATCCGCTAGCATGCGGAACAGATGCCTTGCTATTTCCGTGGAATCGGTTCTCACTGATTCACGCATTCCCTCCTATTCTGCCTGCGTCCACGTCTTCTTCGCAGGATCAAGCAGGATGGGAAGTCAGGATTCTTGTGGCCCCGGCGGGGCCCAGGAAATCTTGGTATGCAGAGATTGTAAAGATGTCAGTAAGGGACCCATGGACACTACCGCCACGGCCAGACCTCTTGCAAGGTCCGGCATTCAATCCTACTTTATAAACGCTAAATTTAACGGTTTGTCTATTGAGACCCACACTCTGAAGAGGCATGGGCTGTCTGGTTCAGTGGTTTCTACCTTGGTTAATGCAAGGGAGCCGGCCTCCATAATGATATATTCTGAAGTCTGGGAAGCATATGTCTCCTGGTGTAAAACCAGGGGTTGCACCCCAGGAAATAGGCCAAAGATAGAATCTTTGACTTTCTGCAGATGGGGTGAGAAATAAAGCTGGCCTTGAGTGCTTTCTATGGACAGGTCTCGGCCTTATCGGTATTATTTCAATGACCACTTGCTTCACATTCTTTGGTTGGTAACTTTATTCAGGGAGTAACACAGCTTAATCTCCGGTTAGGTCACCCCTGAACCCTTGGGACTTAAATTTAGTTTTGTCGGCATTACAAAACAGCCCTTTTTTGGGCCGATACGACATTTTCCCTTGGTCTTTTTTGACAAGGAAACAATCTGTTGCAAGAAGGGTATCAGAATTGGCTGCTCTTAATTGTAAAGAGCCATATTATTATTGTTTTCAAGGATAAGGTGGTATTGCGTCCTCATCCTAACTTTTTACCAAAGGTAGTAGCAGGTTTTTATCTAAACCAGGATATTGTTCTACCTTCATTTTTTTCCAGAACCTTGTTATATGGAAGAATCACTACATTTTCTTGATGTGGTGAGAGCAGTCAAAGTCTACTTAAAGGCGACTACTCAGATTCAAAAAACGGATGTTTTGTTCGTGTTGCCTGAAGGTCCTAAAAGAGGACAGGCAGCATCAAAATCTACTATTTCTAAAATGGATTCAACAAGTAATCGTTCAAGCTTATGGTTTCAAGAGGTGGATTCCACCCTCTCAAATCAAAACGCACTCCTCTAGGGCTGTTAGTGCTCCGTGGGCAGTGCATCACTAAGCCTCCATGGCTCAAATTTGCAAGGCCTCAACTTGGTCTTCAATCCATACATTTACCAGGTTCTATCAGGTGAATGTAAAAAGGCATGAGGATATCGCCTTTGGGCGTAGTGTGCTGCAGGCAGCAGTATAACTCCTCTAGTCTCATGTTGCCCTAATTCTGTTGTGTCTCCCTCCCCTCAGTTGGCATTGCTCTGGGACATCCCACATAGTAATTACTATGGCTCTGTGTCCCATGATGTACGATTAAAGAAAATAGGATTTTTATAACAGCTTACCTGTAAAATCCTTTTCGTTTGAAGTACAACACGGGACACAGAGGTCCCACCCCTCTTTCTGGTATACATGTGTATTGCTTTGCTACAAAACTGAGATACTCTCAGTAGTGGGAGGGGTTATATAGGGAGGCAACTTCCTGTTTAGGGTGTGCCAGTGTCCAGCACCTAAAGGTGTACTATAACCCACATAGTAATTACTATGGCTCTGTGTCCCGTGATGTACTCCAAAAGAAAAGGATTTAACAGGTAAGCTGTTATAAAAAATCCTATTATTTGCTCCTCCAAAATGTTTTGCTCAGCAATATCCTATTGAGGAGAGCTTAATGGAAAAATGGACGGTCCCTGTATTGGACCCTACCATCTATTGTTTCAACAAGACGCTTACAATCTTGGAGAGGATAATCTTGTGTTCAATGACCCAGTAAATGAAAGATTAAAGACCCTCTTTAGGCCCTTTTTACCTTAAAAGACCCCACCATGCAACATGTGATTGCTTCTAATTGTTGTTTGCCAAACCATTGCTGTCTGAACTAAGCGCATGGCCTGAGACTCTAGCTCTAAATGCATCCTTCTATACACCAACAGCTGGAGCTTTTACCATACACTACTGCATCATTGGCTTGAGCCAGGATGAGCTTTCTCTCTATTCATCTGCAGAGGATTCTTTGACTCAAATGCTGGTCAGCAGAACTCCTGTGCAAGAAACAGCTAGAGCATCTACTCTTTCAAGGAGAATGCCTGTCTGGTCCCTCCTTGAATAAAGAAATTACAGAGGGTTAAGGTTCTCTTTTCCTCTGAAAAAGAAGGTCTCTCTTCTCCTGAGGCTAGGACAAGTTCCTTATGTTCCTTTCAAATCTCCAGCTCCAATCCAAAGTCTGGAACAAACTTTAGTTGGAAGACGTGGTTCTCCAAGTCAGCCAAATTTGGCTAAAATTCCTCTTCCTCCCCTCATATATGAGCCCAATGTGTCATTTCCAGGGGCTACAAACTAGATTTCCAACTCTGCCTCCTCCCAGCTTCTTGCTTTCAGATTTGCTACTCTGCCCGCAGAGACAGATGAATCTTCTTACAACTGTTCAGTGGTTCCTCTTGCAGGGGGATGTTGCCACAGTCCTTAGTAAGGAGCATTTCAAGGTTTCTACTCAAGCTTATCTACTGTTCCAAATGGAGGGGGTTCAACCCATTCTGAAACTGAAATTTCTTATTCCTGCATGTTTAAAAGTTCTGCATAGTATTGGCCAGGTCAGTTATTACATTCCACCTTCTGGGGGATGCGTACATGCATATTCCCATTTTCCCTCTTCATCAACTCTACAACCAAATTGTGGCCTTTCCCTTTTGCCTATTTGCCTGTATATGGTCCCCTGGGCTTTCACCAAAGTGCTTGTCCCAGTCTTGTCCCAGTCTTAGGTCTGCGTCATTCACAGGGAATACACTTTTGGGTTGCCTAGACATTCTCCTGCTAAAGGTTCAGTCTATTACTGTAAAGCAGTGGACTGTACAGACTCTGCAGAGCTTTGGGTGGATCCTCAGCCCTCAGAAAACATCGCTGAAATCAGCTCACCGATTAGAGCACCTAGGCCGGACATTGGATCTTCCTGCCAAGAGACAAACTTGTGTCCTCCTGCTCTCATGCCCTTCGGTCCCTGAGTCTTGATTTGTGCCTGCATGATGGTTTCTTGCCCCTAGTAGACAAGTCATCCTTTAAACATATTACCCTTTTTTGTATTACCCTAGATTTGAAGTACTAATGTGCTTCATAAGGTTTTTTTGAATTGAGCATCTGTTTCCCAGATTTGCATGGCTGACACCTGGGCTTCTGTTAATATGTCTGTTTTACCAGGTGGATGTTCAGGCCTCCGCTAATGCTAAGGTGCTAAAAGATGCTCTGAGTCTGAGCCCTTTTTGACTTATTTATTACAATATGTGGACCTGTTGGTGTTTGTTTTCTTGTTGCCCAGCCATTCTGTTTGAATGGTTTTGGATGTCCTATGATTAAAGGCAAAAGACCCTGTGTCTTGTATTGTACTAGTAAGAAAACTGGATTTTTGATTTACGAGTAAAATATGATTCTTGAAGTACAGTACAGGATACAGATCCTACTCCTCTGTTCTTTTGACCTCGCTTGCTACAATACTGAGGCTAGCTGGGAGTTGGAGAAGTTTCTGCAGCATTTGACCCATGGTTAAAGCCGGGTTCCACCCAAATTTTGAACAATATCTGTATGTATTCTCTTCCTTGCCTAGATGCTGACATGCCGTTTAAAAAAATTTAAATCGCCGTAATTACCTTTTATTTTTCTATTCTTCTTTGCACTTCCTGGTTCTCTTCCCGTGGGAGTAGGCGTGTTTCTAGCCTCTCCCAGACTCCTGGGAGCTAGTCTCAGGCTTCCCAGGATGTCACTGAGCATGTGCGGGAAAGAGCGGTGAATGCTGGGAGCACAGCCTTCACCGCATCCAGGAAATAAATGCTTGTGGGATTCAAATGCCCACAATGAAGATGGAAACCGCCTGCAGTGAATAATATAGGTTATTCTTTCCGATGAAATCTGACACAGGCGGACATATTACACACAATATGTGAGTATGTAATGCTGAGAAGAAAAGTTTGTGAATGAACTCAACAAAAAAAAAACGATAGATAGGTGGACCCCCGCTTTAAGGACTAAGGATCCTGTGTCCCATACTGTACTTCAAGAAACAGATTTTACTGATAAGTAAAAAATCTTTATCTATTGTTCCTACTTAAAGTGATTGTAAACGCAAAATAAAAATAAAATTACAAACACGTTTATATGTAATTGCACTGTGCAATGGAATTGCATTAACGAAGTGCATCCAAAGCTCATTTGGCTGTACCTCTCCTGTGGCTCACAGGAGTGCAGTTCTTTCTGCACTTCTGTGACCCGTTTTCAGCGACTGACGTCCGGTGGGGGATAGATGCAGCATGGGACCAATGCTGCATCCACCTAGGCAAGTATAAATCTGCAAAAACCCCGAACCCCATACCTCTCTTTTAAGGTAAAACATGTTTAGCCTTTAGAAGCACTTTAACCTCATTATTTAGTGCATATCTCTTATCATGGCTTTTTGAAATCTGTTTTGTATCATTTCGTTTTTTACATATTACTTTATTGATTGGCTATTTTTCTTAACTTATTAACTATCAGATATTTCTGTGTTAAACTTGTCAAAAAATCTTCTGGCTTCATGGGAAAATGTAGCAGACATTGCCTGTCAGCTCAAGAAACTGAATACCCTTGATCTCAGGTATGTATTTTTTTTTTTTTCCACAAAAAAGGTTTTATTGAAAGAGAGCACAATTACATGTACAAACAGTTAAACAGGTTTTGAAAGATGCATCTATGACATTATTATACGTTAGTAATACAGAAAATATTATCAGAATCTGAGTCATGGGGAACAAAGTTATATGGTAGGATAAGTGAAGTGCATCCAAAAAAAGAAAAAAAAAATCACTATATAATGAGGGAAAAGAAGATCCGTCAAAACATTCTACTATGAGACATTTTACTGTATACAAGTGTTGTAATGATTAAAAATCCTCCGTGTGGGCCATTGTCACCATGTCCATTCACAAAGCAACGACGAGTATTAGACTTGTATGGACCTATATAAGAATGACCTGACTCAGGTGAGTTATTAATACGTGTTATGCTAAATGTCTCTATCAGATATTGTAGGGAGGGTATGGATAGGTATAAATAAGTGGGAGAGGGATCTTAGATGAAATGGGGATATTAGAGGGATACAGAAGAGGGGGGGGGGGTAAGAGTAAAAAGAAACAGCGGGGAAAGAGGGGAGAGAGAGGAGGAAAGAAAAGAGAGGTAGGGGGCGCTGGGGTAGGGAAGGTAGAGGGCTGCTCCCCCTCTCAGATCAAACAGCCCCAAACAGAAAGAGTGACCGGGTATTTCCCCTGTCACTCGGGGGAGAGGGGAAGTATCATGTCGGGAAGTAAGACTTATAACAATCAGTACTTTTAAAATGTGTCCAGCATGCCCAGACAGTGGTAAATTTTTGTATGCGATCTTGTGAGATATAGATCAATTCTTCCATCTCCTCTATCTTAGCAATCTTCGTCAGCCATTCCCTGATAGTCGGGGGGTTGGATGAACGCCAATGTATAGGTATGCATAATCTGGCCGCATTTACCATGTGCATGGCCAGTGATTTATGGTAGGATCGTTTAGGTAAGGTTGTATGATGGAGGAGATATTGCGCTGGATTAAAATCCAGAGTGTATTACGTCATGAACCTCCCTCCAGAATGATTGAAGTACTAGGCACTCCCACCAGATGTGGATCATGGAGCCTTCCTCTTTATTACACCTCCAGCAGGTGTTTGGGATTGAGGGTGAAAATTTGTGTAGGCGAGTCGGTGTTCTGTACCATTTTGTGAGTATTTTATAGCAGTTTTCTTGTATAGCTATGTTTAATGAACCTTTGTGTGCATGCACATGAATGGTTTCCCAGGGCTATGCGTAGATCTTTACCCCAGGATAATCGTGGGGTTCTGTCTGTGAGGAATGAGGTTTTCCTTGAAGAAGAGAATAAATGATAGATATTAGGTGTCTTTGTGGTGTGTTCTAAGAGCATAAAGTTTCAAATGGTGTTAGTTGTCTTGACCATAGATCATTGGAGTCTGAGTAGGTGAAAAAGTGTCTCAGCTGTCTATATGTCCAGAAAGGAAAATCCTTTGTGTGGGAAGTAGATCTTAGGTTTTCAAAGGATCGTAGCCGGCCTTCGTGGAAAAAGTGGCGTGTTTGGATATCGTTGTGTGGCCATTCTTGTTTTAACTACTTGATGACCGCCTCACGCTGATATACGTCAGCAGAATGGCACGGGCAGGCAAAATCACATACCTGGTAGTGATTGCCTTCCCGCGGGCGGGGGGTCCAATCGGACCCCCCCCCGATGCCTGAGGCAGTCGCCTTTGGTCTGGCAGCGATCAGAGATGAGGGGGAGACCATCCGATCGTGGCCCCCCCCTCGCGATCGCTCCCAGCCAATGAGATTCTTCCCCTGCCTCTGTGTAGTACACAGAGGCAGGGGATGTGATGTCATCTCTACTCGGCTCGGCAGTTTCCGTTCCGGCGCCGAGGAGAGAAGACTGGAATGTGAGTGCACAACACACACACATCACAGTAGAACATGCCAGGCACACATAACACCCCCCTTTACCCCCTGATCCCCCCCCTCGATCACCCCCTAATCCCCCCCCCGCCACACTGACACCAAGCAGTTTTTTTTCCTGATTACTGCATGGTGTCAGTTTGTGACAGTTACTGTGGTAGGGCAGTTAGGGTTAGCCCCCTGTAGGTCTAGGGTACCCCCCTAACCCCCCCTAATAAAGTTTTAACCCCTTGATCACCCCCTGTCGCCAGTGTCGCTAAGCGATCATCTTTCTGATCGCTGTATTAGTGTCGCTGGTGACACTAGTTAGGGACGTAAATATTTAGGTTCGCTGTCAGCGTTTTATAGCGACAGGGACCCCCATATACTATCTAATAAATGTTTTAACCCCTTGATCGCCCCTAGTTAACCCTTTCACCACTGATCACCGTATAACTGTTACGGGCGACGCTGATTAGTTTGTTTATTTTTTATAGAGTCAGGGCACCCGCCGTTTATTACCTAATAAAGGTTTAGCCCCCTGATCGCCCGGCGGTGATATGCGTCGCCCCAGGCAGCGTCATATTAGCGCCAGTACCGCTAACACCCACGCACGCAGCATACGCCTCCCTTAGTGGTATAGTATCTGAACGCATCCATATCTGATCCGATCAGATCTGTACTAGCGTCCCCAGCAGTTTAGGGTTCCCAAAAACGCAGTGTTAGCGGGATCAGCCCAGATACCTGCTAGCACCTGCGTTTTGCCCCTCCGCCCATCTCAGCCCAGCCCACCCAAGTGCAGTATCGATCGATCACTGTCACTTACAAAACACTAAACGCATAACTGCAGCGTTCGCAGAGTCAGGCCTGATCCCTGCGATCGCTAACAGTTTTTTTGGTAGCGTTTTGGTGAACTGGTAAGCACCAGCCCCAGGCAGCGTCAGGTTAGCGCCAGTAGCGCTAACACCCACGCACGCACCGTACAACTCCCTTAGTGGTATAGTATCTGAACGGATCAATATCTGATCCGATCAGATCTATACTAGCGTCCCCAGCAGTTTAGGGTTCCCAAAAATGCAGTGTTAGTGGGATCAGCCCAGATACCTGCTAGCACCTGCGTTTTGCCCCTCCGCCCGGCCCAGCCCAACCCACCCAAGTGCAGTATCGATCGATCACTGACACTTACAAAACACTAAACGCATAACTGCAGCGTTCGCAGAATCAGGCCTGATCCCTGCGATCGCTAACAGTTTTTTCCCAAGGCGTCTTTCAGGACAGCACCTGAGAGATAGCGACTCCACCCACCCTAAACAGGTAACACCTTCTTCCTCCAAACTTCAAAGGGAGGCGCCTCCCTACCATACCTCAGTTTTTGTGTTTCCTCCGGCCCGGAGGGAACATCTTTTTGAAGGGGAGTCAGGGTCTCTCAGATGCTCCTGGGAGACGGGGCTTCTTTTCTTTTTTTCCTCGTTTAGGAGACCCGCTGTCCTCCCGGCCTACCCAAGCCTTTGCAGCGGTAGCAATCTGGCTCCTCTTTCCCTCCTGGTGCTCGGTGAGAGCCGTAGACCCGGTGATCCGCGCGGTCGTAGGACAGGGGGGAGAAGGGAGGACAGGAACTGGCGCCTACTTCCGCTTCCGGTCCGGTACAGATGCACTATGGGAGTCCGGAAGCGGCATATGAAGCCACAAGTGAGGAGCTGCACACCAGAGATGGAGGACTCAGCGTCTGCAGCGGTGGGGACAGGCACAGGCGCCAGTAATGCTCAGGTAGGAGCAGCAGTTTAAGTCTGCCTTTCTTCCTTTTCCTGGGTTTGGTCTATTTTCTTTTTTCTTACCCCCTAGTGGCAAGGGGCCTGTCTGGGCACTAGAGGCTGACTGGTTTCTTCTTAGTGCACCTGTGGGTGATTCTTGTGTAGCTGAGACCGGGTCTCACTAAAAGGTCCCCTGGTTTTTTTCCCTTTTTTGTTTTTTATCTCACAGGCTAAAAGCTTTGACCCAAAAAAGAGATGTCCTTCTTGCAGGGCCAAAATGGGAGAAAATTGGAAAAAAAGTCTTATGCAGTACATGCATCACTTCTTTAGTTAAGGAGGAATCAGCTTCGGTTTGTGATGATCTGGTTGCCTCTGTAAAGAAGGAACTATACGCCACGATTCAGACTTTTCGTGACTCTTTAGTTAATCCAGCTGCTAGTCAGCCATCCACTTCTGAGGCTTCCCAGGGTTCTATTTTTTTCCCCATGGTAGAAGCTTTACCTGAAGGCCCCTCTATCAGGGAAGAGCAGTCCCCTACTCCTTCCGTTAAAGATTCGGAGGAGGAGGGTGAGGAAGCGGAGGTGGCTCCTTCCAAATTTAAGCTTTCCCTAGAGGAGGTAGACAGACTCCTTAAGGCTATCCATGTTACACTTGGCTTAAGTGAGGAAAAGAAGGAGTTATCTCTTCATGACCACATGTATGCAGGGTTAAATGAGCCTAAGGGGCGAACATTTCCGGTTCATTCGGTCATTTCTGACGCCATTACTAAAGAATGGCAAGATCCAGAGAAAAAGCCCTTTTTTTCCAGAGCCCACAAAAGGCGCTTCCCTTTTGAGGAGGACACTTCTGCGGTGTGGAATAAGGTGCCCAGGTTGGATGCGGCCTTTTCACAGGTCTCAAGATCCACAGACCTGTCTTTTGAAGACATGGGTGTTCTAAGGGATCCAATGGACAAACGCATGGATCTTTTGCTCAAGAGATCATGGCAATCAATCATGAGCAATTTAAAAAAAGCAATGGCCACAACCTGTGTAGCCAGGAATCTGGAATACTGGGTGAACCAACTTAGATCTCATATTGTGGCAGATTCCCCCAAGCAGGAGATCTTAGATTCCTTTCCTACCCTGATTTCTGCGGTTTCTTATATTGCAGATGCTTCGGCTGAAGCTATCAAAATGTCAGCTAGGTCTGTAGCTTTAGCAAATGCTGCAAGAAGAGCTTTATGGCTAAAAACCTGGCCAGGTGATACAGCTTCAAAGAGTAAACTTTGTGGTATTCCCTTAAGAAGAAGTCCTTCCCGGTCAAAAAGAAAAAGCAGACCCCAAGACGTCTTTTTCGACCTCAAAAAACTCAACAGCAACAGCAGGAAAATAAGTTTCAGGGCAGGAGAAAAAATTGGTCCGCGCAAAAGGCGAAGGGCAAAGGCAGAATTCTCTTCCGTCCTCCTTCACAGGTCGAAAACTCACAATGACTCATCTCTACGGGTCGGCGGAAGATTACGAGAGTTTCTTCCGCAGTGGTCAGGGATAACTTCAAATCAGTTTATTCTGACCACTCTCTCACAGGGTTATACTCTCGAGTTTTCCAGAAGCCCCCCAAGAAGGTTTCTGGTAACAAATGCTCCTCGAGATCCAATAAGGGCCCTGGCCATGAAATCCTCTCTGGAGGAACTGATGCAACAGGGTGTAGTAATCCCAGTGCCACCAGAAGAATGGCACGAGGGCTTCTATTCACATGTCTTCCTGGTAAAAAACCAACAGGAAGATTTTGTTTAATTCTCAATTTAAAGCCACTAAACAGAGCCATCAAATACAGAAGGTTCAAGATGGACTCAATTTTCACCGCTAGAAATCTTCTGACTCCAGGTTGTTTCATGGCGTCAGTGGATCTAAAGGATGCATACCTGTATATTCCAATCTCATCCCAGTCCCAGAGGTTTCTCAGGTTGGCGGTAAGGTTGAAAGGCAGAATTCAGCATCTGCAATTCAGAGCCCTACCCTTCGGGCTATCATCCGCACCCCGAATTTTCACCAAAGTAATGGCAGAGGCCCTAGCTCCGCTGCGTCTTCAGGGAATCGCAGTAATTCCTTACTTAGACTATCTGCTATTTTTCGCCCCCTCAAGAGAGGAATTGAGGAGCAATTTAAGCAGAGCATGCAGCCATCTGGAGTCTCTAGGTTGGATCCTAAATCTCCAAAAATCTTCCCTAGAACCATCTCAGGAGATTCGGTTTCTAGGGTATATAATAAATTCGGTAAGCCAAAAAAATTTTCTTCCTTCAGAGAAGAAAGGAAAAATCCAGGATACAGTGTCTTTCTTGCAGACCAACCAGCAGCTGACGGCAAGATTGGTCATGTCAGCCCTGGGTGTTCTGACTTCGTCAATGCCAGCTGTTCAGTGGGCAAGACTACACTTCAGACATCTGCAGGCTCTTCTGAGATCTTGGGATCACAATTTGGAATCCCTAGACTCAGAGGTAAGGGTTCCAACCCAAGTGAACAGGTCACTATGGTGGTGGAAAAGGCAGGATATCCTATCGGAGGGGTTAGTCTGGGCCTTTCCAATCGAAAAAAGGCTGACAACCGATGCCAGTTACTGGGGTTGGGGATCCCACCTAGAAAAGGGTTTCACTCAGGGAAACTGGTCGAGGAAAGAGGCGACCAAGTCCTCAAACTGGAGAGAGCTCAAGGCGATAGACTTGGCTCTGAAGTCATTTGCTCAGGGGCTTCGGGCCCAGCATGTTCAAATACTAACAGACAATGCCACGGCTGTGGCTTATATAAACAGGCAGGGAGGTACAAGGAGCAAATCGCTGCAAGTACTAGCCATGAGTATTCTCCGTTGGGCAGAAGGACACTTGCTGTCTTTATCAGCAGTCCATCTAAAGGGATCCCTGAACGGGGTGGCGGATTTCCTGAGCAGAAACCCCATTCGGGAAGCAGAATGGTCGCTGAACCCAGAGGTTTTCGCCATGATTGTCGAGAAGTGGGGGCTGCCAGAGGTGGACCTGTTCGCCTCAAAGGAGAATGCCTTGGTTCAGCAATTTTTTTCCCTAAGCAATCACGACGGGTCACTAGGAACAGATGCCTTGGCGTATCCATGGAGATTCCATCTCTGCTACGCTTTCCCCCCATTCCAGTTAATTCCCTTAGTATTAAGAAAAATTCAAGGGGAAACGGTACCGGTTATCCTAATCACGCCTTTTTGGCCAAGAAGGGCTTGGTTTTCAACCGTTCTGAAAATGGCGGTTAGGCCTTATTGGCATCTGCCCCTCAGGTACGATTTACTATTTCAGGGGTCAGTAAATCACCCAGAGGTAGCCACTTTGGCGCTCACAGCCTGGTATCTGAAGAGCAGCTCTTAAGGAGCAAAGGTTTTTCCAACCGGTTAATCTCAACGCTATTATCCAGTAGGAAAAGGGTGACTAGAAATATCTATTCCAAGGTCTGGAAGGTTTACAATACATGGTGTAATTCATCTGACCAGGACCCAGGGAGTCTTGTTACCATTCTGGAATTTTTACAGGTTGGTGCTGACAAGGGACTAGCAGTTAGTACCTTGAAGGTACAGGTGGCTGCGCTAGCAGTGTTCCTAGAAAGATCGGTGGCCTCAGATCCATTGGTAACCAGATTTTTCAGATCCCTTACGAGATCCAGACCAGCACCACTTAAGTTGTTTCCCAAATGGGATCTGTCGATAGTCCTCCAGTCTCTAACAAGGAGTCCCTTTGAACCTTTGGAAGAAGCGCCACTCAGATATCTCACTTTTAAGTCTGTGTTTCTGATTGCCATGGTCTCTGCACGCAGGATCAGTGAGCTTAATGCTTTATCAGTTAAGAAACCCTATTTATCTATCTTCCCAGATAGGGTTATACTTGGAACAGATCAGAAATTCTTACCAAAGGTAGCTTCAGTACAAAATCGTGTTCAGGACATTGTACTTCCGACCTTCTGCCCCAACCCAGTAGGGGAGAAGGAGACTTGTTTTCACATGTTGGATGTTAGAAGAGTTTTGTTATGTTACTTGGAAAGGACAAAGCTCTTTAGACGTTCAGATTCTCTGTTTGTGCTATTTTCGGGCAACAGGAAAGGTTGCCAGGCTTCTAAAATCTCTTTAGCAAGGTGGCTGAAGCTAGCCATTTCAGAGGCTTATTCGCATGCAGGTGCGTCTCCTCCAGCAGGAATTTCTGCACACTCAACAAGAGCATTAGCGGCCACTTGGGCAGAGAGAGCTGGTGCCACCCCTGAACAAATCTGCAAGGCGGCAACATGGTCGAGTTTTCACACATTCGTGAAACATTACAGGCTGGACCTCACATCTGCTAATGATCAGGCGTTTGGCAGAAAGGTCCTGCAAGCTGTTGTCCCGCCGTAAGGGGGTAAGTCTCTGTTATCCTCTCAGGTGGTGTCCTGAAAGACGCCTTGGGAAAAAACAAGTTAGACTTACCGGTAACTTGTTTTCCAGAAGTCTTTCAGGACAGCAACATCCCGCCCTATTGTATTGTATATACTATGCTGTGACTAACGTATGTGTTTATGTGTTCCAGCCGGGGCCGGAGGTCTTCTCTACTACAACTGAGGTATGGTAGGGAGGCGCCTCCCTTTAAAGTTTGGAGGAAGAAGGTGTTTCCTGTTTCTGGTGGGTGGAGTCGCTATCTCTCAGGTGCTGTCCTGAAAGACTTCTGGAAAACCGGTAAGTCTAACTTGGTTTTTTGGTAGCGTTTTGGTGAACTGGCAAGCACCAGCGGCCTAGTACACCCCGGTCGTAGTCAAACCAGCACTGCAGTAACACTTGGTGACGTGGTGAGTCCCATAAGTGCAGTTCAAGCTGGTGAGGTGGCAAGCACAAGTAGTGTCCCGCTGCCACCAAGAAGACAAACACAGGCCGTCGTGCCCATAATACCCTTCCTGCTGCATTCGCCAATCCTAATTGGGAACCCACCACTTCTGCAGCGCCCGTACTTCCCCCATTCACATCCCCAACCAAATGCAGTCGGCTGCATGAGAGGCATTTTCTTTATGTCCTCCCGAGTACCCCTACCCAACGAACCCCCCAAAAAAGATGTTGTGTCTGCAGCAAGCGCGGATATAGGCGTGACACCCACTAGTATTGTCCCTCCTGTCCTGACAATCCTGGTCTTTGCATTGGTGAATGTTTTGAACGCTACCATGCACTAGTTGAGTATTAGCGTAGGGTACAGCATTGCACAGACTAGGACACACTTTCACAGGGTCTCCCAAGATGCCATCGCATTTTGAGAGACCCAAACCTGGTATCGGTTACCGTTATAAAAGTTACAGTTACAAAAACAGTGTAAAAAAAAAAAAAACACAAAAAAAATTATAGAATAAAAAAAAATAATTGTCGTTTTATTGTTCTCTCTCTCTCTATTCTCTCTCTATTGTTCTGCTCTTTTTTACTGTATTCTATTCTGCAATGTTTTATTGTTATTAAGTGTTCTTGCATAGCAAGACCACTTACTGTTATCTCACATATATATTATTAGTGGGAATGCTTTAGCAGTCCCACTATTGTTATTCGTTTTTTTATTAGTGGGAATGCTTTAGCAGTCCCACTATTGTTATTCGATTTTATTTATTAGTGGGAATGCTTTAGCAGTCCCACTATTGTTATTCGATTTTATTAGTGGGAATGCTTTAGCAGTCCCACTATTGTTATTCGTTTTTTTATTTATTAGTGGGAATGCTTTAGCAGTCCCACTATTGTTATTCGATTTTATTTATTTTTAAACTTAATTTTAATTTTAATTTTATTCCGTACGTTTTTTGGTTCTGCGTAACTTCTGCACACTTTCAGCTATTAAAACCATTCAACTATCAAAATGTCCGTCTCTTTTAGCTGATGTGTGCTCTTTTTCAACTTTTTATCTAGCATTTATACTTTTTAAAATATTAAGCTTTTTATCACTTTTTTTTTAACATTAAAGTCAATGGGAGCATGCTTGAAATCCTTAAATTCTTCTTCCGCTCCGAAAAGTTTCAGCTCCTTCATACTTTCACCTAGAGACACCAAACAAACTTTAAAATGTTCACAAAATATTCAGCTATCTGGCTATATCTTTTCAGTTTGATATCTTTTACCGTTTTTGAGAAAAAGCTTTTTGTTTAGAGGTCATTTCAGGAAATTTTAGCCATTAATCAGAGTGTACTGTGTTTGTTTTGTTGCCATGGTTACCAAAGCTTCTGTTATACACGGGGGGGAGGTGGCTGGAGCATCTCAGCTCTGATTACAGAGCCCGGGGGAGGGGACAGACACACCATGTACTGATTTATAATAGAGGAATATGATGGGGCATTTTTGATAGGGCAATTCTGATGGGGCAGTTTTGATGGGGCAATTATGATGGGGCAGTTTTGATGGGACAATTCTGATGGGGCAGTTTTGATGGGACAATTCTGATGGGGCAGTTTTGATGGTGGCAATATAATGGGGCAGTTTTGATGGGGACAATTTTAATGGAGCAGTTTTAAAGGTGGCAATATGATGGGGCAGTTTTGATGGGGGCAGTTTTGATGGTGGCAATATGATGGGGCAGTTTTGATGGGGCAATTCTGATGGGGCAGTTTTGATGGTGGTAATATGATTGGGCAGTTTTAATGGGGACAATTTTGATGGGGCAGTTTTGATGGCAGTATGATGGGACAGTTTTGATGGCGGCCGTTTTAGCAATTCAGCATTCCCACGCATTTTCCCCAGGAAATGCATTTTCTAGTTTTTCTTATTATTCCGTACATTTTTTGGTTCTGCGTAACTTCTGCATACTTTCAGCTATTAAAACCATTCAACTATTAAAATGTTCGTCTCTTTTAGCTGAGGTGTGCTCTTTTTCAACTTTTTTTCCACCATTTATACTTTTTAAAATATTAAGCTTTTTAACACTTTTTTTTAACATTGAAGTCAATGGGAGCATGCTTGAAATCCTTAAATTCTTCTTCCACTCCCAAAATTTTCAGCTCCTTCATACTTTCACCTAGAGACACCAAACAAACTTTAAAATGTTCACAAAATATTCAGCGATCTGGCTATATCTTTTCAGTTTGATATCTTTTACAGTTTTTGAGAAAAAAGCTTTTTGTTTAGAGGTCATTTCAGGAAATTTTAGCCATTAATCAGAGTGTACTGTGTTTGTTTTGTTGCCATGGTTACCAAAGCTTCTGTTATACATGGGGGGGGGGGGGGGGGCTGGCTGGAGCATCTCAGCTCTGAATACAGAGCCCGGGGGAGGGGACAGACACACCATGTACTGATTTATAATAGAGGAATATGATGGGGCAGTTTTGATAGGGCAATTCTGATGGGGCAGTTTTGATGGGGCAATTATGATGGGACAGTTTTATTGGTGGCAATTATGATGGGTCAGTTTTGATGGTGGCAATATGATGGGGCAGTTTTGATGGGACAATTCTGATGGGGCAGTTTTGATGGTGGCAATATGATGGGCAGTTTTGATAGGGCAATTCAGATGGGGCAGTTTTGATGGTGGCAATATGATGGGGCAGTTTTGATGGGGACAATTTTAATGGAGCAGTTTTAAAGGTTGCAATATGATGGGGCAGTTTTGATGGGGCAATTCTGATGGGGCAGTTTTGATGGTGGCAATATGATGGGGCAGTTTTAATGGGGCAATTCTGATGGGGCAGTTTTGATGGTGGCAATATGATGGGGCAGTTTTAATGGGGACAATTTTGATGGGGCAATTCTGATGGCAGTATGATGGGGCAGTTTTTATGGCGGCCATTTAGCTATTCAGCATTCCCATGCATTTTCCCCAGGAAATGCATTTTCTAGTTTATTTTTAATAATTTTAATTTTATTCCGTACGTTTTTTGGTTCTGCGTAACTTCTGCATACTTTCAGCTATTAAAACCATTCAACTATCAAAATGTTCGTCTTTTAGCTGATGTGTGCTCTTTTTCAACTTTTTTTCTACCATTTATACTTTTTAAAATATTAAGCTTTTTATCACTTTTTTTTTAACATTGAAGTCAATGGGAGCATGCCTGAAATCCTTAAATTCTTCTTCCGCTCCCAAAAGTTTCAGCTCCTTCATACTTTCACCTAGAGACACCAAACAAACTTTAAAATGTTCACAAAATATTCAGCTATCTGGCTATATCTTTTCAGTTTGATATCTTTTACAGTTTTTGAGAAAAAGCTTTTTGTTTAGAGGTCATTTCAGGAAATTTTAGCCATTAATCAGAGTGTACTGTGTTTGTTTTGTTGCCATGGTTACCAAAGCTTCTGTTATACACAGGGGGGAGGTGGCTGGAGCATCTCAGCTCTGAATACAGAGCCCCGGGGAGGGGACAGACACACCATGTACTGATTTATAATAGAGGAATATGATGGGGCAGTTTTGATAAGGCAATTATGATGGGACAGTTTTGATGGGGCAATTATGATGGGGCAGTTTTATTGGTGGCAATTATGATGGGTCAGTTTTGATGGTGGCAATATGATGGGGCAGTTTTGATGGGACAATTATGATGGGGCAGTTTTGATGGTGGCAATATGATGGGCAGTTTTGATAGGGCAATTCTGATGGGGCAGTTTTGATGGTGGCAATATGATGGGGCAGTTTTGATGGGGACAATTTTAATGGAGCAGTTTTAAAGGTGGCAATATGATGGGGCAGTTTTGATGGGGGCAGTTTTGATGGGGCAATTCTGATGGGGCAGTTTTGATGGTGGCAATATGATGGGGCAGTTTTAATGGGGACAATTTAATGGGGCAGTTTTAATGGGGACAATTTTGATGGGGCAATTCTGATGGGGCAGTTTTGATGGCAGTATGATGGGGCAGTTTTGATGGCGGCCATTTTAGCAATTTAGCTATTCAGCATTCCCACGCATTTTCCCCAGGAAATGCATTTTCTAGTTATTTTTAATCTACTTAATTAGTGGAAATGCTTTATCAGTCCCACTATTGTTATTCGATTTTATTTAATTTTCTTAATTTTCCGTACGTTTTTCGGTTCTGCGTAACTTCTGCATACTTTCAGCTATTAAAACCATTCAACTATCAAAATGTTCGTCTCTTTTAGCTGATGTGTGCTCTTTTTCAACTTTTTTTCTACCATTTTATACTTTTTAAAATATTAAGGTTTTTAACACTTTTTTTTAACATTGAAGTCAATGGGAGCATGCTTGAAATCCTTAAATTCTTCTTCCGCTCCCAAAAGTTTCAACTCCTTCATACTTTCACCTAGAGACACCAAACAAACTTTAAAATGTTCACAAAATATTCAGCTATCTGGCTATATCTTTTCAGTTTGATATCTTTTACAGTTTTTGAGAAAAAGCTTTTTGTTTAGAGGTCATTTCAGGAAATTTTAGCCATTAATCAGAGTGTACTGTGTTTGTTTTGTTGCCACGGTTACCAAAGCTTCTGTTATACACAGGGGGGGGGAGGTGGCTGGAGCATCTCAGCTCTGATTACAGAGCCCGGGGGAGGGGACAGACACACCATGTACTGATTTATAATAGAGGAATATGATGGGGCAGTTTTGATGGTGGCAATATGATGGGGCTTTTTCGATAGGGCAATTCTGATGGGGCAGTTTTAAAGGGGCAATTATAATGGGGCAGTTTTATTGGTGGCAATTATGATGGGGCAGTTTTGATGGGACAATTCTGATGGGGCAGTTTTGATGGTGGCAATATGATGGGCAGTTTTGATAGGGCAATTCTGATGGGGCAGTTTTCATGGTGGCAATATGATGGGGCAGTTTTGATGGGGCAATTCTGATGGGGCAGTTTTGATGGTGGCAATATGATGGGGCAGTTTTGATGGGGACAATTTTAATGTAGTAGTTTTAAAGGTGGCAGTTTTGATTGGGCAATTCTGATGGGGCAGTTTTGATGGGGCAATTCTGATGGGGCAGTTTTGATGGTGGCAATATGATGGGGCAGTTTTGATGGGGACAATTTTAATGGAACAGTTTTAAAGGTGGCAATATGATGGGGCAGTTTTGATGGGGGCAGTTTTGATGGTGGCAATATGATGGGGCAGTTTTGATGGGGCAATTCTGATGGGGCAGTTTTGATGGTGGCAATATGATGGGGCAGTTTTAATGGGGACAATTTTGATGGGGCAATTCTGATGGGGCAGTTTTGATGGCAGTATGATGGGGCAGTTTTGATGGCAGCCATTTTAGCAATTTAGCTATTCAGCATTCCCACGCATTTTCCCCAGGAAATGCATTTTCTAGTTTTAATTTTAATTTTATTCCGTACGTTTTTTGTCTCTGCGTAACTTCTGCATACTTTCAGCTATTAAAACCATTCAACTATCAAAATGTTCGTCTCTTTTAGCTGATGTGTGCTCTTTTTCAACTTTTTTTCTACCATTTTATACTTTTTAAAATATTAAGGTTTTTAACACTTTTTTTTAACATTGAAGTCAATGGGAGCATGCTTGAAATCCTTAAATTCTTCTTCCGCTCCCAAAAGTTTCAGCTCCTTCATACTTTCACCTAGAGACACCAAACAAACTTTAAAATGTTCACAAAATATTCAGCTATCTGGCTATATCTTTTCAGTTTGATATCTTTTACAGTTTTTGAGAAAAAGCTTTTTGTTTAGAGGTCATTTTAGGAAATTTTAGCCATTAATCAGAGTGTACTGTTTGTTTTGTTGCCATGGTTACCAAAGCTTCTGTTATACACAGGGGGGGAGGTGGCTGGAGCATCTCAGCTCTGAATACAGAGCCCAGGGGAGGGGACAGACACACCATGTACTGATTTATAATAGAGGAATATGATGGGGCAGTTTTGATAGGGCAATTCTGATGGGGCAGTTTTGATGGGGCAATTATGATGGGGCAGTTTTATTGGTGGCAATTATGATGGGTCAGTTTTCATGGTGGCAATATGATGGGGCAGTTTTGATGGGACAATTCTGATGGGGCAGTTTTGATGGTGGCAATTTGATGGGCAGTTTTGATAGGGCAATTCTGATGGGGCAGTTTTGATGGTGGCAATATGATGGGGCAGTTTTGATGGGGACAATTTTAATGGAGCAGTTTTAAAGGTGGCAATATGATGGGGCAGTTTTGATGGGGGCAGTTTTGATCGTGGCAATATGATGGGGCAGTTTTGATGGGGACAATTTTGATGGGGCAGTTTTGATGGCAGTATGATGGGGCAGTTTTGATGGCGGCCATTTTAGCAATTTAGCTATTCAGCATTCCCACGCATTTTCCCCAGGAAATGCATTTTCTAGTTTTTAATTTTATTCTGTACGTTTTTTGGTTCTGCGTAACTTCTGCATACTTTCAGCTATTAAAACCATTCAACTTTTAAAATGTTCGTCTCTTTTAGCTGAGGTGTGCTCTTTTTCAACTTTTTTTCTACCATTTATACTTTTTAAAATATTAGGCTTTTTAACACTTTTTTTAACATTGAAGTCAATGGGAGCATGCTTGAGAAACTTAAAATCTTCTTCCGCTCCCAAAAGTTTCAGCTCCTTCATACTTTCACCTAGAGACACCAAACAAACTTTAAAATGTTCACAACATATTCAGCTATCTGGCTATATCTTTTCAGTTTGATATCTTTTACAGTTTTTAAGAAAAAGCTTTTTGTTTAGAGGTCATTTCAGGAAATTTTAGCCATTAATCAGAGTGTACTGTGTTTGTTTTGTTGCCATGGTTACCAAAGCTTCTGTTATACACAGGGGGGGAGGTGGCTGGAGCATCTCAGCTCTGATTGCAGAGCCCGGGGGAGGGGACAGACACACCATGTACTGATTTATAATAGAGGAATATGATGGGGCAGTTTTGATAGGGCAATTCTGATGGGGCAGTTTTGATGGAGCAATTCTTATGGGGCAGTTTTGATGGTGGCAATATGATGGGGCAGTTTTGATGGGGCAATTCTGATGGGGCAGTTTTGATGGTGGCAATATGGTGGGCAGTTTTGATGGGGACAATTTTTATAGAGCAGTTTTAAAGGTGGCAATATGATGGGGCAGTTTTGATGGGGGCAGTTTTATTAGTGGCAATATGATGGGGGCAGTTTTGATGGGGCAATTCTGATGGGGCAATTCTGATGGGGCAGTTTTGATGGGGGCAGTTTTGATGGTGGCAATATGATTGGGCAGTTTTGATGGGGCAATTCTGATGGTGGCAATATGATGGGACAATTTTGATGGAGCAATTCTGATGGGGCAGTTTTGATGGTGGCAATATAATGGGGCAGTTTTAATGGGGACAATTTTGATGGGGCAATTCTGTTGGGGCAGTTTTGATGGCGGCCGTTTTAGCAATTTAGCTATTCAGCAATTATTTTTGAAAAAAAAAAATTTTTGAAAAAAAAAAAAATTATTTTTGAAAAAAAAATATATATATTTTTGAAAAAAAAATATTTTTGAAAAAAAAAAAAATATTTTTGAAAAAAAAAATTCATTTTTGAAAAAAAAAATTACTTTTGAAAAAAAAAATTACATTTAGTTTTGATGGGGCAATTCTGTTGGGGCAGTTTTGATGGGGAAAATTTTGATGGGGCAATTCTAATGGGGCAGTTTTGATGGCAATATGATGGGGGCAGTTTTGATGGTGGCAATATGATGGAGCAGTTTTGATGGTGGTAATATGATGGGGCAATTCTGATGGTGGCAATTCTGATGGGGCAGTTTTAATGGTGGCAATATGATGGGACAGTTTTGATGGCAATATAATGGGGGCAATTTTGCTGGGGGCCGTTTTAGCAATTCAGCATTCCCACGCATTTTCCCCAGGAAATGCATTTTCTAGTTTTAATTAGTGGGACTGCTTTAGCAGTCCCACTATTGTTATTCGATTTTATTTATTAGTGGGAATGCTTTAGCAGTCCCACTATTGTTATTCGTTTTTTTATTATTTTTCTTCTTATTCCGTACGTTTTTCGGTAATGCGTAACTTCTGCATACTTTCAGCTATTAAAACCATTCAACTATCAAAATGTTCGTCTATTTTAGCTGATGTGTGTCCTTTTTCAACTTTTTTTCTACCATTTATACTTTTTAAAATATTAAAGTGGTGTTCCGGCCGAAATTATACTTTTTAGATAAAAATACCCCTATAATACACAAGCTTAATGTATTCTAGTAAAGTTAGTCTGTAAACTAAGGTCTGTTTTGTTAGTTTATAGCAGTAGTTTGTTATTTTATAAACTTACAGCAGGCCGTGGCCATCTTAAGTCTGGGCATCTGAAGCCAGACTGTATTTCTTCCTGGATCTCATCCTTGCAGATCTCGCACATGCTCAGTGCAGCACAAGCAGTGTAATAGGTTTCAGGTCAGGTTTCCATAGCAACGGCAGTTTCAGAGGAAGTTGCCGCCCCTTCCCAGAAGGCATTGCAAACAGGAAATGATGCGATGGGCCGCGGCCAGGGAGGAGGAAGTGAAAAATGAATGCAGCAGATATACAGTAAGTGCTGAGAAAAAAAATTTCAAAATATCCAATTCGTTTACAGTGCACAGTTTAGTGAGGGATGCTGAAGAGTTGTAAAAGTGGGTGGAACTCCACTTTAAGCTTTTTATCACTTTTTTTAACATTGAAGTCAATGGGAGCATGCTTGAAATCCTTAAATTTTTCTTCCGCTCCCAAAAGTTTCAGCTCCTTCATACTTTCACCTAGAGACACCAAACAAACTTTAAAATGTTCACAAAATATTCAGCTATCTGGCTATATCTTTTCAGTTTGATATCTTTTACAGTTTTTGAGAAAAAGCTTTTTGTTTAGAGGTCATTTCAGGAAATTTTAGCCATTAATCAGAGTGTACTGTGTGTGTTTTGTTGCCATGGTTACCAAAGCTTCTGTTATACACAGGGGGGGAGGTGGCTGGAGCATCTCAGCTCTGATTAGAGCCCAGGGGAGGGGACAAAAGCTGGAAAATCAGAACATGATTTCTAAACTGCCGCCACTCCCTCATTTTCAAGCCCACCTACACAAATCTTATATCAAAACGTTCAGCTATCCCTGCTGCCACTAAACATGTCCACGGCTAAGCCATAGTCCTGATAGTTTTCACAATATGACCATTTGTTTGCAACTCACGCCCTCCATTGACATTCATTGAAACTACACTCTAGCCCCTTCAAATTTGAAGGGCAATTTCTAAACTGCGACCGTGCCTTCAATTTTAATATTTCAGAGACATACTATGTATCAAAATCTAGGTCTGGGTCTTGTGATTCTCACAATATAAAGATCTTCGCTGTAGGATGTATAGTTTTTAAAATACGGCCATTTGTTTAGAGGTAATTTCAGGAAATTTTAGCCATTAATCAGAGTGTACTGTTTGTTTTGTTGCCATGGTTACCAAAGCTTCTGTTATACACAGGGGGGGAGGTGGCTGGAGCATCTCAGCTTAGATTACAGAGCCCGGGGGAGGGGACAGACACACCATGTACTGATTTATAATAGAGGAATATGATGGGGCAGTTTTGATGGGGTAATTCTGCTGGGGCAGTTTTGATGGTGGCAATATGATGGGGCAGTTTTGATGGTGGCAATATGATGGGGCTGTTTTGATAGGGAAATTCTGATGGGGCAGTTTTGATGGTGGCAATATGATGGGACAGTTTTGATGGCAATATGATGGGGGCAATTTTGCTGGGGGCCGTTTTAGCAATTCAGCATTCCCACGCATTTTCCCCAGGAAATGCATTTTCTAGTTATTTTTAATCTACTTAATTTTAATTTTATTCCGTACGTTTTTCGGTAATGCGTAACTTCTGCATACTTTCAGCTATTAAAACCATTCAACTATCAAAATATTCGTCTCTTTTAGCTGAGGTGTGCTCTTTTTCAACTTTTTTTCTACCATTTATACTTTTTAAAATATTAAGCTTTTTATCACTTTTATTTAACATTGAAGTCAATGGGAGCATGCTTGAGAAACTTAAAATCTTCTTCCGCTCCCAAAAGTTTCAGCTCCTTCATACTTTCACCTAGAGACGCCAAACAAACTTTAAAATGTTCACAAAATATTCAGCTATCTGGCTATATCTTTTCAGTTTGATATCTTTTACAGTTTTTGAGAAAAAGCTTTTTGTTTAGAGGTAATTTCAGGAAATTTTAGCCATTAATCAGAGTGTACTGTGTATGTTTTGTTGCCATGGTTACCAAAGCTTCTGTTATACACAGGGGGGGGGAGGTGGCTGGAGCATCTCAGCTCTGATTACAGAGCCCTAGGGAGGGGACAAAAGCTGAAAAATCAGAACATGATTTCTAAACTGCCGCCACTCCCTCATTTTCAAGCCCACCTACACAAATCTTATATCAAAACATTCAGCTATCCCTGCTGCCACTAAACATGTCCACGGCCATAAGCCATAGTCCTGATAGTTTTCACAATATGACCATTTGTTTGCAACTCACACCGTCCATTGACATTCATTGAAACTACACTCTAGCCCCTTCAAATTTGAAGGGCAATTTCTAAACTGCGACCGTGGCTTCAATTTTAATATTTCAGAGACATACTATACATCAAAATCTAGGTCTGGGTCTTGTGATTCTCACAATATAAAGATCTTCGCTGTAGGATTTATCGTTTTTGGGAAAAAGCTTTTTGTTTAGAGGTCATTTCAGGAAATTTTAGCCATTAATCAGCATGTACTGTGTTTGTTTTGTTGCCATGGTTACCAAAGCTTCTGTTATACACAGGGGGGGAGGTGGCTGGAGCATCTCAGCTCTGATTACAGGGCCCAGGGGAGGGGACAGACACACCATGTACTGATTTATAATAGAGGAATATGATGGGGCAGTTTTGATGGGGTAATTCTGATGGGGCAGTTTTGATGGTGGCAATATGATGGGGCAGTTTTGATGGGGCAATTCTGATGGGGCAGTTTTGATGGTGGCAATATGATGGGGCAGTTTTGATGGGGACAATTTTTATGGAGCAGTTTTAAAGGTGGCAATATGATGGGGCAGTTTTGATGGGGACAATTTTTTGGAGCAGTTTTAAAGGTGGCAATATGATGGGGCAGTTTTGATGGGGGCAGTTTTGATGGTGGCAATATGATGGGGCAGTTTTAATGGGGACAATTTTGATGGGGCAGTTTTGATGGCAGTATGATGGGGCAGTTTTGATGGCGGTCGTTTTAGCAATTTAGCTATTCAGCAATTATTTAAAAAAAAAAATAAAAAATATTTTTGAAAAAAAAAATATTTTTGAAAAAAAAAATTATTTTTGACAAAAAAAATATTTTTGAAAAAAAAATTTTTGAAAAAAAAAAAATTATTTTTGAAAAAAAAAAATTATTTTTAAAAAAAAATTCATTTTTGAAAAAAAATATTACTTTTGAAAAAAAAAATTACTTTTAGTTTTGATGGGGCAATTCTGATGGGGCAGTTTTGATGGGGACAATTTTGATGGGGCAATTCTAATGGGGCAGTTTTTATGGCAATATGATGGGGGCAGTTTTGATGGTGGCAATATGATGGGGCAGTTTTGATGGTGGTAATATGATGGGGCAGTTTTGATGGTGGTAATATGATGGGGCAATTCTGATGGGGCAGTTTTGATGGTGGCAATATGATGGGGCAGTTTTGATGGGGCAATTCTGATGGTGGCAATATGATGGGACAATTTTGATGGAGCAATTCTGATGGGGCAGTTTTGATGATGGCAATATGATGGGGCAGTTTTAATGGGGAAAATTTTGATGGGGCAATTCTGATGGGGCAGTTTTGATGGCGGCTGTTTTAGCAATTTAGCTATTCAGCATTCCCACGCATTTTCCCCAGGAAATGCATTTTCTAGTTAGTGGGACTGCTTTAGCAGTCCCACTATTGTTATTCGATTTTATTTATTTTTAATCTACTTAATTTTAATTTTATTCCGTACGTTTTTCGGTAATGTGTAACTTCTGCATACTTTCAGCTATTAAAACCATTCAACTATCAAAATGTTCGTCTCTTTTAGCTGATGTGTGTCCTTTTTCAACTTTTTTTCTACCATTTATACTTTTTAAAATATTAAGCTTTTTATCACTTTTTTTAACATTGAAGTCAATGGGAGCATGCTTGAAATCCTTAAATTTTTCTTCCGCTCCCAAAAGTTTCAGCTCCTTCATACTTTCACCTAGAGACACCAAACAAACTTTAAAATGTTCACAAAATATTCAGCTATCTGGCTATATCTTTTCAGTTTGATATCTTTTACAGTTTTTGAGAAAAAGCTTTTTGTTTAGAGGTCATTTCAAGAAATTTTAGCCATTAATCAGAGTGTACTGTGTGTGTTTTGTTGCCATGGTTACCAAAGCTTCTGTTATACACAGGGGGGAGGTGGCTGGAGCATCTCAGCTCTGATTAGAGCCCAGGGGAGGGAACAAAAGCTGGAAAATCAGAACATGATTTCTAAACTGCCGCCACTCCCTCATTTTCAAGCCCACCTACACAAATCTTATATCAAAACGTTCAGCTATCCCTGCTGCCACTAAACATGTCCACGACTAAGCCATAGTCCTGATAGTTTTCACAATATGACCATTTGTTTGCAACTCACGCCGTCCATTGACATTCATTGAAACTACACTCTAGCCCCTTCAAATTTGAAGGGCAATTTCTAAACTGCGACCGTGCCTTCAATTTTAATATTTCAGACTATGTATCAAAATCTAGGTCTGGGTCTTGTGATTCTCACAATATAAAGATCTTCGCTGTAGGATGTATAGTTTTTAAAATACGGCCATTTGTTTAGAGGTAATTTCAGGAAATTTTAGCCATTAATCAGAGTGTACTGTTTGTTTTGTTGCCATGGTTACCAAAGCTTCTGTTATACACAGGGGGGGAGGTGGCTGGAGCATCTCAGCTTAGATTACAGAGCCCAGGGGAGGGGACAGACACACCATGTACTGATTTATAATAGAGGAATATGATGGGGCAGTTTTGATGGGGTAATTCTGATGGGGCAGTTTTGATGGTGGCAATATGATGGGGCAGTTTTGATGGTGGCAATATGATGGGGCTGTTTTGATAGGGAAATTCTGATGGGGCAGTTTTGATGGTGGCAATATGATGGGACAGTTTTGATGGCAATATGATGGGGGCAATTTTGCTGGGGGCCGTTTTAGCAATTCAGCATTCCCACGCATTTTCCCCAGGAAATGCATTTTCTAGTTATTTTTAATCTACTTAATTTTAATTTTATTCCGTACGTTTTTCGGTAATGCGTAACTTCTGCATACTTTCAGCTATTAAAACCATTCAACTATCAAAATATTCGTCTCTTTTAGCTGAGGTGTGCTCTTTTTCAACTTTTTTTCTACCATTTATACTTTTTAAAATATTAAGCTTTTTATCACTTTTATTTAACATTGAAGTCAATGGGAGGATGCTTGAGAAACTTAAAATCTTCTTCCACTCCCAAAAGTTTCAGCTCCTTCATACTTTCACCTAGAGACGCCAAACAAACTTTAAAATGTTCACAAAATATTCAGCTATCTGGCTATATCTTTTCAGTTTGATATCTTTTACAGTTTTTGAGAAAAAGCTTTTTGTTGTGTTTTGTTGCCATGGTTACCAAAGCTTCTGTTATACAGAGGGGGGAGGTGGCTGGAGCATCTCAGCTCTGATTACAGAACACGGGGGAGGGGACAGACACACCATGTACTGATTTATAATAGAGGAATATGATGGGGCAGTTTTGATAGGCAATTCTGATGGGGCAATTCTGATGGGGCAGTTTTGATGTTGGCAATATGATGGGGCAGTTTTGATGGGACAATTCTGATGGGGCAGTTTTGATGGTGACAATATGATGGGGCAGTTTTGATGGGGCAATTCTGATGGGGCAGTTTTGATGGTGACAATATGATGGGGCAGTTTTGATGGGGCAATTCTGATGGGGCAGTTTTGATGGTGACAATATGATGGGGCAGTTTTGATGGGGCAATTCTGATGGGGCAGTTTTGATGGTGGCAATATGATGGGGCAGTTTTGATGGGGACAATTTTAATGGAGCAGGTTTAAAGGTGGCAATATGATGGGGCAGTTTTGATGGTGGCAATATGATGGGGCAGTTTTGATGGGGCAATTCTGATGGAGCAGTTTTGATGGCAGTATGATGGGGCAGTTTTGATGGCGGCCATTTTAGCAATTTAGCTATTCAGCATTCCCACGCATTTTCCCCAGGAAATGCATTTTCTAGTTCTTCTTCTTATTCTTCTTATTTCGTACGTTTTTTGTTTCTGCGTAACTTCTGCATACTTTCAGCTATTAAAACCATTCAACTATTAAAATGTTCGTCTCTTTTAGCTGAGGTGTGCTCTTTTTTAACTTTTTTTCTACCATTCATACTTTTTAAAATATTAAGGTTTTTAACACTTTTTTTTAACATTGAAGTCAATGGGAGCATGCTTGAAATCCTTAAATTCTTCTTCCGCTCCCAAAAGTTTCAGCTCCTTCATACTTTCACCTACAGACGCCAAATAAACTTTAAAATGTTCACAAAATATTCAGCTATCTGGCTATATCTTTTCAGTTTGATATCTTTTACAGTTTTTGAGAAAAAGCTTTTTGTTTAGAGGTTATTTCAGGAAATTTTAGCCATTAATCAGCGTGTACTGTGTTTGTTTTGTTGCCATGGTTACCAAAGCTTCTGTTATACACAGGGGGGAGGTGGCTGGAGCATCTCAGCTCTGATTACAGAGCCCGGGGGAGGGGACAGACACACCATGTACTGATTTATAATAGAGGAATATGATGGGGCAGTTTTGATGGGGTAATTCTGATGGGGCAGTTTTGATGAAGTAGTATTTGGGAAGCATAAACAGGGCATGAGCGTTGCTAGGAAACAGTGGTTGTAAACACAAGATGCTGAGACACCCCAAATGCATGTGACTTCATCTGCTAGACTTGATAATGCTTGTAGACTCCTCCCACAGTTTTTACACTACAGAGACAAGTAATATACCGAAACCAGCGGATTGTTCCCGATTGGTGTGTTATTACTTTGTTGAATGTTTCGCCCAATGGTCCACGAAATGACGTTTTTGCGGCGCAATTGGTCCCATAGCAATGAATGGCGAAATGTTCAAAACTAGAGTGGGAGGTGACAAAAGCTGACAACCCCATGATCAGCCAAAACATTATGACCACCCCATGATCAGCCAAAACATTATGACCGCCCCATGTAAAAAAAAAATATTTTTGAAAAAAAAAATTTTTTTTTTAAAAAAATCATTTTTGAAAAAAAAATCTTTTTTGAAAATTTTTTTATAATTTTTGAAAAAAAAAAATCATAATTTTTGAAAAAAAAAATCATAATTTTTGAAAAAAATGTTCAGCTCTTTCAGCTAATGATGAGACTTCAACATTTTTACTACTATTTATACTTTTTAAAATATTAAGCTTTTTAACAATTTTCACAGTTACTCCAGCCACTCCAACCACACAACAGTTACTCAAGCCACTCCACCCAGTTACTCCGCCCACTCCAGTTGTAGAGGCAAGAACACTTTTCACAATTTCCCCAGAAATTGAACCTTTTCTAGTTATGTTTTATCATGTTTGCTTTTCAGGTATGCAATTTTTTAAACTTTACTGTTTACTGTGCTTTATTGTTAACCATTTTTTTGTCTTCAGGTACGCCATTCACGACTTTGAGTGGTTATACCAGAATGATGCCTGCAGGTTTAGGTATCATCTTGGTATCATTCTTTTCAGCCAGTGGTCGGCTTTCATGTAAAAGCAATCCTAGCGACTAATTAGACTCTAGACTGCTTTTACAAGCAGTGGGAGGGAATGCCCCCCCCACCGTCTTCCGTGTTTTTCTCTGGCTCTCCTGTCTCAACAGGGAACCTGAGAATGCAGCCGGTGATTCAGCCAGCTGACCATAGAGCTGATCAGAGACCAGAGTGGCTCCAAACATCTCTATGGCCTAAGAAACCGGAAGCTACGAGCATTTTATGACTTAGATTTCGCCGGATGTAAACAGCGCCATTGGGAAATTGGGAAAGCATTTTATCACACCGATCTTGGTGTGGTCAGATGCTTCGAGGGCAGAGGAGAGATCTAGGGTCTAATAGACCCCAATTTTTTCAAAAAAGAGTACCTGTCACTACCTATTGCTATCATATGGGATATTTACATTCCCTGAGATAACAAAAAAATGATAAAAAAAAAAAAATTAAAGGAACAGTTTAAAAATAAGATAAAAAAAAAGCACCCTGTCCCCCCCTGCTCTCGCGTTAAGGCGAACGCAAGCGTCGGTCTGGCGTCAAATGTAAACAGCAATTGCACCATGCATATGAGGTATCACCGCGAAGGTCAGATCGAGGGCAGTAAGTTTAGCAGTAGACCTCCTCTGTAAATCTAAAGTGGCTTTTAAAAATGTATTTATTTTGTTGCCACTGCACGTTTGTGCGCAATTTTAAAGCATGTCATGTTTGGTATCCATGTACTCGTCTTAAGATCATCTTTTTTATTTCATCAAACATTTGGGCAATATAGTGTGTTTTAGTGCATTAAAATTTAAAAAAAGTGTGTTTTTTCCCAAAAAAATGCATTTGAAAAATCGCTGTGCAAATATCGTGTGAAAAAAAAATGAAACACCCACCATTTTAATCTGTAGGGCGTTTGCTTTCAAAAAATATATAATGTTTGGGGGTTCAAAGTAATTTTCTTGCAAAAAAAATAATTTTTTCATGTAAACAAAAAGTATCAGAAAGGGCTTTGTCTTCAAGTGGTTAGAAGAGTGGGTGATGTGTGACATAAGCTTCTAAATGTTGTGCATAAAATGCCAGGACAGTTCAAAACCCCCCCAAAATGACCCCATTTTGGAAAGTAGACACCCCAAGCTATTTGCTGAGAGGCATGTCGAGTCCATGGAATATTTTATATTGTGACACAAGTTGCGGGAAAGAGACAAATTTTTTTTTTTTTGCACAAAGTTGTCACTAAATGATATATTGCTCAAACATGCCATGGGAATATGTGAAATTACACCCCAAAATGCATTCTGTTGCTTCTCCTGAGTACGGGGATACCACATGTGTGAGACTTTTTGGGAACCTAGCCGCGTACGGGACCCCAAAAACCAAGCACCGCCTTCAGGCTTTCTAAGTGCGTACATTTTTGATTTCACTCTTCACTGCCTATCACAGTTTCGGAGGCCATGGAATGCCCAGGTGGCACAACCCCCCCCCCAAATGACCCCATTTTGGAAAGTAGACACCCCAAGCTATTTGCTGAGAGGTATAGTGAGTATTTTGCAGACCCCACTTTTTGTCACAAAGTTTTGAAAATTGAAAAAAGAAAAAAAAAATTTTTTTTTCTTGTCTTTCTTCATTTTCAAAAACAAATGAGAGCTGCAAAATACTCACCATGCCTTTCAGCAAATAGCTTGGGGTGTCTACTTTCCAAAATAGGGTCATTTGGGGGGGTTTTGTGCCATCTGCGCATTCCATGGCCTCCGAAACTGTGATAGGCAGTGAAGAGTGAAATCAAAAATTTACACCCTTAGAAATCCTGAAGGCGGTGATTGGTTTTCGGGGCCCCGTACGCGGCTAGGCTGCCAAAAAGTCCCACAAATGTGGTATCCCCATACTCAGGAGAAGCAGCTAAACGTATTTTGGGGTGCAATTCCACATATGCCCATGGCCTGTGTGAGCAATATATCATTTAGTGACAACTTTGTGCAAAAAAAAAATTGTCACTTTCCCGCAACTTGTGTCAAAATATAAAATATTCCATGGACTCAACATGCCTCAAAGCAAATAGCTTGGGGTGTCTACTTTCCAAAATGGGGTCATTTGGGGGGGTTTTGTGCCATCTGGGCATTTTATGGCCTTCAAAACTGTGATAGGTAGTGATGAGTAAAATCAAAAATTTACGCCCTTAGAAATCCTGAAGGCGGTGATTGGTTTTTTGGGGCCCCGTACGCGGCTAGGCTCCCAAAAAGTCCCACACATGTGGTATCCCCGTACTCAGGAGAAGCAGCTGAATATTTTTGGGGGTGCAATTCCACATATGCCCATGGCCTGTGTGAGCAATATATCATTTAGTGACAACTTTTTGTAATTTTTTTTTTTTTTGTCATTCAATCACTTGGGACAAAAAAAATTAATATTCAGTGGGCTCAACATGCCTCTCAGCAATTTCCTTGGGGTGTCTACTTTCCAAAATGGGGTCATTTGTGGGGGTTTGTACCGCCCTGCCATTTTAGCACCTCAAGAAATGACATAGGCAGTCAAAAACTAAAAGCTGTGTAAATTCCAGAAAATGTACCCTAGTTTGTAGACGCTATAACTTTTGCGCAAACCAATAAATATACGCTTATTGACATTTTTTTTACTAAAGACATGTGGCCGAATACATTTTGGCCTAAATGTATGACTAAAATTGAGTTTTTTGGATTTTTTTATAACAAAAAGTAGAAAATATAATTTTTTTTAAAAATTTTCAGTCTTTTTCCGTTTATAGCGCAAAAAATAAAAACAGCAGAGGTGATCAAATACCATCAAAAGAAAGCTGTATTTGTGGGAAGAAAAGGACGCAAATTTCGTTTGGTTACAGCATTGCATGACTGCGCAGTCTTCAGTTAAAGCAGCGCAGTGCCAATATGTAAAAAGTCCTCTAGTCCTTAAGCAGCATAATGGTCCGGTCCTTAAGTGGTTAAAAATGCACCTGACTCCCCCAGGGGGAAATCTGGGTTTCCCCTCAGGGAGGTCAAAGGCCCTGGTTGTGAGGATATATGGAAGGAGGTTACAGCTAAAGTAAAAGCAAGTAATGGCGGGTAGATAAGTGAGTGTGTTTTAATGAGTTGGGGCCAATGTTTTGATGGGAGCCAGGGAAGGTTGTGTAGAGGCTTATGGATAAAGGAGCTTTCTAATGCGACCCAGGGCTTCCCTATTTTATTGGTACTCTAGTCAACTACTCTAGTTAAATGGCAGGCCAAATAGTACTAATGAAGATCTGGGAGAGCAATCCCACCCTTGGTCTTGTCACATGTCAATCGTGTGTACTTAATTTGTGGGGGACTGCCCTTTCAAATGAAGGTTGTACAGGTTTTTTTATATGAAAGAAAAAAGGAAGGGGGCAAGTGGATTGGGATGGTCTGCATTAGGTAAAGAAGGCGGGGAAGGATAATCATTTTTATCAGGGCCGAGTGCCCAAACCATGAGACATTGAGAGTGGCCCAGTCTTTTAAATCCATCTGAATTTTTGATAAGGTGTGAAGGAAATTATGGTCATAAAGGTCTGCGAGTCGCCTAGTAATTCGAATACCTAGATAAGTGATGGCGTCTCCCTTCTATTGAAAAGGGAAGGAATCTTGGCAGTGGGTAACCTCTTGTGGGGACAGGGAAATATTCAAGTCATGGGATTTGGGGTAATTGATTTTAAGATTTGATAACACACCAAAATGATTAATGTCCTTCAACAAGTTAGGCAGGGATATGCGAGGTGATTGGAGTGTCAACAAAATATCGTCTGCGAAAGCAGCTACCTTAAATTCCCTCCAGTTGATAGTTATACCTTGAATATCTGTATTGGCGCGTAGTCTATTTAGAAGGGGTTCTAGGGTCAAGACAAAGATTAGGGGGGACAGTGGGCATCCTTGGCGGGTTCCGTTATTTATTGGGAAGGCGTTTGACAGGAGGCCGTTTGTTTTAACCCTTGCTGAGGGATTGTCATATAGGGCGTTGATGTGTGCACACATGCGTGGTAGTAGGCCAATGCCCTTTAGCACTTCCCGCATATAGTCCCAGGCCACCCTGTCAAACGCCTTCTCGGCATCGAGTGACAACAGGAATCCCTTAGTGTCCGAGGAAGTAAGCCAATGGTGTATGTTTAAGGTGCGTATGGTATTATCCCTGGCCTCCCTCCCTGGGATAAAGCCCACTTGGTCAGCTGAAACAAGTTCAGGGATTAAGGGCAATAGTCTGTTTGCTATCATTTTTGCATATAACTTAAATTCTACAATAAGTAGTGAGATGGGTCTATAGTTGGACGCTTGGGAAGCATCTTTGTTTGCTTTCGGTATGACTGCTATATGAGCCTCTAGCATGTTGCCCAATGGGGTGAGTGGGTTCGATAGGGAGTTAAAGGCTGTGAGCATTCGAGGTAAAAGTGTTTCTAAGAAACTTTTATAATAGATTAGTGGTAATCCATCCGGACCTGGGCTCTTACCCACTTTCATTTGTTTTATAGCTAGACTCAGCTCCTCAGTGGTCAAAGGGCATTCTAGGGCTGCGGCTTGTTGTGAAGTTGATTGGTTTAGGGCAATATCGAGTTAGGAAATCGTGTATTTGAGATTGGTGGTCTAGTGTACTAGGTAAACCTGTGTTGTGGCATGGCAGATTGTAAAGTTTAGAGTAGAATTTTTCGAAGTGGGCAGCTATGTCTTCGTTTTTAGAGAGAAGTATGCCTTTATCAGGACGTAAATGGTGAATTATGGATGAAGTTTTGGCTGCCTGTATCGTGCGAGCAAGCAATCTCCCACTCTTGTTGCCGTGTTCGTAGAACACTTTCTGTCTGAGAACGTATTGTCGTCTTGTGCGTTTTCCTAGTTTCTCAATTAGTGTGGATCGTGCATGTAGGAGGTCTTGTAGTGTGGATTGGGAGGTAGATTGCTTGTGTGTCGTTTCCAATCTAGTAATGGTTTTGATGAGTGATGCGATCTGGGCCTGACGCCTTTTTTTTTCATTCGTTGCTAAGGCTATGGGTTTCCCCCTAATGACACACTTGTGGGCTTCCCAAAGTGTGATAGGAGTTTTGGTTGGAGAAGTATTTTCTTGAAAGTATAGTTGAAGTCCGGTGTTTATTTGTCTTAATATGTCAGGATCTTTAAGGAGGGAAGGGTTCAACCTCCAAGTCTTAGTTCTGCTGTTGTATTCTGGAAATGTTAAAGTTATCGTGATGGGGTGGTGGTCTGATAAAAACACAGGTTCTATTGTGGCTTGTGAGAGAAATGATAGGTCTGTCTGGGATAGAAATATATAATCAATTCTCGAGTACTTTTGATGCGCGGGGGGGGGGGGGGAGAATGTGTAGTCTTTATCCGTCGGGAACATGGTACTCCATGTGTCGTGGAGAGTCAAACTTTGTAGCTGGAGTTTAATTTGCCGTAGTGCGCGATAGGGGAGTGCAGAGGTCCCTGTAGAAGAGTCCAATGTTGGGTTTAGTGGGACATTAAAGTCTCCGCCGAGGATCACAAATTTGCCTGAAGAAGGTTACTTGGTGTTCTTCGGGCAGTACACATTTGCTATCGTGATTGGTTTAGATGCGTATGTCCCTTTAACAAAGATGTATCTACCTTCGTGATCAACCAGGGAGTCCGTTAGTTGAAAATCAGCGTGTTTGGAGTTAAGTATGGAGACTCCTTTTGTTTTAGAGGTTGGGTTTGTAGAGTGGAGTGTATGCTTATAGATGTGGTTCGTTAATTTGGGGATATGCTTTGTGCAAAAATGTGTTTCCTGTAACAAGAGGAAGTGAGCTTTGTGTTTAGTTAATGCTGTAAGGACTTGTGATCTTTTTTCTGGAATATTTAAACCTTTTACATTAAGTGACAGGCATTTTAGTGAGAGTAGTTGAGTAGTGGTTACTTCTTTCGGCATTGTGAGTATTTCTAGGTTTTCGGGGAGTGTTAAGATTATTCAGCTAGTTCTGTGTCCTTTATGCCTATTACAGGATGATTTCGTGGGTATGTGGCGACTAGGGGAAAGGAGAGAGGAGCGGCCCCCACCTGCCAAAGGGATTCCATATGGAAGATATGTGAAAAGAGAAAGAGAAGTTAGATAAAAAAGGGAGGGTATAAGACACGGGGGGTGGGAAGATTAAAGGAAAAAAAAAGGGGGGGGGAGAGAAGGGGAGGTGGATAAGATTAGTTTAGTGGGGATTGGGGAGCGTACCTCAGAAATTCCACTGGTTACGTATGTAGAACGTTACCGGAGGTGGTCGTAGGCTTTCCTATCCACCTATAGAGAAATGTCCGGATTATTAGCTCTAGTCTGTATGGACAGCTGTTTGGGGTTTGCGAACTGTAGTGGGAATGAGTGCTGAAGCACTGCGGAGGACGAATTAAGATAAATATTAGCAGTTAAGGGTATGAAGAGGTGTGTCAAAAACTGCGTTTTGGGAAATCTAGATGCATGGCGTGTGGGGTCATAATAATGCTGGTTCGGTCAAGTGCATTGATAAATTGTGACAAGCCATACACCATTTCTAATGTTAATTACAATACACTAGAACACCTTTCAGTGGGAAATGACCATGAACCTTAAAGTATTTAACAAATAACGGTGAAAGGATAAAAAGAAGACTTAAACAACAATCTATTTCAGTCGAACAACCTTGATCATGCTATTATTAAGAAGGACATTGAGATTTTTAAAAGCATATTTCTCTATATCTTAAGTACAGTCCGGTTGGCAAGTATGAAAAAAACAGCAGACAAATAACAGCTAAGGTGGTGCAGAAAAAAGACGATTTTTAGCCTTATACTCTAGATAAGAGAAATCGTCTTGTTCAGGTAAGTATGATTTTTCACAAATAAGTGTGTAGTTGGCAACAGAGCCTGAGACAGAAGTGGGTGAGTTAACAGACCCTCTATTTTACGTTAGAACTTTACTCACAAAGTCCCCGTGGGGTGGTGAGATTTCTTCAAGATTCCAGAGTACAAGACTCACATCTAGACATGGAGCCTCCATTAGGGATTCTTGTGAAATGTGCGATCTTTCGAGGTCTGTTGTTTCTCCGCCAACTAAAAAAAAAGGGGGGGGAAACAAAGAGTAAAAGAAAACAGAAAATCCGGGGGAGAGAGAGGGAGATGCGGTAAGCTAGAAGGGAGTAAAAGTTAGTGTTTGCTGCATGAAGGCCGTATGAGCGTTTCCAGGCATAAGTTATGGCATCGGGTAATTCCGACGAGGCGTGTCTGCCGGTTCTGGGCTGCGAGCAAGCAAGTCTCGGCGAGAAGGGCGCTCTCCGGGTGACGTGGGGTCCAATCTGCGACGTCTGGATCGTTGTCATTGAGCTTTGGGAGAGGAGTTGTGTGAGACTGGTTTCCATGGTTCCGTAGATTAGCGCCAGTACCGCTAACACCCACGCACGCACCGTACACCTCCCTTAGTGGTATAGTATCTGAACGGATCAATATCTGATCCGATCAGATCTATACTGGCGTCCCCAGCAGTTTATTGTTCCCAAAAACGCAGTGTTAGCGGGATCAGCCCAGATACCTGCTAGCACCTGCGTTTTGCCCCTCCGCCCGGCCCGGCCCAGCCCAGCCCACCCAAGTGCAGTATCGATCGATCGATCACTGTCACTTACAAAACACTAAACACATAACTGCAGCGTTCGCAGAGTCAGGTCTGATCCCTGCGATCGCTAACAGTTTTTTTTGGTAGCGTTTTGGTGAATTGGCAAGCACCAGTGGCCTAGTACACCCCGGTCGTAGTCAAACCAGCACTGCAGTAACACTTGGTGACGTGGCGAGTCCCATAAGTGCAGTTCAAGCTGGTGAGGTGGCAAGCACAAGTAGTGTCCCGCTGCCACCAAAAAGACAAACACAGGCCCGTCGTGCCTATAAAGCCCTTCCTGCTGCATTCACCAATCCTAATTGGCAACCCACCGCTTCTGCCTCTAGACTGCTTTTACAAGCAGTGGGAGGGAATGCCCCCCCCCCCACCGTCTTCCGTGTTTTTCTCTGGCTCTCCTGTCTCAACAGGGAACCTGAGAATGCAGCCGGTGATTCAGCCAGCTGACCATAGAGCTGATCAGAGACCAGAGTGGCTCCAAACATCTCTATGGCCTAAGAAACCGGAAGCTACGAGCATTTTATGACTTAGATTTCGCCGGATGTAAACAGCGCCATTGGGAAATTGGGAAAGCATTTTATCACACCGATCTTGGTTTGGTCAGATGCTTTGAGGGCAGAGGAGAAATCTAGGGTCTAATAGACCCCAATTTTTTCAAAAAAGAGTACCTGTCACTACCTATTGCTATCATAGGGGATATTTACATTCCTTGAGATAACAATAAAAATGATTTTAAAAAAAAATGAAAGGAACAGTTTAAAAATAAGATAAAAAAGCAAAAAAATAATAAAGAAAAAAAAAAAAAAAGCACCCCTGTCCCCCCTGCTCTTGCGCTTAGGCGAACGCAAGCTTCGGTCTGGTGTCAAATGTAAACAGCAATTGCACCATGCATGTGAGGTATCACCGCAAAGGTCAGATCGAGGGCAGTAATTTTAGCAGTAGACCTCCTCTGTAAATCTAAAGTGGTAACCTGTAAAGGCTTTTAAAGGCTTTTAAAAATTTATTCAGTTTGTCGCCACTGCACGTTTGTGCGCAATTTTAAAGCATGTCATGTTTGGTATCCATGTACTCGGCCTAAGATCATCTTTTTTATTTCATCAAACATTTGGGCAATATAGTGTGTTTTAGTGCATTAAAATTTAAAAAAAAGTGTGTTTTTTCCCCAAAAAATGTGTTTGAAAAATCGCTGCGCAAATACTGTGTGAAAAAAAAATGAAACACCCACCATTTTAATCTGTAGGGCATTTGCTTTAAAAAATATATAATGTTTGGGGGTTCAAAGTAATTTTCTTGCAAAAAAAAATAATTTTTTCATGTAATCAAAAAGTGTCAGAAAGGGCTTTGTCTTCAAGTGGTTAGAAGAGTGGGTGATGTGTGACATAAGCTTCTAAATGTTGTGCATAAAATGCCAGGACAGTTCAAACCCCCCCCAAATGACCCCATTTTGGAAAGTAGACACCCCAAGCTATTTGCTGAGAGGCATGTCGAGTCCATGGAATATTTTATATTGTGACACAAGTTGCGGTAGAGGGACAATTTTTTTTTCTTTGCACAAAGTTGTCACTAAATTATATATTGCTCAAACATCCCATGGGAATATGTGAAATGACACCCCAAAATCTGTTGCTTCTCCTGAGTATGGGGATACTACATGTGTGGGACTTTTTGGGAGCCTAGCCGCGCACGGGCCCCCGAAAACCAAGCACCGCCTTCAGGCTTTCTAAGGGCGTAAATTTTTGATTTCACTCTTCACTGCCTATCACAGTTTCGGAGGCCATGAAATGCCCAGGTGGCAAAAAAACCCCCAAATGACCCCATTTTGGAAAGTAGACACCCCAAGCTATTTGCTGAGCGGTATAGTGAGTATTTTGCAGACCTCACTTTTTGTCACAAAGTTTTGAAAATTGAAAAAAGAAAAAAAAAAATTTTTTTCTTGTCTTTCTTCATTTTCAAAAACAAATGAGAGCTGCAAAATACTCACCATGCCTCTCAGCAAATAGCTTGGGGTGTCTACTTTCCAAAATGGGGTCATTTGGGGGGGGGGGTGTGCCACCTGGGCATTCCATGGCCTCCGAAACTGTGATAGGCAGTGAAGAGTGAAATCAAAAATTTACACCCTTAGAAATCCTGAAGGCGGTGATTGGTTTTCGGGGCCCCGTACGCGGCTAGGCTCCCAAAAAGTCCCACACATGTGGTATCCCCATACTCAGGAGAAGCGGCTAAATGTATTTTGGGGTGCAATTCCACATATGCCCATGGCCTGTGTGAGCAATATATCAGTTAGTGACAACTTTGTGCAAAAAAAAAATTTGTCACATTCCCGCAACTTGTGTCAAAATATAAAATATTCCATGGACTCAACATGCCTCAAAGCAAATAGCTTGGGGTGTCTACTTTCCAAAATGGGGTCATTTGGGGGGGGGGTTATGCCATCTGGGCATTTTATGGCCTTCAAAACTGTGATAAGTAGTGAGGAGTAAAATCAAAAATTTACGCCCTTAGAAATCCTGAAGGCAGTGATTGGTTTCGGGGCCCCGTACGCGGCTAGGCTCCCAAAAAGTCCCACACATGTGGTATCCCCATACTCAGGAGAAGCAGCTAAATGAATGTATTTTGGGGTGCAATTCCACATAGCCCATGGCCTATGTGAGCAATATATCATTTAGTGACAACTTTTTGTAATTTTTTTTTTTTTTTTTGTCATTCAATCACTTGGGACAAAAAAAATGAATATTCAATGGACTCAACATGCCTCTCAGCAATATCCTTGGGGTGTCTACTTTCCAAAATGGGGTCATTTGTGGGGGTTTTGTACTGCCCTGCCATTTTAGCACCTCAAGAAACGACATAGGCAGTCATAAATTAAAGGCTGTGTAAATTCCAGAAAATGTACCCTAGTTTGTAAGCACTATAACTTTTGCGCAAACCAATAAATATACACGTATTGACATTTTTTTTACCAAAGACATATGGCCGAATACATTTTGGCCTAAATGTATGACTAAAATTGAGTTTATTGGATTTTTTTTTAGAACAAAAAGTAGAAAATATCATTTTTTTCAAAATTTTCGGTCTTTTTCCGTGTATAGCGCAAAAAATAGAAGCGGCAGAGGTGATCAAATACCATCAAAAGAAAGCTCTATTTGTGGGAAGAAAAGGACACAAATTTCGTTTGGGTACAGCATTGCATGACCGCGCAATTAGCAGTTAAAGCGACGCAGTGCCAAATTGTAAAAAGTGCTCTGGTCAGGAAGGGGGTAAATCCTTCCAGGGCTGAAGTGGATAAATCAACTCGGGGCATAGAACTAATCTGAAATAAACATCAAAATTTTAGTAACAAAACACATTATATTTTCCTCCTAAAAATAAACCAAACGTTAGAGATATTTAACATTTTCTTTCTTAGGCCCCTTTCACACATGCGGACCGTATGTCCGTATTTCATCCATCCGTTTTCGGATGAAATATGGACATACATGCATCCCTTTGGGATAGCGGGTGTCAGCGGATGAACATCCGCTAACACCCGATATCATCCGGCCCCACTATTGTCCGATCCTGCAGATTGAAGAAGATACTAATTTTCTATCCGTCTGCAGGGCGGATCGGATGAACACGGACAGACGGTCCGAGTTCATCCGATCCCCCATAGGGGAGAGCGGATATCTGACAGGGCAGTCCCTGCACAGTGTGCCGGTCCCACCCCGTCATCCGCCGGCTCAGCGGGGATCAATGGAGAGATCCCCGCTGAACGGCGGATGTTCACAGGTCGGATCAACACGGATCCGTCCCATGTGAAAGGGGCCTTAGATGTTTTATCAGTGCACTTTTTCTAATACCAAACATTCTTTGCCGTCAAACTAAATGTTACCACGTGGATTTTATGTATGGTATACTATTACTATAAAAAAAAACTATTATTCACCATGGTTAAAAATGAGCAGCTCAAAAAAAACACTAATTTTTTTATAAGTTCCCCTTTGTCTTGCAGGACAGTTATACTTCACCATACTGAGCACATTGGAAAACTTCTTCAAAAACTGTTTGTTCTATGGTAACAAAGATTACCGTTAATGCACACACACATGTAAATATATGTATTTTACTTCTTTTTTCATTTACAGTTCACTAAGCTCACTCAATTTGCATGACAATACAGCTGTTTAGGTAAAAAGGGCCCAAAAAACATCCCTGGGAATTACAGACCAGTTAGCCTAACATCAATAGTATGTAAACTCTTGGAGGGGATGATAAGGGACTATATACAAGATTTTAGTAATAAGAATGATATCATTAGCAGTAATCAGCATGGATTCATGAAGAATCGTTCTTGCCAAACCAATCTATTAACCTTCTATGAGGAGGTGAGTTGCCATCTAGATAAAGGAAGGCCCGTAGACGTGGTGTATCTGGATTTTGCGAAAGCATTTGACACAGTTCCCCATAAACGTTTACTGTACAAAATAAGGTACGTTGGCATGGACCATAGGGTGAGTACATGGATTGAAAACTGGCTACAAGGGCGTGTTCAGAGGGTGGTGATAAATGGGGAGTACTCAGAATGGTCAGGGGTGGGTAGTGGGGTTCCCCAGGGTTCTGTGCTAGGACCAATCCTATTTAATTTGTTCATAAACGACCTGGAGGATGGGATAAACAGTTCAATCTCTGTATTTGCAGACGATACTAAGCTAAGCAGGGCAATAACTTCTCCGCAGGATGTGGAAATCTTGCAAAAAGACCTGAACAAATTAATGGGGTGGGCGACTACATGGCAAATGAGGTTCAATGTAGAAAAATGTAAAATAATGCATTTGGGTGGCAAAAATATGAATGCAATCTATACACTGGGGGGAGAACCTCTGGGGGAATCTAGGATGGAAAAGGACCTGGGGGTCCTAGTGGATGATAGGCTCAGCAATGGCATGCAATGCCAAGCTGCTGCTAATAAAGCAAACAGAATATTGGCATGCAGTAAAAGGGGGATCAACTGCAGAGATAAAACGATAATTCTCCCGCTCTACAAGACTCTGGTCCGGCTGCACCTGGAGTATGCTGTCCAGTTCTGGGCACCAGTCCTCAGGAGGGACGTACTGGAAATGGAGCAAGTACAAAGAAGGGCAACAAAGCTAATAAAGGGTCTGGAGGATCTTAGTTATGAGGAAAGGTTGCGAGCACTGAACTTATTCTCTCTGGAGAAGAGACGCTTGAGAGGGGATATGATTTCAATTTACAAATACTGTACTGGTGACCCCACAATAGGGATAAAACTTTTTTGCAGAAGAGACTTTAATAAGACTCGTGGCCACTCATTACAATTAGAAGAAAAGAGGTTTAACCTTAAACTACGTAGAGGGTTCTTTAGTGTAAGAGCGGCAAGGATGTGGAATTCCCTTCCACAGGCGGTGGTCTCAGCGGGGAACATTGATAGCTTCAAGAAACTATTAGATAATCACCTGAATGACCGCAATATACAGGGATATGTAATGTAATACTGACACATAATCACACACATAGGTTGGACTTGATGGACTTGTGTCTTTTTTCAACCTCACCTACTATGTAACTATGTTTACACACACACAAGCCATGCAATTTAACCTGTGTCAAAGAAAGGGGGGAGGGGTCGTTGCTCCTTAAACTATAAAACACCATTCCTTATTTTTAAACTTTAATCATCAGTGAAAAAGGTTTTTTTACGTCACTAATCTTTTACCATTTCACTTTTAATATTTTTTTCAATTTTATTAAGTGTAAATGACTACATGATTAGCCACCCCAGCAAGTATTTAAATTAACGATTTTCAGCTCACAGTTTTTAGATGAAATTTTCTTTTAGAATAAGCAAATATAATATTTTGTATTTTCTTTTCCATATTAAACTGACCACAGTGCAAAATGACTACACATGATTTTACAATTTTAAGTCAATATTTACCCAAATGATATAGATCAAATTGTTCTCAATTTTAAGTCGGAAATAAAATTTTTAGTCTTTTTTTAAGGTCACACTTTACAGACAAAATACTTTTCTTGCTTCTAAAAGTTGCAATGACCAACATGCCACTGACTTGTTACCTGTAATTGTCCTTGTGGCAATGTCCCATTACTTTAAAACATATATAATAAACACAAAACAAATCATGCCGCCCATATTCATACTGTGTTACTATTATTTCACATTCATCAGTCCCTACTCTCAAGGAGCTTACAATCCTAAGGTCCCTGACTCACATTCATACATACACTAGGGACAATTTAGACAGAATCCAAATAACTTACCAGCATTTCCCCAGAGTGTAGGATGAAACTGGAGTACCCGGAGGAAACCCATGCAGGCACAAGGAGAACACACAAACTCCATGTATGTAAAGTCGTGGTTTGGATCAACTGTTTTGCTGATACAGCACTTTGGGCATATTAATGCAACTAACTTGACATAACAATCCATGGATCTCACACACATATATACAACAAACATAACTCTCACACTTAGCCAACTACACCCTGTAGACAAAAATATTTCTCTAATAAAAATGCACTTCCCCTCTTTTTTTTTTCTGGCGTACACATCTACAATGGGCTCTAATCCATATGTCTACTTAGGTCATTATAAGTATGCTGGGTGGTAGGGTATAATGTGCTTGCAGTTATTTTAGCAATGTTATTATTAGGTTCATATTCATATACAGGACAATAAGTTTCTTTCATTTCCTTTTTTTTCAACGTTTTTCTCATTTGTCTTAGCCTTCTAGTGGTACAAAACCCCTGTGTGCCTTCATTCCATTCCTTGAGGGACTCGGCCACTCCTGTTCCCAAGGGGAAAATCTTTGGCAATCCAGGAGAAGCTCCCGGTGGGATCACACAGATCCTAATCTGGGGTGTACTCAGTGGTACAATTCTCCATCTCACACGGTAGTGAGACTTCCTCAAGAATTCATCTATTCCTAGGTCCCCACGTCACACAGACACACAGACACAATGAACCTAAGTAATAGCAGGAACTGTATATCTGTCCCCCAAACCTGGCCAAGGATCTATACCAGACTATACACTGCACAAATCAGCCACACAGACTGACAGGCACACAAATGAAAGGGGGGGGGGGGTTAGTCACAGAAGCTGCTAAAAAAAAGGAAACTCTGGATTTGAGATGTAAAAACACACTCCTTTCTAAATCCACTTATATGCAAGATACATGGCAGCACATATGACAGGCACACAACTGAATGGATGTTCAGTTACACAAACTGAATGGTGTCACACAGACAGATTAAAACAGTTCAAGAATGTAAAAAGCACTCCCTTAGACAAGCCACTCATGCAGGACACACACAGCATAACATATTCCAACAAATTGTGCAGTACAGTAACAAAAATTTCAATAGGAGAAAATGCTAGAGTATAGAATCTGACAGTTGTGCTTCCCTAAAGTCTTCCACATCAGTTTATAGACACTGCTTGCAGAATAGGAGGGACAGTACTTCTGCTTATGTGCGATTTTATAGAGAATCACACAGAAGAGAAAAGGAAAACAGAATTTCATTTGAAACTAGTACTAAGGATTCAAGCAGCACTGTTTTTTAAGCAGCCTGTCACCCTCGGCAATAAACCAGGGCCTTACCACACATAGTACCTTATCAGCCACAGCCTATGAGCCTTGAGTCAGAAGACCCCGATTTCTGACCTGGCCGGTCACCCAGACACAAGAACTGTAGAAATCCTAGCTAAGAACACATTGCATCTGAAATAGGGCAAGCCATTCAGCATACCACACAGGACACACGCATGCAAAGGATAGTACAAAGTACAGATTGTATGGAAAGTAAAAAGAAACATAAAAATAACAAAATTCAACAGTCAAGGTTCTTGGAAAGAGTACTCCATGACACAAAATTACAGAAATAGGCACAGAACAAGGGGAAGTCACAGTAAGCAAAAAGTTAGCTTACCTTCACCAGCAGAAGTGAATTCCCAGCTTGTGTTGTTCCATTTCTTAGCGATGTCTGTAGAGTTATCATTTCCGGCTTTGAAGGACCAGTTGATAGGGAAATCCCAGAACTTAGGGGTTTCCAATAACATTTGACTGCTGAACCATAGGTTGGACTTGATGGACTTGTGTCTTTTTTCAACCTCACCTACTATGTAACTATGTAACCACATTCAAAAAGATGTATTTAATTTTTCAAGCTTGTAGCTAGCCACAAGCAGGGAGAACAATACAGTAAGTACATGGTGACATTCAATACAATTGTTCTGACCAGCTAGGGAAAGCAATACAATTTATATAGCAAAAAAAATGTGAAAAATTGGGTGCAAAACCATATAAGCATGTGAATATCAACCAGACCCACATAGGTGTGGCATAATAATCAGCACATATATCATAAATTATATAAACCAGTCCAATATGAAAGAATGTGAAAAAAATATATATTTATATCTGTGAGACAAATATAAATGGGTGTATTTCTTCTGTGTTGGTAAAATCTCCAACACCGTGCCTTCATAAAGTGCAGTATGCTAATTTCTTGTGATTAAATGCTTCACCCGAAGTGACAAATAAATCTGCTCACCAGATGTATCTAGCCACAAAGTTACCACCAGGCATAAAGTAGGAAAAACTTCCTCAGCAAACCAGGATCCTCCAAGCCAATAAGAACTTTAATCGAGCATCCCCAATATCGATCAAACGTCATACATTCATAGATGGTGAATGGTAATCCTCTGATAACACTCAATGCAAGTCCCGAACGCTCCTTATCCTTATCTTAATCTGTAAAGCTTGGCTCTCCCAGGAATGAGCCAAAAACGGCAATAGTGTAATACTGTCTTTATTGTCAGAGCACTTACATGCCTTAAACGTACAGCAGATGACAGCTCAGCTGTGGGATGAAGCAGGGGCCGATCCATCACTAGAATGTGAAACCAGGAAGCACGGCATGCATCTCAGCTGGGGATGGAGGGGATAGCTATCCATTTACCCGATCAAGACCATTGGGCGGAAGAGGCATTTGACATCGCTTCCGTCATCCAATGCCCTCCCGCCCCCAATAAAAGTGATCTTGCGGCGAATCCGCCGTAGTGACCACTTTTATCTGAAAGAGAACCGTCCGCCTTTTTAAAAATACCGGTGTTATGGCAGCTATCTGCTACCATAACAACGGTATTTAGCGTCAAATTACCAACATATAATGACGGCGGGCAGGCGGTAAGTGGTTAAAGCTGCCACAAGGATTTAAAGTTAGTGTATGGAGCAATTATTTAAAAAAACATCTGTCTACAAAGAAAAGATTCTTATGATTCTTTATTAGGATCAATAAGGGGATACCATGAAAATTTAAGAAAGATAATAAAAACATTTTATTGAAAAAGGATGATGGATGAAAAAGTTAAAAAGGAGGGTAGAAGGGTGGGGGGGGGGGGGGTGCGTGCATGTACAGAACACCACAAGAGAGGCTACGCAAAGGAATTTTTTATTTATGTAGCAAGGTCCTGGGTCCCCTTTAGTCTAATGAGAAGCTCCAGAGTTAGGGACAGCTGACATCCTTCTATGTAGAGTTGGTTACAAGGCATGGTGGGTGTAATGCAAGGTAGATTCATGGGCGCCAGACACTTCTTAAAATGCAAATAGATTTATTTTCTCTTGAACAGAACGGTGGGAGAGAGGGTTTAGGGCCAGGAAACCTTTGAGTAGTTGCAATGTTAATTAGCCAACCCTGAGACTTCTATAGGTAGACAGCCTTGCAGGGAAAAGCATCTAGCAGGACCCTACATCCGCATATGTGGGATCGCTGTCTCCTATGGCACAGTCTTATAATAGTTTAAGTTGTAACAAACTTCTGTACTTCCTCTACAATCACTTCTTGTAGATCTTCTTTCCACTAAGCTCCCAGTCTCTCTCACTAGACTTGCTGATCCACTGCCACTGGATCCCCCTAGCTCTTCCAACCTTCTCACTGAGTATCTTCCTCAAACGTCACCCCCGCTTCCCTGCTGGTCCCTTGCTTGGCACTCAGATACTCCTCAAGCTTCACTCCACTGTCCTGCCTGGTCCCTGGCTTGGCATACAAGGCTGTTCTGCAAGCGTCACCTCCGCTGGCTATGTCCCTGGCTTGACACCTGCTGACGTTTCCCAATTATTCACCGTCCCCGGTTGGTGAGAATACTGCTCCGGCTTCAGCTACTCACTATGATCCCTGGTAATAAGGTGGTTGGTCCCTTAGTGGTAACAGCTTCCTCTTCTACCTCCGACCACGACAGGTTCTCTGGCCAGTAGAACCATCACTGGTTGGACCGCAAGCCGCAATCCCAACCCTACGCTGCTCTCTTGCTTCTGGATAGACCTCAGACAGCCTAGCAGGCAGATGTCCCCCCAGATAGGCCTCAGACTCTGGCCTAGCAGCTCGGGACAGCACAACACATGCCCTCCCTGACAGCTGTCCAGGTGGCACAGAACCCCGATCACCTGACTCCACCCAAATATATAGGTTCTCCCAGCAGGCCAAGGTATTTAAGAAATCCCTGCCTATTGGGTGAGGTATCCCATATACTCCCAATCTGTGCTTGCATTGTCCTTGTCTTATCTAATGTTGCCAGGTACCCAGCCACCCAGCGACAGAAGAGAGAAGTGCAGCAATTCCAGACTTAGGGTGAAATCAGTTGATCCCTAGCAATTAGCCAAGGCAACTATACCTGGCAGGTAAATTTAACAGCAACCCTGCCTAAACATTAGGGTGCTACATCCTCCCCCGCCTACAAAACTATGTCTCGGAGTTTGCAGAAAAAAAAAAAATTTGAGCTCTCAAGCCTGAGAGCGAATGTCCTGGCAAAAACTGGGATGGGTGGGGAAACAAGGAAAGAATAGGAATGACGAACATTGCACGTGGCGCACCACATGAAAAAAACATGTGTAACATATATATGAATGAATAGTAGTTCACACAGGCCAGATAAATATCAGACACTATGTACAATTTACATGTGAAGTAACCACCCAAATAATGGAGGGAAAAATTTTAACAATGGCCGTATACCCTAGCTATCTATCTAATATATACAATAAAAAAGAGGGCATGAATGGTTAGCGTTATCATCCATGTTGGATCACTGTCACTCCTTGTCCAAGGAAGACGCAACGGTGCAGGAACACCTGAAAGAGAGAAAAACAGCAATGTAAATGCATCCCATCCCTAAAATATCAGAGTGCAATATATACATGATTGATTAAGTAATTGTTACTTGTCCTTAGCCAAAGATAGCATAGCGGTGTACGTACACCCTATAATGGGTTACGAACCATATACATATGGAAGTGGGCACCAGTCATAGCTGAGAATGCCACCCCCTTGCCATTGATCTAAAGATCTTCGCATGTTCTATCAAATACTCATAATATGAATAGAGGTTCACTCAGGTCAGCACCGCTTATGCCACCTGGTGACCAACACTAGAAACAGTTCTGATGCATGTGTTAGTGCATTATTCACATAGACGGTAAGAATTTGCCCCTTTGCCACAGCTCATTCTACCTGACTAGCTAAATACCCCAGTGTCCTTGACTTATCGCAGTCCATCAAAATTTTCACTTGGGTGTGAACAATATTTCCCAGCAGTTCCCTTTCTTCTTTAAGGGTAATTCCGGGTGTACAAAGCACAGCTGCATCTAGGAAACAAGCAGCCACAGGCCATGGTGCAAGGGACTGCACTTTGGGACAGTCCCCTTGCAATGGTAGCCTCAGTCTGTCCGCACGACAGCCGGGAACTGAGGAAGATTTCCCCTTCTTCTCGAGAAACAACCCTGCTGAACATCACATCGCAGGTTACTTTTCCGAGTGAGGCATACTGGCAACTTTCAGATCACTGGCCAGCATGACTCAAGTGGGCATTCAGCATTCAGTCCAGCACAATCTCGGCAGTACAGCCAGTAGGAATATTCTCCACTAGCAACAACTTTTGTGCAAAAATAAAATGGCTTCCAGTACAGCCTCCTTAACTTCACAAAGCACATATTTGTAATCCACTAAGTTTAGTGAAAGACGTACTTTCATGGAATTTTACCAGTAGTATCTTGGATCTGGCAATGTTGCATCCTCTCCTTTTGTACTCACCGTAATAACGAAATGTTTAAAGTCCTTCCTCGTATGAACATCATCTGAGTTAGTCAGACAGTCATATTTAGGAACAGGTAACAGTGAGGTTATTTACCCCGATTATTGAGCCACGCATCACAATAATGGTCCTTTCAAAGAATACTTTAGGTAACTCTGTGTGGGCAGTTCGGCCGACTGCAACGGTATTTCCCTTGCTGGAGAGATAAACAGCACAATTGGGACATTTTGCTATCCGATTCATCCCCACAACTTTATGCAACAGTCACTCTACTTATTCCGCGCATCTTCCACTCCCTTTTTTTTTTTTGTAAAATCTTTATTTAACCACTTACCAACCGGCCCATAGCCGAATGACAGCTGCAGGGCAGTTGGATAACTCTGGGAGAGCGTACTATGACGTCCTCCTAGAATTCCCCTCTCGCGCGCCCCCTGGGGCGCACACCCGAACACATCTGTGACCGCCGGGTCCTCCAGACCCGGCGCATCACGGATCCCGGTAAATGGCCGCTGATCGCGGCCGTTTACCATGTGATCGCGCCGTCAAATGACGGCGCGATCACATGTAAACAGACCGGCGTCATCTGACGCCGGTTCCTCTCCTCCCCTCCTGTGTACCGATCGGTACACTGTGAGCGGAGAGGGGGATGGATGGATAGATGGCTGCAGTGCTGTGGGCTGGATGTGTAGTGCCCACAGCGCTGCACAGAGACATCCAGCCATCCATCCATCCATGCTCAGCCATCCCTACTACTATGCAATGCTGTGCAATACTCTGCAAAGTCCCACATTACCCTGCAAAGCCCCACATTACCCTGGAATACCCCACATTACTCTGCAAAGCCCCACATTACCCTGGAATACCCCCACAATACTCTGCAAAGCCCCATATTACCCTGCAATACTCCGCCATACTCCGCCATACTCCGCCATACCCCGCCATACCCCGCCATACCCCGCCATACTCCGCCATACTCCGCCATACCCCGCCATACCACGCCATACCCCGCCATACTCTGCCATACCCCGCCATACTCTGCCATACTCTGCCATACCCCACCATACTCCGCCATACCCCGCCATACTCCGCCATACTCCGCCATACCCCGCCATAGTCCGCCATACCCCGCCATACTCCGCTATACCCCGCCATACTCCGCTATACCCCGCCATACTCCGCTATACCCTGCCATACTCTGCCATACCCCGACATACCCCGCCATACTACTCCGACATACCCCGCCATACTCCGACATACCCCGCCATACCCCGCCATACTCCGCCATACCCCGCCATACCCCGCCATACCCCGTCATACTCCGCAATACCCCGCCATACTCCGCAATACCCCGCCATACTCCGCAATACCCCGCCATACTCCGCAATACCCCGCCATACTCCGCAATACCCCGCCATACTCCGCAATACCCCGCCATACTCCGCAATACCCCGCCATACTCCGCAATACCCCGCCATACTCTGCAATACCCCGCCATACCCAGCCATACCCTGCCATGCTGAGCCATGCTCGGCTGTACTCGACCTCTGTATGTGGCCAGGCTGTGGAAGTCTCACACATGTGGTATCGCCGTACTCAGGAGGAGTAGGAGAACCTATTTTGGGGTGTCATTTTTGGTATGTACATGTTATGTGGTAGAAATATTGTATAAATGGACAACTGTGTTAAAAAAAAAATGCGTTTTAACCATTTCCCACCCGCCAGCCGTCATACAACGTCCTTGACTTTGTGCGGGGATATCTGAATGATGCCTGCAGCTACAGGCATCATTCAGATATCAGCTTTTTCAGCCGGCGATTCCCTACACCATAAGAACGATCATAGCGGCTGTTCCACTGCTTGATCGTTCTTACGGGAGGCGAGAGGGGATGTCCCCCCCCTCCCGCGCTTCTACCGACTCACCGCTACGATCGAAGCCAGGATCGTTTTTGTTTTTTGTTTTTATTTCAGGCTTCCCAGCCTAGAGGTGAGATGTGGGGTCTTATTGACCCCATATCTCACTGTAAAGAGGACCTGTCATGCCATATTCCTATTACAAGGATGTTTACATTCCTTGTAATAGGAATAAAAGTGGTCAAAATTTTTTTTTTGGAAAAAAGCATCAAACTAAAATAAATAAAGTAAAATGAACAATACAAAAAAAAAAATTTTTTAAAGCGCCCCTGTCCCTGTGTGCTCGCATGCAGAAGCGAACGCATACGTAAGTCCCGCCCACATATGAAAACGGTGTTCAAACCACACATGTGAGGTATCGCTGCGATCGGTAGAGCGAGAGCAATAATTTTGGCCCTAGACCTCCTCTGTAACCCAAAACATGTAACCAGTAAAAAATTTTAAAGCATCGCCTATGGGGATTTTTGAGTAGCAAAGTTTGGCGCCATTCCACAAGCGCGTGCAATTTTGAAAGGTGATATGTTGGGTATCTATTTACTCGGCGTAACTTCATCTTTCACATTATGCAAAAACATTGGGCTAACTTACTGTTTTGGTTTTTGTAAAGCACAAAACAGTTTTTTTTCCAAAAAAAACGCGTTAAAAAAATTGCTGCGCAAATACCGTGCGAGATAAAAAGTTGCAACGACCGCCATTGTATTCTCTAGGGTCTTTGCTAAAAAAACATATATAATGTTTTGGGGTTCTATGTAATTTTCTAGCTAATAAATGATGATTTTTACATGTAGTAGAGAAATGTCAGAATTGTCCTGGGTGCTCCAGAACGCCTGAAGGTGCTCCCCTGCATGTTGGGCCTCTGTATGTGGCCACGCTGTGTAAAAGTCTCACACATGTGGTATCGCCGTACTCGGGAGTAAAAGCAGAATGTGTTTTGGGGTGAAATTTGTGGAATGCATATGCAGTGTGTGAGAAATAACCTGCTAATATGACAATTTTGTGGAAAAAAAAAAAAGTAAAAAAAAAAACCTTGATTTTGCAAAGAATTGTGGGAAAAAATGACAACTTCAAAAAACTCACCATGCATCTTTCTAAATACCTTGGAATGTCTTCTTTCCAAAAAGGGGTCATTTGGGGGGTATTTGTACTTTTCTTGAAGGTTAGGGTCTCAAGTAATTAGATAGGCCGTCAGTACTTCAGGTGTGATCAATTTTCAGATATTCGCACCATAGCTTTTGGACTCTATAACTTTCACAAAGACCAAATAATATCCACTGATTTGGGTTATTTTTACCAAAGATATGTAGCGGTATAAATTTTGGCCAAAATAAATGAAGAAAAATTACTAATTTGCAAAATATTATAACCGAAATGAAGAAAAATTAATTTTTTTACAGATTTTTCGGTCTTTTTTCTTTTACGGCGCAAAAAATAAAGAACCCAGCGGTGAAAAAATACCACCAAAAGAAAGCTCCATTTGTGTGAAAAAAAGGACAAAAATTTCATATAGATACAGTGTTGCATGACTGAGTAATTGTCATTCAAAATGTGAGAGCACCAAAAGCTGAAAATTGGTCTGGTTAGGAAGGGGGTTTAAGTGCCCAGTTGTCAAGTGGTTAACATCATTTTAGTAGGAAACTACACACAATGTAGACATACAGAACAAAACATATAGAGGTTCTACTTTGATACAGGTTAGTGCAAGAGACTATTCTAGGCTCAGGGTAACATCACTTTTAATGGTCAATAGTCAACATATTACATAAAATAAAAGAAAAAATGGCGCTAAAGAAAATTGTGTAAAAACTTATAGCTGCACGAATAAAACACCAATATCTGTGTAAAATAGATCAAAATAAAAGAAAAAACGTGCGCTCATAATCAATATAAATACTCCTATTGAAACATTCTCATTCTGTGCAAACAATTCAAATAAAATAAAAATAAAGTGCAAGACGGATCTTAATGAAAACAATCAAAATCCCTACAAAAACAAACAAAACATCAAAAATGATACCAATAATTGCTATATAGTGGAAAAATGTGCAAATGTGCTTAAGGCATGAAACATTACACTCCTTGAAGTTATCCACACCAAATAGAAAATATGAAAAAATATATAAAAAACAGTCCTCAAAATAGGGAATTTTTCAGTTGAAAAAAGGGGGGAGAGGTTAGTCCATAGGATGAACAGCAGGAGAAGGAGTCCCATAGACAAATAGCCACTTCACATAAGCAGGGGGAACAATCCACATTCCAACAGGTCAGACACTGCACAAATACATGGGGAAGGAGGGGTACAAAGATAAAAGTCCCCACAGAATCCCACAGTGTAGAAAGGTGGACCCTTACCCTCAATGGTGAACCTCCCTTCTGGCGAGGTCTTACACGCAAGCAGACTTAGCCCTCTGCGGGGACTGTGGATGGATGATGTCCGTATCCTGCTGGTATACTGTGCGTCTCCGTCCTGGCATGTACCAACTCTTCCACCTAAGGGGGGTGATAAGCCCACTTATCCCAAAGGGAGGTGGGTAAAAATAGAAGAGGGGCTCCGATGGTGTAGTATATATATTAAAATTTATTGTTGTTTAAAACAGCAGAGTCACAAAAAGTATACTCCATAAGAACAATACAAAAAAGCTGGCATAAAATTAGCAAACACCCGTGCGAATCATGGGGCGGATTGAGTGATGGCTTACAATGCGTAGCCACGCCCTACTAGTTTAATCACATTTGACGTCTTCAAAGGGGCACGGGCGACGCATCAAGTCATCCCCTATATAGTGCCGAGCGTAAACCAAGCCTCATTCCTGACTTTATATCAACGCTCAGCAATAATCAAAAGGCCAAACGGGAAACAACCAAGCCTCTATCTGATGTTCTTCCCCGCAATCAATGCTGCCAAAGTAACCTCTAATAAACTGAGATCACTCTCCCAGAAAGAGATTAACCCCTTGAAAGGAGAATCCCTGGTTCAGTCTAATGGGCAACTACAACCATAGCGAACATACAAACACATAGCGTTCACAGTATTCAAAAGTTTTTAAGGAGCATTAATAGACGTTATAACAGTATACTCCAATTAACATGAGCACTGTAAAAAGAATATTTTAATTAGGTATAATTGAAAAAATATATATAATAAAATAAAAAATGAATAAAAATATTCCAAACTAAGGAAAAATTCACCCAAATTATACGGTATACTGAAAAGTTAAAAAATTATTTTTTTATTAAAAAAATTTTGATATACGTGTTCCCCTCTAAAAATAAGAAGATAAAAAATAGCAAGCACATTCATAGACAGGAAGAACACCAGTGAACATGTATTCTTGGTTTAACATTAGAGAATACACAAACACATTAAATGTTTATTATGATGGATATCATACACCATATACAGTTTCACCAATGTATGAATAAGACAAACATCATCAAGGGTAAATATACGACAATTAAAATTGTGTAATCGTGTAAGAACCTCTGGCAATATTAACTGTCCCTCGCTCTATGAGGATCAGAGCAAACAAGGGGGGGTTATTTTTAGGAATTGTCTATAAAGGCATTTAACTCAATCCACTTGTGGCTCAATCCAATATTTTGACGGAAAGATTCTTGGAAAAAGGATATGAGGCACGATTTCTGGAAGAGAAACTGAACCAGATCAAGTCAATGGATAGGGATCTACTTTTGGTAGACAAACCTAGTCACAACAGAAATACTAAGTTGGTTTGGCCTTTTATTACTGGATATACCTGGCAGCATTTTTCCGTTAAAAAAATGCTATACAAACATTGGCACATCATTAAAAATGATCCTTTGTTGGGTCCAATTCTTCCAGACAAACCAAGTTGTCTTTAGGGGTGCCCCCTCGATTAAATCTCGGGTGATGTCGGCAGTTTGTGACCCCCCCATTAATAAACCAATGTTCTTTCAACATCTAATAGGCTTCTATAAATGTAAAAACTGTGAGGTTTGTTCTATTAATGCTGTTACCGAAAGGAAGGTTGGTCGTTTTTTTTGTAATAACACATCTAGCGAATTTTTGATTAAATCCTTCATTACTTGCTCGACAATCCACGTCGTATACCTTCTAACTTGCCCGTGCGGGCTCCACTATGTGGGCCGCACTGTACGCTCATTGAAAGTGAGACTTGGTGAGCATATTGGGAACATTAAAAGGGGATTTTTAGGTCATCCTGTCTCCAAACACTACTTGGAGGTTCATAAACAAAACCCTAGGGGGACTTCGTTCATAGGAATTGATAAACTCAAGCTCCCTTGGAGGGGAGGTTCTAAGAGACGAGCCATTTCTAAGCTCGAAATAGAATGGATTTATAAAACCCGTTCTTTGAGACCCCGGGGATTGAACGTTGATATTGAGTTAAAATGCCTTTATAGACAATTCCTAAAAATAACCCCCCCTTGTTTGCTTTGATCCTCATAGAGCGAGAGACAGTTAATATTGCCAGAGGTTCTTACACGATTACACATTTTCAATTGTCGTATATTTACCCTTAATGATGTTTGTCCTATTCATACATTGGTGAAACTGTATATGGTGTATGATATCCATCATAATACACATTTAATGTGTTTGTGTATTCTCTAATGCAAAACCAAGAATACATGTTCACTGGTGTTCTTCCTGTCTATGAATGCGCTTGCTATTTTTTATCTTCTTATTTTTAGAGGGGAACGCGTATATCAAAATTTTTTTAATAAAAAAATAATTTTTTAACTTTTCAGTATACCTTATAATTTTGGTGAATTTTTCCTTAGTTTGGAATATTTTTATTCATTTTTTACTTTATTATATATATTTTTTCAAGTATACTTAATTAAAATATTCTTTTTACAGTGCTCATGTTAATTGGAGTATACTGTTATAACGTCTATTAATGCTCCTTAAAAACATTTGAATACTGTGAAGGCTATGTGTCAAAGGGTTGTAGTTGCCCATTAGACCGAACCAGGGATTCCCCTTTCAAGGGGTTAATCTCTTTCCGGGAGAGTGATCTCAGTTTATTAGAGGTTACTATGGCAGCATTGATTGCGGGGAAGAACATCAGATAGAGGCTTGATTGTTTCCCCGTTTGGCCTTTTGATTATTGCTGAGCGTTGATATCTAGTCAGGAATGAGGCTTGGTTTACGCTCGGCATTATATAGGTGATGACTTGATGCGTCGCCCGTGCCCCTTTGAAGACGTCAGATGTGATGAAACTAGTAGGGCATTGCTACGCATTGTAAGCCTTCACTCAATCCGCCCCATGATTCGCACGGGTGTTTGCTAATTTTATGCCGGCTTTTTTGTATTGTTCTTATGGAGTATACTTTTTGTGACTCTGCTGTTTTAGTCAACATATTAAATTAAGATGACCAAGGGATGGGAGTCTGGTCAGGCACCAGCTCCAACCCACCCGAGGTGCTGAATGCTCAAGAGGGTAGGGGGGCGTCTCCCCTGGCAGCGATCCAAGTAGAGGGGGGCTTATCGCCTCCATCAACCTCACCCAAACCGCCACTCCAGCAGAGAGCACCCCCCCTCAATCCCCCTACATCAGGAGGTGGAAACATAAGCCCACCCCCTTAAGGGGGGTCTCCTCCCCCCAGCTAATCATTGCAACCCTAAGTCCGTACAGTGCAACGAGTAAAACATATTATTGCATCCTGATATCAAAGAGGCATTAGGTAGTTAAAAAACCAAAGAGAATAAAAGAGAGAAGGCAAAGAAAAAGTGATAGAGAGAGAGTAAGGTAAGAGGGGGAAAAAGGATAGGGAATGGGGAGAGGTAGAGATGGAGCAAACCTTATGGTCTGGAGAAGTCCTGTAGATCTGCGCCGAGCGAGTTCCGCCAAGTACAGGCCCTCTTTATAGCAGGTAGGGGTGGAGGATATCATTCAGTGGGCATTATTGCCATTGTCTAAGCAGGATCTTAGAGATGGTTCTGCCAACTCCAGCAGAGCCAGGTCTAGGCTAGAGGATACATGAACGGGGTCAGACATATATTCTTTCCATGGACTCCATATAGTGTCAAAACGCTCCACCTTTTCTTTACAGGTCGCTATCCAGTGTTTGTTTACTTTGTTGATCCAGTCTTCCCTAGAAGGTATCCTTGGTTGTTTCCAGTGGATTGGGAGAATGGGTCTAGCTGCATTTAAAAGATGCAGTAGGACACTGTTTTTTTATCTACTAATTGGCATCTGGGGGACATGCAAGAGGAAGTTGGCCGGGGACAAGGGGATATCGAGATCTAGGATTTCCTTTATTAGAGATTTAATATCCGCCCAATATGGCTTGATCAGAGGGCACTCCCACTAAATGTGAAGGAGTGTACCTCTGTGGCCACATTTCCTCCAGCATTGGTCCGATACTGAAGGGTAAATACGAGCTAAATCAGCCGCTACTCGGTACCAGCGTGACAAAATCTTGTAATTTGTTTCTTGGGTTTTGGATTCTATAGAGCTCGAATGAGTGAGCTGGTAGAGGTGTGCCAATTGGGTTGTGGAAAAATCAAGCTTTAAGTCCCTCTCCCATGCCCGTATGTACGTTGGCCTAAGGTTGTCAGTGACACTGCTTAATAAATGATACATTTCTGAAATCATGTGTGGGATCGGGCCCTCTTCTACAAAAATGTGTTCGAAAGGTGTAAGGGAGGAGGAGTCTCTTATAGATTTCCCATGGATTTCGAAGAAGTGGTGAAGCTGCCTATATCTCCAGAAATTCATTCTGGAGCCCCCGTGTCTAGTCTGCAGGGATTCAAAGCTCATCAGTCTGCCATTGTGCATTAATTTTCCGCAACTGGCGTTACCATCATCCAACCAAGGACCAAAAAAGGCCATTTGTTCAGCTGGCAGAAACCAAAGGAACCCCCCAACGGTGCCAGCGGGGACATGGGAGGAGATAAATTTAAAACCGAATTTATCCTGTCCCAAGTGGAAAGTGCAATCGTCGTCAGCGGGGAGGTAGCCTCTGACAGCCCTCTATACTCTCTGGGCAACCAAGGTGCATAGGCTAAATTCCTTCCCGCCAGCCATTTTTCCAAGGAGACCCAAAGCTTGGACTGGGAATGAAAACGCCAGTTGAGGATTCGCTGGAGAATGATGGCCCTATGGTATTTCAAAATGTCAGGTATCCCCAAGCCTTCCGCCAGTTTCGAGCGTTTTAGTATTTTCAGGGCTATTCTGGATTTCCGTGTATTCCACACAAATCCAGATAGTTGGCTATTAATCTGGGAAAAGAAATTTCTCGGTAGGGGGATTGGTATCATTTTTAAAAAAAAAGTATGTGGGGCAGAATATTCATTTTTATTATATTAATGAGGCCTATCCACGTAAAAGCGGTCTTAGTCCATTTTGAGAGATCTTTCTTAATTGTGTTAAGTAAGGGAGGGAAGTTTGTGACATAGAGGGTATCGTAACGGTCCGTTAATTGTATACCTAAGTATCTAATGGAAGACTTGGCCCAGGTGAAGGGAAAGGCAGCTTGTAAGCGACTTGTCAGTGAGGTCAAGTGGACAGGTTAAATTTCGGATTTAGAGAAATTAATCTTGAAATTAGAAAGCGACCCGAATGTCTTTAGTTCCTTCATCAGGACTGGCATTGAGGTAATGGTGTCGTGCTGCACGCCGTGAGGATCCCAAGGTCTCCCTTCCTGCAGTTGAGATGAATGACAGGCTAAGCGGGCATTAGCAGCTCCCCTCGTCCACCCCCCCGTAAAGTTTTCGGCTTTGGCTTCAATCTATCTACCCTGCTGCTTCTTGAGGACGCCGTTAGCTGGACAAGTTTACCGGAAGAGAGGGAGCCTGAGAGCTTGAGGGACTGAAAACTCCGGGTTGCATCGACATTGGAGGCGGTGTACCTTTGGTGGTCAGTCCATGACGCTGCTAGCGGCCGCCGGCCTCGGAGCCGTGCCGGGTTGTGTGGCGGCGAAGGTGAGAAGCACCTGGCCGGAGTACGAATCGGAGGAGAGAAGCGAGAGGATGGCGGGTATACCTGAGACCCGAACAGAGCCGATTATGCTCGTGTAGACCCGGGAACACTCGGGCAAACCAGAAAAAGCAACGGTAGTGTAAAAGACAAGTGTCGGAAGACGGATTATCTTCCAGTATCAGTAAGCGTCCCCCAGCCTCTCAGAAACCCCCCGGACTGCCAATGAGATAAGTACCACTCTTGATTTCGCTATGAACTTGCCTATAATAAGGGAGAGAAAACTTAAGAGGTAAGGCAAGATGGGAAGAGGGGACAGAAGATAAAAAGAAAGGGAAACGTGTATAGAATAAATAAAGAATGTGAAATTGAGTAAGTCAAGAAAGTGGGTTTAAAGGAGACACCAAGAAGAGGAAGTGAGAAGGCAGAAGGGAGAAGGGAAGGAGAAAAGTGAAAAAGAAAAACTATCACAAGACACTAGGAAATTGTTGTTGTTTATTTTTTTTTGTTGTTTCTTGTGTTGTCCGGCACTCATGCAATATTAATGGGGAAGAGCCCTAGGCAGAGAAGGAAAGGAAAGAAGGCTGACAGAAGGGGACAACGGACATCATCCAAAGGAAATAAGCGGTTAGAAAAGGGCTGGGGTACACACACTCTGTCGTAGTTTTAATGACCTATGATCCGCCATTGAATTTCACTGTTTGAGCATTGCGAGATGAAAGAGTGATTTGTCATCGAAAGTTGTGGTTTACTTCGAAAAGCTGGGACTTTTTCTATCTTTTTATTGTATAAAAAACTTTTTTTTCCCTTAGTAATTAATTGGTAATATGCACTGAAAGAGAAACTTTGTATTGAACGCCGTGGCTCACTTGGAAGGGTGGGGATCTCTGAATTCAATTTTTTTTTTCCCTTAATGGAGTGATCCTAAAGTAAAGACCAGAGCGCAGAGACAGTCAGCTGAAATAAGCTAGTTGGCTGATCTGGTCTCCCCCCTGGGATAATCCCCCAAAGAGCTTACTTGAAAGTGGCCGCTTGAGATTATCTTGGTCAACTGCTGGTATGAGGGGAAAAACAACAAGAAGTGCGGGAGCAATAGCCAAATCACCCAGGGCTAGTTTAGGCCCAAGCCCTGGCCCTATGAACAGATACATTCAGCAAGGAAACTGAGAAGGAGAAAGGCAATTGGGCACAAATGGCCGACAGATAGATACAAGAGACAAGGACAATAAGGAAAAAAAGGGCCAGAATAAAACGGTTATAGAAACTAGCCATCTCTCAGAACCCAGAATGGAACCAGAATTGGAGGGTGAAGAAAGAGGAAGGGAGGAAGGCCAGCATGCGCTTTAGTTACCAACAAAATATGACATGGAAAAAATGTTTGCGGCCCTAGAAAACTCTCTAAAAGCAGAGATGTCAACATTACACAAAGACATGGGACACATATTATTAAGAGTGGAAGAAGCGGAGACCAAAGTAGATTCGCACCTAAAAATGATAAGAGTTGAAAGGGAAAATAAAGATATTAAAAAGGGAACAACAGGAACAATCCTATAAAATAGAAGAGCAAGAAAATAGAGAAAGAAGGAAAAATTTGAGAATATGTGGTCTTCCGGAAACAGAACAAGCAGAAAATCTAATCGGCAAAATGAATAATCTCTTCAACCAAATTTTGGGAAAGGAGGAATCCAACACAATAAAAATAGAAAGAGTACACCGATTAAGAAGACCCCAAGGGCTTTCAATGGAAACACCTAGAGATATAATAGTCCGTTTTGAAAGATGGGAAGAAAAGAATCAGATTTGGGTAAACTTGAAAAGAAAACCATCAATTGAATACGCGGAAACTAGACTACAAATATTTCAAGATCTGTCCCAAGAAACGTTAAAAAGAAGACGGACGTTAAGACCTCTATTGGGTATTCTTTGGGAGCAGGAAATTCAATATACTTGGGGTTTTCCAGCATGCTTAATAGCGAAGAAAAATAGAAGCGCTAGGCTAAGATTAGTTGAAGAGATTCCGGATTTTTGTAATAAATTAGAAATTCCACTTCCAGTAATTGAAAAGAATGTAAATAGACAAGAGCAAACAACATTACGGGATGACCTGCAATGGCAATTAAGCTCTAGGAATAGAACACAGGAAGTAGAACCCTGAGGAAACAAACATTCAAACAGTAGAGTGAATAGTATACAAAGACAAGAGGTATCGCCTTTGAGTGGTAGGGGGGGGACTATGGGGGGGGTGGGCTGGGGTGAGGGTGAGCGAAAGGAAAAATAGAGGATAACAAAGATTTAATATAGATTAGAGGCAGGAGGGGAGAGACAGGGACCCACGGTGTGGACAGGGGGTCACCCTATCTGCGTACAGGAGAAGGGGGCTCAGGGCGTCCAACAGATTTCCACCTTAGACCTAGTAGAGCAGAGGGGGCAGAGCGTGCCCCATAAAACAAAACAAAATGCTCTCAGCTCTAGAGACCAGGGGGTCAAAGCACCCTTACCAGGAAGGATGGGGGGGGGGAGGTCTGGTTTACATAGGCTGTTACTTTTGCTCAAATACCCTGAAACAAGGTTGGGGAGACCCCGTGCGTCGACCGGGTGGTCCCCCCTCCAGATCTCCTAAATGGTCCAGGGCGGAGGGATACCTGGGGGACGGGTGGGGGTGGAGGAGAAAGGGTGGAAGAGAAAGGAAAAATAATGGAAAGTACAAATAGTATAAAAACTTTGTCTTATAACGTCCGAGGGTTAAATTCCCCTGGGAAGAGAAATATTATTCTCCGAGAATTAGATAAAAGTAAAGCAGAAATAATCTTCCTGCAGGAGACACACATTACTCAAAACTCAAATACCAAAATCTACTCTAGAAGTATACCAACATGGTACCAAGGAGATTCACCAAAAAGAAGGGCCAAAAGAGTAGCCATTGGAATAGGGAAAAATCTACGTTTCCTAATAGAACAAAGAAAAGTGGATCCTGAGGGATGTTTCCTTTTTATTATAGGTACCATACAGGGGGTAAAATATACACTTGCTAATGTTTACTGCCCCAAAAAGAACCCCAAAAAATACCTGATGGATATATTAAAAACACTAATGGAATTTAAACAAGGCAAATTAATATTTGCTGGAGACTTCAACTTTAGCATTGACCATAAAATGGACAGTACCTCCACAGCAACTGATAGAGAAATGAGACAATTAAAGAAAGTTAAAAGAAAACTATACGAACACCAATTAATTGACCCTTGGAGAATCCAGCACCCAAGCACAAAGGATTACACTTATTATTCAACAGTACACGGAAGTTACTCCAGGTTGGACTACATTATGGTTGAACATAGAAATCTGGAAGAAATAAAAGAAACAAAAATAGGAATAATAACAGCCTCGGATCACAGCCCAGTAATGCTGAGAATGAAAATACAAGGAGAAGCCTCAGAGAGCCCCATGGAGAATCAACGAAGATATAATTGAAGACAGTGAGACGGAAAAAATTATAACAGAAGAGATTAAAAGATACTTTAAAGAAAATGATACACCTGGGATATCGAAAGCAATAATTTGGGAGGCACATAAAGCTGTCATCAGGGGTAAACTAATAGCTATTGGGGCAGGAAAAAAACAAGAAAGAAGAAAAAATATGCAGCAAACCATAAAGGAAATATATGAACTAGAGTGAAAACATAAAAAGCAATCAAACAACGAAACATACCAGTTATTATCCCAAAAAAGAGAACAACTAAAGGAGTGGATGGAACAAGAAGAAAGGAGGGAGTACAATAGAGCATTACAAGAAAAATTCAAATGGGGCAATAAACCAGGAAAATATCTTGCAAATTTGGTAAAAAAAAAGAAGTCCTTAAATTATATCGAGAAGATCAAAAACGAGAAAGGAGAAGTAGTAAACAAAACTACAGATATTGCGGTGGCATTTCAAAAATACTTTAGCTCTCTATATGCAATAAAAGGACAGGAAATATGGATAGAGGCAGATACAAGAACAAAGAAGATACAAGACTATCTAAAAAAAGCAAATTTACCAAAAATAAAAAGGACCAATTAAAAGAGCTGGAAAAAAACATAACGCAAGATGAGATAAAACTGGCATTAAAAGAAACTCCTACAGGAAAAAGTCCAGGACCAGATGGGTTCACGGTTAAATACTACAAAAAATTTCAAGAACAGCTGATCCCTAAGTTACAAGAATATATGAATTCCATAGTGGAAGAAGAAGAAATAAGACGAGAATCGTTATTAGCCCATATCACAATACTACCAAAGGAAGGGAAGGACAAAACCAACTGTTCAAGTTACAGGCCTATTGCACTACTGAACGCGGACACAAAGTTATATTCTAAAATTCTGGATCAACCCTGACCAGACTGGAATCGTTCCTGGGAGAGAGGGACGGGACAACAGTCTAAAAACAATATTGATGTTACACAAGAGTGTGCAAAAGGAGTCCCCAGTTCTATTCCTGTCATTGGATGCAGAAAAAGCATTTGACAGGGTAGACTGGGGATTCATGATGGATACGCTGCGCCATCTGGGACTAGGGACAAAAATGATGAAGTGGATAACAAAGCTATACAACGGCCCGACAGCAATGGTAAAGGTGAATGGTAGACTCTCTCCTTTAATCGAGATGCAGAATTGAACACGGTAAGGTTGCCCTCTCTCCCCATTACTATATGTACTGGCATTGGAACCACTGTTAGCGACACTTCGTAACAACCAAGATGTGAAAGGAGCGAGAATTGGAGGAAAAGAACACAAGATTGCGGCATATGCAGATGACATCTTGATGTACGTAACTAACCCAAGAGTGACACTGCCAAATATATTGAAAGAAATAAAAAAAAAAAGGAGAATTGTCAAACTTTAAAATTAACCCAATAAAAACAGAGAAATTAAACATAGGATTAGGGAAAAAAGAAGTCCAGTTCCTACAAAAAGAATTTCCATTTACCTGGGTAAAAGAATTAAAATATCTTGGAATTAAAGTAACCCCAAGGGTTGAAAAAAATCTATCAGGCAAATTATATCCCATTGATCAACGAGGTTAAAGAAGAAATAAAAAAACTAAGAATACAACCACTTTCATGGATAGGAAGAGTAAATATGTCCTTCCAAAAATAATCTACAAAATCCAGATGTTACCAGTAATGATTCCACAGAGTTTTTTTAAAAACAATTAAAACAATTTTGGTAAAATATATTTGGCTTAATAAAAAACCAAGAATCAAATACACGCAGATCACAAGGAAAAGGGAGCACGGAGGATTAGCCACCCCAGATATAAGCAGGTATTATAAAGCAATTGTCTTGACACGAATGTTTGAGTGGACAAATGAGAATAGCGAAAAAAAGTGGGTAGAAATGGAAAACACAATAAGCAAAACTACACTGCACAAAAAAAAAATGGATTCCACGAAAGTTTAGAATATTGGACACAGAAACTCATGTATAACAAAAAATGTATTCAAAATTTGGGATATTCTACACTTGAAGAATGAATGGAGACACAATTCACCGCTATTAGCACTCACAGGAACGAATTTCTTCACTCCTGGGAAGGAAATATTTGCAGGTCAAGGAATAAGAAATCCACAATTGAAAGACATCACCATAAACGGTAGGATTAGAACACGATTGGAACTAGAAGAAGTTAAAGAATGGAAGATGAGTGAATGGAATTATTGTCAATTAAGACATTTAGTAAGCACAATGCCACACCCACTTAGAGACGAAGAGAAATTAAATTCACTGGAAAAGCTCTGTTTCAATAAAACACCATTGAAAAATGGAACATCAAGAATATATGGAATATTAGCAGATCTGGATGGACAAGAAAGACCTGAGTACATAAAACAATGGGAAAGAGAAATTAATTTAAAACTTGAAGATCAAAGAGTAGAAAAAATGATAGAAATGGGATACAACAATGCCTGGGATATGAAGACCATCAAAATGAATTACAAACTAGTAGCAAGAAAAAACACCTCTGTGCTGGAGAAACTGTGGTCAAAAAGCAACGATGACACATCTATGGTGGGGATGCCCAATAATAGCGGATTACTGGAATGAAGTACTAAATAACATAGGGGAAATAACCGGTGAAAAAATAGAACAAAACATATGGACCTGCCTCTTTAATGTCTATAACAAATCAAGGAAACAATATATGAGATCAATGGTTCCGAGTCTTCTGAACGCCGCTAAGGGTCTGATCCCAAGATATTGGCTAAAAAGTGGAAAACCAGATATCAGAGAATGGTTAGAGAAAATTGATTATTATCATAAAATGAACCGGCTGAGAGGCAGGGAAAGAGGTGATAGTAAGCGTAACAATCTCTGGGAGGGATGGAAAAAATATAAAACCTCGGACATATATTTAGATAAGATGAAGGAAACAATAGGTACAGAGCCAAAGTGACATATAAAAGCGGGGAGGGGGGAGGGAGGGGATAAGAGGGATCGAGAAGGAATAAAGGCATAGTGGTAGTTATATATTTTGGAATGTTTTTTTTTGTTTTTTGTACTTAAACATGATACACAATGGGAAAATTAATAAAGATTAGACAGAAATAATCCACAATGATGTGAAAAATGAGAGGAGATAAATTTTGACACATAAAGTTGATAAAATGTCTCTCAGAAAAATTTTCGCTGAAGTGGAAAAAAAGAAAGGGAGGAGAGAAAAAAAAAAGACTGGCAACGAGAACAGGGGTTCTGAAAGATGGAATAGCACATTGTCCGTGTAAGCCGACAGTTTGTGTTCAGTGTTTCCAACCCTTAGGACCCTTATGTCCGCATTCGCTCTTACAGTACATAGTAACGGCTCAGGAACTAGAGCGAAGAGGAGGGGAGAAAGGGGGCACCCCTGTTTTGTGCCATTCCGAATCAGGAACTGGGAGGAAAGCACTCCATTCACTTTGACCTGTGAACAGGGAGTGGAGTACAGGGCCAAAATAGAGGTCAGCATGCTCATTTTCAGCCCTAGAGCCTCCAATACCATTTTTAGATACGACCAATTGACCCGGTCGAAAGCCTTTTCGGAGTCGGTGGAAAGGATTATGTAAGGTTTCGGGTCAGGGCCGGTACGGGCCCAATGGATGAGTTGTATGGCTCTAATAGAGTTGTCCCTCACCTCTCTCCGATAAACCCCGTTTGATCCGGGTGAATAATATGAGGCATAAGACTTCCAAGCCTGTTTGCCAAAACCTTTGCTAGAGTCTTAATGTCAACGTTAAGAAGAGATATGGGACGGTAACTTTGGGGAATCATTGGCTCTTTACCTTCTTTATGCAGCACCGTAATGTGTGCCAGAAGTGACCCAGTGGGGATGGGAGTCCCTTCTGCAATGGAGTTAAAGTAGTTGCACATGTGTGGTACCAGGAGGGGTAAAAAAGTTTTATAGTATGACCCGGTGTAACCATCCAGACCAGGGCTCTTTCCTTTGGGTAGGGATTTCACTACCAATTCTATCTCCCCAGGGGAAATTGGTAATTCAAGGTCTGTACATTGATCGGCACTCAAAGTTGGGACGCCAGCTGAAGCTAAATAATCTTGGATGGCAGCGGACCTGGGTGTTTGAGCGTCTAAAGGGTAGTCAAAAGTCAGATGATAGAGTTGTGTGTAATAGTCCTGGAACCCTGAGGCAATTCTAGAGGACTGGACTGAAATGTCGCCCGAAGGGGAACGGAGCTTTTGTATGTAAGTCTGAGCATGCTTCTTACAAAGGGCTCTTGCAAGCATACGTCCGCAATTATTGCCATGCTCGTAATTTTTGTGTGACATATGTCTGGGCTGTTTGCGTGTCTGCCGATCAAGCAAACGTAAAAACAGGTTTCTCAGGTCAGTCAATCTCTGCAGTGCCTCAGGGCCTCCATTTTGTTTATGTTTAAGTTCCGCTTCCTGAAGAGCGGCTAGTACTCTAGAAATATTTCTGCCTGAAGCATCTTTTTAAGTTTGGCACCCAAGGATATTACTCCCCTCTAACTACTGCCCTAACTGTGGCCCTCCCACACCATACCCTCACTGAGGTCGTTCGTGACATTCTCTCTGAAATAATTTGTAATGACCTCCGACACCTTGGCAGCCACCGCATCGTCCAACAGGTTTTCATTCAGCCTTCACATCCAAGCCCCAAGAGAGCTGGACGGGAGTGTGAGGGTCACCCCTACTGGTGCATGATCAGATAGCGTAATATTCCCGATGGGCGCAGACTGCAGGAGCTCCAGTGTCGGACGGTCAACATATATATGGTCTATGCGGGTATATACATCATGGACGGCCGAGTAATAGCTGAAGTCTCTCTCCACGGGATGGAGGATTCTCCAGCTATCAAGAAGTAATTAAGATTGAAGGGTTTTTTGAAAATGCTTAAGAAAGGCGTAAGAGTACGAATGACTGTTGCTAGAGGTGTCTATTGAAGGGTCTGGGCTAACATTAAAGTCCCCCCCGAGGATAACAAATCCTTCCTTAAACTCTGTCAGCAGTTAGAGGGTATTGTCTATGAAAGAAATTTGATTAGAGTTAGGCGCATAGATCTAGGCGAATGTTTATCTTTGCCCCGCTATGATGCCTTTTAGAAAAATGTAGCGGCCTTGTGGATCTATTTTGCTATCTAAAAGCTGGAATGGGCAGGACTTGTGAATCGCAATCGTAGTGCCTTTAGATTTAGAGGTAGGGGAGGTACTGTGGAACCATTGACTAAATAAGTGGGTGGGTAATCTAGGCAGGGAGTGATGGGTAAAATGAGTTTCTTGTAAGAAGACTACTTGGGCCTTTAACTTCTTAAGTTCCCACCATCATTTATTTCTCTTCCCAGGGGAGCAGAGGCCTCTTATGTTATAAGATATTACTTTAAGTGTCAACACGAGGGGTCAGATAGCCGGAAGGTTGTTGAATGATCAAACTCGCCCGGCGCAGGATCTCAAGCGATGGAATGCTCCTGGGAAAGGAAGGGGAGGAAGGAAGAGGAAAAAGGAAGAGCAAGTGAAGAAAAGGCACAGAGAGTCAACTATTAGAGTAAACAAAACATAACGACACAGCAGTAACAGTGCTAATAAGTAAAACATCTGTATGTTAGGTGTGTGGTCCTCCCCAATTGAGGGGGGGCCCCAGACCCAAACCTAGTGTCCCAATAGGGGACAATGCCCAGTAATGGGTGGCCTACGTGGGGGAACGTGAGCCTACTCATGGGGGGAAGACAGGGAGTTCCGTCTCCGTCCACCGCATCTGGGGTTTTGGGTGTTGGAAAAGAGGAAATGATCTTTAAGAAGAAGCGAAAGTCCGCCATCTCCCAATAAGGGCAAAAGTGAAAAGATTATGGAGTTCTGTCCATGTCCCGGGCAAGGTCTGCAAAGTGCCGCTAATTGGGGGCTGGAGGTAACAATTAAGCTATCGCATAGGGATCAGGGCTCTAATTAGGGCAGATCCAAAGTTCAGACTCAAGTGTCACGTCTCCTTTGTCAGGCTTAAGAAGAGGGGAGAATGATAAAATGTAAGGGCAGGATCTCCTCAGATCAAGTATGGGGAGAGTCAAAGGTCACCGAATTGGCACAGGAGGGTCACATCTCCAGTCCCGAGCAGTGGAAGGGCCCACCAAAGGCTCTCGATTCTGATGTTCTCTGTCCCTCCTGCGAATCTTACGTGTAACCGTTGACCACTGAGGGGGGAGCTTAATCCCAGAAGCATCAGATGGGCCCCTCCAATCCGGAAAGTCCACGGGGTCTAGATCAAGGGTGGAAAGAAAATGTGGAAGGTCGTCTGTTGCGTAATGTGACTTGCCTTCCGTCTTTAGTCACCTGCAGAAAAATGAGAAAGCCCCAGCGGTATGGTAAACTAGCTTCCTGAATCACCGTCAGGTGGGGGCAGAGAGCTCTGCGCTGCATGAGGGTGTGCCTGGATATGTCCTGGTAAAAAAATAAATGTGCACCATCAAAATCATAAAAGGGCTTGCCGCGCATTTTTTGCATAATGCGGTCCTTGATGGTGTATTTGTGGAGTTTACAAATTATGTCTCTGGGGTTGTCCACATCTTGAGGTGGAGGTCTTAATGCTCTATGCGCCCGATCGATTTCTATGGGAGCGGAGGCTGGTAGGCCCAATATGTCTCTAAAGATGTCTGTCAGCGTGGGAATAATGTCCCTCGAGGCTGTGGCTTCTGGCAGACCCCGGATCCTAATATTAGCCCTCCTGCTGCGATTTTCAGCGTCATCAAGTTGACATAGTAAAGCTTCAATCTGCTGATCTTGCATTTGACATTTAGATTGCAGCAGAGCAATAGTGGGGAGAACCTCCTCCAGCTTTTCCTCTAGGGATTCCACCTGTTACCCAAATGTGTACCCCAAAATGCATTGCAAAATTAGTGGAAAAGTTTCCCCGGGGGGGCTTTAAAACAGCAAAATATCTTCAGTGAAAGCTTTTCCCACCCTGCATGTAAAGCGTTCTAAGTCCTCTTTAGTGGGCAAGGACATAATATGGCGCCTGATATCTTCATCACTGAGGTAGTCTGAAACCCCTGAGCGGCCATCTAATGAAGCAGGGAAGGCACAGGGGGCCGAATCACTCAACGACCCTGGGGATGGAACCCGGAGATGTTGGGGAAGCTGTCCCTTTCGGCGGCTGGACCGTGGCTGCTGCTGGCTGGGAAGATTTGGCCGATTTCTGGGCCTTCCCGGTCCGCGCCATCTTGGAGGCTTCACGGCCTTGTCCTTGGGTCCCAGGGAAGTAGGAATCCAGCTGTCCCTGCCGCGATCTGTTGGTCCTTGCCGGTTGGGAGGATTGCCGCGATCGCTGTGACATATGGGGAGTCTGTGGATGTAAGTATGCCCCGTTTTTGTTCTGATTTGTGCGGCGGTGGAGCGGAGCTGAGGCGTTGCACGTCCTCACTCCTCCACAGCCAGGACACGCCCCCCCTTCCACTCCCTTTTGACTCACCAGCTTCAGGCACCGCCGAGGCTGAGCATGAGATCGGCCACCCTTCTTTGCAGGAGATGATCGGACATATTGAGCCAGATGGGTGAGGATGGGAGGGTTACAATCCTCAGGAATGATGACACCCGGTGTGGTAGTTGAATTCGTTACTTAAATTTCTTGGGAAGGGAGGCGTGGTGCTGGTTCCACTTGCCCTGGACTGGCAGTGGCGAAAGCCCAGAGCGAATGGCGGCAGCGGGGAATTGACACTTCCACTGTGGTCTCTGTTGGGTCACTGGATGAGACATGCTCCGATGGAGAGGAATCTGCCCAGGCAGGGATAGGCCTAGCAGGGTCAGCAGGGTGGTGCTGGAGGTGGGTTCCTCCACAGTAGCATACCCGCAAGCCCAATCTGCCCTCAGTACCTGGGAAGGTAGTGGCGGTCTGGCAGCCACTAATAGTAGTTCTCCACAGCGGTTGCACCGGCTCCAAGGGTGCAAAAATACGGCAAACCCGGAACATCGTCAACAGACTATCCCCATGGCTGCAGAACTTTGGGAGATATACAAGGCTATCTCTCCCATAGCCACCATCCGAATACCCGTATCAGTAATCGCCTCTCCAGAAGTGAAGTAACTGGTAATTTCCCATGGGTCATATTCAGGCGATACGAGGGAGGGAGCACCAAGCCCAGGAGTTCCCGGATACTCCATCGTTCCCCCGAGGCCACGAGGTTTCAACATGCGGACCCAAGATGGTGGCACAAGCAGCACTGAGTCCTCCTCTGCAGAGCGGGAGCTCCTCCCCCTGCCTACAGATTGCTGCAGATACTTTCTGGAAAATTTAACGCCTGCCTGTTTGCTTCTGCAGCGTGCCAAATCTGTAATGTAGTCTGTTTTAACTCTCACTGAGCTGACGGGAAGTATCAAAAGACCAGGCTGATCCTCTCCCATGAACAATGAGACTTGTTGGTTCTTCCCCACGTTGTTAAAATGTATAATAACACAGTCTGGGAAGTAAAGATGTTACTTGCCACTTTCCCACGGAGCTGTTGCCGGTTGCTATGGGCGACTGCTGTGAGGATAACTCCTTTGCCCCACGTTGGGCACCAAATGTAGAAAGGTTCCGGGTCCCCTTTGGTCTAATGAGTACCTCCAGAGTTAGGGACAGCTGACATCCTCCTATGTAGAGTGGGTTACAAGGCATGGGGGGTGTAATGCAAGGTAGATTCATGGGCACCAGACTCTTGAATGCAAAGAGATTTATTTTCTCTTGAACAGAACAGTGGGAGAGAGGGTTTAGGGCCAGGACACCCTTGAGTAGTTGCTAATAGAGTAGTTGTTAATTAGCAGACTCAGAGACTTCTATAGGTAGATGGCCATGCAGGGAAAAGCATCCAGCAGGACCCCACATCTGCATGTGTAGAATCGCTGTCTCCTATGGTACAGTCTTGTAACAGTTTCTACCACAAGTTGTAATGAACGTCTGTACTTTCTCTACAATCAATTACTGTAGAGCTTCACTCCACTGAGCTCCCAGTCTCTCTCACTAAAATTCTGGAAATGTGGCGCTCGCAAATGTTGTTAGACATGTGTGACCAAGTGTAGATGAGTACAAATGTGAATATACAAAGCAAAAAACATGTAAATAAAGTCCAAATAAATGTGCTGAATGTTCTAATCCCCTATGGGAAAAAAACTTATGAAGTGCAATGGACCACAGACTCTCCTGGACTTTTCAGGTGCAAAAACGCCACCTCGACGTCTCCCCACTCACCACTTTGCTCAGCAGAATCACCAGTACGCTGCTCGAGCAGCGTCCGGATCCATCTCTAATCCCTTTTACTTGCCTGTTTTTATCAACCATTGTGTAAGTACCCATTTGTATATGGAATAAATCCCTTTTCAAACGGTACTTTTCACTATTAGTTTCATTTTTTTTATCCTTTTTTGGTGCCTGGTGATTCTGCTGAGAAATTCCAACAAGAGATCCTTTGATCTGATGTGCACAACACAACTCCTGAGCTTCTCTGGCTACCATCACATAAGCCTGAAGTGACCCCCAGACTGCAAAGCTGGGGGTCATCGCCATTTGGTGAGTGGGGACACGTGGGTGTGGCGTTTCTGCACTTGAAAAGTCCTGCAGCGTCTGTGGTCCATTGCACTTCAAAAGTTTTTCCCCATTGCGGATTAGAACATTCAGCACATTTATTTGAACTTTATTTACATGTTTTTTGCTTTGTATAGTCACATTTATACTCATCTACACTTGGTCACACATGTTTAACAACATTTGCGAGCACCACATTTCCATAATTTTACATTTCTAGTGAGTAGCACTTTGTGTGTGGCAGCTTCTTTAGTTTTATTTTTCACTGTTTTTTCACCATCAGCGCGAGTTTGAATTTTATATTACTCACCAGTCTCTCTCACTAGACTTGCTTATCCACTGCCACTTGATCCCCTGAGCTCTTCCAACCTTCTCACTGAGTATCTTCCTCAAGCGTCACCCCCCTCTTTCCTGCTGGGTCCCTAGTTTACCCTCAAAGATACTCCTCAAGCATCACCCCACTGGCCTGCTCGGTCCCTGGCTTGGCATACAAGGCTGTTCTACAAGTGTCACCTCCGCTAGCTGGGTCCTTGGCTTGTCACCTGCTGAAGTTTCCCAATTCTTCACCATCCACGGTTGGTGAAAATACTGCTCCAATACTTGCTTCAGCTACTCACTGTGGTCCCTGGTAATAAGGGGGTTGGTCCATTAGTGGCGACAGCTTCCCCCACTACCTCCGACCACGATAGGTTCTCCAGCGGGCAGAACCGTCACTTCTGGTCGGACTACAAGCCGCAATACCAACCCTATGCCGCTTTCTTGCTTCTGGATAGGCCTCAGACAGCCTAGCAGTCAGATGTCCCCGGGATAGGCCTCAGACTTTGGCCTAGCAGCCCGGGGCAGCACAACACACGTCCACCCAGACAGCTGTCCAGGTGGCACTGAACCCCGATCACCTGACTCCACTCAAATATATTGGGTGTTCTCCGAGCAGGCCAAGGGATTTAAGAAACCCCTGCCTATTGGCTGAGATATCCCATATACTCCTAATCTGTCCTTGCTTTGCCCTTGTCATATCTAATATTGCCAGGTACCCGGCCACCCAGCGACAGAAGAGAGAAGTGCAGCAATTCCAGACTTAGGGTAAAATCAATTGATCCCTAGCAATTGGCTAAGACAAGTATACCTGGCAGGTAAATTTAAGAGCAACCCTGCCTAAACATCAGGATGCTACATCTATAAAATATTGTATTGCAAAAAAAGTGTATATGTTGGTATAAAAATTTAAATTGTTTAAAAGAAGGATTCTTTTTGATTGATTAAAAAATGTACTAGTACGTGGAATGTGAACGCATGTACTGAGACATGCATTCCTCAACTAGATCGATCTCCATTATAGTGCAATTGGCATCTGTTAAATGTGCTAGGTCATAGCGGGGTGGCAAAAAGAAAAATTGGATACATGTAACATGATACATGTAACATAAATTCCGATTGGAATAAAAATGTCATAAAATGTAGGCAAGAAAGTATAAAAGAATGATGCTCTGCTGGACCTGGTAATCTCAAAATCTCAAACCATGCAGAGCTTATTACTCATGTTCATATAAAATAACATCTGGGTAGCAGTGACCATAATATGATTTCATTAAAGGTTAGCTGTAAGCAACAAACACATACTGGAAAGATAAAAACACTTAACAGAGGAGGGAAACCAAACTGATAAGAGGCATGGAGGAGCTCAGCTATGAAGAAAGTTCAGAGGAACTGAATTTATTCTCTCTTGAGAAGAGGAGATTAAGGGGGGATATGATCAACAAGTATAAATACATAAGTGGTCCACATAGTGAACTTGGTGTTGAGTTATTCATTTTAAAGTCATCACAGAGGACATGGGGGCACTTTTTACGTCTGGGGGGAAAAGAGATTTAATCTCCAAATGTGGAAAGACTTCTTCACGTTCGTAGCTGTGAAAATGTAAAATAAACTCCATCAGGAGCTGGTTCTGTCTAGTTGAGTAGATTGCTTTAACCACTTCACTACCCGGCCATAGTAAAATGACGTCCACAGATGGGATCTCCCATCCTGGGTAGACGTCATATGACGGCCTGGGCTTCCTGGCCGTCTAGGGGGCGCGCACGCGCCCGCCGTGTTGCTCGGGACCCGGTGCGTGTGCCCGGCGGCCGATTGCCCGTTAACTGGGCCGGACCGTGGATCTGTGTGTGTAAACACACAGATCCATGTCCTGTCAGTTGAGAGGAGACCGATCTGTGTTCCCAGTACAGAGGAACACCGATCGGTCTCCTCCCCTTGTGCGTCCCCTCCCCCTACAGTTATAATCACTCCCCTAGGAAACATTTAACCCCTCGTCTCCCCCTAATGGTTAACCCCTTCCCTGCCTGTCACATTTATACAGTAATCAATGCAATTTTATAGCATTGATCGCTGTATAAATGTGAATGGTCCCAAAAATGTGTCAAACGTGTCCGATGTGTCCGCCATAATGTCGCAGTCACAAAAAAAAATCGCGATCGCCGCTATTACTAGTAAACAAAATAAATATATTTTTTTTAAAAATGCCATAAATGTATCCTGTATTTTGTAGACGCTATAACTTTTGCGCAAACCAATCAATATACGCTTATTGAAATTTTTTTTTACCAAAAATATGTAGAAGAATATGTATCGGCCGAAACTGAGGAAACAATTTGTTTTTTGTTTTTTTAAAATTGGGATATTTATTATAGCAAAAAGTAAAAAATATTGTGTTTTTTTCAAAATTGTTGCTCTTCTTTTGTTTTATAGTCAAAAAAAATAAAAACCGCAGAGGTGATCAACTACCACCAAAAGAAAGCTCTATTTGTGAGAAAAAAAGGACGTCAAATTTGTTTGGGTACAACGTCGCACGACCGCGCAATTGTCAGTTAAAGTGCGACAGCGCTGAAAACTAAAAATTGGTCTGGGAAGGAAGGGGGTGAAAATGCCCTGTATTGAACCGGTTAAAAAAAGGGCTGGATTGTTTCCTAAATGTACAAAATATAACTGGATACTAACATTTATAGGTAAAGTTGATCCAGGGAATATCTGATTGTCTCTTGGGGAATCGGGAAGGAATTTTTTTCCCTTGCTGGAGCAAATTGTATCATGCTTTACTGTTTTTTTTTTTTTGCCTTCCTCTATATTAACTGTGGGTATGTTTTTTAAATTTTTTTTGCTAAATAAACTAGATGGTCACAGCAGTGGGGGATTTTTTTTAGTTTTTTAAAACTAAAAAAAACAAGAGGATTGCTCAGAGCTGGATTAACTCTTTGTGGCAAGACTGGGCACAGATGACTTGACATCCTCTACTGTACCAGGTAGATGTCTTCATTAAAACATTTTTTTCAGGTTTACATCCACTTTAAGCATGGTGAAGGAAAGTTGAGGAAAGTCTAGTCATTGCACCTTTGTCTTTAGAGATGGCTTGGTAGTGGTGGTTGTTGCTTCTCCAGGTGGTGGTAAGAAAGGCCTCTGGACAGTCGTACATGGATACAAAAAAGAAAAGGGAGAATGTCAGTGTATGTTTTTGGGAGAAGTCAAGCTTGACACAGCTGTTTTGGCCATTAAGGCTTTATACTCAGGAATCCTAATGTGGACAGGTAAAATGGGATCCCCACAGGATGCAGAGCATGGACAACAGCAGCATTTGCCAGAGCCCATGAAGGTAGGGATGGTCAATGCTGCATGCTATTGCCCTGTCTTAGTTTCCTGGGTTCATCCCACCTGCTCACGGGGTTCATGTTAAAGCAGTAGGCAGACTAAGGGTGGAAGATTATTGCAGGAAGCAATTATAAGCCTGTGGAATCCCATTGGACTTTTAAAGCGAGTTGGGCAGGAACGCCAAAGCCTTAAAATTCACAGCTCATCTCTGATATTCAAGCAATAGTTCCTTATACATTTACTTTTAACGTTATAGAAGAAAACTATATGCTAATGGACTGGTAACATTACTTAAGGTAATTAAAGCTAAGATTAAAAAACAAAGAAAGAAGAAAAGAGGGAAAAGAGTAAAAAAAAACAAGCAAAAATAAAAAAGTACAGATTTAATGCTTCTTCAACTAAGACCTTTTATTACACCCATTCACTTTATGTCAAAAAGCATTGAATTTGTATTCATTTAAAAAAAATGCATGTCCTAAAAAATTATTGTAACGTGCCTTAAAAACCTTGCAGCTGTTGCAGCAGTAACAGCAAAAAAAAACCTCATCTCCCACATTAGTGATCAACAGGTAAACAGGATCACTGTCACTATAAATTTGCAAGTCATGTCCAAGAAGGTTATAAAGCAAGTGTTACCTAAAATAACTTTTAGAACTTAGTTAAACCCGATTTATTACTCTAATTTAGAGGCTTCTCCCTAAAACAACACAAAAAATTGCTTTTTTTTCTTTAACTTTATGTTGTTTTAGGATCCTCTCTTAAATTTGCACATTGTTTTACATTGGTCTCAATAGTTACCCAAATCAAGACAGCAACAGGGTGGCCCTAGGACTGTACCTGAATAAACTTTCCCACCAGGAAACCTTAGCATCTCCCTCTAATGCATGGGATACTTTTAATCCAAAGATATTACCCAAATCGTCCACTCTGCTCCATCCTGACCTCCAGCTCCCTTGTGACCTCTTTCCCACAGTCACCATCAGGACTGCTTCAGAACCTCTGAAACTCTCTACCCCAGTATGTCCTTCTTAGCTCCTACCCTGGCCACCATTAGGCGATCCCTTTTTTTACCAGCACCTCCTTTAGATTGTAATGCACTGCACAAGCTGTTGACGCTATCTAAATTCTGTTGCCCAAAGTCTAACTACCAAACTTTTATCTACACCCCAAATCCCAAAGGAAGTTTCTGTAGGTGTATGGGGGTGTCAGGTTTGATATCAAGCCTTTTCTCTGAGGTAATAGTGGTACGTCCCTGTGTTCCTGCTATATTCATGCCAAGGACAAGAGAAGATGTACAAAAGACTCCATGCTGAATACAATTTAACCTGATGCTGAATACAGTGCATCACTAGACCTTTGATATCAGCACCAGTATCCTGGTCTCAAATATTTTTTTACTTTTGTTTAGGACAGGTTGGAACAATACCTCGACATCCATTAGACATGACCCTCTCCTGTGCCAGGATTGCTGTCTCGTAATTCTGTCTTTCCCTTGACATAGCACAACACCTTTCTTTCTTCAGCAGCCATTAGTATCAATCATCTGATGTTGTCTAGACTAATAAACCATCAGAACATGATGGACTCTGGGGTGTAACAAATTAGAGTCTAATAGGATAGAATCCAAATTAACCCTGGTATATGCACAATGTTCAGTCCCTGCAACCGGAATCGGGGATGAAAACCATGCAGGTCAGGTTTGGACAACCATGGAACTGAGTCATCCATCAATCCATATGAATGGATGGATGGTAAATGGTCTTTGCAAAGTGGAAATTGTCTCACTAAGAAAGAGGCAATTGTTCCTCGGAGGTCCTGGAACACCTGGGTGCTGGACAGAGCAATTTGGATTTCCTAACCCCTTCATCGACATGTAACACCAGACTTCCCAATGTGTTTCTGATCACCTTTAGATCCATAGTTTTTAAGGCACCCAGTGCCATGCCACCTACTCCTAATGCACTACCCATTAAAGTGTTACTAAACACAACACCTTAAAATCAGTCTGTATATGCAGTAAAGCATGTTTGTTATACTCACTGTGGAACCTAAGGGGTTTATCCTCTGCATTGTGTAAAAAGGCTGTTTGATCCTGTCTTCTCTGTCCCTCCCCTTCTCCCTTCTCTGGGGGGACAATGTGATGAGCACAGGGCCAATTAGCACTGTCCAGACAGAGGGTCAGGGGTCTTGCAGCCTCATAAAACTGTCAAAGTAGAATGAAAACTCCTCCTACAAGCTTTAACCAGACACTGATAGAAATCACAGGACTGCTATGTAAAATGAGAAAAGGTATTTAGCAGTTTATATTTACTAAAAAAATTGCATTTACATGTTCTGTGTGCTGTGGAAGACCAGATATAGTGAATGCAGGGTCCTGTGTTTAGCAACACGTTAAGACTCTCCTTAACCTAAGTATGGGACTATTCTGAATACCAGGATTGCAACCAATCTTTCAACATGTACACCTAATTCTTTATAAAGTCTGCACACCTTTATAACCCATTTATCAATCCAGCAATCAAGACAATGTTATCCTTCACACCTACAACATAAACTGCCTACACTATTCAGACAGGACTCACGTGAATGGCACGAACATAGTGTAGCACTGGGGCGCTGGTCTTACTGTCATGCAGGCCACAGCAATACTAGTTAAGCTACACAAGAAGTCTAGAACAGGAAGGACACCTATGGGTACTACTGAGGAAAATACAGCATGCCCTCATGTATTAACGAAGGTAAGGGCCCTTGGAAGGGCCCAGATGCAAAGTCTAAGGAACTGCTGCTACAGGGCATAAACAGCCAATAAACAAATGAGAATCCCTGACAGGTGTGCATGGAAACGCACAGATACTGATAACAGATACACAAAAGGCACATCAGACCACTAGTAACAAATAATCATGTAAAAACAGACAGGAATCTCTAGGAGCAGGTAGAGGTGCATGGTGACACTGGGCAGGAAACGGGCTTGAAATACACTTGGGGAGACACAGAGGGACTGTTAGGAACATTAAGATACATTAGCCTAAGGCAATGAGCCAAGTTTGAAAAGACAGGACTGACTGGGCATGTAGCTAATTGAATTAACAACAGGGGTTAACCAGTCTTGAACACAAGTCTTGTGGGATAACAGGTAACATCAGAACCTTACAGGTTAAAGCCATGGAACTTCAAGTACCAGCATTGCTACTGATCTTTGGGAATATAGGAAACCGATCTAGGACATTGATCCAATTTAAAATCTTAACAATACCCAAGGAATCTTAACAATCAATGTAATAACATTGACATAGATTAATTATACTCCTTAGCCTAATATAGGTGTTAGAGTAGCAGTTTTGTTTAATGCAATCCTAATCAAATTTTCATCTAAGTAATAAGTAATACTGGAGATGACCAGTCATATTATCACTGGTAAGAGGATTGCTGACTTTAGCTAATTGGTTTTGGTAATCAGTGGAGCAAAGAAACTGGTTCATACCAGAGCTCCAGTCCATACATGTCAGATCACAACATACAACACACAGTCTAGGTCTAAGCCCGAACAGAGCAAAAGTCAAACAAGCTGACAAACTCAAACATAAGCACCACCTAGATAATGGTGATGAAAGCCTTAAAGCCTGAATGTATGCAAAAATGTAAATAACCCAATTTCTCAAAAAATCTGAAGGTTTTTATTGTTCCCTTACAGCTTTCAGATTTGTTAAAGACCCCCCTAAACCATATATTTTCTGAAAGCATAGGACCAGTAGAATAAAAAGAAGGTGCTACTGATTTTTAAGGCCCCACGATATTTGCACAAATGTTTATCAAACAATATTTTTGTGAAAAATGTTATAAAACCATTTTTAGCAGATAGAAACATAGCAAAATTCTTGCTAAATTCCTACTAAATATAAAAGCTTAACCCGTATTGTGTTAATAAATAACAAATATTTGTATTTTTAAATGACGCCTTTTTGCAAAATGGTGAAAACTTAACCACTTAAGGACCGAGCCTCTTTCTGAGATTTGGTGCTTATAAGTTAAAAACATTTTTTTTGCTAGAAAATTACTTAGAACCCTCAAACCTTATATATATTTTTCTGTTAAACAGCCTAGAGAATAAAATGGCGGTCGTTGCAATACTTTCTGTCACACTGTATTTGCGCAGCGGTCTTACAAGCGCACTTTTTTTTGGGATAAAATACACTTTTTTGAATTAAAAAATAAGTCAACAGTAAAGTTAACCCATTTTTTTATATTGTGAAAGATAATGTGAGTAAATTGATACCTAACATGTCACGCTACAAAATTGCGCCCGCTCGTGGAATGGCGACAAAATTTTACCCTTTAATATCTCTATAGGTGACCTTGAAAAAACTCTACAGGTTGCATGTTTTGAGTTACAGAGGATAGGTCTAGGGCTAGAATTATTGTTCTCACTCTAACGATCGCGGTGATACCTCACATGTTTTGTTTGAACACCGCTTGCATATGCGTGCACTGCTCATGTATGCGTTCGCTTCTGCCCGCGAGCTCGGCGAGACGGGGCACGTTTTAAATATTTTTCCCCCTATATTTTTTACCTTCTGTATTTTTTATTTTTACATTGTTCTTTTAAAAAAAAAGTGTCAATTTTATTCCTATTACAAGGAATGTAAACATCCCTTGTAATAGAAAAAAAGCATGACAGGACCTCTTAAATATGAGATCTGGGGTCAAAAATACCTCAGATCTTATATTTACACTAAATTGCAATAAAAAAAAATATGTCTTTAAGTGCTATGGGCGGAAGTGATGTTTTGACGTCGCTTCCGCCCTGCAATTGTTTGGAGACGGGCGGGGGCCATCTTCCCCCTCACTCATCTCCATACCACACAGGAGACAGGACGCGATCGCCTCTGCCGCTACCGCCGGCTCCGGTAAGTGGGGGAGGGCACCGGATCGAGGCGGAAGGGGGGTCCCCTCTCCCGCCGCCGATAAAAGTGATCTTGCGGTGAATCCACTGCAGAGACCACTTTTATCTAAATGTGGACCGCCCGCTGAAGAAGAATATACTGGGGTTATGGCGGCTAGCTGCTGCTAAAACGACGATATCCCTCTTTAAAATACCGATGTATAATGACGGTGGGCGGTCCGTAAGTAGTTAAAGTATGCAAAAATGTAAATAACCACATTTCTCTAAATATCTAAAGGTTTTCATTGTTCCCTTTAAAGCTTTGAGTTTGTTAAAGAGGAACTGCAGTCTGCTCACATAATTTGTAATAAAAACATCTTTGCCATTCTGAAGCTTCCCTCCAACACTTTGCATATTATTTTATATATACTGTGATTCTGTACTTGCCAAATATGCTGCAGAAATCTCCCTCCACTAAGTCTAGCTGCACCCATTTTAACTGTGGGCAGCTGAAGCTGCTGCCTGTTTACTTCCTATATTTACACAGACACAGAGGCACACCTCCAGCTCTGCAGCCCTGCAGCTCTCATTGGCCCTCTTATGACTCATCCCCCCTCCCTTCCTGGCAAACTCTCTCTCTTACTGGCAGAAAAAAAAAAACGTTTTACTATCCAAAGTTAAAACAACAAGGGCAGAAGATTTAATAGATGGAAAGATAAAAAAAATTACTGAAGGTCTGCTTTAAAGACCCCCCCCCCCCCAAACCATATATTTTCTGAAAGCATAGGACCAGTAGAATAAAAAGAAGGTGCTACTGATTTTTAAGGCCCCACAATATTGGTGCAAATGTTTACCAAAGCAATGTTTTTGCTAAAAATACACTAAAATCATTATTCGCAGATACAAACACAGCACATTTTACAAAATTCCTACTAAAAATAAAAACTTAACCTGTATTGAGTTAATAAACAAATATTTGTAAATTTTAAATTGCGCCTTTTTGCAAAATAGTGAAAATCGGACGTACGCAAAAAGTTGTTTCAAAACCTATAGGTTTTCCTTTTCCAAACCATATATTTTCTGAAAGCACATGGCCAGTAAAATAAAAAGAAGGTGCTACTGATTTTTAAGGCACTGCAATATTTGCACAAATGTTTATGAAAACAATAATTTTGCTAAAAATACACTAAAACCATTAATAGTGAATTCATATATGGCAAAATGTACAAAATTCCTACTATGTATGAAGATTAAAACTGTATTGAGTTGCTAAATAACAAATCTATGTACATTTTAAATTGCAGCTTTTTGTGAAATGGTGAAAACTGAAGGTACGCAAAACTCTAAATAAAAACAATTTACTCAAAAAATTTACTCAAAAAATCCGGAGGTTACCACTTTTCACTTACAGCTTTCAGAATTTGAAAAGGCGCCTCAAACCATGCATTTTCTGAAAGCACATGACCTGTAGAATAAACAAATTTATCATATCGCTTTTTTCACTAAAAATACACTAAAATCATTATTAGCGCACATAAACACAACATATTTTACACAATTCCAATTACTACTTAGGCATCGTTTACATGTGGCATACTAAGTGTACACCCATGGAGGGCCAAGTTTACCCACACAGGGATGCACAGGTGTTCCATGCATCCCCTTACAAGCAGTTCCATTTATGTCAATTGGGATGCAACCCAGAACGCAGACAGTGTGAGCTCAGGGACATGCATGTGGACCTACATGGATGTAAAATTGGGAGCAGTGGCTCTGTTCGTGCAGCTGCTACATCCCAAATTACATTAGTGGGACTGTCTACACAGAGATGCATAGGACACCTGTGCATCCCTGTAAAGGTACGCTGTGTATGCCCTGTGTGAACGAGGCCTTAGGTCCCTTTCACACAAGCAGACCGATCAGGGCTGCCTGTTCGTTTTTTAGGTGGGCCCAATCAGACCACCTATTGTTCTCTATGGAGAGGCTGATGTAAATGGCGGTTGGAGGGAAAGGAGGGATTCAGCTCTGGGCAGTGATGGATCGGGGATGCGGGGGCAGTACAGGGGGTGGTCTGACTGGCGGGGGCACATCTGGATCCCGTCCAAGCCCCATGCAGCGCCTGAGCAGCAGAGGAGGGATGTGGGCTTATGATGGTAGCTGCAGGAAATCCAGTTTGTGGGGGTCGGATCGGGTGTGGAGGGAGGGGGGGTAATCAGTGCTGGGAGGAAGGAGGGGGCAAGGGGATAGGAGAGGAGAATGGGGGGAGCAGTTTTAGGTGAAAGTTAGCGGCAGGAGGTGGAGTGGCTGGGAACAGAACAATTCTGATAAAAGTTTATAGTCATTAAAGTAACCATGAGCTTATAAGAGAGTTAGAACTGAGGGCCGTACAGACCTGGCCACCTGCAGTCACTTCTGTAGGTCCGTACGGCCTATGGACCTGGCAGTGAAAGGGTTAAGAGCTGTGGTGTACATGAAGCTTTAATCTCCATGCTTAATATAATCGAGGGACGTGCACCTGGTTAAATAAATGTTATTGAAGGATCTGGATGCCTGGTAGTGATGAAGACTGAAGACAATAGAATTTAAATGTTAAAAAACAGTAAAAAAAACAACTCTCTTAATCGTATAATACAGGACACTGGCTGGATATTCATAGATCCTGGATTATAGACTGCTACTTTTAGGTGATTGGACACTAGCAAAGCTTTTGGATGCTTCCCCCTCCTTGGGTGTACCCCTATAACCCAGCCCCACTTCATGAGAACTCTTCTAGTGTCCTGTAAGTGATGGACCTCTTTTCCCTTATGAAGAAGTTTCCATGCTGTCTGTCAAGGCAGATAAAAAAAGAAACAAACAAATGCAGCTGAGTAATCGCCTATACATAATTAAATGTAATTTTTTTTCTTTCTTCTCCTCATCTCATTACGTGTCGGGGTTGTATGTTATTTTTATTGTTCTCTTGATTTTTGTGCTGCAAAGCAGCACTTTCTGCTTTCTAGGCTAGGCTGGGATGCGCTGCCCCCTGGGATTGTTAGGTCACACCTATCCCAGGAAGCAGTGTGTTATGAAAGGCGCACGCACAGCAAGATGCAGTGCATGCACAGAACAGATGCACGCTTACAACGTATTTGCACAAATGCCGCAGACTAATGTACAGTGCCTTGAAAAAGTATTCATACCCCTTGAAATTGTCCACATTTTGTCATGTTACAACCAAAAACGTAAATGTATTTTATTGGTATTTATGTATTTTATTGGTATTTTATGTGATAGACAAACACAAAGTGGCACATAATTGTGAAGTGGAAGGAAAAATGGTAAATGGTTTTCTAAATTTTTTACAAATATCTGAAAAAGTGTGGCGTGCATTTGTATTCTGCCCCCTTTACTCTGATACCCCCTAACTAAAATCTAGTGGAACCAATTGCCTTCAGAAGTCACCTAATTAGTAAATAAAGTCCACCTATGTGTAATTTAATCTCTGTATAAATACAGCTGTTCTGTAAAGCCCTTAGAGGTTTGTTAGAGAACCTTAGTGAACAAACAGCATCATTAAGACCGAGTAACACACAAGACAGGTCAGGGATAAAGTTGTGGAGAAGTTAAAAGCTGGGTTAAGTTATAGAAAAATATCTCAAGCTTTGAACATTTCACTAAGCACTGTTCATTCCATCATCTGAAAATGGAAAGCGTATGGCACAACTGCAAACCTACCAAGACATGGCCGTCCAGCTGAACGGACAGGCCAGGCAAGGGGAGCATTAATCAGAGAAGCAGCCAATAAGCCCATGGTAATTCTGGAGGAGCTGCAGAGATTCACAGCTCAGGTTGGAGAATCTTTCAGGACAACTATTAGTTGTGCACTCCACAAATCTGGCCTTTATGGAAGAGTGGCAATAAGGCCATTGTTTAAAGAAAGCCATAAGAAGTCCTGTTTGCAGTTTGTGAGAAGCCATGTGAGGGACACAGCAAACATGTGGAAGAAAGTGCTCTGGTCAGATGAGACCAAAATTGAACTTTTTGGCCTAAAAGCAAAATGCTATGTGTGTCGGAAAACTAACACTGCATCACACCCTGAACACATTATTCCCACTGTGAAACATGGTGGTGTCAGCATCATGTTGTGGGGATGTTGTCACAGATCAGCTGCTGAGCTGATCTGTGTCTCACCTTTACTGCTGTAGGCCGGCTGGCACCTGTTGTTCCACTAGCTTGTGTTCAGCTCTGCTGCTTTCTGCAGCTATGGGTGTTGCCGGCTTCATCTGTTGCTTAATATATGATTCCTTCCTGCTACTTCCTGTCCAGCCTCATGTGCTTCTCTATTTAAATCCCTCTCAGACCAGTTCTGGTTGCTTGAGCAACATTTGTTTCTGAGCTCCCTTTGTGTAACTTGCCTTAACCTGACCTCTTGTGAACTGATCTCTTGTGTACTGACTCGGCTTGTTCTGATTACATTGTCTGCAGCCCACCCCGACCTTGGCTCGCTATCCGGCTCTCCTTTGCTTCACCCATCCATCCTTGTCTGACAGTGTCTTCTGGTACTTCCCTAGCAAGCAGGGTGAACCCGGAGGTCGTGACCTGGGGTCAGCACGCAGCTAAGCCCAAACCCTCGTGAGGAGATCCCTGGCAGAATACCGGCTGACCCTTAGACTCCACGCCCTGGGGGATCCCGTGTCACCTGCTCACCTGTGGGTTCACTGTAAGTAGTACCGTGACAGTTTGCTCAAGCCATGAGCGCCTCTGAGACTCAGCCACTGACCGAGGATCAAATGCAACATCTACTTCAGAGACTTAACTCCCAGCAAGCAAATCAAGAGCAAATAATGCTGGTCCTTCAGGATCTTGCCTCCCATCTGGATCGTCTGCAACTTCAGCTCCTCCCGTTCCTGCTTCAGCTGCTCCCGTGTTACCTGCTACACCTGGCAATCCCTGCCTGCATCTGCCGCCGCCACCTCATTTTTCTGGCGACCCTAAGGCTTGTCTGGGCTTCATTAATCAGTGTTCCATCCACTTTGAACTTTTCAGCCATCATTTTCCAACTGATCGCACCAAAGTCGCATATATAATCTCTCTCCTCTCCGGTGATGCTCTAGCTTGGGCCTCCCCACTCTCGGAATCACACGATTCTATCACCTCCGACCTCCAGCTCATTTTGGATGCATTCCGGAAAACTTTTGATGAGCCCGGCAGAGTGTCTTCGGCTGCTGGGACCCTCCTTCGTCTTCATCAACAAGGAATGACAGTCGGCCAATACGCAGTTATATTCCGTACTCTGGCCGCTGAACTCAAATGGAGTAATGCTACCTTCTGGCAAGGCTTCATAGACATTCGCTTCCAGGAGCGGGCCCTGGAGAAATCCAGATCCAGTCATCCCCCTGCTGGCTGTTCAGCTCAGGTAGTCCAAAGACCTGTGGAACCCTCTCTGTCTTCAACCTCTCACACGTTGGAAGAACCTGTGCAGCTTGGGTGAACTTGCCTCACTCCCGAGGAACGTGCCCGACACATGGGATTGGGCTTGTGCCTTAATTGTGGCGATAAAAGACATCTTTTGAACTCCTGTCCAGTCCATCAGAGAAAATCCAGGGTCTAGGTCACTCGGAGTGAGGTGATCTAGACCAATCCTTTAATTTTGTCCGCTTCCCTCGTTTTACCCTTCCCGTGGCTATCCACTGGGCTCAAAATGCCTATCAACTCTCTGCATATGTGGACTCTGGTGCTGCCAGGAATTTCATTAAACAATCTCTAGCTTTCGAGTTGGGCATTGCCTTTGTTGCCTTGGCTATACCCCTTTCCGTGACCGCAGTAGATGGCTCCTTCTTGCCTATGAGCCCCATCCGGTTTAAAATCCCTCCTATTGTCTTACGCATTGGGGTTTTTGCATGCTGAGAAGATATCTTTCCTAATCCTGCCTAAATCCACCAGTCCCATCATCCTGGGTCTTCCATGGTTGCAGAAACTCTCCCTGCATCTTGACTGGAATTCTGGACACGTATTGGCTTGGGGTCCTCCGTGTTAGCAACAATGTATTTCCAAGGTGCTACCACCTCCTTCCATTCCTCTGGCTGAGACCTCCACAACTCCCATGTTGCCTTCCCAATATCAGTCTTTCTAAGAGGTTTTCTGCAAAAAGTCCGCTGATCGCCTTCTTCTTCACAGAGACTATGACTACTCCATTGATCTGTTACCTGGGACCTCTCCTCCCAGAGGCCGAGTCTACCCTCTATCCCCAAGACACAAGCCACTACAGTAAGCCATGTCTGAATACATTCAGGAAAACCTGCAAAAGGGTTTCATCAGGAAATCAAACTCACCTGCCGGAGCCAGGTTCTTCTTTGTAGCGAAAAAAGATGGTTCACTCCATCCATGCATCGACTACACAGGCCTTAATGCCATCACCATCAAGAACCGATACCCTCTTCCTTTAATTTCGGAACTCTTTAACAGACTGCGAGGTTCTCATGTTTTTACCAAACTGGATCTTAGAGGGGCCTACAATTTAATAAGAATCTGGGAAGGAGACGAATGGATGACCGCCTTTAACACCAGGGACGGACATTATGAATATCTTGTGATGCCCTTTGGCTTATGCAATGCCCCAGAGGTCTTCCAAAATTTGGTCAATGATATCTTCCGCTACCTTGTGTATGCCTGTGTTATTGTATATCTGAATTATAGTCTTATTTTCTAACAAGTCTTACTTTCCCATCTTCTTCATGTGAAAGCTGTGCTACAACGTCTACGGGACAATTGTCTATATGCAAAATTGGAGAAATGTCTATTTGAATGAACACAAGTTCCATTTCTGGGCTACATAATCTCGTCACTGGGCCTCCTCATGGACCCAGCCAAACTTCAGGCCATCTCTGAGTGGCCCCAGCCCTCTGGTCTTAAAGGTACCCAACGCTTTTTTGGGCTTCACCAATTACAATCGCAAATTTATTCGTAACTACTCCACCTTGGTGGCCCCTATTAAATCTCTCACCCGCAAGGGTGTCAATGCATGGATCTGGTCCCCTGAAGCTATTGATGCTTTCCTCAAACTCAAGGCAGACTTTCTCTCCGCCCCAATTCTCCTACGTCCGGACATTACAAAACCCTTTTCTTTGGAGGTTGATGCCTCTTCAGTAGGAGTCGGTACTGTCCTACTCAAAGCTCAGAAGGGCAGGTCTCAGCCTTGCGGATTCTTTTCTAAGAAGTTTTCTGATGCAGAGAAGAACTATACCATTGGGGACCGTGAGCTACTCGTTATTAAACTAGCTCTTCAATAATGGCAACATCTTCTAGAGGGTTCTCCCCATTGTATTACCATCTATACTGATCATAAAAATCTGCAGTATTTACAATCTGCAAAATGCTTGAACCCACTTCAAGCTTGCTGGGCCCTCTTTTTCGCCGGCTTCAACTATAACATTACTTTTCGTCCAGGTGCCAAAAACCTTCGAGCCGATGCCTTGTCCAGGTCGTTTGATGTCAACGGTTCTGAGAATCACCTAGATCCTGGTCCCATCATCCCGCTGCATCGTACTTCTGCCATTACTCAGCTCCGGTCTACACAGCCTCCTCCAGATAACACTTTTGTAATTCCCGCACTTCGTCCCAAAACTCCTTGCTTGGACACATGCCTCCAAGTTCTCTGGACATCCTGGCATATCTCGTACTTGTGACTTTCTTCAGCGTCATTACTGGTGGCCTTCTCTTCATAAGGATGTCAAGGAATTCAAGCTTGTACGGTTTGTACGGTTTGTGTACTATCCAAATTTTCCACGTCTGCCCCTGCTGGGTTGCTTCTGCCCCCCTCAACAGGTTCTACAGTCATCTGGGTAGTGGTGGATCGGTTCTCCAAAATGTGTCGCTTGATTCCTCTCCCAGGCCTACCTTCTGCTCCCAGTCTTGCCACAACTTTCATTAAGGAAATCTTTCGTCTTCATGGGATGCCTTCACATATCGTCTCTAAGAGAGGAGTTCAATTTACTGCTCGGTTATGGAGAGCCTTAGCCAGCTCCTTTGGGATTAAATTGGATTTTTCATCTGCCTTTCATCCCCAGTCAAATGGGCAAACGGAACATGTCAATCAAAATGTAGAACGTTTTCTCCGTGCCTTCATCTCAGCCCACCAAGATGACTGGGTGGACCTTTTGCCCTGGGCAGAGTTTGCCTTAAACCATCACTCCAATGCCAGTTCTGGCAAATCTCCCTTCTTCACTGTTTATGGGCAGCATCCATCTGTTCCCTTTCCTGTTCCCATTTCTCCTCTTGTACCAGCAGCAGCTGAAACTCAAAGGTCCTTCAACTCAATCTGGAAAGAAGTCTCTGAGAATCATCATCTAGCTGTTTCCAGGCATAAAACGGCAGCAGATCGTCATTGCCGTCTGGTTCCTAAGTTCCTGCCTGCCGATAATCTATCTGATTGGAAGGGCTATTGTCTGCAGGAGAGGTCTTGGGTTCCTGCCACCGATGTCTCAGCCCCACGTTTGGTGACCAGATTCCATCGGAAATTTCCCTCCAAGCCAGCCACCAGACGTGTAGGGGGACCTCGTAAGGGAGGGGGTACTGTCACAGATCAGCTGCGGAGCTGATCTGTGTCTCACCTTTACTGCTGTAGGCTGGCTGGCACTTGTTGTTCCACTAGCTTGTTAAATCCTTCTCAGACCAGTTCTGGTTGCTTGATCGACATTTGTTTCTGAGCTCCCTTCGTGTAACCTGCCTTAACCTGACCTCTCGTGAACTGATCTCTTGTGTACCGACTCAGTTTGTTCTGATTACGTTGTCTGCAGCCCCACCCTGACCTTGGTTCGCTATCCGGCTCTCCTTTGCTTCATCCATCCATCCTTGTCTGACAGTGTCTTCTGGTACTTCCCTAGCGAGCAGGGTGAACCCGGGGGTCGTGACCTGGAGTCAGAATGCAGCTAAGCCCAAATTCTCGTGAGGGGGTCCCTGGCAGAATATCGGCTGGCCCTTAGACTCCACGCCCTGGGGGATCCTGTGTCACTTGCTCGCCTGTGGGCTCACTGTAAGTAGTACCGTGACAGATGCTTTTCTTTAGCAGGGACAGTGAAGCTGGTCAGAGTTGATGGGAAGATGGATGGAGCCAAATACAGGGCAATCTTAGAATAAAACCTGTTAGTGTCTGCAAAAGGCTTGAGACTGGGGAGGAGGTTCACCTTCCAGCAGGACAGCGACCCTGAACTTACAGCCAGAGCTACAATGGAATGGTTTGGATCAAAGCATATTCATGTGTTAGAATGACCCAGTCAAAGTCCAGACTTAAGTCCAATTGACAATCTGTGGCAAGACTTGAAAATTGCTGTTCACATACACTCTCCATCCAATCTGACAGAGCTTGAGCTATTTTGCAAACAAGAATGGACAAAAAATTCACTCTCTAGAAGTGCAAAGCTGGTAGAGACATCCCCAAAAAGAATTGCAGCGAAAGGTGGTTCTACAAAGTATTGACTCATTCACATATTTATTTGTAAAACAATTTGGAAAACCATTTGTCATTTTCCTTCCACTTCACAAATATGTGTCACTTTGTGTTGGTGTATCACATACAATCCGAATAAAATACATTGACGTTTTTGGTTGTAACATGACAAAATGTGAAGAATTTCAAGGGGTATGAATACTTTTTCAAGGCACTGTTGTGGTTTTTTTTTTTTATATTTATTTATTGATTTTCTGTAAAAAATTAGTATACGGGTACATCTTGTGAATAAATCGCATTACATAAACAGTAGCCAAACAGGGCTAACTAGTAATAACTAAGTATTGTGAATCCCGGTTCCTCAACGGAGGAAAACTTGAACAAAAGGTATAGCAGGGTAATATATGTAGGACCACATAGGGCCCAACTACAGTAAGTCATAGAGCAATAAGCAGTAAAGATACGTTCATTTTGCAATACATCCATACACACACACACGCACACCCATTCACAGCAAGTGAAACAGCCATTTGAACCTCACCGCCCTCATCCCCTCCGACCAGGTTGTAGGAGCACAAAGCCAACAATAGGGCTCTCAACAACCTACAGACTTTGCAATCCCACCAGGGGACAGAAGCCCACTATTGTTGAGAGAGTGGAGTGTTGTTCCAGAAGGAATCAGCAATATCAAGCCAAGGTTGCCAAATCTTAGTAAACTTTTTAGGACAGGCCCTTCCATTATAAATGAGTTTAAAGATGGGTATAACCTCATTTACCATACGATACAACATTTGAATATCCGGAGCAGAGGCATTCTTCCATTGCAACAGGATTAATTTCCTAGCATAAGGCAATGCTATGCGGACAAGAGTTCGAGTATGGGTCCTGTGTAGGAAATCACTCCCAACAGTCCGACTTCTGGAGTGCGAGGTACAGGTAGATGTAAGGTGTAGATGTAGATGTAAGGTGTCCTCAAAAAAAGAGACTAAGTCCTTCCAGAATGCTGACAAAGCTGGACAAGACCAAAACATATGCATGTATCCGGCATCAGTGGAGCCACACCTGGAACAGGAAGCGGAAGCATAACCCATGCGAGCCATCCTGGCAGGAGTATAGTGCAACTGATGTATAAATTTTAACTTACATATTGGTCATTGTAACCAGCTTTTCAATATCTGGTTATGACAGTAGCACCTCCAGAGGTAATTCAGTGAGCTCCTGGGTCAGACCTGTGAATTGTGCCTGGATGACATGATGTAATAAAAGATATTTGAAAAAGAATTTATTCCTCACTCCACACCGTGCCTTCAAGTCCTCGAAGGAAATAAATGCATTGTTAACAAAAACGTGGGAGGCATGGGTGACACCAAGTCCTGTCCACCACAGGGAATCTGGGTGAGCCAGGAGCTCTAAAAATGTTGCCATAGGGGGGCTTTGGGAGACACCCCACCCGAATTTGTGATCACCTTATTAACCTCATGCCAGGCTGACCAGCTAACTGCTATCGGAAAGCCAAGAAAGCAGCGTTTGGGTATAGACATGTGTAGTGTGTCAGCAAGTGAGGCCCTAGAGCCAACCAGTGCAGTCAATAGAGTGGTGCAACAGGACGAGGAGGCCTCCAGAAACCAGTCATAGGGCACTGTTGTGTTTAGCTCAGTCCCAAATACTTGGCAGAGACCAGCAGCATATCTACGCATGCGGTGCAGGAAGGGAGGAGATTTATTTAGTGGATATGTTTCCCTTTAACTAGTTCTTATTACTTGGAATTCCTCAATCAATTCTTCAGTCAGCTTCATAATTACATTTTACTACAACAATAGAAGCAGTGCATCCAGATCAGTGCAACCTCAATAATACTTTGGGAACTGTATCTGGACCCAAAACTATGACAGGGGCCTGTAATGTTGCTTCGGGCACTGGATCCATATAGCTGCCATATCAAAAGTTAGGTTCTATGTCACGTTCAGCAGACAGTACTTCCTCCATATGTAACACATTCAAGTGAATAGGGCTGTAATCTTTAGCTAAACATTTGCCTTACAGTTGCAGTGAATGTGGTCATTCTGTGCATAATAATAGCTAAATTGCCTCCTGAATGCTTGGCAGTCACTGCTCTACCTTCCTCTAAATAGTGATCTAACACAAAACACTTTCAGAGGTGCGATAGAGACTGCCACAGACGTGAACAAGTCTTTGGGTGCAGATCTCCATGGGAGGTGTTAATAGTAATGATATATTATAAATGGATCTTTGTACACCTTGAGCACTGTTTAACCACTTCCCTACCCGCCTATAGTCAAATGACATCCACAGATGGGATCTCCCATCCTGGGTGGACGTCATATGATGGCCTCGGGTTCCCGGCCGCCTAGAGGCCGCGCGCGCCTGCCGCGTCGCTCGGGACCCAGTGTGTGTGCCCGGCTGCCGCGATGTCCGCCGGGCACCCGCGATTGCCTGTTAACCGGGCCGGACCGTGGATCTGTGTGTGTAAACGCACAGATCCACGTCCTGTCAGCTCAGAGGAGACCGATCTGTGTTCCTAGAACGGAGGAACACTGATCGGTCTCCTCCCCTTGTACGTCCCCGCCCCCTACAGTTAGAAGCATTCCCTAGAAAACCCATTTAACCCCTTCCCGCCCCCTAGTGGTTAACCCCTTCACTGCCTGTCACATTTACACAGTAATCAGTGCAATTTTATAGCATTGATCGCTGTATAAATGTGAATGGCCCCAAAAATGTGTCAAAAGTGTCCGATGTGTCCGCCATAATGTCGCAGTGACGAAAAAAATCGCGATCGCCGCTATTATTAGTAAAAAAAATAAATAAATGATTTTTCTTTAAAAATGGCATAAATCTATCCCGTATTTTATAGACGCTATAACTTTTGCGCAAACCAATCAATATACGCTTATTGCGATTTTTTTTTTACCAAAAATATGTAGAAGAATACGTATCGGCCGAAACTGAGGAAAAAATTTGGTTTTTTTTTTTAAAAATTGGGATATTTATTATAGAAAAAAGTAAAAAATATTGTTTTTTTTTAAATTGTCGCTCTTCTTTTGTTTATAGCGCAAAAAATAAAAACCGCAGAGGTGATCAAATACCACCAAAAGAAAGCTCTATTTGTGGGGAAAAAAGGATGTCAATTTTGTTTGGGTACAACGACACAGGACCGCACAATTGTTGTTTAAAGTGCGACAGCGCTGAAAACTAAAAATTGGTCTGGGAAGGAAAGGGGTGAAAAGGCCCGGTATTGAACCGGTTAATATGTTGGTGTTATGTGAATACTTAAAATAAATATATTATTTAGGCTAAAGGATTGTTACATATAATGTTTTTGTAGTGTACATCATCAGGGCCTTGTAGCTTTGACTATGACTGGATCCTGGCAGTACCACATAGCTGTCACTTTAAAAGTCTGAAATAGGTGATGGTCCATTAACTATAAAAGTATGTCAAAAATATAATTTCAGTGCCTAAAGTAGCAATGGTGGTTCCAGTAGTGCGCATCTAGCCTCATACAGTGACAAACAATAAATGTGCTTTGCTTGGAACTTACTGAACTTTATATTTAAGTGAAGCAGAACAATACACTTACTCCTTCTGACATTGACTATGCACTTGTACTTTGAAGCTTATGCTAATTATATTTCTCTGTTTACTTTTACAGTGAAAACAGATTTTCCCTTCCATCTCATCCATCTTTATTAGCAAATGCCTTTGAAAATCTGACAACACTTTCACTCAATCAGACAGGAATAACATGGAAAGAGGTAATTTTATATAAAGAAAATGTGAAGGGTATGACCGTGCATTATGTGCAGTAGTATGGAGGGTATGAGAGGGGACTGTCTGTGCAGGAGAGAAATGCGGATGGTAAAAGAGTGGATATCATGTGCAAGAGTAAATGCTGATGGTATGAAAGCGAGCAGTATATGCAGGAGAGGAGTGTGGAAGATGTGGCACTGGGGAATAAGTGCATGAGGAGTGTTGGAGGATATGAAAGTGAGTAGTATGTGCAGCAAAGGATTCCAGAAGGTATGACAGGGAAATAGTATGTGTAGGATATCACTGCAGAGAGTATGACTGCATACTGTATTTTCAGGAGTGACATGAGAAGGTAGGGTATGACAGCGTGCAGTATATGCAAGATTGGAGCACAGGAGTAATGCATTGGGCAATGCATTGGGCAGCATGTTGAATGAGAGAATTGCAAAAGCTACGATTGTAGGCAGTATGTGCTGGAAGGAAGCTTAGGGTATGATGGCGAGAAGTATGAATTTGAGAAGAGGTTAAGAGCACTGGCACACTATAGGGAGAACTTTTTAAGTGTTTGGATTGATGATTGTGTGCTATGGTGTGGCTGAATGTGAACGCTCTCTGTGTGCTTCTAGGGAGTATGCATTATATCTTCTATGAAAGGTAGTCTTTGTACTATGGCTGAGTGAGACATGTTTGTCGTGACCTAGTGCTCTCTGACTGCATGCCTGTTCTGCCTGTGTGCTGTGAGTTGAGCGGGTGTCTGTGGTCAGCTGTGTGTTATGACTGCATGTACTGTTTGCTCAGTGCATGTTTGTTGTCCATGACTGTGTGTGTTCTGTATGCTATCATTGGAGATGGCCCATAGCCTTCACTTCCTGGGCATGCTTTTACTCCATAATTTGTGTACTACAGTGAGGCCACAAGATGACAATTCAGTGGAGAGAAGCAGACACATCAATTAAATGCAACACTGCCAGGGCCATGGCTAGAATGTAAATCAGGCTCGACACACTTGACAGGAGCTGAAGTTTAATTTAATCATCTCCACAACAAAGATTTAGCCAACTGCTACCCATCTTGCTAGCGACGCCCCGTCCGGACTGGGATCTGAACCCAGAACCTATGCTGGATCCAGTGGTGGCTCTTTTTGCTGAGCCACTTGAGATGCAGGACAACATTCTGTCTGATTCCTTGAATAATCTTGTGTTGTGCCCTGTTTCAGGTGAACTGTGAAATCCTTGCTCCTCCCGTAAACTTCCTATTAAAGCCATGGTTTTCACTTCCTGTTTGCCAGATTATCGAGCTCTCTCCAGCTGATAATAGTGCTTCTTTGTGTACCTGCAGCTCTCTTTATCCACTAACAGTTGTTACTGACCTTTAGCTTGTTCCTTGGCTATGATTCCTCTTGATCCCAACCTGCAACCATTCATTATCGACCTTTTGGCTTATTCCACTTGATCCTATCCTGCAACCACTGGTTACCGACCTTTGGCCTGTTAACTGAATACGCTTTTGTTTAATCCTTACCTGCTATATCTGCTATTAGAGCCTGGCTTAATCACCTCCTGGTGGGGAGATCCTGAGAACCGCGACCTCATACTAACACGCAGCAAAACACATCTCCAGCATCAGGAGCTCTGGTGAATACCAGTTAGTGCTTAGACCCTGCACCTCGGGTGAGTCTGCGTCATCTGCCAGGATGACCTGCTTATCTACTTATCCAACTGGTCAGTGGGAGCCTTTCTACTGCTAGAGCTGGTCAGTGGGAGCCTTTCTACTGCTAGAGTTGCTGGTCGCCGAGCCTGACCCCTGACCTTGACAGGCACTCAGTCAGTCACACACAAATGATTATTCACTAGCGAAGACTTTTACCTCAGAGTGGCCCCATTAGGGAAATCCTTATATACTTGTCTTTCATCAAGCAAAATATACATTTAATAAATGTGATTTCTACTGGAGACTCTAAGTACCTTAGAGTACAACAGGGATTGGGTTGGAACCTCCTTTCACCACTTTTGGTCTATTGTTTAGAGCTGATTTTTTTGGAGACTTTTAACCGCTTCAGATCCTACTTTGTCGGGAGGGCGTCAATATCTGTGCCCATCAGTACCGCCTTATCTGTCCCCATCAGTGCTGCCTTATCTGTGCCTATCAGTGCCCACCACTGCCGCCTCATCAGCGCATATCAATGAAGGAGAAAAATTGCCTGTTTGCAATATTTTATAACAAACTATGAAACATGATTTTTTTTCAAAATGTTCCGTCTTTTTTTGTTTAACAAAAAATAAAAACCCCAGTGGTGATTAAATACCACCAAAAGAAAGCTCTATTTGTGTGAAAAAAAATGATAAAAATGTCATTTGGGTACAGTGTTGCATGACCGCGCAATTGTCATTTAAAGAGTGACAGCACTGAAAGCTGAAAATTGGTCTGGGCAGGGGGGGGGGTTTAAGTGCCCAGTAAGCAAGTGGTTAATACATTTGAAGCTTAATTACTGTATATTGGCACAATTTAGGAAGTAGCAACTTGAATAGGTTTGTATATTGTGTTTCACTGAAGCAGCACGGAGTTTTATGTTTAGTTATATAACAGTGTCTTACTGGTTGCTGTCTCAGTCCTGGTCTGGCAATGCAGTCCCATACATGGGAAACATAATAATATCCCCTTTACACCTACTATATGTGATAGGCTAGGAAGTCAGCCAAGTACTCACTTTTTGTGATTATTATGTTTTTTTGAGGCAGCAGATCTTAAATTGATGTCTTGGAATATTAGCCTAAACCTGAAATGCAATAGGTCCATAATGTTCCAATATATCAAATCACACAGTCCACACATTCTCTTTTGTTTAGGGATAACCATACAGGTAGTTAAGTGTTAGCTTTAAAAAAAATCTTGAGTGCATGAAACGAGTTAAAAACAGGAAATTAAAACAGGAGTCATCTAACCTGTAAGTAACACTCCAAATTTCTTGCAAGTAATATTAATATTGTAACTGGGATTAATGGGTACTGTCAAGGTTGAATAATTTGCACAGTTTGCTGCATGTATACAAAAAAGGAGCAACAGCCTCCAGGATAATAACTGATGTCATAGATGTGAGCAAGTTGCCCTTCTGGAAGCTCACATTAGAGATCTGGAGCAGCAAATTGCAACATTGAGTGGAACAAACGACTGTGAAAGGAGTCCTTCTAACTGAGCAAGCGGTTAATGGGGTTGTTGTGGAGGGGTAAGTCAGGTTTATCAGCTAGGAAGATGGGTTAATGCAGTTAAAGAAAGTGGTAGGGACTCACAGAAAATGAAGGCCAGTTCTTTGTTTGAGCACCCAAACAAATTTGCCAAATTGGGTGAAGATATGGAGGTGGCAAACTCAGAGGTGGCAGCCCTAAATGTCACTGTTACCCCTAACAGCCAGGATGGCAGCTCATTTAGTAGGGATGATAAGGGTTGTGCAGGAATGCCTAGACAGTTGATGTCTATCTCACTGAAGCTTGAAGCTATAAAACATGTAGGGCTGAAACAACTAATCGACAATCGATTATGAAATTATTCGATTACTATTTTCATAATCGATTAATCGGTTAGCTGATTAGTTGGCCTGCATACATAATGCATTCTTTGTTTACATATCAGGAAATACAGTGCAGCACACATACAGCTCAGTACATCTTCCATACATGTCAGTAAGTGCCTGAGAACTTGTGAATGTATGAGGAGCAATGCCTCATGGGACATGTAGTCCCGGGCAGGAAGTGAGTGGTTCTAAAGGCAGAAGTTTTCTTTACCTTTCTATTGGGGCACTCTATACTGTACTTAACGCACAGCAAAAAGCAGTGTAGTAACAGATCAAAAGCAAACTGCATAGGTGTGTACTGAGCCTTATGCTGGCCACACGGATCAATTTTCAGATGAGAATATTCATATGAAAAATCTTTGTACATTTGCTGAATGAAAGGATGTTGTTTGAAATTGGGAGAGAGAAAGAAAAGGGGGAGGGGACAAATATAGAGGGGAGGAGAGGAGAGGAACGGGGAAGAGAGAGGAGGGTAGGACAGAGAAAGAGGGGGGGGGAGTCTCTGGATGTGTTTGACCAAATTGTAGGCAGAGAGAACCTGGACTGAACAGCTTAAGTAGCCAGCAGGACTGACGAGCAGGATATCATCACCAGATGAGTCACTGTGGAAAGATTAGAGCTGGCAATTAACCGACAGCTGAGCGTCCTGCTCTGAGAAGGAAGGGCTGAGCCCAGCAATGACAGTATCCCCTCCCCAACGAGCCCTCCCCCTCGGAGGACCACTAGGTTTGAGGGGAAAAACATCTATGGAGAGCATGGAGGAGGACAGGGGCATGTACGTACGAGGATGAGACCCAAGAGCGTTCGTCTGGATCGTACCCTTTCCAATGAACCAGGTACTGTATGCACCCACTAAACCTACGGGAGTCACCAATGGACTTTACTTCATACTCCTCATAGTTCTCAACCTGTACTGGGTGAGGACGTGGAACTGAGGCGGTGAAGCGGTTGCAGACCAAAGGTTTTAAAAGGAAGACATTGAATACATTTGAGATACGCATATTGGAAGGAAGGTCTAAAGCAGTGGTTCTCAACTCCAGTCCTCAGGACCCACCAACAGGCTGGGTTTGCAAGATAGCTGAAATACATCACAGGTGATTTACCTTGCTGCTCAGTGATTGCAGTATTCTAGTCTGCAACTCCCCAAGGTAATACTTAAAAGCTGGCCTGTTGGTGGGTCCCGAGGACTGGAGTTGAGAACCACTGGTCTAAAGCATAAGACACTGGGTTAATCCTGCGGAGAATACGGACAGGCCCAATAAACCGAGGAGCCAACTTCAGTGAGGGAACACGGAGTCGGAGGTTATGAGATGACAGCCAGACCCTGTCCTCAACCTGGTAGGAAGGCGCAGGCCGCATCTGCGGTCAACATGGAGTCTCGGAGTGACCACGGAGATGCTCCTCTAATGCAGGAATGCTCTGCAGAACAAAAGAGGCAGGCAGCATGGATGGTTGGAAACCATAGTTCGCCATAAACAGGGACAATCGGGAAGCAGAATCCAAGGCACTATTGTGAGCAAACTTCGCCAAAGGTAGGAGGTCTGATCAGTTGTTATGGTCAGAAATATAGCCAAGCACTGATTGTCTCGTTCTGCAGCCCCATTAGACTGTGGGTGAAACGCAAAGGAGAAAGAAAGCTGAATTGCCAACTATGCACAAAAGGCTCGCCAGAACCGGGACACAAACTGACTACCCCTGTCCGAGACAATCACCTTGGGTAGCCCATGTAAGTGAAATAACAAAAGGTAGACAATTAGGAAGGGTGAGGGAGGAGGTTCTTGATAAAAGGTATCAAGTGGAAAAGCGGTTACTTTGGCAATAAGTGACCAGAGGTGGTTTATTTAATATAAACAATTTATTGAAATTATTAAAATCCACAAAATTGTGGGAGGCTACCGTGGAAACTATGTTAGCAGTAAAAATATGGCAAAAAACAACAATAATAGTAGCCAAGGTACTATACCGAGGGCAACATTAAGAACTAGACACACATACAAGACGACACTGACACGGTCCGGACTATGTATGCTGTTCGGCAGCTAGTAGGTCAGAATGGGTGTATGCATGCACAATGGCATGGCCATCGGAAGTATGGGTTAATTTTGGGAACTATGCTGCCGAGGAGCATATACAGGGGGGGGGGGGGGGAGGAACTGTGGGAGAGTCAATGGAGATTTGCCTGGCAGCCGGCTGGCAGGGTTGAGCATTAGACGTTGGTGGAATACCGTGCTGTTCCCTGCAGAGACTGAGTGGTGAAAGTTAGTACAGGTTGATGTACATGGCTTGAACAGCTGTGCACAGTATGTAGTTAGAGTGGTCTGACGACCGTATACATGAGTAGACCGTGTTCAGCACGAAGCACCACAGGATTGCAGGTAAGGTCCGGTATTAGAATGCTGCTCAGTGGCATACGGGTTGAATATATGCCCGGTGACTATACCTGCTATGCAGACTATGTCAAGGATACTGTACGTATATGAGAACAAGAGTATAATATATTCCACTCATACGTTACCACTCGGTTGATGAGGGGGGAAGGGAAACCCCGGACATTCAGAAGTCAAGTCCGCATTGATGCTTGATGGCGTCCCGCTGGCTCATATGAGCGGCAATGAGACTGCTGCTGGTGAATGGAAATCGGGCGTTATACCACTGGTCTCGTGGTCAGTTAGCGTCCCTCTCCTGTCGGATCTGCCAAACTTCCTTGATCTTCCTCGGCATGGAGAGGGGAGAGGGACGCTAACTGACCACGAGACCAGTGGTATAACGCCCGATTTCCATTCACCAGCAGCAGTCTCATTGCCGCTCATATGAGCCAGCGGGACGCCATCAAGCATCAATGCGGACTTGACTTCTGAATGTCCGGGGTTTCCCTTCCCCCCTCATCAACCGAGTGGTAACGTATGAGTGGAATATATTATACCCTTGCTCTCATATACGTACAGTATCCTTGACATAGTCTGCATAGCAGGTATAGTCACCGGGCATATATTCAACCCGTATGCCACTGAGCAGCATTCTAATACCGGACCTTACCTGCAATCCTGTGGTGCTTCGTGCTGAACACGGTCTACTCATGTATACGGTCGTCAGACCACTCTAACTACATACTGTGCACAGCTGTTCAAGCCATGTACATCAACCTGTACTAACTTTCACCACTCAGTCTCTGCAGGGAACAGCACGGTATTCCACCAATGTCTAATGCTCAACCCTGCCAGCCGGCTGCCAGGCAAATCTCCATTGACTCTCCCACAGTTCCTTCCCCCCCCCCCCCCCCCCGTATATGCTCCTCGGCAGCATAGTTCCCAAAATTAACCCATACTTCCGATGGCCATGCCATTGTGCATGCATACACCCATTCTGACCTACTAGCTGCCGAACAGCATACATAGTCCGGACCGTGTCGGTGTCGTCTTGTATGTGTGTCTAGTTCCTAATGTTGCCCTCGGTATAGTAATACCTTGGCTACTATTATTGTTGTTTTTTGCCATATTTTTACTGCTAACATAGTTTCCACGGTAGCCTCCCACAATTTTGTGGATTTTAATAATTTCAATAAATTGTTTATATTAAATAAACCACCTCTGGTCACTTATTGCCAAAGTAACCGCTTTTCCACTTGATACCTTTTATCAAGAACCTCCTCCCTCACCCTTCCTAATTGTCTACCTTTTGTTATGACTTTACGGGTTACAGCAATAGCACCGCACTAGGTGCGTGGTCAGATGATGATCAGTAATTAGACTGATCAAAAGTTCACACAGTATTTGCCATTTTCCTCTTTCCCTATCCCCACTTTCAGTACCATGTAAGTGAAAGATCACCCGAAAAAAAATGGAAGCCAGTTCCTTAGAAGTGGGCAACTTCTTAAGTGGAATACAATGACACATCTTTGAGAACCGGTCAACCACCATAAGGATAACTGTGTTGCCCTGGGAGTTGGGTAACTCCACAATGAAATTCATAGACAGGTGGGTCCAGGCCCTCTCTCCATTGGGTATGGGTTGTAGGAGGCCCACTGGAAAGTGTCGTGGAGTCTTACTCTGAGCACACACGGAACATGCAGCTACGAAGGCAGTTACATCAGCACGTAGACTAGGCCACCAGAATTGTTGGGAAATGGCCCAAACGAGCTGTGAAAAATCATTGAAAAATCTGAAAACTGCACTTGGTGACACTTTGACATGGAGTGAAAGGGTTAATGGGGGGGCGATCGGTGGGGGGGGTTAAAAGTGTGCCTGTGTGTCCTGGTGCTGGTGTAGTGTTTGGTGTACTCACTGTGGATGTCTTCTCCTCGCTCGCTGGAACCAAAAGGGCTACACAAGGGGAGACGACATCACTTCCTCTGCCTGTATTTACATTACACAGGCAGAGGGGGCATTTCATTCGCCAGAACCGATCAGCAGGTCCAGGCCAGAAATCATTGGCCTGGGCCTGTAGATTAATCGGTTTTGTATCGCCGCCGGGCGCGAGCAGCGTCCTGGTACATCAATTCGCGCGGTCAAGCTAACCTGCCGCAGTATTACTGCGGCGGCTGGTTGGCAACTGGTTAATGGTATACCCCCAAAAGTTCAGTGTTTTGGAACTCTTCCTTTTTAACATATTTATAAATAATATAGGGTCTGGGATTAAAAGTACAATTTGCATGTTTGCAGACAATTCCAAGCTCTGTAGTGGAATAACATCCTTACATTAAGTCTCCAACTTATAAGCAGACCTCAATGGACTATTTATTTGGGCAACTGTGTCAAATGAGGTTTCATGTTGACTAATGTAGTTACGCACTTGGAGGCTAATAACAGGCATGCATCATAAATACCAAGAGGAGAACAGCTGAGGGAGGTGTTTTGGTAGATCATAGACCATGCAATGCCAAGCTTTGGTTTCTAAAGTTAGCAAAATATTGTATTAAATGAGATCTAGGCTCCAGAGAAAAAAATAATTTTGCCCTTGTACAAATCATTAGTAAGACCTCATCTGGAATGTGCAATTTAATCTTGGGAACCAGTTTCCAAAAAGGATACCGGAGAATTTCAAGAAAGTGCAGAGAAGGGCATGAAAGAGCTCAGCTATTGGGAAAGATAAGCTCAAATGAATTCTTTCTTTCTTGAGAAGAGGCAATTAAGGGGGGATATGACCAACGTGAAAATACATACCGTATATACTCGAGTATAAGTCAAATTTTTCAGCACATTTTTTTGTGCTGAAAGTGCCCCCCTCGACTTATACTTGAGTCAAGCACTTTTCTGCAGCAAAAAATGTCATTTTCCGAACCGAATTTGGGGCCCCGTATCTCAGGGCCACTTGGTGCTAGGAACTCCAAATTTGGTGTGCAAACCCAGTAGAACTGGAACCACAACATATCCAAAGCTGAAGTTCCTAGCACTAAGTGGCCCTGAGATACGGGGCCCCAAAACCGGTTCAGAAAATGTCATTTTCTGCTGCAGAAAAGTGCTTGACATTTTCTGAACTGATTTTTGGGGCCCTGTATCTCAGGGCCACTTGGTGCTAGTAACCCCAGCTTTGGAAATTTTATGGTGCTAGTTCCACTGGGTTTGCACACCAAATTTGGGGTTCTTAGCACTAAGTGGCCCCAAGATACAGGGCCCCAAATTTGGTCAACTGTGTCCATCTGCAGCAATGTCATTTCGGGACCCTTTGGGTTCAGAGACCCCAAATTTTGGCTGCTGCTAGGGGGCTTCTAGGAACCCTTAACTACCAAGTTTGAAGTTCAGTGGACCTATGGCTGCAAATGGGCACAGTGATGCTGCAAATGGGCATTGTTGACCCTCTTTTCCACTTACAGTAGCTGTGCATTTCTCACCCTCGTCTTATACTCGGGTCAATAAGTTTTTCCCATTTTTTTTGTGGTAAATTAGGGCCTCGACTTATACTCGGAACGACTTATACTCGAGTATATACGGTAAGTTGTCCATATAGCGAACATGGTACAGTATAGAGTTATTCACTTTCAGGTTATAACAAAGGGAAAGGGGGCACTCTTTATGCCAGGAGGAAAAAAGATTTAACCTTCACATACGGAAGGGCTTCTTCACAGTATGAGCTACGAAAATGTGGAATGGACACCCTTAAGAATGGTTTCTGGCCAGCTCAATAGATGGCTTTAAAAAAGAGCTGGATTCTTTCCTAAATACACAACCTATAACTGGATATTAATATTTAGAGGTAATAATTCCAGAGGTAGTTGATCCAGGGAATATCCGATTGCCTCCTAGAGGATCAGGAAGCAATTTATTTCCCCTTCTGGAGTGAATTGGATCATGCTTTGTTTGTTTTTTGCCTTCCTCTGGATCAATTGGAAGTATAGGATTGTGTATATGGAGGATTTATCTTTGTTTTTTTCTTGAACTAGATGGACTAGTGTTTCAACCTGATTAACTATGTAACTAAGTAAGGAAAGATTGGAAGCCTGGCTGTCAAATAACAAAATGTTTGACACATTTCAGTAAATTTCAGAAAAAAACACAGTAGAAAAACAGCACTGATCTTACTGAATAGCTTGTTGGTGACAAAAGACAAGGGAGAATGCTCCATCCTTATCCTCTTTGATCTTCTGCCACATTTAACACTGTAGACCATAAACTGTTACTGGATTGCGTAAAGATGCTCAGTGGACTACAGTGCTTAGCTGGTGGAATTCTTTTTGTTAAGGGAGGTTACAAAAGGGCCACACTAGGAATATAATTATCCTATTCACTTGCATTACATTAGGATTTCCACATTTTTCTCCCTAAGGTTCCCACAAGGCTCCATTTTGTCACCAGTATTGTGTGCTGTGTACATGATCTCACTGGAAAATACCCAACACCATGGTCTTAGCTATCATTGCTATGCAGATGACACACAACCCTACCTGTCTTTCAGCTAGACTCTGATGAACCTGTGACAAAAGACCAACAAGTGTCTTACTGACATACTACAGTGAATGAGCTAAACAGGTTCTCCTTCCTCTATTTGAGGAATATTACAAGAATGAAACATCTGATCACAGCTGAAGATATGCCATAATGAATCAATTTTTTTGTATAATCCAGATTGGATTGCAACTCCCTGCAGTAAGGTCTCTTGGAGAAAGAATCACAGCATTTGCAGCTGGTACAAAATGCAGACGCCAGACTGTACACCCACTAACCCTGTCACCGCCACATCACCCCAATTCTTTATTCCCCACACTTGCTTCCAAATTGAGGATACCCTACAACACTAGCCTGCTTGTTTTTAAAGCCCTAAATACCCCTGGTCCCATCTATCTGGCAGAGATTCTGGTTACATATACTCTTACACTCCTTTCACTCCTCAGAAAAATGGTCCTAAACTCATTTGTGTTTTGAACAACCTGCCATGCAGAATCAAATTTATAGAACTCACTGCTATCCATTGTTCAAAAGCACCCTCTCTGGATGCTTTTAAAAGACACATCTGTTCGCCCAGTCTTATGCCCCGTACACACGGTCGGATTTTCCGATGGAAAATGTCCGATCGGAGCGTGTTGTCGGAAATTCCGACCGTGTGTAGGCTCCATCTTACATTTTCCATCGGATTTTCCGACACACAAAGTTGGAGAGCAGGAGATAAAATTTTGCGACAACAAAATCTGTTGTCGGAAGTTCCGATCGTGTGTACACAAATCCGACGGACAAAGTGCCACGTATGCTCAGAATAAATAAAGAGATGACGGCTATTGGCCACTGCCCCGTTTATAGTCCCGACGTACGTGTTTTACGTCACCGCGTTTAGAACGATCGGATTTTCCGACAACTTTGTGCGACCGTGTGTAGACAAAACAAGTTTGAGCCAACATCCGTCGGAAAAAATCCTAGGATTTTGTTGTCGGAATGTCCGAACAAAGTCCGACCGTGTGTACGCCCTATTACAGTAACGTCTAAAACGCTTAAATTCTTCAAAGATCCCAACACTGATCTGATAAGCCCTTTGAGTCCCCAGGGGGGAAATTGCTATAGAAATAATATATTTACTTTCTGATGTTATACCCTTTGCATTTCTTTCCTGCACATACTACCCCACTGTCATAATCTCCTGCTCTTCACTCCTGCACACTCCTGAACTGTAAAACTGAATGAGGATTCAGACAGCATAGAGAGAGAATTTACATAGCACAGACTTTCCCTAGTTACCCTGCAAGGTGCCCACTACCTTCTGGCAGAAGCAGAAAACAAAAAACTTTTGCACAATTGTGGTGTTTGCTGGATAGTATCAGTCTCTCAATATGTTGGATAAATATATTCTGACAGCGAAGGAGTCCAACTGACGACTCTGCTGTCAGAATACAATGACACAGCGGAAAGTATTCACCCATCCACATAATCTTGGTTTGTTTCTTTTCCGCTTAGCCCGCTGAGCCATGTATTGCCAACTATATTTTGTGTGGTGTGTAAAATTATACATTGTTCTTAAGGTATGTAGGATAGTAAATTAGAATAACAGATACCGTAATTTTATTTGTCATAATAACCAATTTAAATTACATGTTTTTGCCAGGTTTTGCAGTGTGCTGCAATGTGGCCAGTGCTAGAAGAGCTACATCTAGCATCAAACGGTATTGCGTCAATGGAAAGGTAAAGAAGGTGGTTCATATGCATTTTTAAAACTGTATAAAAAAATGATAGCACGTCATAGCATATGTAGGGGAACTCATTAATAAACATTCAGTATGAATTTATCATGGATCAGTTTTGTCACTAATATGTTAGATATCTTTGGAAAAGAGCTAGCTTTTTATGCTGAGACCTCTGGCACATAAGGTAACAATGTCATTCCAGGGATTTATTGTATCGAAAAATTTGAATGTACATTCTCCTTTAGATTGACCAAACCAATGAAATGTGAGGTCCTAGTTAACCCTTTTACTACCATGGTGTAAGGCTTACAGTGGTTGTGGGGGCTATTTTATACACACTCCACAAAGCCTTGGCTTTCTAACAATCAGCTTTTCAACCCTTGGAACACTTTCCGTGACCCCCTTAGTGTGCCCCCCTGCCATGCTTCCTATGCTTTTCTGTCCCACCTGTGGGTGCAAGACCCACATTGTGGGCATCGCCAGGTGGAACTGAGGGAGATCAGTTAATCCATTCGCTGATCACCCTACATAGACTGAACCTGAAAGTGATGTGAAAAATGTCAGTTTCTGATGCCACTTTCCCTTGCACTTGCTGGCAGAAAAGAAGCAAATGGAGCATGTTTTTTATTCCATTAGCTTCAATGATAGGCAGATGAGACATCCGGGGGCTTTGGGACCCCTGATGTCTCTTTAAAGACATCATATAGGGGTCTTTATTAGTCCCCTATGTAATATGTTTTATTAAAAGTAAAAAAAAATAAATTTAAATTTCACCCAATCACTAACCCAATCCCCAAGCAGCCTGCCCTGCACCCATGTGCATGCCACGCACGAACATAAACTCACATGTCGAGGGTGTCTACATGCAAAAGCGTTGCTTGCGATGCAGATGTTATACACAGTTGTGCTCACATGTTATACACAGTTTACATACCCTGGCAGAATTTATGATTTCTAGGCCATTATTCAGAGAATATGAATGATAACACAAAAACCTTTCTTTCACTCATGGTTAGTGTTTGGCTGAAGCCATTTATTATCAATCAACTGTGTTTACTCTTTTTAAATCATAATCACAACAGAAACTACTCAAATGACCTTGATCAAAAGTTTACATACCCTGGTGATTTTGGCCTGATAACATGTACACAGTTTGACACAAATTGGTTTGAATGGCTATTAAAGGTAACCATCCTCACCTGTGATCTGTTTGTTTGTAATTGGTGTGTGTGTATAAAAGGTCATTGAGTTTCTGGACTCCTGACAGACCCTTGCATCTTTCATTCAGTGCTGCACTGACGTTTCTGATTCTGAGTCATGGGGAAAGCAAAAGAATTGTCAAAAGAATCTGCGGGAAAAGGTAGTTGAACTGTATAAAACAGGAAAGGGATATAAAAAGATATCCAAGGAATTAAGAATGCCAATCAGCACTGTTCAAACTCTAATCAAGAAGTGGAAAATGAGGGGTTCTGTTGAAATTAAACCACGGTCAGGTAGACCAACTAAAATTTCAACCACAACTGCCAGGGAAAAAGTTTGGGATGCAAAGAAACACCCACAAATAACTTCAGGTAAAATACAGGACTCTCTGGAAACATGTGGTGTGGCTGTTTCAAGATGGACAATAAGGAGGCACTTGAAGAAAGATGGGCTGCATGGTCGAGTCTCCAGAAGAAAGCTATTATTACACAAATGGCACAAAGTATCCTGCTTACAATACGCCAAACAGCACATAGACAAGCCTCAAACCCTCTGGCACAAAGTCATTTGGAGTAATGAGACCAAAATTTTGCTTTTTGGCCACAACCATAAACGCTACATTTGGAGAGGACTCAACAAGGCCTATGATGAAAGGTACACCATTTCTACTGTGAAACACGGAGGTGGATCGTTGATGTTTTGGGGGTGTGTGAGCTACAAAGGCACAGGAAACTTGGTCAAAATTGATGGCAAGATGAATGCAGTATGTTATCAAAAAATACTGGAGGGGGCATGGCTTGACCATGGAGGAGTAAGTACGCTTTGCTCCTAGAGCTCCTGATCCCCGACCCGCAAAAACAGATTGAAATGCCCTTTTTACTACAACAGCTACTTTGTCATGACATACCGTAAATGTTTGAAGACAAGGGGGAAACCGAAAGCTACGTCGACTGGCCAATCAACCGATTTCTTCAGAAGAGAGCGCGATCAACGGCCTCCCCGGAAGGGACACGTGGTAGACGGGAGCCCACGAACACACCTTCCCTGGCTATGGCGACATCTCGGCGTCCCGTGCCCAGCTCCCTGGAGGGACTACCATTAATACTGAGTTCACCGCCTATTATCCCAGGCACTGCGGACACCCCCACACAGCCTCCCCAAATGGACGCTGAGATCAGAGCCATGCTCCGCACACTACCCACAAAAGCGGACATAGAGGCTCTGGTCATGAGGGTGGAAGAACAACACCGGCGGGACTTTCAGGTGCTCCGCTCTGAGATGCATGGCCTCGATGACAGACTGAGCAGAGAGGAGTCTGAGATGAGTGCCCTGGAGCTTCGGGTGGCTCATCTTGAAAGGGAACATTCAGAGTTCCAAGACCATCTGGCGGGTGTTAAGCTTCATGCAGAAGACCTGGAAAACCGGAGCCGATGTAATAACCTGCGGGTGAGGGGGTTTCCTTAGGCAACAGGCCCTGAAAACCTTCAGGCTACTATCCAGGCGATTCTGCTGAACATACTGGGTACTGAAGCCCTGGCTAGCCTTGAATTTGACCGGGTGCATAGAGCACTGGGACCCAAGCCAACAGACCAGGATAGACCTTGGGATGTAATCTGCCGCCTACACAGATACACCCAAAAGGAACAGATCATACGTGCTGCATGGGCGAAGGGGCAGATAGATTTTGACGGCGCTCAAATTTCCATCTTCCCCAAAGTCTCCAGGGCCACCCTACAGAGACGGGCCATGCTGAAACCTCTATTGGAACCGCTGCGTCATGCAGCCCTGCCCTACCGCTGGGGCTTCCCGCTGCTTCTAACGGTCTGTAAAAACAATTCTTCCTTTACTACAAGACGCCATTCGGATCTACTGGATCTGTTCACATTCCTGGACATGGAGCCCATACATCTCCCTGATTGGCTGAGCCCTTTGCCTAACCCCGCCGATCCGCCAGACACAGGAGAAGAGATCAGACGCCGGTGCGGCTGCAAGACCCTGAAATGTGAAGCCCCGATAGCCACAAGTATACGTAAGTGCATATTATCTGGGACTGTTTAGGGCTGCTATAACACGTGGAGTTTAGACATACCTTGCCCTTGTCATCCTTGTTAGGGAGGAGAACCGAGGATCCGGCACTTAATGCTTCAGAGACTCCCACCTTCTCATCCAGCAGGTCACCCCCACCTCCCCCCCTTGGAAATGCTAATGGACCCCCCTGTCATGTTTCTCGATGGGACCTGAAAGGCTACACAACATGACTTGGAACTATAGACGTTGATCAAAACCCACATAAAACTCCTCCAGCAGTGCAAGTTCTTTACTCCAGGGATGGGTCGAAGACTGGGACGTGGTTTGGGGTGTTCTTTGGGGGGTTGAGGGAAGGGGAAGACAGTTTGTGGAGCTCCAGGGGTTCATCATTATGAACTGTAGGGACTGTTAGGAAATATACATTCACAGCATGCATATGTTTTATGGGAGATGCTCGTTAACCTGCTAAGATGCTTCCGACACAGGGGGATAGCCTGCGTGAGGAGGGTGGGCGGGAACCTTTCCTCTTACTGGGTTCCCATGAAGCCCCTGGGCTCTCTCGTGACTTTTTTCTGGGTCCTCCCCCCACCCGCCTCACGTCTCCTGCCGCTTATTCTCTTACCTCCTTTCGGCCCCCCTCCCCTCCGCCTGTTCATCCCCGCTCCAAACCAAAGAGACTACACGTTCTACTCACACCCACATGACTCTTACACCCGAATTGATCTTATCATGATGCCTCAATCTCTCCTGTCTAGGGTTACATCGGCATCTATTGGCTCCATAACATTTTCAGACCACGCTCCGGTTATAGTAGACATAGACCTCCTAACACCCACATCTAAACAGTGGATGTGGAAGATCAATAACTCACTCATCCAAATGCCCGAAGTAGCAGAAGAGGTGCCTAGTTAACTAAGGTGTTTTTTTGCCGAAAACATAAGCACAGAGACAGCCCCAACAATGGTATGGAAGGCACACAGAGGCTATATTAGGGGCCTCTTAATAAAAATAGGATCCCAAATCAAGAAGGCAAGAGAACAACAGATCATCGAACTTCTAGACAAGATCCGGGCCTTGGAGGCCACTCATAAAAAATCGTTAGCTACCTAAGCTCTGGCAGAGTTGACAGCTTTGAGGAACCAGTTGCGTGCCCTGGCACTAAACAGGGCAAAGGAGGTGATAGCCAAATGCAGGAAAACGTTCTACACGCACAGTAACAAATGTAGCAAAATTGCTAGCACGGGCTCTAAGAGCACAGCAAGCGCGAACGTTTATCCCAGAAATTATACCCACAAAGAGGTCCACTCTACAGAAGCCATAGCAGACCAGTTCCAAAGGTTCTATACCTCCCTCTACAATCTTTCACGCCCAGCTTTTGAACGTGCTAGGCCCTCTGAACAGGGCAACACACAAGAATACCTACTAAGATCAGGTCTTCCCCACCTCTCTGATGAGGAACTAACCGAATTAGAGAAACCCATTTCGGCAGACGAGGTGGCCCTAGTGATGGCACGCATGCAACTGGGTAAAGCCCCCGGCCCAGATGGCTACTCGCTCCTATACTATAGGACCTTTGGGGAACTTCTGATCCCACACTTCCTTTCAGCGTACAACTCTGCAGGCAAGGGAACAGCCCTCCCCAGGGATATGCTATGCGCACACATCGCGGTGATTTCGAAAGAAGGTAAGGGCCCCTTACTATGCCAAAATTATAGGCCGATTTCACTATTAAATGCAGACCTTAAAATATTTACGAAAATTCTCTCCATACGGCTAATGGATTTGATCCCTCAACTGATCCACTCCGACCAAGTGGGATTTATCCCCACAAGGGAGGCACATGATAATACAACAAAAGAGATCAACCTTATCTACGCAGCACATAAACAGAAAACCCCAATGGTGCTCCTGTCGACGGACGCTGAGAAAGCGTTTGACAGGGTGAGCTGGCCCTTTCTTTTCGAGACCCTTCGGAGCATAGGTCTAAAGGAGCGAATGATGAACTGGGTTCAAGCAATCTATTCCTGCCCATCGGCACAGGTTAAAGTTAATGGTCATCTATCACCATCATTTCCATGAGACATGGGACAAGGCAAGGCTGTCCCCTATCGCCTCTGATATTTATTCTGACCCTCAAAACTTTTTTGAGACTTATTAGGGATAACCCAAATATCCCTAATAAGATTGGGGTGACAGGGCTTAGATTGACTGCCAACCTCTCCCCGAAAATAGCGGCATTCGCAGACGATCTGCTATTCTTTCTGACCAGCCCACTAGTGTCCATCTCAAATCTGCTTGCGGAACTGAAGATGTATGAAAAACTGTTGCTCTTCCACATCAATTACCAGAAATCTGAGGTGCTGGGGGTCGCCCTGTCACCTGCCCTAGCTGCGCTGTTTAGAGTAGATTTCCACTTTAAATGGGCCTCCTCCCACATTAGGAACCTGGGCATACTTCTGCCCAGCAGAATAGAAGAAATCTTCCCTCTCAATTCCCCCCCCCCTCCTGACTGCTATAAAAAAAGACCTCCAGAATTGGCAGATAGGGATGTTCTCTTGGTTCGGACGTTGTGGCATAGTAAAAATGAACATCATGCCTCGGATACTATACCACTTCCAGGCACTCCCTATACGGATTCCCGCTTCCTTCCTCGAAGCGGTTAACAGAACCTTTGTCAGACCAGACCATACTTCGACTCCCCAAGCGGAAGGGAGATAATGCTTTGCCAGATGCTAACCTTTACCTAATGGCCTGTCATTTGCGTTCTGGACTGGTGTCGACATGGAGCCTTGAAGCAGCGGGTACAAATAGAACACACCCTAATGGAGGCCAGGTTGGAATCGCTGCCTTGGTGCCAAAAGCCCTTGCCAAACCGAATAATGAACCACCCCACAGTGGAAGAAACATGACAAACTGCCCACAAAGCTTTTTGGGATTTCTCGGTCGCACCGCTTCAATCTCTGCTCACTCCCATTGTCGGAAACCCAGCCTTTGTTCCAGGGCTCGGTGACTCTCGATTCCTTGAGTTGCTGGAAGTCGAACGCTCACAGGCAAGGCAATTCCTTACCAATGGCCAATGGAAAAATAGGCAACAAATCACAGATGACCCAGCTCTGGGGGGATTGTCATTCTGGCAAAAGATACAACTAGCCCATTTCATTGGTTCCCTGCCTTCACCAGAAGCTTATGGGAGGCAATTAACCTCCTTTGAAAGGCTGAGCTTGGAACAAACTCCACTGAGGCACGCTATCTCCCAGACCTACCAACTTCTAGTAGCTCAACCCCCAGACTCTAAACCTCCCTACATATCCAGATGGGAACGCAACCTAGGGGTGCAATTCACAGAGAAACAAATAGACCGGCTCTTTCTTTTCGCACATAAAACCTCTATCTGCGCCAAGCATCAGGAAGCAGGATTTAAAATATTATCCCGGTGGTATTATACCCCGGAGAGACTTCACAAGATGTTCCCCCAGAGTGCGGACCTTTCTTGGAGATGTGGATAGGCGACCGGTTCGCCCTCCCTTGTCTTCTGGTCCTGTCGCATCCTCCGGCCTTTCTGGACGGAAGTGCACCGCATAGTGAAAAAGTTCACAGATCGAGAGGTGCCAGAGACCCCTGAATTCTTCCTTTTGCACCACCACAAGATCCCCACCAAGGCCTACATGAAATCTATTATCCCTCCTGCTAACAGCGGCAAAGAGCTGCATCCCCTTGCTCTGGAAGCAGACACAGCCCCCATCGGTGGCCGTACGGTTGAAAAAGGTATCGGAGATGAGGGTGATGGAAGACTTGGTGGCCACAGAGAAAGGCCTCAGTGAGCACTTCACAAAAAAATGGTTCGTCTGGCATGAATTTGTTTTCTCCAAAGAATACAGTGAGCTGTTGATCTAACCTCCTAGTGATAGGACGATCGTATACTGGATGAGGATGGTGGGGCCGGATGGCGGTATAGGCATCTTTCCCGACCCATCCTCCCCCTGGTAGTGAGATCCCCTCCCCCTCATTCTTTCCTTTTTTTTCCCTACCACCCCTTCTTCCCTTTTCTATTCTTTGCCTCTTTCTATTAGTTACTTATCTTCTTTCACCAAGTTAGGGTATTGTGACCCTGGGATGAAGAGGTCCATGTGACCTCCCCCCCTCTTTTTTTTTCTCTTTCTTTATATAAAATACGGTGTTTGCCTTTTAAAGAGGGTGCACATGCGGGATGCAGAACCTCCCTATCCTTCTACAAACTGGTGATACTCCATAGATAGCGAACTCTTACTGTAAGACTACACGCCTTTGGGGAATCTACTGTTACTTCTGTACATATCATTGGGATTGTATCTGTGTGTCCGCATGATTTCTCTTCAAAATAAAGAATTTACAAGCAAAAAAAATACTGGAGGAACATTTCCATTCATCAGCCAGGAAGCTGCGCATGGGACTTACTTGAACATGACAATGATCCAAAACACAAGGCCAAGTCGACCTGTCATTGGCTACAGCAGAATAAAGTGAAGGTTCTGAAGTGGCCATCTCAGTCTCCTGACCTCAATATCATTGAGCCACTCTGGGGAGATCTCAAATATGCAGTTCATGCAAGACAGCCCAAGAATTTACAGAAACTAGAGGCTTTTTGCCTAGAGGAATGGGCAGCTTTACCATCTGAGAAGATAAAGAGCCTCAACCACAAATACCACAAAAGACTTCAAGCTGTCATTGATGTTGAAGGGGGCAATACACGGTATTAAGAACTGGGTTATGTAAACTTTTGATCAGGGTTATTTGGGTAGTTTCTGTTGTTATTATGATTTAATCACTTTAAGACTCGGCCTCTTTTTTAAATGTGGTGTTTACAAGTTAAAAACAGTTTTTTTGCTACAAAATTACTTAGAACCCCCAAACATTACATTTTTTACTAACATCCTAGAGAATAAAATGGCGGTCGTTGCGATACGTTTTGTCACACCGTATTTGAGCAGCGGTCTTACAAGCGCACTTTTTTTTTTGCAGATATACTGCGGCAGAATGGCACGGGCAGGCAAAATCACTTACCTGGTACGCGATCTGCCTCCAGCGGGTGGGGGGCGCACCGTGCCCCCCCCGGAGCCCGAGGCGGTCGACTTTGTTAGGGGAGCGATCCAAGCTGAGGAGGAGACCACTCATTCGTGGCCACCCCCTCACGATCGCTCCCAACAAATGAGAATCTTCCTCTGCTGCTGTATAGTAAACAGCGGCAGAGGAATTGATGTCATCTCTCCTCGGGTCGGTATTTTCTGTTCCGGCGACGAGGAGAGAAGACATCTGAGTAAGTGCACAAACACTACACTTACAGTAAAACACACTAGGCACACATTTCACCCCCCGATCACCGCCTGATCACCCCCCCTGTCACGGTGACACCAATAGCAGTTTTTTTTTCTGATTACTGCATTGGTGTCAGTTTGTGACAGTTAGAAGTGGTAGGGCAGTTAGTGTTAGCCCCCTTTAGGTCTAGGGTACCCCCCTAACCCCCCCAATAAAGTTTTAACCCCTTGATCACCCCCCGTCGCCAGTGTCACTAAGCAATCGTTTTTCTGATCGCTGTATTAGTGTTACTGGTGACGCTAGTTAGGGAGGTAAATATATAGGTTTGCCGTCAGTGTTTTATAGCGTCAGGGACCCCCATATACTACCTAATAAAGGTTTTAACCCCTTGATTGCCCCCTAGTTAACCCTTTCACCAGTGATCACCGTATAACTGTTACGGGTGACGCTGGTTAGTTAGTTTATTTTTTATAGTGTCAGGGCACCCGCCATTTATTACCTAATAAAGGTTTAGCCCCCTGATCGCCCGGCGGTGATATAAGTTAGGTTTTAGGGTCAGATAGGGTCTGCGTCGCCCCAGGTAGCGTCAGGTTAGTGCCAGTACCGCTAACACCCACGCACGCACCATACACCTCCCTTAGTGGTATAGTATCTGAACGGATCAATATCTGATCCGATCAGATTTATACTAGCGTCCCCAGCAGTTTAGGGTTCCCAAAAACGCAGTGTTAGCGGGATCAGCCCAGTTACCTGCTAGCACCTGCGTTTTGCCCCTCCGCCCGGCCCAGCCCAGCCCACCCAAGTGCAGTATCAATCGATCACTGTCTGTCATGAGAGGGTTTACCCGTTGGTGGCGCTATCGGCCTCTTGGATCGCAGTACCAGTGTCCACCAGGGGGTGTCTTCCAACACCTGGGACCTGCAGTAAGAGCTCTCTCCTGCTGGTGGCACTGTTGCATCCTTGGGCCGTAGTACCGGTGTCCACCAGCGGGTTCACTGCAGCAGTGTGGAGCAAACAGCACCCTCTGCGCTCAGGTGTGACTTGAAGTCAATTATAGTCAGTCCTATAAATACCCGGCAAGCCCTCATATGCTTGCCTTGGTATCTTTCTTCCTTGTGCCCTGACCTGTTATCCCGTAAACCTGTATCTGTATCTGTATCTGAACCTGAGCCTGCATCCTATCCCATCCATTATCTCCCTCTCCTAACCTGCCCCTGTTCAGTTGCTTATCTCCTGTGTATGACCTTGGCTTGGATAAACGTTTATGTTTCTGGTATATCCCTTGTTCCTGCTGACCTGCTGTGTATGACCCTGGCCTGGCTGACATCTGTGATTCCGGTATTGCCCCTTGCTGTATATATTATCTGTTGTCTGTGGGTTTCTGTTGGTCGGTTGAGCACTATTTGTATTTGGGGTGTTTGTTTATTTATATTACTTATCTTAAATAAACATTATTCTTATTTCACTTTACATGGGTTTTGGTTTCCTCTTTGCAGTCCACACAATCTGGTCACACCTGTTCATGACAGTATACCAAGACCATCTCTGACCAGAAGTGGCTGCACAGGGGAGCCATCTCGGTTCTGTTGCACATTACTGGGATGAATTCAGATATAATTGCTTATTATGCTCTGCTGGCAACAGAGAGTTCTGAATATCTCTGCCAGACATTGGAAGGGTGGTCCAGTGATCAGCTGCTGGAGATTATCCGTTTAGCTCACTCTGTGGTCGATCAGGGCAGTATACGGTTTGAGGATGTTCAGCCTTTGATTGGAATGTGTACAGAGCTGGCTCTGCCTTGTATCCCAAAGGGCCATGATGACTTTTCTCCCCCCTTCAGCATTAACCAGGTTGCGTCCTTAGTATGGCTGTTGGAGGATGACTCTGCATCCTTTTTTGAGCATTATTCGGTTTGTCCCAAACAGTTGTTGAAGGATTGTATAGATGAAGTGCAGTCGCTGGTCAGACAGAGGGAATGTGAGGCCACTTTTGTGCTACCTGTACTTCAGGCATGGTTAGACTTGTTATGCCCAGCCTCTGTCAGCTCTCCACAAACCAGACTTGCTACTAAATACCTGCCTGCTCAGATGTCCTTTCTCCCATCACCCCTGGCAACCTCAGCTGCAGTCCAATATACCCTGCTCCCCACCAAGTATCAATGCCCTGTTTCTACTTCCTGCACCTATCCTGCCTTTAACCCACCTGCCTCTTCTCTAATACCTGCAACTTCCCCACAAGAACTCCCTCTGGCCGCTGTTCCCCCTTCCTTGCCATATCCCAGCCCTTCCTTTCAGTATGCCTCACCTCCTGTCTACAGTCCTACAGCCACCTACAGATCTCCAGCAGTTAAGCCAAAGAAGAAACGGAAGTTCTTCCCCACTCACACAATCCTGCCAGTAACCCAACCTGCTCCCACTTTCCAGTCTGATGTGCCTGCCTCCCAGTCTGACGTCCCGATGCCTGCCTTCCAGCCGGATGTCTCTGCCTTCCAGTCTGGTGTGCCCACCTTCCAGTCTGATGTGCCCACCTTCCAGTCTGATGCACCCGCTCTCCAGTCTAATGCGCCTGCCTTTTAGTCTGATGTCCTGATGCCTGCCTTTCAGCCTGATGTCTCGGCGCTTGCCTCCCAGCTTGATGTCTTTGCCTCACAGTCTGATGTGCCCGCTGTCCAGTCTGTCCTGATGTCTGCCTTCCAGCCTGAAGTCTCCGTGCCGGCTTTCCAGTCTGATGCACCTGCTATCCAGTCTGATGTGCCTGCCTTCCAGCCGGATGTCCCGATGCCTGCCTTCCAGCCGGAAGTCCCGATGCCTGCCTTCCAGCCGGATGTCCCGATGCTTGCCTTCCAGCCGGATGTCCCGATGCTTGCCTTCCAGCCGGATGTCCCGATGCCTGCCTTCCAGCCGGATGTCCCGATGCCTGCCTTCCAGCCGGATGTCCCGATGCCTGCCTTCCAGCCGGATGTCCCGATGCCTGCCTTCCAGCCGGATGTCCCGATGCCTGCCTTCCAGTCTGATGTGCCAGCCTCCCAGCCTGATGTGCCAGCCTCCCAGCCTGATGTGCCAGCCTCCCAGCCTGATGTGCCGGCTTCCCAGCCTTGTGTGCCGGCTTCCCAGCCTTGTGTGCCGGCTTCCCAGCCTTGTGTGCCGGCTTCCCAGCCTTATGTGCCGGCTTCCCAGCCTGATGTGCCGGCTTCCCAGCCTGATGTGCCGGCTTCCCAGCCTGATGTGCCGGCTTCCCAGCCTGATGTGCCGGCTTCCCAGCCTGATGTGCCGGCTTCCCAGCCTGATGTGCCGGCTGCCCAGCCTGATGTGCCGGCTGCCCAGCCTGATGTGCCGGCTGCCCAGCCTGATGTGCCAGCTGCCCAGCCTGATGTGCCAGCTGCCCAGCCTGATGTGCCAGCTGCCCAGCCTGATGTGCCAGCTGCCCAGCCTGATGTGCCAGCTGCCCAGCCTGATGTGCCAGCTGCCCAGCCTGATGTGCCAGCTGCCCAGCCTGATGTGCCAGCTGCCCAGCCTGATGTGCCAGCTGCCCAGCCTGATGTGCCAGCTGCCCAGCCTGATGTGCCAGCTTCCCAGTTTGATGTCTTGCAGCTTGCCTTCCAGCCTGATGTCTCGAAGATTGCCTCCCAGTCTGATGTGCCAGCTTCCCAGTTTGATGTGCTAGCTTTCCAGCCTGATGTCTTGCAGCTTGCCTTCCAGCCTGATGTCTCGAAGATTGCCTCCCAGTCTGATGTGCCAGCTTCCCAGTCTGATGTGCCAGCTTCCCAGTCTGATGTGCCAGCTTCCCAGTCTGATGTGCCAGCTTCCCAGTCTGATGTGCCAGCTTCCCAGCCTGATGTGCCTGCCTTTCAGTCTGATGTGCCAGCTTCCCAGACTGATGTGTCAGCTTCCCAGACTGATGTGTCAGCTTCCCAGTCTGATGTGCCAGCTTCCCAGTCTGATGTGCCAGCTTCCCAGTCTGATGTGCCAGCTTCCCAGTCTGATGTGCCAGCTTCCCAGTCTGATGTGTCAGCTTCCCTGTCTGATGTGTCAGCTTCCCTGTCTGATGTGTCAGCTTCCCAGTCTGATGTGTCAGCTTCCCAGTCTGATGTGCCAGCTTCCCAGTCTGATGTGCCAGCTTCCCAGTCTGATGTGCCAGCTTCCCAGTCTGATCTGCCAGCTTCCCAGCCTGATGTCTCGAAGCTTGCCTTCCAGCCTGATGCCTCAATGCCTGCCTTCCAGTGTGATGTGCCTGCCTTCCAGTGTGATGTGCCAGTTCCCCAATCTGTTGTCTCAGTGCCTGCCCTCCGGCCTGATGTCTCGAAGCTTGCTTCCCAGTCTGATGTGCCAGCTTCCCAGTCTATTGTCCCAGTGCCTGCCTTCCAGCCTGTCTCAGTGCCAGCTTCCCAGACTGACGTGCCAGCTTCCCAAACTGACGTGCCTGCTGCCCAGCTCGAAGTGCCCATGCCCACTGCCCAGCCTGATGTGCCTGCTGCCAAGCTCGAAGTGCCCATGCCTGCTGCCCAGCCTTATGTGCCTGCTGCCCAGCTCGAAGTGCCCATGCCCGCTGCCCAGCCTGATGTGCCTGCTGCCCAGCTCGAAGTGCCCATGCCTGCTGCCCAGCCTGATGTGCCTGCTGCCGAGCTCGAAGTGCCTGCTGCCAAGCTCGAAGTGCCTGTGCCCGCTGCCCAGCCTGATGCACCTGCTGCCCAGCTCGAAGTGCACGCTGCCCAGCTTGGTGTATTCCTGCCCGCTGTCATCTCGGATGTGCCCGCTGTCATCTCGGATGTGCCCGCTGTCATCTCGGATGTGCCCGCTGTCTGCTCGGATGTGCCCGCTGTCTGCTCGGATGTGCCCGCTGTCTGCTCGGATGTGCCCGCTGTCTGCTCGGATGTGCCTGCTGTCTTCTCAGATGTACCCACTGTCCAGTTTGATGTACCCGATGCCCAGCCTGATGTGCCCTCATCTGTTCGGTTGGAGGCCATGAACTTTGGACAATTGCACCTTGTTGGAGCGTCCGGAGGCCGCTCCTTTAGGGGGGGGTACTGTCATGAGAGGGTTTACCTGTTGGTGGCGCTATCGGCCTCTTGGATCGCAGTACTAGTGTCCACCAGCGGGTGTCTTCCAACACCTGGGACCTGCAGTAAGAGGTGTCTCCTGCTGGTGGCACTGCTGCATCCTTGGGCCGTAGTACTGGTGTCCACCAGCGGGTGCACTCCAGCAGTGTGGAGCAAACAGCACCCTCTGTGCTCAGGTGTGACTTGAAATCAATTATAGTCAGTCCTATAAATACCCGGCAAGCCCTCATATGCTTGCCTTGGTATCTTTCTTCCTTGTGCCCTGACCTGTTATGCCATAAACCTGTATCTGTATCTGAACCTGAGCCTGCATCTTATCCCATCCATTATCTCCCTCTCCTAACCTGCCCCTGTTCAGTTGCTTATCTCCTGTGTATGACCTTGGCTTGGATAAACGTTTATGTTTCTGGTATATCCCTTGTTCCTGCTGACCTGCTGTGTATGACCCTGGCCTGGCTGACATCTGTGATTCCGGTATTGCCCCTTGCTGTATATATTATCTGTTGTCTGTGGGTTTCTGTTGGTCGGTTGAGCACTATTTGTATTTGGGGTGTTTGTTTATTTATATTACTTATCTTAAATAAACATTATTCTTATTTCACTTTACATGCGTTTTGGTTTCCTCTTTGCAGTCCACACAATCTGGTCACACCTATTCATGACACTGTCACTTACAAAACACTAAACGCATAACTGCAGCGTTCGCAGAGTCAGGCCTGATCCCTGTGATCGCTATCAGTTTTTTTGGTAGCGTTTTGGTGAACTGGCAAGCACCAGCCCCAGGCAGCGTCAGGTTAGTGCCAGTACCGCTAACACCTACGCATGCACCATACACCTCCCTTAGTGGTATAGTATCTGAACGGATCAATATCTGATCCGATCAGATTTATACCAGCGTCCCCAGCAGTTTAGGGTTCCCAAAAACGCAGTGTTAGCGGGATCAGCCCAGGTACCTGCTAGCGCCTGCGTTTTGCCCCTCCGCCCAGCCCACCCAAGTGCAGTATCGATCGATTACTGTCACTTACAAAACACTAAACACATAACCGAGTCAGGTCTGATCCCTGCTATCGCTAACAGTTTTTTTGGTAGCGTTTTGGTGAACTGGCAAGCACCAGCGGCCTAGTACACCCCGGTCGTAGTCAGCACTGCAGTAACACTTGGTGACGTGGCGAGTCCCATAAGTGCAGTTCAAGCTGGTGAGGTGGCAAGCACAAGTAGTGTCCCGCTGCCACCAAGAAGAAGACAAACACAGGCCCGTCATGCCCATAATCCCCTTCCTGCTGCATTCGCCAATCCTAACTGGGAACCCACCACTTTTGCAGCACCCGTACTTCCCCCATTCACATCCCCAACCAAATACAGTTGGCTGCATGAGAGGCATTTTCTTTATGTCTTCCCGAGTACCCCTACCCAACGAACCCCCCCAAAAAAGATTTCGTGTCTGCAGCAAGCGCGGATATAGGCGTGACACCTGCTATTATTGTCCCTCCTGTCCTGACAATCCTGGTCTTTGCATTGTTCTGCTCTTTTTTACTGTATTCTATTCTGCAATGTTTTATTGTTATGTTTTATCATGTTTGCTTTTTAGGTATGCAATTTTTTATACTTTACGGTTTACTGTGTTTTATTGTTAACCATTTTTTTGTCTTCAGGTATGTCATTCAGCTGCAGCGCGGATTTATTTATCTTGACAGCAACAGCGTTTGCTCCAATGATACATAAAGCCATGACTCCAGCGCTGTTGGAGGTGATTTATGCCGAAGCATGGGGGCAGCAGGGGCGAGGAGCGATTTGCTCCTAACTTTTGGGGCAGATGCCCCCATGCTTCGGCATTTATAAATGGTGCATGTATGCCCATCATTAGAAGTGGGTGGATGAAGGGAGGTATTCTAATGGTGGGCATACCCACCAATCAATCTCTTTTTTTCGTTCAGCCCACAGGCTGCATGAAAAAAAAGATTACAAAATATGCCCAACAAGGACCAGCAACATACTGGTATGTTGCTGGACTTTGAGTGGTTATACCAGAATGATATATATGACCAAAAAAGACTGCGCTAGCAATAGAATAAATTAAAATAAAAATAAAATAAAAACGTGTCAAACCACATGCATTGTAAAAAATATGGTGGATGAAACAAAATGTTATATGAAAGAAAGGGTAGGATAGGATATATACCTAACACACCACACTATGTGCAAAATAAAAGCGTGCACGAATGCACTAGCAAAATAAATAACTCATAGCGGCATATAAAATGTGTACATAATACACATGTGCAACTGTGGAGTGATAAGGGTGAGCTTATTACTGCACTAAAACAGAAAAATATATATAAATGTATGTGCTCTCTTAGTTTCACAGACACCAATATAGATAACACTGATGAGGACTTCTAAGAAAATGCTGCGTAAATTGATAAACCAAAAAAGTCACCAATAGCAAAGGTTGCAAACTAAAAGTATTAGGTTGGATGGAAATCTTCCATAGCAGAAACAATTGGCAGACTACCAGCTATCAAATCCGTGTAGTAGGCAGGGCAAGCGGTAAGCTGATGTTGGAAATGCCCAGAAGAAACCTTTGGAGGACCACAGAGACTCGCGTTCCGCACAAAAAAGGAAAGAAAGAAAAGGTATATGGTGTACAACCTTACGGTACCATAGGGTCACCTGCGCATATATGCGCTACTCACGGGACCGGGATGCAGAGCAGGCAATCAGATGCTAGGTCGGTTTGCCGCTAGCCAGCGTGCGTTCCACCCGCTCCAGGAAGTGATGTCACTGGTCACTGGTTACTAGTTTAGCGTAGGCAGGATGTTGCGTCGACGCGTTTCGCCCCTCCCCCAGGGCGTTTTGATAACGCCCTGGGGGAGGGGCGAAACGCGTCGACGCAACATCCTGCCTACGCTAAACTAGTAACCAGTGACCAGTGACATCACTTCCTGGAGCGGGTGGAACGCACGCTGGCTAGCGGCGAACCGACCTAGCATCTGATTGCCTGCTCTGCATCCCGGTCCCGTGAGTAGCGCATATATGCGCAGGTGACCCTATGGTACCGTAAGGTTGTACACCATATACCTTTTCTTTCTTTCCTTTTTTGTGCGGAACGCGAGTCTCTGTGGTCCTCCAAAGGTTTCTTCCGGGCATTTCCAACATCAGCTTACCGCTTGCCCTGCCTACTACACGGATTGGATAGCTGGTAGTCTGCCAATTGTTTCTGCTATGGAAGATTTCCATCCAACCTAATACTTTTAGTTTGCAACCTTTGCTATTGGTGACTTTTTTGGTTTATCAATTTACGCAGCATTTTCTTAGAAGTCCTCATCAGTGTTATCTATATTGGTGTCTGTGAAACTAAGAGAGCACATACATTTATATATATTTTTCTGTTTTAGTGCAGTAATAAGCTCACCCTTATCACTCCACAGTTGCACATGTGTATTATGTACACATTTTATATGCTATTATGAGTTATTTATTTTGCTAGTGCATTCGTGCACGCTTTTATTTTGCACATAGTGTGGTGTGTTAGGTATATATCCTATCCTACCCTTTCTTTCATATAACATTTTGTTTCATCCACCATATTTTTTACAATGCATGTGGTTTGACACGTTTTTATTTTATTTTTATTTTAATTTACTCTATTGCTAGCGCAGTCTTTTTTGGTCATATATATCACTAAAAGTTAAGCACTTTTTGTTTGTGCTGCTGCAACAGGCTAGTCCGATCAACACCATACCACTTATTATTTGCGAGCGCTGGTTTTTATGTATATATATACCAGAATGATACCTGCAGATTTAGGTATCATCTTGGTATCATTATTTTCAGCCAGCGGTTGGCTTTCATGTAAAAGCAATCCTAGCAGGTAATTAGCCTCTAGACTGCTTTGGCAAGCAGTGGGAGGGAATGTCCCCCCCTCCCACCGTCTTCCATGTTTTTCTCTGGCTCTCCTGTCCCAAAAGGGAACCTGAGAATGCAGTCGGTGATTCGGCCAGCTGACCATAGAGCTGATCAGAGACCAGAATGGCTCCAATCATCTCTATGGCCTAAGAAACCAGAAGCTACGAGTATTTCATGACTTAGATTTCGCCGGATGTAAACTTTGTGCAAAAAAAAAAATTTGTCTTTTTCCCGCAACTTGTGTCACAATATAAAATATTCCATAGACTCGACATGCCTCTCAGCAAATAGCTTTGGGTGTCTACTTTCCAAAATGGGGTCATTTGGGGGAGGGGTTTGAACTGTCCTGGCATTTTATGCCCAACATTTAGAAGCTTATGTCACACACACCCACTCTTCTAACCACTTGAAGACAAAGCCCTTTCTGACACTATTTGTTTACATGAAAAAATATTTTTTTTTGCAAGAAAATTACTTTGAACCCCCAAACATTATATATTTTTTAAAGCAAAGGCCCTACAGATTAAAATGGTAGGTGTTTCATTTTTTTTTCACACAGTATTTGCGCAGCGATTTTTCAAACGCATTTTTGGGGAAAAAAACACACTTTTTAAAAATTTAATGCACTAAAACACACTATATTGCCAAATGTTTGATGGAATAAAAAAGATGATCTTAGGCTGAGTACATGGATACCAAACATGATATGCTTTAAAATTGCGCACAAACGTGCAGTGGCGACAAACTACATACATTTGTAAAAGCCTTTACAGGTTACCACTTTAGATTTACAGAGGAGGTCTACTGCTAAAATTACTGCCCTCAATCTGACCTTCGCGGTGATACCTCACATGCATGATGCATTTGCTGTTTACATTTGATGCCAGACCAACGCTTGTGTTCGCCTTTGCACGAGAGCAGGGGGGGACAGGGGTGTTTTGTTTTGTTTTTTTCTTTCTTTTTTTTTTTTGCTTTTTTATCTTATTTCTAAACTGTTCCTTTAATTTTTTTTATTATAATTTTTATTGTTATGTCAGGGAATGTAAATATCCCCTATGATAGCAATAGGTAATGACAGATACTCTTTTTTTGAAAAAATGGGGTTAGACCCTAGATCTCTCCTCTGCCCTCAAAGCATCTGACCACACCAAGATCAGTGTGATAAAATGCTTTCCCAATTTCCCAATGGCGCTGTTTACATCCGGCGAAATCTAAGTCATGAAAGAAAAAAGATACATTTTTCTTTTCTTTCTTCATTTTCAGAAACACATGAGAGTTGCAAAATACTCACCATGCCTCTCAACAAATAGCTTGGGGTGTTTACTTTCCAAAATGGGGTCATTTGGGGGGGGGGGTTGTGCCATCTTGGCATTTTATGGCCTTCGAAACTGTGATAGGTAGTGAGGAGTGAAATAAAAAATTTACGCCCTTAGAAATCCTGAAGGCGGTGATTGGTTTTCGGGGCCCCGTACACGGCTAGGCTCCCAAAAAGTCCCACACATGTGGTATCCCCATACTCAGGAGAAGCAGCTAAATGTATTTTGGGGTGCAATTCCACATATGCCCATGGCTCGTGTGAGCAATATATCATTTAGTGACAACTTTTTGTAATTTTTTTTTTTGTCATTATTCAATCACTTGGGACAAGAAAAAATTAATATTCAATGGGCTCAACATGCCTCTCAGCAATTTCCTTGGGGTGTCTACTTTCCAAAATGGGGTCATTTGGGGGGGTTTTGTACTGCCCTGCCATTTTAGCACCTCAAGAGGCAGTCATAAACTAAAAGCTGTGTAAATTCCAGAAAATGTACCCTAGTTTGTAGACGCTATAACTTTTGCGCAAACCAATAAATATACGCTTTTTGCCATTTTTTTTACTAAAGACATGTGGCTGAATACATTTTGGGCTAATTGTATGATTTAATTGAGTTTATTGGATTTTTTTTATAACAAAAAGTAGAAAATATCGCTTTTTTTCAAAATTTTCGATTTATATCGCAAAAAATAAAAACCGCAGAGGTGATGAAATACCATCAAAAGAAATCTCTATTTGTGAGAACAAAAGGACGCAAATTTTGTTTGGGTACAGCATTGCATGACCGCGCAATTAGCAGTTAAAGCGACGCAGTGCCAAATTGTAAAAAGTGCTCTGGTCAGGAAGGGGGTAAATCCTTCCAGGGCTGAAGTGGTTAAAAATCAACTTTTTTGAAATAAAAAATAAGACAACAGTAAAGTTAGCCCAATTTTTTTTATGTTGTGAAAGATAATGTTACGCTGAGTAAATTGATACCCAACATGTCACGCTTCAAAATTGCGCCCGCTCGTGGAATGAAGACAAACTTTTACTCTTAAAAATCTCCATAGGCGACAAAAATTCTACCGGTTGCATGTTTTGCCTTACAGAGGAGGTCTAGGGCTAGAATTATTGCTCTCGCTCCACTGACCACGGCGATACCTCACATGTGTGGTTTGAACACTGTTTTCATATGCGGGCGCTACTCACGTATGCAGTCGCTTCTGCACACAAGCTCCGCGGGATAGGGCGCGTTTAAAAAAAAATTTTTCTTATTTATTTTACCCTTTACTTTTTATTTTTACACTGTTTAAAAAAAAAAAGTCTCACTTTTATTTCTATTACAAGGAATGTAAACATCAATTGAAATAGAAAAAAAGCATGACAGGACCTCTTAAATATGAGATCTGGGGTCAAAAAGACCTCAGACCTCATATTTACATTAAAATGCATTTAAAAACAATAAATTGGCTCTTTAAGAGCTATGAGCGGAAGTGACGTTTTGATGTTGCTTCCGCCCTGCAGTGTCATTGAGACGGGTGGGGGCCATCTTCCCCTCACTAGTCTCCATGTCAGCCCAGGGGACAGACGCGATCACCTCTGCCGCTGCCGACGGCTCCGGTAAGCGGCGGGGGGCACCAGATCGCGGCGGGAGGGGGGGCCCTCTACCGACACTGATAAAAGTGATCGTGCAGCGAATCTGCCGCAGAGACCACTTTTATCTTGTAGACGACCGCCGGCCGAACGCGGGGATATCGGGGTTATGGCAACTAGCTGCTGTCATAACAACGATATCCGTCGCCAAAGTAGGGACGTACATCGACGTGTGGCGGTCGGCAAGTGGTTAAAAAGAGTAAACACATATATTAAATGGCTTCAGCCAAACACTAACCATGAGTGAAAGAAAAGGTTTTGTGTTATCATTCATATTCTCTGAAAAATGGCCAAGAAATCATGAATTCTGCCAGGGTATTTAAACTTATGAGAATAACTGTATATCATACAATCTCAAGCCAGCGCAACAAAAAAATGTCCAAGTATATTATCAAAGTCAATATATAATGATAATAAATTATAGAGAATGGGTATGACGGCGCTACCTCTAAGTTTTAAACTGGGACAACCTAAAGTTAAGCGACTCAGTAAATGTGGTTTATGAGATGTTACACATATAGAGAGAAGTTTTTCCCCTTATATTAAGGATGTCACTTCAGCAGATGAATGTGTGCAGCTGGGTTGATGCTGCCGGTATATGACAAACGCTCAAGTGTCGCACAAAAATGATGTGGTCCTACAGCGTCTGGTAGTGAAGCCAGAGGCTGTATTCCCTAACGTGCATTTATTAGACCATATACTGTGTGCTATATTCCTGTATTGGATCCGTGGCCATATCAAGCGTTAGAGAACACCCAGAAGTAGTGTGTTGCAAATATAAATACCATACAGCGCATACAGGTTAAATCACCTTAATCAAATACCATAAGTAAGGCCTGAAGCTTGCATATATATACACAACTAGAAATAATAACACAGCTAGAAATAATAGCACAAAAATCACAGCAGTTATATCTCGGGCATATTATAACAGTCCCATATGCTGACACTATATTAGATAAATCCCCAATGGTGACTATGATGCTTCAACAATTTTCCTGGTGACTCTCGTGCTCCCCCTCTTGGTGGCCTACTCACCAGCTCCCAGAACCCCAACAGGGGTATTACGCCTGTGATATAATAGGCTGGGTTGTTTCCCTTGTTGCTTCCTCCGGTGGATGGTTGTGATGTAATCAGCTCACCACGTCTCACATCAGGGTAATGCGATTATGCTGGAAAATATATAATGATGTTTTCACTTTAAACTCTTTGACCCTTTACAAATATGGGTCAAATATAGCATTATGGAATAAACTTTAATGTGCTTCTTCACTTTATCTCCTCCTCTTCCTCAGATCCTCATTGCATCTGCTCTCACACAGTAGAGCAGTGGTTCTCAACTCCTGTCCTCAGGACCCACTAACAGGCCAGATTTTAAGTATTACCTTGGGGAGATGCAGACTAGAATACTGCAATCACTGAGGAGGAAATAATATCACCTGTGATGCATTTCGGTTATCTTGCAAACCTGGCCTGTTAGTGGGTCCTGAGGACAGGACTTGAGAACCACTGCAGTAGAGCTTTTACATGTTCATATGCTCTCCAATAAATAGTTTCAACCTCTTATCACACTTACCAATAATTAAGCAAAATGGGATTTTTATAACAGCTTACCTGTAAAATCCTTTTCTTGAAGTACATCAGGGGACACAGAGCACCATAGTAATTAGTATGTGGGTTATAAACCACCTTCAGGTGATGGACACTGGCACACCCTAAACAGGAAGTTGCCTCCCTATATAACCCCTCCCACACAGGGAGCACCTCAGTTTTTGTAGCAAAACAATATACATACGTCCCAAAAGAGGGGAAGGACCTCTTTGTCCTGTGATGTACTTCAAGAAAAGGATTTTACAGGTAAGCTGTTATAAAAATCCTATTTTCTTTATCGTACATCACAGGACAGCGCACCATAGTAATTACTATGTGGGATGTCCCAAAGAAATGCTATCTGAGGGGGGGGGGGACACAAACAATCAGGGCGTCATCAGACTTGAGGACCTATACTGCTGCCTGCAGCACACTACGCCAAAAGGCGGCATCCTCATGCCTTTTTTACATCCACCTGATAGAATCTAGTGAGTATATGGACCGAAGATCAAGTTGCGACCTTGCAAGTCTGAGTCATGGAGGCTTTGGTGATGCATCACCCATGAAGCACTTACTGCTCTGGTAGAGCATGCTCTAACTCGAAAAGGCGGAATCCTCCTTTTCAAACCATAAGCCTGACTAATAACCTGCCGAATCTACTCCAAAAAATAGTAGATTTCGACGCTGCCTGCCCCTTCCTGGGACCTACTAGCAGCACAAACAAAGCATCAGTCTTCCGTATCTGAGCAGTTGCTTTCAGATAGACTTTAACCGCTCTCACTACATTGAGAGAGTGTAATAATCCTTCTTCTGCATAACGGAGTTCTGGAAAAAAAAGAAGTTAGGGAAACATCTTTCCTATGAAAACTAGATACTACCTTAGGTAAAAAAGAAAAAACCTTTCCGAGCCTCCTCCGCCCCTCCCGAGTTAGGGGTGGCGGGACCCATGCAGTACCCAGCTTGGTCTGCCAGCGAGCGGATTCCTCTTCGCTGGAGGGGAGAGCCACTTGAAGCGATTTAGCTCCAGACATAAAGGCTTACTTTCATATGGTCTTTGGAGAGTAGTCTAGAGCTACCACAGAGATGACCGATCCATCAAGGATCTCTTCTTGCCAAGCCCCTGAAAAAAAACCATAGAAGTCTTCCCCCACCTTGATCGAGCGGGGGGGCGTCCCATCATAAGGAGGCCTTGGGACACTGTTTTGTAGACTTCTTCCCTGAGGCAGTTTTGTAGTTTTTTGCAAATAAACATAGGTAAATAGTTCCAAAAGAAGCAAGTACATATGTATACAGCTTTAATGTATGCAGCATGTATCAAAGCAATATCCCTTTTTGGAAGCGTGCATTCATGGAAGCATGGTCCATACAAATATGCTTTTAGGCAAAGAATGAAAAGTGCATGCTGTGGAGCCACATCCATGTAACACGTGCCATGAATCAAGCACCTTTGCAAAGTAAGCATGAGTTTATGAAACATGTTATGCCACATTACGCAACTCGTATCTATGCAGACATGCATTCCTATGCGAACATGAGGGATCCTGTATATTTTAAGTAAACATGTATTAACATGCCTCATTATGCAACCATGCATGTTTAGGCGATCATGCAACTTTAGGCGATCAAGCCTCTCTGCGTGATCAAACATCCTTGTGCGCTCAAGCACCCTTGTGCTATCAAGCATCTTATGCGATGAAACATCCTTGTGCGATTAAGCATCTTGTGCGTCCAGCATCTTGTGTGATCCAGCATCTTGTGCGATCCAGCATCTTGTGCGATCCAGCATCTTGTGCGATCCAGCATCTTGTGCGATCAAAACATCTTATGCGATCAAGCATTTTGTGGGATCCAGCACCCTTGTGCGATCCAGCATCTTGTGCGATCAAGCACCCTTGTGTGACCAAGCACCCTTGTGCGATCAAGCATCTTATGCGATTATGTAAACACCACGCATATCCAAACATGCATTTATATGATTGAGTTATGCGATCACGTGTTTTTATGTGATCACTGCTGCTTCCTTGCTTGAAGGCCCGGTGTGGGGGAAGGGAGAGCTATCGCGTTTTTTCCACTCTGGGAAAAGGATGCGATATAACAGCTCACCTCTATGGTAACCCAACCAAAGTTGAGGACAAATGTCTTCAGTAACATAAACAAGGGCTGGAAGATTGGAAACAGCTGCAACTGACAATCCCAACAGCTTACCCTGATTAGCCACCTTTGGTCTTTCCAGGGAGGAAAGTACTGTGGAGGCATGACTAGACTCCTCAGAGCCTGATGGAGATGCCTTAGGAGCCTTTCTTTGAGGTGTCTGTACCCTTCTTGGAAGGCATAGTTCTAAGCACCAAAGCAGAGGTACTAAAGTAACCAGCGCACCACCTGCTGAGCTATAGTCGAGCAGAAAAAAGCTGCTATTAATGCTCAGCCAGATGCTGAGTAAATGTGTACTGGGTATGCCTGTATGCACCAGCTTTACATGAGCTTACTGCTCCTGTGTCCATTCAGCCAGCTGCACTGTATGCTCCAAGGCTGTCTTATGGGTTCGGCAGGCCTGCGTCGTGTGATACACGTGGACGCCACGTCCCACACACGGTGCCGCACTAAGCCACGCCCCATTCCGTCCCCCAACACGCCCCTCCTTATGTTAAAATTTACAATTCCCACGCGGGCGACGTTAGGATCTGCCGTTCAGGCAGGTCCAGCGTGAGGGGAGAGGATAGAAGGGGAAACATATAGGAAGAAACATGGGGAGCCGCCGCACCCCCGGGGGGGCACAAGCTATCTGTTGTAGCCTCCAACACCCTTGCTCCCCAGGGGGGGAGAAGCTGCAGTAAGGTGCTAACTTTTCATGGAATATCCAAGAACCCCCCCTGTAATATCCTCCAGGTGGATGAGACTAAGCATACTGTCTGCTGCTGACACAGGGCGAGATCTGAGGAGCATGAAAGATGTATGTGTATTTTAGGAAATACATCCAATGTGTGTGAAGGTGACAAGCTCAGCATCACAACTGAGGGACACCCAGGGGGCAACATGGAAATTGTCCAACCCTCACAAAAAGGCCACAACAACTGGGTCATTTAATAGATAATGGGTTAGTTAATAAAAATACACTTAATTCATAAAAAAGTATTTAACTAGAATAGCAAAAATATGACATGTGGGGGCTCAGAACAGAGGTCACTAATGAAGTTCACAGGATATAAAAAATGTAAACACTTTTTTTTTATTTTTTTTTTTTTACAAGATAATATCAAATCACAGGCAAAACACAAATGTGGATAACGATAGAAAATGCAAACTAGGAGTTATTAATAAATGCATTAACATCGGAACACAAACAGACAACCCATCCTTCTGGGTAAGCGAATGGAGCACGAGGTGACGTCAGCGCTGCGTCACTCCACACTACTCGTTTCGTAATACCTTACATCGTCCAGGGGCACGGGCGGCGCACTGAGTCACCTCTACTTATACAGAAAATAGCGTACCAAGCCTTGTTCCGAGCCACCACACATCCACGCGCATGCATGGTAGTATGAATTGATGTCCTTCACACTAGTCAGTATGCGAACACCAAAAGTGACTCCAAATCAAAATCTGATCACCTAAAAAATAGTCTGCAACCAAAACCATACGGTTCGGATATAAAACAAACTACTTTGCAAATATACAATTAAAATGGGCATGGAACAGTGCCATATCACACACACGCACACCGTAAATACATCCAATGTGTGTGAATGTGACAAGCTCAGCATTACAGCCGAGCGACACCCAGTGGGCAACATGGAAATTGTCCAACCCTCACAAAAAGGCCACAACAACTGGGTCATTTAATAGATAATGGGTTAGTTAATTAAAATACACGTAGCCTCCCTGGCGGTATTCCTGAGTGTGGCTCGGGGTTAAAATTCAGGACCGTTAGCGGTAACCCCGAGCCACACTCGGGATTGCATCGCAGGATCCTGGTGCCTCCTTACTTACCTTGTCCCCGGGATCCTGCGATGTCCCCCGCAGTGTCCGAGGGCTGTGTCCTCCTCCGAAGCCTCTCCGTGCCAGGCTCCGTTCCCTGCGAGCGTCGCGACGCACGGGGGCGGAGCCTGGCGGCAAATTCAAAAAATGTAAAAAGCATAACATATACAGTACTGTAATCTTACAGATTACAGTACTGTATGAAATCATTTCACATCCCATTTGTCCCCAGTGCTCTGGCCCATGCCCTGCATGCAGTTTTATATTGCATATACTGTTCTTTCTGCCTGGAAACTGGAGATTGTCCATAGCAGCCAAAAAGTGTCCCTTTACGTCAAAAATGGCTTTAGACCAGCTAGAAAACAGTGATAGTAAATTAGAACACTTGCAGAATTGAGTGATAGTGAATCGTGGGGAAATTTATTTTATTACTATTTATTTTTATTTTTTTTAATTATTATGTTTTTTTTATTATATTATAATTTATGTTTTTGTGTTTCAAACTTTATCATACACGGGATATGTACTAGACTCTTGTTTGGACAGATTTAAGTGTGTTATTGTTAAGAATTACAGACCTACAATATAAAACGCCAAATTTCCATGCAAAATAATTGTACCGCTTTCAGCACCTAAAATCAGAAAGAATCATACCGCCAGGGAGGTTAATTCATAAAAAAAGTATTTAACTAAAATACCGGCAAATTGAACAACTGAGTTCATCTGCTATGAATAGCAAAAATATGATGTGTGGGGGCTCAGAAGAGAGGTCACTAATGAAGTTCACAGGATATAAAAAATGTAAACACTCATACAGTGTATATAGCAAACAGTGCATACAGATTAAACATCTAGTGACTAGGAGTATCCACATATGGCAAAAAGAGGCAGTCAGCCATACCCATAACTAAAAACAAAATTGGGATAGAAAATGAATAAAAATTGATAACAAATTAATAAGAAATTTATACATTTTTTTTATTAACATCGGTATCCACATTTAAGCCAAAGGGTACATAGGTTTTGAGACAATAAATCCAAGACATTTCTTGTTTTGATATCTCCCCAACCAATGAACTGCCCCTCCAGTGGGGTTTGCATTGATCTATCCCCATAAAAAGTGTGTTAGAGGGGTCCCTGTGGTGCACTTCGTCATAATGTCTGGAGATTGAGTGGTTCTTAAAGCTCCTTCTGATGTTACTGATGTGTTCATTTAGTCTGACCTGAAGAGCCCTTTGAGTCCTCCATCCAATTATTGCAAACCACATGGGCATTGGATGAGGTAGACCACGCCCTCGGATGAGCAAGTGATGAAAGGTTCTACCTCAAAGGCCCGAGAGGTACTAATGGATATAAACTTGCATATCTTCCTCTCCTTACAACTATTGAGGGAGCAAACTTGGCATTTCCTGCACCGATAATAACCCATGAGGTTTTGGAAGAAACATCTGTATGCTTTCGGAGGGTCATGAACACTGGGAGCACTTCTGTTCCCAAGTGAAGATGCCCCCTTGAATACTATCTGTGGTTTATCCAGTAGTATATTCCTTAGAACATGGTCATTGCATAGTAAGTGCCAGTGCTTCTTAATTAATTTCTTAATGCTATGGTGCTGTACTGAAAACTTAGTGATAAACGGCAGGGACATTTTACCATCCTTCACCTGGTGTGATTTATCTACCAGAAGTGACGATCTGTCCATATCTCTTACCCTCTTTACAGTTCGAGACAATACTCGGGGATCATAGCCTTTTTCTAAAAATCTGGTGGAAAGAATAGCTGCCTGGTCATCAAAAGTCTCGACTTCAGTACAATTGCGCCTCAGACGCGTGAACTGGCCCTGGGGGACAGCTCTAAGTCAGGGTTCATAGTGGCAACTGATTATCTTAAGGAAATGCACCAGATCGTGGGGGATAGAGAGACCTACACCCCTTTAAATAGGGATCCTGTTTCTAAGTTTAAGAAAGAACTGGAGAGCATTGTCGAGAGGGGATTCCATAGTGGTATTTTTACTAAAAAAGAACGACTGTTTTTAGTGCCATGTGCCCCCCCCCCTCATATATTACCTCCCGAAGATCCATAAGAGCCAAACTTGCCCCCCCCGGGACGTCCCATAGTGAGTGGGATTGTTTCAGTCACGTCCCGGGTGGGCAAGTATATTGACTATTATTTACAGCCTCTGGTCAAGAAAATTCCGTCCTACATTAAGAACTCCAAACAGGTCATTAATCTGCTATCCGGGATTACTCCTAGGAGGGGATTATGGTTAGTCACAGCGGATGTCACCTCGCTCTACACTATTATCCCTTACCAATCGGGCTTGGAGGCAGTTAAGCTGTATTTGGAGAAAGATTCAGGATTGGTTTCAGCGCAGATTGATTTTATTATGGAGTTGTTAAATTATGCCGCTACCCATAATTACTTTTTGTTTGACCAGCAGTTCTACCGCCAAGATAGGGGCGTGGCTATGGGGGCCAAATATTGTAGTGATTTAATAATACGTGTGGTAAAGTGGTATCGTGGGTATAATGATATAATATATACTGGGTGATATGATGTAGAGTGGGTATGATAATGAATTAGTAAGTACTCTTCCGCAGCAACCCAATTCTTCCAGAGAGATGCACTTTATTGACTTCCAACACAGAACAAAGTCTACAGATGACAAAAAATCCGACAGAGTAGATATAATTCAGAACCCCATAAAAAATATATATATATACAGGGAGTGGCGCTGTGCATGAGGGGATAATTGGCATATATATTTATCTATTGATTATAAATCATATTATGGAAAACGACACAAAGATGTGAAGGAGTATACATATGTATCCCACATGGGGGTCGGTAAATGTCAAGAAGAAAGTATGAATGCAGATAGATGTTCAATATAGCCTGGATTACATAACCCAATAACCGCTAGTAATCTCTGATGGTGTTATATGATGTGCAAATAAGTGCCAAAGTGTCAAGTGCAATCCAATAAAGTGTTCCAGCCCCTGCTGGAATAAACTCCAAGTGATTAAAAAAGGGGGGTATCCGCAACCCTCTAAAATGCAGTGCAAAAAATTTAATTAATATGCAAACGAATTTATAAATTAAATTAATATGCAAACAAATTTTAAAAAGTTTGTAAATCTATATATATATAAATGAGAAAGTGATATTAAATACTAAATATAGGATTGGAGTAGTGATTGATAAATTAATTAATAATAGCACGATTCAATAGCAGCATGAGATCACATATAAAAATGCAGAAAAAAGAAAAAAAATCCAGCAAATCGTTAAAAAGTTCGTGAATTATCTTCCACCCGACAACTTCCAGATTCTCTAAAGATACAATCCCCCTGTTGTGCTTCCACTCACCGGAACGCTATACCCCTGCAGGGGTATAAGCATAAGATGTTTCCACTCCAGCCGATCAGATCCGGATGTCGATCGAATCTTTGTGGTCTCTCGTCTCTGATTTCCTAGTCCAGATCAAGCCTCTCCAGAGCAGGGGGAAGTTCCCCCTGCTCTGGAGAGGCTGATCTGGACTAGGAAATCAGAGACGAGAGACCACAAAGATTCGATCGACATCCGGATCTGATCGGCTGGAGTGGAAACATCTTATGCTTATACCCCTGCAGGGGTATAGCGTTCCGGTGAGTGGAAGCACAACAGGGGGATTGTATCTTTAGAGAATCTGGAAGTTGTCGGGTGGAAGATAATTCACGAACTTTTTAACGATTTGCTGGATTTTTTTTCTTTTTTCTGCATTTTTATATGTGATCTCATGCTGCTATTGAATCGTGCTATTATTAATTAATTTATCAATCACTACTCCAATCCTATATTTAGTATTTAATATCACTTTCTCATTTATATATATATAGATTTACAAACTTTTTAAAATTTGTTTGCATATTAATTTAATTTATAAATTCGTTTGCATATTAATTTAATTTTTTGCACTGCATTTTAGAGGGTTGCGGATACCCCCCTTTTTTAATCACTTGGAGTTTATTCCAGCAGGGGCTGGAACACTTTATTGGATTGCACTTGACACTTTGGCACTTATTTGCACATCATATAACACCATCAGAGATTACTAGCGGTTATTGGGTTATGTAATCCAGGCTATATTGAACATCTATCTGCATTCATACTTTCTTCTTGACATTTACCGACCCCCATGTGGGATACATATGTATACTCCTTCACATCTTTGTGTCGTTTTCCATAATATGATTTATAATCAATAGATAAATATATATGCCAATTATCCCCTCATGCACAGCGCCACTCCCTGTATATATATATATTTTTTAGACCTATTTTTTGAGGGTACACTTTGGTGCCCTCTACTTACATAGGGGGGCTGCAGTTGCAAGTATAACCTGTAGCGCGGATCTACCATCTATAATAATTCAGAACCCCATGTTCCTAGGTCTGTGTGTGCATACACAGACAAGCCTATCTTAAACTATAGACTGAATGCCGTGTTCTATTCATCAGGCATTGAATGGCTGAGCAATTTGATTGGCCGTTTCAATTTAGGACTTTGATTTGCTTTTAGTCTTTCAGACAGACAACAACTCCCAGCCGTGAACAGCTGTAGTCATAAACCGCCCCAATTTGCACTCCCGCATATCAACATCAACAAGTCCCCTTAGATATGTGTAATTAGATTAACAGATACCACCTGAACACCCTTTGAGATGTTCAAATAGACTTGCATAAGATTAACACATCAAAGAGTCTTCAGCTGTCCCCTTACTATGTTAAAATTCAGTTGGACAAATCAACCATTGTCCATTGAATTCTGGCCTGGTCAACATTGACTGCATGTGTACATACACACAACAATGTCCCACATAAATCGGTAAACATATTACAACATATACCCCCACTTGGGTCGGTTCTAACTACTAGAACTGACCCATAAATCAAACAACAAAAAATATCATTATGATTTAAGGTACTGGATGCTTTACAATGGCTCATAAAATATGAAGATGAAACTGGTTACATCTCTCTTCGCCAGCCTCTAAAATATCCCCATGAAACAGTTATTAGGTAATATAACTTTTAGACCATGACTAGAAAAGGATTTGGTAAACATCAGTGGCCCATATAGCTGTTAGGCCTTATTATATCACATCAAGATCTTGAATATTGCGCAAAGACGAGCTGATGTCACAGTCCATCCTTTGGTCTGACTTCATCACATCTCTCACCATCTCACTGAAAGTAAACTTGGTATGCTCTGGGAACTCCAATTCACATAAGTCCAGGATTTTTTTCACCTCCAGGCTCAAGCTTTCTATTTTTAAAGATGCACTCTACTTTCATCTTTATAGTAAGAAGAACTATCAATGTACCAGCACTCACTTTCAAGGTAGAAAAGATTTGGATATGGCAGTAAAAACTGTGCTGCAAACTATTTCCTTGCACTTGACATTCACGAGTCCATCTTTGTTGTCTGCCAGCCACAATTTGCTTTTGTAATTTGCTGTAGGCCGACCCCTCATTGCCTTCAATAAAGCAGTTACTTGGATCATTCAGTCCACAATTACACCTGAATGGTATACCAACATATACATATACCCCCACACGATGTTTCAGCTTGACATCAGTGTTTATCAGATCTTCTATCCAGACAAAGCGGCAGTGGAAATTCTTGCTAGTATCTTCACCATGAAAGGTAGAAAGGTCTTTTTCATCCATATATGTCATAGCCTTTAGCATATTATAAACAACTGAATCAACAAAGTTTCAAATCATGACTAGAGTGATGAATTTCACTCAACCCTCTTATAAATTTAGGAAAGCCACCCAACATACTAAAATTTATGCTATGCCAAGCCATTGTGCAGCATCTCACCTTAGATGTCAAATATATTGATCAATACGCATTATGTAATATGTACAGATGTTATACAAATTATTTTAGGTTTAAATGCTTCTCTTTGGTTTTCAGATAAAGTTCAAGAAATAAAACATAAAGAAAATAAAAAATGAAAAGCAAAATATATCAGGAAAAGTGAGAAAAATTAAAAATTAGGGCGTTGAAGAAAAAAGAAAAAAAGGTTCATTGCTTGATGAATTCTTTATAATTCCTTGTTGTCTATTCAGCATTTCTCCCATAATTCTCCCCCACTAGCCAGCAATTTCAGACTGTGCTTCTGCTATTCACCGTCATTTAAATGTCAATATCTGAAAGACAAAAAAAACTCTCCAACAAAACTCATTAGCGAGGTCCTTAAACGTTGTTTGAAGTTAAAACAAAACACTATTTACACGTTTACAGTTTGGAGCTAATTCACCCCCACTGCTAGAGAAGTGTCATTTGCATTCAAAAACAGATCTGAAGAATGTACATCTTGTACCCTCTTCAGCTGCTCTAATAATTTATCACGTTCCCCTCTCATCTTGTCATACTCAATCTTCAGGTGGTCATATTTCTGTTTTAACTGAGAAAATGGTATCCAGGTTTTGGACCTTTTCTTATTATTATTTTGGTCAGCTCTGTCTTTCATATTAATATCACCTATGTTTGACCCGGTGTCTTCTCTCTGGGTATTATCATAGGATATTATCTTTTGATCTTTATGTTCAGTATTTGTCCTAAACAATGTGACAAAATCAATCTTGACAGCCTGCTCATTTGACTTTCTACATAAATGGTCTGCTCTCAACAATATGTCTTTTAAATCATGAGGATTTGGGGTAACTAATAAAATATTTTGTTTGATATCTTCATGCAATGCATCTAGAAACATACTCATATGTATCAAGCCACCACGCTCAAATGCAAGATTATTACCGACCAATAATTCCATAATAGTTGCTATCCTGTGTGACAATTCATATGGAGATTCATTTTGCATTTGTTGGATCTTATCATGAATAGTAACATCAGAACGTACACCATACAAAACACATAATAATTCCAGTAATATGTCCCTTGTCCTCAGAGGCTGAATACAGATCTGTTTAATTCTCATCCAAAGACCACTTCCTAAAGAATGTTGCAAAACTCTTTCTAAGTCAGATGGGTTGAGATTGTACATATCTCTGACCTTCTGCACATCACAAAACAATTTTAAAAATCTGTTTAAATCATGGTATGGAACCATTCCTATTTCTTTAAGAATTGCGTCTAATTCTTTTGATTTCAAAGACTTCATTACAAGCTGAACTTCACCTGTATTATTATTATTGTATTAAACTGTGGTAGTCACAGTGGGGGCAGCTGGTAATGAATTATCAGATTTAATATGAGGTTCTGTTTGCTGCAGATTGCTGAATCCAAGATTTGATGCATAGCTGCATTCCTGAGATCTCTTCTCTAATTCCATAATTCTTAATTTTAATCTCTCATTTTCCTCTGATAATTCATCACAACATTTAGATTTCTCAAGCAAAGCTTCCCCAAAGGTAACTACATGCAATTTTAAATTTACTGTCTCAGTGTCTGATTGGTTTTGTAACCTCTCACAAACATTGTTGCTATTATAAACTGCCTTCTGTAACTGGGTAATTTCCTCAACCTTACCCTTCAAAGAATTTTCCGTTGTTAAACAGCAAGATAATAAGCCCTGCACAATACAGCCTTTTCTTTTACTTTCTGAAATTTTGCTATCAAAAACATTTTTCTCTAAAAATTCCTTCATCATAGTCCACGTCTGCTTAAATTTTTCTGGAATTTCATAAGGACTGCCATGGCGCTTAATACATTTTAATACCCATCTGTTAACTTTATCAGAACTGACACTAGCTTCACACTGAGTAAGCATTTTGACTATATTACTAATAATTAAAAAAAAAGGAAATATTTTTCTCACCGCATTAGTTATTCCTTCAGCTTCCAGGTCTTCTGGTACACGACACAGTCCTTTTTTTGTTGTTGTTTCCAGTCTCCAGAGAATAATTCTGGGGTTCCCAACTTGTTTAAATTTGTAGATCAGACTCTCTTATGTTACAACCAGACATTAGAGTCACAGCACAGCTCTTGGTTCTTCATCAGACTTCTGTCCACCTCACAGGATTGTTGTCACCACCGACTTCTGTTACTAAGTCCGAAAATGCTCTTCTGGTCACTTGAACGGCACCAATGTAGTGATTTAATATATACTGGGTGATATGATGTAGAGTGGGTATGATAATGAATTAGTAAGTACTCTTCCGCAGCAACCCAATTCTTCCAGAGAGATGCACTTTATTGACTTCCAACACAGAACAAAGTCCAAAGTCCACAGATGACAAAAAATCCGACAGTAGATATAATTCAGAACCCCATGTTCCTAGGTCTGTGTGTGCATACACAGACAAGCCTATCTTAAACTATAGACTGAATGCCGTGTTATATTCACCAGGCATTGAATGGCTGAGCAATTTGATTGGCCGTTTCAATTTGGGACTTTGATTTGCTTTTAGTCTTTCAGACAGGCAACAACTCCCAGCCGTGAACAGCTGTAGTCATAAACCGCCCCAATTTGCACTCCCGCATATCAACATCAACAAGTCCCCTCAGATATGTGTAATTAGATTAGATTAACAGATACCACCTGAACACCCTTTGAGATGTTCAAATAGACTTGCATAAGATTAACACATCAAAGAGTCTTCAGCTGTCCCCTTGCTATGTTAAAATTCAGTTGGACAAATCAACCATTGTCCATTGAATTCTGGCCTGGTCAACATTGACTGCATGTGTACATACACACAACAATGTCCCACATAAATCGGTGAACATATTACAACATATACAACAAATATGCCCCTAGCTTGGCCAACCTATTCATGGCCAAGTGGGAGGAGGACGTCATCGATGCCCAAAATAGACCAGGGTTGGTCTTATGGGCTAGATACATTGATGACATCCTCCTCCTATAGGATGGCAGGGAGTCAGATCTGCTAGACTTCTTGGCACTCCTCAATGATAATAATAGAGGTATTAAATTTAACTTCTAAGCGAGTTTGGTGGAAATTAATTTTCTAGACCTCACTATCCTGGTTAAAGAGGGGAGATTTATCACGTCGACCTATTTCAAGTCGACGGATAGAAACTCCTATATCTCTTTAGATAGTTGCCACTATGAACCCAGACTTAGAGCTGTCCCTCAGGGCCAGTTCACGCGCCTGAGGCGCAATTGTACTGAAGTCCAGACTTTTGATGACCAGGCAGCTGTTCTTTCCACCAGATTTTTAGAAAAAGGCTATGATCCCCAAGTATTGTCTCGAACTGTAAAGACGGTAAGAGATATGGACAGATCGTCACTTCTGGTAGATAAATCACACCAGGTGAAGGATGGTAAAATGTCCCTGCCGTTTATCACTAAGTTTTCAGTACAGCATCATAGCATTAAGAAATTAATTCAGAAGCACTGGTACTTACTATGCAATGACCATGTTCTAAGGAATATACTACCGGATAAACCACAGATAGTATTCAAGGGGGCATCCTCACTTGGGAACAGAATTGCTCCCAGTGTTCAGGACCCTCTGAAAGCAAACAGATGTTTCTTCCAAAAGCTCACGGGTTATTATCGGTGCCAGAAATGCCAAGTTTGCTCCCTCAATAGATGTAAGGAGAGGAAGATATGCAAGTTTATATCTACTAGTACCTCTCGGGCCTTTGAGGTAGAACTTTTCATCACTTGCTCATCCGAGGGCGTGGTCTACCTCATCCAATGCCCATGGGGTTTGCAATATGTGGGGAGGACTAACAGGGCTCTTCAGGTCAGACTAAACGAACACATCAGTAACATCAGAAGGGGCTTTAAGAACCACTCAATCTTCAGACATTATGACGAAGTGCACCACAGGGACCCCTCTAACACACTTTATATGGGGATAGATAAATACAAACCCCACTGGAGGGGCAGTTCATTGGTTGGGGAGATCTCAAAACAAGAAATGCCTTGGATTTATCGTCTCAAACCTATGTACCCTTTGGCTTAAATGTGGATACCGATGTTAATGCATTTATTAATAACTCCTAGTTTGCATTTTCTATCGTTATCCACATTTGTGTTTTGCCTGTGATTTTATATTATCTTGTAAAAAAAATGTATACATTTCTTATTAATTTCTTATCAATTTTTATTCATTTTCTATCCCCATTTTCTTTTTGCCATATGTGGATACTCCTAGTCACTAGATGTTTAATCTGTATGCACTGTTTGCTATATACACTGTATGAGTGTTTACATTTTTTATATCCTGTGAACTTCATTAGTGACCTCTCTTCTGAGCCCCCACACATCATATTTTTTCTATTCATAGCAGATGAACTCAGTTGTTCAACTTGCCGGTATTTTAGTTAAATACTTTTTTATGAATTAAGTGTATTTTAATTAACTAACCCATTATCTATTAAATGACCCAGTTGTTGTGGCCTTTTTGTGAGGGTTGGACAATTTCCATGTTGCCCACTGGGTGTCGCTCGGCTGTAATGCTGAGCTTGTCACATTCACACACATTGGATGTATTTCCGGTGTGCATGTGTGTGATATGGCACTGTCCCATGCCCATTTTAATTGTATATTTGTAAAGTAGATTGTTTTATATCCAAACCGTAAGGTTTTGGTTGCGGACTATTTTTTAGGTATCAGGTTTTGATTTGGAGCCACTTTTGGTGTTCGCATACTGACTAGTGTGAAGGACATCAATTCATACTACCATGCATGTGCGTGGATGTGTGGTGGCTCGGAACGAGGCTTGGTACGGTATTTTCTGTATAAGTAGAGGTGACGCAGTGCGCCGCCCTTGCCCCTGGACGATGTAAGGTATTACGAAACGAGTAGTGTGGAGTGACGCAGCGCTGACATCACCTCGTGCTCCATTCGCTTACCCAGAAGGACGGGTTGTCTGTTTGTGTTCTGGCCGGCATCAGATTTCGGGCTTTTTTAATACTGCAAAATTGTAAGTGTGTTGCTTTCTTTTAAGCAATAAAAAAATCACCAGGTTTTATACTATGGAGTGTTTATATCTTTTATGCACCACGGTGTCCATGTGATGGTCTGATTGGCCGGGAAGGGGCTGACCAGTACTTGTGACTGTGTTTGCTGTTCCTTGGAGCCAAGCTATGATTCCTGGTACGTATTCCCTGATCCTCTGTTATAGGGGATCATGGAACTCTGGTAAGAGTTTATTTTTTCTGATCTGGTGGTGGATTTAATACAGCTTCCTACTCACAGCGTTTTGAGGATGGCTTGTCCACAAATTCATGGACCTTTATTTCACAATGAACTGGTGATTTTCATTTGCTTGTTCACCAGATCTTGATTTTCAAATTCAACCTATTTTTCAATATTTCACATATTTATGGACTTATATTTTCTCCACATTGATGTTTATTTTTTATCAACTGATCACCTTTGGACTTATTTTCATATTTACGTTATACACATTATCTTTCACAATTATTTTGTATATTCATGATACTGTTTTGATTCTTGGTCAGAATCTTATGGGTAGCGCGATTCTAATTTTTCCAATTTTCTTTCTGTATTGATGTTATACATGAGAATTTCAGCTCCCGAGGGATTGCATACTTGGAAGCAATTTCTCCCAGCCAATTTTAATTTATTTTATCTTAGCGCAGTTTTTTCATTCTTTTTTCGTGTGCATTTTACCCCTCTAGTAGAGAAATTAGGCATGACAACATTTACTCACAGAAGAAATCCATAGGTAGACTTAAAAGTTCCAAGGATTCTTCACTTACCTGATCCCCGCTGCAGGATTCTGCTGATATCAGACAGATCCAACCTTCACCCATCATGGTGGGCTGCGTTTAGTGAACCTTCAAGGACCGGGTCCCTTTTTATCGGGGTTCCACTTCCTTGGACCTGTATAGCACCCCACCAGGAAAACTTTATGGTATCTTTATGTGAGCATGACCAAAGCACTGGGTCCCGGGGTCCAGCCCTCCAAAGAGAGGCGTTACAGGCAAAACCTTGTTCTTCTAATACGAGGCCCGGGTACCATCCACTTTGGCCTCAGTGGCACTTTGGATGGATCCGGTCTGTAAAGGCTGTTTAAATCCAGTAAGGATCCCTCCAGCGGAGCTCTTCAGATTGCTGTCCCCTCAAAATAACTCAACATACAGCCAATAATGTCTAAACCGCTGGCAACAAGTGAGTACACCCCTAAGTGAAAATGTCAAAATTGGGCCCAATTAGCTATTTTCCCTCCCTTGTGTCATGTGTTGTCAGGTGAATGGGGAGCAGGTGTGTTAAATTTGGTTTTATCGCTCTCACTCTCTCATAGTGATCTCTAGAAGTTCTACATGGCACCTCATGACAAAGAACTCTCTGAGGATCTGAAAAAAAGAATTGTTGCTCTACATAAAGATGGCCTAGGCTATAAGAAGTTTGCCAAGACCCTGAAACTAAACTGCAGCACAATGGCCAAGACCATACAGCGGTTTAACAGGACAGGTTCCACTCAGAACAGGCCTCCCCTTGGTCGACCAAAGAAGTTGATTGCACGTGCTCAGCGACATATCCAGAGGTTTTCTTTGGGAAATAGATGTATGAGTGCTGCCATCATTGCTCAGATGTTGAAGGGGTGGGGTGTCAGCCTGTCAGTGCTCAGACCATATGCCGCACACTGCATCAAATTGGAAGCCTCTTCTAAAGATTTCTGAAGACAAGCAGACTAAGGACATAGATTGCTGGAACCATGTCCTGTGGTCTGATGAGACCAAGATAAACTTATTTGGTTCAGATGTTGTCAAGCGTGTGTGGCGGAAACCAGGTGAGGAGTACAAAGCCAAGTGTGTCTTGCCTACAGTCAAGCATGGTGATGGGAGTGTAATGGTCTGGGGCTGCATGAGTGCCGGGGAGCTACAGTTCATTGAGGGAACCATGAATGTCAACATGTACTGTGACATACTGAAGCAGAACGTGATCCCCTCCCTTCAGAGACTGGGCCACAGGGCAGTATTCCAACATAACAACCCCAAACCCACCTCCATGACGACCACTATCTTGCTAAAGAAGCTGAGGGTAAAGGTGATGGACTGGCCAAGCATGTCTCCAGACCTAAACCCTGTTGAGCATCTGTGGAGCATCCTCAAACGGAAGGTGGAGGAGCACAAGGTCTCTAACATCCACCAGCTCTATGATGTCATCATGGAGGAGTGGTAGAAAACTCCAGTGGCAACCTGTGAAGCTCTGGTTTTGTTGCCAGCGGTTTAGACATTAATGGCTGTGTGTTGAGTTATTTTGAGGGGACAGCAAATTTACACTGTTATACAAGCTGTACACTCACTACTTTACATTGTAGCAAACTGTCATTTCTGCAGTGTTGTCACATGAACAGATATAATAAAGTGAGAGGTGTACTCACTTTTGTGAGATACTGTATATGTGCTCACATTTAAATGGGTTCTGAAGGCAGAAGGTTTTTCACCTTTACCTTTCACCTTAGAGAAGTGTGGGATTTTTTTCCCCCCTAATCATACTTACCTAGGTGGATGCAGCATCGGACAGCATCCAGAGGTTGTTTTTGGGAAATAGACTTTTGAGTGCTGCCACCCCCCAGCCCTTCAACCTGCATACGTTGAAGGGCTGGGGGGTCAGGCTTTCAGTGCTCACACCATACACTGCATAAATAAAAGCACACTTTTTTTTTTTTCGATTAATCGAAACAATAATCAGCCAACTAATCGTTTATAAAAATAAACAATAGTTGCAGCCTTCCCAGAAGCCTTGGGTGGTGGTCCAACAGCTCTTGTCCCGCAAGAGCTCTTCCCTGAGGTCTTGCGAGCAGGCTCTGGGTCTTATGGTATCCACTTTTGAGGCAGTCCCATATGCACAGTCCTGTACCAAAATTCTGCAGGAGGACATCCTGTCCAATTGAGACGAATCTGCAGCCTCCCTGGAGAACTAGATTCATCCAGAACGGTCGACGGGGGCCTTCCTTCCATAGGGGTTACAGTCCTTCACCCTGTAGGCCTCCCTTCTCCTCCTTTGAACTGTCATCATGATGGATGCCAGCCTGTGTGGCTGGGTAGGAGTCCAGAGTTCGAGATCTGCATGAGACCGCTGGATTCTAGAGGAGGTTTGCTTGCTCATCAAGCACTGGATGTGTTGTGGCGTATGTGGCGAATGCACCGAATGTGCTGGTGGCGTCATGAGTTTCATCTCGTTTATGCCCTTCTTCCTCTGAAGCTGCTTCCTAGCCTGCTGCGCAGGATAGAGGCTGAAAAGGATTCTGGTCATCTTGGTGGCTTCAGACTGGTATGTGGGACACCATCGTGGTGCAGTTAGTTACGGCCTTCCCCTGGCGGTTGCCTCATTGGGAGGACTGCCAGCCCCAGGGTTTGGTCTCCCACCCTGTGTTAACGTCTCTAGCTTTCAGGGCATGGCTTTTCCAAGCTAGATTTTGGGAAACGGGGTTGTTCCCCACAACATTGGTGGCTTACAAAGATGTCTCCTGGAGGATATACCATTGTACCTGGAAGGCTTCTATCGCCTAGTGCAGGGCTCTGGGTGCCCTTCCACGCCCCTACTAGGTGGCTTGGTTGCTGGCTCTTCTTTAACATGGCATTGACTGAATTTTTTGCCTTAAGTACCATTACGAGTCCAGTTTTCTGCCCTCCCTGTCTTGTTTTAGCATCCCTTGGTCTCACTCTTCCTGCTTTGAACTTTTCTTCAAGGGGTTCGTCGTCTGGAGCACCCTATACGTTCCTTGTTACCACCATGGGACTTGAAATTGGTGCTTCTGTGAGGCGGGTCTCTGCGCTGGTGATCTTTTCTTGTAAGTCTCCCTATTTGGTTCTATACATGAATAGGATGGTTCTTTGTCAGTGCCCCTCCTTTCTATCAAAAGTGGTGTTAGACTTTAACCTAACTGAGGAGATTGTCCTTCCTTCGTTGTATCCACGGCTGTCCCATTCTGAGGGGGTTGCGTTGCACTTCTTGGATGTGGTCCAGGTGGTTTCTGTGTGCCTGTCCACCAGGGCCTCCTGCCATTGGTCATATTCTCTTTTTCATGCTGATGGACGGCCCAACAGAAGGCCTAGCTGCCTCCTCTGCCACAACAAAATGTCATTGTATCTGGCAGATGCTTGTTCAGGTGTGTGCTATTACGGCACACTCCTCTAGGCCAGTTAGTGCCTCCTGTGTTTGGCATCTGGTACCTGTGTCTCAGGTTTTGCGAGGCAACTACCTGGTGGTCTGTGCGCACTTTCACAGAGACTTTCAATGTTGTTTTTTTTGCATTTTCAGATGCTTGTCTTGACTGCAGGGTTTTGCAACCTGCTGCATATGGCTCCTTGTTTGCCCCTTTAGGGGTTGTTTGGGTGGTTGGCATATTTGCCTTGTTGCTTCCAGTTGCTTTTTAGTTTTCCCACCCCTCATTGAGGCACTGCTTTGGGACATCCCTATGGTCAAGATTTAGAAGAGCTGTATCTGTCAATGAACAAAAGAGAAAATTAGATTTTTTGTTACTCACCACAAAATCCCTTTCTCTGAGCTGATTGACAGACACAGCCCCTACCCCTCTGTTGGAATTTATACTTCTGACACTGCTTTCTGACTAACTGGATTGGTTATTGAATAGAGGGGGTTTTATGCCAGCTAGGACTGCCCATAGGCAGTGCTGAGTTATTTTCTGCCTGGTGTCCTACTCCTGTGGGTGGCAATATAACCCTTTGCTGAAGATTCAGAAGAGTTGTGTTCGTCAATGAACTCAGAGAAAGGCATTTTTCAATGAGTAACAAAAATCCCTGTTTTTCAAAGGGGTGAACATCCATAAATTGCATGCCGACACTCATGCAACTATAATGCACCTTGCCAAACCTCCAATGCCCACTAATCACATGCACACTTTTCTTCTTCCAATCTGCTCTGTCCGCAACTCATTCGTTATCCCTCTGTGAGTAACCATAAATCAGACTGAGACAGAAGTGCAGTAAAAATCACACTATTTAATAAAATGGTAAAATGGTATAAACAGAGCAAACATAGTGTACAGGACGCCGTGGCTGGGTCCTGGAAGGACGCTATGTTTCCCCTCTGTTTGGACTGTGGTCCCTTTAAGGGAACAAAAAAGGGTTAACTCACCTGTCAGAGGAAGTGGGTTTAAAACAAGACAGGAAGTTAGAGAGGGTGTGGAGGAGTGTAGAGGAGAATGTGGATGGTGGATGGTGTTTTTGGTGTGCAGCAACAGTGAATAACAGTGTCCTGCCTGGAAGCCTCTTGCTAGGGGAATGTACCTGCAACAGAAACTAAGGACTGTTTAACTGCAATAGCAGTTCCGGACTTTGCAAGTCGGTGAGACTGAAACCCTTTTCTTTTGTTTTTGCTGCTGTAAAGCTATTTAAGTTCAGTAAATCCCCTTTTGAGTGAAAAGCCTGTGTCCTGCGATCTAGCTGGTTCCCCAAACATTACAAGTGGTGCTCGAATGCGGGCAGGACAGAGTAACAGGCATTTTCTTGCTGCTTTTTTTTTTTTTTTTTTTTGAGTATTGGACTTAAAACTGACATTTAAAGGGACAGTATAGTGGATTTATGTCCTGGGTTAAAGCCGCACAAACCCTGAAAGCTGAAGCAATGGAGGAGCTAATTAAACAGCTGTCCTTGGCTAATATACAAGCGCAGACTCGCCATGAGGTACAGCAAGAAAACACTCGCCTGTTGGTGGCCCAGTTGGCAGCCCAGCAAGTGACCCAGCAAGAGGTTATGCAGGCTCAGGTGACTGCCTTAAAAGAAGTAGTGCAGCAGCTTTCTCAGGGCCGTGAGCAAGCAGCTGTTGCCCCTGGCAACCAGGTGACCGTGAGGGCAAGCCATTTTTTGCAGAAGTTGTTCCTGAGTGATGATGTAGAGGCATTTCTTGCTACATTTGAGAGGACGGCAGAGAGAGAAGGGTGGCCCCAGGACTAGTGGGCCGGCCTAATTGCTCCTTTCCTAACCGGAGATCCGCAAAAAGCCTACTTCGACCTGCCACCAGATCACGCTAAAGACTATCAAAAATTAAAGGCAGAAATATTGGCTCGTTTGGGGGTAACTACAGCTGTTCGGGCCCAACGAGTGCACCAATGGAAGTATCGTCCAGATCGTCCACCACGGTCTCAAATGTATGACCTGGTGCAACTGGTAAAAGAATGGCTGCAGCCCGAAATGTTGTCTGGCCTCCAAATCGTGGAGCAGGTCGTGCTGAACCGATACCTAAGGTCACTGCGAGATGACCTTCAACGGTGGGTCAGCCATGGAGACCCCAAAACAGTGAACCTCCTTGTCGAGATGGTAGAACGATACACAGTGGTGGAGGATCTGCTTGGCCCTACCAAGCGCCAAGGACCCAGTCTGCCATGGCCTATTCGTTCGACTGCTGCCCTTCGAAAGGACGTTCCCCAGAGCCCTGGAACCAACCCCGGAAGGTCAAGAGTCACTCCCGATACCTTCTCAGCGATCTGTTCCTGTTCGGAGAGGAGGGAATGTAGAATGTTGGCGATGTCATTCCTGGGGCCATACCCGGGCCCACTGCAAGAGGGGCCCATGGAATGCGGGGTTCTTCGGAGGGGGTCTTTTTATGCCCAGAAAGCATGCACAACACATATTGATCTTGGAGAAGAGAAATTCAAGTGTGAAGTCCAAGTGAACCACCTCCCTGCCCGGGCTTTGCTGGACTCCGGAAGCATGGTAACCCTGGTCCATCCTAGAGTAATTGGGAAGATCGGTCTGGTAAGAAAAACTTTACGGGTGGTGTGCATTCACGGGGACACTAGAGAGTACCCTCTCATCTCGGTGTCCATCTCCACAGCATGTGGCACTGGTACTCAAGAGGTGGGGGTGGTAAAGAACTTAGTACATGATGTTATCATGGGACGAGACTGTCCATTATTTACAAAACTGTGGGGACAAGGAGAACTACCTGGACGGTCCAGAGACTGGGGAGAAACTAGTCCCCCTGTTCCTGCGGTTGAGAGAAATAACCCTGAAATGCCGAATGTTATTGAAAATGCTAATGATTTGGTTAATGGTGATGAAAGTAGTGCTGATGTTATTAAGGGTGTCAAAATGTGTGGTTCACAGACCTACCTGAACCTTCCCCACTTCAGGTAATGCTGGGGGAAGAGATTGAGGAAGTGGCCGTTACCCCTGCCCTGCCGGATTTGGGTGTTCCGCAGGGGGCATTTGGTACTGCCCAGATGCAGGACCCCACTTTGGCCCATGTACGGGAACAGGTGGTAGTAATAAATGGGGTTCCCCAAGAGCCAGTTGCGCATGAGCTGTGGCCACACTTTGCAATATGTAATGAATTGCTTTATCGGGTTACCAAAGTGAGAGAAAATATGGTAGAGCAATTATTGGTACCCCAACAGTATAGACGCAAGGTCCTGGACCTGGCCCATGATGATGTTTTAGGGGGACACCTGGGAGTTGAAAAGACAGAGCCACGGATCACCGACCAGTTTTACTGGCCAGGTCTAAAAGCAGAGGTAAGGAGATACTGTACCTCTTGTCCCACCTGTCAGTTGACCACTCCGGTGACCCACTTCCGGAATCCTTTGGTCCCTCTGCCCATAATTGAGGTCCCATATGAAAGGATAGCCATGGATATAGTGGGTCCCTTGGTGAAGTCGGCTCAAGGTCACTCCTACATACTGGTGATTCTCGACTATGCCACCCGATATCCTGAGGCGCTACCCCTGCGGAATACCTCTTCTAAGGCTATTGCCCGGGAATTATTCCAGTTGTTTACACGGACTAGTTTTCCCAAGGAAATACTAACGGACCAGGGCACCCCGTTTATGTCGAGGGTTATGGCCGATGTGTGCAAGCTCTTCCGGATTAAACAGCTGCGCACATCGGTCTACCATCCCCAAATGGATGGGTTAGTAGAACGCTTTAATAAGACCCTTAGGGCACAGGGAGAACATGCAAACACCTGTGCTTGGGATGGGGCGTGACCGGATGTGGGAGTGAGAGGGTGTGTGTGTGATCTCCTCTCCCCCAGCTCTAACCGGCAAGCATACAGCTGAGGAAATGCTAGCCGACCCGGCAGCAGGAGAAAGCAGCTGACTTCAGCCCTAGAGACAGACACCTTCACCAGCACAAGCACCAGCACAAGTACATACCTAGTCCTGGTGAGAGCAGAGTCCCGGAGGACAGAGGAGAGTGTGACAGGGGGGGAGGCGTGAGAGGTCTCCCTGACCTGCCGGCGCTTGGCGAGAAAACCGGCTTTAAGAGCAACAACAGCGCCGGTGTGAGGGACGGAGCGAACGCTTGGTGAGAGGAACCAGAGGGGTAGCGTGAAAGGCTCCCATCTGAGACATCAGCAGCTGAGTAACCAATTGGCCTCAGTAACTGGGGCTGTGGGGAGTGTAGCGGTGAGCGGATGTTAAGAACATAAGGTAATGCTGAAAACCAACAGACATGTGTGAAGACGTCTGATGCAGGTGAAAGTTTTTCCTATTTGTCTCGAATCACATATCTGCCACATATGCTTATTTAAGCTTAGCCCATAGCAGAAGAAACATAAATATAAATTTATTGCACTCTTACTTGGAACCTTCTCTGAGCTGAATCTACTGCTTAGCGGTTGTTATTAAAGACTCTATACATATAAAATTCATAAGGTAACGTTGGAGATTGACTATCATGTGTGAAGACGTCTGATACAGGTGAAAGCTCTTCCTACTGTTCTCAACCTACATATCTGCCATATATGTTTGTTTATCCTGAATGTATAGCTGAAACTAATAGAAACTTTCAGCTGGAACTGGGGCTGAGCTGAATCTATTGCTGCCTTTCTTTATTTAACCCTTGCCGTCAAAGACATTATATCTGCGATTCAGAAAGATACAATTCTAGTCCCGGGTGTGAGACAGAAGGGGAGCAGGCTGGGGAGGCCAACTAAACCAAACAGCAATAGTACAAATCAATATAAATAGAGGAATGGTGTTTAAAAGCTGGCTATTATGACTAAAGTGGCAATTTAATAGTGCAGTATTTCACCGCCTACTATTTAATCTCAGGCTCAGTTGAGCTGGATGACATTGTAAACTCTGGACATATGTAAAGGGACAGTGTTTCCCCTTTTTTTTTTTTGTTTTTATTTTGTTTTGTCGTTCTTTTTTAGTCCAACAGGAATTAACAGGGTGAAATAACAAGTGATGATGCAACACTGGGCAATGCTTTGAAACAATGTGTAAACTGGTTAATCCTTAAAGGAGAAGGAGAAAGGAGGAAAACAACATGGTGGGGAAATGAGCTGCTGAGGAGAAAGTAAACTAGCCACAACAGCCACAACAAGAAGGATCCCAAGTCACACGCTCTACAAAAAATCAGACAAATCAAGCAAAAGCTGCAGCAGCAACTGCAGTTGCAGCAGCAACTAAGCTAGAGCGATTTGCTAGGACATCTCTTTCACCAGCTAAATCTACACAACTAACTCACACAGTTCCATTGGGACTAGGAAAAGTTCAAGCAGCGGACCAGTGCCGGTGGTGCCAAGCCCGATGACTGCCTTGCATATAAAGGAACAAGAAGCAGGGAAAGTTGATACCTCAAGCGGTGACAGAGCAACTAGAAAGCTCTCTAACATAACAGAGGCAGATATGGAGGGAGAACAAAGGGGAAGAGCAGAAGAACCCACAATGAGGGACCTCCTATATGCGATAATCGCATGCAAGGAATCAATCGCAGGGGTGGATGCCTATTTCAAAGGCATAAAGGAAAAAAATCGCAGTGATAGGCGGCAAGCTGAAGGAGATGGAGGAAAGAGCAACGGCCTTAGAAGAAAGATTAAGTGCAGTAGAAGACACGTTATCTCCACTCAAACAGGAAGTCATTGAGATGAAAAAACGCATAAAAGAACAAGCAGCCAAAATGGACGAATTAGAAAATAGAAATCGAAGAAACAACGTAAGAATAATTGGCATGCCTGAGCGGAGTGAGGGCTCTAACCCCATAGAGTTCTTGGAGGAATGGGCCAAAGAAATATTTGAGGCTGCGACTTTTTCTCCTTTTTTTGGCATTGAGCGTGCACACCGAATCCCCTCTAGACCTCGTCAGGGAAAAGAATATCCAAGGCCCATAATCATAAAATTCTTCAACTTTAGAGATAAAATATCGTTGCTCCGGAAGGCAAGAGAAATGAGAGAGATTCTATACAAGGGGGACAAAATTTTATTATTTCAGGACTTTTTTCCAGAGCTACAAAAGCGCTGAGCGGCATACATACCAATCAAACGTACGCTACAGCAAATCAAGATGGACTATGCACTGCTATACCCAGCCCAATTGAGAGTGACTAATATAAATGGTATACACCTTTTTGATTCCCCACGGAGTGTTGAAGAGTGGTTGAAGGACAACGGGAAAACAGCACGGAATACAGAAGATGAGAGATCAGAGACTATTTAGACTTTTTTTTTTCTTTTCCCTTCTCTCCCCCCCCTTTTTTTTTTTTTTTTTTTTTTTTAATTATATATGGGTAGTGGGAAGGAAAGGGGAAGAAAATGGATCACAGATAATAATTAATTTAAAAAAAAAATTAAATAAATGTTTAGTGTTGGCAAGTAAAACACGGATCAGGAGGTGGAGGGGGATTAGAATGTAATAAAATAGTGGAAGATTGTTATATTAATTAGAGTAAAATGGGGCTGATATGAGTATTTACCTTCACAAACACAAAAGTCATCACACAGCAGTGGCACTAAAAAAGGTTGGAGAGGGGGGAGGGGGGAGGTAAGTCCCCATAGAACAGGGGGATACAGAGATGTATGGTATGGAAAAGATGGGAGGGAGTATGTTGGGGAGTGAATATAGGTGGGAGGTCAAGATACAAGCCCCTAGGGTAGGCCCAGTTGGGCGGGAGGGGAGGGGAGAAGGGTGGGAAGGTTTGGGAGGGAGTGGGGTGGAGGGGGGGGTAGGGTAGGCACGAGAAGGGGCGGATTTATGCAATTAAGAAAGGGAAGTTATCACAAGTATAAGTTTTGTCACAAATATTTTTTGTATCACACAACTGACAAATGGGGGGGAAAAAATTAAGTTATGTAGAAATGTATTGTATGCTGGCATGGTCCTTGGAATGGTTAAACCCAGAAGGCCAACGGTGTTATGATTTACTATTTATGTAGCTGTTTTCGATTCTATGAGTGTAGAAAATAGAGAGCTATCATGTATGAGTAAAGGGGAGAAAAAAAGGGTATTTTATTAAAGACATGGAATGTAAGGGGGCTGGGGGATAGGGATAAGAGAAGTGCAATGTTTAAATATTTTGATAAAATGAAACCCCAGATAATTTGTTTGCAAGAAACACATATGCGGCCGGACTCTGTACATTTATTGCGCTCAAGGAGATACCCGATACAGTTTAATTCTACGCATACCTCATATTCAAGGGGGGTTAGTATTGTGATCTCCTCGGATATCTCCTTTGAGTGCTTGCAACAGAGAGTGGATAAGGAGGGAAAGTTTGTTTTTCTACTATGTAAGCTTAATGGACTAACGTGTATATTAGCTTCCATATATATTCCTCTGCCTTTTTCAGCAGTTCCCCTTGGGTGACTATCGCAGTTCATGGCTCTGCATCCGGGGGTCCCGGTGTTAGCAGTAGGAGACTACAATAATATCTTGGATAATTCCCTGGACAGAATGTCTTTGACATCCAAAAATATGAGACATACCTCTGGAAGGACGGCTTTTGCCGCCCTCCTCGAGGAATTGGGACTTAGGGATGTATGGAGGGAGAGACATGACAAGGATAGATGTTACTCCTGTTACTCTGCAACACATGATGGCTTCTCACGTATTGATTTGGGCCTGGGGAACGAGTCACTTTTTCAGTGGGTAGAGGACTCTGCATATGAGCCGCGCCTTCTGTCTGACCACTCCCCATTTTGGGTACGGCTGGGCATTATTGGTACCTCGAGACAACCACTGTGGAAAATTAACCCATATTGGTTGACTCTGCTTCCACAGGCAGATAGAACGGGAGAGGTTTTACGGGAATTTTTACAATTAAATGGGGGCTCAGCCAGTAAAGCGGTAGTCTGGGATACACTCAAAGCATTCTTGAGGGGTTGCCTCATTAAACAAATTGCGGGAGTTAAATCCCGATCCAGAGAGTGGGAAACCAGGGTATGGGAAAAACTGAAAGAAAGGGAGCAGGCCTTAATAATTGACCCATCACAATCCAATCAAGAGCTATGGAGAGAGGCGCAGGCAGTACACAATGCGGTGTGGCTATCTGCAGCAGAGAAGAGAAGATATTTTCAGCAACAGAGTTAGAGGGGGAAAATACTGGCCGCCTATTAGCTCTAATAGCTAGAGAGCAACGGGAATCTACAAATATCCTAGCTATAGGGACTGAAACTGGAGAGAAGTTAACTCTCAGCTCAGACATAGTAAATAGTTTTCAGCAGTTCTACAGGGATTTGTACTCTAGTAAAACCAGGTATAAACCATCGGACTTGGAACAGTTCCTACAAACCTGTCCTTTTCCGCGGTTAACGGAGGAGGAGAGGGAAACTCTGAATTCCCCAATTTCACTGGCTGTATTAATGGAAGCATTAAAGGGGGCAATGCGTCATAAATCCCCAGGCCCAGATGGAATACCGGTAGAGGTATACTCCCATTATAGGGAGGTCCTCTTACCGTCATTGTTGCAGACAATAGAGGAGGCTGGGGAAGTGGGAAGGTTACCAGATAGTATGCAAGAAGCAATAATTACAGTTCTTTTGAAACCAGGAAAAGATAGACTTCTAATGGATTCATACCGTCCAATTTCGTTATTGAATGCAGACGTTAAGTTGCTGGCCAGTGTTTTGGCTAAGAGTCTTTCTCAGGTAATTGGCAAACTGGTTCACTGTGACCAGTCTGGCTTTATACCAACGCGCTCTATGTCTGATAATATAAGGAGGTTATACATGAACTTGCAGATGCCAGTGGACAATCCGGGGGGTAGGGCCATTCTGTCACTTGACGTGACTAAGGCGTTTGATAGTGTGGAGTGGCTCTACCTCATGGAAATACTGGAAAGATTCGGAGTGGGAGGTAAATTCATATCCTGGGTAAGAGTACTGTATTCCAAACCTAGAGCCAGGTTGCGCATCAATGGGATCCTCTCCCCCCATTTGGATTATATAGGGGGACTAGACAGCGCTGCCCTCTGTCTCCATTACTGTTCGCCTTGGCGATTGAACCCCTGGCTATACTGATCCGGAACTCACCTGAGGTAGTGGGGTTCCGTAGATTTCAGAGAGAGGAAAAAATATCATTATACGCAGATGATACACTTATATATCTAGGGGATATGTCCTCTTCTTTGCGGGCAGTGATGGAGATAGTGGGAAACTTTGGCAGCTTTTCGGGCTTTGCAATTAATTGGTCGAAATCAACTATAATGCCATTAGATCAGACGAGGGAGGGACTCCCAGAGGGGGCTGAACAAATTGCTATTGTTAACTGCTTTAAATATTTGGGAGTGATGGTGTCCCCAGAGCCAGCCGAGTATCTTCAACTGAATTTGGGGCCATTGCTCACCAGACAGAAAGAAAAATGTAACAGTTGGTGTAGGCTCCCATTGTCAGTCGTAGGGCGGGCAAATCTAGTAAAGATGATCTGGGCTCCACAGCAATTGTATATCCTCCACAATTCACCAATATGGATTTCAAAGAAGTGGTTCAGACTAATAGACACATTAATGAGAGAATTAATATGGAAAAAAAAGGTGCCTAGAATTAGCTTGGAAACACTGCAATATGAAAAAGATAAAGGAGGGCTGTCAATACCCCACCCCAGGTTATATTTCTTGGCATCACAGTTGCAACAAATGGCAGGATGGGGTACAGTGAGAAATGAGGACCCTATATGTAGATTGGTGACCATCTCGGAACCCACATTGGCGGCGGCCTCCCATTTAGAAATGGATCTACCAAGTATGAAGGGATTAGAACCTATGAGTTCTCTTTTTAGAAGGGTTTGGGGGGAAACTCGGAAAATATTGAAAATAATGGGCGTGCTCCCATTCACACCAATATGGCACAATAAAAGATATACTGAGGTTCAGGAGTTGCGAGGTTTCTCACACTGGAAGGAAAGGGGGATTTGGTTCTTCTCACAAATCTATGAGGGGGACGTATTAAAGTCATATGAACAACTATGTAGGGAATTCCATTTGCACCCTAGGGGCTTCTACCAATATCTTCAAATCCGCCATGCGCTACAGGCACAACAAACAACTCACTCCTTTGGAGTAAAAACAGTCCCAATACTGAATGAAGTTTTGAAAGCAGACACAAGGAATTGACTAATAACAAAAATATACAGGGAATTATTGATTAGGACCCAAGACCATACATCATTAAAGTGTCGGAAAAAATGGGTAGAGGATGTAGGCGAGATAATCAGTGGGAAGCGGCACTCAAAGCTATCCCAGTGGTCTCGTTATCTGCATCACAAAGGTTATCACAATTATTTATTTTACACAGGGCCTACAGGACACCAGTGCAACTCCACAGGTGGGGAGGTAGGGATTCTTCTGCGTGCCCCAAGTGCGGAGTGCACAGGGGGGACTTTATTCACCTAATGTGGAGGTGCCCAAAGTTGCATAGGTACTGGAAAGAGGTATCCAGACGCGTTTCTGGGTTGGCGCAAATCCATATTCCCTTGAATCCGACGGTTTATTTGCTTGGCGCCATTGAGGCAGAAATGTTCCCTGGAGGAAAGTATCTTATGATAACTAGATTGATGTATTTAGCTAGAAAACTTATCGCAAGATACTGGATGGCTCCTACGGTGCCCACTGGGAAGCAATGGATCTCATGTGTAAACTCCCTCCTTCCAAGAGAAAGACTGGCCTACAACCGTAGAAACGACAAGGGGAAATTTGACAAAATATGGCAACCCTGGTTGAGGGAGGCGGAAGTGGCCCCCCATCAACTGGTAGTGGAAAAGCTCCGGATGTAGAGCAGAGGGAATTGCGTAGAAAGAAAAGAACAGGCAAAAAAAATAGTCGGAAAAGGAAGAAGCAAAAGGAGGGGAAAGGAAAGGGGAGACGAAGGAGTAAGATAGCGAGTGGACCCAAGGGGTGATAACTACACAACAAAGAATAGGTTGGGGGGGAAGCCAGCGGCAAATGGAGTGGAAATTAAAATAAAATAGAGCAACCCTAAAGCGACGATTGACAGGTAGATGTGAGGGTGGGAGGGGGGAAGGCTTGGGGCGGGTAAGGGATAAGATATGATTGAGAATATAATAGAGACTTTGTATAATTTTATGGAAATTGTATTATTATATATTATGTATAACTGCTTTGTGAAGTGTATGTATTAAATTAAAATCAAAAAAATTTTCTGATTAAAAAAAAAAAAATAAGACCCTTAAATCTATGCTCAAGAGAGTTGTACAAAGGGATGGGAAAGACCGGGACTGTCTGTTACCAGCTCCCCTGTTTGCTATCCGGGAAGTGCCCCAGGCCTCCACTGGGTTTTCGCCCTTTGAGTTGGTATATGGGCGGAGACCTCGCGGACTACTGGATTTTGTTAAAGAGGAGTGGAAAAGTGAACCTAGTCAGCATAAGAAAGTTCTTGAATATGTTTCCCAAATGCAGGAGAGGATCCGAACTGTGTTGCCACAAGTCAAGGAACATTTACAAAAAGCCCAGGAGGCTCAACGATGAGTCTATAATAGGGCTGCTAAAATAAGAAATTTCCAAGTGGGGGATTGAGTAGCGGTGTTGATTCCCACTGTGGAAAGTAAATTCTTAGCCAGGTGGCAAGGCCCCTTTGAAGTTGTAGAAATAGTGGGAGAGGTAAATTATAAATTCCACCAACCGGGTAAGAGGAAACCCTATCAAATATATCATGTAAACTTGTTAAAGCCCTGGACAGAGTGGGAACCAGTGACCTCCCTGGCTAGTGCAAGATTGGAGCCTCGGGTTGGGGTGGAGAGTGTCCAAGTAGCAAATACCCTGTCTAAAACCCAAAGTCAGCAGGCAAAGGAGTTCTTGCAGAGAAATAAAGAAAAATTTTCAGACTTGCCAGGGCTCACAAGTACCATAGAGCATGATATCATCACGGAACCAGGAGTTAAAGTTTTTGTCCGGCCTTACCGCATCCCAGAGGCCCAAAGGAAGGCTGTTTCAGAGGAAGTGAAGAAGATGTTAGACCTGGAGATTATTGAAGAATCGCAGAGTGAGTGGTCGAGCCCGATTGTGTTGGTACCGAAGCCCAACGGAACTCTGCCGTTCTGCAATGATTTCCGGAAACTTAATGAAGTTTCACAGTTTGATGCCTACCCCATGCCCCGGGTAGATGAGCTTATTGAGAGACTAGGTCCAGCCAGGTTTATCACTACGTTAGACCTTACCAAGGGATATTGGCAAATCCCGTTGACTAAGGCTGCTAGGGAGAAAACGACTTTTTCTACCCCAGAGGGGAGTTTTCAGTACAAAAGGATGCCTTTTGGATTGCAAACTGCTCCAGCCACATTCCAGCGAGCAATAGATAGGATTTTACGACCTCACCGGAAGTATGCCTCAGTGTACTTGGACGACATAGTCATTTTTAGCAGAGACTGGGAATCACACTTGCCCAAAGTCCAGGCAGTGCTGGACTCTCTTTGGCAGGAAGGGTTTACAATAAACCCTGAAAAATGTGCTTTGGGAATGGAGGAGGTGAAATACCTGGGCTATATCGTGGGTAGAGGGGTGGTGAAACCTCAGCTCAGCAAGGTAGAGGCTATACAGAGTTGGCCCTGTCCCCTCACAAAAAAGCAGGTATGTGCATTCTTGGGCATGGTGGGATACTACAGGAGGTTTGTACCCAACTTTGCCACGTTGGCGGCTCCATTGACCGATCTGACTAAGGGTCGGAAATCGGTCATGGAGTGGAATGCAGACGCTGAGAAGGCCTTTTTGGAGCTCAAGTCGGCACTGTGCCAACACCCTGTCCTGGTAGCACCCAATTTTTCAAAAGAGTTTGTTGTCCAAACTGATGCTTCCGATGTAGGATTGGGAGCGGTGTTGTCTCAGGTTGTTCATGGAGAGGAGCACCCGGTAGTCTTCCTCAGTAGGAAGTTAACACCAGCGGAGAAAAACTACGCTATAATTGAACGAGAGTGTCTGGCCATTAAGTGGGCTCTGGAGTCCCTCAGATATTACCTTTTGGGGAGGAAGTTTAGGCTGATTTCTGACCATGCCCCTTTAACATGGTTGAGACAGGGTAAAGGGAATAATGCCAGGGTTACTCGGTGGTTCTTGGCACTCCAGGAATTTAAATTTGTAGTGGAGCATAGGCCCAGGAGACTGCATCAAAATGCAGATGCCCTCTCCCGAGTCCATTGTTTGAGCTCCACTGTTGCCTCCACCTCCATGGCGTTGGGGCACGGGGGGGATATGTACAGGACGCCGTGGCTGGGTCCTGGAAGGACGCTATGTTTCCCCTCTGTTTGGACTGTGGTCCCTTTAAAGGAACAAAAAAGGGTTAACTCACCTGTCAGAGGAAGTGGGTTTAAAACAAGACACAAAGTTAGAGAGGGTGTGGAGGAGTGTAGAGGAGAATGTGGATGGTGTTTTTGGTGTGCAGCAACAGTGAATAGCAGTGTCCTGCCTGGAAGCCTCTTGCTAGGGGAATGTACCTGCAACAGAAACTAAGGACTGTTTAACTGCAATAGCAGTTCTGGACTTTGCAAGTCGGTGAGACTGAAACCTTTTTCTTTTGTTTTTGCTGCTGTAAAGCTATTTAAGTTCAATAAATCCCCTTTTGAGTGAAAAGCCTGTGTCCTGCGATCTAGCTGGTTCCCCAAACATTACAATAGACAAAACAAGCCAGAGTTCGGTAACCAGGACGGGTAGTCGGAACAAGCCAGAGAAACAGTAGTCCAGAGATCAGCAAAGTCGGGTGCAGCAAACAGGATCAGGAACCAAAAGGGAATTTAGCAAAGCAAAAGTCTTTCACAGGAAAACACAGCAGAGAGAGTCCAGACAAAGGCAAAGGCACAGAAGATCTGATCAAAGAAGTTGATATAACCAGCAGCTCTAGCTGACAAGCAGGAAATGAAAACCAGGTGAGACACTGTGGAAGGAAGAGTCTTTGGCAATTAACCGTCAGCTAAGCACAGAGCTCTGAGAAGGAAGGGCTGAGCCCAGCCCTGACACCCTCATAGATGCATACAGTAATACCATGCAGAAAAAGTTAAGGAAGAATCATAGAAAATCAAGCAGAAAAAATATATTTTCCCAACTCTATATGCTTACATGCGTAGGTAAAACCATAAGCCATGCGTAGCCCAATTCCAAAATGGAATGGAATAGGTATGACGTTACTCCCAATGCATTTTGTCAGGTTTGACTTTATCAAGGGAACTCTGTGCATGTTTGAGTGAGAGCAATAATTCTAGGGCCATTATACAGGGTTAACTCTAAACTGATGACCTGTAGGGGCTTTTAAAATGTGTCGCCTATGAAAAATGGTACCAAATTTGTTGTCATTTTGCACACCAGCATGAATTTCAAGCTCGACATCTTGGGTATCTATTTACTTAGTGCTTTATTACTAAGTGACTAACGAATAGGGCCCTTTCACACGGGCATTATCTGTTTTTCATCTGAGAATTTTTGGAAAGCAGATGGCAATTCATACCTATAGGATTGCAGATGTAAATGAATGATCATTTTTTTAATGGAATAAGGCTGAATTATTTTCTGTTTAGATAGATCATAATGAATTTTTAGAAAAAAACATATTTTTGGGTTTATAATTTTGTCCCCTATTGGTTTCTTCAGCAACTACAAATACGAGTGCAAAAACTGATGTACACTGATGTAAACTTAATAGAACTGAACTGAAGTGCAAACTGATGTAAACTGAACTAAACTGAAGATGGATGTGAAAACTACTGTAAACTGAATCAGTAGTCATCAATTTTTTTTCTTGGCAAAAACATTGACTGAACATGGCCCAAACTCCCACTTTAGCTGCACAGCTTGCTTTGTTAAAGTGGAACTTTAACAAAAAAAGTAAACGGGCAGGAGAGGAAAAGCCTGAATAGACCATGTTCTTAGTAGAAGTTTGAGGCTGGAGATATAATTTGTCAGTGAGCTGTGAGTGCACTCTGCATCTTCCCTCAGCAGCTGAAGGCGGTGACATATGGAGGTGCTTCATACAGTTGTGACCAGGAGAACATTGGATGATTATTCAACCTGAGCATGTTTACGAATTTATGACCTAATGGTCCATACCGAATGGTGACAGACAGTGGTGGAAGCACTTTGGTCACTGAGATGTGAATGCACATCAGGTCAACACATGAACTGTTGATGTTTACATGCGCTTATTGGGACAACACTAGCACTAAAATTTTTGCACGTTTTATGGGTTAAAAACATTGTGCTTCTAAAATGTAAATATATAACAATCAATACAAATCAATGCATAAATAATCATTGTGCATAAATGCATATACAGAAAAGCATTATGCAATACATAGGCTGATGTAAATACTTACAACAATCAAATACACATACATAGAGGGTCCAGTGGACCAGCTTGAATCCTACTAGATGAGACTGGTGCATAGCCCCCTCCCAAGGGCAGGCAGGAGGACACCAAGGGCAGCCCGGCATGCATCCACAAGGGCGATTAATGCCAGCAAGGAAGAGTATAATGGCTGGAAATAAGAATATTAGAAGTAGATTATTACTCAGGGATATGGGGAGTGAAAATAGTAAAAACAAAATCTATAAAGATGTATAGAGAGTATGTTGTGTTTTGGACCGAACCAGAACTGTTCGGTACTTTTGTTTCTGTCCCCCTAGCCAAATTAACCTTCAATGTAAAAGTGTGCGCACTTGAAGCAAATTACTGACACATACACAAATTCAGTAGATTGATACTTCTGCTTTTATTACTTCCTGGACCCCGGCTAATATACCGTGAGCCGGATATTTTGTTATCAAATATCAAATAAGACAAGCGTATGCAGACCACAAGATATACATATTCATTATTGTGACAAAGTATAAGCTTTTAGTTGGGTTATATCTATATAAGGGAATAGCAGACTATCATAGCTAAATAGGGTGTCTTGTTTCCAGTTCTTGAAAACAGGCGCAATCTTCTTTTAACTTGTTCTTAACGCTTGCAATTCTGTTCCACAAACAGGGGGGGGGGGGGGGGTGAGCTGGCAGACATCTAATTGAATATGGTCAAGGCTGATAGCTGAGAGAGAAAGATAAGCACTTATATCTATATGGTTATAACACTCATAATCACATCCATTACAGTCCCCCCTTGAAATGCTTATTTCTCAAATCTGTCCCTCACACTGGAGAACCACCTACCATCACCCGGTTTATTTCACAAACTGCAACTCTTTTAAGCTGTATGTAGAGAAGAGGCAGTGACTAGCTCACCATCCCCCTCGATAAAGCTGGTGTAATGCAGCCAGGTGCTATCTGTCCCTATAGCCCTACGGTGTTGCATCTCGGGGAAGGGTGACTGTAACGGAGTGTAACACATAATTATCATAATTTTCATCAAGCCTTACATAGACATCGTCATCATCATCTGGTATCTCTTGATTCACGAACGTAGGGGTAGTTTGATCGACAACTTTTTCTACACACTTCCTAATACAGGGGAGAACACAGCAGATTATGGCAGCTATTACCAGGATGGCTATCCCTATCTGGGTCAATAGTCCCTGCCATCCTCCCTTTATCCAGGTAAAATACTGATCCCAGGGGTTGGTGAGCCCTGAATTCTGTTTTAATTCTTTGGACAGGTCCTCTAGTTTCTGGATGGCTAAAGTCACCTTACCATTTGGGCTGGTGTTGTCTGGGATGTAAGTGCAGCATGTACTTATCTCGGGGATCATCTTACATACACCCCCCTTTTCACCTAGGAGCACGTCTAAGACCATACGGTTTTGGAAAGTCATGTGTGAAGTTGCCTCTAACTGTTAGGCCAAACCTTGGAGTGCGTCTCTGGTGTAATTAACAAATCTTTGCTGGTTATAGTAGATGTAATTTATCCAGTCTACATTCTTATTTACAGTGATAATGGGAATCAGCGACTCAAAACCTGCTGCTACTTGGTCTCTTGCTTTGAATTCACCTGGGACCCCCCTTGGGACCCCTATGGCGTCTATACATGGGGGTCAAAACTTCCTGCTGGGGCACTCCTGCGTCTTCTGTTGGGTTTGGGTACATCGCTTGCTTCTGGCTCTGGGTTCTCTGAGAGAATATGCACAGGAATTATGGTTTTAGCCATTGCACATTCTCCTGTTCACTGTCCTGTCATTCTACTTCTAATTTTCATGACTCCACAGATCCAGTACACGTCCCCTAAGGACTGAACTTGATTTTGCGCTAGATCTGCAGACACCTCACTGTAAGACTCACAATAACCTTTGGTGAAGTATTGATATGTGTGCTTGTTGATTGTCATTCTATCTAAGAGTGACTTCAATATGTGTCAGTGACACATACATACACAGTTATGGGTAGACATGTGCACACTGAAATATTTCGTTTCGGATTTTCTTTTTCATCCGAAAAATAAATTTATTTAGTTACTCCCGAAATTCGTTTTTATTTTTTTTTCGTTTTTCGTTAAAAATTGCATTCATCCGAAAATCCAAATTAAGGTCGAATCTGTCATTGAAGGCTTATGGTGTCTGTCGAATGTTCAAAGAAGATTCGATGGAGCAGCTAAACTGTACGACGCCGTATAGTTTACCTGCTCCATCGAATCTTCTTAGAACTTTCAACAGACACCATAAGCCAAAGTGCGTGTGTACTTAGTTCTAGCTATTTTACTGCCCCTCCTCTTTGGTTACAATCGGCCAATAACATTCATCATCGTCATTATTTTTATTTATCTTTTCTCCCCTACGTCGAATCTTTTCTCTCTATGTAGAATAATCTTGGACTAATAGAGTTAAGGTTAGGCACAATCGACCACAGGTTTGATGGACACAGATTGTTATTGTCATCATCATGTCGAATCTCCTATCTATATGGAACTGTTGCAGCAACGAAAACGAAAATAAAGCATTTGTTTATGTCGGATCTTTCGTTTTTCGGATTCTGCACTTTCGTTATCGTTTGTTAAAACGACAACGAAAATACCTGAAATTCGGACGAAAATGCATTCGGACGAAAACGAATGCACATGTCTAGTCATGGGACCTATTGCTTTTTCATTGGACCGGACACTGTAATCAGTACCTGGAAGTATCTTACTATAAGGGGATATGAAAGTGGCAACGTGTGTTGGATGAATTACACCAGAATTGGGTTATGCCATCTTTCTGTTTGATGGCTACTTCTTGTGCCTGAACAACAATCACAATAAAAAGGATAAACAGGATCATGGCTTGGTCTCCTCAGCCTCTTCCTCGGGCACAGGACCTGCGGTGAGAGGCATGTATCCACGAGTTCCTCCCGGCCACTTTTATTGATGTGGTGGTTGTCAGAAGGACTTAGAAAGGACCATCATATCTAGGTTCAAGGGTGTGTTTCCTTACAAACTTCTTTACCAGGACCCAATCACCAGGGACCAACTTGTGCGATCCTGTGTCTAACTCAGAATCTGTAATGGAAGAAAACACTTGGGCATGGATACGGGTTAATTCTCGAGATAAAGCAGTCACATAATCAGTTAATACATCAGATTGAAGTTGCAACTGTTGTGGAAAATAACAACCCAGTCTGGGGGCTGAACCAAACAATATCTCATAGGGTGACAAACCATGATTTCCCCTCGGGTGTACCTGACACTGAACAAGGCAATGGGTAGGCTGTCTGGCCAACTCATTCCTGTTTCCTGAGACATTTTCAGCATTCTAGACTTTATTGTGCCATTCAGTCTTTCCACCTTCCCACTACTCTGAGGATGGTATGGAGTGTGGAAAGCTAGTGTGACCCCTAAGGCTGTCCATATCTCCTTGGTTACTGAGGCCGTGAAAGCCGGCCCCTGATCACTCTCTATAACCTCTGGGACACCATATCTGCACACTATTTCTGTTAAAAGTCTTTTAACTCTGGTCTTCGCCGTCATGTTGGTAACGGGATAGGCTTCCGGCCTACTGGCAGACGCAGTCTCTTGTTTAATTCCGTGATTCCTTCAACTTCTGTGGCTCCTTTTTTGATTCACACTTCTTTTTCTTCTTTGTCAGCTGTCTCTTGTTGCTCCTTGAGGTGAGTCCTGTTTACAGGAAGGTTTTGTAGAATCATAGTGGTTTGTACAGTCTCTTCAGGGGTGTCTACTGAGTCATCCAGGATAGGTGCATTCACTTTGCTGACCACTTCTCGCGTTCGATCTGCAGCTTGTTTCCCAGCGGAGTAGGGCATCTATTGAGTCCTTGATAGCTGCACTGTATTTTACAGGTGTTCGTGCTGCTGTCAGGAACCCTCTGGTTTTCCGGATGATCCCAAAATTTCCTTCTGCCAATTTGCATGCTGTTTCACTGACTGTCGGTAAGTGTGTTGTGTCCATCTTCATCAGTTCGAAGCAGTCATGAGCGGTGAGATGAGAATAATTTTCCAAAGAGGTTCCCCTCTCGAGAAGAGGAAGGAGAGTGGATGGGTTAAGGGTATCACATCGGAGAATGGTGATGTTATCGGTGAGAAGCAAGGCACACTGAAGTCTGAGGTGTCTTGCTAAGGACAGGTGTTTGGGCTGTACTTGGTTCAGTATGGCAGATATATCATGAGGGGCATTGGGATGCACAGACGGCTTTAAGGCAGGAGGGTCCCCCCTTGGCCGCTGAGTCCAGTTGACAGGAGTGATACCCTGAGTCTGTTATCATGGGCCTGAGCCAAAACTCCTGTGGCATGTCCTTGCCTCTCTGAGACAAACAGTTTGAAAGTTTTTTAGTCCCAAAGCAGAGGCTGTTGAGAGGATCTCCTTCGGAGTTTCAAAATTGTCCACAGCTTCTGGAGAAAGCAGGAAAGGGTCAGATTTCAGGGCATCATAAAGTGATTGCTTGACCTTGAGGCAAAAGGGATGCCCTTGATTGCAGCAACTCTTTCTTCAGTGAGATGTCAGGTGCCTTGGGAGATGCAGAGGCCTGGGAAAATCACCTTCTTTCTGGACTTTTTGCTTTTTAAGGCCTTGCAACCTTGCTCAACCAGGTAGTGAAGGAGGCTTTCAGAGTAGATTGAGGCAATCACAAGCAGGAGGTCATCTACATACTGAAGGAGTACAATGTCTGGGTGTAACTTCATCCAGGTGTCCAGAATGAGGGCCTTTGCCTTGGCGAATTGGGAGGGGGAGTTCTGGGCACCTTGTGGCATAACAGTCCAGGTGTAGCTGGCAGGTGAAACAGGCTTGCCTGAATCCTTGTGGAGAAGGTCCATGTGATCCCGAGAGGTAGGTGGGGTGTCATGTCCCTGGTACTGGGCCCTTTCTTGTGGACCATGGTTGGGGCTTGGTTGACTGTGGGTGAACTTCCATGGGCTTTGGTATTCCCTTCTGGAGTGGCTGGGTCTTTCGCAGTTATAGCAGACACATGGAGTTGGTACTGGTGGGCGCAGATAGGGTGTGTCAGAGGCCATCATGAGAGGAGCTACTCTCTACTGTTCTGTGAGGATTCTGGACCTAATAACTACTAATAACAACGCCTCAAGCTCCAAGGTTGTGGGTTCTCTATGCTCAGACCATTTCGGATTGACTCTTTAGGACCTGAAATAAATGTGGCAGCTAACATGTGTCTATGCGCTCTGTTCAGCACGCTAAAACCCAAATCAGTAAACTTCTTGTACACATATTGACTGCAGGCGTTTTAGAGTGGAGATGTGAACCATCTCCATACCGTCCAGCCGATCTCCACAACATACATATTTATTTTTCTTTCTAAACATTCTAATTAGATACTGAGTCTTTTTTTTTTTTTTTTTTTTTTTTTTTTTTTTTTATTATACAAAACGCTCAGAGGTGAATGGGGCCAACCTAAATCTAGCACATAGATTTAAGCAAAGAAAGCACTTCCTCTTTTGCTCTTCTGGCATAATACCTAGAATACATAAACTTCCTCTTTATTGCTAATATAGCTTAAACACAATTAAAACCAAAAGAAACACCTTTTAGCTTCAATAATGCAAGGGTAAGCAATTACAACTAAATTCAGACTCTGACTGAAATATTCAGAAATATTCAATACATCATATAAATAAATTATTTATTTAATTAAAATGCTACATTGGTTGCTTCTATGCTCCATCACTGGAAACATGTGGATGGGTTTCGGTGTGGGCAGTTCATGGGGTGGTGGCATAGGGCGTGTTGCCACAGGGGGAGGTGTCACTTAGAACAGAGGGGCGGTAGACGAAGGGCAGTGTCTAGTTACTGGGGACCAGACGCCATTATAGGTAGGTGGCTGACTACTTAGCTTCCTCTTTTCTAGTTTTCTTGTACACGTACACAATGCAACCATTGTGGTTTGTTTCCTGTTCCACCCACCCTCTTCTTCGTGAATAGCGTTTGCAACTTTAAACCAAGCATCTGCTGCTCGTAGCAACCCATAATCTGACAACAGACCTTATTTACGTTTCAAAAAACAGTACGCCATTCATCTACTTGTAATCTCCCACCCAAATGCATATCAATCTCACACATTTTGCTAATTCCTTTCCCTTTTTCACAGCATCCTCTCCCTCCTGTTCTAGTACCAAATCACAGGCCAGACTGCCCTCTGTGAGCCTAGCCAACTTGTTTCCCATTTTACACAATTCTTGGATTAAATAGAAGGAGAGAAAAGCAAGAAAGGTTGAGGCAAAACAGAAAGGAAACAAAGGTGAACGCCTCACTGAGCGTAGATATAGAGAGACAGGGTGATGTGGAGGATGAGGAAGTGAAGAGATCTCTACTAAGACAGTTAATGAGGAGACATGAGAGGAAACACAGAATGAGAATCAACAGCTGATATTCAGTGAACCACTTCAAATGTCTTCTACACGTCCCAACACAAAACCCAAACTCCTCACTCTGGCTTTCTCTGCTTCCTCATAGTCTTCTGGCTGCTGAGGTTGTAGGGGACAACTTTTACTTCCCTGTCCTCTTAACCTAGCCTCAGCCTCAATAACTTACAATTTCTTACCAACTGAAAATTTCACTGGATAATGTACATTCAATCTGAATACCATTACTTGGGGGACCTCTGGCATTAGAGGTTTGTAACCGAGAATAGATCTCTTATAACCTGGCTCTACCTTTCTGACCAGGCCCCAGGCCTCCTCATTAATGCCAAACAACAGTCCACAGACACATCTAGGACATGACATTACCAACAATAATTGATGTGACGACTGGAGTGAAGTTTGGACTTAATCAGATCCTCACGGGATCCCCACGCCACCACTGGGCGTATTCCTGACGCCCCCTCCTGATAATCTGTACTTTACCGCACAATTATTTAACCCCAGGAGGAGTTTAACCGCGTCCTGACGCCCTCTCCTGATATCAATCCTCAGGAGAAGTTTAACCACGTCAGTTATTCCATCCGTGACTATATAATCAATCCCTCATTCCCAACAGCCGTCACACAACACAAGATCGATCGACAAAACAAAAAACAATATACTTCAAATACAGGTGGGTCAGAAACATTTGCAGGTTCGTACTATATAAATAGGCTCGAGACAAGATATATAACTGTCTTTGTGGACAGTGGGAAGCCAATGCGGAGACAGAAATTAACCAAATACGGATGCGGATCAAACAGCAGACAAATTATTAAGGAAAATGTCTTACCGTTTTATTGAGAGTTGATCAGGCTCTGCTCTGCCCGTATTTTGGTCCTCTTTCAGTGTCGTCTTAGTTCGGCTTTCTTTTAGGCCAATCTCGAGCCCCACGTTGGGCGCCAAATGTTTTGGACCGAACCAGAACCGTTTGGTACTTTTGTTTCTGTCCCCCTGGCCAAATTAACCTTCAATGTAAAAGTGTGCACACTTGAAGCAAATTACTGACACATACACGAGTTCAGTAGATTGATACTTCTTCTTTTATTACTTCCTGGACCCCGGCTAATATACCGTGAGCCGGATATTTTGTTATCAAATCAAATATCAAATAAGACAAGCGTATGCAGACCACAAGATATACATATTCATTATTGTGAAAAAGTATAAGCTTTTAGCTGGGTTATATCTATATAAGGGAATAGCAGACTATCATAGCTAAATAGGGTGTCTTGTTTCCAGTTCTTGAAAACAGGCGCGGGGGGGCAGGAGGCGGAGCCTAGCAGAGCAGACATGCATTGTTAGAGCTCCACACCGCTGAGGAGAGAAGAGAAGGACAAAGCGGAGCCTGCAGGCTCAAAAGGTATCCATTTGAACCTTTTTGCCCCAGGGAACAAACTGTGAAAGTTTGGGCAGGAAATATGGTACTGGGAGGAAACCGTGGCAGAAATAAAAATCACCTCACAAAGAGCTCACAGGCACTCACTGCAGCTGAAGCAGCTCCAGTCACCTCACAAAATACAGCATCAGGGTGCTCTCACAGACAGAAAATGTCACAGCAAGACTCTCCATTTGAGTCAGATACAGAACAAATCCTCTCACAAACTTCTCCACAAGCCTCCTCAGTATCCCCAGAAATATTATTACAATTTGAAAAGATGCTTCATAAGGCTTTAAAACAAACCTCAGACCAAATAACAAAAAGCCTAACCAAAGAAATAAGAGAGCTGGGAAACCGCACCGCAGCCTTAGAAATAAAAATGGATGAAATTGAAATTACAACCCAAGAAAATATAACAGAATTGGAACAATTAAAAAAAGAGAATTTAATACTTCAAACTAAGCTCGAAGATTACGAAAATAGAGCCAGACGTTCAAACTTGCGCATAAGGGGAATACCTGAAACTGTGACAGACCTGCAATCTACTATTACTGCTCTATTACAAGAACTAAAGCCAGATATCCCTATTGAACGTTTAGAACTGGACAGAGTACACAGAGCCCTCACAGCCAAAAAGAAAGATGGACCCCCACGTGATATAATCACAAAATTTCATTATTACAGAACGAAAGAACAAATACTAATTGCTGCAAGAGAAAAAAAGGAACTTAATTTTCAAGGACACAATTATCAAATTTTTGCTGACCTATCCCAACTTACTATTACTAAAAGACGATCCATGAAACCCCAACTAATGGAACTGCAACGCCACAACATTATGTATCAATGGGGCTTCCCCTTTTCAGTCAGATTTAACTACCAAGGTACAATTTACAGAAGCAGATCAGCAGATGAACTACAACAAACCCTTTTAAAATTAAATCTGACAGAACCCACAAGCAGCAACTCTCCCACACGCAGAAGAATGGCGTCATCTTCACCTTCAGGCAGCACCCAGAAAATTTCAGAACAAAATGGGAATCATCATTCTCACAAAAGAGGCCGTTATGCCACATCATCCATGGACCAAGAAGATTCAATGGACTGACATCCTAATTCCTGATATCTCTTCATTTATTATACTAAGAGATGGTTCTTTTTAAAAAAACCTATATTTATAACTGAATGTAACTGCATTCTGATAGTCACACACTGTGTGGGATCATGTTACATTCCAGTTATATTTCTTATTACTTCTGATTCATATAGCCTTAGAATATATAAGTGAAATAAGGAAATTCTTTTTCAGTTATATATTATCAGGTAATAACAATTATTACTTTTTAGGACAAATATGTTCAATAATCCAGAAGTAATGGAAGCTTTTTCTTTCTTTTCTTAAAACAAATATATTATTACCTAACTAGTTCCTAGAATTATGTTTTTGTTTATTCTAATCTGAAGCAATACAACCTCAATTTTATGAGTTAACATATCTAAACAGTTGCATATGAATAAAATATGTAATTGTTTACTCTAAAAGGGTTAAAATCCCAAAATAATTCAAACTATCTTCATCAATACCAAAGTTATTAACAGTACCTTTCTAACTGAATTATTTAGCCTAGGGCAAGACTAACCATATACAACCACCCTGGAATAAATAATTTCAACAAAAACTATATTCTGCACTCCAATTAATGAAACATCATTTTGATGTCTTTTGACATAGTACTTCTCTCCTGTAAGCGGAAGATCTGTGTACCCCCATTAGCCCTCCTCATTCTCCCAATCATATTATGTGGGAGTGTGACGAAGGCACTTATTCCCCTGAGAGAGATATTTACTCTCTTTCACGGGTAAATTGTGATTACTTGCAAAAAATAATTTATACAATGTATCATTTAATCTCATATGTTTTTTGTTTACTCTTTACTCCAGAATTCACTGGTTTCTTTTCTATCTATTCATCTCTTCAGTCCACACAGGTTGATCTGCGCAGTCAGCTCTGCATAACAAAAAGTAAGTCAAAACTATTTGATCTATTGCCATGGCACCACTGAATATACTTTCCCTGAATGTTCAGGGAATAAATGTCCCTCAAAAAAGGACCAAAGCCTTCCGTACTTTCCATAACAAGAAGGCTCACATAGTATGCCTCCAAGAAACACACTTCACCAAAGATTCTACTCCAAAATATATTTCTCCTTTTTATCAACAAATTTACACGGCTTCTGCCTGCACCAAGCAAAGGGGAACTCTAATTGCATTTCACCGATCCACACCATTCACCTTATCATCAGAAATGAAAGACCCAGAAGGTAGATACCTGATACTCATGGGTTATATAATGGATACAGCAATCACGGTGATTTCCTACTACGCTCCTAACAAACAACCTACACCATTCCTCTCACATATATTACAAGTGATTAATACACACAAAATAGGAACAGTGATAATGTGTGGGGATTCAAACCAGGTCCTCATTTCTAGATAAATCACCTTTTACACCATCCAAAATAACCTCTAGATTACCTTTTTCTCAACTTCTTTCCAAATACAATCTGGTAGATTCATGGAGAGAAAGTAACCCAATGAAAAAGAAATTCACTTATTTCTCGCACCCTCATCAAACCTTCACCAGAATAGATCATATTTTTCTAACAATAGGAATGATACCAGAAATTATTGCATCAGATATAATTCCGATTCCGTGGTCTGACCATAATGCAGTATACACTACTATAGCCTCAGCCATACCAAAAGCGCATGACCCAACGTGGTACTTACCGGACATAATGCTCAAACACCCACTACATCAGATGGCCATTGAACAAGCTTTAAAGGAATACATATCAATTAATAATACAACAGACATCTCCCCAATAACACTGTGGGAAGCTCATAAGCCTGTCTTGCGCGGTACAATACAAAGACAAATGGCACTATTTAAACGGGAACGCAAAAATCTAGCAAAAAAACTAGAACTCAATTTTAATGCAGCCTACATATCATTTCAAGATAATCCATCTCAGAGTACAAAATCTCATCTGGAAAAATCTAGATTGGAATACGATCTATTTCTCACTGAGTCAGTTGATAAATCCCTCAAACGCTCCAAACACAATTTCTACATGAATACAAACAAACCAGGTACATATTTGGCTCGGGCATTAAATTCAACTAACAAATCTTTCAAACCAATACGTTTGAAATTATCAAAAAATGTTTACACTTGTAATCCAGTTAAAATAGTCCATAAATTTCACTCACATCTCGCAACTTTATACAAGACAAACAATGAATTTAATCCTACAGAAGCTGAATCCTTCTTCTCAAAAATAAACTTACCTGAGTTATCTCAGAATCAAAAAAGCAGTTTGGATGAGCCTATAACTATAGATGAAGTTGCTAACGTCATAAAAGACCTAAAACTTAACAAAAGACCAGGCCCAGACGGCTACTCGGCTTTATACTATAAAACATTCTCAGAAATACTCTCTCCCATTCTCACTGAAACTTTTAACAAACTTCTAGATGGACATTCTTTTCGGCAAGAAACACTAATGGCAATTGTTTGTATGATCCCAAAACCCCTTTCTGATGATACTTCCTGTGTGAATTATCGGCCTATCTCTCTGTTAAACCTCGATATTAAATTATTAGCAAAAATAATAGCAAAACGCCTCAATAGCATTATAGGAAAATTAATACATAGAGATCAAGTAGGCTTCATGCCAAATAGACAGGCAGGCGATAATTTACGCAGGGCAGTGTTATTGGCACATATTGCTAAAAAACGGAAAATCCCTTTATGTTTTCTATCTCTCGATATTAAGAGGGCATTTGACACAGTATCCTGGCAATATATGCAATATTCATTACAAAAATGGGGTTTTGGACCCCACTTTTTAACATGGATCAAAGCATTATATAATAAACCCAAAGCCTATATAAAATATGCTGGATACAAATCTGAAGCCTTTAATATCGAAAGAGGTACCCGACAGGGTTGCCCATTATCTCCCTTATTATTTGCCCTTATACTCGAACCCATGGCCCAATACATCAGAACAAACCAAACTATAACTGGCATTGAAGTAGGAGGTATTACACACAAATTATGTATATTTGCAGACGATATATTACTTTTTCTATCATCACCACAGGTCTCTGGTCCTAACTTAATACCAGCTCTTGATGGATTTACAGCCCTATCCGGCCTTATGATTAATCCTAAGAAATGCCTAGTGCTTAATATTTCACTCACAAACATGGAATTGATCCTGGCTAAGGCTGCACTCCCATTCACATGGGCAGAAAAATCAATCCCATATCTTGGAATTCATTTAACAGCATCTCATTCTGACTTATTCTCAACCAATTATCCTCCTGTATTAAGACAGATCACAAATCTAATAAAACAATGGTCGCAACTTCCTTTATCCTGGATAGGGAAAATTAATGCAATCAAAATGACTATTCTACCCAAATTGCTTTATCTATTCAGAGTCCTCCCTATTCCAATTCCTTCCTATTTTTTGAGAATAGTACAAAAAAGAGCAACTTCGTTTATATGGGGCTCTTCTAAACCATGTATACCTATACACACACTACATCTTCCCAAAAATAAAGGAGGCCTGGGATACCCTAATTTTACTAACTACTACAGAGCAGCACATTTGGCCAGTCTGTCCAAATACCATGCAAAACAGGAAATCCCACTATGGGTATTTATAGAGGCTTCAGAAAATGACCCTCTAATAATATCAAATTTATTATGGCTTGATCCTAAAGACCGCTTTAAAATTCATAATCCCATAACTAAGCACTTCTTATCTTTCTGGGATAAACTAAAAACCAAATATCAGTTACAATCTCCACACAATCCTCTCCTTTCTTTTATCAGAAATCCGGCCTTTTATCCGGCATGGATCTACCCAAATTCTTTTAAAGCTTGGACAACATCAGGCATTCAGACACTAAATGACTTCATAGCATCTAAATCATTCCTTTCATTCCCACCGCTTAGAGAAAAATATGATCTACCAAACTCTGAGATATTTAGATATCTCCAAATCAAAAATTTCTATACACCATTCCTAAAGGGGGATACACCATTATCCCAATTATCCATTTTTGAATCAATCTGTACAAAAGATCCATTTGCTAAAGGTACAATTTCATCACTTTATAATCAATTATATGGAGTAGCAAATCTTAATAGACCCTCTTACGTTCAGAGGTGGGAGGAGGACCTGGGACGAACTTTAGAAGACACGGACTGGTCTAACATATGGCTCACATCTAAGTCATCTTCACCCAACATCTTAGCACTGGAGACAAATTATAAAGTCCTAACTCGCTGGTACCTTGTACCCGCTAGAGTGGCAAAATATTCACCTAATACCTCAGCTCTTTGTTTTCGAGGATGCCCAGAAATAGGCACATATTTACACATATGGTGGACGTGCCCAGTAATCCAAACCTTCTGGAAGGAAGTTTTCGTGATTGCATCTAAAATATTTAAAAAGATAATACAACCAGATCCATATTTAACTTTACTTAATCTAAAACCGGAATGGTTAACACTCTCTCAATTCAAACTTATGATCCAACTAATAACGGCTGCAAAACAAACAGTGGCCAAGGCATGGAAATCTCCTACATTGGTACTAGCAGAAACAATTCACAGAATGAATAATACAATGTCCCATGCTAAGATGGTAGCCATCAAAATCAAATTCCAAAATTTGAAAAACTTTGGCACCCTTGGATAAAACAACAGTTCCTGTCAAATTTCAATGACTCTGTCCTGTTGCCATGGTAACAGATTAAATGACTTACAGAGACACCCATTCTAAGGCTTCAAAGAGAACCAAAAAGAATAATAAACTGACGAGCGAGACAACCTTGTGGACCATACCTTTACCTTTCAACCCTTTTTCTTCTTTCTCTTTCCTTTTCTCCACCTTACGATTAAAGCTCATTATCAGAATTTATTTGACCTATATACACTCTACTTGTAAACAATATGTATAGTAGGTATAAATCATTTAAATACCTACAAAAGTAACTAAGGAAATGATATATATCTTTAATTTAGGTTTACGTGAACCCAATGTTTAATATTTGAAATTTCATGATATTTACCTATATAAACCCTACTGTAAAACAATGAGCTTACTTTATAGATCCTTGTAAACTTACTTTATGTATCTTTATAACATTGTATACTCAATAAACTTCTTTTGACAAGGAAAACAGGCGCAATCTTCTTTTAACTTGTTCTTAACTCTTGCAATTCTGTTCCACAAAAAGGGGGGGGGGGGTAAGCTGGCAGACATCTAATTGAATATGGTTAAGGCTGATAGCTGAGAGAGAAAGATAAGCACTTATATCTATATGGTTATATTTGAAATAGGCATTTCACCATAACACTCATAATCACATCCATTACAGTATAAACAAAATACATTGTGCACCATAAGGTCAAGTCGAGGAAGTAATAAAAAACAGCTTAGCATAGAATGATATATTGCTATGTGGGGGGGGTGTATCCTGTGTGAGAAGAGAAAGCCAAATCTCTCAGGCAGAGACCAGTGCCCCGACCTGGAGTGACGACCGACGCCGCGGATGTAGGAGCATCAAGAGAGTTCCCCGGCATGATGATGCGCAGCATCACCCCACCTTTTGTGGGGTGGGATAATGTCACGTGCCGCCCCCACTCTGCCGACGTGCTTACGCTCGAACCACGCTCAGGGAAGACCACGGTGGGGACAGAGGTGCGGCACACATGCATAACCTGGGAGGGGAAGTGCATTGTACCAACTCCACCCACAACCAAACATGGATCGGCCCCAGGCTCGAAGGGAAAGGGGGGATCTTGCATGTCGGGTGGTACATAAATGCAGCCGCCACCAACAAGAGAAAGACAATATATATACAGGGGGTCCCCGGGTTACGAACAGGATAGGGACTGTAGGTTTGTTCTTAAGTCGAATTTGTTTGTAAGTCGGAACAGTACCTTTTTTAAGTGCAAATCTAGTCTCAGAGACAGGATGTAAAGCCAAATCAACAGAGAAAGGCAACTGGATGGCAGGGGTGGCATGGTTAGTTCAAATATGTTTTGTTTCTTTTATTTTTTTACTTTTTAATCACTTTTTTTTATTTGTATTTATTTGTAGCTTGTCGTTTACTTTTTTTTTATTTTTGTATAATTTTCTTATTTTTAATATTATTTTTCCTATTCTTTACATTTTTTAATTATTTTTTTTATTTTATTAATTTAATTATTGCTGTATTTCTTATTTTTATTTTTTTTATAAATTTTTTTTTCACTTAACTTTATTGCTATCACACAGGAGGAAACAATTCCCTGTGTGATAGCAATTGGAGGTGACAGGTTCTCTTTATTGACCCTGTCACTTCCAAAACAGGAGTCCAGGATAGTAGCTGAGTACAGCTCTCCCCTCTCACTATTTTCATGGCAGCAGCAACAGGAGACAGCAGAGAGGTACCCTGTATGGCACAGCAGGGAGATGGATGGTGAAAGCAGCCATCAGAGGCCAGGCAGGCCGGCCGGCCGGGCGGCCGGCCGCGGTGCACCATCGCGGGGCAGCGGCGTAGGAAAGACCGGGGATCGTGGAGGCTTCGTAGGCCGCACAAGGCCTCGGCCACGACGGGCAGTTTCAGCGGCCTGGCAAGCCACTGGACCATACCAGGCCTGTGGATGGGCAGGCAGGAGGACGAAGGGGACCCGCAGCCAAGCCAGGAACGGAGGAAAGGCTCAGGAGAGGAAGATTTGGCCAGCAGTGACGTCATTCGGGCCCCGTTCGTAAGTAGGGGTTGTTCGTAAGTCGGATGTTCGTAAGTCGGGGACCCCCTGTATATATTTGTATACATCAACACTCATATAAATCAACATGTGAACCAAAAAATTAATAAACTATAATAGTAAATAATTTTTGCAATTGACATAGTACCTAGAGTGGAACATACGTCCATTCCACAGGGAAAGGTGCCAAATCTCCTGCAATTTTGGCAGATGTGGGAGATTTGGCACCCTTTCCTGTGGAATGTGCACATATTGTAGAGACATGGGCAAACGCACACACATTAGACTACCTAATGGACGTACGTTCCACTTTAAGAACTACGTCAATTGAAATTTTTGGCGTTGGATTGCATCCATCCCAATCCCAAGGGGGGGTGATTTTAATAGGGTCCTATTACAACGCAAATTGAGATGTATCTTTGACCTTAAAGCAGAACTCCAGCTTTCCCTCCCCAAAACAGATGCTTTGTGCTTGTAAACGAATCACAACCCCACTTTCATTTTATCTGTATCTTAGCTTATTTAGCTGTAAAAAGCAAGTTTGTGTGTCTGTGATGTCACTCCTTCTCCTGGCTGCATTTCAAAGTTCTCTGACTTCTTGTTTCCTTTCTTTACCAGTCCTGATACCACATGTCCCATCATGCTTTGAGCCTCTGTAGTTTCAGGACAGGCTATGGGAGTCACTTGTAGCAGTTTTGGGAGTTGATGTTGGTGGGTCCGAATGCAAATCACTCTTCTGTCTGCAAAGCAGGAATAAATGTGGTCTATGTATGTATATTTGATTATTGTAAGTATTTGCAACAGCTATATTTTGCATATTGCTTTTTTGTATATGCATTTATGCACAATGATTTTTTATGTATTGATTGAGGAAGGATTACAATCAAAGGAATTTATCTGGGCTGATCATATACCCAGTCTGGCAGCCCTTTGGGTGTATTTGATGTCACTAGGGTATCAATTGTACTGTTCTAGATTGCTATGTAAATACAGTTATGTTGATTTTCTGTGATGTTTTTTATTAGGACTCTCTGTCCTTTTTACTACATGCTTCTAATAAAAATGTACATGTTTACATTAAAGTCCATGAGGGGTTTTCCACTCTGCACTTTGTGCATTTTCCTATCTTTTGATATTTAGGATATTGGCAGATTTACTCGCACCATACTCAGCCCCCACATCATTTTTTGAATTGTCATTAGTGTTTGAAAGGTTTTAAGCACCATTTTCATTAGAGGGTTGTAACGAGCCCCTGCTCGCTCGGTTCCACTCTCCTTTGCGGCTATAGAATCAGACTGCAGATCGCAACATCTGATGGTTCGGTCATCCAATGCTCTGGGGCTAGAACTACAGCTATGTGCCGTTCTAATCCAGTTGTGTAGCTCAGGACAAACACCAGGCAGGCTGTATGTAAGTTCAACCAGGAATCTCTCCTTATTGACAGGAATACAGTCTCTTTTATACATTAAAAGAGGAGGTGCAGATCTCCTGCTCATATTACTCTAACAATACACCTTTAACCTAATTAACATGGACTAATTAATTAATCCCTTTAGACAGCCTAGATGACTCAAACATGACCTTTAGGCCAGACTGGCCGTCTTGTAGCTCAGAAAACCCAATCAACATTATCACAATAGCAGAGTTAATTAACACAAACAACAATGGGGATCTAATGACTCTTAGATCCCATACTAGAGACTTATTTACAATACACATTCTAGCAGGCAACAGACAGACAGGTGGCTGGAATTTACATCAGCATCTCCTAATAGTATCTGTCCCAGCATTATGAATCAGCCACTATTTCTAATATGGCAAATCCAGGGTCCTCAGAGTCTGTGTGTCCTGGGGGACCAGGACCCGAGTCCACAGTAATGCAACCTCAAGGGTCCCCAGGCATACAGCTCACAAAGAGCACCGTTCCCCCAAATGCCAGGGCCCACGATTCATCAGCAAGAGGCTAGCATTCAGTCCCCTCCAAAAGTCTCTCTCCCGGCTAGGTCTGTCACAAGGGTGTTTTATTGTTTGTCATTGGTGGATTTAGCCCTGCTTCTACTGTCCTTTTATCCTCTGGTACAGGCGGAAAGGGTATTTCCACTTTTCCAGCCAAATTGGCATAATGCCTACTTTACATTTCTTAGAAGTTTCCTATTCCCGATTCAGTGATCAGTGCAATTTCATATTAATATTAAATTAGCCAGGATCTAAAACTAAACTTTTTCCCATTCTAGATTGAGTATGGAATGTCTAAAACTTTGAACCTATTTTGTAAATTCCCTTATCTGACATTACTCAAAAATTACCTTTCTGATTGCTATCACCTCTGTGCAGTTGTTCTCTGAGCTAGGGACCTTATTCTGTAAAAAGCCTTTCCCCAGTGTTACACAAGAAAGGGATTATTATGAAACTTAAAGCTGGCTATACATGGAGTGAATTTCTTTCCTGCAACCACGACCTGATTCCCGCATCAACACCGTCTCTGCCGGGCCATTGTCCTCTCCCAGGGGAAGGGCGGGGTAAGCCATCCCCACAGGGAGAAGATAGTGATTATTGCTAGCGGGCCGCTATAGCGCAAGAGAATCCGACAGGCTGGTTGTACCCAAGTTGATCGATCAACTTGGTACATTCAGTTTGCGCATTAATGGTTTGAACCGTCTATGGCCAACCGAAAGCCTCTTTTTTCCCAAAGGGTGGTTTCCTTCTTCCCCATCAAGCAGGACATTATTATTCCCTGCTTAGAAAACTGTCTTGATGTGGCAGATGCTGTGAGACTCTACCTTTGGGCTACAGCCTCTTTTATGCAATCTGATTCTCCTTGTGCTTCCTAAAGACTCCTGCATGGTGGTTCCCTGTTTCCCATTCCATTATTATTTGATGAATTGGATTAAGTTATCGTTCGAGCCTATGATCCAAAAGTTGGAGTTTCTTCTTTCTCTGTTAAAGCACACTCTACTAGATCCTTTAGTGCAAGGGTGCCCAACCGCTGCCCCCCCACCTTCTGCTCTGAGATGGCGGGTCGGCAAGCCCAGATCTCGGTTCCTGTCTCACCATCCCAGAGCATCAATGTGAAGAATGGACCTGGCACTAGAGGAAGCAGAGCCAATGCTTCCTGTAGAGCGCCGGCTCCTGTCACAGGCGGAGTGATGCCAAATCTACTCTTCCTGTGACAGGAGTGATACAGGAAGCATCGGCTCTGCTCTCTACTGCAGCCGCATGCTTCCTCTGGTGCCGGCTCCTGTCACACTGATGATCAGGGATGGCGAGTCGGGAACCCACAATCTGGGACAGCAGCCACCAGAGACACCAGCAGTACCCCCAGCAGTACCCCCCAGCAGTGCCAGCCAGTAGTACCAACAAGCAGTACCAGCCAGTAGTACCCGCCAGCAGTACCCACTAGCAGTACCCCCTCAGCAGTACCAGCCAGTAGTACCCACCAGCAGTACCCACCAGCAGTACCTGCCCTGGAGGACAGGCAGCAGCCGCCAGCCATACCTGCCCTAGGGAGAGCAGCAGCTGCCAGCCATAGCTGCCTGAGGAACAGCAGCAGTTGCCAGTCATGCCCACCAGGGGAACAGCAGCAGCCAGCGATACCTGCGGGAATCCTGAGGAAGAAGTGAAGATTGAGGTCAGTTGAGGTGCAGGTAAACCGCAGTGCATCAGTGTGAAAGCAGCCTTAGGCCCCTTTTCACGCGATCGGGTTCGCCTGTCACTTTTTCATGTGGACCCTAAAGGACTCTCCATTCATCTCTATAGAGTGGCAGATGTAAACAGACTTGTGTCTGTTTACACCCGCCTAGCTCCAATCTGATATGCTTAAAAAAACAGAAGGTGATCTGTCCCTTTCTGTCTGGGCGGATCGGAGGGCCCATAGAGTAGAGCGGGCTGTGCCTGTGTCTGCTCTGCAAATGCAGAGCAGACACAGACCTGTCATCTGCCCGCTATGCTCATTGTGGCCTGCAACTGGTTTCCAAGTCGCTAAAGTGGCCCTCGCTCTTCAAAAAGTTGGGCACCCCTGCTTTAGTGTTTTCAGCATCTCAGGCATCTGTTTCTCAGATTTGCAAGGCTGTCACATGGCCCTCTGTTCACACATTTGTTAAGTTCTACCAGGTGGATATTACTTCTGATGCCAGGTAGGGGCGTAAGGGGCAAACTACTACAAGCTGCTCTCTAAGTCTGGTGATCACTTCTTGACCCATTTATTACCAGGGCCTGTTGGCGTTTGTTAGCAGTGTTATCCTGCTTTCAGAGGATTTCATCAATGGATTCATTTGTTAGATCCTCCTCCTCCCCTTCCAGAGAGGAATGGGAGGGCTCTCCAATGTAAACAGAGACGCACTGTTTACAGTGGTTATTGATTATGGTTGGTCATCACAGCAATCACGTGGCACAGTGCTTCTCTAATAAGCACTGTGCTTTTTTTTTTTTTTTTTTTTAAATTTTTTATTTATGAAAAGAAAAGAACACGGCCCACATGGACCAACATGTTACAGAGTATCACATGTATCACGTGACATACACAATACATTTTAGAGGATCAAAAACTCATTGTGTTTAACATGTTTTACAATGCCTCCTCTTCTTTTGTCTTAATACTGAAAAAGTGATAATCAATCCCGGATAAGTCGGTAGTGTGTTAAATGAGTAGTTTTTATTGAGCATGTGATATTGTGTTGTAATATGGCCCGTTGCGTCGGCTCTCCTCCTTTTTTTTTTTTTGTCTCTCAAATAGACATTAATAAAAGGAACTAAAGAAAGGTTAGGAAGAGTTAGAGGAGAGAAGGGGAAGGAAATGAAAATAAGCACTGTGCTTTTAACTGATGCTGTTTGTTGTTTAATGATAGTGGGTGTAGCAGCTTTGTGCGTGCGCCAGATGCACAACACACTTAACCGGTCCTCAACCAGCTGCCGCAGTTTTACTGCAGCAGAATGGCAGGGGTGGGCGAAATGACATTACCTTACATCGGCCGCGACGATCTGATTAGTTTCAGAACCGATCATTCTCCAGCCTAGGCCAATGATTTCTGGCCTGGACCTGCTGATTGGTTCTGAAGAATGAAATGCTTCCCCTGCCTGTAAGTGTAAACACAGGCAGGGGAAGTGATGTCATCTCCCTCTCTGGAATTCTTTTCCGTTCCCGAGAGAGGACATCCAAACTTGAGTTGCACCAACACTACAGTGACACAGTACACGTAGGCACACATTTCACCCCCCCGATTGCCCCCCAGTTAACCCCTTCACTCCCTGTCACTGTGTCAGTGCAGTGTTCATATTTTTCTTTGCTCACTGTACTGGTGTCATTTGTGACACTAATCAGCATTAGGGTACTTAATAGTAGGCCCAGATAGGTCTAGGGACCTCCCTAAACACCCCTAATAAATGTTTAACCCCTTGATCACCTCCTGTCACCAGTGTTCACCGTATTAGTGTCACGGGTGACGCTGTTTAGTTTGTTATTTTTTATAGCATCAGGGCACCCGCCGTACTTTACCTAATAAAAGATTTAACCCCCTGATCACCCGGCGGGTGATATCAGTTAGGTTTTAGCATCAGTTAGGGTCTGCATCACCCCAGGCAGTGTCAGATTAGTGCCAGTAGTGCTAACACCCACACACGCACCATACACCTCCCATAGTATAGTGTCTGAACGGATCGATATCTTTGATCTAAACAGAACTATATTAGCCTCCCCAATAGTTTAGGGTTCCCAAAAATGCAGCATTAGCGGGATCAGCCCAGATACCTGCTAGCACCTGCGTTTAGCCCCTCCGCCCAGCCCAGCCCACCCAAGTGCAGTATCAATCGATCATTGTCACTTACAAAACACTAAACACATAACTTCCGCATTCGCAGAGTCAGCCCTGATCCCTGCGAACGCTAACAGTTTTTATGGTAGCATTTGAAGCAGTCGCTGACCGTCAGGTGCTCTTTTTTCCTGTGAGTCTCACTAGTTTAGTTGTACCAGTAAATTTAGAGGCCGAAATGTCCAATCAAAGGTACACTAGTGAAGAGGCCTACACATTTCTGAGCATGACAGATAAGAGTGAAGAGGAAGTCACCCATCTGTCAGATTCAGGTTCAGAATACCAACCTGTAGACAGCAGCGGCACCCTGACAGATAGCTCTGATGATGGAGTAGTGGTCCCTGCCAAGGTCAGGTGTACCCGACCCCGTTCTTCTGCTGTTATTGAGGTGCAAGAACCGCAGGGCTCTCATATGGAGCAGAGAGCCAGTACTAGTGCTGGTCATCCTTCTGGTGATAAAAATAAAGGGGGGAGATCCCTCACGCTATCAAAGTGAACGATGAGTGAGTATGTTTATAGTAAATAAGAGTATGTTTATAGTAAATAATAAATTGCTGCTAGACCTGAAAAGTGTATACAGTGCACTTACAGTGGGTATAATATAAAGAGTGATCAGCGCAACTTATTAACAGCTGTGTGTATCTTAAAATGAATGTGTAAATATTGCTATGCAAACAAATAACTATGTGCAACTTCAATAAACAATGATATACTAGTAATCCTGTATGAGTAAATATGCTTAAACGCATGCAATAACAAATCCTAAATATAAGGTTAATAATTACTATTCTCAGTATATGAGTAATGACATAATCAATTCCATATAATCAGATGATAATAACGATATAATAGTCCATTAACTCTGAAATAAAGGTGCAAGATTGCAAAAAGTGCTTATGTGCAACAAAATATCAAAAAAGTGTATATAAATATACGTAAACGCAGTGCAATAACAAATCCTATATATAAGGTGAATGATAGGCTATTCTCAGTATATGAATAATGAGATAATCAATTCCATATTATCAGATGATAATGATAGTCCATTAGCTCTGAAATATAAACAAATATATATATATGTAAACGCAGTGCAATGACAAATCCTATATATAAGGTAAACGATAGGCTATTCTCAGTATATGAATAATGAGATAATCGATGGCATATAATCAGATGATAATAGCGATATGATAGTCCATTAGCTCTGAAATAAAGGTGCAGGAATGCAAAAAATATAAAAAAATATATATAAATATACGTAAACGCAGTGCAATAGCAAAACCTATATATAAGGTAAATGATGGACTATTCTCAGTATATGAGTAATGAGATGATCAATTACATATAATCAGATGATAATAGTGATATAAAAGTCCATGTGCGATCTTCCTGTGCTCCACTTAGTACTCTCTATATTCTTACCTCAATATGGGAAAAAAACGCCACAGAGATCACTGTAGTTTGGGGCCTCCCCTGGATCCAGCAACAAAGGATGATATCTCTCAAAATGGTGTATTACGAATGATAGCTTCCAATTGGTCCATACGGCCGTTCATTTACAGCGAGTATAAACAGGGGATAAAAAGGAATCTCCCATAGTGTAGTATATAAAAACTCACTAGTTTATTAAACAGCCAAATGGGTACTTACAATGATAAGAGTTAAAAACAGCAGATCTGTAATTTACACAGCATTACAGGTGCCTCTTTACGTCACTTCCGGTTTTCTCGTAGTCCGGTTACTTCCCTATGCATTGCGTCACATCACGTGACTTCATCAGGGGATCCCTGAATGTCACTAAATTATATATTGCTCAAACATGCCATGGGCATATGTGGAATTACACCCCAAAATACATTCTGCTGCTTCTCCTGAGTATGGGAATAACACATGTTTGAGACTTTTTGGGAGCCTAGCCGCCTACAGGACACCAAAAACCAATCACCACCTTCAGGCTTTCTAAAGGCATAAAATTGTGATTTTCTCCTCACTACTTATCACAGTTACGGAGGCCCTGAAATGTCCTAATAGCACAAACCTCCCCAAATGACCCCATTTTGGAAAGTAGACACCCCAAGGTATTTGCTAAGAGGCATGGTGAGTATTTTGCAGCTCTCATTTGTTTTTGAAAATGAAGAAAGTAAAAGAAAAATGTTTTTTTTTTTCTTTTTTCAATTTTCAAAACTTTGTGACAAAAAGCGAGATCTGCAAAATACTCACCATGCCTCTCAGCAAATAGCTTGGGGTGTCTACTTTCCTAAATGGGTTCCTTGGGGGGGGGGGAGTTGTGCTATCTGGGCATTTCATGGCCTCTGAAACTGTGATAGGCAGTGAGGAGTGAAATCAAAATTTTACGCCCTTAGAAAGCCTGGCGGTGATTGGTTTTTGGGGTCCTGTACGTGGTTAGACTGCCAAAAAGTCCCACACATGTGGTATCCCCGTACTCAGGAGAAGCAACATAATGTATTTTGGGGTGTAATTTTACATATGCCCATGGCATGTTTGAGCAATATATCATTTACTGACAACTTTGTGTAATTTTTCAGTCACTCTCAGTATTTTCCTTGGGGTGTCTACTTTCCAAAATAGGGTAATTTGGGGGGGGGGGGGGCGGGATGTTGTACTTCCCTGCCATTTTAGCACCTCAAGAAATGAGATAGGCAGTCATAAACTAAAAGCTGCATAAATTCCAGAAAATGTACCCTAGTTTGTAGACACTATAACTTTTATAACACCAGTACAACCTAATTGTATATAAATGTTTTCAAAACCATCCATTGTGTTTTTAAAACATTTACTGTGGGATACCCTAAAATATTTACTGACCTTTTAAATGATGCTTTTACAAAAATGTTAATTGGTTATATGCTCTTTTTTGGCAACTTGTGTTTTAAATCTTAGTTCGGTTACCTCCCTTTTCAATAAACTTACTGCACATTGTTTCTCTTACAGGCCAGTCAACTGTCTCCAGTGTTTGACACTCCTCAACATATCAGACAATAAGCTTACTGATGAAAAACAGCTTTATGCACTGTCAGAATTGCCAAGGTGTGACTTTTTTTTTCAGTGTTTCATTTTTTGTTCAATCCCTTGTGTTAAAAGAAGAATATCTAGGCATTACTAAAGGGCATGCTTTTAATTAGAAAATGTTTCCGCATTCCATATAATTTGGATAACCATGCACATAAAGTCTAGCTTCTTATAACATTTGTCCTGATTTTGCAGTAAAAAAAAATGTAATAAGGGGGGTCATAGAAGCAATTGAACAGTTATCAATTACATATGGAGATGTGGCCTTTATTGTAATCAGTGCATACCCCGAATTAGGCCAAAAGCTACTTAAAGTGTTCCTTGATCAGCTTGTTAGATCAGGGTCCTCTTTCACTGTAAAAAAAAATTAAAAACTCTTGTGCTTTTAACTGGATGTTGCGCAATGGGGTGTGTTTCCTCTTCTTCCTGACATATGGCTTAATTGGATCTAAGGCTTAGACACAGTATTGGCCGTCCCTCTAACATGAGCCGGATATACCTGTAGTGAGGGATAAAAACTCACTGATGCACATATCGCCCTTGAAAGGTCATGATATCTGATAAGAGGATATCTTTACTTTAATTACCACCTGGGGAGTACCAGGTTTAACACCCACAGTTGATTTGGAAGGACATCGTTATCTTTCTTTCACAATAGGACTTTTTTGGTGCTTTGGATCCTTTTTTCACTTCAACTATCATTAAGTTTTGTGGATCACATGAATGGACTATTATTGTTTATAATTATTTGGCTTATCACAATATCAATAATTATGACAGCGCACCATTTTGCCTTAATTTGTTTTATGGTGCGTACATACATATTAGTCTGTTGGGTCATTTACATGACTCATCGGATCACTGAGCGAAGAATTTTATTCTTTATACACTCTGTGATATCTGTTGAACAGGTTCTTGCAACAAGTTCTTTGAATCTCTTCTACGCAAGACTGCTTTAACTCAGCAACAGTTGCAGATTTTTTTTATTGGGGCCTATTTACACTGTTGTGGAAACATAGAAAAGTGACATCCAAGTGGTCCGTTGAGTCTGCCTGTTTTTTTTTTTTTTTTGTTTCAATTTATACAGTATCTCACAAAAGTAAGTACACACCTCACATTTTTATAAATATTTTATTATATCTTTTCATGTGACATTACTGAAGAAATGACACTTTGCTACAATGTAAAGTAGTAAGTGTACAGTTTGTATAACAGTGTAAATTTTCTGTCCTATCAAAATAACTCAACACGCAGCCATTAATGTCTAAACCGCTGGCTACAAAAGTGAGTACGCCCCTAAGTGAAAATGTCCAAATTGGACCTAAAGTGTCAATTTTTTGTGTGGCCATCATTATTTTCCAGTACTGCCTTAACCCTCTTGGGCATAGAGTTCACCAAAGCTTCACAGATTGCCACTGGAGTCCTCTTTCACTCCTCCATGATGACATCACAGAGCTGGTGGATGTTAGACACCTTCAGTTTTAAAGATGCCCCACAGATGCTCAATAGGGTTTAGGTCTGGAGACATGCTTGGCCAGTCCATCACCTTTACCCTCAGCTTCTTTAGCAAGGCAGTGGTCGTCCTGGAGGTGTGTTTAGCGTAGTTTTGTTGGAATAATGCCCTGTGGCCCAGTCTCTGAAGGGAGGGGATCATGCTCTGCTTCAGTATGTCACACTACATGTTGGCATTCAGGGTTCCCTCAATGAACTGTGGCTCCCCAGTGCTGGCAGCACTCATGCAGCCCCAGACCATGACACTCCCACCGCCATGCTTGACTGTAGGCATGACAAACTTGTCTTTTTACTCCTCCCCTGGTTGCCGCCACACATGCTTGACACCATCTGAACCGAATACATTTATCTTGGTCTCATCAGACCACAGAATATGGTTCCAGTAATCCATGTCCTTAGTCTGCTTGTCTTCAGCAAACAGTTTGCAGGCTTTCTTGTGCATCATCTTTAGAAGAGGTTTCCTTCTGGGGCGACAGCCATGCAGACCAATTTGATGCAGTGTGTGGCGTATGGTCTGAGCACTGACAGGCTGACCCCCCACCCCTTCAACCTCTGCAGCAATGCCAGCAGCACTCGTATGTCTATTTCCCAAAGACGAACTCTGGATATGACGCTGAATATATGCCCTCAACCTCTTTGGTCGACCATGGCGAGGCCTGTTTTGAGTGCAACCTGTTCTGTTAAACTGCTGTATGGTCTTGGTTACCGTGCTGCAGCTCAGTTTCAGGGTCTTGGCAATCTTCTTATAGCCTAGGCCATCTTTATGTAGAGTTCTTTGCCATGAGGTGCCATGTTGAACTTCCAGTGATTAGTATGAGAGAGTGAGAGCGATGACACCAAATTTAACACACCTTGTGACACTAACGAGTCACATGGCACCGGGGAGGGAAAATGGCTAATTGGGCCCAATTTGGACATTTTCACTTAGGGGTGTACTCACTTTTGTTGCCAGCAGTTTAGACATGAATGGCTGTGTGTTGAGTTATTTTGAGGGGACAGCAAATTTACACTGTTATACAAGCTGTACACTCACTACTTTACATTGTAGCAAAGTGTAATTTCTTCAGTGTTGTCACATGAAAAGATATAATAAAATATTTACAAAAATGTGAGGGGTGTACTCACTTTTGTGAGATTCTGTACATGTATTGGTAAAATGTTTTTTTTTTTCTTTTTTCTCTGATTATAGATCTATGTTTGTCCCAAGCATGTTTGAAGCCACTTACAGTTGACTGACTTACTACCTCTGTTGGAAGGCTATTCCAAGAATCAACTACCCTTTTAGTAAAATAATACTTTCTAAAGCAACCCATAGATTACTCGACCCCTGGTGGAAGGAAAAACAATAGCTTGATTCCCCCATCAACAGTCAGTGTTTGTGGGGAAACGCCTCCCACAGTTCTATTGTTTTCTGCTGGTGGAAGGTGCTGGGGCCTTTCCCGATTGGCAGAATACAATGATTACTGCTAGCGGCTATAGCCACTGGCAATAATCGCATGTGGAAAAATGTGACTGGCTGGTTGTACCCAAGTTAATTGATGCATCAACTGTGGTACAATCAGCCTGCCCATAGATGGATTGAAATTCGGCTGGTCCCTGCTGAACCATGATGCTGAATTTTCTGATCCATGTATGGTTGGCTTAAATTGATATTAACCACTTGCCAACAGCCCCACATATATGTATTGCAGGGTGGCGGTTCTACTGCACGAACTCGCGTTCTTGTACTTGATTTCACCTTTTCGGGTCTGTGGCACAGCAGGAGCCAATCTCGTTCCCGAGAGAGGCAGAATGGTGTTCTGCCTATGTAAGCAAGGCAGATCACCGTTCTGCAACAAGGAAAGACTGAGATCTTGTGTTTCTGCTAAGCAGGAACACGGATCTCTGTCTTCCCACAGTTAAAGCATCCCCCACACAGTTAGAAAGCATTCCCTAGGAACCCCCTTAACCCTTTGATCACCCCTGATGTTAACCCCTTCCCTGCCAGTGTCAGCACAGTGACAGTGCATGTATTTTAGCACTGATCACGGTAAACTGGTCCCCAAAGAAGTGTCACTTAGTGTCCGATATGTCCGCTGCAATGTCGCAGTCCCGCTATAAGTCACTGATTGCCGCCATTACTTTTAAAATTTTTTAAAAAAATCAAAATTCTGTAAAAATCTCCCATAGTTTGTAGACACTATAACTTTTGCGCAAACCAATCCGTATACACTTATTGAGATTTTTTTTACCAAAAATATGTAGCAGAATACATATTGGCCTAAATTGATGAAGGAATTCGATTTTCTACATTTTTTTATTGGATGTGTGTTATAGCAGAAAGTAAACAATATTGGGGGGTTTTTTTTCGGTCTAATTTTGTTTATAGCGCAAAAAATAAAAATTGCAGAGGTGATCAAATACCGCCAAAAAAAATCTCTATTTGTTGGAAAAAAGGACATTGATTTTATTTGTGTACAGCTTCGCATGACCGCGCAAATGTCAGGGGGTAAACCTTCCGGTGCTGAAGTAGTTAAATGATTTTTTTTAAAAAAAATAACAAACATGTTATACTTACCTGTTCTGTGCAGTGGTTTTGCATCGAGCAGCCCTAATCTTCCTCTACTCGGGTCCCCCACTGGCCCTCCTGGCCCCTCCACCCTGCGGAGTGCCCCGCCCCCGAGCAAGCAGCTTGCAATGGGGGCACCCAAGCAGGCTAATTTGCGAGCCACGGCTCTGCGTGTCCATTCACACACACAGCTTTAAAGATGTCTAAATATAATCAAAAACATCAAATGGAGTCCATAGTGATGCAAAACAACCAAACAGCAAATTGCCCATGGGACTTTTAGGCATGGTGTTGGGTAAAAAAATACATCAAACATGTAAAAAAAGTACAATATTTATTTTAGTTTACATAAAAGTCATACAATTCCACAACAATTGTGCCATATTAAAATGCAGATTCGCGAATGTGGTTATTGAAGTATTTTTAATTTGCAGAAACTGTAATCTCTATGCATTTTGCGGGACAACGCCCACTTCATCAGGAGACAGCCGCAGTTGGTTTATGTGTACATCTGTGGAAAGACCATTTTAATATACAGGCAAGCTTTTTGAGCATTATGAAACAAGAATGAAAAGACAATCAAATTATATTAAAGTGTGTCAATTTCAATTGGATAGAGTCCAATAATATACACAGTGTACTCACATAAAAGTTAGTAATGTAGAAACAAGATTACATAAGAGAGGCCAAAAAGAGTGACATCTGTGTCCCAATGCTGTGAGAAAAACGTAACGTAAGGGGCTCCCCCTGGAAACTGAGGGTAGATGAGTGACCAGGAGGCGGGGCACAAAGACCGGTCCCCTACTGCAGTACCCCTAAAACGGAATAGAATGGAAAAATAACGAGGTACTCCTGTCAGAGGGGGAGGAGCCTGAACATGGCGCCGGCAAGGAACTTAGACTAGGAACGCCGGGAGACCTCACCCTACCTATGAGAGAAAGCGAGAGGGATATCCCTGACATCCTCACCATTTATGTGCTGCTAGAGACCCATGTGAGAACCAGCGGGTGCCGGTGTCTAAAGCCCAAAGTCCAGACGTCGATACAGCCCAGAGGCGGTGAAGCAGAGGAGGCAGGAAGATCGGAGGAGTAAGGTCTGGCCCAGTGGAGCTCGGCCAACATCAGCACATCTCGAAGGGAGTCGGCAGGACCCAGCGAACCCTGGGCAAGTACGGTGGAGTGGATGGCAAATCCGAGACCAAACTGTTTCATAGTCAGCGGGGGAGCGTCGGATGCCACCCGGCTGGCTAAAGAAGGGAGATCTGGCCATATAGCCTACGATGGACCAGGCCTGCTTTAACAGGGAAGGATTGGGGAAAAATAGTGAAGCCCTGCAGAGTCCAGCAGGGGGAGAAATCAGCCACACACCGAAGATTTTGATTACCCTCTTTACTATATGATCCAGAACATTAAAAACCCCATTGCCCCCCCCCCAAAAAAAGGGCTAGGATAATCAAAACAGCCTATCAAGAGCCCCCACCTGAAGAGTACACCTTATATTTATCAGGAAAGGTGAGTTACCTCCTTCCTTGTTGATCTTTGTATTATACACTAACAGTGAACTTGTTATAAGCCTGTCATTGTATATATTATTTGAAGAGGGGTCTCTCTTATACAGATCAAGGGGCTAGCTCAAAGCAAATAATGGAGTGGAAAACAGGGTTGTACATGAGCTAAAAGGGGTTGAGTGACTACCACCGGGGAGATAAAAGGTGACAATTAAATAAGGAAAATGGAAACAAAGGGAGGTGTGTGGCTGGAGAAGAGACTTAGACCAGTATAACCAGAGGTTACCAATTTGAATAAAGAAATAGGAGGTTGGGACTTTGAGTGAGGTGGGCAAATGAGACCAGAGGGACAATCACAATTACGTAAAACATTTATTGATACATGATGACAGATGGACACAAATAAATTACAAAAAGGTAATAATATCTAATCGTATAACAATCCCATCTTTTAATTTCATAGCAATAGCATGAGGTCGCAAGATAAACAATAATAACTTGTAGATATATGGACCTAATAAAGTCTAAGATTAATATGGTGCTTGTCGTAGGCCCGACGCGTTTCGTGTATCAAACACTCTTCAGGGGCAATATAGCACCAAAGTCTAAAGGGGAAGAAAAAAGGGGACACTAGGATAAAAGACTGGATAAGGTGCAAAAAATGCACTAGGAGCAAAATAAAAATAAAAAAGATGAACATATAAAGGAGACTGGCAGCCACTAAGCCCCCATGGATACTCACATGTTACAGGAATGCGAACTCCAAGAGGTCCGCAAGCAGCTGGCCACCCAATAACTCAGGTCCGGGAGCTGAGGGAGGAGCTTGGAGAGAGGAGCCGGGAGGGAAAGACGGCCACATACAAAGGTGTTCAATGAATGAAAGATCCACACTGGTAACAAGTAAGGTGGAGGTTCTGGGGTAAAAAAAAGTAATGTATATCAAGTATAGCCCCAAAAAAAGCTAGAGCCCCTAATAGCAGAGAGGTGTATACTAATCTAAAGAATGTCCCCCTTACCTATGGGTGGTATGGAGTAGCCAAACATGTCTGACCCAGTGATGGACGTGTTGTGTAAGAGTAGGCTAAAACAAATGTATGGGTCCTATCTATACAACCAATCCCCGCCCCAATCAGAGAAACTCCCCCCAGCATTATGTGGTGCAGACAAAGGCGGACGGGAAACTCCTACCAGCGCAGCGGCCACCGCCGCTCACAGCTGCTGGAGAAGTCGCCCTTCACATGTCCGCACGAGAAGGAAAACACAACGTCAGCGCCGGGACACTCACGCAGAGGTCACGCGCATGACGAGGGGGCGTGATGCCGACGCACAATGGGAAACCCGCCCCGGACACCCGCACCCGCCGTGGCGGACGAGGGGGGAAAGGGGAGGGATCCCGATTGTGCCTCGCAGCTCCCGGACACTGAACAGAAGGCAGCCAAACAGAAGCAGGCTCTATGGGGACACATACCACATGATCGCTCCAAAATGGAGGGAGGGAGCTGGAAAGAGTGGAAGGAGTATAAAGAAACTACCAAACGAGAAAAACAAAAAAAGTAGATAAACACACATGGGAACAATATAATATTGTAATGATCTTGAGCAAACCCCCTAACACGAGGGGGAAAAACTCAATCAGTCAAAAATAGACCTAGAGACGGAAAGTGACCCGAAATAGAATGTGCGGAAGAACAAAGTCTAAAAGCCCAATTACCTACAAAATTAGAAATGCCAGATATGTTTGCAAAATTGAAAATTGGAAAAATTCTCTTAAACCCGAAATGACTACACTATATGGATATCTAGAGATACCTACCCGAGTAGAAGATGCAGAAAGGACACGCACATTCAAGTATTAAATGAATTAAAGAATGAATTGAAAATTATGCAAATTGAGCAAAGGAATATGGCATATAAACTAGTTGATCAGAAAAATTAAAACCAAAGAAAAAGCTTGAGAATCCAAGGTCTACCAGAAGCGACGCAAGGAGAAGATGCAATGAAAAAAACTTCCAACCCTATGTTGGGGAGACCAGTGACGGAACTATTAAAAATAGAAATAGTGCACAGCATCAGAAGACCTCAAGGTATAGCAAAGGAAACCCCAAGAGATATTATAGTGGGGTTTCACTAGTATGAAGAAAAAGCACAAATATGGGGAAACCTGAGAGGCGCAACACCATTAAGCTCCCAATGGTAAATGCCAATAGACCACACTGAGTGGACATGCAATTGGGCAGACCCAAAGCAGAAATACAAAAATAAATACACCCAATTAAATATATGACAAACTGAATAGTGCATCAAACAGATGCAGATAAAAAAAATGACAAAAGGGGGGCGTGGCTACCGCGCTGCTGAATGGAAGTCTGATTCGGCAGCTCCTCGTCGCGCCGGGGAATCTATCTAACAGAGGCGGCATACAAAGACATCTCCACCGCGGCTTGCTGCACAAACACCCCTGCACCAGCGGAGATGACCAGGTGTTCGAAGGGAGCTGTGGGGACGAGGAAACTTCCACACTTCTTCCCCCCTCATGAGCGGCCGAATACTCAAGATGGCGGCACCGGCGGCTCGCCTTCCTCATCGAGCGGCTCCTCTCGTTCCGCTCACAGTCCTCCCCAGCCTGGGGCTTCCAAAGCATCGCAACCACGATCGCCAGCGGTGTCCACACCCTTGTCACAGAGCCCTGCTAAGAGCAAGCCATGGCTGTCTGCTGACTCCTCTCCAATTGAGGTAAGCCATAGTTGCAACTCCTCCAATACAACAGGAGACTTAGCTGACACTTTTAACTCCTTCCCAGCAATCAACTAGCCTGTATCAAAGTCCACATTAAAGGACAAGCTTTCTTACATACTGATCTTATGGAATGTGTGTTCAACTTTAAATCAGAAGTGCAGGAACTGGGAGGGAGAGTGGATCACATTGAGCACAAGATGGGTGAATTTGCAGTCTCCCATAACACTCTGATTTATGCACATAATGAGCAAGAAGATGAGATGGACAAGCTCAACTCCAAAATCGCAGATTTGGAAGACCGCTTGAGGCGGAACAATGTGAAGCTTAGAGGCGTGCCCGAGTCCGTCTTAAATGCTCAATTAAACCAATACGCCTGCGATCTCATTCAAGCTGTCCTGCCATCTATCCCAGTATCTGAAATAATCATTGACAGGATCCACCGCCTGCCTAAACCCGCATACCTTTCTGATGATATCCCCCGTGATGTAATCATGAGAGTACACTTCTATCACGTGAAAGACCAATTCACGTCCAACTTCCGCAAAACAAAACATCTGCCCGAACGATTCTCTCTTCTCCAAATTTACGCGGATCTTTCTAAATTTACGCTGCAAAAGAGGAAATCGCTTGCAACAATTACAAAAGCACTGCGTAATCATAATATTACATATCGCTGGGGCTACCCCGTGAAACTTACCATTACCTACAATGATACCACCTCAGTGATCACAACACTTACTGATGGTATTGCATTACTCCGCTCATGGGACATTCTCCCGGAACAGGAAAATCCACGAAGTTCACCCCCCAAAGGATTGAACAAACATGAGCAATGGCAAGCAGTATCCCACAAACGCAAGCCAAAATCTCAGACAACATGATCGCCTTTAACTTCCAGTCTGGCAACAACTACCGGTTCGATGGCCCTATAGCCACAATTTTCCCCCTACAAGTAATGTGCAGCATTGCTGCTATCGGATTCCAATTGGAATCGCTTTTGTTTTTTATTGACTGTTATATGTTTTTTTTTCATTTCTCCCTGACTCCAAATTCTTCTCCTTCTACATCCTGTCGGTCCAATGTCTACCAGCAGCTACAACTCCTCTCCAGTACCCCATCGGAAGACCTACTAACGCCTGGCCTTGAACCCACACACCTAACTCTGCTACATCTTCAATTCGCCACCAACGCTCTACCAACCAAAGGTAACAAATACTTGCAACTGTCATACCTTGATGGCCTTTAAAATATCTTCCCTTAATGTACGGGCCTTAACCACCCTGCTAAGCTAGCATCTCTATGGAGTGAGTCTCTTAGGTTGGGCTGCGACCTTATATATGTTCAGGAGACGCATTTCCAATCCTCAGTACCATCTTCTTTTCACCACAAACAATATCCTCATGTCTTCGCTGCCTCTGCTCCCCAGAAAAAGAAGGGAGTTCTCATCGCAGTCAAAAACACAGTAGCTTTCTCCCTACATGAATCCATATGTGACCCGGAAGGCAGATACCTGATCCTCAGATGTGACATAAATAACAGACCATTCACTGTAGTGAACATTTATGCACCCAATTCACATCAAATCCGCTTCACTCACAAACTGTTTCGCAAGCTCTCAAAAATAAAATGCGGATCACTGGTAATCTGCGGAGATTTTAATCTCACTGCGAATCCTCATCTGGATCTATCCTCTAAACCTAAGAGACTTCCTCTAGCCCTCCAACCAATATTCCACAGAGAAGATGTGTATGACACTTGGAGGTGTCAACATGCAGAAGAGCAGGACTATACTTTTCATTCTTTACCCCATAACTCATATTCAAGAATCAATATGATATTAGTAGATAAGGTACTGTTGCAAGCTGTGTCCTCCTCCACTATACATGATATTTCATGGTCAGACCATGCCCCTGTCTCTATATCTATAGTGGAGGGGCACACACCAAACCCTGCTTACATTTGGAGAACTCCCAGGTTCTCAATTCACCCCAAAACACTAGTATCATCTCTAAACACCTTCGGGAATATTTTCAGATAAACTTGGACACTGTATCAAATCCCTTTACTGTATGGTGTGCTCATAAGACCTTCATTAGGGATATTTTAATACAATTATGCTCTTGTATTAAGAGGCAGAGGTCGTCGCAGCTTGAAAAATTACTAGGAGAAATTTGAATCCTTGAGTCCACTAACAAAAAGAACCCATCCCAATCTACATGTGCGACTCTATCCAAACTACGTACAGATCTACGATCTTTACTTATAGAACGGCACGATAAATACATTAGAGCTCTTAGACTAACGCAGTATTCCTCTGGAAATAAAGCAGGTAAATTCCTAGCAAATCGTTTCAAAGCCAAAAAACTCCAATCGAAAATAGAATATTTGTTATACTCAACCTCCAAGAATAAAATTGTTAACCCACAGAGAATTGATGATGCCTTTGCCTCCTATTATGGTTCCCTGTATAACCTGAAGGATGACCCTGACACCCTCCAACCACAAGGCCCGGATATTGAATCATTTTTCAACTCCCTTCATCTACCTACTCTTACTACTACTCAACTCCAAACGCTTAATGCTCCTATAACACCCCACGAAATCAACAAAGCTATTAAGTCCCTTCCTTTGGGAAATCCCCAGGCCCCGATGGACTAACAAACGACTACTATAAATGCTTCATGGAAACCCTCACCCCATCCCTTTCCTCAGTGTTCGCGGCTGCGATGACCTCTGCCTCATTCCCTTCTGAGATGCTACAGGCATATAGTTACCATACCCAAAGCAGGGAAAGACCCTACATCACCAACTAACTACAGGCCGATATCTCTTTTGAATACAGATGTTAAACTGTACGCGAAAATTCTTGCTCAGAGACTAACCCCTTTTTTACCCAATCTGATCAAACCGGATCAGACAGGCTTTGTGCACGGACGACAGGCATCGGGCGCTACAAGGAGGGTCTTGGGCATTGTACATCAGGCTGGGACCGGTCAGAGCCTTCTCTGCTGTTATCTTTAGATGCGGAGAAGGCATTCGACCGTATCCATTGGCAATACATGCACAAGACGCTCCATAAATTCAGTTTCACGGGACCTATACTATCCGCAGTTTTAGCATTGTATTCTACACCATCTGCCAGAGTATAACCTCCAATATGGTATCCCACCCCTTTCTGATCACAAACAGGACCAGACAGGGATTCCCTCTATCTCCCTCCATTTTTAACCTACTAATTGAACCATTAGCAGAAACTATCAGAACTTCCCCACAAATCAATGGGTTTAAATCTCATCAACAAACTCACAACATTAATTTATTCGCAGACGACATTATTATCTTCCTGACAAATCTGGAACCCTCCCTTGCAACGACTCACAATATTCTCACAACATTTAGCAAGCTATCCTATTACAAGGTTAATTTTACTAAATCCTTGCTGTTGGATATTGGTATTGACTCTGACTTACGAACCAAACTCCAAGCTTCTTACCCTTACACGTGGAGCACAGATGGCATACCTTACTTGGGAATACAAGTGGTATCTGACATCACAAAACTAGCTGATGCCAACTACCTCCCTCTTATTGCCAAAATATCGAAGGCTGCACACAATATGTCCAAATATGAGCTTTCCTGGTCGGGACGTCTTGCCTCTTTCAAGATGATACTACTCCCACAGATACTTTATCTCTTCAGGACGCTCCCAATACCTGTAAAGAAAGCGCATATGCTAACACTTAACAAAGTACTTCGAAAATTTGTATGGAAAGATATAAAGCCCCGTAGCTCCCATACTTTGCTTCTTAAACATAAAAACGCAGGCGGCATGGGTATGACAGATCTCGGCGACTATTGGGTCGCTACCCAACTATCACAACTACGGAGTTGGTTCAATCCCTCCCCAGATAAACTCTGGATAGATATTGAACAAAATGCCAGCCCTGCACCTTCACTCAATACCCTACTATTGGTTGATGTCTGGAAACCCTGGCCATTAAAAAACCTTCCTCTATCAATCCAAGCCTCTCTACTAGCATGGAGAACCTTCTACTCCCTAAACCCTCCACAATCACAAACAGCCATTCAACTCCCACTCAGAACTTTAGAAACGATCATTCCACACCTATCCCTTCGCAAATGGGAAAAACAAGGCGCTTTAAACATATCACATATGTTTACCAATCATTCCCTTAAGTCGTTTGAGCAGCTTCAAGAATTCCAACTCCCCGCAACCGAACGCTTCTCCTACTTACAAATATCCCACTATCTAAACTCCATTAACTCCCCAAAAATACTTCTACATAAACAGGGATGGCAATATCTCCAATGCACCTCTTCCTCTATTAAGGGCACTTCCCTATTCTACAACCTATTGCAAAACAAACTAGTGTTTAGTAAGTCTGCCCCATATTCAAAATGGGAATCAGATCTTGGAGAGACCTTTACTACCCAACAATGGCAATTAGCCTTTAAGACAATTTACCAGACCTCTAAATTTGCCAACCATTGGGAACTAACCCAAAAAATTGCCTTGAGGTGGTATCTTACCCCATATAGAATGTCCAAATTTCTTCCATCACAGTCCCCACTATGCTGGAGAGGGTGTAGTACAATAGGCCAACTTAAGCATATCTTCTGGTCATGCAAACACATAACCAGCTTCTGGAACAAAATATTTTGCATGATCTCAGAGTTTACTGGAATCATCACCCCACCCTCCCCAGCATTGGCGATTCTAAATATAGGCATAGAGCGTTTTCCCCATGATTGTAGAGGAATAGTTACCCTGGCTGTCAAAACCCTTATAACCAGAAAATGGAAATCCAACCTAGCACCTAATATATCTGAAGTAATTGAAATAGTTAAGTGTAATTACGCATTTGAAAGCATACTAGCGTATCGCCACGGAAACAAGCGTCTATTGGACCATTATTGGAAACTATTGAACCTAAGGGTTAACAAACATTAATTTTACCCCCTCCCACATATAAATATGTACAAATGTTCAGTGCCTGCTGAGCCTGGTAGACCCATTTATGATACCGACAATCCATCCCAATATCTATTCTATCCTATCTTATTTTATGTTACTCTGTTATTTTATTTTACTTTATCCTACTTTATTTTATTTTATCTTATCTTATTTTTTTTTTTTTTTTTTAATCTTTATTTATCTTATCTTATTTTACTTTATTTACTCTATGTTAATCCTATAAAGTTCTCTGTTCACCCAACTGTCTTTTTTACTGTTTTCTTTCAATAGCTTGATTAACATATTACCTGAGGAAAACATGTCTGGTATGTTCTGTGTCCTGGTTATTACCCACTGTTTGATGTTGCATGTTTATATACAGGTTTTATATATATAACGAGTTATATATATTGGATACCCAAATATCACGACTTTGTCTATCTGTGTTCTCCTTGCTGGAGTTTCACAGACTCCACTCAGGTCCCAATTACTCAACCATGTGTTATTCTTTTGTTGTATGTTGTTAAAATATATATTTCTTCAATAAAGAATTAATGTAAAAAAAAAAAAAAGACAAAAAAATGTATAAAAATGTGTTTGTAAGTTATCCAGTGACTAAATTACAAAATATAATAGAAATTAATCCATAGTGAAAGGAAAATCAATCCATAGTAAAAATAAAAAGAACAAAACATAGGTGTGAGTCCATAAAAAGCTGATGATATTCAAAAAGTGATGTGCCGTAAAGTTCCACACTAAAGTGACAAGTGAGAAGTTTCCTCCACCACAAAAAGGACTGCCGCTTACCAGAAGTCAGTGGTCCCTTATTACAGGGGACCACACCGAGCAGATGGCTGTAACCCCAGCCCGGGATCTCACTGGCATACACTGAGCTCTTTAGCATCAGTGGAAACAGTCCGTAGATGGATCGATAAAATGGGCAGTATGTTCACCATGAAAACAGAAAGCCTCACATAGCGTAAATCCTTACATTTATTAGAATTAAAAGTAGACAATTGAATACTTACAGAACGGTGAACAATGGTAAGCAGAATGGATATAAAATAACGAGCCGGCCGGCTTCCAAACAGCCCGTAGCTTCCAGGACTGAACGTACAGTGGTGACTTCAGAACGTAGCTCCTCCTCCCTACATCGTTTCGTCACTAGCGGACGTGGTCACAGGATACAGGCGTGGGCCTGACGCACCGCTTAAATAGCAAACAACTAACCAAGCCTCGGTGTGGATCCCGAGGGGAGAACCATAGGGCACCATCCCAATCAAGGGAAGGGACTAAGGGCAAAAAGTAACTGAAAGCCTATATCTAAGGACAAAAATAAAAACAGCAAAGGTACTAATAACCTCTGGCATAAAAATGTCCACAAATTAAAAATGAACATCTAGAGGTATAAAACAATATATATATAGTAATACAAATGGTAACTAAATATACCAAGTGCAACTGACTAAAAGGATGTCACATGCACTATAACGCACAACACTGCCGTCCGTCAAAGTACAATAGACGGGACTATTTAAATAGTCTAAATTACAAAAAACAGCTCATATATACCAAAAAAAATGAGCTGTAAATAAAAATTCAAAAGTAAGCCAGAATCCAACTATGAAAACAGGCAAGAATATAAGCCATACGGTAATCACTTTGCCTAGACATAAATAAATAAAAGGGGAGATAGATCAATGTCCTCCCTTAATAGGGGGGCACCCCACAGTTCTCCATAAGCCAACCATACAGTAACCAAAAAGGGCAATGTAGGAAAACACATTTACACAAGGGGGGCCCTATTAAGACTACCGTACAGCGAATAAATGAAAATTACATTTAAACAGAACAAAAGAACACAATATTGGTTAATATATGCCACAAAAGTCCCCTTATGTGTATAATCAAACAAAGATAGGCATACACAAAAAAACAGTCAAAAAGTAGAAATTAAATACCGATGAAGCATACATAAAAAATTGAAAAAATATATCTAAATAATAACCATTTCATTACTTGCTCTACATCTGGGGTCGTGTACATGCTGCAGTGTCCATGTGGCCTACAGTATGTGGGCCGGACCAAGCGACCTTTACAGGTGCGGCTAAATGAACATATTAACAACATACGTAGAGGCTTCACCAAACACTCTGTATCTAAGCACTATCTTACTACACATAACAGAGATCCATCTAACACCATTTTTTTGGGCATTGATAAATTCAAACCCCACTGGAGGGGTAGCAGTTTAGTTAGGAGCATCTTAAGGCTAGAGATGTCTTGGGTTCATAAGATTAAATGCTATACCCCTTTTGGTCTTGATATCGATGTTAATTCCTTTATCGACAACTCCTAGTGACTTAATGCAACCTTTTTCTATTGGTTATTATTTAGGTATATTTTTCATTTTTTTATTTTTTATTCATCCTTCATCGGTATTTAATTCCTACTTTTTGACAAATTTTTTGTGTATGCCTATCTTTGTTTGATTATACACTTATGGGGACTTTTGTGGAATATATTAACCAATATTGTGTTCTTTTGTTTAAATGTTATTTTCATTTATTCGCTGTACAGTAGTTTTAATAGGGCCCCCCTCGTGTAAATGTGTTTTCCTACATTGCCCTTTTTGGTTACTGTATGGTTGACTTATGGAGAACTGTGGGGTGCCCCCCTATTAAGGGAGGATGTCGATCTATCTCCCCTTTTTTTATTTATGTCTAGGCAAAGTTATTACCGTATGGCTTCTATTCTTTTCATGGTTGTATTCTGGCTTACTTTTGAAATTTTATTTATGCCTCATTTTTTTTGGTATATATGAGCTGTTTTTTGTAATTTAGACTATTTAAATAGTCCCGTCTATTGTACTTTGACGGACGGCAGTATTGTGCGTTATAGTGCATGTGCCATCCTTTTAGTCATTTGCACTTGGTATATTTAGTTACCATTTGTATTACTATATACCGTATTTATCGGCGTATAACACGCACTTTTTTCCCCTTAAAATCAGGGGAAAGTCGCAGGTGCGTGTTATACGCCGATCCCGATCTGTAAATGTCAAAATCGCGGTCCGCGATTTGAAAATGGCGCCGCCGGAGCCGAAGTACACAGAGCCGGTCCTCGGCTCTTTCCGGCGGCTCTCGTTTACTTTCGGCTCCACTCGTAGTCCCGAGCGGAGCTATCCGAACCTACTCGGATAGCTCCGCTCCGGACTACGAGTGAAACCGAAAGTAAACGAGAGCCGCCGGAAAGAGCCGAGGACCGGCTCTGTGTACTTCGGCGCCGGCAGCGCCATTTTCAAATCGCGGACCGCGATTTTGAAGCCCTGGAAGCAGGGACAGGGGATGCAAGGCTGCACTGGGGAAGGCTGCACTGGGGAAGGCTGCACTGGGGATGGCTGCACTGACGAAGGCTGCACTGGGGAAGGCTGCACTGACAAGGCTGCACTGACAAGGCTGACAAGGCTGCACTGGGGATGGCTGCACTGACAAGGCTGCACTGGGGAAGGCTGCACTGACAAGGCTGCACTGGGGAAGGCTGCACTGGGGAAGGCTGCACTGACAAGGCTGCACTGACAAGGCTGACAAGGCTGCACTGGGGAAGGCTGCACTGACAAGGCTGCACTGACAAGGCTGACAAGGCTGCACTGGGGAAGGCTGCACTGACAAGGCTGACAAGGCTGCACTGACATGGCTGCACTAACAAGGCTGCACTGACAAGGCTGCAATGAAGGGCATTTAAATGTAAGTTTTTTTCCCTTCAACTTCCCTCCTAAAAGTTTTTTTTCCTTAAAATTCCCTCCTAAATTGGGGTGCGTGTTATACGCCGGTGCGTGTTATACGCCGATAAATACGGTATATATTGTTTTATACCTCTAGATGTTCATTTTTAATTTGTGGACATTTTTATGCCAGAGATTATTAGTACCTTTGCCGTTTTTACTCTTGTCCTTAGATATAGGCTTTCAGTTACTTTTTGCCCTTAGTCCCTTCCCTTTAATGGGATGGCGCCCTATGGTTCTCCCCTTGGGATCCACACCGAGGCTTGGTTAGTTGATTGCTATTTAAGCGGTGCGTCAGGACAAGTGTGATTTTACTGTACTTCTGTCTCGGTCTGGTTCATGGTTTCTGACAGTAGGCCAAGGCCATAAATTCAGAAGATACAGTCAATCCACTTGTTGGTAATATTTTTTCCAGATTGAATGAGCAAGATCGCCGCATGGATCAGTTTGCCATGGCGTTAACAAATGCTCCTGAGTCACACGGCTCACCTGGAATCCCCCACTGTGGCTGCTCCGGTACAACCTGAGTTGCAGGCTGTCCCTGCTGCTGCGTCAGTCACTGTGCAGGCATCCTCCTTAAGTATTACCTCTATAAGAATTATGGCGTGTTCCGACCCGCTTCCCCAGTGTTTTGGGGAGATCCAGTTTAATGCAGAGGGTTTCTCAACCAAGCTGAGATATACTTTGAGATGCTGCCCCAGTTGTTTCCCACGGGCAGAAGCAAAGTAGGGTTCGTGATATCTTTGCTTTCTGAGAGAGCCTTGGCCTGGGCTAACCCTCTATGGGAGACGCAAAAACCTGTTGTCTTGAGTTACCCTGAGTTTGTGGCATTCTTTAAAAGGGTATTTGACGTTTCCACACGCTCCGCTTCTGCTGCCAAGTGCCTCATGTCCATCAGAGTATGAGAACTGTTACCGACTACGCCATTGAGTTCTGTACTCTGGCAGCAGAGGTTGCTTGGAACAATGAGGACCTCTTGGCTGCTTTTTCTTGGTCTCTCGGATTCCATCAAGGATGGGATAGCAGCCCGAGATATACCCACTGAGCTGGAGAGCTTGATCTCGTTTGCCATCCTCATTGACTCCAGACTCAGACTTTCTTTTAAGGAGCGCTTGCAGAAGCCTCCTGTACGTTTGCCTCCGAGCTTTGCAGTCCCACCCATGCCTCCCTCGCCTACCATGCCTCCTGGTACTGAGTCGGTCAGTGAAGATGAACACATGCACTTGGGCTTCACGCGTCTCTCTGCGGATGAGAGAGCCTTTAGGAGGAGGGAGAGATTGTGCCTTTATTGTGACCAGGCAGGTCACTTTTTGAAGTCTTGTCCTACCCGTCCTGGGAACACCTGAACCTTGAGGTCTTGTCATGGACAGACCTTAGGTGGTGGTGTTTCGTCCCCAGTTATCCAGATGGATAAGCCCCTGCTTTCGGTCACCCTTTCTTGGGCTAAGTCATCTATTGAGATACAGGCTCTAATCAACTCTGGGGCTGCAGGGCTGTTCATTGATGCTGCCTTTGTACAAAAGCACTCGATTCCACTGTAGCTGCGTGACACTCCACTTGTCTTTGAGGCTCTTGACGGGAGACCTCTACAGCCTGCCCATGTGACTCATGAGACGGTTCCATTTTCCATGGCCGTAGAGGCTCTTCACCATGAGATAATCCAATTCCAAGTGATTTCCTCTCCTAAGTTTCCGCTGGTTATTGGTTATCCTTGGTTACAGAGGCACAACCCCTCTGTTGATTGGCTCCGTGCTGAGGTTCTCTCCTAGTCACCACAATGCAGTGAAACATGCTTCCGGAAGGTAGCCAAGGTCCTGTGTACCTCTTCACTCTCCTTCCTGCCAGAGGAGTACCTTGATTTTAGCGATGTCTTTGACAAAGGTCAAGCCGGTCATTTGCCTCCACACTGGTTGTATGATTGTGCAATTGACCTTCTACCTGGTGCCACTCCCCCTCGTGGCCGAGTTTATCCTTTGTCAGTCTTGGAGGATAAAGCCATGGAGGAGTATGTTGCAGACGCACTTTCTCTGGGTTTCATCCACAAATCCCAGTCTAATGCTGGTACTGGTTTCTAATTTGTGAAGAAGAGGAGCAGTGAACTGAGACCTTGTATTGATTATAGGGGTCTCAACGTCCTACCTGTGAGAGTGCTATGCATCCTTGTGGCTACTTTTCCAAGAAATTGTCACCTGCCTAGTGTATCTACGAGATTGGTGACAAAGAGCTGTTGGCAATAATTTTAGCCCTGAAAGAATGGAGACATCTCCTTGAAGGTACCACTGTGCCGGTTCTCATTCTTACTGACCATAAGAATTTCACATTCTTGTCTGAGGCTAAACGCCTCTCTCCCAGAAGGGCGCGATGGGCTCTTTTCTTGTCAAGTTTCAATTACATTGTCTCATTCTTACCCGATACTAAGAATGTAAGGGCTGACGCCTTGTCAAGACAATTTTCCTCCACTTCCAAGTTGGAGTCGGTTCCGGTCCCTGTAATACCTCCTGATCGTATTCTGGCTACGGTTCGCACCAGTCTTACTTCTGTTTTGGGTGACAAAATTCTTGCTGCTCAGGTCGATGCTCCTCCTGAGAAACCTTGTGACCACTGCTTTGTCCCAGAGAGTCTGAGTACTGCCGTGCTTCAGACTTACCATTCTCCCAAGGCAGCTGGCCACCCTGGTAAGAATCAACTTGTTTGGGCCATTTCCCAACAATTCTAGTGGCCTAGTCTACGTGCTGATGTAACTGCCTTTGTAGCTGCCTGTTCCGTGTGTGCTCAGAGTAAGACTCCAGGACACCTTCCAGTGAGCCTCCTACAATCCATACCCAATGGAGAGAGGCCCTGGACCCACCTGTCTATGAATTTCATTGTGGAGCTACCCAACTCCCAGGGCAACATAGTTATCCTTATGGTGGTTGACCGGTTCTCAAAGATGTGTCATTGTATTCCACTTAAGAAGTTGCCCACATCTCCCCACTGTAGACCTTATAATTGGAAATTAAATACATATCTTCTTCAGCATCCCCCATCTCAAATGGAACTTGTCACCACCCTGAAACACTATTTCACAGAGAATAACACTCCTGATGTATCCACTCCCATACTCTGGGAAGCCCACAAGGCAGTACTTAGAGGCAGATGTATAGCACTGTCATCTGCCATGAAAAAAGATGCCCAAATCACTAAAATTCAAACTGAAAAAGAACTTAGAACGTTAGAAATTCAACTGCAAAAAGCTCCTACATTATCCCTTCTCAAGAAAATCATACACTTGAGATCTATTCTGAGTGATCTGGCAATGGGACGAGTGGAAAAGGCTATCATTAGGCTTAGACAAAAGTACTACGACAAGGGCAACAAAGCCCACTCCCTACTAGCGAGAAAATTACGAGATAATGCACACGTGAACACGCCACACCAGATTAAAAATAAACAAGGATCTCTGATGTCCCACCCCAAAGACATTGTCAATGCTTTTGCGGATTACTATCAAGAACTCTACAATAATCCTCACATACCTAGTAAACCCCTACCTCCCGATCTACATCAACATATGCAGCAATACCTTGCACAAAGTGGAGTTCCACAAATACAAACATCGGATCTAGCAACTTTAAACATGCCGATTACCGAAGAAGAAATAGAACAAACCATTAAAACTCTTCCATCACACAAGGCCCCAGGTCCGGATGGACTGCCTTATGAATATTATAAGGCCTTTCTCCCTATCCTTCTACCCCATATGTGCAAACTTTTTAACGCCTTCTATCGAGACTCTCCCATCCCCCCTGATATGCAGCGATCATTTATCACTGTGATACCTAAACCAGATAAGGATCCCACCCTATGCGCCAACTACAGACCCATCGCCTTACTGAATTCGGACCTAAAAATCTTCACAAAGCTGTTATCAATCCGCTTGAACATGATCCTCCCATCCCTTATCCATAAGGATCAAGTGGGCTTTGTCCCCCTTAGACAAGCGGGAGATAACACCAGAAAGGTGATTGATCTGATAGACGTGGCAAATAGAGAGAAATCAGAATCCTTGCTGCTTAGTTTAGATGCCGAAAAGGCCTTTGACCGCCTGGGGTGGCCCTTCTTATTTGCAACACTACAGCATGTGGGGTTCCAAGGACCCTTTATGAGAGCCATACAACACCTATATTTCAAGCCCTCTGCTCAGGTCAGAACACCTTTTGCCATCTCAACTACCTTCCCAATAACCAACGGAACTCGACAGGGATGCCCACTATCACCATTACTATTCGCACTATGCGTCGAACCACTGGCGGCTTCCATCCGAGGCAACCAAAATATACGGGGAATCTCAGTAAGGGGTCGGGAGTACAAGATCTCGCTGTTCGCTGACGATGTGATCCTCACTCTGACCCAACCCAGAATTTCTCTCCCAAACCTACATGCAGAACTTAGTCGTTACGGAGCCCTCTCAGGCTATAAAATTAACACTTCTAAATCAGAAGCCCTCCCAATCAATATCTCAGACGAAGAAACAGCACACTTAAAAACCAATTTTAGCTATCACTGGAAAGACACCTCCTTGAAATATTTAGGAATACATATCACCCCAAAGTTTAACACCCTGTATCAGGAGAACTTCCCCCCCCTTTTCCGCTCCATCAGAATCCTGCTCACTAGCTGGAAAAAACACCATATCTCCCTGCTGGGCCGGATCGCATCTATTAAGATGACGATCCTCCCGAAATTATTGTACCTATTCCAAACATTACCAATTCCTATCCCCCCCAAGCACTTGAATAAACTCCAATCTGATCTCCTTAAATTCACCTGGAATTATAAGAGACACAGAATCCCTCAATCAGTTATGATGGCAGCACGCTCAGACGGTGGTCTTGCCTTTCCCAATCTTACCAAATATTATCAAGCAGCCCAACTTCGAGCGATAGCATCATGGTTCACGCAAAGATCTTATAACAGATGGACAGAGATAGAAAAAATATGGCTAGCCCCAACCCACCCTAACAGCCTGCTATGGAGTGCGGGGGCAGAGGTGCCCTCCGAAAGACTATTGGGACCTATGACTCAACTCCGACGCCTATGGCACAAACTATCCCGCTCACACACATTGGCCTCAGATAAATCAGTCCTAACATCGTTCGTCTGTAACCCCAAAATTCCAGACAGCCTCACCCACCAGATGTCATACCCGTGGACATCACGTAATCTCTTCCATTACGGAGCCCTTGTAGACCCCAGATCCCGCAAGCTGCTATCCTACCCTGACCTACAGACTAAGTTTGACCTACCGCGACAAACGTTCTACAGCTACATGCAAATACGCCACTATGCCATGTCCATAGCGCCTGACCTACAGTTCTCCCCCCCATCACCCTTTGAAACTCTAATCCTGGCGGGCACGGCCCAGAAAGGGTTAATTTCTGATATCTACAAAATATTAAATGCCTATCCATTAGAAATCAAAGGTAAACATAACTATATGATTAAATGGGAAAAGGCTCTCGGTGAGGAACTGCCCATGGAGCAATGGCAGGCGGTATGGACACAAGCAGCAAAAAGTTCCCTCTGCACTCTATATAAAGAAAATACCTATAAAATTCTCCTCTACTGGTACATGACTCCGGATACCCTCCATGCCATATACCCGTCTAGTTCAGATCGCTGCTGGCGATGTCAAAAAGACAGAGGGACCCTCCTCCACATATATTGGGACTGTCCACTGATAACCCCATTTTGGGATAAGGTTCGACAACTTTTGGTTCGCTTACTGGAGACACAGATCCCTATGACCCCCAAATTCTTCCTGTTAGGAATCTCACAATTAAAGATCCCCAAGGTACAAAAAAAACTCATACGACACATCCTCACAGCAGCACGTTGTCTTATTGCTCTACACTGGAAAAAAACCCTCCCCCCCACACTTGAAACCTTATACACTAGAATCAAAGATGTGGAGTTGATGGAGAAGATGACAGCCCGGATACAGGACAGGTTGGAGATACATAATAAAGTATGGGAGCTGTGGCATCTTCGAGAGGACCCACCATAAAAAAGTAAACGAACTATACAATCACCCCCCTTCCCTTCTTCTTTCATTTCTTCTTTTCCCCCTCTCTTTCACTATCCTTCTACTCTACTACGAGTGTTTCAGTTTTTCGCTTAGTTATAAGCAACCTAGAAGATGAAAATAAAATAGGAGCTAAAGGAAAGGAGGGAGGAGAGAGAGAACCTAGTATATTTGTACTCTTTGTTTCTCCTTCTTTTATTGTATGACAGACATATATCACCTATTACCTCTGTTATATTTTGTACTTCTGTACCGCAAAATATTATAATAAAAAAAAAAGTTATTTGAAAAAAAAAAAGAAGTTGCCCACTTCTAAGGAACTGGCTTCCATTTTTGCTCGGGTGATCTTTCGCTTACATGGGCTACCCAAGGTGATTGTCTCGGACAGGGGTAGTCAGTTTGTGTCCCAGTTCTGGCGAGCCTTTTGTGCAAAGCTGGGAATTCAGCTTGCTTTCTCCTATGCGTATCATCCCATAATGAGGCTGCAGAACGAGCCAATCAGTCCTTGGAGCAATTCCTACGTTGCTATATTTCTGACCATCACAACAACTGGTCAGACCTATTACCATAGGCAGAGTTTGCTCACAACAGTGCCTTGAATTCTGCTTCCCGATTGTCTTCGTTTATGGCGAATTATAGTTTCCAACCTTCCATGTGTTCTGACTTGTTTGTTCCGCAGAGTATTCCTGCACTAGAGGAGCATCTCCGTGGTCTTCGTTCCACTTGGGCACAAGTCCAGGAAGCTTTGTGTCATGCTAATGATAGGTACAGACTCCATGCTGGCCGCTGACGCCTGCCTGTGCCTTCCTATCAGTTTGGGGACAGGGTCTAGCTGTCATCTCGCAACCTCCGACTTCGTGTTCTCTCACTGAAGTTCACACCTCGGTTTATTGGGCCTTTCCGTATCCTTCGCAGGATTAACCCAGTGGCCTACGCCTTGGACCTTCCTCCTAGTATGCGCATCTCAAATGTTTTATGTCTCCTTATTGAAACCATTGGTCTGCAACAGCTTTACCGCCACGGTGCCATGTCCTCACACTATACAGGTTTAGAGCCATGAGGAGTATGATGTACAATCCATTGTTGACTCCCGTAGGTTCCCTGGGCGCATACAATAACTGGTGCAGTCCGGAGGAAGGTTCCTGGGTCTCATCCTCGGACGTACATGCTCCTGCCCTCCTCCGTGATTTCCATGGACGTTTTCCCCTCAAGCCCGGTGGTCCTCCGAGGGCGAGGGGTCGTTGAGGAGGCGGTACTGTCAGGGCTGGCTCAGCCCTTCCTTCTCTGAGCTGGCCGCTCAGCTGTCAGCTAATTTCCAGCTCTCATCTCTCACCACAGTTAACCAGCTGTTGTGGATCTGCTCATCAGTCCCGCCTATTTAAAGATCTCCAGCTCACTTCATTCCTGCCTTCGCCTTGGTCACATCACAAGAAACCATCTCCTGCGTTCCTGTTTAAAGACTGGCTTTGCTGACATCCTTTCTGGCTCCTTATCCTGCTTGCTGTTCCTCTACTTGGATCCCTGACTTCTGGCCTGGCTGATTACCCGATCTGGTTACTGAACCCTGGCTTGGCTGATTACCCGATCTAGTTACTGAACTCTGGCTTGGCTGATTACCCGATCTGGTTACTGAACTCTGACTTGGCTGACTACCCGCTCCGGTTACTGGACTCTGGTTATGCTTTGACTACGCTTACTCTATTTACCTTTTTATTTTTATTAATAAACAATTTTTATTTTACTGTACTTTTGTCTCAGTCTGGTTCATGGTTTCTGACATAATGATGAAGATTGGAGAAGAACAAAAGGTCGCGGCCTATGCCAACGATATGTTATTTTATATATCGAACCCTAGAACAACATTGCCAAACTTGATGAAGGAGCTGAAAAAATATGGAGAATTCTCAAATTTAAAGATCAGCCCTGTAAACTCAGAAATTTTAAATATAAATTTAGATCTAAAGGAAGATTTAGCTTTGCAAGGGAAGTTCCCCTTTTACATGGGGGAAAAAGGAGCTAAAATATCTAGGGGTAAAACTAAAGCCTTCCCCAAACAATCTATATCAAGTAAAATATATTCCACTATTAAATGAGATTAAAGCGGAGTTCCAGCCTGTATTAAAAAAAATTAAGTCAGCAGCTACAAATACTGTAGCTGCTGACTTTTAATATAAGTATACTTCCCTGTCCAGGGAGTCCGCAATGTCAGCATCCGAAGCCGACCCGTCCATCAGCTTCAAGTGCAGGTGGCGGCATCCTTACTAAGGGAAATAGGAAGTGAAGCCTTGCGGCTTCACAGCCTGTTTCCTACTGCGCATGCGCGTGTCGCGCTGCGCTTTCTGAAAAGTCCCGCTGTCTTCTGGGACCTGTGCGTGTCTCCCAGAAGGCGGAAGGAGGATGGGCTGTAAATGACGTAGGTCGCCATGGTGCCCTTACACGGAAATGGGAGTGAGTACCTGTTTTTGACAAGTATCCGCTCCCCCTGAAAGGTGCCAAATTTGGCACCGAAGGTGGGGGGGAGCAGATAAGCTGAGCTTACACTTTTGGGAAGAACTCCACTTTAAAAAAGAATTTAAAAAGTTAACAAGACCATTATCCTGGGTAGGATGTATAAATATGGTAAAAATGGCAATAGTACTGAAAATCTTATATACATTTCAAATGTTACCAATTTCCTTGCAGCAGACATACTTTAAAATACAAAAGACAATGATATCAAGGTTTATATGGCAAAACAAGTAGCCAAAAAGACAATTTTCGGTACTAAGTAAGGATAAAACACATGGGGGATTAGCCGCACCAGATTTCAAAAGGTACTACAAAGCAGTAATATTAGCACGAATGGTGGAATGGGCGAAGATAAAAAGTGATAAAAGATGGGTGAAAATAGAGAATATACTGATAGGAGGATGGTTGGGTTGTAGTATTTGGGTTCCACAACATTATAGAATTTTAGACGAGAATGCACTAGGGGTGTGGGATCAAATTTATAGGCTAGCAAAATGGGAATATAATTTACCTTTAATTTCACTCACGGGGGCAAATTATTTCAGACCTAGTAATGGGCCACAATTTGGGGAATGGATTAAGGATAAAAATGCGCAATTAAAAGATCTAATGAAAAAAGGGAAGATATGTCCATACCAGGAATTGAGACACAGGGGGGAAGTAATGGTATTGAATGAATGACAGTATTTGCAATTAAAACATTTTGTTACAACATTACCTCAACCAATTAAAACAGAGGAGGACTTCTTACCATTTGAAAGACTGTGTAACTCGCAGACAAATTTAAAGCATTGTATTTCTCAGATTTATAAAATATTGACGACGATGGGGATGCTGAAAATACCGCCATTCATTGAAAGATGGGAAAAGAAATTAGTAACACGTTTAAAAGAGCATCAATTCGGTAAAGTACTGAGAGCTGTACATAGTTTAGTGACAGATATAAATACGATAGAAATGAATTATAAATGTCTGGCAAGGTGGTATATAAACACAAAAACGTCAACCAGAGAAATCAGCCCTGTGCTGGAGGGGTTGTAATCAAAAGGGCACTATGGGCCACATATGGTGGGATTTCCCTAAGATACGAGATTACTGGCAGATGGTGGGGCAATATACAGTTCCTTGCAAAAGTATTCACCCCCCTTGGCATTTTTTGTTTTTTTTTTCCTCACAACCTGGAATTAACATGGATTGTTTGAGGATTTGCATCATTTAATTTACAGAACATGCCCACAACTTTGAAGATTTTTTTTTTTTATTGTGAAGCAAACAACAAATAGGACAAAATAACAGAAAAAGTCAATGTGCATAACTATTCACCCCCCTAAAGTCAATACTTTGTAGAGCCACCTTTTGCGGCTATCACAGCTCTAAGTCGCTTTGGATAAGTCTTTATGAGCTTGCCACATCTTGTCACTGAGATTTTTGCAATCTTTAAGTCTGACCACATATTTTCTATTGGATTGAGGTCTGGGCTTTGACTAGGCCATTCCAACACATTTATATGTTTTCCCTTAAACCACTCAAGTGTTGCTTTATCAGTGTGTTTGGGGTCATTGTCCTGCTGGAAGGTGAACCTCCGTCCTAGCCTCAAATCACACACAGAGTGGTACAGGTTTTGCTCAAGAATATCCCTGTATTTAGCACTATCCATTTTTCCCTCAACTCTGACCAGTTTCCCAGTCCCAACTGCTGAAAAAACATCCCCACAGCATGATGCTGCCACCACTATGTTTCACTGTGGGGATGATGTTCTTTGGGTGATGTGATGTGTTGGGTTTTGCGCCAGACGTTTTCTTTGGTGGACAAAAAGTTCAATTTTAGTCTCATCAGACCAGAGCACCTTCCTCCATACATTTTGGGAGTCTCCCACATGCCTTTTCGCAAACTCAAATCGTGCCATTTTGTTTTTTGCTAAAAATAATGGCTTTCTTCTGGCCACTGTGCCATGAAGCTCAACTCTATGGTACGTATGTCTTATTGTCGTCCTATGTACAGATACTTCAGTCTCTGCTGTGGAACTCTGCAGCTTCTCCAGGGTTACCTTAGGTCTCTGTGCTACCTCTCTGATTAATGCCCTCCTTGCCCAGTCCGTGAGTTTTGGTGTGTGGCCGTCTCTTGACAGTTTTGCTGTTGTGTCATGTTCTTTCCATTTGGTTATGATAGATTTGATGGTGCTCCTAGGGATCATCAAAAATTTGGATATTTTTTAATAACCTAACCCTGACTTGTACTTCTCAACAACATTGTCCCTTACTTGTTTGGAGAATTCCTTGGTCTTCATGGGAGTGTTTGGTTAGTGGTGCCTCTTGCTTAGGTGTTGCAGCCTCTGGGGGCTTTCAAAAAGATGTGTATATGTAATGACAGATCATGTGACACTTGCACACAGGTGAACACCATTTCACTAATTATGTGACTTCTGAAGGTAATTGGTTGCACCAGAGCTTTTTATGGGCTTCATAACAAAGGGGGTGAATACATACGCACATGCTAATTATGAGTTTTTTATTTCTGAAAAATAGTTTTATGTATATATTTTTCTAATTTTACTTCACCAACTTAGACTATTGTGTTCTGATCCATCACATATAATTCGGTTTAAAGAAACATTGTAACAAAATAGGTAAAAAGCCAAGGGGGTTAAACCTTTTGCAAGGCACTGTATAGACAATAAGAAGAAGCTGAAGAAGCTCATTGGAGTTCGCAACACATACAGGTGCGAGGTGCCGCTATTTCTGATGTTTTTTCCGTTCACATCAAAGTTGATGATATGCTTGTTTGTCACATATTTGTGAGTATTTTTAATCCTTATGTTAAGTTTTAATAAATGCCAATAGCAGAAAGCACTATGGTTTGCTTTTGTCATTATATGGCCACACACGACTGATTGAGATCACAAGGGGAGGTCTGCGCTGCCCAGAGATACAAGGAGGAGGGCTTATGTTCCCGGGGTGTCCCAAGAGAGAGATCATAAGGCGTGTGTGACTCTGTAGCGGGGTCTACATTCGGAGGGTTGAGGAGGAGGTTGGTATAGCCCAGGAACGCCAATAGGATGTTTTTTCTGTGGTATCCTGAGTGATATAACAAAAGGCGTGCATGACTCTGTAGTGGGGGTCAACTCTTGGAGGTGAGCAGGCATTCCAGCTAGGGGTGGTGACTGAAGTCACTGGATATTATGAACTGTCACCTAAAGTTTCACAACAGTGGAATTTGCTTATTATGAGGACTTGATTCATTATTATTATTATTATTTTTGATTGTGCTACACTTGAATTTGTTTTAAAGTATAGTATTAAGAGTCACTTGTGGATACACTCTGAGAGGTGTTGGCAGCAATCACATTAAGCCCATTAGTAGGCTAACACACTGAATTATTGAGTATTTACTTAATATCTGAATAGTTATTTTGCGCTATTTTTCATTATTATTGAGTTTGAATATTGCGCTGAATATATATCTACTTTAGTATATAGGCAAGATCACGAACACAGAGATTCCTGATGACCCTTGGTTTTTGCCATAATACAAAAATTACAATAAAACAATACAAGAATACAGTAATACCATATTTAATTTCAATAAGTTTTTATTAATTTTTCCATGAAATGAAATTGAACATATAATAAAGTACAGTGTAATCATTCAGAGCTGTCACATTTTTGTTTTACAAGGTTCATGTTAGGACAAGCGTTTTCATTTGTATGTCATTCTTTACCATTTGAGGATACAGGTACTTCAGGAGCGTTACTCGAATCCCCAAGACACCCCTTTTTGGGATCTGACTGTGTCCTATAGGGGGAATTTTTCACACTCCCGACATAACCCGATGTGTCTGGTGTTCATTCATGACATAGGTTTATATATAACCAGTACAGTATTTCTCTTATTAGACAACACATGAATAGTGCCACTGAATAACTATTAACAGAACTTTTAATATATTTCCGCAGTACGAACTTTGCTATTGACCATCCGTAGAGCATAGGTTTGATGTTTATATCAATTACTGTGAATATATGGATTATAAAATTATTTAATTATTTAATATTCCCATAGAAATTCAGTCCTGAGTTTTTTGGATACCATGTTAACCAGGAGTTCCAGATTTTGGAAGCCTGGTTGTAATTCCCCTGGCTTCGGGCAAACTGCATCTCATATGCACTATGTGTAGTCATTATGCTAAGGGTTTCCGCTATTAATGGTGGGTTTGTTTCTTTCCAATGTCTGACTATGTTGAGTCTGGCTGCTAAAAGTAGATGTGATATCACAGTTCTTATTGGAGCAGGTATTAGTTCTATTCCTAATGACAGAAGTGCCATACCTGGAGAATATTTAATCTTGGTACCAGAGATTTGTTCTACGGTACTAAAAACGAGGGACCAATATCTTTTAAGGTGTGGGCATGACCACAGTATATGTAGTAAGGTACCCCTGTGACCGCAATTCCTCCAACAATCAGGGGATGTTGCAGTAGCAAATTTAGAAATTCGGTATGGAGTAAGATACCATCGCAGTAGTATTTTATAGTACAGTTCCCATAGGTTGGCACTTCTTGTAGAGTTATATGTAAATCTGAATGCTTTTGTCCACTGTTCCTCTGTGTAGGTCCTTTCAAAGTCCCTTTCCCATGCTATGATGTTGTTAGTTTTACGAAAGGAATGTTTGTTTTGTAAGGATCTATATATTAAGGATGTGCCTTTTTGAGTTGATTTGGTGTTTGTGTAGAAAAGGGCCAGTTTCCAAGGTAATTGTGTAAGTAGGTTGCTAATCTTGTTGTCTATTAGGTGGGATAATTGGATGTATTTGTAGGTCTCAGATTCTGGTATGGAGTATTCTATCTGTAATGATCTGAATGATTTCATTGTAGGACCTACAAAAAGGTCCTCTAGGAGGAGTAATTTGCTGTTACACCAGTTTGTTAACGATAAGTCAGGGATAACATGTTCCAAGGCTGTAATCGGAAATTTTAGAAGAATTTGTGGATCTTCTTGGGATATGTTTGCAAGTAAGTATTTCCAGGATTCAATAGAAGCCTGTATAGTAGGTGTATGTAATGATGGTTTGGAGTGATGGTGTGGACTAGAGATTAGGTAGTTATATAGGTTCCCCCCCTTGATTTGTGCGCTTTCAAGTTCCGACCATAGTGTGGTATTGCTCTGAGGAAACCAAGTCTTAACTTGGGTAAGTATGGTAGCTGCATAGTAGTCTTTTATGGAAACATGTCCTATCCCTCCCATCTGTTTAGATTTTATAAGTTTATTGAAGGCGCAGCGTGCTTTTTTGCCTGCCCATAAATACCTGTCGACTATAAGTTGTGCTTGATGAAAGAAGGACTGTGGAACCGGTATTGGTAAGGTCCTAAATAAATAAAGGAGTTGTGGTAAAGTTTGCATTTTAAATGCTGCAAGTCTGCCTGTCCAGGACAGTTCAAACTTTTGCATTTTGTCTAGTTTACATTTCAAGGAGTCCAAAAAAGGGGTGTAGTTCTCTCTTACTAAGTCTGAGGTTTTAGGTGTGAGAGTAATCCCTAGGTATGCAATGCCTTTTTCTTTCCATTTGTATGGGAATTTGGAAGTAATGTCATTTTTCACTTTTTCTGTAAGCCCCAGACTTAATAGGTAGGATTTGGTATCATTTACTTTATAATAGGATATAGCATTAAACAAATGTAAAGCATCATGAGCCGAAGCCAGGGAAGATGTGACGTCTGTGAGAATTAAGATTATATCATCTGCGAATAGACTTATGGTGTGCATGTTGTTCCCTATTGTTAATCCCTTGATTTGGGGGTGTTGGCGAATATATGCTGCTAATGGTTCCATTAGGAGGTTAAAAATTAATGGGGATAATGGACACCCTTGACGTGTCCCGTTTGTGATTTCAAATGGGGTGGAGAGCATTCCAGATATGTAAACCTGTGCTGACGGGGATGTGTAAAGTGCCATAATAGCTTGATATATGTGGCCTTTAAAGCCAAATTTGGCTAGAACCTGCTCTAGGTATTTCCAGTGGATTCTGTCGAACGCCTTCTCTGCATCCAAAGCAAGGAGCAGAGAAGGCGTTTCAGTTCTGTTGGCTGCATGGATAAGATTGATCAACCTTCTGGTTGTATCCGCTGTTTGGCGTCCTTTAGTAAAGCTAGATTGATCCGGGTGAACTAAAGAAGGAAGGAGATTAACAATTCTTCCGGCTAGTAGTTTAGCATATAATTTTAGGTCATTATTGAGTAATGAAATCGGGCGGAAGTTTTGTGGGGTGTTTGGTTCCTTCCCTGGCTTCGGTAACGCCACAATCATTGCTTTTAACATTTCAGAGGGAAATGAGGAAGAGGAGGCAGCTCGGTTATATATTTCCGTAAGTCTAGGTGACAATATTTCTTTAAATGTTTGGAAATATTCACCTGAAAATCCATCAGGACCGGGGGATTTGTTTTTGGGTAGTGAATCTATCCCTTGAGATATTTCTTGTGTCGTGAAAGGGGAGTTCAGTGCTTCAATTTGGATGTCTGTAAGGTGAGGTAGATCTATTTTGCTGAGAAATTCAGAAATAGTATCGGCTGAAGGCTGAATCACTTGGGGGTCTTTTTTTAAGTTATATAAAGACCCGTAGTAAGCGCTAAAGGCATCTGCTATTGCCTGGGGATGGTATAATTTAGTTTGAGTTACTGGGTGAATAATGCAAGGAATTTTAGTTTTATGTCTAAGACCTCGTAAACGAGTGGCTAATAATTTCCCTGCCTTATTTCCAGCAGCATAATATGTCATTTTCAACCTCCTGGAAGACTTTTCAAAATCCTCCAGCAGTATGAGACGTAATTCATGCCTCAGCCTGGTTATCTCTTCTGTTTGTGTTTGGGTGAAATTGGCTTTGTTTTTATCTTCTAATGTCTGTATTTGTTTGGAAATGTCCATTATGCGCTGCCCCTTCTTTCTCTTAGCCCTGGCCCCCATTTTAATTAGAAGGCCTCTCATAAACGCTTTATGCGTGTTCCACGTAATAAAAGGATCATTAACTGAACCTGCATTGTATTCAAAGAATTCCTCCAGATCTCTTTGTAAAGCAGACCTGGAAGGATCAGCCTGAAAAAGGTGTGGGTTAGATCTCCATATGAAGGTGGCACTGCTAGCGGGTTGATCCTCGACCAGCAGTGAGACCGAGGCATGATCCGACCAGGTTATGCCATTGATCTGAGAAGCTTTAATTTTGGTTAGTAATCATCTATCTATTAAGAAAAGATCTAATCTGGAGTACATCTTGTGGCTAGCTGAAAAAAAGGAGTAGTCTCTTTCTGAGGCATGAAGACATCTCCATGCATCGTATACATCAAAAGTCCTCAAGAGGTGTTGGAGTGATTGGGGTCTTCTTTTAGTACTTGAACTAGAGTCCATGGTAGGGTCTGGTGGTAGGTTAAAGTCCCCGCAAAGTATTAGGTGCCCCTTCTGTATTTGCTGTATTTTTTTCAGTAATTTATGAAGAAAGCGGGATTGATGCGTATTGGGAGCATAAACGTTCACTACTGTATAGGTGGTATTGTTGATGTCACAGATTAGGACAAGGTATCTACCTTGTGTATCACTTATCTCGGTGTGAAGGTGAAAGGCTACTGTGTCTTTTATTGCCGTGAGGACACCCCTTCTTTTGGTGTTAGAATTTGCAAAAAATATGTGCGGGAATTTAGGATGAGAGCATGTAGGTTGGGCTTGTTTTTTAAAATGCGTCTCTTGTACACAGAATATGTCTCCTTTATGTTGAAGTGCTTCCTTCCACATGGATCTACGCTTGGCCGGATGATTTAGGCCTCTAGCATTGACTGTTAGAAACGTTATAGGCATTTTTGTGTTTTGGGTTTGATGCATTGTAAAGCATGTGTGCATAACACTTACAGTTGGTAGTTAGCTTGTCAGAGTAGATTTCGGTAGAATTTAGGTCCGGGAGGATCAGATGGAAGTGGTCCCTCTGTACGGCTTGGTCAATCTTAAGAGCTGTAGCAAAGTTCTGCGGCTGCTGAAATAACTTGTGAATAACTAAGAAGAAAAAAAAAGGTAAAATTGAACAAAGAACATCAACGAATAGGTCTATGCGACCTGGGTGTGACATTAAGTCACTCATCTTGTGATAGGGGGTTATATCAAAGTTCAGTCCAGCTTAACAGACATTTCCTCTGTATTAGGGGACAGTTATGTATAACCTGTATTGGTATTGCGTAGTTTAGGTGTGTTTACGGGCATTCTTAGAAGTTACCAGGTTCCAATTTTCAGCAATATGATCAGGGCCTTTGGCATTGTGTTCTTTAGGCATGTCTTCTGGTATAATATGCCAGTGTTGGAGCAAGAGCAAACCTTTGGCAAGGTTATCCACCACATGATCCTTACCATCTCGGGAAATGATCAGTTTCGTGGGGAATCCCCATTTATAGGCTATTTTGTGGTTTCTCAATGTTTTAGAAATTGTATTGAGGTTTCTCCTTTTTTGTAGGGTAAATTGGGAAAGGTCTGCAAAGAATTGTAAATCTTTGTATTGTGGTGGAAAGAGATCTTTGTTGCGTGCGGCCGACATTAGTCGCTCTTTCGTTTGAAAAAAATGTAATCTGAGTATAACATCTCTGGGTATGTTGTCTGGTAGGTGTGTTGGTTTTGGTAGGCGGTGGATCCTATCCACTGTTATCTCCAGTTCTGATAATTCAGGGATTATTGCCTGGAATAATTGTGCTGCGTAGGTACGTAATTCTGCTTGCTGGATTGACTCGGGGACCCCTCTTATTTTCATATTGTTTCTCCTAGAGCGGTCTTCTATGTCCGCCATTTTAGCTTTGATAATGTCCAGCTCATCAGTATTATTATCATGGGCATCCACAAGATCATTAATGGTATCTGCAAATTCTCCCATTTTATTTTCTATGTGATCCACTCTAGCAGTAGTTTCTCTGAGTTCCACACCGAATTTGTGTACACATGATAACATATCAGCATGTAGGGAGCTTCTCAGGGAGACCAACATGTCCCTTAGGGTAGTGTCCAGGACACGCTGATTGTTAGTGGGAAATAAATCAATAGAGTCTGGGAGGTCTCTGGTATCCTCCTCTGACTCTAGGCCTTGTGTTATGTCCTGGCTTGTATCAGAGGCATCCAACCTCACCCTCACCTTTTCTGGGCTCCCTGAAGTAGGGGTGTGGATCGGAGATTGTGAGCTTCTTTGTGGAGCTATCCTTTTGTGTGGATTGCCTTTTATTTGGTCATACTGAGGTGTACTGGACATACTTCGTTCCTTCGTTCCGCCGCCATCTTGCTTAGGCCCGAGCGGGTATTATTCTGTAAGTTTCTGCGGCTTACGGAGCTCCTTAGTTCTCCGCGGCATGTTCGGTCGGATCCCCGGGGTGTGCTGAGGATCCACTGGTACTTGTGGTGCCTGTTCTGTTCGGGATTACAGGTGATGTGTGCCGTTTTCCCCCTGAGTGCTGAGGAGCTCAGCTAGTGAGCGTCCATCTCCGTCGGCTGCAAGCTCCGCCCCCGTAATACCATATTTAATAAACGCTGCAAAAGGAACCATTGCATAAAGGTGGTTAGACCCAGAAAGCCCTACAATATGAGAATGGTTCAAAAGACTAGAATATATACACAAAATGAAATACTTGAGTTGTAGTGAAGAAGATCAGATAGAACAATTCTTTAGTACCTAGGATAAATGGGAAGAATACAAGAAAACAAGGAAATATGCTGAGATATGGATGGACTGGGAGGAAGAAGAAGGGGAAGGAAGGAGGAGTGGAAATAGAGGACAGGAGGGGAAGGCAAAAGAATGAGGGAGGGCTGGGGGAGGATGAGGGTAATGGGGATTGTTGTTATATGAATGTTTGTGATTATGTTTCTTTTTAAAATTTGTAATTGAAAAATCAAAGAAGTTACGTAAAAATAAAAAAATGGGAAAATAAAGAGACTAAAAAGTCAATGGAAAACAGTGGCAACAAGAGATAAAGGAAAAAGACCGGGGAAAATTGCATGCTGAAAAGAATGCATAGAAGGGTGGATACAAGTGCTCAATGTAAAGACTAGACATATCTAGATAATAATGAGCAGTGAACAGATAAGAAGGTCTATATAGAAACTACCTATGGAAATGTATATATTAAATGTACATACAATTATCTCAAGTGCAATCGGGTCTATCCATGTCAAAATACATGGTGGAAAGAGAAAGGTGATGAGTGAAAGGTAAGTAACAAAGTGCAGAAGGAACATCATACCTTGTTTGGGAAACGGCAATTGAAAGTTCCAAGAAAAGCCGCAGCATGGAGGAATTCTGCAAACACCTAGAAGATCAGACATTGGTAAAAAAAGAAAGAGGAAAACTAAATAAGAATGAAATAAAAATAAATAAAATTAAATAAAACATTGATAGAAAAAAAAAGATGAATAAAAAAGAAACTAAATGTTCCAATGGCATTGCAGCTCTCTGTAAATGGAATCGGATCCAGGCATGAATTCTGAAGAATAATTGACATAAGTAACTATAATATTGAATTGAAAACTTTAGCACTAAAAGACATGGTATTTGCAACAGCACACACCCAACTGAAAGTAATATACTACATATACACTGATGCAAAATATACATGCATATACAATATATTACATTGCAAAAAAATTGAAATTATTGGATAGGCAAAAAAGGTTTGAAAGAAATAGAGTTGTTTAACCCTAGGGGAAAGGTAGCTTTAAAAGAGTAGATCCATTTCATCTATCTGTAGTATTGTCCTATCCCAATCCCAAGGAATTATGGGGGATATGTTCAAGAGGCAAAAAATGAAATGTGAAGGGGCGCTATTTGTGGTCTGCTGTTGCGTGATGACCTGGGGTGAATACAGGTCCCCTATTTCTGTAGCATGGGTATGATCATGTATTCTATGCCAGAATTCACGGATCATCTTCCTGACATAGAACGAGCCACACTAGCACAGAAACATAAACCACCGATTGTGTGTGACAATTTACAAATTGTCTAGGATATAACTTTTTTTCATTGGGAAGAACAACATTCTTGCTAATGTTTATAAATTTGCAATCGTCACAGTTGCCACACTTGAAAGTACCTTGAGGTAGATTTCTGATACTTGATGGCCAGTATAGTGATTATGGACAAGCTTGTCTCTGAGAGAAGGTGCCTGAGGAAATACAACACTGGGCTGAGAATTTAAAAATGAAAAAAAAACGAAGAGTCAGAGGTAAGTAAATACCAATATTTTTGTAAAGCCTTTTTGATGGTTGGATGTTGATGGTTATAACAAGTGATACTGTTATAAAATCTGACTCTGTTGTCACACTGTTTTGGTTTCTTAGAGAATAGTAGAGTTTCAAGACTGTATTTTAGTACGATTTTAGGCTTTTCTTAAACATTTTTTGCTGTAATCTCTAGAACTTGCCAGATTATTTACTTAAATGAGCTTGCAGTTTTCTAGCTTCTTTCTCAAAGACATCATTGTCAATACAGTTACGTTTGAGTCTTAGATACTGGCTGTATGGAATAGAATGAATCAGAGGTACTTGGTGGGCACTGCTAGCATGTAAAATAGTATTGCCCGCTGTGGACTTTTCGAAACAGGGCAGTTGAAAGTTGCATACAGTGGGGACGGAAAGTATTCAGACCCCCTTAAATTTTTCACTCTTTGTTATATTGCAGCCATTTGCTAAAATCATTTAAGTTCATTTTTTTCCTCCTTAATGTATACACAGCACCCCATATTGACAGAAAAACACAGAATTGTTGACATTTTTGCAGATTTATTAAAAAAGAAAAACTGAAATATCACATGGTCCTAAGTATTCAGACCCTTTGCTGTGACACTCAAAAATTTAATTTAGGTGCTGTCCATTTCTTCTGATCATCCTTGAGATGGTTCTACACCTTCGAGTCCAGCTGTGTTTGATTATACTGATTGGACTTGATTAGGAAAGCCACACACCTGTCTATATAAGACCTTACAGCTCACAGTGCATGTCAGAGCAAATGAGAATGATGAGGTTAAAGGAACTGCCTGAAGAGCTCAGAGACAGAATTGTGGCAAGGCACAGATCTGGCCAAGGTTACAAAAAAATTTCTGCTGCACTTAAGGTTCCTAAGAGCACAGTGGCCTCCATAATCCTTAAATGGAAGACGTTTGGGACAACCAGAACCCTTCCTAGAGCTGCCCGTCCGGCCAAACTGAGCTATCGGGGGAGAAGAGCCTTGGTGAGAGAGGTAAAGAAGAACCCAAAGATCACTGTGGCTGAGCTCCAGAGATGCAGTTGGGAGATGGGAGAAAGTTGTAGAAAGTCAACCATCACTGCAGCCCTCCACCACTTGGGGCTTCATGGCAGAGTGGCGCGACGGAAGCCTCTCCTAACTGCAAGACACATGAAAGTCTGCCTGGAGTTTGCTAAAAAAAACACCCGAAGGACTCCAAGATGATGAGAAATAAGATTCCTTGGTCTGATGAGACCAAGATAGAACTTTTTGGCCTTAATTCTAAGCGGTATGTGTGGAGAAAACCAGGCACTGCTCATCACCTGTCCAATAGAGTCCCAACAGTTAAGCATGGTGGTGACAGCATCATACTGTGGGGGTGTTTTTCAGCTGCAGGGAAAGGACAACTGGTTGCAATTGAGGGAAAGACAAATGCAGCCAAGTACAGAGATATCCTGGACTAAAACCTTCTCCAGAGTGCTCAGGACCTCAGACTGGGCCACAGGTTTACCTTCCAACAAGACAATGACCCTAAGCACACAGCTAAAATAACGAAGGAGTGGCTTCACAACAACTCTGTGACTGTTCTTGAATGGCCCAGCCAGAGCCCTGACTTAAACCCAATTATGCTTCTCTTGGGAGACCTAAAAATGGCTGTCCACCAACATTTACCATCCAACCTGACAGAACTGGAGAGGATCTGCAAGGAGGAAGGGCAAAGGATCCCCAAATCCAGGTGGGAAAAACTTGTTGCATCTTTCCCCAAAAGACTCATGGCTGTATTAGATCAAAAGGGTGCTTCTACTAAATACTGAGCAAAGGGTCTGAATACTTAGGACCCTGTGATATTTCAGTTTTTCTTTTTTTAAAAATCTGCAAAAATGTCAACAATTCTGTGTTTTTCTGTCAATATGGGGTGCTGTGTGTACATTAATGAGGAAAAAAATGAACCTAAATGATTTTAGCAAATGGCTGCAATATAACAAAGAGTGAAAAATTTAAGGGGGTCTGAATACATTCCATCCCCACTGTAAATGATTTTAGCAAATGGCTGCAATATAACAAAGAGTGAAAAATTTAAGGGGGTCTGAATACTTTCTGTCCCCACTGTAGTTAGTCAGGTTGAAAAAAGACACAAGTCCATCTAGTAAAACCAATAAAAAAAATGTCCATATCAGTCCCATATACACAATCCTATACCCACAGTTGATCCAGAGGAAGGTGAAAAACCCCAGCACATACTAGCGTGGCATAGGTACATCGATGACATCCTCGCCATATACGGCAATGGTAACACCTTACTTGACCAAGTTTTGATTTGTTTGAATTCTAACACTTGGAATTTACAATTCACTATGTCCTGTCATCAGCTGGAGGTTCCCTTCTTGGATATAATTGTCAAAAAGAACACTGAGGGCTCTTTCTCAACTGCCCTGTTTCATAAGCCCTCAGTGGACAATACTTTTTTACAGACTAGCACACAGTACCTCTGATCCCTTCAATTCCATACATCCAGTATTTAAGACTCAAACATAACTGTACCAACAATTGAGGAAGTATCTAGAAAACCGCAAAATTATTTACTTGCTAGAGGTTACAGCAAAAAATGTTCAAGAAACGCCTACAGTCGTACTAAAATACAGTCTCGTGAAACTCTACTATTCTCTAAGAAACCAAAACAGAGTCAGATTTATCACTCGTATTAACGATCAACATCTGGCCATCAAAAAGGATTTGCAAAAATATTAGTATTTACTTACCTCTGACTCTGCTGTTTCCAAATTTGTAACTTCTCAGCCCAGTGTTATATTTCCTTGGGGACCTTCCCTCAGAGACAAGCTTGTCCATAGTCACTATACTGACCATCGAGCGGGTTTTAGAAATCTTACCTCAGAGGGGCAGGAGGCGGAGCCTAGCAGAGCAGACATGCATTGTTAGAGCTCCACACCGCTGAGGAGAGAAGAGAAGGACAAAGCGGAGCCTGCAGGCTCAAAAGGTATCCATTTGAACCTTTTTGCCCCAGGGAACAAACTGTGAAAGTTTGGGCAGGAAATATGGTACTGGGAGGAAACCGTGGCAGAAATAAAAATCACCTCACAAAGAGCTCACAGGCACTCACTGCAGCTGAAGCAGCTCCAGTCACCTCACAAGATACAGCATCAGGGCGCTCTCACAGACAGAAAATGTCACAGCAAGACTCTCCATTTGAGTCAGATACAGAACAAATCCTCTCACAAACTTCTCCACAAGCCTCCTCAGTATCCCCAGAAATATTATTACAATTTGAAAAGATGCTTCTTAAGGCTTTAAAACAAACCTCAGACCAAATAACAAAAAGCCTAACCAAAGAAATAAGAGAGCTGGGAAACCGCACCGCAGCCTTAGAAATAAAAATGGATGAAATTGAAATTACAACCCAAGAAAATATAACAGAATTGGAACAATTAAAAAAAGAGAATTTAATACTTCAAACTAAGCTCGAAGATTACGAAAATAGAGCCAGACGTTCAAACTTGCGCATAAGGGGAATACCTGAAACTGTGACAGACCTGCAATCTACTATTACTGCTCTATTACAAGAACTAAAGCCAGATATCCCTATTGAACGTTTAGAACTGGACAGAGTACACAGAGCCCTCACAGCCAAAAAGAAAGATGGACCCCCACGTGATATAATCACAAAATTTCATTATTACAGAATGAAAGAACAAATACTAATTGCTGCAAGAGAAAAAAAGGAACATAATTTTCAAGGACACAATTATCAAATTTTTGCTTACCTATCCCAACTTACTATTACTAAAAGACGATCCATGAAACCCCAACTAATGGAACTGCAACGCCACAACATTATGTATCAATGGGGCTTCCCCTTTTCAGTCAGATTTAACTACAAAGGTACAATTTACAGAAGCAGATCAGCAGATGAACTACAACAAACCCTTTTAAAATTAAATCTGACAGAACCCACAAGCAGCAACTCTCCCACACACAGAACAATGGCGTCATCTTCACCTTCAGGCAGCACCCAGAAAATTTCAAAACAAAATGGGAATCATCATTCTCACAAAAGAGGCCGTTATGCCACATCATCCATGGACCAAGAAGATTCAATGGACTGACATCCTAATTCCTGATATCTCTTCATTTATTATACTAAGAGATGGTTCTCTTTAAAAAACCTATATTTATAACTGAATGTAACTGCATTCTGATAGTCACACACTGTGTGGGAGCATGTTACATTCCAGTTATATTTCTTATTACTTCTGATTCATATAGCCTTAGAATATATAAGTGAAATAAGGAAATTCTTGTTCAGTTATATATTATCAGGTAATAACAATAGATTTATTACTTTTTAGGACAAATATGTTCAATAATCCAGAAGTAATGGAAGCTTTTTCTTTCTTTTCTTAAAACAAATATATTATTACCTAACTAGTTCCTAGAATTATGTTTTTGTTTATTCTAATCTGAAGCAATACAACCACAATTTTATGAGTTAACATATCTAAACAGTTGCATATGAATAAAATATGTAATTGTTTACTCTAAAAGGGTTAAAATCCCCAAATAATTCAAACTATCTTCATCAATACCAAAGTTATTAACAGTACCTTTCTAACTGAATTATTTAGCCTAGGGCAAGACTAACCATATACAACCACCCTGGAATAAATAATTTCAACAAAAACTATATTCTGCACTCCAATTAATGAAACATCATTTTGATGTCTTTTGACATAGCACTTCTCTCCTGTAAGCGGAAGATCTGTGTACCCCCATTAGCCCTCCTCATTCTCCCAATCATATTATGTGGGAGTGTGACGAAGGCACTTATTCCCCTGAGAGAGATATTTACTCTCTTTCACGGGTAAATTGTGATTACTTGCAAAAAATAATTTATACAATGTATCATTTAATCTCATATGTTTTTTGTTTACTCTTTACTCCAGAATTCACTGGTTTCTTTTCTATCTATTCATCTCTTCAGTCCACACAGGTTGATCTGCGCAGTCAGCTCTGCATAACAAAAAGTAAGTCAAAACTATTTGATCTGTTGCCATGGCACCACTGAATATACTTTCCCTGAATGTTCAGGGAATAAATGTCCCTCAAAAAAGGACCAAAGCCTTCCGTACTTTCCATAACAAGAAGGCTCACATAGTATGCCTCCAAGAAACACACTTCACCAAAGATTCTACTCCAAAATATATTTCTCCTTTTTATCAACAAATTTACACGGCTTCTGCCTGCACCAAGCAAAGGGGAACTCTAATTGCATTTCACCGATCCACACCATTCACCTTATCATCAGAAATTAAAGACCCAGAAGGTAAATACCTGATACTCATGGGTTATATAATGGATACAGCAATCACGGTGATTTCCTACTACGCTCCTAACAAACAACCTACACCATTCCTCTCACATATATTACAAGTGATTAATACACACAAAATAGGAACAGTGATAATGTGTGGGGATTCAAACCAGTTCCTCCTCCCATTTCTAGATAAATCACCTTTTACACCATCCAAAATAACCTCTAGATTACCTTTTTCTCAACTTCTTTCCAAATACAATCTGGTAGATTCATGGAGAGAAAGTAACCCAATGAAAAAGAAATTCACTTATTTCTCGCACCCTCATCAAACCTTCACCAGAATAGATCATATTTTTCTAACAATAGGAATGATACCAGAAATTATTGCATCAGATATAATTCCGATTCCGTGGTCTGACCATAATGCAGTATACACTACTATAGCCTCAGCCATACCAAAAGCGCATGACCCAACGTGGTACTTACCGGACATAATGCTCAAACACCCATCAGATGGCCATTGAACAAGCTTTAAAGGAATACATATCAATTAATAATACAACAGACATCTCCCCAATAACACTGTGGGAAGCTCATAAGCCTGTCTTGCGTGGTATAATACAAAGACAAATGGCACTATTTAAACGGGAACGCAAAAATCTAGCAAAAAAACTAGAACTCAATTTTAATGCAGCCTACATATCATTTCAAGATAATCCATCTCAGAGTACAAAATCTCATCTACAAAAATCTAGATTGGAATACGATCTATTTCTCACTGAGTCAGTTGATAAATCCCTCAAACGCTCCAAACACAATTTCTACATGAATATAAACAAACCAGGTACATATTTGGCTCGGGCATTAAATTCAACTAACAAATCTTTCAAACCAATACGTTTGAAATTATCAAAAAATGTTTACACTTGTAATCCAGTTAAAATAGTCCATAAATTTCACTCACATCTCGCAACTTTATACAAGACAAACAATGAATTTAATCCTACAGAAGCTGAATCCTTCTTCTCAAAAATAAACTTACCTGAGTTATCTCAGAATCAAAAAAGCAGTTTGGATGAGCCTATAACTATAGATGAAGTTGCTAACGCCATAAAAGACCTAAAACTTAACAAAAGACCAGGCCAAGACGGCTACTCGGCTTTATACTATAAAACATTCTCAGAAATACTCTCTCCCATTCTCACTGAAACTTTTAACAAACTTCTAGATGGACATTCTTTTCGGCAAGAAACACTAATGGCAATTGTTTGTATGATCCCAAAACCCCTTTCTGATGATACTTCCTGTGTGAATTATCGGCCTATCTCTCTGTTAAACCTCGATATTAAATTATTAGCAAAAATAATAGCAAAACGCCTCAATAGCATTATAGGAAAATTAATACATAGAGATCAAGTAGGCTTCATGCCAAATAGACAGGCAGGCGATAATATACGCAGGGCAGTGTTATTGGCACATATTGCTAAAAAACGGAAAATCCCTTTATGTTTTCTATCTCTCGATATTAAGAGGGCATTTGACACAGTATCCTGGCAATATATGCAATATTCATTACAAAAATGGGGTTTTGGACCCCACTTTTTAACATGGATCAAAGCATTATATAATAAACCCAAAGCCTATATAAAATATGCTGGATACAAATCTGAAGCCTTTAATATCGAAAGAGGTACCCGACAGGGTTGCCCATTATCTCCCTTATTATTTGCCCTTATACTCGAACCCATGGCCCAATACATCAGAACAAACCAAACTATAACTGGCATTGAAGTAGGAGGTATTACACACAAATTATGTATATTTGCAGACGATATATTACTTTTTCTATCATCACCACAGGTCTCTGGTCCTAACTTAATACCAGCTCTTGATGGATTTGCAGCCCTATCCGGCCTTATGATTAATCCTAAGAAATGCCTAGTGCTTAATATTTCACTCACAAACATGGAATTGATCCCGGCTAAGGCTACACTCCCGTTCACATGGGCAGAAAAATCAATCCCATATCTTGGAATTCATTTAACAGCATCTCATTCTGACTTATTCTCAACCAATTATCCTCCTGTATTAAGACAGATCACAAATCTAATAAAACAATGGTCGCAACTTCCTTTATCCTGGATAGGGAAAATTAATGCAATCAAAATGACTATTCTACCCAAATTGCTTTATCTATTCAGAGTCCTCCCTATTCCAATTCCTTCCTATTTTTTTAGAATAGTACAAAAAAGAGCAACTTCGTTTATATGGGGCTCTTCTAAACCACGTATACCTATACACACACTACATCTTCCCAAAAATAAAGGAGGCCTGGGATACCCTAATTTTACTAACTACTACAGAGCAGCACATTTGGCCAGTCTGTCCAAATACCATGCAAAACAGGAAATCCCATTATGGGTATTTATAGAGGCTTCAGAAAATGACCCTCTATTAATATCAAATTTATTATGGCTTGATCCTAAAGACCGCTTTAAAATTCATAATCCCATAACTAAACACTTCTTATCTCTCTGGGATAAACTAAAAACCAAATATCAGTTACAATCTCCACACAATCCTCTCCTTTCTTTTATCAGAAATCCGGCCTTTTATCCGGCATGGATCTACCCAAATTCTTTTAAAGCTTGGACAACATCAGGCATTCAGACACTAAATTACTTCATAGCATCTAAATCATTCCTTTCATTCCCATCGCTTAGAGAAAAATATGATCTACCAAACTCTGAGATATTTAGATATCTCCAAATCAAAAATTTCTATACACCATTCCTAAAGGGGGATACACCATTACCCCAATTATCCATTTTTGAATCAATCTGTACAAAAGATCCATTTGCTAAAGGTACAATTTCATCACTTTATAATCAATTATATGAAGTAGCAAATCTTAATAGATCCTCTGACGTTCAGAGGTGGGAGGAGGACCTGGGACGAACTTTAGAAGACACGGACTGGTCTAACATATGGCTCACATCTAAGTCATCTTCACCCAACATCTTAGCACTGGAGACAAATTATAAAGTCCTAACTCGCTGGTACCTTGTACCCGCTAGAGTGGCAAAATATTCACCTAATACCTCAGCTCTTTGTTTTCGAGGATGCCCAGAAATAGGCACATATTTACACATATGGTGGACGTGCCCAGTAATCCAAACCTTCTGGAAGGAAGTTTTCGTGATTGCATCTAAAATATTTAAAAAGATAATACAACCAGATCCATATTTAACTTTACTTAATCTAAAACCAGAATGGTTAACACTCTCTCAATTCAAACTTATGATCCAACTAATAACGGCTGCAAAACAAACAGTGGCCAAGGCATGGAAATCTCCTACATTGGTACTAGCAGAAACAATTCACAGAATGAATAATACAATGTCCCATGCTAAGATGGTAGCCATCAAAATCAAATTCCAAAATTTGAAAAACTTTGGCACCCTTGGATAAAACAACAGTTCCTGTCAAATTTCAATGACTCTGTCCTGTTGCCATGGTAACAGATTAAATGACTTACAGAGACACCCATTCTAAGGCTTCAAAGAGAACCAAAAAGAATAATAAACTGACGAGCGAGACAACCTTGTGGACCATACCTTTACCTTTCAACCCTTTTTCTTCTTTCTCTTTCCTTTTCTCCACCTTACGATTAAAGCTCATTATCAGAATTTATTTGACCTATATACACTCTACTTGTAAACAATATGTATAGTAGGTATAAATCATTTAAATACCTACAAAAGTAACTAAGGAAATGATATATATCTTTAATTTAGGTTTACGTGAACCCAATGTTTAATATTTGAAATTTCATGATATTTACCTATATAAACCCTACTGTAAAACAATGAGCTTACTTTATAGATCCTTGTAAACTTACTTTATGTATCTTTATAACATTGTATACTCAATAAACTTCTTTTGACAAGGAAAAAAAAAAAAGAAATCTTACCTCAGGGTACTTTCCAGTGTGGCAACTGTGACTATTGCAAATTTTTAAACATTAGCAAGAATGTTGTTCTTCCCAATGGAAAAAATGTATATCCTAGACATTTTGTAAACTGTCACACACAAGCGGTGATTTATTTGTTTCTGCGAGAGTGGATCGTTCAGAGTGTCAGGAAGACGATTTGTGAATTCTGGCGTAGAATACATGACGACGCTTATGCTATAGAAATAGGGGACCTGTATTCACCCTTAGGTCGCCATGCAGCAATAGACTACAAATACCGCCCCTAACTTTTTGGCCCTTAAACATATCCCTCGTAATCCTTGAGTGAATGATTGGGATAGGATAATACTACAGAGAGAGATGAAATAGATCTGCTCTTTAAAAGCTATTTTGGTTCCGTTTACCAGGAGCTATGATGCCATTGGAACATTCAAAACTATGGGAATGTGGTGCTCGCAAATGTTATTAGACATGTGTGACCAAGTGTAGATGAGTGTAGATGTGAATATACAAAGCAAAAAACATTTAAATAAAGTCCAAATAAATGTGCTGGATGTTCTGATCCACAATGGGAAAAAACTTTTGAAGTGCAATGGACCACAGATGCTCCAGGACTTTTCAGGTGCAGACACGCCACCCCCACATGTGTCCCCACTCACCAAATGGCGATGACCCCCAGCTTTGCAGTCTGGGGGTCACTTCAGGCTTATGTGATGGTATCCAGAGAAGTTCAGGAGTGGTGTTGTGAACATCAGATCAAAGAATTTCTTGTTGGAATTTCTCATCAGAATGACCAGGCACCAAAAAAAATGGAACTAATAGTGAAAAGTACCATTTGAAAAGGGATTTATTCCATATACAAATGGGTACTTACAAAATAGTTGATAAAAACAGGCATGTAAAGGGATTAGAGATGGATCCGGACGCTGCTCACGGCGTGCATTCCAGAAACCAGGAAGTGTGTTCAAAGGAGCAGGGAATGACGTCAGCGCCACCGGAAATACGTCAACATGTTTCGCCAACCTACAGGGCGTTATCAAAAACCTAATTCCCGGCCTGCCTAGGCTCCCTGCAGGATCTACAAAATCTGGTCTACAGGGGGATGGGGGCTTATAAGGAGATTCCCAGTCCAACTAAAGCAACCCTGAAAGTGTGGGCAGCGGCTAGACGTCGCTTCCTATGAGATGGAAGGTGGTCTCCTGTCTAGCCCCTATGGGGAAACTCTATCTTACCACACTTCAGAACAATCCCTGACCCCCAGATATGGGCCAAATACGACATCAAGACCCTAAGGGATATCATGCCTGAGGGGGCATTGCTGACTTTTTCTCAAATAGCTAGAATACATAAACTACCCAGCTGAATGTTTTTCCGGTATGCCCAACTCCGCCATGCTGCTAGAGCCCAGTTTCCTGAGCCACCCCTCCTTCAGTTAGACCCGGTAGAGGATCTACTATCCCATAGTGGGTTGAAGAAGCCTCTGTCTGCCCTATACGGAACTCTGCTAACTACAGAGTCTCCCACTATGGACAAACTTTGGGATAGATGGAGATTGGATATCCCCAATCTAGATAGGGGGGACTGGGACGAATGTTTGGAGCAAGGACCTAGGCTAGTAATCGCTTATGGAGACAAGTTAATCCAAGTAAATTTTTTACATTGTTTCTATTTTACCCCTGCACGATTACATAAGATATACCCTGATAGAGACCCAAACTGTCAACGTTATCAGACACAGCTGGGAACATATCATATGTTCTGGGAATGCTCTGTTGTCACTGCCTTCTGGTCCGCTATCTTTGAACAACTTAACATCCGGCTTGAACTGTCTGTCCCGATGACATCAGAACTGGCTCTTCTAGGGATTCATGCTGATGAACAACGACCTTTTCATAATAAGCTACTGATCTCATATCTGCTATACTATGCCAAGAAGGAGATTCTTTGTAAATGGTCCTCCACTGCCTCCCCCACAGTGTCCTCCTGGGAAAACAGAGTTAAAACTGCATTGCCCCTCTACAGACTCACGTACATTAGCCGGTGTTGCCCTTGGAAATTTGATAAGGTGTGGTTGCCCTGGACATCCCAATAGTCTGCCCCCCCTCTCACTTTCTAATGAAAAGCCACTGAAATAGGATTGCATTACTGACCTTGAAGACTCTGCCTCCTCTCAAAGCTCTCTGTTCACCCCTCTCATGAGGCTTCTCCTTCTCCTCTCCCCCCCCTCTTTTTGCTGGGCCTTGGCCCTGACACCGTTACAAGAAGCACATGTTTAATGTTCATTTGTTTGACTAACTAAAAACTGTCTTTTCAAATTGTATCCATTTTATTTAGTATACAATGCTTGGCTATGTTTTACGCTTTTATTTGTGGTACATGCTCTGTTGTACTTATTCTTCAATAAAGCACTCCTGATTGTTAAAAAAAAAAAAAAATTCCCGGCCCACTCAACCGTCTTAAATAGAGGAAAGAAGGAAACATCCCCCACACAGAGGACTAATCACCATCCACGTGGGAACCATGCAGATGATGAAATGAAAAAAGGTCACTCCCACAGGCAGAGCACAGCCGCTGGGAGAGACCAAAAAAGTGCAAATAGCAATCTGCAAAAACAATTCCAAGGACTAAAGACGTCAGTTCTGGCTAAACCTTGGAGCTCACTGGGAATACATTTACATGCAAAATGAAATCTAAAAGGAAAAACTAATATTGAGAATAAAAATGAAATAAAAATAAATATAAATAATACAAATAAATAAATAAGTAAAATGGAAAGAAAAAAGAAAAATACAATGGATAAAAAGTACTATATTGTTCTAAAAATTCAAAAGGAAACAGTTCAGATCCAATTCAATGTTTAACCCCCGGGGGCTCATCATTTTTAACTGATGGATCCACTGGGTCTCATTACGAGAAAAAGCTCGCTTGAGCTTACCTCCTCTCCAATGCCCCTCAACTCTGTCAATGCCACAGAAGGTGAGGCCACTGGGGTCCCTACCGTGAACTAGTGAAATGATTGGATAAACTGTGGTGTTTGTAACCTTTTTTAATCCTATTAACATGCTCACATAATCTCACTCCCAACGCTCTGGTGGTCCTACCTACATATTGTAACCCACATGGGCAGGACAATAGGTAGGTAACGTGGGTAGTGCCACATGTAATACATTTCTTAATTTTATAGGATTGACCAGTGGAGTGTGCTGTAAACTCGCTAGCTTTTTCGGGGGGTCAACAACATTGGGTGCCAGCTTGAGTCGTAGTGTAGAAGGCTTGGTGTAAATGAACTTTGGTCTACTGGGTAAAACACTGGCTAAATCGTCATCTTTCAATAGAAGATGCCAATGCTTACAAACAATATGTTCCACTTGTTTATATTGGCAGGTAAAACCTGACATAAAAGCAATACCAAAATCTCTTTTGGCAACTTCCTTCTTTTTAAACAAATCGTTCCTATTAATACCCCTTACCAAGGATAAGGTTTTGTTTAACTCACATGGGGTGTAACCTTTTTCCAAGTACCTCTCATACAGAGTTTGCGCTTGTAGGTCAAAATCCTTGATTCTTGCGCAATTGCGTCTGACTCTTAGAAATTGGCTTTTAGGAATGGAACTAAGCCAACGGGGGTGATGGCAGCTCCCAAGGGAGATGTAACCATTTCTGTCCACTTCCTTAAAATAGGTTTTAGTGGACAGTGTATGGTTATCCTTAAAAATAACTAGATCAAAAAAATTGATGCAGTGAATGTTGGAAGTTGCCGAGAATGATATCCCATACCTATTCTCACCAATTTTCGACAAAAACTGAGAAAAAGACTCTTTTGATCCTGCCCAAATAATGATGATATTGTCTATATAGCGCTTGTAAAACTTAAGCTGAGGAATGTTCGTACCAAAAATGGCATCCTTCTCCCAGAAACTCATAAATTTGCCACTGAAGGGGCATATTTAGCCCCCGTTGCCACGCCCTTCTTCTCTCTAAAGAATTGCTTATCATGCCAGAAGAAGTTGTGGCTCATGGCTAAATCTAGGGCATGGACAAGAAAATTATTTTGTTTATTTTTCATTTTGGTATTGTTTAAGGCCCAAACCACATCTTCTACTGCATGCCTTTGCTGTATATTGGTATACAGGGAATTGACGTCAATACTAGCTAGTATATGACCATCACCAACTTCTACCTGCTGTAATAATTCTATGAGATGCCTGCTATCCCTGAGATAGGATGGACAACTTTGTGCCAATGGCTGTAGAAAACAATCGATGTATTCACCAATTCTGGCAAACAAAGAGTCCACCCCACTCACTATAGGCCTGCGAGGAGGTTTAGCTGCATTCTTGTGGATTTTAGGTAATTGGTAGGTAACTGGCACCCGAGGGACATCCGGCACCAGATATCTAGCCTCTTTCTTGGTGACAATAACTTAATCTTGGGCATCTTTAACCAGATGTCTTAGCTTAGCTTTGAATTTATTGGTAGGGTTACCTCTCAGTTTTTCATATATTTCAGCACCATAGACAAGTCTGTTAAGTTCAGCTAAATAGTCAGATTTATTAAGAATAACAAGCACCCTTATCCGCACTACGGATGACAATCTGATGACAATCTGTTTGTTTTCTTCTAGGGATTTTAGGCCCCTTTCAATGTCTGTTTTGCGCCTACTAGGTTTGATTGACAATCCTTCTAAGTCCTGCTGGACCAAGGATTTGAACACCTCTAGAAAATGACTGTTAGATATTCTAGGATTAAAAACTGAGTTATTCCTCAACTCAGTATGACTATAATCAGACGGTTCTTGTCCTGTTTTGGGTGCTACTTTACTAAAATGTTTCTTAATATTAACTTTTCTCATAAATTTCTGAAGATCAATAAAAGTGTCAAACTTATTAAGATCCTTATCTGGGGCAAATTTGAGGCCTAACTCTAAAACTTTTAACTCATCTGGTTTAAAAGTGGCATCACTTAAATTGAAGATGCCCTGCGTTAGGTCTCTCTTTTTCTTTTTCCTTTTACGTCTTCTGCAGCCTCTCCGTTTGCTGTACCTGGTTCGGCCACATATGGTCTGGGGGGGTCTCGTGGGGTACCACGGTTTCCACTGCCCCCGCTATTGTCTTGAGGGTGTAAACCTCTCCCTCTGGGATGTGCAGGTCCCCTCCCCCTCCATGGGGGACCACCATACCCCCGCTTGTAAAAAACCCCCCTAAAATTACCACCACCTACTCTTTGTGTTCTAGAGGATTTTGACCTACAAGCGCAAGTTCTGTATGAGAGGTTCTTGGAAAAAGGTTACACCCCATGTGTGTTAAACAAAACCTTATCCTTGGTAAGGGGTATGAATGGGAACAATTTGTTTAAAAAGAAGGAAGTTGCCAAAAGAGATTTTGGTATTGCTTTTATGTCAGGTTTTACCCGCCAATATAAACAAGTGGAACATATTGTTCGTAAGCATTGGCATCTTCTATTGAAAGATGACGATTTAGCCAGTGTTTTACCCAGTAGACCACAGTTCATTTACACCAAGCCTTCTACGCTATGACTCAATCTGGCACCCAGTGTTGTTGACCCCCCCCCCCCGAAAAAACTATGCACTTTTTTGGACCAGGTGGGTTTTTTCAGTTGTGGGAGATGTGTTATATATAGGACATCTAAACACAGGGTGAGGAAAACAACTGACTTTACAGCACGCTCCACTGGTCAATCCTATATAATTAGGACATTTATTACATGTGGCACTACCCACATTACCTACCTATTGTCCTTCCCATGTGGGTTATAATACGTAGGTAGGACCACCAGAGCGTTGGGAGTGAGATTACGCGAGCATGTTAATAGGCTTAAAAAAGGTTACAAACACCACAATTTAGTTCATGGTAGGGACCCCAGTGGCCTCACCTTCTGTGGCATTGACAGAGTTGAGGGGCATTGGAGAGGAGGTAACCTCAAGTGAGCTACTTCTCGTAACGAGACTCAGTGGATCCATAGTTTAAAAACGATGAGCCCCCGAGGGTTAAACATTGAATTGGATCTGAACTGTTTCCTGTCGAATTTTTAGAACAATATAGTACTTTTTATCCATTGTATTTTTCTTTCCATTTTATTTATTTATTTAATGTATTTTTTATTTTTATCATTTATATTTATATTTATTTTTATTTAATTTTTATGTATTTCCAGTGAGCTCCATGGTTTAGCCGAAACTGACGTCTTTAGTCCTTGGAATCATTTTTGCAGATTGCTATTTGCACTTGTTTGGTCTCTCCCAGAGGCTGTGCTCTGCCTGTGGGAGTGACCTTTTTGCATTTCATCATCAGCATGGTTCCCATGTGGATGGTGATTAGTCCTCTGTGTGGGGGATGTTTCCTTCTTTCCTCTATTTAAGACGGTTGAGTGGGCCGGGAATTAGGTCTTTGATAACGCCCTGTAGGTTGGCGAAACATGTCAACGTATTTCCGGTGGCACTGACGTCATTCCCTGCTCCTTGGAACGCACTTCCTGGTTTCTGGAATGCACGTCGTGAGCAGCGTCCGGATCCATCTCTAATCCCTTTGCATGCCTGTTTTTATCAACTATTTTGTAAGTACCCATTTGTATATAGAATAAATCCCTTTTCAAATGGTACTTTTCACTATTGGTTCCATTTTTTCCTTTTTTGGTGCCTGGTGATTCTGCTGAGAAATTCCAACAAGAAATCCTTTGATCTGATGTGCACAACACCACCCCTGAACTTCTCTGGATACCATCACATAAGCTTGAAGTGACCCCCAGACTGCAAAGCTGGGGGTCATTGCCATTTGGTGAGTGGGGACACATGTGGGGGTGGCGTTTCTGCACCGGAAAGGTCCTGGAGCGTCTGTGGTCCATTGCACTGCAAAAGTTTTTTCCCATTGTGGATCAGAACATTCAGCACAATTATTTGGATTTTTTATACATGTTTTTTACTTTGTTTATTCACATCTGCACTCATCTACACTTGGTCACACATGTCTAATAACATTTGCGAGCTCCACATTTCCATAATTTTACATTTCTAGTGAGTAGCACTTTGTGGCAGCTGCTTTAGTTTTCTTTTTCACTGTTTTTTTACCATTTAGAGCAAGTTTAAATTTTATATTATTCACCATTGGAACATTCAGTTTAATTTTTATTCATCTTTTTTTTTTTCTTAATTTTTGTTATTAAATTAAAGACCAGTAACCGAAGCAATCAAATGCATACATAAAATCCAGGTAAAAGTAAGTAATAAAAAGCCACTGAAATATACATAATTTGCTGGCACGCGGGACATGGATGTGGCAGTGTGATGTCACTTCTAAGTTCCGCCCAACGAGTTTCACATGATTAGGGTGCTGTGCATTAAAGTGATACTAAAGGCTCAAATGTTTTTTTCAAAAATTAATAAAAATAGGTTTATTTTTACCTGCTCTGTGCAACGGTATTTTACAGAGAGCGGCCCTTTACCTCTTCTTTTGGGGTGCCCTGCTGGCATGCTCTGCTCCTCCTCTTCTCTGTGTGTTCTCATAGCAAGTTGCTTGCTATGGGTGCACACATCCGGCATGCTCCCAAGCTGGGCTGCGTGTGTCCATAAACAGCAGCTCTGCCTCGCTCCTTGAGAGAGGCCTTTGTGCCTGTGCAAGCAGAGAGAGAGACTAGCGCTGCTGCAGATGACACAGCACTGGATCAATACAGGGCTCAGATAAATATTTAGGGATTGTTTTTGGGAGAAGAAACATGGTGTCAGGGCTGAGCTCAGCCCTTCCTTCTCTGAGCTGGCCGCTCATCTGTCGGCTAATTGCCAGCTCACATCTCTCTCCACAGTTACCCAGCTTTGGTTGATTCTGCTTATCAGTCCTGCTTACTTAAAGCCGTCCAGCTCACTTGATCTTTGCCTTCGCCTTTGTCAACATCACAGTTGATTTGATTGTAGCCGTATTAGTGCGTATTAGTTGAACATTTTTTTTAACATTCTGCTTAAAAATGTGTGAATCAGTAGTGCTTGGACCTTGAAGAAGGGGACATACCCCAAAAGCTTGTCCTGAAAAATTGTATGTTAGTGCAAATAAAAAAAGTATCACGGACTTTACTCATTTTTATCTGTCAACATCAGAGAGATTTTCTCCTGCGTTCCTGTTGAAGACTTGGTCGGCTGACATTCCTTCTGGCTCCTGATCCTACTTGCTGTACTACTACGTTTTTCTCTGGCTCTCTGACATTTGCTTGGCTGACTACCCGATCTGGTTACTGAACTCTGGCTTGTTTTGACTACGTTTACTCTGTTTACCTTATTATTATTATTAAACAAGTGTGATTTGGCTATACTTCTGTCTCATGTCTGATTCATGGTTCCTGATAGTAGGCGAAGGCCATGAATTCAGAAGATACAGTCAATCCATTGGTTGGTAATATTTTTTCCAGATTGGATGAGCAAGATCACTGCATGAATCAGTTTGCCATAGCGTTACAAACGCTCCAGAGTCGCACGGCTCTTGAGTTACCCTGAGTTTGTGGCCTCCCTTAAAAGGGTATATGACATTCCCGCACGCTCCGCTTTTGCTGCCAAGTGCCTCATGTCCATCAAACAGAGTACGAGAACTGTTGCTGACTACGCCATTGAATTCCGAACTCTGGCAGCAGAGATTGCTTGGAACAATGAGGCCCTCGTGGCTGCTTTTTCTCATGGTCTCTCGGATTCCATAAAGGATGAGATAGCAGCCTGAGATATACCCACTGAGCTGGAGAGGTTGATCACGTTTGCCATCCTTATTGACTCCAGACTTCTGACTCTTTTAAGGAACGCTTGCGGAAGCCTCCTGTACGTTTGCCTCAGAGCTTTGCAGTCCCACCTGTGCCTCCCTCACCTCCCATGCCTCCTGGTACCGAGTCGGTCAGTGAAGATGAACCCATGCACTTGGGCTTCATGTGTCTCTCTGCAGATGAGAGAGCCTTTAGGAGGTGGGAAAGATTGTGCCTTTATTGTGGCCAGGCAGGTCACTTTTTGAAGTCTTGTCCTACCCTTCTAGGGGATGCCCGAACCTTGAGGTCCTGTCATGGACAGTCCTTAGGTGTTGTTTTTTCATCCCCAGTTATCCAGAAGGATAAGCCCCTGGTTTCTGTCACCCTTTCTTGGGCTGAGTTGTCCATTGAGATACAGGCTCTAATCGACTCTGGGGCTGCATGCCTGTTCATTGATGCTGCCTTTGTATCGTAGTACTTGATTCTGCTGCAGCTGCGTGACACTCCACTTGCCATTGAGGCTCTTGACGGGAGACCTCTACAGCCTGCCCATGTGACTCATGAGACTGTTCCATTGTCCATGGTCATAGAGGCTCTTCACCATGAGATAATCCAATTCATAGTTACTTCCTCACCTAGGTTTCCGCTGGTTATTGGTTATCCTTGGTTACAGAGGCACAACCCCTCTTTTGATTGGCACCGTGCTGAGGTTCTCTTCTGGTCACCACAATACACTGAGACATGCTTCCAGAAGGTAGCCAAGGTCCCGTGCACCTCTTCACTGTCCTCCCTGCCGGAGGAGTACCGTGATTTTAGCAATGTCTTTGACAAAGGTCAAGCCGGTAGTTTGCCTCCACACCGGCCTTATGATTGCGCAAATGACCTTCAACCTGGCGCCATATCCCCTCGTGGCCGGGTTTACCCTTTGTCGGTCTTAGAGGATAAGGCCATGGAGGAGTATGTTGCAGACGCACTTTCTCAAGGTTTCATCCGCAAATCCTCGTCTCCTGCTGGTGCTGGTTTCTTCTTTGTGAAGAAGAAGAGCGCTGAACTGAGACCTTGTATTGATTATAGGGGTCTCAATCGATTCACGATTAAGAATGCTTACCCGTTTCCCTTGATTACAGAGTTATTTGACCGCCTCAAGGGAGCAACGGTTTTCAGGAAGCTTGATTTGAGAGGGGCATACAATCTTGTGCGGATTACGGAGGACGACGAGTGGAAAACTGCATTTAATACCAGAACAGGCCATTATGAGTACCTCGAAATGCCTTTTGGTCTTTGCAATGCCCCGGCAGTTTCCCAGGAATTTATTAACGATGTCCCCTGAGATTTTTTGCAGTTATGTGTGGTGGTTTATCTCGATAATATCCTCATATTTTCCAAGTCTCTGGAGAGCCACCACACAGATGTCTGTCGTGTGCTTCAGAAACTAAGAGAGAACAATCTGTATTGTAAACTGGAGAAGTGCGAATTTCATCATGAACAGGTAAATTCCTGGGCATGTCATTTCCACTGCTGGTTTTTCGATTGACCCAGAGAAACTTTCGGCAGTCCTACAGTGGCCCCGACCCATGGGTTTACGTCCTCTGGAGTGTTTCCTGGGCTTTGCCAACTATTATCGGAAGTTTATTTGTAACTTCTCGTCTCTGGTCAAGCCCCTGACTGATATGACCAGAAAGGACAGTAACCCACAGAGTTGGTCTCCGGAGTCCATTAAGGCTTTTGAGAGTCTCAAGGCTGCTTTTGTTTCTGCTCCTGTGTTGGCACATCCTGATCCTACATTGCCTTTTATCCTAGAAGTTGATGCTTCTGAGACTGGAGTTGGCGCCCTTTTGTCTCAACGTACTAACTCTGAGAGTGCTATGCATCCGTGTGGCTACTTTTCCAAAAAATTGTCACCTGCAGAGTGCAATTACGAGATTGGTGACAGAGAGCTGTTGGCGATCATTTTAGCCGTGAAAGAATGGAGACATCTCCTTGAAGGTACCACTGTGCTGGTTCTCATTCTTACTGACCATAAGAATCTCACATTCTTGTCTGAGGCTAAACACCTCTCTCCCAGAAGGGCGCAATGGGCTCTTTTCTTGTCGACTTTTAATTACATTATCTCATTCTTACCCAGTACTAAGAATGTAAGGGCTGACGCCTTGTCACGACAATTTTCCTCCACTTCCAAGTTGGAGTCGGTTCCGGTTCCCGTGATTCCTCCTGATTGTATTCTGGCTACGGTTCGCACCAGTCTTACTTCTGCTTTGGGTGACAAAATTCTTGCTGCTCAGGTCCATGCTCCTCCTGAGAAACCTTGTGACCGCTGCTTTGTCCCAGAGAGTCTCCGTACTGCCATGCTCCAGACCTTTTGTGCACAGTTGGGAATTCAGCTTTCTTTCTCCTCTGCGTATCACCCGCATTCTAATGGGGCCGCAGAATGAGCCAATCAGTCCTTGGAGCAATTCCTATGTTGCTATATTTCTGACCATCATAACAACTGGTTAGACCTATTACCATGGGCAGAGTTTGCTCACAACAGTGCCTTGAATTCTGCTTCCCGATTGTCCCCGTTTATGGCGAATTATGGTTTACAACCTTCCATGTTGCCTGACTCGTTTGTTCCGCAGAGTATTCCTGCGTTAGAGGAGCATCTCTGTGGTCTTTGTTCCACTTGGGCCCAAGTTCAGGAGGCTTTGCAACATGCTAACGATAGGTACCTACTCCATGCTGACCGCAGACGCCTGCCTGCGCTTTCCTACCAGGTTGGGGACAGAGTCTGGCTGTCGTCTCGCAACCTCCGACTTCGTATTCCTTCCTTGAAGTTCGCACCTCAGTTTATTCGGCCTTTCCGTATCCTTCACAGGATTAACCCAGTGGCTTACGCCTTGGACCTTCCTCCTAGTATGCGCATCTCAAATGTTTAGGAATTTGGGAGTACAGAGGGATTATAACGGTGCCAAAGAAAAGGAGGAGTGAGTGTTCGGATAAAATTACAAAAATACTTTATTAACATATATTATCACATGCAAAAAGGCAGGTCATTAAAATGATGGGTGCTGTTCACACATAAATTGATACAGAGCAAATACAATGGAGTAGGCCTGGTGAGGAGGGCCTTCAAAACAGGTGCTCAATTCCTACATGTTTCGCCAAGACATTGTATTGTACACGTATTTGTGTCTTTTTGTTTCTATGTAGAGATCTTTATTGTTGCTACAGGCTCATACCATCCCCTGAGGAAGCCAATGTCTTGGCGAAACATGTAGGAATTGAGCACCTGTTTTGAAGGCCCTCCTCACCAGGCCTACTCCATTGTATTTGCTCTGTATCAATTTATGCGTGAACTGCACCCATCATTTTAATGACCTGCCTTTTTGCATGTGATAATATATGTTAATAAAGTATTTTTGTAATTTTATCCGAACACTCACTCCTCCTTTTCTTTGGCACCGTTATAATCCCTCTGTACTCCCAAATTCCTAAATTGATAATCTGGGATGAGGTGCTTTCTAGCCATACCTCCTTTCCTCGCATCTCAAATGTGTTTCATGTCTCCTTATTGAAACCTTTGGACTGCAACCGCTTTACCACCTCGGTTCCATGTCCTCACCCTATACATGTTGAGAACCATGAGGAGTATGAAGTACAATCCATTCTTGACTCCCGTAGGTTCCGTGGGCGCATACAGTACCTGGTGTATCGGAAGGGGTACGGTCCGGAGGAACCCTCTTTGGTCTCATCCTCAGACGTACATGCCCCTGTCCTCCTCCATGATTTCCATACACGTTTTCCCCTCAAGCCCGGTGGTCCTCTGAGGTGGAGGGGTCATTGAGGGGGGGGTACTGTCAGGGCTGGGCTCAGCCCTTCTTTCTCTGAACTGGCCGCTCAGCTGTCGGCTAATTTCCAGCTCCCATCTCTCTCCACAATTACCCAGCTGTGGTTGATTCTGCTCATCAGTCCTGCCTACTTAAAGCCCTCCAGCTCACTTGATCTCTGCCTTCGCCTTTGTCAACATCACAGAGATTTTCTCCTGCGTTACTGTTGAAGACTTGCTCGGCTGACGTTCCTTCTGGCTCCTGATCCTGCTTGCTGTACTACTACGTTTATCTCTGGCTCTCTGACATTTGCTTGGCTGACTACCTGATCCGGTCACTGAACTCTGGCTTGTTTTGACTACATTTACTCTATTTACCTTATTATTATTATTATTATTATTATTATTATTATTATTATTATTATTATTATTAAACAAGTGTGATTTGACTATACTTCTTTCTCGGTCTGATTCATGGTTCCTGATACATGGACTTTTTAGGCACCACTGATAAAAGCTCATTTTAATTTATAACACTTCACATAAAGATTATAAAAACATTACTGTAGCAGACTACAGTTGGAACTTGATATCTCCAATTACAGCTGCTTGAATCGGGGTTGCAGATCCTGAAGACCCCAGCAACACAGCTAGAGTAACTGGGTAGTGATAATGAAAAAGCTCTACGTTTCGTGGAGACCGCTTCTTCAAGAGCTTATATACATTTTTCTGTATGGAATAGAAAGACATCAAGTAAATATATGTAGCGGGCGTCTCACTCTGTCACCCGCGATCCCTCCAAGCTGGCCGCCGCGATGTACACAGGCTTTCCAGCCTCAAAGAGGGACACAGCTGCCTGTCATGTCTGCATGGGCTTTTTCACTCCCCCCTCCTTCTTCCTGTTTCACTGACTGAGTTTACTGTAATGTAAGCTGGCACACAGGCTACTCTGTTCCTCCCATTGCCCCTTTTGGCAGGAAGAGGAAAGCCAATTAAAGGCACAGTTACAGCAACCAATCATGGGGACTTTAACAAGCTGCAGGAAGCAGCTGCTGAAAAGCATTCTGGAATCTAGTTCCCATCTAAAACCGCTCTATAGCTTTCTATGGGGACAGAAATACAAATCCCAGCATGCTCTGCTGGCAGGAAACTAAAGACTCCATTGCGTGTCCTGAGGGAATGTCAGACACCATGAGGCAGTGAGAGAGATCAAACCTGGAGGAGAGATGATGTCTCTCACATGATCTTCGTGTGCACCGATGGTGAATCGTTCCAGTGTGTGGTGACCAGCCGGGTTGCCAAGAGAGCCTGTATGTTCCAGGGCATTTGTTTGGGCCTTGATCGCAGGATTTGGTGAAAGGGCATTTTTGCCCATCTGCAGGGAACAGAGACACTGTACTACAGAAGGAGTTATTTGAACACTGTATACAGACATCATTGCTGGTAGTCATCTTGCTGACACTTGTAGTACCACAGAGATAAAGGATAAGGCTATCCATTTCTGGGACAATGTATACAGATATCATTGTCCTCTCATCTTGTTGAACAAAACCCTGCCTGTTTCACTTGATAATCTGGGTCAGTTGTGTTGTTTGGCCCTGCTACCCAGGAGTTTAAGTGCACCAACGAAAGTGGCTAGCTGAAGACACCAAAGCTTATTTTTGTTCAAAAGGACTGAAGCTACTAGTGTCATACGGATCCGCACACACATATTCAGGGCTCTGCATATGCATTGGGTGTGTGCGACAGTTTATCTAGAAAGTTAAGCCATTACTTATTGACTTGTATAGAGTGTTTAAAGTTGGCCTGTCGTGTCAGGGGACAGAAGAGAGAGGCCTGACACAAAGGGAGTCATTCCTCTGCTCTCCTCCTGCCTGGACCCATAGAACTAATCCAAGTAAAGGTAACCAATCCAATTTAAAGTGTCATTGTGCTTTATTTACCATTATAGTGTGCCTCTGCTCTTGGGGACATTTTCAGGTTTGGAATCCCCTGAAAGCAACTTGAATATAGGATTGAGAGCTTTATTGCTCTTAAATCTTAGTTATTGCTCTCCAGTTGATTATTTGAATATATACTGTTACTGTCTGTATCCTTACACAGAAATATTGCAGTAAAGACTAATTTCTGTGTTTTATCACAACGTGTATGTTTCTCATTGGTCACTGCACTTACAGTTTTGCCAGGTGTGCCAAAGGGGCCTGAGGATGTTATTAGGGTTGAGAGACAGAGTAACGGACTGAACTAACTTAAGCAGCCCCTGCGGGGGTACCGCTACCTCTACATGTATATATATCGAATATAGTGCTTGAATAATAATCATAGAAAAAATAGCAGGACTGTGTCTGAAATCCAGCAATCAAAGGGAGAACTGCACACATTAATGAGCTGTGGCCAAAATATTTAGGGAGGTTGTGGAGGAAACAGCTAGTAGAAGGTAATATGGGTAATGCATTAAGGTAAGGAAAAAAATAAAAACTTTTGGCTTTAGAACAACTTTAATGTGCACTTCATTAACTATTTTGCTTGGACCACGGACCTAGAACTTACATGCAGCTTGGGGGCTGCATGTATAGCTGCCGGATTGCTCCCATGGAGACTGCTGCATTCATACCAATGCGAATTGGATGCGGATTACCTGCATCCAATTCGCATGACAGGAGATTGTGACCGGCTCTCTATGGAGCTAGTTCACACATCTCCGTTGCGGCTTGCACAGAAACTTTCATCTTAGGCTCCATTTCAGAGCCAAATTCAGGCAAAAATTTGGCCCTGATTCGTCCCTGAAACGGAGAACAGGGACGCACTGGACCCCTGCTGCGAGCCACATCGGTATTAGGTGTGAACCCAGCCTCAAAGTATAAGGCCACCCTAACAATAAAATCCCTGCATCTACAGACTTTCACGATCTAACACTAACCTATCTAGCCCTGTAAAGAAGAAATCGCTATTTTGAACCCGATCTGACCCGATCCCACGCTGTGTAGACACTCCTCATTCATTTTGGCTCTGTCCTGTGCAAAGTTTTCACAGCTGGAGATCGGATCGGCTTCAAAAAAGGTATGTATACTAATTTCTTCTTTACAGGGCTAGATAGATTAGTGTTAGATTGTGAATGTCTGTAGATGCAGGGATTATAGTGTTAGGGTGGACTTGCACTTTAACTCTAAACCGATGACCTGTAAAGGCGTTAAAAGTATCACCAATGGAAAATGTAAGGCTTGTTATCCATTTACTCAGCGCCAGCTCATTGTTTATATTTTACAAAAAACTGTGAAATAGATTGTATTTGTTTGCACAAACATTTGCTTTAGTGTAGATTTTACTGAAAATATGTGTTTGATAAACTGTGCTAATATCATGTGACATAAAAAATTGGAGCAGTTTATTCTCCAGGGTTTCTACTTTCAGAAAATATATTATGTTTGGGGGTTTTAACTAATCTTCAGCAAGAAGGTCCATGTAGCATTTCTTAAGCTGGTCATACATTATACAATTATCTTATTCAATTTTCTTTAGATTTAGACCCCTTTCACACTGGGTCGTTTTGCAAGCGCTATTGCGCTAAAAATAGTGCCTGCAAACTGACCTGAAACAGCCGCTGCTGTGTCTCCAGTGGGAAAGCCTCAGGGCTTTCACACTGGAGCGGTGCGCTAGCAGGACGCTGAAAAAAGTCCTGCTAGCAGCATCTTTGGAACGGTGAAGGAGCGGTGTATACACCGCTCCTTCAAAGCTCCTGCCCATTGAAATCAGTGGGGCACCGCGGCTATACCGCCAGTGGTATTGCGGTGGTTCTTAACCCTTTCTCGGCCGCTAACGGGGGTTAAACCGCCCCACTAGCGGCCGAATACCGCCGCTGAGAATAGCGGCGCTTTACCGCCAATGCACCTCCCGCACCAGTGTGAAAGGGGCCTTATCTTCAACTATGTTGTGCAAGGGCCTGCCTGATTGCATGCAAATTGAAAGTGTTTAGGTTCTACCTTTTAGTATATGGTTTTGTTATATCTAAAGGGAAGTTGTACAAGAAAATTGTATAATGTATAGCTAGCCTTATGCCCCGTACACACACGCGGAATTTCCATCTGAAAAATCTTGGATGTTTTTTCCGACGGAATTCCGCTCAAGCTTGGCTTGCATACACACGGTCACACAAAAGTTCTCTGAACTTTCGACCGTCAAAAACACGATGACGTACAACACTACGAGGAGCCGAGAAAATAAAGTTCAATGCTTCCGAGCATGCGTGTTTTTTTGCGCGTCGGAATTGCATACAAACGGAATTTCCATCAAGAACTTTTTCCATCGGAAAAATAGCTCTCAATCTTTTGCTGGCGGAATTTCAGACAGAAAAAGTTGGATGGAGCATACACACGGTTGGAATATCCGACCAAAAGCTCCCATCACACTTTTTTTGACGGAAATTCCGCTCGTGTGTACGGGGCATAAGTGTGCATGCCACAGCAACGTTAGTGCATTGCCATGTGTTATACTGTATTGTAATGCATGTCTGTCAGCCAGGTGCATTGGTGTGCCATTTGGAAAAAATTAAAACACAGTGCACCAAAGCATGTAATGTGTGTTGCCATATGTTGCAGTAATGTCTGCATTACTTCAATGCAGTAGCGTACATGAATCCTAACAGATTTTCAGGTTTTAGACCAGTGAAATTGATACTGAATAGCACTAATACATACAATGAGGGAAAAAAGTATTTGATTCCCTGATGATTTTGTATGTTTGGCCACTGACAAAGAAATGATCAGTCTATAACTTTAATTTTTTTATTTTAACAGTGAGAGAAAGAATAGCAACAAAAATATCCAGAAGACTGTTTACATCACATTTATTATTGCAAGTGCTGTATTTTTCATGTACCCATTTCACGAGTTGTAGCACTTTGTGTACAGCAGCTGCATGTTTTGCATTTAGTGTTGGTCATATTTTTGTTGTTTGCATAGTGTAATTATCAGGAACCATGAATCAGACCGAGACAGAAGTATAGTTCAATCACGCTTATGTTTCTAGGAACCATGAATCAGACCGAGACAGAAGTATAGTTCAATCACACTTATGTTTCTGGGAGGCACAGTGGTGTTCTGGGCGGCACAGTGGTTACTGGGCAGCACAGGGGTGTAGTGGGTAGCACTCTCACCTAGCAGTAAAAGGTGACAAGTTGCTGGTTTGATTCCCAACCGTGACACTACCTGCCTGGAGTTTGCATGTTCTCCCTGTGCCTGCGTGGGTTTCCTCCGGGTACTCCTAATAATATAATAGATGAGCATCTTATGGTCAGTAAGAATGAGAACCAGCACAGTGGTACCTTCAAAGAGATGTCTCCATTCTTTCAGGGCTAAAATGATCGCCAACAGCTCTCTGTCACCAATCTCGTAATTGTACTCCGCAGGTGACAATTTCTTGGAAACATAGCCACATGGATGCATAGCGCTCTCAGAGTTAGGACGTTGAGACAGAAGGGCGCCAACTCCAGTCTCAGAAGCATCAACTTCTAGGATAAAAGGCAACGTAGGATCAGGATGTGCCAACACAGGAGCAGAAACAAAGGCAGCCTTGAGACTCTCAAACGCCTTAATGGACCCTGGAGACCAACTCTGTGGGTTACCGTCCTTTCTGGTCATATCAGTCAGGGGCTTGACCAGAGACGAGAAGTTACGAATAAACTTCCAATAATAGTTGGCAAAGCCCAGGAAACGCTGCAGAGGATGTAAACCCATGGGTCTGGGCCACTGTAGGACTGCCGAAAGTTTCTCTATGTCCATCGAAAAACCAGCAGTGGAAATGACATAGCCCAGGAATTTAACCTGTTCATGATGGAACTCACACTTCTCCAATTTACAATAAAGATTGTTTTCTCTTCGTTTCTGAAGCACACGACAGACATCTGTGTGGTGGCTCTCCAGGGACCTCGAAAATATGAGGATATCATTGAGATAAACCACCACACATAACGGCAACAAATCACGGAGGACATCGTTAATAAATTCCTGGAAAACTGCTGGAGCATTACAAAGGCCAAAAGGCATTACGAGGTACTCATAATGTCATGGTCTGGTATTAAACGCAGTTTTCCACTCATCGCTCCCCTTAATCCGCATGAGATTGTATGCCCCTCTCAAATCAAGCTTCGTGAAAACCGTTGCTCCCTTGAGGCGGTCGAATAACTCTGTAATCAATGGAATCTGGTAGGCATTCTTAATCGTGAAACGATTGAGACCCCTATAATCAATACAAGGTCTCAGTTCACCGCTCCTCTTCTTCACAAAGAAGAAACCAGCACCAGTAGGAGACGAGGATTTGCGGATGAAACCTCGATAAAGTGCGTCAGCAACATACTCCTCCATGGCCTTATCCTCCAAGACCGACAAAGAGTAAACCCAGCCACGAGGGGGTATGGCACCAGGTTGAAGGTCAATTGCACAATCATAAGGCCGGTGTGGAGGCAAACTAACGGCTTGATCTTTGTTAAAGACATTGCTAAAATTGGGGTACTCCTCCGACAGGGAGGAGAGTGAAGAGGTGCACAGGACCTTGGCTACCTTCTGGAAGCATGTCTCACTGCATTGTGGTGACCAAGAGAGAACCTCAGCATGGAGCCAATCAAAAGAGGGGTTGTGCCTCTGTAACCAAGGATAACCAATAACCAGCAGAAACCTAGGTGAGGAAATAACTTGGAATTGGATTATCTCATAGTGAAGAGCCCCAATGGCCATGGACAATTGAATCGTCTCATGAGTCACATGGGCAGGCTGTAGAGGTCTCCTATCAAGAGCCGCAACGGCAAGTGAAATGTCACGCAACTGCACTGGAATCGAGTGCTGCGATACAAAGGCAGAATCAATGAACAGGCCTGCAGCCCCAGAGTCGATTAGAGCCTGTATCTTGATGGACAACTCAGCCCAAGAAAGGGTGACCAAATCAAGGGCTTATCCTTCTGGATAACTGGGGACGAAACAATGCCACCTAAGGTCTGTCCACGGCAGGACCTCAAGGTTCGGGCTTTCCCTGGACGGGTAGGACTAGACTTCAAAAAGTGACCTGCCTGGCCACAATAAAGGCACAATCTCTCCCTCCTCCTAAAGGCTCTCTCATCCGCAGAGAGACGAGTGAAACCCAAGTGCATGGGTTCATCTTCACTGACCGACTCAGGAGGCATGGGAGGTGAGGGAGGCACGGGTGGGACTGCAAAGCTCGGAGGCAAACGTACAGGAGGCTTCCGCAAGCGCTCCTTAAAAGAGAGTCTTTCTCTGAGTCTGGAGTCAATGAGGATGGCAAACATGATCAACCTCTCCAGCTCAGTGGGTATATCTCGGGCTGCTATCTCATCCTTGATGGAATCCGAGAGACCATGAGAAAAAGCAGCCACGAGGGCCTCATTGTTCCAAGCAACCTCTGCTGCCAGAGTATGGAATTCAATGGCCTAATTGGCAACAGTTCTCGTACTCTGTTTGATGGACATGAGGCTCTTGGCAGCAGAAGCGGAGCGTGTGCGGGAACATCAAATACCCTTTTAAAGGAGGCCACGAACTCAGAGTAACATGAGACAACAGGTTTTTGTGTCTTCCATAGAGGGTATGCCCAGGCCAAAGCTCTCTCAGAAAGCAAAGATATCACAAAACCTACTTTGCTTCTGTCCATGGGAAACGCCTGGGGCAGCATCTCAAAGTAAATCTCAACCTGGTTGAGAAACCCTCTGCATTGAACTGGATCACCCCCAAACCGCTGGGGAAGTGGAGCGGAACCAGACATGCCTGTTAGAGGTAATACTCGAGGCGGGTGCCTGCACAGAGACTGGCAGCAGGGACGGCCTGCAACTCATGTTGTACCGGAGCAGCCACAGTGGGAGTCTCCAGGTGAGCCGTGCGACTCAGGAGCGTTTGTAACGCTATAGCAAACTGATCCATGCAGTGATTTTGGTCATCTAATCTGGAAAAAATATTACCAACAAGTGGATTGACTATATCTTCTGAATTCATGGCCTTCGCCTACTATCAGAAACCATAAATCAGACCGAGACAGAAGTATAGTTAAATCACACTTGTTTATTAATAATAATAATAATAAGGTAAACAAAGTAAACGCAGTCAAAACAAGCCAGAGTTTAGTAACCGGATCGGGTAGTCAGCCAAGCAAATGTCAGAGAGCCAGAGATAAATGTAGTAGTACAGCAAGCAGGATCAGGAGCCAGAAGGAACGTCAGCTGAGCAAGTCTTCAACAGGAACGCAGGAGAAAGTCTCTGTGATGTTGACAAAGGCGAAATCAGAGATCAAGTGAGCTGGACGGCTTTAAGTAGGCAGGACTGACGAGCAGAATCAATTAGCCGACAGCTGAGTGGCCAGCTCAGAGAAGGAAGGGCTGAGCCCAGCCCTGACAGTAATATCACATTTATAAATATCTAATATAATATGCACCAGTCCGGTCCCTCAGTTTGTTCCTCCTAGTTTGTTCCTCCTCCTCCAAACACGGTGAGTTGAGTTGATGCCAAAGAGCTCGATTTTGGTCTCATCTGACCACAACACTTTCACCCAGTTCTCCTGTGAATCATTCAGATGTTCATTATCAAACTTCAGACGGGCCTGCACAGGTGCTTTCTTGAGCAGGGGGACCTTGCGGGCGCTGCAGGATTTCAGTCCTTCACGGCGTAGTGTGTTACCAATTGTTTTCTTGGTGACTATGGTCCCAGCTGCCTTGACATCATTAACAAGATTCTCCCGTGTAGTTCTGGGCTGATTCCTCACCGTTCTCATGATCATTGAAACTCCACGAGGTGAGATCTTTCATGCAGCCCCAGACCGAGGGAGATTGAAAGTTATTTTGTGTTTCTTTCATTTACGAATAATCGCACCAACTGTTGTCACCCTCTGACCAAGCTGCTTGGCAATGGTCTTGTAGCCCATTCCAGCCTTGTGTAGATCTACAAACTTCTCCCTGACATCCTTGGACAGCTCTTTGGTCTTGGCCATGGTGCAAAGATTGGAATCTGATTGATTGCTTCTGTGGTCAGGTGTCTTTTATACAGGTAACAAGCTGAGATTAGGAGCACTCCCTTTAAAAGCGTGCTCCTAATCTCAGCTCGTTACCTGTAGAGAAGACACCTGGGAGCCAGAAATCTTGTTAATTGATAAGGGATCAAGTACTTATTTCACTCATTAAAATGAAAATCAAATTATAACTTTTTTGAAATGCATTTTTTCTGAACAGTTTTGTTTTTGTTCTGTCTCTCACTGTTAAAATAAACCTACCATTAAAATTATAGACTGAACATTTCTTTGCTCACTGGGCAAACGTACAAAATCAGCAGGGGATTAAATACTCTTTTCCCTCACTGTATGTTTCATGTAATGTAACAATCCAAGCTGAATTTTTGGCTGCTGTATCTTACTTTAGTACCATTTCATACATGAAAGGCTCACATCTTTCATGTGTTATGCCTCGTACACACGTTCCGAATATTGTACGACCGATCTTAGGACCGTTCTCGCTTTAATAGTCGCAAGTAGAAATTGAAAGTCACGAAAATTCTCGTACGACAGACAAAAAAATCGGAAGTGATGTCATGTGTTGTAATGTATTTGTATTGTATTTTCGGACGACAACTATACCGACTAAACGAAAATCGTACGATCTGGAATCGTATGAGGAAAATTTTCGTGTATGTCCGATCGAATAATATCGGATGAACGGGACTGATTGGCTGTTGAAAGTAGTGTACACACTATCCGAATATCCTACGATCCTTCCTCGGATGACTGTTTTCGTACAATATTCGAATCGTGTGTACAGGCCATTAGTCTGAGCAAAAATAAATCCTTTTTTTAATACAGCTCTGCAATACATTGCAATGTTTGGGGAATCCAGCCAGATTGCAGCATACAGGCTTTGCAATTAAAGTTATGTTTATTAATTTAAAACCACTTCAGCCCCGGAAGATTTGCCGCTCAATGACCAGGCCATTTTTTGCAATTCGGCACTGCGTCAATTTAACTGACAATTGCGCGGTTGTGCGACGCTGTACCTAAACAAAATTGACATCCTTTTTTTCCCACAAATAGAGCTTTCTTTTGGTGGTATTTGATCACCTCTGTGGTTTTTATTTTTTGCGCTATAAACAAAAGAAAAGCAACAATTTTGAAAAAAACACAGTGGAGTTGATTTACTAAAGGCAAATTCACTTTGCACTACAAATGCACTTGAAAGTGCAGTCACTTTAGATCTGAAATGAGGGGAAGCTCTGCTGATTTTATCATCCAATCATGTACAAGCAAAAATGCTGTTTTTTATTTTCCTTGCATGTCCCCCCTCAAAACTACAGGGACTGCACTTTCAAGTGCACTCGCGCCTGCCGGGCACTCTCATCAGCTCCTAGTGGTCAAAAGGCGAAGCAACGTAAGGTATTGTCGTTTCGCCCAGGGGAGCCAACCTGCCGCAGTACAGCTGCGGCGGCTGGTCGGGAAGGGTTTAAAAGCTTCTATAAAATAATTGTAGGAGAAGCTCCGCGCTTAGGATCAAACAAGGGTTGCAGCCTCCCCAAATAGACTCCCATAAGGGGCTATAGTAAATTATTACCTGCATGGGTAAGAGGAGCTGGTGAGTGGGGACTCTTAAGGGGGAGCACAAGAGTCACCTGATCTGCTGAGCACTTGGTCACTTCGGAATTTTTGGCATTTGTTACAGCAAGATTGCATATCACTTCTTTGGGACTATTTATGCCAGCATGCACATCACTTCTTTGGGACTATTTATGCCAACATACATATTAATCTTGATGGACTATTAGTTATATATTTACTTATTTTTGATTTTCAGCATCATGTTTTGATAACTCATAATTTGCTTTTTTTTAGTTTTCAATACATTTTTATTAGTAGTTTAGTAGATACAAAGGCAACATACATTCCAGTAACAAAGAAAAGGGGGAATGTTTGGTACACAAAATTCAAAAATAAAACATAGCAAAAAGGTCAACATGGACCAATAAACAGAAAAGCAAAAGGAGACATGTCTTAGAATACTTTTAAGAGATATACAATCATATTAGAAAAGAAGTGTTTAATCAGCCAACCCTGAATATCCTTTCAAGTTTATAGGTCAGAATGAAAAGCTCAATGGTAAAACCGGGTGCGACTGGAAAAGTTGTCATTAAGCACTTGGCAATTCGAGGAGAGGCGGGCGAGAGGAAGCGCCCCCAACCACCCCTAAAGGGATCATGCTGTGGTTGAGGGACCTCTCTCCCCCCCGCTCACCAGTCTAAGACTCCACTAAGGAGCGTAACATGAAAGCAAATGTTGATTGGATATACTGAAATCTTAAAACTGTAAACGTAAATATTCACGTGTCTAGAACTCACACTGGGATGTAAGGAACAGTGTGCGGGGAAGCACGAGTAGCTCGGAGAATCAGAACTCCAAAGAGGCCTAGCTCCAGTGTTGTTGCTCCCCACGCCTTAAACAAATAGTAGAACGTTCATGATAGGCTAAGTCTTAGATAAACTGCTATGAATCAGTGAGAAGAAAAGTTGGGAAACAAAGGTTAGAAGAGAGGGAGTAAAGAAGAGAGAAAGGAATACTCTGGAAACGGGGAGGTTCAGAAGGGTCACTCAGAGCTCAAATCACTCGGAGGAGTTAACGCCTGGATATAAGGGCATGTGGCAGTATTTGGCCCAGGGATCCCAGGTAAGTTAAAAAATCCGGGCTTTGTCTTGTATAATGCTGACTATCTTCTCCTGTGCCATGATCCAGGATATTTTATGCTTCACCGCTGTGAATGGAACTGTCGTTTTTTTCCAACGGGCCGCTATTGTAATTTTGGTGCCCAATAAGATAAAGAAGATCAGTTTTTGCGTGTGTTTATCAACCTTACTCACTTTAAGGTTGAGTAGAGCTATGTCTGGTGCTTGGGGGACCTGAAAGGTCGTAACTTTGCGTATAACAGAGAATACTTTGTTCCATAGGCTCCTTATATGTGGACAGGACCACTAAATGTGGTACACTGTTCCTATATGGTTGCAATTTCGGAAACACAGCGGGGAAGCATCTGGGTAAATCTTAGCAAGAAGGGAGGGGACCCTGTACCAACGGGTTAATACCTTAAGGCTAGCTTCAATCAGAGAGATGTTCAATATACCCTTGAAGGAGCGTTGAAAGTAGGAAAACAGTTTGTCCTGATCCCAGGAAATATCAAGGTCCTTTTCCCAAGATAGGGCATAGGGAGGTTTGGACGTGACTGAAGCTAGAGAGGAATAAATGATGGCTATCCCGCCCCTCTGATCAGTAACTTCCGAGCACCATGATTCATAGGTCGTGACCCGAGGAGGATCTGGTTTATTTGGCCAAATGGAATAGAGGAAGTGTAGAATTTGTATATATCTGAATCGTTCAGAGGGAGGCATCTCAAGTTTTCTGGAGCAATATGCAATAGATAAGGGGCCTGTGGAGGTGAAATAGTTTCCAATCCTGAGTAGACCTTTATTGAGCCACCAACTAAATGCTAAAATGTTCATTACCGGGGTTATGAAATATATGTGTTAGAGGTCGAAGTGTCGAGATCAGGGAGGGGTGTTTATGTAATTGATCGCACAGAGCCAATGAGTGGGACAGAGTGGGAGCTAAAATGGGGGGTCTAAGTTTAGCAGGGGACCATATTAAAAAGTCAATAGTGTGGAGAGGGACCGCTTGACGTTCTATGGAGACCCAATCAGGTTTGGGGCCCCGTGAATAGACAGTGGAAATCTGGGCCATCTGAGCGGATTGGTAGTACCTCCAGATGTTAGGTATAAAATATAAATTGAAGAATTTTGGATTGCAATGTATGTAATTATGACTTCCGGATCGGGATGGGTAAAGACCTGAATAAGTAAAGTATTCGAGGGAGGAGGGTCATTTTGATTGCATTAATACGGCCTAGCCAGGACAGGTTATGCTTAGCCCAGTTGGTAAGGTCTGAAGACAGTTTACGGAAAATGGCCGGGTAATTAGAGTATAAGGAATCTATACTAGCGGAGAGATTGACCCCTAAATAAGGGATGGATGTCGAGCACCAGGAAATTGGAAAATGGTTTTGTAGGTTGCTTAGTAGATTGGGGGGAACAGTGATGTTTAGTGCTAATGATTTGGAAACATTAAAGCGGAGGCCGGAGATTTTGCCGAATTTGTCAAGCAGGGAGAAAATGTTGGGGGTTGAGATCAGTGGGGAAGTTACAAATAATAGCAAGTCATCGGCAAAGAGAGCGCATCTGTGTTCTTGTTTACCACAGACCACCCCCTTAATGTCAGGATGGGTTCTGATTGCAATGGCTAAGGTCTCTATTGCTATAGCGAAAAGGAGGGGGGAGAGTAGGCAGCCTTGTCTGGTGCCCTTTTCTATAATGAGGGGTTCAGAGTAGTAGCCCTGGAGTCTGACCTGTGCACAAGGGTCAGAATACAGGGCTCGTAATGTACCCAGAAAGTGAGGACACTAAATAGGTATGGCCAGGTTACTGTATCAAAAGCTTTTTGTAGGTCGATTGATAACAAGAATCCTTGTTGCTGGGGTCCTCCATCCCATTGTGAATTAAGAAGGGATATGATGTCAACTGCTCTCCTTATCTGGTCAGGTCCTTGTCTCCCCGGGATAAAGCCCACTTGGTCCTTATGAATATAGAGAGCTATGCAAGATGCAAGTCTGTTAGATAAAATTTTTGTTAAGATTTTTAGGTCATTGATTAAGGAGATAGGGCGATAATTAGAGACCAAGGAAGTATCTTTGCCAGGTTTAGGTATGACAGATATGAAAGCCATGTTTAGGGCTTTATCCAGGGTAGAACCAGACCTGAGAGAGTTGAAGAACTTGACCATATAGGGAGCTAAGGTAGGGGCAAATTTTTTGTAGTACCCGACAGAAAAGCCATCTGGTCCCGGGGCTGAGTTTCGTTTAAGCTGTTTTATCACCCCGAGGACTTCCGATTCTGAAATCGGGTCATCTAAGAGGTCAGAATGTTCAGAGGATAATTTTGTGAGAGAGACATTGTTCAGGAATTCTGCAGGGAGGTTGGGTACCTGAAATCGCATTTTTATATAATGAGGTGTAGAAATCATGGAATGTTTCCATGATGCAGCGTGGGTTTTGTGTGAGTTCCCCCGTTCGAGCTCGTATTTTGGGAAAGGTGTGAGATCGAGTCCGTGGTGAAAGTTTTGCTGCTAATTTGGCTCCTATTTTGTCTGCCTGGTAGTAGAATCGAGCTCCTGACCATCTTAGGTGTTTCTCAGCCTCGGTGGTAAGTGCAAGGTTTAGGGACGTCCGAGATGATTCCAGGGACTCCAGAGATTCTCTAGTGGGGTTTCGTTTATGGGCCTTGCTTAGGAATTCCCTGTGGAGTTTGCTGATGTCTACTTTTAACTCTTTTTTAAGTCGGGAGGTGATTTGGATAATCTTTCCTCTAATAGCTGCTTTGTGGGCCGCCCACAATGTTTCTGGGGAGACTTCATCATTATTGTTTAATCGGAAGTATTCTTGTATTTCCTGTGCTTTGATCGCGCATTGGACCGGGTCGCTTAATAGCCCTTCATTAAGGCACCGTATGAATTTTTTCCAGGGGTTGTGGGAGTGGTGCATATATAAAAGAACCATGGAATGATCTGAGATGGTGGTATCCCTGATGACTGCTCTAGTAGTCGAGGGGATGTTGTGGGATTGGATAAAAATGTGATCGATTCTGATATAAAGGTGGTGGGGGGCAGAATAGTGTGTATAGTCTTTGGATCTAGGATTCAATTCTCTCCAAATGTCCATAAGCCTGAGGGAACACAATGTGGAGGCTATCTTAGTACTCTCTTTTGGTGGTTTCCTTGACCGAGAGGGGCCTTGCCCCGATTTGTCAAGGGAGAGATCAAAAGGGAGATTTGTGTCTCCACCCATGATAATTTTCCCCTCCAGCTGCGGGCCTAGTGTGGACATCATGGATGAAAAAAAGGAAGCATGGCCTTTGTTTGGAGCGTAATATGATACAAATGAGTACTGGATACCCTCAATAGTGCCTTTTACTAATAGAAACCTGCCTGGTCTCGAATTACATCAATTGGGGAAAATTTCAGGTGTTTAGCGAAGCATATGGCAACCCCTTTAGTTTTGTTGTCTGCTTTGGAAAGAAAAAACTGGGGATAGTTCCCGTGCAAAAAGGAGGGGTTGTATGATGATGGGAAATGTGTTTTCTGTAATAAAAGGACTGCAACCTTTTGTGATTTGTAGTGGTTAAAAAGTTTTCATCTCTTAACTGGGGAATTCATCCCTTGAACATTGTGGGTAGCGATACAGAGGGGTGGAGATGTGCAGTGAGGGGGGTATATACGCATCTTCCTAAAGGTGCTTACCTTGACATTCATAAGTGGGTTATATATCATAACCTCTGTTACCTGAGAGTTTTGAAGATGTAACTGCAAGCGTTGTGATGAACATCTGAATGACCCTAGGGAAAGGTGAGAGAGAAGAAGAGGGGAGGAGGAGGAAGCCGTACCTGATAAAGAGAGACAAGACATGTCAAGAATACTGAGCATAACTATAATACAAGCAGTAATAATGCAACTTAAGTATGACCCAAGTTCCCTTGCAGGAGGGAGGGGCCTCATGCCACTCCCCGCAAGTTTTTCCCAAAGAAGGAACCCCAAACGGGGGTTGTCGTGCAGTCTCAGAGTGGGGGAAAAACGCCACTTCGAGACAAGTGGAGGCGAAGTGCGGCCACTCCAGCCAATCTGCCAAGATAAATTGGAAAAATTGGGGGAATAAAATTGGAGGATTGGAAAAAACAAAACAAAAACAAAATCCCCCCCTAGGTAAGAAGGCGGTGGGCAGACAGTCTAGAGTAGACTATTAGGGATGTGAGGAGAAATGGCATCCTTGCACCAAAAGACGTGGGTCAGAACCAAACCCTGCAGGGGGGGTAAGGGCGACTTGGAAAGTCAATGTCCCAAGACCTGTCGGTGAAGTCTAAGCAAAGGTATAAAGGGTTGATTGAAGAATTCTCGTTAAGGTGGGCGACCATCTTTAGATCTCTTAGCTTGTTGCTTGTGCCACAAGGGTTGGATGGGGCTCGTGAAGGGAGGCCTTTTCGCAGAGATTGGGGTCCTGGGGTCCAGTGCTGGAGCAGGAGGAGGAGAGTGGAATATGAGGCCCAGTTGAAGCATCAGACGTTCTCCATCGACGAAGTTCGTGAAGCTGTAAGACTTGTTTAAGTAGGCAAAGTTTAGACGAAAGGGAAACGACCATCTATAAGTGATTGATTTTTGAGACAGGATTTGCAAGAGTGGTTTTAAGGATCTCCGTTTTTGTATTGTGTGAGGAGAGAGATCTGCAAATATTTGGATGGGATGTCCTTGTATGGAGAGGTTTTCAGCTTCCCTGGCTTTATGCATGACCTCCTCTTTAACTCTGAAAAAATGGGGTTTCACCACTATGTCTCTGGGCAGACCATCTTGGCGAGGAGGTTGGAGGGCCCTGTGCGCTCGGTCCAATTCCAGCTTGTAATCTGGTATGTCAGGAATCAGATTTTTGATAAATGAGCGAACGATTTTGTCGGTTTCCTTGAACGACTCGGGAAGGCCTCTCAGTCTGAAATTATATCTGCGCGATCTATTTTCGAGATCAAGTTTTGAGAATGCTATGTCTAGCTGTTCATGTAGTTCATGGATCCTGTCAGTATTCTGATTGGCCATGGCAACGGTTTGGTCGGTCTTAGCTTCGAACGCCTCAATTCTGGCTCCCAGGTGATGCAGGTCAGCCTGTATTGTGAATGTGATTTGTGAGACAGTGTGAGCAAGACCTCTGGAAAGCATTTTGAGAATGTCTCCGTTAAAGATGAAAAGTCTGTGGGAATAGAGAAGGGGGATCCTGTATGAGCTCCTGGATGGTCTGGGTTATTAATGAAATCCTCCATTGGAGTGAAGGGGGACCATCTAAAGACCTTAAAATCAGGGATTCTGCGGTTGTGGGGGATGATAATATGCCCTGCAGGTTATTCACTGTTGGGAGAAGCGCCCCCTCTGCGTGCGAGACTGTAGCTGGTGAATCCGCCATGGATTCCTCCAGATTCTGTGCTGGGCCCTGTGCAGGGTTAGCGGCCGCCATTTAGGCAGGGGCCGCGATCGGAGGTGCAGGACTAAGATGCCGGGATAAGTCCCGTTTGGCTGTGCCCCCGATCATGCGGGGGGGTCCCTCAGGTCTTCGGGGAGGAGTGTGGGGGCCCGATCAGCGAAATCCTCCGCTTCTGATAGCTGTGGCAGAGATCGCAGGCTGGACCGGAGCTCTCAGAACATGCGATCGTTCATGGAGCCGCCGCGCATGCACCTCCGCTTTTGCGGTTTTTTATGGTGCCGTTTTTTATAGGTGGAATACAGCTATTTGTGTAGAGTTGTTGAGTACTAATCACCTAATTAATGTGTAAGCAGAGGTTTTTTTGGTTTGTGTTTTTTGCACCTTAAATCAATCATATGTCACATTATATGTTGGTATATGTGATTTATACACTTTAGACCATCACTATAGGAGTATAGCAGCTTCTGGGTGGTGCACCATTGTCGTCATTCTGAGGGATTGAGATACCCCTCTCCACTCAGGGTAGCGCCTTTTACCCCATTTTATTTATTTTTCTAATTAAACAGTTTCTCAGCGGCAAAATAAGACAACAGAAGATAAGTCTCATGGACTTGAAGAGTTCTGAACTGCAATCGCAGTTAAACAGTCCCCAACTTTTGGAGGGGGTAAGTTCTAGAGGTCGACCGATATGGGTTTTTCTCTGGCCGATGCCGATATTTAGAAATGGCGGTGGCCGATGGCCGATATGTGATGCCGATTTTTTTCGGGCCGATACATTAGGCCGATTTTTTTTTCCTTCATCTCATAAAATTTAACAGTTAGACTCCTTTCACACTGGGGCATTTTTCAGGCGCTTTTGGGCTAAAAATAGCGCTTGTAAAGTGCCTGTAAAACGGCTCCCCTGCAGTCTCAGTGTGAAAACCCGAGTGCTTTCACACTGAAGCGATGCGCTGGCAGGATGTTAAAAAAAAGTCCTGCAAGCAGCATCTTTGGAGCGGTGTATACCACCACTCCTGCCCATTGAAATGAATGCGCACCGCTGCCAAAGCGCCTGCAAAGCGGCGCTTCAGGGGCGCATTTAACCCCTTCCTCGGCTGCTAGCTGGGTTATAAGCGCCCCGCTAGCAGCCGAATAGCGCCGCTAAAATGACGGTGAAGCGCCGCTAAAACTAGCAGCGTAAGTGATACAGAAAATTTTTTACATTTAAACATTTATTAAACAAAACAAACCTCCAAGCAGTTCACTTGTATGTAGAATTTAGATTGAAAAAAAATTTTAAAAAAACTATCTTGAAAATAAATACACAAAAACAGGTAATCAAAACTTTTGGACGAAAAAAAATGGGCTAACTTTACTGCTTTTTTTTTTTAAATTTATTAGTGTATTTTTTTTTTTTAAAATTGCGTTTGAAAGACCGCTGCGCAAATACAGTGTGATATAAAATATTGCAACAACTGCCATTTTATTCCCTAGGGTCTCTGCTAAAAATATATATATATATATATATATATATATATATATATATATATATATATATAATGTTTGGGGGTTCTAAGTGATTTTCTAGCAGAAAATACAAGATTTTTACTTGTAAGCAACAAATGTCAGAAAAGATTTAGTCTTTAAATGGTTAAACTGAGAGCTTCTACACATGGAGCTCAGTTCATTCATAAGTGTAAACCTTGTATCCTTCAGGTTCTTTTTATCAGATTTGGCAGGCTACCCAGAGAGGGGAGAAGTCACTTCACAGAAGAATACAGGCAACTTGTATTGACTTCTAGTCATTTGCAAGTCGCGCTGAAGTTATATCGGCCTTTTTTTATCAGCACAATCGGCCGATGCCGATTAAGTAAAAAACACGATATATCAGCCGGCCGATATATCGGTCGACCTCTAGTAAGTTCCCCTGCCAGCAAGTTTCCAGCCAGGATACTGACATGCAGCCTCATAGCTGTACACAAATCCAGAGACTCCTGTCTCCAGCCTTGTCTATACTGCTTCAGCCAATGAGAGGACATCTGCATTTTGATGCAGTTTCCCCGGGCCTGTGCTCCACAAAAACTTAAATTCCTGGAGTGCCAGGAACCAACGGGTGACCCTGGCATTCCTTCCTGTACCTTGTCTCATCCACGTTAAAGGAGCATGGTCTAAAATCAGCCTGAATTTCCTCCCCAAGAGATAATATCTGAGTGATTCTAAGGCCCACTTAATGGCCAGACACTCAACTATAGCATAGTATTTCTCCGCTGCTGTCAACTTCCTACTGAGGAAGGCTACCCAGGTGTTCCTCTTCATGAACAACCTGTGAAAGAACCGCTCCTAACCTCACATTGGAAGCATCAAATTCTTTTGAAAAATCTGGTACTATCAGTACAGGGTGTGGGACAATGCCAACGTGAGCTCGAAAAAAGCCATTCCAGTGTGTGCCTTCCACTCAATTATCACTGACTTCTGACCCTTGTCAGATCAGTCAAAGGAGCTGCCAATATGGCAAAGTTGGGTACATACCTTGTAATATCACCCAACATCCCCTAGAGTACATGTACCTGCTTCTTTTTGGGGGAATGGGGTCAGTTATGTATGCTTGACTTGAGATTTAACCTGCCCTCTACCCACGATATAAACCCCGGTATTTTACCTCCACCATTCCCAAAGCAAATTTTCAGGGTTCACTGTAAACCCCTCCTTCCAAAGGGAGTCAAGCACTGACTGAACTTTGGGCAAGGGGGATTCCCAGTCTCTGCTAAAAATTACCATGCTGTCCAAATATGCAGAGGCATACTCCGGGTGAGGTCTTAAAACCCTATCCATTGCTCGCTGCTTGTAGTCCAAAAGGCATTCTTTTGTACTGAAAACTCCTGCTTGGGGTAGAAAGTGTTTTTCTCTCTGTCAACGAGATTTGCCAATATCCCTTAGTAAAGTCTTATGTAGTGACTGGACCTAGTCTTTCAATAAGCTCATCTACCTGGGGCATGGGGTAGGCATCAAACCTTGAAACTTCATTAAGTTTCCGCAAAGCATTGCAGAATCGCCTGTTGGGCTTCAGTACCAACACAATTGGGCTCAACCACTCACTCTGCGATTTTTCAATAATTTCCAGGTCTAACATCATCTTCAATTCATCTAAACGACCTTCCTGTAAACCTCTGGTATACGGTAAGGCCCGACACAAACTTTGACCCCTGGTTCCGTGATAATTTAATGCTCTGTTAGTTGAACCTGGCAAGTTTGAAAATGTTTCTTTATTTCTCTGCATGAACTCATTTACTTGCTGACTTTAGGTTTTAGACAGGGTATTTGCTACTTGGACACTGTCCACACCAACCTGGTGCTCAAGTCTTGCGACAACCAGGGAGTTTACCAGTTCCCTGTCCCTCCAGGGTTTTAACACGTTCACATGATATACAGTGGGGACGGAAAGTATTCAGACAACCCTTAAATTTTTCACTCTTTGTTATATTGCAGCCATTTGCTAAAATCATTTAAGTTAATTTTTTCCTCATTAATGTACACACAGCACCCCATATTGACAGAAAAACACAGAATTGTTGACATTTTTGAGAATCTTTAACACCACTCATCAATACTATTGGGGTACGAACAATTGTTCTACCACATTTTATCTTACTTTGTTAACCCAATAAAGCAATTCATTACATATTGCAAAGTGTGGCCATCGCTCATTCGCACCTCGCTCTTGGGGAACCCCATTTACCACTACAACCTGTTCTTGTACCCCAGCCAAAGTGGGGTCCTTCATTTGGGCAGTACCAAATGTACCCTGGGGAACACCCAAACCCGGAGGGGCAGGGGTAGGGGCCATTTCCTTATCCTCTTCCCCCAGCATTACCTTAAGTGGAGAAGCCCCCCCCCAGCATTCAGGCCACGTATTTTGGCATCCTCAACAGTATCAGTATTACTTTCATCACCATTAACCAGATCATTAGCATTTTCATGATCCGTATTAAAATCAATAACATTTTGCTGTTCAGGGTTACTCGCGTCAAGAGCAGGAACAGAGGGACTAGTTTCTCCCCAGCCTCTGGGCCATTCATGTAGTTCTCCTCGCTCCCATCGTTTCGCGAATAATGGACAGTCTCATTCTACTATAACATTATGCACCAAGTTCTTCACCGCCCTCACCTCTTGAGTAACAGCGCCACATGCTGTGGAGATGGATACCGAGATGAGAGGGTACTCTCTAGTGTCCCTGTGAATGCGCACAACCTGTAAAGTTTTGCTTACCGGGCCAATCCTCCCAATTACTCTGGGATGGACCAGAGTTACCATGCTTCCGGAGTCCAACAAGGCCCTGGCAGGGAGGTGATTCACTCAAACTTCACGCTCAAATTTACCCTTACTAAGGTCAAGGTGTGTCATGCAAGCTTTATGGGCATAAAAAGACCACCATGTTCCATGGGCTCCTCCTGCAGTTAGAGGACCTTGACCTTGTTAAAGAGGAATGAGAATGTGAACCTATTCAGCATAATAGTGTTCTTAAATATGTCTCCCAGATGCAAGAAAGGATCATAAGCGTGATGCCACTGGTCAAGTAACGGGGGGAAATGGGGGGGTCTATAATCGGTCCGCTAAAATAAGTGCTGCCAGTGTGCCCGGGTATGGCCCCATGAATGACACTGCCAACATTGTACATTCCCTGCTTTCCAAGCAGGAACAGACCACTGAAAAGGCACGGGAAGTGACTCTTGGCCTTCTGGGATGTTTGTTGCAGGGTTTCCGTGGGATTTCCTTCCAAAGGGCTGCAGTTGACCGAATAGGTCGTGGCAAACTGGACTCTTGCCGCTTGGTAGGGCCGAGCAGATCCTCCACTCCAGTATATCTTTTCAACATCTCAAGAAGGTGGTCCACTGTTTTGGGGTCTCCATAGCTGACCCACCGTTAAAGGTCGTGTGGCAGGGACCATTTTTTTACCAACTGCACCAGGTCATGCTTCTGGGACTTGGGTGGCTGATATGAATGATACTTCCATTGGTGCACTCATTGTGCCATACGGCAGTAGTCACCCCCAGACGAGCCAGAATTTCTACTTTTAGCCATTCATAGTCTTTAGCTTCATCAGGTGGCAGATCAAAGTAGGCCTTTTGAGGATCTCCAGTAAGGAAAGAAGCAATGAGGCTGGCCCACCGGTCTTGGGGCCACCCTTCTCTTTCTGCCGACCTCTCAAATGTAGCCTCTGCATCATTACTCAGGGTCAACTTCTGCAGAAAATAGCTAATGGTCATTTGGTTGCCAGGGGCAACAGCTGCTTGCTCACACCCCTGAGAAAGATGCTGCACTGCAGTCACCTGAGTATGTATAGCCTCTTGCTAAGCTGCCAGCTGGGCCCCCAACAGGCGAGTACTTTCTTGCTGCAGAGCCAGCGCCTCCTTGTGGTGAGCTTATTGTACGTCCAGCTGAGTTGCTAAGTGGTGATTATCTTCCTCATGATGACTCTACGCTTGCATATTAGCCAGGGATAACTGTTTAACCAGCTACTCCATTGTTTCGGCTTTCAGGTTTTGTGCAGTTTTAACTCAGGACATAAATCAAGTGTACTGTCCCTTCAAATGTCAGTTTTAAGTCCAATGCAATTTTTTTTTCTTGTGCCTGTTACTCTGTCCTGCCCACATTCTACATTGCAATGTTTGGGGAATGAACCGGATCACAGGCTTTGCAATTAAAGTAATGTTTATTAACTTAAACAGCTTAACGGCAGCAAAATAACTTTTGGAGGGGGCAACTTTACCTGCCAGCAGGTTTCCAGCCAGGATACTGACATGCAGCCTCACAGCTGTACACAAATCCAGAATCTCCAGTCTCCAGCCTCGTCCATACTCCTCCACACTATCTACCACTTCCTGTCCTTTTTTTTAACTACTTAAGGACCACCTACCGCAGTTGTACATCAGCTGTTTGAAGTGGAATGCCGCTGTTATGGCAGCAGCTAGCTGCCATAACCCCAGTATCCTCTTCAACAGTGGATGGTCCTCTTTCAGATAAAAGTGGTCTCAACGGCAGATTCACCGTGAGATAACTTTTATCGGGGGCGGAAGAGGGGGCCCCCTTACCAGAGCCATCGGTAGCGGCGGAGACGATCAAGTCCTCTCCCCTCACAGACTGGATATTATTGTAGGCTACCTATAGGTAAAATCTACTGATGGAGGTTTACTTCCACTTTAACACATGATACAAAACGTGTCCACTAATAAAGTTGGGAACCATGTCTCCCAGAGAAGAAAACCACTGTACAAATCGGCCATGTGCATATAAGTGCTTTGGAGCAGCTTACCAGAGAACCATGACCCTTAGTAAGCATGTAAAGATATCCTAGGGCTCCGCTATGCAGCTGTCAGATTCTGTCTCTCACAACTCTGCAATGCCTCACAATTTCTCTCCCACATGGGAATGATGGTTTGGCATATAAAGAAACGACCCGCACATAGTGTTAAATCCTCAAAATGCTTTAATAAAATATGTCTTTGCATTGCATTTACAGTATACTTGTCACATACTTTATAGTGGAGCCCGAGATGATGAGGGTGGCCTCTTGAACGGTTCCTGTCCAAGCACCCCTGGTAGTGGAGACAGAGAATGCTAGGGCAATGGAAGGGTGCAGGCGCTGGCAGCTGTAGGAGCGAGCTGAAGCTTGAAGACACAGGAGTCCTTGTCATGGAAGCTGGTCACAAGTCTTGTTCAGCAGGAGCCGGGTAGACAGGTGCAGAATCAGGATCAGTTGCAAAGTCAGGAACATGCAGAGGTTGGAAATGTGCTGGCAGCATGGTATCCGATCAGGAGGCAGAGCCATAGTCATAAGTCCAAGCCGGGGTCAGTAATATAGGCAAGAGGCAGATAAACAGGCAGGGATGATCCAGAGGGAAGCCGGGTTTCAGGAACAGGGTCAGCAGATATGAATATTAGTCAGGAACATAGGAACCAAGCTGAAGACAATCCAGCACTGAAGCCAGGCAGACTCTGAGTTTAAATAGGGTGCTGTGCGCCAGGATTCGTGCGTGCGTGCGCACACGCTTGTATGGATGCGCTTACCGTTCCAATCTTTGCCCGTCTTGGTCTGTGGCTCCGCACATGCGCATTAGCATTTGCAGAACCGGGATTGGCAGCTGCTGCATAGGAACGAGCACTTGCTGTTCGAGTTCTCTGACAATACTAGTGCATCTCGGTTAGCATTGGCTGGCATCAAATGTGGAGAACTCCATCGTGTGTGCTGACGTTACCACATAGGCCACCCCCTACGCATTTTGTCATAAGCTGACATCATCAGTGCTGCTAAATTTAAAAGTGCAAAAGAAAATAATCTGTATCCAGAATTCTTTGTCTGACATTTCACTTTAAAGGTAGTTTTTGAAACCCTGATTAGACAGAGATGTGATTTTAATTTTTTTTAACTAACATTAATTTGTCTTATTGCAGATTGAAACAACTGATAATTACAAACAACAGAATTTCATCAGTTGAATTTCCTGTCACTCAGTTTGGTCAGTTTTTTTTATTTATTTATTTTATATTTTTTTTTCTAAACTATGTATTAATGTTGTTGCTAATGTATTTATTTTGCTTTCATTTAGGATGCAGTACCGAATTATTTTCCTCCCTAACTAGTTTGTCAGTTGATGGCAATAATGTATCCCTGGTAAGATAAAAAATTGATTTATTGGGATAAATTAGTAAAATGTTTATGTTTTGGTATACATGGGTAGTGTTACTATTTTAATCATTGGGAATGGGCCTAAAGAGATATCCACTAAAACTAAATAGAGACATGAGACCACATATGTGACAGGTAAAAAAAAGAGAGGTTACTTGTCATAAAAACAATTTAACCACTTTGCGCCCGCGCTATAGCCGAATGACGGCTACACGGTGGACCTTAATTGCCTGCGGGTGCGCACGGCACGTTCTATGATCAATGAGACCCGGCTGATCACGGTCCCTTACCAAGCGATGGAAACCAAAGATCGTTAATCGGCTTTTTTTTTTAAAAAGACGATCACCGGTTTGTGTCAGAGGGACAGCGGTCTCAGAGAGGGTGAGACATCACCCGAGTATCAGTGCCCACCAGTGCATAGCAATGTTGTCAATCAGTGCCACCTACCAGTGCCCACCTGTGCCACCTATCAGTGCCACCTATTAATGCCCTTCAGTGCCACCCATCTCTGCCCATCAGTGCCACCTATCAGTGCCCACCAGTGCCGCCTCATCAGTGTCTATCAGTGCAGCCTATCAGTGCCCATAAGTGCAGCCATACAGCGCACATCAATGAAGGAGAAAAATCACCTTATTGCAAAATTTTATAACAAACTATAAAACAGTTTTGTTCGTATTTTCAGTCTTTTTTAAATTTTTTAGCAAAAAATAAAAACCCAGCAGTGATTAAAGTGGGGTTCCACCCAAAAAAAAAACTACATGAAAAATCCTAAAAAAAAAATACAAAAAAACATTTGGATATATATATTTTTTTTTTTTACTCACCTCTAAATGCCTAGGGGCTCCCTCGTAGTCTGCCTCTTCCAGTGCCTGGGCTGGTGACATCACTTCCCCCTCGGCACAGAAAGGGCTCAGCTCTGCTCCCTCCCTCCTGTCAATCATCTGGGACCCATTACAGGTCCCAGGTGACTGAGCGGCCAATCACGGCACTCGGCGCTGCTCGCGCATGCGCAGTGGGTGTCAGGCTGTGAAGCCACAGCACGGCGCCCACAGTTGCAATGCTGGCGCCGCCAAACGGAGGGGGAGACGAGCGGGACTAAGATTCCCCGCATCGCTGGACCCAGGGACAGGTAAGTGTCCAATTAAAAGTCAGCAGCTGCAGTATTTGTAGCTGCTGACTTTTAATTTTTTTTTTTTTTGACCGGAACTCCTCTTTAACCACTTCAATACCAGGCACTTTCCCCCCTTCCTGCCCAGGATAAATTTTAGCGTTCAGCGCTGTCACATTTTGAATGACAATTGCGCAACATTGTACCCAAACTAAATGTTTATCTTTCTTTTGGTGGTTAATGATCACCTCTGTAGTATTTAATTTTTGCGCTATAAACTAAAAAAGAGCGACAATTTTGAAAAAAAAAACTGATGGGCACTGATAGGCGGCACTGATGGGCACTGTCAGAGGCTTCATACCACGATTGGAGTTGCAGTGTGTTAGACTGCGGGCGTGCGCCGGCTCTGTTATACTGATCACGTCATATGACGTCCGATCAGAATAACTAAACTACTTTGCCGCCATCATTTTGCTATACGGCGGGCGGCAAGTGGTTAAATACCACAAAAGAAAGCTCTATTGTTTGAAAAAAATGATAACATTTGTGTACAGTGTTGCATTCACTCTTTAAATGACAGCGCTGAAAGCAAGTGGTTAAGCATACCAGCATAACTTTATATGAATATTGTGACATAAAAAAAAATTCTTACCTGTAAGTGCCTTTGTGTCTGGTGTGCAAGATACCACTTCTTCAGGCTGAGGACTCTGCTACTTACTTCAGACTACAGGCTTTGATCCTTTAAATGTGCTAAGCAAATAAGACCAAGAAATATCGCGTGCAGCTTCCTGGGCAATAGAAATACAAATATTTAAGTTTAGATGGTGAGAGATCAAAGATAATATAGAATACTGTAGGTGGACCACTGTGAAATGCATTTTAATAATAAAAATTTGAACACTGGAACCCTGAATAAAAAAAAGAGTGCATTATTAAGAAAAAAACAATGCATGTGCTGTCTAGTTTCACAGTACTGATGATTAGCACAATATACTTTACAAGACCAAAGCAACTTCAAACAACAGAAAGCACTCACATGAGTGTAGACGGGTAGGCCGCACACCCCATGAAGTGCATGAAAAAATACGAGAACCCCCTATCGGGGCTTTAAAGCAGCCAATAAAGTGCAGTATAGATAGTTGAAAAAATTCAATTTTATTGATACAAAAAGTATAAATAACATATTAAAAAATCACTGAAATGAATACTGACTGTTTGAGTCAGGAGATGAACTGATTATTACAATTGCAACGGACAAAGCCTACAATTAGAACCAATGCAAAACACAATGTATTAAAGGGCAACCAAAGTTTTCTCAAATGTTGAATCCTTAAAACTTGATAACAACAGACTATGCCTATGAATTAGGGCAATATACAATACGGTGTATGTGGGACAATGAAAGTTGTGTGTATAAATTCTGACGCGTTTCGACCCTTCCCGGGTCTTCAGAGGATGGTTGTCCACTGTAAAAAGGTCAACATGTATCAAACATAACATCAGATTCAACAGTACCAAACCTATATATGTATACCATGTAATGTAGCGGCCTAGGTTGTATAATTACCTATCGCAGGATTTATGACGTTATAAGGTCATTTCTAACATTGTAGAGTGTTTAGGGTGATGCGATTCCTCCTCTGCTCCCTTGTCTCCCCCGTGTCGGGCCAACTCCCCAGGGAGCGGGCGGTGGACCTAATGTGTCTTGCGAGGGATCACGCCTACCAGCCCCCCATACAGGAGAGGGAAGGAAAGGAAGGGGCAATATGCAGCCCGAACTGCACCCAGATTGGTTCGTGTTAGTGCTAAAAATAAAATAAAGAACGAGGGGTCAATTGGTTCATCCACATGGTTGGGAAATTCCCCTACTATGGAGTTCTATAAGGTTGTTGGATTATAGGTCCATGGGTGTGCAGAAGGGCATTGCTGGAAAAAAGAAGGGGGGAGGGGAAAAAAAAAAGGGAGGGGAAGGGAAAAGAAAGTATGTGAGCATGTTCCCTCACATGCTTTCTTTTCCCTTTTTCCCTTCCCCTCCTTTTCCTCCTTTTTTCCCTGTCTTCCTTCCCCCCCTCCCTTTCCCCCCCCTCCTCCTTTTCTCTCCTCTCCCCTTTCTCCCTCCCCCCCTTCCCCCCCCTTCTTCTTTTTTCCAGCAACGCCCTTCTGCACACCCATGGACCTATAATCCAACAACCTTATAGAACTCCATAGTAGGGGAATTTCCCAACCATGTGGATGAACCAATTGACCCCTTGTTCTTTATTTTATTTTTAGCACTAACGTGAACCAATCTGGGTGCAGTTCGGGCTGCATATTGCCCCTTCCTTTCCTTCCCTCTCCTGTATGGGGGGCTGGTAGGCGTGATCCCTCGCAAGACACATTCGGTCCACCGCCCGCTCCCTGGGGAGTTGGCCCGACACGGGGGAGACAAGGGAGCAGAGGAGGAATCGCATCACCCTAAACACTCTACAATGTTAGAATGACCTTATGACCTTATAACGTCATAAATCCTGCGATAGGTAATTATACAACCTAGGCCGCTAACATATATAGGTTTGGTACTGTTGAATCTGATGTTATGTTTGATACATGTTGACCTTTTTACAGTGGACAACCATCCTCTGAAGAAGACCCGGGAAGGGTCGAAACGCGTCAGAATTTATACACACAACTTTCGTTGTCCCACATACACCGTATTGTATATTGCCCTAATTCATAGGCATCGTCTGTTGTTATTAAATTTTAAGGATTCAACATTTGAGAAAACTTTGGTTGCCCTTTATTACATTGTGTTTTGCATTGGTTCTAATTGCAGGCTTTGTCCGTTGCAATTGTACGCCATATCCAGTTCATCTCCTGACTCAAACAGTCAGTATTCATTTCAGTGATTTTTTAATATGTTATTTATACTTTTTGTATCAATAAAATTGAATTTTTTCAACTATCTATACTGCACTTTATTGGCTGCTTTAAAGCCCCGATAGGGGGTTCTCGTATTATTTCTGACCAAAGCAACTTCATCATACTGAAGTTAAAATACCAGAGTTAAAAACAAAATGTGTTTAATAAATGCTATTAATTAATTGTTAGGCAACAGGGACTCAGAAGGAATTCAAAGCTGACTTTGTTATACTACTGTCTACAGGTGAATTGGATAGTTGGCTAGTCAGTCAGGTACAACACCTTCAAACTCTCATCCAGCTTCAATTTCTCCTACATTTGCTTTTGCACAAAACTGAAATTGGATGGGCATAGGAGGGGTTATGGCTAGCTTCTGACATTTTGTCCCTAATGAACTTCAAGAAAAGGATTTTCTTAGTCACAAAGGACACAAGAAAATAAAGCAGAAGTATAGGATTTAAAATAAAATAAGCAATATTGGGCGTGGCCGACGATGGAATGGCTGAAGACGTGCATTGCTGAGCTCTGTGACCTCCTAACGCTGGCAGGCTGCCTACACACACCCGGGATCCGCATGTCAGCTCCGAGCTCTCACCCAGCTTAACTTGTTGAGCCGCAGCAGGACACTATACAGCACTACCTGCTCCGCACAGCCCCCCCAGACTCCCACACAGGTAAAGACAAGATGGCACCTGGCCGGACCCCCAGACAAAGTCTGGCCTCCAGCCCGGCGGCTGCCTCTGCCTGCATGGACACTGCAAATGGGCTCCCGGCTCCTCAGCTAGACCCTCCGGCTTCCACAACCAGGTCAGCACTGCTCCCTGTCACATACACAGGAGATAGCTCTTCAGCACTGCCTTTCTCAGCTTCAGAGGGATCCTTTGGATCTGAAGCCACAGCCCTCCTCTCTGTTTTTCCAGGCAGACTTTGAGTCCTGGGCCTTTTAAAATGGAATAATCTTTCCATGTTGAACTAAATGCCCTTTAACAACATATCTCAGCATCGGAGACCTCTGTGTCAGCTCTGGCTATCACCCAAGGAGACCATACAGCCTGTATAATGGTGCTTGCGTCTGCATCCATGGCACATCTTCAACGTTTGCGGCAGCATCAGCTCCATATAGAGGACAGTGAAAACAGGAGCCTCATAAAGAATGCATTAAGATAAAAAACCTTCTGAGTTTACAACCACTTTAAGTGCACAGGGTCTCCACTGACTCAATATCCCCCAGGTATTAACGTACTGCTTGTATGGGGCTTTTGAGTTTCTTTTCAGATCCATGTCTGCCTCCTCATGCAGTCTGGGACTCGCTGACTTTCTCAGGGTAGCCCCTGAGCATTTAGAATTAATAATATGTGCTATAATATCTCAGGGGCTGTTGTTATAATTATTATGCATTTGACTGCGCAGCAGTACTTATGACTTAATTTCGTCCCTGGGCCTGCCTGTATATATTTAGTTCTCTATTATTTTTACTTTTTAAAATTTTTTTACAATGTTTGTCCTACCTATTACTATCCGCAAAGATAGTTGACTTGGAAGGGGCAGTTGAGGCACTTCTCAGAAATGTTCACATTAATGCCCCGTACACGCGGTCGGATTTTCCGACGGAAAATGTGTGATAGGACTTTGTTGTCGGAAATTCCGACCGTGTGTAGGCTCCATCACACATTTTCCATTGGATTTTCCGACACACAAAGTTTGAGAGCAGGATAAAAATTTTCCGATAACAAAATCCGTTGTCGGAAATTCCAATCATGTGTACACAAATCCGACAGACAAAGTGCCACGCATGCTCAGAATAAATAAAGAGATGAAAGCTATTGGCTACTGCCCCGTTCATAGTCCCGATGTACGTGTTTTACGTCACCGCGTTCAGAATGATCGGATTTTCCGACAACGTTGTGTGACCGTGTGTATGCAAGACAAGTTTGAGCCAACATCCGTCGGAAAAAATCCTAGGATTTTGTTGTCGGAATGTCCAAACAAAGTCCGACCGTGTGTACGGGGCATAACAGTTTAGGCCGTGTCCTTCTGGGAGTTACGGTTTTATGACATATATATGTTTCAGAAAATGGGTGTGTTAGATACATGATACTTATGCCTGCTATGCTGTTGGGTTTACAACTCAGATCTCTTCACTTCGACCTCTCTCCCTCAATAGGATTGGCACAGGTTTGGGCCTAACACTTAATATTTCAGATAGCGTCTTGCTTTTGTGGGTGTTTTAGTATCTTTTGGGACACCTCTCCCCAGTTCCCCTTCCCTTCTTTTCCTCCTTTTCCTTTCCCCCGCTTTTCCTTTTCGCTCCCCTTCTTCTTCCCCTTCCCTCCGATCCCCTCCCCCCCTTATCTCTTGCTTTTCTGTTCATTCCCTACACTCCACCATGGCCCACACGGTGATATCTCACCCTCAGCTAAAATTTTGCTCATACAATGTAAATGGCCATAATGTTGCCTTCAAGCAAGGGCAAATCCTCTACCAAATGCACAAACACCAGATTAATGTGCTCCTCCTACAAGAGAAGCACTTTAATTCTGATTGCACCCTTCCTGTTCTAACAGATACTTTAACAGGTGGTTCCACAGCACTAACTCGTCTCAGAAAGCCAAGGGAGTACAGTATCTATTGCCTATAATAAAGCACTCCCCATCCAAATTTTCAGTAGCTAACATCTACCTACCAAATGTCAATCAAATCCCAATAGCTTTGATCCTGTCTAGTTTTATGGAGGGTAAGCTCATCTTAGGAGCCGCTTTTGGATTCATCAACCTTGGGGTCCTCTATATCTTTTTCTAAACTAGGGGCTCTGAAACTTGCAATTTACGACTTACATCTTGTTGACGTCTGAAGGGTGCTGTACCCGAAGTCTCAATATTATTGCCATTTTTCTTATGAACACCAGTCCTATAGTCGCATTGATTACTTCTTAATTGACCATAGCTGTTTGGGCTAGTCTCCCGAGAGTGAAATAGACTCTGGTCTGGTGTGATCATTCTCCCATATACTCGACATTCTCACTCCCCTCCACTTTTGTGAAGGAATGGACATGGCGCTTGAATGATTCGTTGCTCAGGAACTCAGACTGTGTTGCGCGTGTTTCGGAGATATATAGTAGCTTCAATTCAAAAACTTAGAAACTTGGAAACAGAAAACAAACGTTCTATAACAGTGGAAACTCTTACGGAATTTTCCTCTGCCCGATCACAGCTTAGGGAACTATATGAGACCTCCGTGTGAACCTATGCTGATCAATATAAATTTCAGGACAAATGCGACAGATTATTTGCCCGCTCCCTACACCCAAAACTATCTTCCACTTTTAGATCCCATATTCAGGGAATGCATGGAGAATCAATCTCCTCTCTCTTAAAGATAGCTTAGGTGTTCAGGGATTTTTACCAGACCCTATACAATCTACCTGCTGCTCAGTCTCCAAGTTCCCCCTCCACCTTGGAAGAAAAGATGTCTTATATTTCAGAGACCACACTCCCTACTTTGGATGATGGCATGATCAGTGATCTAGAAACTGAAGATGAAGTTGCAGGAGCCATTGCTGCTATCCCAACTGGCAAGAGCCCAGGCCCTGATGGCTTTACTCCCAAGTTTTATAAACTTTTTGCTCCCTTTCTAACTAAAGTGTTCAATTTCTTGCCGGAGGGCTCAGTGTTCCCTCCACAAACACTCGAAGCTCATAACTCCATTACCCCAAAGCCGGATAGAGACCCAACCTTATGCTCGAATTATAGGTCTAAATCCCTGATAGGTGTTGACTTGAAAGTTTTCGCTAAGGGGCGCTTGTGAGCAGTGAGTAAGATGGCTGCACGGTAATCCAGCGCCTCACCCGCCAAGCTTTCTACCTACATTGCAGCCACCCTTATCCTCCCCCTGCGGGAAAAGAACCAGCGCAATCAGATCAATATTCCTATCGCACACGTTTCTGCTAGAAATGGCTCTTAAAATGGTGGGTGCTGCACCGATTACCAATTGGGTCCTGGAAACATCAAACAAGCATACATATTCGCCAGCACACCATGGATCAGCAATTTTTCTTCCAAAAAAGTTTAATGAAAAAGATCACATCACAAAGGAAGGTGCAACGTTTCGGAGCCACGCAGGACCCCTTCGTCAGGCATGTGATGAACCAGCGCAACACGGGCCTCCAGCACCAAGCCATGTGACCCGGAAGATGAGGCCTCCCCACCCACAGAATCGCCAGAGGCTCTGGCCTCGAGCTTAGAGTTCCTGCCACTAGAGGTGCGCATCTTCACTGGCCTCACGATTCGATTCAATTACGATTATTATGTCAATGATTCTTTTAGATTCCGCGATGCATCACGATTACTGCGCATGCACAGTCATGAGAACTCCATTTTTTTATTTTATCTGTTCTTAAAAAACAAAAAGACAACACTCCCTGCATGTAGCAAAGTCTAAACAAAGCAGACAACAACTTAGAGGAGCTGCAGGCTCCCCCCCAATGTACTGTAGGAGAGTGTCAGAGACTGCAGACATGATACAAGAGATGGTCAGAGACTACAGGCATGATACAAGAGATGGTCAGAGACTGCAAACATGATACAAGAGATGGTTAGAGGCTGCAGACATGATACAAGAGATGGTCAGAGACTGCAGACATGATACAAGAGATAATCAGAGACTGCAGACATGAACAAGAGATGGTCAGAGACTACAGACGTGATACAAAAGATGGTCAGAGAAGGGCAAACATGATACAAGAGATGGTCAGAGACTGCAGACATGATACAAGAGATGGTCAGAGACTGCAGACATGAACAAAAGATGGTCAGAGACTGCAGACATGATACAAGAGATGATCAGAGACTGCAGACCTACTACAGGAGATGGTCAGAGACTGCAGACATGATACAAGAGATGGTCAGAGACTGCAGACATGATACAAGAGATGGCCAGAGACTGCATCCTTCATTTGAGTCATCATGTTGACCGCTTCGGCTTGAAAAGCTCCCGCCCCACTGGTTGGTTTAGGCTTGGTACTGGAGTTACGGGTAGCAGAAGAGTTTCTCCTTCTGATCATACTGGTCACAAAACAGAGCTCTGCCGAATCAGGTATTTCAAAATACCAGATCTGCAGGGAAACGGACCAAAAGCAGCAGGATAGACCGGAGCTCACTCAATGTGCGTCTGCTTTAGTGGCCATCTTGGACATGCCCCCCATATATGTATATATTTATTTGAACTCCCAGTAGATATGTAGAGTCTGTACCTGGTAGGGAGGGCAGAGATAACAGTATAAAATCCCCAGCACTACTCCTGTCAATTGACACTGAAAAAGTGTTTGACAGGGTAGACTGGGGATTCATGATGGACATGCTACAACACCTAGGACTGGGACTTAAAATTATGCGATGGATTAAAAATGTATACAATCGGCCTACTGCAATGGTTAAAATCAACGGGACGCTGTCACCATCCTTCGAAATGTATAATCGAAGGAGACAGGGGTGTCCACTATCGCCACTCCTGTATGTACTGTCCTAGATTGATCTGGGTCTACCCACATTGGTATCGTTTTTTTTTAGTCTGGTTGCCAGGATTTTTGCGTATATCTTTATGTCAGCATTCAATAAGGCTATGGGCCTATAACTAGAGAAAATTTTATCTTTTCCCTCTTTAGGTATTATTGTAATATGGGCTAGTAATGACTCTCGTCTTGTTTCTTCGTCTTCTCCTAGTTTATTCATGTTGTCACATAACTTTGGGATCAGTTGATTTTGAAATTTTTTGTAGTATTTAATCGTAAACCCATCTGGTCCTGGGCTTTTCCCTGTAGTGGTTTATTTTAATGCCATTTTAATTTCATCTGGCGTGATTGGTCTTTCCAACTCTGTCAGATGTTCTTCTTGGATTTTTGGCATTTTGACCTTCTTTAAATAATCTTGTACACTTCTTTTTCTTATCTCTTTTCCTTCTTGTGTCTCTTGGTTCTTTATTGTATAGAGTGCACTGTAATATGATTGGAAGGCCAATGCGATGTCTGTTGTCTTATTTACTATTTCTCCTCTCTCATTTTTTATCTTTTCAATATAATTGAAAGTGGAGGGCCACCCTAAAAAAAAAATTGCACCAAAAATCTGCAAAAAATTAAAAAAAAAGTGAAAAAAAAAATTAACTTACCTGAAACCCTTGTTGCTAGGCAGTCTTCCTAATCTGCCTCTTCCTATTCCGCGGCGTGTCCTGCTCCTCGGTGAGCGGCCCCATTGCCTTCTGGGAACTGTGTGTGTTCCCAGAAACCACGGGGCCATTCACAGAGTGCAGCTCTGCTCGCGCATGCGCACTAGGAAACTGGCAGTGAAGCCGCAAGGCTCCACTGCCTGTTTCCCTTAGTTAGGATGGCTGTGCCGGCACCCTAGAGCCGAGGGACGGGACGGCCTCGGGCGACCGACATCGCGGGCACCCAGGGCAGGTAAGTCTACTTATCTAAAGTCAGCAGCTACAGTGTTTGTAGCTGCTGACTTTAATTTTTTTTTTTTTCGCGACCGGACGCCCGCTTTAAAGGTCTTCTTTTTTCTTAAGATTTTTGCAAGATGTTTCCCTGGCTTTGTTACCCCATTTGTATCTCTCTTGTGATACTGTGATACTTTTTATGTCTTTGTTCCAAATCATATATTTCTTTTACAATTTTAATCATGGTGTTTTCTCTCTTCTTTTTTGTAGCTCTTTCCAAAAGTCTGTCTTCCTGTGGGCATTTTTCTAATTTCTGTGTAAAGCTCTTCTCCCAAGAGCTTGATACTGTTGGCCAGCCCAACAATGACAAAATGCTGGCTCTCTGTTTCTTGGCAAAAAGGGTTTTACATTGTTCTTTAGTATGTCTCACAATTCTGGTTTATCCACTTCCTGTTTACCCCCTATGAAGCAGACCATATTTTCACATCCCTGCTATGTGTCTTATTCATGAGGCTATAAATTTGTAATTACTTATAATACAGAATTGATACATATGATGTTTTTTTGGGGAGGGAGGGGGGCAAATGGGGCTTTCTTGTGATTTTTTGTACAAAGCATGTTAAAGGATAAGTTCACCTTTCATAACATGTTACATGTTACACCCATTTTGGGGATGTAACATGTTATGAATGCACCGACCCCCACACCTCTTGCTCCCCTGCTGTGCCAGCTAACGGGGGATCTTCTCCACCCGCTAGCTGTGGAAAATAAATAATAAAAAGATAAAAACGTGGCCACGCGGGGCTTTGTGCACCCGGCCGCGTCACTCATTCACAGCGCTCTGTGAATGGAAAAAGACAAGGTTCAGAAGCCTTTCTGGCTGTCGGCTTGTAGTTTTCAATGAACTGCCACGGTGCTGTAAGGTTCGAGCAAGCCTATACACTGACAGGTCTGTAGGAGACCTGCATGGCATCAGCGATCTGCTGATCACTGTTGCAATGCTTTACAGATTCCTGCAAAAAAAATAATAAATGCACATTTTTTACCTGCAAAAAAATGTGCATTTATTATTTTTCTGAAAAGGTGAACTTATCCTTTAAAGTTATTTACAAAATCAATAATTTTTGGGGTTTTTTTTCATATTTTTTATTTTTTTCATAATGCATCAGTAATTTAAAGTTCTTACTAATTTAAAATAAAAGAGATATACCCTAAACCAGGGCTCAAAATTTCAAGTCCTGAGCTACTAGCCAGGCCTCAAGGGTTACTTGTCACCAGTTGCCCCAGCCTGCCCCTAATTCCGCACCTAAACACCCCCTCATAAATATCTCATAAAATGACACTTAAATGTTTTATGCAGAATTAAGTTATAAAAATAAATATTAACAACAACTTTATCAGTGGCCACCAATGCAGGCTGCCTGTGCCCACCATTGCAGCCTGTGCCCACCAATGCAGACATGTGCTCACTATGCAGACTTGTGTCCACCAATGCAGCCTCGTGTCCACCAATGCAGCCTCATGTCCACCAATGCAGCCGTGTGCCCTCCATGCAGCCGTGTGTCAACCAATGCAGCCATGTGTCCACTAATGTAGCCTTGTGTCCACCATGCAATCGTGTGCCCACAAATGCAGCCTTGTGTCCACCAATGCAGCCTTGTGCCCACCTTGCAGCCTTGTGTCCACCAATGCAGCCTTGTGCCCACCTTGCAGCCTTGTGTACACCAATGCAGCCTTGTGCCCACCATGCAGCCATGTGTGCACCAATGCAGCCTTGTGTCCACCATGCAGCCGTGTGTCTACCAATGCAGCCTTGTACCCACCATTCAGCCTTGTGCCCACCAATGCAGCCTTGTGCCCACCAATGCAGCCTTGTGCCCACCATTCAGCCGTGTATCCACCATGCAGCCTTGTGTCCACCAATGCAGCCTTGTGTCCACCAGTGCAGCCTTGTGTCCACCGAAGCAGCCTTGTGTCCACCAAAGCAGCTGTGTATCCACCACGCAGCCATGTATCCACCACGCAGCCGTGTGCCCACCATGGAGCCGTGTGCCCACCATGCAGCCTTGTGCCCACCATTCAGCTTGTGTCCGCTATGCAGCCTTCCTGTTCAGGGGAGGATATGAACAGGAGAGCCGCCTAGGTGATCACAGCGCAATGCAGGGAACACAGCAAAAACAGCTTTCTTTTCAATTGCTGTGTTTCCGACACTCAACGTCATGTTCAGCCCCGCCCCCTGGCCAGGGAACTTTGACAGATCACCCATCACCGGGATTGGACGGATGTTCTGTCTATCAAAGTCCCGGGACCAGGAGGAGGGGCTGTATCTGACAGCGAGCGGTGGGGAACACGGCAATTGAAATGAAAACTGTTATCGCTGTGTTCCTTGCGCTGCGCTCTGATCACCTGGACATCTCTCTCTCTCTCTTCCCCTCCATGATCACTGGGAGAAGGACTCCCATTCCACCCAGGCTGTCGGCAGTGCTCGCCCCCCTCTCCCAGGCAGCCATAGCTCGCCAGCCCTCAATATTCACTCGCAAAATGCAGGCAGGCGAGTGGATTTTTTGAGGGCTGCCCTAAACCACATTTTTTTTTAACAGCAAACCCTTAAAGATAACGTATATATGTGCTTTATAATATTTTTTTCTAACAAATAATTTAGAATAGAAACATGGAACACTGTTAAATAGTGCTTTTACATGGTGATCTACTGAAATGAATGGTGCTGGCCAGCTCAGTAGATTGCTTTAGGAAAGGCCTGGAAACTTTCCTAAATGTACATAATATAACTGGGTACTAACATTTATAGGTAAAGTTGATCCAGGGAAAATCCGATTGCCTCTTGGGGGATCAGGAAGGAATTTTTTCCCCTGCTGTAGCAAATTGGAGCATGCTCTGCTGGGGTTTTTTGCCTTCCTCTGGATCAACTGAGGGTATAAAATTGGGTATATTGGATTGTACGATAATTTTTATTTTATTTAGTGTTTTTAAGGTTGAACTGGATGGACTTGTGTCTTTTTTCAACCTGACTAACTATGTAACTATGAATGGGTTAGGTAGTAAAATAAGGGCATGTCCTGGTTAATTAAGAGTTAACTAACTCTGCACACAATACACATTCTTCTGTGTTGGCTGTAGCTCTCTTTCTCACTCACAGATAGCTGTCTGTCAGGGAACGTAGGAGACAAGACAGCTGATTGTTACTTTTGTTATTGTTTACATGTGTGATTGGCTGTTACAGTGATCATTTAATGAGGAAGGCTTCTGACTGGCTCCCAATTGTAGGATTGGGAGCTGATTTTTCTACAGACACCAGCTCTCGGGCTGTGCATGGGAGGGAGCAGGGGAGAGGAGAAACTGCAGGCAGTACATACCGGTGACGCCTTGTGTACAGAGGAGGAGATTTTATGGACGTGTGTAACACACCAAATCTAGGCAACTGGTTATTTTATTCTTGCATTCAGTGTAAATCTTAATTTACCAGCACCAAAACAAGTTCATATTATGTATAGATATAAAAAAAATATATATATATATAATATACCTCTTTATCCCTTTTTCTTTTTGTAAGTGACCGCGTCTGATAATTGAAGGAGAACTTACCACAGTGTGCTCTCCTGCTTAGTGTGGTCAGTTTTTAATAGGAAAGCAGGGAGACCGGTAGTAACACCAGGGATTTCATACAAAGGGTGCAATACAAAGAGAACAAGATACTTTTTCATACACGTACATTACCATTACAGCAGGCACATATCTGGAATATGAAACATTGGATTTACATATTCTTTAAATCTTTTCATACATCTCACCTCAAACTTACATTTATGTGTTCATAATTTTTCAGTCATCAACCCTCTAATACCTGTGTTATTTTGCACTATTTACATATTTCTTCTCTCTTGCAATTTCAAATATAGCCTTTCTTTTTACAGTGCCACTAAAAATAATTGTCACAACCAAAATCCACTATTGTAATAGCAAACAACATCCAGAAATGCCAGTACGGGGTAGTATAATAATTACAATAAATTACAATAAAAAGATTATAGAAACGTGTAAGCAATGCATGTAAAAGCTTCACAGTCCGCACTAGAGATATAACATTTCTGGAAATTTTGAAGCCATGGGAAAAGTTTTTTTCCTGGAAAAATGGAAATGATGAAAATATTGAAAAACAAAATTCGATGTGGATTTCTTTTTCAAATTGAAAGTCATTTTGTTACACTGGAAACGTGAAATGCAGTGTATATAAAAGTATTATGCTTGAAACAGTAAATAAACTAACCTTGCTTTTTAAAATTGTATTTTTTACTATAAATGGAATAACAAGGACGGTATATGTTAAGAACATTTGAACTATATATGAGAACAGGTAAGCACCCCCTTTCCCTCAAAAGCTTTCTGCCAATATGCATTTTTAGTTATTGACCAAGTTGATCCAGAAGCATATATTTGCTCTTGCTTGATCAATGTTCTCCCTTTTTTCAGGTGTTATTTTATCTATAAATTAAGGGATTGTATATTTTTTGGTTTGTAACATTTCCTTACTTGAAGATGCTACTGGTGAAGAAACACTTTGTTATGATCCAGAAGCAGTAGAAAGAGTGTTTCTGAAATGAGAACTCTGAAGGGAAAAGCTACTTGCACTTTAAGGCTTCATGTACACAGGACGTTTCTACAACCTCTCCTGAACTATTTAACTTGACAGATAGTAACCGACGTTTAAAACGTCTGTTTTGCCGCTTTTACCTGTGTTTTGCCTCTTTTGCATTTAGAAGATTTTTTTTTTTTTTTTCAAATAGCCAAAAATGAAAAATGCCTGTAAACGAAATGCGGCTAAACGCGAGTTAGCGTGTTGACGCACATTTACAGGCTGTTACAGGCATTTGACGTTTCAAATGCCTCTGAACATCCGTCCTAAATGCATTTTTTTGCGTTCCAAAAAATGCTTCTAAACTTAACTGCCTAGAAACTACTATAAATGACCCTGTGTACATGTACTGATAAGATAACATGGAGGAGAGTTCAGGAGCAGCTGAAAAAAATGCCCAACTGCTCCTAAATGTCCATTTACCAGTAGCAGTGTACATAAGGCCTTATTCTGGTCCTCATCATTTCATTCCATTAAGTATTTTTTAATTTCTTTTATGGCCTCTCTGGCATGCCATCCTTGTAGCATTTGGAAAAGAGTATTTCTTCTCACAATATTTGCAAATTGCAGCTTTGTCCTCAGCAGAAATTGCAGTGTGGAAATGTTTCCAATGTTTCTATATGTTGGTCTCACCATTTTGCTGAGAGGAGGAAAAAAAAAAAACAATACTGACCAGACTATAGGGAAACGCTATGCTGTGATGATGGAGAAAATTAATAGCAATCATTGAATTGTTAAAAAAGATAAATTAATTTGTCGGACAAATGACCTGTCAATTAACCACTTCCCATCCCAGCCATAGTCATATGACATCCGCAGGAGGGATCTGCCATCCTGGGCGGGTGTCATATGACGTCCTGGGCTTCCCGGCCGTCTGGGCAGCGCCCCCCCCGCCACGTCACTCGGGAGCCGATGCAGGTGCCCGGCGGCCGCAATGTCTGCCGGGCACCCGCGATTGCCCGTAAACAGAGCAGGACCGTGGATCTGTGTGTGTAAACACACAGATCCATGTCCTGTCAGGTGAGAGGAGATCGATCATGTGTTCCCAATACAGATGAACACCGATCGGTCTCCTCCCCTTGTGAGTCCCCTCCCCCTACAGTTAGAATCACTCCCCTTGATCGCCCTCTAGTGTTAACCCCTTCCCTGCCAGGGACATTTATACAGTAATCAATGCATTTGTATAGCACTGATCGCTGTATAAATGTGAATGGCCCCAAAATAGTGTCAAAAGTGTCCGATATGTCCGCCGCAATGTCACAGTCACGATAAAAATTGCAGATTGCCGCCATTACTAGTAAAAAAAAAATAATAATAAAAATGCCATAAAACTATCCCCTATTTTGTAGATGCTATAACTTTTGCGCAAACCAATCGATATACGCTTATTGTGATATTTTTTTTACCAAAAATAAAAAGTAAAAGATATTGTGTTTTTTTCAAACTTGTCGCTCTTATTTTGTTTATAGCGCAAAAAATAAAAACTGCAGAGGTGATTAAATACCACCAAAAGAAAGCTCTATTTGTGGGGAAAAAAATTATAAAAATTTCATCTGGGTACAGTGTTGCATGACCGCGCAATTGTCATTCAAATTGCGACAGCACTGAAAACTGAAAATTGGCTTGGGCAGGAAGGGGGTGAAAATGCCCTGTATTGAAGTGGTTGAGATCTGATAGGACTACAGTGTTTCTTGAATTGTATTCCAGGATTTGCTTGTATTCAACTGAGAGAATTTGCAATAATTTAAGACTTTACATAAAGTTTTAGAAATCTTTCATTAAGGTCTTCATGTTCTATAGTTTGAATTCCATGTCATTAGATATATTATTTATCATTGTAAGAGAACATATTCAAGGCTTTTTTCAATTTTTCCAGAAATAAAAACAGGCCTTCCCATCTCTAGTCCACACACACAGTATATGTGTCCTGGGTTGATGGGAGTCTCCATGAACTGTAATCATTAGCTAGTTTGAAGAAGTGATTTTTAGAGCTTTCGCAAACATTTTGTAAGTTTCTGTGGTGTCTTGTTTCATAAAGAAGGGAATTGTATAGCAGGGGTGCAGTGTGTGAAAAATCCTGGATTACTGAGTGAGAAAAGGTGAACAGCAAGTAATGTCGTTTCCAAATTGAGGAGTGTATAAAAATCAGACTGGATAGGTAGTATCATATTGCATTGTCAAAATATTTTCATATCTATATTAGTGCTTCAAACTGTACCTGTATTAAGTAGTTTTGATGAGGTGAGGCTTACTCTGATCACAGTACTGTCTGCCCTCATGTTGTAAAGCGCTGTGCAAACTGTTGGCGCTCTATAAATCCAGTATAATAATAATCACATGTGTTGCTGGACACAGTATTGAGGGACATATGTATAGTGGACAGAGAGTAAAGCACGTATGTATGTAAACGAAATTGCTAAAATTTCATATAAGCTTTACATTTCTTGTTAGCGTAATTTCAAAAGTCATCTTCAGTATTTTTAAATATGCAACTTTAAGTAAAATAATACCTGATAATCCTACCATAAAGGTTTCGGTACCTCTGCCTAGCAGCACTAAGGTCACTGGTTTGAATCTGAGACCACAACACTACCTGCCTGAAGTTTGCATGTTCTCCCTGTGACTGCATGTTTCCTCAGGGTACTCCGGTTTCCTCCCACGCTCCAAAGACATGCTCGTAGGTTAATTGAATCCTGTCTAAATTGGCCCTTGTACAGTGGGGACGGAAAGTATTCAGACCACCCTAAATTTTTCACTCTTTGTTATATTGCAGCCATTTGCCAAAATCATTTAAGTTAATTTTTTTTCCTCATTAATGTACACACAGCACCCCATATTGACAGAAAAACACAGAATTGTTGAAATTTTTGCAGATTTATTAAAAAAGAAAAACTGAAATATCACATGGTCCAAAGTATTCAGACCCTTTGCTCAGTATTTAGTAGAAGCACCCTTTTGATCTAATACAGCCATGAGTCTTTTTGGGAAAGATGCAACAAGTTTTTCACACCTGGATTTGGAGATCCTCTGCCATTCCTCCTTGCAGATCCTCTCCAGTTCTGTCAGGTTGGATGGTAAACGTTGGTGGACAGCCATTTTTAGGTCTCTCCAGAGATGCTCAATTGGGTTTAAGTCAGGGCTCTGGCTGGGCCATTCAAGAACAGTCACAGAGTTGTTGTGAAGCCACTCCTTCGTTATTTTAGCTGTGTGCTTAGGGTCATTGCCTTGTTGGAAGGTAAACCTTCGGCCCAGTCTGAGGTCCTGAGTACTCTGGAGAAGGTTTTCGTCCAGAATATTGCTGTACTTGGCCACATTTATCTTTGCCTCGATTGCAACCAGTCGTCCTGTCCCTGCAGCTGAAAAACACCCCCACAGCATGATGCTGCCACCACCATGCTTCACTGTTGGGACTATATTGGACAGGTGATGAGCAGTGTCTCTTTTTCTCCACACATACCGCTTAGAATTAAGGACAAAAAGTTCTATCTTGGTCTCATCAGACCAAAGAATCTTATTTCTTACCAACTTGGAGTCCTTCAGGTGTTTTTTAGCAAACTCCATGCGGGCTTTCATGCGTCTTGCACTGAGGAGAGGCTTCCGTCAGGCCACTCTGCCATAAAGCTCAGACTGGTGGAGGTCTGCAGTGATGGTTGACTTTCTACAACTTTCTCCCATCTCCCGACTGCATCTCTGGAGCTCAGCCACAGGGATATTTGGGTTATTCTTTACCTCTCTCACCAAGACTCTTCTCCGTTCTCAGTTTGGCCAGACGGCCAGCTCTAGGAAGAGTTCTAGTCGTCCCAAACGTCTTCCATTTAAGGATTATGGATGCTACTGTGCTCTTAGGAACCTTAAGTGCAGCAGAAATTTTTTTGTAACCTTGACCAGATCTGTGCCTTGCCACAATTCTGTCTCTAAGCTCTTCGGGCAGTTCCTTTGACCTCATGATTCTCATTTGCTCTGACATGCACTGTGAGCTGTAAGGTCTTATATAGACAGGTGTGTGGCTTTCCTAATCAAGTCCAATTAGTATAATCTAACACAGCTGGACTCAAATGAAGGTGTAGAACCATCTCAAGGATGATCAGAAGAAATGGACAGCACCTGAGTTAAATATATGAGTGTCACAGCAAAGGGTCTGAATACTTAGGACCATGTGATAATTCAGTTTTTCTTTTTTAATGAATCTGCAAAATGTCAACAATTCTGTGTTTTTCTGTCAATATGGGGTGCTGTGTGTACATTAATGAGGAAAAAAAATGAACTTAAATGATTTTAGCAAATGGCTGCAATATAACAAAGAGTGAAAAATTTAAGGGGGTCTGAATACTTTCCGTCCCCACTTTAAGTATTAATGTGAGTTAGGGACCTTAGATTGTTAGCTTCTTGAGGGCAGGGACTGATGTGAATGTACAATATATATGTAAAGCGCTGCGCAAATTGACGCGATATATAAATACCTGTAATAAATAAATAAACATTGCACATGAGTTGTACACCGTTGTCATTATCAGGAAACCCTCCCTGGGAAATGCAGTGCATGCATTTATTCAGGAAGTGTGATGCAACAAAGCATGAAACCATTTTTTATTTTTTTAAGGTAGATGGTAATTGTTTGATATACAGTGCTTTAGCAAATGAGTTAGGGTTTACATCTACTTTCTACTTCAATATCTAAAATACAAGTACAGTATAAGTAAGAGAATCTGAAGGAAAATCAGAAACAGATTTTCAGAATTTTTCCTCTTTAACCATTTAAGGACCGCCTCACGCCGATGTACGTCGGCAAGGCGGCACGGGCAGGCAAAATCACGTACATACACGTGATTTGCCTCCCGCGGGTGGGGGGTCCGATCGGACCCCCCCCCCCCGGTGCCCGAGGCGGTCCTCTTTTGTCCCCCGGCGATCAGAGGTGAGGGGGAGGCCATCCGTTCGTGGCCCCCCCCTCGTGATCGCCGCCGGCCAATGGGAACATTCCTTTGCTGCTGTATGCTAAACAGCAGCAAAGGAAATGATGTCATCTCTCCTCGGCTCGGTATTTTCCGTTACGGCGCCGAGGAGAGAGGACATCAATGTGAGTGCACAAACACTACACACACAGTAGAACATGCCAGGCACACAAAACACCCCGATCTCTCCCCCCCGATTCCCCCCCCCTGTCACAAACTGACACCAAGCAGTTTTTTTTTTTTTTTTTTCTGATTACTGCATGGTGTCAGTTTGTGACAGTTACTGTGGTGGGACAGTTACTGTTAGCCCCCTTTAGGTCTAGGGTACCCCCCTAACCCCCCCTAATAAAGTTTTAACCCCTTGATCACCCCCCATCACCAGTGTCACTAAGCGATCATTTTTCTGATCGCTGTATTAGTGTCGCTGGTGACGCTAGTTAGGGAGGTAAATATTTAGGTTCGCCGTCAGCGTTTTATAGCGACAGGGACCCCCATATACTACCTAATAAATGTTTTAACCCCTTGATTGCCCCCTAGTTAACCCTTTCACCACTGATCACCATATAAGTGTTACGGGTGACACTGATTAGTTCGTTTATTTTTTATAGTGTCAGGGCACCCGCCGTTTATTACCGAATAAAGGTTTAGCCCCCTGATCGCCCGGCGGTGAAATGCGTCACCCCAGGCAGCGTCAGATTAGCGCCAGTACCGCTAACACCCACGCACGCAGCATACGCCTCCCTTAGTGGTATAGTATCTGAACGGATCAATATCTGATCAGATCTATACTAGCGTCCCCAGCAGTTTAGGGTTCCCAAAAACGCAGTGTTAGCGGGATCAGCCCAGATACCTGCTAGCACCTGCGTTTTGCCCCTCCGCCCAGCCCAGCCCACCCAAGTGCAGTATCGATCGATCACTGTCACTTACAAAACACTAAACGCATAACTGCAGCGTTCGCAGAGTCAGGCCTGATCCTTGCGATCGCTAACAGTTTTTTTTTGGTAGCATTTTGGTGAACTGGCAAGCACCAGCCCCAGGCAGCGTCAGGTTAGCGCCAGTACCGCTAACACCCACGCACGCACCGTACACCTCCCTTAGTGGTATAGTATCTGAACGAATCAATATCTGATCTGATCAGATCTATACTAGCGTCCCCAGCAGTTTAGGGTTCCCAAAAACGCAGTGTTAGCGGGATCAGCCCAGATACCTGCTAGCACCTGCGTTTTGCCCCTCCGCCCGGCCCAGCCCAGCCCACCCAAGTGCAGTATCGATCGATCACTGACACTTACAAAACACTAAATGCATAACTGCAGCGTTCACAGAGTTAGGCCTGATCCCTGCGATCGCTAACAGTTTTTTTGGTGGCATTTTGGTGAACTGGCAAGCACCAGCCCCAAGCAGCGTCAGGTTAGCGCCAGTACCACTAACACCCACGCACGCAGCATACACCTCCCTTAGTGGTATAGTATCTGATCAGATCAATATCTGATCAGATCTATACTAGCGTCCCCAGCAGTTTAGGGTTCCCAAAAAGGCAGTGTTAGCGGGATCAGCCCAGATACCTGCTAGCACCTGCGTTTTGCCCCTCCGCCCAGCCCAGCCCACCCAAGTGCAGTATCGATCGATCACTGTCACTTACAAAACACTAAACGCATAACTGCAGCGTTCGCAGAGTCAGGCCTGATCCTTGCGATCGCTAACAGTTTTTTTGGTAGCATTTTGGTGAACTGGCAAGCACCAGCCCCAGGCAGCGTCAGGTTAGCGCCAGTACCACTAACACCCACGCACGCACCGTACACCTCCCTTAGTGATATAGTATCTGAACGAATCAATATCTGATCTGATCAGATCTATACTAGCGTCCCCAGCAGTTTAGGGTTCCCAAAAACGCAGTGTTAGCGGGATCAGCCCAGATACCTGCTAGCACCTGCGTTTTGCCCCTCCGCCCGGCCCAGCCCAGCCCACCCAAGTGCAGTATCGATCGATCACTGACACTTACAAAACACTAAATGCATAACTGCAGCGTTCACAGAGTCAGGCCTGATCCCTGCGATCGCTAACAGTTTTTTTGGTAGCGATTTGGTGAACTGGCAAGCACCAGTGGCCTAGTACACCCCGGTCGCAGTCAAACCAGCACTGCAGTAACACTTGGTGACGTGGCGAGTCCCATAAGTGCAGTTCAAGCTGGTGAGGTGGCAAGCACAAGTAGTGTCCCGCTGCCACCAAAAAGACAAACACAGGCCCGTCGTGCCCATAGTGCCCTTCCTACTGCATTCGCCAATCCTAATTGGGAACCCACCGCTTCTGCAGCGCCCGTACTTCCCCCATTCACATCCCCAACCAAATGCAGTCAGCTGCATGAGAGGCATTTTCTTTATGTCCTCCCAAGTACCCCTACCCAGCAAACCCCCCCAAAAAAGATGTTGTGTCTGCAGCAAGCGCGGATATAGGCGTGACACCCGCTATTATTGTCCCTCCTGTCCTGACAATCCTGGTCTTTGCATTGGTGAATGTTTTGAACGCTACCATTCACTAGTTGAGTATTAGCATAGGGTACAGCACTGCACAGACTAGGCACACTTTCACAGGGTCTCCCAAGATGCCATCGCATTTTGAGAGACCCGAACCTGGAACCGGTTACAGTTATAAAAGTTAGTTACAAAAAAAGTGTAAAAAAAAAAACATATAGAATATAAAAAAAAAAAGTTGTCGTTTTATTGTTCTCTCTCTCTCTATTCTCTCTCTCTATTGTTCTGCTCTTTTTTACTGTATTCTATTCTGCAATGCTTTATTGTTATTATGTTTTATCATGCTTGTTTTTCAGGTATGCAATTTTTTATACTTTACCGTTTACTGTGTTTTATTGTTAACCATTTTTTTGTCTTCAGGTACACCATTCACGACTTTGAGTGGTTAATCCAGAATGATGCCTGCAGGTTTAGGTATCATCTTGGTATCATTCTTTTCAGCCAGCGGTCGGCTTTCATGTAAAAGCAATCCTAGTGGCTAATTAGCCTCTAGACTGCTTTTACAAGCCGTGGGAGGGGATGCCCCCCCCACCGTCTTCCGTGTTTTTCTCTGGCTCTCCTGTCTCAACAGGGAACCTGAGAATGCAGCCGGTGATTTAGCCAGCTGACCATAGAGCTGATCAGAGACCAGAGTGGCTCCAAGCATCTCTATGGCCTAAGAAACCGGAAGCTACGAGCATTTCATGACTTAGATTTCGCCGGATGTAAACAGCGCCATTGGGAAATTGGGAAAGCATTTTATCACACCGATCTTGGTGTGGTCAGATGCTTTGAGGGCAGAGGAGAGATCTAGGGTCTAATAGACCCCAATTTTTTCAAAAAAGAGTACCTGTCACTACCTATTGCTATCATAGGGGATATTTACATTCCCCGAGATAACAATAAAAATGATTAAAAAAAAAAAAATGAAAGGAACAGTTCAAAAATAACATAAAAAATCAAAAAAATAATAAAGAAAAAAAAAAAAGCACCCCTGTCGCCCCCTGCTCTCGCGCTAAGGCGAACTCAAGCGGCGGTCTGTCGTCAAACGTAAACAGCAATTGCACCATGCACGTGAGGTATCACTGCGAAGGTCAGATCAAGGGCAGTAATTTTTGCAGTAGACCTCCTCTGTAAATCTAAAGTGGTAACCTGTAAAGGCTTTTAAAAATGTATTTATTTTGTTGCCACTGCACATTTGTGCGCAATTGTAAAGCATGTCATGTTTGGTATCCATGTACTCGGCCTAAGATCATCTTTTTTATTTCATCAAACATTTGGGCAATATAGTGTGTTTTAGTGCATTAAAATTTAAAAAAGTGTGTTTTTTCCCCAAAAAATGCGTTTGAAAAATCGCTGCGCAAATACTGTGTGAAAAAAAAAAATGAAACACACACCATTTTAATCTATAGGGCATTTGCTTTAAAAAAATATATAATGAGGGGCGTGGCCGGATGTGATCAAGGCAACAAGCGTTTCTCAGAGGCTCCGCTTATCCTGAGAAAATCCGTGTATTTGGAGCATTCCATTTGCTAACTCAACCTGATTATCGGGTGGGGGAAGCAGGCAGGAGCAAAACGATGCCTTCCTCGTCCGCAAAGAAGCAGCAGAAAGCCGAATACGATCAGCGCCATACCCGCTCTATGAAGGACGGAACGAAAGACCCCGCCCCCGCCATCTTGCCAGCACGGACCTCGGCAAAGCGCGCCACGCTGACTTCAGGAAAGATGGCGTCGGAAAGAGAAGCTGCGGAGATGGAACTAACTGAGGACCAAACGGAGGAATCTCAGGGGGCTGTGGACACGGATGCCATAATCCGGCCGATCCTAGAAGCCATAAACACCAGTAAGTCGGAACTTATGGGAAGGATAGATCACCTATCCTCTGAATGTACCTTAATAAGGCACGATCTAGACAAGATCCGGGGGCGGCTCACCGCGGTGGAAACGAGGGTCTCTGATGTGGAAGATGTCACACACTCTCAGGGGGCAAACATAGCTGAACTGAAGGATATGGTGCTCTCCTTGCAGCGTAGAGCCATAGATGCGGAAGACCGGCAGAGGAGGAATAATATTAGAGTGGTGGGCCTACCTGAAGGGGCAGAAGGGGACAAGCCTGTTCTATTTGCTGAAAGTTTTTTCAAACAACTCCTGTCACTGAAAGATTTACCCCCCACCTATGTGGTTGAGAGAGCACATAGAGTACCAACAGGACGCAGACCGCCGGGAGCATACCCTAGACCCCTGTTGGTCCGGTTTCTGAACTATAGAGACCGGGAAATGATTTTAGCCAAGTCCAGACAAGTTCCAGAGCTGAAATATGAAAATGCAAGAGTAATGTTTTTTCCGGATTTTTCGGCGGCCACACAGCAACAACGCAGATATTTCAATGACATACGCAAAAGATTGAGAGACAAAGAGATCCAATACAGCATGTTATACCCGAGCAAGCTCAGGATCCAACATAAGGGAAGCGTGAAATTCTTTGAAGATCCTGGAGAGGCCAGCGACTGGCTAGACAAGGAACTCTCCTAACCATACAAGGAACTGAATTCAATCTTACCTGAACTGCAAGTTGCACATGTTGTGCGTTGTTTTGTGGCACAAGTTCTCACCCTAATTATCCACCAAAATGGGAAATACAGAGCAAGATGATTTGCAAACATCCCGGCATATATGATGACAGATCCCAAAGGTATCCTTTTTACCCCAGAGACTCTCTACGGTGAGCCAAGATCCAGCTTGATAAAAGACCTGTGGGACAAAACATCATGAGGTGAACAAGGACCGAATGCTGGTGTGACGGAGAAAATCTGGGAAAACAGCCTATGTTAACCGCCATTATTCACTGAAGGAGGATGATACCAAGGGAGATCTCTACATATCTGTAAGGAAGGAAGGCTCTGTCCCCACCCTGTGCTGAGGTACTTTAATTTTTGTATGCTAAAGTTATTTATTTTTATTTTGCTTTTTTGGATGCTCCAAAATTCTCTTGAAAGGGAGCGAAGAGGAAACAGGAAGATCAGACATAGAGTTGCAGAACTGTCGATCGCAACGACCAGATTCCACAAGAAGTTTTTTTGTTGTTTTTTTGGGATGAAGCTACATACCAGAACTGTTTTTGAGTTCAGATGGGGACTTCTTTCTGGTATAATAGCAGGGGGGGAAGGTTTATCTGTCACAGCCCAAGGGTATGAGTTTTCGAAATGGTATGGAGAGCTCTTGATGTTTACGAGTATGGAAAGCACCGTTGGGGGGAGAAGTTTGGGTCCCCTGATGTTCCCCAAGATTAGACCTGTGCTCAGAGAAAAATATGACAGATAAAATTAATATTGTGTCCTGGAACGTCAGGGGACTCAACAACAAGTTCAAGAGGGCCTCAGTCTTTCAGTACTTGAAACATCACAGACCTCACATAGTGGTTCTACAAGAAACCCATCTAGAGGGTAGTAAAGTGTTGGCCTTACGTAAAAGGTGGATCCAAAGAGCGGTTCACTCCACATATTCCACGTTTGCGAGAGGGGTGTCAATTCTCATTAGCAGATCCATTTCTTGTACTATTCACCATATAGTTACTGATCCAGGGGGCAGGTACGCAGCAGTGATAATAGACATTTTCAACAGTCAAATGTTGTTAATAACGGTATACGTACCTCCACCTTTCCAGGTTCAAATTCTCTATGACATGGTAACAAGACTGGCACAATTTTTACACCTGCCCATGGTGGTGTTGGGGGATTTCAATGCGGTGCTAGATGCGGCCTTGGACTCCTCCAACCCAGGCAGGGCAAGCTCAGGGGACCTAAAGAGTTGGGCCTCAAAAGTCGGAGTGGAGGAGTTGTGGCGTTCGAAACATCCAGCAGATAGATGTTTCTCCCACATATCAACAGCACATGGTTCCTCAGCGAGAATAGACTTGGCTTTTGGTAATAACATCATGTTACAGTATGTGTCTAGTATAGAGTACCTGGCTGGGGGCCTGTCGGATCATAACCCCCTCCTTCTCACCCTGGCAGTAAGGCGGGGGGGAGGAGGGGGGAGCTGGCGCCTGTCTCCCGAATGGTTGCAAAACGAACAGGTTGCGGCTCAGCTGGAGGAGGTGACAAAAAACTACTGGCAATCCAATGTTGATACGGCAGAGCCCCCAGTGGTTTGGGATGCCTTTAAGGCGGTAGTCAGGGGGGAATCCATATCGGCTATTAAGACAGCCAGGGTAAATGAAAATGAGGAATATAAAAATATCCAACAGGAAGAGAATGAAAGGGCCAGGGCTTATGCGGAAACCCCATCGAAAGAATTGTATGAATCCCTACTAGAGGTCAGAAGACGTCTGTCACTGCAGGTTAAAGGTCAGACAAAAATAGAGGAAACTCAAAAGGCACATAAAATTTTCGCAGAGGGAGACAAAAATGGCAAACTCCTGGCCATGCTGGTGGCGGATCACTCTCCGTTGGCTCACATCCCGGTTATTAAAGATAGGAATGGGATATTGGTCGATGATCCGGTACTTATAATGCAGGAGTTTTTGGATTTTTTTCCGTCGCTGTATTCTCCCACTCCTCCATATGACAGGGCGGAGTTGGACAATGTAATGCGAAATCTACCGATACCCAGTTTATCGGAGGAGGACTGCAACATACTGGAGGCCAAAATAACAGTAAAAGAAATAGAGGCTGCAATGTGTGCATTCCCTCCCAATAAGGCACCGGGACCGGATGGTATACCCGCAGACTTCTATAGGGCGAACATTGAACAACTAGCCAATAGGTTCAATTGGTTATTGGAACATTGTCTAGAGCACTCCTCCTTACCTGACTCTATGATGGAAGCGTATATGATTCTCCTGCCAAAACCTGGGAAAGACTTGACAGAATGCGCATCGTATCGCCCTATCGCCCTACTAAATACTGACCTAAAAATTTTAACTAAAGTACTAGCAACGAGATTGGCCCAGGTTATACAGACTATAGTTAATATAGATCAAACTGGCTTCATGCCAGGAAAATCGACAGACACAAATCTTAGAAGACTGTTTACTCATTTACAGCTCCCCCCCACAGACTCTGAATCTAAAATAATAGTATCCCTTGATAAAGCAAAGGCCTTCGATTCGGTAGATTGGAATTTTATGAGTAAGGTACTGGAGGTCATGGGATTTGGACCGCAATTTCGGAAATGGGTCTCACTGCTATACAGTAACCCCAAGGTGGCGATCCGCATGGGCAGGAGGGTGTCTCCGTTTTTTGAGATAGGAAGGGGCACAAGGCAGGGGTGCCCTCTATCCCCCTTCCTTTTTGCCCTAGTGATAGAACCATTTGCCATTGCCTTGAGGGTATCCGGGAGGGTACAGGATATCAAAGTGGGCACTATTCACGAAACAGTTGCACTTTACGCGGATGATATGCTCTTGTTTCTATCAGACCCGAAAAATTCATTACCAGTAGTACTGGAAATCTTGGACGATTTTGCCAGGTTTTCCGGGTTACAAGTGAACTGGAACAAGTCTTCAATACTTCCTTTAGATGATAGAGCAAGGAATGGGGTTGACCCGGATCTGCCACTACAATGGGTAACTACTATGAAATATCTTGGGGTAAAGATCACAGCAAAAATAGGTGATTACATCTCCCTTAACATCCTCCCACTGATAACATTCCTCAAACAAAAAACACAGGCTTGGTCCAGACTTCCACTGTCACTGATAGGCAGGATCAGCCTACTCAAAATGAAGGTCCTGCCTGTGATTTTATATTTTTTGAGACATGCTCCAGTGTGGATCCCAAAATCCCTTTTTCGTCAAATGGACGGTATAGTGAGCTCCTTTTTATGGGCCCCAAAACCCCCCAGGATTGGGATTAAGGTACTCCAGGAACCAGGAGACGAGGGGGGTCTGGCTCTACCAGATTGGCACAAGTACTATCTGGCAGGGCAGATGGTTTTTGCTCGTAGATGGCTAACCATGGATGAAGGGGACGCAGCCACGGTGTTGGAAGCGGCTCACCTTGGGTCCTACGAAAGCCTGCGTATGGCACTATTTAGGGGGCTTAAGTCCGAATTGCCATTGACTACAACCATGAAGGCTACGATAAAAGCTTGGGAAATGGCGGTTCATTTGGCATCCCCAAGCTTTCAGGGCCATTCACCCACAACGCCGCTGTGGATGAATCCTATGCTACAGCACTTCTATAATTTACCTGATCCCATGATATGGGCAATTAAAGGGATTAAGACACTAGGTGACATAACAGCTCTCGGCGATCTTCTGACATTTTCCCAGCTAAAGGCAAGACACAATTTGGAAAACGCCTATCTATTCCGTTACTTACAACTTCGGCATGCCTATCAGTCACAATTCAAGGTCCGTAAAGTAGAATCTTTTCCGTCCACTCTTGAGTCAATGTTATCGGAGGAGCCTCTGGACAAACCCCTCTCCAAATCTTATAAAGAATTTTTCAAAACTACACCAAAAGCGGTAGCAAAGACCAGAAGTAAATGGGAATTGGAAGTTCCTGAGCTCCAGGGAGAGGACTGGGAGGAAGTATGGGATCAACCGTTTAAACATCTAGTGTCAGCCAGGGATAGGTTGATTCAATTCAAATTCCTTCACAGGAGTTATTATACCCCGGCAAGATTAAGAAAGATTTTTGGGCAGGCATCGGCTGATTGCTGGAGATGCACTTTCTCCCCGGCTGATGCTAGCCACATTTTCTGGGACTGTCCACAAATAAAAAGATATTGGGAGGAGGTCCTCTCATGTATTTCGGACCTTCTCACAATACCTATTCCATTAAATATCAAGGTGTGTCTGTTGGGTTTAGTACAGGAGGTGGTACAGACCAGAGCATTAAGAACATTGCTTACTATTCTGCTCTTTTACGCAAAAAAGGCCATCCTATTAAAATGGAAAGATTCTCAAGCCCCAAATGTCGCATTTTGGAAGAAGTTGGTAAATAATATGATGCCTTTTTACAAATATACATATCAAGCTAGAGGATGTAAAAATAAATTTGTCAAGGTATGGCAGGCATGGTATGGAGATGAGAGTACAATAGGGTAAACATACTATTATACTGTCTAAAAGATGGCTGGCAGATGGTAAATTATCGTTAAGAGGAAACACTAACTAAAGCAGTAATAAGTGAAAATAAATGGAAGATGATGGACTGGGGGAAATATAATGTAAAAACCACTCTGACCCGGCGGTGTAATAACTTCATGCCATATGAGCCTTAGGAATACTTTGGTTACCATCAATAGAATTGGGCTGTGACAGGGTGGGAGGGGCGGGAGGTACTCGGGGGGGGGGGGGAGGGAGTTACGGGTAAGAGTTATTGCTGGGCCCTGCGAGGTCAAATCTGGGCCCTGCCATGTTGGCGGCCCAGAAGTTACTGTATAAATGAAAATTTCAATAAAAAGAATTTTATAAAAAAAAATATATATATATATAATGTTTGGTGGTTCAAAGTAATTTTCTTGCAAAAAAAAATAACTTTTTCATGTAAACAAAAAGTGTCAGAAAGGGCTTTGTCTTCAAGTGGTTAGAAGAGTGGGTGATAGTAGTTACATAGTTACATAGTAGGCGAGGTTGAAAAAGACACAAGTCCATCAAGTCCAACCTATGTGTGTGATTATGTGTCAGTGATGTGTGACATAAGCTTCTAAATGTTGTGCATAAAATGCCAGGACAGTTCAAACCCCCCCAAATGACCCCATTTTGGAAAGTAGACACCCCAAGCTATTTGCTGAGAGTCATGTCGAGTCCATGGAATATTTTATATTGTGACACAAGTTACGGGAAAGAGACAAATTTTTTTTTTTTTTGCACAAAGTTGTCACTAAATGATATATTGCTCAAACATGCCATGGGAATATGTGAAATTACACCCCAAAATACATTCTGCTGCTTCTCCTGAGTAGGGGGTTACCACATGTGTGAGACTTTTTGGGAGTCTAGCCACGTACGGGACCCTGAAAACCAAGCACCGCCTTCAGGCTTTCTAAGGGCGTGAATTTTTTATTTCACTCTTCACTGCCTATCACAGTTTCGGAGGCCATGGAATGCCCAGGTGGCACAAACCCCCCCCCTATGACCCCATTTTGGAAAGTAGACACCCCAAGCTATTTTCTGAGAGGTATAGCGAGTATTTTTCAGACCTCACTTTTTGTCACAAAGTTTTGAAAATTGAAAAAAGAAAAAAAAAAGTTTTTTCTTGTCTTTCTTCATTTTCAAAAACAAATGAGAGCTGCAAAATACTCACCATGCCTCTCAGCAAATAGCTTGGGGTATCTACTTTCCAAAATGGGGTCATTCGGGGGGTTTTGTGCCACCTGGGCATTCTATGGCCTCCAAAACTGTGATAGGCAGTGAAGAGTGAAATCAAAAATTTACACCCTTAGAAATCCTGAAGGCGGTGATTGGTTTTCGGGGCCCCGTACACGGCTAGGCTCCCAAAAAGTCCCACACATGTGGTATCCCCATACTCAGGAGAAGCAGCTAAATATATTTTGGGGTGCAATTCCACATATGCCCATGGCCTGTGTGAGCAATATATCATTTAGCGACAACTTTGTGCAAAAAAAAAAAAAAAAAATGTGTCACTTTCCCGCAGCTTGTGTCAAAATATAAAATATTCCATGGACTCAATATGCCTCTCAGCAAATAGCTTGGGGTGTCTACTTTCCAAAATGGGGTCATTTGGGGGGGGTTTGTGCCACCTGGGCATTCCATGGCCTCCGAAACTGTGATAGGCAGTGAAGAGTGAAATCAATAATTTACACCCTTAGAAATCCTGAAGGCGGTGAGCCTAGCCGTACGCGGCTAGGCTCCCAAAAAGTCCCACACATGTGGTATCCCCATACTCAGGAGAAGCAGCTGAATGTATTTTGGGGTGCAATTCCACATAGGCCCATGGCCTGTGTGAGCAATATATCATTTAGTGACATCTTTTTGTAAATATTTTTTTTTTGTCATTATTCAATTACTTGGGACAAAAAAAATAAATATTCAATGGGTTCAACATGCCTCTCAGCAATTTCCTTGGGGTGTCTACTTTCCAAAATGGGGTCATTTGGGGGGGGGGTTGTACTGCCCTGCCATTTTAGCACCTCAAGAATTGACATAGGCAGTCATAAACTAAAAGCTGTGTAAATTCCAGAAAATGTACCCTAGTTTGTAGACGCTATAACTTTTGCGCAAACCAATAAATATACGCTTATTGACATTTTTTTTACCAAAGACATGTGGCCGAATACATTTTGGCCTAAATGTATGACTAAAATTGAGTTTATTGGATTTTTTTTATAACAAAAATTAGAAAATATCATTTTTTTTCAAAATTTTCGGTCTTTTTCCATTTATAGCGCAAAAAATAAAAACCGTAGAGGTGATCAAATACCATCAAAAGAAAGCTCTATTTGTGGGAAGAAAAGGACGCAAATTTCGTTTGGGTACAGCATTGCATGACTGCGCAATTAGCAGTTAAAGCGATGCAGTGCCAAATTGGAAAAAGACCTCTGGTCCTTAGGCAGCGTAATGGTCCGGGGCTCAAGTGGTTAAAGTGGTTCTAAAGTCATTCTATGCATTAAGAAGATAAACCTTGAGTGTGCAGCAGCTCCCCTCACTCCCCCTAATACTTACCTGAGTCCCATCTCGATCCAGTGATATTGTACAAGAGACTTGGCTGCCCAGGACTCTCGCTCCTCACTGGCTGAGACAGCAGCGGGATGCTGTTGGCTCCTGCTGCTGTCAATCAAAGTCAGTGAGCCAATGAGGAGAGAGGGAGTGGGGCCAAACCGCAGCTCCGTGTCTGAATGGACACACAGAGCTGCGGCTTGGCTCGGGTGCCCCCATAGCAAGCTGTTTGCTCTGGGGGCACTTGGCAGGAGGGAGGGGCCAGGAGCGCTAGCGAGGGAACCAGGAAGAGGAGGATCTGGGCTGCTCTGTGCAAAATCATTGCACATGGCAGGTAAGTATGACATGTTTGTTATTTATATAAAAAAAATTCCAATGGATATACATCGGTTTGAGTAACAAACATTCATAGAAGTATTCTTGTAGTATAAAGTAAGAAATACATTGCTTACAGTCTTCTTCTCATGTCCATCTATAACAAAATCAAACGTAAATGTGCAAAGAACTTGTCCCTACGGCTATCGAGGTGATGTAAGTAGAGACAAGTGGTACTTGTCATACTTAGCAAACAGATTCAAACTTGCTATGTGATTGTGTTGACTAAACGTGAAACCGAGCAGTGCATGGTAGTCAACAGATATTCACGGCTATTTGGTGAGTGGCGGATTGGTGTTTTATGTGTCGTTCATTGGTTGAAGGGTCTTCAAGATGAAGATGCTTGTGATTGTGTCTTAATAAGAATGTCTATATGGAGTAGTGATGTGTATGTGTTAAATTTCACAGGAGGTAAGGTAAACAGGGTTAAAGTTTGTAAGGGGGTGTAGGGAGGATGGGGCTGTTTTTTGGGTAGTTGAGTGGGAGGGAAAAAGATGTGGAGGGTGGGGGTTACTGGGAGAGTGGGAAAGGGGTGTTGGGGGGGAGGGATCAAGCTTCCATGGTGTGGGATAGAGGGGTGTGTGGGGACGAGGGGTTCCTGCCTGCTCTCTTGCCTCCTGGCTAGGAGTGTATACATGTGATCTTGGCTTCAGTGTTTAATATAGTCGTCTGTCATTTTGAAATGTTTGTTATTTTTAAATTTAAAAAAATAAGACTTTAGTATCACTTTAAATTGTATCTCCTGTAATTTATTTTTTTTTTAGATCATGGATGTTTTTTACTTCCTTTACAGTGGTCATTTATTAATGAGTTGAATAAACTGAAGAGCTTGCAGTCTCTTAATTGCCAAAACAACCCTCTGATGGAAAGTGAGAAGAACCCTGGAACTGTCCGACAGCTCATAATTGCAAAAATAGCAAATCTAAAGTATTTGAATAAGACAGAGGTATGTTTTGTTATGCTGTTGTGTTTGTGGATCACGGGTGCACACAGAAACTTTGTACACATTTATAGAGATATATATATATATTTCAAGACATTTGAGGGTTTAAAAAAAAAAGCAATAGAAGATTATTTAGTTATTTTGATAGCAGTGTAGAAGTATGCCTAAATGTTATAGGCATACTTCTTTTATGGGGTGAAACGTTTTCTACAGTTCAGGGGGTGCAGATGATATATCTGAGGGTTACAAGGATCAGTAAGGTAGGGTTGAAAAAGGGTGTAGAAAAAGTTCTGGGATGTTAAACAGGAACAAAGGGTATGAACAGTCCTGCTACCTGTCGAGTGGGATCAAAGCATATGCAAGTGGGGACATATTTTTCAAACATTTCAGAGTTTGAAAAATGTGGGGAAGGTTTGGGACTATGTATGAAGCAAGCAACCAAGGAGATTGCACAACAGATATGCCTAGTGGGTAGTAGGTACATTAGAACCACATAGTTACATAAAGAATCATGCATAGCAAATAAGTAAAATACATAAAATTTATTCCATACAGAATATATTATAACACAGTAATAAAATAGCATAGTAACATATAAGTTCATATAGTAGACATTGATATAAACAACTCATTGTTGTGTAACTCCACAATAAAACATAGATTGAATTGGTACACTCCAGTATTAGCATAGTAAGCACATTATTATTAACAATGATAGGTAGAACAGAGGGGGCATGCATTAGCTCGACACGTTTCGTGGCTATCACCACTCTTCAGGAGCAGACCGTAGACTAAGAGCCTATAAAAAAGTAGAAGTTGTAAAAATGGGTCTGTCTTAAACAGGAGGAGAAAAGTAGGGGGTAGGAAAATAAACACGAACACCCAATCATACTTACAGACCAACTATGAATCTGGGTACCCTTCCCACACCTTCCCCACATTTAACAATGTAATAGGGATGGAGGCAATTGTTCTACCATGTTCAAGGTCTCATATAAAGTCCCAATCCCCCCCTTTTTCTTTTCAATCCTTTCAGAGTTTGCTATGATAGACACATGGAGGCATAAGTACCCGATGACCGTCGCTTACTCCTGCTTCATCCCATCTCAGTCTGCCATGTCCCGCATTGATTTACTTTTAGTCTCGCTCGCTCTACTTTCTGACCTGCCTGATGTGGGGTTTGGCGCCAGGGTGCTCTCTGACCATTCCCCATACTGGGTAACCCTTCATCTACCTGCTCTCCCCTTGGTCCGTATATGGAAACGGAACCCGTTTTGGCTTACCATCATGCCAGACCTGGAAGGTCTCCAGCGGGAATGGGTTTATTTTTTCCATTCCAACCAGGGATTGGCGTCGATTGGGGTGGTGTTGAGAGTCTTTCAAACAACATACCCGCATGATCCTCTCCACACGTATCAGTAGGCCACCTCCAAACTCGTACTTCAATAGGCAGAGGAACGTCTTAGCTCTCTTGTGCACGTGTTTCTTGTTGATCCATCCACGGTCAACGCATCCCTTGTACGCTTGCAGTCCAGACTCACTGACCAACTACACTTTGAAAAAGCTAAACAGGGAATCTTTTTTAGTAAACAAGGCATCTTTGAGCATGGTGAACGCGCAGGTATACTGCTCGCTTATATGGCCCACCTTGACCATAGACCCCCGGTAGTGGTTAAGCTCCAGTCAGCTTCTGGAACCATGATCACAGACCCTGCTCAAGTAGCCGAAGAGTTCAGGTGGTTTTACTCTGACCTGTATACCACTCACAAGACGAACTGACTCTATTCCTCCAGGACATTGACTTCCCCACCCTCACCCACTCTCAGATTAGCCAGCTAGAGGCACCAATTACCACAGAGTGCATAGAAGAGGTACTGGTGCTTCTCCCGCCCTCTAAGGCACCCGGCTCTGATGGTCTTCCATTAGAGTACTATGACCAATTTAGGGAGGTTCTCATGCCCAAGTTGCAAGCACTATATACCCACATATTTTACTCCGCCACACTCCCAGTATCCATGGGTGAGGCTCTTATTGTTTTAATACCCAAAACCTGGAAAGACCTGCTCTTTCCAGAGTCGTATCACCTCATCTCTCTCCTACAGCTAGACGTCAAGATCATTCTTGCCCTGAGGCTAAATGTAGTGATTCTTACTTTAATACATTCCGATCAGATGAGGTTCATGCCCAACAAGAACACAGCGTTCAACCTTCGGAGGCTATTTATGAATCTCCAGGCTACGCATGATAACACTGGATCCAGGGTAGTGGTCAGCCTGTACGCCAGAATGGAATCGCTGTACCTGGTGGACGTGGTCCTTGGTCAGGGTCCCAAGAAGTTGATCTCCTCATTCTACAATCACCTTATGTTAAATAGTATTCTAAATGAATAAAATAGTGTCGCTATGAACAACAAACAATGAATTTATAGTGAATCGCATAAATATTGGTGATGACTAATGGTATAAAAAAAGAGACCAGAGGTGCTGTAACTATACCAAAAAATTGTATATATAATATATATATAAATATCTGTGATATTCCAAATAATTGTACTTTTCCTTTAGTGACACAAAAAAAGGTGAATAAAATCATTTATAAGCATCAGTGAACAGTTCGTGCAATGTTAGATTGAGCTGTTGAAACAAAGTCCATGCAAAATAAGTGTATCAAACAAGTGGGTTTTAAGCTATAATCTTCTTTTGCCGTAAACCATCTCCTCCATCACGCCGATTGTGATTGTGCACCACTCTTATGGAGCCGCACTCACCAGAAAATAATGCCTTGCACTCTCATGCGCGGCGTATAGGCATTGTAAAAGCCCCCCAGGGGGTTACTTGAACTGGATAGAGTTGGGACCACAGCAGATAGAACTCTTTAATTAGCAGCGGTTAAACACTCTCAAACATGACAGAAAAAAGAAAGTCCCGTGGGGTCATGTAAAACTCTCCATCGCACTCGAGTAAAGCAAACTACGGAGTGACTGCTTTTCTTGCTTTTCATCTGCAACTTCTTCTTTCTGTGCACAGACTGTCATTAGCCCGGCTGTCGGCTCTCCTCTTCCCTTCAGTAGCCACAGCCCTCCACACACCGCTCCGGTCACCGCCACTCCGGCCAAGCGAGCCGCACTCCTCCCACTCCTCAGCCCGGGGCCCCCGACAGCCCCCAATCTAGAAGCCAAAACAGGAAACAGAGTTTTCTCTGTTTTGGCTTCTAGATTGGGGGCTGTCAGCTGAGGAGCGGGAGGAGTGCCGTCAGCCAGGCTAATGACAGTCTGTGCACAGAAAGAAGAAGTTGCAGATGAAAAGCCAGAAAAGCAGTCCCTCCGAAAGTTACGTTTCTTGCAGTTTGCTTCACTCGAGTACGATGGAGAGTTTTACATGACCCCACCGGACTTTCTTTTTTCTGTCATGTTTGAGAGTGTTCAACTGCTGCTAATTAAAGAGTTCCATCTGCTGTGGTCCCAACTCTATCCAGTTCGAGTAACCCCCTGGGGGGCTTTTACAATGCCTATATGCCGCGCATGAGAGTGCAAGGCATTATTTTCTGGTGAGTGCGGCTCCATAAGAGTGGTGCACAATCGCAATCGGTGTGGTGGAGGAGATGGTTTACGGCATAAAAAGATTATAGCTTTAAACCCACTTGTTTGATACACTTATTTTGCATGGACTTTGTTTCAACAGCTCAATCTAACATTGCACGAACTGTTCACTGATGCTTATAAATGATTTTATTCACCTTTTTTTTGTGTCACTAAAGGAAAAGTACAATTATTTGGAATATCACAGATATTTATATATAATATATACAATTTTTTGGTATAGTTACAGCACCTCTGGTCTCTGTTTTTATACCATTAGTCATCACCAATATTTATGCGATTCACTATAAATTCATTGTTTGTTGTTCATAGCGCCACTATTTTATTCATTTAGAATACTATTTTGCATTTTCTTTTTTAAGTTGGCAGCTACAGTCAGTGTTTGTTTTGCACCGTAGCGCAGTGGTGGGTCATCAAGTTTTTTGCGCGATACTTGATCACGTTTCTTCAATCACCTTATGTTGCCCGTGGCCACTACACAGGCTTACCAACTGAAATCCATCTGGGAGACGGACTTGGGGGCAGTGGAGGACGAGTACTGGGAAGAGGTATTGGACTATTGTAAATAGTCTTAGCCTTACGCATCTTTCCTGACAGACTCCATGGCAGCCTACGTGTGGGTTAACCCCGCCTCCTCTCCAATGCTATAGGACCCCATTCCCATAAATGAGTGCTCACCACTAGCTACTGCGTTCCTTTTTTGTCCTCCTCTATGGACCTACACATGCTGTTCGCATCAAGATTGATTGAATCCAAGATTGGCATACCTGTGCGGTGCAGCTCAAAAAGCCCAGCTATGAGCGGGCGAGTAGCTTAAAGAGGCTTGAATGTTCCCCCTTGGTGGATGGGTGGTCGCCTCTGTATGCCCGGCGGACAGTTCTCATCAACGGCTGGCAAGGTCTGTGGCTGTTTTCTCATACTCCATGGCAGTATTTCTATGTGTTGTCTGTATTTTCCCTGGTGGTCCAGTGTGTCCTATCCCCCTCATGGCGGCTGGTTCGCGTGCGTTCCAGCCCGCCACGGCACTTCCGGGTTGCGGAAGTCTCCGCCGCTGGCACCTGCGCCGTAGCCACCCTGAGAGCGAGGTTTGGCTCGCGCATGCGCAGTACGGCGGCTCGTTCATCGTCCGCGCAGGCGCCGTACGGCGGTTCCCCTTTGCGCGTGCGCAGTAGGGGATAATGATTTCACAGGCGGGGAATTTAAATTCCACCCTCCTGTCCTGTTGAGTTGGGATCTCCCTTGGTAGGGAAAGGAGGAGCTGATCCCTGCTGGTCTCCAGGTGAGTGGTGGAAACCTCTGCAAAAAAAAAAAGAGCAAAATAATGGAAAATGTTCTTTTATCATTATATATGTTTATCTAAATATATATACTTATGCGGCTGGAAGTTGTTTTTCCTTTGCCTTGAATATACATTGGTACATGCTTTGTGCATATTAAAAAAAAAAAAAAATGAGGCAAGCAGAGTTTTTTCTTTTCTCTAAAACCTTTTCATATTTGATGCCTAGGTTTTCTTAGACCATTATCCCTGCAGACTATTAATGTGACATTCCGTGTCCCTGGTTATGGACAATTCACCGCCTTTAAGTGGCCAGCCCTCACGCACAAGGTATGTGCTCGTGAGGGGAGGGGATGAGATTTATGCACATTATTGTCGTGCTGATACCATGTTCTGCCTTTCTTCTCTTCCCTTCCCCTATTTTTTCTCTTCCCAGCCCTTCTAGGTCGGACCCGCTAAATGCGGTCCAGAATGCCAATGACCTTGCCAAGCCACAATACAATTCATCTTCATTCAGACGAGACTCACAGTCCGGATCCCACCAGAGGAGACGCTCTCGTTCCTCCTCAAGACACCGCTCCCACCGCCATGACAGCCGCTCAGACCACAGAGCCTGCTGGGGATGCAGGACACGAGTTCCGGAGGGCAAGTCCTTATGTGACCGTTGTTTTGCCCGTGCGATTGGGGAAAAAGAGATGGAAAACCAGCGTTTAGAGTCTCTTGTGAAACGAGTGGTACAGCAATCCCTAATGGAGAGGGAAGCACCTCGCACATTGAGCCAGTCTACCACCGCGTCTGGCCCACCGGCGGAAGAGGCCCGCGATGATCCGGGTACTTCGCAGCCCTATATTACCTCTCCTGACTCCTCAGAGGATGAGTCTATTAATGAGGAGATCATTGGAGGGTTCGACTTCGCGATGGTTTCCCCTTTAATCAAAGCAATCAAGGAAGCCTTGAAGTGGGAAGACCCTTCCACTCCCCCAGCCAAGCAGAAAAAATTCTTCAAGCACCTGGGGAGAGAACGCACAAACTTTCCGCTCCTTCCAGAGCTAAAGGAAATCATTGAGGAAGAATGGAGTAAAACAGAGAAAAAATCCTCCATGTCTAATAAAACCTCCAGATTGTACCCCTTCAAGTCAGAAGAAGTAAAGAATTTGGAGAATACTCCCCTTGTGGACGCAGCTCTTATGCGTCTGGCCAAACATGTGACTCTTCCTCTAGAAGACGCAGTATCTTTTAAAGATGGGCTCGAGAGGAAGATAGACCTAGATCTAAAAAGAATCTATGGGCTCGCGGGTATGGCCTGTAAACCAGCCCTGGCATTAGCGGCCATGTCTAAGGCCATGGAGGCCTGGACGGAGAACGTGGAAGCCTTCCTTAAAGGCGTGTCAGAAGAACTGGCTGGAAGTTCAGCAGCCGCAGAGCTGAAGCTTGCAGCGGTCTTCCTGGGGGAGGCGTCCATTGACCTGATCCGCCTTCTGGCTCGTATTATGCTGTCCTCAGTTACGGCCAAGAGAGCCCTCTGGTTGCGTCCCTGGCTTGCGGACCCTGGTTCTAAGCAAGCGTGGTGTAAAATCCCGTTTGAGGGGTCCTCACTGTTTGGCAATAAGCTTGACGATGCCATTACGCGAGCCACAGGTGGCAAATCGGGTTTTCTTCCCCAGGACAGGCGCATGCTGGGTCGAAAGAAGCCCCAGTTCAGAAGACGAAGTCCGGAGCGCTCCAGGGAAGCACGCTCCTACAAGCCTGGCCGGGACTTTAGGAAGAATTGGAGCAGAGGGCAGTCATCCTTCCGCAAACCCGTTAAAAATCAAACGTCCAGTGCTCGTGATCAGGCTAAATCTTTTTGAGGTTACGCCCGCCCAGGCGGGCCGGGTGGGGGCTCGTCTGCTCCTCTTCCGGCACGTCTGGGTGGCCTCGATCTCAGACTTCTGGGTCATAAGGACGGTCTCATCAGGCCACAGATGGGCCTTTTCCAGGACTCCGCACCCAAGGTTCGTCTCCACTCTTCTCCCTCGGGCAGAGGATCAGAAACAAATTTTGCTGTCCTATGTGGACCTCCTGAAAATTCAAGGAGCAGTAGTACATGTACCACAGGACGAATGGTTTCAGGGGATATACTCCCCTCTCTTCCTAGTTCAAAAAAAGGGGGGCTCTTGGCGCCCAGTCATAGACCTCACATATCTCAACGGATTCATAGAGAATGGAAGGTTCAAGATGGAAACCTTGGTGACCATTCAGAGAGCCATACAACCAGGCGACTGGATGATATCAATCGACCTGAAGGACGCTTATTTCCACGTTCCAGTGGAAAAAGAATTTCACAAATACCTCCGCTTTCACATTAGGTCAGATCATCTTCAATTTATTTGCCTCCCCTTCGGGCTGACAACGTCCCCCCGGGTCTTTTCAAAGGTCCTCCTAGCTACGGTGGCACTAATAAGATCCAAAGGGGTACGTCTTTACCACTACCTGGACGACCTGCTGGTGCTGTCCCAGAGCAGGGAGCGGTTGCTGGTCCACCGGGATCAAGTAATCTCCACTCTGTCCAACTTCGGGTGGCTCCTAAACATAGAAAAGAGTCAACTGAGCCCAACTCAGCGTCTAATATATCTGGGAGCCCAGTTCGATACAGTGGCAAACACTATCTCCCTTCCACTACAGAAAATTCCTACAGTTCGAGACAGAGTCTCCCGGGCTCTACATGCACGGCAAATGAAAGCCTCTCAGTGCCTGAAAGTCGTTGGCACGATGGTTTCTACGACTCCCATGGTCAAATGGGCCTTATGGAGATTGCGTCCCTTCCAGTCAGGCCTCCTACGGCAATGGAAGTCACGGGACAAGAATCAGGTCATCCGCATAACATCTACAATGAGAAACAGCCTCTTCTGGTGGCTTCAGCGCAAGAACCTCCTGACTTGCCACTCCATCGCTCCCATCTCCTGGGTGACGGTCACGACCGATGCCAGCGGTACCGGTTGGGGAGCCCTTTGTGGGTCGAACCTGGCCCAAGGCAAGTGGGAAACATGTCTCCCCAACCCAGGGTCGAATGTCTTGGAACTTCGTGCGGCCTGGTGTGCCCTACAGTTCTTCTCTCATCTCCTGATGGGGGAGTCAGTGCTGTTGAGAATGGACAACACCACAGCAGTATCATATGTGAAGAGGCAAGGGGGTACTCGGAGTCCCACACTCCTTCGGGAAGTCGAGCCCATCCTATCGTGGGCGCAGAAATACCTTGCCAACATCTCGGCAGTCTTTGTCCCAGGCGTCCAAAACACTCAAGCAGACTTCCTGTCACGGACCGAGTTGGACAACAACGAGTGGTCTCTCCACATAGAGACGTTCAGGTGGATCTTGTCACTAAAGACCGATCCCGAAGTAGATCTGTTTGCTTCCCCCTGCAATCGCAAGCTGAAGAAGTTCTACACCCGGGGGCTCTGCAGTCAAGCCATCGGGACAGATGCCTTGACGGATCAGTGGAGGTTCAAGCGGGCATACGCCTTTCCGCCACTGCCAGTTATGCTGAGATTCCTGCAGAGACTCCGAGCGGAGCCAGTGGAAGTGGTGACAATAGCTCCCTACTGGCCGAACAGGCCCTGGTTCCCTCTCCTGGTCCAGCTCAGCTGTCGGGACCCAGTGCCTCTCCCTCTCAGACCGGACCTTCTTTCTCAAGGGTCAGTCCTGCACCCTTGTCCTGCAGTGCTGAGACTGATGGTCTGGTTCTTGAGAGGGAGAGGCTGGAATCCCTAGGTTGTGCCTCAGAAGTAATATCCACTCTCATGAGCTCGAGAAGATCCAGTACAAATAAAGTCTATGGAAGGATCTGGTCCAAATTCGTGGAGTTCTGCTCTCCTCAGGGCAGGTCTTTTAGACATCCAGAAGTCCAGGACGTTCTCAGTTTCCTCCAAACGGGCCTAGATTTACATCTATCTGTCAGCTCTCTGAGAGTCCAAGTTTCGGCCCTTTCGGCCTTCTCCGGCACTTCATGGGCAGTTCATCCTCTGGTTAGACAATTTTTCCGAGGCGCATCGAGACTCAAGCCCCAGAGAAAGCCTAGGTTCCCCAAATGGGACCTTCCATTAGTCCTTGACTCGATCTCTGGACTCAGTACTTCGGGGCCCTCCCCGCTCCCTATCAAGGTCTTTTCAGCAAAGGTGGCCTTCTTAGTGGCCATTACCTCAGCCAAAAGGGTCTCTGAAATTGCATCACTTGGTCACGAAGAACCCTTCCTAACGTTTTTCCCGGACCGGGTAGTCCTAATTCCTATGCTGGGTTCCAACCCAAAAGTGTCTTCAGTATTCCACGTCAATCAAGAGATCGTTTTACCTACATTTAGGACCCCAGGGTCCACTGAGAATCACCCTCTAGATGTGGGCGAAGCTATTAAAGAATATCTCAAAGTTACTTCTCCCTTTAGACGTTCTAGTCATCTCTTCGTGCTTCACTCAGGCAGCAATATAGGGAAGAAAGCCTCAACCAGGACTATCGCGTCCTGGATCGTACAGACCATACAACAGGCATATAGGGCTAAGGGCTTGGCTCCTCCAAAGGCGGTGACAGCCCATTCCACCAGAGGAATGGCAGCCTCGTGGGCAGCGGCTCGACATGTGGCTCCAGATACCATCTGCAAGGCAGCTTCATGGGCTTCTATTAATACCTTCATGTTGCATTATTGTATAGAGCCTGCCTCTCTATCCTCTGTAAATTTTGGGTTACAAATCCTATCGACCGATAGGACAAATTAAAATTTATGTTTTGATCATGCATACCCACCCGTGTGGTTGGCTAGTTATTTCCCACACGTAGGCTGCCATGGAGTCTGTCAGGAAAAAGGAAAATTTATTGTCAAATACTTACCGTAATTTTCCTTTCCTGATGGACTCCATGGCAGACGGAGTTCCCACCCATTGGTCAACGAGTAGGCTAGTTACGGAACGCAGTAGCTAGTGGTGAGCACTCATTTATTGGAATGGGGTCCTATAGCATTGGAGAGGAGGCGGGGTTAACCCACACGTAGGCTGCCATGGAGTCCATCAGGAAAGGAAAATTACGGTAAGTATTTGACAATAAATTTTCCTTTTTATATACTCCACAGGTCCTACCTAACCCCGGTTTGCCTCTCTAAATACAAACAAGACTATAGCCCAGCTTGCCCCAAATGTGGAGACCCCGACTGAACATTCTACCAACTAATATGATCCTGCCCCTCCCTCCAAGACTACTGGTCGCAGGTGGTTAAATTCCTTCATGACCGCATGGGCTCCCCCTGACTTTGTGCCCCCGTCAGTGTCTATTGGGCCTCCTTTCCATCTCCGAAAAGTAAAAAATACTTAAATATATTTTTGCAAAAGTCCCTGTTATTGGCCAGAATGCAAATAGCCCGGTCTTGAATCAAAGTGTCGCCCTCAACTCTTCAACAATGGGTGGGGGCTGTTAATGTTACTCTTCCCTATAAAAAAAGTATTTAGTACTCAGACAGAGGCTGCCCAGCCAAATGCAATAAAATCTGGGACAGGTGGTTGGAGGACTCTACCTGCAGAGCAGAGGGGTAACCCTCACATAATGCACAGAACTTAATGTTTCCCATATTATATACTCTTACTTCGAATGTTTGCGTGTCTCGCCACGATGTGGTATTACAAAACTCCTGTATTCCGTGGTACTACTTATTGTTCCTTCATTTGAGTACAATCAGTCCTGTTGAGTAGGGATTTTGACTTTCCTCGGTAACTCGACCTGTTATATTCTATACTCAATACGGTTATGTCAATGCTCTATCCTTTTATATAGTGCTTGTTGCACTTTGCATTTTTTTGTATATTTATTTCAATATGCTCAATAAACTTTATTTTTTGATCAAAAGGTATCTACTTAGCTATATAGAAAAAAGTAAAAAAAATGTACAGTATATGGGACCAGCAGATATGGTGGGCAATTTCCACATTAACCCTTTCGCTGCCAGGTCCGTATGACTCCCAGACCTTCAGCACTGTATCCAGCTGGCCAGGTCTGTATGCCATACAGACCTGCATTCCTCCATTGCTATAAGCTCATGGTCACTTCAGCGCAGACCAGTTCAGCACTTCAGCTTGAACTTATGGCAGAAATGTTCAGCAGACGCTGCTGAACAAACTGATTGCCCCGATTGCACTGATCGGAACAATTTACCTAAAATGTGACCCCCGTCGCCCGATGCGCTGCCACTATGTCTCCCACCCCTCCACCCACCTATGCTGACATCTAAAATGCCCTCCACCCCAGCTCTCCCTTACCCTGTCTACTCTGATTGCCCCCAGCATCGATTTCCCCCCCTCGCAAACTCTGATCCCTTGTGGCTGCACTGCATCTGTCAGATTCTCTCCTTTGCTCTTCTGCCAGTTTTCCATGCTGCAGGGCAGGTACAGAGGGATCGAATTGCAGAAAGAGACCCCCCCTGTGTTGCTTTGAACCCCCTCCAGTGCCCCCCACTTCCCTGATGTCCAGGTGCCGCCTGCATGCAGCTGTTAGCCGTCTCTCTCTCTCCTTCCGCCGGCTGCAGTGCGCGGGGGGGGGGGCGGCGCTAGTGTTTCTCAGCCGCCTTCCTTAACTGAAAGAATATAGTCAGCAATCAGTACAGATCACTCCTGTATTTTTTATCACTGACATAAAGTAAACTGATTACTATGTGTCAGTTTGTGAATGAAGCTATATTTTATGAATGAATAGGAGTCCATACAGACTCCTTATCCATTTATATACAGTGCAGCTCAGGCTTCAAAGAAAGGAACTGTCTTCAGTCCCTTCCTCTGTTTCAAAAAAGAGACATTAGAGGTCTGTTTAGACCCCTGATGTCTCTCCAAAGCGCCCCCCAATGTTAAAAGTATTACAAATAAAAATTTACCTGTACAAAAGTTGTTAAAAAAAATAGTAAGGGAGATTTAGACATGCGTCTAAATTTCCCTTGCCTCTGAAGCCCAATCCACATTCAGATCGCGCTCCAGTGTCTACTGAGAGGCGATGAGGAAGCGATGCCTTCTCACCGCCACTTTTTTTTTTTAAAGAAACATGTTTAATGTCAGTGTACAGTTATAGTACATCACTTGCAATCACATGAAGGGGTATTTCCCAAGAGGTATGAAGGCAGGGGCGTTGCTAGGTCTGCAAAAGATCTGGGGCTAGAGCCCATACCAGCAGTCACCAACTTTTTTGCAGGCCCGCGGGGGGGGCACACCAGTGGTAAGCAAGTGGTTCAACCATAATACAGAATCAGTGGAAGCCCGGGGCGTGTCACTTGCCACATCTCCAGCTACCAGATGCAGCGTGTCACTTGCCACCGTCGCCTGTCACCAAATGCGGCTTGTTACTTGCCACTGTCACCTGCCACTTGATGTGGATTGCAACTTGCCATGTCGCCTGCCACCAGATGTGGATTGTCACTTGCCATGTCACCTACCACCATTTGCAGATTGCAACGTCACCTACCACCATTTGCAGATTGTCACTTGCCACGTTTCCTGCCACCATTTTCAGATTGCCACGTCACCTGCCACCCTTTTCAGATTGTCACTTGCCACGTCACCTGCCACTAGATGTGGGTTGTCACTTGCCACATCATCTGGCACCAGATGTGGATTGTCACTTGCCAACTGATATGGATTGTAACTTGCCATGCCAGCCAGTACCACCAAATGTGCATTGTCACTACATTGGTGGCAGGCTGCACGCACTGGTCCATTTAGTGAGGGCAGGAGAGTGGTGATGTGGGGCAGGCAGTGAGAAATTATGTCATCTCGCTGCTCCCTGCTCCATCTCCGACAATGAAGCAAGGGGGGTCTGGCTGCAGAGTGGAGCTCCACCGATGACAGCAAGCACGTGGCCTCCACTCCACCCTGCTGTGAGGGTGGAAGAGCACTGATGTGTGGCAGGCAGTGAGAGATGATATCATCTCTCTGCACCTCACTCACACATTGAAGAGGCCCAGCTGTGAAGAGCACTGATGTGGAGTGGTTAGAGAGAGATGATGTCATCTCTGCTCGTCCGCCTGCTTGCTTCTCTCCTCTCATCCCGCCTCTCTCATGCAGCCAGCCTGCCCACTGCAGGTTAAGCAGGGATCCTGCAGCAAGAGACCCGGGGCTATGGGCCCCAGATTCGGGGCTATAGCCCCAATAGCCACCCCCTAGCAACGCCTCTGTATGAAGGTACATGGGTAAGTTATACAGTTCACAGATAGGCAAAGTTTGATATGATTACAGACAATACTACACTGTTTTCATCGGTGCATTCCTAAATAAACCTAGCTTGTAGCATTTACTGGGGGTTGTAGCTTGGTCTTATGTAACATAATATCACAATGTGGTCATGGGTGACTCATTAGACTCTTAGAATATTTCAAGGTTACTGTAAGCAGGTATTATCATTGTTCAACCATTTGTCCCATATTTTATAACTCACCGCCACTTTTAACCCCATTTTACCAACAAATGCACCACAACTGCATGCAACAGAAAAGGTTGCAAGGAGTTTGTGGTGACATGAATGTTTTGTGTTTGGCGGACAGTATTGCTACAAGTTGGGTAAACTTTGCCGCAGGCGTGAAGCATCACGGCATTAGCACCCTGTCCACTGCCACATTTGGCACTTTTTTTTTCCAGGTAAGATCGCCACGGCGATCTTTGAAGCTGTTTGGCCCCTCCTCCTTCCCCCTGCAGGCTTCTGAGACACTTACAGAAAAATGCAGGACCATTTACAAAGCACAGCGTGACTCGAGTAGGATAAAATGCGCAGTAGGAAAAAAGCTGTGAAGCTGGAAGGCTTTACTGCCGGTTTCCCTGTAGTAAAGATGCTGGCTCCTGCTCCTGAAGCCGTATTGAAGAATCGGCTCAGGTGCCGACATCACTGAATCCCTGGACAGGTAAGTGTCATTGTATTAAAAGTCAGCAGCTACAGTATTTGTAGCTGCTGACTTGAAATTTTTTGTGGTAAGACTAGAGCTCCTCTTTAAGGGGGGCAGTTTGGCAAGCGGCAAAAATGCAGCTCAACCATGCATTTTTGCCATCCCAGTTGCAAGTCTAAACAAGACCTTGTTCATGCGGGGCATACTACAGTGAGGTCGGATTTAGCTGCACAGGTGTTTCCTGCATTCCATGCAGGCAGTCCCATTGATGTCAATTGGGACACAGCGGCTGAACGGGAATGCACAGGTGTTCAATTGTGACGTAGTTGCTGCATCAAGACAGCTACTGCTCTTAGCTTGACATCCATGTGGGTGCATGTCCCTGAACTTACCCTGTCTGTGTTTGGGGCTATGCACCTATACCCGCACGGATGTCAAATTTGTCCTTGTAGCTGCTGTGTCCTAGTTGACATGAATAGGACTGCCTGCACAGGAATGCACAGAACACCTGTGCATCCACACATGGGTAAAAACAGCCCTCCATGGGGAAAAGTTGTAGCACACAGCATTGAATGAAGCAAGTTATGTTGTGGTTTTGTGTGCAAAATAGGATTGTAGTGTTTGTTTGTTTTTTTTTATTGTGAAAATAACAATTTGATAAACATTTGTGCAACTATTGTGGGGCTAAACAAAATTGGTGGCATCTTCTTTTTATTCTACTGGGGGGTCTTTTACAAAGTCTGAAACCTGTAAGTGATAAATGAAAATCTCCAGAATTTTAGAGAAATTTTTGCGCACGTTTAATTTTTACCATTTTGCAAAAAGGTGCAATTTTAAATTGACAAATATTATTTTATCTCAAAACAGGAATTTCATAACATTTGCTTTTTGTATCTGCTAATAATGATTTTAGTGTACTTTTTACAAAAATATTGCGTTAATAAACATTTGTGGAAAAATATTGTGGAGCTTTAAAAATCTGTAGCAACTCTTTTTTATTCCACTGGTAATGTGCTTTCAGAAAATATATGGTTTGAGGGGTCTTTTACAAAAACTGAAAGCTGTAAGTGAAAAATACAAACTTCCAGATTTTTAAAGAAATGTTTGTGCACGTCGATTTTCACCATTTGGCAAAAAGGCACAATTTAAAATTGACAAATAGTTGTTATTTATTAACTCACTATAGGTTAAACATTTGTATTTAGTAAGAATTTAGCAAGAATTTTGTAAATCTTGCTGTGTTGGTATCTGATAATAATGATTTTAGTGTACATTTTGTGAAAATAAAGTTTTGATAAACATTAGCACAAATATATCATGGGGCCTTAAAAATCAGTAGCACCGTTTTTTAATCCACTGGCCATGTGCTTTTAGAAAATATATGGTTTGGGGGATGTTTTTGTACGTTCGTTTGGTTTTCACCATTTCGCAAAAAGGTGCAATTTAAAATTTTCAAATATTTATTAACCACTTCAGCCCCGGAAGAATTTACCCCCTTCCTGACCAGAGCACTTTTTGCGATTCGGCACTGCGTCGCTTTAATTGACAATTGCGCAGTCGTGCGACGTGGCTCCCAAACAAAATTAACGTCCTATTTTTCCCACAAATAGAGCTCTCTTTTGGTGGTATTTGATCACCTCTGCGGTTTTTATTTTTTGCGCTATAAACAAAAAAATAGCGACAATTTTGAAAAATCGCATTATTTTTTACTTTCTGCTATAATAAATATCCCCAAAAATTATTTAAAAAACATTTTTTTCCCTCAGTTTAGGCCGATACGTATTCTTCTACATATTTTTTGGTAAAAAAAATCGCAATAAGCGATTATTGATTGGTTTGCGCAAAAGTTATAGCGTTTACAAAATAGGGGATAGTTTTATGGCATTTTTATTAATTTTTTTTTTTTTTACTAGTAATGGCGGCGATCAGTGATTTTTATTGTGACTGCGACATTATGGCGGACACATCGGACATTTTTTGACACATTTTTGGGACCATTATCATTTATACAGCAATCAGTGCTATAAAAATGCACTGATTCCTGTGTAAATGATGCTGGCAGTGAAGGGGTTAACCACTAGGGGGCGGGGAGGGGTTAAGTCAGTACTAGGGATGTGTTCTAACTGTAGGGGGAATGGGCTAGCTGTGACACATCACTGATCTCTGCTCCCGATGACAGGTAGCAGAGATCAGTGACACTGTCACTAGGCAGAAGGCGGAGATGCTGTTTACATCAGCATCTCCCCGTTCGTCCTCTCCGTGAGGCGATCGTGGGTATCCCCACGGCAATCAAGTCCGCAGGACCCGCGACCCGACTCACGGAGCTCCCGGCTGGCGGCGCGCACGCAATGACACGGCGGGGAATTCAAATGGGACTTACAGGTACGCCCATTTGCCCAGCCGTGCCATTCTGCCGATGTACATCGTCGTGCGGGAAGTGGTTAACTCAGCACAGGCTAAGCTTTTATAGTTAGTAGAGTTGCGCATCTTCACTGGTCTCACAATTCGATCACGATTATCCTGTCTTTGATTTGATTCCGCGATGCATCACGATTACTGCCCATTGTTTTCATCAAAAGCTCATCAATGCAGCCTATCAGTGCAGCCTTATTTGTGGCTATCAGTGCAGCTTTTCAGTGCCCATCAGTGCAACCTATCAGTGCCCATCATGCAGCCTATTAGTGCCCATCAATGCAGCCTTGCAAGTGCCCATCAGTGCAGCCTTTCAGTGTCCATCAGTGCAGCCTTTCAGTGCCCATCAGTGCAGACTTGTCAATGCCCATTAGTGCAGACTATCAGTGCAGCCTTATCAGTGGCCAGCAGTGCAACCTCCTCAATGCAGCCTCATCAGTGGCCATCAATGCAGCCTCATCAGTGCAGTCTCATCAGTGCCCATCAATGCAGCCTACTAGTGCCGGGATCACACAGAGCGGGAATCTCCCGCTGTGACATGGAGCTTGGATTTGAATTGCCTGGCGGCCACTATCAGCTAAGTCCTGCCTCTTAGACTGGCTTCTATGATACACGTCATACTGATTCAATTTCCTGGCAGTGGATCAGTGTGCTCTCTATCATAGGAGCCGGTCTAGGAGGCGTGACTTTGTTACAGCGGCCCCTGGGCACTTCAGATCCAAGGTCAATGTAACAATGGGAGATCTCCGCTCTGTGATCACACATACACGTTTAGACATGGAGATGAGGAGGGAGGGGAGGATTCCGACAGGGTTGCGCCGGGATGATGTTATTGATGCAATTGCGATGCAGCCGTTCTCTGCAGCATTGCAGAATCCGTTAAGACTGCATCGCAGTGCATCGATTATATAATGATTTTAGTGTATTTTTAGCAAAAATATTCTTTTGATGAACTTTTGCGCAAATATTGCGGGGCCTTAGAAATTAGTCACACCATTTTTTATTCTACTGGTCATGTGCTTTTAGAAAACATGTGGCTTTTACAAACGCTGAAAGCTGTAAGGGAAAAATAATAAAGCAATGGAAAAATTGCAAAAATAGTCTGGCCAGCTGAGTTTAAAAGTGAAGCGCAGGGCCTGGCAGCGAAAGGGTTAAATCCACGTGGATGTTCCATAGTATGCAATAGAATCCCTATTAATTTTTATGGAAAGACCATGCATCACTTAGACTAATTATGGATAGTTTTCCCATAGAAATAAATGGTGACGGCGGGATATGGTATTGCTAAAAAAGAAAAATATATATTTTATGTAAATGCACAAGTATTTGAGTGTATATTGTGACATAGGGTTTCTTAGCTCAATGGTAGTGCCAAAACAGTGAGTTTAATCCATGCCAGGTATAGTTTTCAGGGCTGCCCACTTTTATTTAAAAGAACTTTAAAACTTCACACAGGTACTGTATGTCTTCCCACGCAGGGGGTTCTCACTAGAGGTCGACCGATATGGGTTTTTCTCTGGCCGATGCCGATATTTAGAAATCGCGGTGGCCGATGGCCGATATGGGATGCCGATTTTTTTGGGCCGATATATTTGGCCGATTTTTTTTTTTTTTCTTTTTTCCCTTCATCTCATAAAATCTAACAGTTAGACCCCTTTCACACTGGGGCATTTTTCAGGCGCTTTTGGGCTAAAAATAGCACCTGTAAAGTGCCTGTAAAACGGCTCCCCTGCAGTCTCAGTGTGATATCCCGAGTGCTTTCACACTGAGGCGATGTGCTGGCAGGATGTAAAAAAAAGTCCTGCAAGCGGCATCTTTGGAGCGGTGTATACCGCTCCTCCACCACTCCTGCCCATTGAAATGAATGCGCACCGCTGCCGAAGCGCCTGCAAAGCGTTTTGGCAGCGGCGCTTGAGGGGCGCATTTAACCCCTTCCTCGGCCGCTAGCTGGGTTATAAGCGCCCCGCTAGCAGCCGAATAGCGCCTCTAAAATGACGGTAAAGCGCCGCTAAAACTAGCAGCGTTTTACCATCAACGCATGCCCGCTCCAGTGTGAAAGCAGCCTTAAGTAATACAGAATTTTTTTTCATTTAAACATTAAACAAAACAAACCTTCAATCAGTTCACTTGTATGTATAATTTAGAAAACAAAAAAAAAAAAAAAAAAAAAACTATCTTGAATATTAAATACACAAAAACAGGTAATCAAAACTTTTGGACGAAAAAAAATGGGCTAACTTTACTGCTTAGTTTTTTTTTTAATTCATTACTGTATTTTTTTTTTTTTAAATTGCGTTTGAAAGACCGCTGCGCAAATACCGTGTGACATAAAATATTGCAACAACCACCATTTTATTCCCTAGGGTCTCTGCTAAAAAAATATATATAATGTTTGGGGGTTCTAAGTGATTTTCTAGCAGAAAATACAGGATATTTACTTGTAAGCAACAAGTGTCAGAAAAGATTTAGTCATTAAATGGTTAAACTGAAAACTTCTCCACGGAGTTCAGTCTATTGATAAAAGGAACCTGAAAGATATACAATGTATCTTCTTATCAGACTTGGCAGGCTGCCCAGAGGAGGAGAGAATCCTCTCCACAGATAACCTCAGGAAACTTGCATTAACTTCTATTACAGAAGTCATTTGCAAGTCACAGCTGAAGTTACAATCAGCCTTTTTTATCAGCACAATCGGCGGATGCCGATTAAGTAAAAAACGCCAAATATCGGCCGATATATCGTCGACCTCTAGTTCTCACCATCACAGCAAAACATAACATTCAGCCGTCTGGCTTTCTTGTGGCAGCTTTACTGCTTCAAGTACCACTTCTTCAGGGTCTCTCCTGAACTTCAATACGTTTGTGGTCCTCCTGACCATTAAACATGTCCCATTGTTTATGCACTGACGCTTCAGCTCTGCGTCTTCCTTACAGCTTCCTAGCTGCTCTTTTCTCTCATGGACTCGGTCAGGCTCGGGCCTTGCTCTGTCCCACTATGGTTAACAAGAGCACCTCACACAGCTCCCTTCACATACTGACCTCCATTCGCTGAATAAGCCCAACTCTTGGCCGTGCCAGCTATCATGGACAGGAGTCTTAGCCTGTTCAACCTTCTTTCTAAGAGGGCACTCCACCCACATCTTTTTATGGGTGTGCTTCCACAAGCACTTCTTCCTGAACCGTGGGATCCCACTGGCCTTTCTTCTATCCCTTCTACCTCCTGGCCTCAGGATCCAACATTCCTTTTTACCTTTTTTTGACCTATTCTCCCAGGACTGTAGGGGGCCTGCTTCTATGACACCTGTCAGGGACCAACCTCTCTCACTACCTGACTAAAAACCTTAACCAGCACCATCTTTTTTTTAATTTATTTTTTTTAGGTTCACTAACCCCTGTGTGGTTATTCTTGGTAACCAAATCATCTAGGATTAACACCACATTCTTCTGTTTAACATCAATGGCAACATTCCACAATGGATTACTGAACTTACTATGGACACTATCACACGGAACTCTTGTCCCATTGTTTGATAGGACAGTGTCTGTGAAGGGACCACATACAGGCAAGTGGTTACTCCCTATGGGACCTTCCCAAAGTTTCACATCGCCTACTGTTGTCCAACACTCCATAAGCAACTCTTCTACCAGTCAACCTTTTTGAACACATTTTTGTACATAAGTCTCTCTAACCATTTCCCTGTCCTCTGATACTACAACCAATACCTCTGACCTGTCCAACAGTGCCCTAGAGTTCTTCTCATACACAACATCAGTAGGAAGCAATCCAGCACACTGTGAAACAACTTTCAACATGGGTTTATGCACATCCCCATTACAATTACAAGCACTGTTATTATTTCCTGTCATTTCTGATTTCTCTAGCAGTTCCCCTGAGCGCCTTCAGCCGCTGGAGACACTCTCACAGAGAACCGTGAGACCACTTTCTACATAAATAACCAGCACTGCAGTAAACAATACCAATTTTTACCAACATTGATTAATATTGCAGTGGATGTTCAGCAAAAGGGTTTTTGCAATATTTCCAATAACACCTCAGTTATTTCTGTACACCCCACATCTAAAAACAGAACTTTAGGGACTCTTCCCTTACTAGCGATGTGGAGGAGCTAATTTGCTAAGGCTAGAGAGGCCGAGACACTTAAATAAACGTCCACTTTAGAGGTAATTGACACAACTTGCGGATCCCCTTGAGCAGTGTCAAACGCATGTATTATACTCATTCTCACCTTCTCAGCAACACTGAGCCTTTTCATGCCATTACCAAGTACACTGTCATTCTGACACTCAACACTACTCATCTGTTTGGCTGTGGACAAAACCTCTGCTATTTACGCACCCTTATCCGATCCTTGTGACTGGAGAGGGTTAACTTTTGCAACAGCCAATACACCAGTGCCTTCAGGCTGTTTTGCAGACTCTCCATTTGCCACAGCAGCAATAGTAGCCACCTTTACGATTACCTACATAAATTTCTTTCCACCACACCTTCATGGCCAGACTATCCCAGTCTATCCTGTCTGTGCTCCATTCATCATCACTCTGTAGCACTGCTCCATCTGCCCAAGGAGAAACAGGCAGACAGAGTGGCTCAACACCATCTGACATTCTACACTTGTCATTTAACAAGAGATTAAAAGAAAGTATCATATCCTCATAAAAACATATATGTTGGGGGGGGTAAAAATGTGGGGTTAGTTGCCGAGGCTATCCCATACACATAGATACCCAGAAGAGCTTAAATGGACTTTCTCTGTACTGATATAACCACAAATTGATTAAAAATACAAAATTTTATTCTGTAACAGTGTACAAAAAATATCTTAAAAACACAACAATGTATACAGAGACAATTTATAAAAACATACATAAGAACAAACATACAAATATGACCCATATGATGCAGTTCTTATGTTTATAGCAGCATTGTGTAGATCCCAACATGTTTCGTCCTAAAACTGGGCTTCCTCAGGGGATGTTACTTGTTAGGGGTCAAAGCATTCTAATAAAAAAATATGTACTACAAATGTCACACAACACATCACAACAATTAATATTTAATATTTTACATTAGCTTAGACAATACATATGTGTGTGCTAGTTCAGATGGCTTCCCATGCTTACCCTGGAGTTGAAAAAGTGTCTCATAAGTTTACAATCGCTAATGGTTCACAGTTGGTAAGATGCCAAAACCAACATAGAGCTGCAGGTGACCACAGGAGGCAGATCAGGACCGAGCTATAATATAAGAAGACCAATAATGTATATGTATGTTTAATGCTATATATGCATTTAGCGTTTCCTTTAAATACTACTATGAACTTACAGAGTCTAGTTTGTAGGAAAGGGGCACAAGGGCAAGAATTCCACAGCACAGGACGCTCACATGTAGAGCTAAACAAATAAGCAAAGGAACAAGTCATTTGCACATATACTAATGGAGAACCAGCAGTGAATCAATCATAGCAGGTAAAGAATGCCCTAAGCTGGGACACCTCTCTCCCCTTGCAAGGTACAGCCCAGGGACTGTGTTAACAGCAGAGCATTAACATTCATGGTACCATATATGAGTTCCACATAATTACTTCCTGAGTTTCCTGTGGCGTGTGTGTATGTCCTCGTGGCTCCGGAAAGCGTTTTAGCCAGATCAAGCAGCCTTAAATGCCTCCCACTTAGCCGATGTAAGACGCAGCCGAGTGTGGATGACAAGTTTGTACCACACATGCGCCGCCTACTTCCCTGGTCCCCCCTTCCCCCAAGCGCCGCAGCAATCCTAGTGTCCCAGTCAGGGGGGAGTGCAAGATGGGCACCCTCTGTTGCCAGGAGGAGCAAACCTCCATGCCAGAAGATCACGGCCAGTCAGAATGGAAAGGGTAGCTACGGGAATTAAAGGGGAGGAACTGATGGTTGGAAAACTGAGTCCGGACGCATTGCGGCAAGCAGCGGCACGAAAGAAACGCTAAATGCGTATATAGCATTAAACATACATATACGTTATTAGTCTTTTTATATTATTATTATAGCTCAGTCCTGATGTGCCCCCTAATATTGTTGTGATTTGTTGTGTGACATTTATAGTACATATTTTCTTCTTATTAGAAGGCTTTGACCTCTAGCGGATAGTATCCTCTGAGGAAGCCCAGTTTTGGGATCTACACAAATAAACGCTATATTTGCCCCTGTAAACATAAGGACTGCATCATATGGGTCATATTTGTAATATGTTTTTGAAGATATGATACTTTCTTTTAATCTCCTGTTAAATAAATATTGAATTCTTTTTTTTCCCTTCAAAAAGTAAGTTTTATTGAACAAAAGGAAGCATACATGTAGGAAGTGTACATGACAAATCTTTGACATAATAAACAGTATCAAATTCAGTTATCCCATAACAACGTTCCTTAGCAATACATACATGCGCATGAGACATGGCTGTTAACCAGTATAATAGGTCGTATACTTGGATAAGTACTGTGCCGTTATCATCAAAAGAGTTCTGTTGCACCATTTTCGAGTCATATTAGGGTCTCAGAAGCCTTAAGCCACCTATCCCAGATTTTATCATACTTCAAGGGGCATCCTCTATGGGAGTAGATAAGCTTCTTATAAGGCAGTGTGTTATTCACCTCCACTATCCAGTGTGAAAGTTCTGGTTGGCTGGGTCTCATCCATACTCTAGCTATGACCTTCCTTGCGGAGAATAGTGTTTCGTGCAGAAATATTTTTGTGAACTTATCCAACTCCGGCTCTGGAAAAATTCCCAGTAGACAAGGTTTGGGCTGTAATGTTATAAGGGAGCCCATGGTGTCATGTAAGAACCATACCACCTGTGTGCAGAATGCCTGTATTTTAGAGCATTGCCACAGGAGATGATAGAATGTACCTGGGGCTTGGCTACACATTGGGCAACTAGTGGATTAGTTTGGCTTATACCTGGCTATTTTGAGTGGTGTAAGATACGATCTGTGCATTATAAAGATCTGGGTAAGACGGTCAGACAGCTTAGGAGAAACCAATTTTCAGGTATCCAGGGATTCCCTCCATTCCTCATATTCCACAGGTCCCAACTCTCCATCTCATCTAGTCTTTGATGCATATGCTGTCACGGTTGCCTGTGGAAGCGATAGCATGCCGTAAAACTGAGAGATCAATTTCTTGGGGTCGGGGCATTTTATTGCTTCCATTAGGGGGTTCTTAGCTAAGGAGATGCTATCTGATGAAAACTGTGCTTGGAAGGCGTGGCGGAGTTGTAAGTACCTGAAGAACATTTGGCTTGGGAATGCAAACTCAGATTTCAGCCTGTCAAAAGGTTTTCAGTGTCCCATCGTTGATAATATGGGACAAATAAATTATTCCCCTAGAGCTCCACATCTCACAATCCGGGATTGAGTGAAATTCTGGTAATGCTGCGTTATGCCACAGGGGGAAGAATTCATGGGGTGATACTAGGTTAAGCATAACAGAGGCTATATCCCATATCCTTCTATAGTGATATATCAGAGACCTACGTTCGTTCATCCTTCCCGCCCCTCCCACCTTTCCTGTTATTGCCACAAAGGGATCCCTGGTGGTCTGTGCCCACCCCGGACAAAGGAAGCAGAGGAACCTGTCTTTGTCTACCGCTAGATAATACAGATTGAAGTCGGGTAAGGCCGTTCCAGCAAGGTCAGTAGGATTTTTAAGTTTGTGTCAAGGGAGTTTGTGTCTATTGTTGCCCCATACAAATGGTTTTAGTATGGCCTTCATCAATTTGAAGTGCTTAAGTATTAGGTAGACTGGTGTATGCCAAAGCATATACAAGATTTTAGGTAAGAGTACCATCTTTACGAGATTTTTTCAGCCCATCACCCCCAGGGGAAGATGAGCCCATATCTGAGTTTTTTGCTTAAGCATCTCGTAGAGTGGAGCTATGTTGAGTGGTATATAGTCTGCTGGATCTCGGGTGGTCTGTATCCCAAGGTATTTGATGCTGTCTACTCTCTGTAGGGGGAATACAGCTCTGTCTTTGGGCGGTGGAAAGCTGTCCAGGGGGAGAATCTGGGACTTGTCCCAATTAATACAGAGTCCAGAAAAGGTTCCAAAATGCTCTATCAGGGCTAAGACTGTCGGGAGGGAATCAGCTGAGTCATCCAGATACAGTAGAGTATCATCAGCATAGGTACTAATGGTTTCTCCCACTTCCCCTTTGCTGAGTCCCACTACTTCCGGGTGTGTTTTTATAGCTATCGCCAGCGGTTCTGCCGCTAGTGCATAGAGCACCTTTTACCCCTGGTGAGAGGAAATTGCCCAGAGGGCCATCCATTAGCAAATACCCTTGCCTCTGATATAGCAGCTGTACCTACTTTATAAACCCTGGGCCCAAACCAAATTTGCTCAGGCATGTCCATTCGACCAAATCGAATGCCCTGGCAGTGTCCAAGGCCACTATTATCCTGGATCCTGGGCTATCATGTGGAGTTTAGAGGTTAATAAAGAGGCGCCGAAGATTAAAAGAGGTATTCCTGCCTGGCATGAAACCTGCTTGATCTTCATGTATCAGTTTGACTTTGTTGAAGCAGATGGCAAGCACTTTGGCAAGTATCTTGACATCTACCTGGAGTAGGGAGATGGGGCAATGTGACTCGGGAAGATATATGACTCAGGAAGATAAGGGTCTTTGCCTAGTTTAGGGATCAGTACTATGGTAGCTTCACACATAGAAGCTGGAAGTTCAGATGTTTCAAAAATAGAGTTATAAAGCGATAGTAGTTTAGGGACAAGTAGTTCCAAATAGGTGGAATAAAATTCTACTGGTAGGCCATCCAAGCCCGGGGCCTTAGACCCAGGAAACTCCGCTATAGCTCCAGAAATCTCATCTGCCGTCAGTGGAGCCACCAGCTCCTCTACCTGCTCCTCCGTCAGCTGGGGGAGAGGCAGGCCGGAGAGGAACGACTCCATCACAGTTGTATCGCTTGGGGCTCGCGTGGTGTATAGTGTGGCAAAGAAGTCTCTTAACTCTGACGTCACACAGCTGGCTTCCGTCACTAGTGTACCCCCAGGAGAGCGGAGTGAAATCACTACGGGTGGTCTCTCCTCACAATGCACCAGGTAGGCTAGAAGTTTTCCTGCCCTTTCCCCATGTTCGATCGATTTTTGTCTGTGGAAGAATAGCTTACGTTTAGATTTTTCATAGTGCATTAGATCAACTATCCTGGATTGTAATTTAATGGCGTTAGCTCTGTCATTGGTAGGGTCCCCCAAAAACTCTCAGCTGATAGCAAGTCCTCTGTCGCCTTGTCAGTGGCCTTTGCTGAAGTACGTTTAAGCTTATTAATACGTGTTGTAAGTGTCATGCGGGCATGTAATTTAAATGTGTCCCAGACTATCTGTGGTGTCGCTGTGCTCTCATTTGTAGCTAGGTATTGCTCCCAGTCTGCAACAATGTCATCGTCTTCTGGGAACAATGTCAGCCAGAAGGGGTTTAACCTCCATGTGGCTGGTGGTTTGGCAGGGACAGCGTGGCCAAATAGGGGCAATGGTCAGTGAGTGAACTAGGGAAGAGCCCCACTCCAGCCAGTCCCAGTAGCAGGGATTGAGATAGGAGGATGAGGTCAATTCGGGACATGGAATGGTGAGATTGGGAGAAGCAAGAGTATGCCCTTGTTATGGGGTTCTTAAACCTCCAAGTGTCTACTAGGTTAAAGTCTGTCAGCATCCTAGCAAACCGAGTCGGGTGAGCTGGTGGTGGGGTGGTTGTGGACCTGCATAGTCTATCCATGTTGGGATCAAGGACATTGTTAAAATCTCCCAACCACACTACTGGAATAGAGGGGTGTAGTGCCATGAAGCCAAACCCAGCTGTCAGAAAAGCCAAACTGAATTGTGGTGGTACATAGAAAGCCAGCAGCAGTAGTATTTCCCCATGTAATTTAATTTTCAAGAACACAAATCTACCTTCTGAGTCAATCTCTGAGTCCCAAAGCTCAAAGTGTGTGGTCTTTGAGATAAGGACTGACACCCCTCTAGAGTGGGTGGTGTGGACTGAGTGGTAAGCCCAACCTATCCATGGGCGTTTAAATGCCCTCAGTACTTGGCCTTCAGCATGTGTCTCCACCAGTACAGCTACATCCACACGTTGTTTAAGTAGTGAGAATATGGCTGACCTTTTAACAGAGTCCCTCATGCCGCGAACATTCCATGTAAGGAATTTCAAGGTGGCCATGTGACCGAGTGAAAAATAATTTGCGGAGCTCCAGACCTCAGAGTCCCCCCAGTATTTGTCTTACTTATGTGCACACAGTAATATGGGCTATTTCCCAACTGCATAACCGGTTTGTCATTGTAGCATATACAAGAGCCTATAACATAGTACATTAACATGTCTCTTAATACTGAAAAACTTACATCCCCCCTCCCCGCCCTGCACTGACCCAAACTGGTGCGTTCATGAACCCCTAACTGCCAACGTGGCATTAACAATGTCCAACCTGTGAAGGAAAAGTTCAAAGTTGTCAAATTCTGTAAGTGCTTTGTTAAATCATGGGTAAGAGGACTGCTCCCAGTCACACAGGGTCTGTGTAACCCAGCACTGATCAGACTGTTCCTACTCAGGTTATAGGTGCTGTTGAATGGGATGAAACTTCGCTGCGTTACACATTAAAGGACGGTGCTCACTTTACTTAGTGAGCTCACTAAGGTAATGTCTTCCTCAACCGGGGCAGGCTATCAAATGCAAACTGTTCTTGAAAGGGTAGTGAAAAAAAGGGAGATAAGTTGACCCAAGGGTGGATATTGGAAACCAGGGGGTGTCCCAGGATACAGACATCTAGGGATGGATGCACAGGGCTGGTGGCTGGAGTGTTCGCTGGTAACGGCCATTAGGCTTCTTAACGGGAGCTTGTGTCCAGGGCCGATCAGAGCCCATGCGGGCGGGGCATCATATAATCCTAGGTCACTTTTGTGAGGTGAGTGGACAGTATTAGCATAAAAGTTAAGCTGTGGATACATCACCACTTCAGGAGATAACTAGGTGTAGGAGTGTGGCTGGATCAAGTAAGGGGAAATAAAACAGCAAGACTCAAAGTTACTTATCTGTGTGTCTCCCTCTGTTCAATCCACACTATGGCAGCTTCAGAGTCCTCAAAGAAGTGTGCTCTATCTTCCCCCGCCACACGCAGGTGAGTAGGGAACAGCATAGCATACTTGACATTCTTAATATGGAGGCGCCTTTTAACTTTAGTAAATGACTTGCGTCTGCGTTGTACTTCTGTGGAGAAGTCAGGGAATACAGCAACCATTTTGTTGCTGAAGGGAATGTTCCCCTTCTCTCTGCTGAGGTGCAAGATGGTATCTCTGTCTCTGAAGTTGAGAAACTTTGCGATAAAGGGACGGGGGATGCTCCGACCGGTGCTGGTTTTCCCGACATTCGATGTGCTCGTTCAACCACGAACGTAGGGGAGAAAGCCTCCTTCCCATATGTATCACACAGCAGCTTTTCTAAAAACGTAGGGGGGTCTTTCCCCTCCACCCCCTCCGGCAGACCAATGAACCTGAGATTGCAGCGGCAAAGTCTGTTCTCGATGTCATCTTGTTTCTGTAAAAGCTGGTTCACTTGCAGATGCATGGCGTCTGTGGAGTTCTGAATGGGGGGTGAAAATCCTCCACGCTGCTGAGGCGGGCTTCTGCCTCTGTGTCTCTCTCCCTCAGCTTTTGAAAGTCCTGTCTCACCAAGGATATATTTACTTTTACCTCTTCAATCTTGGCTGTGAGGTTTGTCTGGCAAGCTGTAACTGTCTCCTGACAGGCTGTGATTGCCTCCAGCACTTTCGCTGTGTCCGCCCGCATGGATGTGTCCTCCCTTGGATCGCCGCCATCTTGGTCTTGGGGGTATTGTTCTTGGCTGCGGTATTTACCGAGCTTAGCCACTGCATCCGAGGCTTTTTTCAGTGATGACATGTTCCTGGCAGGTTCCCCTTACGGAGGTGGTCGTTGGCGGACCTCTGGCAGTGTATTGGGTCGCAGAATTTACGATGCAGAGCTCAAGTCCCTAGCGTCCTATCTCATGCTGCTCCAGGCCATGCCCCAATATTGAATTTTTTTAATTACATTTCTGGATTTTTTTTTTTGTGTTGCACCTAAAAAGTCCCATAAAACTGCAACTATATTTTAATAATCAAGGGATGAGGTGCTGTAATCATATTGGTACTCACAAGGATAAAAGCGTCAAAGGCATTGAGCACTGGAGTGCAATAGCGCCAGTGGAACTAGACATCAGGGTGGCTTTTGCGGTGTCTCGGGAGCACCGTGCTGGTGGGTTCCGACGCTTCCTGGAGTCCTGGAACGCACGCACAGGGAGCCGGTGGTGACGTCACTTTCGGGAGGCGATGCATAGAAAGGCGACGCATTTGTGAAGCGTGCCAGTGCCATTTTGGATGAGGGCTTTTTATTGTGCAGTCGCTGTCGCTGGGTCTTAGGGGTTAGCACTCCAAGCTAGCAACACTTAGGTCATGGGTTTAAATCCCACCCTTGCTACCCACCTCCTACCTAAAGTTTCAATGGTGAATGGATATGTGCGTAGGCGAAAGCATAATTGCCATCAGCGTGATACTTTTAAACCCTGCAGTGTAAATATTGTTCAATGCACGGTGTGTATACTGTATATATCTCTCACTGATGGCACTTATGCGTTTGCCAAAGCACATATCTATTCGCCATTGAAATTCTAGGAAGGAGGTAGCATGGGTGAGATTTGAACCCACGAACTGACTGTTGCTATATATAAATACAAATTAAATATTTAAAAATATTTAACATATAATAGAGATGTAACTGTAAATATTCAATAAATGTAATATTACAAAATAGCAGACATTACGCTAACAATTACTCATTGTTAGATTTATTGAACATTTACAGTTACATCTCTATTACATGTCAAATATTTTTAATAGTTGAACCTGTATTTTATTAGAATATTAAGTTCCATTTTTACAATATGTGAATTTATTAATTATAGTACGTTTGTACTCAGCACAGTGGCATAGTGGTCTGCACTCCTAGCTAGCAATAGTCAGGTCATGGTTTCAAATCCCACCCGTGCTACCTACCACCTCCCTAAAGTTTCAATGGCGAATGGATATGTGCGTAGGCAAAAGCATATTTGGCATCAGCACGATACATTTAAACCCTCCAGTGTAAATATTTTACAATGCAGGGTTTATAAATAAATCGCTGATGGCACTTACACATTCTCCTAAGGACATATGCATTTGCAAACTCAACGGAGGTCCAAGCATGGGTGGGATTTGAACCCATGACCTGACTGTTGCTGGGTAGGAACGCAGACCCTGGTTCGAGGGGGTATGGAGCCTTGGCTCACTATCTGCGAGATGCTTTTTATTGTGTATCTCGTCCACTTGATCTGGTCAGGTAGCATATAGAAGTGAGGCAGGGAGAGGTTCTTCCAGATGGGCGTATTTGGTGACACCGCTGTGTCGGTGTATTTTTCACTGATCAGACCCGACCTTCCAGGCTCTAAGAGTTGTAAGCATAGATGGAGTTAGAGGATAAGGAGCTTTGGGGCCTCTAAAAAGCAATACCTGGATGGTTTCTAAGGACCCAACAATGGCCGCCTCCAGCATTGTAGAAGGTTTGGTACGTTCCGGGGAGAGCCACCAGGCGGCAGTAACCAGTTGAGTGGCCAGAAAGTATTTGTGAGAATCTGGGAAGGCCATGCCCCCCTGGGAGGGAGGTCTTGCAAGTATAGACAGTTTATATCTTGGGGGGGTGGGGGCCCCATAAAAATGCCGAAAATATTCGGTTTAAACGGATAAACAATGATTTGGGAATCCATTTGGGAGAGTGGCGAAATAGGTATATATATTTAGTGAAGTAATGGTATCATAATTATTATTGTACCGGTATATTAATTTGTCTAATCCCTACAGTTAGCTAGTCTATAAGAGTCTAATAAGCACAATGATTTAACAAATGCATCTGCTTAGTAAACAATGTTACATTTATTTCCCAAGAAAATAGGAATATACTACACAGCAGAACTAGGAAAACTAACATAAAGGTATTAAAAGAAATTACAATGTTACAACGCTTACAATCAGAACACAATACAAGAATATACTTATCACATCCTCTAAAATAGACTCCTATCGGCTGGTCTCACGATGTTGAAAGAGAGGTCTGGGCCGCATGGAGTTTAGGCCCAAGCCATCAGTCAGAGCAAAGTCCCAAGATGGCAGAGAGACAGCCTCATGGCAAGGCTTTGCAGCGAAAAAAAAAATAGCTGTCTGTAACAATCCTTTTTACAAACACACACCATCCAAACCCCCTCCCATTGACAGCCCAACTCGGTTTTGGATGAATCAGAGTGTTCCTGGGGCATTATTATAATACTGACCGTCTTGCCGTAATTGGCCTCTGGGGGCAGTGTTTGTCCATCAATCATCTCTAATCGACCTGGGTCAAATATATCTGAGTCTTTTATCTTCTGTATCTCAACTCATCAATTATCTCTGCCAGTCCTCTCTTTGAAGCTCGCTTGCAGAGCTGTTAATCAGGAATTCTCATAGACAGATCGGAGTCGGCATTGTCATGCACAGGTAGAGGCTTAATCGGCTACATTCCAATTGGGGGAGGCAGGCATCCTGTCCTCCAGGGAGTCCATTTCAAAAACCATGGAAGTCTGGCTGATTTTGGGAAACAGTAATGTAGGTAATGCCAGAAATATGGACCATGTCGACTTCCAACATTTAGGTAATATTTTCATTTTGAGCAAATTGACCCTCCCCATCAGAGAGAGTGGTAGTGACTCCCATGCCTTCAGCTGGAGTTCAGTATCCTGCATGACCGTTGCTAGGTTTAGAGGGACGTAATCCGAGGTCTGACGAGAAACCCACACTCCCAGGTATTTAAAGCGGTCTACCCACCGTAGTGGGAGATTGGTAGATGTGGAAGTCTGAGCCTCAGGGTCAATGGGGGAAAGTAGGGATTTTCCCCAGTTAACTTTAAGTCTTGTGAGGATAAAATAGAAGTCTAACACTTGCAAAGCTCCCTGCAGGGAGGGCCCTGCATCATTCAGGAATAACAATAAGTCATCAGCGTATAGGGCTACCCTCTCCTCCAGCCAGCCCACAAGCAAGCCCTTAATGTGTAGAGAGGTACGAAGTTCCTCCGCCACTGGTTCTATTGCTTTGGCAAAGAGGGCCGGTTTAAGAGGGAAGCCCTGATGAGTGCACCTATGCAGGGAGAAGGAAGATGAGAGAACCCCCCAAACCTAACAGAGGCAGTAGGATTCGTGTACACTATTTTAAGCCATTCAATTAAATGTAAGGGAAAACCCATTCTCCTTAAGACCTCCCACAGGAAAGGCCACTTAAAGGCCTTTTCTATGTCTAGGGAGGCCACTACCCTAGAGCCCTGGTTAATGTGTGGAGCGTGAATGTTGGAAAACAACCTGCAGAGATTTATATCTGTAGACTTGTTTGTTATGAAACCAGTTTGGTCTGGGTCGATGACAGAGGGGAGTATTTTCTGCAAACGTAAAGTAAGGAGCTTGGTTAGGATTTTAACATCATTGTTTAGTAATGCAATGGGCACATAGGCTCGGATTCTTGGGGGTTTTGTAGATCAGGACTGTGTGATCATGGCTCATAGAGTCAGGTAGTGTGCCTTCTGCAAGTCAATGTGTATACAAAGAGGCCAGGATAGGAGACAGTAACATAACATTTTCCTTATAAAAATCTATGGGGAGGCTATCTGGCCCTGGTGCTATACCAGATGGGAAGGAACCAATGACTTTAGCCACTTTGTTAGCTGTGAAGTGCTCCACCAATGCTTCTCGTTCTATATCCAAGAGCCACCCCAGGACCACTTGGTCTAGTGTGGGAGCCAGGGAGTGAGAATTGAAACCGGAGGGAAGTGTGGAGGTATACAGGGTATGGTAGTAACTACAGAATTCTTACAAAATATCTTCACGAGTAGAAGCGATGCTCCCAGTAGGAAGTCTGATTTCAGATATGGTGGTGGAAGGACGATCCTGCTGAGCCAGCAAGGCCAGCAAGGCCAGCAGGCGACCGTTTTTTGTCCCCTTGTTCAAAAAAGTTTTGTTTAGTGTGATATTGAGCAAATCGGATGAGTTCTGCCAAGTGCAGGTTAAGTTCTCTTTGGGATGCCTGTGGGTGGATAAAGTTGGTGTCAGTAGGATCAGAGCCATATGTTTCAGTACAGTCCGAACCAACTCCTGCAGAGTGCGGGTGGTGGAAGTGAGATCTGATTTGAGGGCAGATATGGCAGAAATGTATTGACCCCTGGTGTATGCCTTAAAGGCGTCCCAGGTAACCTCCGGCGAAGATGACCCAGCATTAACGTCCCAATATTCAGTTAGCTGTGAGGGAATGGCCTCCGTTACTTTCGGATGTGATATCCAGTGGGGAGCTAATCGCCACAGTGAGGCATTACGGGAAGCAGGCGTACGGAGGATCAATTCTAGAGGACTATGGTTTTGTGCGATGCCGAGAAGCAGGAGTAGGCTCTAGCTGATGGGTGTTTCTATCTCCATGCCTCTGTTAACCCTGCCGCCTGTGCCCAGGCACATAGATCTCCTTTAAATTGCTTAGGTACTATGGGCCTATCTAATTCTGGGGATAGTATGGCATTAAAGTCACCCATTAACAATACCTTTGCCGGGAATAGAAAGCAAGCTTCTCTAATATTGTACACAGCACTGTCTGAGAGAAGGGGGTGGAATGTAAATATTAACAATAACATATCGGCAATTCCATAAGGTTATTGCCAGAATAATATATTTCACCTGAGGGTCAGTATGTACTTATTACACCACACCAGGGAGGGTTTTGTTGATCAATATGGAGACCCCTCTGGCAAAGGTAGAGTACGTTGCATGATTTGCTTTTTGGACCCAGGGTCTCTTTAAAGCTAAAAGTTTGCTGTCTATGAGGTGGGTTTCTTGGAGAAGTAGCAAGTAGGGCTTGTAGGATTTAAATATTGAAAAAGTAGAGCCCGAATATATTTTGAGTTGAGACCGTGGATATTCTATGATACTATCTTGAAAGTTTTAAAGTCTAAAGGCGCCATAAGTGTACTGGTGTAAAATATGAATTAATAATACATTGACAGGAAAATAGGGTCAACTCATGAGCAGCCAAGAAGGTACCGGTCAGCACCAGAGAATTGAATGCGTTTACTAAACAATACAATTAACTTTGCGCAACGGCGCATACCCTGCCTGCGCCAACTCCTCTCCCATGAAAATTAAGAGCGTAGGCAGCGAGGCCTATACCCAAAACAGTAAAAGGTACTACTGAGTGCCAAAGGCCACGTGATGAAAGAAAATTGGAAAGACGTGTTAAGAGAACACTTTAAAGTTCTTGGTTCAAGGAAAAAACAAAAGGGAAATATCAACCCTTGAAAATACAGGAAATAAAACGGTAATAAGAGAGAACTGCAAAATGTGATTTTTTTTTTTTTTGTATCTTTGATGGAGGCCTCCGGCCCTTACATAATGTTCCAATGCAGGAGTAAAATATTGGTTCAGTCTAAACAGGAGTGAAGAGAGGAGATGTGTTCCAGGATACTTTGTAGACTGACCAACCTGGTGTAAAAATTGCTCGTTCATTTCAGTTCATTCTGTAGTTCAGGAACACTAACCATAGTCGTCCCTTAACCCCTTCATCCAGTAGAATTCAGGAAAATTGATGCCAGGGTGTCTAGCCATTCTGATGCATCTGAAGAGGATTCAATGAATTTAATCGAGCCATGATGTTCGACCCATAACTTGCTGGGATAAAGCATGCTGTAGGTTAACCCTTTCTCACGGAGCTGTTTTCTGACCTCCACAAAGGAACATCTATGTTTCTGTAGATCAGGAGAGAAATCCGGGAAAAAGTGTAGATTGGTGTTTTCATACCGACGCTGTGGGTGTTTCCTGGCTTCTGCAAGTATGAGATCTTGGTCTCTATAATTGAGAAAGCGGATTAGAAATGGCCTAGGCGGGGATCCCCGCGGTCTGGGACCCGTTGGGACTCTGCAGGCCCTTTCCACAATGTAAGAGCATGAGACTTGCGTCAGGCTTAGGATTTCTTTGAAAAAGGATTTGGCAGAGCTGGTGGGATGTGTCCCTTCAGAGTCCTCAGGAAGCCCCACCGCCCGCACCTTATTACGACGGAGCCTGTTTTCGACGTCCTCTGACCGGGTCATCAGGATTTTTACTCTCTGCTGCAGGTCAGTGATATTGTATAGTGTCGGTAGTGTTTTCCGCTGCTGATATGCGGGATTCAGCAGTAGAAAGGCAGACTCTAATTTTATCTAGGTCCTGCCGGATGATTTTACACTCTATGGTCATTGTGTCTCATGTGGCCCATCAGTGTGGTCTTGCTGGCTTCAATTGTGGCCAGGATGGCAGAGGTAGAGGTATCACTCGGTGGCTGTGATGCAGCAGCCTGTTGTGGAGGTTCCTCACCTGTAGGATCCATGCCCAGCAGCAGCTGAATATCTGTCCGGACTGCCGCTGTCTGTCCAACTCCCAGAGCTTGTGGCAAGATGGCTGCCACACGCTTAGTAGGTGGGGTTTTTGCTGGATTTTCTCTTGGATGGCATAGGAAGGATGGGGGGAGATCCCCGATCTTGCTGGAGGGCTTTGCTGAGCAGGAGCCCCTGCACGGAGGATTAGGCAGGATTATGTTGCTATGGGACCGGAGCTCTCGCCAGTGCGTCTTCTCCCTCTTATATCTGGCCATGCCCCCTACCTTACCCCCATGTGTATGTGGACAAGGGCCTCTTCCCCACAACCCTGGCCGGTGGTTGTGAGTGTCTGCGGGCAGGGGGCTTATGGTAATCTGGAAACTCCCTTTAAGAAAGGGGGCCCCCGGATCCCGCCCCCCTTTTGTGAATGAGTATGGGGTACATTGTACACCCCAAAAAGCAGTCAAGTGTTAAAAAAAACAAGAAACGGTTTTTGACAAGTCCTTTATTAAAAATGTCCCCGTCGTAGCTTCAACCTGTCTTCTTTCTCCGGTACCGATGTCTTCTTCCTCCGGTAGTTCTCCCTTAGGTGCAGTCTTCTACTCCTGATGTTGTGCTGTCTTCTCCTTGTGCTGTCTTCTCTTTGGGCTGTCTTCTCCATGAGCGGTCTTCTTCCTCGCCGCCGCTTACCCGCTAAAAACAAAAAAAAATTATCTTCTTCTAACACTGTCTTCCTCCGTTGTGTTGTCTCCCACTGTCTGACATTTCTTATATAGCCATGGGGTGTGGCCATTCGATGACATCACCAGGAGAACCAGCCCCTTGTGGTGACATGTGACATTACAAGGGACAGGTCTCTGGCACCATCGGATGGCCATGCCCCAAGGCTATATAAGAAATGGCAGACAACGGGAGAAAACACAACGAAGAAAGACAGCGTTAGAAGATAAGCTGCTGCGAGGAAGAAGACAGCACAAGGAAAAGACAGCACCAGGGGGAGAAGAAACTACCGGAGGGAGAAAGGGAGGAAGTAGACATCGGTACCAGAGAAAGAAGACACATTGGAACTACAAAAGTGGAAATTTTTCATGTTTAATAAAGGCCTTGTCAAAAAACGTCATGTTTTTTTAAAACTGCTTTTTGGGATGAATGGGTAGGGGTACAATGTACCCTATACTCATTCACATGGGGGGATCCGGGGGCCCCCTTTCTTAAAGATTCCGATAATCCCGCTGCCCGCCGACCCCCACACCCACCAGCCATGGTAGTGGGGAAGAGGCCCTTGTCCCCATCAACATAGGGGCGGGGGCAGATCTCCCAGCCCCAAAGCACCCATCCCCCCATGTTGAGGGCTTGCGGCCTGGTATGATTCAGAACGGGGGAGGGGGTGTTCGCTCGTCCTCTCCCTTTCCTGTATAAGGGTCTGGTATGAATTTCGGGGGGACCCCACGCCATTTTTTTTTTATTTTGGCGTGGAGGTGCCTCCTGAATTCCCTTTGGGTCTGGTATGGACCTGGGGGGGACCTCACGCTGTTTCTTTCACGATTTTATTTTTTGCCACCTTTTTTTTACATTCAGCTGTCAGAGGGAATCCCCGCTGACGACTTATCGGTTATTAAGGATGCGGCGGCTTTAACAGCCAGCAATGTACAGTCTTTGCCCCATGCCCAGGGGATTGATGTTTTGGGGTACCTGGATGATCTCCTGTTAAAACACAATTCTTCCCTATCTCTGTCAGCCAACATCCAACAGATGATACAGGCTTTTCACAGCTTCCTTTTGATCCTCAATTTGAAGTCCATGCTGGACACATCTCACAGATTGGAGTACCTGGGTCTGACATTGAACACAGCACTGTTCAGAATCTTTCTGCCTCTGGGAAAACCTCCTGCAGTCTCAGCCCTCCAGACCCAGAGCAATCATTGATTCATGCTTGCATATGGGTTTTGGGTCTCATAGTTGCCTACTGTGAGGCTGTACCTTATGCCCAGTTTCACTCCAGACCATTGCAACTCAACATTCTGACCCTGCGGGTTAAACAGACTTGGATTTTGTCATCCCTACCCTCTTAAAAAGTAGGTAAAACAGCTTCTTGTAAAGTCTACTATCTCACCCGGAAGGCCAACTTTGGAGAGGGTTAAGGAACTTTCACCCTAGGAAGTACACCATGGGACATACAGTTGTGCTCATAAGTTTACATACCCTGGCAGAATTTATGATTTCTTGGCCATTTTTCAGAGAATATGAATGATAATGCAAAAACTTTTCTTTCACTCATGGTTAGAGTTTGGCTGAAGCCATTTATTATCAATCAACTGTGTTTACTCTTTTTAAATCATAATCACAACAGAAACTACCCAAATGACCCTGACAAAAGTTTACATAATCCAGTTCTTAATACCGTGTATTGCCCCCTTTAACATCAATGACAGCTTGAAGTCTTTTGTGTGTCTTTTTATCTTCTCCGATGGTAAAGCTGCCCATTCCTCTTGGCAAAAAGCTTCCAGTTCCTGTAAATTCTTGGGCAGTCTTGCATGAACTGCACGTTTGAGATCTCCCCAGAGTGTCTCAATGATATTGGGGTCAGGAGACTGAGATAGCCACTCCAGAACCTTCACTTTATTCTGCTGTAGCCAATGACAGGTCGACTTGGCCTTGCGTTTTGGATCATTGTCATGTTGGAATGTCCAAGTATGTCCCATGCGCAGCTTCCTAGCTAATGAATGCAAATGTGACTCCAGTATTTTTTGATAATATACTGCATTCATCTTGCCATCAATTTTGACCAAAGTTTCTGTGCCTTTGTAGCTCACACATCCCCAAAACATCAGTGATCCAGCTACGTGTTTTACAGTAGGAATGGTGTACCTTTCATCACAGGCCTTGTTGACTCCGCTCCAAATGTAGCATTTATGGTTGTGGCCAAAAAGCTCAATTTTGGTCTCATCACTCCAAATGACTTTATGCCAGAAGGTTTGAGGCTTGTCTCTGTGCTGTTTGGCGTATTGTAAGCTGGATACTTTGTGGCATTTGCGTAGTAATGGCTTTCTTCTGGCAGCTTGACCATGCAGCCCATCTTTCTTCAAGTGCCTCCTTATTGTGCATCTTGAAACAGATGCACCACATGTTTTCAGAGAGTCCTGTATTTCACCTGGAGTTATTTGTGGGTTTTTCTTTGCATTCAGAACATTTTTCCAGGCAGTTGTGGCTGAAAATTTCGTTGGTCTACCTGACCGTGGTTTGGTTTCAACAGAACCCCTCAATTTCCACTTCTTGATTAGAGTTTGAACACTGCTCATTGGCATTCTAAAATCCTTGGATATCTTTTTATATCCCTTTCCTGTTTTATACAGTTCAACTACCTTTTCCCGCAGATCCTTTGACAATGCTTTTACTTTCCCCATTACTCTGAATCCAGAAACCTCAGTGCAGCACTGGATGAAAGATGCAAGGGTCTGTCAGGAGTCCAGAAACTCATTGACCTTTTATACACACACCCACACTAATTACAAGCAAACAGATCACAGGTGAGGATGGTTACCTTTAATAGCCATTCAAACCCCTTTGTGTCAACGTGTGTACATGTTATCAGGCCAAAATCACCAGCAGTGGTGGAACTACCGCCATAGCGAGCCACGTGGCCGCTATGGGGCCCGCAGCCGAGAGGATCCCATGGGGAGGATGAGGAATGCATACTGCGGGGGGGGCGAGCACTGCCCGCATGGTCCCCCAGCCAGGGGAAGTGAGAGGAAGAGGCAAGCTGTCCATACGAGCAGAGAGCTCAGCTGTAGGAGCTTTCATTTGAATTTCCTGTGTTCCCGGGGCTCCCCATCACATAGCCCCACCTCTTGGCCCGGCACCTTTGATAGACAATGCAGGACATGTGACGTCATCAAAGACGCTGGCCCAAGAGGTGAGGCTATGTGACGAGGAGCCCCGGGAACACAGGAAATTCAAATGAAAGCTCTTACAGCTCTCTGCTCGTATGGACAGCTCGCCTCTTCCTCACCTCACTTCCCCTGGCTGGGGGACCGTGCGGGCGGTGCTCGCCCCCCCCTACTCTGAGGCAGCCCCACGCTCACCAACAGCCATTTGAGGGCTGCAGTATGCATTCCTCATCCTCCCCGGTAGTTCCGCCACTGGCTCGCCTCTTTCTCTGCACAGGTGAGGCTGCTTTGTGCACGGGTCACGCTACGTTGGGCAAAGGTGAGGCTGCATTGGCCACAAGTGAGGCTGCATTGAGCACAGGTGAGGCTGCATTGGGCACAGGTGAGGCAGTATTGGGCACAGGTGAGGCTGCATTGGGCACAGGTGAGGCTGTATTGGGCACAGGTGGGGCAGTATTGGCCACAGGTGAGGCTGCATTGGGCACAGGTGAGGCTGTATTGGTCACGGGTCATGCTGCATTGGGCACAGGTGAGGCTGCATTGGGCACAGGTGAGGCTGCATTGGGCACAGGAGAGGCTGTATTGGACACAGGTGAGGCCGTATTGGGCACAGGTGAGGCAGTATTAGGCACAGGTGAGGCAGTATTAGGCACAGGTGAGGCAGTATTGGGCACAGGTGAGGCTGCATTGGGCACAGGTGAGGCTGCATTGGGCACAGGTGAGGCTGCATTGGGCACAGGTGAGGCTGCATTGGGCACAGGTGAGGCTGTATTGGGCACAGGTGAGGCAGTATTGGGCACAGGTGAGGCTGCATTGGGCACAGGTGAGGCTGTATTGGTCACGGGTCATGCTGCATTGGGCACAGGTAAGGCTGCAATGGGCACAGGATAGGCTGTATTGGGCACAGGTGAGGCTGTATTGGTCACGGGTCATGCTGCATTGGGCACAGGTAAGGCTGCAATGGGCACAGGATAGGCTGTATTGGGCACAGGTGAGGCTGTATTGGGCACAGGTGAGGCAGTATTAGGCACAGGTGAGGCTGCATTGGGCACAGGTGAGGCTGCATTGAGCACAGGCGAGGCAGTATTAGGCAAAGGTGAGGCAGTATTGGGCACAGGTGAGGCAGTATTGGGCACAGGTGAGGCTGCATTGGGCACAGGTGAGGCAGTATTGGGCACAGGTGAGGCAGTATTGGGCAAAGGTGAGGCTGCATTGGCCACAAGTGAGGCTGCATTGAGCACAGGTGAGGCTGCATTGGGCACAGGTGAGGCAGTATTGGGCACAGGTGAGGCTGCATTGGGCACAGGTGAGGCTGCATTGGGCACAGGTGAGGCTGCATTGGGCACAGGTGAGGCTGTATTGGGCACAGGTGGGGCAGTATTGGCCACAGGTGAGGCTGCATTGGGCACAGGTGAGGCTGTATTGGTCACGGGTCATGCTGCATTGGGCACAGGTGAGGCTGCATTGGGCACAGGTGAGGCTGCATTGGGCACAGGAGAGACTGTATTGGACACAGGTGAGGCCGTATTGGGCACAGGTGAGGCAGTATTAGGCACAGGTGAGGCAGTATTAGGCACAGGTGAGGCAGTATTGGGCACAGGTGAGGCTGCATTGGGCACAGGTGAGGCTGCATTGGGCACAGGTGAGGCTGCATTGGGCACAGGTGAGGCTGCATTGGGCACAGGTGAGGCTGCATTGGGCACAGGTGAGGCTGCATTGGGCACAGGTGAGGCTGTATTGGGCACAGGTGAGGCAGTATTGGGCACAGGTGAGGCTGCATTGGGCACAGGTGAGGCTGTATTGGTCACGGGTCATGCTGCATTGGGCACAGGTAAGGCTGCAATGGGCACAGGATAGGCTGTATTGGGCACAGGTGAGGCTGTATTGGTCACGGGTCATGCTGCATTGGGCACAGGTAAGGCTGCAATGGGCACAGGATAGGCTGTATTGGGCACAGGTGAGGCTGTATTGGGCACAGGTGAGGCAGTATTAGGCACAGGTGAGGCTGCATTGAGCACAGGCGAGGCAGTATTAGGCAAAGGTGAGGCAGTATTGGGCACAGGTGAGGCAGTATTGGGCACAGGTGAGGCTGCATTGGGCACAGGTGAGGCAGTATTGGGCACAGGTGAGGCTGCATTGGGCACAGGTGAGGCTGAATTGGTCACTGGTCATGCTGCATTGGGCACAGGTGAGGCTGTATTGGGCACAGGTGAGGCTGTATTGGGCACAGGTGAGGCAGTATTAGGCACAGGTGAGGCAGAGATAGGCACAGGTGAGGCTGCATTGGGCACAGGTGAGGCAGTATTGGGCACAGGTGAGGCTGCATTGGGCACAGGTGAGGCAGTATTGGGCACAGGTGAGGCAGTATTGGGCACAGGTGAGGCAGTATTGGGCACAGGTGAGGCAGTATTGGGCACAGGTGAGGCAGTATTGGTCACGGGTCATGCTGCATTGGGCACAGGATAGGCTGTATTGGGCACAGGTGAGGCTGTATTGGGCACAGGTGAGGCAGTATTGGGCACAGGTGAGGCAGTATTGGGCACAGGTGAGGCTGCATTGGGCACAGGTGAGGCTGTATTGGGCACAGGTGGGCACAGGTGAGGCTGCATTGGGCACAGGTGAGGCTGCATTGGGCACAGGTGAGGCAGTATTGGGCACAGGTGAGGCAGTATTGGGCACAGGTGAGGCTGCATTGGGCACAGGTGAGTCTGTATTGGTCATGGGTCATGCTGCATTGGGCACAGGATAGGCTGTTTTGGGCACAGGTGAGGCTGTATCGGGCACAGGTGAGGCAGTATTAGGCACAAGTGAGGCTGCATTGGGCACAAGTGAGGCTGCATTGAGCACAGGTGAGGGTGCATTGAGCACAGGTGAGGCTGCATTGGGCACAGGTGAGGCAGTATTGGGCACAGGTGAGGCAGTATTGGGCACAGGTGAGGCTGCATTGGGCACAGGTGAGGCTGTATTGGGCACAGGTGGGGCAGTATTGGCCACAGGTGTGGCTGCATTGGGCACAGGTGTGGCTGCATTGGGCACAGGTGAGGCTGTATTGGTCACGGGTCATGCTGCATTGGGCACAGGTGAGGGTGGATTGGGCAAAGGTGAGGCTGTATTGGGCACAGGTGAGGCAGTATTAGGCACAGGTGAGGCTGCAGTGGGCACAGGTGAGGCTGCAGTGGGCACAGGTGAGGCTGTATTGGGCACGGGTCACGCTGCATTGGGCACAGGTGAGGCTGCATTGGGCACCGGTGGGTACAGGTGAGGTAGTATTGGGCACAGGTGAGGTTGCATTGGGCACAGGTGAGGCTGCATTGGGCACAGGTGAGGCAGTATTGGGCACAGGTGAGGCTGTATTGGTCACGGGTCACGCTGCATTGGGCACAGGTGAGGCTGCATTGGGCACAGGATAGGCTGTATTGGGCACAGGTGAGGCTGTATTGGGCACAGGTGAGGCAGTATTAGGCACAGGTGATGCTGCATTGGGCAAAGGTGAGGCTGCAGTGGGCACAGGTGGGGCTGTATTGGGCACAGGTCACGCTGCATTGGGCACAGGTGAGGCTGCATTGGGCACAGGTGGGTACAGGTGAGGTAGTATTGGGCACACGTGAGGCTGCAGTGGGCACAGGTGAGGCAGTATTGGTCACGGGTCACGCTGCATTGGGCACAGGATAGGCTGTATTGGGCACAGGTGAGGCTGTATTGGGCACAGGTGAGGCTGTATTGGGCACAGGTGAGGCAGTATTAGGCACAGGTGAGGCTGCAGTGGGCACAGGTGAGGCTGTATTGGGCACGGGTCATGCTGCATTGGGCACGGGTCATGCTGCATTGGGCACAGGTGAGGCTGCATTGGGCACAGGTGGGTACAGGTGAGGTAGTATTGGGCACAGGTGAGGCTGCATTGGGCACAGGTGAGGCTGCATTGGGCACAGGTGAGGCTGTATTGGGCACAGGTGGGTACAGGTAAGGTAGTATTGGGCACAGGTGAGCCTGCATTGGGCACAGGTGAGGCAGTATTGGGCACAGGTGAGGCTGTATTGGGCACGGGCAGGCCATGCTGCATTTGGCACAGGTGAGGCTGCATTGGGCACAGGTGAGGCTGCATTAGGCACTGGACACGCTGCATTGGGCACGGGCAGGCCACGCTGCATTGGGCACTGGCCACGCTGCATTTTGCACAGGTGAGGCTTCATTGGGCACAGGTGAGGTTGCATTGGGCACAGGTGAGGCTGTATTGGGCACGGGCAGGCCACACTGCGTTGGGAACACACAGGCCACATTGGGCACTGGTCACGCTGCATTGGGCACAGGTGAGGGTGATTGAAGCGCCAACACCAGGTGTTTGGAGTATCTTTATCTGTTGATTGTTAAACTTTCTGGAATACATATATTGCCATTGTGGTGTAGGATCTGGGCCCCTGATCACCAGGGTATGTAAACTTTTGATCAGGGTTATTTGAGTAGTTTTCTGTTGTCATTATGATTCAAAAAGAGTAAACACAGTTGATTGATAATAAATGGCTTCAGCCAAACACTAACCATGAGTGAAAGAAAAGTTTTTGCGTTATCATTCATATTCTCTGAAAAATGGCCAAGAAATCATAAATCATAAAGAAAAATCATAAAGAAATCCTAAATTCTGCCAGGGTATGTAAACGTATGAGCACAACTGTATTATGTCCAGTCTGAACTAACATGACTTGAGGGGCAAGTCATGGCTTTAGCCATTCTGCTTTAGATACCTTTTGGTCTCTCATGCTCTAGTTATGGCAGTGGTTCTCAACTCCTGTCCTCAGGACCCACTGACAGGCCAGATTTTAAGTATTACCTTGGAGAGATGCAGACTAGAATACTGCAATCACTGAGCAGCAAATTATATCACCTGTGATGTATTTCAGTTATCTTGCAAACCTGGCCTGTTGGTGGGTCCTGAGGACAGGAGTTGAGAACCACTGAGTTAAGGGCTTTGTTCAGGGAGTAGCTCACATTTCCTACGTGCTCTTTCACAACTGTCCTCATGGGATCTCAATCTGATTCTCTTGACTCCTCAGAAACCACCATTTGAACCCATGTTCCCTTATGTGATCTTACCTGTAAGAATGCCTTTCTGGTGTCTATCACCCCTGCTAAGAAATTCTCTAAATTATCAGCTCTAAGGCTCCATGCACACTGGAGCTCATAAACGGCTGTTCTGAACGTTGGATTGCTGGCAGGAAAACGCTGCTTTAAAAATGTGATTTTATCAGCGTTTTGCATTGCCCTCAATGCACGTTTAGCAGTGCTAGCTTTTAACCACGCTTCTCTGCCTCTATTCAAAATCAATGGTTCCCGATGGGAGCCCATTGATTTGAATAGAAGTCGCACCGCAAGTCGGATCATCATGATGATGTGCTGAGGATGAAGGGGAACCCTCGCCAAAATGAAAAAAAATTGACGTGGGGTTCCCCCCTCAGATAATACCAAGCCCTTCGGTCTGGTATGGATTTTAAGGGGAACCCCCTACTCCGAAAAACGGCATGGGGTCCCCCCCGAATCCATACCAGACCCTTATCCGAGCACGCAGCCCGGCCGGTCAGGAATGGGGGTGGGGACGAGCGAGCGCCCCCCCCCTCCTGAACTGTACCAGGCCGCATGCCCTCAACATGGGGGGGTGGGTGCTTTGGGGCAGGGGTGCACCCTGCGGCCCCCCCACCCCAAAGCACCTTGTCCCCATGTTGATGAGGACAAGGGCCTCTTCCCGACAACCCTGGCTGTTGGTTGTCGGGGTCTGCGGGTAGGGGGCTTATCGGAATCCGGGAGCCCCCTTTAATAAGGGGACCCCCCAGATCCCGGCCCCCCACCCTATGTGAATGAGTATGGGGTACATCGTACCCCTACCCATTAACCTAGGGAAAAAGTGTCAATAAAAAAAGCACACTAGACAGGTTTTTAAAGTAATTTATTAGATAGCTCCGGGGGTCTTCTTCCGACTTCGGGGGTCTCTCCGGCGTCTTCTCCCGCTCTCCAGTTCTTCTGCCGGGCCACTCCGCTATCTTCTACTCTTTTGCCGCTCTTTTGCTAGCGGTGGCCCAGACTTCAGCGTCGTCTTCTCCCCTCTTCTCTTCTTCTGATGTTGATACGATGCTCTCTTCAGCTGGAATGGTGTGTGAGCGCTCCGCAATGGACTTATATAGGCGGTGACCCCGCCCCCTTATAACGTCACAGTCCCTGGGCATGCTGGGACTGTGAGGTCATAAGGGGGGGCAACATCATCCGGTGACCCCGCCCCCTTATCACCTCACAGTCCCAGCATGCCCAGGGACTGACGTTATAAGGGGGCGGGGTCACCACCTATATAAGTCCATTGCGGAGCGCTCACACATCATTCCAGCTGAAGAGAGCGTTGTGTCAACATCAGAAGAAGAGGGGAGAAGACGACGCTGAAGTCCGGGCCACCGCTAGCAAAAGAGCAGAAGATAGCGGAGTAGCCCGGCAGAAGAACCGGAGAGCGGGAAAAGACGCCGGAGAGACCCCCAAAGTCGGAAGAAGACCCCCGGAGCTGTCTAATAAATTACTTTAAAAACCTGTCTAGTGTGTTTTTTTTATTGACACTTTTCCCCTAGGTGAATGGGTAGGGGTACGATGTACCCCATACTCATTCACATAAGGTGGGGGGCCGGAATCTGGGGGCCCCCTTATTAAAGAGGGCTCCCGGATTCCGATAAGCCCCCCGCCCGCAGACCCTGACAACCAACGGCCAGGGTTGTCAGGAAGAGGCCCTTGTCCCCATCAACATGGGGACAAGGTGCTTTAGGGTGGGGGGCGCAGGGCGCCCCAAAGCACCCACCCCCCCATGCTGAGGGCATGAGGCCTGCTACGGTTCAGGAGGGGGGGTGTCTCGCTCGTCCCCACCCCCATTCCTGACCGGCCGGGCTGCGTGCTCGGATAAGGGTCTGGTATGGATTTGGGGGGGACCCCATGCCGTTTTTCGGCGTAGGGGGTTCCCCTTAAAATCCATACCAGACCGAAGGGCTTGGTATTGTCTGAGGGGGTAATCCCACGTCAATTTTTTTTCATTTTGGTGAGGGTTCCCCCTCATCCTCAGCACACAAGTCGCACCGCAAGTCGGATCATGATGATCCGACTTGCGTTGCGACTTCTATTCAAATCAATGGGCTTCCATCGGGAACCATTGATTTAGAATAGAGGCAGAAATGCCGAACGAGGCTTAACACTCTTTTTACATCATTAACCCTCGTTTAAACACCTTTTACCGGTGTCTGGCGTTTCCAGTACTGCTCTTGAACGCAAATTTCTGGCGTTCAGAAAAAAGCCCATAAACTCTACTGCTCATTAACCACTTCCGGGTGGGAGCTCCCTCCTTCTGACTGGACGTTCCCGAACGTCCTTCAGAAGGAGCGGGATCACGCGGGGCGCTCCCGCGCAGCCGCGGGATCCTGATGCGCGCGTGTCACTCGGACACGCCGCATCTCAGAGCGGCAGGAGGGCAATGTGATTTGCCCTCCTGATCCGCATGATGGCTGTGTGTAATCACAGCCATCGTATAGTAAACAAGAGGGAGGGGGTGGCAGATGACAGGAGATCGCGCCGCCACGTGCCAGCGCAGCGGCGCGATCCCGATCTGCCTGTGTCCCCCAGAGACAGCACAACACAGGAGGGCCCTGTGATTGGCCCTCCTGATCACATGACGACTGTGTCCAATCACAGTCGTCATGTAATGTAAATAGAGAGCGTAGTAACTGCTCTCATCTCTTCCTCTCCTCACACAGAGCCTGTCAGTGAGGAGAGGAAGAGAGATCTGTGCTGCAGCCAGGAGATCAGTGAGTAATAAAGCTGTTTGTCTGCTGTTTACCCACTGATCACCCAGCTAGTGTCCCCAAACACAGTGTCCCCAAACAGTGAAAACACCTGTCAGTGAACATCTGCCCGTCAACAACTGGCACATCTGTCCGCCAACAGCGGGCACATCTGTCCGCCAACAGCCGGCACATCAGCCCATCATCATCAGGCACATCTGCCCGCCTGCCATCAGGCACATCTGCCCGCCATCAGGCACATCTGCCCGCCTGCCATCAGGCACATCTGCCCGCCAGTCATCAGGCACATCTGCCCGCCAGTCATCAGGCACATCTGCCCACCAGTCATCAGGCACATCTGCCCGCCAGTCATCAGGCACATCTGCCGCCCGCCATCAGGCACATCTGTCGCCCGCCATCTGACACCGTCAACAGCTAACACTTCAGCCCATCATCAGCTGACACATCAGCCCGTCATCAGCTGACACATCAGCCCATCAACAGCTGACACATCAGCCGCCCACCATCATCAGGCACATCTGCCCGTCTGCCATCAGGCACATCTGCCCGCCAGTCATCAGGCACATCTGCCCGCCAGTCATCAGGCACATCTGCCCGCCAGTCATCAGGCACATCTGCCCGCCTGCCATCAGGCACATCTGCCCGCCTGCCATCAAGCACATCTGCCCGCCAGTCATCAAGCACATCTGCCCGCCAGTCATCAGGCACATCTGCCGCCCGCCATCAGGCACATCTGTCGCCCGCCATCTGACACTGTCAACAGCTAACACATCAGCCCGTCATCAGCTGACACATCAGCCGCCCACCATCATCAGGCACATCTGCCGGCCCGCCATCAGGCACATCTGCCAGCCGCCATCTGCCCACGATCAGGCACATCTGCCCGCCAACATCAGGCACATCTAGCCAAACACCATCTGGCACAGCAGCCCACCATCTGGCACATCTGCCACCTGCCATCTGACACATCTGCCCGCCAACATGACGAAAAGGTCTTACAGCGCAGAGGAGGCTCTCCAAATACTCTAGAGTATGTCGGACGGGAGTAGCGGGGAATTCTCTCCGTCAGACTCGGATAGTGACTTATGAGCCAGTGGAAAGCAGTGGCTCCGAGTTGGAAACAGAAGAAGATACAATCCTAACAAGGAGAATCAGGAGAAATGAGCAGGAGGAGGCATTCACCAGCAGCGCAGCACTCCAGGGCATCCACCAGCAGGCATCCACCAGCAGCGCAGCACTCCAGGATGATATGCAGGCATCCACCAGCAGCCCAGCACTCCAGGATGATATGCAGGCATCCACCAGTAGCTCAGCACTCCAGGGCATCCACCAGCAGGCATCCACCAGCAGTGCAGCACTCCGGGATAGGCGGGCATCCACCAGCAGTTCTGCAACCTTCCTAGAAGATAGGCCAGATGCTAGCAACGGATCCCATCAACGAGGCAGTGCCCATACTAGCCTCCCAGATGTTCTACTGTATCCAACATGGCTGCCCGATACATCAGTAGAACCTGTAATACCCCTTTTCACAGCCCAGCCAGGCCCTCAGATGCAGACGGAAAATGTAACCCCACTTTATTATTTTCATTTATTTTTTACCAATGATCTCCTAACCTACATTGTGGAGCAATGTAATCTATACGCCAGCCAACATATAGCCAACAATCCCAGTTCCTCATATGCCCGTCCTTTTGTTGGGAAACCCCTCACCGTAGAAGAATTTAAAATTTTCCTTGGCCTAACCCTCAACATGGGGCTGACAAAAAAAATGAACTCCATTCCTACTGGTCTATCCAACCTATCCACCACATGCCGATCTATTCGTCATTTATGCCCAGAACCCGTTATGAGATGATCATGAGATTTTTACACTTCAATAACAATGCCCAATTCCTCCCTCGAAATCATCCCAGTTACGACAAGTTATTCAAAATTCGGCCCCTAATCAATTTTTTTTGCGCCAGCTTCAAGGAGATGTTTACCCCTGATAGAAACATATGTGTGGATGAATCCCTGGTGCACTTCACCGGAAGACTGGGAATAAAACAATGCCTCCCCAGTAAATGAGCCAGACGTGGAGTAAAATTTTATAAGGTGTGTGATAGGGCCACGGGTTACACATATGATTTTATCATTTATGAGGGAAAAGACAGACAGCTAAACCCCCCTGGATGCCCTATCTACATGGGAACAAGTGGCAAAATTGTCTGGCAGCTGATTAAACCATTACTTGGGAAAGGTTACCATCTTTACGTAGACAATTTCTACACTAGTCTCCCACTTTTCCGCCATTTGTACCTAAAGAACACTGTGGCCTGTGGGACAGCACGAACCAACCGCAAAGGCTTCCCACAAAGATTGGTCGCCAAGAAATTGAAGCAGGGTGAAATGGCCAGTATGCGAACTGAAGAAGTATTAGCGGTGAAGCGGAGAGATAAAAAAAGAGATGTCTACATCCTTTCAACAATACATGACGACACCTTGGTGGAACTTCAGAGAAGAGGAGGCCCCATACAGAAGCCAAAATGTGTGCATGAGAACGACCAGATGATGCAGCCCTACTTGGCCACCAGGAGATCACTATTTTGGTACAAGAAAGTCGCCATTCATTTGATGCAACTTGCCCTAATTAATTCCTATATCATTTTTTCTAAGTGCACCCAAAGTTCCCTACCCTATCTAAAATTCCAAGAAGAAGTTTTCACAGCCCTTCTCTATCCCCAAGGCCAAGCCCCTCAACTAATTCGCTCCGATGCGTTAGCCAGACTCCATGAAAGGTACTTACCCGAAATCCTCCCTCTTACCCAAACAGGTCGCAAACCCCCAAAAAAATGTTGTGTATGTGCAAGTAGAGGAATTCGCCGTGACACGCGATACTACTGTCCCCAATGTCCCTCCCAGCCAGGGCTCTGTATTGGAACGTGCTATCGGAGCTATCATACTTCACTACACTATTAGTACAGTGAAGATGATTTTTTTCCACTATCTGCCATTTCTGTGAATGACCCGGACTGTTAACGACTATGCCTCTGCCAAACATGTTTCTGCCTCCAACGTTAATTGACCCGGACTGTTAACGACTATGCCTCTGCAAAACATCTTTCTGCCTTTAACGTGAATTGACCCGGACTGTTAAATGACCATGATTTTTGCCTGCCTCCTGAACTGATCATTTGCCCTGCCACTGTACAGCACAGGGGTCTCACATATGTGAGGGGCTCCAGAAAAGGTTTTCCGAGTGGAGAAAACATTTTTCTCCGGGTTTTTAGTTTTCTCGGATTAGGGTCTGGAGACTCGGAGGCTTCGTAGAGATTTGGGTGGGAAGAAGCCTCTACCCCTGTCCTCAGGTCTTACCTGACCAAGGCCCAATGTACAAAGTGCTGCCTGCTGCCACCTGAACTGGCCATGCCTTTGCCTGCCACATGACCTTGCCATGCATTTGCCTGCCACATGACCTTGCCATGCCTTTGCCTGCCACCTGGACTGGCCATGCCTATGCCTGTTACCTGAACTGCCTGCTAAACCTTGGACTGTACTGAACCATGTTCATACTTTTCCATATCTGTCTGCTGCCTGGACAATTCCTGGACATTTCCTTTGGCTGTCTGGACAAATGCTTTGGCTGCTCTGGAACGGTATTCCTGCCTGCTAAAACCACAGGCGAGCTTTTTTTTTTTTACCTTTTGCTCAGCAGAATGTATTTTGGGGTGTAATTCTTGGTGTGTACATGCTATGTGTTAAAAGCCTGGAGGTGCTACTTGCATGTTGGGCCTCTGTATGTGGCCAGGTAGTGGAAAAGTCTCACACATGGGGTATCGCCATACTCAGGACGAGTAGCAGAATGTAGGTTTTCATTTTCTTTCCACATTTTCCAAAAACTTGTGGAAAGAAATGACATGTTTAAAAGACTCAGTATGCCTCATAGAATATACATTGGGTTGTTTTCTTTCCAAAATGGGGTCATTTTGTGGGTAATTCCATTGTCCTGGTGCTCCAGGGCCTTCAAAAATGTGATAGGTACTCAGGAAATGAAATGTGTAATTTATGCCTTTAGAACGCCTGATGGTGCTATATGGATGTTGGGCTTCTGTATGTGGCCAGGCTGTGGAAAAGTCTCACACATGGGGTATCGCCATACTCAGGACGAATAGCAGAATGTATTTTGGGGTGTCATTTTGGTTATGTACATGCTATGTGTTAGAAAGATCTTCTAAATTGACAACTTTGTGAGAAAAAAATAGGTTTTCATTTTCTTTCCACATTTTCCAAAAACTTGTGGAAAGAAATGACATGTTCAAAAGACTCAGTATGCCTCACAGAATATACATTGGGTTGTTTTCTTTCCAAAATGGGGTCATTTTGTGGGTAATTCAATTGTCCTGGTGCTCCAGGGCCTTCAAAAATGTGATAGGTACTCAGGAAATGAAATGTGTAATTTATGCCTTTAGAACGCCTGATGGTGCTATATGGATGTTGGGCCTCTGTATGTGGCCAGGCTGTGGAAAAGTCTCACACATGGGGTATCGCCATACTCAGGACGAATAGCAGAATGTATTTTGAGGTGTCATTTTGGCTATGTACATGCTATGTGTTAGAAAGATCTTCTAAATTGACAACTTTGTGAGAAAAAAATAGGTTTTCATTTTCTTTCCACATTTTCCAAAAACTTGTGGAAAGAAATGACATGTTCAAAAGACTCAGTATGCCTCATAGAATATACATTGGGTTGTTTTATTTCCAAAATGGGGTCATTTTGTGGGTAATTCCATTGTCCTGGTGCTCCAGGGCCTTCAAAAATGTGATAGGTACTCAGGAAATGAAATGTGTAATTTATGCCTTTAGAACGCCTGATGGTGCTATATGGATGTTGGGCCTCTGTATGTGGCCAGGCTGTGGAAAAGTCTCACACATGGAGTATCGCCATACTCAGGACGAATAGCAGAATGTATTTTGGGGTGTAATTGCAATTATGCCTGCACCGTGTGTGAGAAATAACTTGTAAATATGACAATTTAGTGAAGAAAAAAAAAATCTATATTTCTTAATTTTCCAAAGCATTGTGGGGAAAAAATTTCAACTTAAAAAAATTCACTATGCCTCTTACTAAATACCTCAGACTGTCTTCTTTCCAAAAAGGGGTCTTTTGGGGGGTTATTGTACTGTCCTGACATTTTAGGGCCTCAAGAAATGAGATCAGTGCATTAGGCCATCAGTGCATTAGGATTGATACATTTTCAATAATGCGTAGCATGGCTTGTAGACTCTATAACTTTCACACAAACCAATGATCATACAATTATCAGGATTTTTTTTACCAAAGACATGTGGTAGAATACATTTTTGCCTAAATTTTCGACAAAATTTAATTTTTTTGGTTTCTTTTAAAAGAGAAAGTAGAAAATTTTGTTTTTTTTCAAAATATTCACTCTTTTTACGCTTATATCACAAAAAATAAAAAATGATGTGGTGAATAAATACCACCAAAAGAAAGCTCTATTTGTGTGAACAAAATGATAAAAATTTCATTTGGGTACAGCGTAGCATGGCTGAGTAATTGTCATTCAAAGTGAGAGAGCACTGAAAGCTGAAAATTGGTCTGGGAAGGAAGGGGGTGAAAGTGCCCAGTATTGAGGTGGTTAAAGCTAAAAAACGTTCATGTGTGCATGGACACATAGGCTAACATAGATTGGAGTTTATGGGCTTTAAAAAAAAACGCCCAAACTCCAATAAACTGCAGTTTATCAGCTCCAGTGTGCATGGAGCCTAAATTGTGTACATACTGACAGTTTTTTTTTTTTTTGTTCAACCAGCAGATTGAAAGAAACAAACTGACAGATCGCCCCACCAACACGAGCGATGTTGGTGCAGCAATTTCCCCTGCTGCTCTGTTGAAGTCTGACAGCAGGGAGGCTCTGCTCTTCCATGAGTATCAGATTCTTTCATGTGCTAAGTTGTCTTTCAATGATTATTATAAAATCATGAAAAGAACAAGCAACATTACATTAAAAAGAGAGGGGTAGAGGGAAATGAAAGGAAGAAGTGGGAATTGGGATATTCACCATTGCTATTCTCGAGAGGTCAACAACTATATCTGTATCATCATTAAATAAGGTGGCGAGCATCTAAATTACCAAGTAAGTAATTTAACCCAAGGTTTGGCATAGTGTCAGTTACTTTGTTTTTCAATCAGATTTTTATGTATCATTATGAAAGATATGCGTGTCTTTACAATATATTTGTTTTGCGTGACTTGGCAGTTACTTAGTTGACATCTTGGGATCAGAGTAGCTGGTAAGCAGGTCGAGAGTTGGGTTTGCACTTTTGGGTGTGAAATTTTGTTATCCACACTGAAATATGGATTTTTGTTGATAAAAAAGTACATTAACTTTTTGCACGAGCATTTCTCTTCTTTTTTTCTGATATACTTTACTGGATTATTTATGAATGTTTTTTTTTAACACATTCTTGAATACAGATCTTGATATATATGAATGTTTTACTTGATTGATTAATTGTTATGAATGTATGCACTTTATATTGATATATTAATTTGGTTTAACATCTTGTACATAGTTAGGCTTCTGGAACACAAATGTAAAGCAGGATAACACATCAGATGTCTATATTTGGGGAATAGGACAGACATTTCCACCAAAAGGGGGGGGGGGGTGTAGGTGCAGCGTAAAGTGAGAGTAGAATGAAGGGAGGGTAGGGGGGTAGAGTAAGGCCCCTTTCACTCTGGGGCGGTGGGGGCGTCGGCGGTAAAACAGCGCTATTATTTTCTCCTGCCAGCGCACCGCTTCAGTGTGAAAGCCCTCAGGCTTTTACACTGAAGAAGCAGTAGAGGCAGTTTTAGGTCAGTTTGCAGGTGCTATTTTTAGCGCAATAACGCCTGCAAACTGCCCCAGTGTGAAAGGGCTCTAAAGGGTATTGGCGGGGAAAAAAAGAAAGGCAGGCACATTTTGTGAACACGTTTCAGTCATATTTGTGATCTACGTTTATATTTCTCTTAGATTCACACCCAGGCCTTGTTCCTATTTACTAAGAAAATTAGTTATTGTTTGTAATATTGTAAAGTAGAGAAATGATGCCCAATATATTGAATAATTAAAGCGGAGGTCCACCCAAATAAAAGTCAGCAGCTACAAAAAGTTTAGCTGCTGACTTTTAATAATCCGACGCGCACCTGTCCCACAGTCCAGCGATGCGGGCAAACGAAGCCCTGCTCCTCTCCCCCTCCTCTCCTCTGTGCCAGCATCGTGACTGTGGGCGCCCGGCTGTGCCTTCACAGCCGGGCATGCACTGCGCATGCGCGAGACGTGCTGCAAGTGGCCGGGCAATCTTCTGGGACCTGTGACGTGTCCCAGAAGATTGCAGGAGGGAGGGGGGAGAGGTGAACTTCCTTCCGGCGCCACGGAGCCCCGGGAGGAAGTGGGAGCTGAATGCCCCTAAAAAGAGGGTATCTGCCCCCCCCCCCAAAATAAATAAATGACATGCCAAATGTGGCATGTCAAGGGGTCACCTACACTTAAAGCGGAAGTTCCATTTTTGGGTGGAACTCCGCTTTAAGGCATTTCAGTTCAAAGGAACTGAAGTGTTGACGATTTACAACCTTTTATTTCTCTTGCACATGAACGGCCATTTAAAGTGAACACAGCTTCACATTATTTACTACACTATGTAAACATACACTTTGCAGGGTGAACTGTCTCTACACTATTAGTAAATCAACCCCAGTGTATTCCAAAACAGGAAAGAAGAAGCGCATGACATGTAAAAGACAGGGGGGCAAAAATCTGTACATTAACCTGTACATTTCATAGTAACTAGTAAATCATTTATAGTTTACAGTAAGAGGAACATTTTTCCATAAAGATCACTTTTTAATGTTTTAAACAGATCCTGCCAGAAGAAAGAAGAGGAGCTGAACTTGATTACAGAAAAATGTTTGGAATTGACTGGCTAAAAGCAGGTGGAAGTCATAAAAGTGATTTCAACAACCTTTGTGTGATGTTTCTAGTAGAACATCCACGCTACACTGCTCTTGTTAAAAGTAAGAAAAACCAATGGTTCACAGTTCAGTTAGTGCATTTATTTTGGCTGCACACTTTTTAACTACAACATTTTTTAAATGTTCGTAACGAGTACCGTATTAGTCGGCATATAACACGCACTTTTTTCCCCTTAAAATCAGGGGAAAATCGTGGGTGCGTGTTATAGGCTGATCCCTGCTAATTTTGGTTGATCGGGAGACTTGCTGCATACGGGTGCCAAAAGCCAATCACTGCCTTGAGGATTTCACAGGGCGCAAATTCCACTTCCTCGCTAACTATCACCGTTTCGGAGACCCTGAAATGCCAAGATAGCACAGAATCCCCACCACATGACCCCTTTTCGGAAAGTAGACACCACAATCTATTTGCTGAGAGGCATATATAACACAATATATTGCCTTATTGTTTGGTAAAATAGCAAAGATGATCTTACACCGAGTAAATAGATACCAAACATGACATGCTTTAAAATTGAGCACGCTCGTACAGTGGCGACAAACTACATACATTTTTAAAAGCCTTTACAGGTCGCTACTCTATATTTACACAGGAGGTCTAGTGCTAGACTTACTGCCCCCGATCTGGTGTTCTTGGTGATACCACACATGCATGGTGCAATTGCTTTTTACATACAACACGAGACCGATGCTTGCGTTCGCCTTTGGACGGGGGGACAGGGGTGCTTGAATTTTTTATTTATTTTTTGTTATCTATTTTGGTTTGTTATTTTATTTTTACACTGTCCCTTACATTTATTTTTAATTTTTTTATCACTTTTATTATCACAGGGAATGTAAATATCCCCTTTGATAGCAATAGGCAGTGACAGGTACTCTTTTCTGAAAAATCTGGGGTCTATTAGACTCTAGATCTCTTCTCTGCCCTTAAAGCATCTGACCACACCAATATCTGTCAAATGGTTTCCCAATTTAAAAATGGTGCTATTTATATTTGGGGAAAACGAAGTAATAAAATGCTCATAGCTTCCGGTTCCTTAGGCCATACAGATGATTGGAGCCATTCTGTTGTTCCGCCGGCTGCATTATCGGGTTCCCCGGTGGGACAGGAGAACCAGAGAAAACTGTGGAAGGCGATGGGGGGGGGGGAAATGCCCCCTCCCACCATTAGTAAAAGCAATCTAGTGGCCAATGAGCCGCTAGGATTGCTTTTACATGAAAGCAGACCGCCGGCTGAAAAAAATGATACCAAGATGATGCCTACACCTGCAGGCATCATCCCAGTATAACCACTCAAAGTCCAGCGATGTACCAGTACGTTGCTGGTCCTTGTTGGGCATATATATAATGTTCTTTTTTTTTCATGCAGCCTGAGCCCAGCCCAGCCTTGTTGGGCATGCAGCCCAGCCTTGTTGGGCATATATATAATGTTATTTTTTTTTCATGCAGCCCCATCGATCGATGTGGATGAAGAAATCTCTGCTAGAAAAAGTGTGCGTTATGCCCACCATTAGAATATACCGCCCTGCATCCACCCACTTTTAATGTTGGCCATACAGTATCTCACAAAAGTGAGTGAGTACACTCCTCACATTTTTGTAAATATTTTATTATATCTTTTTATGTAACAACACTGAAGAAATGACACTTTGCTACAATGTGAAGTAGTGAGTGTACAGCTTGTATAACAGTGTAAATTTGCTGTCCCCTCAAAAATAACACTTTGTGCAATAGTAAGGATATAGTTGTCCACCCAGTGGACAAGGGAGGTGCTATTGTGATCTTGGACAAGGAAGTATACTTACAAGAAATGACAAGACTCCTATCCAATACCAATACTTCCACCTCCCTACCTATGTACCATACGTTTAAATTTAAAAAAGAACTTAAAATACTTGTAAAGAAAGGATTCAATATGGGGATTCTAAATAAAAAGGAGAAGGAGCATTTGGTACCTTTTAGCCCCTAGGTTACCAACGATGTATTGGTTGCCGAAAATCTACAAAACCTTGGTAAACCCTCCAGGTTGACCCATCATCAGTGGTATTGACTCTATTACTTCTCTTTTTGGTGATCGGAGGGGTTACTGTCTCTGTGGGAAGTGTCAAGCCTGCAGAATCAACACACACTGAGGGAGGAAGATTACTGAATTTACTTCAGTGGGCACAGGAGTCACTTACCCTAATAAATCCTTAATTTCATGTACAACCAAGTGTGTTGTTTACCATCTTAGGTACCCTTGTGGCCTAGAATATGTAGGGCATACTATTCGTATTCCACGTCAGGTTGGCAGAACATATAACCAACATCAGAAAGGGTTTTGACAAGCATAATGTTTCAAAGCATTATGCTTTGAAACATAATCGGGATACCAAGAGCACCACTTTTTTTGGCTTGGGGAAGTATGTTCCTCACTGGCGTGGGAGCAATGGCAAGCATTGTATCACCAGAGCTGAGACCAACTGGATTTATAAATTGGGTTCTCATGGTTTGAATGTGGAGTGGGACATCAACTGTTTTATTATTAATAGTTGATGCCCCCTCCACCACACATTACAACCTGTTCCCTTTTGAATGAATCAGTTTTATTTTTTATTTTTTTCTATTTTATTCTATTTTTTCTTAATAGCATCACTATTCTATTCTACCCATTTTGGGTCCAATATCTCCATGAACTCAGATGTTGCACATGTACGTGCGCCCTTATTAAATGCTAATTTTTTAGGTTATTAAATGTATGTATTTTTATGTTTGTTTCACATGCATTGTTTTTAATTTTTGAATACTATTTTATATGTTCAATTGGAATTACAGAGAAGCGAGCCTACATGATTGATTCAATTTTATTTATGTGAGGTTTGATTTTGACCCACAAGATGACACTGTCTATTCTAGTGCCACTGCACTAGGATCTGTTCATCTTAAGTGATGGACACATCTTTTTCACCAATGACAGCAATAATTGATTTAATTTCATTCATGTGAGGTTATATTTTGCTCCACAAGATGGCGCAGTGTATTCCAGCGCCTCTTCTATTGCATCACACATATAGCCTGTTGCCCTCTCACAGAGCATATACATTTTGACCTCAGATCTGGCATGCTTGCTGGGGATAAACTGTTTAAAAGCAAGGCGACCAGAAATTTTAACAAGGGACTGATCTACGCAGACATCTTGTTGGGGCATATACAAGTCTGCAAATTTTTGGTAAAAGTGATTTTTACGAGGGGCCGAATTTTGTGGAACCGATCATATCCAAGGTCACCCTGAGGATGACCGAGTTCATTGTCGATGAAATGCATAATTTGCATTATATTCACGTATCTACCCCTGGCCATGACAGTAGAGGACATGGGCATATGATGAATCGGGTCTGTGGATTAATATGACCACGACTCATTTTTTTTTAGTAATGCCCATGTTGAGGGTTATGCCCAAAAGCATCTTAAATTCGGAAACCGAGATACGTTTCTATGCAAATTGTCTGGTAAGGTTTGAATTTGAGTTTGCGATGATAAATTGCTTGGCATATACATTGCTTTGGTCCACAATCAATCCATACAGATCTTCAGTGAAATACAGCTAAAAAAAAACAAGGGGAGTTAAATTTGCTGTTTACACCTGAATTGCGGGTTGGACAATGAAATTTCAGAATCTGTGGGCTGCCAATTAGGACTTTCAAGCACATCAGGAAGGTCACTCTGGGCTCTACGGGCCTGTCTTTGAATTCTTGGTGGCTGCGGGATACTACTTGTGCTAGCCACTGCACCAGCTTGGACAGCACTTATGGGACTTGCCATGTTACCAAGTGTTATTGCAGTGCTGGTGCTCGGTTAATAAAAAAGAAGAATTGCGCTAGGTGCATGAAAAATGTGAACAATAGAGAAATTATATAGAAGGGACGTGAAAGATATTCTGTAGCTGAACACTATAACCCCGATATAGGGCACAAAAAGGTATAAATGAAAATAGGAGTGCAGCACCAGATAAATACTACAAGTGAGTATGATATGTATAATATGATATGTATATTAATATTGTATACAGTATACCACCAGTATAATAGTGATCAATAATCCAGTGAAAAAATAGTCCATAAGTAATTACTCCACTGGCAATAAACATGCATGTAAAAACACAAAAATTGGTGACAAATACAGTTCAGAAATGAAAATATCCAAAAGGAAAATTTCCAATGCGTGACCCAGGGTCTATGCTTTCCACCACTTGTGCTGCCCATCACCTTTAAATAGAAACAATGGAGGCTTACCAGAAAGCCTGCAACCGCCCTTACTCAGGGGGGTCTAAACAGGTTTAGTAGAGCAACAGGAATGCTGCTAGGATCTCCCAGACCTCCTACACAGGTGACCGGTCAGCTTCCATGAAGATCATCCTTAATGGTGCACTTCCAGGAGACAATCGCTGTACACCAATGGACGTGCGCTACAATGCCACAAGGGGCGTACTGCAGGGTATAGAGACGGGAGGTGTCGGGGGCGCACCTGGGGCTCCTCACCACAACAACAATTGCCACCTCCACTGAGTGCAAGGGGTCGGTTATGCCTGACCTTAGCAGGAACCTCTACTGCATTGTCTGAGCTATCTGTCAGGATACCGCTGCTCTCTACAGGTTCGTATTCTTAGCCTGATTCTGACAGTGAGGCTTCCCCATCTCTCTCATCTGTCATGCTCAAAATCCTGTAGGCCGCTTCACTATGGTACCTTTCTTTGGACATTTTGGCCACTAAATGTATAGGTAGCTAATGTGAACCGCAGGTAAAAAAAAAGTACCTGGATGTCAGGGACTGCATGAACCTCTAGAAAAAATTGTACCAGCTAGTGCTAGCAGTGATCAGGCCTGATTTTGCTAACGTTGTGTTTTTGTGTACTGTGTATCAGAAGTGACTGTGATTCACTGACACTGCACTTGTTAGGGTGGCGGAGGGGCTAAACGCAGGTGCTGGCAGGTGTCGGGGCTGATCCTGCTAACGCTGCATTTTTGGGATCACTATACTCTTCAGGATGCTAGTATAGTTCTGATCTGATCAAAGATATTGATCCATTCAGACACTATACTAGTAATGGGTGTGTCTGTTACTGGCAATTAAAGGGTTAAAATGTATTAGTGACTATGTGGCAAGCAAACTTAAAAAAAAATCTGTACTGTAATAATGACACTGTGACAGGCTAGTGAAAGGGTTAACTGGGAGCGATCAAGGGGTTATTCGTTATTAGGGAATACAGTATCTCACAAAAGTGAGTACACCCCTCACATTTTTGTAAATATTTTATTATGGCTTTTCATGTGACAGCACTGAAGAAATTACACTTTGCTACAATGTAAAGTAGTGAGTGTACAGCTTGCATAACAGTGTAAATTTGCTGTGCCCTCAAAATAACTCAACACACAGCCAATAATGTCTAAACCGCTGGCAACAAATGTGAGTACACCCCTAAGTGAAAATGTCCAAATTAGGCCCAATAAGCCATTTTCCCTCCCTGGTATCATGTGACTCGTTAGTGTTACAGGGTCTCAGGTGTGAATGGTGAGCAAGTGTGTTAAATTTGGAGTTATTGCTCTCACTCATACTGGTCACTGGAAGTTCAACATGGCACCTCATGGCAAATAACTCTCTGAGGATCTGAAAAAAGGAATTGTTGCTCTACATAAAGATGGCCTAGGCTATAAGAAGATTGCCAAGACCCTGAAACCGAGCTGCAGCACGGTGGCCAAAACCATACAGCGGATTAACAGGACAGGTTCCACTCAGAACAGGCCTCGCCATGGTGGACCAAAGAAGTTGAGTGCACGTGCTCAGCATCATATCCAGAAGTTGTCTTTGGAAAATAGACATATGAGTGCTGCCAGCATTGCTGCAGAGGTTGAAGGGGTGGGGGGTCAGCCTGTCAGTGCTCAGACCATACACCGCACACTGCATCAAATTGGTCTGCATGGCTGTCATCCCAGAAAGAAGGCCTCTTCTAAAGATGATGCAAAAGAAAGCCTGCAAACAGTTTTTTGAAGACAAGCAGACTAATGACCTGGATTACTGGAACCATGTCCTGTGGTCTGATGAGACCAAGATAAACTTATTTGGTTCAGATGGTGTCAAGCGTGTGGTGGCAACCAGGTGAAGAGTACAAAGACGAGTGTGTCTTGCCTACAGTCAAGCATGGTGGTGGGAGTGTCATGGTCTGGGGCTGCATGAGTGCTGCCAGCACTGGGGAGCTACAGTTCATTGAGGGAACCAAGAATGCCAACATGTACTGTGACATACTGAAGCAGAGCATGACCCCTCCCTTCGGAGACTGGGCCACAGGGCAGAATTCCAACATAACGACCCCAAATACACCTCCAAGATGCCTGCTTTGCTAAAGAAGCTGAGGGTAAAGGTGATGGACTGGTCAAGCATGTCTCCAGACCTAAACCCTATTGAGCATCTGTAGGGCATCCTCAAATGGAAGGTGGAGGAGCGCAAGGTCTCTAACATCCACCAGCTCCGCGATGTCGTCATGGAGGAGTGAAAGAGGACTCCAGTGGCAACCTGTGAAGCTCTGGTGAACTCCATGCCCAAGAGGGTTAAGGCAGTCCTGGAAAATAATGGTGGCCACACAAAATATTGACACTTTGGGCCTAATTTGGACATTTTCACTTAGGGGTGTACTCACTTTTGTTGCTAGCAGTTTAGACATTAATGGCTGTGTGTTGAGTTATTTTGAGGGCACAGCAAATTTACACTGTTATGCAAGCTGTACACTCACTATTTTACATTATAGCAAAGTGTAATTTCTTCAGTGCTGTCACATGAAAAGTTATAATAAAATATTTACAAAAATTGTGAGGGCTGTACTTACTTTTGTATGATACTGTATGTGGTGGACAAACTGATGCTATCTAAGATTGACGCTAACGCTATCTAGCGTCCCCAGGACACTAATACAGTGATCAGCAAAAAATCTGTACACTGTACCTAATGAAACTGTGAAAGGGTTAACTGGGGGTTAAATGTGCCTAACTATGTGAACTAGTGTCAGTGTAGTGCTTTTTCTCACTGTAGATATTCTCTCTTCTCACACTGGATCCGAAAAGGACTCCAGGAGAGAAGATTACATCATTTCCTGTGCCTGTATTTTGCTGATTCGCCAGAACCAGTCAGTGGGTCCAGTCCAAAAATCATTGGCCTGGACCTGTTAATTAATCAGAGCTGGAATGGGCGCACGCGTGCCCCCAGCTTGAGGTTATGTAGGGAACACAGATCATGTATATATACGTGATCCTGTGCAGCGCGGCCGCCCTGTAGCAATAAATGTGCTATAGAGCGGTCGGCAACTGGTTATATTATCTGTAAAGTGTAAATGTTGGGTATCTGGTGTGGTTTCAGGTTGAGTGGAAACTTACAACCTAAGCAACTAGAAAGCTACAGTAAAGATTTGGCTAATAAAGCTGTTGATCTACCTAATGTATACCTTATTTGGGTATTGGGGTGCTCAATATACAGAAAGTGCTAGGGTGCTCAATATAGCTTTACTGTTAGCTCAAAATCAAGATGTGTTTCCGGCATGCCCGAAATAACCTAAATCTTACCAAACCAATAAAGCTCTGACATATAAGACAGCACAGAAAAAGTTTGGATTCAAAGGAACAGGAAAGTAAAAAATTCAATGCGACCTACTCTACAGGTATAATGCCCTGTACACACGGTCGGACTTTCCGACGGAATATGTGCGATCGGAGCTTATTGTCGGAAATTTCGACCGTGTGTGGGCTCCATCTGACTTTTTCCATCAGAAATTTCTGACACACAAAATCCGTTCGTGTAAATTCCGACCGTGTGTGGACAATTCCGCCGCACAAAGTGCCACGCATTCTCAGAATAAATTAAGACACGAAAGCTATTGGCTACTGCCCCGTTTACAGTCCCGACATACGTGTTTTACGTCACCGTGTTCAGAATGATCGTATTTTCTGACAACTTTGTGCGACTGTGTGTATGCAAGACAAGTTTGAGACAACATCCGTCGGAAAAAATTCATGGATTTTGTTGTCGGAATGTCCGATCAATGTCCGATCGTGTGTACAGGGCATTACAGATTATTTGGCTGCAGACTATCTCTTGTTGATAAACACAACTTTGCACAAAATGGTTGTTGATTTACTAAAACTGGAAAGTGCAATATGTGGTGCAGCTCTGTGTAGAAACCAATTTGTTTTTTGTTTTTTTATCAAAGCCTAATCGAACAAGCTGAAGTTTGAAGCATGAACAGCTGCACCAGATTTTGAACTCTCCAGTATTAGTAAATCAACCCCAATATGTCAATTCCTGCGATTGTGAGTACATTATTTCCTGCTTATGAGCCCTTTTTCTTGGTAGCCAAAAGAACTTAGGGACAGGTTGCCATCCCACCATCCTCAAGTACTTTCAAGGGGAAGACTAAGCTGTCTGGAAGGACTGAGCTCTTGAGCTTTTTAGTTGTATCATATTCTTTGGGTTCAAAGGGGACACAAAGCAAATGAGAAAACAAGGCTTTAGTGCCATGAACAATACGCTTGGTGCACACAACATCAGAGTAACTATTCAGGATCTAGTTTGTCTCTTTATAATTATTTTTCTTTTGAAAAATATTTATTGATTTTCAAAATATAGTCATAGAAAACATTGTACAAAACGATTGTAAGGCATGGATATACAACTATTCTTGGTACAGAATTCGTGTTATACCTATACACAGGTAGAGGGAACACAGGGGAGAGGGGGGGGGGGGAGAGGGGGGTAAGCAATTCATATTTACCATCTTGTCACGGTCATTTGGTAAGAAATTGCCTGAAAGGGTTTAACTTATACCTTTGTACCTTTAGGGAATGGAGGCGACTTATGAACATGTCTAACTAGATAACCTACATTATGTTCTGGTTAAAACAATTAATTTGGGTGAAAATAATCCCAGGGTGAGATAAATGAAGTTGATGGATGTCAAAGAGCCTTATGAGATTGTAGACAGCTTATGGTGGCTTAAATGAAGAAGGGTCAGATGCTGAAGGTATTTTAAGTTTGCCAAGTGTGTTAGTAATATCACTCTTCAGGTACCATGCTGTGTAACGAAATGGATGCATTATGTCTTGGATGGTCTATTGAGTGAATGTGGCTTCCAAAAACCTTCTCCATCGCTTGAAAAAATGTGGGGTAGAGCGGAGATTTGATGTGATGATGTCCAATCTTTCCAAATAAAATAATGACGTCATAGCTTTTATAACCGCGGCTAGACTAGGCGGTGTTGCCGTAATCCAGTGAGACATGATAGTCCTGCGGGCTACAAGAAGACAGATATGAGCCCAGTGTGGTATGTTTTGTAAGTCCATTTCAGACGAGGAGGAGGCTGAAGGTGGTATGCTGAACAGGCATAGTAGGCAGTCACTATGTAAACGGATATGGCTGATTTTGTGAATATAGGCTATCACAGCATTCCAGTAACTGGTAACAGCAGAGCATTCCCAAAGCCTGTGGAGCAGTGTGGGACGGAGCAGTGAGCACCACGGACATAGCGCCTGAGACGGGTCTGCTTTGTTGAAACGAAATGGGAAGTATGCTCTGTGGATAATCTTAAATTGAGTCTCACGCCATGTTTCAGATGTTGTGAGTTTTCGGATAATCCTATATCCCTCAAGGATTTTGTCTGGTAACTCTTCGTCCCCCAGTAGGACCATTTTTGGAAAGGTGTAAGGCGGTACTTTCGCGATTGGTGTTGAATGAGGTGAGAATAGATGTTGGAGATAGAGTAGTCTTTGCTCTGAAGTATGTTATCGATGAAGGACGGTTTAAAAGGATCAGATTCAGGACCACAGCAGGATCTCAAATAATCAGTGAGTTGGTGATAGAAGAAACTGTGAGTTAGTGGCAGGGAGAATTCCGGCATCAAGGTGTGATAGGGTAGGGTTTGAATTTACCTGGCTTGTCTTGATATATCGAGGTTATCTTCGTGAGGCCCCTGAATTGCCATTGAGTGAAGGCTTTATGTAGAGTGGAAGGTATGAACATAGGGTTGCCTTGTATTCTTAGATGTCTAGAAATGCTAGAAGGCAGTCCAAGTAGTTTTCTGACCTTCCTCCAGGTGATGACAGTATCTCTGAAAAGTACACTAGTTTTGAGGTGGTGTGGCAGGTTGTTAGGATTAGAGTGGAGGATGCCTGATAGATCGTATGGGGAAGCCATAGAATCTTCTAATGCATAGTTGGAGTATTTGGATCCTCCTGTTAACCAATCTAGGCCCTGTCTAAGTAAACATGCCAAGTTATAAAAACAAATGTTGGGGAGTCCTGCCCCGCCCTCTCCCTTCGGGAGACATAGTTTTTGAAGCGCAATGCCATAGGAAAGCTGTTAATGCCCTCTGGATTTTTCGTACATCTGAGTGCCTCAGTAAAAGAGGTATGATCTGCATGGGGTAGAGCAGGCGTGCAAATGAAACCATTTTAAAAAGGTGGCATCTCCCAAAAAGCGAGAGGGGAAGGGCCCCCGAAGCCTCCAATTCCCTAACAATTTTGGCAATCAAGGGGGGGGTAATTAAGTAGATATAAAGAGGATGGATCCCGTCCTATATGAATACCTAAGTATGTAATATGTTGAGATGCAATGGTCAGCGGGGATAAATGTTTCCATTTAGTAGATAGGCGTGGGTGTAGTGCTAAGATTTCACTCTTATCAAAGTTTATACGAAAGCCAGAGCAGAGTCGAAAGGCCGCAAAGAGTTGTTTAAGAATGTCAAAGTCTGATATGGGGTCGGTAGAAAACAATAAAATAACATCCGCAAATAGTGCAGAACGGAGTGTTTGGTTTCCCATAGTGATGCCACTAACCCCCTCAGCTGAGTTGAGGATTCTAGATAGAGGTTCAAGCGCAATGTTGAACAACAACGGGGATAGGGGGCAGCCCTGTCGCGTTCCCTTCGCTAAGGGGATAGTGTCTGAAATAAAATCCGGGGTGACAAGGCGTGCCGTCGGTGAGGCATACATTTGTGAGAGGAATCGTGTGATTTGACCCGAAAAGCCACATTTTTCCATTACTGTGAAAAGCCTTGAGAAACCAATGTTGTCAAAGGCTTTTTCCGCGTCTAGGGACATGATAGCGACGTCTTGATCAGGGTGGGTTTTAGCATATTCTAGAGCCATTAAGACCTTACGAATGTTTAGTGTAGCTGATCGTCCTGAGACAAAACCAGATTGGGCTGGGTGTAGGAGGGACGGAAGCAAGCGGGCTAATCGTGATGCTACTATTTTAGACAGGATTTTTACATCAACATTAATTAACGAAATTGGACGATAGGAGCCTGGAAGTAGGGGATCTTTCCCTTTCTTGGAAATCAGGAAATCAAATATGGGCCTGCGTCCCTGTGGGGAGGTATGGACCTCCGTCCCACATAGCTGCATACACATGTTTCAGGGTGTCGGGAATAAAATCAGTCAAGTTAATTTGAAGAATTCCGCAGTGTACCCGTCGGGGCCTGGAGCTTTAGCAGAAGCCATAGATTTTATCGTACGTCGTATGTCTTCTAACGTGATAGGCACATTAAGTGCTTCCAGTTGTGCTGTTTGAAGTTTGGGCAGAGGTATCTTGTCTAGCAGAGCTTCCGCGGCAAGTTGATCTGCTGGGTCTGCTCGGTATAATTCAGTATAATATTCTGCAAGTAGTTTGCTAACTTCAGCAGGCGAGGCAACTAGCGAGCCGGAAGCATTTCTCAAGGTAGAGATATGTGTAGGACGTCCTGGTCCTGAACATAATCTGGCCAGCAATCTGCCTGCCTTGTTGCCAAACTTGTGAAAGTGAAGAGTAGAGTACGAAGTTTTAGCAGCTTCGTGATGTTCTGCCCAAAGATCAAAGGCGCATTTGGCTTGCCTCCATTCCTGTATGTTAGCTAAGGTGCGGTTTAGTCTTAGCTTCTCATGGGCCAAGCGTAAGGCTTCACTTGCTTGCATATATTGTTGTCGGGTGTGCTTTTTAAATTGGACGGTGTAGGAAATGATTTTACCCCGTAGGAAGGCTGTACCTGCTTCCCAGAAGAGGTTTGGGTCAGAAATATGTGCTCCATTTGTGGAGATATATTCTTCCCATGTTTGATGCAATACGTGTCGGAAGTCTTCACTATCCGCCAAGTATGAAGGTAAACGCCAGGTAGGGGAAGGAGTTGCAGATGTGGACTGCGATAGGGCTGTGATCTGAAATTCTGGCGTCATTAATGTCTGGGGTATTGATTACAGAGACTAAGGCTGGGGAGGCAAAGAAGTAGTCTATACGAGAAAAGGTATTATGTGGGGGCGAAAAAAAGGTATACTCTCGATCCGTTGGATGCATTAGGCGCCAAATGTCGACAAAATGCATAGAGTCAATGGAATGCGCTAAGGGGGTAGAGTCTGGTGTATGAGAGGTAGCGGTACGTGACCTTTGCGTAGGGCGATATGTGCGATCTGCCAGTGTAGACATGACCGAATTGAAGTCCCCGCCCACTAAATGCAACACCTCGGGGGCAGTGAGAACCCACTGAACCATGTCCTGGAAAAAGGAAGTGTCTGGAGCGTTGGGAGCATATATATTGGTGACAGCCACTGCTTTGTCGCCTATGGTTTTATGTAAAGTCAATTTGCGGCCTAGGGAGTCAGCCCTAACCTCTCTGATAGAGTGTCGTAGGTTTTTGTGTACTAAAATAGCTTCACCTGCTTTACGGCCTACTGCAGGAGACCCATATACAGAGCCTACCTACATTTTTTGAAGGCGTGCTAAATCGTCTGCGGAGAGGTGTGTCTCCTGTAATAGAGCCACATCTGCCCGGAGACGTCGCAAGTGTCTAAGAATGGACATACGTTTATTCGGGGATCGGAGCCCCTTAACATTCCACGAATGACTGGAGATAATAATTGTATTGTGTGAGAGGCTTGTCAAGAAGCCTCCTGATATGTACAGCGTCAACTATACAGGAATCACCCGAGTGTTGTAGGTCACGTAAAAGGATAGGTACTAAAAAGGCAAACATGAATTGCATAACTTTTAAGCAATAAGAATTGAACTGTAACAAGATAAAGTTTTGGTTAAAGTGAAACAAACTACAAACAGTGTACTTCACTTTTTTCCACATGGGGTTCAACTAACCATAACAGCTGTCAGCGGTCCGCTAGCTCCTCACGTATGGGCAAGATGTTAGCTAAGAGGAGTGGAGGGAGGTAGGAAAGGATGGGGAAGAGGGGAGAGAGGGGGATAGGTAGGGTTTGGTAGAGAGGGGTAGGCAAAGGAAGGAGGGTCAGGGAAAGAGCTACTTGCATCTGTGCCATGAGGTAGGCTCAGATGAGAGAGGGCTCAGTCAAAGGGTCTGCCCAGTGAAGGGTCGATAGCTGTGGAGATTACATGAGTCCCTAGGGTGACCCCTTAGGCAAGCATAATGTGGTCACTGGGGGGTTGTAACACAAGCTGGGGAGCAACAGAACAGAACCTTGAGCTAGCAAGTAGCAACAACAGTGGGTGACATTACAAATAATCAGAATAGCAAATGAAATAAAAAGATAACAGGTTAGAGATAATGGGGAGTAATATTACCCATCCGTGGAAACACGATTGGCTAGATAAAGTTCCTGGGGTCCTTCAGCAATTTTCAGAGCGGTCCTCCTGGTTGGTGAAGCGGCTGCGTTTGTATGGAGGTTTGGTGGGGCTGCGTTGATGTTTGGGTGGTGCCTTTGCTGCCGATGGCGATGACAATGGTGAATTCTTTTCAGTGCTGCTGTGTTCCATCTCGGTGCCTCGAGTGGCGAGATAATGTTCCGCCTCCTCAGGTGTGTTGAATGTGAGGTGTTCTCCTTCATGCCTTTGGATGCGGAGAATAGCTGGGTAGGCTAAGGAGAACCGGATTTGGTTGTGATGTAGGGTTGAGCAGATCGGTGAAAACGCTTTACGTTGTTTCATCACCTCCATGGAATAATCTGCGAAAAGTAGGAGTTTTGCACCATCGACCATTAAAGAACGTGAACGGCGAAATTTTTGCATTATAGCATTCTTGTCCGCGTAGTTGAGGTACTTTACAATAACGTGGCGGGGTTTGGTGCGGGTTACTGAGAATTGACCTATGCGGTGCGCGTCTTCAATAGTGCAGGGTATGCGAAGGCCCAGTTCTGGGATGATTTTTGCGCATATATTTGTTAGCTGTGCTGTGGATACTGATTCTGGCAAACCAATGATGCGTAAATTGTTTCTCCTCGAACGATTTTCCAAATCGTCGAGTTTGTCCCAGATGTCCCTGTTAGTAGCTGTGATGCGTGCCACCGCTGCAGATGAAGCTGTGAGTTCATCTTCCAGGGAGGATATCCTATCCTCCACCTGAGTGTTTTTCTGTGCCTGTGCTTGTAAATCAATGTGAAGCTGCTCTCGCCCTCTATGAACTGCAGCGTCCACAGTAGCTGTAAGAGTAGGGCCCAGCAGTGTAACTACTGCTTGTGCAATTCCAGCAGGGGAGGCAGGGTCCATACCTGTCATGTCTGGAGCCGAGGGGGGCTGTGGCTGCGTGTGCCTGCTCCATCATGCCTGGGGCGGCCGCCATCTTGGCTGTGTCTGCCGCTGTCTCTCCTCCGGGGGATATCGTGAATGACACCGCCCGGGCGTACGATCGCTCCACAAAGCGATCCATGGGAGCCCGCTGTGATTCAGCAATGCGAGGAGGAGTCTCCTCAGAGCAATAGCTCGCTTAGATAGCAGACTTGTGAGGAGCGCTGCGGGAGCTGGAGCTATCTACCTCCTCCTCATGTGGCGCCGGAACCGGAAGTCTATAATTATTTAAAAAGTATTCTTTTTCTTTCAATACAGTCTTTCTCTTTACTTTTTCATGAGGCTTTTATTTAGCTCTCATTACAGGCACTAATTAATTGTTCACTTTAGTGACTTCAAGTTTGGGTCTCCCTGTATGTGTAAGTAAAGCCTCGTACACACGATGAGATGACGGATGAATGATCATCCGTATTTTTTTTGCATGCTAGTCTCAAATGAAGAGTTTACTCAAGTTATGAAAACTCTCATATGACAGAATACAATTTCGGAAGTTATGTGTTGCATTGTATTATAATGTATTCTTTTGATTCTGAGCATGCGTGGTCTTGGTCTTCTGATTTTTTCAAAGAAATACTGTACTGATTAACCACTTGCTTACTGGGACCTAAACCGCCCTCCTGCCCAGACCAAGCTTTTAGCGCTGTCACGGTTTGAACGACAATTGCGCAGCCATACAACACTGTACCCAAATGAAATTTCTATACATTTTTTCCCAAAAATAGAGCTTTGTTTTGGTGGTATTTGATCACCTTTTGGGTTTTTTATTTTTTGTTAAAAAAATTTAAAAAGACAGAACATTTAAAAAAAAATACAAAACCGTTTTATATTTTAATAAATTTTGCAATCAGGTAATTTTTCTCCTTCATTGATGTACACTGATGGGCACTGATAGGCTACACTGATGGGCACTGATGGGCACCGATAGGCTGCACTGATGGGCACTAATAGGCGGCACTGATGGGCACTAATAGGCCGCACTGGTGGGCACTGATGAGGTTGCATTGGTGGGCACTGAGAGGTGGCACTGATGGGTGGCACTAAGGGCATTGATAGGTGGCACTGAAGGGCACTAATAGGTGGCACTGATAGCTGACAGTGATGGGCACTGATGGGTGGCAGTGATGGGCACTGGTAGGTGACACTAATAGGCAGCACTGCTAGGTGGCACTGATGAAGCACTGATTGGCACCACTGGTGAGCATTGATAGGTGGCACTCGGCATTGATAGGTGGCATTGATTGCTGCCACTGTTATGCACTGGTGAGCACTGATACATGGCACTGTGGGCACTGACAGGTGGTACTGGTTGGCACAGATGAGGCGGCTTCGCCTCTTCCTCTTCGGGACCGTTGTCCCTTGCACAGAAGCCGGTGAAAAAGATTAAAAGATTAGTGATCTTCTGTTTACATCACATGATCAGCTGTCATTGGCTGACAGCTGGTCAGGTGGTAAGGGGCCCGGGATCGATCTGTGATCTGTGGTCTCATTGACTCGGGGTGCGCGGGGAGCGTGCAAAGGGGAGGAGTCTAGCCGTCATTCGGCTATAGCACGGATCTGAAGGGGTTAGACTAACATTTTTTGTTCTGGTATCGCACGAGAAAATTTTTTTGTGTTTATCCCTTCAGATAATATTACATGAACTGTCATGATCGGCTCTCAAAAGCTGTGTACTAACAATCAGATTATCATACAATGGATTCAAAAACGTTATTTTGCGTCTGATTTTCTGATCGTGTGTACTAAGCTTTATTGCTTGCCGGCCACAGTTACACTGTGGCAGGTTGGCACGGCTGCGCAAACCGCCGTAGGTGTATGTCAGCCACTTTAAGAGCTATAGAGGGTGCAATGCCGGGGCCGATGTGCATGGCTGACGGCCCGCGATTGCTCCTCAACTGGCAGAACAGGGATCTGTCAATGTAAACAGACAGATCCACGTTCTGTCAGGGAAGTGAAGAGAGATCTGCTGTTCCTAGTAATCAGAACATCTTTCTCTACTCCCTGTCAGTCCACTCCCCCCACAGTTAGAAACACCTCCCTAGGAAACACTTAACCCCTAGTGTTAACCCCTTCCCTGCCAGTGACATTTATACAGTAATCAGTGGCTATTTATAGCACTGTTCGCTGTATAAATGTCAATGGTCCTAAAAAAGTATTTGATCTGTCCGCTGCAATGTTGCAGTCGCGCTAAAAATCGCTGATCACCGCCATTACTAGTAAAAAAAACTAAATTATAATAAAAATGCCATAAATCTATCCCCTATTTTGTAGACACTAACTTTAGCACAAACCAATCAATATACACTTATTGCGTTTTTTTTTTTTTACCAAAAATACGTAGAAGAATACAAGTTGGCCTAAAGTGATGAAGAAATTTGTTTGTTTTTTTTTGGGGGGGGGGGGGGTTTCTTGGATATTTATTATAGCAAAAAGTAAAAAATATTTTTTTTTTTGTTTATAGTGCAAAAAATAAAAATCGCAGAGGTGATCAAATACCACCAAAAGAAAGCTCTGTTTGTGGGAAAAAAAAGAACAAAAATTTTGTTTGTGTACAATGTCGCATGGCCGCGCAATTGTCAGTGATGCAGTGCCGTATCGCAAAAAATGGCCTGGTCATTAAAGGAGCAAATCCTTCCGAGGCTGAAGTGGTTAAAAAGGGTATAGCATTTAAATTTGATTGTGACTTCTCTTCCAGTGCGTATTTATTGGGATTGGATGGTGTTCCGCTCTCAAAACACTGACTATGTGTGGTTCTAAACGGACAGCTAAACACTTGTCAGAGACTCCAGTAAATGGAAGCCCAATGCTTGATTTGTATACCGAAGTAATCCAACTTTATTTTAGTTTTAAGTTTTTTGTATTTTTTTTGTGAAACTGCAATACAATACAATAACAAGATATCAGTACACATAGAATAACTAATCTAGCATAAATGACAGATGACACAACAGAAAGACACTTACAGGTGATGATGTCTCAAGCCCCTTGGGAGAGAAACAGACATGCTGCATCCATGTAGAATGACAATCTAAAATGGCTGAAGAACTTCCTGAACCAAAGGTCACATCTTGTATGAGAAATTTACCTGACTGAAGATAAAGCTGCTACAGACTTTGGCCACTAGATGGCAGTGGTAAACTACACATTCTATATAAGTAATTATAACTTAATTAGCCTGCAAGGCAGCACACTCCCTGTCTGATATAATACATTATATCACTACTTATACATATCTACTGTACAGGGAAAAACACACTCATAAGAAAATACGTTCCCGTCTAGAACTGGTAACATAAACTAAAACATGACTCCACAATATTGTGTTTCTTGGCTATGGTACTTCAAGCTGGAAGCCCACATGAAGAAATAGTTTTGTCCTTAAACCCATCTTCAGATTGGAGAAGCCGCACTAGGCCAAACTATCTCCAATGCCAATTGTAATCCACAGGATGAATTTTAACTCTTGGCGAAAGTCACATCTGAAAGCTGTCAGTGACAAGCTCTATTTTATGTATTGTGTCAACAACATAACAGAAATACCTGTTCAAAGGAGAACAATGACATCCGAAACTTGTCTGGCGTACACTTTAACAGTCCCTTGTTTTGTCACTTTGACTTCAACCTTTCTGACATTACCATCTTTACTTGGCAATGTATTAGTGACAATTCCCATAGGCCAGTTGTTTCTGCTTTCTTGACCATCTTTCAATAACACAACATCTCCAACTTTAACATTGGGACTGGTCTTATCCCATTTCCTGCGACTTTGTAAGGTAAACAAGTAATCTCTCCTCCATCTCTTCCAAAACGTATCAGCCAGACACTGGACTTGTTACCATTGCTTTACATGAAGTTCTGTTGTACTAAAATCTCCACGAGGGGCCGACACAGAGTCTACCTTTTGGGTCAAGAGCATAGCAGGAGTGAGAACTGTTGGATTATCTGGATCTGTAGATATTGGTACCAAAGGTCTTGCATTAATGATGGCCATAACTTCTGCCATGAAAGTACTCAAAGTCTCATGAGTCAAACGAGTAGGTTTAGCTTGGAGTAACATTGCATCCAAAATGCGCCTAGCTACACCTATTAACCTTTCCCAAGCACCTCCCATGTGAGATGAGTGTGGAGTGTTAAAGATCCATGTGCATCCTTTGTCTTCAAGATAGTCTAGAAGTTCTACATCATTTGAAAATATATGCAGTTCCTTGCATGCTCCTACAAAATTAGTACCTCTGTCCGAGCGAATTAACTTAGCCGGACCACGAACAGAAAATAGTCTTCTTAGGGCGTTGATGAAACTGGATGCTGACATGGACTCAATCAATTCTATATGCACTGCTCTTGTAGAAAGACAAGTGAAAAGAACAGCCCAACGTTTGTTGTCAGCGCTACCTCCTCTAGTTCGGCGTGTTACAACTGCCCAGGGACCAAACACATCAACACCCACACTAGTGAATGGAGGCTCAGGATTGACTCTATCTTTTGGTAATTCTGCCATCTTTTGGCTTTCCAATCTCCCTCTGAGCTTAAGACACATGACACATTTGTGAATGATTGCAGACACTAGACGTTTTCCACCAAGAATCCAGAAACCTGCAGCTCGGATTGCACCTTCTGTTATGTGGCGCCCTTGGTGAACTATTTGATCGTGATAATGTCTTACAATCAAAGTAGCAATATGGTGATCATGAGGAATGATGACAGGCTGCTTTTCCTCATCTGACAGCGTGGCAAAGGATAAACGGCCACCTACTCTCAATAGTCCATCTTGATCTATAAAGGGACTGAGTTTTGTAAGTCGGCTATGTTTTGGGAGCGTCTTTTGTAGTTCAATGCAGTCATATTCTTGCCTGAAATATGTATGTTGTACAGAAGAAATTATGACTGTCTTGGCTTGTGAAAGTTCTTCTAAACTGACTCTTTCATGGAAAACTCCCCAGCTTCCGGGTCGATCATCATTGGTTTTCTTCTGGAAGCTTTTCGCAACATGAATTAGTCTTGCTATGACCCTGTTTAGTCTCCTCCAGTTGGAAAATCTTTCAAAGCAATGTAACTGCAGTCTAGTGTCAACAGCTTTAGTGCTGAAGCTTACTACTTCTGACCTAATTTCAGGATCAGCTTCGGGTTCCACTAAAGAGTAAACATTGGTGTTATCAGGATTATCTACAACTGTCTGATACAGAAAATGTGGGCCTGAGAACCATATAGAGTCATGAAGGCAAGCTATCTGTGTAGGCCTGATATCATAATCTGCAGGATTTTGTTCTGAGGGAACATAGAACCATTGCTCTGGACAGGTTGCTTGTCTGATCCTATTCACCCGATTGGAAACATATAAGAAGAATCTCTTGGTAGTGTTACAGATATAGCCTAAGACTGTTTTACTGTCTGTAAAGAATTTCACAGCATCTAGGCTTAGGTCCATCTCATCTCTCACTAGCTCATACAGTTCAACCGCTAGTACAGCTGCACATAACTCTAGGCGTGGAATTGTATGTGCCGGCCTAGGACTCAGTTTGGATTTTCCCATAACAAATCCAACATGACAGACATTTCCTGCATTGTTTACCTTCAAGTAAGCAACTGCACCTATTGCTGTAACAGATGCATCTGAAAAAATGTACAGTTCTTTTTTGCAGGCTTGTGACAATGAAACAGGAACATAACATCTGGGTATTTGTAAACATTGTAAGGCTTGTAAAGACTCTGTCCATTGGACCCACTCATGGAGTCTCTCTTGTGGAAGTAAGGCATCCCACTCACTTTCTCCACTTGACAGTTCACGAACTAAGGCCTTACCTTTTATGGTGACAGGTGCTTCAAACCCGAGAGGATCGTAGAGACTGTTCACAGTGGATAGAATTCCTCTTCTCGTGAATGGCTTTTCTACTGAAGAAACCTGAAAAACAAAACAGTCCTTCTCTATATCCCAGCTTAGGCCTAAACTCTTCTGTAAAGGAAGGGTGTCTGTTCCCAGGCAAAGGTCTTTGAGATTCTTAGCTCTGTCTTCTGCGGTGAAAGCTTCCATGACTTGTTTGCTGTTAGAAGCTATCTTATGTAGTCGCAGATTAGACTCTGCCAGCATTTGTTTTGCTTTGTTAAGAATGTTGATTGCCCCTTCAGGTGTGCTAGCTGAAGCAAGTCCATCGTCTACATAGAAATGTCTCATCACAAGGCGTTTGGCATCTTGACCATAATGTTCTGCACCTTTCTGGGCAGCTTTGCGCATGCAGTATATGGCAACAGCAGGAGAAGGGCTATTACCAAAAACATGCACCCTCATTCTATACTCTGTCACCTCTTTATCTGTGTCGTTATCCTTGTACCACAGGAAACGCAGGTAATTACGATGGTCCTCTCTCACTAGAAAACAATAAAACATCTGTTGCACATCCCCTGTGAAGGCAATAGGCTCTTTCCTGAAGCGTAAGAGGACACCCAGAAGTGTGTTGTTTAGATCTGGGCCGCTCAGCAGAACATCATTTAATGAAACACCTTCATGTTGAGCACTGGAGTCGAACACAACTCTTATTTGTTCTGGCTTGTGTGGATGGTAAACGCCAAACATTGGCAGATACCAGTGTTCTTTACCTTCGTCCAGTAATGGTGCTACTTCAGCATGATTGTTGTCAAGCATCCTTTTGATGAATTCTGTAAAGTCTTTTTTCACTTCAGGTTTTCTTTGCAAAGTTTTACGTAGTGCGTTCAGGCGCTTCATGGCTTGCTCTCTGTTACTAGGTAAATAACACCTGGGTGTGCGAAAAGGTAAAGGAGCTACCCAATTATTGTTTTCATCTTGGAAAGTCTCTTTATCCATGATATTGAGAAAGGCTTGATCATCTATGGACATTGCTTGTTTGTCATCATCTTTTGTTCGCTGGAACACTGAGTTCCCTAAAGTGTCAGTCTTCATGCCACTACTAATGTCTCTATTGTAATTAGAAGAAGAGTCACAGTATGGTTTTAGGGTTTCTTTGATGACAAAGCTGTTCTGACATGGACTAAGAAGGGATGAGCGCCCATTCACTAGCACAGATGTCTTTGAAGTGTTGATGCTGTCAGGCCGATGTGTTGCTCCTAGACAAACTTCTCCTACTATAACCCACCCTAGGTCAAGTCTTTGAGCATAGGGGGCATTAAAGGGCCCATTAATTTGTTGGCGTACCTTATGTACCTGTAGAATGTCTCTTCCAAGAAGTAGAAGAATAGAGGCATCTTTCTGGATAGCTGGAATAAGGTGTGATATCGAATTGAGATGAGGATGATGAAGGGCCACTTCTGGTGAAGGTATCTCTGCTTTATCGTCTGGTAACATATCACACTCTATCAAGATGGACTCTCTTGTCAAGAGACTCGATAGTAAAGTCGGTAGCTCTTCTTCCTGAAGTTTCCATCACTCCTGCGCATGTCTTTAGGGTGTATGGAACTGCACTCGATGTAATGTTGAAAGCATCAAAAAAGTCTGACCTTGCCAGTGACCTGTTACTCTGTTCATCCAGAACCACATACATCCTAATTGCTTTTTGCTTTTCCCCTGTGGGGTACACTGTTGCTAGGCAGATCTTAGAACATGAACGTGGAGTTTTACTGTCACCACAGATTTCCGTGCATTTGGACATTACTGGGGTAGATGAATTATCTTTTTGCTCCCTGTCCCCACCTTTCGGGGCTTCTGTGACCTCTAATGGTCTGTGCAAAGTATCAGGGTGTAAAGCTGTGATGTGTCTATTACTGCCACATTCTGAGCAATCCGCTTGTATTTTGCAGTCTTTGGCTACATGTTTAGTGGATCCACAACACTTGAAGCAGATGCCGTTTTGTCTAAGAAAGGCTATCCTTTCCTTCACAGGTTTACTTTTGAACCCTTTGCACTTGTTTAGGGGGTGGGGCTTTTTATGAAGAGGGCAAAATGTGTCAGGGTCTTCAAAGGTGTTTACCTTGTAGCTGCTTAGACAGTCTGGGTCCTCAGAGGGTACAGTTGTCTTATGGGCGATCACTGAAGTCCTATGGAAGGCTCTAGCTGGCTTTTCTGCTTTCGGCAGTTGACTGTTGGTGATGAAGGAAAAGCTAGGATCACACCTGATCTTAGCTTGCTGCTGCACAAACCTAGAAAACACAAAGAATGGGGGAAAAGGGACATCATGATCTTCTTTGTATTTGGCTCCAACACTCATCCATTTTTCTTGTAGGTTGTGAGGTAGTTTCTCCACTATAGGCTTAGTACCGCTAGCAGTATCTAAATGTGCAAGTCCTCTTAAATAGCCTTCTTCTTTGGCACACTGGACTTCCCAAAGTATATCACCCAGCTCTTGCAGTTTGAAATTGTCTCTGCTGTTTAGCTTAGGGAAAGACTCCAGTCTTTTCATTAGAGCACCTTCAATTGCTTCTGGTGATCCATATCTTTCCTCTAGCCTTTGCCAGGCCATATCAAATCCTGCTGAAGGGTTAAATATGTGTATCCTGCGCATCCTTCTTGCACGCTCTGCTGACTCAGTCCCAAGCCATTTTATCATCAGGTCTAGCATCTCAGCTGCTGGTAATTCTAAGTCTTTGACTGCATTCAGAAAAGAAGACTTCCATGCCCAGTAATTCTCGGGGGAGTCATCGAACTTGAGAAAGCCTGAATTAACCATCTCTTTACGGATACGATATTTAGTGACATCTTGTGCACTCTGGTGTTTGGGTTGCTGCAGTAAGGATTCACTTGGCCTGTTCCTATATGTCTCTAATGGTTCATCTTTAAATGTTCTGGCATTGCTAGCTTCATGGGTTTGTTTTCGTACACTCAGGGGTTCTGCTGGTTCTGGTTTAAATTCAGCTGACTCTGGATTGGGAAACTGTTTAGTTGCATTGCTGTTTATAAGTTCTTGGACATACTCCTTTGTACGTTCTGCTGAGGAACAGGGTTTCTCAGGCACATCTGGGCCTTTGTGGATAGACCCACTTCCAGACCGCTCAATATCAGCATAAGCTGCGGCCTCTGCTGCTGCAGCGGCGGCTGCGCACTGACACTGAAGTATATGCAACTTTGCTTCCTGCTCTGATTTTTCTTTTATAATGGCAGCCTCTTTCTCGGCAAATTCTAGCTTGACCCGAGTTGCCTCTGCTTTGGCGCGAGCTCTGACTAAAAGGGCACTTGCTGATGAAATCTGACTGGACCTTGTTGATTTAGACGAGTGTGAGCGTGCGTCGTCTTGCTAGACACTTGGCATGCTCTCCCTGCCTTGATGTGTCCCGGGTAGCTGATCTTCAGCCTTATACTGTCTTCCTGATCTTAGACTCATTCTGTCTGTGCAGAGACTAATATCTCCAGGCTTGTTGCGCTACACCTTTTCACTGTTCCGCTCTCAAAACACTGACTATGTATGGTTCTAAACAGACAGCTAAACACTTGTCAGAGACTCCAGTAAACGGAAGCCCAATGCTTGATTTGTATACCGAAGTAATCCAACTTTTTTTTAGTTTTAAGTTTTTTGTATTTTTTTTTTGTGAAACTGCAATACAATACAATAACAAGATATCAGTACACATAGAATAACTAATCTAGCATAAATGACAGATGACACAACAGAAAGACACTTACTGGTGATGATGTCTCAAGCCCCTTGGGAGAGAAACAGACATGCTGCATCCATGTAGAATGACAATCTAAAATGGCTGAAGAACTTCCTGAAGCAAAGGTCACATCTTGTATGAGAAATTTACCTGACTGAAGATAAAGCTGCTACAGACTTTGGCCACTAGATGGCAGTGGTAAACTACACATTCTATATAAGTAATTATAACTTAATTAGCCTGCAAGGCAGCACAGATGGTAAACAATCTTGTTACAGTATGAGAAATGTTTCCAAATACAAGAGAGGGAACAGCATCATACAAATAAAGAAGGGCATTATCCACATAAAGAGACAATTTTTCCTCCAATGTGTCTATTTTAAGACCCTGTACTAAGAATGATTTCTTAACCAGAATAACCAGAGGTTCCAAGGCTAAGGCAAACAGGCTAGGCAAGAGGGGACACCCTTGACAGGTCCCACGATGTAGGTGGAAGAAGTCAATCATTAATACAAACCGTGGTCCTAGGAGCCCGGTAAAGAAGTAACCAAAACAAAAACGTATGCCGAAAGCAACGCGACTCAGAACATCCCAGAGATATATCTACTACACCGAATCAAACACTTTACAGCATTGTGGGAGATGAAAAACGGGGGGGGGGGGGGGGCGACTTTAGGACTTTATAGGCACAGTGACACAAAATATATTACAAAAACTGTTTATTGAAAAGACATAAATGAACACTGATTGTTAAAAAAAACACAAGTTATCTATATACAAAAACTATTTGTGATGTTGCTATACAAAACTATCTCTATACATAAGAACTCGGATATAGGGATGAACTTATCCAGAGTAAGTAGATATCCAAGGATATGGCTGCACAGCAGATCAACAATAAGTTATTTCATATCAGGAAAATGCTCACATGTTACCCGTGCCTTCACGCTTCTTAAGGAGCAAGGACAGTTGTGGCTAACAGGATAGATAAAATAATTATATAGTTAATATACAATAATCAAACCACAAGGTAAACACAAGAGGTATAAAGACAATCCAAGCAATTCAAAGACCTGAGCTGGCCCGACCACAGCAACAGGGGCTGAGCACCCGAAAGGGGCAACGAAAAGTCACCACGGGGCGTGCAGAACAGATTGTGGGAGATGAGAAATCTGAGGTTGATATCAGTTCCCTAGCCAGGCATGAACCTGGTTTGCAAATACCACGAAATTTGTTTTTTTTTTTTTAATCCAACAAACTTTTATTCATTTTCCAAAGGTACATTACATACATTTTGCTCATTGTCTTATGCATTGCATTATATAACAAACAGTTTCATCAAATTATTACTGAGATCAACCAGGGAAACGCCTATTTGTGAAGCCTACTGGCCTAGTGACACTCGTTCCACTTTATTAATTCACATATCACCTTCATCAACCAACATTTATTCCCAGTAATCTGTCTGCCACCAGGTCTAGCAGCAAATTTATGTGTACTGCCTCTATGTTGGTATACCAGTTTTTCCATTCTCAATACTGCACCTATATTCTCAATCCATTCCTTCGTGGTGGGGGGAGACTCAGATCTCCAATGTGCCATAATAATTTTCTTGCCTGGAATAAAACTCTATGTATGGCCTCCCTGCAATGTTCTTCCCACTCGTATTCCTCCAGAGCACCCAAGAGACAAGCTCTCGGATCCTGTGGAAGGGAGACCTTAAATACTGAGTTAACCGTAGTCACTACGTTTGTAATTTGGGGCATCGCCACAGCATATGAATAAGACTCCCGTGATCACTTTTACACCATTACAGGTAGGGTCCAGCTGCGGGTTCATCAAGGGAAGCCTATGAGGCGTGTAATACGTTCTTAAAAGAATATATAATTGGGTCAATCTTTGTGATACATTTAATGAACATCTTCCCACTGCCTGAAATATTTCCTCCCACTGTTCTCCATCTATCTGTCCAACATCAGCCTCCCACCTCTCCCTCACCCTCAGAGGATGCCGCCTCATCACGGACTGCAACAGGATAGCCTAGCATTGGGAGATGAATCCTTTGGGCGAGGTTGCATCCTCCAGAAGGCCAAATACGGAAGTCGGGGACAGGTGCCAATCAGATGAGCGGCCCTGCACTGCCACCGCATGGCCAAGCTGCAGATATAGAAAATACATTGAGGATGGAAGACCATAGGTTACACTTAAATCCTCAAAGGAACGTAACACCCCATTAAGAAATATATGTTTGAGATGGGTAATTCCAAACTGTTTCCACCTTGCTCCAGCCTGCAGCTTGGCCAATTCAGTGTATGTTTCATTCGACCATATGGGACTGTATTCAGTATAACCCTCTACACTTTAAATGTACCTAACTTTGTTCCATATCTTTTGTATTAAGTTGAAAGTTGGGTATTTCTTATGAGGTTTAGTAAATGCAAGTGCCTCCAATGCCATGGGAACAGGTCCCCTACACACAGTGTGTAGGAGTAATTGTTGTGCAGAACTCTGCGACCCAATCTCTGTCCCCCCCGCCAGTGGAAACATGCCAATGAGGTGCTGCAGCTGGGCAGCCAAGTAGTACAGCCATGGGTTCGGCAACGCCAATCCCCCACTGTCCTTAGGCCTCTGCAAATGTTCCATTTTAATCCTAGGGTTTTTATCTTTCCAAATAAGACTTTGAAAAATGGCATTGACAGTATGAAACACTTTCAGTGGTATAACCATGGGGGAATTATAAAGGAAATATAATAATTGGGGCATAAGTATCATCCTAATTAGGTTTACTCTACCCGCCACCGAGAGGGAGAGTGATTTCCAAGTTTTAACCTTATCTCTGAACCTCAACAGCAAGGGGGAGACATTCAAACGCAGAAAATCTCTCGGGTTAGCTGTTATGTGAATTCCCAGGTATTTAAAGGTCGTGGCTAAGGGTATAGGGCAAGCTGGATTAACTATCTGTGTTTCGTCCCCATCCAGCAGAAGTAAAGCAGATTTTGACCAATTAATAAGTAGGCCTGAGAATCCTCTGAATCTGGATATAGTGGACATGGCCTCTCTTAGGGAAGTATCCGTGTCTCCCAGTAGAAGCAAAGTGTCGTCTGCATAAAGCATGACCTTTTCTTGCATACCGCCATAGAGGAAGCCTGTAATATGTTGATTTGCCCTAATCTCAATCGCCAACAGCTCAATTGCCAGTGCGAAGAGGAGGGATGACAGGGAACATCCCTGTCTCGTTCCCCTCCTCAACGCAAAGCTCCGTGACAAGGAGTCGAAGCTCCTAATGGCCGGGTGCCGCTGACTGTACAGAAGCCTCACCCAGGAGATATAATTAGGACCGAACCCAAATCTCAACAGAATAGACCAGAGGTAGTTCCAGTCTATGCTGTCGAACGCGTTTGTGGCGTTCAATGACAGTAACGCTCTATTACCCATATTATCTGCCCGGGATTGGAAGTTTAGGAACAATCTCCTCAGATTGACTGCGGTAGATTTATTGGACATGAAACCAGCTTGGTCATCATGCACAATAGACGCTATCACTTCATTCAAATGTATTGCCAGTGCTTTCGCTAATATCTTACTGTCGCTTTGAAGCAACGAGATTGGACGGTATGCCCCAGGGTCTACGGGGTCCTTGCCCAGTTTGAGAAGTAAAACTATATTTGCTTTGGACATGGATGGGGAAAGGACAGCTTTTGCTTTGGCTTCATTGAAGACCCTTGGCAGCAGTGGCAGCAATTCCTCAGAGTACTGTTTATACACCTCTATGGGTATCCCATCCTCAACTGGTGCCTTGCAGTTGGGAAAGGTTCCAACCGCCTCCTGCAGCTCTTCTATTGTGAGTGGGGCCTCTAGCTGTGCTCGTTGACTTTCGGACAATTCAGGGAAGGAAATATGGCTCAGGTATAGATCCAAGTCTTCTTGGGTATATGCCGTGCCAGGACTGTATAAAGTTTCGTAAAAACCTGTTAGTTCCTGCATAATCAATTCAGGCTGATTCACCAAATGACCCATTTGAGACCTAATGGCTCCTATTGCAGGCGATCGTTGGTGAGAGTTCGCAATCCTCGCCAAGAGGCAACCAGTTTTCTCACCCTCCTCAAAGAACGCCTGTTTTGTGAAAAACCTCTTCTTCTCGGCCGAGGAGGAAAGAAGGTGTTGATAGGCAGATAGTGCCGCCTGCCATGCCTCCTTGGTCAAATCCGAAGGGTTAGCAACATATTCTTGTTCCAATGCCTGAACCCGTGCCTCCACCTCCATCCTAAGGGCAGATGATTCATGTTTCACCTTATTCATTTCCCTAATCAATATTCCTCGTAAATAGGCCTTGAAGGCATCCCATTGTTCTATCCTAGAGGCGTCTTGATCCTGGGTGTCAAAAAACTCCCACATGCTCCTCAATATCCCCTCATGTGATCGGAACAATTTTAACCAATAGGCATTGAACTTCCAGGGGGCTTTGGTTAAAGTGGACGGCGGTGCCACCAAGACCTGGATCACCAAAGGAGAGTGATCCGATACACTACGGGGTCTATATACTATATCATCTACAAACGGGAGCATGCTCAAGTTTCCAACCCCCAGGTCAATTCTAGACAAACAGTCATGCGACTTGGAGAAACATGTAAACTGTCGGGCACCTGGATTGCGATGCCGCCAGATATCCACCCAGCCCACCTCTTGCAACAACCGCGCCAGGGGAGTACTCCTGGAGAGGGTCTAGGGCTGGGGTGTCTATCCGCCACCTGGTCCAGACAGCAATTGAAATCTCCGATCACCAATAGTGGCACATCCGGCCTACTTTCCAAAAATGTTAGGAGGAGCCTTAGCACCGCTGATATGAATTGCGGAGGAATATATACGCATGCCAACACACATATCAATGTATTAAATCTACAATGAAGAACCACAAATCTCCCATCATTATTTATGACACTGTCAAATTCCTGGTAGTCCACAACTCCATGAATTAGTACACTTACCCCCCTCGAAAAGGAGGTATGTGTAGAATGGTAAGTCTTCCCCATCCATGAGTACTTCAAAAAACATAACCGTTTCTGCTGTCAAGTGTGTTTCCTGAAAACATATTACCCTGGGAAGGAACTTGTTCAAGCACATAAATATCATGGTACGTTTTAAGGGGGAGTTTAGTCCTCTTATGTTCCATGATACTATAGGAACCTTAGCCATGCGTAGCAGTAACAAAAGTCACTTGACAGGATGAGAGTGCCTTCAAATATAAATATAATCTCTCGGGCAGGATTGACTTCAACTTCCACTGGTTGTGTACATTGCGACTTCCAATGTGTGTGCAGACTCGGCGCCTGTGACTTTGGTAATGTACCTTTTGTGGCCAATAAATGCCAAAGAAAAAGAAGGGGTGGACTGTAACTACAGACCCAACAGGTCTATGAACCTCGCTGGCTTCCAACAGGGCAGCTGCAGTTTTACTTGCGACATTCCATCGCATGTCACTGTCAAAACATAACATTTGCAGTGCTAGCGTTCAATCCTTTTTGCTTTCTTCGTAGTGTGCATTATTTTTTCCCCCAGCCAAGGAGTATCTTCTTAACTTAGCTGCAGGAGAGCCCCCCTGAGCTGCTTATACATAACAAAACTGTTATCAAAGTGATATATGTATCTGTAAGTCAACGCACGGTACAGTTATTAGTCATCTTCCTCCTGCGCTCTTCTTTGTAGTGCTTGCTCATTGCGTTCTAGCCACACAGAGGCCTCTTTCGCTGAACTGTGCTTGGCCCCTGTCAGGTCACCTGTATCCAGGTGACAGATGCACCCCGTTGGGGTCAGGAGTGCACCGCTATGATAGTGGACCCTAAGGCTGACTGCTTCAGATGGAACTCAGGGTGGTTCAGGAAGGCAGGTCCCCTGGAGCACCAACACGCATCCCCCAGTGAGTTAGAGCATAGATTCCCCAGGGCGCGGAGTCTAAGAGCAAGTTGGTGTTCACCAGAGCCTCTAGTGGTGAGGATGGACTGGACTGCAACTGGCTCCAGGTCGTGGCCCCCAGGGTCTCCCAGCTTACGCTCACGGTAGGCTACAGGAGGATGGAGAGGAAACAGCAGCCCAGGACAGCAAGGAATAGTAAGGAGGTAGCCAAATGTCAGGGCGACTAGCAGACAAGGATAACAGAGAACACAACAAAAGTCAGGGTCACAGGCAAACATGGATAGTCGAGAACGCGCCAAAGGTCAGGGTCACAAGCAGACAGGAATAGTCGGGAACACGCCAAGATCGGTAACAGAGACAGAGACAAACTTTTGCACTGCAAGGCAGGCTTGGAGAATACGGTGTTAAATAGTGGTTCCTGTTGAGGCTAGGGTGGAGCCACACAGAGGGAAGATTACTTAAGCATGCAGGTGTGAGAGTACAAGCCTCAAGGCTGATACACAGATCAGGTAAGAGACAGACAGGTCATGAATGTATTACTGCAAGATCATGACAGCCCCTCACTGCTATCCGAAGTTTAGCCGGGTACAGCATGGCATATGGTAATTGAAGGATCCTGAGCCAGCGTTTGACGTCTGTGAATTTAGCTCTGCATCTTTGGACTTCTGCTGAAAAGTCCGGGTAAAAGGACACTCTGGTTCCATTATGTTGAATATTTGCTCGTTCTCTCGCCTGCCGCATCACTGCCTCTCTATCCCGATAGTGAAGTAGTCTTGCCAGGATGGATCTAGGAGGGCCTCCAGGTGGAGGCGGACGTGATGGCACTCTGTGCGCGCGCTCCACCGCAAAGAAGGGCGAAAATGCGTTTTTGCCAAACATTTCGATCAGCCAGTTCTCCACAAAGCAGTGGGATCCTTGCACTTTACCTTCTCTGGCAGTCCCACTATGCGTACATTATTACGTCGCAAACGATTTTCCAAATCTTCAGCGCGATCGTTTGCATCTCTCGCCAACTGTAATGCTGCTCTGGTATCCTGGGCTATGGGCTGCAAATGATCTTCCATTTCGCTGATTCTGCTCTCCACAGCAGTGGTACGCTCATGGATTTTCTGCAGGTCTTGCCTTAACAGTGATACATCCTCCCTGAGGCCCCAAACTGCTCCTTTAAAGTATTGACAGACGCTGTGCAGTTATTCACCGCTTTAAGGATATCAGCCAGTGTGGGTTGTGCTGTATCCTGTGCTTCTGAGGCCTGGGATTCTTGCATGTTGTCTGCCTGTCCCCCCCCCCCCCCAGTGATCAGGGACAGAGGCTGCCTGCATGCCGGTCTGCTTGTGCTGGAAACCCCCTGAGCGGGATGGCTGTTCTGACCCCACAGTCCCTGGGATGAATGTCCTCTCTATGCTGGTAAATGGCTCGTTATCCCAAAAAATTTAAAAACTGATCCTCTCATAGTGTGAAAAACTGCTATTTATTGGTAAAACCGCTTGCATACAAAGGCTGATGCAAGAAAGATTTGGCCAACAAAGCAGCTTGCAAGAGCTTAATCCAAACCATGGGAACACTTGAACCAATCTTCTACCTGGGATTCACTAATAATCTTCTTTTTATCCTCTCATAGTGTGAAAAACTGCTATTTATTGGTAAAACCGCTTGCATACAAAGGCTGATGCAAGAAAGATTTGGCCAACAAAGCAGCCTGCAAGAGCTTAATCCAAACCATGGGAACACTTGAACCAATCTTCTACCTGGGATTCACTAATAATCTTCTTTTAAGGGATCCTCTCATAGTGTGAAAAACTGCTATTTATTGGTAAAACCGCTTGCATACAAAGGCTGATGCAAGAAAGATTTGGCCAACAAAGCAGCCTGCAAGAGCTTAATCCAAACAATGGGAACACTTGAACCAATCTTCTACCTGGGATTCACTAATAATTCTTATTGGAGAATACTTGGCAACCCGTATCATTAGCTGTTTTTCTCCTCTTAGCTTTTCAGACAGTGTGGTGTTCACTTCTAATTACACATGAACCCGGGTTTGGTCAACCTTTGCATAAAGGTCATCCAAAACTTGAAAAAGACAAGTGGCCAAGATTTTGGCTAGATCTTAACATGCAGTAAAGATATTGGTCGATAAGACGCACAGTCCGCCAAGCATCAGGCCAGTTTAGGCGATTATAACCCTTAGCTTTGGAGCCAATTTAGGCAATAATAAGCCTCAGCATTAAAACCAGTTTACACAATCATAACCACCATCATTGGTGCCAGTTTCTGCAATAATAGCACCCAGCATTGATGCCAAATTACGCAATAATAATCCCAAGCATTGGTGTCAGTAGCTGTAATGATAACTGCCAGCAGTGGTGACAGTGACTTCAATAAGACCCTCCAGCACTAATGCCAGTTTCTGAAATAATACCCCCAGCATTGCTACCAGTTTAAATACTAGTAACCCACAGCATTTGCACCAGTTTACGTAATAACCCCCAGCTCTGGTGCCAGTTTACACAATAATAACCCCCAACTTTGGTGCAAGTGTGCACAATCATAACCCCCAGCATTGGTGCCAGTTTACACAATAATACCCCCCAGCATTGATGCCAGTTTACACAATAATACCTTCATTGGTCAGTGGTGTTATGCTATTTAAATTACCCTTTGCAGTCAGTGGCAATGCTATTTAAAACACTCCTCCCTATAGGTGGTTATGTGGCGGCGTTAATTAACCTTTTCATGCTGCTGTAGTAGTTAACGCTCCCACTGGCCACTAATGATGCACACATGGGTTAAATAGCACTGCCCTTGGTAGGTAATGCAGCAGTGACAGTGTTAATTAACCTCTTCATGATGCATTACTGGCCAGTGGCAGTCGGAATGCAGCATCAATAAACACTGCCACTGGCCAGTAATGCACCATGATGGAGTTAAAAAACACTGCCAATGGTTACTAATGAAGATGTTTAATAACTGCCACTGGTTATTAGTGGCCAGTGGCATTGGTAACCCCTGAATTAGTGGCCAGTAGCAGTGTTAGCCACCCCGGTGGTATGATTATGTCAGATTTTTGCGTCTCAATGCGATACATTGTTTTGCATAGAAATTTGGTGTTTTATATTTTAGGCCTGTGTATTTTAGTAATAACACACTTAAATCTGTCCAAACAAGAGTCTAGTAGACATCCCAGGTATGATAAAGTTTGAAACACTAAATCATAAATTATAATATAATAAATAACTATAAATAATTATAAAAAATAATAATAAAATTAATTTCCTCACGATTCACTATCGCTCAATTCTGCAAGTGTTCTAATTTACTATTGCTGTTTTCTAGCTGGTCTCAAACTGCTTTTAACATTAAGGATCACTTTTTGGTTGCCATGGACAATCTCAAGTTTCCAGGCAGAAAAAACAGTATATATAATATAAAACTTCATGCAGGGCACTGGACAAAAACACTAGGGACAAAAGGGAGGTGAAATGATTTGATACAGTAATGTACAGTAATGTACAGTGTACTGTATGTGTTATGAATTTTCTAATTTTTGAATTTGCCGCCGGGCTCCGCCTCATGCGATGCTCGCTGGGAACGGAGCCCGGCACACAGAGGCATCGGGCGGAGGACACAGCCCACAGACACAGCAGGGAGACATTGCAGGATCCTGGGGACAAGGTAAGTACACTGCACCAGGATCCTGAGATGCAATCCCAAATGTGGCTCGGGGTTACTGCTAATGGTATTGAAATTTAACCCCGAGCCACACTCGGGAATACCGTCAGGGAGGTCAATTAACTTCTTCGTAATACAGCCTAAAGGGGTTCAGAAAAACCCTGCCACTGAACTTTAATGCAGCCGTGACCAAACCCCTTCAATTCATGCTGCTTTACTGGCCAGTAGTCTTGCTTTCATTGGTTAGCTACCTTCCATTCAACCTGCTACAACGTGACACCACTGTCTTTCTACCCTCTGAATGACATGTCATTGTCATCATGTCATGGCCGGGACTAACAGTCATCTGTCAGTAGGAGATCACTCTGCCTGACAGACGTAAGATTTCTCCAAGTGTCATTAAGCCCCCCCCCCCGGTCCCCTGCAGGGTGGCCCTTAAGCGCAAAATCACCTACCTGTATGTTCTATTTTTTTGGCTCTGGGACACGCACCACCGGAGCCCTACTCCTGCTATGATTGGACACAGTGGGAGCCAATCAGCGGATCCCACTGATCATTCTGAGAAGAGGCAGAATGGCGGTCTGCATATGTAAACAAGGCAGATTGCCGTTCTGCCAGAGGGGAAAATTGAAATTTTGTGTTTCTGCCAAGCAGAAACACGGATCTCTGTTTTCTCCCAAGCAAAGCACACCCCCCAAAGTTAGAAGGCACCCCCTAGGAACATACTTAACCCTTTGATCGCCCCTGATGTTAACCCCTTCCCTGTCAGTGTCAGTACAGTAACAGTACATTTTTTAAGCACTGATCACTGTAATAATGTCACTGGTCCCCAAAAAGTGTCAGGTGTCTGATTTGTCCACTGCATTGTCGCAGTCCTGTTAAAAATTGCTGACTGCCACCATTACTAGTAAAAAAATAAAAAATATCTCATCGTTTTGCGCAAACCAATCAATATACACTTATTGTGATTTTTTTGGCCAAAAATATGTAGCAGAATACATACTGACCTAAAACCACAGAGGTGATCAAATACCACCAAAAGACAGCTCTATTTGTGGGAAAAAAAGGACATCAATTTTATTTAGGTACAGTGTCGCATGGCCGCACAATTGTCAGTTAAAGCAACGCAGTGCAGTATCGCAAAAAATGGCCTGGTCAGAAAGGGGGTAAAACCTTCCTGAGCTGAAGCGGTTAAAACTAGAACAGTTGTTAATTAACCCTACAAATAAATAGAAGTGACATTTAACAAAATTTACCAAACTCCTGTGGAATCGAATTTTGCTGGATTCGCTCATCACAACATAGTCACAGAGGAGATTATGTGCCCTGTTAGTTTGTCTATAATATACTGTAATACTATAGCTGAGGTACACTCAAGATGTTACTAATTTTACACCTGTTTTGAATCTCAGGATGTATAGAACTGGTACAATTGCAGTCTTAAAAAAATGAAATGCCTTGCAACAACAAGCCATGCTTTCTTTAGAACCATTTCTAGTTATGTGTTTTATACTAAATGTTTTCTCTTTCTCAAACAGAAAAATGTAGGGGGTGGAAAGGAAAATAGTTCCTCAATGATATCATCATACTGTATAAACCCTTTTTTCCTTCACTTATTAGCAAATAGCTAGGTACAATACAGTATGATATATACGGCAAGAGAGGATACAGGGATTTTTGCGGTGTCAGGTACAGGAAGACACAATTAACTTTTATCAATTAAAATGAAACATAATTTTATTAGCATAACATAATTAAAAGAACATGCTGTTTTAAAGCAATGTGAAGTTACAAACGTTTGGCGGTCAAAAATAAACAGGTAAATGGTAGATCGTAGATGAAAATATTGCACACTAGCCCGACATGTTTCGCTATTTAGCTACCTCATGGGATGTGCAAGATTTTTGAGACCACTAAATGAGAAAACAGCATTGTGACAAGGGTATAAAAACATGCAAACAAAATAATAAATACAAATGATATGATTTAAGTATGAGCTTGGTTGCCAAGGGGAAACATGGGTATAGATACTCACCCTAACCACTGATAATACCTGTAAACCACGAGGCTGGACCCCAAACAACACCCCAAAAGGACCCGATCCACGGGAATCAATTAGGCAAGGCCATAGAGGGTTGATAGGGGGACACTAGAGGATAGTAAAGTTTCATAGAATTAGATTGATGAAAGGGGGTAACAATATAAGGAGCAAAGGGGAGGACAAATGTCTCTTAGAGTTAATACTCACACTAAATGTATTAGTTAGTCTAGTTGTCTGAGGAGAGTATACTTAAATGAATCTGAGAAGGAGCTCTGTAGACTCGGCTGCAAAGGCAGACTGAAAGATAGATAAAAGGATTTTTTCCTTTATTGTGTTATATATAAATCAAGTTTAAAAGTAAAGGAATAGGGACAAACAAAAGGATCGTGTAAAATTATTTTAAATGTGCTCCAGGTAAGGTAAAAATAAAACTAGCTAGAAAGGTGATCAAAGAAAGACATTGCTAGAGAAACGCCGGCAATGAAGCAATAAGGTGGAGAGGGGAGTGGGAGAAACACTCCACAGACAAAAGACCGTGAGTGTGAAGGGAATTAATTTCAGTGAAGGAGTAGGGGAAAACGCCCATAGTAGAAATCCTGGGGATGAAGGGTGAGAGCCTCCATGAAGGGAAATGATTAGGGGAATAGTGAGTAGATAACATGAAGGACAAATAGGAGACAAGGCTCAAAGTACAGACTACAAAGGTCCGGTCAAACTGTATAGCAATTTACCTGTCAGAAGATGGCCACAGTGTAAGTGTCTCCCTCCGGCTCTGGCTGGGATGACAGCCAGATAGGCCGGTTTAAATCAGCCCTCCGACAAGCCGGCGTGTGATGTCGCCGGCTCGAGGCGGACGTAAAGACGCCTGTGCGCATGCACACGGGCAGGCTTGAGCCTATAACTACAATGACCAGGAGGCTAAGTGAGGAGAGAGGAGTCAGGCGCGTCCAGGGGAGGAGCGCGCACATGATAACTCCTACCAAGCCGCTGCACTGCCTGTCTAAGAGGGAATGTGATTCTGGATGGCCGAGGCCACTCAGGATCAAACAAAGGTTACCCGACGCTGCCAGGCGTGGAGAGGGCTTGCTGACATGATGGATAGGGCAAGCCCTGGGCATCCGTATGGCCAGCCAAAAATAACACCGGTCGGTGTAAATTGGGGACAGATGAGCGGACCAGCAGGGATGGATAGGGGGAACCAATGGAATGTGACGGTGGTGGGGATGACGGGGCAAGACCACAAGATTGCACCAATCAAACCAGTGTCCAATGGGCAACCAAATTCATTTACAATGATTGTACATGAAAACACAGGCAAATGAAAACAAATGTATTATATAAAAGAAAAAGTTTTATATGTTATAAATAGACCAAACAAAAGCACGAATATTGTATCTAGGAAAATTTTATACATAATGAAAAAAATTCCAAAGAAATAAAAAATAAAAAGTAAAAAATGAAACAACAACGAATGATACAAATAAACAAATAAATTATCCGAGGAAAAGTGGGAGGGGACTGGGATGGAAGGGAAGAGGGAAGAGAAGAAAGAGAAGGGGGGAGGGGCTGGGCTCGGGGAAGGGACGGAAGCTGAGGAGAATGGGAAGGATGGGGGAAGGAAATTGGAGTGACATGGAAACCAACCCTAATGGGGTGGGGAAGGGAGGGGACCAGAATGAGCATTCAAGGGACTAAAGAAAGGACTTAAAACTCAGGCTTTCATTGAAGCCAGGGAAGGATGTGGCTTTCAGATTGTAAATCCAGCGAGCTTCTAGCTGTAGCAGGGTGCGATCAACGCTGCCACCGCGAGAGTCTGGGGGGATATGCTCAAGTGCTGAAAATTTTATAAATTGCGAGTTGAAATTGTGATATAGACCGACATGTCGGCTGATGGCAGTGTCCATTTTATTTTTCTTTATGGGTTTAATATGGTCTCGTATACGTTTGAAGAATTGTCTTTTCGTCTTGCCTATATAGAAGCCACCGCATAGGCACTGAGCAAGATATATAATGCTCAGTGTCTGGCAGGTTACTCTAAACTGGATGGAATGCCATCTGCCATTAGGTAAATTAAGTTTGGTTTTTGAATCAACGTATTCACATACATCGCATGCACCGCAAGGAAAGGTGCCACAGTTTATTTGTTTTGACAATGGTTGTATGGTTTCAAAGTGACTTCGAACCAAACGGTCCCTTAGGGAAGGAGCTCATCTGAAAGTGAATTCAGGAACATTGTTTATGTATTTGCTCGCAGTAGGGTCCGCAGAAAGAAGTGGCCAGAATTTGGTTAATATGCGTCTAAATTGTTGATGTTGACAAGAGTATTGAGTGATGACTCTTACAGTATCGGGTTTTTTGACCCGTTTACTGGAAAAAATCAATGAGTTTCTATTCTTTGAATTTGCTCGGTTAAAAGCTTTTTTAAGGCAAGCATGACTATAGCCCCTGACTTTCAACCTACTGTACAAGTCCCTAGCTGCCTTTCTGAAGTCGGAGTCCTTACTGCAGTTTCGTTTAAGCCTTAAGTACTGGCTATATGGAATGCTTTTGATTAAAGAGGTGGGATGCAAACTTTGGGCGTGGAGGATGGTGTTTCCCGCTGAGGGTTTTCTATAAAGAGATGTGTCTAGTTTGCCTTCTGCATTGATGGAAATAACCAAGTCCAGGAAACTGATACTGTTCTGACTGCAGTGCATGGTGAATTTTAAATTAAAATTGTTAATTGAAATAATATGTAGAAATTCATTCAATTTAGTCTGGGTTCCGGACCAGAAAATAAGGACATCATCTATAAAACGATACCATACCAAAATTCTATCATAGAGGTGGCTGAGATCCTCCCTGTTGAGGACCTCCTTTTCCGACCCCCCCAGGAGGGGGGGCACACTTGGTCCCCATTGCGACTCCCTGTACCTGGAGGTAGTGGGAAGAGTTGAAAACAAACACATTATGTCTCAAAATATAGTCCAATAAATCAAGTACAAAAGCATTATATTTAGCAAAAGATGGACCCTACTCTTCTAAATGTTGTTGTATCACTTTAGGTCCTGAATCATGTGGAATAGCGTTGTAAAGGCTTTCTATGTCTAATGCTACTAGCCAGGTGTCGGGGGGGAAGGGAAATACCTTCGATGGTTCTCAGGAGGTCAATAGTGTCCTTAATGTATGATGAAAGTGCCGTTACGTGGGGCTGTAAATAACTGTCTACCAATGAGCTGGCATTTTCAGTGAGGCTTGAGCATCCAGAAATTATAGGACGTCCTGGGGGTTCAGACAGTGATTTGTGCACTTTGGGTAGTGCGTAGAAAGTAGGGATCCTTGGATCTCTGACATTTAGAAAATTTATAGTGTTCTGGTCAATAACGCCCTGGCGATAGGCTCGAAAAATAATTGTACGGTATTGTGCATCAAAATTGTTGATAACTGTTTTGGAAATGGGACGGTACCAGCTCCGGTTTTTAAGAATTTTTTGACACATAATTACATATTGGGAAATGTTCATAACAACTAAATTTCTACCCTTGTCAGAGGGCTTGATTATTATGTCAGGATTCGCTTGCAAAGACTTGACTGCATCACTTTGTTCTAAGGTTAGATTAGAAATCCCAGTGGTAGATGTTTTAAGTTTCCCGATTTCTTTAGTTGTTTGCTGTATAAATGCTCATATGTTTGGGTTAGTGTTTAAAAGGGGAAAGAGTCTAGATTTGGGTTTGAAGGATTGAGGAGGGGGGAAGGACACACCAGCGATTGACAACGCTGGTGGGAGGGTAGGGACCGCGACGTCTTCGGTGGTGTGTCCCTCCTCCCAAAGTTCCATCAAATCCTTTGATTTTTGGACACACACAGCGGGACTCAAGAGCATGCACGAGTGCTCCCATAGCAAGCAGCTTGCTGTCAGGGTACTCAGCAAGAAGGAGGGGCCAGGATTGTTGGCGGGGGATCTGAGAAAAGAGGAGGGTCGGGTCTGTTCTGTGGAAAACCATTGCACAGAACAGGTAAATATCACATTTGTAATTTTTTTTTAACCACTTAACCCTAGGTGGACGTCATATGACGTCTTGGGCTTTAAGTGGTTAAATCTGAATAATGCAGCACATTACTTAACCATTGCAGGACAGAGGCAAAAGGCAGGACAGAGGCAACTTCCATGCATCTTTTTTTGACTACAGCACATGCATCTTTGGAATACATGAACTTAGAGTCTTTATACATTGATTTACAGCTTGTGATCCTATCCCAGGAGCCCTAGTATTGGATGCCTCCCATCGAGCATACAGCAGGCTTGCTACATTCACTGCCCTCCTATACCCCTGGGGGCCATACACACACAGATCGCCTTAAGAGGATTCCTCATTTGTGAATTCCTTTTTTAGTTACATTCCCAAAGCGGAATTTACCGCTGACAATCTCTGTGTTTATGGTAATTTGGTGTCCGGACCGTTCTTGTTATTTGTTTTGTTATTTGTTTTTACATGCTATTGCCTGTGTTCCACACTTCACAACAGTAGTGTGGGATTTTATAAATGATAACCAGTGTAGATGTAATTCTATTTTTCTATTAAACTTCTTTCTATTTTCATCAGACCCTAGCATTGCCCTTTGCTGCACTAGTAACTGCTTTTCCCGGGGTTCCCTCATCTGAGGTTTCCCCTAACCCCCTCTTTTCTGTCTAGTCTGCCTGGCTACGGCAGCAACACCTGACTAGGTTGAGTGGCACCAGATCTGAATTAACCAACCTAAATGGTAGGGGGGTGCTATTAGTGGACCTGTCACTCTCTTGTTTGTATCTGTGTAAATCTGAATGACCATTGGACCACTGTTCTGTCTATTATAGGAGATCTGTCGGCGCTCATCCCCCCTCCCTGTCCCCTCTAGGCTGCAGATGGGCTTCGATCAGGCTGAACTGATGGCACTGGTGAGGCTGCTGCATTGATGGCAATGGTGAGGCTGCCGCATTGATGGCAGTGGTGAGGCTGCCGCATTGATGGCAGTGGTGAGGCTGCCGCATTGATGGCAGTGGTGAGGCTGCCGCATTGATGGCAATGGTGAGGCTGCCGCATTGATGGCAATGGTGACGCTGCTGCATTGATGGCAATGGTGAGGCTGCTGCATTGATGGCAATGGCGAGGCTGCTGCATTGATGGCAATGGCGAGGCTGCTGCATTGATGGCAATGGCTAGGCTGCTGCGTTGATGGCAATGGCAAGGCTGCTGCATTCATGGCAATGGCGAGGCTGCTGCATTGATGGCAATGGTGAGGCAGCATTGATGTGGACTGATGAGGCTTCATTGATGGCACTTGTGAGGCTGCAGATGGGCATTGATCAGGCTGCATTGATGGCAATGGTGAGGCAGCAGACAGGCATTGACCCTTATTTTGCTTCAAAGTTCCTTATTTAAAATTTTAGTTTTTATCCTGAAACTTCCCTCTTAAAATGAATGTGTGTGTTATGTGTATAATATATAATGTTATATTATATAATGTTTGAGGGTAATTTTCTAGCAAAAAAATATGACTTTTTTATGTAGGAGAGGATTGCCAGAATTGGCTTGGGCTAGAAGTGGTTAATTGGCTTTAGTATAATTTTCAACTGTTTATTTGGCAATGCCATAGAAAAACCCAGTGATTGTCAATGGTCTGATATTTTTTCATATAACCAAAAGAGAAAATCTCTCTCCTGCGCTCAAGTGTCTAGATTCTCAGTGTGTGATAAGGCCAGTAGGCTTCAGTGGTATCTGGCGTCTTGCAGCCCTCTTCAGAATGTTGGGCATTCAAAAACTACAAAAAGAAACAAAAAGAAGAGAGGGCGCACCGACCTAGCGCATTATCACTGATAGCGTTTATTAAAAAGTAAAATAACAAGTGATATACTCACAAACGAGCTTGAAATACAGGCATGGACATAGACTGCAGGTATGCAGTAACAGACATCAGGATAAAAGTGGGACCGGACATCAGCCGCATCTACCTGATGTCCGGTCCCACTTTTATCCTGATGTCTGTTACTGCATACCTGCAGTCTATGTCCATGCCTGTATTTCAAGCTCGTTTGTGAGTATATCACTTGTTATTTTACTTTTTAATAAACGCTATCAGTGGTAATGCGCTAGGTCGGTGCGCCCTCTCTCCTTTTTGTTTCTGATATTTTTTCAGGCATTCTGGCTTTTTAAAATTAAATTCTAGCTTAGTGAAAAAACACAGGATCTTCCTGGTAAACTACAGTTGTTCACATAAGTTTACATACCCTGGCAGAATTTATAATTTATTGGCCATTTTTCTGAGAATATGAATGATAACACAAAAACTTTTCTTTCACTCATGGTTAGTGTTTGGCTGAAGCCATTTATTATCAATTAACTGTGTTTACTCTTTTTAAATCATAATGGCAACAGAAACTACCCAAATGACCCTGATCAAAAGTTTACATACCCTGGTGATTTTGGCCTGATAACATGCACACAAGTTGACACAAAGGGGTTTGAATGGCTATTAAAGGTAACTATCCTCACCTGTGATCTGTTTGCTTGTAATTAGTGTGTGTATATAAAAGGCCAATGAGTTTCTGGACTCCTCACAGACCCTTGCATCTTTCATCCAGTGCTGCGCTGACATTTCTGGATTCTAAGTCATGGGGAAAGCAAAAGAATTGTCAAAGGATCTGCGGGAAAGGGTAGTTGAGCTGTATAAAACAGGAAAGGGATATAAAAAGATATCCAAGGAATTGAGAATACCAATCAGCAGTGTTCAAGCTGTAATCAAGAAGTGGAAAATTAGGGGTTCTGTTGAAACTAAACCACAGTCAGGTAGACCAATTAAAATTTCAGTCATAACTGCCAGGAAAATTGTTCGGGATACAAAGAAAAACCCACAACTAACTTCAGGTGAAATACAGGACTCTGAAAATGTGGTGTGGCTGTTTCAAGATGCACAATAAGGAGGCACTTGAAGAAAGATGGGCTGCATGGTCGAGTCGCCAGAAGAAAGCCATTACTACGCAAACGCCACTAAGTATCCCACTTACAATACGCCAAACAGCACAGAGACAAGCCTCAAACCTTCTGGCACAAAGTCATTTGGACTGATGAAACCAAAATTTAGCTTTTTGGTCACAACCATAAACGCTACATTTGGAGAGGAGTCAACAAGGCCTATGATAAAAGGTACACCATTTCTACTGTGAAACACGGAGGTGGAACGCTAATGTTTTGGGGATGTGCCAGCTACAAAGGCACAGGAAATTTGGTCAAAATTGATGGCAAGATGAATGCAGTATGTTATCAAAAAATACTGGAGTCACATTTGCATTCATCAGCCAGGTAGGTGCGCATGGGACGTACTTGGACATTCCAACATGACAATGATCCAAAACACAAGACCAAGTCGACCTGTCATTGGCTACAGCAGAATAAAGTGAAGGTTCTGGAGTGGCCATCTCAGTCTCCTGACCTCAATATCATTGGGCCACTCTGGGGAGATCTCAAACGTGCAGTTCATGCAAGACAGCCCAAGAATTTCCAGGAACTGGAGGCTTTTTGCCAAGAGGAATGGGCAGCTTTACCATCTGAGAAGATAAAGAGAAATACTGCAAAAGACTTCAAGCTGTCATTGATGTTAAAGGGACCAATACACGGTATTAAGAACTGGGGTATGTAAACTTTTGATTAGGGTCATTTTGGTCGTTTCTGTTGCCATTATGATTTAAAAAGAGTAAACATAGTTGATTGATAATAAATGGTTTTAGCCAAACAATAACCATGAATGAAAAAAACATTTTTATGATATCTTTCATATTCTCTGAAAAATGGCCAAGAAATCATAAATTCAGGCAGGGTATGTAAACTTATGAGCACATCTGTATATGCATTGCAAGGAAACTTTCTTACAGATCCTTACCTGCCTCTGTTCTTTAGATATTGTGGTACGCTATGCTTTAAAAAAAAAAGGAAATCTGTACGTCCTGGGGATTAATAGATATACTTAATGCATCTACAGTAAGTGGCAAAGAAATTTTGGAGGGAAAAGCCTGTATGGAGCATGTAAAAGCATGTACGTTTTGCATATAACCCCAAAACAAAACCATACTTCATAGATTATTTTTTCCTGTGTTTAAACAAAACAAATGCAGGAAGCCTGTGTCAATGAGGCCTTAGCCTAGGTTCAAGCTATCTTTTTTTGTGGTGGGTTTTTGATGTTTTTTCTTGATTTAATGTGTTTTTGTAGGAGGGCTAGATTGGTTGTAAAACACAAACCCCAATAAACATGCACCAAAAAAGCATATACATGCATGGACTCCCATTAAAGTCTATTGGGCCAAAAACCCACTATGCTGTACAAAAAGAAGCACCTGCACCCTATCAAAAATCGCACTGCAGTATGTTGCATTGATGTGAATGGGAGCTATAGGTCATAATGTGATTTCACAAGTGTGAATGGGGCTTTACTGTTACACTCCTAGTGCAGTACACAGGTAGGAATGCATGTAATTTGACTATACATGCAGATCTCTGAGTCACTGCAAACTTGTGAGCCAGATGCTATTTAGGGGGATAATAATTCTGGTAAATGTACCTAACAACACAGTTGCCAGTTGAGAGATAATTGATAATCACATTACTTACTAAATGGGTTATATAGTAATTATGTAGCACATGTTAAAGTGATAATAAACCCTTACATAAGCCCACTGACTATCCCCAGGTGATACACAGTGAAAAAACAAATCCTTACACAAACGCTGTACCTGTTTATCTGCTTTTCTACAAAGCCTTTCAAAATAAACAGATCAGTTTGCATGGGGCTGGGATCTGACCTCACACTGCACAATACAGGGCAGATAGCTGAGTGTAATCTGAGGCCTGTAATCTGAGTGGGGGAAATGGACACCCCCCTCTTTACATCCTCATTGGAAAATCTTTACATCTGAGGATAGCAATTAGATACTGTGTGTTGGTGGCATTACCATTGATTGCCAGGTGTCAGGGATAACTGTTAGAAGTGATAGATGCAGATTGCAGAGGAAGGAAAGAGCAGTCAGGGTCCACACTAGGCGCTATAGATTGAGGCAAGTGCATTTTATATGAGGATATGCTTTGTTTATTTTTATATTTTTTAAAGACTTCTAAACACTTTACTTATTTAACAGTATCCTTACTGTTTCTTACCATTTTTTTTTTCGTACAGAATATGGTGCTCCTGATGATGAGGAAATTAAATCACTGCAGCCAGTCAACTTGAAAAATAAGTTGCTTTGTAAGTTTAACATAGTTGTGTTCTATAATTTCAATTTACTGATCATATGTTAATAAAACTTAGGTGACCTTATCCTACATTTTGACTTATCAAAAAGGAATGTTAAAGGGTGGTTTGGTGTATGTAAAACATAGGTTCACTGCCTGAATGTTTATATATTTCTTTCACTATAAATTTCATCACAAAATGTTGAATTCTACATTTTGCTGAATGCCGAATTCTAAATTTTAGACTGTTAAAATACAGCTTTAATGAAAGCCTGTACTAACACAAATATGAAGACTGACCATGCTAACCTCATTCTACAAATGGGAATTACTTGGCTTTCTATGGCTTTAGTTCTTTGAGTTATTTGCACGGTACCAGCATGCATGTATTGAAATCAGAAGAAGGTTAAAGACTTATCAGCTTACTGTGAATATAAAGTGTTAAAGCCTTTGGATCAACAGCCAGGGCATTAGCATTCTCCAAGGATTAGAGTACAGATTCCTTTAGGAATAATAAAAAAATATTTGAAAATACCGGTCATCATTTTTAGCCAAGCATTGCTTTTTTTATTAATAAATTTTTATTCTACTCATTACACCAAGTTTAGGGTGACATACATTTTGCAATAATGTAAGTGTTTATGAATTAAATAAATTTGTCAGTAAAAATAGATTTCAGTAATCAATTTTAAATAGTGCTCTGTTAACAGCTTGCTATGTTGATATATATATTATTGTTATAATGAAAGAATCCTACATATAAATGTGCAGATGCACTATCATCACCACCTCTAATTAATATAAATGTCCAATGCATAAACTAGTTCTAGTTACTGCTGTAACGACACCCCCTGTTGATAGACCATCTCCTGTGTTGGAGAGCAAAAGGGTCAAATACGGGTCACCTCTCCAGGAAGAAGGCATTGGGTTTTTTTGTTGTTTTTTTTACTAAAGTGTTCACGTACTTTACAAAATTGACTTGCATTTTTTTAAGTGAAAAGCTATGGTATTTCTTTAGTATATCAACCCCACTATCATGTTTCTCCCTAACGATCCAAAGTGGATTACCACTTTTGCTGTTAAATTTGAGAAAACATGTTTGTTATTTGTGCCCATTTACACAACATACCTAAAAATATTTCTTATCTTTCTAGGTTTTTGTTTGGAGCAGGCTTTGAGTAGACTCCAAGCTACTCAGAACAATTTCAAGAGAGAGGAAGCTCAATCATTACCCACTAACAAAGAGGGATACACTAAGTTTTCACTCATTAACATATATTTCAGAAGCTAAATTTCTTTTAACCCATTGTTAGGACCAACACACCTAAATTGAATTTACAGCTGATAATGAGATCTGCCACCACACAGTACATACAGGGGTAATAAAGGTACACAATAACTTCTCACCCACCTTTGAATAGCAGGGAAAGTACAGTAAAACCTTGGTTTGCAAGACAAGCAAAGTTTTTTAATACATTTTGACTTGATATACAAGCGATGTCTTGATATACAAGTGTTGTCATGTCACAACTGAGTATAAAACAGAACAGAGGCGCCTCTCAGTGTGGCAATATGGTTACATTTAATGAAGGTACAACATTTAGCAACCCATATGGTTGATGATTAAAACAGGCACATCTAAGTATGCAGGCATCCGGGGAAAGCTGTTCACATAGACCGTCCTCCACACCTTCATCGGCATCATCCCTTCCATGCTGCGCTCCATGAGTGCTTCGAGCCTCACTTTCAGATCGCGCTACTGCATGGGTAGTCTTCTCGGTCAAGATTGCAGACTGACAGTGGTGAGTGCCAGCGGTGCATAGGACGGTCTATGTGGGCAGCTTTATCCCAAATGCCTGCCTACTTAGATGTGCCTCTTTTAATCATCAACCATGTGAGTTACTAAATGGTGTACCTTCATTAAATGTAACCATATTGCTACACTTAGAGGCGCCTCTCTTCTCTTTTTACTCCGTAGCTCCTGCTGGATTTTGCTTCTAATCCCCTTGTGGAGGATGCCATTTGTGGATGAACATTTTATGGTTACACAACCTATCACATTGCTATAATCTTTTTATATTGACTATAAACTAAAGGACTTATGAATACATGGTTGTGGAAAGAATCATTTGAGTTTCCATTATTTGTTATGGGGAAATTTGCTTTGATATACAAGTGCTTTGGATTACAAGCGTTTCCGCAATGAATAATGCACACAATCCAAGGTTTTACTGTACTTTAGTTTTGTAGTTTTCAGAAAAGAACATGTATAATGTAAGCAGCATCTTTTACCTTTTCAGGGGAATGAGAACATGTAACAAATATAAAGTAGATGTTGTCCCAATTTGGCTGCAAAAGTGGAAATATGCTTTAAGTGTGGTGCATTATTAACTGGTCTGCTAGATCTGTTCCTTCTTGTTCAAGGCTTGTACCTATGGGAATTGAAACATGGAAGCAATAATTGTTAAAGTGGCAAAGAATACCGATTCTCTTTATGTTGCAACATGAAGAATGAACTGTGTACAAGGAGGTGTCACTATATCAGTTGCTTAAAATGAGTTCAATATTTTATTTCCATTTGGGTTTGGTGTCAAATGTGTATTGGCGAAAATATAAGACTTAATTTGTTACATCAAGCTCAGTTGTTACACATTGACCTGTGATGCACAATGACTACAGTTAAACTGTGTTGTTAACATAATTATTTTTGTTGATAGGTTTAACTATTAAGTGTCCTGACAAGCCAGATCAACAACCCATAAAAAAGAACCTTCCTGGTATGAAACTGTTTAGCATTTTATTTTTACTGTGTGTGTCTATTTTCCTTTGTTACAGAACACTAATATATTGCTTAGTGCCGTAACATACTAAACAGTGGTTAATTGAAACTGTAAGCCAATCAACACAAGCCTGTCCAATATATCTGTCCCATAAATACAAAAGGCTGACCTCAATTTAGTAGCTGCAACAGCTGCTGTAATCCTACAGGGTTTTAAAGTGTTGCATGCATAGTGAAAGTAGGAAATATAATCTGCTGTAAATTGTAGAGATTTTCTACATTTCAAAATCTCTAATATGTACTTACAGCACTCATAAGCATGTCAGACGAAATTATACAAGCAAGTTTTAAGCTTGTTGGATATCTGTTTTGTTTTTTATCAAATCAATTATGGCCACTCTAGGAATGTAAATGTACAAAATCACAGAACACAGTCCCATGAAACTGGCAGATATCAGTCAAATGTTAGTCATAGGTGAGATTCTCACAGGCGTGTAAACCTTAGCACAATATTTTTTCAAAATGAGACTCTTCCATTACAATTGCTTTTGTGCACACTAAAACTAGACAGAGTGCTTACACTTTGTCTGAGCATACCTTTATGATCCGTACACAGGATCCGAAAATCGAACAACAGATCGTCCAACTTTTTTTGCTTAATAGTCGCAAGTAAAAATTTAATAGGTCACTAAAGTCACAAAAATTCTTGTACGACAGAATAAAAAAACGGAAGTGATGTTATGTGTTGTAATGTATTTGTATTGTATTTTCGGACGATAACTGTACTGACTAAACAAAAATCTTTCGCGCTTGTCCGATCGAATAATATCAGATGAATTGTCGTGATCGCCTCTGGAAAGCTTTGTACTAACGTTCTGATTATCGCAACGATTGCGTAGAAAGCTTTATTTTTCATCTGATTTTCGGATCGTGTGTATGGGCCATAAGGGAGAACTTCATCAAAATACTCAGGGATGGTTTAGCAACCTGCAACTGTTGAGACAATGAACACTTTGTTCAGAAGCATGTAATGTACTATGTAGTGTATTGAGTGCAAGAGTGTGTAAGGCACAAAGTATAAGCCTAGGTTCACACTAGTGCCGTGCAATTTTGAGCCAATTTTCAGTGTGATTTAGAATGCAGCTGCAGTTCGAATTGGTGCAGTTTGGATGTGTTTTGAATGCCAGTTTTTACTACTGCGATTCATCCCTGCTGTCAGCCAGGTGTGCCAACAACCAGGCACCCGCCAGCTTCCTAACAATGATGAGTCATCCCTGCTGACAGCAGAATGTAAACAAAAGAGCCGGCATTGAAAAAAAATAGCTTGGGGGGGCCCCTAAACAAAAAGAAAATTTGCATGCAGCCTGACAGGCCAGGCCATCTGAACCATACATGGCCACATAGCCCCCTGGCAAAACACCTTGTAAAACGGATAAAAAAAGCATGCAAATGTGATTTAGGTGCGTGTCTATTGAAGTTTTTGGACCACAAAATTGTGCTGCATTGCACCAAACTTGCATAGGGCCCTTTTCAAAGTCAGATCACAGTCTCATTGCATGTACGTGAACGGGCTTCATAGAAACTGATGTTATATCCCTTGTCATACCACTCAATGCAATCCAACTCACGTTAGAAATCAGTGTGAACCGGGGTTGAGTGTGTATAATGCAAAGAGTGCATGAGTCAAGAATGAATAACACACAGAGTACCATGGTGTCAGAAACCATGAACCAGACCGAGACAAAGGTACAGTAAAATCACACTTGTTCATTAATAAAAATAAAAAGGTAAATAGAGTAAGCGTAGTCAAAGCATAGCCAGAGTCCAGTAACCAGATAGGGTAATCAGCCAAGCCAGAGTTCAGTAACCAGAACGGGTAATCAGCCAGGCCAGAATTCAGGGATCCAAGTAGAGGAACAGCAAGCAGGATAAGGAGCCAGAAGGGATGTCAGCAAAGCCAGACTTTAAACAGGAACGCAGGAGATGGTTTCTTGTGATGTGACCAAGGGGAAGGCAGGAATGAAGTGAGCTGGAGATCTTTAATTAGGCGGGACTGAGGAGCAGATCCACAACAGCTGGTTAACTGTGGAGAGAGATGAGAGCTGGCAATTAGCTGACAGCTGAGCGGCCATCTCAGAGAAGGAAGGGCCGAGCCAGCCATTCAAAACACACAGAGTGCAGGTGTAAGGAGTATGTAAAGCACAAAATAAAGACTTCAGGAGGGTATAATGCATGGGAGTGCGGGGATCAGGATTGTATAATGCATGGGAGTGCAGGGGTCAAAAAATGTTATGCATTCCCTCCTTCTCCTTTCACAAATCTCACCCTTCCACACAAATGAAGAGGTCTGCTAGCTTTTGCAAATAGTATTTTATAGCATCGGTCCCTAACCTTTTTGGCACCAGGGACCGGTTTCATGAAAGAAAATTTTGCCAAGGACCGCGGGGGGGGCGGCGGCGGGTTTGACGAACGCGGGGGGATGGGTTTGCCATGCCCGTGAGTGATTTGTTGCAATGGCTGCCGTTAGCGCTTCAGTCATCACCACACCATTTTTTGAAGAGCATTATTACATTGTAATATGAAATGCAATAGCTCAACTCACCAGAATGCAGAATCCGTGGGAGCCGTGAGTGTGTCACATTCCACCATCGCCTGCCATCAGATTCAGCGTGTAACTTGCCACCGTCGCCTGCCACCAGATGCAGCTTGACACCTTCGCCTGCCACCAGATGCAGCGTGTTACTTGTCACCGTCGCCTGCCATCAGATGCAGCATACCACTCGCCACTGTCGCCTACCACCAGATGCAGCTTGTCACTTGCTGACATCGCCTGCCACCAGATGCGTGTCACTTACCACTGTCGCCTGCAACCAGATGCAGCATGTCACTTGCCACTGTCGCCTGCCAGCAGATCCAGCTTGTTACTTGCCACCAGATGCAGTGTGTCACTTGCCACCATTGCCTTCCAATAGATTCAGCTTGCCACCGTTGCCTGCCACCAGATGCAGCATGTCACTTGCCACCATTGCCTACCATCAGATGCAGCGTGTCACTTGCCACCGTCGCCTGCCAACAGATGCCACTTGCTACCGTCGCCTGCCATCAGATGCAGCGTACCACTTGCCACCGTCGCCTACCACCAGATGCAGCATGTCATTTGCCACCAGATGCAGCTTGTCACTTGCCACCAGATGTAGCTTGTCACTCTCCACTGTTGGCTGCCACCAGATGCAGCTTGTCACTTGCCACCTTTGCCTACCATCAGATGCAGCGTGTCACTTGCCACCATCAGCTGCCAGCAGATGCTGCTTGCTACCATCGCCCGCCATCAGATGCAGCGTACCACTTGCCACCGTCACCTACCACCAGATGCAGCATGTCTGATGTGCAGGAGCTTGGACCTCAGTCTCAATCATCTTGAGAATTGCTAGTCAGAAAAGTATGTTGGACTTGTAGCAAGTACTTTATCTCTGCATGGTTGGTAGCACATGTACTTCATTAGCTTTACATTGCATATTGGTCCAGTTGGGCTCTTTGCTAACTTTATGCACATCCACCATACCAACTTAACATGGCTGTATAAAAAGAGGCTTGGTTGTGCTACAGTGCTTAACCATGTAGTTGTCAGGAACCATGAAACAGACAGAAAATGCAGTAAAAATCACACCTTTTAATAAAATGATAAAAATGGTACAACTGGTAAATGTAGTCAAAACATAGCCAGGGTTTGGTAGCCAAATCAGGTAGTCAGAACAAGCCAGGAAATTGGGGAGCCAGAGATCAGCGTAGTCAGAGGCAGCAGACAGGATCAGGAACCAGAAGGGATGTCTGCCAGGCAAATCTTCAACAGGAACACAGCAGAGAGTCTCTAGATATGTTGACCAAGGCGAATGCATTGAAGAAATGAACCAGGCAGTTTAACCTCCCTGGCGGTTTTCCCGAGTGTGGCTCGGGGTTCAATTTCAGTACCATTAGCGGTAACCCTGAGCCACACTCGGGATTGCATTGCAGTATCCTGGTGCAATAAACTTACCTTGTCCCCAGGATCCTGCAATGTCCCCCTGCTGTGTCCGCAGGCTGTGTCCTCCGCCTGATGCCTCTGTGTGCTGGGCTCCATTCCCTGCCCGGCGGCAAATTCAAAAATTTGAAAATTCATGACACATACAGTACACTGTAATCTTACAGATTACATTACTGTATGAAATCATTTCACATCCCTTTTGTCCCTAGTGGTTTGTCCAGTGCCCTGCATGCAGTTTTATATTATATAAACTGTTCTTTCTCCCTGGAAACTTGAGATTGTCCATAACAACTAAAAAGTGTCCCTTTACATCAAAAGTGGTTTTTGACCAGCTAGAAAACAGCGATAGTAAATTAGAACACTTGCAGAATTGAGCGATAGTGAATCATGGGGAAATTAATTTTATTATAATATTATTATTTTTTATAATTATTTATAGTTATTATATTAAAATTTATGATTTTCTGTTTCAAACTTTATCATACCCGGGATATCTACTGGAATCTTGTTTGGACAGATTTAAGTGTGTTATTGCTAAGAATTACAAGCCTGCAATATAAAACTCCAAATTTCTATGCAAAACAATTGTACCACTTTGAGACACAAAAATCTGACATAATAATACCGCAAGGGAGGCTACGTAACCAGAATGGGCTGGCTGTTGGCTTGACTGACGAGCAGGAGATGATCAACAGGTGAGCCACTGTGGAATGATGATTACTGGCAATTAACTGACAGCTGAGCACAGAGAAGGAAGGGCTGAGAGCCCAGCCTTGACCCCTCCTCCTCGGAGGACCACCAGTTTGTGGGGAAAACTTCTGTGGAAAGCACAGAGGAGGACAGGAGCATGTACATCGGAGGATGAGACCGAAGAGCGTTCCTCCAGAGCGTACCTTTTCCAATTAACCAGGTACTGTATGTGCCCACGGAACCTATGGGAGTCAATGATATATCATACTCACTCCTCATGGTTCTTGACCTGCATCGGTGGTGAAGCAGTTGCACACGAAAGGTTTTAATAAGGAGACATGAAAAACATTCAAAATAGGCATGTTAGAAGGAAGGTCTAATGCGTAAGCCACTGGGTTGATCCTACGGAGAATACAGAAAGACCCAATAAATCATGGTGCCAGTTTCAATGAGGGAACACTGAGTCAGAGGTGACAGCCAGACCCTCTCCCCAACCTGGAAGGAAGGTGCAGGTAGGTACCTCTCTCTGGCATGTTGCAAGGACTCTTGGACCTGCACCCAAGTGGAACGAAGATCGCGGAGATGCTCCTCTACCACAGGAATACTTTGAGGAACAAATGAGCCAGGCAACATGGATGGTTGGAAACCATAATTCGCCATAAACGGAGACAATCGGGAAGCAGTATTGACGGCACTATTGTGAGCAAACCCTGCCCAAAGTAGGAGGTCTGACCATTTATTACGGTGGTCAGAAATATAGAATCTGCTCCAATGCTTGGTTGGCTCATTCTGCGGCCCCATTGGACTGCGAGTTATACGCAGAGGAAAGGAGAGCTGAATTCCTAACTTTGCACAAAAGGCTCGCAAAACCTGTGGACAAACTGGGAACCCCTGTCAGAGATGATAACCTTGGATAGCCCATGTAACCGAAAGATCTCCCAAGCAAAAATGTATGCCAGTTCTTTGGATAAGGGCAACTTCTTTAGTAGAATACAATGTGACATTTTCGAGAACCGGTCAACCACCATAAGAATACCTGTGTTGCCCTGAGAGTTGGGTAACTCCACAATAAAATCCATAGACAGGTGGGTCCAAGGCCTCACTCCTTTAGGTATGGGTTGTAGGAGGCCCACTGGAAGGTGTCATGGGGTCTTACTCTTTGCACACATGGAAAAAACGGCTACAAAGGCGGTTACATCAGCACGGAGACTAGGCCACCAGAATTGTTGAGAAATAGCCCAGATTAGTTTATTCTTCTCTGGGTGGCCAGCCTCCTTGGGAGAATGGTAAGTCTGGTGCAAAGCAATGCAGAGATTTTCAGGGACAAAGCAGCAGTCACCAGGTTTCTCGGCAGGACACTGGATTTGAGCGGCACGAATTCTGTCACCCAAAGGTGAGGTGAGACTGGTGCGTACAGTAGCCAGAATGTGATCGGGAGTTATTACAGTAACAGGCACCGAATTAATCTTGGAAGTGGAGGAAAACTGTTGCGACAATGCGTCAGCCCTTACATTCTTAGTAATTGGAGCTTGGCAGAAAAAGAGCCCACCACGCTCTTCTAGGAGATGAGCATTTATCCTCAGACAAGAATATTAGATTCTTATGGTCAGTCAAAATGAAGACCAACACAGTGGTACCTCCAAGGAGATGCCTCCATTTTTTAAGAGCTAAAATGATAGTTAAAAATTCTCTGCCCCCAATCTCGTAATTGCATTCTGCAGGAGACAATTTCTTAGAAAAGTAGCCACAAAGATGCATAGCACTCGCAGAGGTAGGACTTTGAGACAGAAGGGCGCCCACTCCAGTCTCGGATGCATCAACCTAAAAAATGAAGGTTAGCGTAGGATCAGGATGTGCCAGCACACAAGCTGAAGCAAAGGCAGCCTTGAGAGACTTAAAGGCTTTAATGGAATCCGGAGACCAATTCTGTGGGTTACCGTCCTCTGGTCCTATCAGTCGGGTTTGACCAGAGAAGAGAAGTTCAGAATACATTTTCGATAATAATTGGCAAAGCCAAGAAGACGTAATGGACGTAGACCTACGGGTCAAAGCCACTGTAGAACTGCAGATAATTTCTCTGGGTCCATCGAAAAACTAGCAGTAGAAATGTCATAACCCAGAAATTTAACCTGTTCACAATGGAACTCGCACTTCTCCAATTTACCATACAGGTTCTTATCTCTCAGCCTCTGTAGCACACAGGAAACATCTGTGTGGTAGCTCTCTAGAGATCTAGAATATGAGAATATCGTCAAGATAAAACACCACACATTGTTGCAACATATCTCGGAGGATATCGTTGATGAACTCCTGAATAACTGCAGAAGCATTGCAAAAGATCAAAAAGGAATTCTGAGGTATTCATAATGTCCTGTCCTGGTGTTAAATGCAGTTTTCCATTCATCACCCTCCTTGATCCTCACAAGATTGTATGCCCCTCTAAGATCAAGCTTCATGAAAACTGTTGCTCCCTTGAGGCAGTCAAATAATTCCATCAACAACAGAATCGCGTAGGCGTTCTTAATCTTGATGTGATTGAGACCCCTATAATCGATACAAGGTCTCAGGTCTCCACTCTTCTTTTTCACAAATAAAAAGCCAGCACCAGCAGGTGACGAGGATTTGCGGATGAACCCTCAAGAAAGTGCGTCAGCAACATAGTCCTCCATAGCTTTATCCTCCGAGACAGACAAAGGGTAAACCCGGCCACGGGGAGTTATAGCACCAGGTTGAAGGTCAATTGCGCAATCATACGACCGGTGTGGATGCAAATTACTGGCTTCACCCTTGTCAAAGATATCACAAAATTTGCGGTACTCCTCTGGCAAGGAGGAGAGGGAAGAGGTGCAAAAGACCTTAGCCACTTTCTGAAAACATGTCTTACTGTATTGTGGCGACCAGAAAAGAACCTCAGCACAAAGCCAATCAAAACAGGGGTTGTGCCTCTGTAACCATGGATAACCATGAACCACTGGAATATGAGGAGAGGAAATGAATTGAAATTGGATTATCTCATGGTGAAGATCCACTACGACCATGGTCAACGGAGCAGTCTCATAAGTCACATGGGCAGGCTGTAGAGGTCTCCCATCAATAGCGTCAATGGCAAGTGGAGAGACACAAAGCTGCAGCGGAATCGAGTGCTTAGACACACAATCTCTCCCTCCTCCTAAAGGCCCTCTCATGCGCAGAGAGACGTGTGAAGCCCAACTGCATGGGTTATACTTCATTGGCAGACTCAGTACCAGGAGGTATAGGAGATGAGGGAGACAAGGGTGGGACTGCAAAGCTCAGAGCCAAACGTACAGGAGGCTTCCGGAAGCACTCTTTAACCACTTCAATACTGGGCACTTATACACCTTCCTGCCCAGACCAATTTTCAGCGCTGTCACACTTTGATTGACAATTGGCGGTCATGCTACACTGTACCCAAACTAAATTTTTATCATTTTGTTACCACAAATAGAGCTTTCTTTTGGAGGTATATGATCACCTCTGGGATTTTTATTTTCTGCTAAACAAATTTAAAAAAAGACCGAAAATTTTGAAAAAAAAAATGTTTTTTTTTGTTTCAGTTACTAAACTTTGTAAATAAGTAAGTTTTCTCCTTCACTGATGGGCACTGTTGAGGCTGCACTGACTGGCACTGATAAGGCGGCACTGATGGGCACGATGAGGTGGCATTGATGGGCACTGATGATGTGCACTAATATGCGGCACTGATGGGGCACTAATAGTCAGCACTGATGGGCACTGATAGGTGGCACGGATGGGCACTGATAAGCGGCACAGATGGGCACAGATAGGCGGCACAGATGGGCACAGATAGGTGGCACGGATAGGCTGCATGGATGGGCACTGATAGGTGGCACGGATGGGCACTGATAGGTGGTACTGATGTACTGTAACGTATGGTACTGATGGATGGATGCCAATCAGTGCCAAATAATAATGCGTGCCAATCAGTGATGCCCATTGTGGGCACTGATTGGCATCCATTGTGGGCACTGATTGGCATCCCTGATGGTCTAGGGTGGCATACCTGGTGGTGACATCACTGGTGGTCCTAGTGGCATCCCTGGTGGTCCCGTGTGGGCATCCTTGTTGGGGCTGAGCTGATAAACCCCCCCTGTCAGAGGTGCAGCCGATCGGCCGTCCTCTACTCACGTCTGACAGACGCAAGTGAGGAAAAGCCGATCACCGGCTCTTCTTGTTTACATCGTGATCAGCCATGATTGGACATGGCTGATCACATGGTAAAGAGTCTCCATCAGAGACTCTTTACCTAGATCGATGTTGCGGTGTGTCAGACTGACACACCGCAACAACGATCGCTGCGCTGCTTATATCCTGAAGACGTCTGGTCAGGATATTGAATATGATATGACATCTGGTCAGGATATTGAAACCAATTTGCTGTCATCGTTTTGCTATATGGCAGGTGGCAAGTGGTTAAAGGAAGGTCTCTCCCGGGAATCTGGAGTCAATGAGCATGACAAACTTGATCAACTTCTCCAGATCTGTAGGTATGTCTCGGGCTGCTATCTCATCTTTGATGTTATCTGATAGACCATGAGAAAAAGCAGCCACGTGTGCCTCATTGTTCCAAGCGACCTCTGCTGCTAGAGTATGGAATTCAGTAACGTCCTCTGCAACAGTTCTTGTACTCTGTTTAATGGACATGAGGCTCTTGGCAGCAGAAGTGGAGCGTGCGGGAACGTCAAATACCCTTTTAAAGGAAGCCACAAACTCTGGGTAACTCAGAACAATGGGTTTTTGCGTCTCCCTTAGAGGGTTAGCCCAGGCCAAGGCTCTATCAGAAAGCAAAGAAATAATGAAACCTACTTTGCTTCTGTCCGTGAGGAACGCCTGGGGCAGCATCTCAAAGTATATCCCAACCTGGTTGAGAAACCCTCTGCATTGAACTGAATGGCCCCAAATCGCTAGTGAAGCAGAACAGAACCAGACATACCACTTACCACTACCTGCACAAAGACTGGAGCAGCAGCAGGGATGGCCTGCAACTCAGGTTGTACCGGAACCGGAGCCACAGTGGGAGGATCCATGTGAGCAGTGCGAGCGAACCAGGAGCATCTGTAATGCTATGGCAAACTGATCCATGCAGTGATCCTGCTCATTCAACCTGGAAAAAATATTACCACTAGATGGCTTGCCTGCATCTTCTGAATTCACGACCTTCACCTGTCAGGAACCATGAAACCGACAGAGACAGAAAATGCAGTAAAAATCACACCTTTTAATAAAATGGTACAACTGGTAAACATAGTCAAAACATAGCCAGGTAGCCAAATCGGATAGTCACAACAAGCCAGGAAATCTGGAAGCCAGAGATCAGCGTAGTCAGAGGCATCAGACAGGATCAGGAACCAAAAGGGACATCCGCCAGGCAACTCTTCAACAGGAACACAGCAGTCTCTAGATACTGTATGTTGACCAAGGCAAAGGCATTGAAGAAATGAGCCAGGCAGTTTAAATAGCCAGAAGGAGCTGGCTGTTGGCTTGACTGACAAGCAGGAGATGATCAACAGGTGAGCCACTGTGAAACAATGAGTACTGGCAATTAACTGACAGCTGAGCAACCTGAGAACAGAGAAGGAAGGGCTTAGAGCCCAGCCCTGACAGTAGCACAGAATTCCTCTTCAACAATTGCAATCCCAGAGCTGACCACTTCAGCACCCCTATCGTGGCCCCATCGTTTTTTTGGAGGCCGCTTTGTCTTTTGTAGTTCTCGATCCCTTTAAAATTGCTTTGGAGGGCTTGTATCTCAGATGGGTCCAGATGCTGTCACGACCTGAACAGCAACCACATAGAAAATCTCTTCCACCTGCCTTGGTCTCTTTAGCTCCTGGTTTCAGTTTGGAGCTTACCCCACCCCCAGAACAAGGTTAAAGAGGTTTCCATTTCCCTTTTGTTCTGGCCTGATTTTTGAAGTCCAAGAGGACCAAGAGGACTCCAACACTGTGGAGGCTAGGCTGGCATCTGGCTTATACAATACCTACATCACCACTTCTTTATTTGCTTTGTTCATAAAGAGTGGAAACATCTGAGCAAATCCTTTGCTTTGCCTTGTGTTTTTTTGGTACCTCGCTTGGTCAACACTGCTAGTGGTGGATACCAGTTTCTAAACTAAAGAAGTCACCTGTAATGGCTCTTGGCTTTCTCGGACTACCTGCACAGGATCCCCTCACTCAAATGTTGTTTGGAAAAAAAAGGCATCTGAATAGGTCTTAGTTGATCTGCCTTTGGTTGGGATCAACTGTTTTGTCAACACTCACTTGAGGGGTCGGGGTACATTTCTACCTCAGGCATTAAAGGCTAAGTAAACCAGCATTAAATTTGGGCCTCTGTCACAGCCCATAGGTGAAATGTTCTTTTCCAATGAAAGGTTGGACAAAGATGCAACGCCATAAGTACTTATCTATGTGTACTCTAAAGTAGTGCTTGCTGGTAGGGTTAGTCCTCCAAGCCTACAAAGAAGTCCTCTTTCACATGAAGGTGTGCCCTTACCTGTTCCTCACAAAGTGGAGTGGTGTTTGCCATTTTATTGGATCAGGCACATTTTGGATGCTTGGATTTGCAAAGCACTAGCCCCTGGTTTCAAGATAGATTTCCAGTCTGTTCTTCTGGAATGTGTCTTGGCCTCCAACCTGGGTCTGACACCCCAAGGATTGGCAAGTGGACCAGCAAGTGATTGTTTTGGTTCCTTTAGCTGAGTAGTTTTTATTGAAACATCTTTTTGGAAAGGAGTGGGCTCAATCAGGGAAATTCAAGTATGCATACATTAATTTCAGATCTTCCCTGATCACAAACAATATCTTCAGTTTGCACTGGCTCTTCTGTTCAGGCTGGTCACAAGGGTGTTTATCAAAGTCCTGGCCCTGTTCCTAGCTCTCTTTGGTCTAAGAGATGTCTCTAAGATGGGGTATCCTGACACCTGCCCTTCTGAGCAGATTTAGGTTCAGAGTTGAAGTCACACCTGTGTTTTACCATGAAGGTACTGGAGGACTTTGGTTGACCTCTGAGCCTCAAAAAGTCCTCCTTACCCTCTCCCCCATCTGAAATAACTGGGCCTGATTTTAAAAACCAGTTTGGCAAGAGTATCTCTTCTATTAGAAAAGATTGGGAAACTACAGGACCACATCAGGCTCCTACAGACTCGTGATCATGTCTGAGGTATTCTGGGAATCATGGTGGCCTCCTTTAACCGCTTGGCATCCACGCTATAGCCGAATGACGGCTACAGCGCGGACCTAAATTCCCGGGAGGCCGTCATATGACGGCCTCCCCTGTGCACGTGCAGGGCGCGCGTAGAGCGCGTTGTGATCACCGAGTCACTGAGACTCGGGTGATCACCGATCTGTGTAAGGGGCCGGTCCCGGCCCCTTACCATGTGATCAGCTGTCAGCCAATGACAGCTGATCACATGATCAAAACAAAAGCTCTGTGATCGTTTTTTTTTTCTCCTTGCGCTGACAGTGCGAGGAGAAAAAAAAGCCGATCACCGGCACACCAGCAAGGGACATCGGTCCCGAAGAGGAGGAGGCAATAATGCCTTATATGTGCCTCAATTGTGCCAACAGTACCCACTGTCAGTGCAACCTGACATTGCCACATCACAGTGCCCACAGTGCCCACCAGTGCCACGTATCAATGCCCATAAGTGCCACCTATCAATGCCTACAAGTGCCACCTATCAATGCCCACCATTGCCACCTAACAATGCTCACCAGTGGTGCCAATCAGTGCCACCTAGCAGTGTACAAGATCAGTGCCCATTATTGCCACCAATCAGTGCCCATCACTGCCACCCATCAGTGCCCATCACTGCCACCTATCAGTGCCCATTGGTGCCGCCTCATCAGCGTACATCAATGAAGGAGAAAAATTACCCTTTTCAAAAATTTTATAACAAAATATAAAAAAAAATAATTTTTTTTTTTTTTAAATTTGGTCTTTTTAAATTTTTTTAACAAAAAATAAAAACCGCAGAGGTGATCAAATGCCACCAAAAGAAAGCTCTATTTGTGGGGAAAAAACGATAAAAATTTCATTTGGGTACAGTGTTGCATGACCGCGCAATTGTCATTCAAAATGCGTCAGCGCTGAAAGCTGAAAATTGGTCTGGATAGGAGGGGGGTTTAAGTGCCCTGTAAGCAAGTGGTTAAAGCACTGTCCATTGCAAAACATAATTCATTGCGGTTGCAGTGAAAGATAAAAGGACACCATTAACCAGGAACATTCAATTTAAGCACCCGCATAGCATTTCTACATTGGTGGCTTGAGTCCCCAATGTTGCACTATGGGAAGTAATTTCTTCAACTTTAGAAGATTGTGACAATGGATTCTGGTCTCTGGAGCTGGGAGGTGTCCTGGAATCTTTCGGTGGCCTTGGTCAATGGACTCCAAAGAAAGTTAATCTTCCATCAACATTCTAGAGCACCAAGTGATTTATTTGACTCTCCTTCACTAGACAGGTCTAATCAGCTCTGAGACAGACTCTATCATGTTACATACAATAGAGTCTGTCTCAGACTCTATTTGTTAACCTGTCCATTCCTTACACTGTTGGTAGGGGATGCTCTATGTAGTTAGTGCCTTCCTTCGTCTCCATTCATCACATGTGCTGTATTCCGCTGGAGCTAAAGACACAGATTCTTTTACCTATTTTGATATTCATCTGTTATGATCTGCACAAGTTTTGGATTAAAGCTTTCTATGATCTGCAAGATATGATTTGGATTGAGTCACTATCTGCCAAGCTTCTAGACTGTAAGTTAAGCTATCTCACCATAACTGGATCAGTTCTAGAGATCACGCTTTCAGTGCTTAGATTGATGAAGCAGACCAGACTCCTTAAATAATGCCATGATTGTGGGGTATTGTCGTGCTTTTGAGAATAGTTTCCCACATGATAATTATGAAATGAGTAATTTTTAAACGATAATATTTTTAAGAGATAGGATCAATCAATATGAACACAGACTAAAAATAGGAAATGTATTCACCAGACATGTTATATGTACTGGTTGACAGAAATAAATGTTACACCAAATATTGAAAACCAATTGAAACACCCGCTAATGGGAGTGCTGTACTTACTAAATGACACTGAAATTATTAAATTCCTGGTAGAGTCAATAACCGTATATATGACAATTAGACAGAACTTCTGTATTTCACAAAGTCAGCCATTACTATACAGCAGGTAAGTAAGTGATCAACAGCGTGAAATAAAATAGACGTCTGTTATGTCAACAGAGAAAAGTTACAAAAATTGTAATGTTAAAATGAATCTAAAGAAAAATCTACAAATTGGGTATTGCCTCGAGAGAATTAGTTATCTAACTGTTAATAATAATCCAATACATCAGCATTTTCAAATAAAAACAATTGAACATAAGGTAGAATCAATACAAGATAATTACCCTTCCCAAAATTGCTGCTGGTCTAAAATGGTGGTTACCAGAGTCCCCTAAGATTGCTGCTGTTTCCAAGATGGTGTCTACTTAAGTAGGAGCTGCGTCTCAGTTCCTCAGTTTTTAGAGTATAAGACGTGATGATAATATAAGTGGTATTTTGTAGAAATGTTCATATCTTCAAAATGTGTATCTTACTGTATAGTGTTGCTAGTATATCTATAATATTTAGGAGCTCTGGTAACATGTACAATATAAGTGTACAATTTTACACATTGTTATCACACAAAATTATTGAATATGTATATATGTTTTACCCCTATAGATACTGTGATTACGTATGCATCTAGGTAAAAACTCATGCTATATGAAAATGTATTTCTGTATAAATGGTTAGAATATACAGTATCATACAAAAGTAAGTACGCTCCTCACATTTTTGTAAATATTTTATTCTATCTTTTCACGTGACAACACTGAAGAAATGACACTTTTCTACAATGTAAAGTAGTTAGTGTACAGCTTGTATAACAGTGTAAATTTGCTGTCCCCTCAAAAAAACTCAACACACAGCCATTAATGTCTAAACCGCTGGCAACAAAAGTGAGTACACCCCTAAGTGAAAATGTCTAAATTGGGCCCAAAGTGTCAATATTTTGCGTGGCCACCAATATTTTCCAGTACTGCCCTAACCCTCTTGGGCATGGAGTTCACCAGAGCTTCACAGGTTGCCACTGGAGTCCTCTTCCACTCCTCCATGACGACATCAGGGAGCTGGTGGATGTTAGAGACCTTGCACTCCTCCACCTTCCGTTTGAGGATGCCCCACAGATGCTCAATAGGGTTTAGGTCTGGAGACATGCTTGGCCAGTCCATCACCTTTACCCTCAGCTTCTTTAGCAAGGCAGTGGTTGTCTTGGAGGTGTGTTTGGGGTCGTTATCTTGTTGGAATACTGCCTTGCAGCCTAGTCTCGGCTTCAGTATGTCATAGTACATTTTGGCATTCATGGTTACCTCAGTGAACTGTAGCTCCCCAGTGCCGGCAGCACTCATGTAGGCCCTGAAAGGAATTGTACACCTTGACGACCACCCTGGTTTATGTAGGCAGATCACCAGGACCCTCGGATCCGTGAGAGACCAAATGAGACACGGGAAACAGGCTTTGAGTGTGTTCATAAGATCTGTCTTTATTGAATACAACAGTAGTATATATACCAGTAAAAATACATGTCTAAGGGTTATTCAAACGTTACACTCAGTACTTTCTTATCAAGAGTTAGGCTGCTTGACTAGACAACAAGAAATAGCTGATGACTTGCTGACACAGATTCGGTTTAACCACAATATCTCATAGGGTGTGGTTCTATGCAAACTGCTAGTCAAACTGACCATGGCAATACTTACACACACACAAAAAGTTCATTTATACTTTATGTAAAATGGAGGAGAATCTAAGATGGAGTCAGTTGTTTATACATTCTATTAGAATCCCCTCTTAAGTCATGAACAATGACTTTCTCTCCGCGGTAACATAATTAGCTTTCCTTTAGTACATGCTAAGGTAGGCTTTATTAGCAGCAGCGGGGTCAGGGGTTCGGGTAGCTCTAGCAGTGATACACATTACAAGTTTGAAACATGCAAATAACTACTGCATGTAGAGGGGTTAATCTGTGTCTCATTCCCTAAATGAAAACACGAGTCAGGGGAATGACTTCTACCCATTGTTGGAAAAGTAACGATGTTGCTTACATATAAACTTGATATGTTGATTAAAACAACGGGAGGAGTTCCATTTAAAAAAGAGTGATATATTTAAAGGTGCCTTATGGCTGTACCTTTAAATATCACCCTTTTTCTAAATGGAACTCCTCCTGTGTTTTAATACGGGCTGTACTAGGATGCAGTTTACGACATACCCAACATTTCTCATACCCTGATTTCTGGGCATAATTATTATATTTGAATTTCAGTAGCAACATTTTGTCTGTAAAACTATCCGTTTTAACTCCTTCATTATCTGATTGTGTATCTCTCTTGTGTCTGGTATGTGTATTATCGATGGTGGTATTAAGTGACCCACATATACCTTTAAAGGGTTCCCAAGTCCTCGGGATGGTAAAAACAGTTAGTTATGATCCATGTAGGTAGGAACACTATCAGAGAGATTAGGAACAGGAGGCAAAATGCCTTCTCAGAAGTCTTGGGTGCAATAAGCAAGGTCATCTTTTTCAGTCTTGACCACCTGCTTCACTCACTGTTCGAGGATTTGTATCTCCTGTGTAACGGAACATCCCACACTCCCCTTGAGTGCTTTCTTCATATACCGCTTCCTCACAGTCTGAATATAGATATCAGATATTCCAAACGCTCACAAGCACAAAACAAGACGAGACTTGTTTAGCTGCTCAACATGAACTCTTTATTAGAACCAAATTACAAGTCTTATATACAGTAGAAGAGGAGGTCTCCCCTCCTGCTCATATTACTCTAACAATACATCTGTATCCAGAAACAGAATTAACATGAGCTAATTAACTAATCCCTTAAAGCAGCCGATGTGACTCCATGTCCTCCAGAGCATTGTTATGATTAATCAGGATTTCACCACAGGACAGACTTCTCACCGAGCTTCACACAGTAGTATAAACACGGGACACCTTCTCACAATAGCAGGAGCTAATTACAATTAATAATACAAACAGTGATCTCTCCCCCTCCTCAGCCTAGTGGGCAACAAACTATAGTAATAGACTGTCCGGCTCCTACCCAGTTCTAGAGGCCAATGTGATCAGCTCTCTCAACTAACATGTTGAGTTCAGAATCAAACCAAGAATAGTCTTTACCTATATCCTGGGAGATATTGTGGATAAATATTACTGTCCCATTTTAAGCTATCCAAGACATACTCTCCCAGTCGCCATTTCCAATATGGCATACACATGGTTCCCAGAGTCTGTAAATCCTGGGGGACAAGGACCCGAATCCAAAGTAACACCACCTCAAGGGTCCCCAGGCATACAGCTCACAAAGCACACCATTCCCCCAAATACCAGGGCCCATAATCAGTAGGCAAGAGGCTATCATTCAGCCGCTCCAAAAGCCTCTGTCCCGGGTGAGTCTGTCACAACCTGCTTCACCACCTTTATCCTTGACTTGCTTCTTAGGTGTTTGGTTCACCTTCTTCACACGACTGGCATGAATCCAGGACTGTTGTCCCTCAGTAAGGATTGCGGTATGTGTGACTGCGATGACAGTGGTCAGGGGTCCGAATTGATACTCTTGCTTCTTAGTATGATTCAGTTGTTGGACCACCACTACGTCTCCTACCTGGAAACGGTGTGTAGGTTCCTGTGAGGAGAAAGGAGAGTCCGAGCAACATTTCTTTCAACTCTGTCCAGAGTTTCAACAAGTTTCCTAATATACTCTCCCTGTATTACTTCTAGGTCCCCTCTGTCTAACATAAGTCTGGCCCACGGGGTGGGAAATGGCCTACCCATAAGGACCTCAAATGGAGATTATCCTGTTTTCTTAGAGGGGGTTCATTCTTATTTCGGCCAAAACTGCTGGTAGGACTTTCTGACACTTATATGTGCCTCCTATTGCTTTTCTTATTTTATCTTTAATAGTTCTGTTCATCCTGTCAACAATACCTGAACTTTGCGGGTGGTAAGGTATATGAAATTTCCAATCAATTTTAAGTGCTTTCACTAAATCTTGGCACACTTTTGAAATAAAGGCAGGACCATTATCAGAATTTATTTGGAGCGGGTATCCCCATCTAGGGATAATTTCCTGCATGAGGTTTTTTTTTTTTTAACAGAAAAAGTTTATTTAAATTTCAAGAAAAACAAAGGTATACAGTTGTACAATCTCATCGATCAAACATTAAGCACCCGGATATAATACAGTTCAAGCTATTACATTAGAGCGGGTCTAGTGGCAGCTGAGGAAGAGAGAAAAAAAGATCATCATCAGGGGCACTTCAGGGTGGAGCTAGAAGCTCAGGAGCTGGGGGGAGGGAGTTCCAGACATCTAGAATGGGGCAAGTAAGAGGAGAAAAAGAAGGTGGGGAATGGGAGGGCGGGGCGGGGGAGGAAAGATCAAGAGGATATCACAAGGTCCCTCCACCATCTTTTCAAAATTGTATCCGCATTGTACCTTTACCTGCATAAATCTGGTCCTATACTTCTGAGTCCTACTCCAGAGGCAACCGCTGCTCGCGTTCCCATGCAGCCCACAGTTTGTCAAATTTTTTGGGACAATTACGTCCCATGTATGTCAGTTTGTATAATGGCAACGCCAGGTCTATGAGGGTTTGCCATTGTTGTACCGTGGGGGGTAGGGGCTTATTCCACTGCAGTATGATTGCTTTCCTAGCGTAGAAGGCCGCATAGTAGACAAAGAGTTTTTTTAGATTGTGGGGCCTCCAGTGTGTCGCAGACACCCAACAACAGTGGTAGTGGGTCACAGGGCACTCTCAGGTTGCCTATGCAGTTTATCACCCCCACTACGCCCATCCAGAAAGGCCTAATCTGCGGGCACAACCTTACTACATAAGAGGTGTCAAGGTTCGCCAACATACAGTAAAGAGTGGAAAGGATTCTACCCGCTCCCGGGGCTCTCAGCGAGGCCTCAATTGCATGAACTTCTAGATTTATAGCTCGTGGGAATTGGGCTTGAAAGGCATGGCGTAACTGTAGATACCTAAAGAACATACGGTTAGGTAAGGTCCGGATTTTTTAAGGTCATCAAAACTGAGTATCCTACCTTCAGATACAATGTCACCCAGGGTTTTAATTTCATACCTCGCCCAGATCACTGGTTCAGGGATGGTTTCAAAATAGGGTAATATAGGGTTTCCCCACGGGGTGTGTGGGGACTAGGGATGAGCTTCGAGTTTGAGTCGAACTCATGTTCGACTCGAACATCGGCTGTTCGCCAGTTTGCTGAACAGCGAACAATTTGGGGTGTTCGCGGCAAATTTGAAAGCCGCGGAACACCCTTTAAAAGTCTATGGGAGAAATCAAAAGTGCTAATTTTAAAGGCTTATATGTAAGTTATTGTCATAAAGTGTTTGGGGACCTGGGTCCTGCCCCAGGGGACATGGATCAATGCAAAAAAAAGTTTTAAAAATAGCCATTTTTTCAGGAGCAGTGATTTTAATAATGCTTAAAGTGAAACAATAAAAGTGTAATATTCCTTTAAAATTCGTACCTGGGGGGTGTCTATAGTATGCCTGTAAAGGGGCGCATGTTTCCTGTGTTTATAACAGTCTGACAGCAAAATGACATTTCAAAGGAAAAAAAGTCATTTAACCTACTCGCGGCTATTAATGAATTGTCGGTCCGACAATACACATAAAAGTTCATTGATAAAAACGGCATGGGAATTCTCCACAGGGGAACCCCGAACCAAATTTTAAAAAAAAATGACGTGGGGGGTCCCCTAAATTTCATACCAGGCCCTTCAGGTCTGGTATGGATATTAAGGAGAACCCCGGCCAAAATTTTTTTTAAAATGGCGTGGGGTCCCCCTCAAAATTTATACCAGACCCTTCAGGTCTGGTATGGATTTTAAGAGGAACCCTGTGCCAAAATATAAAAAAAAATGGCGTGGGGTCTCCCCAAAAATCCATACCAGACCCTTTTTCGAGCACGCAACCTGGCAGACCACAGGAAAAGAGGGGGGGACGAGAGAGTGCCCCCCCCTCCTGAACCGTACCAGGCCACATGCCCTCAACATTGGGAGGGTGCTTTGGGGTAGCCCCCCAAAACACCTTGTCCCGATGTTGATGTGGACAAGGGCCTCATCCCCACAACCCTTGCCCAGTGGTTGTGGGGGTCTGTGGGCAGGGGGCTTATCGGAATATGAAAGCCCCCTTTAACAAGGGGACCCCCAGATCCTGGCCCTCCCCCCTGTGTGAAATGGTAAGGGGATACAAAAGTACCCTACCATTTCACAAAAAAAGTGTCAAAAATGTTAAAAATGACAAGAGACAGTTTTTGACAATTCCTTTATTTAAATGCTTCTTCTTTCTTCTATTTTCTTTCTTCTATCTTCCTTCGGTTTCTTCCTCCATCTTCTTTTTCTGGTTCTTCCTCCGGTGTTCTCGTCCAGCATCTTCCTCCGCGGCGCCGGCGTCTTCTTCCCTTCGTCTTCTGGGCCGCTCCGCATCAAGCATGGTGTGTGACGCTTCTCCTCTTCTGACTGTTCCTAAATAACGGAGGGCGGGGCCACACGGTGACCTTGCCCCCTCTGACGCACGGGGACTTGACGGGGACTTCCCTGTGGCATTCCCCGTGACGTCAGAAGGGGCGGACAGGGAAGTCACCGTGCGTCAGAGGGGGGCGGGGTCACCTGCCCTCACCCACTGGATGCGGAGCGGCCCAGAAGACTAAGGGAAGAAGATATCGGCACCGCGGAGGAGGATGCCGGACGAGAACACCGGAGGAAGAACCAGAAGAAGAAGATGGAGGAAGAAACCGAAGGAAGATAGAAAAAAGAAGAAAGAAGAAGCATTTAAATAAAGGAATTGTCAAAAACCGTCTCTTGTCATTTTTAACATTTTTGACACTTTTTTTGTGAAATGGTAGTGGTACTTTTGCAACCCCCTTACCATTTCAGACAGGGGGGAGGGCCGGGATCTGGGGGTTCCCTTGTTAAAGGGGGCTTCCAGATTTTGATAAGCCCCCTGCGTGCAAACCCCCACAACCACCGGGCAAGGGTTGTGGGGATGAGGCCCTTGTCCCCATCAACATGGGGACAAGGTGTTTTGGGGGGCTACCCCAAAGCACCCTCCCAATGTTGAGGGTATGTGGCCTGGTACTGTTCAGGGAGGGGCGCTCTCTTGTCCCCCCTCTTTTCCTGCGGTCTGCCAGGTTGCGTGCTTGGATAAGGGTCTGGTATAGATTTTTGGGGAGACCCCACGCCATTTTTTTTATTTTGGCGCGGGGTTCCCCTTAAAATCCATACCAGACCTGAGGGGTCTGGTATAGATTTTGAGGGGGACCCCACGCCATTTTTTTTGGGCCGGGGTTCCCCTTAATATCCATACCAGATCTGAAGGGCCTGGTATGGAATTTAGGGCGACCCCCCACGTAATTTTTTTTTTTAATTAGGTTCGGGGTTCCCCTGTGGGGAATTCCCATGCCGTTTTTATCAATGAACTTTTATGTGTATTGTCGGACTGACAATTCATTAATAGCCGCGAGTAGGTTAAATGACTTTTTTTCCTTTGAAATTTCATTTTGCTGTCAGACTGTTATAAACACAGGAAACATGCGCCCCTTTACAGGCATACTATAGACACCCCCCAGGTACGAATTTTAAAGGAATATTACACTTTTATTGTTTCACTTTAAGCATTATTAAAATCACTGCTCCTGAAAAAATGGCTATTTTTAAAACTTTTTGCATTGATCCAAGTCCCCTGGGGCAGGACCCAGGTCCCCAAACACTTTTTATGACAATAACTTACATATAAGCCTTTAAAATTAGCACTTTTGATTATTCATGTTCATGTCCTATAGACTTTACGGTGTTCGCGTGTTCGAACAAATTTTTTGCCTGCTCGCATGTTCTGGTGCGAACCGAACAGGTGGGTATTCAGCTCATCCCTAGTGGGGACCAAGTATCTGGCTTCTCCATCTTGGACCATACGGCGTCTCACACCTTTAGCGTGGTACCCATAGGGGCGGTGATGCGAGGGTTGGACCGTGGTCCGCTGTGTTTTAGGTTCTGTAGCTTGACATAGGAGCCCAAGAGAGCTGCTTCAAGGGTGGCTGCCGGGTTGGCTGGCTCCTCAGAGAGCCACCAGTGGAACGTGACCAGGACCGCAGCCCAATAATATTTAACAGGGCAGGGCCAGACCGCCCAGGGACATCGGGAGTTGCAGGGTTGTTTTTGCTATTCTTGGCACGTTACCTTGCCAGAGAAATGATGTAATTATACTGTCCAGTTTTTTGAAGAAGGCTAGTGGTATGGGAATCGGGGTTTGTCGAAAGAGGTATAGAACTTTTGGGAGAATCGTCATTTTACTTAGATTGACCCTACCAACTAATGTGAGGGGCAGCGTTTTCCAGGCCGCGCATCTTCTGGACAGGGAGGATATCACCGGGGTCAGATTAAGAGTAATATACTTTGACAAGTCTTGTTGGATAACTACACCCAGGTATTTAAACTGGGACACTATCTGCAGCGGTGTGTTAGTCGATATAGCTACGTCTGCGTAAGATAGTGGGAACAGGACGGATTTTCCCCAGTTGATACAAATGCTGGAAAACCTGTCAAACGTGTCTATTATGGATAGGGCCATTCCCAGGGGTCTCTGTCGTTCCTCAGATACAGAAAGGTATCATCGGTGTATAGAGAAATCTTCTCCTGTATTGGGCCCATGGGTATTCTATCTACCGTCTCTGAAGAATGCAGTAGGATCACCATCGGCTCAATAGCCAGTGTGAAGAGGGTCGGGGACAGGTGTCAAACCTGTCTCGTGCCTCTACATAGTTGGAAGTGTGGGGACAGGGTGGATCCGGTTCTCACTCTAGCTTTCGGGGAACTGTACAGGGCCCGAACCCACAATATGAAATTAGGCCCAAAACTGAACCCGCGCAGGAGCTCCCAGAGATAGGCCCACTCCACCTAATCGAATGCTTTTTCAGCATCGAGAGAAGCCACTGCATCCGATGGAAGTGAGAGGGTCCACAGAGGCCAGAACCGCGTACAGCCTCTGGAGGTTGATATCTGTCCCTTTAGCGGGCATGAACCCCGATTGATCCTCGTGAACCAGGGTGAGGATGACTTCATTCATCCTACCGGCCAGAACCTTAGCCAGTATCTTAATGTCAACATTAAGTAAAGATATGGGCCTGTAGGATGTGGACAGCTCCGGGTCTTTGGCTTGGGGATTACCACATGATAGCCTCAGCCATGGAGGCCGGGAGAGCTCCCCCCTCCAGGGCCCAGGACACCATGTTGTGTAATTTAGGTAGCAGTTGTTCGCCGTACTGGCGGTAAAATTCTGTTGGTAGCCCGTCAGTCTGGGGGGATTTTCCCACCTGTAGGGTACATAAAGCCTGCTGTATCTCTTTGAATGTAATCGATCCTTCCAGTTTGTCTCTATCTGCGTCGGTGAGTTTGGGGAAGGTAATTTGGTCCAGGTAGCAACCCAGTTCCTCAGTGGTGTATATGGCTCTTGAGGAGTATATGGTCTTGCAGTAAGAGGTAAAATGGGCATTGATAGCCTGAGGGTCAGTCACCACCACCCCCACTTCGTCTTTGTGGGCTATACTTGTAACCTGCTGTTGTTCCCTAGCCAGCCATGCCAGGAACCTGCCAGTATTTTCTCCCTGCTCAAAAATGCGCTGTGTTTGCGCCAGTTGGTGTTTTTTGGCCTTGGTGACTCTCAACAGGACCACTTCCCGATAGACAGCCTGCATGTCCAGACATGTGATCAGATTTTTGGTTAGGATAAACCGAGATTCCAGGGAGGATCCCAGGACTGGCGTATATTAGATCTATCCGCGAGAGGGTGTGGTGGCAGGTGAAGGCACGTTCATCCGGGTGCCTCCACTGCCAGACATCCGTCAAACCATACAGGGAGGCCCAACTTGACAGAGGGGATCCCTCAGCAGTGCTTGCGGCTAGTTTGTCTAGAGAAGGACTCAAAAACATGTTAAAGTCCCCGGCCATAATAATATCGGGTGCATAGGTAGACATAATTGGGACCAGCGTCTTCAATAGTGAGGTGGTAGCAGGTGGAGGTATATATATTCCCACTAGAAGCATTTCAAGTGTGTCAATTATTGCATGCATTAACACGTACCTGGAGTGCTTAGTCCCCACAACCTAACTAACACAACTAATAGTTCCCACACAGTATAGGAAGTTTTCCTATAGGGACAGTGAGATAGCCAACAACTGAGGAATTAGTACATTATATCTGTGTGATCCAGAAGTCTGCAGGCCGTAGCCTAGGTTACCTGCATGGATATTGTAACAGAAACGGTACAAGATTACATGTGGTGCAGATTGAAAGTTGATAAAACCAGAAAAGGGCTCTAGCTGTGCCCTACAGGTGTAGGCTGGTTTGCATGTGGTGCCTGCATCATTTGTGAGGAGAAAATGGCTCAGCCCTTCTCTAGTGAATGTATCACCAGTCACTTGCAAGAGATAGAGAGAGTGCTCCTGGGTCCATCCATCCTGGGGCAGACCACAGCCGAGTAGTGCCATGGGCAGTCAATAGGACCCTCATGCTGTCACAGGGTTAATGGGCATGCAGTTGGATTCATCCCCTGCCAGGTAGAGGAGCAGTCTCATTAAAGGAAGCAGCACGTGGAGGGCGACCATTATATGGTTCAGGTGGCCATCCCAGGGTATATATTGGTCCTCCGGAAGCCCAGGGGCATCCGGCCATTACACAAGCATGCATTCTGTTTGGGATAGAAAAACCCCACGGGGCCCCCAAACCCAGGATCATCAGGGCAGGGTAGTAGGCAGGGTATTAGAGGCAGGAGGCATCTGTGTAGCATACTCGGGCGCATGGCCAGAAGTAAAGTTCAGGCCCCACAATGATAAAAGTATTTCCCCAACATGGGCACAACTGGGACAGTTCTTTAAACAGGGTGTGTAACACAGAGGGCAATAACAAAGGGAAAGGCATTTACCTCGCTCTAGGTAGATTGTTCAGCCATTGCGAGTCATCATCTGGAGAGGTGAAATACTCGTAGGTGTGCAGGGAACAGCATGCTGTATTTCATCCCTCTTGTGCGCAATTGGGTCTTGACATGGTCAAAGGTGCAGCTCAGCCTATGCGTTTCCACTGAGTAATCCAGGAAAATCATTACCCTGGTGTTCTCAAACCGGAGCTCCTCAAATTTCCATGCTTTGCGGCATGGAAATTTGGTCCCAGTCCCGGAAGTTCAAGAGCCGGAATATGAAGGTGCGTGGCGGGGAGCCCTGTGGGCCTCAGACAGCCGGCATCCTGTTGTCCCATCTCCACAAGGAAGTGCGGGGAGAACTGTGCTCTGGGTAGCAGGGTGTGCAGGAGCCGTTCTGTGAAGGTAGTAGGGTCTTGGCCCTCCGGCAGGCCGACCACTCGTAGGTTGTTCCGCCTGCTTCTGTTTTCACTGTCTTCAGTGCGGGACTCCAGCGCTCTCACCTTCACCTGCCGGGTGCGAATGGACTCCCGATGGTCTTGTGTGTTGTCCTCCGTCTTGCCCACCCTGCGTTCCACTTCCCCGAGGCGGTCACGGAACCTGTCCATATCTCTCTGCATAAGCCCCACTTCAGTTTGGAGGAGATCAATCTTTTCCGCCAGGGTGGTTTTGCAGCCGGTAATGGCCTGCATAAGGGCCGTTAAGGGATCTTCCTCTGAAGTGGACGGATCTGCCGGCGCCGTCTGTGTCTCCATGTTCGAGCTGCACGTGGAGGCCCGCTTCTGTTGCTGCGGTGAAGCCTTAGGAGCTGAGGCACCTCGTCTCCCTGGCCCGGTCTCCCCTTTTCTCATACCCCGAGGTCTCCCTGGGTATGCGGTATGCTTCAGGCTTTATAGGTATATACAATCTCTAAAAAAGGCCGATAATAGAAGCAGGTAACTGCGGAGCTCAGCTCACACGCGTCCGCTCAGGTCGCCAGCTTAGCCACGCCCCCCTGCATGAGGATTTTTATAACTGTTTGTGCATCCTCTTTTGTGGTTACAAATGCTTCTGTCCATCTTGAGAACATGTCTACTATCACAAGTAAATACTCCTGTCTTTTACCTAACTTAGGCATATAGTGAAGTCAATCTGTAAATGTGTAAAAGGTGTGGTGCGTCTCTTTTTTTATATAATTTTTAAAGGACTAAAGCTTTATCAGAGCTGAGATGAGAAAAGTAATTTGTCAAAATAAGACAAACGTGGGGCGTGACCTGACGAGGCATGTGAGCAGACCGGCTGCACGGAGCTCTCGATGATGATCCTGTCTAATATCCTGGAGACATCCGGTGCTGTTGGCTAACCGTCCGGAGCTGATGATGACCCGGGGGAACCGAACGGAGACCGAGGCCTAGGAGTCCCAAGCTGACCAAGATGGCGCCGGCCAGTCTCAGCCTCCTAAAGCACAGCGTGGCCTAGAGAAGAAATCCGAACAGGGGGGTAAGTCCAGAAAACTCCCTAAAAACAAGGAGCAATCCAGGGACATGCTTTACTATGCTCAAAAGCTGGCTGGGCGCTCTGATTCCCCCCTGCATGGCTCCCCCCAGCCCTTATACACCTCTGAACTGGCTAACAGGGAAGATACAAGCATGCTAGATGACACAGTGCCATTAGACATGCAGCAGGATCTCATGTCTGATCCATCTGACTCCCCCACAGAGGACAATGTCCAGCCTTCTCTGAGTGAAATCCTGCATGCTGTGCACAAATGTACTGCCTCAGTAGATGATTTGAAGGAGAAATTTGGAGGGATGAAAGAAACAGTGTCCCTTACAAGATCTCCAAAAGATCAGGGAAAGAACCACAGCAGTGGAGGGTCGGGTGAGCGACGTGGAGGACCAGTTGCCCCCCCTTCACAGAGATGTCAGGATGGGCACTCAAAATGCCTTTCAAGCCCTTAGTAAAACTGACGAAATTGAGAACCGTCTGCTACGCAATAATGTGCGCATAGTGGGACTCCCTGAAAAAGTGGAAGGACGTGACCCCACAACTTTTATTGAAGAACGGCTACAGGAAGTTTTTGGTAAAGAAGCTTTCTCTCCCATTTACACAGTGGAAAGGGCACAAAAAGTGTTCTTCGATGCAACACAATCCAATGCACTTGGGCAACCATGTAGCCAGAACTGCTCTGACCTCCAGAGGAATTCCTTTCCAATGTATTTTTGAATGTTTGCAATGGTATCCACACCCATAGTATCATAGAATGTGCGCGGAGTGAATGACCCTTTAAAAAGGACCATGATCTCCTCTGGTTTGCGCAAATTCCATCCAGCCATTATTGCCCTTCAGGAGACACATCTCCTGGGAGGCAATGTGAGCTGCTTGCAGTATGCTTGGGTGGGCAAGTCCTATCATTCCACTCACACTGCTTATTCCCGTGGGGTGAGTGTACTGATACACAAAGCACTGACATACCAGGAACTGGACTCGCTAGTGGATAATGCTGGTAGATTTGTCCGTGTTTCTGGGAGTTGACCCTCACTATGTTCTTTTCCCACCTTCTCTATTAATATATATTTTTTTTTTTTAATATTTTTTTTTCCCCGTCCCCTCACACCTCCCTTTTCTTTCCCTTCCCCATCTCCCCTTCCCCCCCCCTCCCCCTTTTTATCCCATCTCTGCCGATCACCCCTTTTCCCTTCTTTTCTTTCCCTCACCCCCCTTCCTTCACTTTCTTCCCCACATCCCTTTATCCTCAATGTCTCCCCCTTTGTGTGGACTCACTCCCCACCACGTCCGCCATCCAGTTTTCAACCCCTAGGAATTCAATCAGCCATATAGACATACTCCTTTTTTGTCCTTTTTGCCTTATAAACCCGATTTTCGAATCCGCTACTTAATATACATTGTGACATTTTATCGCAGGTGCAGTGAAACCCCCCCCTTCTCCCCCTACCTTTTTGGGATACCTAGTGTGTGATTCCTTGCAAGACATGTGTGGGTGGTACTCGCTTCCCTTGTGACTGGCCCGCCGGCTACGGGATCGGGGATACAACAAGAGGGAAACTCCCTTATACTGTGGCCACCTGTAACCATCGAATACATCGTGACTGGTAAAGATGCACCATATGGAACTGTTTATACATCCTTTTTCTTTTGGTTTTAAATTATTTGACACATGTTTACATTGTTACAGTCTTTCCATACATTTATCCTCTGAAGAAGACCCATTGGGGTTGAAACGCGTCAGGATCTCACACAATCAACATCTCTGTGTTATTGTATTACTGTTGCCCATGATGTAACTCTATCGCACACTGCCCTCTGTCATTGGTATTGTTTTCTTATTTTGATTATTTTTTGGATTTTAGCCTATGTCTCAACTCTTGTTAATAACACTTGCCTGCATCAATAAAACTTAATAGCCATTACTACTTCTTTTGTATTCTGTTTATCATATACTACTGGCTGCATTAAAGCCCCATTAGGGGGATTTTCTGTTTTCTAATTTAAATCCGGGGTGTGCAGCCTCCCTGTCTGTACTCTCTAGAGTGTCTTTATTTCTTTTGCTGGTAGATTTGTATTCATTTACTGTAAGTTGTATACCTTAACATTGCTGATAGCCTTTATATATATCCCACCCCCGTTTTCACCGGAGGTGTTGCAGTTGTTCCTGACGTATCTGACGGGCAAACCTGATGTCCCACTGCTGATCATGGGAGATTTTAACTGCTACCTAGATCCTAAATTGGATAGACATCCCCCAGTCCCTTCTCCTAGGGGTGGCAGGGGTACAGCGCTCAGTCGCCTAATTGCGGAATTAGGTTGGATCGACCTATGGCGCATACGTAACCCTAATGTAAAGCAGTTTTCATGCTTCTCTAAAACGCACGGTTCCCTGTCCCGTATAGACCTTAGTGTAGGCACCCCTAATTTGCTAGAATGCGTATCTAAGATAGAGTATTTCCCGCGTGGAGTATCTGACCACTCGCCAGTGGCTGTGTGGCTGATTGCCCAACCCCCTAACCTCATTACCTAGGGTGCCATGGAAGCTCAACGCCTTCTGGCTGAAACTGTTTAATTCCCCAGAACGAATTTCCAACCAAATAGAACAATTCTTTAACTCTCATAAACATTTAGCAGATAAAATTTAAAACTGGGAAGCCTTTAAGGCCTACCTTAGGGGAGTGTTTATTGCTGAGATAGCCACAGTCAAAAGAAACTCCTCAGCGCTATTGGAACAGGTTGGGGATCAGGTGCATCAGCTGGAGCTAAACTATGTTACCCACACTACAGAGTCTGCGAGGGAGGCGTGGATTTCGGCCCAGGATTCACTGGACCGCTTGAGATCCTCCGCCGCAGAACGCAAAAGGTTTTTTAGCAAACAGGCATTTTATGAAGAAGGGGAAAAAACGGGACGTCTGTTGGCAAAAATAGCCAGGTCACAACAACTATCCCCGGCAGTTGGAGCGATTCGCACAGCCAGTGGGAAGGTGGTCAATGACCCGGATCAAGTTTTATCAGAGCTAGCATCCTTCTACAAGGATCTCTATGGAGCGAGGGATAATTACACAGATAACGAGCTAGAGACATATCTTTCGGGGATTGATCTGCCTTCTCTGCCTGAGGAGGCTAGACAATCACTGGAAGCTCCCCTGACATTGGAAGAGCTACAACATGCGGCATGCTCCTTTCCCACGTGCAAGGCTCTAGGAGAGGATGGTATCCCCATGGAAGTTTTTGCCCAGTATGGCGAGTGGATAATGCCACATCTGTTGGAAGTGTTCAATGACTCTCTTAGGGAAGGTAGTTTACCAACCTCCATGACTAGAGCTAATATAATTTTATTACTGAAATCTGGGAAGGATCCGGTTGACCCGAGCTCATATAGGCCTATATCTCTACTTCAAAGTGATAGTGTTAAAATCCTGGCTAAGGTCCTGGCGCTTAGGGTCAACCGGATCATTGACTCCATAATACATCCCGATCAGCCGGTTTTATGCCGCAAAAATCCACGGCCACCAACCTCAGACGCCTATTCCTAAATATGCAGTTACAGTCGGATAATGAGGGGAACAGGGCTTTGCTATCCCTAGACGCCAACAAGGCGTTTGACAGTGTGGGCTGGAGATATCTCTGGGCGGTACTATCCAGGTTTGGGTTTGGAAATCGCTTCTTAGCTTGGGTTAAACTGTTGTATGCCTCACCGAAGGCGACCATTAGGATGTCAGGTAGGATGTCTCATGCGTTTGCTCTGAGCAGGGGCACAAGGCAGGGATGTCCCCTGTCTCCCCTGCTCTTTGCCATTGCCATTGAGCCATTGGCGACTGTAGTAAGGGCCAGTCAGGGGATCACAGGTTTTAAATATGGGGACCTCCACGAAAAGATTATGCTGTATGCTGATGACATGATGCTTTTCCTGGGGGATACCACAATGTCTTTGGTGTAGGTGACAAAAATCATTGCCGGATTCGGCCACTTTTCTGGCCTGACAATTAACTGGTCCAAGTCGGCTCTGATGTTGTTGGACGAGGGGGGAGTGGTGAATTTGCCAGATTCCTGCTCGGTTCCGGTAACGTCATCATTCAAATATTTAGGCATACAAATTTCACCTAAACTAGCGGAAAATTGTCCTTTGAATATACACCCCCTGCTGTCCAGATTTAGGGACAAAATTAATACATGGAACAGGCTCAAACTCTCACTGGCGGGTAAGGCAAATTTAATAAAAATGATACTAATGCCACAGCTACTCTATTTCTTACACAACTCCCCAGTAGTGATACACGTAAAGATTTTTAGGGTGGTTAACACTCTTTTCCGAAGACTGCTGTGGAGTACGGGCACCCCTAGAATTAAGTTGGAACAATTACAAAACCCTAAGGACAGCGGAGGGCTGGCAGTACCCAACCCTTGGCTGTACTATATAGCAGCTCAGCTGCAGCATCTGGTTGGCTCCATGGCCCGGGCCCCGACTGGCTCATCGGCGCAGGTAATGCTGATTGGGACAGGAGCGGAAACAATCTCGATGGGCCTTGAGGCCCAGTTGTTTCACAAGTCCAACAAACTGACACCCACTCTCACTTTGATACAGAAAATTTGGAACAAGGGAAGGCAGCTGCAAGAAGAGACAGGTTTCACGGAATATAGTCCAATATGGGGGAATCTCTCGTACGTTGAGTTAGCAAAGCTGCAACAGGGTCCCAAATGGCGCTCCTTTGGTGTTATTCTCTTATCCCATATATTTAGAGATGGCAGGCTGATGACGTTCTCAGAGTTACAAGCTAAGTATAACTTGCCAAATACTATGTACTATTCCTATATTCAGCTCAAACATGCGGTGGACACACAGGGAAAAGCTGCTCCCTGGACTCAACCACCCCTATTTTTCATTTGATACAGTCCAGCACAGAAACTAAAGGATTTATCTTATATTGCTATCAAATGTTACTGATGCAACTCTTAAAAGCGCACCCAACTAGGGCACCATCCCTATGGGAGCAGGGTATAGGTCCAATTACGGGAGATCGATGGGAAGAAGTTCTACAAACTATTAATATATGCTCTTTCAATGTGGCCCAAAAGGTATCCCAACTATATATAGTGCTTAGAGTGCACTACACCCCATTTAAACTTTATAATATGGGTAGAAGGCCTGATCCTTTATGTAGTAGATGTGAACAACATCAAGGTGATCTCATGCATCTACTTTGAAGATGTCCAAAACTCCATAGGTATTGGAGTGAGGTTATGGGGACACTTAATCAAGTGTTTCAGACTAACATTCCCCTAGACCCAATTCACTGTATATTAGGAGTCCTAGAAGATATTGTTCCGGAAGAGATGACTAGAATAGCACTCACTAGGGCACTGTTCCAGGCACGCAAACTTATATTGCTTGGCTGGAAATCGGCTTCGCCGCCATCAGTGAAATCTTGGATAACGCATATGGGTAACACCTTGAATATAGAAAAATGCATTTACCAACATAGAGGCAGCTCTAATAGATTTGAGAGGATTTGGGCACAATGGCTAGACACCCCTGGACTAAGTCCTAAGGAACTGGTTATGTCCAGACTGCTACAATGTCCTGGGAGGGCCCATGAGGTTCTTTAAAAGATTATTGACCATAGAGTGGTAGAGCACTGGAATGTTATAGAGCTTTCGGTAATAAATGATGATTGGAATGTACCATTCACATGAATGTATATTGCTGCATGATGCTTGTACAATGGAAGCTTGTTCAATAAACACCTTTTTGATTTAAAAATAAGACAAACGTTTACTTACCAAGGTTGATTGCTTTATCTGGGACGAGCCCCCATTTGAAAGGAATTATACACCTTGACGACCACCCTGGTTTATGCAGGTATACCACCGGGACCCTCGGATCCGTGAGAGACCAAATGAGAAACGGGAAACAAGCTTTGAGTGTGTTCATAAGATCTCTGTCTTTATTGAATACAACAGTATTGTATATATACCAGTAAAAATACATGTCTAAGGGTTATTCAAACTTCACACTCAGTACTTTCTTATCAAGAGTTAGGCTGCTTGACTTGATAACAAGAAATAGCTGATAACTTGCTGACTCAGATTCGGTTTAACCACAATATCTCATAGGGTGTGGTTCTATGCAAACTGCTAGTCAAACTGACCATGGCAAAAATTACACACACAAAAAGTTAATTTATACTTTATGTAAAATGGAGGTAGATCTAAGATGGAGTCAGTTGTTTATACATTCTATTACGGCCCCAGTCCATGACACTCCCACCACCATGCTTGAATGTAGGCAAAACACACTCGTCTTTGTACGCCTTACCTGGTTGCCCCCACACACGCTTGACACCATCTGAACCAAATAAGTTTATCTTGGTCTCATCAGACCACAGGACATGGTTCCAGTAATCCATGTCCTTAGTCTGCTTGTCTTCAGCAAACTGTTTGCAGGCTTTCTTGTGCATCATCTTTAGAAGAGGCTCTCTTCTGGAACGACAGCCACGCAGACCAATTTGATGTAGTGTGCGGCGTATGGTCAAAGCTCTGGCAGGCTGATCCCCCCCCCACCCCTTCAACCTCTACAGCAATGCTGGCAGCACTCATATGTCTGTTTCCCAAAGACAACCTCGGGATAGGACGCTGAGCACTTGCATTTACCTGTCCTGTTAAACCGCTGTATGGTCTTGGCCACCATGCTGCAGCTCAGTTTCAGTGTCTTGGCAATCTTCTTATAGCCTAGGCCATCTTTATGTAGAGCAACAATTCTTTTTTTTAGATCCTCAGTTCTTTGCTGTAAGGTGGCCAGTATGAGAGAGTGAGAGCGATAGCACCAAATTTAACACACCTGCTCCCTATTCACACCTGAGACCTTGTAACACTAACAAGTCACATGACACCGGGAAGGGAAAATGGCTAATTTGGCTCAATTTGGACATTTTCACTCATTTTTCTTCAGTGTTGTCAAATGAAAAGATATACTAAAATATTTTTAAAAAATGTGAGGGGTGTACTCACTTTTGTGAGATACTGTATATATGTCATTAACAACAATAATTGGTATACTTAAAGGTATTTTTACTTCTAATATGCTCTACATCAAAATAACATATTTTTTATTTTATAACAGAACTACTATTGTGCCAGCATACACTGAAATAATGACATGGACTATAAAATATAATTTGAACGCTTTTTATCATATACTTTTGAAAATAGGCGGAATAACACTTCTTTTTGAAACTAGTTTTTCTCTGGTAGTTGTCTAAAAAGAGACTTTGGACAGCCTTGCTAGCCCTCTAGACGGGGATCAGCTGAACAAACAAGTCTTAAAGCTTTCTCCATCCTTTTATTTAACAAACCAGAGATTGCGGGCTTTATGGCTTGAGCTCTACAAACAGTTTGTTTAAAATGTTCAAGGCCTGATAAGTCATTAAGAGTTTAGAAATAACTGAACTGTGCTCTCATTTTGGCTTTACATTATGGGGATTATTCAATTAAAATTGTTTTTATTTCTTCCCAAAAAGTCTAACAGTATGTTGTTGTCACGGAACGCCCCACACTCCGCTTGAGTGCTTCCGTCATATGCCGCTTCCTAAGTTCTGGAACACGAGTCCAATGGATCTGGCTATAGGAACCCCAAGAACTAGACAACACCAGTCTTGGAGTACATCAGAACTACTCTTTATTTGAGATCTCACAGACCTTTATACAGCAGGGATGACTCAAAGCTAACCTAATTAACATGACCTAATTTACTACAAAATGTACCCAGACCAGATGACAGTCTTGTGGGCACCGAGCTTCACACATTAATACAATTAACAATACAAACAACAATCTCCCCCCTCCTCAGCCTAGACCATTCGTCTATTAGCCAGTGTTGGTGGCTAATGTGATCAGCTCTCTCAATTAACATAAACACATGTTGATAACACCAGCATCTCCTCACAGGATGTGTCCCAGCAGAATGAATCAGTCTTATCAGCAGGGGGCTGCTGGAGGAATCCCCCCTCCCTCTTCAGGGACACAAATATACAGTAAGGAGTCCCCATACAATATATACATGACTGAGTCCGATTAATACAGTTCAGACTGGATTTCTCATTCACCTCAAATGCTAGGGCCCATAATCGGTGGGCAACAGGCTTGCACACAGTCCTCTCCAACAGCCTCCGCTCTGGCCATGCCCGTGACAGTTGTCGATTTGGGAAAAGTTTGGCAGCAGTGCACTAGGTATATCACATTTTAGGCTGGGTTCACACCATTACGAACCGGATGCTGGTTGTCCACATCCAATTCGCAGTAGTGGGAGATTTTGACCGCCTCTCTATGGAGCTGGTTCACATATCTCTGCAGCAGGTCTGGTGCGTTTTGCGCAAAAATGCTGTATGTCTTTTGGTCCGTTTCAGGTCCGAATTCAGCCCAAAATTTGGGCTGAAATCGGACCTGAAACGGTGAACCGGGACGCACCGCACCCCTGCTGTGAGACGGATGCGGTGAGTGTGTAAACCCAGCCTCACAATGTTGGAAAGGAACATTCCTGTCCTTTCTGCATTATAAATTCCTGGTGGGGAAAACTGGCAAACAGATTAACTCAGCCATGAAAAGCCTGGATCCTGAGTAATAGTTTTTGCACCAGGAGGTGTTTTGCCAGATATATCTCAAATGAGTGATGCACATCTGTTGGCATGTTGTCTAAATGAAAAAGTCAACTGTTTTGTTTCAAGAACAAAAATACTGTTGGCAGGCTTGGCAGATGCTCTCATGGGACTGATATAGTCTGTTTTTTTGTGATTCCAATGAGAATATTGTTGCCAGAGCAGGACTACACATTCTACTAGTACCAAAAACGGGGGGAGAAGGGACTTATGGACTTTTTAGGCACCACAAAATAATAGATAAAAATTCCTTATTTTATTTGATATCAAAAAACACACATAACAAAACAAAAATAGTATAGTTTAAAACACAACATGTGTCTGTACTTGAATTATTGAATTATGTTTCGCGTCGAACATGTCGAGCATCGATCAATCTCAACATATGAACTGACTTTGGAACTGCTATATAGCCACTTCTTCGGACTGATCTACATGGGAAACTATTTCTCCTAATGCCCGAAGATTTTCATACTGTAGACGGTGTTGTATAGCAATAATTCAAGTACAGACACATGTTGTGTTTTAAACTATACTATTTTTGTTTTGTTATGTGTGTTTTTTGATATCAAATAAAATAAGGAATTTTTATCTATTATTTTGTGGTGCCTAAAAAGTCCATAAGTCCCTTCTCCCCCCGTTTTTGGTATATGTAATTGATAGGACGCGGCACGGTACTAACTGCAGTGTATCCACGGCACCACTCCGTGTGATGATACACACTCTTTATACATCTCTTCTAAACACATTCTACTAGGGTGTTTTTTGGGAGGTGTTTTTTGGACGTCCGCTATCAAGTTTTACTGTCTACGGATTGCAATGTAGACCCAGCCGACCTTGCGTGCATTTACAAATCTTTATGAGGGTGATGTGATTACATCATCTTTGGCCCCAAGGTGTGGTAGGTGATGGGTACTGCTTGTGGATGTCTTACTAGTTTCATCAATCATCTGTATTCCTCAATAAACAATAGCAAAATAAGATTTTTTTTTTACACAATATAAAATTTAATATATGAACTCACTTGTTTCCTGAATGCACAAATTATTTTATGAAAAGTGCAAAAAATATATTTTATTGAAGAGCTTCAGAGATTCAATGAAAGTTAAAATTCCATCCTTGTTAACATATCAATATTTTTGGATGCTGAGGCCACTTTTGAAGGCATGAAAACAAATATAACCAGTTTTTCATTTAACATCTCTCAATCAATACAGTTGAATTGTCAAGTTATCATGGATTTTTGTTTTAAGATTTCAAACAGTAGAGTTCATACAAATATTTAGTAAACAAAATGGTTATATTTTAAGGATCGTAGACTCCAAAATTACAAACGTTTATGATATTAGAAAAAAAGTAAAAAGTAAACAAAAATGTAAAAGTACACTGATTATCAAAAAAATATCATAGAAACAGGAAAAAAATGTCCTTTAACCACTTCAGCCCTGGAAGATTTTATCCCCCTAATGACCAGAGCATTTTTTGCGATATGGCACTGCGTCGTTTTAACTGATAATTGCGCGGTCGTTCGCCGCTGTACCCAAACAAAATTGACGTCCTTTTTTTCCCACAAATAGAGCTCTCTTTTGGCGGTATTTGATCACCTTTGTGGTTTTTATTTTTTGCGCTATAAACAAAAAAACACCGACAATGTAAAAAAAAAAGCTATATTTTTTACTTTTTACTATAATAAAAATCCCCCAAAAATATATACCGTATATACTCGAGTGTAATTTGCACACCAATTTTGGGGTTCCTAGCACCAAGTGGCCCTGAGATACGGGGCCCCAAAATCGATTAGGAAAATGACAAGCACTTTTCTGCAGCAGAGAATGACATTTCCGAACCGAATTTGGGGCCCCGTATCTCGGGGCCACTTAGTGCTAGGAACTCCAGCTTTGGATATGTTGTGGTACAAGTTCCACTGGGTTTGCACACCAAATTTGGGGTTCCTAGCACCAAGTGGCCCTGAGATACAGGGCCCCAAAATCGGTTAGGAAAATGACAAGCACTTTTCTGCAGCAGAGAATGACATTTCCGGCACCGATTTTGGGGCCCCATATCTCGGGGCCACTTAGTGCTAGGAACTCCAGCTTTGGATATGTTGTGGTACCAGTTGGACTGGGTTTGCACACCAAATTTGGGGTTCCTAGCACCAAGTGGCCCTGAGATACAGGGCCCCAAAATCGGTTAGGAAAATGACAAGCACTTTTCTGCAGCAGAGAATGACATTTCCGGCACCGATTTTGGGGCCCCATATCTCGGGGCCACTTAGAGCTAGGAACTCCAGCTTTGGATATGTTGTGGTACCAGTTGGACTGGGTTTGCACACCAAATTTGGGATTCCTATCACCAAGTGGCCCTGAGATACGGGGCCCCAAAGTCGGTTAGGAAAATGACAAGCACTTTTCTGCAGCAGAGAATGACATTTCCAAACCGATTTTGGGGCCCCGTATCTCGGGGCCACTTAGTGCTAGGAACTCCAGCTTTGGATATGACCATATTTAGAAGAAAGTCAAGTCTTTGTACCTTTTTATTGTCCAAGGTTTTAATACTGAATTGTAAGGTAAGGTTCCTATTACAGAAGTAAGCTTTATGTTCATTATTTTAGATTCTATGTCTGTTCAGAAGTTAAAGGGGTTGCTGTTTCGTCTACTGAAGGTGCCAGGTTCTGAGTTAAAACTTACATACGAAAGTTCTAAGGTAAGTAACATATTAGTCATATCTTTCTTTTATTATGCCATTTTTGAGCACCAACAAACTCTGAAAACAATAAAAAAGAGTAGAAAGCCTTGATCTACACCTCCTGAACCCTAGCCATGACATAATCCTTAAGTCGGCTTCACGCTTATGCATTGAGCTACTGTGCCAATAATTTTGTGTTGTGGCACACATTAACACACCATCATGCCTTGTGGTGCGCTGCCTCAGGAAAAATAAGGGAAGTGAGTTTCCTCGTTGTAACAAGGGGTTAAATTCTGTGTTACATTTATTCATAGATTCATTTATATATTTACCCTTTTAAATATGTGGTCAGTAAATGCAATGATTAAAACACACAAAACAAAGAATGTAATAAAAGAGATTTACTTAGCTTCGATTAAAGATGTATTACAGATGTTACAATACAGGATAAATTCAGCATTCAATCCAGGGAACCCCTCAACTTCTGAATTTTCAGATAGTTCTGGAAGCCGACAGCCTGTTTAAGATCTGGGACCACTTACTTCCTCAACAAAGTTCACCGGCCTGCTCTTTTGTCTGACCTTTTAAAGGCTAGATGGAAGGCGCAAAAAAGCTGGTTTTATCTAGTACTAACAAAGCCTAGCCCAAGACAATGTGACCATCTGTGAATGACCGTCTGTGAGCTCAGAAACATACATTTTACATATATAGAAATATATATATATATATATACACATACATACATATATAAGTAATCACCTTAAAACTATTACTAAGTTTCTTGTAATTCAATAACTAAAGTTATATATGAATATAGACCCATACTTCATTCCACCCCTTGACTTACAAGATTCTTAGTTTAGTTTATAATACTCAAGATTACTTATAGATATATCAAGATGTTCTACTCAAGGTAGTCCTTTCGCTTGTACTCCAATATAAACATTTCTGACTTCATTCATTTCATCCTTCACATTTCCAGTATTATAAGTATGTATGCGAAACACTCCTCATTTTTAAATATGGTCCCATACATACCACCCCTTGGGTATTTTCCACATGTAAATCAATGTATAACAGTTTTACATCCTTCCACACCTCGTCTTATTTATCTAAAGTTCTCTTGACCCACTTTCTCTGTCTGATTTACCTGTCCAGGAAATCTCATTCTGCTATGTTAGGGCTGAAAAATATAAAAAATGTCCAGGCTTATAAAAACAACTATATGTTGGACTAACAGAATAACACCAAACTTCCTTTTGAAAGTACAGGCATGAGCATCAAACTTTCCTTTCCAAGAGTTTAAACGCATAGATACTTGTCAAAGTCCTCCGTATCTGGTGATGGACAGCAGAGTCTTAGACATCCGGTTACCAGATCGCAGCTGCAGCATAACATTTGCAACACTGTAGAACTGAAAGAACTGTAGAATACAAAGTCCATATCCTTCGGACTATTGCAGCTCACAAGTTATAGACGTGCAGGCACATAACCACATAGTAGCTGGAACTTCTACAGACAGTTCAGGCACATGACCATCAGAGCAGATAAAACAGTTCAAGTACTTCACCATCAGATTCAGGTACTTAACCATCATAGCGGATGGAACAGTTCAGGTACTCGACCCTCAGAACAGGTGGAACTTGCACCAACAGTTCAGCTGCTGATCATTGGTAAAGACTTTATAGACCGTTGCTGCTGTCAAAAGTGTTTGTCTTCTTTCTCCAATATGCTTCTAGTTGACACCATGGCAGGTGTGTTACCAAATATGTCAGTCCAACATTCCTTAATTAACAACAATGCCCATATAGCCCATTATGGATTTCTGAACAGGCAAATTGATAATCATTAGTGACCTGTCTTAACACTGAAAAACTCAGCTTTCTACATTAAAGGTGAAATATTATTACAGGTATATTACTCATCCCCCGCCTGAACTATACACTACTGTCTCAAATTATAGGCCCAACTTTAAACTACTTCATGTGTGTTTCCTCTATGCACTTTGATCTCCTTCCACACTCTAAAGACATTCTGGCAGGCTAACTGGCTCTTGTCTACACTGATCCCAATATGTGCATATAATATGCCCATGCATATGTGTCACTGTATTCTACATGCCAGTCCCATCCCAAGCAATCAAGGAGAATTGAGGAAAACAAAACCTGAGAACCTATTTTATAACTCTTTTTCTTTACCAAGAATATTTTATGAAAACTCAACCAGGTGTATAGAACAGGGTGGTCAAAGAATCTCCGAGTGTCAGATATAACTGACCATATATATAACACTAGAACACCTCATGTTGAAAGACTTACAAATTGTGTTCAGTGCAATAATATTAACCTAAATGTACAGTTATAAGTAGACATAAGGGGGGGCGTGGCCGAGACATGGAACAGAGCGGACGTGTGTGAGCTGAGCTCCGTCTGACCCGCTCCATACATCGCTCCTTGCAGCAGCACAAAGTGACCCAAATGCCGGCTCTGTGAGATGCCGACATGGAGGAAGCCATCCCCGCAGCCCCGGAGAACCCCACGGCTTCGTTCCAGCTCTCTTGAGGCCTTTTTTTGCAGAGGAAGATGGTCGGGAGCAGAATCCAAGATGGCGCCGGGTGAGTCTTCACAGGCCGCACACGCGGCATCCCCAGCCATGTCGCCGCGCCATCCACCGGCATCCCCCCTTCTCCCATCCTCTCCAGACTCCAGAGGAAGCCCGTTCAGTAGCCCGGGCAGGAGGGATGCAGGGAAGAGCCATGACCATACCCCGCTGCACGCTTTCCCGGCCCGATCTGCCGCCTCTCCCTCCCCCAGCTCTGGACTCTCCCAACACATAGCCCCAGGACTCAGAGGCCCGCACATAGCCCAAGATGACGGCGACCTCAGGTCCCATATCCTTGCCCTTCCTACCTGGGCAGACCTTGAAGGATTCATGGCCCGCATGGAGAAGGCCTTTAGAAAGGACATTGAGGATTTACAAGCTGACACTGCCCACATAGGAGGTAGGGTGGAGGCCCTAGAGGCGACAGTGGAGGACATTAACCCTTCCCTACAGGCTTTACAAGCACACAGTAAAATGCAGGATCAACGGATTGACTCTTTGCTCGATCAACTTGATGATGTGGAGAATAGAAGTCGCAGGGTCAATATTCGTATTAGAGGTCTGCCAGAAGCCATAGGACCTAGGGACATAATCCCCTCACTTCAGGGGTTGTTCACCCAGATTCTGGGGAGAGAAGCTCCAGACCATATAGAGATCGATCGTGCGCACAGTGCCCAGACCTCCCTCAGAAGACCCTGATAAACCACGAGACATTATCTGCAAACTGCATAAGTATACTGTGAAGGAGCGCATCATGTTTCATGTTAGAGGTATGCGCCATGTTGATTTTGATGGAGCACAAGTGTCCTTATTTCCGGACTTATCCAGGCGCACGCTGATGCAGCGCAGGGCCTTGAAGCCTCTGCTGGCAGTCCTGCAGGAAGCACACTTGGTATACCGCTGGGGATTCCCCTTCAGCCTTTCCGTCACAAAAGATGGCCAACAAATCACTTTGCGGAACAAGTCAGATCTTCCTCATTTCCTCTCACGCCTTGGTCTCCCCCCTGTGGACATACCTGATTGGCGCATTTCCTCTGAAGTTCCACTACCAGCCCATCAGAAACCTTGGCAGCAAGCCCGCCACAGACGACGCAACAAACCCCGGAATGGACAAGCTGCTGCAACGGAGCAAGATCCTCCTTCTTCCCCAGCTGTACGTTGAGGTGGAGGAACGACTTTGGAGGCTTCAACTTTCTACCTACAGGACTGGCGTTATGTCCGTGTTTTGGTTCTAAATTCTGCTAGTTCAATTTTTGCTGTTGCAGATAATTCTCACATGCATCTGACTTTCAGAGGTGCTCACATAGTGGAGCGGGTCCCCTCAGTTGGGGCTCCTGTTTAGTGACTCTCCACTTTCCCCCCATAGGTAAACTCATGAGAGTTACACTCCTTGTAGAAGGAAATGCACGACGCAGTGATCGCCTGCATTTTGTGGTGCCACTAGGCCGGCGGGCGATCTCGGCACCGTTGCACCTAGAGGTTACTAAATACCCACAGGGTATTACGTTTTTTGTTTTCTTGATGTTCCTAATTTTTCTCCCAATGCTTTCCCCCCCTCTTTTTTTTATTGTTTTTCTCCCTAATGTTTTATGATGATGTCTATGGAAGGGTTGTCTATCTATTGCATGGGTTATACTCATTTGCTTTTCTTATCAGCACTTTAGATTTGCCGGGTCGTATGCCGTGGCTCTCTCCTCGCCCTCTTCGCGCCCTCTGGGGGACCCTATGGATAACCAGCAATGGCTGATCTGAAAATCGTGTCATACAACGTACGGGGCCTGAGTTCTCCATCCAAACGCAGTAAGTTGTGGCTTGAGACAAAGAGATCTGGTGCACATATCTTATTACAGGAAACTCATTTCAGAGCTGACTCAGTCCCTCGCCTCCCCACACACATATACAATCAATGGTTCCTCAGCAATTTACCCAAATCTAAATCAGGTGGGGTCGCGGTGGCGATCCATAAAAATTGCCCCTTCATCACCACTGACCACCGCGTAGATCCTGAAGGCAGATTTGTTTTTCTGAAAGGCACTATATACAATCAAAAATTTACAATTGTGGCGCTGTACGCTCCCAATTCTAGGCAGCTAGATTTTTTGGAGAGGGTCCTAGATTCCCTTTCCGAATTTCGCGAGGGGCGTCTCATTGTGGGAGGGGACTTCAATGTGTGCCCCGACCCGCAGTTAGATACCTCTTCAGGCCACTCTACACACTCATTTGCGTTTCTTAAGCGTTTCCGTAAAACCTTACACGCTAGTCATCTGATCGACTGCTGGAGAGTGACACATCCTACTGTAAAAGATTTCAGCTACTATTCCGCTACACATAAAGTGTACACAGGGATAGACCTTCTATTGGTAGATCAGCGCCTTTTGGAATCGCTCTCTGGCTCGTCAATCGGATCTATGACGATTTCCGATCATGCACCCATTTCCATCTCCCTGGCACCTTTGTCTTCAGAGCTCACCAATGGACTTGGCGCCTGAACGAAAACCTATTAGATGATGCAGTAGCGCTAGCTCAGGTGACAGATGCTATCTCTCTGTATTTCAAAGAAAACGCGATGGGAGAAACTGGGGTAGCATATGTTTGGGAGGGACATAAAGCTGTGATAAGAGGTGAATTTATTGCCCAAGGAGCTAGGCTCAAAAAGGCTCGCTGTGGGGAACTCCAATCCTTGCTGACACAATTGCGTACAGCAGAACTCAAACACAAACGACAATTGACCCCTCTTTTATACGAGAAATTAACAGCCCTCAGGGCACAGCTCTCAGACCTACTAGAAAAACGAACCCGTGACAGACTCCGATACGTCTCACATAAATTCTATGAGTTTGGTAATAAGTGTGGCAGACTACTGGCCAGGGCCCTGAAACGGCAACGCACATCCGGACATGTCCATAAAATTCAAACGCCCTCGGGATCCCAAACTGTACTATTTTCTAAAATTGCAGATGCCTTTCGCGATTATTATGCCCAACTTTATCAACTCCCAGCCACACTTGCAGGACATACGCCCTCTCAGAAGGCGGACTGTATTACGCAATACTTGGAGGAGGCACTCACATCACAAATATCGCAACAAATCAGTGCTCAGCTTGATAGGCCTATAGCGGTAGAGGAAATAGAAGCAATCGTTAAGGATCTTCCGCAAGGGAAAAGCCCTGGTCCTGATGGACTAACAAATGCGTACTATCGCAAATTTTCTCACCTCCTGGCTGCCCGAATGTGCACATATTTCAATGCTTTAGCTTCGGGCACCACCCTCCCGAGGGATGCGTTGATGGCGCACATCACCGTCCTTCCAAAGGAGGGCAAAGATCCCTCCATCCCTAGCAGCTATAGGCCAATTTCATTGCTGAACACTGATATCAAGATTTTCGCGAAAGTGCTGGCTAATCGCCTCAAACCTATCCTCCCGTCGGTGATTCATACAGATCAAACGGGTTTTATAACAGGTAGGGAGGCTAGGGACAATTCCAATCGAGCCATACAATTGATACACTGGGCGAACCTGCGACGGCCCAGTGCACCCTGTCTTCTCTTATCCACGAACGCTGAGAAGGCCTTCGACAGGGTGGACTGGGCCTATCTGCAAGCGGTGCTCTCTCGATTGGGCTTGGGAAGCAATATGCTCCAATGGATAGGGTCATTATACAGTTCCCCCGAAGCGCGGGTTAAAGTAAATGGAACGCTTTCCAACCCCTTTCCTATTCGAAACGGTACACGGCAGGGGTGCCCTCTGTCCCCCCTGATTTTTGCCCTCACTCTAGAACCACTACTCAACATAATCAGAGCAAATCCTAATATAAAGGGGCTCATGGTGGGTCGACAGAGCATAAATTATCGGCTTACGCAGATGACGTTCTTTTCTATGTTACAGACCCACTGATCTCCCTACCTAACATCATGTCTGAATTAAAAAGATTCTGTTCTTTATCAAATTTCAAAATTAATTATAGCAAGTCCGAGATTCTCCCCCTCAGTGTTGCTCATGCAATGCGCTCCCAACTACAGGCCTCCTTCTCCTTCACGTGGTGCTGCTCTTCCTTAAAATACCTGGGGATTCACCTCCCAGCTGATATAACACAACTTTACTCATGCAATTTTGCACCATTACTCGCAACTATCAAAACTGATTTAACTAGGTGGGATCGCACTTCCTTTTCGTGGATGGGGCGGGTCAGCATACTGAAAATGAATGTACTGCCACGAATTCTGTTTTTTCTCCAGATGATACCTATTGCTTTGCCCAGATCTCTTTTCTCGACCTTCAACAGCCTTTTTGTCAAATTTATTTGGCAGGGTCATGTACCCCGCTTAGCTCTCCGTACGCTACAACGCCCTAAAAATATGGGAGGATTGGGAGTGCCTTCTGTCCGCAAATATTATGAGGCAGTGGCCCTGCAGAGAGTTCTCGACTGGCACCACCACACCTCTACCAAGGCTTGGGTTCCTCTCGAGAAATTTCTGGCGGGGCGCAACTTGTCTCATGCCCCTTGGCTCCCGCGTGAGAACAGAGGTCTCTCGAGCTTTGTTTCCCCGATCACTATACATGTACTGAGATTGTGGGATACCATTAACTGAAAGGGGCAGCTGTCACAGCCAACATCCCCGCTTGCACCGCTAGGAGGCTTTCCCTGGTTCACTCCAGGGGAACACCTTTCCTACCTCCGCAATTGGACCAATGATGGGGAGGTTCGCTGTGGACGGTTTGTTCATGAACAAGGTATGGTGTCCTTGGACTGGCTCCGATCCCAGTTCGGTAGCTTTCCTATGGATGGATGGCGATATAGGCAACTACAGCATTTTATTAAGAGTCTACCTCTTCCTGTGCGACCCCCCTCATCACTAACCCCCTTCGAAAAACTATGTAAATCTGAGGGCCCCATTTCTCACTCTATCTCCTTGCTTTATGCGATGCTGCAGTCTGCGGAATCTCAGAACAAACCTACATACATTAGGGAATGGGAGAGAGACCTGGGACACACATTTACTGAGGTCCAATTGAATAACCTTTATCGGCTCACTCATAAAAGCTCAATAGATACCAAAACGCAGGAAAATTGTTTCAAACTATTAACCCGATGGTATAAGGTACCAACGAAATTGGCGAAAATATATCCGACATCTTCGGCTGCATGTTGGAGGGGCTGCGGGCTTAGGGGCACTTTCCTACATATTTGGTGGGAGTGCCCGAGGCTCCGGCCCTTCTGGCTAGATCTTAGAGCCCAGATAAAGGTTATCCTAGATGTGGATTTACCGGACTCCCCCATGGAGTTCTTACTGCATGTGCCATCCACCCCACTAAGTCAGTACCGGAAGTCGATACTCCCACACCTCTTAAATGCTGCACGGCGTTTGATCCCTGTTCACTGGAAATCAACCCATATTCCGGGACGAACTGAGTGGATGGGCCTGATTGACTCGGTTATGGCAGCGGAGGAGTGGATGGCAAAATGTAAAGATAAGTTTGATAAATTTTATGCAATCTGGGCGACATGGAGACATTATAAGTCTAAGGATACGGCGACTCCCCTTCAGGTTTCCCCTGGGGCTGCTACCTGTAGGTCAGACATTGCTGGAGTTGCTCCTTAAACAACTTTAGAGGATGAGAGCCACGGCGTACTTAATTAACCCCCAAGATCTACATAATGATATTGCACTTTTATTTCACACAGTTGTGCTAGCCATTAGACAGATGTGTCAGTGATTATTAGATATACCCATCATCCTCCCTCCCCAATTTTCTCCCTCTTTTTTACCCCCTTCTCCACCCCCCCTTTTTTCCGGCTAGGGTCTAATTCTTGGACACTAATAGGATGTTGTTTACTTAACACGGTTACTGTTGACCTGCTTAGATGTAGTGGTGGTCTCAACCATAGATTCCACCTCTATTACGATGGTGGACGCAGGATGAAGAAGTCATAAGTATCTCATGACACACTTACGTCAAGGTTTTAGTAAAAGTGTGCACCATATGTTCCTTTCACTCTTTAAAGCACATCCTTTTAATATGTGTGGTTTTGTATACTTTTATGGTACTACACTGTGATTTATTGGATCCCCCCCCCCCCTTTTTTTTCTTTTTTTTTCCTCGTACCCCCTGTACTATTATGTGTTATATTTGAAAATAATATATAATAAAGATTATATAAAAAAAATAAAAAAATAAGTAGACATAAGTACTTTTTTTCCTTGATAAACAAAATGATATTTTTAAATTTAAACTGTCAATCATGCAGGAAAAATGTACTTTATATGTAAAACCCCAGGCACACTCCCACAGTGGTAATGCCTTACAGTTCCACCAAAATAATTATGTCAGAATATACAGAAGTAGATGCTGCCATAATTTTGCTTACATATACACAGAAAAGAACAATATGTAAATGTTTGGGTATTCTTACACCCTTCAAACCATTTCAAGTATTATATAATTCCAGATATCAAAACAATCTTGCTGTCAATATTCAAACATTATTTGTTCTATATCATTTTATATTCAACTCAATCAGAGGAAACCCTTATAAATCTATTATGCAGCATCGAGAGTATTAGCTGCTCTGGTTTACAATCAGTTCCAATGAAAACTTTCAGTACATTTGCATATTGCATAAAAATAACAACAAAAACAACATAAATTATTCAGTTTGGCTGTAATCTTCATCTTTAGTTCTTGGACATCAAACCATATCAGACAGGTGGATTGATGCTGTTTAATATTGTCTAGGAACTAAACAAAACAAAAAGGTTATTTAGTGTGATGTTATTACAGCTCCTTCCTAGAAAGTAACAAATAGTTAGCAACAAACACATTTAACCAACACTTTCCACAAACAACAAAACATATGGCCATTATTTCTTTTATTCATGAGTGCACTTTTATTACCCTTATTAATTGAGCTCATATTACTTAATTAATTATCACCACGTGGATTTTCATTAAAGGACGTCCATTCAAAATTGTCATTAACCATGGTTGAAATAATTCACAAGAACATTATATGGTGTTCATTACATTTGTGCACAAACATTATACATCACCAAACTCATATTGATGTTTCTATTGCAACCTCTTGTTCAATACCATACAGATCTACGAAACTTCTAGGAATAGATCTGGTTCCTTCTGTATTAACGAAAAAAACATTAGTGTTGTATCCTAGAACATGACACTATTACATTCACCAATAGAATTATAATAATCATTACTGCTATTCAGGATTTTAAAGGGTGTTAACATCAATCAGCCATTTACTTTCTTTGTTTCAAATAATCCTAGATTTTAACAAAACTAACAATTTCAACTAGGATGTTATTTTTTCAACATGATTAGACATTTCTCAGATGTTCAGCACTGTCCTGCTTTTCACAGGCACAAGCTTTTTTAAGGGGGGGGTTAAGGGGGAATCTCCCTCTCCTAAGGGATCGTCTCATTCAAGCAGACTCTCACAAATACAGTCTACAGCTGCAGCTCTTTTTTTAACAAAATGCTGGACTATTGTCCATTGTCGGGGGGGGGGGGGATGCTGTAAGCTGCAGCCATTCCTGCTAACTACAGATCTTTTCCGATAAACATACAAAAACTCACTTAAACATCAGTAGCCAAATGCATTTTTACATATCATCCATACAACAACTTTTCCTCACCAATAGCTAGCTAAACAACCAACAAAAGAGCTCAACATTTAAACTCAACACATATATTACTGCAGTAATCACAATCTAAGCATCAACACAGGTCATATTTTTCCTTTTCCTACCTGTTTTCTGCTCATCGTTTTCAAACCTCAAAGAACAATTATTTGAGCACCAGCGAAAGGGCCACTCGTCCACCTAACGCAGTCATCAGCTCATCTGTTCTATATCTCAAAAAATCTAAAGCTTGCCGGGGGTTCGCTAAGCACACAATGAGTGGAAACATTTGACCCTTTTTGTCTCAGTGCCTGCAAAAATATCCATCCTAATAAAGATGCAGCTTTCTGTTCTGATTTTGAATATCGAAACAAATCAAGATTCAGGAGACAGTGGCGGGGGTCTTCCACTTTAAATACAAAGAAAAAATTGTGCGCTTGCATTAGATATTTAAATCTATATTACTACATGATTATCATAAGTAGATAAACAAATAAATAAAAAATAAATAAAAAACACCATCAAAGTTAATTGTGAGTGATTTACAAAGTCGCTATGCTACAGAGCAAACAGCGACATGTAAGTCAAATACTAATATTGACCATTGCATACATATAAACCAACAATAAAGTTATAAACTGATGTGCAAAAAAGAAAAAACAAAGGTTATTCCACCCAAGTGCAAAGTCATAAGTGAAAAAGTTCAAAATTGCATCCTGAGTCGCAGGAAAAACGCATATCCAAAGTTCATGAATTGTATTCCTTAGTGTGTATAAAGGAATAAGGGGACGTGAAGGGACCTCCAACCACCAGTGGATCCGAAGGTTGATAATAGATGTATCCTTACCAGACACGTTGGACCTCCTTTATAGCAAGGTCTTAGAAGCATGCAGATTTAGCCCTCTGCAGGGACAGTAGATGTCAGCTCACCACACAGCTGGAGATGGTTCCGACACTTCCACATTGATGTAAACACTCCCTCGTTTGGACTCGTAGGTAAAGAAGGGGAGAAAGAAAAAACTCCAATGGTATAGTATGTAAAAAAAGGGGAATTTTATTGCCTCAGACAACTAGGCATCTTTAAAACATCCAAAACATAAAAACAGGCAAAATATAAAAACAACAGAGACGCCCGTGCTAGGTTACATGGGGCTCTATGGCGATCTGGCGTACACTGCGTAGCCACACCCTACGTGTTTCGTGATAGGTCACGTCTTCAAAGGGGCACGGGCGACGCAGTGAACCATCGCCATTTATAGTACTTACTTACATTCAAGCCTCGTTTTCATCTGAGTTTCAATTACAATCTGAGCATGTGCAAAGGATACCAAGCCTCGATATGGCTCCCGTTTTAATGCTTCCTCTCTATTCAAGCCTCGTTTTCGTCCAAAGAACGAATTACGATCTGAGCATGTGCAAAGGATACCAAGCCTCGACGTAGCTCGCATTATGAAACGCAAACCAGGAAGCTTGCAAACCAGGAAGCCCGAGACAATGTGACCATCTGTGAATGACCGTCTGTGAGCTCAGAAACATACATTTTACATATATAGAAGTATATATATATATAGATATATATATCTATATATATATACACATACATACATATATAAGTAATCACCTTAAAACTATTACTAAGTTTCTTGTAATTCAATAGTAAAAGTTATATATGAATATAGACCCATACTACACTCGTCCATTGTGGTACATTGGCAATTCTCTCACCAAAATACACATTAATGTGTGACAGAATGTTCATTAAAGCACAACCCTGGAAAGATGTGAATGAGACCTTAGGCTGACGCTCATACTCAACCTTTTTAAAAACTGAGCTCTGAAGTCTAACCAAGTAAACATCAAACTTCTCTTACACTTAATATACCCTGATCCCAACCCTTAACTACCAAAAATCCTAATTCACTAAATGAAGACGTCGGGCTGGCTTGTAATGTTGCTTTGGGCACTGGATCCTGTGTTAGCCACAGGGTGCTATACAGGTCCAGAACCATGGTCTGCCTGTAGCAGAACTCTGTCCCTGAGGACTCCGTTGGGGGTACACCCATTATATAAGGTAAAGTCAGGATGGTGTTTGGTCCCTCAACTGCTGCTTAAAGGGAACAGATCTGCAGTAGACATGTGCGGTTCATTTCGTTCCAAATCATAATTTTTCATTTTTTAGAAATTCGGCTTTATCCGAATTTCCGAATTATAATAGTAATGAATTTAAATGAATCCGAAATAAAGCAACGAAATTAGTCTGAAATCCAAATCAAAGTCAAAAACAGGTATAGAATAAAATAGAATAGAAAATAAAAGAATAGAATAGAAAATAATAGAATAAAATAGAAAATAAAAGAATAGACTAAAATAGAATAGAAAATAAGGGAATCGAAAGAAATAGAATGGAGAATAAAAGAATAGAACTGCCTAGAAATGAAAAGAATAGAATAGGAAAGAATAGAGTAAAACACAACAAAATAGAATAGAATAAAATAGAATAGAAATTAAAGGAATAGAACAGAATAAAATAGAATATAACCATCTTCCGCAAATCGAATTTTGAATAGAATGAATTTGAATATAATAGATTAGAATAGAATAGAAAGGAATAAACCGAGCCTACAGCTATACTACATGAATTCCGTCAGTTTTTTGGTGCCTTATACAGTCAAGTCCCTTCCGTGCCCATTTCAGCTAGACTAGCGGAACTCCAGTGTTTTTCTCTTCCCACCCTTTCGCCCCAGGAGGTGGAGGCTCCTATTTCCACCCTTGAAATTGAGCATGCCATAAGCTCTTTCCCCACTGCTATGTCTCCGGGGCTGGATGGTGTCCCTGGAGACTGGTATAAGATGTATGCTAAGCTTCTGGCTCCAGTTTGAATAGTGATGCCCTCCCCCTTCTATGTATCAGGCCCATATTATATTGATTCCAAAACCTGGGAAAGATCCCACATCATGTGCCCTCCTATAGGCCAATATCCGTTTTGAATTATAATATTAAATCCTAACCAAGGTCCTTGCCACCAGGTTGATAAAGGTCCTACCTCCCTTGGTAGACATTGAACAAACTGGCCTTATGCCTAAAAATACACCGATATCAATCCTTGTAGGGTATTTACTCGCTTCCAGTTTCCCTCTCATGATTCTCAGAGCCGGGTGCTAGTGGCCTTTGATATCAAAAAAATCCTTCGACTGTGTGAGTTGGCAATATATGTCAGCGGTGTTGCAGGTTCTGGGATTTGGCCCCCTATTTTGCAAATGGATTCAACTTTTGTATAAGTCCCTGGTAGCCCAGATTAAACTGGGAGGCATGCTTTCCTCTGCCTTTCAAGTCTGGAGGGGTACACACCCAGACCTGTTTGCTCTGGTTATGGAGCCCCTTGCCTCTGCCTTATGACAGTCAGGTGCCGTGCGTGGCATTCTTATTGGAACCATAATATAGGAACTGGCTTTATACACTGATGATCAGGTCTTTGTGGTAGTGCCCCACCAGCAGAAGGACGCAGGGTTCTCAACCAGGCAGGTTGAGGGGCTCCAGGGGATTTGCTCATGTAGGAGGGAACTGGCTTTTCAGTTTCTTTGTTGTTTAGGAAAATCTCTTTTGGGACCTGGAGCCCGGGGATTTTGTAGCAATCCGGGTGGGATGAAATCCACAGTCCTGGGTCCTGATTTTGCGATCCACCAGCACACTGACTGATCAGGTGTATGCAGGTCTATTTGTAGACACCTGACCATGGTTCTGGGCTCCACCCTCCCGAAAAGTCCAGGCAAGCAAGGGAGAAGCATGCATGTCTGCATGTTATAGTCAGACAGAGGGCCCAACCCTGTGGGCTGAGCAGCACAACAGCTGCAAAAGAGATTCATTGTGTGTACAGGAACTCTGTTATATGGCCAAGAGGGCCAAAGAATAAAGCCAGAGCAGCGGCCCTGCTGTAGAGTCAGGTGGCTCAGTATTTTCTGTTTGATTATTGCTGTGAAGTTGAAACCCAGCGCGGGCAACCCTGGATGGACATACATTTCTTTTTTTTTTCTTTTTTTTGTTTAATAAACATGGGTCAAAAAGCCCTTGAACGACACAACTGGCGTGGACTCAGATCACTGGTAGGCTCTACATGGAAGCCAAAGAACCCCCAATATTACATCTTATCTCTTAACAATCCAGGACCTTCACTAATGGAAGCCCTAACCATTTGTTCTTGTTTTGATGACTTTTCCCAGCTCAAGAGTTAACTGGAAAAAAGTCCCTCATATTGCCCATTGATCAGGAGGCCCGTAAGGTGGCTGACCTTTCTCCCCCTGTACCCTGGACTTCCTCTCTACGTTATCTTGGCATTATAGTCACTCCTGATGTTACTGAGTATGGTAAACTGAATTTGTATCCCCTGCTGAACATGATCAAACATAGACTGAAGGCTTGGGGAAATTTGCCCTAAACACTCATTGGTAAAATCAACTTGCTGAAGATGAAAATTCTTCCTGTCATACTGTATGTTCTACACCACTCCCCAATTTGGTTACCGAAAGCCTTCTTTAAAAAGTATGACTCCACAATCTCATCTTCCCTCTGGCACCCCTAGATTTATTAAATTGACCCTTCGTAGGCCATAGATACAAGGGGACTTGGCGTGCCCAGATTTCAAGGCTTAGTTTTTAGCGGCCCTACTCACACATGCCCATAATTGGATCATTTCTGGTAACTCCAATTGTTCAGTAGTTCTGGAGGTGGCCCATTTAGGGTCGTTTGAATCGTTTAGGAATCTCCTTTACAGAGCCACCCGAGTTTCATTCCCACTCACGTATTCTATGAGGGCTGTGGTCAGAGCGTGGCAGCTTGCAATATGCAAACACATCGCTTCTTACCGGTTGCCCCCTGATACTCCTCTATGGCTCAACCCACTATTTCCAGAAATTTTGTCTATACCTGACCCAAGAGTGTAGGCCTCTAGAGGAATTAAGACACTTGACCATATTTTTGATGGGGATACTCTTAGGGCCTTTGATGATTTAAAACACAGGTTTGGTCTCCCTAATTCCCACTTCTTCCGGTATTTGCATCTCCACTACGCCTTCTCCTCTAAATTTGGATCCACTCGGCTGACCCTTGAAAGGTCTGTTTTAGAATGCCTATTATGAGAGGATCCCTTGTTTAGGTCCCTGTCTCAGATTTACAAAGCCCTAATGCCTTTGATCTGTATTGGACTGTAGGGCCTTTGTGATAAGTGGCGGGCAGACATTCCAGATATGAACAAGGAAGATTGGGAGAACATGTGGGAATACTCCTTTCTGCAATTGGTAGTGGTCAAAGATCGGTTAATCCAGTTTAAATTACTATACAGAGCTTACTTCACACCCCATTGTTTGAATAGAGAGTATCCCCATTGTTAGACGTGTACTCACACTTATGCTGATTTTCAGCACATGTTCTGGTTCTGCCCTAAGATTCAAGGTTTTTGGGGTGAGGTTGTACAATTTATTTCAGCCTTGACTACCATACCTATTCCGTAGACTGTGAAGATTTGCTTGCTCGGTCTGGTTACTGGTGTGTCAACTCGCTTTCCTTCGAGCGACCAAAACTCTCCTTGGGCTGCTCCTGTTTATTGCAAGAAAGGCCACCGTGTTGAAATGGAAGTTGCCTGGGACACTCTCCCTAGACTTCTGGAAATGTTTAGTGAATGCTTCTATTTTTTTATATAAAGCCATCTACAATTCATGTGGCTGTCCTGTTAAATTTAACAAGGTGTGAAATATCTGAACAGAATCTCCCAATACTAATGCATCACAATAATCCTACTATATTTGCTGACATCTCTAATACAGTAGTTCAGGGACCCGAAGGGTCATGATCTGAAGTATAGTTTCTTTGCTTTTTCATGCAGTCATGTGGAGTTGTTTCTCCTTTGCCTGGGTGATGTGATAAAGACAGAAATGTCATGATATATTCTCCATTATATCAGTTGAACCGAGCAGCGAGTTTTGTTTTGATAGTTTGTAGGTAGTTGCTACCTTATGTAACCTATGACCTATGTTATATGTCTCTGCCGAGCCGGGGAATACCCAGAGGCTCTGTTTTGTACATATTTACTTTTTGCAAATTGAATAAAAATAATAGAAAAAAAGGAGAATAGACTAGAAAAAAACAATAGAATAGAATGAAATCGAAAGAATATAACCGTCTTTCCAATTTGGAATAGAATAAATTCAAATTCAATCGAATTCAAAAATGAATAAATGATACAAAATGAATGCCGAAAACGAACTGAATTAGTCAATTTAACTATACAACATTTTTTAAATAACGACTGGAAACTAAACTAATTTTTTCATTCTGCACATATCTAATCTGCAGCGCTTGTACCCTTTGAAATCTCTCCCAGGATGCTGGTGCTTCTATGCTTAGACTATGGAGGAGCACAGACCGCGACACTTTAAATGGAATTTCGCAGCCAGGGAGTTGGAGTATAAGCAAATGTTTAAATTTGAGACATTTTCCAGTGGTAGTCTTTCTCCACAGGGCCCTAGTATGCTCTTTTTAGTTATCCTTAGTCAGACTCCCTTCCTTCCTTGAGTACTCTGGCCCTTTGGCCTCAGTCTTTTAACAATCTACATAGGAGTTTTTAGCCACCATGTCTGATCTGACTGTTTGGGCTTTAAATAGGGCATATCACAGATCAAAGTTTCATTTTTTTAAAAATTTTCTTCCAGGCTGGTTGTAACCCAATTAGTTACTACACAGAAAAACCTTACTAAAATCATTTGAGGGTAAATGGCTTTTAATTGGAGCATTAACAAAATGCTGGCCTTTGAGAAAAATTATTTAACAATTGCAATTCAGTTTGAAAATGTATCCCTGCTTCGTTATTTGATGTTTGGCAGTTTCCATCATTTACCATGCCTGTAAAATAACAAATATATGCCTTTTACAAATACTCTAAAACTGCACTAGAAATATCAAAGATTTGCATGAAAATTAATTTAATCTCATGTCCATGCATGAAGCATATTTTTGGTATCACTCACAGCTTTGCTGTCAAATTTAGGGGACTCAGTAATGTGTTTCAAGACAGTACAACAGTATGCATTTTTTTTGATTGGTCAACAGCGGAGCCAAACAATGTGACTAATTTAGATCAGAGTTATATAAAGTATGAACAGATTCAACCTTCCCGCTGTAAGCAAGACCTATTTTGGCAACACACATAATTATATCAATTAGCCTCTTCACAATCTCATGGACATACCGTCTCTTTTTTATTTCTCTGGTTAACGTTAGAGTTTTAATATCTACAATGTTTTCTGCAGATATGTGTATCTGTCACTGACAGATTTTTTGCTGATTTCTTGTGACCCCTGATACATGTAAATACTAGGGATCAGCCAATTATCGGTAAGGCTGATTATTGCAGGCCAATATCAGCATTTTCTGAAAAATTGGTATCGGTCGCAAACTAGACTGATGATACTGATATTGCTTCAAGGGGTTTTACTGGGGTAATGCATGCAGCTCCAGGCATCACCCCAGTACTTTATTGTAATAACAACAGATGCGGCTCAGCAGCCACTCGGCTGTTATTACAAACAGCAGGAGGGGACATCCCCCCTCCCATCACCTTCCGCCGCTCGCCCGGGCTCTCCCGTCCCACCGGGAGGCCCGAGCAACCAGCCGTCACATCTGCCGGCTGGCTGAAGACCCGAACAAAGCTGATGTTACTAGTTCTCTGAGCGAGTAACCCAGGAAGTGATGTCATGACATCACTTCCCGGATTACTGGCATCTTAAAGGCGCCAGTTTTAAAAAATAGAAAGTATTAAAAAACACTGATCTTGGCGTTTTGAATACTTTTAAGTGCAGTGGAGGGGTTTGGGGTCTTATAGACCCCCGATCCCTTCATAAAGACATTAGACATAAAGACACATTCCTTGTGACAGCAATAACGGTGATAAAAAAAAGGGTAAACATTTTCTTTTTTTTTTTTTTAATGTACAGAATATCGGCAGACAATATTGACCTGAGAGGTTGCCGAAATATCAGTAACGTATTGGCACTGAAAAAACTATATCAGTCGATCCCTAGTAAATACATGTACGTTTTAACTTTCCAACCAGTGATGAATGGATTTTGACTGTTAGTACTGAAAGCAGTAAAAGGTGGACAGAACAATTCTTGTGTTTCTACACAAAAAGAAACCCAATTTATTTGAATTGCACAAACACAAGGCACATGATGTAAGTAGAATTTATGCCTTTGGAAACACATTGGTTGCATCTGATGATGGCTAGATATGATGTGCGTTCATAAAGTGTATTTAATAGCAGTCATGAACCATACTTTAATAGATGTTCTAGACAAAGAATTTGGTGCCACAGATAGCTTAGACTTGGATGAAGGTATATCAAATGTGGAAAATTGATTCTGCAAATATAGACAACATATGTGAGTGTACCTCAACAGATTCTGAATTTAAAGGGTTAGTTCACCTTTACCAAAGAACTGCCTATGCAGATAAAAGGCATCTGTAGATAAAATTATACTGTGCAGCTTTGACCAAAGTTGAATAATGCCCTTTCTATTGGTGTAGGCAGGGCTGCTGATAAGGCAGTACAACTGGTCCTGTTGTACTGGGCCCAAGCCTCATCAGCTAAACAGGGGGGTCCGGGGCAGCTGTATTGTTTATTTCTGCCTAAATGAATATCATTGATTTTACTTGGCCATACCCCTGCTCCTACTTGCTTACCAGGGCTTAAATTACATTTCCCTGGGCCCCATTATGTCAACAGAGGGGCCTAGGAGGTGAGAGCAAAGGAGGGATAAAGTCAGTGACCCTGTTCTACTGATCCTTGGGGAGGAGGGGGTGGAGGCAGGGTTGGTGGCCCCCATCAGGAAGGATGTACGGGGCCCCATGATTTCTAACTGCAGCCCTGGGTGTAGGCTATTTACACACCTTATGAAGCCTGACTGTAAAACCCCTAGGAATTTGCTAAGATACGCCTAGCTATTACTGTTGCGTCACCATCACAAGACCAAGCTCTCAAATGCTGAGCTCAGAGCTACTGCATCAGGGGAAAGAGAGCACTATATAAATGACAATGTTCCCAAAAATGTGTCAAAAATGTCTGACATTTTCTACCTTTCACCCTCACACTCGCTTGGTCACGCCCTGCTCAGCGCTGCTACCCTGCACCACATAAAAGAATTTTATTTGGTGCTCCCTTTCTTTTTTTTTTTTTTTTTTTTTTTTGCCACATCAGACAACCTTTTCAGGTGTCTTAAATCAACTTTACAGTTCATTTTCGTTTAAAATCAACCCCATCAGAGTCACATCATCGTGGCCTTTGCTATATCAAAAAAAAAGAACAAAAGGGGGGCACAAGGATAGTATAAACATAGTATAACAATATTATTTCGTATCACGCCCGTTAATATACTTAACCCCGTCTCTATTCCTAGATTAACTCCCATTTCCTTTTACTTCTATTCCCCCCCCCATCCCCTCCTACCCCCTCCCCGGGTCCCCCCCCACCCCACCTCTCCAAGGTCTATTTTTCTTCTACTCTCCTCCTTTAGTCTAGGGCTTTGAATTCTTTGGCATAGCTCTATGTTTTTTTAAATTTTTTCCATCGGTCCCACCTACCCATGTTTCCACTTCCTGTTTCCTCGAGCAAACTCCCCAAGGTCTCCATATTGCAAGTCTCCTCTACAGCATCGAACCACTCCCAAATCTCTGGGGACTCTCTCCTCTGCCAATTCCTCGGTATCGTTCTTTTTGCAGCATTCAGTAACTGCGGTACCAGTGACTGTTTGTATGTTTTTGAGTCTCTTGTCCCCCCATGGAACAGGACCTCCCAAGGGTCTTCTACCACCTCTATTCCCGTGATTTTTTAAATTAATTCTAGTATTTTACTCCAGAAGTTTTTAATTTTGGGGCAGTTCCACCACAGGTGACCCATTGTACCTACTTCTTGGCAGCCTCTCCAACAATTGGCTGACCCTTTCTGGTATTTACTAGTTATCTCTGGAGTGAGGTAGCTTCTGCTAATGCATTTGTAGTTCATTTCTACCGTTCGGGTGTCCATTGCTGAATGAGCGATCATTTTCAAGATTCTTTTAATTGTGACTAAATCCTTCTTAGTGCCCAAATCTCTTTCCTATTTGGCTATAAATGACGGTATTTCCAATTTTTCTGAGGTCATCAAAATTTTATATATTTGAGATATTGTATTTTTTGGGACCTCTTTATTACACAACCTCTCAAAGTCACAATAAAAATTGCTGATCACCGCCATTACTAGTAAAAAAAAAAAATATTAATAAAAATGCCATAAAACTATCCCCTATTTAGTAAACGCTATAACTTTTGCGCAAACCAATCAATAAACGCTTATTGCGATTTTTTTTTACCAAAAATATGTAGAAGAATACGATCGGCCTAAACTGAGGAAAACATTTTTTTTTTAGATATTTTTATTATTATTATTATAGCAAAATGTAAAAAATAATGCGTTTTTTTCAAAATTGTCGCTCTTATTTAGTTTATAGCGCAAAAAATAAAAATCGCAGAGGCGATCAAATACCACCAAAAGAAAGCTCTATTTGTGGGAAAAAAGGATGTCAATTTTGCTTTGGAGCCACGTCGCATTACTGCGCAATTGTCAGTTAAAGCGACGCAGTGCCAAATCGCAAAAAACGCTCTGGTCAGGAAGGGGGTAAAATCTTCCGGGGCTGAAGCTGTTAAAAAAGGCAAAGGCTAAGGCATACAGATGTGTTGGTACCAATGAGAGAAAAAAAAAAGAACCCACATTTTTCTCTGAAATAACTTGCAACTGACAAAAAGAAATTGATATAAGATTACTGTTTATTCCATAAATTTAAAAAAAATATGATTTTGCTTTTGACTAAACAGAATATTTTAAACAATAAAAAAAAAAAAATCAAAGTGGCATGAAAAGAATTATAGGGCCATTTGCACAACGTTCAGAGACAAGCACAATCTTTTATTTGGTTTTGAGATTTCATTATACCCTGCACACATTCAAGGCACCACAGTCGCATGGGTGAGATTTACTAAAACTTGTGCACTCCAAATCTGGTGCAGCTGTGAATGGTAGCCAATCAGTTTCTAACTTCAGCGTGTTCGATTTAGCTTTGCCAGTAAAACCTGGAAGCTGATTCATTTCTATGCAGAGCTATACCAGACGCTCCAATTTTAGTAAATAACCCCTATTGTGTCTAATCAACATGCATTTTAGCAATTTACATCTTTTTATGTTTTTCTTTCCACAGTGTCCTTCTAGGTCTTCCATACCTCCCAACTATAGAACTTGAGAATGAGGGACACTTCAGGAAGGAAGAATCCTGTGGTGTGCCCTATGTTTTGGCACACACTAAAACAGACAGAGAGCTAACACCGCCTGAGCCTACCTTAGAAAATAACTTCATTAACCACTTGCTTACTGGGCACTTAAACCCCCCTCCTGCCCAGACCAATTTTCAGCTTTCAGCGCTGTCGCACTTTGACTGACAATTGCGCGGTCATACAACACTGTACCCAAATGAAATTTTTATCATTTTTTTCCCACAAATAGAGCTTTCTTTTGGTGGTATTTGATCACCTCTGGGTTTTTTATTTTTTGCGCTATAAATGAAAAAAGACCGAAAATTTTGAAAAAAAACGCATTTTTCTTAGTTTATGTGATAAAATTTTGCAAATTATTAATTTTTCTTCAGAAATTTTGGCCACAATTTATACTACTACGTATCTTTGGTAAAAATAACCCAAATTAGTGGATATTATTTGGTCTGCGTGAAAGTTAGAGAGTCTACAAGCTGTGGTGCAAATCATAAAAAATTGATCATACCTGATGTACTGGTGGCCCCTTTTTTGAAAGTAGACATTCCCAGGTATTTAGTAAGATGCATTGTGAGGTTTTTGATGTTGTCATTTTTTTCCCACAATTCTTTGCAAAATGAAGATTTTTTTTTTTTTTTTTTCCACAAAATTGTCATTGTAATAGGTTATTTCTCTCACATGGCATGTGTATACCACAAATGACTCCCCAAAATACATTCTGCTACTCCTCCTGAGTATTTCGATACCAAATGTGTGAGACTTTTACACAGCCTGGCCACATACAGAGGCCCAATATTGAAATAGCACCATCAGACGTTCTAGGAGCATAAATTACACATCTCATTTCTCAACCACCTATTACACTTTTGAAGGCCCTGGAGCACCAGGACAATGGAAACGCCCACAAAATGACCCCATTTTGGAAAGCTAACACCCCAACGTATAATCTATGAGGCACAATGAGTCTTTTGAACGGTTCATTTTTTTCCAAAAGTTTTTGGAAAATGTGGAAAAAAAATGAAAGCGCATTTTTTTTACGCAAAGTTGTGCATTTATAAGACATTTCCAACACATAGCATGTACATAGCAAAAATGACACCCCAAAATACATTCTGCTACTCCTCCTGAGTATTTCAATACCAAATGTGTGAGACTTTTACACAGCCTGGCCACATACAGAGGCCCAATATTGAAATAGCACCATCAGGTGTTCTAGGAGCATAAATTACACATCTCATTTCTCAACCACCTATTACACTTTTGAAGGCCCTGGAGCACCAGGACAATGGAAACGCCCACAAAGTGACCCCATTTTGGAAAGCTAACACCCCAACGTATAATCTATGAGGCATGATGAGTCTTTTGAACGGTTCATTTTTTTCCAAAAGTTTTTGGAAAATGTGGAAAAAAAATGAAAACGCATTTTTTTTACGCAAAGTTGTGCATTTATAAGATATTTCCAACACATAGCATGTACATAGCAAAAATGGCACCCCAAAATACATTCTGCTGCTCCTCCTGAGTATTTCAATACCAAATGTGTGAGACTTTTACACAGCCTGGCCACATACAGAGGCCCAATATTGAAATAGCACCATTAGGCGTTCTAGGAGCATAAATTACACATCTCATTTCTCAACCACCTATTACACTTTTGAAGGCCCTGGAGCACCAGGACAATGGAAACGCCCACAAAGTGACCCCATTTTGGAAAGCTAACACCCCAACGTATAATCTATGAGGCATGATGAGTCTTTTGAACGGTTCATTTTTTTCCAAAAGTTTTTGGAAAATGTGGAAAAAAAATGAAAACGCATTTTTTTTACGCAAAGTTGTGCATTTATAAGATATTTCCAACACATAGCATGTACGTAGCAAAGATGACACCCCAAAATACATTCTGCTACTCCTCCTGAGTACGGCGATACCACATGTGTGAGACTTTTACACAGCCTGGCCACATACAGAGGCCCAACATGCAAGGAACACCATCAGGTGTTCTAGGGACACATAGCATTCACATACCAAGAATTACACCCCAAAATACATTATGCTGAGCAAAGAGTAAACAAAAGATTACCTGTGGTTGTAGTAGCGCAGTTGTACACAGGAGGATAGCACTGGTCCAGGCAGCAGACAGGGACTTGGTCAGCAAAAGCAAACGCAATCTTCCAGGCAACAGGCAGGAATACTGTCCATAGTCAGTACAGGCAGCAGGCAGGGATACTGTCCATATATAGTCCAGGGTCAGTGCAGGCAGAGATTGTCAGCAGTGCCAATATATTGGTCCTGGTAGTAGGCAGGTCCATGTGGTGTGGTCAGTTCATGCGACAGGCAGAGGCATGATGGCATAGGACCTACAGGCAGCAGGGAGACGTAGGGCCTCGTTCAGGACAGAATGGGGACAGGGGTAGAGGCTTCTCCCACCCAAATCTCTTTGAAGCCTCCGAGTCTCCAGACCCTAATCTAGGAATGAGAAAACAAATGAAATTGTTTTCTTCATCCAGAAAAACAATTCTGGAGCCCCTCACATATGTGAGACCCCTGTGTTCTGAATCCCACTAGTCCACTGGCAGGGTACAAGATCAGTTCAAGAGGCAGGCAAGAGGCATGGTCAAACAGTCCAGGGTCGGTTCCAGATCAGGCAGAGGTATGTACAGAATCGGTAGGCAGAAGCGTGGTCGAATAACAGTCCAGGGTCAGTTCCAGATCAGGCAGAGATATAAACAGAATCGGTAGGCAGAAGCATGGTCGAATAACAGTCCAGGGTCAGTTCCAGATCAGGCAGAGATATAAACAGAATCGGTAGGCAGAAGCATGGTCGAATAACAAGCCAGGGTCAGTTACAGAGCAAGCAGAGGCATAAGGGGTGTGAAGGCAGGAAGTGAGTGTTATGTTTACCATACTTCACTAATAATTTAGTGAAGTATGGTAACGGCGGAAACAGTCAACTATGCAGAGGCCTGGTTGGGATGGACATTGGGCACAATGATAAGTGGTGTCTCTTCTCACCCCTCGTTTGGAGCACACCCGGCACTTTTTTTGTCGTCTTTGGTCTGTTGGTCTGGGAGGGATTTTATCGGGAAAGTGGCGTTCAGAGAGTCTACTAATTACATCGGATCTAATGTTTTCTGGTGGGCCGTTCGGGTATATAAGGGCAGTGGTGATTTCCTCCTGGTAGTCAAGGAAGGGTTTGGGTCTGTCGGTGGAGTTGCGATAAATTACATAGGTGTTGTAAATGGCCAAATTAAATAAATAAATCAAAACTTTTTTGTACCACTGGTATGTTCTTCTGGTGGAAAGGTAGGGCTCGAGCATCTGGTCGTTGAAGTCGACACCCCCCATATACATGTTGTATTCATAGATACACGTCGGCTTTTGAATTGGGCCATTCCTCCTGCTGATCTCAACAAATGTGTTGTTGTGGATTGAAGAAAGCATGTAGACGTCCCTTCTGTCCCTCCACTTCACAGCCAGAATTTCCTCATTCTGTAAGCTCGCCGCCTCCCCTCTTCTTAACTTTTTGTTGACGAGGCTTTGAGGAAAGCCCTTCCGATTCGTCCTCACGGTGCCGCATGCTGGAGTCTTCTTTCTATGAAGGTTTCGGAACAGGGGCAGACTAGAATAAAAATTGTCCACATATAGATGGTAGCCTTTCTCCAGAAGTGGGTTTATGAGTTGCCAAACAACTTTCCCACTCGATCTGATATATTCTGGGCAATTAGGGGGATGTAGCTGGGTGTCCTTCCCTTCGTATCCCATGAAGGCATAGGTATACCGTGTAGCACGATCGCACAATTTGTACATCTTCACCCCATAGCGGGCCCTTTTGGTGGGAATAAATTGTTTTAAGCCCAGCCTGCCAGAAAATTTGATAAGGGACTCATCCACACATATGTGTTGTCCTGGGGTAAACAACTGGGGGAAGATTTCTGAAAAATAATTTATTAGGGGCCGAATTTTAAAAAGCTTGTCAAAATTTGGGTGATTTCGGGGAGGGCACTGGGTATTGTCGTTATAGTGAAGGAATCTCATAATCATGAGATATCTGGTCCTGGGCATTATTGAGGAAAAGATGGGCATGTGGTAGATGGGGAGGGTAGACCAATACAAACGTATTTGATTTTTTCTGTTTAGTCCCATACAGGACGTGAGGCCCAAAAAATTTTTAAACTCCTCCACTGTTAGGGCTCTCCATTCATAGGGACGGGCATAAGAGGACGTTGGGTTGCTTGAAATAAATTGTTGGGCATATAGGTTGCACTGGGCAACAATAGATGCAAGCGTGTCCTCAGTAAAAATAAGGTGGAAAAAGTCTATCGGGGAAAAATTTTCTGTGTCCACCTGGACTCCTGGCTGGGCAGTGAAAGGGGGAACGTTAGCTTCCCCTGAATTGGGTGGCAGCCACAAGGGGTTTTGAAGGGAATAGGGAAGGCTGGCATGGGACCTAACCCTTTGGGCCTGAGGTGACACCCCACTGGTACGTGGCCTTTGCCGAGGTACTGCGGTGCTGGTGGATGGCACCGCGGTGCTGGTGGATGGCACTGCGGTGCTGGTGGATGGCACTGCCTCCTCACCAGTACGCCTTCGTCTGGCGGGCGGACTCTCATCCTCCTCTGAGGCTGTCAGTGTACCACTGGTTAGGACAGGCTCGTAGTCCACGTCAGACTCAGAGTCGGAAAATGAGGAGGAATCAGAAGCGGAGAGCTCCCCGTTGCTCTCGTCGCCCGCAAGAATACTGTACGCCTCCTCAGCTGAATATACTCTTCTAGCCATTGTTGGTGATGACAGAAGGCACTGATGATAGCTGGCACTCTTACGTGGCACTGGTGACACTGATAACAGATGGCACGTGCACTGATGGGTGGTACTGACAGATGGTATTGACAGGTAGCACTGACGGCAGGTGGAACTGACGGCAGGTGGAACTGACGGCAGGTGGAACTAACGGTAGGTGGAACTGATGGCAGGTGGCACTGACGGCAGGTGGTACTGGCATATGGTACTGGCAGATGGCACTGGCAGATGGCGCTGGCAGATCTGACTGACAGATGGGACTGACAGAGGCACTGGCACTGGCAGATGGCACCGGCAGATGGCTCAGGCAGATGGCTCAGGCAGATGGCACGGGCAGATGGCACGGGCAGATGGCACTGGCAGATGGCACGGGCAGATGGCACGGGCAGATGGCACGGGCAGATCTGACTGACAGATGGGACTGACAGAGGCACTGGCAGATGGCACTGGCAGATGGCACTGGCAGATGGCACTGGCAGATGGCACGGGCAGATGGCACGGGCAGATCTGACTGACAGATGGGATTGACAGAGGCACTGGCAGATGGCACGGGCAGATGGCACGGGCAGATCTGACTGACAGATGGGACTGACAGAGGTACTGGCACTGGCAGATGGCACTGGCACTGGCAGATGGCACGGGCAGATGGCACTGGCAGATGGCTGATATGTTGGCACAGTGTGTGTTTTTTCTCACAGTAACTCACAGTAACCCTCTCTCAGTAACACAGATCGCTCTCCCTCCTCACACGCTGTCTCTGTGTGAGGAGGGAGAGCCGGCAATGAGAGATGATCTCATATGTTTACATATGAGATCATCTCTCATTGGCAGAGCGATCGCGCTGAAAACGGCCGCTATGATTGGCCGTTTTCAGTGATCTGTGACTGGCTGTGTCCAAGGGACACGGCCAGCACAAAACTTCCCCGATGCGCGCCCGCGGGAGCGCGCAACGCGGAAGTAAACAGGAGGACGTCCAGGGACGCCCTCCCAGCAGATAGCGTCCGCGCTGCAGCCGTCTTTCGGCTATAGCGCGGGCGCGAAGTGGTTAAAATAGTCAGAGACTGCTTAGCAACTGTTGAGACAATGAACACTTTGCTGATCATAGAATGTACAATATAGTGTATATACAGTAGTGCAGGAGTCTGTCAGGCAGAGGTCAGGGATGTATAATGCACAGAAAGCAAGGGTCAGAAGTATGTAACGCACAGAGTGTTGGAGTCAGTGTCATGCTTAGAAAATGTAACACAGGGTGCAGGGGTCCAGGATATGTAATGCAATGTGATCAAGAATCAGGAATATGTAACACACAGTGCTGTGCTGTAGTCTGAATCTAAGAGTTATCAAAGCACCAACACAGGATGGAACTGTGGGAGCTTATGGTAACGCAGTGCCACGTCCTAAACATCAATTGATCAAATATTGTAAGTGAAAAAATTGAATTTCTAGGCACCAATCAAAAGAAATAAACGATACATTTTTATTAACAATTAATACATAGAAATTTTCTTATAAAAAAACACATTAAAATACTGCAGTGTTGCTACAGTGGTAGCTAGACCTCTCCAATATTGGTCATAGATGTCAAAAACATGTCATAATAGACATGTATGACTAAACTATAATGTAACAATAAAATAAGCTCTACATGTTTCGCAAAAATCGCTTCTTCAGGAGCTTTGTGTATATTCTTAGGAGAGAAAAAGACAATAAATATATCCCAATAAAACTAAATATACCGTATATACTCGAGTATAAGTCGTTCCGAGTATAAGTCGAGGCCCTAATTTACCACAAAAAAATGGGGAAAACGTATTGACCCGAGTATAAGACGAGGGTGAAAAATGCACAGCTACTGTAAGTGGAAAAGAGGGTCAACAATGCCCATTTGCAGCATACCTGTGCCCATTTGCATGCCTCACTGTGCCCATTTGCAGCCATAGGTCCCTTTAACTTCAAACTCGGTAGTTAAGGGTTCCTAGATGCCCCCTAGCTGCAGCCAAAATTTGGGGTCTCTGAACCCAAAGGGTCCCGAAATGACATTTCTGCAGGTGGACTCAGTTGACCGAATTTGGGGCCCTGTATCTCGGGGCCACTTAGTGCTAAGAACCCTGAGCACAAAGCGGGGGTTTCTAGCACCAAGTGGCCCCGAGATACAGGGCCCCAAAAATCAGTTCAGAAAATGTCAAGCACTTTTCTGCAGCAGAGAATGACATTTTCCAAACCGGTTGTGGGGCCCCATATCTCAGGGCCACTTGGTGATAGGAACCCCAGCTTTGGATATGTTATGGTACCAGGTCCACTGGGTTTGCACACCAAATTTGGGGTTCCTAGCCCCAAGTGGCCCTGAGATATGGGGCCCCAAATTCGGTTCAGAAAATGTCAAGCACTTTTCTGCAGCAGAGAATTACATTTTCCAAACCGATTTTGGGGCGCCATATCTCGGGGCCACTTAGTGCTAGGAACTTTAGCTTTTGATATGTTGTAGTTCTAGTTCCATTGGGTTTGCACACTAAATTTGGGGTTCCTAGTACAAAGTGGCAGTGAGATACGGGGCCCCAAAATCGGTTCGGAAAATGAATTTTTTTGCGGCAGAAAAGTGCTTGAGTATAAGTCGAGGGGGGCACTTTCAGCACAAAAAAATGTGCTGAAAAACTCGACTTATACTCGAGTATATACGGTAATTAAAAAAAGGGGAAGAGTTGCAGGTGGGGGGGTAGGACAAATGGGGAAGGTAATTGGAGAGAGAGATGGGGAGGGGGAAGGGATAAAGAGGAAGAGATGGTGGGGAGGGGGGAAAGAAAGAAAGTGTGTATCTAATAAGATATAGTCTCACCTGATAGCTATACTCGGTTAATAAAAGTATTACCAGTATCAATCGAGCTGGAAAAGTACTAAATCCAGGGAGATTTGCATCATATAGGAGTCTTTTTAAGCATATCGCTAAAACTTAAAGCACAAAGAGCGCAAAAGAGGGTCAGATCCACACCATCTGTAAAAATAGGAATGTCTATGGTAAGTCAATCCAGATAATCCTAATAATACCACCAGCCGCCGAGTAAAGACAATAAGTACATACCTAATCAGGTTGTATTATAGAGTAAAAGTTCATCCGGATATAGGGTCCAAAAGTGGAGGTAGTTACCATGATATAAGGCTACAGCTAATGCCTTATATACATGCCCCAGTCAGGTGTGCAGTATGAGACTTCCACATCACCTGACTCGTACGTGACAGGGTGTGCGCACATCACCGCCCGGCTGCGCATGCGCGGCCCGCAATAGCGGCCATAAACGAGCGAGAACGAGCGGTGCGAGAGTACTAGTGGGAGGAAAAGGCTAGAGGCTCCCCTCAGTGGCACCTCAAGGCCATGCAATGCAACAGGTGTATGCATTGTATAAGTCAGAATGGAAAGGACCTGGGGCTAGATGGTAAAATAGCGGCAAGCCAGGGGTGAAAACTAGAGGAGTGAGCCCAGCCTGGACCCCACATAAGCCGCAGAACCGTCCCACATGATTGTGGGAAAGTGGCTGCGGCCTACTGGCCGCACAAAGCCCGCAACGCTGGCACGTTGTGAGACGTTCGCTCGTCGACACAGTCAGGTAGCCCTCCGCACACCAAGAGACATGTAAGCTAAAAAAAAAAATAGGAAAATATAAAAAACATATGTAATAAAAATGTTTAGTTACTAAATACAAATTAACTTTATAATATTATACATATCAGATTAAGTTTAGCATTGGGAGTATCCATTTAGAAGGCTATCAACAAAACATAATTTCAGCAATTTTTGGCACAAAACGAAAATAACACGATTGGATAGCAAGCAAGACAAATAAAGCATTTATAGAAAAACCTGTATACCTTTACGGAAATGGTTTGTAAGATTGTAACTCATTAGTTCCAGGTGGATACGTAGTGTTTAAGTGTTCTATCCATTTGGTTTCCTGTTGTAATATTCTTTTGTCCCAGTCACCTCCCCTGGGGTCCTGCTGTGTAACTGCTAGGACCAGGAAGGTGACCAACGATGTATTAAATCTATGATATAGATTTAAATGTCTGCTTATGGGAGTCAAAATCTTGCCATTTGTGGAGTAATAAATGTGATCGTTTATTCTTTGACGTAGTTGGCGGATGGTCTTACCAACATAAAACGTGCCACATTTGCATGTCATAAGATAAACAACACCCTGAGTGTTGCAATCTGGGGATAAAAAAGTTCAATGGACAAAAAAAAAAATGAGTTTTAATTTTCTTTCCACATTTTCCAAAAATTTGTAGAAAAAAATGACACGTTCAAAAAACTTGATATGCCTCATAGATTATACGTTGGGGTGTTTTCTTTCCATAATGGGGTAATTTTTTGGGCGTTTGCATTGTCCTGGTAGGGCCTTCAAAAGTGTTATGCCCCGTACACACGGTCGGATTTTCCGATGGAAAATGTCCGATCGGAGCGTGTTGTCAGAAATTCCGACCGTGTGTGGGCTCCATCGGACATTTTCCATCGGATTTTCCGACACACAAAGTTGGACAGCAGGAGATAAAATTTTCCGACAACAAAATCCGATCGCGTCAATTCCGACCGTGTGTGGCCTGTTCCGACGCACAAAGTGCCACGCATGCTCAGAAGAAATTCCGACACGGGACAGCTCGTTCTGGTAAACTTAGCGTTCGCAATGGATACAGCACTTTCGTCACGCTGCAATGTTAAAAATGGTTTAATACAGCGCACTCTCTTCTTCTTTAGAATGTGACAAGAATTAAGTAGTTTTGCTGCTCATATTCACACACACTTCTCACAAAGTTTTATTTGTGTTTTTTTAGTGGGATTCCCGCAATATATTGTTATTAGTTGTCACATCTGACAGTTTTATATTTTTTAGGTTTTTTTTTTTTTCTTTTTAAGCCTTTTTTTTTCTTTAATGTTTGGATTTTTTCCAAGGCTGATCTTTGTTTGTTATTTTTATTTTTACTCCAGAATATTTTTGTGTGTGTTTTGTATGGCAAGTTACCCCAACACCATTGATATCTTTTATTATTTAATCTCCAGGAGATTTTTTGTTGTTGGTGTCCCTTGTTCATTTCACATTGTATATTAGAAATGTACCTGAACACTCACAAACAAACCATCATTTTTGAAGAAGTAAAACACATAGGAGAGTATAATTCAAAACAAAAATCCTTTATTAAGGGCTCAGAACCAAACAAAGAGGAAGGCAACACTGGATCAACAGGAGAAATTAGTGAAGCCTGGGACCCCCACAGCAGACATCAATTCTTAAACCTCAAAATTGGTGGCCTGAGGAGTCCATATATAAGGGAGGGCAGTCTGGTCCGGGATTCACAGAGACTCGGATAGCAGCAGATGACATCAGTGTCCCCAGGCTGTGGTACCACAAGAGGCTGCATCTTTTGGCCGACCAGACTGGATCCAGGGTCCTCACTCTCTGGTCTTCCTTTCACACTTCCTTCCGGGCTGTGGCTGTGCAGTTGGAGATGTGGCAGGAGGAGGAGTAGGACCAGGAGGAGGAGTAGGACCTGCAGGAGGAGGAGGAGGACCATCCCAAAGCTGTGTGTGAGGTGTAAGTTGGCCCCTCACACCTTTCGCCAGAGCCTCTGATATGAGGGCCTCACACATGGCTTTTTGGCCCTCCTCCATCCTCTGCATTTTATAGGCTATGAATGCCGCAAGGTTCTCCTGCCTGGTGTGTGGTGCTCCCAGGACCTCTGTAGCCCTACAAAAAAATCTGATAGCCGCCTCCTCTAGGGTACTCCTCCTGCTGCCACTTTCTCTTTCCAGGGGGGGTGGAGGGACCTGCAGATCAGCCACCTCCTGGCTGAGACTTCCCTGTGTATGAAAAAGGGACATGGTTTTAGTTTTTGCATCATCAATCACAATCCTAAATTAGTACTCCCAACTAACATCTAGGTAACATCATTGATTGGACAAGCAGAAATATTTAGAGGAATGCTATACCTGGCTCAATCTGGGCTCCTCCACATGTGGCCTGGAAGGCCCAGGTTGGGCATCAGAAGCCTCAGCCAGGGGGGAAGGAAGCGTGGAAGGAAGACTTGAGAGGGATGGCCTGGGTTTAGTCTGACCAGAGGTCAGGGATGTATAATGCACAGAAAGCAAGGGTCAGAAGTATGTAACGCACAGAGTGTTGGAGTCAGTGTCATGCTTAGAAAATGTAACACAGGGTGCAGGGGTCCAGGATATGTAATGCAATGTGATCAAGAATCAGGAATATGTAACACACAGTGCTGTGCTGTAGTCTGAATCTAAGAGTTATCAAAGCACCAACACAGGATGGAACTGTGGGAGCTTATGGTAACGCAGTGCCACGTCCTAAACATCAATTGATCAAATATTGTAAGTGAAAAAATTGAATTTCTAGGCACCAATCAAAAGAAAAAAACGATACATTTTTATTAACAATTAATACATAGAAATTTTCTTATAAAAAAACACATTAAAATACTGCAGTGTTGCTACAGTGGTAGCTAGACCTCTCCAATATTGGTCATAGATGTCAAAAACATGTCATAATAGACATGTATGACTAAACTATAATGTAACAATAAAATAAGCTCTACATGTTTCGCAAAAATCGCTTCTTCAGGAGCTTTGTGTATATTCTTAGGAGAGAAAAAGACAATAAATATATCCCAATAAAACTAAATATACCGTATATACTCGAGTATAAGTCGTTCCGAGTATAAGTCGAGGCCCTAATTTACCACAAAAAAATGGGGAAAACGTATTGACCCGAGTATAAGACGAGGGTGAAAAATGCACAGCTACTGTAAGTGGAAAAGAGGGTCAACAATGCCCATTTGCAGCATACCTGTGCCCAGTTGCATGCCTCACTGTGCCCATTTGCAGCCATAGGTCCCTTTAACTTCAAACTCGGTAGTTAAGGGTTCCTAGATGCCCCCTAGCTGCAGCCAAAATTTGGGGTCTCTGAACCCAAAGGGTCCCGAAATGACATTTCTGCAGGTGGACTCAGTTGACCGAATTTGGGGCCCTGTATCTCGGGGCCACTTAGTGCTAAGAACCCTGAGCACAAAGCGGGGGTTTCTAGCACCAAGTGGCCCCGAGATACAGGGCCCCAAAAATCAGTTCAGAAAATGTCAAGCACTTTTCTGCAGCAGAGAATGACATTTTCCAAACCGGTTGTGGGGCCCCATATCTCAGGGCCACTTGGTGATAGGAACCCCAGCTTTGGATATGTTATGGTACCAGGTCCACTGGGTTTGCACACCAAATTTGGGGTTCCTAGCCCCAAGTGGCCCTGAGATATGGGGCCCCAAATTCGGTTCAGAAAATGTCAAGCACTTTTCTGCAGCAGAGAATTACATTTTCCAAACCGATTTTGGGGCGCCATATCTCGGGGCCACTTAGTGCTAGGAACTTTAGCTTTTGATATGTTGTAGTTCTAGTTCGATTGGGTTTGCACACTAAATTTGGGGTTCCTAGTACAAAGTGGCAGTGAGATACGGGGCCCCAAAATCGGTTCGGAAAATGAATTTTTTTGCGGCAGAAAAGTGCTTGAGTATAAGTCGAGGGGGGCACTTTCAGCACAAAAAAATGTGCTGAAAAACTCGACTTATACTCGAGTATATACGGTAATTAAAAAAAGGGGAAGAGTTGCAGGTGGGGGGGTAGGACAAATGGGGAAGGTAATTGGAGAGAGAGATGGGGAGGGGGAAGGGATAAAGAGGAAGAGATGGTGGGGAGGGGGGAAAGAAAGAAACTCACAGTGTGTATCTAATAAGATATAGTCTCACCTGATAGCTATACTCGGTTAATAAAAGTATTACCAGTATCAATAGAGCTGGAAAAGTACTAAATCCAGGGAGATTTGCATCATATAGGAGTCTTTTTAAGCATATCGCTAAAACTTAAAGCACAAAGAGCGCAAAAGAGGGTCAGATCCACACCATCTGTAAAAATAGGAATGTCTATGGTAAGTCAATCCAGATAATCCTAATAATACCACCAGCCGCCGAGTAAAGACAATAAGTACATACCTAATCAGGTTGTATTATAGAGTAAAAGTTCATCCGGATATAGGGTCCAAAAGTGGAGGTAGTTACCATGATATAAGGCTACAGCTAATGCCTTATATACATGCCCCAGTCAGGTGTGCAGTATGAGACTTCCACATCACCTGACTCGTACGTGACAGGGTGTGCGCACATCACCGCCCGGCTGCGCATGCGCGGCCCGCAATAGCGGCCATAAACGAGCGAGAACGAGCGGGGCGAGAGTACTAGTGGGAGGAAAAGGCTAGAGGCTCCCCTCAGTGGCACCTCAAGGCCATGCAATGCAACAGGTGTATGCATTGTATAAGTCAGAATGGAAAGGACCTGGGGCTAGATGGTAAAATAGCGGCAAGCCAGGGGTGAAAACTAGAGGAGTGAGCCCAGCCTGGACCCCACATAAGCCGCAGAACCGTCCCACATGATTGTGGGAAAGTGGCTGCGGCCTACTGGCCGCACAAAGCCCGCAACGCTGGCACGCTGTGAGACGTTCGCTCGTCGACACAGTCAGGTAGCCCTCCGCACACCAAGAGACATGTAAGCTAAAAAAAAAAATAGGAAAATATAAAAAACATATGTAATAAAAATGTTTAGTTACTAAATACAAATTAACTTTATAATATTATACATATCAGATTAAGTTTAGCATTGGGAGTATCCATTTAGAAGGCTATCAACAAAACATAATTTCAGCAATTTTTGGCACAAAACGAAAATAACACGATTGGATAGCAAGCAAGACAAATAAAGCATTTATAGAAAAACCTGTATACCTTTACGGAAATGGTTTGTAAGATTGTAACTCATTAGTTCCAGGTGGATACGTAGTGTTTAAGTGTTCTATCCATTTGGTTTCCTGTTGTAATATTCTTTTGTCCCAGTCACCTCCCCTGGGGTCCTGCTGTGTAACTGCTAGGACCAGGAAGGTGACCAACGATGTATTAAATCTATGATATAGATTTAAATGTCTGCTTATGGGAGTCAAAATCTTGCCATTTGTGGAGTAATAAATGTGATCGTTTATTCTTTGACGTAGTTGGCGGATGGTCTTACCAACATAAAACGTGCCACATTTGCATGTCATAAGATAAACAACACCCTGAGTGTTGCAATCTGGGGATAAAAAAGTTCAATGGACAAAAAAAAAAATGAGTTTTAATTTTCTTTCCACATTTTCCAAAAATTTGTAGAAAAAAATGACACGTTCAAAAAACTTGATATGCCTCATAGATTATACGTTGGGGTGTTTTCTTTCCATAATGGGGTAATTTTTTGGGCGTTTGCATTGTCCTGGTAGGGCCTTCAAAAGTGTTATGCCCCGTACACACGGTCGGATTTTCCGATGGAAAATGTCCGATCGGAGCGTGTTGTCAGAAATTCCGACCGTGTGTGGGCTCCATCGGACATTTTCCATCGGATTTTCCGACACACAAAGTTGGACAGCAGGAGATAAAATTTTCCGACAACAAAATCCGATCGCGTCAATTCCGACCGTGTGTGGCCTGTTCCGACGCACAAAGTGCCACGCATGCTCAGAAGAAATTCCGACACGGGACAGCTCGTTCTGGTAAACTTAGCGTTCGCAATGGATACAGCACTTTCGTCACGCTGCAATGTTAAAAATGGTTTAATACAGCGCACTCTCTTCTTCTTTAGAATGTGACAAGAATTAAGTAGTTTTGCTGCTCATATTCACACACACTTCTCACAAAGTTTTATTTGTGTTTTTTTAGTGGGATTCCCGCAATATATTGTTATTAGTTGTCACATCTGACAGTTTTATATTTTTTAGGTTTTTTTTTTTTTCTTTTTAAGCCTTTTTTTTTCTTTAATGTTTGGATTTTTTCCAAGGCTGATCTTTGTTTGTTATTTTTATTTTTACTCCAGAATATTTTTGTGTGTGTTTTGTATGGCAAGTTACCCCAACACCATTGATATCTTTTATTATTTAATCTCCAGGAGATTTTTTGTTGTTGGTGTCCCTTGTTCATTTCACATTGTATATTAGAAATGTACCTGAACACTCACAAACAAACCATCATTTTTGAAGAAGTAAAACACATAGGAGAGTATAATTCAAAACAAAAATCCTTTATTAAGGGCTCAGAACCAAACAAAGAGGAAGGCAACACTGGATCAACAGGAGAAATTAGTGAAGCCTGGGACCCCCACAGCAGACATCAATTCTTAAACCTCAAAATTGGTGGCCTGAGGAGTCCATATATAAGGGAGGGCAGTCTGGTCCGGGATTCACAGAGACTCGGATAGCAGCAGATGACATCAGTGTCCCCAGGCTGTGGTACCACAAGAGGCTGCATCTTTTGGCCGACCAGACTGGATCCAGGGTCCTCACTCTCTGGTCTTCCTTTCACACTTCCTTCCGGGCTGTGGCTGTGTAGTTGGAGATGTGGCAGGAGGAGGAGTAGGACCTGGAGGAGGAGTAGGACCTGCAGGAGGAGGAGGAGGACCATCCCAAAGCTGTGTGTGAGGTGTAAGTTGGCCCCTCACACCTTTCGCCAGAGCCTCTGATATGAGGGCCTCACACATGGCTTTTTGGCCCTCCTCCATCCTCTGCATTTTATAGGCTATGAATGCCGCAAGGTTCTCCTGCCTGGTGTGTGGTGCTCCCAGGACCTCTGTAGCCCTACAAAAAAATCTGATAGCCGCCTCCTCTAGGGTACTCCTCCTGCTGCCACTTTCTCTTTCCAGGGGGGGTGGAGGGACCTGCAGATCAGCCACCTCCTGGCTGAGACTTCCCTGTGTATGAAAAAGGGACATGGTTTTAGTTTTTGCATCATCAATCACAATCCTAAATTAGTACTCCCAACTAACATCTAGGTAACATCATTGATTGGACAAGCAGAAATATTTAGAGGAATGCTATACCTGGCTCAATCTGGGCTCCTCCACATGTGGCCTGGAAGGCCCAGGTTGGGCATCAGAAGCCTCAGCCAGGGGGGAAGGAAGCGTGGAAGGAAGACTTGAGAGGGATGGCCTGGGTTTAGTCTGGCCTGCCAGAAAGTGCAGCCTGTCGTAGAACAACATCCTGGGGACATGGATGTCACCTGCTGTTCCGGATCTCTGTGAATCAAGGACTTTAGTGCGCTCCCTCAGATATGTGCTCCTCAGGCCACCAATTAAGATCTTTAAATAAGTGATGTCTGCCGTGGGGATCACCTGCTTCACAATTTCACACAATTGCTCCAGTGCTGCCTTCCTCTTTATTTGGTTCTTGTAATGGGGGTGTTTAATCTCCCACAGACAGGGCAGCTCCCTTAGCATCTCTATGAAGACTGAAATGAAGTCCTGATCTTCCAGTACCATATCCATGTTCACTGCAAGACACAACACAAGACAAAGCCTAATGTCACACCAAACTCTCCTAATCTTGTTACAATATATGCCTCAATCTATAGAAGCAGTATAGGCCCAAGTTTGTCTCTTACCTTCGTTCTTACGATCGCCGCGTTCAATGCTCCTTCCTCCGCTCACAGATCAAACGTAATACGCACGCGTGTTACGCTTTATATACACTGCGCATGCGTGTAACTCCGCCCGCCCCTGACGTTCTTTCTAGTGTATTCCCCGCCCCTTTTCGTTTGACGCAGTGGGGGAAGAGCATGATGGCGGACATACAGCAGGTGCGGGCTAATTGTAGCAACGAGGAGGAGGAGGAAAGGGCGGATCCAGGCACGTCCCGATCCAGAAGGAGACGTTTTAAGGCCACAAATATGTCGTTTGGGGAGATGTTGGAGATGGTCGACATCATGAGGAAGTCCGACTATGATGGAAAATATGTGCCTTACCCCCACCCCAACATCCGAAAGGCCAAAATCATGGCGAAAGTGGTCAGGAGTCTCGAGCGGAATTTCGGGGTACGAAGGTCTAAAGATCAGCTCAGGAAGCGGTGGTCGGACCTGAAGTTGAGAGAGCCGGAGCAGTACCGAAAGATCCGGAGAGTGCTGCAAAAAAGTAAGTAGTTGTGCTGTGTTCCTATTCTTTCTGGCTTTATTCCGTTCGTTCTGCTCCATATGATTTTAGTAATTGTAACGTTTAAAAAGGTCAACTTTAATGTTCATGGGCCCATTATTCGTTCGTATCAAACATTTTTCGTTCGGCCTCTAGAACACCATTGTTTAGGCCATATGCATTTTCCCACATTTTTTTGGGGCCTACTTGGATGCCAAATATTTGTTTATGTAGATGGGTTTGTTACTAGAATGAAATGCAAACTAGATTGTGTGTAAGGAGAGGACACTGTTTTCACATCTGGACACTGGAGCACTAGTGTGGGACCCCAGAACACCATTTTTATTAGGGGGGGCACACAGGTGCTCCAGTGTATACTATAGGGGGGTCTCCATCTGTGAAGCTTGTACCAAACAGGTAAAGTATTGCAGCTTGACAAAGGGCAATAAAAAAATACATCTTGGAAAATAGACAATTGTACCCCACTTCCAAGCAATGTTTCCTATTTCTATAGTTCTGCCATCAAATATCTGTGTGCTAATTCTACCATTTTTGTTTTACATAGGGGAGAAAAGACTCGGACACCCCTCATCCCAGGAGACCAGAGCCCCCCCCCCTCTGGAAGAAGGTGAAATACCAACACAAGAAGAAGAGCAGGAGGAAGAAGAAGACGTGGTGGAGATTGGCACCACAACAGGTGAGTGTCTGCGACCACAGACTCAGGTAAAAGAGATGGCTGGTGGCAGATTTTTGAGACCTTTTTTTTTGTTCTTTATCTCTTTTTAGGTGATCGTGATGTGAGGGAGAGAGAACGCTTTACTTCTGAAAGTGCCCAGATACTGATAGGGGAGATCATGGGGTGTAATCTCCAATTGCAAAACATCCAGCAACAAATCACTGATGTTATTAAAAAAAATAATAACATCATTGATGTTTTGGGGCGAATTTAAACCCCACAAAATCACCTGTTTTATGGTACAAAACTTTTTTCAATGTTTAGAAAAGCCAAATTTGGAGGATGCACACAGTGTGCCAACATGTGCTATCTGCCATCACGGGAGATCACTGGACGCGTTTTGGGGGTGCAACCCCTTCCTCAATTATAAAGTAGCGTTGAGGAAGGGCTTGCTCTCCCAAAACACATCCCTTGATCCCCCCTGATGGCAGATAGCACATGTTGACATTCGTAAATTGGTGTGCATCTTCCAAATTTGGCTTTTCCAGGGGTGATTTCCCCCCATCTGAACGCTATATCAAACCCAGTTCCTAAATACTGATGTCTGATATAGCCTTCAGGTTTTCCATAATGTGAACTTTGTAAGTTCTAGTTTTTTGGCTTTCTTGTTGGTTTTACACAGGCCTGTTTTATCTGAAATGGATATTTGGATTTTTGATAATGCCCCCCCACAAAAATTGTTATACAACAAACATGTTGTTTTGTTTTAAAAACCTTTGGTAAATGCACATGTGATTGTGCAGGTATAAAAAAGTGCCTTACTCAAGAATGTGTGGATTATTGTCTCAACACTACAACACTTTTGGGGTGATGTAATTGTTGTTTTATGCACAAATGGGGGTTATTTCCTAAGGGCAAATCCTCTTTGCACTACAAGTGCAGGTTCAGTGCAGTTGCAAGTGCACTTGGAGTGAAATGTGTTTTTGCATTTAGGAAGTACCAGCCAACACTGTTTTTTATAAGGTTACCCAATCATGACATTTTCTGCACTCAACACATTTCTGTCAGGGTCAGCTAAAACAAACACAAGCAGTAAATGTACACCAAGAATTTCTTTGGGTTGTTTTTTATTTGAAAAAGGTGTCACATATTGTCTGGCATATTGATAGCCCCCCTACCCGCAAAGAACTCCAGGTATCGTAACCGGACATCACGGGCATTCAGGGAGGGCAAGCCAGGACGGCCGCTTTCAAGTGCCATCATTGTTGATGTATTTGGGATTCCGGCCTCAGGCCCAATTGAGCCAGCATAGTTGGCTGAATGTTTTCTTAGAAAATTATGGAGAACACAGCAGGCAAGTATTATATGGTTCAGTTTATACTCCGCCATATGGATGGGTGTCATAAATAATCGGAACCGGCTGGCCAGGATTCCAAATGTGTTCTCCACCACTCTTCGGGCTCTGGCCAGCCGGTAATTAAAAACCCTCTGTTCCGGGGTGAGGGTCCTCATCGGGAATGGCCGCATCAGGTGGTCCCCCAGCACAAATGCTTCATCAGCAACAAACACAAATGGGAGACCTTCAACATTGTCCTCTGGAGGTGGCAAGTCCAAGCTGCCATTCTGGAGACGCCTGTAGAACTCCGTCTGGGCGATCACTCCACCATCGGACATCCGGCCATTCTTCCGCACGTCCACATACAAGAAGTCGTAATTAGTCGACACCACCGCCCAACATCACTATACTATTAAACCCCTTGTAATTATAATAGTACGACCCCGAGTTGGGTGGTGGGACGATGTGGACGTGTTTCCCATCAATTGCCCCTCCGCAGTTAGGAAAGTCCCACCGCTGGGCAAAGTGGGAGGCCACAGTCTGCCATTCCTGTGGCGTGGAAGGAAACTGTTGAGGAAAAAACAATAAACATTACTATTTTTACACAGAAACCTGGCAAGCAGATTAGACACAAACATTATGGGTCAACCTCCAGATAGCATTTATTAAGGGGAATTTAACTACAACAAAGTATAAGGTACACCTATCATATTCCCCCCCCCCTCTCATGGGCCATTTCTAACATTATAAGGGGGGGGGAACTCTTGGACAGGTAACCCTCTTCACTTCATTGAGAGATGAATGCCTAAATACAGGGTATTACTTGGAACAGCCCCTCCTTAGTTACACTATTGGCAGCCCACTGGACAGGTAAGAAGTGTCATAATACAAAGATATAAATACACACTGTACACATTTGAGCACATTTGGACATTCTGCTATTACCTATCAAGATCATAATAGGATACAAGAACTTTAAACGGTACCATTGGAAAGTATACAGGCAGGCCCTTGCACTACATGCTTTGGGGAATTCATCCATAAATCTGAGCACTAAAGAGGTGGGTATAGTGTGTATGGGTTTGGCAAAGTCAGCAGATAGATGATTGAGGATAGAGAATTGGGATCAGCTGACTTAGCAGTTGGGGGGAGGGAGGGTTACAAAAAATTTGGGGACACCACAAAAAAAAGCCTATGGCACTCTGCCTGAATTTAAATCAAAAATAACATTTCCAAACATTTTAGGGGGTGTTTGGGGTAAAGCACTACTATGGAGCTGATAAAATACATTGTTAAGTGACTACATGAGGTGAATATAGGGCAGGAGACACCATGCTGGGGAGGTTATTGAAGGGCAAATATGTATGAAGGACCTCAAATAATAATTACATAAAAATCCAGCATGCATGAGGACAAAGGGGACATTCACAGCATATTACAATCATGGTAATTAGGGAATGAGGAAAGAAATACAATATATTATCAAACATTCAATACAATAAAATGTGATATAAAAGGATAAAAATCTTACCTTCATATACTCCTTCTGCAGGACCTGGATGATGGCAGAACAGGTCTCTGGGATAATGATCCCCAGAGCCTGGGGGGAGATGCCTGTCGAGAACTTGAGGTCCTGCAGGCTTCTCCCTGTGGCCAAATACCGCAAGGTAGCGACCAACCTCTGCTCCGGAGTGATGGCTTGCCTCATGCAGGTATCCTGCCTGCTGATATAGGGGGTCAGCGAAGCCAACAAACGGTGAAATACGGGGTCCGTCATCCTGAGAAAATTCCTGAAATCATCAGGATTATTCTCACGGATCTCACGGAGCAAAGGCATATGACAGAACTGGTCATGCTGAAGCAACCAATTCTTGGTCCATGAACTCCTCCCCACCCTGTTCATGGACTGGACTTGTGTCAAGGTCAGGACCCCAACACCAAGCCCCCGCACAGCACGAACTCTACGAGGAGTACGCATACGAAACATGGCTAGAAAACGGTCGGCTGCTCAGAACGAAGTAACAGAACGCACTGAAGAACAGCAAGGCCTGTGAAGAGCGACCTGAAAAACAGTAACGAACGAACAAGAATACAGTGACTAAAGTCACGCGGAACTTGCTTGCACACACTGAAGAGCAGATACAAACCCACAAGCACAAACTGAACGGCAGAAAACGATCTGAAAGCCACGAGTCTGAAAAAGCGCGAATTGTCTCTCACCAAACTTTTACTAACACGAGATTAGCAAAAGGAGCCCAAAGGGTGCTGCGCTTGGTTCTGAACCGGCCTTTTCTAGTCTCGTCGTACGTGCTTGACGTCACCGCGTTCTTGGCGATCGGAAATTCCGACAACTTTGTGCGACCGTGTGTAGGCAAAACAAGTTTGAGCCAACATCCGTAGGAAAAAATCTGAGGATTTTGTTGTCGGAATGTCCGATCAATGTCCGACCGTGTGTGCGGGGCATAAGAGGTAGTCAAGAAATGATATGTGTAATTTATGCTCCAAGAACGCCTGATGGTGCTCCCTGCATGTTGGGCCTTTGTATGTGGCCACGGTGTGTAAAAGTCTCACACATGTGGTATCGCCATACTCAGGAGGAGTAGTAGAATGTGTTTTGGGGTGTAATTTGTGGTATGCATTTGCTGTGTGTGAGAAATAACCTGCTAATATATCTAATTTTGTAAAAAAAAAAGGAAAAAAAATCTTGATTTTGCAAAGAATTGTGGGAAAAAAATTACTTCAAAAAACTCACCATGCCTCTTTCTAAATACCTTTGAATGTCTACTTTCCAAAAAGGGGTCATTTGGGGGGCATTTGTGCTGTCCTGGCTTGTTAGGGTCTCAAGAAATGAGCTAGGCCGTCAGTTCATCAGGTGTGATCAATTTTCAGTGATTGGCATCATAGCTTGTAGACTCTATAAGACCAAATAATATACACCGTTTTGATTATTTTTACCAAGGATATGTAGCAGTATAAAATTTGGCCAAAATTTATGAAGAAAAATTACTAATTTGCAAAATTTTATAACAGAAACAAAGAAAATTTTTTTTTTTATATAGAATTTTGGTCTTTTTTCATTTATAGCGCAAAAAATAAAAAACCCATCGGTGATTAAATACAACCAAAAGAAAGCTCTATTTGTGTGAAAAAAAAAAAAATCATATGGGTACAGTGTTGCATGACTGAGTAATTGTCATTCAAAGTGTGAGAGCACCGAAAGCTGAAAATTGGTCTGGTTAATAAGGGGGTTTAAGTGCCCAGTGGTTAAAGAGGAGTTCCGCCTGCCACTTTAAAAATTAAAAGTCAGCAGCTACACATGGTGTGTGTAGTAGCTGCTGACTTTTAACATTTGGACACTTACCTGTACTGGAGTCCAGCGATGTCGGCACCGCAGCTGATGTTTATATTGTGTGCTGCTACTGCTGCCATTGCCGGTAAGGGAACCCTGCAGTGTAGCCTTTTAGCTTCACGGCCAGGTCCCTACTGTGCATGTGCTCTCTCACTGGCCCGACAGAAGGGGAGGGAGGAGGAGGGGGGCCGAGCTGCTAATGTGCTTTGCCACGGCCTGGTCTCCCGAAAGTGGGGACAGGGTACATGTAAAAAAACAGGTACCCGGTCCCCGTCCCCCAAAGGTGCCAAACGCATCAGAGGGGGGGAGGAATCAGATAAGTGGAAGTTCCACTCTTGGGTAACACTCTGCTTTAAGAAGCAATATCGTTTGATAACTTTGAGGCAGGGCCGGATCTTTACCCTGCTTTAGCGTAATATGAGCCAACAGAGCTTCTGGGAGGATTTTGTCGGTGGCAAAAGAGTTAAAGTATCTACATAAAGGGCACAACAGTAATGGGAGAAATTTGATGTAGTATGCTAGAGCATAGCCATCAGGACCAGGGCTTTTTTTTTCCACTGGGCAATGACTTTACCGTGGCTGCAATTTCAAGGGGAGAAATCGGAGACTCCAAATCCGCCTGTTGCTCTGCCGTCAGGGAAGGAAGGCCTGCTGAGGCTAGATAGTCAGCAATAGCATGTAATTTAAAAGCCCTAGCAACTGGGGGAAGGTTACCCTCCAAACTATAAAGTTCTGCATAATAGTCCCAAAATTGCTGCACTGTTTTGCAAGAGTGAAGAACAGTTTCCCCAGTCGCGGCCAAAAGCTTGTGTATGTGAGTTTGGGCACGTCGCTTCTGAAGGGCTCCAGCCAACATCCTGCCGCATTTGTTGTCATGTTCATAATATTTGCGGGGTGGTCTAAAAGACGTGAGAACAAGGAGGTGAGTCTTCACCGCCTTGCAGAAATGTTTAAAAAAGCATAGGAGGGTAGGGGTCTGTGGTGGGATGCTTCAATAAGGGGGTCTCAGCTGATATTAAAATTGCCCCTCAAAATCAAGAGGCCCTCTCAGAAGTCCGCCAACCTCTTGAGAACAGTGTCTAGAAAAGCAGCTGTTGAGTATTGGGTGCATAGTGTGTGACAAACGTTCACCAAGACATAGCAGCCTTGTGGGTCTATGCAACTATCCGAGGGGTGGAAGGAACAGGATTTTGCGACTGGGGAGTTGCTTAAAAACCACTGGCTATAGAGATGGGTAGGATGCTTAGGAAGAGACTTCTGTGTAAAGTGTGTTTCTTGTAAGAAAAGCACCTGGGCCCCCAACCTTTTCAATTCCCAACACAATTTGTTGCATATGTGTGGAGAGCAGAGACCCCTCAGAGGGGGGAGACTGGGGGAGCTGAATCACTCACTGACCAGGGAGAGGGGATAGGAGATGCTGCAGGTTGGAATGGCTATAGAGCCGCTTGCTCCAGCGCCATCTTGGATCTCCTGCCCCTGGCTCTTAGGAAAGAAGGACTCTATCAATCCACGGAGAGTGTGGCCAGATCCTTGCAGCTGGGAGGAAGCCCGCCAGCATTGTGACATGTCCGGGAGCTTTGGTGAGAGAAATTCACCCCTGTAGCTGGTGTTGTAGTTAGTGTGGACGGAGCTGCAGAATGGCACGTCCTCACTTCTCCATCGATAGATCTCGCCACCAGTTTATTTTTAATATGCAAGCTGTCTTTAATTACATATGCAGGTCAAATGTCATGCCTTTGATCTACTATACATTAGAGTATTTACAATGAAGCAATAATAATGATTGCTACACCATAACTCATTGACACTGTGTCAGATTACACAGGAAGCCAAGCTCTGAATGTCAAAATGACAGCCAGGAATTGCAAATGCAGCCAGAGAGATGCCGGGGAGGTGGAGGAGCAGACTCACTCCTGGAAAACGCTTGTCAGTCAGCAGCTGCAGCCACTGATCAGTGTATTCTGACAGCAGCAAGTCCCCATTATCCCCATGTCTGCTCACAGGATGTGTATAAAATGAGGTGAAAAGGTTTCAAAGCATTAGTTCAGTACTTCACCTGTGGAAACAATAGTTCCAATACTCACAAGTTGCTAACAAGCTGAGGGATTACTTTGACTGAGTACATTTATAGTCCACATATAGTATGGATAATATTTGCTATTGTGAGACATTAAAAGTAGATTGTTTTAAGGTCTTCAGTCCAGTGTTTCACTAGTAGAAGTGATAGTGCCAATAACCATAGTTTGCTCACAAGCTCAAACATTGCTGTAGGGGGGGCGTGGTCGGATGTGATCGCGGCGGGACGTGTTTCCTTGGAGCTCCTGCAACCCTCCGGTAAACTATCCTGAATACAGCCGATCGAACGGCTCTTTCGGCCCCTATTTGTGGCATATTGCTGGCGGAGGTACCTGGGCACCGTGGAATGCCTTCCTCGTCTTTTAAAAAACAGCGACAAAGCTGCTCTCAGCCGCCGCTGGAACAGAGAGCTCTCCGCTCTCAGGTAGGCATGGCGACTAGCTCCGCCCCCTCCAGCTCCATTCCTGTCGCCTCACCCCAGCACGCCAAACACTCGGCGGTGAAGATGGCGCAGCAGAGCAGTCATGCATCAGGGAGCTCAGATAATATCCCTCGTCCGTCTCAGGAGATAGAGGTGGTCACCGCAGCCATTACAGGCCCCATTCTGGAAGCTATAGCGGCATCTAAAGCGGAACTAATGGGGCGCATAGACCTCCTGGCATCCAAATGTAATCTTATCCGTCATGACCTTGATAAGATCAGGGGCCGATAAAACACAGCGGAAGATCGAATATCTGAGGTTGAGGATGTTTCCCATGCTCATGGATCGCAGCTTGAGGAACTTAAAGGTATAGTGCGCTCCTTACAACATAGAGCAGATGATGCAGAAGACCACCCACGAAGAAATAATGTGCGGGTGGTGGGACTGCCCGAAGGGGCTGAGGGGACTGTTGCCACAACCTTTGCAGAACAATTTTTCAAATCTTTGTTGGTGTTAGGGGATCTCCCCCTACATATGTCGCTGAAAGAGCCCACAGAGTTCCTACTGGCTCTAGACCCCCGGGGGCACCACCCAGACCCTTCTTGGTTAGATTCCTTAATTATAGGGATCGTGATATGCTGTTGGCGGAGGCACGGAAACATAAAGAGCTTAAGTTTGAGAATGCACGTATCATGCTGTTCCCTGATTTCTCGGCTGAGACGCAAAGAAGACGCCGGTCATTCATGGATGTGAAGAAAAGGCTGAGGGACAGAGAGCTGAAATACAGTATGCTGTACCCTAGCCGACTACGCGTGCAGTTTAAGGATACCGTGAAGTTCTTTGACAACCCGCAAGATGCCTGCAATTGGTTGGATAAGAATCCACAATAGCTGTCGTTCTCTTATGAAACGGGAAACGTTCTTTTGATTCTTGCATCTCCTGTTCTCCCTTGTGCCTTGGTTTAAGCTGCTACATGTACGCACATCACTGTCTCCCCTCGTGCCATTGCAATTCCCTGACTATTACCTAAGCATATGGTGGGGGGTCGCTCACAGTGGAATACATGCTATGACTAACTAAGTGTTATTTTTCTGATTTGGCTTTTTACTTTTTACTTTTTTTCTCCAGTGGCATCTTTCCTGAACTGCCCCTTTCAGCTATTTAGCCGATCAGCTGTATACTCCCGCAGTCGGACTGAGCCTGGAGCTCCAACAGGGAACACCAGAAAGGAACTGGTTGTTTTTTTTTTTTTCATCACCCAATGCTGGACTATCGACGCATCAGGTTGAACTCTTTGGGGTTTTTTGTTTCAGGGCTAAAGCTGCATGCCGGACTGGTTACGTTTTTTGTTTTTTCAAAGTTTCTGGTATAACAGCAGGGGAGGGATGGATTGACCAAGACCACAGGTTTTATCATAATAAAGCGCCTATGTCGCATAGAAAGTACATGTTCAGATATAAATGCTATTTTTTCCATTACTATGATGGCTAGTAAGGTGCAAATAGTCTCTTGGAATGTGAGGGGACTAAATAATAACTTTAAGAGAGCGAGTTTTCCAAAATCTGAAACAGGTAAAGCCTCATATCGTCCTCCTTCAAGAGACCCATCTGGAAAGTAGCAAAATTCTATCTTTACGTAAGCCTTGGATCCAGAGGGCATTCCACTCCACATACTCTGCATATGCCAGGGGAGTTTCTGTTTGAATCAGTAAAGCCATTGCGTGTACAGTTCACCAGGTGATTACTGACCAGGGGAGACGATATGTGGCTATTGAGAAACAATGGTTCCGCGCTTAGGAAGAGAAAAAAAGAACTGCAGCCCCCCCCGGCACAGAATGTCACCTGAGTGAGATTCAAACCAAACAAAATTCTATAATGGGGGAATTGGCGCTGTTCAACCAGATATGCCCTGGATATTGATCATAAGTATAAAAAATATTAAATGTAAAAAATAGATGCTGTATATAAGTGAAACAATCCTGCAGTAATATGCTTTACATAAAAGTGCACAGTGCTATACCATGTGTGGTCTAACATATATCAATAAATAATGATCTCCAAACAGTGATAAAAAACATGTGGTAAGAAATCATATGAAACCAATCTTGATCATTATAAAGAAGTGTCCAGCATTGGTGTGCAACAAGTCCAATTATTGTGAAAAAAAGCAGTGTCCATAAAAAACTCAATATCGTCTGAAAAAGCTGTGATATGTCAATCCAATAAAAAGACAAAATTCTTGATGTGGCAAGTGCTCTCCGTCTTCCACTGCACACCCCAGTAGTGCCCTCACTCACTAGAGTGCCCAACCCCTGCAGGGGTAATGGGCGTGTAGTTTTAAATCCAGCAGTGTTGATCCTTGGTGACAGTCCTCAGCCTCTTAGCCGTCCTTCCCTCCTCCGATGTCACGATCTCCTCTGGTTGATCCCCAGCATTAAGCATCCATATGTATTAAGAAAGAAGTGAGCCTCATAGTGTGAAAAACACTATTAAAAAGGAGCTCACAGTGATAGCCGAAAAAGGCAGCGGGGTGTGGCGTGCGTTCCACCGTCTGCCTGTCCAAAACCGGAAGTAAAGCATAACAGAAGGACTTCGCGGAGGACTTAAACTACACGCCCGTTACCCCTGCAGGGGTTGGGCACTCTGGTGAGTGAGGGCACTACTGGGGTGTGCAGTGGAAGATGGGGAGCACTTGCCACATCAAGAATTTGTCTTTTTTATTGGATTGACATATCACAGCTTTTTCAGACGATATTGAGTTTTTTATGGACACTGCTTTTTTTCACAATAATTGGACTTGTTGCACACCAATGCTGGACACTTCTTTATAGTGATCAAGATTGGTTTCATATGATTTCTTAACACATGTTGTTTTTTATCACTGTTTGGAGATCATTATTTATTGATATATGTTAGACCACACATGGTATAGCACCGTGCACTTTTATGTATAGCATATTACTGCAGGATTGTTTCACTTATATACAGCATCTATTTTTTACATTTAATATTTTTTATATTTATGATCAATATCCAGGGCATATCTGGTTGAACAGCGCCAATTCCCCCATTATAGAATTTTGATATGTGGCTATTGTCCTAGAGATTTTTAGTCAGACAATTTTATTAGTAAGTATATATTTACCCCCTCCTTTTCAGGTAAAATTGTTATATGACCTATTGGTGACACTGGCGCCCTATTTGCATCTTCCGGTGCTTTTATCAGTGATTTTAATGCCATAATGGAACCTGGGTTAGACTCTACTAATGTATCCAGGCCTGCTTCAGTTGAATTATCCACCTGGGCCAATGTAACGGGTTTGACTGAGTTGTGGAGATGGGGGCACCCAGACGCCACTTCATATTCCCATCTTTCTCTAACCCATAAATCTTTGGCTAGAATTGACTTGGCGTTTGGGAATGCCTCCATGTTAAAATACCTTCACGGCTCAGAGTATTTAGCCGGGGGCCTTTCTGATCACAACCCACTCCTGGTCACCCTGGCCTTCCCCTTCGGGGGGATGAGGGGGGGATGGAGGCTGGCTCCGGGTTTGTTGCAGGAGGAACAGGTGACAACCCATCTTCAAACAGCCATAGATAACTTTTGGGTTACCAATGGGGACTCGGCTGATCCAGCTTTGGTATGGGACGCCTTTAAGGCGGTGTCAAGGGGTGAGTGCATATCTGCCATAAAGGCGGCTAGGAGGGATCATAATGAGGAAGTTGAGCTTCTTCTGGCCAAAGAAAGGGAGAGTGCTAAAGTACATGCAGACTCTCCTTCGGCTGCCTCTTACGTGTCCCTACTGGAACACAGGCGACTGGTGGCACTACACTTCTCTGATCTAGCACATACAGAGGCAAAACACAAGTCGGAAATTTTTTTTGCCGAAGGGGACAAAAACGGTAAACTTTTGGCCAATTTAGCGGCAGATCAAAGGGTCCCAGGCAGTATTCCAGTAATAAGGGCAGGGGATGGCCGGTTAGTGTCTGACCCTGCAATGGTACTGCAGGAATTTGAAAAATTTTATAAATCCCTATATTCTCCTATCCCCATGTATGATGTCAAAGAGTTGGATGACTTGTTACAGAATCTCTCATTGCCTAGACTGTCGGAAACTGATGCTGCTCTTTTGGATGATGATACCTCTGTCTTAGAAATTGAAACAGCTATACTTGCTTTCCCTCCGCACAAAACCCCGGGTCCGGATGGATTCCCCGCTGATTTTTACAAGCTTTACATGTCACAAATAGCTCCCAGATTAAATGTTCTTCTCAAACATTGTATGGAGCGGGGGGCCTTGCCGGCCTCCATGATGGAGGCTTATATGGTCCTCCTCTTGAAACCTGGCAAGGACCCACTTGAGTGCTCATCGTACCGCCCGATAGCGTTACTAAATATGGATTTGAAGATACTTGCTAAGGTGCTGGCATCAAGGTTGGCCAGGGTTATTGATACCCTGGTAGACATTGATCAGACAGGTTTTATTCCCGGAAAATCAACAGACACGAATTTACGGAGATTATTCACACACTTACAATTAGACACGGCAGAGTCCCCGGCCAAGGTTGTAGTCTCTATTGATATTGAAAAGGCCTTCGACTCTGTGGATTGGCAGTACATGCACACAGTGTTGGAGGCCATGGGGGTGGGACCAGGATTCCGTTGATGGGTAAAACTACTATACAACACACCCAAAACAGCAATTCGATTGGGAATTAATGTTTCTGAATACTTCCCAATAGGAAGGGGTACTAGACAAGGGTGTCCGCTTTCTCCCTTCCGGTTTTGGCCTGATGATGGAACCCATGGCAAGGGCACTTAGGAAATCTGAGCAGGTGGGAGCAATTCGGGTGGGTAACATTCATGAGTGGGGGCGTGACTTCTGCTGACACAGGCGGATGTGATCAGCGGGAGCTCCGAGGTCAGCCTTCTGAGCCTCCGTCAGAATCCTGTGTAGTCCCTGCTACCGAGACTTGTAACCCGGCAAACGGACACCCCCGGCGGCAGCATGAGCAGCAAACAGACGGCGGCGGATCGCCTTAAGGAATTTGCACGATCCGACAAGCAGGATGGCGGGTGAAGCCCTCCACAGACACGGAGCGGCGGAACATCAGCTCTGGAGATCCAGAAGCCTAGCACGCCCCAGCCGCAGCCTGAGAAGGTAGAGAAGCTGGAGAAGCCGCCTAAGCTGACACTGGAGCAGATGAATGCTCAGTTAATGGAGGCCATCCACTCAAGCAATGCAGCGCTGACAGGTAAAATGGATGAAATTAAAAATGACATAGGACTGATCAGACATGACATGCAGAGTATGAGAGATAGGATGGCAGAAGTGGAAAATAGAATATCTATACTGGAAGATGCAGTTAACCCTATGCCCAAACAAATACTATCAGTAGAGAAGCAGATTGCTACATGGCAACAAAAAACAGACGATTTTGAGAATCGCATGCGCCGCAACAACTTAAGAATAGTCGGTTTACCGGAGAAAGCGGAGGGGTTTAACCCTGGGGACTTTATAGAAAAATGGTTGAAAAATGTATTCCCAGATATGGAGTTCTCAACGGCATTTGCAGTAGAGAGAGCACACAGGGTGCCAGCAGTAGTACCAAAACCAGGGCTCCCTCCTAGACCTTTGCTGGCGCGACTATTGAATTACAGAGACAGAGATGCGATTTTGAGGAAAGCAAGACAAAAGGGAGAGATTCACTTTGAGAACAGTATAGTGTCAATATTCCCGGACTTCTCCCTAGAATTACAAAAGCAAAGGGCCACTTTTTATGAGGTAAAACGGAGAGTGAGAGAGGCAGGAATTGAATATTCTATGGCGTACCCAGCACGGTTGAGAGTGGAGGAAGGAGGAAAGACTATGTATTTCAGTACAGCGGAACAAGCAAAGGACTGGATGCGGACTGTCAAACCATCATTACCTCATTGAAAGAAGGGAAAATAGGGGCTGGGGGAAACCCCAAAAGAAAAATATAGACGCTAAGGGGGTTCTATGATTGTAATTTTGATTATGGGAGGGAGGAGGGGTGGGAAGCGCTGTGTTTTCTTTTGTTTTTTTTGTTTTTTTTTGGTGTGTTTTTTTGGTATAGGAAGAGTTTTTTTTTTTTTTTCCTTTTTGTGAATGGAAGGGGTTTTCTTTGTGAATGGAAGAGGTTTTTTTTTTTTTTTTTTGGCCTTTTTTCTTTTTTTTTTTTTTTTAAATGAATGGAAGGGATTGACTTTTTCTCTCTCCCTCATTTCTCGTCTTTGGTGGGTGGAGAGATACTTGATTTGTAATGGGTTTTTCTTTTTTTTTTGCTTTTGGTGTTTTTTGTGTTTGTTTGAGTTTTGATCTTTTTGGGAGCACGGTTTAGCAAGGGATAAACGAAATCAAAGGATAAGTGAATACAGGAGTGGAGTGAGAAGGAGGGGGAAGGAGGAGGAGGGGGAGGAGGTAGGCACAATAAAGATTAAGTAGAGATTAAAGAACACATTAAGGAATAAAAATTATGAACACTAATAGATACAACACGGAAGAGGGGAGGTGGGGGGGACAGTGGGGGGAGGGGGGGAATAGGTTCGGAGTGGGGGGGGTGTAGGGGGGGAGAGGTGGAGGGATAAGAGTAACACAAGAGAGGGATTAAAAGGAAAGAGGGATGGCACGCGAGGATATAAAGTCAAGCACAAGAGATATAGGGAAGTAAATAGTAGTGGGTAGGAGGGGTATAGGGAATAATCACATAAAGGGGATGAGATAAGAGAGAGCAAATGAATGGAGGATGGGGTGGCTTTTTTTTTTCTTTTTTTTTTTCTTTTTTTGTTTTTTCGTTTTGTGTGCAGCTTCTTCTTCCTCCCCCTGACCTCAAACTCCTCCTAAAAGAAGAATAGGAGGGGGGGGGGGGGGTCGAGGAGTAGATAGGCTGAAATCGTTACGAATTACCTATATAAGGGCAAAATGCACTATGTTGGTAATGCCCTAAAAAAGTTTTATTGGGTGAATGGGGATGAATGGATGAATGTATGGGGTAGGAGGGAGGGGTATGTAGGTAAGGGGAAGGTCACGGGGGAAAGAATGAGAAGTGGGAACTCTGGTGAAAAGGAGGGTAAAATAAAACAAAACAAATAATAAATATGAGTAATAAGAGTAATCAATATACGTTTTTGTCATGGAATGTTAGGGGTATGGGTACGCAATTAAAACGAACGCAGGTGTTTACAGAAATTAGTAAGGTGCAAGCCAAAATAATTTGCATGCAAGAAACACATATGACTAAAGAAAGACTGGATTACTTTAAAAAACCTTGGATACAGTGGGCGAGCCATTCATGCCACACAACGTATTCAAGAGGGATTTCCCTGATGGTGCACCGAGGGGTGACATGGGAGTGCATCAGGGTAAGGAGGGACCCGGAGGGGAGATATGTCTTTGTCTTTGCCCTGATGCACTCACAGCCATTTGTAATTATGGGAATATATAATCCTCCACCTGCTACGATGGCAGTATTGAAGGAAGCAATGCTATTCATGTCAGGGTACCCAGAGGCATATGTTGTGTGCATGGGAGATTTCAATATGTGTTTAAACCCAAAGGTGGACAGGTTTGGGAGGAATACTCCAAGAGGAACAATAGGGTCCAGGATGCTGGAAAAATTTACAAAAGAAGTTGGATGTTGGATGGATTGATCTTTGGAGGTTCAGAAACCCAGGAGCTGGGCTTATTCGTGGCATGCACCAGGAAGAGGTTGCATGTCTAGAATAGACCTGGCTATGGGGAATGAGAAGTTGCTCCCAATACTACAAGCTGTCACTTATAGGCCTAAGGGAGTATCTGACCACTCTGGGTTGACCTTTGAGCTAAAAATAGGGCATAGAGGAAGATGCCCGGGTTATAGGATTCAGTCTCAATGGCTAACCCAGATTGGTTCAAATGATAGGATACCGGAGCAACTGGAAATGTATTTGGAGGCTCATGGAGATGGGAAAATGGGTGGCATGGCGTGGGACAGTTTTAAGGCATATATAAGAGGTATAACAAGATCCACAATATCATATATAAAGCGAGCCAATAGACAGGAAGAAGAGGAATTGGAGCAGGAGTGTGCACAAGCAGAAACTGAGTTTATAACTAAACCTTCAAACATAAATCAGATAAGATGGGCGGGATTAGCGCGCCAGTATAAGAACCAACTAATAACTAATGCCAAACGTAAGAAGTTCCAGCAAAATCAAAAAAAAAATTTTGAGCAAGGCCACCAAGCTAATAGGATACTGAACTTTTTGATAAAACAACAGACTCCATCTTTGGTGATTTCAGAAGTGAGAAATGAGAAAGGGGAGATGGTAAACACACTAGAGGAGATACTTACGAGCTTTCAAGAATATTATATCAGTATGTATACATCAACATTGTCCCGTACAGGAGAGGAGATAGAGGAATATTTGGGCGATTTAAAATTCCTTAAATTAACAGAAGAACAAAAGGGGGTGTTGGAGAGGGATATAGAGGAAGGGGAAGTAAGAGAAGCCATCTTCTCGCTGGGGAAGGGGAAATCTCCAGGACTGGATGGCATACCGCTGGAATTGTACCAGCGATATGCGGAGATTATGGTACCGGCCCTAACCAAGATGTATAGAGAGATATTCCTCCAGGGAGAAATGTCACCCACTATGTATGAGGCAACAGTTATATTGATACCCAAACCTGACAAAGATAGAACTGAATGTGCGTCATATAGACCAATATCATTATTGAACATAGATTACAAAATCTTGGCAAAAATACTCGCCAAACGGCTTAATGAAGTAATCTTGTCCATTGTGACAGATAATCTAACGGGATTTATGCCAGGGAAGTCTACATCAATCAATATTAGAAGAACCCAATTTATGGTACAGATGAGGGAGTTTGTTCCGGAGTCAAGTGCCTTGGCCTCGCTGGATACGGCCAGGGCATTTGACTCCGTAGAATGGGAATTCTTACAGACAGTATTGAAAAAAAATGGATTCGGGGAAAAATTTAGAAAATGGGTAAAAATAATTTACAAACAACCATGTTCTAGCCTACTAATAAATGGGACACTATCGGCTACAATAAAATTATACAGGGGAATGAGGCAGGGATGCCCATTGTCCCCCCAGCTATTTGCTTTGGTAATTGAAGCATTGGCAAACAGATTTAGGCAATCAAAAAAGTATAAGGGGATTAAAGTGGGGGAAAAAGTAGAACATATAGGTTTATATGCCGATGATATCATACTATACATGGGGGGCGGGTATACCTCACTGCAGGAGGCGATGAAAATAATAGAAACATACGGGATATTTTCAGGACTCAAAATAAATTGGCAGAAATCTGCATTGATGCTGCTTGAAACAGGGAATGTAATGAGAGCCCAGACCCCATTAAAAATAGTCGAAGTATTAAAATACTTAGGAATAAATATTACGTTAGATCCTGAGGAAGCCCTGAAAGTTAATATAATCCCGCTGGTAGAATTTGTTAAGAGAAAACTGGCAATATGGATAAAATTACCAATATCAATGGCGGGTAGAATCCAGCTGATTAAATCTATTATACTGCCTAAGTGCTTGTATTTATTTGCACACTCCCCGGTAAAAATACCAAAACAGATATTTAAAGACCTGAACTCACAGATAACCAGATTCATTTGGGCATATGGTAGAAGCAAGCTAAAACTTAAAAAGCTACAAAGACCAAAAAATGCAGCAGGGTTGGCCCTGCCGGATTTATATTTATATTATCTGGCTGGGCAACTGAAACATCTGAGATCTTGGACAGGAGAAAAAAACAAGAATTGAGTAGTACTTACTAAGCAGGATGCAAGTAGAAGATCTCATGGTAGGACTAGAGATAAAAGATCTGAGGAGGGTGGGAGTAAGAATTCCCCTGCTAAAACTAGCCAGAGCAGTCTGGCGGGAGGCAAGGAGGCTAACGGGTTTCTTTGATATCCCACCAGAGACCGCTTTGTGGAATAATCCAGCATTTGAGCACCTGGAAAAATTTGAGGGTAGTAAATTCTGGAAACAGAAAGAGGTGATAAGCATTGGACAGGTGTATGAAAGAAACATAATAGTACCATACGAAAAGTTATGTAAACTATATAATTTATCAAGTAAACAATTTTTTAGATACCTTCAGCTTAGACAAGTCCTGCAGATACAGTTTAGAGGAAAGGAATTAAAAATATACAAATACCCTCTTATAGGCATTTTGAGATCACAGGGACCAAAGGGGTTAGTAGACAAACTTTATTCACATCTGTTGCAGAGTAAAATAGGGGGGGAACCAATGGAAATAAGGAGTAAATGGCAAGTAGCTATACCAGATATGAGTGAACAGGAATGGAATGAAGTATGCTCCTCCCATTTGAAAGTATCCCCAGCAATGAATAACAGGATAATTCAGTTAAACATTGTATATCAGACTTATTTGGCCCCAAATAGGTTGTATAAAATGGGGAGAATGAGTGAATCAAAGTGCACAAGATGTGGACAGGAAGGGGCGGACTTCCTCCACATAATGTGGCGCTGTGTCAACATAGAAAGATACTGGCAACAGGTGATTAGAAAAATAGGAAAAGTGCTAAATGAACCAATTATGGCCACAATTGAACTCTGTTTGATGGGAATAAGAAGGGAGAAGAGAGGTAGTAGTAAATATAATAGGATGTTCCTGCAGGAAGTATTATTTCTCGCAAGAAAACAAATAGTAGAGAAATGGATTCAGCCGAACCCACCGACAGTGACCCAGTGGGTGAGGGCAGTAAATCAGGTTTTACCATATGAAAGAATAATGTATGAACAAAGGGGTAATCTGCAGAAATATGAGAATATATGGGCAAAGTGGAATAGATCATGTGTTACACTGGATGTAGGAATACCTGAAAATGAAGTATAGAGTGACCATGGAGAGCGTGGAGGAGAGAGAATGGTGTGATTGATAGGAGAGAATGTAAATGAAATATATTAAGAAATGTATAAGGAAATAATATTGATAAATTATGTGGATTAATTTGTACAAAATTTGTAATAAAGAGGATTGAAAAAAAAAAAAACATTCATGAGTGTGTAGCATTGTACGCAGATGACTTGCTCTTGTTCCTCCGGGACCCAGGTCCATCCTTGAAGGCGGCCCTGTCAATCTTGGACAGGTTTGCCGCTTTTTCGGGCCTACGAGTAAACTGGAGCAAGTCATCAATTCTCCCGTTAGGCCCGGAGGCTAATACGTTTAAAGATGACGCATTACGGTTACAATGGGCCACCTCTATTATCTATTTAGATGTTAAAATTACAGCCTGTATTCAAGATTATATGTCTCTGAATCTCCTCCCCCTGGTTAACAGACTTAAACTAAAAACCCAAGCTTGGTTAAAATTCCCCCTCTTCCTGATCGGGAGGGTTAGTCTTATAAAAATGAAGTTTCTTTCTGTCATATTATATTTTATACGTCACTCTCCCATGTGGATCCCAAGGTCCTTCTTCAAAGCATTAGATAGTATAATCAGCTCCTTTATCTGGTCCCCTCAAATGCCTCGTATCAGCATTCGAATACTACAGGAACCATGGGGTCAGGGGGGTTTGGCTCTACCTGACTGGCATAAATACTATGTGGCCAGCCAGATGGTGTTTGCTAGAAGATGGCTGATGGTGGATGACGGGGACTCCGCCACAGTCCTGGAGGCAGCACACTTGGGATCCTTTGAGAGTTTAAAATTTGCCCTTTTTAGAGGCCCGAAATCTTGCCTGCCGTTAACTACCTCAATGAAAGCGACTATCAGGGCGTGGGAAACGACCACAATTTTGATGTCCCCTAGCTCCTAGCTATTTGGGAGTTACACCATCAGCCCCACTATGGATGAATCCAGCCCTTCATCATTTTTATTCTCTCCCAGATCCGATGGTGTGGGTGTGTGGAGGGGTTAAGGTGCTGGGAGACATCACCATGGAGGGGGAGCTGTGTACATTTGATCAGCTAAAAGTCAGACATGCATTACCGAATTCTTTCTTTTTCCGTTATTTACAGCTGTGCCATGCGTTTCAGGCGCAGTTTGAGGTAATTACTTGAGTTTGAGAATTACTGCCATCTTCACTGGAGGCTCTTCTGACAGGAGAGGAGTTACTCAAACCATTATCTACAGTCTACAAATCTCTCTTTACAAAGACACCACCAGGGATATCAAAATGCAGGGAACGGTGGGAGAAAGAAATTACCAGTATACAGGGGGAGGATTGGGACAACATGTGGGATCATCCTTTTCAATACTTGGTATCTGCAAGGGACCGTCTAATACACTTTAAATTCCTTCACCGTATCTATTTCACCCCAGCTAGATTGTCACGCATTTATCCTTCAGTCCCAGGTCAGTGCTGGAGATGCTCCCACTCTCCAGATGACTCAGAACATATATTTTGGAGTTGCACGCATATTCAAAGTTTCTGGTCTGGAATTACGGCCTGTCTTTCAGAGCTACTTAGTATCCCTGTTCCTATGACTCCAAGAGTTTGTCTCATAGGGTTGGTAGAGGAGGTGGTTCCTTCCAGGGCACATCGCACGTTGTTAAACATTGCATTCTTCTATGGTAGGAAGGCTATCCTACTTAAATGGAAAAAAACAGCTCCACCTTCTCTATTGTTTTGGAAAGGTCTGATCAATTCGGTAATCCCTTTATATAAAGCTACATATAGGTCCAGGGGTTGTGAAAAGAAATTTAAAAAAGTGTGGCAAGCTTGGCTTGACTCCTCGAATACAGTAGGCTAATGTACTAAATACTAATTGTAAGTGTTAAAAATTTTATTTGCATTAGAGACCTGAGATAATGTAACACTCTGGGCAAATCCTTAACTCTCATTGGATGAGACTTTTTACATGAAACATAGATAAAATGTCCTCTCATTGGATTGATCTGTCAATCATTCAAAGAACTATACAATAGATTATGAAACAATACTAAGGAGCATAATACCAAATGTCTGCATATATTACCTGTGGTCACGGGTCGGTTGGGAGGGGGGAGGGGGGAATTGGGGAAAGGATAGTTGAACTATGTTAGTTTTGGTTGAAGCTATGTGTGGCCTACCCAAGAGGCATGTTGCCTATCGGCTTTGTTTCTTTTTATTTTATGTTTTATGTTTTGTGCAAAAAACTCAATAAAAAAGAATTAAAAAAAAAAACATTGCTGTAGCAGAAAATCTGCACCTTATTTTGCATTTTTCCATAAATTAAGAAATCTGCTCAGAATAAAAAGAAGTCCGTCTCATAACAGATTAATCTCTAGGTGCACTAATAGTCCTCATACCTCTTTACAAGGTGTGTATAAAATGAGATGCAAAGGTTTCAAACATTAGTCCAGTGCTCTGCTTATGTAAATATTAGTCCTATAGATCACATTTTTCTTCAGCCTTCTTTTCCCCCCTCTCTCCACCCTCCAACATGCTCATACTAATGTACTTTTCAATAACACCCTCTCTCCTCAAACATTCTTTTCATTACCCCCTCCACTCCACAACCTGTACATATCTCCTATACTTTTGCGCTCTCGATATTATTGCACTGATCACCTCCTGCTCATTTTGAGCCCACACAGTGTCACCACTTCCATTTCACTGAAGCACCTGCCCTTGTAAAAATCCCACTCCCACCTTACCACCCTCACCCTCCTACTACTACTAATGTCTGGGGATATCATGCCACACCCTGGCCCTCCTATAGCCAACTCTCACCCCCAGAATTTACAGTCTATATCCTCTGACAGCAGCCGTAACTCCCACTCTCTTATCTCAGTTCCCCTGATTCCACAAGTCAGCTCCCCCTTATGTGTGCCCTCTGCAATGCCCACTCAGTGTCTTAACAACTTGTCTCTGTCAATTACCTTTTTCTCTCCAACTCCCTCAGTCTACTTACTATTACTGAAACCTTGCTCCAGGAATACAACGCTGCCTCTCCAGATGCCCTCTCCCATGGTGGCCTGCTCTGGACCCACTCACCCAGACCCAGCAGATGAAAAGGAGGCAGAGTGGACTTCTCACCCCTACACCTCCCCATCTTTCCTTCTGTTCTTTTGAAGTGCACTGAATTCGTGTTTTTTCTCCAGTTTGTCGGAGGATTGCAGTAATTTACCGAGGACTTCTCCACATGGCTGCCCTACTTTCTCTCCTCTGAAGTACCTGCCATCATCCTTGGGGACTTTAACCACTTCAGCCCCGGAAGGTTTTACCCCCTTCCTGACCAGAGCACTTTTTACAGTTCGGCACTGCGTCGCTTTAACTGCTAATTGCGCGGTCATGCAATGCTGTACCCAAACGAAATTTGCGTCCTTTTCTTCCCACAAATAGAGCTTTTTTTTGATGGTATTTGATCACCTCTGCCGTTTTTATTTTTTGCGCTATACACGGAAAAAGACCGAAAATTTTGAAAAAAAATGATATTTTCTACTTTTTGTTCTAAAAAAAATCCAATAAACTCAATTTTAGTCATACATTTAGGCCAAAATGTATTCGGCCACATGTCTTTGGTAAAAAAAATGTCAATAAGTGTATATTTATTGGTTTGCGCAAAAGTTATAGCGTCTACAAACTAGGGTACATTTTCTGGAATTTACACAGCCTTTAATTAATGTCGTTTCTTGAGGTGCTAAAATGGCAGGGCAGTACAAAACCCCCACAAATGACCCCATTTTGGAAAGTAGACACCCCAAGGAATTTGCTGAGAGGCATGTTGAGCCCATTGAATATTCATTTTTTTTGTCCCAAGTGATTGAATAATGACAAAAAAAAAATTACAAAAAGTTGTCACTAAATTATATATTGCTCACACAGGCCATGGGCATATGTGGAATTGCACCCCAAAATACATTTAGCTGCTTCTCCTGAGTATGGGGATACCACATGCGTGGGACTTTTTGGGAGCCTAGCCGCGTACGGGGCCCCGAAAACCAATCACTGCCTTTAGGATTTCTAAGGGCGTACATTTTTGATTTTACTCCTCACTGCCTATCACAGTTTCGGAGGCCATGGAATGCCCAGGTGGCACAAACCCCCCCCCAAATGACCCCATTTTGGAAAGTAGACACCCCAAGCTATTTGCTGGGAGGCATGGTGAGTATTTTGCAGCTCTCATTTGTTTTTGAAAATAAAGAAAGACGAGAAAAAAAATTTTTTTTTTTCTTTTTTCAATTTTCAAAACTTTGTGACAAAAAGTGAGGTCTGCAAAATACTCACTATACCTCTCAGCAAATAGCTTGGGGTGTCTACTTTCCAAAATGGGGTCATTTGGGGGGGTTTTTTGCCACCTGGGCATTCCATGGCCTCCGAAACTGTGATAGGCAGTGAAGAGTGAAATCAAAAATTTACGGCCTTAGAAAGCCTGAAGGCGGTGCTTGGTTTTCGGGGTCCCGTACGCGGCTAGGCTCCAAAAAAGTCTCACACATGTGGTATCCCCGTACTCAGGAGAAGCAACAGAATGTATTTTGGGGTGTAATTTCACATATTCCCATGGCATGTTTGAGCAATATATCATTTAGTGACAACTTTGCGCAAAAAAAAATACAAAAAATAAAAAATTGTCTCTTTCCCGCAACTTGTGTCACAATATAAAATATTCCATGGACTCAACATGACTCTCAGCAAATAGCTTGGGGTGTCTACTTTCCAAAATGGGGTCATTTGGGGGGGTTTTGAACTGTCCTGGCATTTTATGCACAACATCTAGAAGCTTATGTCACACATCACCCACTCTTCTAACCACTTGAAGACAAAGCCCTTTCTGACACTTATTGTTTACATAAAAAAATAATTTTTTTTTGCAAGAAAATTACTTTGAACCCCCAAACATTATATTTTTTTTTAAAGCAAATGCCCTACAGATTAAAATGGTGGGTGTTTCATTTTTTTTTTTCACACAGTATTTGCGCAGCGATTTTTCAAACGCATTTTTTGGGGAAAAAACACACTTTTTTACATTTTAATGCACTAAAACACACTATATTGCCCAAATGTTTGATGAAATAAAAAAGATGATCTTAGGCCGAGTATATGGATACCAAACATGACATGCTTTAAAATTGTGCACAAACGTGCAGTGGCGACAAACTAAATACATTTTTAAAAGCCTTTAAAAGCCTTTACAGGTTACCTGAGACAGGAGAGCCAGAGAAAAACACGGAAGACGTTGGGGGGGGGGCATTCCCTCCCACTGCTTGTAAAAGCAGTCTAGAGGCTAATTAGCCGCTAGGATTGCTTTTACATGAAAGCCGACCGCTGGCTGAAAAGAATGATACTAAGATGATACCTAAATCTGCAGGCATCATTCTGGTATAACCACTCAAAGTCGTGAATGGCATACCTGAAGACAAAAAAATGGTTAACAATAAAGCACAGTAAACGGTAAGGTATAAAAAATTGCATACCTGAAAAGCAAACATGATAAAACATAATAACAATAAAACATTGCAGAATAGAATACAGTAAAAAAGAGCAGAACAATAGAGAGAATAGAGAGAGAGAGAACAATAAAACGACAACTATTTTTTTTTTTTTTTATATTTTTGTATGTGTTTTATTTTTTTTTTTTACACTTTTTTTTGTAACTAACTTTTATAACTGTAACCGGTTCCAGGTTCGGGTCTCTCAAAATGCGATGGCATCTTGGGAGACCCCGTGAAAGTGTGCCTAGTCTGTGCAGTGCTGTACCCTACGCTAATACTCAACTAGTGAATGGTAGCGTTCAAAACATTCACCAATGTAAAGACCAGGATTGTCAGGACAGGAGGGACAATAATAGCGGGTGTCACGCCTATATCCGCGCTTGCTGCAGACACGACATCTTTTTTGGGGGGGTTCATTGGGTAGGGGTACTCGGGAGGACATAAAGAAAATGCCTCTCATGCAGCCGACTGCATTTGGTTGGGGATGTGAATGGGGGAAGTACGGGCGCTGCAGAAGCGGTGGGTTCCCAATTAGGATTGGCGAATGCAGCAGGAAGGGCACTATGGGCACGACGGGCCTGTGTTTGTCTTTTTGGTGGCAGCGGGACACTACTTGTGCTTGCCACCTCACCAGCTTGAACTGCACTTATGGGACTCGCAACGTCACCACGTGTTACTGCAGTGCTGGTTTGACTACGACCGGGGTGTACTAGGCCGCTGGTGCTTGCCAGTTCACCAAAACACTACAAAAAAAACTGTTAGCGATCGCAGGGATCAGGCCTGACTCTGCGAACGCTGCAGTTATGCGTTTAGTGTTTTGTAAGTGACAGTGATCGATACTGCACTTGGGTGGGCTGGGCTGGGCCGGGCGGAGGGGCAAAACGCAGGTGCTAGCAGGTATCTGGGCTGATCCCGCTAACACTGCGTGTTTGGGAACCCTAAACTGCTGGGGACGCTAGTATAGATCTGATCGGATCAGATATTGATCCGTTCAGATACTATACCACTAAGGGAGGTGTACGGTGCGTGCGTGGGTGTTAGCGGTACTGGCGCTAACCTGACGCTGCCTGGGGCTGGTGCTTGCCAGTTCACCAAAACGCTACCAAAAAAACTGTTAGCGATCGCAGGGATCAGGCCTGACTCTGCGAACGCTGCAGTTATGCGTTTAGTGTTTTGTAAGTGACAGTGATCGATCGATACTGCACTTGGGTGGGCTGGGCCGGGGGGAGGGACAAAACGCAGGTGCTGGCAGGTATCTGGGCTGATCCCGCTAACACTGCGTTTTCGAGAACCCTAAACTGCTGGGGACGCTAGTATAGATTTGATCTGATCAGATATTGATCCATATAGATACTATACCACTAACGGAGGCGTATGCTGCGTGCGTGGGTGTTATCGGTACTGGCGCTAATCTGAAGCTGCCTGGGGCGACGCATATCACTGCCGGGCCATCAGGGGGCTAAACCTTTATTCGGTAATAAACGGCGGGTGCCCTGACACTATAAAAAATAAACGAACTAACCAGCGTCACCCGTAACGGTTATACGGTGATCAGTGGTGAAAGGGTTAACTAGGGGGCAATCAAGGGGTTAAAACATTTATTAGATAGTATATGGGGGTCCCTGTCGCTATAAAACGCTGACGGCGAACCTAAATATTTACGTCCCTAACTAGCGTCACCAGCGACACTAATACAGCGATCAGAAAAATGATCGCTTAGTGACACTGGCGACAGGGGGTGATCAAGGGGTTAAAACTTTATTAGGGGGGGTTAGGGGGGTACCCTAGACCTAAAGGGGGGTAATACTCAATGCCCTACCACTGTAACTGTCACGAACTGACACCATGCAGTAATCAGAAAAAAAAAAAAAAATACTGCTAATGTCAGTTTGTGACAGGGGGGGGGGGTGATTGGGGGTGTAAGGTATGCCTGGCATGTTCTACTGTGTGTGTGTGTGTGTTGTGCACTCACTTGTCTTCTCTCCTCGGCGCTGGGACGGAAACTGCCAGACCGAGGAGAGATGACATCACATCCTCTGCCTGTGTGAAACTACACACAGGCAGAGGAGGATTCCCATTGGCTGGGAGCGATCGCGAGGGGGGGGCCACGATCGGATGGTCTCCCCCTCGCCTCCCGACGCTCCCAGTCAAATGCCGACCGCCGCTGGCACCGGGGGGGGGGTCTGATCGGACCCCCCGCCCGCGGGAGGCAGATCACGTACGGGTACGTGATTCTGCCTGCCCGTGCCATTCTGCCGCAGTATATCTGCGTTAGGCGGTCGGCAAGTGGTTAATATTCTTATCAATTTTAACACCTCAGCCACTTCTTAACTTACCGTATATACTCGAGTATAAGTCGAATTTTTCAGCACATATTTTTGTGCTGAAAGTGCCCCCCTCGACTTATACTCGAGTCAAGCACTTTTCTGCAGCAAAAAATTTCATTTTCTAAACCGACTTTGGGGCCCCGTATCTCAGGGCCACTTGGTGCTAGAAACCTCAAATTTGGTATGCAAACCCAGTGGACCTGGTACAATAACATCCAAAGCTGAAGTTCCTAGCACTAAGTGGCCCCGAGATACGGGGCCCCAAAATCAGTTCGGAAAATGTCATTCTCTGCTGCAGAAAAGTGCTTGACATTTTCTGAACTGATTTTTGGGGCCCTGTATCTCAGGGCCACTTAGTGCTAGAAACCCCAGCTTTGGAACTTTTATGATGCTAGTTCCACTGGGTTTGCACACCAAATTTGGGGTTCTTAGCACTAAGTGGCCCCAAGATACGGGGCCCCAAATTTGGTCAACTGTGTCTATCTGCAGCAATGTCATTTCGGGACCCTTTGGGTTCAGAAACACCAAATTTTGGCTGCAGCTAGGGGGCATCTAGGAACTTAACTACCGAGTTTGAAGTTCAGGGGACCTATGGCTGCAAATGGGCACAGTGAGGCATGCAAATGGGCACAGTGATGCTGCAAATGGGCATTTTTGACCCTCTTTTCTACTTACAGTAGCTGTGCATTTCTCACCCTCGTCTTATACTTGGGTCAATAAGTTTTTCCCGTTTTTTTGTGGTAAATTAGGGCCTCGACTTATACTCGGAACGACTTATACTCGAGTATATACGGTAACCTCTTCTTTTAACCTAATGGAATGGACACAAACCACCACTCCAGTGGCAACACTCAACCTTTTTACTCTCCCACCTCTGTACTCCCTGCAACCTCTAATGCCCCCTTTCCTCTTTCTGACCACAACCTTTCCTGTTTCACACTCTCCCTGTCTCCTACCTCCCATGCCACAATTACCTGCAGGAATCTTTGCCACTTTAACCCTTCCCTTCTTCATTCTGCTACCGACTGCCTTTATGATAAAATAGCACCCCTGTCCTGCCCAGACCTGACCACTTCCGTCTATAGCAGTGGTTCTCAACTCCTGTTCTCAGGACCCAATAACAGGCCAGGCTTGCAAGATAACTGAAATACATCACAGGTGATATAATTTGCTGCTCAGTGATTGCAGTATTCTATTCTTCATCTCCCAAAGGTAATACCTAAAATCTGGTTTGTTAGTGCGTCCTGAGGACAGGAGTTAAGAACCACTGGTCTACAGCAACATACTGTCATCCTCCCTGAACACTCTCGCTCCTTTTTCTACACCCAGAACCAGGCCCCGCCTGCTACAACCCTGGCAAACGGACAACACCAGAAGTCTCAAGAGACGCATCTGTGCTCTTGAGTGATTGTAGCGTAAAATGAAATCCCTGTAAGACTTCACCCTCTACAAATCTGCCCAAAACAAACCTACTACACCTCTCTCATCAAAATCCTCTCATCCAAACCACGTCAGCTCTTTTCTACCCTTAATTCCTTACTTCACCCCCACACTGCCACCACCCACCAACTTGCTTACTGCCAAAAATTATTTCAAAAGCAAAATCGACACACATTGTGATGAGATATCCCGCGCCCAGCTTCCTCCCCAAACCAACACACCAGGTCCAACACCACACTCAATGCTTTCCTCCTTCAGCCGTGTTACCACTGAGGAAGTTGACAAATTCTTTTTCTCATTTGTTCATTGACAGACACATCCTTCTTTATTCAGAACCATAGGGTTATATCGCCTACAGGAGTAGGACACTGGGCAGAAAAAGACTTGGCTATGCCCATGGGCAGTCCTAGGTGATATGCACCCCCCTCTCTGCTATAGACCTTTAGTTTTTTTCTGCCTAGTCAGGAGTAAGGACCTAGTTCCCTGTTGGGATCTCTTGTCCTGGCAATTTTTATTTTTTAAGTTTGTTGATTTTTTTCCTGGATTTTTTCGGTGAGATCTATAATCAACTGCAGGGCTGGGCGATGGGCTGGACATTGGATCCAGTTGCTACCCCAGTCTGGCCAGCGAGCACGTGCAGACCGCAGCTGCACGCTAGGTTGGACGCGACATAGCCCCACGCGGGGGCTGGCCCTGCGAGTTAAACGTCTCGTGAGGTCGCATACGACCGGGTCTCGGCTCGAGTCGCAGCGTCCCTCATGGCCGACAGCCCCCCACTTCGGTGGCGAGGAAGTTCTGTCTGGAGAGGTGCCCGCTTGGTCCTGGTATGGTGAGTAAATGTCCCCCTCTCCCCTTAGGGTTTTTTTTGTGGCGGACGCGGGCCCCTCCCGGGGTCGGTCCCGTTGTGATCCCAAAGTGTTTCGCTGTGCGTTATCCCTTTGAGGAGAGTCTGCTCAAAAAATGGACAACTTCACCTGTGGTGGATCCCCTGGTTTCTTGGTTGAACAAAACCACTATGATTCCGGTTGAGGACTCTCCGGTCTTTAAAGACCCGACTGACAGGAAGGCAGAGTCTCTGAGCCACACTATGTTCTCTATTGCGGGTTCGGCACTTTGGTCGGTTTTGGCTATTGCTCTGGTGTCGCAAATGCTGACAGAATGGGCGAAGCTGTTGCTCCGTGACCTGGAAGGTCATAACAGAAGAGCGACCAACTCTCCTAGGAAAGAGGGAAAAGCTGTGCCACATCCAATAAATCAATAACAGAAAAAAGAAGGTTCCCCTAAGTGGACTTTCCCGGCACTTGCACAAAAGTAGAATATGTAGGAAAGTACAAACTAATGTTACATTAGTTTGTACTTTCCTACATATTCTACTTTTGTGCAAGTGCCGGGAAAGTCCACTTAGGGGAACCTTCTTTTTTCCGTGACCTGGAAGGTGACCAGTTTCCTCCTGCCTTCACAGAATTAGCGGACCAACTGGTCCAGGGGCTGCAGTTTGTCTGCGATGCCTCTTTGGACGCAGCTCCCTTGCTTTCTAAGCTTCAGCAGTAGTGCTTTGACGGGTATTGTGGCTGAAGTGTTGGACTGCGGACCAGGCCTTTAAAAAGGCCCTAGCTGATCTGCCTTTTCAAGGCGATCATTTGTTTGGGGCCACTCTGGATGATATCATTAAGAGTGTCACAGGGCGGAAGAGTACTTTTCTTCCACAGTCAAAGAAGGGGAAGGAGCCAAGTTGCAAGCATGGCCCTTCCTTCTTGGCACACAGAAAGTTTTTTTTCATCCCTCAGGGTCTACTGGCAAAGGCTTAAAGTGTTTCAAGACCCCCTTGGAAGGTCCCAAGCGGCCCTGGTCGGGCAAACCGAGAGCGGGCTTCTCCAGAACCCCAAATAAGGCTCCTTTGGCATGAAGAGGCGCCCTCACCTGCAGTCCGGGTGGGGGGACGTCTTCGCTGGTTTCCAGACCGTTGACCTCTCTGATAAACAAGTGGGTCCATGAAGTGATTCTGTCTGGTTACAAGATCGAGTTCCAGATTTTTTCCATCCAATCTGCATCTGTCTCCTTACTGCTTGTTAGCCCTCCGGGGTTCGGTGCAAGGCCTGTTGCTCCAAGGGGCGATTGTCCTGGTTTCAGTGTCAGAATGTTTCAAGGCCTTTTATTCAAACCTATTTACGATCCCCAAAAAAGAGGGTACGGTAAGTCCGATTCTGGCCCTCAAGGCCCTGAACCGCTATGTGCGGGTGCGGAAGTTCAGAATGGAGTCCATTCGCTCCATGGTGGCATCTCTTCATCAGGGGAACTTTGTGACCTCCATTGACATCAAGGATGCCTACCTGCACATTCCGATTTGTGCACAGCACCAACAGTTCTTCCGCGTTGCTGTGGGAGAGGAGCATTATCAGTTTGCGGCGTTACCCTTTGGTCTTGCCTCCGCTCCTCGGGTCTTCACAAAAGTGTTGGCCTAGGTTCTGGTGCTGCTGCGCCAGCAGGGAATTGCTGTTCTGGGTTATCTGGACGACCTTCTGCTGCAAGCAGAGTCGCCAGCGGTCCTGAGGGGCGACGTGGAAATCACTGTTCAGACTCTGGCAGATTTTGGGTGGCTGATAAATTACCAAAAGTCTGCGTTGATTCCAGTTCGGAAATTGGTTTATCTGGGTCTGACTCTGGATTCCGCTTGGGCCAGAGTGGTCCTTACACAGGACAAACTCTAGATATTACAGGCGGCAGCCCGCTTGCTGCTGTCCAGCAGGTGGGCCTCCCTACGGCAGTCCCATTCGCTCAGTTCCATACGAGACCCCTGCAAAGGGAGATCTTGTTAAAATGGGACAAATGTTCAGAGTCTCTAGACAGTCAGATTCGGCTGAGTCAAGGAACCAAAGGCTCCCTGATCTGGTGGCTTTGTTCCCCGGATCTTCGGCAGGGAAAATCCTTTCTCCCACTGTACTGGACGGTGGTCACCACGGATGCCAGTCTGTCTGGGTGGGGAGGAGTCCTGGGCCTGAGCCCGGCTCAGGGTCACTGGACACTGGGGGAATCCAGGCTACCTATCAACTTCTTGGAACTCCTGGCGATCAGTCTCTGGATCATTGGACGGATCGACTTCAGGGGCTCCCGATACGGATCCAGTCAGACAATGCCACGGTGGTGGCCTATGTCAACCACCAGGGAGGAAAAAGAAGTGTGTTAGACAGCCTTCTACGGTGTGCAGAGCGCTTCGTCCCGGCCATCTCCGCCGTTCACATTCTAGGGGTGGACAACTGGTGGGCAGATTACCTCAGTCGTCACCAAGGGGACCAAGGGGAGTGGTCCCTCCTTTAGGAGGTATTTTAACAGATCTGTCTACGCTGAGGTAGATCTGATGGCTACCTGAATCAATAGGAAAGTGCAGAGGTTTGGGGCCAGGTCTCTGGACCCTCTGGCGGATGCCTCAGATGCTCTGGTCGCTCCATGGGGCCAGTATTGTCTGATCTATGCCTTTCCTTCTCTCAAGCTTCTGCCAAGGCTGTTTCGCAAGATCGAGGTCGAAGGAATTTCAGTCATTCTAGTGGCCCCAGACTGGCCTCGTTGGCCCTGGTATGCCGACCTGGTGCGTATGGTCGCAGACGCTCCCTGGCGGCTGCCTCTCAGGGAGGATCTGCTATCCCAAGGGCCGATCTTCCACCCTGCTTTACCGTCGCTGGCTTTAACGGCCTGGCTATTAAAAGCCAGGTTTTGAAGGATAGGGGCTTATCTGCGTCGGTGATTCCGACGCTGCTCAAAGTTTGAAAGTCTACTTCCAGGAAGGTATATTATCGGACGTGTAAAGTGTACATTTCATGCTGTGAGGGGCGTTGAAAAGAATTTGGCCTTGAGTACTGTCAAGGGCCAGGTGTCAGCCTTGGCGGTTTTCTTTCAACGCTCCCTGGCTTCACATTCCCTGGTGTGTACCTTCATTCAGGGAGTGCGACATGTGGTTCCACCGGTGCGATCTCCCTTGCCACCGTGGGACTTGAATCCTGTACTTTTGGTTCTACAGAAGCCTCCGTTTGAAAATATTCGAGAAATTCCCCTGTTCATGCTATCACAGAAGGTGCCCTTCTTGGTGGCTATTACTTCTGCTCGCAGGGTGTCAGAGTTGGCGGCGCTATCCTGTCGCACGCTCTAGTTAGTAATTCATAGGGACAAGGTGGTGCTTCGTTCTTGTCCTTCTTTCCTTCCAATTTCCATTTAAATGGAGACATCATGTCGCCTTCTCTGTGTCCCAGGCCGCAACATCCAAGGGAATTTGCCTTGCACACCCTAGATGTGGTACGGGCTATCAGGGTGTATTTGTGGCGGCCGCTGAGTCTTTTCAAAGGTCAGACTCCCTGTTCGTGATCACGGATGGACCAAAGAAGGGGTTATCTTCTTCCTCGGCAACCATTTCTATATGGATCAGGCAGATGGTGACTCAGACCTATTCTATCAAGGGTCGGGCTCCTCCTTTCCCAGTGAAGGCGCACTCGACTCGGGCGCTGAGTGCCTTCTGGGCCTTCCGTCATCAGGCGTCAGTAACGCAAGTTTGCAAGGTGGCCACCTGGTCGTCAGTGCACACAAAATTTGACAAGGTGGATGTGCTGGCATTTGCAGATGCTTCCTTTGGCCGCAAGGTTCTGCAGGCTGCGGTCTAGAGGGTTTTTCCCTCATGAAGGGGTTTTCTTGCTGTTAAGGTTGGGCTCCAGTTGTTCTCGCTGAGCTCCAGGTTGTCTGGTTGGCCTGTTTGTTTGTTGGCTGCCCCACCCCTCATGTTTGGCACTGCTTTGGGACAGCCCTATGGTTCTGAATAAAGAAGGCTGTGTCTGTCAATGAAGGATTGAGAAAATAGGATTTTTGACTTACTGTAAAATAAGTTTCTCTGAGTTCATTGACAGACAGCACCTTTCCCTCTATGGAGTTTTAATACTTTGGATACTGCTTGTTACATAACTGAAGGCCTATAGCAGAGAGGGGGGTGTATATCACCTAGGACTGCCCATGGGCGTAGCCAAGTCTTTTTCTGCCTAGTGTCCTACTCTTGTAGGGGCGATATAACCCTATGCTTCTGAATAAAGAAGGCTGTGTCTGTCAATGAACTCAGAGAAACGGATTTTACGGTAAATCAAAAATCCTATTTTCATGGCCCACCTCACCAGCTGTCCTCTGGACCCTGTCACCGTCACCTTCGTGCTCTATCCTAAACTCTCTAACTCACATCTTAAACCTCTCCGCCAGCACCTTACGACCCAGACTCCAACAGAGCCCATCCCATGTGTAAGGGGTCTAAAAGAGGATTCTGAAACCATTTGTTCAGTATTATTTACCTCTTGTGTTATGGATAGAAGTAAAAAATTCCTATAACAGTGATTTTTTTTTTATGTAAAAGTGAATTGCCTGGATATGTGTATATGAGTATATACATGAGTTTATTTTTGTGATTAAATGTGTTAGAGACCTTTAACTCTGGGCTTTTTAGTTGTGATCCATTTCCTGAAACTTCAATTAGATTCAAGTAGTGAAATGGCTAAACATTTTTTTTACATGGCAATCCTGTGGAATTTTTTTTTTTTTTGTTATTCTTTTTTTTTTATTGGTGAAACAGCAAACAGCCACGAAACATCTTCAAAGGAAACAATGAGCCAAATCGATACAAACACATGATTGGAAAGATACAATTTAATGATATCTATTAAACATGGAGAAATTGTACAGCAGCTGCTCAAAGACCAAGGCCCAATTGGGTTTGTCCGTGGGGTAAACTAAAGCAGGACAGAAAGAAAAGAAACAGAAAGAGCAAAAAAATAAAAATAAAAAATACAAATAAAAAGGGGGGGGCGGATTGGGTGGGGTAAGGTTGATCCAGAATCCATGCCCCTGGATGGGTCAGTGGCTAACAGATCCTAAGCTGAAGCGTATTGAAACTGTCACGTAGAACCATGTCTTTCGATAGAGCTCATCCTGGTGGTATAGTGACATTGTGAGGTTTTCCATAGTGCTAATGTCATTTACTGCTTTGATCCATTGGCCGATTGATGGGGTCTGTGTTGACTTCCAATTGGATGGGATACAAGACCTGGTGGGGATTACGGTATTTCCATTTTGATAGGGTGCTGAGATGTAGGAGACACACAACTGAATCATTCTCTAGAGAGAGACCTGTGAGATCAAGGATCGCACGTGGAAATTATAACCTACCATAAGGAAATTATTCTGAAGGAAATTTCCGTGATATAGGCTAAGAAATCTATAGTCACTGATGAGCATACTGAATCAGCACAATAGTATTCCACTACTGAGATAATGTATACATTGACAACAATGGGTAAATTGTTTTACTCCACACGTTATAACTCACGTTCTTTGGATTGCATTTGGAATATTGGTTTGTACTTAGTACCTAAGATGAAACAGGACTATGGCCTAAGCGAGACTCTGAAAATTATTAAAGAAATAGACATAAGGGAACTGATTTGTTCTGAGTGGTTGGTGATTATAAATTTTTTTACAGTGAATGTTTGTAATAATATATTGCACAACAACACTGTGTACACCTGGGATACTGCTCTTAATTGTAACCTACTATGGAGCAGTTTAAGCCAGCATTAGTGTATTACTATACTACCTGCACTTGTGGGTGAATCCAAACTTGCGAGACCTACCAAGGTCAGACGGGGTTATTGTAGTGTGCCTCAAGGTATGTGTACAGTACTTTGGAAAGGCTAAAGTGTTAACAGAAATCTCTTTGGGTGGGGTACAGTCATATTGTCCCTGATCACTACCACACCAATCATATTGTCCCTAATCACCACCACACTGGTTACAGTGTCCCTGATCACCGCCACACCAGTTACAGTGTCCCTGATCGCCGTCAGACCAGTCCCAGTGTTATCAAACCAGTGTATGCCAGCAACAGTGTTCCTTATCACCGCCACACCAGTTGCAGTGTCACCACACCAGTCTAAGCCAGCAACAGTGTCCCTGATTGTTGCCACACCAGTCCCAATGTCGCCAGACCAGTGTAAGTCAGCAGCAGTGTTCCTGATTACCACCACACTAGTCCCCACTGTTACCATACCAGTTTAAGCCAGGAATAGTGTTCCTGATCACCGCCACATCAATGCAGTGTTACCTCTGCCTGCTGCCTGGACTGATCCTTTGCCATTTTGTTTGCCAGCCTGAATTGACTCACCTAGACATCCCACTGACTATGTTCCTGCAAGATACCAGTCCCAGCCATCCCCTGCTCACAACTGCACTTCTGGAACCAACAGAACTCTTTTGTTCTTCCTTTCTTCAGCCTCCTGGCCAGTGAACATGGCATTCCTGGGGGCAGCCATGTACCAGTAGGCTAGGCTTGCTTGGCTTATAGCAGGGGTAGGCAACCTTAGAGTGGTGATCTACCTGAACAACATGGGAGAAATTAAAAGATCACCAGGCACAACACACTATTTTTGGGGGCTAACCTAGCAAGGCCAATAAAAAATAAGGCAGTTTTGAAGAAAACTTGGGGCCAATTCACTCCGGGTTCACACGGTAATGCAGCACACACTCATGTGCATTTCCTATGTTTTTCCTGTGTGGTGCATTTCGACAGTCCATTTTATTGGTTGGTTCAACAGCTCTCATGATTGGCTGGCAACCATTCAAGGGTATTCCCTATATCGCAGGGATAGCGAGGGTAAAAATGGGGCAGGGGTATGCCTGTATATCAAAAATGATGTACAAATGAATGTGAGAGATGACATCATTAAGGGAGCAAGGGAGGAGGTGGAATACTTATGGGTAGAGCTACAAAGGGAGGAAACTAAGGGGAAAGTAATACTGGGAGTATGCTATAGGCCCCCTAACCAGAGGGAGGAGTCGGACCTCCTATTACAATTTGGATCAGCGGCAAGAATGGGAAGTGTCATAATGGGGGATTTTATTTATACAGACATAGACTGGGTGGAAGGAATCACGCATTCATCTAAAGCTCGCCAGTTCCTAAATGTCTTGCAAGACAATTTCATAGGTCAGATGGTAAAGCGATCACAGGTCAATTCGTTTTAGTATAGATCAGACAAATGGGAAACATAAGGGGAATACAAAGACACTGAGTTTCAAAAGAGCCAACTTCCCTAAACTACGATCCTTGCTAGAGGATAATAATTGGGATAAACTCTTAGGAACAAAGAACACAGAGGAAAAATGGGTATGCTTTAGGAGCATATTAAATAAAGGCATTAGCCAGTGCATCCCAATGGGAAATAAATTTAAAAGAGCTAATAAAAGTCCTGGGTGGCTTAACTCCAACATAAAAATGCATATAAAAGCAAATGAGAAGGCCTTCAAAAAATACAAGGCTGAGGGATCATCATCATCATTCCAACTTTACAAAGAATGCAACAAGAAACGTAAGGGTGCAATCAGGGTGGCTAAGATAGAACATAAAAGGCACTTAGTGGAGGAGAGTAAAAAAAATGCTAAGAAATTCTTGTTTTTTAAACAATAGATTTTTATTGAAGGTATTTACTTAAAAATACAGATTAACATTGTCACGGTAGTCATTGTAACCAACTTAGTTACATTGGTTCATAAGATAATTCTTATAAAAATACAGTATTTGATAGTCTGTACCAGCCCACCCCTATTGGGTTCATACTGTAGGCATGGATAGGCCACCAATTGCATTACTTAGTTGAATACATAAAATTATAAAGAAAACAGAAAAAATAAATAATTAAAATAATTGAACAAACTTGCTACATAGATTAATAAAGTGGCTCCAGGATGATATACTACATCTGGAGTATGCATATATATGACTTCAATGTACTTCAAACTTGTCAATAGATTTTATATTACACTCTAAGTATTTGGATGCTCTGGGATGGGAGAACCAAGCAATCCATTTCTTTCTGAATGTAATGGTGGAGTAGTTTTTATAAGCCAGCATTAATTCGTAACTAGGCCTGTGTATTGATTCTGGCTATAACTGTCGATAAGTTGGGTGTGTTCCTAGATTTCTAGAGGTTGGTTATAGTGAGTCTTGCTGCTATTAGTGTGTGGAATGCAATTGTTCTCAATTCTTTAGGATATCCCGTGAGATCTGCTATGAAGGAAGCTATTGAATTCCAGAAGCTTTGCAGATTTTTACAGCTTCATAGAATGTGTAAAAGGTTACCTGTCTGATCATTACATCTCCAACACATATTAGACATTGAGGGATATATTTTCGATAATTTAATTGGGGTCAAGTACCACCTATTCAGTATTTTTTGTGCATTGCCCCAGTGCTCAATACATGTGACGACTTACTAGATATATATATGAATGGCTTTTTTCCATTGGTCCCAGGTAAATTCTTGCTCTAGATCTCTCTCCCATTTAATCATGTGTGTGTTTTTATTGTCAAATGGGTGAGTCAATAATAGATCATAAAAAAGAGAAATTCCTATTGATAGTTGATTTTGACGAGTGAAAAGTTGACATATGATTAAGGGGATTTCTACAGGGTTAGTCGGATTGAACTCTTTTAGTCTAGTATGTTTCCTCAGTTTGTTTAGTGTGATCTCTTTATATTGCAAGGGTAGATTTGCGTAGAGATGATAACCTTCCTTAACCCATTCATCAACATTTAGGCATATTCTACAATAATTAATTGCTCCTGTCAGTATCATTAAGTTGATTTTATTTTGGGTATTTTTAGTTTTTGAAAGTATATGCTTCCAAGCTATTAATGTGGATCTGATACTGAGTAGATTGGGTATGTTAATCTTTGGAAGTATAGCGTAAGCTATTGCTAGGGCATATAGGTCGCGTCTTTTTGTGACTTGTTTTTCTATGTTTAGCCATAGTTTGTCTTCTGTGTTGTAGAACCAATATCTCATCTGATCTAATAGGGTTCCATAATAGTAGTTCTTGATGTCAGGTAGGTTTATTCCTCCTAAAGATTTTCTGGTAGTTAAAATAGAAAAATGGCACTCCATTCCATATGCATTTTTTAAGTTTTGTGTTCAGTTGCGTGAAAAATTTGAACAGAATTGGGATGGGTAAACCTCTAAAATGGTATAATATTTTAGGGAGGGTTTGCATTTTAATTGCAGCTAATTTCCCCACCCAGGAAAGTTGTGTTTTTTGTATATTTTGTAGGTCTTTGTTGACTAAGTCTAAAAGGTGGGGGAAATTAGCTTTGTATATTTTGGTTGGTGGGTAGGATAGTTGTATTCCCTTATTGTGGAGGTGTCCCAATTAAAGCCATTTTCTTTGCGTAGTGTATTAATTAGTGTCATAGGAATGTTCATAGGGAGAGCATAGCATTTGTTTTGACTTATTTTGTAATACGACACCTCACTAAATTTATCTAATAATTTTTGAGCTTCTGGCTGGGAAGAGGTAGGATTGGTTAATGTAAGTATAATATCGTATGCGAATAGTCCTACTTTATGTTCATATCTTCCTATAGTTATACCTTTGATGTTGGGGGTTGATCTTATATATTCCGCAAGTGGTTCTATTGCTAGTGAGAAAATTAATGGGGATAATGGGCATCCTTGTCTGGTTCCGTTAGTAAGGAAGAAAGTTTTAGAGATTATACCTGATGTGAATATTTTGGCCGTAGGATGAGAGTATAGCGCCATAATTGCCGAATGGATGAATCCTTGAAATCCGAATTTGGCTAGAGTTTATGCTAAGAAATTCTTTAAGTACATAAATAGTAAGAAAGGGAGGTCAGATCATATTGGTCCCTTAAAGAAGGATGAAGGGATTCTGGGTATTAAGGATGGAGAGATGGTGAAGGTTTTAAATTTATTGTTCTTCTCAGTCTTCATGAGGGAATCGGGGGGGCTCCAGTAACCAAAACTGCAATGTTTATCCTTATGACATGTCAAAGGAAGCACCCTCATGGCTAACAGAGGACAGAATTAGAAATAGACTTGAACAACTTAACATTAATAAGTAACCGGGACCAGACGGTCCTTAAGGAACTCAGTCAAGTAATTGCCAGACCATTGTTCCTAATTTTTACAAACAGTCTACTGACTGGAATGGTACCAGCTGATTGGAGAAAAGCCAACCAATATTTAAAAAAGGGCCAAGATACCTCCCTGGGAATTAGACAAGTTAGCCTAACATCAATTGTATGCAAGCTCTTGGAAGGGATGATATTCACAAGATTTTAGTAATGACAACATTATTACTAGCAGTAATCCGCATAAATTCATTAAGAATCGTTCTTGCCAAACTAATCTATTAACCTTCTATGAGGAGGTGAGCTGCCATCTAGATAAAGGAAGGCCTGTAGATGTGGTGTATCTGGATTTTGCAAATGTTCCCCACAAACGTTTACTGTACAAAGTAAGGTCCACTGGAGTGGACCATAGGGTGAGTACATGGATTGAAAACTGGCTACAGGGGCGAGTTCAGAGGGTAGTGATAAATGGGGAGTACTCGGAATGGTCCAGGGTGGAAAGTGGGGTCCCCCGGGGTTCTTTCCTGGGACCAATCTTATTTAATTTATTCATAAACTATCTGGAGGATGGGATAAACAGCTCAATCTCTGTATTTGCAGACGATGCTAAGCAAAGCAATAACTTCTCTGCAGGATGTGGAAACCTTGCAAGAAGATCTGAACAAATTCATGGGGTAGGCAACTACATGGCAAGTGAGGTTTAATATAGAAAAATTTAAAATAATCCATTTGGGTGGCAAAAATATGAACGCAATCTACCCACTAGGGGGAGAACCTCTGGGGGAATCTAGGATGGAAAAGAACCTGGGGTCCTAGTAGATGACAGGTTCAGCAATAACATGCAATGCCAAGCTGCTGCAAGCAAAGCAAACAGAATATTGGCATGCATTAAAAAGTGGATTAACTTCAGAGATAATTCTCCCACTCTACAGGACTCTGGTCCAGGCCGCACCTGGAGTATGCTGTCCAGTTCTGGGCACCAGTCCTCAGGAAGGATGTGCTGGAACTGGAGAGAGTTCATAGAAGGGCAACAAAGCTAATAAAGTGACAGGAGGACCTTAGTTATGAGGAAAGGTTATGAGCACTGAACTTGTTCTCTTTGGAGAGGAGATGCTTGAGAATGGATATGATTTCAATGTACAAATCCCATACTGGTGACCCCACAATAGGGATAAAGCTTTTCCGCAAAAGGGAATTTAATAACACACGCGGCCATTCACTAAAATTAGAAGAAAAGCGGTTTAACCTTAAACTGCGTAGAGGGTTCTTTACTGTAAGAGAGGTTAGGATGTGGAACTCTCTTCCACAAGCAGTGGTTTCAGTTGGGAGCATTGATAATTTCAAAAAACTATTAGGCACCTGAACGACCACAACATACAGGGATATACAATGTAATACAAACATAAAATCACACACATAGATTGGACTTGTGTCTTTTTTTCAGCCTCGCCTCATATGTAACTATGCATCACAGATCAGGAGTATACAGCTCACCATTATAGGTCAAGAGTATACATCTCAGCATTATAGGTCAAGAGTATACAGCACAGCATTATAGGTCAAGAGTATACAGCGCAGCATCACAGGTCAGAAGTATACAGCACAGCATCACAGGTCAGGAGTATACAGCACAACATCACAGGTCAGGAGTATACAGCTCAGCACTACAGGTCAGGAGTATACAGCTCAGCATCACAGGTCAGGAGTATACAGCTCAGCATTACAGTTTAGGAGTATACAGCTTAACATCACAGGTCAGGAGTATACAGCTCAGCATCACAGGCCAAAAGTATACAGCTCAGCATGACAGGTCAGTAACGATCAGCTCCTTACATGCTTGTTCAGATATGTTCCTGTCCGTCCCTCCCCTCACATCTATACAGAGTGCCTGTGTAAGATATAGAAAATGGGCGGGACAGATGTGAGGGGAGGATCACAGGAGTCAGTGAAGCTGTGCTGCAGGTCCAGCTGCTTGTGTGTGCTGCTTTGCTTGGAAGTCAGGAAGGAGTTGTTTTGACAGCGGGGCCGGCACTGCAGACACGAGATCTACCCATCACCCTCTCGTGATCGATGGGTAGATCGCGATCCATGGGTTGCAAACCCCTGGCTTATAGGAACTGGGACTGCTATAGGTGACACTACACTTAGCTATATTCCCTGACCACTTATATAGAGGTGACCATTATAGTACATTGGTTTTAATTCAATTGCTTGTTTTTTTGTGATTTTACTGTCTGGTACATAATCAGTCCAGACACTAAAAAAGTCTCACATGTGGTTATTGCCTTACTCAGGAGGAGTAGCACAATGTGTTCTGATGTGTAATTCTAACTATGGGGTCCATTTATTAAAGTTAAAAAGTCTGTGCACTGCAAGTTCACCCACAAGTGCACTGCAAGTGCAGTTGTTCTAGATCCGAGGGAACATGCAAGGAAAATCTACATTTCTTTTCATACATCAGGGGACACAGAGCCATAGTAGTTACTCTGTGGGTTATAGGCCACCTTCAGGTGATGGACACTGGCACGCCCTAAATTAAAAAGTGCACCCCCTATATAACCCCTCCCACTGGTGGGAGTACCTCAGTTTTTTCGCCAGTGTCTAAGGTGTTGGTCACCAGTAAAGATGTGCTGTGCTGAGCTTCACTGGAGCAATCCTTGCTGGGGCTGGCAATGCAGACAGATCTATTCAGAGTGTCGGATCTTGGCCGTATTAAATGGTACCCGGGCCTCGTATGCGAAGAAACAAGGTTTTTGCCTGTGAATGCTCTCCTTTGGGAAGCTGGACCCTGGGATGCAGTACTTTTTGGTATTAAGGCCATAAAGTTTTTACTACCAGGGTGCTATTGCAGGCCCAGGATTGTGGGTTTTCCTTTTAGGATCCCCAGCTCCTGAAGGTTTAATGGAGCCCACCGTGAAGGGTGAAGATTGGGTCTGTTGGTTTACCACAGAAAACCCTGCGGTGGGAAAGGTAAGTGGAGATTTCTAAGAAATTTTTTAATTTTTTTCTTATGAAATGTCTCCTTTAAATTTTGTAAATGCTGTCATGCCTATGTGTCACCACTGGGGGCTGTATTGAGTACTCACGTCTCATGCTTCTCAGAGCCACGCTGTGTCTTGAAGCAGATGCTTCTTCCTCCGGCCAAACGACAGACCTCCGTTAAGTCTGGGGGGTTCTCTCTCTCCACCAGATGCCCCCCTATGCCGAAATTTCTTCCCCTCTTCTTTGGGGAAGGAAGCGCTGCAGTTTTTTGTAAAAAAAGAAACAAAAACGGCACGCCGCTCGTGGCTTACAGACCCCCCTGCCATTTCTCCTTCCTCCCAGGGATCCCACAGGATCGAGAGCCCCCGCCGCTTGCGTGGGAGAAAGGCTCTTTTTGAAAGGGAGGGCCATGGGGGAGGGCGGGGTGTAGTGCCGCGTTGGCGTCCAGCACAGGAGGGTTTATTTTTAAAAGAGCCTCCATTTGTATTTTGTAAAAACTATGGAGGGACACAAGAGCAAAGGTGGCATTTAAGATTTTGGTGACACAGGTTTTTTCCTCTGACACATTTACTGCTGCATCAGGCTGAGCCTTAATAGCGGTGTTGAAGCTGAACTATTGCTCAATGGCAGAAAAATTTGAAATAATTCAACACTCAGTTGGTATCTCTCCCTCAGCGCTTATGGAAAGTTTGTTACTTTAAAATAACAAGAGCAGCTACTATAATAATAAAACATTAAAGCAGAAATATGTCACAGCAACAAATACCATAGCATTAGCAGCTCTAAAATAATCCAAACGTTTTAGGATTTGTTAAAAGTTCACTAAAATAGTTAAATGAGCCGTCACTAGTTTCGTGATTGCTTCGTCAGAGGGCGCCCTCTGACGAAGCAATCATGAAACTAGTCAGGGCTTGACCACGCAGCAACCTACATCGTCGGCTTTCCTGCTTGCCTTACCCGGGAACACCGCTGGAGCGGTGAGAGGTAGTCAGGAATATCGACTTGTGATACATTGTTGTTACATGCTCTTTTATTTTGAATTACATTGTAAGTGTGCAATCTTAAGGAAACTTATAATAAATACCTTTTAGTACTGGATTACGCTATGTGTATCTTTGTTCTCTGCTTGTGACATGCAAACATCTAGATGGTGTACATGCAGAGAGCTGACAACACCTATTGCAAGCCAAGTGTATAACCCAGGATCATCTGACGGAGTGTATGCAGTGAGCAGACATCATCCATTGACAGATAAGCGTATAACCCAGTATCATCTGGTAAGGGCATTTCCTAGGGGGATTGTGACACGTGCAGTGTGGAGGAGGCGATTGTTTTGAATTACTATCTGCAACGTTTTTTCTGTGGTGGACAATCCTACGTGTACTTCTATCTCATTTTATATATAAAGTGGACTTCATACTTATTTAACTATTTTAGTGAACTTTTAACAAATCCTAAAACGTTTGGATTATTTTAGCGCTGCTAATGTTATGGTATTTGTTGCTGTGACATATTTCTGCTTTAACTGTTGCTCAAGCAGTGCATGTGATTTCTTCTGATGGTACCTGCTTTATGCATCGGTCAGAAGGGGGGTTAAAACACCCCCAGAAATTGAGCTAAAGGAGTTACCCTCTAGCTCTGGTAAGCCTACTCATCTCTACAGATGGCATCCTCCCCTGAGAGGGAGTGACTGGTTAGAGTGAGCATCAGGGGCATGAAATGTTTGCAATTGTTTTGCAAAGGTTCTTTTTTCCCTCAGCCATGATGGGTTTTTAAAAAACAAAAAAAGTTTAGCGACTTTTAATCGCACAGGTTCTCTTTCATTGCCCAGGACCTTCAAACTGGGGAACGAGGGGCGGGAGAAGACTAATCCCCTCAGGGGACCGTGGTGAGGCTGATGACATCCTCTTCTGAGGTGTCAAATATAGGAGAACCAGCTGGTTTCAATGTCTTGCTGAATGGCCCACTCCACATTTATGCTCCCTTAACTGAGTGTTTGAGCCTCCTCAAACTGTGCATGCTTTTTCCTGTCCTTTTATTGTCAGAAAAGTATTTTTTTGTATCTGTGAAGATCTCCCAGATAAATGTTATTTTTTCCTCCTAAAAAAGTTTTTACACTTTATCCTATGGTGGAGGAAATTCACTAAGTACGGTATATTAGCAATTAACACAGTATATCCTCTGTGAATAGGAACTGTTATTCGGCAGACAATGCTCAAATGCTTAGGCATCCAACGAATAAAGTTGGAATTCCTGTTAAAAAAAAAAACACTTTTTTCTCTGGCAGATTGAGCAGCCTGGATGACAGTAATTGCTTAATCGTTGTGAGGCCAGTTTAAGAGGTGTTCTAGGTATCCTGCTCAGCAGGCCCAGAATTCTGGCAGCTTTATGCTTGCAATAATTGCTTGTGAGTTCCTTTTGTAGAACCTCCACAAGGTCCTCATGCTGGTGCTGGCTTATAAACTAGCCAAACACACAACTGCTGAGATGCCTACGGAGGTTTGTACCTGTAAAGGGGACCGCCTGGGAATACCAGGTGCTGCTATACACGGTTCTGTGCACATTGTTACTAAACTCAAACAGCTAAACGCATGAGTGCGGGAACGCACATCAGCGGAGGATAAACTTCCTTTCACCAAGCAGAAACTCCTGGCTAGTCTTCCTTTTGCGGTGGAACAGCTATTTGAGGATGTTTGGATAATTCATCCAAAGAAATTATAGTGGGAAAAGTACCGCCTTTTTTCCATTTAAGTAAAGGAGTATACATATATTTTCATTTTTAAAAGCGCCTTCTTTTTGTGCCAGGGGCATCAGCCTCCAGGCAGTCACGATGGCTTCCGCCATCAGGTTCAGTGGGTAATCCTCAGAGTAGAGCTGCACGATTCTGGCCAAAATGAGAATCACATTATACAAAAAAAAAAATGGGCTAACCTTACTGGTTATATTTTCTTTCTTTTTTTAATTCATTAGTCATTTTTTCCAAAAAATTGCATTTGAAAGACCGCTGTGCGAAAACAGTGTGAAAATATTGCAACAACCACCATTTTATTCTCTAGGGTGTCTACTAAAAAAATATATATGTTTGGGGATTCTAAGTAATTTTCTAGCAAAAAAAAAATGATTTTAACTTGAAACCAAAAAATGTCAGAAAAAGGTTTAGTGTTTAAGTAGTTAAATTTTTTTCACTTATACAGGAAGTCTATTCCATTGACAAACTGTTACAATGTTTATACTTAAGTTCAACTGATAAAGAATGTTTTGTTTCTTGGCAGACTGTCCGGTTTTTCTCTTCCTTTCTTTTGAGGGCTGTGACTTCAGAAGAGCAGAGAGAATTCTTTGCATAGAAAGAATTGTGAAACACTTTAGTCAAGGTCGCGATAACGATTCTTGACGATTAATTGTGCAGCTCTACCTCAGAGTTAACCCTAGGGACAAAAAGAGGTCTTGGGGGAGGAAAACCTACAATATACTGTAGCCTCCTTATCAGGAGGTGCCCCGCTAGCTCAATAGGGGGAATTCTTCTGCAGTTCTCATGGATCTGACAGGAAGACGAATGGGGAACTTCCTCAATTACTCCAAACTGGAGTTCCAAGAGTTCCCATCTCCTCGTTTTTCTTCAGATCAAACGTTCCTAAGGATCCAGAGAAAAAGAAGTCTTTCTCTCCGCATGGAATTTATCCGATCAGTAGTCTCCTTCCTACACGGGGGAGAACTTCTGGCGTCTATCGACATCAAGGATGCTCATCTCCATGTGTCGATCTTCCCCGCTCACCAGAAATTTCTACGCTTTCGGGCTAGCTACTGCACCTCGAGTGTGTATAAAGATCCTGGCCCCTCCTTTAGCCAGGTTAAGGGCCGTCAGACTTCCACTTACCAGACCGGTGAGTCCGCTTGGGCAGAGGGTGGTCTTCCTTACGTGTCCGACTCGCGCCCCCTGATAGAATAGACAGGAGGCACGGGAGTGCGGAATGGTATGAGAGTCTGGTGATGAGGATCTAGGTGCTGGAAGGAAGGTAATCTTCAAGCAGCTGGTAAGTAGGCTGGAACACAGGCAACAGATGCTGAGCAGGAGCAGAGCGGGCAGGTCAGGGTTCAGGCAGGGTTCGGCAACAGGTGGGCAACAAAGGTACAACAGGAGCAGGCAGCAGCAGAGTCAAACAGGCCGAGGTCAGGTGCAGGCAGAAGTCAGGAATATCCGAGAGGCAAGCCGGGTCGTCAGGAGATCAGGAACACAGGTATAGGCAACGGGAATAAGGGCACAGGGAGCTGATGATCAAGCAGCATGGAGCAGAGTGCACAGCAGACCTAAATAGGCCGGTTGGCGCCAAACGCCGCGCACGCTGACGTGCACAGGCGCGCGCACACGTCTGAACGCCAGTGCGCACACCAGCGCCCACAGGGGCACGCACAGCAGCGTGCATCAGAGCGGCCAACACCGCGACCAACAAGGTAACCTCTCTGACAGTACCCCCTCCTTAAGGGCAGACTCCGGATGCCCAGTTGGGCTAATCTGGAAGCATAGGAGTTTTTAAATGCCTGTAAAAGTTCCTGGGCATGCAAATTGCTCTCTGGCTCCCAGGAGTTGTCCTCAGGACCATACCCCTTCCATTTGATGAGGTACTGGATTTCGTTGCCCCTTTTTCTGCAATCCAGAATTGCTTCAACTTCAAATTCCTCTTCATTGTTAACTATGATAGATTTGGGTGGGCCGGTAGTGCAGCCAGTAAAAGGATTAGGAGTAGCAGGCTTCAGCGAATAAAACTATTTTTAATAGTTATCTTGTTCAACTCCCGATAGCCGATGCAGGGGTGTAGAGTATGGTCTTTCTTTTCAACAAAGAAAATGCCAGCACCAGCTGGGGAGGTGGAAGGACGGATGAACCCCTTTTTCAGATTTTCATCTATGTAGCCCTTTAGTGTGTCTAACTCCTGCTCAGTTAGTGGGAAGATTCTTCCAAAAGGAACTTCAGTACCAGGTAACAGTTCTATTGTGCAGGTACTTGAAGTGCCCAAATCAAATACGGGCGGGAGAAGACTAATCCCCTCAGGGGACCATGGTGAGGCTGATGACTCCTCTTCTGAGGTGTCAAATATAGGAGAGCCAGCTGGTTTCAATGTCTTGCTGAATGGCCCACTCCACATTTATGCTCCCTTAACTGAGTGTTTGAGCCTCCTCAAACTGTGCATGCTTTTTCCTGTCCTTTTATTGTCAGAAAAGTCTTTTTTGTATCTGTGAAGATCTCCCAGATAAATGTTATTTTTTCCTCCTAAAAAAGTTTTTACACTTTATCCTATGGTGGAGGAAATTCACTAAGTACGGTATACTAGCAATTAACACAGTATATCCTCTGTGAATAAGAACTGTTATTCGGCAGACAATGCTCAAATGCTTAGGCATCCAACGAATAAAGTTGGAATTCCTGTTAAAAAAAAAAAACACTTTTTTCTCTGGCAGATTGAGCAGCCTGGCTGACAGTAATTGCTTAATCGTTGTGACGCCAGTTTAAGAGGTGTTCTAGGTATCCTGCTCAGCAGGCCCAGAATTCTGGCAGCTTTATGCTTGCAATAATTGCTTGTGAGTTCCTTTTGTAGAACCTCCACAAGGTCCTCATGCTGGTGCTGGCTTATAAACTAGCCAAACACACAACTGCTGAGATGCCTACGGAGGTTTGTACCTGTAAAGGGGACCGCCTGGGAATACCAGGTGCTATACACGGTTCTGTGCACATTGTTGCTAAACGCATGAGTGCGGGAACGCACATCAGCGGAGGATAAACTTCCTTTCACCAAGCAGAAACTCCTGGCTAGTCTTCCTTTTGTGGTGGAACAGCTAATTGAGGATGTTTGTATAATTCATCCAAAGAAATTCTAGTGGGAAATGTACCCCCTTTTTTCCATTTAAGTAAAGGAGTATACATATATTTTCATTTTTAAAAGCGCCTTCTTTTTGTGCCAGGGGCATCAGCCTCCAGGCAGTCACGATGGCTTCCGCCATCAGGTTCAGTGGGTAATCCTCAGAGTAGAGCTGCACGATTCTGGCCAAAATGAGAATCACATTATACAAAAAAAAATGGGCTAACCTTACTGGTTAGATTTTTTTTTTTTTTTTTTAATTCATTTGTCATTTTTTCCAAAAAATTGCATTTGAAAGACCGCTGCGCGAAAACAGTGTGAAAATATTGCAACAACCACCATTTTATTCTCTAGGGTGTCTACTAAAAAAATATATATGTTTGGGGATTCTAAGTAATTTCCTAGCAAAAAAAAAATGATTTTAACTTGAAACCAAAAAATGTCAGAAAAAGGTTTAGTGTTTAAGTAGTTAAACTTTTTTCACTTATACAGGAAGTCTATTCCATTGACAAACTGTTACAATGTTTATACTTAAGTTCAACTGATAAAGAATGTTTTGTTTCTTGGCAGACTGTCCGGTTTTTCTCTTCCTTTCTTTTGAGGGCTGTGGCTTCAGAAGAGCAGAGAGAATTCTTTGCATAGAAAGAATTGTGAAACACTTTTGTCAAGATCGCGATAACGATTCTTGACGATTAATTGTGCAGCTCTACCTCAGAGTTAACCCTAGGGACAAAAAGAGGTCTTGGGGGAGGAAAACCTACAATATACTGTAGCCTCCTTATCAGGAGGTGCCCCGCTAGCTCAATAGGGGGAATTCTTCTGCAGTTCTCGTGGATCTGACAGGAAGACGAATGGGGGACTTCCTCAATAGCTCCAAACTGAAGTTCCAAGAGTTCCCATCTCCTCGTTTTTCTTCAGATCAAACGTTTCTAAGGATCCAGAGAAAAAGAAGTCTTTCTCTAATTTATCCGATCAGTAGTCTCCTTCCTACACGGGGGAGAACTTCTGGCGTCTATCGACATCAAGGATGCTCATCTCCATGTGTCGATCTTCCCCGCTCGCCAGAAATTTCTACGCTTTCGGGCTAGCTACTGCACCTCGAGTGTGTATAAAGATCCTGGCCCCTCCTTTAGCCAGGTTAAGGGCCATCAGACTTCCACTTACCAGACCGGTGAGTCCGCTTGGGCAGAGGGTGGTCTTCCTTACGTGTCCGACTTCAAGCAGCAGGTAAGTAGGCTGGAACACAGGCAACAGATGCTGAACAGGAGCAGAGCGGGCAGGTCAGGGTACAGGCAGGGTTCGGCAACAGGTGGGCAACAAAGGTACAACAGGAGCAGGCAGCAACAGAGTCAAACAGGCCGAGGTCAGGTGCAGGCAGAAGTCAGGAATATCCGAGAGGCAAGCCGGGTCGTCAGGAGATCAGGAACACAGGTATAGGCAACGGGAATAAGGGCACAGGGAGCTGATGATCAAGCAGCATGGAGCAGAGTGCACAGCAGACCTAAATAGGCCGTTTGGCGCCAAACGCCACGCACGCCGACGTGCACAGGCACGCGCACACATCTGAACGCCAGTGGGCACACCAGCGCCCACAGGGGCACGCACAGCAGCGTGCATCAGAGCAGCCCACACCGCGACCAACAAGGTAACCTCTCTGACAGTACCCCCTCCTTAAGGGCAGACTCCGGATGCCCAGTTGGGCTAATCTGGAAGCATAGGAGTTTTTAAATGCCTGTAAAAGTTCCTGGGCATGCAAATTGCTCTCTGGCTCCCAGGAGTTATCCTCAGGACCATACCCCTTCCATTTGATGAGGTACTGGATTTCGTTGCCCCTTTTTCTGCAATCCAGAATTGCTTCAACTTCAAATTCCTCTTCATTGTTAACTATGATAGGTTTGGGTGGGCCGGTAGTGCAGCCAGTAAAAGGAGTAGCAGGCTTCAGCGAATAAAACTATTTTTCATAGTTATCTTGTTCAACTCCCGATAGCCGATGCAGGGGTGTAGAGTATGGTCTTTCTTTTCAACAAAGAAAATGCCAGCACCAGCTGGGGAGGTGGAAGGACGGATGAACCCCTTTTTCTGATTTTCATCTATGTAGCCCTTTAGTGTGTCTAACTCCTGCTCAGTTAGTGGGAAGATTCTTCCAAAAGGAACTTCAGTACCAGGTAACAGTTCTATTGGCAGGTACTCGAAGTGCCCAAATCAAATACGGAAGGCCGTCTTCCATTCTTCCCCTTCTCAGATACGGATTAAGTTGTAAGCTCCGCAAAGATCTAGCTTCATGAAAATCACTGCGGTTCCTAGCCTTTGGAAAAGTTCAGGTAATAGAGGCAAGGGATAACGATTTTTAATAGTTATCTTGTTCAACGGCTGATAGTGGATGCAGGGACGTAGAGTATGGTCTTTCTTTTCAACAAAGAAAATGCCAGCACCGGCTGGGGAGGTGGAAGGACGGATGAACCACTTTTTCATATTTTCATCTATGTAGCCCTTTAGTGTGTCTAACTCCTGCTCAATTAGTGGGAAGATTCTTCCAAAAGGAATTTCAGTACCAGGTAACAGTTCTATTGGGCAGTCATAAGGCCTGTGAGGGGGAAGTGTTTCTGCTCCTTTCTTACTGAATATGTCCAGAAAGTCCTGATAGGGTTCGGGGATGGACTGACGTAGCTCCGGATCTGAGTCCAAGCAAAGGAGTTTGGAGGTTTTATCAGACGACCTGCACAGGCAGTGCTGCTGGCAATACTCCTACCAGGGCATTCCCAGGATGATAGGGAAAAAAGGAGAAGAGATGGCATCCAGGCGTAGATGTTCCTGATGATGAGTGCCCATGGTGGCCAGCAAAGGGACAGTCTCCTGTATGACAGGACCGGAACTAAGGGTGGAGCCATCCGCAAGGTGTACAGCAAGCCCCTGAGCCTTGGGTTGAAGGGGGATGCAGTGGTTGGCAGCGAAGGTCAGGTCAACAAAACAGCTGCATGCTCTGGAATCAATGATGACTGACACTGGAATATTCCCTCCTGGAAGCTGTAATGTGATGGAAAGAGCAAGATGAGAACCGGATTTAGGCAAAACAGGTGCACACATTGAGGAGGTAGGAAGGCACTTACGTGTCTTGTTGGGGCAGGCCCTCCCATAATGCACGAGTTCACTGCAATATAGTCATAGGTTGTGGGCTCGTCTGCGCAGCTTTTCCTCAGGCGTAAGCGTGAGACGGAGCAAGCCAAGCTGCATGGGTTCGGGAGCTTCTTGAACTGGAGCGGTGGGAGAAAACTGACCGGCAGAACTAGGAACCTTAGGTAGCATCCAGGTGGGGCGAAAATGGCTGGTAGACCTCTCAGACCGACGCTCCCTTAAGCGACGATCAATCTGGATAGAGAGGTTGATGAGTTCATCCAAGGACTGAGGTATTCCAACACGTGCCAAGCCATCCTAAGTGGGTCAGATAGCCCCATCCAGAACTGGTGACGTAGGGCGGCGTCATTCCAGTCTGTATCAGAGCTTCAGCGTCTGAACTCTACCGCATAATCTTCAGCCACTCTGTGACCTTGTTGAAGAGAGTGCAGTGCAGCTTCTGCAGTCGCAGTCAGGTGGAGGTCCTCGTATAGTTGGCACATAGCCAAGAAGAAGGCGTCAAGGCTATCCAGGGACCCAGACTTTTGCTCCAGAAGACGGTGGGCCCAGGTTTGAAGCTCGCCGGTCAAAAGGGAGATAACAAAGCCCACCTTAGTTGCTTCCAAGGAGAAGGTGCGAGGTTGCAGAGCAAAGTAGAACTTGCAGGCATTACAGAAAGCGCGGTACTTGCTGCGTTCTCCGGCAAACCTTTCAGGTGTAGGTACTCTGGGCTCTGGAGAAAGCATCACTACCGGGGGGTGCAGGTGGAAGTCCGGCAGAAGATGCTCCCTGGGGATTGGAAGGAGAAGATAAGGCCTGAACTTGTTCCTCCAGTCTTGAGTAGCCTTCCTGAAGGCTCTTCACAGCTTGAGTGAGACCCGCCAGATGTCTACACAGTTCATCCATGGGGGAGGCCCCCTGCCCGAACTCGGTCATGGCTGCCTTGATACTGTCAGACTTCCACTTACCAGACCAGTGAGTCCGCTTGGGCAGAGGGTGTCTCCCTTACGTGTCCTACTTGCGGCCCCTGATAGAATAGACAGGTGGCACGGGAGTGCGGAATGGTATGAGAGCCTGGTGATGAGGATCCAGGTGCTGGAAGAAAGGTGATCTTCAAGCAGCATGTAAGTAGGCTGGAACACAGGCAACAGATGCTGAGCAGGAGCAGAGTGGGCAGGTCTGGGCACAGGCAGGGTTTGGCAACAGGCAGGCAACAAAGGTACAACAGGAGCAGTCAGAAGCGGAGTCAAACAGGCTGAGGTCAGGTGTTGCGTTTATCTGCCAAAGTGCGTCAGAGCCTCAATTGAGGGTCGATATCCAAGAATCTTCAAAAAGCAAGATCCCTTCTACCAGTTACCTGGAAAGTGGTAACAGATGCCAGCCCTTTGGGCTGGACAGCAGTCCTGGAAGAAGTGTCTGTCCAAGGGAAATGGTCCAGATCAGAGATGACCTTGCCCATCAATATTCTAGAGATTCAGGCAGTACGCCTGGCCCTGGAGGCCTGGACACTCAGACTACAAAATTGTCCTGTCAGTATCCAGCCTACGGCCACATCACCCCGAAAGCGCCCGATCTCGGAGGCTAAGCAGGGTCAGGCCTGGTTAGTACCTGGATGGGAGACCGCCTGGGAATACCAGGTGCCGTAGGCTCAATCCGACAATGCCACAGCTGTGGCTTATATCATACACCAAGAGGGCACGAGAAGTCATGTGGCCCAGAAAGAGGTGAAATTTTTTTCTGTCTTGGGCAGAAAGCAACATTCCTTGTCTATCAGCAATTTCATTCCAGGAATGGAGAATTGACAGACGGACTACTTGGGTTGCCAACTATTGTTTCCGGGAGAATGGTTCCTTCACCCCGGCATCGTTTTGTCAATATGCCAAGGATGGGGAGTTCCGGCGTCCGTGTTCAACAACAAGATCGACAACTTTGTGTCAAGGACAAGGGATCCGATGGCATACGAAACAGATGCCTTGGTATTTCCATGGGATCAGTTTTCACTGATCTATGCTTTCCCTCCTGTTCGACTTCCATGCCTTCTTCACAGGATTAAGCAAGAAGGGAAGGAGGTGATTCTTGTGGCCCAGGAGATCTTGGTTTGCCGAGATCATAAAGATGGTGGTAGGGGACCCTTGGTCCCTACCACTGTGGCCAGACCTTCTTTCGCAAGGTCTGGTATTCCATCCTTCCTTACAAACGCTAAATTTAACGGTTTGGCTGTTGAGACCCACATTCTAAAATAAGTGGGCTGTCAGCTTCAGTAGTTTCTACTTTGGTTATGCTAGGAAGCCGGCCTTCAGTGTCATATACTAATGAGTCTGGAAGGCATATATCTCCTGGTGTGAATCCAGGGGTTGGCACCCCAGGAAATATGTCATAGGTAGGATCCTTGAATTCTTACAGATGGGGTTCGTATTTTTATTCAGGGGGAAACGTGGATTAATCCCCCAGTTAGGTCAGCCCTGAATCCTTGGGACTTAACTAGTCCTGTGGGCTTTACAAAAACAGCCTTTTTTTAGAGCCAATACGGGATTTTTCCTTGGTCCTCTTGATGAGGAACATAATTTTCCTGGTGGCCATATCTTCTGCAAGAAGAGTATCAGAGTTAACTGCTCTTTCTTGTAAAGAGTCATATTTGATTATTCTTAAGGATAAGGTTGTATTGCGGCCTCATCCTAATTTCCTTCCGAAAGGTAGTGTCAGGTTTGTTTTTTAATTTAAACCAGGATATTCTTCTGCCTTCATTTTTTTCAGAACCTCGTTCTCTGAAAGAAAGGTCACTACATTTTCTTGATGTGGTGAGAGTGAGGTGTATTTCAAGGTGACCGCTCAGATGCATAAAAACAGATGTTTTTTGTTTCTGTTGCCTGACGGTCCTAAAAGAGGACAGGCAGCATTGGAATCTACGATTTCTAGGTGGATTTGTCAAGTGATTGTTCAAGCTTTAGGCTTTAAAAGAAGAGAATTCCTCCTTTTTCATTTTAAAGGCTCTCCACCAGGGCCCTTAGTGCTTCTTGGGCAGTGCATCACCAAGCCTTCATGGCTCAGATCTGCAAGGCCGCAACTTGGTCTTCAATCCATACATTTACCAGATTCTATCAAGTAGATGAAAAAGATCATGAGGATATCGCCTTTGGGTGCAGTGTACTGGAGGCTGCAGTATGAGTCCTCTAGTCTCTTGGTGCCCTACTATTGTTGTGTCTCCCTTCAGTTGGCATTGCTATGGGACATCCCACATAGTAACTACTATGTCTCTGTGTCCCCTGAATGTATGAAAAGAGAACAGGATTTTTAAAAACAGCTTACCTGTAAAATCCTTTTCTTTGAAGTACACCAGGGGAAACAGAGGTCCCTCCCTTCTTTGGTATACACCTATATTGCTTTGCTACAAAACTGAAGTACTCCCACCAGTGGGAGGGGTTATATAGGGAGTGCACTTTTTAATTTAGGGCGTGCCAGTGTCCATCACCTGAAGGTGGCCTATAACCCACATAGTAACTACTATGGCTCTGTGTCCCCTGATGTACTTCAAAGAAAAGGATTTTACAGGTAAGCTGTTTTTAAAAATCCTGTTTTTCTGGGGAAAAAATGCATTTTGACTTGCACATGGTTAGATGATGGAAATCAGCAGAGTTTACCCTCATTTCAGAGCTTCCCCTCAAATCTAGAGCAACTGCACTTGAAGTGCACTTCTACTGCACAGTATATTTGCCTTTAGTAAATCAACCCCCATGCCTATGATATATTAGAAATATCTTATTAATTGACAACTTTGTTTAAAAAAAAAAAAATACAATTTCATTTTCTTTCCTGCATTTTCCAAAAACCTGTAACAAAATTTATATTTTCAAAAAACTCGCTATACCTTTCAGAACATATCTTGGGTGTTTGCTTTCCAAAATTGGGTAATTTTTTTTTTTGGTGTTTGCTGTGTAAAAGTTTCACAGTTATGCTGTGAAAAAGTCTCACACGTGGTATCTTCACACTCAGAAGGCATAGCAGAATATGTTTTGAGGTGTAATTATAAGTATGCCTATGCTGTGTATGAGAAATAACATGTTAAAATTACAGCTTTGAAGAAATTAAATTATTTAAAAAAACACCTTTTCAAAAAATTGTGACAGAACTTCAAACCTTGGACTATATTTGTATTCTCCTGACATTTTAGGGCCTCAAGAAATTAGAGTCAGTACATCAGTTCAATTCAGTTCATCACATCAATTTTCAAATATATACAGTGCCTTGCAAAAGTATTCACCCCCTTGGCTTTTTACCTATTTTATTACATTACAGCCTTTAGTTCAGTTTTTTTAATCTGAATTATATGTGATAGATCAGAACACAATAGTCTAAGTTGGTGAAGTAAAATTAGAAAAATATATACATAAAACTTTTTTTTAGGAAATAAAAAACTGATAATAGGCATGTGTGTATGTATTCACCCCCTTTGTTATGAAGCCCATAAAAAGCTCTGGTGCAACCAATTACCTTCAGAAGTCACATAATTAGTGAAATGATGTCCACCTGTGTGCAAGTGTCACATGATTTGTCATTACATATACACACCTTTTTGAAAGGCCCCAGAGGCTGCAACACCTAAGCAAGAGGCATTCCTAGCCAAACCCTGCCATGAAGACCAGGGAACTCTCCAAATAAGTAAGGGGCAATGTTGTTGAGAAGTACAAGTCAGGGTTAGGTTATACAAAAATATCCAAATCTTTGATGATCCCTAGGAGCACTAGCATAACCAAATGGAAAGAACATGACACAACAGCAAACCTGCCAAGAGACGGCCACACACCAAAACTCATGGACCGGGCAAGGAGGGCATTAATCAGAGAGGCAACACATAGACCTAAGGTAACCCTGGAGGAGCTGCAGAGTTCCACAGCAGAGACTGGAGTATCTGTTCATAGGACGACAATAAGCCATATGCTCCATAGAGTTGGGCTTTATGGCAGAGTGGCCAGAAGAAAGCCATTACTTTCAGCACAAAACAAAATGGCATGTTTTGAGTTTGCAAAAAGGCATGCGGGAGACTCCAAAATGTATGGAGGAAGGTGCTTTGGTCTGATAAAACTAAAATTTTACTTTTTGTGCATCAAAGAAAAGGCTATGTCTGGTGCAAAACCCAACACATCACATCACCGCTGGTGGTGGCAGCATCATGCTGTATGGATGTTTTTCAGCAGTCAGGACTGGGAAACTCGTCAGGGTTGAGGGAAAGATGGATGTTGCTAAATACAGGGATATTCTTGGGCAAAACCTGTACCACTCTGTGTGTGATTTGAGGCTAGGACGGAGGATCACCTTCCAGCAGGACAATGACCCCATACACACTGATAAGCAACACTTGAGTGGTTTAAGGGGAAACATGTAAATGTGTTGAAATGGCCTAATCAAAGCCCAGACCTCAATCCAATAGAAAATCTATGGTCAGACTTAAAGATTGCTGTACACAAGTGCAAACCATCCAACTTGAAGGAGCTGGAGCAGTTTGGAGATTGGAGAAAAGCCCGTGTAGCGCCAATATTTAAAAAGGGCCCAAAGTACACCCCTGGGAATTACAGACCAGTTAGCCTAACATCAATAGTATGCAAGCTCTTGGAGGGGATGATAAGGGACTATATACAAGATTTTAGTAATGAAAACGGTATCATTAGCAGTAATCAGCATGGATTCATAAAAAATCGTTCTTGCCAAACCAATCTATTAACCTACTATGAGGAGGCGAGTTGCCATCTAGATAAAGGAAGGCCCATGGAACGTGGTGTATCTGGATTTTGCAAAAGCATTTGACACAGTTCCCCATAAACGTTTACTGTACAAAATAAGGTCCGTTGGCATGGACCATAGGGTGAGTACAGTCAGATTAAAAACTGACTACGAGAGTGGTAATAAATGGGGAGTACTGGGAATGGTCAGGGTTGTGTGCTGGGACCAATCCTATTTAATTTGTTCATAAACAACCTGGAGGATGGGGTAAACAGTTCAATCTCTGTGTTTGTGGACGATACTAAGCTAAGCAGGGCAATAACTTCTCCGCAGGATGTGGAAACCCTGCAAGAAGATCTGAACAAATTAATGGGGTGGGCAACTACATGGCAAATGAGATTTAATGTAGAAAAATTTAAAATAATGCATTTGGGTGGCAAAAATATGAATGCAATCTAAACACTTGGGGGAGAACCTCTGGGAGAATCTAAGATGGAAAAGGGGATTAACTCCAGAGATAAAACGATAATTCTCCCGCTCTACAAGACTCTGGTCCGGCCGCACCTAGAGTATGCTGTCTAGTTTTGGGCACCAGTCCTCAGGAAGGATGTACCGGAAATGGAGCGAGTACAAAGAAGGGCAACAAAGCTAATAAAGGGTCTGGAGGATATTACTTATGAAGAAAGGTTGCGAGCACTGAACTTATTCTCTCTGGAGAAGAGACGCTTAAGAGGGAATATGATTTCAATTTACAAATACTGTACTGGTGACCCCACAATCGGGATAAAACTTTTTTGCAGGAGGGGGTTTAACAAGACACTTGGCCACTCATTAAAATTAGAAGAAAAGAGGTTTAACCTTAAACTACGTAGAGGGTTCTATACTGTAAGAGCGGCAAGGATGTGGAATTCCCTTCCACAGGCGGTGGTCTCAGCGGGGAGCATCGATAGTTTCAAGAAACTATTAGATAAGCACCTGAACGACTGCAACATACAGGGATATACAATGTAATACTGACATATAATCGCACACATAGGTTGGACTTGATGGACTTGTGTCTTTTTTCAACCTCACCTACTATGTAACTATGTATTGTAGCCTATTGAGCTAAGCCGCGTTTCCCTTGTACCTTTTTTTTTTTTAACCTCCCCGGCGGTATTCCCGAGTGTGGCTCGGGGTTAAAATTCAGTCCCATTAGCGGTAACCCCGAGCCACACTCGGGATCGCATTGCAGGATCCTGGTGCAGCGTTACTTACCTTGTCCCCAGGATCCTGCGATGTCCCCCGCAGTGTCCATGGGCTCTGTCTCCTCCGAAGCCTCTCCTTGCCAGGCTCCGTTCCCTGCGAGCGCCGCGACGCACGGGGGCGGAGCCTGGCGGCAAATTAAAAAAATGTAAAAAATCATAACACATACAGTACTGTAATCTTACAGATTACAGTACTGTATGAAATCATGTCACATCCCTTTTGTCCCTAGTGCTTTGTCCTATGCCCTGCATGCAGTTTTATATTATATATACTGTTCTTTCTGCCTGGAAACTGGAGATTGTCCATAGCAACCAAAAAGTGTCCCTTTACGTCAAAAGTGGCTTTAGACCAGCTAGAAAACAGCGATAGTAAATTAGAACACTTGCAGAATTGAGCGATAGTGAATCGTGGGGAAATTTATTTTATTATTATTATTATTTTTTTTTTATTATTATTTTTTTTTATTTATTATGTTATAATTTATGTTTTTGTGTTTCAAACTTTATCATACCCGGGATATCTACTAGACTCTTGTTTGGACAGATTTAAGTGCGTTATTGTTAAGAATTACAGGCCTACAATATAAAACGCCAAATTTCCATGCAAAATAATTGTACCGCTTTCAGCACCTAAAATCCAAAATAATCATACCGCCAGGGAGGTTAAACATCAATAAAAACTTTTGGAAAATAAAATGGTCTGGGCAGGAAGGGGGTGAAAGTATCCTGTCTTGAGATGGTTAAACCTTCTAGGGCCACTATTCATGGTTATCCCAAAACTGATGATCTGTAGGGGCTTTTAAAGCATCACCTATGGAAAATATAGTATACTGTTGTCATTTTGTGGTTGTGCACACATTTAAAGCTTGACATGTTTGGTTTCCTTCTTTCCCATTAACTTCCACTTAGCACAACTTACCACTTGCTTTCTGCCCCATAGCAGTTTTACAGGGCGGAAGCTATGTGCCGGATCATGTATATATACGTGATCCGGCTCCTCTCTGTATGAGGCACATATGCGTGCCGCCGGCAGCTTGCTCCAGCTGTGATCACACAACACGGTAGCCCAGCGGCGGTTACCTCGGACTTGATGTCCGCGGGCACCCACCGATCATCATCCTGCCGACACACAGAACGTTGGTCTGCCTATGTAAACCAGGCAGATTGCGGTTCTGACAGGAGGGAAGACATGGATCTTGTGTCTCTGCAAAGCAGGGACCAGGATCCATATTATCCCCTAGTAAAAGCACCTCCAACATTGTACAAAAACACAAGCTAGGCACACAGTTAACCCTTTGATCATCCCTGATGTTAACCTCTTCCCAGCCAGTGTCATTAGTACAGTGACAGTGCAAGTTTTTTAGCACGGTATAAGTGTCACTGGTTCCCAAAAAGTGTCAATTAGTGTCAGAATGTCCGCCACAAAATTGTCAGTCTTTTTCTTTTTATGTCGCGCAGAAATAAAAAGCAGAGGTGATCAAATACCAACAAAGAAAGGGGGGAAAAAGGACATACATTTTATTTGGGTACAGCGTCGCACGACCGTGCAGTTGTCAGTTAAAGTAACGCAATCCTGTATCGCAAAAAATGGCCTGGTCAGGAAAGGGAGTAAATCTTCCTGAGCTCAAGTGGATAATGTATTTTGTATTAAAATGTTGCACTTGATAAACTTTACGCAAATAAAGTGTGACAAAAAATTAGAACTACCACCTGTTTTTATTCTCCAGGGTCTCTGCTTTTAAAAAAATATACGTTTGCCGTTTTAACTAGTCTTCAGGCCTTAAATCTTTTTTAAACGTGTGCAGAATGTGTGAAAACAGCTCTGGCAGCAAAAAGGTTAATGCTTTGTTAAATATGTAATGTTTTTTTTTTTTTAACTTTCAGATGGAAGGCAAAGAAATTGAACTTGAAAATGACTTGAAGCCCTTGCAGTTTTATTCCATAGAAAACGGAGACTGTGTATTGGTTAGATGGTGATAGAAAAAACAATGACCCCAGCAGCCCCAAGTTCTTTTTTTTTTTTTGGTTTTTCCTTTGAACATAGAGAAGATCTCATATCCACCTTACAATGCATATATTTATTAAACGTTTATTGAAATTGTAATATCCTGGCATTACTGTGGTTTTTCTTGTGCTACTATTTACCTCTGATGATGACCGAGCTTAGGGCACTATACGTTTCAGGGACAAATGCATTCATCCTTGTATGCATAGGGCCCTAAATGTGAGTACCACTCAGTACAGCATTTACCCCCATCCAAACTAAACCCACCATAAACTTTTACAGGTTTGCAAGCAGCAAATGTTCCTCTCGGGCCACATTAAAATACTCGGATGGATGCCTGGGAGGCAGGTAACCGTTGTCCAATGTGGTGTTTCTGTGTCGCCAAAAATGGTCTGATTTTAGATCAGGTTTGGTGAGTTTGCAGCCATTCAAAATAATGGGCTGCCTTAACACAGCACCAGTTAATACACAACATACTGTGCACTAACCACTTTATTACCAAATTTTTTTTAATACATGCTGAAAAAGTAGCTGTACTAACTGCCCCTCCTCTTTTCTTGGACATCAAGGTAACACTCTTGAATTACGGTATGTGAATGTCAGTGAACAAGGGGAGACATGTGAGCTGTGAGGAGCACTCTGCTGCAAGTTTCAGGAAATGGTAAGGCACATGCAGCTTGCAAGATGGCGGAGAGAGGACCAATTGACCTAGGATCAGCGACGGAGGAGTGAGAATAAGGTGGAGACTGACAGGTGGAACAGCCCAAGAGCAGGGCAAGCAGGAGCTGGGATACACTGATAGGTGAGTGTGGGGATATGGACAGAGGAGAAGCCGGCATCTGATAGGTGAACAAGGGACACACTGATTGAAGGAGTGGCGGATACGCAGTGAGTAAGGGAGTGGGACATAATTATATGACTAATAACAAAAGGAAGGAATCCGCCCTACCTCACCCCTCCTATCTCAGCGCTATGTGATATCAGGTATATATCACAAAAAAGGGGTTAATATCTGTGAGATATAGAATTGACATAAATGAGAGATCTTTCAGCAGCCACTTAACATAAGTAAAATATAAAATAGATAGATATAAAATTATAACTCTAAAAGAGAAATAATTAAAAACATCAAAGCAGCGCTTCTCTCAGTAAGACTTATAACGACTGACAGGTAAATACAAAAAATTATTTGCAAACACCAAATTTATATACATTGGAGTTTGCAAATACATTTTTGAAAACGGTATTGGACTATGTGGAGTCTCTTTTACATATGTGGATCTTGGTGGCGGCTCTAACATTTACCTATGAGGATTCCAGGAGTGACCAGACCATAGGAAGCTGTTAAAGGCCTGTTAACCCCCGAGTTCTGATGAGTTGGAACCCCTTGTGGGGGTGTGTGGAGCACGAGGTGTTAAATCGCATGGTGAATGGTGGACTCATCAAACCTGCTGCACACACTCTATTTACACACTTAGAGACTCTATGTCTACTGTATTATGCTTTGCTTTGCTCAAGCCTTTTTTATGTACACAGCAGAGACATTGTATTTACCTGTCAGTCGGTATAAGTCATACTGGGAGGAGCGCCGCTTTGATGTTTTTAATTATTTCTCTTTTAGAGTTATAATTTTATATCTATCTATTTTATAATTATGTGACTGACTGCTGAGGAGCATATCTGTAGTAACTTGGAGTACTGGGAGTATTATTTGTAGTAACTTGGAATACTAGGGGTATTTGAAGTACTGGGAGTAATATTTGTAATAACTTGGAGTACTGGGAGTAATTTATGTAAAATTCTGTAGTAACTTGGAGTACTGCTAGTAACTTTGTAGTAACTTGCAGTAACTTTTGAGGTAACTTGGAGTACTGGGAGTGACTTTGGAGTAACTTTGTAGTAACTTGGAGTACTGGGAGTAACTCGAAGTACTGAGGATGACTTGGAATGCTTGGAGTAATTTGGGGTACTGTGAGTAACTTGAAGTAATTTATAGTATTGGGAGAAACTGAGTAATTTGGAATATCTTGGAGTACTGAGTAGTAACTTGGAGTACTGGAAACAACCATAAGTCGTTTAAAATAACATTGGAGTACTGGGAGTAATATTGGAGGAGTGCTGGGACTGACTTGAAATAACTTATAGTATTGGGAGTAACTGTGAGTATTGAGTAGTAACTTGGAGTGCTGATTGGTGACTTGGAGTACTGACAGATAACTTGGGTACTGGGTAGCGACTTGGAGTACCGGGAGTAACCGTAAGTAATTTAGAATAACTTGGACTGCTGGGAGTAACTTGTAATAACGTGGAGTACTGGGAGTGACTGTGAGGAACTTTGAGTAGCTGTAGCACCAGTAGTAACTTGGAGTAGTGTAGAGTACCGGGAGTAATTTTATTTTCTAGGAATCCAGGTGGCAACACTGTAAAGCATCAGCAATCTGGAAAGGAGCTTGGGCATTACCCAGCAGGTGCTGGCGGGGGCAAGTATAGGGAAGGTGGAGATATGGAGGTACAAAAGCCAGAGATAGGTAGCTGGGTGACAGAAGGAAGGGTAGAGGGAAGAGCCTTAATTGGTACATCCCAACAAATATGCCAAGTTGCATGATGCTGGGGATATCAGCTCAGGGGTGGCATTGCTGGAGCAGGTGCCCTCCCCTAGCTTCCAGGGCAATGACTGCTCTGGTAAAAAGTGGGGAAAGGACACAGGCAAGGTTGGGCTGGTACTGGTGGTAGGGGACTCAATTACTAGAAGAACATATAGGGCACAAAGACTGTGATTGCTGAGCAATGTGTTGTTTACCAGGCGCTCGGGTTCAGCACATCACGGATCAGATGGACAGATTGTTGGGTGGGGCTGGGGAGGACCCAGCTGTCATGGTGCAAGTTGATACCAATGTGAAAGGTGGAGTGTCCTAAAAAATGATTTCAGTGACTTAGGGGCTACATTGAAGAGAAGGACCTCCAAGGTGGTTTTATCAGAAATACTACCTTTTGCCTCAAGTTGACACCAGAGAGGCAGCAGGAGCTTAGGGAACTTAACAAGTGGCTGAGGAATTGGTGCAGGAGGGAGGGTTTCAAGTTCCTGGAACACTGGGTTCCTTTATATTCGGTTACCGGCTCTTTAGTAGGGCTGGCCTACACTTTAATGGGGAAGGTGCAGCTCTATTGGGGGAGAGGATGGCCAAAAAGTTGGGACTTTTAAACTAGGTGGGGGGGAGGGTTCAGAGGAAGCAATCGCCAGCAGTGATCGTAGGTCAGAGGGTACTAGCGATAATATAACCATAATGCCTAAACCCTGAGTGAATGAGTTGGAAAATCAAAATCGCATTCTCAGAAAACCTAAGGAGAAAATCATATGCACCCACAAAAACAAAACACAAATGCCAGGAGCCTAGCTAAAACACACTACCTGGCTGGCATCTATCCAGGGGTATTTCTTGTATCGGAGGGACAGGGTGGGTAGAAGAGGGGGAGGCGTGTGCCTATAAATCAGGAATGATTTACGTGTGGAAGAGAGGAATGACATTGCAAATGGGGAAGGTGGAATCCATGTGGGTGGAACTTCAAATGGAAAAAGCAAGTGGGAAATTAATAGTGGGGGTATATTACAGGCCCCTTAACCTGAAGGAAGAGGAAGAGTTGGCTCTCCTATGACAGATAGAAATGGCAGCGAGCCAGGGAAATGTCATCATAATGGGGGACTTCAACTATCCAGATATTGACTGTGCAGAAGAAACTGCTCACTCATTAAAGGCTCGACTAGAAAGAATGCATTGCTAGCTCTATTGACTCTAGCTCAAATGACTCAAATCCGGTCGCATATGTGGAAATACGGGACAATTTGGGAACTAGCGATCACAGAATAATTACATTCAGCATAAAGCATAGGAAAAGGAGGCACGAGGGTAGTACAAGAACACTAAATTTCAAAAGAGCCAACTTTTCTAAACTGCGCTCCATACTACAAGGTATTAAATGGGACCAAATCCTAGAAAAATTTGAATCCTGAGATAAAATGGGAGTGCTTTAGGAACATATTAACATGCAGTCCAATGGACAATAAATATAGAAGAATAAAGTTTAAACCTGGCCGGCTAAACTATAACATAGTAACCCTTTCGCTGCCAGGCCCTGTGCGCCATTTTTACACTCAGGTGACCAGGCCATTTTTGCAATTTTTCCATTGCTTTTTTATTTTTCCCTTACAGCTTTCAGAGTTTGTTAAAGACCCCCAAACCATATATTTTCTGAAAGCAGATGACCAGTAGAATACAAATAAGGTACTACTGATTTTTAGGGCATAATGATATTTGCACAAATGTTTATCAAAACAATATTTCCGTTAAATATACACTAAAATCATTATTAGCAGATACAAACACAGCAAATTTTACAAAATTCCTACTAAATATAAAAGCTTAACCTGTATTGTATTATAAATAACAAATATTTGTAAATTTTAAATTGGACCTATTTGAGAAATAGTGAAAATCGGATGTGCTCAAAAATTTCTTTAAAAATCTGGCGGTGTGCCTTTTTCACTTACAGCTTTCAGAATTAGAAAAAGACCCCCCAAACCATACATTTCCTGAAAGCACATGGCCAGTAGAATAAAAAGAAGGTGCTACTAATTTTTAAGGCACCGCAATATTTTCGCAAATGTTTATCAAAACAATATTTTCGCTAAGAATACACTAAAATCTAAAAACTAAAATCATCAATAGTAGATTCATACATGGCAAAATGTACTAAATTCCTAGTAAATATAAAAGTTAAAACTGTATTAAGTTAATAAATTACAAATATTTGTACATTTTAAATTGGACCTTTTTGTGAAATGATGAAAATTGAAGGTACACAAAACTGTAAATAACAACAATTTACCATTTTTCACTTACAGCTTTCAGAATTTGAAAACACCCCTCAAACTAGACATTTTCTGAAAGCACGTGACTTGTAGAATAAAGAAAAGTGCTACTGATTTTTTGGGCCCTGCAATAATTGCGCAAATGTTCATCATATCGCTATTTTCACAAAAAATCATTAATATTGCACATAAACACAACGTAACTTACAAAATTCCTGCTAAATTACTACTAAAGCATCGTTCACATGTGGCATAATAAGGTGTACGCCCATGGAGGGCCATGTTTACCTGCACAGAGATGCACAGATGTTCCGTGAATCCCCGTACAGGCAGTCCCATTTATGTCAATTGAGATGCAATGGCTGCACAGGCATAGCTGCTGTTCCCAATCTGACATCCATGTGGGTACATGACTCTGAATGCAGACAATGTGAGCTCAGGGACATGCATGCAAACCTACATGGATATAAAATAAAATTGGGAGCAATGGCTCTGTGCAGTTGCTGCATCCCAAATCACATCAATGGGACTGCCTGCACAGAGATGCACGGAACACCCGTGCATCCCTGTAAACGTACGCTGTAGGGGGACGTGACCAAGATGGCAGCGTGAGCAGAAGTGTTTCCCGGAGCTGCTAGAGTACCATCCGTAGCTTTTCTCCTGCCTGGTTTATTCATCCCTGTGTGAGGAACTCTGACTGCACATGCCTGCCAAATTGACTGGGAAACAGAGGGGGTAAGAAACTACGATTCCCCCAGTACGTGCCCGAGTCAGATAGCCCTTCTCTGCAGGTGGCGGGAAGTCCGGAAAGGAGATCTAATATGGCCACTCAGACAGCGCCTGTTGAAGATGCCTCTCCGTCTGCCCCAGGCATCCCCGAGGTCATGGCCGCTATTACAGCTTGTCAGACAGCGCTGACGGGGAGGCTGGAGGCGGTTCAAATGGATACTGGTTTAATCAGACAGGACCTCGATAAAATCCAGGCTCGGTCATGTGGAAGATGAGGTGGGGGATCACACTACGGCGCTCCACACCCTACAGACGAAAGTGAAGGCTCTGGAATTTCGTGCGGAGGATGCCGAAAATAGGAGCAGGAGGAATAACCTCCGAATTGTAGGTCTCCCTGAGGGAGCTGAGGGCGGGCAGCCGACTACATTTGTGGAGGATTTACTACGGTCCCTACTGCCTGCTGCCCAGCTCTCCCCATACTTTGTAGTGGAGAAGGCACACAGGGTGCTTCCCCAGCGCGGATCACCTGCCCCCCCCGTACAATGATTCTGAGATTGCTAAACTTCAGAGACCGGGACGAGCTTCTAAGAGCTGCAAGAGGAATGAAGGAGCTCTCCTATCAAAACGGCAAACTGCTCCTGTTCCCAGATTACATTATGGAAACACAGAAACAGCGCAGATCGTTTGATGGAGTCAAGGCGGCCATGCGGGCGAAGGGAATTAAATATAGCATCCTCTTCCCGGCAAAACTGAGGGTGGAGAGGCGATTCAGATCTTCACTAACCCCAGGGATGCCGCCTCGTGGCTGGACTCCCTGCCACTGCAACGCTGAGAACAGACTGTCTTTTCTAATTGTGACATGTGATGCGAGATTGAGATGCCGGCCGCCTTGGAATCTCATATTATTCCCGGGGACCGGACTCTGCTCCCTATGTTTTCCTGGCATTTCTGTTTGGTCACCTTCAGGGTCCAAGTTCTGTTTGCGGACCTTTTTTTTCTTTTGGTCAATCCGTGGTAAGTTCTTATCCTTATGCCACCGCAGGGAGACAAACCCTCAAGGTCGGTCTCCCCTGAAGTTCATGATGCACTAGACTGCCAAATGTTTTGTTGCCCATGCATAGCCCAGGTGAACTGTACCTTTGTTTTTGGCATTGACTGGACTAAATATGTTTTTTCTCTCCTTTTTTTTTTAATTTTTCTTTTTTTCGCTACTGCTCTCTAGCATCTCCTATTGGGACAGTTGTTGCGTGCTCCCTCTCTAATAGGGACAGCAGTCACTCCCCTGTGAATTTGCAGGGGAGGGGGGTGACTAACTGTTCCTGCCTACTGAGCGAGCGCCTCCTGGTTTAAGTTTCTCTGAGGAGACTGAGGTTTGGGGAACTATGCATGACTCCAGTTTTGGGGGTCTGCAGGGTGGGGGGTTGGGGTGGTCAGCCGTTGCTGATACATTTTTGTATTGTTTTAATTTTCACAGGTTTTTTTTGCATTTTTCAATAAGGATGTCAATGTGACTGAAGAAGTATATGTTATACAAATGCTGAGGAGTGGTCCTCCGTCCAGGTAGTGGCAACACCCCTGCTACTTACACACGTTATTGTAGCTCACTGTGCTGTAAACTATTCATTTGATGAACATGGCTAATTTTACAGTCCTTTCATTGAATGTCCAAGGACTAAACTCGGCAGTTAAGCGGTCCCTTGTGTCCACGTATCTTAAAAAATATAATCCCCACACTTGTGTTTTACAGGAGACCCACTTAGTGGGCTCCCGAATCCTTGGTCTCAAAAGGGCATGGGTGGGTAGCCACTATCATGCTACTTATTCTAGCTATTTTAGAGGTGTCAGCATACTGGTACATAAGTCCCTACCCTTCCAGCTTCTGCATATTAAGACAGACCCGAGTGGTAGATATATAGCTTTACATGCTGAAGTAGCTTCAACAAAATATGTGTTGGTGGGATTGTATCTGCCTCCTCCCGCTGATTTTTCACTCTTTTACAAAATTATGCAAGATGTTATATCTTATGATACGCAGAATGTTGTGTGTATGGGGGATTTTAATTTGGCTCCATGCCCAACCTTGGATAGGCTCCAGCCACTGGGTAGACAGACACCTGACCTTTTGCAATGGGCCGCTACCTTCGAGCTAAATGATGCCTGGCGCCACTGTCTTCCCACAGATATGGTGTTCACATGTCACTCTGCTACATTTCGAACTCTCTCCCGCATAGACTTGATGTTTTTAACTCGGTCGTTGCTGCAGCGGGTATCGAACATACAAATACTCCCTAGGGGTATTTCTGATCATTCCCCTCTTATGATGATGGTGCTGCTGGGCCCCCCGGTTGGCCAGAGAATGTGGAGGCTGTCTGGTCATTGGCTGGTGGACCCTAAGGTTCAGGAAGATGTACCGGAAGCAATTTGTAGCTACTGGTTACGAAATGACAACACAGCAAATCCCAGAGTAGTTTGGGATGCATTCAAGGGATGGTTGCGAGGAGCATACATCTCCCATATTGCTAACAGCCAAAAACAGTCCGTGCGGTCACTGGAGGACCTAGAGAAGAAACTTGAGACACAGGAGGGAAATTATGTAGCTGACCCAACTCCTTCCAACTATGGCTCATGGCAATTTGCACTTCGGGCGGTGGAAATTCATAGACTTGACATGACCAAAAAATCAATGCTTAGCACAGCACAACGGGTATTTGAATATGGAGACAAAAACGGCAGATTGCTGGCGTGGCTGTCTCGGGGGCAAATCACTACTAACCACATTGGTAGTATCCGGGATGAGAGGGGGGCCCCCCTGGTGAATCCTGAGGACGTTAATTGTCGCTTTATGCAGTACTATAGGAATTTATATAGGGTGGACTATGGGATGGTAGACCTGGAGAGATTTCTAGATGGGGTTGAGTTTCCTACCCTATCCCACCAGGCTAGTGAACGGCTGGAGCAGGAGATAACCTTAGAGGAGGTCCAGAAGGCTATGTCCCAGTTACAACCTGGAAAAACCCCTGGGGCAGATGGGATTCCCATCGAATTTTACTCCATGTATCAAGAATTTCTCGCCCCCAGATTTACCCGATTGTTGGGAGAGCTCTCCCGGGGGGGCTCCCTCCCAGAGTCTATGTCTGAAGCAGTGATTGTGCTGGTGCCCAAACCGGGTAAGGACCCCGAGGACTGTGCATCATATCCTCCAATTTTATTAATTAATGTGGACGCCAAGATACTGGCAAAAGTTTTGGCCAACCGCTTGTCACAGGTCCTGGATGAACTTATCTATGTGGATCAAATGGGGTTCATGCCTGGGAAGGGCAATGATATCAATCTAAGACGCCTTTTTCTAAATCTGTCCACTGCATACGACAATAGCGGCTCCGGGGTCATTGCTTCCCTGGACGCCGAATAGGCATTTGAATCTGTGGAGTGGGGCTACCTCTGGGAGGTGCTGGCCAGATATGGGTTTGGAGCTCAATTTTTGACCTGGCTTAAACTGCTCTATCAATCTCCCACAGCTTGTATACGCACTGATGGCAAGATCTCTGAGAGTTTTCCATTGCAGCGGTTGTCTCCTCTCACCTTCCCTTTTTGCCTTGGCTTTGGAGCCGTTGGCCATATTGCTACGTGCATCCCAACAGGTGGTGGGGATGAGGGTTGGTCCCTTGGAGGAAAAAGTATCACTTTACGAAGGTGATACTCTACTCTATCTGCAGGACGCGGACTCCTCCTTGAGATCTGCCCTGGTCCTCTTCGATGAGTTTGGACGCTTATCGGGGGTCCGAATTAATTGGTCCAAGTCAGTGCTTTTTCCCTTGGATAGTATGTCGAGAGTCACGGCGGCCAACACCCCCTTGAAGTGGGTAGATACCTTTTAAATATCTGGGTGTACATATTCATCTTGACCTGCATATATTTTATGATCTTAAGACCAGTGATGGAGCAGTTGAGAGCTAGGTGTGTTTCTTGGGGGAATCTTCTGTTGAACATGTTGGGACGCATTAACCTTATCAAGATGGTTATTCTCCCTAAGTTTAACTATCTTTTCAGGAATTCACCGGTTTGGTTGCAGAGTTCATTCTTCCGAGACCTAGATAAATGTATTGGAACTTTTATTTGTGGGGGCTCTTTGCCACGTTTGGCTAGATCAACCTTGTGTCTTCCTGTGCGGTGTGAGGGGCTGGCGCTGCCTAACTTACAGGTATACTATTGGGCAGCCATTTTGGTGTCGGTCCGCTGGTGGTTTGTCCACTCAAGAGCCAATGCAGCTGTGTGCCTGGAAGCGAACCTCCTGGGTTCTCTCAGTGAGTTGGGAAACCTGGTGTACCGGGGTCCCAAGGCCTATGCCGGCCTCCCGCTCCCGACTAGAATGACTCTTAAGGTATGGAGGGTGGCTAGGAAACGATTTCACAGGCCGAACTCCTGGTCTCTATTTCAGCCACTCTGGGGGAACCCTAATCTCCCACACTTTCAGGTCATTCCAGGTCCGCAGGTGTGGGCGAAACATGGCATCAGAATTCTTAGAGATATCATGCCATCAGGAATATTACTTGATCATAAGGACCTATCGGACAGGTTCTATTTGCCTACATGGATGTACTTCCGTTACTGGCAATTACGCCATGCTGCCAGGGCCCAATTTGAGGGACAGATAGTCATAGCTATGGATCCCATAGAGGAACTCCTGGCCCAGGAATCTTTATCCAAACCTCTCTCTTCTACCTATTTGTTGCTACTCAGCTTGGAATCTCCTAAGGCTCTGGGAGGCATGGAGCAATGATATTCCCACACTGGTGAAAGAGGATTGGAACGAATGTTTTGAGGACAGCTTAGGGCTGGTTATTTCCTCCAGAGATAAACTAATACAAACTAAATTCTTACATAGGGTATATTATACTCCACAGAGGCTGCACAGACTGTTCCACCAGAGGGATCCCTTATGTGGTAGATGTCGAACGCAGACTGGCACGTACCTTCACATGTTTTGGAGTTGCCCCAAGGTGGCACGTTTTTGGGTGGCAGTTTCTGAAGTCATTAATGAGCGTCTCCAGCTGTCCTTGGTGATATCCCCGGAGTTGGCCTTACTTGGGATTCAGGAGGATGACCAGAGGCCCCGCTATACTAAGCTATCCTATATATCAAGAATAATGTACAAGCGAATGTGAGAGATGACATCACTGAGGGAGCTAGAGAGGAGGTGGAATCCTTATGGGTAGAGCTCCAAAGGGATGGAGCTAAGTGGAAAATAATACTAGGCCCCCTAACCTGAGGGAGGAAGTGGAGACGGATTTCCTATCACAAATTGGATTAGCAGCAAGGATGGGAAGTGTTATCATAATGGGTGATTTTAATTATCCAGACATAGACTGGGCGGAGGGAACCGCACATTCATTTAAGGCTCGCCAGTTCCTTAATGTCTTGCAAGACAATTTTATGGGTCAGATGGTAGACGCACCAACTAGAAATAAAACATTACTGGATCTACTGATTACCAACAATACAGACCTGATCATGGATGTGGAAATACGGGGCAATTTAGGTAACAGCGATCACAGGTCAATTAGTTTCAGTATAAATCACACAAATAGGAAACATGAAGGGAACACAAAGACACTGAATTTCAAAAGAACCAACTTCCCTAAACTACAAACCTTGCTAAAAGGCATACATTGGGATAAAATATTAGGAACAAAGAATACGGAGGAGAGATGGGTTTGCTTTAAGAGCATATTAAATAAGGGCATTAGCCAATATATCCCATTGGGTAATAAATTTAAAAGAGCGAACAAAAATCCTGGATGGCTTAACTCCAATGTAAAAATGCATATAAAAGCAAAGGAGAAAGCCTTCAAAAAAATACAAGGTTGAGGGATCATCCTCAGCATTCAGACTTTATAAAGAATGCAACAAGAAATGTAAGGGTGCAATTAGGACGGCTAAGATAGAACATAAAAGACACATAGCGGAGGAGAGCAAAAAAAATCCCAAGAAATTCTTTAAGTATGTAAACGGTAAAAAAGGGAGGACAGACCATATTGGCCCCATAAAGAATGAGGAAGGACATCTGGTTACAAAGGATGGGGAGATGGCGAAGGTATTGAATTTATTCTTCTCCTCAGTCTTCACGAGTGAATCGGGGGGCTTCAGTAACCAAAACTGCAGTGTTTATCCTCATGACACAACACAGGAAGCACCTCCATGGTTAACAGAGGACAGAACTAAAATTAGACTTGAGAAACTTAACATTAATAAATCACCGGGACCAGATGGCTTGCATCCGAGGGTACTTAGGGAACTCAGTCAAGTGATTGCCAGACCGTTGTTCCTAATTTTTACAGACAGCCTATTGACTGGAATGGTACCAGCTGATTGGAGAAAAGCCAATGTAGCACCAATATTTAAAAAGGGCCCAAAATACATCCCTGGGAATTACAGACCAGTTAGCCTAACATCAATAGTATGTAAACTCCTGGAGGGGATGATAAGGGACTATATACAAGATTTTAGTAATAAGAACAATATTAGCAGTAATCAGCATGGATTCATGAAGAATCGTTCTTGCCAAACCAATCTTTTAACCTTCTATGAGGAGGTGAGTTGCCATCTAGATAAAGGAAGGCCCGTAGACGTGGTGTATCTGGATTTTGCAAAAGCATTTGACACAGTTCCCCATAAACGTGTACAAAATAAGGTCCGTTGGCATGGACCATAGGGTGAGTACATGGATTAAAAACTGGCTACAAGGGCGAGTTCAGAGGGTGGTGATAAATGGGGAGTACTCAGAATGGTCAGGGGTGGGTAGTGGGGTTCCCCAGGGTTCTGTGCTGGGACCAATCCTATTTAATTTGTTTATAAACGACCTGGAGGATGGGATAAACAGTTCAAGCTCTGTATTTGCAGACGATACTAAGCTAAGCAGGGCAATAACTTCTCTGCAGGATGTGGAAACCTTGCAAAAAGACCTGAACAAATGAATGGGGTGGGCGACTACATGGCAAATGAGGTTAAATGTAGAAAAATGTAAAATAATGCATTTGGGTGGCAAAAATATGAATGCAATCTATACACTGGGGGGAGAACCTCTGGGGGAATCTAGGATGGAAAAGGACCTGGGGGTCCTAGTAGATGATAGGCTCAGCAATGGCATGCAATGCCAAGCTGCTGCTAATAAAGCAAACAGAATATTGGCATGCATTAAAAGGGGGATCAACGCAAGAGATAAAACGATAATTCTCCCACTCTACAAGGCTTTGGTCCAGCCGCACCTGGAGTATGCTGTCCAGTTCTGGGCACCAGTCCTCAGGAAGGATGTACTGGAGATGGAGCGAGTACAAAGAAGGGCAACAAAGCTAATAAAAGGTCTGGAGGATGCTGTTTAGGTACTATCAACTTCGGCATGCGTACAAGAAACAGTTCCCAGCTCAAATTATATTGAAATCAGACTCTGTGGAGGGACTACTCACTGCTAGGGTCATAGATAGACCCCTCTCCTCCCTATATTTTCATCTGTCCGTAGCTCCATTGAAAAAACTTGAAAAAACTCATGATAGATGGAAAGTAGATATCCCAGATCTGACAGAGGAGGAATGGGAGTCCTGTGTATCATCCTTTGTCACTAATATGATCTCGGCCAGAGACCGTTTTATGCAGGTCAAGTTCCTCCACAGGGCCTATTATACTCCAAAGCGATTGACACTTATGAATCCTAACACTCCCGTGGCCTGTCCTAGGTGTGGTCAGAGTTCTGCTGCGTTCTTTCATATGATATGGTCCTGTCCTCGCCTTGGGGATTACTGGCTTGGGATAGCTGACACCCTTAGACGGGTTACCTCTCTAGAACTGGTCACAGACCCCAAATTGATGCTGCTCAATGTCTTTGACTCTAGGGTAAGGGGTAAATACACTAGACTATTTTTAAATTATGCCACATTTTACGCTCGTAGAGAGATATTTCTTCACTGGAAGGACAATGCCCCACCCACAGTATCCTTATGGCACCTTAAATTGAACTCGGTGCTACCATTGTATAAACTTACCTATACTAACCGAAACTGTCCTGCCAAATTTGACAAGATATGGTCGGGTTGGATAGATGCGTGGGGTACATTGGGGGAGGATGACCACCGCGATGAGGCTGTTGGACCCGCCCGATAATGGTTTACCACTATTTTAATTTTCTGATTGTTTAACCCTGCTTTGAGTACTGTGAACCTAGCAAGATGGATGTGGTCCTTCCCCGGCCCTCCCCCCCCCCTTCTCTCCCCCCCCCCTTTTTTTTTTTTTCTCTCCAAGACCTTCTCAACTATTAGTCCTGGAACCTATTGTCTTTGATCTCATCTCCTAATGTGATGTAACTAGACACCTCTGCACTTTTTTTTTTTTTTTATATACTGTTCAAGATGTCGCTCACTTGTTTTGTGACAACTTATGTGATAATACTTCTGTGTACAACTGTGTATATGCATCGCTTGTATTGTAAACATTGAATAAACTATTTTTCTTGTTAAAAAAAAAAAAAAAAAGGTCTGGAGGATCTTAGTTATGAGGAAAGGTTGCAAGCACTGAACTTATTCTCTCTGGAGAAGAGACGCTTGAGAGGGGATATGATTTCAATTTACAAATACTGTACTGGGTGTGAGTGTTAGGGGGGCGTGACCGGATGAGGGTGTGGGTGTGGATGGAGTGTGGAGCAGAACGTGTGGTGTGCTGAGAGCCTCTCCACCTTGCCGGTTACCTGCTGATGTTGGAGGGCTGGAGCGTCTGGTCGGCTATTTTTGCAAGTGCCTGGATTTTGGCGTACCGATGCGGAGCGGGCAGGCGAGGAAGTGTCCTTAGACGGAGAAGCCGGCTGCTGGAACACACTAGCCGCATCGCGGCACCGTCACTGGAGCCGCGGTAGTTACTGCGCCTGCGCGCCTGGGAGTCGGTGGAGCGGCTTTCAGTGTGCCGCTACGGAGCGGCGAGGTGAGGCGGACGGGTGGAACAGAAGACCAGAGGTGAACCTTAGGCCAGTCTGTCTGGGATACTCTGTGGAGGCTGTGGAGACTGGTAAGGAGCTGGACGCTGGGTCCTGGGACTGTGGGGACCGGAGCAGGTGAGCGGGACGTGGAAAGAGGGTTTAACCCTGTCAGCTTACTATAGCTCACTGTGCCTGTGCCTGTGCTTGGACAAAGAACAAAAGGACAGTTTTGTGGTGACCCTATATTACAACAGGGGGACGGAGGAGTGAGCGGGCATATGTAACACAGCTGACCAGCACAATAAAATACTTAGACTGTTGAATAAGTACATCGGCTGATCGCAGGGTTGTGCTTAGACCCTTGCATTAAAGGGACAGTACTTGTTTGTATAGGCCCGGCTAATCTCTTCTCCTGTTCCCTGGTTTTCACCTTTCCTTAGCCTGCTTCTCCTGATGGTATTGACTATCTGGGTACATAAAAGAAACAAAGGTAATAAAGGCAATGTCCAGAAGGAGGGGGGAGGAGCCAGTAAACATGGAGAACCTGGGTCCCCAGTCATTACGGTCAGCAAAGGAGAAGGGGAACCAGGCGGCAGCAGCAGCAGCAAAGTTGGAGAGGTTTGCACATACCCCTGAATAGACCCCCACTAAAAACGGGCAACTTCCACAACCTAAGACTACTGGGGATAGGAAAAGCCAAGGACAGGCATCATCATCTGCAGTTGGAGCAGGGCATAAAAACCCGAATGTCAATAAAGGTACAGGGGCAGGGGAAAAAGTTCAGTTATCATTGCCAACTACCGTTCCTGCCATGGAGGTAGAACCTACCCTGAGGGAAGTATTGCAAGCGATTAACTCCTGTAAAGCATCAGTGGAGGGGTTAAGCTGCCAAATTAAAGAGGTTAAAGATGAACTGTTATTAATAAAGCAGGAGTTGCAAAAGGCAGTAGATAGAATAACGGGCTTAGAGGGAAGAGTGAGCCAAGTGGAGGATGATGTTTTTCCCCTACAGCAAGATGTTAAAACCATGAAGCAGCAACTGGGTAGAATTAATGAAAAAATGGATGAAATGGAAAATCGCCTGAGAAGGGATAACATAAGAATAGTAGGTCTCCCAGAGAGATGTGAGGGGCACAGTCCCATTGCTTTTTTGGAAGGATGGCTCATAGAAATATTTGGAAGAGATGCCTTTACCGCACAGTTTGCGATTGAGAGAGCCCACCGGGTCCCCTTCAGGGCTCCACTCCCAGGAGGGCGCCCCAGGTCCTTACTAATGAAATTTTTGAATCACTGTGACAAGTTAACCCTACTACGCAGAGCCAGAGAGAAGGGACTTATTCTTTATAACGGAACAAGGGTTTCATTTTTCGCGGACTTTTCACCAGAGCTGCAGAGACGCAGGGAAGGGTTTGTGGAGATCAAACGCACCCTTCAAAAATTTGAAGTCAAGTATGCCTTATTGTACCCAGCTAGGCTACGGGTTGAGGCAATTGGGGAGGTCCTTGTTTTCGATTCCCCGGCGGGGGCAACACGCTGGTATGAAGAAAACAAACAAAGATTGAATCTCAAAGAGCGGAGCCCAGAGAGGCAGGACGTCCGATAAGAAGATAGGAAAACCTGGACTGTGGGAAACAATTGAACTTGGTATAGAGAGGAAGAATGAGGGGGTATGGTAGAGTAGGAATGGGGGAGGAGGAGGATACTGCACTTAGTATTTGGCACATGTGGTTATTTCCGGTGGAGGGAGGGGAGGGAATGTTAGGAAAGAATACTGTGAGGGGAGTATATGAGCTGGTCACGAATAAAGCCCCAGGGGCAAACCTGGTAAGGTGGGGGAGGGAGGGGGGAAGGGGAGGGAGGGGGGAAGGGTTGGGTGGGATTGGGGGGGGAGGGAGAGGGGGGGTGGGTGGTGGAGAGGAAAGGGGGTTGCAATTTATTTTTGGAATCAAAATGCACTTAGTAACTTCGGGGGTAGTTAGGGGGAAGGGGGGAGGGGGGATGTAGGATTAAGTACTTGTGTGGTAAATACAAACACTACGAAGAGGAACACGGGGAAAAAAGAAAGGGGGACACTAAGAATGTTTACCAAAAAGGGATATAATAGAAATGATGCACAGAGGGCAATCAAGGGAACACTTTTTCTTTTCTTTTCTTTTTTTTTTTTTATTACTTGCCCACTTACCTTTGTTTTGTTTTCTATAATGGGTAAGGAGGTGTTATTTTTTGGTACAAGTCAATATACCAAGCTGAAGGTGCCCACTGTCGTAGGTTTTCTGGGGCTAATACCTGCTTGTTGTCTGTCTGATGCAGTCTAAAACCCTCAAAATAGGCTCCTGGAATGTACGGGGGATGGGGAATTCAAATAAGAGGGCCTCCATTTTTTCACTGCTAGAGATAAGGGGGGTGGGCTTGGTCTGCCTACAGGAGACTCACTTGACAAAGGACACGATGAAATGTCTTCCAAGTAGAAGGTTCCAGGCTCAATACCATTCGGTGTACTCCTCCTACTCAAGGGGGGTGAGTATATTGGTAACAAGAAGTGTGACGTTCTCCTGTAGGCAGACCAGGATAGATAGTTTGGGCCGCTATGTTTTCTTATACTGTTCTATTGAAAACAGGATGTTTGTTATTGCTAACATTTATATCCCCCCTCCTTTTAAATTGGAAGTGCTGTATAGTTTAATGGAGTTTATGTTGGATAAAACAGATACCCCGGTGATAGTACTAGGGGATTTCAATGAGGTGTTGAACAGAGAGCTGGACAGATTTCCACCGAGAGCCCAGGTAACCAGTGTAGCAGGGGGCCGGCTGGGTCATTTTCTGGAGGAGGCAGGCCTGTTGGATATGTGGAGGGTCCGGAATCCTGGAGTTAGGCAATACTCCTGCTTCTCTCCCTCCCTCTCCACCTTCTCCAGAATTGATATGACCCTGGGGAATGCAGAGGCAGCGCCAATAATAAAGGATGTAATATACTATCCGAGAGGGGTCTCGGATCACTCCCTGATGGTGGCCTCAGTAAGTATAGGGGTTGGGTAGGCTAGAGGGTTTTGGAAGCTAAGTCCGTATTGGTTGGAATTAATGGGGGGCCCAGAGAGGACAATAACAAAACTAGAAGAGTTTCTAAAATTTAATGAAGGCTCAACGTCAGCAGGTGTACAATGGGACACATTGAAGGCATTCCTTAGGGGTATTTTGATCCAGGGGGTGGCAGGAGTCAAGAGGAGGGCAAGGGAGTGGGAGGAGGGAATTAGGAGGGAACTGGAGATGGCAGAGAAGCAATTTATAGATAGCCCTACACCAGAGAGGCAGAAACTGTGGGAGGAGAAACAGGAGGCCTATAGAACAGCAGTCCTGAAGAGGGGTGAAAATAAGCAACTCTTCCAGAAACAACGGACTTTTGGGGAGGGAGAAAGTGTGGGACGTATGTTGGCCTATTTGGTAAAAACCAACTCCTCCTCCTCGGCGATCCCGGCAATCAGGACTCCAAATGGCGAGATATCCTCTCAGAGCTCAGAAATCACAGACACATTTGAGAGGTATTACGCAAATCTATATAGGTCACATGGGCTCGTGGGGGAGGAGGATATGGAAAATTTCTTTAAGGATATACAGGTCCCCAAAGTTTCTGAAGTAGATAGGGAGGGCATGGACGCGCCAATTACTTTAGCTGAACTACAACAAGCTGTAAATGGAATGGCAAATCAAAAATCTCCAGGGCCGGATGGTCTCCCGGTGGAGACCTATAAGCGCTATGGGAAGATTCTTCTACCTGAGTTGCTGAAAACATTGAATTGGGCTCTGCAGGGAGGGTGTTTGCCTGTCTCCATGACCGAAACAAACATTATCCTGCTTCATAAAGAAGGGGGTGACCCATTGGAACCGTCGGCATACAGGCCTATCTCTCTGTTGTGTACAGACGCCAAAATCCTGGCAAGGGTATTGGCTGCTAGACTTAATAAAATTGTGCATAAACTGATTCACGTGGATCAAACGGGATTTATCTCCCATAGGACCACGAGTATGAACATCAGGAGGGCATATATGAATTTTCAGACCCCGACGGAGAACATGGGATCAAGAGCAGTGGTATCTCTGGATATAACCAAGGCCTTTGACAGCTTGGAATGGCCCTACCTCTGGCGGGTGCTGGAGGAGTTTGGCTTGGGCCCTGTCTTTAGAAGGTGGTTAAAAATACTGTATGGGGGCCCAAGTGCGAAGGTCAGGGTAAATAAGGAATTCTCAGGGTAAATATGCCTGGAGAGGGGAACGAGACAGGGATGTCCCCTGTCCCCCCTGTTGTTCGCCCTCGCTATGGAGCCATTAGCAATTCATGTTAGGTCTAGCCCAATGATTGTAGGTTTTGTAAGGAAAATAGGAGAGGAGAGGATTGCCCTGTATGCCGACGATGTCCTATTGTTTCTTGGAGATACGGGTGGCTCTCTCAGGCAGGTAATGGACATAATGGAGAGGTTTGGCACTGTGTCAGGACTGGTGGTGAATTGGAGGAAGTCTGCACTACTGCCATTAGATAACCTTAGTGGTCCGGTCTTGTCAGAAATTCCATATCTAAAAGTAGTCTCAACGATCCGCTATCTGGGCATAAACATGTCAAAAGATCCCAACCAATTTATTGTAGACAACCTAGAGCCACTGTTGGGTAAATTTAGGTGCAAAAAAGAAATTTGGAGCCGGCTGCCCCTATCTGTAGCAGGAAGGGGCAACCTGATCAAGATGGTTTGGTTGCCTCAACTGCTGTATCTGTTACACAACTCACCGATGTGGGTGAACAAAAAGTGGTTCCAGAAGATTGACTCACTTTTTAGGGAATTGTTGTGGAGGGGGGGGAAGGCCAGGATTAGCCTTCAGAACCTACAGTTACCAGTTAGAGAGGGTGGGATAGCCCTCCCGCATCCGAGGTGCTATTTTCTGGCAGCACAGTTGCAGCATATAGGGGGTGAAAATTCGGGTAGTGGTTTGTTAACTCTGGAGGCACCCCATAAAACCATAGTGGAAGCATTGGAGGCAGACTCGTTACTTGGTAGAGGCCCCACAACTAAGTTGGTGACAAAAGTTTGGAAAGCAACAAAGTTATTAATGGGATATGTTGGGTTTACAGAATATGCTCCCCTCTGGCATAACAGGAACCTACAGGAGATAGTGGTCATGGGGGAATTTAAGGAATGGGCGAGGTGGGGTATAAATAGACTATCCCAGCTGTATAGAGGGAGAGTATTGAAAACTTTTGAGGACCTCCAAAAGGAATATAGTATTCCAAGACAAACATTCTTCAGATATTTACAAATGAGAGCGGCATTGGAGGTACAGTTTAGGGTAAGTCCCCCAGCCTGGACAGATGCTGCACTACTGCAGAAGGTGATTAAGCCCGGGAAGATGAAGGGTTTTATCTCTGGGATATATGCGCAACTGTGCAAGGTAGCAATTGTTAGATCAGAGCACCTCGGCTGCAGGGAGGGGTGGGAGAAGGATGTGGGGAAGATGACGGATACACAATGGAGGGAAATACTGGAGGCAGGACAGGAGGTTTCAGTGGCACCTGCACAGAGACTCTCCCACTTAATGTTGCTACACAGAGCATACTACACCCCCAAAAAACTATTTTGCTTTGGTGTAAGGCCTGATGCCACGTGTCCCAGGTGTGAGGAGGGGGGCGACCTGATACACATGGTATGGAGGTGTCCCAAATTAGTACGTTACTGGCTAGGGGTTGTGGGCTCTATCGAGGGTAGGTGGGAGATCTCTCTGGAGACAGACGTTAGATTCTGTATCCTTGGATACAGAGCTTGGAGACGGGAGGAGATGGCGGCTAAAACAGCCATTTTGAGATGCCTCTATCAGGCCCGGAAGCTTATTATGCAAAGATGGCAAACAGCTTTACCCCCTGCAGTGGATGAGTGGGCTAAAACAGTAAATGATGTAATATGGAAGGAGAGAGCCCTATATATTAGAAGAGGGAATCTTAAGAAGTTTGAAAAGATGTGGAACCCGTGGTTAACAAGTGTAGGGTGTCAAGAATAAAGGATGGATCTGGCTTAGGGGGGGTGGAGAGTAAGGGAGGGTAGGGTGGGTTGGGGTGAAAATATCCACATGTCATTTTAAATATACCGTATGCAGCTTAGCTTGTGGACGGGTTATGTAGTCGTATTGGTTGTGGGGAGGAACGTAGGGGGGACCTACGACCTCCTCAATAGTGGAGCACGCCCACTTGAACCTGTAGTTGTTTTAATATGGTGTATGTAAATTAAGAATTGTTAATAAAGATTATTTAAGAAAAAAAAAAAAAAAACAAATACTGTACTGGTGACCCCACAATAGGGATAAAACTTTTTCGCAGAAGAGAGTTTAATAAGACTCGTGGCCACTCATTACAATTAGAAGAAAAGAGGTTTAACCTTGAACTACGTAGAGGGTTCTTTACTGTAAGGGTGGCAAGGATGTGGAATTCCCTTCCACAGGCGGTGGTCTCAGCGGGGAGCATTGATAGCTTCAAGAAACTATTAGATAATCACCTGAATGACCGCAACATACAGGGATATATAATGTAATACTGACACATAATCACACACATAGGTTGGACTTGATGGACTTGTGTCTTTTTTCAACCTCACCTACTATGTAACTATGTAACCTTCCAACAAGTCAAATTCCGATGGTCCCAGGAAGCTCAAGATGCCTTTGCCAAACTAAAGAATCTATTCACGTCAGCTCCCATACTTCAGCATCCGGATCCCACTCTACCTTATGTACTTGAAGTTGATGCTACGGAATCCGCCACAGGAGCCATCTTGTCTCAGAGAAGTGGTATTAAAGCACTTCTCCATCCAGTAGCCTTTGCCTCCCGCAAACTAAGTCCTCCAGAGAAAAATTTATGATGTTGGTGATCGGGAATTATTAGCCATAAAGACTGCCCTTGAGGAATGGAGATACTTACTGGAGGGTGCGTCCCAGCCCATCATGATTTTCACGGACCACAAGAACCTGGAGTATCTCCGAACAGCCAAACGTCTTAGGCCCCGACAAGCCCGGTGGGCATTATTCTTCTCCAGGTTCAATTTCCATATCCCCTATCGACCTGGTTCAAAAAATGGGAAGGCGGATGCACTCTCCCGTATGTTTCCAGAGGCCAATGATTCAACAGAAACTGAAACCATCCTGTCCTCTCACAATTTTCTTCATCTCATTCAACCTAACCTTCAATCTGCTATTGAACAGGCCTCTAGTCAATGCACGGAATCCGAGATATCCTCCTTAGAAAAAAGAGATGGTTTGCTGTGGGCCCAGGACAAGGTTTTCGTCCCCCTCCTCTGTAAAGCTTAGAATTTTTACAGACTTTCCATGACCACAAAATGGCAGGACATTTCGGAGTACGGAAGACTTCAGTTCACCACTTCAGTTCAGTTCACCGCTCTTTCTGGTGGCCGGGTTGGAGGCAGGACTGTAAAAAGTACGTTCAATCCTGCATTACCTGCCAACGCAGCAAAGGGTCAAACACTAAAGCTTGTGGCCTCCTTAGACCCCTATCTATCCCTGAAAGACCTTGGAGTGAGGTTTCTTTGGACTTCATTGTTGATCTACCTCCCTCTGAAAATTTTTCCACCATTTTAGTAGTGGTTGACCGCCTCTCAAAGATGGCACACTTTCTGCCCATGATTGGTACTCCTGCTTTGGCTACAGCAAATGTTTTTATTAAAGAAATAATAAGACTCCATGGTGTTCCCCACAACATCACCTCTGATAGAGGAATTCAATTTACCTCAAGATTCTGGAAAGACCTTTGTAAATCCCTGGAAATCAAAACCTCCTTTTCTTCAGCATACCATCCCCAAAGCAACGGCTAAACAGAAAGGACGAATCAGACCTTGGAGCAATATCTCCGTTGTTTCTTCTCTAGCTCTCAGGATAATTGGTCAACTCTTCTTCCCTATGCGGAGTTCGCCTATAATAATGCCACACATTCTGCCACCAATCAGACGCCTTTTTGGGCCAACTATGGGTTCCACCCATCTTTTCTGCCAGACTCCATCCCAGAAGTCTCAACTCCCGCAGTTCAAGATAGAGTAAACCTCATCCAATCTAATTTTTTACAGATCCAAAAGGCCATGAAGGAAGCTCAAGACAGCTATAAGGAATATTACAACAAAGGGAGAAGAAACAATCCGGAATTTAAGATTGGAGATAAGGTTTGGCTATCTGCTGTCAATCTTAGATTACCCTGTCCCTCACGCAAACTTGGCCCAAAATTCATTGGTCCTTTTGAAGTAAAGAGGGTATTTAATCCTGTGGCCTTCGAACTAACCTTACCCTGTACTCTTAGAATCCATCCGGTGTTCCACGCATCCCTACTAAAACCAGTAGTTCCCAATTCTTTCTCAGGAAGGGAGGAACCTCCACCTCCACCAGTGGAGGTAGAGGGTGAAGAAGTTTGAGGTGGAAGCAATTATGGACTGTAGAAAGAGGGGTAGGCAGACTCAGTATCTGGTGAAATGGAAAGGGTGCCCACCGGAAGATAACTCCTGGGAACTTGCCAGTAATATACATGCACCTCGTTTGGTTCAGAATTTCCACAGGCGACACCCAGGGATATTAGCCAGGTTGGGCATCCGGAGGCTGCCCCTCGGGGGGGGGGCACTGTCAGAGAAAAAGCAGAAACTTTATTTGTCAGTACCGGCATTTCCCTGTACGCCTGCGTGGCAGAATGGCGAATCGGCGCATGCGGGTACGCGATTCAGTGACCGCGTCACGGCGCAATGGCACACACAGACTGCGAGTCAGCGGGCCGCGACACGGCGAAACAGCGTAAGCACGTACGCATCTTAGCCGCACACGTGAGTTCCCCTGGTGGCCCTATAAAAGGCAGCCCAGCTCTCTGGTTTAATGCTGGTTTGTCATTTCAGCTCCTGTGTTCCTGTGCCTTTGTTCTGCTTTTGACTCCTGTATAGTGAGACCCGGATTGCCTTGACCACCCTTGAACTTCTCCTGCACCTTGACCTCGGCTTGTTTAACAGATTCCTCTTCTGTCTGCTCCAGTGTTTGACCCCCGGCTTCTCTTTAAAGACTTCGCTACTGCCTGCTCCAGTGTTTGACCCCGGCCTGTCTTGGACTCTCCCATTTGATTGATTCCTGTGTATGACCTTGGCTTGTTTAAACGGACTTCCTTCCTACCAGCTTGCTGTGTTTGACCCCCTGGCTTCTCTACATACTTGTTCCAGTGATCTACTTCAGGACCAAGGTGTCGGAGCCCCAGTCTGCTTCCTCTGCTGATCACTGTCTGGGTGTACCCTGCACAGACTTACTACCAGACGGATGTTCGACACGCAAGCTCCTACTAGTGCCTGGCGACCCGTGCCTCTCTGTGCTCGATACCCGCTGTGCCACCTCCAGGGGTATAGCGCACTCAGCATCTCAGCCCTGGTGAGTACCCTGACAGATATAATAAATGAGTCCATGTTAGCATCTATGCAAGTCTCTCCTTGTTTTGTGCTTTGTGAGCGGTTGGAATATCTGATATCTAGAGTCAGACTGGGAGAAAGTGGTATACTGACGGAAGCACTCAAGCGGAGTGCCGGGCGTTCCGTCACAATTGGTGGCAAGCAGTGGGATGCTTCCTGCTGTCTGGGACATCCAAACCTCCACCTGGATCCAAGATCAGGATAGCAGATTTCGGTCACCCCAGCGGACATATGGACCTGGCATCAGAGTTCCCGAGCCTGCTGCGGATTGTCCTTTCAGCATACACCAGGACTGTGTCTGAGGATGAATACCTGGAGCTCAGGCAGCAAATTTGGGTGGAGCTCTGGATAGGAGCCCTCCAGCTCGCTGGTATAAAACAGGGCAAGTGCTTTCCAACCCAAGAGTAACGGGCATGGCGGATGGCATTCCTGGGAGAGCAGCCCCAGGAGCAATGGGTGACTGAGTTGAACAGCAGGAGATAGAACTGGACAATCATTAGCAGGCTCTGCATGGCACGCAGAGCAGGGATGTTTAGGGGAGACAACAGAATGCTCTCCAGTGGGATATGACTTTGGTGGCCCTGGATTGCTGTGGGAGAGCATTTCGCATTGTTTTGTGAATGGCGATGAAGGGGAACCTACCCTTGAGGACCTGCGAGAATATAGAGAGGCTATGCTCAGTCTTGCAGGGGTCTCAGTGCTTAAACCTAACCTAGACTATTTGCTGAGGAAGGAACAGCATCTGGAAAGGGCATACAGGAAACTGCTAGAATGCGTTCAGCAGCATGCCAGAGAATCGGCAGTGGAAACTCCAGAGATTGCCAACTCCAAAGCTGAAGTGCTGACAACAGGGCAGAGCTCTGCTAGCCTCTGCCCAACACCAACAGCAGCTTCAGCCTCCCGGAGAGAAGAGGCAGTTGGCCTTACTCCCACAATATTGACAGAGACATGGGATTTTCTGCCAGCAGCATTTGTGGCGTCACCAGAAACTTCTGCAGCTGAAGTGCTGACAACTGGACAGAGAGTCCAAGACCTCTGCCCTACACCTTTGGCGGTTCTGGAGGCCCAGGGTGAGAAGGACATGGTCCCTTTCCAGCAGCAGATGGCACCCCAGAATGATGCCACCAACTCAGCAGGAGAGCTGGCACCAGGGCCAGACATCATTGAGCTATGCCCAGCACCAGTAACCTCTTCTTCGTTCTATGGACAGGAAATGGTGAATCTCTATCCCCAGACACCAGTTATGGAGATTCGGGATTTGATAGACTGTTCTGCTAAAGCCAGCAGAAGAGCTGGTATTAGGACCAAACTTTACTGGGATCTGCCCAGCACCAACAGCAGCATCTGTGGAGTTACCAGAGAATTCCCCAGTTGAAGTGATGGCCACCGGACAGAGGGTCCAAGAACTCTGCCCCACACCTGTGGCAGTTCTGGAGGCCCAGGGTGAGGGCTGGCAACAGAGAAGAGTGCTACTAGCCCCTGCCCTCACCTAACAGAAGAGGGATTTCCTGTGGTAGTGGAGGGGACTTTGGTCTTCACTGACACAACCCCAAAAATTGGTGCGGCACTGAGACAGGAGGATGTCAGCCATGCTTTACAAGCACTGGGGGATTTTCACCTACCAAAAGTGAATGGGACTTCAGTCTCCACTTATATACCCCAGGGATGCTGGGCGGTCGGCCCAGATCCCCAAAAGCATGACGGAGTGAGCCCAGTCTCCCTGTCTTCTCTCCAGCGGCTGAAAAGACTCCAGAGAGAAGGACCAGTCCAGGCCTCTCCCCAGCAGCGGGCGTGTTCTCTGAGAGAGGCAGAGGTTGGCTGGGTAAGTAATGCTCTGTTTGGGACAATTTATTTGGGTTACTGTGTGGATACCAGCATTGGGGAACTGGAACTGCTGACTAACTTCGGAGTGAAGCCGTCTGGGGTCTCCTCCTGTGTTAGTCTCCTGCCAAAAGGGGAGATGTGTGACAGACCTAGCCGGGACAGAGGCTTTTGGAGAGGACTGAATGAAAGCCTCTTGCCTTTTGATTATGGGCCCTGGATTTTAAGGGAACAATACTCTTTGCAAGGTGAATGAGAAATCCAGTCTAATCTGTACTAATCAGACTCAATCATGTATATATGTATATATTGTATGTTGTCTCATTCTGTTGTGGACTCTTTGCTGTGATCATTTGGGATGTGTATCTCTATGGAGGGAGGGGGGATTCCTCCATCAGCCCATCCTGCTGATAAGACTGAGGAGAAGTTTGAACACACCTGACCATGTGTCCATTGTCTTTGGACAGTTTAACCCGCCCTCTTTTCCAAGGGTGGGGGGGGGAAGAGTCTCTGAGTTATTTTATCTGTTGTGTCTATGTGTGATATAATAAATCCATGTTAGCAGCTAAGCAAGTCTCGCTTTGTTTTTTGCTTGGGAGCGGTTGGAATATGTGATATCTATATCCAGACTGGGAGGAAGCGATATACTGATGGAAGCACTCAAGCGGAGTGTGGGACGTTTCATCACACAGAGTACTCCCCATTTATCACCACCCTCTGAACTTGCCCTTGTAGCCAGTTTTCAATCCATGTACTCACCCTATGGTCCATGCCAACGGACCTTATTTTGTACAGTAAATGCTTATGGGGAACTGTGTCAAATGCTTTTGCAAAATCCAGATACACCACAACTACGGGCCTTCCTTTATCTAGATGGCAACTCACCTCCTCATAGAAGGTTAATAGATTGGTTTGGCAAGAACGATTCTTCATGAATCGATGCTGATTACTGCTAATGATACCATTCTTGTTACTAAAATCTTGTATAATAGTCCCTTATCGTACCATCCAAGAGCTTGCATACTATTGATGTTAGGCTAACTGGTCTGTAATTACCAGGGATGTATTTTGGGCCCTTTTTAAATATTGGTGCTACATTGGCTTTTCTACAATCAGCTGGTACCATTCCAGTCAGTAGACTGTCAGTAAAAATTAGGAACAATGGTCTGGCAATTACTTGACTGAGGTCCCTAAGTACCCTCGGATGCAAGCCATCTGTTCCCGGTGATTTATTAACCACATGCCGACCAGCTGCCGCAGTTGTACTGCGGCAGAATGGCATGGCTGGGCGAAACAACATTATGTAACGTTGCTTCGCCCTGTGGCCACTAGGGGGCGTGTGTCCCCCGAGCCGATGCGAGTGCCTGGTGGTCTCGATCGCTCGGGGCACACGGAAAACCCAGAACTGTGTGTGTAAACACACAGTTTCTGGTTCTCTGAGGGGAGAACTGACAGATTGTCTGTTCATACAGAGTATGAACAGCGATCGGTTAGCTTCCCTGCACAGCCCCCATCCCCCTTCAGTTAGAACACAAACTAGGACACACATTAACCCCTTCACTGCCCCCTAGTGTTAACCCATTCACTGCCAGTGACATTTTTACAGTGATCAATGCATTTTTTATCGCACTGATCGCTGTATTAATGCCAATGGCCAGACTTCTGGTTGGAAGCTAAACAGTAGGGACATTGAGTGGAGAGTGAAAAAGTCTTGCTTTTTGACTGCTGGTGATTGCTGGGTTGCATTTTTAGGTTCTTTTTGGGGCTTTTCCTTGTAGCTTTTTAACTCCTTTTTCTGACACTTTTTAAACAGCCTTTTTTTTTTCTTTGCTTCCTTCAGCCTACTAATTAAGCAGAGTGGTTAATTGGTCACAGGTGCTTGAGGCCTATATAACCTTGTGTTTATCAAAGGAATCCGTGCTTAGAATAGGTGTGACTGCTGCCTCCCTATAGTAAAGTCCCACCTAGGTGGAACCCAATCAAAGTATAAAAACGTAGAAAGGGAAATGGCGCTGTACTTGCTGGCAAAAACTATGTGTATGTAACTATTAATGGTGTGTTCACCCCCAAATAAACATATATATGTCTAATCATACACATATAATCTTATACATAAGGTGTACAAACTGTGTATCAATAGTAGAAACCAAGTACTCCCTAGCATGTGAAAAGGTGACACGTGCTTCAATTATAATATGCAAAAGGTAAAAGATACAAAAGTGTAAACATCTAGAATATGTATGTGAAGGTGTGTATAAAGAAATACAGTCATGAATAAATAGCATCAGCTGATGTGAATAATACCTGTCAAACAACACTGGTATAAATTGCAAACATATGAGCTAAATAAGCTACTGTGAATGATATCCAATAAATTATATGATTTATATAAACAAAGTGTCCATTAATCAATAGTGCCCCAAAAAATAAAAAAAATTATTAAAATCAAAAATCAGCGTCCATATAAAGTGACAAAGTGCTTCCTTCAGTAAGTGAAAATGTTCCAGGTATAAGCAAAAAACATGCTGACAAAAGTGACCGTGCTCCCCTCTTGTGCTTTCACTCACCAGAGTGCTTCACCCCTGCAGGGGTACAAGCGTGCAGAAATAATGTGATCCCGGTCTCAGAGTTGTGATATTCCCCTGGTTCCCAGCTCAGATAGCAGTAGTTTCAAGCATTGGATAATAATCCCACTATGCTCCAACAGACTGGGCTGTAAAAACAAACCAAATTCCAGATAACAGCAGTATCAGACACTGGACAATGATCCCATCAAGCTCCAACACCTTAAGCTGTAAAAGTGGACCTGGTTTTTCAATGGATGCAGGAATCACGGTATCTTTGGAAAAGCTGAAATCCAATCTGGCAGCTCAAGGATAAATCCCAGAGCATAAGGGAAGAAGAGGATAGCCTCCTAGTGCAATATGTTTCAACAAAGGGGTTTATTAAAACAGCACACTAAAGACTTACATCAAGGCAACCAAACCAAACTTGATGTAAGTCTTTAGTGTGCTGTTTTTAGGGACTTAGGAGCTTAATTTGAGGAAAAGGACCTCCAAGGTAGTATTCTCAGGAATACTACCGGTACATCGAGTCACACCAGAAAGGCAGAGGGAGATTAGGGAAGTAAACAAGTGGCTCAAGAGCTGGTGTAGTAAGGAGGGGTTTGGGTTCCTGGAGGACTGGGCTGACTTCTCAATCGATAACTGTACTATAGAAGGGACGGACTGCACCTAAATGAGGAGGGATCAGATGGGAATGAAGATGGCCAAAATGTTAGAAGGGTTTTTAAACTAGGCAATGGGGTGGTCTAGAGGTAGAGATAGTCAGCGTGGAACATATTCCAGAGGGTAGTATTGGGGGAATTAGTGGTAGGTTGACCAAAGCACATAAACCCAAGGTATAGTAGCAAGTCCTAGTTGCAATCTCGGAACACCCAATAAGAGGATAATATGCGACCAGTCTAAACTACGTGGCATGTTCACCAATGCCAGGAGCCTGGCGGACAAGATGGGTGAACTAGAGATACTTTTGTACGAGGAGGATTTGGATTTTGTGGGAATTTCAGAGACCTGGTTCAACAGCTCTCATGATTGGCTGTCAAAGATTCAAGGGTATACCCTTTATCGCAAGGATAGAGAGGGTAAAAAAAGGGGAAGGGTATGCCTATATATCAAGAATAATGTACAAGTGAATGTGAGAGATGACATCACTAAGGGAGCTAGGGAGGAGGGGGAATCCTTATGGGTGGAGCTCCAAAGGGATGAAGCTAAGGGAAAAATAATACTGGGAGTATGCTATAGGCCCCCTAACCTGAGGGAGGAGGGGGGGGGCGAACCTTCTATTACAATTTGGATTAGCGGCAAGAATGGGAAGTGTCATTATAATGGGGGATTTTAATTATACAGACATAGACTGGGCGGAGGGAACCACGCATTCGTCTAAGGCTCGCCAGTTCCTAAATGTCTTGCAGGACAATTTCATGATTCAGACAGACCAACTAGAAATAAAGCGTTACTGGATCTACTAATTACCAACAATACAGACCTGATCACGGATGTAGAAATATGGGGCAATTTAGGAAACAGCGATCACAGGTCAATTGGCTTCAGTATAAATCACACAAATAGGAAACATAAGGGGAATACAAAGGCACTGAATTTAAAAAGAGCCAACTTCCCTAAACTACAAGCCTTGCTAGAAGGCATACATTGGGATAGAATCTTAGGAATAAAGAACACGGAGGAGAGATGGGTTTGCTTTAAGAGCATATTAAATAAGGACATTAGCCAATGCATCCCATTGGGTAATAAATTTAAAAGAGCGATCAAAAGTCCTGGATGGCTCCATGAACAAACCAGAGACAGCCCGTTCCGCTTGAATGGCCGCCCGTCCGCCTACCCGCCCCCTGATTTATACTAATCCCTATACCTGATCTAATCCAGAGAAGCCACCCAAGCAGGTGAACCCAGAGCTCAGAGCTGGAGAGGGAGAAGGAGCTGGAGCTCGTTCACCATCTGGCTGGCGTGTTGGTCGGCAGGTCCACTTAGCTGGGGCTGGCTGCCACGCCACTGTGCCTTACCGGAGCTCCGTGGAGATTGCCTTGCAGTGGTGCAGGGGTGCTTTCCATCTCCCTCTGAGTGGTGTCTGGATAAGCGACTGGGCAGCAGTGGAGAGGAGACCGAAGGGGAGTGACGCCAGATTCAGGGGTTTTCGGAGGAAATCCGGCCGCTCGGAAATACTCGGCTCTCCGGGAGAGAGGCCGCTCAGGGGAACATGCGGAAGTATTTGAGGTACTGGGGGAACGCTGTGTTCGAGAGGAGAGCTAAGCTGACCCCCCCCTGTCTGACCTGAGGAGCGGGATAAGGAGGTACGGAGATCTACTCAACCTCCGTGAAATCTTCTGTCCATCTGGTACGGACATATACTATTACATTCCCCCCACTATCTCAGAAGACAGGACTAAATAATTAATAATTTTTCTTATAAGCAACTCACAAACCTGAACTGTATCCCTGGAATGAATGGCATTAACAAAGTACATGGACGCGAGGCGGTGAGTAATGCAAATATGGACTTGTAATATGTATATATATGCTTGCAAGAAAGCGCACATTACCATAACTTCCTAAGTCAAACACCAGAACCGTAAGAACGGAAAAAAGAAAGGGGGGTAATTGAATTAATTCCATGATATAAACTGACACAAAACCAGGGCTTAGCTGAATAGCTGAAATACCCCTAAATATATAGTGGCTTGGTTTCAGGATTGAGAAGACCAGAGTGTGATATAGGTATAAGAACATATCACCTAGAAAGAAAAAGGACAAAAGTAAATATCTGGAAAATGAGGGGGAAGGCAGCACGAGGAAGTGCGACCCCTAAATCACCCCGCCTAAGTCTGACCCCTAGCCCGGGTCCAATGAACAAATATGTTACTCAAGGAGCAAATGTAGAAAAACAAACGACAGAGAAACAGAAAGCCACTAGAAGCAACCAGAGGGAAAACAGGGAACATAAAAACAAAACAAAACAGCCCAGAACAAAACAGCTAATGAAACTGATATATCATCAGAATCCAGAATATAACAAGAATCAGACATAGAGACTGAAGTAAGGGGAGAAGAGGAACATCAAATTAAAGTCCCCCTCCCGACAAAAGTAGGAATGGAATCTATGTTTGCGGCTTTGGAAAAATCGCTAAAAACTGAAATAGAGAGAATACATAAGAACCTTGGGCATGTTCTTGAACGAGTTGAAGTTAAGAAAAAAACAGAAACCAATGACGCTAGCATAAGAAAACTGGAGGAAGAAATCAAATCCATTAAAAAGGTACAGCAAGAACAAGCGTATAAAATAGAGGACCAAGAAAATAGGGACAGAAGAAAGAACTTAAGGATACGCGGCGTCCCAGATTCCTCTCAACATGAAGATCTGCAAGAAATAATAAGGAAGATCTGCAATCCATTAATGGACAAAGAAATAATTTATCCAATAAAAATTGAGAGAGTACATAGACTAAGATGACCCAAAGAAATTCCCCAAGAGAATCCAAGGGACATCATAGTGTGATTCGAAAACTGGGAAGAAGACGCCAATAATGTTCGAGGGGAAATAACATTCAAATGTTTCAAGACTTGTCACAAGAAACCTAAAAAAGAAGGAAAAAATTTAAACCTCTGTTAGCGACTTTGCAGGAACATGATGCTCAGTATAACTGAAGCTTTCCCTCTTGTCTGATTGGCAGGAGAGAGGGCCGTACAGCTAGCCTGAGATTTAGCGATGAGATCCCGGATTTTTGTAAAAGACCGGAGACACCAACGCCAGAAAAATGTATGGAGAAAAGGTCAAGAAATCGAAACACTACATAAAGGCAGACTTATTATACTGACTTAAAAAGAAACTGCTTGAAGAGGGGGCGGGAGGGGGGGTTGAGAGAGGGGAAATATTTTTTTTCCCTCTCCATCTCCTCCCCTCCTCTCTACTTTCTATATAATGGGGGCGGAGGGAGGGGGGGCGGTCTCAGGGGGTACGACGGGGAACTTCCTGGAAAGTCTAAAGATAAATAATGGGGATCGGGACTCTTGGCGTGTTCTGGAATCACCTCCTTTGAAGTAGGAGAGGTGAGTTTAACAGTGCCATACAGAACACCACCTCAAGCCCAAGAGAGCAAGGGGACAAGGGTGTCCCTAAGGGATTACTTTAGACCATGAAGTCAGTATACCAACATAGGAAGGGGGGGGGAGGGAGAGGAGGAGGGGGGATGAAATAAGGGGAGAGGGGGTGGGTTGGAAAGGGGGGAAGATCTGTTTATTCAAACATAAAAGTCTGTTTATTGATATTTCATGACTGATGTTAATTTTATTACATACAATGTAAGAGGGCTGAACTCCCCAGAAAAAAGAGGTGAGTTTAACAGTGCCATACAGAACACCACCTCAAGCCCAAGAGAGCAAGGGGACAAGGGTGTCCCTAAGGGATTACTTTAGACCATGAAGTCAGTATACCAACATAGGAAGGGGGGGAGGGAGAGGAGGAGGGGGGATGAAATAAGGGGAGAGGGGGTGGGTTGGAAAGGGGGGAAGATCTGTTTATTCAAACATAAAAGTCTGTTTATTGATATTTCATGACTGATGTTAATTTTATTACATACAATGTAAGAGGGCTGAACTCCCCAGAAAAAAGAAATATGGTATTAAGGGAAATGTAAAGGTTTTCTGCTGAGATCATTTTCTTACAGGAGACGCATATAGCCCTAGAGTCAAATATCAAAATATATTCACGGGCAATACCAACCTGGTTCTATGAAGACTCGCCAAACAAAAGGGCAAAAGGAGTCAGCATATGAATTGCGAAAAATATTAATTTTTGCCCTTGAAGAAAGGAAGGTCGACCCTGGCGGTCGTTTTCTTTTTCTGAACGGATCTTTTCAAGGGAAAAAATACACATTAGCAAATGTATATTGTCCTAACAGACACCCTAAAAGATACTTAAAAAGCATCCTCAATGCCTTAACAGAGTTTAAACAAGGCCACTTAATTCTGGCAGGAGATTTCAATTTTACCATGGATTATGACCTTGATGGTACGTCTGGTGCACCGACTCGTGAAAATAAACAATTAAGATTGATTAAAAAAAAATGTTCTCTCAACAGTTAGTTGATGTATGGAGAATGTTACATCCAAGTAAAAAAGATTTCGCATTTCGTTCGTCGGTGCACGACACGTACTTAAGATTAGATTACATTCTGGTGGATCATGAAGTACTAGAGTATGTAGTAGAGGCATCAATTGGAATAATGACAATCTCGGATCACGCTCCCATAATGATAAGGATAAGATTCAATGAGAAAGAATATAGAAAAGGAGTTTGGAGATTAAATGAAGATCTTATAGAAGATGTAGAAGTAAGAAAAACAATAACAATGGAGATCGAACAATACTTCAGTATAAATGGTACACCAGATGTGACAAAGGCGACAATTTGGGAAGCTCATAGGAGCTGGGGAAAAAAAGAAAGAGAAACTAATATGAAAAAAGTAATAAAAGAATTACATGAGCTGGAACAAAAACATAAAACACAATAAAACACAATTAGAGGGCAATACATCAGAAGATCATCATAAAAAGAGGTCACTTAAGAGATCTGATGGAACAGGAAACTAGAAAAATATTTAAAAATGTTGCAAAAGAAAGATATAAGTGGGGAAATAAGCCTGAGAAATATTTAGCAAAAATATCTAAGGAGAAAAAGACTCAAAATTACATAGAAAAAATAAAGAATGGTTAAGGCTAAATGAAATATAAGACAACCGATATCGCAGCTTTTACTACATACTATAGCTCACTATATGCAATAAAAAGTAAAGAAACACATCAGGAAGAAGAAAGTAGGAAAATCAAAATACAGGAGTACTTAGCGGAGGCTAATTTACCAAAAATATCACCAGGAAATGCTGAGCTGTTGGATGAACCATATTCCCAGGAAGAAATATATACAGCTATAAAGGAGACACCAGGGGGGAAAAGCCCAGGCCCGGATGGGTTCACGATTAAATATTTTAAAAGATTTAAAGAACAATTAATTCCAGTACTGTGTGGCTATTTCAACAAATTAGGGGAAAATGGAGAAATAAGAAGAGAATCTCTCCTAGCTAATATCTAATTAATACCCAAAGTAGGAAAAGATAAAACTGTGTGCTCCAATTACCAGCCTATAGCTTTAATTGTAGATACAAAGCTATACGCAAAAATACTAGCAACAAGACTAAAAAATTATATGCCAGAGCTGATAAATGTGGATCAAGCAGGTTTTGTTCCCGGAATCGAGGGAAGAGATAACAGCATAAGAACAATATTAATAATCAATAAACATAAGGAGAGGAAACCCCCAATGCTACTCATTTCAATAGATGCAGAGAAAGCATTTGACCAAGTAGATTGGGGATCTACTCCGAAGTATAGGCCTGAGACCAAGAATAATAAAATGGATTAACAACTTATATAGACACCCTATGGCTAGGATTAAGATAAATGGAACTATGTCACCTACCTTTGAAGTGTTCAATGGAACAAGACAAGGTTGCCCAATCTCACCACTCCTGTATGTGATTGCATTAGAACCATTGTTAACAAAAATACGGAATAATGTAGATATAGGAGGGGTCAGAGTGGGGGAAGAAGAGCATAAAGTAGCAGCGTATGCAGACGACATACTTCTTTATATGACTAAACCTAGATTATCTCTTCCCAACCTAATAAAAGTACTGAAAGAATATATTAACCTTACGAACTTTAAGATCAATCCCACAAAAACAGTAATACTGGGCATAGGAGTAGATAAAAAGGAAAGAGTATTATAACAGGAATTTCCTTTTACTTGGGAAAAAGAAGAACTAACATACCTAAGAATTAAAATAACACCTACCCTAGAGAAGTTATATCAGGCCAATTATATCCCATTACTGAATGAAATAAAAATAGACTTAAAATATATATCAAAGAGACCAGTCTCATGGATCGGGAGGATAAATATTCTAAAAATGGTGATCCTGACAAAAATATTATACAAATTTCAAATGCTCCCGTTAGAAATACCACAAAGTTTTTTTTTAAAGTAATAAAAACAATAATATTGAAATACCTATGGCAGAATAAAAAAGTTAGAGTAAATAACACCCTTCTAACTAGGAAAAAAATAAATGGAGGGTTGGCAGCCCCAGATATAGAAAGATACTATAAAGCGATTGTACTGAAAAGATTAATAGAATGGGCAAATATAAACACTAAAAAGAGATGGGTAAAAATGGAAGATAAACTAAACACATCACAATTAAAAAAAATATTATATAGAAAGGAAAAATGGAAATATAATTCCCCTTTAATTTCATTAGCGGGCAAAAAAAATTTTTATTCCAGGAAATAGGACACGATTAGGGAAACAACTAGGACATGCACAACTAAAAGATATCATCACGCAAGGTAAAATTAGGACAAGACAGGAGTTAATAATGCACCATGTTAATGATTGGAAATATTTGCAACTAAAACACCTTGTAGATACAATCCCTCAACCAATTAGGTATCAGAAAATGTTAACCCCAATTGAAAGACTTTGTAATATAAAAATATCCTTAAAAAATGGAATATCCCAAATGTATAAAATACTAACAGAACTAGAACAAAAGGGCACTTTAGCCTTTATTAGAAAATGGGAACAAGATATGGGTATGAAATTGGACGAGGCACAAATGGTAGGAGCAGTACATAATTATGCATCTGACATGACTACCGTAGAGGCTAATTATAAATGTATGATACGATGGCACTTGACACCAGAGAAAATTAACAAATTCCAACCAAATAAGTCCCAGCAGTGCTGGAGGAATTGTGGTCAAATAGGAACGACTTTTCATATATGGTGGGAGTGCCCGAAAATAAAAGAGTACTGGCAAGAAATTTTGGAATATATTGAGGGGATAACCGGGGAGAGGATTCCGCAAAACCCCTGGAACTGTTTGTTCCACGGGACAAACATAACAACAAATCAATAGAAAGAAAACTTTTCTTCTGAACACAGCGAAGGGACTTATCCCAAAAAAATGGTTGTACTCTGGGAAGCCAAGTATAAGAGAATAGCTTCAAACAGTAGACCTTACTGGTAATATGGAATACCTATGTAGCAGAGATGAGGGACGAGAGGAAAGTTATAATGCAACCTGGGAGAAATGGAATGTCTTCAAGACATCAGAGAAATATGCCCAGGGAATGATAAAAATAGACAGAAGAAATTGAAGTAAGGGAAATGAGAATAATGGATCGGTATTGGGACAGGGAGGGGGAGGGGTAAGGGAATAGAAATAAAGTGGATGTATTTAAAAAATTATTTTAAAGGAATTTTGTATGTTATATAAGGAAATTTTTTCAATAAAGATTAAATTAAAAAACAAAAAAAGTCCCGGATGGCTTAACTCCAATGTAAAAATGCATATAAAAGCAAAGAAGGCCTTCAAAAAATACAAGGTTGAGGGATCATCATCAGCATTCAGACATTCTAAAGAATGCCACAAGAAATGTAAGGGTGCAATAAGGACGGCTAAGATAGAACATGAAAGACACATAGTGGAGGAGAGCAAAAAAAATCCCAAGAAATTCTTTAAGTATGTAAACAGTAAAAAAGGGAGGACAGACCATGTTGGCCCCATAAAGAATGAGGAAGGACATCTGGTTACAAAGGATGGGGAGATGGCGAAGGTATTGAATTTATTCTTCTCCTCAGTCTTCACAAGGGAATCGGGGGGCTTCAGTAACCAAAACTGCAGTGTTTATCCTCATGACACATCACAGGAAGCACCTCCATGGTTAACAGAGGACAGAATTAAAATTAGACTTGGGAAACTTAACATTAATAAATCACGGGACCAGATGGCTTGCACTCGAGGCTACTTAGGCAACTCAGTAAAGTAATTGCCAGACCATTGTTCCTAATTTTTACTGACTGGAATGGTACCAGCTGATTGGAGAAAAGCCAATGTAGCACCAATATTTAAAAAGGGCCCAAAATACATCCCTGAGAATTACAGACCAGTTAGCCTAACATCAATAGTATGTAGACTCTTGGAGGGGATGATAAGGGACTATATACAAGATTTTAGTAATAAGAACGGTTTAATTAGCAGTAATCAGCATGGATTCATGAAGAATCGTTCTTGCCAAACCAATCTATTAACCTTCTATGAGGAGGTGAGTTGCCATCTACTATAGATAAAGGAAGGCCCATAGACGTGGTGTATCTGTATTTTGCAAAAGCATTTGACACAGTTCCTCATAAACGTTTACTGTACAAAATAAGGTCCGTTGGCATGGACCATAGGGTGAGTACATGGATTGAAAACTGGCTACAAGGGCGAATTCAGAGGGTGGTGATAAATGGGGAGTACTCGGAATGGTCAGGGGTGGGTAGTGGGGTCCCCCATGGTTCTGTGCTGGGACCAATCCTATTTAATATGTTCATAAACGACCTTGGTTCAATGTAGAAAAATGTAAAATAATGCATTTGGGTGGCAAAAATATGAATGCAATCTATACACTGGGGGGAGAACCTCTGGGGGAATCTAGGATGGAAAAGGACCTAGTAGATGATAGGCTCAGCAATGGCATGCAATGCCAAGCTGCTGCTAACAAAGCAAACAGAATATTGGCATGCATATAAAAAGGGGATCAACTCCAGAGATAAAACGATAATTCTCATGCTCTACAAGACTCTGGTCCGGCCGCACCTAGAGTATGCTGTCCAGTTCTGGGCACCAGTCCTCAGGAAGGATGTACTGGAAATGGAGCGAGTATAAAGAAGGGCAACAAAGCTAATAAAGAGTCTGGAGGATATTAGTTATATTATTATTATTATTATTATTATTATTATTATACAGGATTTATATAGCGCCAACAGTTTACATAGCGCTTTACAACTTGAGGGTAGACAGTACAAATACAATATACTTTAATATAGTAGGAATCAGAGGGCCCTGCTCCTTAGAGCTTACAATCTAAGAGGGAAGGTCAAGAGATACAAGAGGTAATAACTGTGAGTGATGTGCTGATTGAGAAGATAAATGTACAGTTGTTAGGTGGGGGCCAGATAGGCTTCTCTGAAGAGATGAGTTTTCAGGGATCGTCTGAAAGTGGATAAAGTAGGAGAAAATCGGACGGATTGGGGTAGAGCATTCCAGAGGATGGGGGAGGCTCTGGAGAAGTCCTGAAGGCCAGCATGGGATGAGGTGACAAGGGAGTTTGAGAGCAGGAGGTTTTGGGAGGAGCGAAGAGAACGATTAGGTTGGTATTTTGTGACTAGGTTAGAGATGTAGCTGGGGGCCAGGTTGTGGATGGCTTTGTAAGTTATAGTTATAATTTAATTGGGTGACTGAGTGGCAGCCAATGGAGGGATTGGCAGAGGGGTGTAGCAGACGCTGAGCGGTTTGTGAGGTGGATGAGACTGGCAGCAGCGTTCATGATGGACTGAAGTGGGGATAGCCTATTTAGAGGTAAACCAATGAGGAGGGAGTTGCAGTAGTCGAGGCGGGAGATGACCAGGGAGTGGATTAGAAGCTTTGTGGTGACATTAGTTAGGAAGGGGCGTATCTTGGATATGTTGCGGAGATTGAGGCGGCAAGTTTTGGATAGTGATAGAATGTGGGGTCGAAAGGTTAGTTCAGAGTCTAGGATTACACCTGGGATCTTGGCGTGGGGAGATGGGTTCATAGTTGAGCCGTTGATATTGACAGAGAAATCAGGGGAAGTGGCACCTGAGGGAGGAAAAATCATGAGCTCGGTTTTGGCTAGGTTGAGTTTGAGGAAGTGATGTGACATCCAGGCTGATATGTCTGCTAGTAAGTTGGTAATGTGTGAGGAGACAGATGGAGAGAGCTGGGGGGTGGAGAGATAGATTTGGGTGTCATCAGCGTAGAGATGAGATTTAAAGCCGTGGGAGGCAATCAACTGACCTAAGGAGGTGGTGAAGTAGTACAGAATAGTGTCCACTGGTTTTAGCCATGAGTAGGTCATTTGAGAGTTTAAGGAGAGCAGTTTCCGTGGAGTGTTGAGGGCGAAAACCGGACTGAAGGGGATCAAGAAGTTTATTCATGGTCAGATGGCCGCTTAGTCGGTTGTAGACCAGTCTTTCAAGAAGTTTGGAGGAGAAGGAGAGTAAGGAGATGGGACGTAAGTTGTTGAGATTGGTGGGGTCCAGTGAGGGCTTTTTAAGTATGGGGGTGACTAGCGCATGTTTTAGAGAGTTTGGGAAGATGCCACAAGAGAGGGAGAGGTTGAAAATGTGAGTTAGAGAGTATAGAATCGAGTCAGAGGGTGAGCGTAGCATTTGCGAGGGAACAGGATCCAGGGAGCAAGTGGTTAGATTAGTGTTAGATAAAAGTTTAGCAACCTCAGTAGTAGTAGCAGGGTTGAATGAGGGAAGTAATGATTGTATCTGTGGACAGGGGGTGTTGCATGGGGGAGGTTTTTGTGCATTGGCGATCTCCTCATGAATTGTATCAATCTTAGTTTTGAAGTGATTGGCAATCTCCTGGGCAGTGTGAGTTGGTGGGTGGAGGACAGAGTAGAGTGTTGAAGGTAGAGAAGAGTTGACGTGGACTGGATGAGGTGTTAATGAGTGTGATAAAGTAGGTCTGTTTGGCAGTGTGAAGGCAGGAATAGTATTTTAGGTGGGCAGATTTATATTGTGTGAAGTCTTCCTGGGTCTTAGTCTTATGCCACAGGCGCTCAAGAGCGCAGCTGCGTTTTCGGAGACTTTTGGTGTCATCTAATACAAAATATAAAAACAGAAAACCGCGCTTAAACTAATGCATATAGTATACACTGTGATATAAAATTATGAAGTCCTTAGAGTGCATAAAAGTCCAAAAAGAAGTGAATACAAATCTTCAAAAGTCCAGTTGATGGTACTAGATGCTCAGATGAATCAAAATAAACAGCAAATAATAAGTAGAATGCTTACCAGATGGCAAGCCAAATAAAGCAAGTGGCTTAAACCCAGCCTGGGCCTTTAAAGAACCAATCCCGGTGGATTTGAGCAAAACTTCCACTCGTGAAAATGGACGTGGATTCATGCGAATTCATCCCAAAAAAAATTTATAAAAAACATAGCGTAATATTGTCAACAAATAAAAAGAAGAAAGAAAAAGGAAGAACCCTCACACAGTGATGAATCATAAAAAAATCATAAAAAACACTCAGTGCCCATAGACACACACAGGGCCTCTGTGCGAGTGAAAGGCGATCATGCAAATATTGGGTATTATCCCAATCGGAATTAAATATACACCAACACCTTACAAAGTTTCTGCTTACCAGATATATATAAAGATGTGTAAATAAACATCAATCACCGAATGGTTAATTGGTGAAGGGGTTTCAAACGTGCAGCGAAAAACACACAAATTTCCTGCTTACCAGATGGAAACTTTTGAATAAACAATCTGACACAGCTTGAGAAAACAGCCTCCTTGCAACGAACGATGTAAACCAATCACGCCAGTCATATCCAAAGCTCCACGGTACCCATATTGTAAAGATATGGCAAGATAGTGTAATACCTTTTAAACTGATTTTATTCAAAAAGAAATACACTTACAATATAAAAGAAGATAACAGCGATGCCGGCCGTCATTCTGGTGTCATCTGTTTGCCAGGGTTGAAGCAGTCGGGGCATAATTCTGTGTGTAGTGACGGGGGCAAGCTTGTCTAGGGAGGAAGACAGTGAGCTGTTGTAGATGAAAGTAGCTAGGTTGGGGCAGGACAGAGGTGAGATTTTGTCATAGAGGTGATCAGTAGCAGAGTAGAGAAGAGAAGGGTTGAGGTTTCTACGTGTAACTGTTAGGCGGTTGGAGGGAGAAGAGGTGGAAGACAGGGAGAGAGCAAAACTAATAAGGTGGTGATCAGAGAGTGGGAGTGGATTGTTGGAAAGGTTGCACGGAGTGCACAGATAGGAGAAGACAAGGTCAAGGGTGTTGCCGTTGGAGTGGGTAGGAGCCTGTATCCATTGCTTCAGGTCAATCGAGGTTAGACTGAGAAGTCTAGAAGTAATAGTAGTGTTAGTGTTAACAGGGATGTTGAAGTCCCCGAGAATAATTGTGGGGATTTCAGAAGAGAGAAAGTAGGGTAGCCAGGCAGAGAAGTCATCAAGGAAGGCTGATACTGGTCCAGGGGGCCGGTAGATGACAGCAATTCTTAGAGAAATGGGAGTGAATAGACGAATGCAATGTGCCTCAAAAGAGGAGAGTGTCAGAGAGGGAGGTGGGTGAAGTACCTGATAGGTGCTGCATGGGGCTAGAAGGATTCCCACTCCACCTCCCTTCCGTCCACTTGGTCTGGGGGAGTGAGTCCAGAGAAGGCCCCCATGGGAGAGGGAAGCAGGAGAAATAGTATCTGATTCATGAAGCTAGGTTTCAGTAATGGCAAGTAGTTTAAAGGAATTTGTGATAAAGTGGTTGTGAAGGGCGGTGAGTTTGTTGCAGACAGAACGTGCATTCCAAAGGGCACAGGAAAATGGGGGGGCTGGTTTTGGAAAGAGAAAAAGAGACCAAGTTTTGTGGGTTGCGGCTCCTGCCAGAGGGTGTAGGGGGATGGGAGCGTTGGACAAAGACAGATGATGGTGGCCCAGGGTTTGGGGATATGTCACCAGAGATTAGGAGAAGCAGGAGGGTGAAGGAGGTAATGTGGGGATGTGATTTATGTGAAGGTGCATGTCTCAGAGTACTGGAGGTTTTATCAGTATATGTATGTAGAATGAGCAAGAGTTGGTAGGAGCAGTAGTAGGGAGAGGACAGAAGGCAGGGTGATATGTATAAGCAGGCGGGTGGAGAGGGGGGGTGAAGGTAAGAGAGTTTGAGGAGAGAGGACACGAGTGTCAGAAGCAGTGGTAGAGAGAGCATGTTACAGAGTGGATGGAGAGCTTATTAGAGAGACAGGGTCACCTGCAGTCAGACAGGGCACCTGTTAGGTGCTTTCCAGTGCAGTTTGCTGTATTTGTTTGCGTCGTGCAATCGCTGAAGTGCAGAGATTGAAGTGCATATCACTTGTAGAAAGAATCACTTAGAGATAGAAGCCTTAAGGATAGAAGCCACTGCAATGTGCTGACCCCTTAAGGATGCTCAAATTTATACGGTTAAAAGGGTGGGGTTGAAGTTCGTTAATTAATCATGAGTAAATATATGAATGCCTAACAATCAAAGTGGACTTTTTGCTTCTAAAGTCAGAATAGCAAGAGGCCAGAGGCCAAGATAAGATCAACACATAAAACTTAGGTAAGATAGTCCAGAGCAACAAAAAACAACATCATGGTTATGCACACAGGGCAACAGATAGAGAAGGCCACATCCCAAAGACACACACACACAGACAGCAAGCAGATCCCAATTTCATTTAACGGTGGAAGATGTGGTTGAGCTGACACATACCAAAGACACACACACACAGACAGCAAGCAGATCCCAATTTCATTTAACAGTGGAAGATGTGGTTGAGCTGACACATACCAAAGACACACACACAGAGACAGCAAGCAGATCCCAATTTCATGTAACGGTGGAAGATGTAGTTGAGCTGACACATACCAAAGACACACAGAGACAGCAAACAGATCCCAATTTCATTTAACGGTGGAAGATGTGGTTGAGCTGACACATACCAAAGACACACACACAGACAGCAAGCAGATCCCAATTTCATTTAACGGTGGAAGATGTGGTTGAGCTGACACATACCTGCAAAGAGACAGAGAAGGAATGATCAGGTGAGGCAGAACTTGAAGCAGAGATTGAAGTGCATATCACTTGTAGAAAGAATCACTTAGAGATAGAAGCCTTAAGGATAGAAGCCACTGCAGTGTGCTCCCCCAGCAAGGTGCTGACCCCTTAAGGATGCTCAAATTTATACAGTTAAAAGGGTGGGGTTGAAGTTTGTTAATTAATCATGAGTGAATATAAGAATGCCTAACAATCAAAGTGGACTTTTTGCTTCTAAAGTCGGAATAGCCAGAGGCCAAGATAAGATCAACACACAAAACTTAGGTAAGATAATCCAGAGCAACAAAAAACAACATCATGGTTATACACACAGGGCAACAGATAGAGAAGTCTACATACCAAAGACACACACAGAGACAGCAAGCAGATCCCAATTTCATTTAACGATGGAAGATGTGGTTGAGCTGAAACATACCAAAGACACACACACAGAGACAGCAAGCAGATCCCAATTTCATTTAACAGTGGAAGATGTGTTTGAGCTGACACATACCAAAGACACACAGAGACAGCAAGCAGATCCCAATTTCATTTAACGGTGGAAGATGTGGTTGAGCTGACACATACCTGTAAAGAGACAGAGAAGGAATGATCAGGTGAGGCAGAACTTGAAGCAGAGATTGAAGTGCATATCACTTGTAGAAATAATCACTTAGAGATAGAAGCCTTAAGGATAGAAGCCACTGCAATGTGCTCCCCCAGCAATGTGCTGACCCCTTAAGGATGCTCAAATTTATATGGTTAAAAGGGTGGGGTTGAAGTTCGTTAATTAATCATGAGTGAATATAAGAATGCCTAACAATCAAAGTGGACTTTTTGCTTCTACAGTCAGAATAGCAAGAGGCCAGAGGCCAAGATAAGATCAACACATAAAACTTAGGTAAGATAGTCCAGAACAACAAAAAACAACGTCATGGTTATACACACAGGGCAACAGATAGAGAAGTCTACATACCAAAGACACACACAGAGACAGCAAGCAGATCCCAATTTCATTTAGCGATGGAAGATGTGGTTGAGCTGAAACATACCAAAGACACACACACAGAGACAGCAAGCAGATCCCAATTTCATTTAACAGTGGAAGATGTGTTTGAGCTGACACATACCAAAGACACACAGAGACAGCAAGCAGATCCCAATTTCAGTTAACGGTGGAAGATGTGGTTGAGCTGACACATACCTGTAAAGAGACAGAGAAGGAATGATCAGGTGAGGCAGAACTTGAAGCAGAGATTGAAGTGCATATCACTTGTATAAATAATCACTTAGAGATAGAAGCCTTAAGGATAGAAGCCACTGCAATGCAATGTGTATATATATATATATATATATATATATATATATATATATATATATACCCTGTTTCCCCGAAAATAAGACCTAGCGTGATTGTTGGTGATGGCTGCAATATAAGCCCTACCCCCCAAATAAGCCCTACCCTGCTTCCCCGAAAAAAAGGCCCTACCCTGAGAAGAAGACCAACAAGGACTTTGACTAGGGCTTATTTGGGGGGTAGGGCTTATATTGCAGCCATCACCGACAATCACGCTAGGTCTTATTTTCGGGGAAACAGGGTATATATATATATATATATATATATATATATGTATACACGAGACTATCTGTATATATATATATATATATATATACATATATATATATATATATATATATATATATATATATATATTAAATACGCTGCAGCTAACTGGATCACCTGCCTGCCTGAGGTATATTAGAAACAGTACACCAGGAATGGACCCCGCCCATGACGCCGCTTTCCTGTCCCTAGCCTCTCCACCTCTTGCTGCTAACTTTAACCTAAAACTACTCCCCCTACTCTTCTATCCCCTTCTTCCCCCCAGCACTAATTACCCCCCTCCACCGGATGCGATCCCCCCGCAAACACCATCATTAGCCTGCATCCCTCCTTTGATGCTCCCGCCAGCTTCAGGAGCTGCATGGGGCTTAGGTGGGATCCAGATGAGTCCCCTTGCAAGTCACATCACCCCCCGTACTGCCCCACACCCCCGATCCATCACCGCTCAGAGCGGCATCCCTCCATCTTCAGCTGCTTCTTGCTACAGACATGAAAAATTATGCTAGCCTTTTCTTTAAAACAATTAATAGAAAAACCATAAAATGGATACCAGCAAACAGCTATTTACTTTGCATCAGAGGCGTCGTTAGGGGGTGGCTATTGTTCTATATCTCACTGCAGGCCGTTCCTGGTATATTGTTTCTAATATACTTCAGGCAGGCAGGTAATTCAGTTAGCTGCAGCGTATTTAATATATATATATATATATATATATATATATATACACAGATAGTCTCGTATACATATATATATATATATATCCACTGCATACAGTTTAGCTATATCTCACTGCAGCTAATCTCTCTGGGCGTGGACGGAAGAGAAAAATTGATGAAAGGTTGCAACGCAGGATAGTCTGGATGGTGGATAAGCAGCCCCAAAAAAGTTCCAAATAAATTCAAGCTGTCCTGCAGGCTCAGGGAGCATCAGTGTCAGCGCAAACTATCCGTCGATATTTAAATGAAATGAAACGCTATGGCAGGAGACCCAGGAGGACCCCACTGCTGACACAGAGACATAAAAAAACAAGACTACAGTTTGCCAAAATGTACTTGAGTAAGCCAAAATCCTTCTGGGATAACATCTTGTGGACAGCCGAGACCAAGATAGAGCTCTTTGGTAAAGCACATCATTCTACTGTTTACCGAAAACGGGATGAGGCCTACAAAGAAAAGAACACAGTACCTACAGTGAAATATGGTGGAGGTTCAATGATGTTTTGGGATTGTTTTGCTGCCTCTGGCACTGGGTGCCTTGAATGTGTGCAAGGCATCATGAAATCTGAGGATTACCAAAGGATTTTGGGTTGCACTGTAGAGCCCAGTGTCAGAAAGCTGGGTTTGCGTCCGAGATCTTGGGTCTTCCAGCAGGACAATGACCCCAAACACGTAAAAAAAACACCCAGAAATGGATGGAAACAAAGCGCTGGAGAGTTCTAAAGTGGCCAGCAATGAGTCCAGATCTAAATCCCATTGAACACCTGTGGAGAGATCTTAAAATTGCTGTTGGGAAAAGGCGCCCTTCTAATAAGAGAGACCTGGAGCAGTTTGCAAAGGAAGAGTGGTCCAAAATTCCGGGTGAGAGGTGTAAGAAGCTTATTGATGCTTATAGGAAGTGACTGATTTCAGTTATTTTTTCCAAAGGGTATGCAACCAAATAATAAGTTAAGGGTGCCAAGAATTTGCTTTCTTTCCTCCCTTTTTTTGTTTTGTTCCAATACACACAAAGGGAATAAACATGTGTATAGCAAAACATGTGTTACTTCAATACTTTTCTGTGAGAAATACTTGATTTTCTGGAAAAATTTGTGGGGTGCCAACAATTTCGACCATGACTGTATATCCACTGCATACAGTTTAGCTATATCTCACTGCAGGCCGTTCCTGGTGTACTGTTTCTAATATACTTCAGGCAGGCAGGTGATTCAGTTAGCTGCAGTGTATTTAATATATATATATATATATATATACAGATAGTCTCGTGCATAAATATATACAGTGGGGACGGAAAGTATTCAGACCCCCTTAAATTTTTCACTCTTTGTGATATTGCAGCCATATGCTAAAATCATTTAAGTTAATTTTTTTTCCTCATTAATGTACACACAGTACCCCGTATTGACAGAAAAACACAGAATTGTTGACATTTTTGCATATTTATTAAAAAAGAAAAACTGACATATCACATGGTCCTAAGTATTCAGACCCTTTGCTGTGACACTCATATTTAACTCAGGTGCTGTCCATTTCTTCTGATCATCCTTGAGATGGTTCTACACCTTCATTTGAGTCCAGCTGGGTTTGATTATACTGATTGGGCTTGATTAGGAAAGCCACACACCTGTCTATATAAGACCTTACAGCTCACAGTGCATGTCAGAGCAAATGAGAATCATGAGGTCAAAGGAACTGCCTGAAGAGCTCAGAGACAGAATTGTGACAAGGCACAGATCTGGCCAAGGTTACAAAAAATTCTGCTGCACTTAAGGTTCCTAAGAGCACAGTGACCTCCATAATCCTTAAATGGAAGACGTTTGGGACGACCAGAACCCTTCCTAGAGCTGGCCATCCGGCCAAACTGAGCTATCGGGGGAGAAGAGCCTTGGTGAGAGAGGTAAAGAAGAACCCAAAGATCACTGTGGCTGAGCTCCAGAGATGCAGTCAGGAGATGGGAGAAAATTTTAGAAAGTCAACCATCACTGCAGCCATCCACCAGTCAGGGCTTTATTGCAGAGTGGCCCGAATGGAAGCCTCTCCTCAGAGCAAGACACATGAAAGCCCACATAGAGTTTGCTAAAAAAACACCTGAAGGACTCCAAGATGGTTAGAAATAAGATTCTTTCGTCTGATGAGACCAAGATAGAACTTTTTGGCCTTAATTCTAAGCGGTATATGTGGAGAAAACCAGGCACTGCTCATCACCTGTCCAATACAGTCCCAACAGTGAATAATGGTGGTAGCAGCATCATGCTTTTGGGGGTGTTTTTCAGCTGCAGGGACAGGACGACTGGTTGCAATCAAGGGAAAGATGAATGCGGCCAAGTACAGGGATATCCTGGATGAAAACCTTCTCCAGAGTGCTCAGGACCTCAGACTTGGCCGAAGGTTTGCCTTCCAACAAGACAATGACCCTAAGCACACAGCTAAAATAACTAAGGAGGTGGCTTCACAACAACTCCGTGACTGTTCTTGAATGGCCCAGCCAGAGCCCTGACTTAAACCCAATTAAGCATCTCTGGAGAGACCTAAAAATGGCTGTCCACCAACGTTTATCATCCAACCTGACAGAACTGGAGAGGATCTACAAGGTGGAATGGCAGAGGATCCCCAAATCCAGGTGTGAAAAACTTGTTGAATCTTTCCCAAAAAGACTCATGGCTGTATTAGATCAAAAGGGTGCTTCTACTAAATACTGAGCAAAGGGTCTGAATACTTAGGACCATGTGATATTTCAGTTTTGCTTTTTTAATAAATCTGCAAAAATGTCAACAATTCTGCGTTTTTCTGTCAATATGGGGTGCTGTGTGTACATTAATGAGGAAAAAAATAAACTTAAATGATTTTAGCAAATGGCTGCAATATAACAAAGAGTGAAAAATTTAAGGGGGTCTGAATACTTTCCGTCCCCACTGTATATATATATATATATATATATATATATATATATATATATATATATATATCCACTGCATACAGTTTAGCTAGATCTCACTGCAGGCTGTTCCTGGTGTACTGTTTCTAATATACTTTAGGCAGTGTACACAGTACCGGTACCGTGCACCCCTAGTGCAGTTGCTACTACTTTTCTGGTGGTGTACACAGTACACAATACATACAGTGCATCCATAGTTGCTATTAGACTTCTGGTGGTGTACACAATACAGTGCACCCATAGTGCAGTTGCTACTACTTTTCTGGTTGTGTACACAATACAGTACATCCATAGTTGTTATTACACTTCTGTTGGTGTACACAGTACCGTGCATCCATAGAGCAGTTGCTACTACTTTTCTGGTGGTGTACACAGTACACAACACCGTGCATCCATAGTGCAGTTGCTACTACTTTTCTGGTGGTGTACACAGTACACAATACTGTGCACCCATAGTGCAGTTGCTGCCACTTTTCTGGTGGAATACACATTACACAATACAGTGTAGTGTGGTGTTGCAAAGCAAAATCCCCATCATGTCTGGAAGGCCACCAAGGAGAGGCAGACACTCACAGGCCACTAAAAGAGGGCACGCAGGCGTGTGTGTAGAGTCCACAGTGCTGGTCTTGGACATGGTGCATCTTCTGCAGATGGCTGTGCGGCACGCTTGTCCTTTTTTTCTGCTGCTGGGACAGGGGCAGAAAAATTGGGCCTTTGGTGGTGGTGGTGCCACAACACTGTAACCCCTCACAGATACTCTTGTTGGGTGCAGGAACGGCCCTGCTGTGAAATATTAGATCAGAAATTGTAATTACATGCCCCTGTTAAACAGAGACAGAAAAATTGGGCCTTAGGCAGTGGTGGTGCCCTAAACCAAAAATATTGTTGGAAGCTAGCATCTTCAAGATTGAGGAGGAATAGGATAGTCACTCAGTATAGGCAGTCACCAAGGGATCCCACATTCATAGAAAAATCAATTAGTTACATCAGAATCAGGTGCTTGATAGCTGCTGCTGATTCATTTTTATGAATGTGAGCCTATCAAGGGAGTCTGTGGACAGGCGCACTCTATGATCCGCTACAAACCCCCCTGTCAGGTCATGTTGAGGCTAGGTGACAGATGCACACCGCAAGGCAGTGGACCCTACCGCTGACTGCTGCGGATGGGAGTCCGGGTATAAGGAAGGCAGGGTCGCTGGAACACCAACACGGATCCCACCGGGGTTAGAGCGTAGGATTCCCTGGGGCGCGGAGTCTAAGAGCCAGCAGGTTTTCACCAGAGCCTCTGATGGTGAGGATGGACTGGGCTGCAACTGGCTCCAGGTCGCGACCCCCAGGGTCCCCCAGCTCACACCCACAGTAGGCAACAGATGGATAAGGATAGTAAGGAATAAGCCAAGGTCAGGGCCACAAGCAGACAAGGACAACAGAGCACACACCAAGGTTCAGGGTCACAGGCAAACAGGGATAGTCGGGGACACGCCAAAAGGTCAGGGTCACGAGCAGATAGGAATAGTATAGAACACGCCAAGGTCGGTAACAGAAATAAATGTAGAGCACACGGCAGGCAGGAACAGGAAGCCAAGCACACAAAGGTTGATAAGCAGGGCTGACCTGCAGTGCAGAGGTTAATATAGAGTTCTCTGATAGGTGCTGGGGTGGAGCCATGCTAGAGGAGAGTTAATAAAAAGCAGTCAAGTGAAAGACAGCTGGTCTTAGGAGATGAACTCATGGAAAGAGGTATGCTGACAAACAACCTCTATTGCATAACCATGACAGTACCCCCCCTCTTACGAGGCCTCCCCCTTCCCCGCCTGGGACCAGGTTTAGAGGGAAACTTCAAATGAAACTTCCTCAACAGACGAGGTGCAAAGACCTCAGAACCTTGATCCACGACCTCTCCTCAGGACCAAACCCCTTCCAATGCACGAGGCACTGGAGAATGCCTCTACAGAGTCGGGAATCCAAAATTTGGCTAACCTCGTACTCCTGATTATCCTCAGAGACCAGCGCTGCGGTAGAGAGAGGACGAGAGAACTTATTGAGGACTAAAGGCTTCAGAAGGGCAACATGGAAGGAGTTAGAGATTTTGAGGCTTTTGAGAATCTGGAGCTTGAAACAAACCGGATTCAGTTTAGAAGTTATGGTGTACGGACCAATGAATCTTGGGGCAAATTTGAGAGAAGGAACCCGGAGTTTGATGTTCCTGGTGGAGAGCCAGACTTTGTCTCCTGGCTGAAGAGAAGGCGGCTTACGCCTCCAACGGTCAGCAAAACTCTTGAATTTGTTGGCAGCTTTCTGGAGGGAATCATGAACGTCAGCCCACATAGAATTGAATGATTCCTGAACAGTAGCCAAGGCTGGAATGTCGGAAGAACAGGTCATAGGAAGAGGGAGTTGAGGATGTTTTCCATAAACAGTGATAAAGGGTGTTTTCTGAGAACTGACGTTGACATGATTGTTGTGGGAAAACTCTGCCAACGGAAGTAGTGATGCCCAATCATCGTGATGAGCCGAGACCAAGGTACGGAGAAAGACCTCCAACTCCTGATTAACCCTCTCAGTCCAGCCATTGGATTGGGGATGGTAAGAAGAGGTCAAATCCAAAGTAATGTTGAGGGATTTGCAAAAGGCTCTCCAAAAACGGAACGTAAACTGAACACCCCTGTCCGAAACGACATGGGAAGGAACACCATGAAGGCGGAAAATCTCACGTACGAAAATGGGAACCAAGGCAGAGGCAGAAGGGAGACCAGGAAGAGGAACAAAATGAGCCATCTTGGAGAACCGATCGATTACCACCCAAATGGCTGTATTATTCTCAGACAGTGGAAGATCGGGGATAAAATCCATGGCGATGTGAGACCAGGGCTCCTTAGGAATGGGCAAGGGCATGAGAAGACCAGCAGGGGCTAGTGTGGAAGATTTAGACTGAGCACAAACATGACAAGCCTTAACGTACTCTTTAACATCCGAGCAGAGGTTAGGCCACCAGTAGAGATGACTGATGAGCAGGAAGGATCGGCGGAACCCAGCATGACCTGCCACCTTGGAATCATGTCCCCAATGAAGGATCTTAGCTCTTAGCTCCATGGGAACAAAGGTCTTGCCAGGAGGAATGTTTGATTCCAGGGTGGTGGAATGGGCAACAATGCATGAGGTCGGAATGATCGGCTCAGGATCAGGGTGGACTCCTCATCCAAAGTGTCAAAGAACCTAGAGAGCGCATCAGCCCGACCGTTGCAGGAACCAGGTTTGTACGTTATCGTGAATTTAAAACGGGAAAAGAAGAGACTCCACCTGGCCTGTCTGGGGTTCAGACGTTTAGCATTCTGTAAGTATTGTAGATTCTTGTGATCAGTAAAGATCGTAATGGAGTGAGGGGAACCCTCCAAGAGATGACGCCACTCTTCCAACGCCAAGTTAATTGCGAGAAGTTCCCGATCACCAATGGCATAATTTCTCTCTGCCTGAGAACATTTTTGGGAGAAGAACGCACATGGTTGACGTCTCTTCTCAAAGAACTGAAGAAGCACAGCTCCCACCCCCATCGAAGAAGCGTCTACTTCAATAAAAAATGGATCCCCAGGATTTGGTCTCCTCAAGAGAGGTCCAGAAACAAAGGCCTGTTTCAGATCGTGAAACGCAGATACGGCCTCGGGAGGCCAGTCTTTGGCATTCGCACCCTTCTTGGTTAAAGCGATAATAGGCGCGGCAATGGAAGAGTAATTCCTTATGAACTGCCTATAATAATTTGTGAAGCCAAGAAAGCACTGTGTGGCCCTGAGGCTAGCAGGAAGGGGCCAGTTGGTAATGGCCGAGACCTTTCCGGGATCCATGCGAAGACCCAAACTAGAAACAAAACATCCCAGAAACAGGACCTCAGGACATTCAAAGTAACATTTCTCCAGTTTGGCATAGAGATTATTCTCTCTAAGGCGCTGAAGAACGGTGCGGACATGGTTTCTGTGAGCAAGCAGATTTTCGGAAAAGATGAGAATGTCATCCAGATAGATGGCAACAAACTGGTACAGTAGATCCCTGAAGATTTCATTGACAAAGTTCTGGAACACAGCTGGAGCATTACACAAACCAAAAGGCATAACCAGGTATTCGTAATGCCCATCCTTAGTGTTAAACGCAGTCTTCCATTCGTCACCTTCCGTATTCTAATGAGATTGTATGCACCTCTGAGATCCAACTTGGTGAAAATGGAAGCCCCTTTCAACCTGTCAAATAGCTCAGATATTAGAGGTAAGGGGTATCGGTTTTTGATGGTCACTGCGTTTAACCCTCGATAGTCGATGCAGGGTCTGAGGGTACCATCCTTTTTAGCAATGAAAAAGAACCCTGCTCCTGCAGGCGACAAGGATTTCCAGTTGAAACCTCTCTCCAGATTCTCGGCGACATACTCAGACATGGCCTGGGTCTCTGGAATGGACAGAGGGTAGGTACGACCCCTGGGCAGAGTTGCTCCAGGGACAAGGTCAATGGCACAGTCGAAAGATCTGTGGGGAGGAAGCACCTCAGCAGACTTCTTACAGAACACATCCCGGTAATCGCTGTATGCCGCGGGAAGATCAGAAGATACGGATGTGGTAGCAATGGAAAGTCTCTCCTTGGGGACCACCTTGAGAAGACAGGACGAGAAACACGAAGGACCCCAAGCCAGGATCTACCCAGAGACCCAGTGCACATGTGGAGAGTGGAGCTGTAGCCAAGGAAGGCCCAATACAATGGGGGTAGAGGCCTTGGGTAGAATGAGGAAGGAACAGCAGCCCCGGAGTCCAGATATGCTAGGACCGATTGGGGAGAAGAGCCTACATGGAGGAACACCGGAAGAAGAAGACAAGAAGGTGATGTTTCTGGGTCCAATACTCCACCTTCCAAACGTATTAGACCCTGAGCATTTCCCGGACGAAGCGAGCAGGAGTCACTAAAATGACCCTTGCCCCCACAATAAAGACACAAGCCTAGAGTTCTGTGTCTAGCATGTTCTTCAGGGGTTAGTCTAGTCCGGCCCAGCTGCATAGGTTCCTCAGCAGGCAGAGGATGCTCCACAGAGCGACGGGGGAAGAGTTCTGGCTGACTAGGACCTAGAGGGTGCTAGCGTCTTTTTTCTAGGGACCTCTCCTGGAAACGAATGTCAATCTGATTGCACAAAGAGATTACATCGTCCAGACTGGCGGGGATGGCTCTTCCTGCTAATTCGTCCTTCACTCGGTCAGAGAGGCCATGTAAAAAGGTTGCGACCAGGGCCTCATTGTTCCAGCTCAATTCAGCTGTGAAAATACGGAGATGAAGCGCATATTGTCCCACTGAACAAGATTCTTGGCGAAGGCGTAAAAGGGCACTAGCCGCTGAAGAAACCCGAGCTGGCTCCTCGAAGATATTACAAAACAGCTTCAAGAAGTCGGGCAGGCTCTCAGAGGTTCACCACCTAGAAGATATAACTCACAGCATCAGGGGTACCTCCCAGAGACACACTCTAACATGGACACCCTGGATAGTGTTCACATCTTCAACTCATTACAAAGACATTATAACTCAACATATGTGAGCCTATCTCTCTAACCTTGTCCTGGGTCTCATTGGACCTATTCTCAGAGTTCTTTCCCTTTACTGACAGCAAATCAAATTAAATTAAATTACCTTCCTTTCACGTACTATCAGGCTAAAGGATATTAACATTTTGTGATATGACGATAGACATGCCAACCCCCCCCCGCCCTCTTCCCCCATCACCCTCTTCCCCCATCACCCCCTTTTTCCCATTTCTACCCTCCTCCCTTTTCTAAATTTCTTTTCTTTCTTTTCCTTTCTCTCTCTGTTTCTTTTTCAGTCCATTATATTTTTTCTTTCAATTACAAATCTTATTCAGTCTCAATCTTAATGTTTACTTTGAATATCAAGCTCATACACATTTTAAACAGCTGTTCGATTCTAGTCTATGTATGCTCGTTTAATCCTCTCAGATCTTTCGATGGCACTTATTTGATTTCTATTTCTCATTGAGTATTTATGCCTTTCAAAACCTACTTGTTTTGTACTTATAAGATTGTTTCTCATATGTCTTATGTTCAATCTGTCTTTTTGTATTTTCCTTTAAAAAAAAAATAAAAATCTTCAATTAACATTTATTAAACAAAAAAAGAAGTCGGGCAGGCTGGAAACCACCGGGTCATTCTTCTCCCACAGGGGGGCAGCCCAAGCTAAAGCTTCACCAGAGAGGAGGGAAATGATATAGGCTACCTTAGCCCGATCAGACAGAAAGTTTTCAGGCTGGAGCTCAAAATGAATGGTGCATTGGCTGAGGAAGCCCCTGCAGGCCTTGGAGTCCCCAGAAAAATGGGACGAAGCTGGCAGTGAATATGAATGTGTGGTTGCGACTGGTGCAATAGGTGCAGCTGCTGATTGTACTTGAGGCTGCAGGTTCGGGTTTCCCAAGGAGGCCTGGAGCTGCTCGAAGCGGGAAGCCAGATCCTTAAGGAATCGCATCACCTGAGTCTGATTAGATTCCTGGGCCTCGAGTCTGCGAACTATGCCCTGCAATGGATCGGCTGCAGGAAGCGACACGTCAGCCGGGTCCATGGCTTATCAAACTGTCAGGTCACCTTGAGGCTAGGAGACAGATGCACACCGTTGGGATCAGGAGTGCACCGCAAGGCAGTGGACCCTACGGCTGACTGCTGCGGATGGGAGTCTGGGTATAAGGAAGGCAGGGTCACTGGAACACCAACACGGATCCCACCGGGGTTAGAGCGTAGGATTCCCTGGGGCGCGGAGTCCAAGAGCCAGCAGATTTTCACCAGAGCCTCTGATGGTGAGGGTGGACTGGGCTGCAACTGGCTCCAGGTCGCGACTCCCAGGGTCCCCCAGCTCACACCCACAGTAGGCAACAGAAGGATAAGGATAGTAAGGAATAAGCCACGGTCAGGGCCACAAGCAGACGAGGACAACAGAGCACACGCCAAGGTTCAGGGTCACAGGCAAACAGGGATAGTCAGGGACACGCCAAAAGGTCAGGGTCACGAGCAGACAGGAATAGTATAGAACATGCCAAGGTCGGTAACAGAAATAAATGTAGAGCACACGGGAGGCAGGAACAGGAAGCCAAACACACAAAGGTTGATCAGCAGGGCTGACCTGCAGTGCAGAGGTTAATATAGAGTTCTCTGATAGGAGCTGGGGTGGAGCCATGCTAGAGGAGAGTTAATAAAAGCAGTCAGGTGAGAGACAGCTGGTCTTAGGAGATGAACACATGGAAACAGGTATGCTGACAAACAACCTCTATTGCATAACCATGACACCTCCAGCAGCACTGAATGTGCGTTCAGAAAGAACGCTGGATGCAGGAAAGGCCAGTAGATCAATTGCATATTGAGCAAGTTCTGGCCAGTGGTCCATCCTCAAGGCCCAGTAACCCAGTGGATGCTCTGTTGGAAAGGTCTCCAAGTCTGCTCTTGCCCCTAGATATTCCTGCACCATGTAATGCAGATGCTGGCAATGGTTGCTTGAACCGATCAGACCTTGGCGCTGAGGACTGAAATATTGTCTAAAGGCATCGGTCAGCCGGCCACCTTCTCCACTGCTCTTCCTCTGACTGAACGAAGCTGTCATGGTTATGCAGTAATCCTCGTCTGTCAGCTTACCTCTCCTCCATGTGTTCACCTTTAGAGGCCAACCACTCTCACCTGGCTACTTAAATAATCTCTCCTCAAAGCATGGCTCCACCCCAGCCCCTATCAGGGAACTCTATATTAACCTGTGCACTGCAAGCCTGCCTTGCTGATAAACCTTTGTGCGTTTAGCTTCCATGTGCATCTTGCTGTGTCTTCTATGTCTGATTCCAGTTACCGATCTTGGCTTGTTCTCCACTATCCCTGCCTGCTTGTGACCTTTGGCTTGTTATGTTCATCCTTGTCTGCTAGTCACCCCAACCTTTGGCTTATTCCCTTATTATCTCTCTCCTCCTGTAGCCTACTGTGGGCGTGAGCTGGGAGACCCTGGGGGGCGCGACCTGGAGCCAGTTGCAGCCCAGTCCATCCTCACCGCTAGAGGCTGTGGTGAACACCTGCTGGCTCTTAGACTCCGCGCCCTGGGGAATCTTACGCTCTAGCCCCTGTGGGATCCGTGTTGGTGTTCTAGCAGACCTGCCTTCCTTAACCATCTAGACTCCCATCCGCAGCAGTCAGCCGTAGGGTCCACTACCTCTGCAGTGCACTCCTGACCCCAACGGTGTGCAGCTGTCACCTGGCTTAGGTGACCTGACAGAAGCCTCAGCAACACGTTGTCCAGCACCAGGAAATTGTAACCTCACAGAGTCTGGAAATGCATTGCACAAACCTTTCTTCAAGGCCTCCTGAAGATGTTTCATCCTCTGCTCCCTCTGCGAAGGCAGGATGAGTTCTGCAACCTTACCCTTGTAACGTGGATCGAGAAGGGTTGCCAGCCAGTAATGATTCCTTCTCTTTGATACCACGAATCCTAGGGTCCTTACACTTCATGGCCTCCCTGAAGCCTGCGAAAGTTTGCAGAGGCATTTGATTCTGAGTCCTCTGGGTCAATAAGGATCACGTAACAACCTCCACCCAGCCACGTACAACTCCTTGGGTTTCTGGGGACTAGAAACCATCCCTTGAAGACTGCTGCTGAGTGTTATCTTCCACGTCCATGCTTACACAATTCCCTCCTCCTCTTCTTCCTGTGTGTTTGGCGGGCCTGCAGGAATAATATCTGGATAAAGGGGGCCTTAAGAGGTAAGGAAGTCCTCCTCTTCCTCACACTGTTCTGCCTCAAGTGCCCTGTCCATTATTCCATGAAGCATGTGCTCCAACAGGAAGACAAGAGGGACAGTATCACTTATGCATTCATTGTCACTGCTCACCATCCTCGTGGCCTCATCAAATGGTGACAGGACAGTGCATGCATCCTTGATCAGTAGCCACTGGCGTGGTAAAAAGAAGCCAAGCTCCCCTGACCCTGTCCTGGTGCCATACTCACACAGGTACTCATTGATGGCCCTCTGCTGCATGTACAGCCACTGCAGCATTGCCAACGTTGACTTCCACCTGGTGGACATGTCACAAATGAGGTAGTTGGTGGGCAGGTTGCATTCCCTTTGAATGTCAGCCAGCTGAGCACTGGCATTGTATGACCATTGGAAATGACCACAGACTTTTCTGGCCTGCCTCAGGAGATCTTGTAAGCCTGGGTACCTGCTCAAGAACTGCTGCACCACCAAATTCAGGATGTGTGCCAAACATGGACCATGGGTCAAGTGTCCCTGTCAGAGGGTGGAGAGAAGATTGGTGCCATTGTCGCATACAACCATTCCTGGCTGAAGCTGGTGTGGCGTCAACCACCTCGGAGCCTGCCCCTGCAGAGCTGACAGAATCTCTGCCCCAGTGTGGCTCCTGTCCCCTAAGCAGTGGTTTAACCTTAAACTACGTAGAGGGTTCTTTACTGTAAGAGCGGCAAGGATGTGGAATTCCCTTCCACAGGCAGTGGTCTCAGCAGGGGGCATCAATAGTTTCAAGAAACTATTAGATAAGCACCTGAATGACCGCAACATATATACAATGTAATACTGACATATAATCACACACATAGGTTGGACTTGATGGACTTGTGTCTTTTTTCAACCTCACCTACTATGTAACTATGTAACTCATGCACCGCATGGCATCTTTTTGCCTGAGTGCTTGCGTAGCCCCTTGAACGCTTACAGAGCACCGCTGGTTCAGAGAACAAATCTGCAGAAGAGGCCATAGAGGAAGAAGAAGAGGGGGGGTGGAGGAGAGAGCTGTGGCAGAATCACCGCTAGCATTTTGGAGGCGTGCTGGAGGAACAAACTCCAACAATACTGAACCCTGTCCTGCATCCTTCCCAGCTGCCAGCAGAGTTACCCAGTGCACCGTGAAGGAAAGGTAACATCCCTGCCCATTCCTGCTAGACGATGAGTCTGCGGTAATATACACCTTACTGCTGACCGCCCTGTCCAACAAGACAAAAACATTGCCTTCCACATGCAGGTAGAGAGCTGGAATGGCCTTCCATGAAAAGAAATGGCTTTTTGGAACCTGCAACTGAGGTACAGCACATTGCACAAATTCACGAAAGGGGGCAGAGTCTACCAGCTGAAAAGGCAGTAGTTGCAGTGCTAGCAATTTGGCCAAGCTGGCATTCAAGCTAGCATTCAGACTGTGAGCATGTGGATGGCTGGGACCAAATTTCTTTTACGGTTTAGCAACTGGGGTAGGGAAATTTGCCTACTAAAGTCAGATGGTGGTATACTGCTAGCAAATTGGCTGCAAGTACTTGGGACACCTATTGCTATACCTTTATTCCTCTCAGTGCAGGTTTTCGAGAGGACTGGAGTAGGGTTGGAGATCACAGATGAGGAGCAAGGAGAAGACCGCCTTTTTCTTTGATGGTGGTTTACGGACTTGTTGCCTTATGAGTTTATGTGAAATCTACATTAATAGCTGTAAAATATTGGAATTATGAATATATTTAATTTATATTCAATTTATATTTAATTATTTATATTTATATGTTTTATATTTAATTTATGTTTTATTTATTTATATTTAATGAATATATTTAATTTAGCTTTTATCTATGTAGGGCGGAACATATTATCTTACCAGAAATGTCTGGTAAATGTCTGGTAAATGTCTGGTAAATGTCTGGTGCCTAGGCTTGTGTATACAAACAATGGGATCCAAACCTCATTGTTTTACACATACTCACTTTAAAGGATCCTATGCTGGGAAATGCAATGAAGGGAGGCCAAACCGTAATCAATACTTAACTTCCGGGAAAATTCAAGTTAAGCTCCTGCTCAGAATAGTCACAAGGATTTGCATTAAAGGGGGCTGACCTATGCAAAGTATAGGGATTGGAAATGTAGCCAGTCCTTAACCAGGAATATGGAAGCTCACCAATCAGAGCCACGCTATGCCTACCAATGAGGCATCAGCATGTAATGATACACACAGACTAGATGGGAGGGAAATGCACACTTTTATGGGAGAGCAACCATCAGAATGGAACCTTGGTGCAAAGGGTAATTATGGGAAAGGTCTGCATTTTACTTGTAACTAAATATGTTTGCAGATTAATGTTTTCAGGAATATACCGTACTCTGTATTCCTTCATGTAATTCTCTTATTTTAACCTAATATTTTCTTCCTTGGTGTAGACTATAGATAGATGGTTGTGTATTAGATAGACTTTCAACTACTCACCAATAAATGTTGTTATTGTGTTAAAGCTTTCACTCATGGTAAAAGAACTCTCATTTAACCACGTTTTACCCCCTTCCTGACCAGAGCATTTTTTCCAATTTGGCACTGCATCGCTTTAACTGGTAATTGCGCAGTCATGCAATGTTGTACCCAAACTTAATTTGCGTCCTTTTTTTCCCACAAATAGAGCTTTCTTTTGATGGTAATAAGAAAAAAGCCTTTGCGCTACTATAGTGTGTTACACAATATAAAATAAATGATTGAAATACGTGTCCACCATATAAATGTGGCAAAAAAGTGCAATGTGTATGCTGTCCGCAGCAAGATCTAATAGTGTCACAAACACATATAAAAAGGAAAAATAAATAAATAGTGATCTCGCGCAACAGTGAATAATTGCTCCGTAAATCATATACAATATAGATATAAAAGCCAAAAAATGAATGTCAATCAATGAATAAATTACTTAATGTATAAAACAAACTAATGGGACAAAAAAAAAAATATGATGGTGATCAATAAAAAATGGTGATTGATGGAAAAGTTCAAAAATAAAATAAATGATTGAAATACGTGTCCAACATATAAATGCGGCAAAAAAAATGAATGTGAATCAATGAATAAATTACGTGATGTATAAAACAAACTGATGGGACAAAGAAAAGATGATGGTGATTAATAAAAAATGGTGATTGATGGAAAAGTTCATATAGCAGATCCTCTTCTTATTGGGTAATCAGCTCAATTGGATCAGTCCCAAAATAAGGTGATGTTATATTAGCCCAAAAAATATAATAAAAGTAGAAGAGCAGTGATATTGAAAATCCACAAATGTGCTCACAGAACTCTCACCTCCAATCCATGGATAAACAGCATTAAAGTAGTTGGACGCTTCACCGTGTAGCTGATATCTTGTATCCAAATCTACACATCTCCACAATAAATGTAAAGGGAGGGGAAAGAAAGAGCCTCCAATGGTGTAATATATTAAACCATAAACCAATTTATTAAGCTAATTGAACTCTTACATTAAAATAATGATAAACAAGCAGGATATCAAACAGTGTGGCGTGTTAGCGCCAATCTCACGTCACTTTCGGTATCTCGTAACTCCCGGCCACTCCCTACGCGTAACGTCATCACATGACTTCATCAGGGAACTGCTAACACACCACACTGTTTGATATCCTGCTTGTTTATCATTATTTTAATGTAAGAGTTCAATTAGCTTAATAAATTGGTTTATGGTTTAATATACTACACCATTGGAGGCTCTTTCTTTCCCCTCCCTTTACATTTATTGTATTTATTTTATCTTTTCTTTGTCCCATCAGTTTGTTTTATACATGTTTGTTTTATTACATCAAGTAATTCATTGATTCACATTCATTTTTTTGACACATTTATATGTTGGACACATATTTCAATCATTTATTTTATTTTTGAACTTTTCTATCAATCACCATTTTTTATTGATCACCATCATCTTTTTTTTGTCACATTAGTTTGTTTTATACATCAAGTAATTGATTCATTGATTCACATTCATTTTTTGGCTTTTATATCTATATTGTATATGATTTACGGAGCAATTATTCACTGTTGCGCGAGATCACTATTTATTTATTTTTCTTTTGATGGTATTTGATTGCCTCTGCCATTTTTTTTTTTTGCGATATAAACGGAAAAAGACCAAAATTTTTGAAAAAAAAATTATATTTTCTACTTTTTGTTATAAGAAAAGTCCAATAAACTCAATTTTAGCCATACATTTAGGCCAAAATGTATTCCGCCACATGTCTTTGGTAAAAAAAAATGTCAATAAGCGTATATTTATTGGTTTGCGCAAAAGTTATAGCGTCTACAAACTAGGGTAAATCTTAAAAGAGGGGGGGAGGAAGATACCCAGGAGAACGAAACAAATGGACTTTGTAGGCACCAATCATAAAAATCAATGTAAACTTTTATTTATACAAAAATTTAAAAAGAACCACATAGACATAAACATTTTTTAAAAGAATCGCAATACATTGCGGAAAATGGTAATGTATGTCACCACATAAATATGTGAGAACGGATCGGGGAATAGCCCCTACACCAAAAGAAGGGATACACCCCTTCCTTTCCCACTAAATAACCTCAAACTGATATAGCTCAGTATAGCTCTACATGTTTCGCATATTTGAATGCTTCTTTAGGAGCTTGTTTGGGTTACCTGTAATGGGGAATAATAAAGAAGGACACACACCAAATAACATAGAGTAGCATATTAACATCATTTTTACATAAGGACTTTTTAATAATGCGTCTCAATCATAACCACTGAGTACCGTGAGGAAGCAAACCCAAGGGCCCAAGATTCAACACGCATATGGTGACATGTGATCACATGCGGGGACGTGTCTGGTAGAAAGAATCATACCACCGATGTATATATGTGGTAAAACTGGGACTGTACATTCATATGTAGGAAAGAGCACAGAGCACAGTTAGATGGGGGTGGGGGTAAGGGGGGAAAACAGCAAGGGGGGGAGGAAAGGGGAGGGAAAACCAGGGGGGGGGGGCGGGGGAATGGGGGGACAAGGGGGGGAAGGAAAACGAAAAGAAGGGGGGACGGAAGGGAGGGAAAGGGGAAAAGGGGGGGGGACATGAAGGGAGGAGACTGGGGGAGTGTAGACAAATAGGGAAATGAGAGGGGGGAAGAGGGAAAGGGGAGAGAAAACAAAAAAAAGGGGTAAAAGAAAAACTAGGATAAAGGGAATAATGTACCAGCCAGAGTAGTTGGATCCGTCTTCAGATCAGGTAGAGGTTATGGATAATTGAAAAGCCACTCGGAGATAGAGCCTCAAATGGCCAGGGTGACTAAGGGAATCCAGAGACTCTAATCTGGAGAATGTAAGTAATGTCCAATTAGATAATATTGAGACCAGCTCCTTATAAGTGTGCCGTCATACTAATAAGTCAAATGGCACAAACAAATTCTAATATAAATACTATGTATATGTATGCCTGTAGGGCTAGATAATTGCACATAAAGGGCTGCTCCTACCTTATAGGGTGATACAGGTTGAGCAGGTCTTGCAAACAGCATAGATCAACTAATTACTTGTAAACCTGGCACCAAATAGATCTTCACTGACATGGCTGCAATAGAGCTCTGATCCTATCCCAACAGAGAGCTATCTAATAAGATCCCAGAATCGCCATCTATATAGGGAGTGAGAGAGACATCAAAGATTCCATCTACTTGCACAGACAGAGTACAACTACAAAGCGTTTAGTTAGGTTTGTATGAACACAGCATAATCTTACCAGACAGCTTGTGGTGTTCAGAGGTAATGCCCAGGCATCAGAGCACCATGGAAGGTAGTGGCGTGGTACAAGGCTGTTGCTGACAGCCTTAAGTACACGCCCCAATCAGGTGTGCAAGCCGTGCATCACCTGATTCGGCCGAACGGAGCTGCGCGGGCACTCACATCCCATCGCACATGCGCAGTAGTCAGTAAGGCCTCTGTCATGAAAACGATCTGAGGAGGGAGAGCAGTCCTACAGGTGACAAATCTGTGAGCTCCCCCCAGTGGTTCCTCCTAGGTACACCGTGTAAAACGCTGTAAAGGCCGGGACCAACAGATGGAGTGAGTCTGGAGATATCAATGCACATATCAAGAAGTGTACATTGTAAATCCAGGGGGAGAGGGATAGATCTGGACCATACGCCGCATAATTAGAATGTTAATTACCATGAAGGGAATAGATTCATTCATGGTGGTACAAATCACAAATGCATACCCATAATTCATACTGGTAAAAATAGACAATATGCATATACATTTTGCAAATAACCGTGTGATTACAAATTTGCGATTTCCTGCAGCTACATAATACTCTAACTCTGCGAAATCACTGTATATCTATACATTATACTAGCAGGGGTATATTAGACTGTGTTTAACTACAGGAGTGCCTGCAATGGGCGGAGCAAGGGACAGGGGGATCTTCTATCTCAGAGAGAAAGAGGCCATTGGATTGATGGTGCGAAATTCTAAGGCAAATAGACTACGATCAACTGCATGTTAACTAGTTGCTGTAGATCATTGGACATTGGTTGGTTGTCATATAGATCAATAGGGATGAGCTTCGTGTTCGAGTCGAACCCATGTTCGACTTGAACATCGGCTGTTCGGTCGTTCGCCGAATTGCGAACGATATGGGCCGTTCGCGCCAAATTCGTGTGGCGCGTCACGGCCCATAATTCACTGCGGCATCGCAGTGCATTGCTTGCTGATGATTGGCCAAGCATGCACTATGACCCGCATGCTTGGCCAATCACAGCGCCGCCTGAACAGAGAGCCATAATTGGCCAAAGCCAAGGAGGCTTTGGCCAATTATGGCTCAGGGGATTTAGTACACGCCCCACACTATATAAGGCCCCCTGCACGGCGGCCCTGTGCAGTGTGTTCCGGTGTGCTTAGAGAGAGAGAGAGACAGTGTCATTTCATTTGAGTTAGCTAGATTAGACAGGACAGTCAGTCAGTTAGCTGCACTTAAAGTGTATTGTGTATATATATGCATCCCAGGTGTTGCATATATATATATACACTGTATTCAGTTTAGCTAGATCCGTTCCTGTTATCTTCTAGACTATTTACATTTAGTGCAGTGCGTCCTGCTCAGTGTTCAGCTAGATCCGTTCCTGTTATCTTCCTACTGACAGGCAGGCTTGTCTTGTTACAGTATATAAAGCTACCTGAAGAAAATTACTGGTGTTCTTTTGATCCTATTAGTACCACGGTCAGGCAGCTAGACTATTTACATTTAGTGCAGTGCGTCCTGCTCACAGTGTTCAGCTAGATCCGTTCCTGTTATCTTCCTACTGACAGGCAGGCTTGTCTTGTTACAGTATATAAAGCTACCTGAAGAAAATTACTGGTGTTCTTTTGATCCTATTAGTACTACGGTCAGGCAGCTAGACTATTTACATTTAGTGCAGTGCGTCCTGCTCACAGTGTTCAGCTAGATCCGTTCCTGTTATCTTCCTACTGACAGGCAGGCTTGTCTTGTTACAGTATTTACAGCTACCTAAAGAAAATTACTGGTGTTCTTTTGATCCTATTAGTACCACGGCCAGGCAGCTAGACTATTTACATTTAGTACAGTGCGTCCTGCTCACAGTGTTCAGCTAGATCCGTTCCTGTTATCTTCCTACTGACAGGCAGGCTTGTCTTGTTACAGTATATAAAGCTACCTGAAGAAAATTACTGGTGTTCTTTTGATCCTATTAGTACCACGGTCAGGCAGCTAGACTATTTACATTTAGTGCAGTGCGTCCTGCTCACAGTGTTCAGCTAGATCCATTCCTGTTATCTTCCTACTGACAGGCAGGCTTGTCTTGTTACAGTATATAAAGCTACCTGAAGAAAATTACTGGTGTTCTTTTGATCCTATTAGTACCACGGTCAGGCAGCTAGACTATTTACAGTTAGTGCAGTGCGTCCTGCTCACAGTGTTCAGCTAACAATACAATACAAGTTAGTGGGGTGCGTCCACCTCACAGTGTTCAGCTAAAGCTACCTGTAGAAGGTTGGTGGTGTTCTCATACTACAGGCAGGCAGTTGATTTTGCTAGCTGCAGTATATATATATATATATATATATATATATATATATATATATATATATATATATATATCCCAGCTTAGTGCAGCTACAGGCCATTAGTATGTCTGGAAGGCCAAGAAGGAGAGGCAGACAGTCACAAGCCAATAAGAGAGGGCAAGCAGGCTCTGGTCGTGGAGACGGTGCATCCTCATCAGCATGTGGCCATGGGACACGCTTGGCCTTTTTTTCGGCAGCTGGCCGTGTTGAGCCGCAACATGGGGAAGACTTGGTCGAGTGGATGACCAAGCCGTCCTCATCCTCCTTATCCTCTCTCACCCATGCCCAGGGTGCTTTGTCTGGCAAAGCAGCGGCCTCTTCCCTCGGCGCAATGTCATCAGTGACTCCTTCCCTAGCTCCACCATGTCCTCCTGAGGAGTCCCTCGAACTGTTTGACCACAGTGTTGGGTACATGCTCCAGGAGGATGCCCAGCGTTTGGAAGGCTCTGATGATGATACTGAGCTCGATGAAGGCAGTAACATGAGCACGGACAGAGGGGGTGCCCAAGAAGGACAGCAATCTGGCAGTCATGCTCCCCCTGCTGCAGCATACTGCCAGGTTTGCTCCAGTGATGAGGAGGGAGGGGATGATGAGGTCACTGACTCAACGTGGGTGCCTGATAGGAGAGAGGAGGAGGAGGCGGCACATCACCAACGAGGCAGGGTTCCCTCCAGGGGCCAGCCTAAGGGCAGCACATTGACTGCATCACATGTGCAGGGCGCTGCAGTCTCTGCGCGTTATTCAAAAAGTTCTTTGGTGTGGGCCTTTTTTGAGATGAGTGCATCAGATCGCACCGCTGCTATTTGCAACATATGTCTCAAGCGTATCTCACGTGGCCAAAACATCTCCCGCTTGGGTACCACATGCTTGACCAGACATATGTTGACCTGCCATGCAGTTCGTTGGCAAGCGCATCTAAAAGACCCACACCAAAGAACAAAGAGGACCTCTCCTTGCTCCTCATCAGCTGTGATTTCCAACCCCACTAGACCTTCAGTCCTCCCTGAGACCTGCACTGAGAGGAATGAAGGTGTAGAATTAGGTGTGTCACAGCCAAGTACTTGTGGGCAATCTGCTTTTGGTACACCGACGTCAGATAGTACCAGGCAAATTTCCCTGCCCCAGCTGCTGCACCGCCGAAAGAAGTTTGCTCCCAGCCATCCACATGCCCAGCGGTTGAATGCTAGCTTGGCAAAATTGCTAGCACTTCAACTGCTGCCTTTTCAGTTGGTAGACTCTGCCCCCTTCCGTGAGTTTGTGGAATGTGCGGTTCCTCAGTGGCAGGTACCCAAACGCCACTTTTTCTCACGGAAGGCGATTCCGGCTCTCTACCGGCATGTGGAAGGCAATATCCATGCCTCACTGGACAGGGCGGTCAGCGGTAAGGTGCATATTACCACTGACTCATGGTCCAGCAGGCATGGACAGGGACGTTACCTAAGTTTCACGGCGCATTGGGTGATTCTGCTGGCAGCTGGGAAGGATGCAGGACAAGGTGCAGTAGTGTTGGAGGTTGTTCCGCCACCACGCCTCCAAAATGCTAATGATTGTGACACACCTCTCTCCTCCACCCCCTCCTCTTCTTCTTCCTCCATGGCCTCTTCCTCGGAACCAGCGGTGCTCCGTAGTCGTTCAAGGGGCTACGCAAGTACGCAGGCCAAAAGATGCCATGCGGTGCTTGAGCTGGTGTGCTTGGGGGACAGGAGCCATACTGGGGCAGAGGTTCTGTCAGTTCTACAGGGGCAGGTTCAGAGGTGGTTGACGCCACGCCAACTTAAGGCAGGAATGGTGGTTTGCGACAATGGCACCAACCTCCTCTCTGCCCTCCGACAGGGACAAATGACCCATGTGCCCTGTTTGGCTCACGTCCTTAACTTGGTGGTGCAGCGGTTCTTGGGCAGGTACCCGGGCTTACAGGATGTCATAAGGCAGGCCAGGAAAGTCTGTGTGCATTTCCGCCGGTCATATAATGCCAGTGCTCGGCTGACGGACCTCCAAAGGGAGTTTAACCTGCCCAAGAACCGCCTAATCTGTGACATGCCCACCAGGTGGAACTCAACGTTGGCCATGCTGCAGCGGCTGCACACGCAGCAGAGGGCCATCAATGAGTACCTGTGCGACTATGGCACCAGGACAGGGTCAGGGGAGCTTGGTTTTTTTTCCCCACGCCAGTGGGCCATGATCAGGGATGCATGCACTATCCTGTCACCATTTGAGGAGGCCACGAGGATGGTGAGCAGTGACAGTGCATGCATCAGTGACACTGTCCCCCTTGTCCACCTGTTGGAGCACACGCTGCGTGGAATAATGGACAGGGCACTTGAGGCAGAACAGAGGCAGGAAGAGGAGGACTTCCTTAGCTCTCAAGGCCCCCTTTATCCAGACAGTGTTCCTGCGTGCCCGCCGATCACACAGGAAGAGGACGAGGAGGAGGAGGAGGAAGATTGTGTCAGTATGGAGGTGGAGCCTGGCACTCAGCATCAGCAGCAGTCTTTAAGGGATCAGTCCCAAGAAACACATGGACTTGTACGTGGCTGGGAGGAGGTGGCTGCGGACCATGTCGTCCTTAGTGACCCAGAGGACTCTGGACCGAATGCCTCAGCAAACCTACGCTGCATGGCCTCCCTGATCCTGCAAAGCCTGCGTAAGGATCCTCGTATTCGTGGTATCAAGGAGAAGGACCAATACTGGCTGGCAACCCTCCTTGATCCACGTTACAAGGGTAAGGTTGCGGACCTTATCTTGCCATCGCAGAGGGAGCAGAGGATGAAACATCTTCGGGAGGCCTTGCAGAAAGGTCTGTGCAACGCGTTCCCAGAGACTGGGAGGTTACAAACTCCTGTTTCTGGACAACGTGTTGCTGAGGCTTCGGTCAGTCAAAGAAGGAGCGGTGGAGAAGGAGGCCGTCTGACCGATGCGTTCAGACAATTTTTTGGTCCGCAGCCCCAAGGTATGATCGGTTCCAGCAACCATCGCCAGCGTCTGTTTTACATGGTGCAGGAATACCTAGGGGCAAGATCAGACTTGGACACCTTTCCCACCGAAAATCCTCTGGGTTACTGGGTCTTGAGGATGGATCTCTGGCCAGAGCTTGCACAGTATGCAATTGAGCTACTGGCCTGTCCTGCATCCAGCGTTCTTTCGGAACGCACATTCAGTGCTGCTGGAGGCGTGGTAACCGATCACAGGGTGCGTCTGTCCACCGACTCGGTCGATCGACTGACCTTCATAAAAATGAATCAGTCTTGGATCACCACCAGCTACCAAGCACCTGATGCTGATGTAACCGAATAATTTTTTTTGAAATCTCAGATCCCTTCAAAGACTGCCTATGCTGATGCTGAGTGACTATCCCTAAGTAATTATCCTCTTCCTCCTCAATCATCACGCTGATAGCTTGTAAGAACATTTTTGGTTCTGGGCGCCACCACCAGTGCCTAAGGCACAATTTTTCAGCCCCTGTTTAACAGGGGCGTGTAATTACAATTTTTGATGTAATACTTTGCAGCAGGGCTCGTTCCTGCATTCCAACTAGAGTGTCTGTGAGGGGTTGCAGTGTTGTGGCACCAGCACCAGTGCCCAAGGCCCAATTTTTCTGCTCCTGTCTAACAGGGGCGTGTAATTACAATTTTTGATGCAATACTTTGCAGCAGGGCTCGTTCCTGCATTCCAACTAGAGTGTCTGTGAGGGGTTGCAGTGTTGTGGCACCAGCACCAGTGCCCAAGGCCCAATTTTTCTGCTCCTGTCTAACAGGGGCGTGTAATTACAATTTTTGATGCAATACTTTGCAGCAGGGCTCGTTCCTGCATTCTAACTAGAGTGTCTGTGAGGGGTTGCAGTGTTGTGGCACCAGCACCAGTGCCTAAGGCCCAATTTTTCAGCCCTTGTTTAACAGGGGCGTGTAATTACAATTTTTGATGCAATACTTTGCAGCAGGGCTCGTTCCTGCGTTCCAACTAGAGTGTCTGTGAGGGGTTGCAGTGTTGTGGCACCAGCACCAGTGCCTAAGGCCCAATTTTTCTGCCCCTGTCTAACAGGGGCGTGTAATTACAGTTTTTGATGCAATACTTTGCAGCAGGGCTCGTTCCTGCGTTCCAACTAGAGTGTCTGTGAGGGGTTGCAGTGTTGTGGCACCAGCACCAGTGCCTAAGGCCCAATTTTTCTGCCCCTGACTAACAGGGGCGTGTAATTACAATTTTTGATGCAATACTTTGCAGCAGGGCTCGCTCCTGCGTTCCAACTAGAGTGTCTGTAAGGGGTTGCAGTGTTGTGGCACCAGCACCAGTGCCTAAGGCCTAATTTTTCAGCTCCTGTTCAACAGGGGCATGTAATTACAATTCTTGATCTAATATTTCACAGCAGGGCCCTGTGAGGGCTTACAGTGTTGTGGCCACAGCAACACCTAAGGCCCAAATTTCTGCTGAGTATATAGGGCAGGACCCTACTTTCAAACATCTAACTTACAAACGACTCCTACTTGCAAACGGAAGGAGACAACAGGAAGTGAGATTAAATCTACCCCTAGGAAGGGAAATTCTCTCCTGTAAGAGTTAATATGGGAAAAAAAATTCTCCTTTCCACTGATGCTTTCCAATCCTTGTTCCACAAAAAAACCCAAATTTTCAAAAAACATTTTTCATTGGGACAAAAAGTGAGGTGAAATCTTCTGAAGAGGAGGAAAGACAGCAAAACAAATGTCACAGGGGTGATAACCCTTCCCTATGTTTTCCAAAAAGCTTAAAAAAGATTTTTTGGCTGGAGCTAAACACGTTAAAAATGTACCCGTTCAAAATTACAAACAGATTCTACTTAACAACAAACCTACAGTCCCTGTCTTGTTTGCACCGCCTGTATACTGCTGTTCAGAGTATATAGGGCCTGGTGGCCCCACACCTTTCCTTATTTTAATTTGGGTGCGGGGTTCCCCTTAATATCCATACAAGACCCAAAGGGCCTGGTAATGGACTGGGGGGTACCCATGCCGTTTGTCTCACTGATTTTCATCCATATTGCCATGACCCGACATTACATTAAACCCGCAAGCAGTTTTAAATGAGATTTTTTCCTTTAAAAATGACATTTGGTGCAGGAACTGTTCTAAACACGGGAAACACGCGTCACTTTACAGGCATACTATAGACACCCCCCAGGTACGATATTTAAAGGAATATTTCACTTTTTTTTTTTTTACTTTAAGCATCATTAAAATCACTGCTCCCGAAAAAACGGCCGTTTTTAAAAGTTTTTTTTGCATTGATACATGTCCCCTGGGATAGGACCCGGGTCCCCAAACCCTTTTTAGGACAATACCATGCAAATTAGCCTTTAAAATGAGCACTTTTGATTTTGAACGTTCGAGTCCCATAGACGTCAATGGGGTTCTAACGTTCGTGCGAACTTTCGGTCCGTTCGCAGGTTCTGGTGCGAACCGAACCGGGGGGTGTTCGGCTCATCCCTATAGATCAACCTTCAATTTTTTTATCCAAGAAAGGATTTATAGGATTGTACTTCGTTAATGCCTGGCCACCGTGTGGCATTCACACTTGGCCTCCTGTTGGAGTATCCTCCTGTCCCAATCGCCCCCCCTTGAGTCTTGAGGGATTACTGCTAGAACAATGAAAGTCGCAACAGAGGTGTCAAATCTGTGACATAAATCGAGATGCCTACTGATGGGACTGAGCATCTTCCCATTTGCTGAGTAATATACGTGGTCACGTATCCTTTGCCATAGGTGGCGGATGGTCTTGCCCACATAGAATATCCCACATCTACACGTCATCAAGTATATTAAACCTTGGGTGTTACAGTCAGCCCAGAAACGTGGACAGAATGTCTCACCGTTGGGTAATTGGAATTTATAGCCTGTAGATACCCAGGGGCAAAAAGAGCAGTGTCCACAAGTGTGTATACCCACTCTATTGGTCATTTGAGCCTGTGAAGGTGCAAAATGGCTCCTAGTCAGCTTGTCACGCAGAGATGGTGCTTTTTTAAAAACAATCTCAGGGTGGTCACTGACATATTTCTTTAGGATGGGATCCTCAGATAAAATATGCCAGTGTTGCTGCAATATATTGCATAGTTGGTACTGTTGGTGCGAGTATTGTGTAATAAATGTAATCGTTGAATGTTCCTCCCCCCTAGTTTCATTGGAAAAGAGAAGTGCATTTCTAGATTGGTCACAGGCTTTGTTAAAGGCTTTGCGGAGTAGGGACTTGGAGTATCCCCGTTTGAGGAGACGTTCCCTCAGTAAGTCAGCATGATGTTTAAAATCATTGTCAGTAGTACAGTTCCTCCTAAGGCGGATGTACTGTGCATTGGGGATACTTCGTACCAAGGTGAAAGGGTGGGCACTACAAACTAGGGTACATTTTCTGGAATTTACACAGCTTTTAGTTTGACTGCCTATCTCATTTCTTGAGGTGCTAAAATGGCAGGGAAGTACAACCCCCCCCCCAAATGACCCCATTTTGGAAAGTAAACACTCCAAGGAAATTGTTGAGAGGCATGTTGAGCCCATTTAAATATTTAATTTTTTTGTCCCAAGTGATTTAATAATGACAAAAAAAAAAATGTTGTCACTAAATGATATATTGCTCACACATGCCATGGTTTTATGTGGAACTGCACCCCAAAATACATTTTGCTGCTTCTCCTGAGTATGGAGATACCACATGTGTGGGACTTTTTGGGAGCCTAGCCGCGTACGGGGCCCCCGAAAACCAAGCACCGCCTTCAGGATTTCTAATGCTGTGTACGGGCCGACTTTTCGACCTGACTGGTCCGACGGGACGAATCCGCCGGGCAATCCGACCGTGTGTGGGCTTCATCGGACCTGCAGCGTACTTTTTCGGTCGAAAATAAGACGGACTTTAGATTTGGAACATGTTTCAAATCTTTCCGTTCGTTCGCAAGTCCGTCGGAAGTCCGTCAAAAGTCCGTCGGACCTTTGATGCCGAAAAGATCGCTCATGTGTACACAGCATTAGGGCGTAATGCTACCTATCACAGTTTTTGAAGGCCATAAAATGCCAAAATGGCACAAACCCCCACAAATGACCCCATTTTGGAAAGCAGACACCCCAAGCTATTTGCTGAGCTATCATGTTGAGTTCATGAGTTCATGGAATATTTAATATTTTGCCACAAGGGATTTTTTTGGGAGCCTAGATGTGTACGTGGCCCCGAAATCCAATAACTGCCTTCAGGATTTCTAAGGGCGTAAATTTTTGATTTCACTCATCACTACCTATCACAGTTTCGAAGGCCATAAAATGCCAAGATAGCGCAAAACCCCCCCAAATTACCCCATTTTGGAAAGTAGACACCCCAAGCTATTTGCTAAGAGGCATGGTGACTATTTTGCAGCTCTCATTTGTTTTTGAAAATGAAGAAAGAAAAGAAAATGTTTTTTTTTTTCTTTTTTCAATTTTCAAAACTTTGTGACAAAAAGTGAGGTCTGCAAAATATTCACCATACCTCTCAGCAAATAGCTTGGGGTGCCTACTTTCCAAAATGGGGTCATTTGGGGGGGGGGGGGGGTTTGTGCCATCTGGGCATTCCATGGCCTCCGAAACTGATAGGCAGTGAGGAGTGAAATAAAAAATGTACACCCCTAGAGCCTTTTTTGAATATCCTTGCAAGGATTTGATTTTTGTTCTTATGGTTGCCTTTGGCAATTTTAAATAAAGGAAAGTTTTATCACTCTGCGCTTTTGAAGCCTTTTTTTTTCCTTTTTTGGACATCCACCACTGCTGGTAGCGGTCTCCTGACTGGATCGTTAGTGAATGCACATGGTTCACATGAAACACTTTGCCAACACGTACCCATTAATCTGGAGGTGAGCAGTTTGGAATGTTACCCGGACATCTGCGAGGAAGTTCCTTTTTCATGATAGATGAAGTTTGCCTGCTGAGAGGAAGCACCTAGGATTTCTGTGTTGGTGTCATCATGCCTTTTTAAAAAGGCTGTCTGGTAAGCCTTCAATCTTTTCAAGGTGACGCGCGTTTGTTGCTGTGGAAATCACATACATATTCTGCAGTGAAGTCACTCTCATCATCCTTTATTGTTTTATAATTTATGGACACTGGGTTTTTGATTCATTTTTTTTATACATTTTTTTTTTTTTTTACAATTTTTTGATCACAGGTTTATTATTAATTCTATTGTATTATTCATTCGCATTTTTGGTAATACTCACAATTAAGTTTGTTTATGATATACTTATCCAGCGCTTATCTTTTTACATACACCATTAGAAAGCCTGAAGGTGGTGCTTGGTTTTCGGGGTCCCGTACGCGGCTAGGCTCCCAAAAAGTCTCACATATGTTATCCCTGTACTCAGGAGAAGCAACAGAATGTATTTTGGGGTGTAAGGTCAGAACCGGGGTATCAGGCAGATCAGAGTCCATTTAAACAAGCAGAGGTCAAGGGTATCAGGCAGGCAGAGTAGTCCGTTTAACAAGCAGAGGTCAAGGGTATCAGGCAGGCAGAGTAGTCCGTTAAACATTCAGAGGTTCAGCATGGGTATCAGGAACAAGGAGATTTCAATGGTACAGGGAGACAGGGAACAGCTGATGACAAACCAGCAACCTGACTGGGCTCTGGAGCCGTCAGAAGTAGCCTCCCCGGCGAGCGCGTCAGTGTGACGCGCTACCGGGCACCCGCACAGGTGACGGCACGCACACGGGGACCGCTGTGCACCCGCGCGCGCCGCACCATTGGGCCGCGAACGGGCGTACGTCTCAGCGCTAGTCCACCGCGCATGCGCCCCGAAGCCCGGCGGACGGAGACGACCTGCGTCTCCTGACATTATGTCACACCCTTTCTGACACTTTCTGTTTACATGAAAAAATTATTTTTTTTTGCAAGAAAATTACTTTGAACCCCCAAACATTATATATTTTTTTAAAGCAAAGGCCCTACAGATTAAAATGGTGGGTGTTTCATTTTTTTTTTGCACAGTATTTGCGCAGCGATTTTTTAAATGCATTTTTTTGGGAAAAAACACATTTTTAGTTTTAATGCACTAAAAAACACTATATTGCCCAAATGTTTAATGGAATAAAAAGATGATCTTAGGCCGAGTACATGGATACCAAACACGATATGCTTTAAAATTGCGCACAAACGTATAGTGGCGACAAAGTATATACATTTTTAAAAGCCTTTACAGGTTACCACTTTAGATTTACGGAGGAGGTCTACTGCTAAAATTACTGCCCTCAATCTGACCTTTGCGGTGATACTTCACATGCATTATGCAATTGCTGTTTACATTTGACGCCAGACCGACGCTTGCGTTCACCTTTGCGCGAGAGCAGGGGGGAACAGGGGTGCTTTTATTTTTTTATTTTTTTTTGCTTTTTTATCTTATTTTTAAACTGTTCCTTTCATTTTTTTTTTTATCATTTTTATTGTTATCTCAGGGAATGTAAATATCCCCTATGATTGCAATAGGTAGTGACAGGTACTCTTTTTTGAAAAAATTGGGGTCTATTAGATCCTAGATCTCTCCTCTGCCCTCAAAGCATCTGACCACACCAAGATTAGTGTAATAAAATGCTTTCCCAGTTTCCCAATGGCGCTGTTTACATCCGGTGAAATCTAAGTCAGGAAATGCTCGTAGCTTCCGGTTTCTTAGGCCATAGAGATGATTGAAGCCGTTTTGGTCTCTGATCAGCTCTATGGTCAGCTGGCAGAACCACTGGCTGCATTCTCAGGTTCCCTGTTGGGACAGGAGAGCCAGAGAAATCCGAGGAAGACGGTGGGGGGCATTCCCTCCCACTGCTTGTAAAAGCAGTCTAGAGGCTAATTAGCCACTAGGATTGCTTTTACATGAAAACCGACCGCTGGCTGAAAAGAATGATACCAAGATGATACCTAAAGTAGCATCCAAAACATTCACCAATGCAAAGACTAGGATTGTCAGTACAGGAGGGACAATAATAGTGGGTGTCATGCCTATATCCGCGCTTGCTGCAGACATGACATCTTCTTTGGGGGGCTCGTTGGATAGGGGTACTCGGGAGGACATAAGGAAAATGCCTCTCATGCTGCCAGCTTACATGGATTGGGAAGGTGAGGTAGAGCACCTTCTGGAAACAGAAGGGCTCTGACGATCTCTTCCTGGAATTTAAGGAAGGATCCAGTCCATCCTGAAACTCTGTATAGCACATGAGCATTCAGCAAAGCCAATTGAAATAAGTATACAGGCTAACCAGCGTCACCTGTAACAGTTATACGGTGATCACTGGTGAAAGGGTTAACTAGGGGGCAATCAGGGGGTTAAAACCTTTATTAGGTAGTATATGGGGGTACCTGATGCTATAAAAAGCTGACGGTGAACCTAAATACTTACCTGGCTACCTAGCGTCACCTGTGACACTAATACAGCGATCAGAAAAAGATCGCTTAGTGACACTGGCGACGGGTTAACTGGGGGGGTGATCAAGGGATTAAACCTTTATTGGGGGGGTAGGGGTACCCTAGACCTAAAGGGGCCTACCAATAACTGCCCTACCACTTATAACAGTCACAAATGACACCAATGCAGTAATCAGTAAAAAAATTAAAAACTGTAATTGGTGTCACTGTAAAGGGGGTGCAGGGGGGGTGATTAGTGTGCCTGCGTGTTCTACTGTTCGTGTACTGTTGGTGCAAACTCACTTGATGTCTTCTCTCCTCAGAAGCTGGAACGAAAAGGCTTCACGAGGAGCGATGACATCACTTCCTCTGCTTCTGTTTACATTACAGAAGCAGAGGAAGCATTCCATTCGCCAGGAGTGATCACGAGGGGGTGGCCATGAATCAGTGGCCTCCCCCTCCGCATGGATCGCTCTTGAAGCAATGCCAACCACGATGCCCTCCCTGCCCACGGGAGGCGAGTAACGTACCCATACGTTACTCTCCCTGCCCGTGCCATTCTGCCGCAGTATATCTGCGTGAGGTGGTGGGCAAGTGGTTAATCCAAATCATATCTGAGAGATATTAAATCTCAAATATAGTATACGGGAAAAAGACTGCATGGGAGGTCGTCATATGTCTGGTCAAGCATGTGGTGCCCAAGCAGCTGCTGTTGTGGCCACACTTGATCCACTTCAGATATAGGTTGCAAATAGCAACAGTGCGATCTGCTGCACACATGTCCAAAAAGGCCCACACCAAGGAACTTTTCAAAATCAGCGGGGAGTCAGCAACGCCCTGCACCTGCAGAGCTCTGTGGTGTGAGGCAGTAGGGAAGCTGCCACCAAGAGGACATCCTGCCTCGGAGTTCTGCCTCCTCCTCCTCCTTTATTCTATCAGGCACCCAAGTAGTCAGTGACCTCATCATCCCCTCTCTCCTCGTCACTGGAGAAAACTTGGCACTATGCTGCAGCTGGGGGAACATGACTGCCAGTTTCTTGTCCTTCTTGGGCACCCCCTCTCTCTAGGCTCACGTTACTCCTTTCTTCAACCTGGGAACCAACATTGGAGCCTTCAAATCGCTGTGCATCCTCTAGCAGCATGTACCCGACACTGAGGTCGAATAGTTCGGGGGACTCCTCCGTGCATGATGGTTGGGCTACGGAAGGAGTGACTGTGGACAAGAAGCCGGTGGAATAGGTCGCTTTGGCAGCTGCATAGGAAGGAAAACTACTCTGAGCCTGGGTGACGGAGGATGAGGAGGATGGGGACGGCTTTGTTATCCACTCCACCAACTCTTCTGCATGTTCTGGCTCAATAACACGGCCAGCAGCAGAAAGAAAGGACAAGTGTGCTCCACGGCCACCGGCAGAGGATGCACCATGTCCATGACCAGCACTGTTGACTAAGGATGGGCTCGGGCGTGTTCACACACTCCACGTGCAGAGCCCGCCAGGAAGTCGGCACTGTGCTGCGCTAATCAGAGGCAATGAGACATTTTCCCGATGTGTGGCTGCGAAGATTGGGAAATGTCTCACTGCCTGTGATTAGCGCAGCGCCGTGCTGACTTCCTGGCGGGCTCTATACATGGAGGGTGCGAATACGCTCCAGCCCATCCTTGCTGTTGACTGTAGACACAGAGCCTGCTTGCCATCTTTTAGTGGCCTGTGAGCATCCGCCTCTCATTGGTGGCCTTCTGGACATGATGTATATTTTATTTTGCAACACTGCTCTACACTGTATTGTGTACTGTGTACACCACCAGAAAAGTAGTAGCAACTGCACTATGGCTACACTGTATTGTAATTACAATTTTTGATCTAATATTTTACAGCAGGGCCGTTCCTGCGCTCCACAAGAGTATCTGTGGGTTTTACTGTGTTGTGCCACCACCACCGCCTAAGGCCCAATTTTTCTGCCCCTGTTTAACAGGGGCATGTAATTACAATTCTTGGTATAATATTTCACAGCAGGGCCCGTTCCAGCGCCCACCAAGAGTAACTGTGCTTACAACGTTCTGGTACCACCAACACCTAAGGCCCAATTTCTGCAGAGTGTATAGGGCAGGCCGTATAGTATATACAGGCTGTCACCTATTTTCAAACATCAGACTTACAAATGACTCCTACTTACAAACTGAGGGAGACAACAGGAAGTGAGAGGAAATCTACCCCTAGGTAGGGAAATTCTCTCCTGTAAGAGTTAATATGGGAAAAAGGTGTCTCCACTGATGCTTTATCACCAATCCTTGTTTCCCTAATAACCCAAAATTTTCTAAATCCAATTGTCATTGGGACAGAAAGTGAGGTGAAATCTTCTGAACAGGGTCACAGACAGCAAAAAAATGTTGCAGGAGTGATAACCCTGCCCTATATTATCCAAAAAGCATAAAACTAGATTTTTGGGCTGGAGCTACACTTAAAAAATGTACCTGTTCCAAATTACAAACAGATTCAACTTAACAAACCTACAGTCCCTATCTTGTTTGTAACCCGGGGACCACCTGTATATTGCTGTTCACAGTATATAAGCCCTGGGGGCCCCACGCCTTTTTTTTTTTATTTGGGTGCAGGGTTTCCCTTAATATCCATATCAGACCCAAAGGGCCCGGTAATGGGCTGGGGGGTGGGGGCAACCTTACAGCCTCAAGCAGTTTTAAATTACTTTTTTTCCTTTAGAAATGTCATTTTGTGCAGGGACTGTTCTAAACACGGGACAAAATACGCCACTTTACAGGCATACTATAGACACCCCCCAGGCACGATATTTAAAGGAATATTACACTTTTATTGTTTCACTTGAAGCATTATTAAAATCACTACTCCCCAAAAAACGGCTGTTTTTAAAACTTTTTTTTGCATTGATACATGTCCCCTGGGGCAGGATCGGGTCCCCAAACACTTTTTATGACAATAACTTGCACATTAGCCTTTCAAAATTAGCACTTTTGATTTTTCACGTTTGAGTCCCATCGACTTTAACAGGGTTCACGTGTTCGCACAAATTTTTGGTCTGTTCGCATGTTCTGCCGCAAACCGAACTAGGGGGTATTCGGCTCATCCCTATTTAAGGTTAATAACTCTGATCAGCGGGTTGAAATTTGTTGATCAGAGTAGGAGAATTGTTCAGCAAAGTCTGCTGAACAATTCTAAAATAAGTTTATGGTTATTAAAGTGGCCATGAGCTTATAGCAGAGAGAGAAATGAGGTCCGTACAGCGTACGGACTTGGCCACCTGCAAGCACTTCTGTAGGTCCGTACAGCATACGGGCCTGGCAGTGAAAGGGTTAAAGCCATATTAAAGAAAAAATTTGGCCTTTAAAATATAAAAAGCAGAGGGGTCATTGATAGCATTCCAAAACTACAGGGAATGTAATAAGAAGTGTAGAAACGCAATCAGACACATAGCGGAGGAAAGTTAAAAAAAAAATCCCAAGAAAAAATCGAGTTCAGAGCACACTGGCCCCATAAAGGATGATGAATGGAAGTTGGTTACAGATGACAAGGAAAAAGCAACTGTACAAAATGCTTTCTTCACTATTTTTACACAGGTAAAGGAAAAGTATAACAACCATGATGGTATTGTTAGTAACAGGTTACAGGTTGTACTCTTGTAGCTAACAGAAGCTGTTGTCCAGAAAAGACTAGAAAAGCTTAACAAAAATAAATCACCAGGATCAGATGGCTTACATCCGAGAGTCCTCCAAGAACTAAGATTATAGGCAGACCGTTATTCCTAATATTTAAGGACAGCATAAAGTGACAGGAATGGTACCAGCTGATTCCCACGTGGAGCCAATATTCAAAAGGCAGAGATATATTCCTGGAAACTACAGGCCTGTCAGTCTAACATTGATAGTATGTAAACTACTGGAGAGGATGATAGGGGACTATATCCAAGAATTTTCTGATGAAAACCGTATCATTAGTAGTAATCAGCATGGGTTTTACGAAAGGTTGTTCTCACCAAACCAATCTGTTAACATTCTACGAGGAAGTGAGCTCCCATCTAGATAAAGGTAGGCCTGTGGATGTGGAGTATCTGGATTTTGCAAAAGCATTTGATACAGTGCCCCATAGATGCTTAATTTACAAACTGAGGTCTGTAGGCATGGACCATAGGGTTTGTTCATGGATAGAAAACAGCTTACAGGGACATGTCCAAAGGGTGGTGATAACATGTACTCAGACTGGTCTGGAGTGGTAAGTGGGGTACCCCAAGGATCTTTCCTAAGAACAATTCTGTTTAATTTACTAATAAATAACAGAGGTTAGTATAAATAGCTCAGTCTCAATTTTTGCTGACGACACAAAAATGAGTAAGGCAATAACTTCACACTAGGATATAGAAACTTTACAAGAAGACCTGAATAAAATAATGGGGTGAGCAATTATATGGCAAATGAGGTTTAACATTGAAAAATGTAAAGTAATGCACTTGAGGGCTAAAAAATCTAAAAGCAAGCTACTCACTAGGAGGAGAACCTCTGGGGGAATCCAGGAAGGAGAAAGATATGTGGGTTCTAGTAGAAGACAGATTGAGCAATAGCATGCAATGTCAAGCTAGCATGCATTAAAAAGGGAATTTTCTGGGGGGCATGGCTGGCATGTGAAGCAGAGCGGATGTACATCCCTGGATCTCCAATCGTGTGCCTTGCTTTCATCTCCCTTCCAGCCCTTGTTCTGCTCTCCAGTGGCCACCACTGACCTCCCTGGCTGCCTGAGTCTCTCCTTTACCGCTCAACACTGATCGGATGGGTCCTCCCAATAACCCCATCCACACAGCCGGGCCCAAGTGCTCTCCACTCCTCTCCTTCAGCGACCATCTTGTCCATGCGGTATGATGCCTCAGGGATGTTTACCAGCACCCAGACTGCCGCTGAGTCAGCAGCAGCTGATTCCCCCTCCAGTGCGGAGATCCTGGCTGCCATCACAGTCTGTAAAGAGACACTTGACTGCCAAGATTGATTCTCTAGTGACAGATGTCAGCTTTATCCGTCAGGATCTGAACAAGTTTCGGTCCAGGGTCTCAGAAGTAGAGGACAGGGTCTCTACAATGGAGGACACAGTCCGGTAGGACTCCAGGGACTTGAATGCCCTACAACTGCAGCTAAAGGCGCTCCAGGAGCCTGCAATTGACACTGAAAATTGCTTAAGGAGGAACAACATCCGGATACTGGGCCTACCTGAACAGGCTGAGGGCCCTAAACCCGCTGAGTAAACAGAAAGTCTGCTGACTACTCTCTTTGGCCTAGACAACATGCCGCCCACCTTTTGTAGTGGAAAAGGCCCACAGGATCCCACCAATTCCTCCTAAACCTGGGGCTCCAGCACGCCCTTTTCTGCTGCGCCAACTTAATTACATAGACTGGGATTGCATCCTGACGGCTGCTTGTGCCCTGCCTGAGATAAAATATGAAAATGCCATGCTGTTCTTTTTTCCAGATTACTCTCAGGAGGTAAACAAAGAAAAAATTCCCCTAATGGTGGACTTAAAGGCACATGTGGAGAGACGTAAGGAGAATATATAATATATAAACAGTAGTTTATTTAATTCAAAGCATCATAAAAACATCAATAAACAATATAACAAACATTGTAAGGAATGCGATTCATGCACTTGTACACATATAAAGTGTTGGTACCAATGTACCTGCACCCGACGTGTTTCGGAGTTATTAGCCTCCTTCCTCAGGGGTGGATAAAGGTTTACAAGGATTTCTAAATTAAAGAAAATGTATTGACAAAAGAATAGTAAACGTGTGAATACATAAAACCAACGGGACATAAATACATACTATACTTTTTACTTACATTGGCACTGTGTAAACTGACTTGGCATTCCGAAACGATTAAAAACAAAGGCACTGACACTGTCTGTCTATCCAACGTATTCCTGATTGTGGTAGGTAGAGGTTAGTTAGCGTATTCAGGATATTGTTACTTCATGCATAGCAATGAAGAATTTATTAGGTATAGATGTGGATAAGTTGTTTAATTCCTCAAAAATCGAAGAAAAGCCCAAGAATAGAGGGCACAAAGGGGTTCAAAACCTGAAGCTCCACTGAGGTCGAAGGCGGGTCCTGCAAAATGTAATAACGTGGATATGTAATGGCCGATCGTTGGTCAAGGACTATGAATGAACATAGTAAAGTGAAAGAAACTATTTTTAAATAGTAAAGGTACACCATACCTGATAGGGCTACCGTAGAAGGTTCAAGAGGATATATAGAGGATAACTGGTAAGGCTTGATATGTCTTGAATGGCTAGGAATAGTACTAGAAAGAGGGAAAGGAGTGTAAGAGTACCATTAGTACTTATTTACCATTGCCATTGGGTAAATAAAAAATCTCACCAACTAAATGTTTTTAACAGTTTAAAATATAAAAATGTATGAGTATCTAGGGGGCTTGTGAGATTATGGAAGACCTGAACTATCAAAGTAGTAATAAAGCAGTAAAAGAAAAAAGAAAGAAGAAAAAATGGTGTGTAGTATGATCGGCCGATCAGGCCAATCAGCCCGGAAGATAATAATAAAACACTGAAGGAGAAAATTTCTAAACTAAATTACATAAATGAAGGGACATTGTTATTTTTAAAGAAAAAGGAAGGGAGACAAAACAAGCCATTCAATGGTAGATAATGCCCTGTCACATAATAGGTATAGATATAGAGGGTAAAATGACATTAACATTATCCTTAAAGTGTGTAACAAAAGGCTTAGATTGTATAATAGAATATCACTTACTTTGCACATAAGACACCTGGACATCTGCTCAGGCCGACAGCGTCCCGCAGAATTGAAGCACACTTGTGGGCTACCTAGTTATCCCGATACCAAAGCTGGCAAGAACCAGAGCTATTGTTAAAATTATAATTAATTTTATCCTCTAGAAATGTATTGTTAAGTTCTTTTGACAAGTGTCTGATTGGATTTTACTAGTTTGTCAAAACTCCTCACACAAATATGAACGTCACATATAGCATGTACCACTGTCATTGCTGGGGCACTAGAGCTTGGTGGAGATTCAGAGTAGACCCCACCATGTGTCCTGTTTGCTTTCTTAGCTAGTTGGAAAATACACTTTAAAAATATAAATAAACAAAGATACTCCTCATCCTTTTGGTGTAGTTGAGCAGCTTCTTGCAGTGGCTGGCCTGGTCTTGTCCCTCAAGCTTTTTACAACGACCCAATCACCTGGTTAGAAAGAATGTAAACTGGTTATTGTGTCAGGGTCCAGGAGGGACTCATGAACCCTATGGTGGACCTTTTGAAGTTCATGTTACAGTGATTGCACCTACCCCATCAGCTGAGAATGTAGGTGACAGCTAATGAGGAAAGTACAACTCTGTTTTTGGTTGACCTTCAAACAAACCTCATATGACAATAACCCAGACATCGGGACTGTGGTCACTGCATAACCTGTGTGTGGCTTACCATCTGGGATGTAATACCTGGAACCAGTGACAAAAAGGTTCTTAGCATCTGGGATGGGAGCCTACTTCAACAGACTGCTGCTTGCTGATTCAAATTCCTTTAAAGAAAGACAGTCTTGGCACAAACTTGGTTAGAATTAGAGCGGTTAGTATTATTGGTTTGAAAAATTGTCATTCTCACCACTCTCATCCCCCTTTTTCTTCCTCCTCATTACAAACTGGAGGAAGACATGCAGGGTTTAGAAGGGTGCAGAAAAAAACAAAAAAACTGTGAAACAGCCTATGACACTTTTACCTTCTTATACACCTGTTTTCTATGTACATAAACTCCTTGGACCTGAAAAGATACTTAAAAACAAAGGTTATTACTCTATCTTTCAAAGAATGGTAAACAATACAACATTCATGTACATTGGTAAATTGTCACTGACATTCCACAAAACTGATAATAACTAAACCCTCTGTAAATCTTACTTTCACGTTTTTACTAAAATACAACAGTCGCGATACATAAGAGGGCTGTCGTTGTAGGTTCAAACATGTTACTACATACAAACATTGAGAAGACTAAAACATGAGACAAACATTTAGATACAAATGTGGGGGAGATATTTCATAGTTCCCAAAAATGAAAAAAATGAAAACAACCAGATGGAATGCTGCCTTCACTCTTTTAGCGATAGAAAAAGAATACAATTTGAAAAGCACGAGAGCATCTCAAAATCTTTGCATGGACCAGCCACACAAAGTTCAAAAACAGGGCTGTATATGTTTAATCACACAAACGTGTACTACGCATCCATCAACTCACTCAACATTACAGATTTCTGAAGCCACAGCTGAACTACTTCCAAGGTATTGTTATTCTGGGGTCTCGTACCTCCAGACATCAAAAGTACCTTTCAAAGGAATACACCTTACCGTACCCTCTGACCATATCTGCCAATCTTTAAGGGGTCTCATGTCCGGAGCCCCAAACCCAGATCTTATGTGAAGTGCAGCTGTCTGACTGGTGTGGAGCCTCATTTTTTTCCTCCAACGCATGGACGGCACATTACCCATGACGATTCGAATCACTTTTTTTTGACAAACTCTGCGTCCAGAGAACCCTGCGCTTTATTTTCGGGGCGGTTATGGTTTGCGCCTTTATCACCATAATCGACCCCCGCATTCTGATTATTATTCACGGCCTGAGCGGGGCTGTTAGCTTACTACTCCTCACGTTTATGCCAATACAATCGCGCACTGGAATTCTGACTATTATACACGGCCCGACCAGTCTCACGATATACAGCCTTCTAAACGTGTTTGTCCGACAACTACAAAAACACCATGAAATCCTCCACTATTCAAAACAAAAACTTATGGCTTCTCTCTGTACCTAGATATTACAGCAATAACTTGGATGCCTCCTGTTTGCTCTCTACCCAAAACTGTACTACAGTATAAACCTTAATTTAATTTAAAAAATGATTTCGTCCTTCCAAACACAAGTCAAAAGACCCCAAGCCCCTCCCACCAACTTCCTGTTGCACACCTGAGTAGGAAGGTGGGGGGAGGGAAAGCCTTGAATAGCTTCATATTTTGTCTATCAAGACATTAGAAAAATCTATGGCTAACATCAATAAATAAAAACTTTTGTCCAGGAGTGGGCGGAATAAACCCCCATATTGCAAATGGGAGGGAATCCCCCTTGACTCACATATCCCCTGGGAAGTCAAACCACAAGTTTTGAGACCAAAATACCACACAACAGTGTAACAAAAGCCAAAAACTGAAACTCCTGCAAAAAGACGGCTGAAGGAGGTCAACCAAAGTCTTTCCCTTCCACTGCAGGCTACAAACAATCAAAAACAAAAACACACACCGTTTTAAAAGTACAAAAACTGAAAAAATTTAATTCACTTAAAAGGAAACGGTGTCTCTATAAACCAAAATAGCAATTCCACCCAAACATAGCGGACACAAAATGGCAGCCGGGACAAATGAAAATCAAGACATGGCCACATGGTGACTACAAGAATGGAAAATGGCAGACAAAAGCCAGGCCACAACAAAATGGCGCCATTAACACATGAAATTTAGTTGTTGATCCTGCCAAAATCGAGATTTCTTCACTAGAAACATAAACTTCTTTAAAACAACTGGAATAAAAACCTAAATGATTCTACTGGAAATGGAATTCAGTACAAAACCAGAGATATTTCGCTCGAGACTAAAATCAGCAGAAACAAAAAGGCAGTTGCAGCAATCGAAAATCGGTCCACGGCAAAATGGTGGATGAAACCCAGACTACAGAAAAATGGCCGACATTAACAAATGACAAGACAAACCAGGATTTCTCCCTACAAAAACTGACTATACAATTGAGACACCAATATTAACACTTATCCCTAGACAAACACTTTAGGCTATGTCAATTAGGGCCTATACTAAAATATAGGCATATTTAACTAAACAATATTGGGTGGTACAATGGTGTAGTGGCTAGCACTCCCGCCCAGCAGCAAAAAGGGTCGCTGGCTCGAATCCCAACCACGACACCACCCACCTGGAGCCTGCATGCTCTCCCTGTGCCTGCGTGGGTCTCCTTCGGCACTCCGGTTTCCTCCCACACTCCAAAGACATGCTGGCAGGCCAATTGGCCTCCGTCCAAAATTGGCCCTAGTATATGAATGCAAACCAGGGTCTGCGGGCTCCCCGAGGGCAGGGACTGATGCGAGTGTACGATGCATGTGTAGAGCCCTGTGCAAACCATTGGCGCTATATGGGTACCTTTAAACAAATATGAGCATCTCAATGAGGCACAATGCACAGGGACAGGGACAACTGCAGACACACACCCACACTCACTCAGGCTGAACTGGATGGACTGGTGTCTCCACCCAACCCCAACAACCATGCAATTATGTAATATATCCAAAAATGCCAAAGTTACATAAAACATGAAATAAAACGTCTTAAACAATACACTCTTGTCCCGAATACAACACAATATTTGACTCTGACAGTTAGAAAGTCAACAGAACTTCCCCCATGCTATTACCTAGAAGCCTGAGACCCCCCACAGGGTGTAAACAGCTCCTATTGTGATGTCCCAACAATGCATGGGAACTTGGATATGCGACAGGCATTTCAACTTAAAACCAAACCCATTAAAAATATTTTTACACTTATGGGGACATGTGTCTTGGTCCAATACAAAGGTAAAAATCACAATTCATCCATTTCTATTTCTCATATATATCACAAAAATATCACACAGCATACAATTACACAGCCTGCTCAGTCATACACAACATTCACTTTAGGTTTGTATTAAATGGGACCTATAGAGGATTTAAATATAGGTGCTTCCCCAATTAATAGACCTACTTACAATGACAAAAGTATAACCTACAATAAAAGTCCCGTCATTATAAAGGGAGCGACAAAAAAAATAAGGTTCTTTGCCTGGCAGGTCTTACCTCATACAGCAGACTGTAGAGAATCAAGATCCCGGACACAGAACAGCAAAAATGTTCAAAAAACTTGAAGTATGGTTGTATTACCATAGGCCGGCCTTTGCTGGTCTGGTTCTGGAGGTCTCTTCCTCCTCGAGGTCCGCTGAATTAAGAAGATCTGTTGGCTTCCTTTCTGGACCGCCATTAATGTCAAGGAAAATCTAAGCTTCTCCCTATTAGGGATGAGCTTCGAGTTCGAGTCGAACTCATGTTCTACTCGAACATTGGCTGTTCGCAAGTTCGCCGAACAGCGAACAATTTGGGGTGTTCGCGGCAAATTCGAATGCCGCGGAACACCCTTTAAAAGTCTATGGGAGAAATCAAAAGTGCTAATTTTAAAGGCTTATATGCAAGTTATTGTCATAAAAAGTGTTTGGGGACCCGGGTCCTGCCCCAGGGGACATGGATCAATGCAAAAAAAAGTTTTAAAAACGGACGTTTTTTCAGGAGCAGTGATTTTATTAATGCTTAAAGTCAAACAATAAAAGTGTAATATCCCTTTAAATTTCGTACCTGGGGGGTGTCTATAGTATGCCTGTAAAGGGGCGCATGTTTCCCGTGTTTAGAACAGTCTGACAGCAAAATGACATTTGGAAGGAAAAAACTCATTTAAAACTAGCCGCGGCTATTGCATTGCCGACAATACACATAGAAGTTCATTGATAAAAACGGCATGGGAATTCCCCACAGGGGAACCCCGAACCAAAATAAAAAAAAAAAAATGATGTGGGGGTCCCCCTAAATTCCATACAAGGCCCTTCAGGTCTGGTATGGATATTAAGGGGAACCCCAGCCAAAATTGAAAAAAAAAATTGACGTGGGGTTCCCCCTAAATTCCATACCAGACCCTTCAGGTCTGGTATGGATTTTAAGGGGAACCCCGCGCCAAAAAAAAAAAAAAAAAACGGCGTGGGGTCCCCCTAAAAATCCATACCAGACCCTTATCCGAGCACGCAACCTGGCAGGCCGCAGGAAAAGAGGGGGGGACGAGAGTGCGGCCCCCCCCCCCTCCTGAACCGTACCAGGCCACATGCCCTCAACATTGGGAGGGTGCTTTGGGGTAGCCCCCCAAAACACCTTGTCCCCATGTTGATGAGGACAAGGGCCTCATCCTCACAACCCTGGCCGGTGGTTGTGAGGGTCTGCGGGCGGGGGGCTTATCGGAATCTGGAAGCCCCCTTTAACAAGGGGACCCCCAGATCCCGGCCCCCCCCCTGTGTGAAATGGTAAGGGGGTACTTACCCCTACCATTTCACTAAAAAACTGTCAAAAATGTTAAAAATGACAAGAGACAGTTTTTGACAATTCCTTTATTTAAATGCTTCTTCTTTCTTCTTTCTTCCTTCATCTTCTTCTGGTTCTTCTGGCTCTTCTGGTTCTTCCTCCGGCGTTCTCGTCCAGCATCTTCTCCGCGGCGTCTTCTATCTTCTTCTCCTCGGGCCGCTCCGCACCCATGGCATGGGGGGGAGGCTCCCGCTCTTCTCTTCATCTTCTTCTCTTCTTCATCTTCTTCTTCATCTTCTTCTTCTTCTTCCTTCTTCTCTTCTTCTCTTCTTCCTGTCTTCTGCGGGCCGCTCCGCAGCCATGCTGGCATGGAGGGAGGCTCCCGCTGTGTGACGGCGTCTCTTCGTCTGACGGTTCTTAAATAACGGGGGGCGGGGCCACCCGGTGGCCCCGCCCCCCTCTGACGCACGGTGACATGACGGGACTTCCCTGTGGCATTCCCCGTGACGTCACAGGGAAGTCCCTCAAGTCACCGTGCGTCAGAGGGGGGCGGGGTCACCGGATGGCCCCGCCCCCCGTTATTTAAGAACCGTCAGACGAAGAGACGCCGTCACACAGCGGGAGCCTCCCACCATGCCAGCATGGCTGCGGAGCGGCCCGCAGAAGACAGGAAGAAGAGAAGAAGAGAAGAAGGAAGAAGAAGAAGAAGATGAAGAAGAAGATGAAGAAGAGAAGAAGATGAAGAGAAGAGCGGGAGCCTCCCCCTCATGCCATGGGTGCGGAGCGGCCCGAGGAGAAGAAGATAGAAGACGCCGCGGAGAAGATGCTGGACGAGAACGCCGGAGGAAGAACCAGAAGAGCCAGAAGAACCAGAAGAAGATGAAGGAAGAAAGAAGAAAGAAGAAGCATTTAAATAAAGGAATTGTCAAAAACTGTCTCTTGTCATTTTTAACATTTTTGACAGTTTTTTAGTGAAATGGTAGGGGTAAGTACCCCCTTACCATTTCACACAGGGGGGGGGCCGGGATCTGGGGGTCCCCTTGTTAAAGGGGGCTTCCAGATTCCGATAAGCCCCCCGCCCGCAGACCCTCACAACCACCGGCCAGGGTTGTGAGGATGAGGCCCTTGTCCTCATCAACATGGGGACAAGGTGTTTTGGGGGGCTACCCCAAAGCACCCTCCCAATGTTGAGGGCATGTGGCCTGGTACGGTTCAGGAGGGGGGGGGGGCCGCACTCTCGTCCCCCCCTCTTTTCCTGCGGCCTGCCAGGTTGCGTGCTCGGATAAGGGTCTGGTATGGATTTTTAGGGGGACCCCACGCCGTTTTTTTTTTTTTTTTTTGGCGCGGGGTTCCCCTTAAAATCCATACCAGACCTGAAGGGTCTGGTATGGAATTTAGGGGGAACCCCACGTCAATTTTTTTTTTTAATTTTGGCTGGGGTTCCCCTTAATATCCATACCAGACCTGAAGGGCCTTGTATGGAATTTAGGGGGACTCCCACATCATTTTTTTTTTTTAATTTTGGTTCGGGGTTCCCCTGTGGGGAATTCCCATGCCGTTTTTATCAATGAACTTCTATGTGTATTGTCGGCAATGCAATAGCCGCGGTAGTTTTAAATGTGTTTTTTCCTTCAAAATGTCACTTTGCTGTCAGACTGTTCTAAACACGGGAAACATGCGCCCCTTTACAGGCATACTATAGACACCCCCCAGGTACGAAATTTAAAGGGATATTACACTTTTATTGTTTGACTTTAAGCATTATTAAAATCACTGCTCCTGAAAAAACGGCCGTTTTTAAAACTTTTTTTTGCATTGATTCATGTCCCCTGGGGGAGGACCCGGGTCCCCAAACACTTTTTATGACAATAACTTGCATATTAGCCTTTAAAATTAGCACTTTTGATTATTCATGTTCGTGTCCCATAGACTTTAACGGCGTTCGCGTGTTCGAACGAATTTTTTTTCTGTTCGCATGTTCTGGTGCGAACCGAACAGGGGGGTGTTCGGCTCATCCCTACTCCCTATAAGCATATCATTTATTTGCGCTTAAAAGCACAAAAAGCTCTCTTATATAATGCCAGGAAAGCGCGCCTTTCTTTCTCTCCAAGCAACACAAACAGATGTTGGTGTCACCTCAAGCTCAGTATAAAATCCTGAGCAAAATAGCCAAGCTGCTTTTATTTATACTAAACACATGGATAACAAAAGAAGGTAGTGGCTTCAGAATCAGCCAATCAGACATGTATATTCATTCAAAAGAACCAATGACACACATGCATATAATCAAATAGAAATGCAGTAGTGACGTGTGCAGACGGTGGTGTGCAAAACCATGCGGCAAGCACATGGCTTTGAACACAACCGTGTGCACACTCCCACTGCTACCAGTGATGCGAACCGTACTATACCATGGCCCAGTGGGCCATAATTTTGTATGGTTATGCTATGGTTCCCAAAGTACGCAGACTTGCTTACTTAGGAGTTGAAATGCGGTCGCCATGGAGTGGCCAGTTCCTTGGAGAGGCATAAACAGACATCCTTAAAAGAGCAAACAGATCCGCCGTGCCCACGGGAAGGTTTCCACATCCAATGGTCTTCCACCAGCGTCTGTATGTGCGAATACCCTCACATGAGAGTATTGCAGCAAAACTGACACTGGGGGGCATCTGACAACATACATTAATAAAATTTTCCACCACCAGGCTTTGGCTCCATCACAGCAACATACTGTAGAAGGGACCCAATCTAGACAGAACAGGTAACCCATACCAGGTACACAAAGACTCAGACGTGTCAGACCCAATATCAGATAGAATCCTACCCTCCGCAGGACAATCTGGCAGGGCAGTAAGCATAGAGTCAATAACATCAAGCTGATCTTTGGTCAAAGGAACATCAGAGGCGGGCTGGAAAGCAGGAATCGGATCAACGGGCACTGGATCATCAGACAGGACAGCGGGGACTGGATCATCAGACTGGACAGCGGGCACCGGAACATCAAGCTGGACAGCGGGCACCAGAACATCAGGCTGGACAGTGGGCACCGGAACATCAGGATGGACAACGGGCACCGGATCATCAGGCTGTATAGTGGGCACCGGATCATCAGGCTGGACAGCGGGCACCGGATCTAAATCCAATATGTACAGAGCATGAGATAACCAAATCGTAATCGTACCAGAGCCAGTGTCAAACACGGGAGATCAAGAAGATGGGAGCTGGGAGCAAGACAGGACAGGGAAAGGAAACCAGGAGCGGGTAGGAAGAAATCAAGCTGCAGGATCTGGGTCAAAGTCCCAGAACAGGAGACGGGATGCAGGCTTCAGGAACACAGATCAGGGGCACAAAGAGAAACTACCAAGGCAAAGTGTAATAGCCTTCACCAGGTTTAAATACACCTCCTGACCTCCTGCAATCAGCATCAGGTAATGCCTGATTGCAGGGGATGATGTCAGCTCCTGACTGCCAAGAGACACCAGCTGGTGGACACCGGAACTGCAGCCTAAAGATCTAGGAGCACAGGGCCACCAGCAGGTGAAGCCTTTCCTGACACTAATAAAGTTGAACCCCCTGATCCCCCCCCCCCCAGTAAACCCTTTTACTCCCTGTCACCGTGTCATTAGTACAGTGTACAGGTCTTTTTTCTGATCACTGTATTAGTGTCACAGGTGACACCAGTTAGCATCAGCATTAGCATCAATCCCAGACAGTGGCAGATTTTAACCCTTTGATTGCCAGTAACACTAACACACACACACACTGTACACCTCCTTTACTAGTATAGTGTCTGAATGGATCAATATCTTTGATCAGATCAGAACTTTATTAGCGCCCCCAATAGTATAGTGTTCTCAAAAATGCAGGATCAGCCCCAACACCTGCCAGCAACTGCGCTTAGCCCCTCCGCCCGCCCCCCAAACAAGTGCAGTATCAGTAGATCATTTGTTAGAGATTAATGAGGGGCTGACAGTTAACTCAATCTAACCAATATGTGACATGAACTCTTGTGGTAGGTAAACCTAGTTAATCACTCCTAATAGATAACCATCAAAATAAATATAAAGTGACTTCAGTGCATAAACCAATTGAACGTTACTGGGTGTAACCTCAAGGCTAAACGTAATCATTCTGTGATGCCCCTAGTCATCCAGCGATTGCCACACTCTTCACACTGTGTTAAATCAGCAGCAAAACAGGTGTATAAACATGCATAGATGGTATATACAGTATCTCGCAAAAATGAGTACACCCCTCAATTTTTTGTAAATATTTTATTATATCTTTTCATATGACAACACTGAAAAAATTATACTTTGCTAAAATGTAAGGTAGTGAGTGTACAGCTTGTATAACACTGTAAATTTGCTTTCCCCTCAAAATAACTCAACACACAGCCATTAATGTCTAAACCACTGGCAACAAAAGTGAGTAAACCCCTAAGTGAAAATTTCCAAATTGGGCCCAATTAGCCATTTTCCCTCCCCGGTGTCATGTGACTCGTTGTGTTACAAGGTCTCAGGTGTGAATGGGGAGCAGGTGTTATAGGTCTGTTATAGGTGTTATAGGTCTCACTCTCTCATACTGGTCACTGGAAGTTCAACATGGCACCTCATGGCAAAGAACTCTGAGGATCTGAAAAAAGGAATTGCTGCTCTACATAAAGATGGCCTAGGCTATAAGAAAATTGCCAAGACCCTGAAACTGAGCTGCAGCGTGGTGGCCAAGATCATACAGCGGTTTAACAGAACAGGTTCCACTCAGAACAGGCCTCGCCATGGTTGCCCAAAAAAGCTGAGTGCTCGTGCTCAGCGTCATGTCCAGAGATTGTCTTTGGTAAATAGACGTATGAGTGCTGCCAGTGTTGGTGCAGAGTAGGGATGAGTAGGGTTACGTAACGGGTGACCCCGCCCCCTCTGACATCACGGGGAATGCCACAGGGAAGTCCCCGTCAAGTCCCCGTGCGTCAGAGGGGGGCAGGGTCATCGGGTTATTTAAGAATCATCAGAAGAGGAGAAGCGTCATATAGCGGGAGCCTCCCTCCATGCCATCATGGATGCGGAGCGGCCCGAAAAGAAGATGAAGACAAGAAGATGAAGAGAAGAAGATGAAGAGGAAAAGATGAAGAAAAAGATGAAGAGGAGAAGCGTCACACAGCGGAAGCCTCCCTCCATGCCATCATGGATGCGGAGCGGCCCGAGGAGAAGAAGATAAGAAGACACCGCGGAGGAGATGCCAGACGAGAACACCGGAGGAAGAACCAGAAGACCCAGAAGAAGAAGATGGAGGAAGAAACCGAAGGAAGATAGAAGATAGAAGAAAGAAGATAGAAAATAGAAGAAAGAAGAAGCATTTAAATAAAGGAATTGTCAAAAACTGTCTCTTGTCATTTTTAACATTTTTGACAGTTTTTTTTGTGAAATGGTAGGGGTACTTTTGTACCCCCTTACCATTTCACACAGGGGGGAGGGCCAGGATTTGGGGGTCCCTTTGTTAAAGGGGGCTTCCAGATTCCGATAAGCCCCCCGCCCGCAGACCCCTACAACCACCGGGCAAGGGTTGTAGGGATGAGGCCCTTGTCCTCATCAACATGAGGACAAGGTGTTTTGGGGGGCTACCCCAAAGCACCCTCCCAATGTTGAGGGCATGTGGCCTGGTACGGTTCAGGAGGGGGGCGCTCTCTCGTCCCCTCCTCTTTTCCTGCGGCCTGCCAGGTTGCATGCCCGGATAAGGGTCTGGTATGAATTTTTGAGGGGACCCCACGCCGTTTTTTTTTTTACATTTTGCAGCGGGGTTCCCCTTAAAATCCATACCAGACCTGAAGGGTCTGGTATAGATTTTAAGGGGGGACCCCACGCCATTTTTTAAAAAAATTTTGGTTCGGGGTTTCCCTGTGGGGAATTCCCATGCCGTTTTTATCAATGAACTTTTATGTGTATTGTCGGACCTGCAATTCATTAATAGCCGCGAGTAGTTTTAAATGACTTTTTTTCCTTTGAAATGTCATTTTGCTGTCAGACTGTTCTAAACACGGGAAACATACTCCCCTTTACAGGCATACTATAGACACCCCCCAGGTACGAAATTTAAAGGGATATTACACTTTTATTGTTTCACTTTAAGCATTATTAAAATCACTGCTTCCGAAAAAACTGCAGTTTTTTTTGCATTGATCCTTGTCCCCTGGGGCAGGACCCAGGTCCCCAAACACTTTTTATGACAATAACTTGCATATAAGCCTTTAAAATTATCACTTTTGATTATTCATGTTCGTGTCTCATAGACTTTAACGGTGTTCGCGTGTTCGAACAAATTTTTTGCCTGTTCGCAAGTTCTGATGCAAACCGAACAGGGGGGTATTCGGCTCATCCCTAGTGCAGAGGTTGAAGGGGTGGGGGATCAGCCTGTCAGTGCTCAGACCATATGCCTCACACTGCATCAAATTGGTCTGCATGGCTGTTGTTCTTGAAACTATCAATGCCCCCCCCCGCTTAGACCACCGCCTGTGGTAGGGAATTCCACATTGTTGCCGGTCTTACAGTAAAGAACCCTCTATGTAGTTTAAGGTTAAACCTCTTTTCTAATTTTAATGAGTGGCCATGAGTCTTGTTAAACTCCCTTTTGCGAAAAAGTTTTATCCCTATTGTGGGGTCACCAGTATGGTATTTATATATTGAAATCATATCCCTTCCCAAGCGTCTCTTCTCCAGAGAAAATAAGTTCAGTGCTTGCAACCTTTCCTCATAACTAATATCTTCCAGACCCTTTATTAGCTTTGTTGCCCTTCTTTGTACTCGCTCCATTTCCAGTACATCCTTCCTGAGGACTGGTGCCCAGAACTGGACAGCATACTCCAGGTGCGGCCGGACCAGAGTCTTGTAGAGCGGGAGAATTATCATTTTATTTCTGGAGTTGATCCCCTTTTTAATGCATGCCAATATTCGGTTTGCTTTGTTAGCAGCAGCTTGGCATTGCATGCCATTGCTGAGCCTATCATCTACTAGGACCCCTGGGTGCTTTTCCATCCTAGATTTCCCCAGAGGTTCTCCCCCCAGTGTAGAGATTGCATTCAGATTTTTACCACCCAAATGCATTATTTTACATTTTTCTACATTAAACCTCATTTGCCATGTAGTTGCCCACCCCATTAATTTGTTCAGATCTTCTTGCAAGGTTTCCACATCCTGCGGAGAAGTTATTGCCCTGCTTAGCTTAGTATCGTCCGCACATACAGAGATTGAACTGTTTACCCCATCCTGCAGGTCATTTATGAACAAATTAAATAGGTTTGGTCCCAGCACAGAACCCTGGGGGACCCCATTACCCACCCCTGACCATTTTGAGTACTCTTCATTTATCACCACCCTCTGAACTCGCCCTTGTAGCCAGTTTTCAACCCATGTACTCACCCTATGGTCTATTCCAACGGACCTTATTTTGTACAGTAAACGTTTATGGGGAACTGTGTCAAATGCTTTTGCAAAATCCAGATACACCACGCCAACGGGCCTTCCTTTATCTAGCTGGCAACTCACCTCCTCATAGAAGGAGAGGAAAGATTGGTTTGGCAAGAACGATTCTTCATGAATCCATGCTGATTACTGCTAATGATACCGTTCTCATTACTAAAATCTTGTATATAGTCCCTTATCATCCCCTCCAAGAGTTTATATACTATTGATGTTAGGCTAGCTGGTCTGTAATTCCCCAGGGATGTATTTAGGGCCCTTTGTAAATATTGGTGCTACGTTGGCTTTTTGTCAATCAGCTGGTACCATTTCAGTCAGTAGACTGTCAGTAAAAATTAGGAACAATGGTCTGGCAATTACTTGACTGAGTTCCCTAAGTACCCTCAAGTGCAAGCCATCTGGTCCCGGTGATTCATTAATGTTAGGTTTCCCAAGTCTAATTTTAATTCTGTCCTCTGTTAACCACAGAGGTGCTTCCTGTGATGTGTCATGAGGATAGACACTGCAATTTTGGTTACTGAAGCCCCCCAATTCCCTTGTGAAGACTGAGAAGGATAAATTCAATACCTACACCATCTCCCCATCCTTTGTAACCAGATGTCCTTCCTCATTCTTTATGGGGCCAATATGGTCTGTCCTCCCTTTTTTACTGTTTACATAATTAAAGAATTTCTTGGGATTTTATTTGCTCTCCTCCACTATGTGTCTTTCATGTTCTATCTTAGCCGTCCTTATTGCACCCTTACATTTCTTGTTGCATTTTATAAAGTCTGAATGCTGATGATGATCCCTCAACCTTGTATTTCTTGAAGGCCTTCTCCTTTGCTTTTATATGCATTTTTACATTGGAGTTAAGCCATCCAGGACTTTTGTTCACTCTTTTAAATTTATTAACCAATGGGATGCATTGGCTAATGCCCTTATTTAATATGCTCGTAAAGCAAACCCATCTCTCCTTCGCATTCTTTGTTCCTAAGATTTTATCCAAATTTATGCCTTCTAGTAAGGTCCGTAGTTTAGGGAAGTTGGCTCTTTATCAAATCCTGGATGTGAGGCCAGATTGCAGAGAGGGCAACCCTTGCGGCTAAGTGCAGCATAGCCCTGGGAATGAGACAGGGAGTATGGTGCCCAAAGGTGCATGGGTTGCCTGAGTGCTATTGCTGGGTAGCTGGTAGCAAGGAGCTGCTGGGGTGCGCTGGTGAGGTTGATAGGGCAACCGTACAAGAAGAGATCCCAGGTATGGAGCCGTGGAGCAACCAGGAACGGAGTCAGAGCCAGGCCAAAGGTCATACACAACAGGAATCAGTCCGAGATAAGGTACAGCAGGATAATCAGGAACGGCGTCGGTAGCCAAGTCAGGGATCAAACACGAGAGGATGATCAAGGTACAGATGCGGAGCAGGAGAATAGTCAGGTCCAAGCCAGGGTCAATGCAGGCAGCAAACAAGAGTAGTCAGGCAAGCCAGGTGGTGACAGGAAGCAGGTAAAACAACAGGCACAGGAGACACAGGAAGCTGATGATAATCCAGCAACCAGCGTATATAAGCAGCAGGCTTAAATAGACAAAAGGGCGCCAATGATTACCGCGATGCGCGTGCATTAGTGCGTGCGTCTGCGCGCTCCTGCTGTTGCGCACCCGTGTGCGACCGTCGTTGTGCGCCTACGTGCCTGCTCACGCAAAAGGGTGCGCCCAGCGCCACCATGATGGGCACTGGCAGAATTACCTGTCCTATGACTGCTACCCTGACAGTGCCCCTGCCAAGGGGCAGCCTCCGGATGTCCAACCGGGCCCATCTTTCAGGGTATTGGGCTCGAAACCTCTGCAACAATCTAGGGGCATGAATGTTACCTGCTGGTTCCCAAGAATTGTCTTCTACAGAGTAACCTTTCCATTTAACAAGGAATTGAATAGACCTACCTCTCCGACAGCAGTCCAGAATGGCTTCTACCTCGTATTCCATTTAATTTCCCACTGAGACTGGAGGCAGTGGAGCTTCTTCTCTCCCTGGAAAAGGACTGGAAACAACAGATTTTAACAAAGAAACATGGAATATTGGGTGGATTTTATAGGAGCTTGGTAAAGACAATTCAAATGCTACTGGGTTAATTTCTTTCTTAATTGTGAATGGACCGATAAACCTTGGTCCTAGCTTCCGGGAAGGGCAAGGAAGCTTGAGATTAGTTGAAGAGAGCCATACTCTGTCTCCTCCCCTTGTCATAATGTTTTTTATAATTCTCTTGGGCTTTTTGCATAGTTGCCTGGAGGGTTAGGTAATTGGCCTGAATGGAATTTATCCTGTCCTGGACCATGGGGACTGAAGTCTCTGGTATAACATTGGGCAAATATGAAGGATGGAAACCGTAGTTGGCCCAGAAAGGTGACTGATTAGTGGAAGCATGAACTGAATTGTTGTATGCGAACTCCGCACACGGGAGTAACGAGATCCAATCGTCCTGGGAGAAGGAGCAAAAGCAACGTAAATATTGTTCTAAAGTTTGATTAGTTCTTTCGGTTTGACCGTTGCTTTGAGGATGGTAAGCTGAAGATAGACACACATTAATGGAAAGCATTTTGCAGAGCTCCTTCCAGAACTTAGAGGCGAATTGTACCCCTCTGTCGGACACAATGTTGCTAGGTAGGCTGTGAAGTCTGACTATCTCCTTTATGTAGATCTTTGCTGTGTTTGCAGCAGATAATGTACCCAACATAGGCAAGAAGTGCGCCATTTTGGACAAGCGGTCAACAACTACCACGATGGTTGTAAATGCCTCCCAGGGAGGTAACTCTACTATGAAATCCATAGAGATTTATTTCCATGGTTTCACTGGCAATGGGCGTAGCAAGCCCAAGAATTTGATGTTAGACACCTTGTTACGCTGACAGGTGGTGCAGGAGCTGACATATTCCCTACAGTCAGGTTTCAGAGTGGGCCACCAAAAAGATTGTTGAACAAGCTCTAAAGTCTTTCATACTCCGAAGTGACCAACAAGTTGGTGGTCATGCAAAGTCTTTAGGACCTGGATTCTGGCTTGCTGCGGAACAAAGATTTTGTTTTGATACCAAAAAAACCCTTCCTGGTTTCTTAAGGACAGTGCCTCTGGTTCAGAGCTTTGAGAAGAAGCTTGTTTAAGTGAGGATCTCAGGTCGGTTTGGATCATGAGGAAGTTCTGTGGAGATAATATAGTGCTGGGAGTGTCAGGAAACATCCAGGATAAGGCGTCAGCCTTCCCGTTTTTTGGACCAAGGGCGAAAGGAAATGTGAAAATTTAATCTAGCAAAAAACAAAGCCCATCGAGCCTGTCGGGGTCTTAAGGGCTTAGTAGTGCGAAGATACTCTAGGTTTCTGTGATCCGTGAATATCATAATGGAATGCTGAGCACTTTCAAGCAGATACCGCCACTCCTCCAAGGCAGTTTTAATAGCCAAGAGTTCTCGATCACCCACTTCGTAATTTATTTCAGACGGACTCATTTTCCGCGAGGAGAAGGCCACCGGATGGAGCAACGACTTAGGCCCCTGACGTTGAGATAAAACTGCCCTTGTGGCAACTTCAGAGGCGTCAACCTCTAAGATGTAAGGCAGGGCAGGATCAGGGTGTTGCAGGATGGGTGCAGAAGTAAAAGAGATTTGAGGTTATTAAATGCTGATTGGGCTTCCGGAGACCACAGGAACCGAGCATGTAAACGGGTAACTTGGGTGGTTGGTGAGATGATGGAGGAAAAGTTCTTTATAAACCTCCTATAAAAATTTGCGAAATGCACAAATCTTTGTACTTCCTTCTTATCCGATGGAGTTGGCCAGTCCAAGATTGCCTGCACCTTTTGCGGGTCCATAGCAACACCACCAGTGGAGATAATTAGCCCCAGGAATTGTATTGACTCCTTTTCAAAATTGCACTTTTCTGCTTTTACATAAAGTTTGTGCTTTCGCAGAGTGTGCAGAACTGTCTTCACGTGCGTACGGTGGAGCTCCAAGGTAGTTGAGAATACAAGGATATCATCCAGATAAATGACGACAAAGTAGTCTAAAACTTCTCGAAAAATATCATTTACGAAATGTTGGAACGTGGCCGGGGCGTTGCACAATCCGAATGGCATCACTAAATACTCAAAGTGACCAAAGCGAGTTCTAAACACTGTCTTCCATCCGTCACCCTTATGGGGCGTATACACGGTCGGACTTTTCAGCTACAAAAGTCCGACAGCCCGTCCGACAAACTTTCAACGGACTTGCGGCGGACTTTCTAACGAACGGACTTGCCTACATACGATTACACAAAAGTCAGACGGATTTGTACGTGATGACGTACACCGGACTAAAATAAGGAAGTTGATAGCCAGTAGCCAATAGCTGCCCTAGCGTGGGTTTTTGTCCGTCAGACTAGCATGCAGACGAGCGGATTTCTGGGTCCGGCAGAGTTACGACCATACACGATCGGATTATCTGCCGGATTTGGTCCGTCGGCGCCTGTCGGACTTTTGTAGCCGAAAAGTCCGACCGTGTGTACGCCCCATTAGGGAATGCGAATGAGATTGTAGGCTCCCCGAAGGTCAAGCTTGGTAAATATCCGAGCAGTACGGAGTTTCTGGAAAAGTTCCAGGACTAAAGGGAGAGGGTAACGATTTTTTATGGTAATTTTATTGAGTTCCCTGTAACCCACACATGGTCTTAGAGATTTGTCCTTTTTTACAACAAAAAACATTCCGGCTCCAGCAAGATAAGAAGAGGGACGGATGAAGCCTTTCTCCAAGTTTTCATCTATGTATTGTTGCAATGTTCCTAGTTCCATCTCAGAGAGGGGAATTAATGCGACCGAACGGGATTTCGGCCCCTGGGAGTAATTCGATCGGGCAGTCATATGACCGATGTGGGGGCAGGACATCAGCCTTTTTCTTGTCAAAGACATCTGAAAACTCCTGGTAGGCTGGCGGTATATTCTGGTTATTGACAGGTACATGTTGAATCGTCAGGCAACTGGCTACATCGCTGGTGTCAGGAGCAAGACAGTGCTGTAGGCAATAAGGTGAGTTAAATGAGATTTCTTTCTTGATCCAGTTAATCTGGGGGTTGTAGGCTTGGAGCCACGGGGTACCCAAGATGACGGGGAACATAGGTGAGCTTAGGACATCGAAACGTATAAATTCCTGATGACCATCAGGAGTAGTAACAAAAAGAGGAACAGTCTCTTGTGTCATGGGACCAGAGCTAGGTAGGGTGCCATCAGCCAGGAGAACTTCCAATCTACATTTCTTAGGGAGCAGGGGTAAGCCAAATTTCCTTGCCAAGTTCAAGTCCAAAAAGTAGCTGCATGTCCTGGAATCAACTATGGCCTGGAGTTGAACTCCCTTGTTAGCCAACTGTAGTGTGATGGGAAGGATAAGATGAGAAGAGGAGGTTCCGGACATCTGGAAGTACACTGGAGAGTACTTGAGTGACTTGCTGGGCCTTATGGGACAGCTGTACAGGAAGTGTCCTTTTTGGCCACAATAGAGGAAGAGATTGGCTTGACGCCGACGCTGTTTTTCCTCAGGAGTCAATGCGGATCGAACCTGCCCAACGGGCATATCTCCGATCTCCGGGGTCAGAGTTTTGGATGTCTGAAAGCGTTCAGCTTGGCGCTCCCGAAGGCACCTATCCAATTGGATGAATAATTGAATGAGTCCCTCAAGGGTAACAGGGATGCCGATCCTGGCCAACTCATCCTTGAGAGATTCAGAAAGCGCCAGACAAAACTGATGTTTCAAAGCAGCTTCATTCCAGTCTGTATCTGCAGACCACCAGCGGAAATCCACAGTATAGTCCTCAACCGGGTGCCGTTTCTGCTGCAGAGAGTCCAGAGCGGCCTCAGCGGTGGCTGTACGCTGGGGATCTTTGTAAGGTTGCGACATGGCTGTAAAGAACGTTTCCACTGTACTAATAACTGTGTCCTTTTGTTCCCATAAACTGTGGGCCCATGCCTGGGGTTCATTGGACAGCAGAGAGATAAGGAAGCCAACTTTGACATACTCAGTGGAAAAAGTCATTGCAGGGCAAGATACAACAAGCAGGCATTCTTAAAGGACCTGAATTTCTGCTGGTCTCTGGAGAAACGTTCAGGGGTTGGTACCCATGGTTCTGGGGGCAGAATCAGTACTGTAGGGGCTGTAGCAGAGAGATCAATGGAGGAAGAACCTGGACCCAAAAAGGCAGAAGATTCCATAAGATGTTGTAGCTTCCCTTCTAATTGGAGGTATCCTTCCTGGAGGCCTTGGACCACTTGTGTAAGGATAGTAGCCTGTTGGCACAAAGCCTCTATTGGAAACACACCTCCGCCGGCCTCAGTCATGGCTGGATTATACTGTCAAATCCTGGATGTGAGGCCGGATTGCAGAGAGGGCATCCCTTGCGGCTAAGTGCAGCGTAGCCCTGGGAATGAGACAGGGAGTATGGTGCCCAAAGGTGCACGGGTTGCCTGAGTGCTATTGCTGGGTAGCTGGTAGCAAGGAGCTGCTGGGGTGCGCTGGTGAGGTTGATAGGGCAACCGTGCGAGAAGAGATCCCAGGTATGGAGCCGTGGAGCAACCAGGAACGGAGTCAGAGCCAGGCCAAAGGTCATACACAACAGGAATCAGTCCGAGATAAGGCACAGCAGGATAATCAGGAACGGAGTCGGTAGCCAAGCCAGGGATCAAACACGAGAGGACGATAAAGGTACAGATGCGGAGCAGGAGAGTAGTCAGGTCCAAGCCGGGGTCAATGCAGGCGGCAAAGAGGATTAGTCAGGCAAGCCAGGTGGTGACAGGAAGCAGGTAAAACAACAGGCACAGGAGACACAGGAAGCTGATGATAATCCAGCAACCAGCGTATACCAGCAGCAGGCTTAAATAAACAAAGGGGCGCCAATGATTACCACGATGCGCGCGCGTGCGTTAGCGCGCTCCCACTGTTGCACACAGGGATGCGCCCGGCGCCACCATGATGGATACTGGCAGAATTACCCGTCCTACGACTGCTACCCTGACACTCTTTTTAAATTCAATGTCTTTGTATTCTCCTTATGTTTCCTATTTGTGTGATTTATACGGAAGCCAATTGACCTGTGATCGCTGTTACCTAAATTGCCCCATATTTCCACATCTGTGATCACGTCTGTATTGTTGCTAATCAGTAGATCCAGTAACGCTTTATTTCTAGTTGGTGTGTCTACCATCTGACCCATAAAATTGTCCTGCAAGACATTTAGGAACTGGCGAGCCTTAGATAAATACGCGGTTCCCTCCGCCCAGTCTATGTTTGGATAATTAAAATCCCCCGTTATGATAACACTTCCCATCCTTGCTGCTAATGCAAATTGTGATAGAAGATCTGTCTCCCTTTCCTCCCTCAGGTTAGGGGGCCTATAGCATACTCCCAGTATTATTTTCCCCTTAGCTTCATCCCTTTGGAGCTCTACCCATAAGGATTCCACCTACTCCCTAGCTCCCTTAGTGATGTCATCTCTCACATTCACTTGTACATTATTCTTAATATATAGGCATACCCGGCCCCCTTTTTTACCCTCTCTATCCTTGCGCCCCTCTTCTGTTTTCCCAGAAGGAAGACTCTTCTAAAGATGATGCACAAAAAAGCCCACAAACAGTTTGCTAAAGACAAGCAGACTAAGGACATATATTACTGCAACCATGTCCTGTGGTCTGATGAGACCAAGATAAATGTATTTGGTTCAGATGGTGTCAAGCGTGTGTGGCGGCATCCAGGTGAGGAGTACAAAGACAAATGTATCTTACAATCAAGCATGTTGGTGGGAGTGTCAGGGTCTGGGGCTACATGAGTGCTGCCGGCACTGGGGAGCTACAGTTCATTGAGGTAACCATGAATGCCAACATGTAGTGTGACATACTGAAGCACAGCATGATCCCCTCCCTTCGGAGACTGGGCCACTTGGCAGTATTCCAACATGATAACGACCCCAAACACACCTCTAGGGATGGGCTTTATGTTCGGGTCGAATATGAGTTTGACTTGAACATTGGCTGTTCACCCGTTCGCTGAATAGCGAAGAATTTGGGGTGTTCGCAGCAAATTCGAAAGCCACGGAACACCCTTTAAAAAAGTCTATGGGAGAAATCAAAAGTGCTAATTTTAAAGGTTAATATGCAAGTTATTGTCATAAAAAGTGTTTGGGGATGTGGGTCCTGACCCAGGGACATGTATCAATGCAAAAAAAAGTTTTAAAAACGGCCGTTTTTTCGGCAGCAGTGATTTTAATAATGCTTAAAGTGAAACAATAAAAGTGTAATATTCCTTTAAATTTCGTACCTGGGGGGTGTCTATAGTATGCCTGTAAAGTGGCGCATGTTTCCCGTGTTTAGAACAGTCTGACAGCAAAATGACATTTCTAAAGGAAAAAAAGTAATTTAAAACTACTCGCGGCTTTAATGAATTGTTGGTCCCGGCAATACACATAAAAGTTCATTGATAAAAACGACATAGGATTCCCCCACAGGGGAACCCCGAACTAAAATTTTAAAAAAATGCGTGGGGGTCCCCCCAAATTCCATCCCAGACCCTTCAGGTCTGGTATGGGTATTAAGGGGAACCCTGCGCCAAAATTTTTAAAAAAATGGTGTGGGGGCCCCCCTCAAAATCCATACCAGACGCTTCAGGTCTGGTATGGATTTTAAGGGGAACCCCGTGCCAAAATTTAAAAAAAAATGGCCTGGGGTACCCCCAAAAATCCATACCAGACCCTTTTCCTGCAGCCTGCCAGGTTGCCTGCTCGGATAAGAGGGGGGGAGGAGAGAGCGCCCCCCTCCTGAACCATACCAGGCCACATGCCCTCATCATTAGGAGGGTGCTTTGGAGTAGCCCCACGAAGCACCTTGTCCCCATGTTGATGGGGAGAAGGGCCTCATCCCCACAACCCTTGCCCGGTAGTGAGGGTCTGCAGGCGGGGGGCTTATCAGAATCTGGAAGCCCCCCTTTAACAAGGGGACCCCCAGATCCCGGCCCCCCCTGTCTGAATTTGTAATGGGGTACAAATGTACCCCTACCATTTCACAAAGAAAGTGTCAAAAATGTTAAAAAAGACAATAAACAGTTTTGACAATTCCTTTATTAATGTCTTCTTCTTTCCCTGCTTCTTCTTCCATCTTCTTCTGGTCTTACTTCGTTGTTCTTCTTCCTCCATCTTGTTCTTCCCCCGCTTCTTCCTCTATCTTCCTCCGCTTCTTCCTCCAGTCTTCGCGTCCGGCATCTTCCTCCGGTCTTCTTCTTCTTCTCCGCTTCCGCCTCAATGGGAGTCTCCTGCTGTGTGACGCTTCTGTTCAGGTGACAGCTCTTATATAATGGAGGGAGGGGCCACCCGGTGACCCCGTCCCCTCTGATGCACAGGGACTTCCCTATGGCTTTCCCCGTGTTGTCAGAGGGGTGCAGGGTCACCTGTTTCTGTAAAAGCAAAGCACCCTCCCAATTTTGAGGGCATGTGGCCTGGTACGGTTCAGGAGGGGGGCCTCTCTCATCACTCTCTCAATCACATTAAAAACTTGCAGTTAGAGTAGCACTGAATAATTGAGCAGGTGGGATAGCTGTCTTAAGGCAAAAGGGGCATCAGAGTGATCTATAAATGGGAGCTGAGTAATGATGTCCTCAGGAGAAAGAAGTCTCCCCTGCACTCCACGGCAGCGATACGGCCAGAAGAATATACAGAGGCAAATGGAATCCCTTAGTATGGGAGAGGTTGAGGAGACCAGCCGCACATCCCGACATCCAGCAAAAAAGTGCTTTTTGCCTGTTCGCATGTTCTGGTGCGAACCGAATGGGGGGGTGTTCGGCCCATCACTACACACCTCCAAGAAGACCACTGTCTTGCTAAAGAAGCTGAGGGTAAAGGTGATAGACTGGCCAAGCATGTCTCCAGACCTGATCCCTATTGAGTGTAGCGGTGTAGTTGCCACTAGTAACAAACATCCACCAAATCACCCCGCTGCCAGACTCCCATACATCACTTGCAGAGACAATGAACAGTCTTTTGCTGGTTTAGTTTTTGTTTATTGAGGGGTACAATTGGGGAAAAGGTTATTTGGGATGCCCATAGGATAGTTCATTTGCCATCATACTTTAACCACTTAAGCCCCGGACACTTTGGCTGGCCAAAGACCAGAGCACTTTTTGTGATTCAGGACTGCGTCACTTTAACTGACATTTGCGCAGTCGTGCGATGTGGCTCCCAAACAAAATTGACGCCCTTTTTTTCCCACAAATAGAGCTTTCTTTTGGTGGTATTTGATCCCCTCTGCTGTATTTATTTATGGCACTATAAGCAAAAAAAAGTGACAATTTTGAAAAAAAAACACTTTTTTTACTTTTTGCTATAATAAATTTCCCCCAAAAATATATAAAAAAACTTTTTTCCTCAGTTTAGGCCGATACGTGTTCTTCTAAAATATTTTTGGTAAAAAAAAATTAAAAAAAATCTCAATAAGCGCTTATTGATTGGTTTGCGCAAAAGTTATATCGTCTACAAAATAGGGGATAGTTTTATGGCATTTTTAATAATAATTTTTTTACTAGTAATGGCGGCGATCAGCGATTTGTATTGTGACGGCGACATTATGGCGGACAGATCAGACACTTTTGGCGCTATTTTGGGACCATTCACATTTATACAACGATCAGTGTGTCAGGGAAATGCCAGAATCAGGGCCTGTCAATATAGGCATTTCCCCATGCGCCTGCGTGGTAGAATTGCACATCGGCACGTACCGTTTCACAGTCAGCGGGTACAAGCGCGTGTTCCGAACGGATCCGCTCACGTGGGTGCACGACGCAGCGCATCGTTACGAACGCGTGCACGCACATCGGGACGTTCCCCTGGCGGGCCTATATAAGGACGGCTATGGCCTGTGTTTTGTTGCTGGTTTGTCTTTTCAGCTCCTGTAACCTGCTCCTGAATCCGTGTACCTGTGCCTACCCGTTGTGACCCGGACCAACCCCGACTCTGCTTGAACCTCTCTTGTGCTTGACCCTCGGCTGCCTTCTGGACTTCGCTACCTGCCTGATTACCTATGTTTGACCCTCGGCCTGCTCCTGGACTTGCTTCTGCCTTACCCTACTGTGGATTATCTGCCTGCCTGATTACCTGTGTTTGACCCTCGGCCTGCTCCTGGACTTGCTTCTGCCTTACCCTACTGTGGATTATCTGCCTGCCTGATTACCTGTGTTTGACCCTCGGCCTGCTCCTGGACTTGCTTCTGCCTTACCCTACTGTGGATTATCTGCCTGCCTGATTACCTGTGTTTGACCCTCGGCCTGCTCCTGGACTTGCTTCTGCCTTACCCTACTGTGGATTATCTGCCTGCCTGATTACCGGTGTTTGACCCTCGGCCTACTTCCAGACGTCTGCCTTGTGGTTGACCCTCAGTACCCGGCTCAGCTACCCAGCACGGATCTCTTCCCTGCCTGAAGAATCGCCCAGCTCCTCTACTACCTGCTGGCGACCCGTGCTTCTTCGTGCCCAATACCCGCTGTGCCACTTCCAGAGGGTATCGTGCGCCCAGCTGCAAGGGGAGCCTCTCTCAGCAACTCGGCCTTGGTGAGTACCTGACACAGTGCGATTAAAAATGCATTGATTACTGTGTAAATGTGACTGGTAGTGAAGGGGTTAACCAGTAGGTGGCGCTGTAGGGGTTAAGTGTGTCCTAGGGAGTGATTCCAACTGTGGGGGGGAGGGGCTGTGGGGGGGAGGGGCTGTGTGTGACACGACACTGATCATCGCTCCCCATTACAGGGAGCGGTGATCAGCGTCATTAGGCAGAACAGGTAAATGCTTGTTTACATTAGCATTTCCCCATTCTTCCTCACAGTGAGACGATCACGGGTATCCCCGCGGACATCCAGTCCACGGGACTTGAGATCACGCTCACGGAGCTCCCGGTGGCTCGCGCGTGCCCACAAGCTGCCTCTTAAAGGGCAACGTACAGGTAGGTTAATCTGCCTGTATGTGCCCTTCTGTCGCAGTATATCTGCATGAGGCGGTTGGAAAGCGGTTAAAGATTTCACACACTAGCACATAGTTAGAGCCAGAAGAGATGATGTGCATATATTAATTGCTGATCTGCCTCCTGCATCACCATGCAGATTGTTGCTCCTCCTCTGCTTAACTCCCACAGACTATTGCTTCCAGGCATTCCTCATCCCTTACCGTGTAAGGAATGAGGACATCACTCTTGACCGTGTAAGGGTGATGTTCCCAGAACTCCTCTCCTCCTGCACAAAGCTTATCCTGAAGTAAAGTAATGTCACATCTTCTTCTGTAAGCAAGAAGGACCCACTCTGAATAAATCCCCAAGCTAGCTCTGATTGCTCGCTACTACTAGGCCAGAGGCCTGCAGCACCTCTCCCCCGAGGCCTAGTAGTTTAAATGAAAAGACATAATTAAATATTTACAAAAATGTGAGGGGTGTACTCACTTTTATGAGATACTGTAAATAATAATCCAAAACATGTAATAAAAGTGATCCTAGTGCATAAATAATAACTTGTGTCTCAAGGCTAGACACTTAACACACAAATCTAAACAACAATATAATGCTGCATGTCCATCTATACAAGTCCTTAGACAAAAAGTCCTTTTTGTGAGGTAGTGCACAATATCCCTACACCCTTAGTGCTGATTATTCATAATATAGGTAACAATCTTGCTCCCACATCACCTCCATGTTCTCTAGCCTCTGACCTCAGCTAAGTATTAAATCAGCATAGCCTATGGTTACTTGGACGGTGTACTGGCGTGTAGTCACCTCTTGGGGTCCTCTATAGTTGTTTCCGATGATCTGCTCTCACATATATTGTGTCTGTTTTCTCCCAGGGGGTTCCCTCTAATGTCCTCTCAAAGGGGTATATATCATCATACAGTGCACTCACATTAAAAAGCCAAGTAACGGAGTATATCTACGAGCTCCGAGCTCATTCCACAATCGCGTCACTTCCGGTATGCCTCCACTCACGCCCTACGCGTTACATCATGGTCACTTGACTTCATCAGGGGATAGTGGGGGACAAGGGAAGCGTGTTTATATAGTGTGCTACAGTCATTGTTTGCTGCCATTTTCCTGTAGTCCTATGTTGTATTTTACGGCAACCATTTTTCAATAGATCCTTCCTGTTCTCTGTTTTGTTGGAGGTAAAGCCTTATACTGGAAAGGCTTAGTATATTGCAATAAATGGACATATAGTGTGATACTGATGGGGAAATAAACGAGTGCTAAAGTGAAAGAATACCGGAATAGACATCCAACTTCAACAATTATATAGGGCAGGAGTGTATGTATCCTTACTCAAGTACTGTTAAAAACTCATTCCACCTGTTCAAAATACATGTAAATAAAAAACTAAAAGATGTATGATTCATATGGGAAAATATTGCTCCGGGTTGAAGGTATCTTATAACTTGAATCTTTAATCCTCTGAGGAATACAGATAGTGATTGAGTGATGGAGTATTAAAACTACATAATACTGTCTTGTCTGGGCTGGCTGTAATAAATAGGTAAACCCTTGCAGTAATTATACTCTGAAAAAGAGTGCGAGTAGTCTTTAATCCTCAAATGTATGATGAGAGATCCCTGATATAGCAGTTATGATCAAATTCTATTCTATACATATAGACTTGCCCGGGTCGGATGTAATAAATAGGTAAGACCCTTTCATAATTCTTATATTCTATGTTGAAGTATAATTTATCTTTAAATATGTGATTATAAGTTACTGATGAAGCAATTAAGGTCAAATTCTATATTAAGGCCGTGTGGCGTAAGCGTGTTTAACCACTTCAGTACCGGAAGATTTGGCTGCTGAATGACCAGGCCATTTTTTGCGATTCGACAATTGTGCGGTCATGCGGCGCTTCACCCAAACAAAATTGAAGTCCTTTTTTCCCACAAATAAAGCTTTCTTTTGTTGGTATTTGATCATCTCTGCGGTTTTATTTTTTGCGCTATAAACAAAAAAAGAGCGACAATTTTGAAAAAAACACAATATTTTTTACTTTTTGCTATAATAAATATCCCCATTTTATTTAAAAAAAGGAATTTTTTTCTCAGTTTAGGCCGATAATGTATTCTTCTACATATTTTTGGTAATAAAAAAATCGCAATAATATATTGATTGGTTTGCGCAAAAGTTATAGCGTCTACAAAAAGGGGATAGATTTATAGCATTTTTATTATTATTATTTTTTTTACTAGTAATGGCGGCGATCTGCAATTTTTATCGGGACTGCGACATTATGATGCATACATCGGACACTTTTGACACATTTTTAGGACCATTGGCATTTATACAGCGATCAGTGCTATAAAAATGCACTGATTACTGTAAAAATGTCACTGGCAGGGAAGGAGTTTACACTAGGGGGCGATCAAGGGGTTAACTGTGTTCCCTGTGTGTGTTTCTAACTGTATGAAGACAAAAAAAAAATAGGTAGTACTACGTATTACCAGGGGGACGGACTTTTTAGGCTGAGAAACACTGGAGAGGAAGTAACAGTATAAAAATATAAATTTATTGAAGATTACAAATACATAAAAGTAAGAATGAAGATTATAACATAAATGCATCTATGAATATTGTGCAGTGAGCCCTTGTATGTCTACGTGTTTCACCGCTAGGCTTCCTCAGGACACGGCCAAGGTTCACAGACGAGACCGATAAGAGACTATGTTTCTCTATCTTGTTTGGAATGCACAATCATGTACAGTCATGATACGGTGGATAATTCACTCAAAGGAAAAAAAAGAAAAAAGAAATATATTAGGTATCGCTGAATGTATGAACAGGGGCATGTGAATAGTGTTCCTTATATTTCCGTGTGCAGTGGATTGCTGTTTCCCAGGGGCATGCTATTGAAAACTTTAAACATACAGCGATTGGCTGTTGGGCTATATATAGCCATCAGCAGTACTGGAATTCAAATCCAGGATTCACTGTGGGATACTCTTTGATGGCCCTCCTCTCTTTGATGGACGTTCCCAAAATAAGGAATACTATTCACATGCCCCTGTTCAAACATTCAGCGATACCTAATATATTTCTTTAACCTCTGAGTGAATTACCCACCGTATCGTGACTGTACATGATTGTGCATTCCAAACAAGATAGAGAAACATATTCTCTTATCTGTCTCTTCTGTGAACCTTGGCCGTGTCCTGAGGAAGCCTAGCGGTGAACCTCGTAGACATACAAGGGCTCACTGCACAATACTTATAGATGCTTTTATGTTATAATCTTCATTTTTACTTTTATGTATTTGTAACCTTCAATAAATTTATATTTTTATACTGTTAGTTCCTCTCCAGTGTTTCTCAGCCTAAAAAGTCCACCCCCCTGGTAATACGTAGTACTACTTTTTTTTTTTTGTCTTCATATATTTACGGACGTGGCCTATTTTTGCACTTTCTTCTTTGTTTCTAACTGTAGGGGGAGGGACTAGAGGCAGAGACGTATCTAGGGTATGGCAGCCATGGCAAGTGCCATGGGCGCCATAGGGGGGTGGCAAAAAAGCACAAAAAATAAAGTCCCACCACCCGTCCTCTCGCGGCCGCCTCCTGCTATATTTTTGTCCCTGGTACCACGACCGGCCTGCTGGAGCACAGCGCCGGCACAGCAAATTAGCAAGTGAGGAGGCCAGGAGGGAAGCCAGTGACAGGCGCCCCCCTGATGGCCGATGAGTTGGTCTGGCCAGAGTGACCGCCCCTGGGTCATCTACGTAGAGATAGAGTAACTGGTGGAGGCGGAGCCTAATGCTCCGCCTACCCTCCTCTGCGCAGCTGCTTCGGCTTCTCTTCTGGCGGGTCTCACGGGCCGGGTCGGGTCTTTGTGACGTGCTGACGCCCGGTGCTCTGACGTGGTCGGCAACGGACTTTATAGGGGTACATGGAGGCTGGCGACCAGGAGAAGAAAGAGACATCAGAGAGTAGAAAACCAATTGGAGCCCCCCCCCAGGCAGCAGCAGCAGCAGGTACTAGTACTGTACAGCACCTGTCACCATGATATTGATCATCTTGTGCATGTGTACCAGTAACCAGCACCAACAAAGCAAGAAATCAAATATAGTGCTCAATATGGATTAAATAAATATGCTTAGCCATAGATATCATAAAGTGTAAAAAAGTGATTTGTGTTAGTAGTACCTGCTTTTGCACAAATCACTTTATTACACTTTATTTATGATATCAATGGCTAAGCATATTTATTTAATCCATATTGAGCACTATATTTGATTGGCTACTTGCTTCTGCTTGGGCCTGGCATACACACACACACGCACATGATGATTACTTAGACCCCTTTCACACTGAGCCGCCCCAGGCGTCAGCGGTAAAGCAGCGCTATTGTAGCGCCGCTTTACCGTTGTTTAGCAGCGTTATTCGGCTGCTAGCGGGGGCGGTTTTAACTCCCGCTAGCGGCCAAAAAAAGGGTTAAATCCACCCACAAAATGCCGCTGCAGCAGCTCTTTGCCGGCGGTATGGCAGAGCTGTCCCATTGTTTTCAATGGGCAGGAGCGGTGGAGGAGAGGTGTATTCACCGCTCCTCCCCGCTGCAAAGAAGCTAGCGGCCAAAAAAAGGGTTAAATCCACCCACAAAATGCCGCTGCAGCAGCTCTTTGCCGGCGGTATTGCAGAGCTGTCCCATTGTTTTCAATGGGCAGGAGCGGTGGAGGAGAGGTGTATTCACCGCTCCTCCACCGCTGCAAAGAAGCTGCTGGCAGGACTTTTTGTGACATCCTGCCAGCGCAGCGCCCCCAGTGTGAAAGCACTCAGGCTTTCACACTGGGTTTGCAGCTGAGGCTTTTTTCAGGCGCTATGCTGGCGCTATTTTTAGCGCTGTAGCACCTGAAAAATGCCTCCAGTGTGAAAGGGGTCTTAAAGTCATCATGGGCGATTCTGCGTGTGTGCCAAGCAGACTGGGCCGGCGCTACCACTAGGCAAACTAGGCAGCCTAGAGCACCCGGCCGCTGGTGATCCTACTCCCTCTCTACCTCTGTACAGTATCAGAGGCGATGGCACAGCATTTTTGGGTGCTGGTTAGGCCGCATTTATGGGTGCTGGTAAGGCCGCATTTATTGGTGCTGATGTTACTGCATTTTTGGGTGCTGATGTTACTGTATTTATGGGTGCTGATGTTACTGTATTTATTGGTGTTGATGTTACTGTATTTATTGGTGCTGATGTTACTGTATTTATGGGTGCTGATGTTACCGCATTTTTGAGTGCTGATGTTACTGTATATATGGGTGCTGATGTTACTGTATTTATGGGTGCGGGTTAGGCCACATTTATGGGTGCTCTCGTTACTGCTTTTTTTAGTTGTTGGTAAGGCCGCATTTATGGGTGCTGATGTTACCACATTTATGGGTGCTGATGTTACTGCATTTATTGGTGCTGATATTACCACATTTATGGGTGCTGATGTTACTGCATTTATGGGTGCTGATGTTACTGCATTTTTGGGTGCTGGTTAGGCCGCATTTATGGGTGCTGATGTTACTGCATTTATGGGTGCTGGTAAGGCCGCATTTATGGGTGCTGATGTTACTGTATTTATGGGTGCTGATGTTACTGTATTTATGGGTGCTGAGGTTACCAAATTTTGGGTGCTGGTGAGGCCGCATTTATGGGTGCTGATGTTACTGCATTTTTGGGTGCTGGTAAGGCTGCATTTATGGGTGCTGATGTTACTGTATATATGGGTGCTGATGTTACCGCATTTTTGGGTGCTGGTGAGGCCACATTTATGGGTGCTGATGTTACTGCATTTTTGGGTGCTGGTAAGGCCGCATTTATGGGTGCTGATGTTACTGTATTTATGGGTGCTGATGTTACCGAATTTTGGGTGCTGGTGAGGCTGCATTTATGGGTGCTGATGTTACTGATGTTACTGCATTTTTGGGTGCTGGTAAGGCTGCATTTATGGGTGCTGGTAAGGCTGCATTTATGGGTGCTGATGTTACTGTATATATGGGTGCTGATGTTACCGCATTTTTGGGTGCTGGTGAGGCCGCATTTTTGGGTGCTGATGTTACTGCATTTTTGGGTGCTGGTAAGGCCGCATTTATGGGTGCTGGTAAGGTCGCATTTATGGGTGCTGATGTTACTGCATTTTTGGGTGCTGGTTAGGCCGCATTTATGGGTGCTGGTAAGGCCACATTTATGGGTGTTGATGTTACTGTATTTATGGGTGCTGATGTCACTGCATTTTTGGGTGCTAGACAGGGGCGCAGTTTCAGTTCTTGCCATAGGCGCCATTTTCACTAGATACGCCAGTAAATGACAGATCGTGATTCCTAGCTATTAGGTACTCACAATCTGTCTCTCCTCACAGAACAGAACAGGGATTTGTGTGTTTACACACACGCGTCCCTGTTCTGCCTCTCGTGCCCACGATCGCTCGTGTCCGACGGTCATCGTGACCGTTGGCCACAAGCATCGGCACCCTTGCAGTGCAGCGTGCGCGTGCCTGCTATCCCGCTTAAAGGAGCTGACGTATATCTACAACGATGTTTATCACAGTCTTTTCTTAGATTTTGTACATGTTCTTTAATTCTCACCTTCAGTGGTCTTTTTGTCTTTTTGTACGGCCTACATACTGTAACCCACAGCTACATTCTAGGACAGACTACTCCTTCTGTATTACACCCTATGAATTAATTTATGTTATATGTGATTCCTGTAGTGTTAAATTGTACCTTCTTTCATTTGGGAGCTTTGTACGGGTACATGCATAGCATCTCTTACAAGGGTAAAATCCTTTCCCTGTAAAGAAAGTGAAAGATTTTTTTGGAGGATCAATCACACTCTTTACAATTTTATCCTTTAATGTCGGGGCCTTTTTGTATACCAATATAGGATGGTCTGGTAGGATAGTGTGTAGATGTTTATCTGCGCGTAATATGTGCCAATGGCGTTGTTTTAAGTATGAAACAATGGCGCTACTAGTGATAAAATTAAAAGTAGGTAAAAAATAGTAAAGCAGCTAGCATGAACAGTATAGTAAACTGCACAAACAAGTGAAAAGATAAAAAATGCAGCGCTAGTGTGTAACAAAGTGCGAAAGTGAAGTATCACCTCACGTGCAAATATAAATCTGATAGTAATTTGTAGGTCAGATATCAACGTGAACAATATACAACAACAAAAGGACAAATCAGGAAAGTTTGTCACAGGTAGGTGAAAATGTCCATGTAAAACAGCAAAAAAAAAAAAAAAACTGCAACTAAAACTGTCTGTGATAAACCAAAAAATAGGAGATTCTTCAGTAAAATGAAATAAAGTCCCATGTGTAGATGATGCCTGTTGATGATAGTAATGTATGTGACAGGAATAACCTCTTCATAAGATATTTGCCGCATCAAGATGGAAATATTGAAGGAATGGGTCTGCAACATTTGCAGACGGAAAAAATCAGAGTCTTTTCAATCCACTGTCACCTCTTCTGTCTATCACATGAAACATTTTACCACATGTGCCACCCGGTATGTAGTGTACCTCATCACATGTCCATGTCACAAGCAATATGTGGGACTTACCATAAGACCATTCTCGGTTAGAATAAACGAACATATTGCTTCCATCAAATTGGGCCGCACCAATCACAGCGTCCCCCGACACTATTTAAAATTTACAATTTACAATTTCATGATAAAAATCCCAGTGGCACCAAATTCCAAATTATCGATAAATTTGTCCCACATTGGAGGGGGGGGGGGGGGGGCACGCATCAGAGGGGTATCCCAACTTGAGACTTTCTGGATATACCAGCTGATGTGTTAATCCCCCTATGGGTTAAATATAGAATTGGACATAAATGCTTTCATTAATAAATCTTGATATGCAGTGTTTTACAGCCCAGTTTTATGGTGTGCTGAGTGTATGCAGTTATTTGTTCATTTCCTGCCTGAAACACAATTTATTATTTTGAAGGTATCGGGATGTTTCAGACATGGAAATATTAGTTCTGGGTCTCATAAAGAGACTCTGGCTGGTGTTTACTTTCGGGGGTTTTCTTGTTCCCTTATTGTTAATGGGGGAGTGGGAAAAACCTTGAAACCTGCCTGATACACAATTTATTATTTTGAAGGTATCGGGATGTTTCAAACATGGAAATATTAGTTCTGGGTCTCATAAAGAGACTCTGGCTGGTGTTTACTTTCAAGGTTTTTCTTGTTCCCTTATTGTTAATAACTGTGTATTATAACACCACTCATCCCACTGATACTTACCTTTTTCTAATCATCTAATCATCTGTTCCTTTGTATTATCAATCATTGTTTGATTATGATGCATTATATTGATTAACCACTTACCGACCGCCGCACGACGATGTACGTCCAAACTTTGAACGGGGATATCGTTGTTATGGTAGCAGCTAGCTGCCATAACCCCAGTATCCCCGTTTTCGTGCGGCGGCCGGATTTCAGATATAAGTGGTCCCTGCGGCGGATTCGCCGCGAGATCACTTTTATCGGTGGCGGGAGAGGGGCCCCCCTCCCGCCGTGATCCGGTGCCCTCCGCCGCTTACCGGAGCCGTCGTAGCGGCGGAGGCGATCGCATCTGTCTCCGTCCTGTGCCTGGAGACGAGTGAGGCTAAGATGGCGCCCACTCGTCTCCATGACACTGCTGGACGGAAGTGACGTCGGAAGTGACGTCAAAACGTCACTTTCGTCCACGCCTCTTAAAGGCACATTTTTTCAAATGTCATTTTTTTAAATGACTTTTTTTTTTTATTGCATTTTAGTGTAAATATGAGATCTGAGGTCTTTTTGACCCCAGATCTCATATTTAAGAGGTCCTGTCATGCTTTTTTCTATTACAAGGGATGTTTACATTCCTTGTAATAGGAATAAAAGTGACACAATTTTTTTTTTAAAACAGTGTAAAAATAAATGAAATAATGTAAAATAAATAATAAAAATAATTTTTTTTTTTTTTAAAAACCCCCCCGTCCCGACGAGCTCACGCGTAGGGCCCGCATATGAAAACGGTGGTCAAACCACACATGTGAGGTATTGCCGCGACCGGTAGAGCGAGAGCAATAATTCTAGCCCTAGACCTCCTCTGTACCGCAAAATATGCAACCTGTAGAATTTTTTAAACATCGCCTATGGAGATTTTTGAGGGTAAAAGTTTGACGCCATTCCATGAGCGGGCGCCTGTCCCGAGTCATGGACGCCCGCCGCCATATTGGGGCCTACAGCCCGCCCGGAGCCTGCCACTCCTCATCCCTGCGGACCGGAGGACTAATAGGAGCTCTAACCAGACTCTTCGACCGAAGTACCGCTGGTGGATGTGGAGTGCTCACACAGCGGAGGAGAGTCGGCTGGGGTCCCCTTCTTTTACCTCCGGCTCCCCGCAGCATACCGCCATCTTGCGGCCTGCCGATCGGACCTCTCCTGCCCTATGGACACTGAGTAGCAAGGCAATCGCCTAATCCTCCCTCCGCTGCTGCCCCTAACAGTGACTGAGCGCTAAATTACCTCCAGGGCCCTGAATCCTATACCCTATAGTGATGCTCTGGGCCTGCAAAGAGCAGAACTCGCCCGACCGGCCTCAGCCACTAGGAAAGTCCGCGGCTTCGGCCTAGTCTTGGAGGCCAGCGGCCATCTTGGTACTCCAAGTACCCCCTCAGTCTATTTATTTTAATCCACTGATTACACAGCACACGAGTTACGTGGCGGAATTGACCAATTAGGAGAACGCACCAACACATTGGAGAATAAATTCGATGAACTGACCCAATATGTACATGTTCTCGAAGAGGACAACTCCTGCTTGAAACATACAGTCTCCCAACTCCAGCTTCAACAGGAAGACTTGGAAAACCGTGAAAGACGATTCAATGACCTTTCCCCAATTACAACCACAAAATCATCAGGTTCCTTACCGCTGGGGATTTCCCTTTCGCATATCCATTTCTAAAGATGGCGTCCAACATTCCCTGAGAGATCTCTATGAAAGTGAAGCTTTCATCCGCAGTTTAGGCCTTCCACCTCTGCCTGAGGAAGATTTCCCACTCCAAGCTCCGAATCCCAAACCACTCACCACACCAGCCAAGATCTGGACCCCAGTTCAATGAAGATCCCAGAAGATCTTTTCTACTCCACAACGAGCCAATAACCACAGATATCCAACCTGAAGTGACCTTCTCCCTTTCAATTTTTGTCTTTTTTCCTTTTTTTTCCATGACCAGATAATATATGTCATGGTTACCTCAGTGACCTCACTGTAACTAGGTCACTCTCTATCATACAGAGAGGCACACCTCTTAATAGTGGCTCCACTTGTTGCCTTTTTGGAAGCCGTTTTCTTCCTTTTATTTTTTTATTATTATAATCTACCAAGTACCATTTTCCTCCTGTCTGTTTTTTTTTTAAAAAGCAGAGACGAGGACCTTCCCCCCTCCGCTAGTTCCTGCAGGCTAACATGCCCCCCACTATGACCCAAGGCTTCTGCCTGGGCAGCCTGAAATCTTTTTTCTCAGGCTTTTCAAAAAATATTTTTTCCTTTTTCTTTTTTTTGCTGTTTTTTTTTTTACTCAGTTTTTCCTTGTTTTTTTTTTTGGTTTCCTTTGATGTTTCAATTTGCAGGTCTTTTTTTTTCCTTTTTGACCTCCATATGTTTTTTCAATGCAATATTGTACCAACTTCAATATATGTTTGTCTTCATATGTTCTATTCTAAGGATGCTCATTTATATGTTTACAGTATATATACAACACTAGCGTTCCTCTCTATGACCAAATATGGCTCTTAAGGTTTATTCATGTAATGTTAAAGGATTGAATTCCATCGGTAAACGATGGCAGGCTTTGAAAGAATTTAGATCATCCAGAGCGAAGGTGATTATGATTCAGGAAACTCATTTTAAATCTGGGGGTTCCTTTAAATTCGCTTCCAGAGACTTTCCCGAAGTGTATATGGCCTCTGACCCTTCTGGAAAAGCAGGAGTGGCAATTCTTATTAAACGCTCATGCCCAGATAGGATACTCTCCTCCTACTCAGACCCCCAAGGTCGGTTCATATTCCCGAAATGTAGTCACCTAAATACTCTTTTTTCTCTGGTAAATATATATGCTCCAAATGTAGGACAAATCGGTTTTCTTACAAAGGTTTTTGAAAAATTACAACCCTTCTCCCAACCTTTTATGATTATAGTAGGCGACTTCAATGTATGCATGTCTCTGACCAAAGATAGGAAAACCCTATTCCAAACCACTCCACAATCTGCCTCCAAGAAACTATCTACCTCTTTTCGTAAATAAATTAGATCCCATAATCTTTTTGACACTTGGAGAATAAAACACCCAATCCAAAAAAATTACACATTCTATTCTCACCCTCACAAGTCATATTCTAGACTAGATTATTTTCTTGTTACTGGCCCTTTACTCCCCTATGTAGTTTCTTCTGAGATAAATCCTATTACCTGGTCGGATCATGCACCTATTGAACTCAATGTCCTCTTGATGAAGTCTTTTACTAAAACCTGCCACTGGCGTCTTAATGAATCGTTGCTTAAAAACCCATTATCTGAAACCCAATTACAACAGAAACTAACTGAATTTTTCCAGATTAACAATGGTTCGGTTTCGGAGATTTCTACCCTGTGGGAGGCCCACAAAGCCTTTTTTAGAGGTGAATGTATAGCTGCAGGCTCTCGCCTAAAAAAGGATTCTGTACAACTCAAAAATTACCTAATTACTCAACCGCAGACAATAAAGAAGTTGGGAGCCTGGTCCCCAATCAGGCCACCAAAAGAACATGGGGGCATTTGGACTATTGCGGTACAGTAGAAAAATAGTACATAAAAATAGATAATCAACAATAATATAAAATTAGTACAGTTGATTTTATTGATGCAGACCTTAATCAACAGTTACACGATATAACATGATGACAATACAAATACCAAACTAAAATCATATAGCCCCTGAAGAGGATTATACAGTGGAGCAATTGATCACAGAATTAATAATCCTCGACTAGTTTCGCGGACCATATCCGCTTCATCAGGAGGGATTCTGTAGATATTTTTCTTTTTTGATTAAACAGTTGAAACCTAAGACAAACATAGTTTAATTGCCAGAGAACATGGACAGTAACATCTTGTAATAAAGCATCAATTTTAAACTAGGTATAGGTAAGAAGTTATTAAAAGGGGGGGAGGGGGGAGCAATTCTGCTTACCCATGTCCCCGCAGACATCAAGCGCAGGACCATACCACCAACATTTGATCTCCCACGGCGACCCGGGGGAGCTATAAACATGACGGATGGGATCTAGATAGTTAGAGTAAAAGGATTTTTTAGGGTATACTAAAATTGCCAAATGGGAACAGGTGGTGTGTGGGGTGTAAATGGTGAAAAAAACAATTGTTGGAAAGGTGAGAGGTGATAGGGTAAAATATGGTCTTACACATAGGAAACGGAAAAAACAAGGGGAAAGAAAGGTGAGGATAAAAGTGTGTACATAATGCTAAAAGCAATAAGAATGTAAAGTAAGGTGTGAATCATTTAATAAGGTATGTGGGCAATGCTAATGCAGGAAAACATGAAGAAATTAGGAAAAAAAAGGGGGGGGGAGGGGAAGGGGAGGAGAAGGGGATGGATGAGATGAAGGGCAAGTTAGCAAGGAAAGGTAGGAGGGGGAAATGGGAGAGGGAGGGGAAGGGGAAGGGGAGGGGGAAAAGGGGGAGATAGGAATAGGCTGACGGAAGGGGAAGAAAACAGGGAGGAGGGGGGGGGAGGGAAGGAAAGGGAAAGAAGGTTGTGAATAAAGGTGAAATGAGTAGGAGGCAAGAAGATACCTGGTACTGTTATAAAATTAAAATGTTGCCGGGAGGACACCACTCGAAGGGCAGAAGCTGGAGTGTGGCTATCGAGGATAGCGCTGGGGGCTGCCGGCGGAGGGTGGGGATACATTATAGGGTAACCACCCAACCCGGGGCACCTGTGGAAAAGGAAACAATGACCATTAAATAATAGTACCTCAATATGAGGGACTGCGAAGGTAAGGATAGTTACGCTTGTAGTGGTGAATAACTTACTAGATGCTAGCTGCCACGAGTGATCCCGGGTACAAGAGTCCAGACCGTCACTGAACAAGCACTGCCTGTTATTTATAGCTCCCAAACATGCGACGTTAACCAGACGCCAAGGAGGCGCCGGCACATGACGTCACATGGTCAGGGATACAACATGACACGGGCGCGAGTGATCACGCGCGTGCGCATGCGCGTCAGTCCAAAGGCCAAGGGGAGGGATTCCCTGCCAGGGCTGACGCAAGAGGAGGGATCGGCCCCGTGTGGTGGGGAGAACCCGCCAGGGATCACACCGGGCCGCCGCAGAAGAGCACAGGCAGAAGGTCCTGATGAAGCGGATATGGTCCGCGAAACTAGTCGAGAATGATTAATTCTGTGATCAATCGCTCCACTGTATAATCCCCTTCAGGGGCTATATGATTTTAGTTTGGTATTTGTATTGTCATCATGTTATATCGTGTAACTGTTGATTAGGGTCTGCATCAATAAAATCAACTGTACTAATTTTATATTATTGTTGATTATCTATTTTTATGTACTATTTTACGACTGTACCGCAATAGTCCAAATGCCCTCATGTTCTTTTGGTGGCCTGATTGGGGACCAGGCTCCCAACTTCTTTATAGTATAGATTCCTGGATGATGGTACTAGCCTTCAATATGTTTATCCTTTATTTACCATAGAGGCCATTCATTCCCTTATTCATTGGGTGGATAACACACTTGGCACTCTGTTGAGTGGGATCTACTGGGGAGAGCCTGGGGTGGGTCGACTAACGTGTCGCTCCCCACCCTGTCACCCCCCTTCTTTTTCTCACCCTCCAGTCTATACCCCCTTTGGTTTTAATCACCGTTGGGGCGGCTTCTTCTTTATATACATTATTACCCCTATTATATTACTATAGGTAGTCCTTACGCAACCATTCATTCCAGATGCCCTTGGTTTGGCTGGACATAATTTACTACTATATAGGCTACCCGCCACCTTTTAACACATGATTTACCCAACCATGTGCTTCATGCCCTTAGCCATTCTGTGTTTTTCCACACACAGTCCTTGCGTCTGCAAGGTTTTCCATGGGTCTCTGTTATGTTTGTATTGGTCATTTAGGGTAATTGTCCCTATTACATTATTAATTTTGATATGATACCTCTTACTTTTATTATTCAACAATGTTTATATAATCACATTGCTCTTAACCCTCTTATTACTCTCTATACCGGAGCCTTCTGCTTTCCCCATTTTTTGACCCTATGGTGGGCACCGGCGCAGGACCTTCTGCCTGTGCTCTTCCGCGGCAGCCCGGGTTCTCCCCACCACACGGGGTCGATCCCTCCTCTTGCGTCAGCCCTGGCAGGGAATCCCTCCCCTTGGCCTGACGCGCATGCGCGCGCGATCACTCGCGCCCTTGTCATGTGGTATCCCTGACCCTGTGACGTCATGTGCCGGCGCCTCCTTGGCGTCTGGTCAACGTCGCACGGTTGGGAGCTATAAATAACAGGCAGTGCCTGTTCAGTGACATCTGGACTCTTGTACCCGGGATCACTCGTGGCAGCTAGCATCTAGTAAGTTATTCACCACTACGAGGGTAACTATCCTTACCTTCGCAGTCCCTCATATTGAGGTACTGCTACTATTATTTACCGGTCATTGTTTCCTTTCCTACAGGTGCCCCGGGTTGGGTGGTTACCCTATAATGTGTCCCCACCCTCTGCTTGCAGCCCCCAGCGCTATCCTCGATAGCCACACTCCAGCTTCTGCCCTTCGAGTGGTGTCCTCCCGGCAACATTTTAATTTTATAACAGTACCAGGTATCTTCTTGCCTCCTACTCATTTCACCTTTATTCACAACCTTCTTTCCCTTTCCTTCCCTTCCCCCCCCCTCCCTGTTTTCTTCCCCTTCCATCAGCCTATTCCTATCTCCCCCTTTTCCCCCTCCCCTTCCCCTTCCCCTCCCTCTCCCTTTTCCCCCTCCTTCCTTTCCTTGCTCCCTTGCCCTTCATCTCATCCATCCCCTTCTCCTCCCCTTCCCCTCTCCCCCTCCCCCTTTTTTTCCTCTTTTCTTCATGTTTTCCTGCATTAGCATTGCCCACATACCTTAGTAAATGATTCACACCTTACTTTACATTCTTATTGCTTTTAGCATTATGTACACACTTTCATCCTCACCTTTCTTTCCCCTTGTTTTTTCCGTTTCCTATGTGTAAGACCATATTTTACCCTATCACTTCTCACCTTTCCAACAATTGTTTTTTTCACCATTTACACCCCACACACCACCTGTTCCCATTTGGCAATTTTAGTATACCCTAAAAAATCCTTTTACTCTAACTATCTAGATCCCATCCGTCATGTTTATAGCTCCCCCCGGGTCGCCGCGGGAGATCAAATGTTGGTGGTATGGTCCTGCGCTTGATGTCTGCGGGGACATGGGTAAGCAGAATTGCTCCCCCCCCCCCCTTTTAATAACTTCTTACCTATACCTAGTTTAAAATTGATGCTTTATTACAAGATGTTACTGTCCATGTTCTCTGGCAATTATACTATGTTTGTCTTATTTTTCTTTTTTGATTAAACAGTTGAAACCTATATACAGAATCCCTCCTGATGAAGCGGATATGGTCCGCGAAACTAGTCGAGGATTATTAATTCTGTGATCAACCGCTCCACTGTATAATCCCCTTCAGGGGCTATATGATTTTAGTTTGGTATTTGTATTGTCATCATGTTATATCGTGTAACTGTTGATTAAGGTCTGCATCAATAAAATCAACTGTACTAATTTTATATTATTGTTGATTATCTATTTTTATGTACTATTTTTCTACTGTACCGCAATAGTCCAAATGCCCTCATGTTCTTTTGGTGGCCTGATTGGGGACCAGGCTCCCAACTTCTTTATAGTATAGATTCCTGGATGATGGTACTAGCCTTCAATATGTTTATCCTTTATTTACCATAGAGGCCATTCATTCCCTCAACTGCAGACAGCTGAAGGACACTTGCTGGCCTTCCCCCACGGTGTAAAAATTGAGAATTGTCACCTCAATCCGGGATCAGATCAAATCTTTTGACTTGAACAAAATTTCTAAATCTATGGTATGGGCCAAGCAAAAATTTTACGATTTTGCAAAGAGACCACACAGAATGCTGGTTAACAAATTAAAACCACGGCCCTTTTTATCGATCCCTGATCATTTGATGCAATCTGATGGTACCCCCACATATTGCCCTAAAGCTATGTCAAAAGTCTTTGGAGATTTTTATAGTCGGTTATATAACTGCTTAAGTCCTGATTCACACCCTCAATTCTCACAATCTAAGTTTGATGAATTCATAGCTTCCCTACCGCTACCAAAACTTTCCGCTGACCATATATCCTCTCTCAATTCCCCGATCACCGTAGAGGAAATAGGAGAAGTGATTAAAAATCTACCAGCCCACAAATCCCCAGGTCCTGACAGTCTCCCTTACATCTATTATAAAACTTTTTCACAGACTTTAATCCCCTACCTGCGATCCCTATATTCCTCTCTCCTGGGAGGATCCATCCCGCATTCACAGTTCCTACATGCAAACATAACAGTAATTCCCAAACCGGGTAAAGATCCCGCATTACCTGACAATTACCACCCTATTGCTTTATTAAATTCGGATTATAAAATTTTTACCAAGATATTAGCCAATAGATTACCCCCCCTATTACCAACCTTGATTCATAGGGATCAAGTAGGATTTGTCCCCACGAGACATGCTGGAGACAACACAAGAAGAACCATAGATCTGATTGACCTAATAACCAGAACCAAACGTCCCACCATAGTTTTGAGCTTAGATGCTCAAAAAGCATTTGATCGTTTAAGCTGGCCTTTCATGTTTGCATTCTCGGATTCTCAGGTCCCTTTATACAGGCTCTACGAACCCTATACTCCCTCCCGACATCTCAAGTCCAGAATGCTTCCTACTTGTCACAACGGTTTACCCTTAGTAACGGCACCAGACAAGGGTGTCCTTTGTCACCCTTATTATTCATACTAAGTCTTGAACCTTTAGCAGCGGCCATCAGATCCCATCCTGATATCAGGGGAGTCCCATTTGCGACAACAAGATCTCAAACTTACACAAACTCACAAACTCTCCCTATTCGCAGACGACATCTTACTAAGCATCACCCATCCCGACACCTCCCTACCCTTTTTACACAAAATTCTATCCATTTTTGGAACCTTATCAGGTTTTCGTATTAACCAGACCAAAACAGAAGCCCTCCCCATCAATATACCCTCAGACATGCTTAGCTCTTTACAAAACAGATTCAAATATAGATGGTGCCAGAACTCACTGAAGTATTTAGGAATTCATCTTACCCCCTCATATCACTCACTTTACCAAGCCAACTTCCCTCCTTTATTTGCAGAAATCTCTAGACTCCTGCAACTCTGGTCTTCCATCAGACTCTCTCTCCTTGGCAGAATTAACGTCCTCAAAATGTCGGTACTACCCAAATTATTGTATTTATTTGAAACGCTACGAATCTCAGTCCCACTGTCGCAGTTGAAAAATCTCCAGAGAAAGTGCCTTAATTTTATTTGGAACAATGCATCTCATAGAATTGCTTAATCAGTAGTCTTCTCCCCTAGAGCTAAAGATGGATTGGCCGCCCCTGATCTCATTAAGTACTATTATGCTTCCCATCTTAAGGTACTGACCACCTGGACCTCAAGGAAAGCCACAAGTAGATGGGCTGAAATTGAAATGGGGATTACTGCCCCAGTACATCCTTGCTACATGTTATGTCCATCCTCAAGGAAATTCAAGCCCCAATTGAGGTCTCTATGTCTGTCCCCGATGCTTTTTACTCTATCCATTTGGAAGAGATGTAAAGATAAATTTTCTCTTTCCTTACCATGCTCCCCTCTCCAGAATGTCCTTTTTAACCCAGATATTCCAGATGGACTATCTTATCTGCAAACACTCTCATGGACTCATGCAGGTATATTTCAACTGCGACACCTGGTTCATCCGGTTACACGTAAATTTCTATCATTTTCAGATCCAAAAAAAAAACATGGATTTACCAACCTCTATAGAATACTTTTATTTACAAATTAAATATTTTTTCCAATCCAACTCCCCTTCATTATCCTTAGAAAAACCTACAGACTTTGAAATACTGTGTGCAAATGGCCCATATGAAACAAAACTAATTTCATCTATATATAGAATACTCCATGCAGTACCCCCCTTAACTAACTACACACATAAATACATGACAAAATGGTCTAGAATGCTAAATAGACCAATCTCATTGTTGGACTGGGGGAAAATTTGGGACTCAGCTTTCAAAGTTTCAAGGTGTGTAGCACAAAAAGAAACCGCTATTAAGATACTATTTTTTTGGTACAGAACTCCTGAGTTGTTACATGCCCAAAACCCTTCTCTTTCTGATCTGTGCTGGAGATGTGGGCAGTCCGTAGGTGCCCATCTTCACATCTTCTGGGATTGCCATATATTAAGTACGTATTGGACTGAGATACTAAAATTATTACAAACAGTCTTCTCTACAACTATTCCATTAAACCCCATACACTTTCTTTTGGGTCTACCTTTCCCGGGCGTCCCCAAATCATTACAGAAACTCGGGTCTTTCAGACTTCTGGCAACAAAAAGAGCCATCCCTAGACTTTGGCTATCTACCTCCTCCCCCACTTTACACCATGTTCTTTCCATAGTCACAAATGTGCACAGAATGGAACATTTAACCGCAAAAATTGAAGGTAAACTTCCCCAATTTGAAAAAATTTTGAAAAATTGGGACGATTCAATATATTCTCTTGATCCTCATAACCCCGCGTCTTTTTGATTCCCATTAGCATTACTCTTTGAGCATCCTTTTGTTTGAACTTGTAGTTGATACATTATGTTTCTTTATTTAACTAATCTTGCGCAAATATGGTGCAAAAAAAAGTATTGCAACGACCACCATTTTATTCTCTAGGGTGTTAGAAGAAAAACCATAACATGTTTTAAACATGTAAACACCTAAAATCCAAAACAAGGCTGGTCCTTAAGTGGTTAACAAGAGTTTTTCTATGGATCATACATTTTTTAATTTTTATTCCACAAAGATATGTATAGGAGTAACGTTTACTAACAATCATGCACTTTTATAGGTTCACATGTGATGTCAATTTGGCAGTCAGATCCACACACCGCCGTCCTGTATCTAGGTTTGGTCTGTGTTTCTAGGCATGCTTGTCCTCTGTTGTCCTGTGCGCCGCCGTAGAGCCCACCTTGCAAATTGCCTCTCTTGTTATATGAGTGGCTATCGGGCCACGAGTTCTGGTTCTTCTAATGCCCCCTACACACGGTCGGATTTTCAGACGGAAAATGTGTGATAGGACCTTGTTGTCGGAAATTCCGACCGTGTGTAGGCTCCATCACACATTTTCCATCGGATTTTCCGACACACAAAGTTTGAGAGCAGGATATAAAATTTTCCGACAACAAAATCCGTTGTCGGAAATTCCGATCGTGTGTACACAAATCCGACGGACAAAGTGCCATGCATGCTCAGAATAAATAAAGAGATGAAAGCTATTGGCCACTGCCCCGTTTATAGTCCAGACGTACGTGTTTTACGTCACCGCGTTCAGAACGATCGGATTTTCCGACAACTTTGTGTGACCGTGTGTATGCAAGACAAGTTTGAGCCAACATTCGTCGGAAAAAATCATAGGATTTTGTTGTCGGAATGTCCGAACAAAGTCAGACCGTGTGTACGGGGCATTAGTGTGATGACGTTTCCGCCTATTTTGGGCATGTGGATGTGGTTATCTCATCCCCAGCACTGCCAGCTCACAGGCTGAAGCCTGTAATGAGAAAGAGGCTTGGAACACAAACACTAGAGCACAATGACGTTGCTATGGCGGTGTCGCACATGTGACCACGGAGGGTGGGTGTTCTAGGGCTGTAATTGGTTCACATAGTCACATGACCATCCGGGAAGTAAGGTGTGTGTGTGCAGAGGATCGCTGATTGGTCATATTACCTGCCCAATCTCAGCACTTCCAGCTGATCGGCTGCTTTGTTAATTTTAAAGTGGAGTTCCACCCACTTTTACAACTCTTCAGCATCTCTCACTAAACTGTGCACTGTAAACAAATTGGATATTTTTTAATTTTTTTTCTCAGCACCTACTGTATACCTGCTGTATTCATTTTTCACTTCCTCCTCCCTGGCCGCGGCCCATCGCATCATTTCCTGTTTGCAATGCCTTCTGGGAAGGGGCGGCAACTTCCTCTGAAACTGACGTTGCTATGGAAACTGACCTGAAACCTACTACACTGCTTGTGCTGCACTGAGCATGTGGGGTGGCAACTTCCTCTGAAACTGCCGTTGCTATGGAAACCTGACCTGAAACCTATTACACTGCTTGTGCTGCACTGAGCATGTGCGAGATCTGCAAGGATGAGATCCAGGAAGAAATACAGTCCGGCTTCAGATGCCCACTCTTAAGATGGCCACGGTCTGCTGTAAGTTTATAAAATAACAAACTACTGCTATAAACTAACAAAACAGACCTTAGTTTACAGACTAACTTTACTAGAATACATTAAGCTTGTGTATTATAGGGGTATTTTTATTTAAAAAGTATAATTTTGGCCGGAACACCACTTTAAGGTCTTTATATAGCGTGGTGCCTAACACTAGGTTTTATGCCCCAGTTGAAGGACTTTTGTCCAAAACATCAATATCACAGAACCTATAAGTGTCGACAATCAAAAAATATTCAATTTTAAATGCTAAAAGCAATGATAAGGGTCGGTTCACACTAGGACGACTTGGGATCCGACTTGTAAGCCCTAAAGTCGCCCCAAGTCGCCCCAAGAAGAGATTAACATTACAGGGAATCAGAGCGTCTTAATTGACACTACTGAAGTCGCTCCGACTTCAGAGCGTACTCCCTGTACTACTTGGATCCGACTTCTAGGCGACTTGTACCATTCAATTCAATGGAAGTCGCCTCCAAGTTGGATCTCCATCTATACTGAAGCGACTTTACAGTTAAAAAAATTAGTTTGCCCAGGCAAACCCCTCCCTCCCAGAGAGCTGATTATTCTGTGATTGGCCACAGCCAAAGTTGCCTGTCCTGGAGGTGACTTGAAGTCGCGTTGTAAATTGATTAAAGTCGCGTTGAAGCCGCGTTGAAGTCGCCGTGCAAAGTCGCGCTGAAGTCGTGTTGCCCCTGTGTGAATCGAGCCTAAGTGCCATTCGCCTGTGAGGAAAAATAAATAAATAAAAAAATAAGTAAATGAATAACTGAATGAATAAATAAACAAACAAGTAAACAAACGTGCAACATGCAAAAAGTAGAAAGTCCAGGTGCTGGTTGTATAATAGTGTTCAAATCTCAGTTCAAACCAGTTCATAAGAAGCAAATATAAAGTGCAAAAATATAGTGTCCATAAAGATTGGTATTCCTCATGCTCTTCCTATGTGGTGTACATATTAAAGCATGCTTCAGTGCTCTCCTGTGACCCCCAATCGTGTATTCGCTCACCTCTAAGCGTGTGACACAGTAATTAAACAGTGTCTAAACACGCATTGGAGCCACTCCTGGGCTCATATAAGGTATGCTGGTATTGATCTCCACCTCGCTCAGATAACATCAATGGTAACATGTATAAGAAAAAAGAAACTGCATAGAATAATATCGCCAGGGATTTATTAAAAATCATAAACAGTTCCCTTCAGGGGGGTACTCACATTGTGCAGGTGCGTGAGTGCACCATCCTATCCAGAATGTAATATACAGGTGAAAAACTCGTATGGCGTGCAGTGTGGTGTATAATCCTCTGCTTCTCTGTGCTGACAGCTTTGTCCTGCCCCTCCCAGGGGCAGGACGGAGATTAATTAATAAATTAATAAATCCCTGGTGATATTATGCTATGCAGTTTCTTTTTTCCTATACATGTTACCATTGTTGTTATCTGAGCGAGGTGGAGATCAATACCAGCATACCTTATATGAGCCCAGGAGTGGCTCCAATGCGTGTTTAGACACTGTTTAATTACTGTGTCACATGCTTAGAGATGAGCGCATACACGATTGGGGGTCACAGGAGAGCACTGAAGCATGCTTTAATATGTACACCACATAGGAAGAGCATGAGGAATACCAATCTTTATGGACACTATATTTTTGCACTTTATATTTGCTTCTTATGAACTGGTTTAAACTGAGATTTGAACACTCTATTATACAACCAGCACCTGGATTTTCTACTTTTTGCATGTTGCACGTTTGTTTACTTGTTTATTTATTTATTCATTTAGTTATTCATTTATTTATTTATTTATTTATTTATTTTTTCCTCACAGGCGAATGGCACTTATCATTGCTTTTAGCATTTAAAATTGAATATTTTTTGATTGTTGACACTTATAGGTTCTGTGATATTGATGTCTTTTGCTTACCACGTATTGTTGTTATTTATATTACTTAGCGCAGACACAATTATTTATTTATCTTTGTTATGCACACGATATGAAACGCGGTTAGTGTTTGCAGCTTATCTGTAATTGGAACTCATTCTAAAGGCATTAATCCATCTGTGGCTCACAAGATTTTTTGCGTAATTTTTTGTCCGAAACATGTCGGGTTGCTGAGCCTTTGTGTTTTCTGACACCACGCGATACTGTTTTTTATCCTTTACTTTTTATGTGATCACTCCCTGTACCCACCCGACTAGGTGGATTGTACTGTTAAGCTTTTGCTGTTTTAAAAAAATTTTATTTTTGGATTTACGCACTATGTGGAGGCCCTTCTCTTCTTTCCTTTTTTATGGTTTGATGTGACACCATTTGGAGTTCATACATCCTATCAAGTGTGACCATCGGATGGGAGTCCAAGTTCGTTAGCCGGGCTGTGCTAGCTACACCATTTGCTTACCACGGATTTTGACTGAAGTTTTGAGGGGTATCTCCACACCAGCTCCTTCCATCAAATATCTGCCGGATTGTTGAATTCAAACACCTGATTGACCCGTATGGTGAGTGTGTCCACTTCTCATGGTAAGCGCACCCATTCCTTCAATAATTCCATCTTGATGCGGCAAATATCTTATGAAGAGGTTATTCCTGTCACATACAGTGATTGATTTACTATCATCTACAGGCATCATCTACACATGGGACTTTATTTAATTTTACTGAAGAATCTCCTATTTTTTTGGTTTATCGCAGACAGTTTTAGTTGCAGTTTTGTTTGTTTTTTTGCTGTTTTACATGGACATTTTCACCTACCTGTGACAAACTTTCCTGATTTGTTTGTCCTTTTGTTGTTGTATATTGTTCACGTTGATATCTGGCCTACAAGTTACTATCAGCTTTATATTTGCAAATGGCGTCGTATTATCCATTCTACTTGCTTGTATTGAATGTCATAATTGAGTATAATGGGTACTCTATCTATCTGTTGGTTATTCTTATCTTTTTCCTTGATTAGTAATGATCTCTCTATATCTGATACCTCCTTAGTAGTTTCTTCAATTAGTTTTCTATCGTATCCTTTATTGATAAATCGTTCTCCTACTTTTGTTGCCTGTTCTATGTAATCACTAGCATTGGTACAATTATGTCTCAATCTTGTCATTTGTCCTTTGGGAATGTTATATAACCAGTTCTTGTGAGGGCAGCTCTCTATGTGTAGGTACCCATTTTGATCGACTTTCTTAACCACTTGCCGACTGCTGCATGCCGATAATACGTTGGCACAATGGCAGCGGTGGGCAAATGGTCGTACCTGTACGTCCCCTTTAATAGGCAGGGCTAGCGGGCGCGCCCGCGCGTACAGCGTGACCGTGCCTGCAGGACCCGCAGACTCGATGTCCGCCGGTCTCCCGGTGATCGTGTCACGGAGCCGCAGAACGGGGAGATGCCTATGTAAACAAGGCATTTCCCCATTCTGCCTTGTGACATGACAGAGATTACTGCTCCCTGTCATCAGGAGCAGTGATCGCTGTCATGTGAGTGGAAGCCCATCCCCCCACAGTTAGAACACACTTAACCCCTTCATCACCCCCTAGTGGTTAACACCTTTCCTGCCAGTGTCATTTACACAGTAATCAGTGCATTTTTATAGCACTGATTACTGTATAAATGACAATGGTCCCAAAATAGTGTCAAAAGTGTCCGATGTGTCCGCCTTAATGTTGCAGTCACGATAAAAATCGCAGACCGCTGCCATTAATAATAATAATAAAAAAAATAATAAGAATGCCATAAAACTATTCCCTATTTTTTAGACGCTATAACTTTTGCGCAAACCAATCAATATACACTTATTGCAATTTTTTTACCAAAAATATGTAGAACACAATCTGGCCTAAACTGAGGAAAAATATTGCTTTTTTTTTTCAAAATTGTCGCTCTTTCTTTGTTTATAGCGCAAAAAATAAAAACAGCAGAGGTGATCGAATACCACCAAAAGAAAGCTTTGTGGGAAAAAAAGGACATCAATTTTGTTTGGGTGCAATGTCACATGACAGCTCAATTGTCAGTTAAAGCGATGCAGTGCCGAATTGCAAAAAGTGCTCTGGTAAAGAAGGGGGTAAAATCTTCTGATGGGTTACCTGTTCCAATTCTCTTTTAAGTTTTAAATATGGGATTGCCACTTAGTTTTTGATAAGTTATCTCATCATCCAATAATTCTGACATTGCTGTGTGATAGTCTTCTTTTGTTTGTATCACAATTCCTCCTCCCTTGTCAGCTGACTTTATCATTTCTTCTTATCAGTGTTTTGATACCTTTCTTAGGATGTAGAGGTTGTTCTTTTTTCTTGATTTGCAGCATTCTCACATCTTCCAGTACTATTTTTTTGAATACTTTAATATGTTTATTATCCGTTACTGCAGGATTAAAAATAGACTTATTACGTAAAGTGCTATGTGCCATTGTATCTCCATTTCCTGTCATCCTAGTATTTGTTATGGGATTGCCCATTATGTTCTTTTTGATATTCAATTTTCTTATGTACTTTTATACTCCTATATACGTTTGGAACTTGTCCATATTTCTTTTTGGTGCATATTTGAGACCCTTAATCGATGTTATTAGCTCCTCCTTCGTCAGTTCTTTGCCACTAAGGTTGAAAACACCTTCTCCAATCATTCTCTTTCTTTTTGTTTTCTCTTCCCTGCTCTACATCCTCTTTTCTCTCCATGCTTCTTTTTGGTGCTCTTTGTTCTTCTCTCCTCCTTGGGGAATGATTTTCCATGCCCCTCCCTAAAATAGACCCATTGTTTCCTTGTTCATAATAGCTGTTGTTGTATTGTTGTCTTTCAGATCTGTGGTTTCCTTGATCATGATTGTTGTATGGGTGTCTATCATGTCTCCCTTCCCCATGGTCTGCCCTCAAGGGGGCATAATAATTGTAGATAGGTATTGGACTTCTTTCTTAAGGTCTGTGATACCCTTGTTCCTGTGGTGGACCTCTTCCTTCCCTTGGCCCATTGTTGTGTCTATACCAGCTATTATTCAGTTTCTTGTTGTTTTTTCAGTAGGGAGGTTTTCTCCATGTGTTTTGAGGTGTGCGTTCCCAATGATTATATCTCCTATCTTCATTGCGTGGAGTGTGTCCTTTGTAGTATCTATATCCTCCTTCATTTCTCGGTGTCTCCCATTGTGGTCTATACTCAGTTTGGTCTCTTGGAGGTCTGGGTCTATGTTCTTGTTGGCGGCTTGGATATGTGGTATGCGCTGGTGTGCGATGTTCATTCAGTCTCACCATTCTCACCACTTTTTCAGGGGTGGAGAAACTGGAGATGGGATCTGTTGTTCCTATTTGGCTCTGCCATTTAAATACTTGGTCCGTTTGGAATTGTTAATATCCCTGGTGTATTTCTTCCCTTTTCTTTGCTGTACTTCTCTATCCTTTTTGACAAGATCTTAATTTAATTGTGTTGTAAGTGCCGTGAATTCTGCTGTAATTCCTTGAGCTCTCCTATCTGTTGTTCTATCTTTCTTCTTTTCTTCCGTTTTGTCTTTAAGAGCATCTTTAGAAGCTCTACCCCCTTATCATTGAAGAAATTGAACCATTCATCAATCAATTCTTGATCCATGAGGCCATCATTGAGGGGGACTTCCCATCTAAGTCTTCGGGGTACTATATTTTCCCTAATGTATCAGTCAAAGGTGGTGGTGTCCCACCATAGGCTAACTTTTTTCTCCATATTATGGCCTAGTCTTCTCATAAGGCTTTCTATGTCTCCATTTTTCTTTGGATTCTCTACATTAAATACTTCATTTAGGTTTAACTTTCTTTATGCTAAAAAAAGAAAGATGTCCATGGTTGCTGCTAGAGTGAGTGGGGTAGTAAAAAAGTGATATTTGTTATGTGTTATGCCGCGTATACACGATCGCACATTCCGACAACAAAATCCATGTTTTTTTTCCGACGGATGTTGGCTCAAACTTGTCTTGCATACACACTGTCACACAAATCTTGTTGGAAATTCGGAACGTCAAGAATGCGGTGATGTACAACAGGTATGACGGCACTAGAAAATTTCAATAGCCAGTGTGCCACCCTTTGAGCTCCTTCTGCTATTTTCGTGTTAGTAGAAGTTTGGTGAGAGACAATTTGTGCTTTTCAGCCTCGTGCTTTTCCAATCGTTACTGCTCTTCAGTTTGTGATTGTGGGTTCTTATCTTGTTTTCAGTGCGTGTAGTCAGTTCGCATTTGTTTTTCAGTGCATATTTTATAGTATGTATTTGATTTTCAGTGCATTTTTATCCGCTCGTTTCTGATTTTCATCTCGCTCTTCTCAGGCCTTTCTGTTTTACAGTGCTTTCTGTTAGTTCATTCTGACCACCCGACCGTTTTGAAGCCATGCGGACCCTCACCCCAGACCAGAGGGTTTTTAACTACTGGCTGGCCAGAGCCAGAAAAGTGGTGGAGAATGCTTTTGGGATAATGGCTAGCCGGTTCCGCCTATTCCTTACGGCAATCAACATGGCGGAATATAAACTTAACCATATAATCCTTGCATGCTGCATTCTCCACAAAGATTTAAGGCGAAATTTAATGAACTATGTGTCCTCAGTTGGGCCTTAGGCCGGACTTCAAGAAGAAACCCCGAAAGCGCTTGAAGCTGGCTGTCCTGGCTTGCACCCCCAAAACGCCCGCGAAGTAGACAGAAGTATGTTGAGTACTTTGTAGGTAGGGGGGTCATTGATATGCCAGAAAATGTTTAAGAAACATTTTAAAAATAAATGTTTTACTTAAACTGAAATAAGATTTACTTTGATTTACTGCTTGTGTTTCTTTTAGCTGTCTCCTAGGTTCTCCAATGGGCTTTTCTTTTGGGACATTTTTTTCAATAGTGCAAATGTAATTTATTTGATACATGAGGTGACAATCTCTTCCTCAGCGAACTATTATTATGTTGTGGGACTGCTACACACATACACCTTGTTTTTTGTTGTTAATGTATGTAATGCATTACTGATAAAAATATACATCATTTTCAGCACCATGAATGAATTTTGGTGAGTCACGAAAATGGCATGATTGTGGCAAATTATAAAGCAATGTGGGAGTTATTTACTAAAGGAAAATCAACTTTGCACTACAAGTGCACTGCAAACATGCACATGAAACTGCACTTGAAACTGCGCTGAAAGTGCACTTGTAGTACAAAGTGGATTTGCCTTTAGTAAATAACCCCCATTTCAGTGTAAACACCAACTTAGTCCAAAAAAAATGATATTGAGCCTTGAAAGAAGAAGCCACACATTGTTGAGTAGAAAACTTTTTACTCTGTGCACAATCACATGTGCGTTAGAAAAGGGTTTTTGAACAAACCAACATATTTTAGTAATAACATTTTTTTGGGACAGTACAAATAGCATTTTTGTGTTAAAACAGGCATGTTTAAAACCATAAAACAATACACAACTCAGGAACTTACAAAGTTCAGCTGTGACAAAGTGAAGGCAATATCAGATATTAGTATGTTCAAACTGTGTTGATATTACCTTCATCAAATGAGGTGATGTCACCCCTGTGAAAGCCAAATTTTGAAGATGCACACAAATTGAGAGTCAAAATGGGGATTTCCCTCCTGATCCCATGCCTAATGTCAACATGTGCTAGCTCCCATCATGGGTGATCAATGAACGTTTTTCGGGGGTGCAACCCCTTCCTCTCATCTACTTTAGTTGCGAGGAAGGGGTTGTACCCCCAAAACGTGTACTTTGATATCCCGTGATGGTAGATAGCACATGTTGACACACTGTGTGCATCTTCAAAATTTGGCTTTCAAAATTTTGGAGAAAAGTTAGAAAAATAGAAATAATTTGATAAATGTTGGTGTGTTTTTGATTCTGCCTAAAACATCAATGATGTTTTTGAGTCTGTTTTCAACATCATTGATGTCTTCCTTGTTCGTTTGTAAATCCCGATTGCACACCATGATCTCCCCGATGAGGACTTGTGGCACTTGCACTTGTGAAATGTGTTTCTTCTTCAACAACATCCACATCATCTAAAAATAAAAAACACCATGTATTATAAATATGCAGGCATCCATCTATTACCTGATGCTATGGTCTCAAACAGTCACCTGTTGTGGTCACTATTTCACCCACTTCATAAACCTCTCCTTCCTCCACATCTTCTGGTTGTTGTTTTTGGATTTCCCTTTCTTTAGGAGGTTGGGGGTCCCTGGTGACCTCAGACATCCCGAGTCCTTTCTCCCCTATGTGAATAAAATAAAGGTATACTTAGCACACAGATATTTGAGGCAAGAAATAAGAATATGAAACATTGCTTGGAAGTGTCGTACAATTGTCTGCTTTGGCAGAGTTCAAAGCTGAAGACATGATTTTTTTTCCCTTTACAAAGCTGGAATACTTACCTTTTTTGTTAAAGTATCACACATGTAGAGACCCCTAGTATCCACTGGAGCACCTGTGTGGAACACCCTAAAAAGTTTGTTCTGGTGTCCCACACTAGTGCTCCTGCGTCCAGATGTGTAAACAGCTGCTGAGTGTCCTCTCCTTACACTGAATCAAGTTTGCATTTCATACTAGTTACAAACCCTTCTTTTAACCGGTTCCCGACTGGCGCACGCCGATGTACGTCAGCGTGCGTGCCGGCCAGGAGCTTCGTGAGTCGGGTCGCAGGTCCCGCGGACTCGATCGCTGCGGGGATACCTGCGATCGCCTCACAGAGTGGATGAACGGGGAGATGCTAAAGTAAACAAACATCTCCCCGTTCTGCCCAGTGATAGTGTCACTGATCTCTGCTCTCTGTGATTGGGAGCAGAGATCAGTGATGTGTCACATGTAGCCACGCCCCCCACAAATAGTAACACAACCCTAGGACATACTTAACCCCTCCCTAGCCCCCTAGTGGTTAACCCATTCACTGCCAGTGTCATTTACACAGGAATCAGTGCATTTGTATAGCACTGATTGCTGTATAAATGACAATGGTCCCAAAAATGTATCAAAATTGTCTGACATGTCCGCCATAATGTCACAGTCACGATAAAAATCACTGATCGCCGCCATTACAAAAAAAAAATTAATAATAAAAATGCCATAAAACTATGCCCTATTTTGTAAACTTTTGCACAAACCAATCAATAAACGCTTATTGCGATTTTTTTTTTTTACCAAAAATATGTAGAAGAATACGTATCGGCCTAAACTGAGGAAAAAAAATGTTTTTTTAAATATTTTTGGGGGATATTTATTATAGCAAAAAGTTTAAAAAAATGCGTTTTCTTTCAATATTGTTGCTATTTTTTTGTTTATAGCGCAAAAAATAAAAACCGCAGAAGTTATCAAATACCACCAAAAGAAAGCTCTATTTGTGGGAAAAAAAGGACGTCAATTTTGTTTGGGAGCCACGTCGCACGACCGCGCAATTGTCAGTTAAAGCAACGCAGTGCCGAATCGCAAAAAAAAAAACGCACTGCTCAGGAAGGGGGTAAATTCTTTAGGCTTGACCAAATGTAGTTAACCTGCATCTGCAAAAAACATCGTATTAGTGGGCGAACGATGTTTACTACGAACGATTACTGTGCCCACGAACCTGAAACTTGCCATTTTAAACTGTACAGCAGTAAAGAAAAGCACATGGAGCAGCACGAACGTAATAAGAAGACTAGGAACACACGACAAAATACTTACTTTTTTGCAGCTCTCTCTTGTTTCTTCTGTACTGATCCTGCTCCCTCAATTTGAGGTCTGACCAACGTTTCCTCAGTTGATCCTTGGATCGCCGTACCCCAAAATTCTTTTCACAACTTTAGTCATGATCTTGGCCTTTCTCACATTTGGGTTTGGGTACGGTCCATGCTTCTCGTCATAGTCGGCCCTCTTGAAGATGTCCACCGTCTCCACCATCTCTACAAAGGCCATAATATCCTCCAGGATCGGGACGTTTGTGGCTCCGTGCTTTTGTCGTTGCTGCTCCTGTCTTCATGCAACTGTTGTCTCTCCGTCATGTGCTCTTCCACTGCACCAAAAGACAAGGGGCGGGGAATATACTAGATAGAAGGTCAGGGGCGGGTGGAGTTTCACGCATGCACAGTGGGGACGGAAAGTATTCAGACCCCCTTAAATTTTTCACTCTGTTATATTGCAGCCATTTGCTAAAATCATTTAAGTTCATTTTTTTCCTCATTATTGTACACACAGCACCCCATATTGACAGAAAAACACAGAATTTTTGACATTTTTGCAGATTTATTAAAAAAGAAAAAACTGAAATATCACATGGTCCTAAGTATTCAGACCCTTTGCTCAGTATTTAGTAGAAACACCCTTTTGATCTAATACAACCATGAGTCTTCTTGGGAAAGATGCAACAAATTTTTCACACCTGGATTTGGGGATCCTCTGACATTCCTCCTTGCAGATCCTCTCCAGTTCTGTCAGGTTGGATGGTAAACGTTGGTGGCCAGCCAGTTTTAGGTCTCTCCAGAGATGCTCAATTGGGTTTAAGTCAGGGCTCTGGCTAGGCCATTCAAGAACAGTTGTTGTTGTTGTTGAGTTGTTGTGAAGCCACTCCTTAGTTATTTTAGCTGTGTGCTTAGGGTCATTGTCTTGTTGGAAGGTAAACCTTTGGCCCAGTCTGAGGTCCTGAGCACTCTGGAGAAGGTTTTCGTCCAGGATATCCCTGTACTTGGCCGCATTCATCTTTCTCTCGATTGCATCCAGTTGTCCTGTCCCTGCAGCTGAAAAACACCCCCACGGCATGATGCTGCCACCACCATGCTTCACTGTTGGGACTGTATTGGACAGGTGATGAGCAGTGCCTGGTTTTCTCCACACATACCACTTAGAATTAAGGCCAAAAAGTTCTATCTTGGTCCCATCAGACCAGAGAATCTTATTTCTCACCATCTTGGAGTCCTTCGGGTGTTTTTTAGCAAACTCCATGCAGGCTTTCATGTGACTTGCACTGAGGAGAGGGTTCCGTCGGGCCACTCTGCCATAAAGCCCTGACTGGTGGAGGGCTGCAGTGATGGTTGACTTTCTACAACTTTCTCCCATCTCCCGACTGCATCTCTGGAGCTCAGCCACAGGGATATTTGGGTTATTCTTTACCTCTCTCACCAAGGCTCTTCTCCCCGATAGCTCAGTTTGGCCGGACGGCCAGCTCTAGGAAGGGTTCTGGTCGTACCAAACGTCTTCCATTTAAGGATTATGGAGGCAACTGTGCTCTTAGGAACCTTAAGTACAGCAGAAATTTTTTGTAACCTTGCCCAGATCTGTGCCTTGCCACAATTCTGTCTCTGAGCTCTTCAGGCAGTTCCTTTGACCTCATGATTCTCATTTGCTCTGACATGCACTGTGAGCTGTAAGGTCTTATATAGACAGGTGTGTGGCTTTCCTAATCAAGTCCAATCAGTATAATCAAACACATCTGGACTTAAATGAAGGTGTAGAACCATCTCAAGGATGATCAGAAGAAATGGACAGCACCTGAGTTAAATACGAGTGTCACAGCAAAGGGTCTGAATACTTAGGACCATGTGATATTTCAGTTTTTTTTTTTTAATAAATCTGCAAAATGTCAACAATTCTGTTTTTCTATCAATATGGGGTGCTGTGTGTACATTAATGAGGAAAAAAATGAACTTAAATGATTTTAGCAAATGTCTGCAATATAACAAACAGTGAAAAATTTAAGGGGGTCTGAAAAGTTTTTGACCCCACTGTATATAAAGCGTAACACGCGTGTGTCGTACGTACGATCTGTGAGCGGAGGAAGGAGTAGCAGAAGCGCCGATTGTGATAACGAAGGTACAATTTTAACTTGGGCCTATACTGCTTATAGATTGAGGCCTATATTGGGACAAGATTATGAGAGTTTAGCCTGACATTAGGGTTTGTCTTGTGTTGTGTCTTGCAGAGAAAATGGATCTATTGAATGATCATGACTTTATCCCCATATTCATTGATATGTAGAGGGAGCTGCCCTGTCTGTGGCAGGTAAACCGCCCCTTTTATAACAATAAAAGAAAGAGACAGGCAGCGAAATGGAAACCGTGAAGCCACAGATCCCCACGGCAAACATCAACTATTTGAAAGCCACAATTGGTGGCATGAGGAGCACATATGATAGGGAGCGCAAGGCGCTAGAAGGTCCAGGATTCCATGTGATCAGGAGCAGCAGCAGATGACATTTACAGTATGTCCCCAGGCTGTGGTACTTTGACAGACTGCATTTTATGGCAGACCAGATCCTTCAACGCTTCCTTCCACCTCAGCTGAGGCTTCCGATTTCTAACCTGGGCCTTCCAGCCTGGAAGAAGTGGAGGAGCCCAGCTTGAGCCAGATATAGCATTGTTCAACATATTTCTAGTCAAATAATTAATTATGTTAACTAGATGTTATTATTGATCATTCATTTCTGATTTTACAAAGTGTTTTACATATTAATAGACAGTAGTAACCACAAATGATTGGGACAAGAATGAAAAATGCTGGGGTCAGAATGATAGCCTTTTCTATTTATTTACATTCCATTTGCAACAGTCATGAGCTGAAGAGTGTGTGTGTGATTGATGAACCAAAAACGAAAACTATGTCCCTTTTTCATACACAGGAAAGTCTCAGCCAGGAGGAGGCCGTGGAAAGTGGCAGCCAGGAGATGGCGGGGGTAAGTGGCAGCCAGGAGGTGGCTGGGACCAGTAGCCTGCCCGAATCCCAGGTCCCTCTCCTCCGCCTTCCAAAAAAAAGTTCCAGGAAGAGGAGTAACCTGGAGGGGGCAGCACTTGGCCTATTTCGGAAGGCTACTGCGGCCTTCAGAACCCCCCATCAATAATCAAGATGACTATGCCTACATGGCAACCTGCAAAATGCAGGAAATGGAGGAGGGCCAACTCCTCTTATGTGAGGAAGTTATGTTACAAGCCCTAAATAAGGGCTTGAGGGGGCAAACCCACATGCCAAAGCCACATTTGTGAGTTCAACCATGGTCCTCCTCCACCTCCTGACACAACTACAACACCAGAGCCACAGCCTGGAAGCAAGCATGGAAGGAAGACAAGAGAGTGATGGCCTGGGTTCAGTCTGGTCTGACAAAAGACGCAGGCTGTTGTAAGACCACAGCCTGGGGACAGATATGTCATCTGCTGCTGTTCCTGATCTCTTGTAGTCCTGGACCGGATTGTGCTCACTATTATAAGCACTCCTCAGGCCAACAATTTTGACTGTAAAATAATTGATGTCTGCCCTGGGGTACAAGGGCTTCACAAATTTTACCAGTTTCTCCAGCGTTGCCTTCCTCTTTATTTTGTTATGACTCATAATAAATGGCTATTTATTTTTCACAAATACTTGCCTATGTGTTTAACTTCAAAAAGGACAGTTTGTTTGTGAGTAGGCAGGTACATTTCAAAAATACAATGTCAAATTAACAAGGGACACCAACACCAACCTCCTTCAGGTTAAAAAATACAAGATAATAATGGTGACACGAATGGTGACAAGATAATAATGGTTGACACAAAACGAAAGAAAAAATTATGGAGATCACTATAAAAAAAAAAGGGGATCTGGATAAAAAAATTTAAAAAAAAACACAAAAAACACTATAAACAAAAAAATCTAAACATTATTAGGTAGATCTGACAGGAAAAAAAAAAAGTTATTCATGAGATCACGAGAAATAATAAAGAAGTCAGGTTGTCAGAACTCTGTGTGAATATCAGCAGCAAGACAACTTCATTATTCTAGCATTATAAAGAAGAAGAGAATGCGCTGCATTAAAAGATTTTAAAATTTGCAGCGTGACGAATGTACTATCACCATTACGAACGCTAGTTTTACCAGACCGAGCGCTTCTGTCTCGTAATTGATTCAGAGCATGCGTGGAACTTTGTGCGTCGGAATTGTGTACACATGATCATTGGAATTTACGAGAATGGATTTTGTTGTCTCAAATTTTGTTTGTCGGAAAATCCGACGGAAAATGTCCGATGGAGTCTACACACGGTCGGAATTTCCGACAACAAGCTCACATCGAACATTTGTTGTCGGAAAATCTGACTCTGTGTACGTGGCATTACTCTCGTGCCACCACTCTCGTGCCACCACTCTGTGTGTGGGGTAAAAATTGTATAGCAAGCCTGCGGCCTTCACTTAACCACTTGCCTACAGGGCACTTTCACCCCCTTCCTGCCCAGACCAATTTTCAGCTTTCAGCGCTCTGACACTTTGAATGACAATTACTCAGTCATGCAACACTGTACCCAAATGAAATTTGCGTCCTTTTTTCATACAAATAGAGCTTTCTTTTGGTGGTATTTAAGCACTAGTGGGTTTTTTATTTTTTGTGCTATAAAAAAAAAAAGACTGAAAATTTGGTGAAAAAATGCCTTTTTCTTTGTTTCTTTCATAAAATTTTGCATTTTAGTAATATTTCTTCATAAATTTTGGCCAAAATTTATACGACTACATATCTTTGGTAAAAATAACCCTAATTAGTGTATATTATTTGGTTTTTGTGAAAGTTATAGAGTCTACAAGCTATGGTGCAAATCATTGAAAATTGATCCCACCTGATGTACTGAAGACCTATCTCATTTCTTGAGACACTAACAAGCAAGGAAAGTACAAATACCCACAAAATGACCCAATTTTGGAAAGCAGACACCCCAACGTATAATCTATGAGGCATAATGAGTCTTTTGAACTGTTCATTTTTTTCCAGAAGTTTTTGGAACATGTGGAAAAAAAATGAAAACGCATTTTTTTTTCCACAAAGTTGTCCATTTTTAAGATATTTCCAACACATAGCATATACATAGCAAAAATGACACCCCAAAATACATTCTGCTACTCCTCCTGAGTATGGCGATACCACATGTGAGACTTTTACACAGCCTGGCCACATACAGAGGCCTGCCAGGGAAGTAGCACCTTCAGGCGTTCTACAAGCATAAATTACACATCTCATTTCTCAACCACCTATTACAATTTTGAAGGCCCTGGAGCACCAGGACAATGGAAACACCCTCGAAATGACCCCATTTTGGAAAGCAGACACCCCAATGTATAATCTATGAGGCATAATGAGTCTTTTGAACGGTTCATTTTTTTTCAGAAGTTTTTGGAAAATGTGGGAAAAAAACGAAAACGCATTTTTTTTCCCACAAAGTTGTCCATTTTTAAGATATTTTCAACACATAGCATGTACATAGCAAAAATGACACCCCAAAATACATTCTGCTACTCCTCCTGAGTATGGCGATACCACATGTGTCAGACTTTTACACAGCCTGACCACATACAGAGGCCCACCATTGAAGTAGCACCTTCAGGCGTTCTACAAGCATATATTACACATCTAATTTCCTGACAACCTATTATTTTTGCAGGTCCTTATATTTCTAACACATAGCATTTACATACCAAAAATTACACTCCAAAATAAATTCTATTGAAAGGGTAAAAAAAACTATTACCTGTGGTTTTAGTAGTGTCCCCAGAGGAGAGATTTGGTGCAGGCAGCAGGCAAGGATGTGCTTAGGAACAATAGTAATTATCCAGGCAGCAGGCAGGAATATTGTCTTTAGTCAGCACTAGGGATGAGCCGAACACCCCCCTGTTCAGTTTGCACCAGAACATGCGAACAGGAAAAAAGTTTGTTCTAACATGCGAACACCGTTAAAGTCTATGGGACACGAACATGAATAATCAAAAGTGCTAATTTTAAAGGCTTATATGCAAGTTATTGTCATAAAAAGTGTTTGGGGACCCGGGTCCTGCCCCAGGGGACATGGATCAATGCAAAAAAAAGTTTTAAAAATGGCCGTTTTTCAGGAATAGTGATTTTAATAATGCTTAAAGTCAAACAATAAAAGTGTAATATCCCTTTAAAATTCGTAGCTGGGGGGTGTCTATAGTATGCCTGTAAAGGGGCGCATGTTTCCCGTGTTTAGAACAGTCTGACAGCAAAATGACATTTCGAAGGAAAAAAGCCATTTATAACTACTCGCGGCTATTGCATTGCCGGTCCGACAATACACATAGAAGTTCATTGATAAAAACGGCATGGGAATTCCCCACAGGGGAACCCCGAACCAAAATTTAAAAAAAATGACGTGGGGGTCCCCCTAAATTCCATACCAGGTCCTTCAGGTCTGGTATGGATATTAAGGGGAACCCCGGCCAACATTTTTTAAAAAAATGACGTGGGGGTCCCCCTAAATTCCATACCAGACCCTTTTCCGAGCATGCAACCTGGCAGGCCGCAGGAAAAGAGGGGGGGACGAGAGAGCGCCCCCCCCTCCTGAACCGTACCAGGCCACATGCCCTCAACATTGGGAGGGTGCTTTGGGGTATCCCCCAAAACACCTTGTCCCCATGTTGATGAGGACAAGGGCCTCATCCCCACAACCCTGGCCGGTGGTTGTGGGGGTCTGCGGGGGGGCTTATCGGAATCTGGAAGCCCCCTTTAACAAGGGGACTCCCAGATCCCGGCCCCCCCTCTGTGTGAAATGGTAAGGAGGTACAAAAGTATCCCTACCATTTCACTAAAAAAACTGTCAAAAATGTTAAAAATGACAAGAGACAGTTTTTGACAATTCCTTTATTTAAATGCTTCTTCTTTCTTCTTTCTTCTATCTTCCTTCATCTTCTTCTTCTGGTTCTTCTGGCTCTTCTGGTTCTTCCTCCGGCGTTCTCGTCCAGCATCTCCTCCGCTGCGTCTTCTATCTTCTTCTCCTCGGGCCGCTCCGCACCCATGGCATGGGGGAGGTTCCCGCTCTTCTCTTCATCTTCTTCATCTTCTTCACTTCTTCTCTTCTTCTTCTTCTCTTCTTCTTCTTCTCTTCTTCTTCTTCTCTTCTTCTTCTTCTCTTCTTCTCTTCTTCTCTTCTTCTCCTCTTCTCCTCTTCTCCTCTTCTTCTCTTCTTCTCTTCTTCTCTTCTTCTCTTCTTCATTTTCTTCTCCGTGCCGCTCCGCATCCATGCTGGCATGGAGGGAGGCTCCCGCTGTGTGACGGCGTCTCCTCGTCTGACGGTTCTTAAATAACAGGGGGCGGGGCCACCCGGTGACCCCGCCCCCTCTGACGCACGATGACTTGATGGGACTTCCCTGTGACGTCACGGGGAATGCAACAGGGAAGTCCCGTCATGTCCCGTGCGTCAGAGGGGGGCAGGGTCACTGGGTGGCCCCGCCCCCTGTTATTTAAGAACCGTCAGACAAGGAGACGCCGTCACACAGCGGGAGCCTCCCTCCATGCCAGCATGGATGCGGAGCGGCCCAGAGAAGAAAATGAAGAAGAGAAGAAGAGAAGAAAAGAAGAAGATGAAGAAGATGGAGAAGAGCGGGAGCCTCCCCCCATGCCATGGGTGTGGAGCGGCCCGAGGAGAAGAAGATAGAAGACGCCGTGGACGAGATGCTGGACGAGGACGCCGGAAGAAGAACCAGAAGAGCCAGAAGAACCAGAAGAAGAAGATGAAGGAAGATAGAAGAAAGAAGAAGCATTTAAATAAAGGAATTGTCAAAAACTGTCTCTTGTCATTTTTAACATTTTTGACAGTTTTTTAGTGAAATGGTAGGGGTATTTTGTACCTCCTTACCATTTCACACGGGGGGGCGGGATCTGGGGGTCCCCTTGTTAAAGGGGGCTTCCAGATTCCGATAAGACCCCCGCCCGCAGACCCCCACAACCATCAGCCAGGGTTGTGGGGATGAGGCCCTTGTCCTCATCAACATGGGGACAAGGTGTTTTGGGGGGGCTACCCCAAAGCACCCTCCCAATGTTGAGGGCATGTGGTCTGGTACGGTTCAGGAGGGGGGGCGCTCTCTCGTCCCCCCTCTTTTCCTGTGGCCTGCCAGGTGGCGTGCTCGGATAAGGGTCTGATATGGATTTTTGGGGGGACCCCACACCGTTTTTTTTTTTTTTTTTGGCGCGGGGTTCCCCTTAAAATCCATACCAGACCTGAAATGTCTGGTATGGAATTTAGGGGGACCCCCACGTAATTTTTTTTTACATTTTGGCACTGGTTCCCCTTAATATCCATACCAGACCTGAAGGGCCTGGTATGGAATTTAGGGGGACCCCCACGTCTTTTTTTTAAATTTTGGTTCGGGGTTCCCCTGTGGGGAATTCCCATGCCTTTTTTATCAATGAACTTCTATCTGTATTGTCGGACCGGCAATGCAATAGCCGCGAGTAGTTTTAAATGGCTTTTTTCCTTCGAAATGTCATTTTGCTGTCAGACTGTTCTAAACACGGGAAACATGCGCCCCTTTACAGGCATACTATAGACACCCCCCAGCTATGAAATTTAAAGGGATATTACACTTTTATTGTTTGACTTTAAGCATTATTAAAATCACTGCTCCTGAAAAAACGGCCGTTTTTAAAACTTTTTTTTGCATTGATCCATGTCCCCTGGGGCAGGACCCAGGTCCCCAAACACTTTTTATGACAATAAATTGCATATAAGCCTTTAAAATTAGCACTTTTGATTTCTCCCATAGACTTTTAAAGGGTGTTCCGCGGCATTCGAATTTGCCGCGAACACCCCAAATTGTTCGCTGTTCGGCGAACTTGCGAACAGCCAATGTTCGAGTCGAACATGAGTTCGACTCGAACTCGAAGCTCATCCCTACTCAGCGCAAGGATATCGTCAGCACAGCCAAAGCATTTGTCCATAGAAATTGTCAAGGCAGAGACAGCCAACACAGCCATAATATTGGTCCTGGTACACCGTTTCCTCCCTGCACTCATTATTGTACCGCTCTCCAGCCCTTCGTAAACATACTGCCTCTTGCTACAGCTAATTATTTCCATAGTCCAGGTAGCAGGCAGAGGGGTAGTCAGTTTATGCTGCAGGGAGGGGGGTGGTGGCAGTAAGTCAGCAGCAGGCTGAGGGCCGCAATCAGGTAAGACCTGTGCACAGGGGCACAGGGGTAGAGGCTTCGACCCACCCAAATCTCTATGAAGCCTCCGGACTCCAGACCCTAATCCAGAAATTACGAAACCCGGAGACAACAAAAAAAATTGTTTTCTCCATCCGGAAAAACATTTCTGGAGCCCCTCACATGTGAGATCCCTGTGTCCTACAGTAGCAGGACAACAGATCAGTCCAAGCGGTAGGCAAAAGCATAGTCCATAAAACAGGCCAGGGTCAGATTACGTGCAAGCAGTCCAAGTGGTGGGCAGAAGCGTAGTGGGTAAAACAGGCCATGGTCAGTTCACATGTAAGCAGTCCAACAGTAGGCAGAAGCGTAGTTGGTAAAACAGGCCAGGGTCAGTTCACATGTAAGCAGACCAAACGGTTGGCAGAGGCATAGTCAAAAAACAGGCCAGGGTCAGTTTACGTAGAAGGCAGTGGCATGGTTATTTGAGGAAGCATGGGAAATGGTCAGCACAGATGATGAAAATGGGGAAATGGTTAAGAATATGGGCTAATATTTTAGGGATGTGTGATATAGTCTGAAGCATTCACCAATGCAAAGGCCAGGTTCAAGGGAACACTGGGGACATTGGTAGCTGGTATCTCTTCAAAATCCTTTACTGCTGCATACTAGACATCTTTTTTGGCGTCTTCGGCCTGCTTCAGATGGTGGAACGTGGTCTGGGAAGTGGCGTTCATGAAGTCGGCTAACAGCATCAGAGCGAAGGTTTTCTGGGGGGGGGGTCTTTGATGGTAGATGAGGGACGTGACAACTTCTTCAATGAATTTTAGGAAGTGGGCGGGGCTTTCGGTGGATTTGGTGTAAATTATGTAGGCATTATAAATGGCCAAATGAATTAAATAGAGTGCTACTTTCTTGTACCAGAAACGGGACCTCCTTATTGCTAAATAGGGCTGAAGCATTTGGTCGTTGAAATCCACCCCCCCCCCCATGTACAGATTGTAATCTTGTACACATTTTGGCTTTACAATGGGACCTCGTCTTCTCTGAACTTCAACTTTAGTGTCGTCATGGATGGTGGACATCATGTACACATTCCTGGTATCCTTCTATCTCAAGGACAGCACTTCGTTGCATCTCAAAGTTGCTCTTTCTCCCCTTCGCAATTTCTTATTTACTATGGCTTGTGGGAAGCCCTTCCTATTCTTTCTGGAGGTTCCACAGGCCAGGGTTTGTGTGAGTTATAGGTGTTTGAATAAGGGGCAGGCTTTGTGGTAACCTTTCTTCAGCAGTGGGTATGCCAGGTCCCATACAATTTTACCAATTGTGCCTATGTAGGCCGGGCACTCAGGGGGCTGGAGCTGGGAATCTCTTCCTTCATATATGCGGAACACATACAGATATCCCGTGACTCTCTCGCAAAGCTTATAAAATTTCACTCCATATTTGGCCCTTTTGCTAGGAGTGTATTGTTTTATTCCTAGCCAGCCTGAAAAGGTACCGGGGACTCATCTACACATATATGTTTATCGGGGACATAGAGTTCTGCAAATCGTTGGGAAAAGAAATTAATGAGTGGGCGAAGTTTACATAATTTATTGTAATTTGGATGATTGCGGGGAGGGCACTGGGTGTTGTCACTGAAATGAAGAAAGCGCATTATCATCTCGTATCGGGACCTGGACATTACAGAAGAAAAAATGGGCATGTGGTGAATGGGGTTGGTGGACCAATAGGCATGTCCTTCATTTTTTTTGTAAGCCCCATGTTTATGGTGAGGCCCATAAACATTTTGAACTCCTCCAGAGTCAAATCCTTCCACTCGAATGGACGGGCGTATGAAGATTGGGGGTTGTTGGCAATATGCTGCTGGGCATATAAATTGGTCTGGTCCATGATGAGTTCCAGCACAGTGTTGGGCAAAAATAAATTAAAACAATCAATTTCAGAAAAATTTTGGGTTTCGGCCTGCACACCTGGCTGTGAGGTGAAAGGGGGAATTCTTGCTGATCCTGAGTCAGAAGGCAGCCATGTTGGATTGGCAAGACCATCTGGGAGATATGTAGCGGCCCTGGCTCTTGGGGGACATGGCACTCCAGTGCTGGTAGTTGGCGTTCCTGTGCTGGCATTTGGGCAGGATGCTGCGGCAGTGCTGGTACTGGGCATTTCTTGTGGCCTTTCGCTGGCAGCAGCTCTGGTACTGGGCCTTTGGTTTTGGGGTCTAGCGCTGGCAGCAGCGCTGGTACTGGGCCTGGGAATTTGATCCTGGGGTATATTGCTGGTGGCTGCCTGGTTTCCAGAGCACTGTGCTCTTTTAGGAGGGATCCATTATTCCTCTGATTCTTTTGCCGATCCACTACTATCGATCGGTTCAAATGCTGAATTTGATTCACAATCGGAATTGGCATTTGAATCTGATGAGAACTCCCCGCTGCTCTCATCAGTCATGGAGAGGATCTGGAACGCCTCCTCACTAGTATAGAATCTTTTGGACATTTTTTCTGATGGGCTGTGTGAGGGGTGACAAATGACGGTCACTGATGGGCGATGGGTGACATGTGACGGTCACTGATGGGTGACAGGTGACGTGTGACAGTCACTGGTGGGTAGCAGGTGACGTGTGACAGTCACTGGTGGGTGAAAGGTGACGTGTCACGGTCACTGGTGGGTGACAGGTGATATGTGATGGTCACTGGTGGGTGACAGGTGATGGTTGACAGTCACTGATGGCAGTCTCTGATGGTGACTGGTGCACTTTATGGGACTGATAGGTGACAGATGAGGGTCACGGATGGGTCACTGATGACGGTCACTGATGACGGTCACTGGTAATGGTCACTGATGGGTGACAGGTGCACCGCTGACGGCAGTCTCTGATGGTGACAGGTGCACTTTGTGGGCACTGATGGGTGACAGGTGCGCTTTGTGGGCACCGATGGATGACAGGTGCACTTTTATAAGCACTGATGTGACTGTTGGGTGACAGCTGTACTGTGACAGGTTCTCTTTTATTTGTTGTGTTGGTGCAGCACAGTGCAAACACAGATCGGTAACTCACTGCTCCTGGCTCTTCTCTCCTCACACTGGAAACAGCTAGTAACCGGTCTTTGTTTACATTTAGTGATCGGCTGTGAGTGGATCACAGCTGATCATGTGGTAAACAGCCGCCAGCCATTGGCTGTTTACCCTTGTCGGTGACGAGCATGCACGGTCTAAAGCGGGGAATCCCCATTTGTGATTGGCCGTGATGTAATCGCCACAGAGCAGGGCTGCGCGCCCGCATGCCCTGTGCGAACCAGCCACCGTCATATGAGGGTGGCCCAGAACAAGAGCTGAACCGTTCCGCCGTCATATGATGGTGGGCGGGCGGCAACAGGTTAAACAGCTTATCCTTGACTATTGTTAGAATTGTTAGAGAGTAGTGAGGCTCTGACAGTTAACTCAATCTAACCTATATGTGACATGAACTCTTGTGGTAGGTAAACCTAGTTAATCACTCCTAATAGATAACCATCAAAATAAATAGAAATATAAAGTGACTTCAGTACATAAATCAATTGAACGTTACTAGTTGTAACCTCAAGGCTAAAAGCAATCACTCTGTGATGCCCCTAGTCATCCAGCGATAGCAATGAAACAATCTGTCTTTTTTAGGGGGGGGGGGCATGGAAAATCATTACCCAAGGAGGAGAGAAGAACAAAGAGCACCAAGAAGAAGCATGGAAAGAAAAGAGGATGTAGAGCAGGGAAGAGAAAACTAAAGAAAAAAAAGAGAGTGATTGGAGAAGGTGTTTTCAACCTTAGTGGCAAAGAATTGATAAAGATGGAGGTGATAACCTTGGATAAGGGTCTCTAATATGCACCAAAAGGAAATATGGACACGTTTCAAACTTATATAGGAGTACAAAAGTACATAAGAAAATTGAATATCAAAAAATACATCATGGGCAATCCTATAACAAATACTAGGATGACAGGATATGGAGATACAATGGCACATAGCACTTTACGTAATAAGTCTATTTTTAATCCTGCAGTAACGGAAATTGAACATATTGAAGTATTCAAAAAATTAATACTGGAAGATGTGAGAATACTGCAAATCAAGAAAAAAGAAGAACCTGCACATATTAAGAAAGGTATCAAAACACTGATAAGAAGAAATGATAAGGCCAGCTGACAAGGGAGGAGGAATTGTGATACAAACGAAAGAAGACTATCACACAGCAATGTCAGAATTATTGGATGATGTGATAACTTATCAAAAACTAAGTGGCAATCCCATATTTAAAACTAGAAGAGAATTGAAACAGGTAACCCACCTGGGATTAAAACGAGGTATCCTTAACAAAAAAGCATGGTACCTAATCCCAGAAACATGCCATACACCTATCATCTATACAATACCAAAAATACATAAGAATAAAGAAAAAACACCTCCAAGACCTATAGTAAACGGAATAGATTAATTGACTTCAAGAATGGGCCAGTATGTAGATAGTTTCCTACAACCAGCAGTGCTAAAAACAAAGGCACATTTAAAAGACAGGAAGCATATACTCAAACTATTAGAACACATCAAACTAAAAGGAGAAACAGTACTAATGGCTACAGCGGATGTCTCCTTGCTATACACGATAATTTGACACCATCAAGCATGCGAGGTGGCAAAATGGGCACTCAGAAAATATACCGCATTGATATGCACTCAAAGAAAATATATCATCAAAGGCATAGATTTTTGCTTAAAGAATAACTATTTCTGGTACCCATAGACGTTCTATCATCAGAAAACAGGAGTAGCGATGGGAGCCAAATTTACACCCAGCATCGCACATTTATTTATGGCACATTGGGAAGAGGACTCAGTCTATAAACATACACCATCGGAGCTGATGCTATACAAAAGATATATAGATGACATAATTATAATATGTAAGGGTAGTAAAGAGAAACTAATAATTTTCCTTGATGGTCTGAACCAGAATAATAGGAATAGTCAATTAACATGGGATATCAGCAAGACCAACATTCTCTTTCTAGATTTGGAATTAATGCAATTGGATAACAAATTAATCACCAAGACACACTTTAACGTTGAACGTTGATCAAAATAGGTACCTACCCATAGAGAGCTGCCATCACAAGAACTGATTATGTGACATCCCCAAAGGACAAATTACAAGATTGAGACATAATTGTACCAATGCTAGTGATTACATAGAACAGGTAACAAAAGTAGGAGAAAGATTTATCAATAAAGGAAACAATAGAAAACTAATTGAAGAAACTACTAAGGAGGTATCAGAAATAGAGAGATCATTACTAATCAAGGAAAAAGATAAGAATAACAAACAGAGTACCCATTATACTCAATTACAACATTCAACACAAGCAAGTAGAACGGATAATACGATACCATTGGCACATATTACGCGCCAATTAACATCTACACACTATCCTACCAGACTATCCTAAATTTGTATACAAAAAGGCCCCGACATTAAAGGATAAAATTGTAAAGAGTGTGATTGATCCTCCAAAAAAATCTTTCACTTTCTTTACAGGGAAAGGATTTTACCCATGTAAGAGATGCTATGCATGTACCCGTACAAAGCTCCCAAATGAAAGAAGGTCCAATTTTACATCCAACAGTACAGGAATCACATAACAAATGAATTCATAGGGTGTAATACAGAAGAAGTCTACCTCCTAGAATGTAGCTGTGGGTTACAGTATGTAGGCCGTACAAAAAGACAAAAACACCACCGAAGGTGAGATTTAACCACTTCAGCCCTGGAAGGATTTACCCCCTTCCTGACCAGAGCACTTTTTGCGAAATGGCACTGGGTCGTTTTAACTGACAATTGCGCAGTTGTGCGACGTTGCACCCAAACAAAATTGACGTCCTTTTTTTCTTACAAATAGAGCTTTCTTTTGGTGGTATTTGATCACCTCTGAGGTTTTTTTTTTTTTGCCCTATAAACAAAAAAGAGCGACAATTTTGAAAAAAAAAGCAATATTTTTTACTTTTTGCTATAATAAATATCCCCAAAAAATATATAAAAAAATGAATTGCTTTCTCAGTTTAGGCCGATATGTATTCTTCTACATATTTTAGGTAAAAAAAAAAATCGCAATAAGCGTATATTGATTGGTTTGCGCAAAAGTTATAGCGTCTACAAAATAGGGACAGATTTATGGCATTTTTATTAATAATTTTTTTTATTAGTAATGGTGGCGATCTGCGATTTTATCGTGACTGCGGCATTATGGCGGACACATCGGACACTTTTTGACACCATTTTGGGACCATTGTCATTTATACAACGATCAGTGCTATAAAAATGCACTGATTACTGTGTAAATGACACTGGCGGGGAAGGGGTTAAACACTAGAGGGTGATCAAAGGGTTAAGTGTGTCCTAGGGAGGTGTTCTAACTGTGGGGGGATGGGCTAGCACTGACATGACAGCGAGCCCTGCTCCCGTTCACAGGGAGCAGTAGATCCCTGTCATGTCACTAGGCAAAACGGGGAAATGCCTTGTTTACAAAGGCATCTCCCTGTTCCTCTCCGTGACACCATCGCGGGCCCCCAGCGGACATTGAGCCCGCGGGACCCGTGGGCATGGTCACGGAGTATGCGGTAGGCGCACGCCCACAATGCCGCGATTTAAAGGGGACATACCTGTACGCCCATTTGCCAAGCCGTGCCATTGTGCTGACGTATATCATCGTGCGCTGGTCGGCTAGTGGTTAAAGTACAAAATAAAAGAAAAGGCTGTGATAAACATAATGGGTCAAGACATTTTTCTAAAGTACACAGGAGACACCCCACACATCTGAAATTCTAGTGAATAGAACCCTATATAAGACACTGGAGAGGGAGCCACAAAGTTAGAACACTCAGTTAGCTAGAGTCTAATGGATATTTCTTTTAAACACGCTTACGCCACACGGCCTTAATGTAGATTTTGACCTTAATTGCTTCATCAGTGACTTCTAATCACATATTTAAAGATAAATTATACTTCAGTATAGAATATAAGAATCATAAAAGGGTTTTACCTATTTATTACATCTGACCCGGGCAAGCCTATATGATCATAGAATTTGATCATAACTGCTATATCAGGGATCTCTCACCATACATTTGAGGATTAAATACCGTATTTATCGGCATATAACACACTCTTTTTTCCCCTTAAAATCAGGGGAATATCATGGGTGCGTGTTATACGCAGATCTCCCGCCGATCCCCCGCTAATTGTGAGCAGGGGATCGAGCCGCCGGGATACATATCCGAGTGTACTCGGCTTGGCTCACAGTCACGCCCAGTCCCACCCTATGATGGACATAACACAGGGACTGGGCGTGACTGTGAGCGGAGCTGTGCCGAGTACACTCGGCTACTCTCGGCTCCGCTCGGGACTGCAAGAGGACCCGAGAGCCTCCGAGAGGACCCAAGTGCCGCCGAGAGGACCCGGTGCCATTTTTAAACTGAAAGAATGCAATGAAAAGGCTGCAATGACAAGTCTGCACTGACAAGGCTACACTGCAAGGCTGCACTGACAAGGCTACACTGACAAGGTACACTGACAAGGCTACACTGACAAGGCTGCATTGACAAGGTACACTGACAAAGGTAAACACAAAGAGAGAGAGGCGCCTCTGGGTGTAGACTTTAAAAACAGTTTTATTAATACATCTTGTGTCAATCACACTCACGTTTAAAAGATCATAAAAAAAGCATGTAAATGTGACGTATCCATCAAGGGGGGTGTCATCAGGTCGGTCATAAACTCTTGTCTGCTAGCTGCTCTGCCTGCGTGTGGAAGGATACTGCTGTGATGTTAAAGCCGGCCACAATACCAACAGAGGACCAGAACAAGGTTCGGAGCGCAGGTGGATGGCGGGCAAGGAGAAATAACGTCACTGGCAAGCGGCGCGTTATCCGGGCGTACGGGCTGCGGTGACGTGACAGCCACGCCCCTTCATCAGGCTATGGATGGATGTAACTAGAGGCCATAAAAAGGAAAAAAAGGAGGGGTTGCCTAAAATGGGAAGTGCTGTGATTGGTCCGAACGGGACTAGGTAACGAACAAGCTGGGGGGAGTGACCGCAATAATGGTAAAGGAAGATGATGTGTGGCCAGGAGTGTCAGCAAGGGGGTATAGGCAGTAAATCCGTGATATAGCAATGAATGGTCACTGGCAGTAATTAGTACATCATGTATGTGCATAAATGAAACAAGGAATGATCTAAATGTATGTATATAGATAGGGAAAAAAAACACAAAACAAAACAAAAAATTACCGTCGCTGACCATTCATTGCTATATCATGTATTTACTGCCTATTCCCCCTTTGCGGACACTCCTGGCCACACATCATCTTCCTTTACCATTATTGTGGTCACTCCTCCAGCTTGTTCGTTACCTAGTCCTGTTCAGACCAATCACAGCACTTCCCATTTTAGCCAACCCCTCCTCTTTTTCCTTTTTATGGCCTCTAGTTACATCCGCACGGTGATTTTAATGGGCAGGAGCGGGGGAGGAGCAGTATAACACACCGCTCTTTCACTGCTCCAAAGATGCTGCTAGCAGGACTTTTTTTTAGCGTCCTGCCAGCGCACTGCTCCAGTGTGAAAGCCCTTGGGCTTTCACATTGGAGAGACAGGAGCCGTTCTTTCAGGGCGCTTTGCAGGCGCTATTTTTAGCGCTGTAGCGCCTGCAAAGCGCCCCACTGTGAAAGGGGTCTAATAGAATACATGTATCTGGATACAGTCAGTGGACACAGAACTACATACAAATCAGGGTTAAATACCTCACATCTGGAACCATTCGGAATTTGGGGGCATATATTGTGAAACTTAATTAGGAGTTATAGCCTCCGTTAATATATCAAAGAGCAGGTGGTATGGTACTGTCAGAGCTGACCCAGGAGTCCCAAATCTGTGAGAATTTTTTTGGACACCCTCTGGCTTCATATGTCAACTTGTATAAAGTCAGGCCCGGAGCGAGAATGACTGAAAGGAGGGGTAGTGTAGGGCCGGGCATGACAGTGTGGCTAAGGGAGACACAGAAGGGGTTAATAGTTGAAGGAAAAAGGTGGTAAGAAAGGGGAGGTAAGAAAGAAGTCTTTTGGAAGAAAGGGGGAGGGGTTATATTTATAGGAGGGGTGAAGCAAGGGGTCAGTGTGAGGAAGAGTTAGACGGAGGAGGCAGTTTTCTCACTGCTCCTCCACAATAGCCGACATCGATTTGATCTTGGCAAAACTGAGGAGGGCAGCTGCTGAAAAGGGTCCGGAATGGCTGCAGAGTCAGGTTGGGGACCTCATCGCAGAGGAAGCGGGTGGATCCACTTCAGGTGAGGTGTCCCATCGTGCGTGGAGGTCACGACCTCCGGCGCGCTTCTCACCAGGGCCTGCACATCGGCCCGTTCGGCTGCCCAGAAGCCCGGTGGAGGATCATTCGGTCCCCCGTCTAAGAGGAAGCAGCATGAACTAGCAGCAGCCCCCGGCGGTCTACACACCGCAGGCCGGATTCGGGGGGCGGGGCCACAGGCCGTAATGGTGCCGGTTCCCCGCCTGAGGATCGTGGGTCAGCTCGCAGAGCATCCCCCCTCAGAGCGGTGATCAGACAAGGGAGGCGAAGAAGGAAGGTGGAACGAGGAGGATAAGTGCAGGAGATGCCAGGATGGCCAGAAGAATCGGGAGGGGGCAGGGCCTACCGGCACAGCGTGCAGCAGGACAAGATGGGGGGGAAATTAACTCATACATGCCAGCCAGGAGGCCGTCAGGTCAGATAATAGACGCCTGTCTGATGGTAGGGGACTTCAGATCGCAAGCCAGGAAGCTGCCAGGTCAGGTCAGCGACGCCTGTCGGCAGGAGGCTGTGTTTCGGGGGTGACGAGGGCCCCACCAATATCCTATAATACGGCCTCAGGGGCATCATCTCCTGGGAGGCTTGCAACCCCGCCCATACTGGAGCAGGATGAACGGTCGAAGGAGAAGTGTCTGAGGCGGAAGAACAACAGGTGCCAGCGAGGGAGACCAGTGTGGCGGCTGTGGGGCGAGTTCCCGGTCAGCCCGGTAAGTCAAACACTAACTTGTCTTTGTCTGATGCATTGCAGGATTTGTTGGGGGTGGTTACAGCGGGTTCGGTAGGGCCAGGGGGTACTGGGGTGGAATCAGGAGGGGTCCTGCCGGACCAGCATTTGGCGGGGAATATGCCTGTCAGTGCAGGGTCTGGTACGCAGCTGTCAGATTTATTGAAGGGGCTGCGGGCACTACTCGGTAGATTTGAAGGGGGACAGGGGCAGCCACCTCAAGTGGCCCCATGGACAGCACCGGTGAGTGGTTCGGTAGACGGGGGTACTGGGGGTGCCGGGGTGGAGGTGCCACCGGCGAGTGCGCCCCCCAGCCAGTCTGGAGATGGAACAGAGAAGGCAGGGGAAAAGGGGGCCACTGAGAGGACTGACGTGGTCAGGATTACAGATGCAGCAAAGTGTGAGGTTTACGTCTGCTTCGAGGGCCCCTTGGGAGCCCATCTGAAACAGGAAGTCCCTGACAAGATTTAAAAGGGTGAGTATGTGGAGATATTTTCGCTACTGCCTTTGGAAAAGTTTAATTTGGATAGGGTAAAACCTGCGGATTCAAAGAAAGAGGATGAGGAGAAGAGGAGGTACCGGCTGATCCCGCGTACGTTTGTTAATTGGCTGCAAGCGTTCCCCATCATGGCGAGCGTGGTGGGCGAAAAGAATCCAGAACATTGCTCGGCTTTGTTCTGTTATATGGACGCGATTGGTGAGGCACATAGGGTGTACGGTGGGTCGGCTTGGCTGCTCTATGACGAGCAGTTCAGACAGCGAAGAGCTTTCCGCCCGTCATTGTGTTGGGATCACAAAGATATTAGCCTCTGGATGAGGCTTAAGTCTTCGGTGCGGGCCCTGCCTCTGTTTTTTCCTCAGGACTGGGGGAAAAGTGGGGGGTGTGCTGGCAATATAATGAAGGTTCCTGTAAATTTGGGGGGGCCTGCAAGTTCAAGCACGAGTGCTCAGGGTGTGGGGGAGCCCATACGTTGTCGAGATGTTTCAAGAGGGGGAAGCGTGCCAGTGACTCTACTCAAAAGAGGGATGACGCCGGTGAAGGTGAAAAAGATGCTGCCTTTTCTAAGTAAGTATCCGGATCGGGAAGCAGCGAGGTTGTTGGCGGCGGGGTTTACGGATGGTTTTAGGATCCCATATTCATTGGCGACGGTTCCGCCAATGGCAAGGAATCTGAAATCTGCAATGCAGTATCAGGATGTGGTCAGGGAAAAATTACACAAGGAAGTGGCATTGGGGCGCATGGGGGGGCCGTTTGTCAATTAACCTTGGCCAGACTTAGTGGTGTCACCTTTGGGGGTGGTGCCCAAGAAGGAACCAAACAAGTTCCGTTTGATACACCACTTGTCCTTTCCAAAGGGGGGTTCAGTCAATGATTTCATTGACCCTGAGGAATGCACAGTGTCCTACACTTCATTTGATGCGGCGGTCAAGTGGGTGAGGAGGTATGGTCAAGGTGCACTCATGGCAAAATCAGATATAGAATCGGCATTCCGCTTGTTGCCAGTGCATCCAGAGAGCTTCCGGCTGCTGGGATGTCACTGGCAGGAGCAGTTTTATGTTGACAAATGTTTGCCTATGGGCTGTTCTGTTTCATGCGCCATGTTTGAGGCGTTTAGCTTGTTTTTGGAATGGGTGGTTAGGGAGGTCTCGGGCCTGGACTCAGTCATACACTATCTAGACGATTTTTTGTGTATAGGGCCCCCTGCTTCCGCTGTGTGTGCGATTCTGCTTTCCACGTTGCAGCACATCGCAGGCAGGTTTGGAGTGCCTTTGTCGGCTGAGAAAACGGAAGGCCCATCGTCGGAAATTAGCTTTTTGGGGATAGCGATAGACTCAATTGCGATGGAGTGCCGCTTCCCCAGAGGTAAGTTGGAGGACTTGCAGATGGAAATTCGGGAGATCCACGGATTGCGGAAGGTTCAGTTTCTGCAATCGTTTTTGGGTAAGTTGAATTTTGCCTGCAGAATTATTCCCATGGGGAGGGTTATTCCCATGGCTGTCGGCAGCTACAGCGGGGGTGAAAGTGCCGACTCACTTTATTCGCCTGACAAGGGATCACAGAGAAGATTTAAAAGTTTGGGATGAGTTTTTAGCCATGTACAACGGGAGGGTGGTGTGGATGTCTGGCCCGGTGAGCAATTTCGACGTGGAATTGGTCACTGATGCGGCGGGCTCCACGGGCTATGGCGCATTTTTTCAGGGGCGATGGAGCGCGGAACCCTGGCCACAGTCATGGGAGAGGGCGGGGTTCCTTGGAAATTTGTTGCTGCTGGAACTATTTCCGGTGGTGCTGGCCTTGGAACTTTGGGGGGAGGCATGCCGGAATTTAAAGCTGAGGATTAATTGTGATAACATGGGTATAGTGCAGTTGGTTAACCGCATGTCAGCATCTTCGCAGTCAGTTATACAGCTGCTGAGACAGCGGGTGTTTAGGTGCTTGCGTTTGAATATTTTTATTTATGCGGTGCACATCCCAGGTGTTGAAAAATCGCTGGCTGACTCCTTGTCTTGGTTTCAGTGGGACAAGTTCAGGGAGCTGGCTCCAGAAGCAGACAAGGAAGGAGTTCCCGGATTGGATTTGGGAGCTGCCCTTGGAGTCACCGCAGGATGGATTCGGCAGTCAGTAAGTGATTCCACTTGGACAACCTACAGGAAGGTATGGAAAGAATGGTCGGTTCTGGTGCAGGAAGCTGGGGCAGTGACAATCGAGTCAGATGGGCGGTTACTGGTGTTGTACTTGGTAGCTAGGAACATGGAAAGGGGGTGTGCGGTATCTTCTATTGACCGGAAGTTGGCAGGCCTGTCATTTTTTTTCAAATTAATGGGAGGGGAAGATTGGACTAAAGATTTTTGGGTACGTCAGGCCTTAAAAGGTTATCAAAAACAGCATAAGAAAAGGGACACGAGACGGCCTGTCACATTCGCGAACTTGATGGTAATATGTGATATGTTGAGGTACGTATGTATGACGCATTATGAAACTTTGTTGTTTACAGCGGCGTTTTCGCTGGCCTTTTATGGGGCGTTTAGGATAGGGGAGTTAGTTAGCCCATCAAAGTATTTGATGGGGGGTTTATTGGATCAGGACGTGAGGTTGGAGACGGATAGGGTGTATTTGCGATTGCGGAGGTCAAAAACTGATCAGCAAGGAAAAGGGGTGGATGTGTCCTTGCTTGCATTAACGGGGTCACGGGTATGCCCGGTGGAGGCGGTGCGTGAATTTAGGACGGTCAGGATGGATGGGGCAGGGCCATTCTTGAGGCATGAGGATGGGTCTTATTTGTCCAAATTTCAATTTATATTGATTTTTAGGAAATGTTTAAAACAGGCTGGGTTGGACGAGGCGGAATACGCTTCACACTCCTTTCGCATAGGGGCAGCTACAGAGGCTGCCAGATGCGGTTTGGATGAGGCTGCTGTTCGCAGAATTGGGAGATGGGAGTCCAGGAGATTCCAGTCTTATGTTAGACCTAACTTGGTGGTGGAACATGACAGTGTGGTTAAGGGAGACACAGAAGGGGTTAATAGTTGAAGGAAAAAGGTGGTGAGAAAGGGGAGGTAAGAAAGAAGTCTTTTGGAAGAAAGGGGGAGGGGTTATATTTATAGGAGGGGTGGAGCAAGGGGTCAGTGTGAGGAAGAGTTAGACGGAGGAGGCAGTTTTTCCCACCCTCCCTCCCTATGTATATGTTATATGTATATGTATGCCATGTGTTGTGTGTAGTTGTGGTGTTTTTTCTGTTTTTCAGGAATGGGAGCAGGTCGTCATGACAGCAGAGATGGTCCATTTTTGGGTAGGGGCTGTGTTCTTCTGGTGGTCTTTGACGGGGCGGTAAAAAGGAGGGATCAAAAGGGGTGGGGGGCTCATCGTTAGCATGTGCCCCTCCGGTGTATTCCTGAACGGTGGATGGAGTACTGGATTTTCTGGTGCTGCGGGAAGGGGTTGTCTCTGAGCGGTTACAGCTGGAGGCCTATTAGTTTGGTAAAGGTCCCGCAGTGCGTCGGTATTATACGATGGTATGCGTGGTTATATTTGGAAAAAGGTGGGTCACCGTCAGAGACCATCAGACTGGGGTTAACAGGTTATGTTATTACGTTATTGTTTATATTTATTGGTTATTTATTGGAGTTATTTATTTGGTATTGTTTTAATAAAAGAGGCTGTTATGGCCATTTTACTCCAACAAATAGGTGTGTGGTATCATTATTTCAGGTGGGTAAAGGTATTGGGTTGGAGTATTACAGTGACTGAATGTAGGGGACATTTGGCCTACACTGGTCATGGTATAGCCTGGTTGACAATAGCAAGCCAGAAAGCTATAGTGGGGGAGGATTGAGATTTCCAGTGTATGGTTATTGATTTTTTTGCATAGAATAGTACTATACGTATAAAGGTTTGTACATTCTTAGATAGTCCATCATCAATATACCCCAACAAGCATCGCAAAGGGTTGCAAATATTCGGTATCTGAGCTATGGAGCTGATAAAGGCCATCACCTCCGACCAGAACTTCCTAATTGGAGTGTACTCCCACATCAAATGGAAAAATGTGCCATCAGCCATTCCGCATCGCGAGCACAGTGCAGAGGGTAGTTTGTGTAGTTTATATAGTAAGCATGGTGTAAAATAGGATCTGTAGAACAAAACAATGCGAAGGTGGTACATAATACGAGCTAGGGTAGCTGCACGCCCCGATGCAAATACAAAAATTGGAGGAAATTTCCCTGTGGGGTTTTCGAATTGCAGCAATGGAGTCATATGTTAGAAAAAATAATTTTATTACAACAATTTATGAAGTTACATTGGCATAACCATTGTTAAAAACATGAGCTCTATAATGGAAATTGGCATACATTCAGAGGATACATGAAGAAAACTGCTGAACAGTGTACATTAAAACATTACATGATCTGACACATAAACCATTCTGAGAGAGCTCCGACGCATGTGTATGTAGTGTCGGTCTTCTTCAGGGTAAAAGCATTATAGATTTCCAAAAGATATAGTATATAAATAAGTAATAAAACAATGTATATACAATAACACATAGGTTCAAAAAAGTATATATAAGTATATGATAGATAGTTACCACTGACAGCAGTAGGACAGGCCACTCAGATGTATGCCTTAGAATGTCATTCGAGGATCCAGACCGCTTGGCAGGAGCCTGAAGTGGAGTCCCCCATGCCAAAAGTGGGGCGAACACCTGCACCGCCAAGAAAGGGAACTACGAGAGGCCACACTTGCCACCGAAGCCAAAGGGAATGTCAGGAAAGGGGGAGGAGAAAGGGGGGGGGTGTGGAAAGAAGGCAGGCCGGACACCGGATCACAATGTAAGACTCCAAAATACACTGTAGGGATTTAATAATACATGTAGTTACTTGTTGGTGGTTCTATAAAAAAAGGGTGTCATAACAGACACAGTGTGTGAAGTGCCCATACTGAAAGAAGTGACGATAATGTGGTGTGAATAAAAGATACAGGTGGAACTTGTGTTGAAGACCACCAGATAAAATACAGTGATTAACTGGAAGCTGTGCAGGTTGTGAGGTGAAGGTGAAGCAAGGACGGATGTGGTGAAAGGAAAACCCAGGTGAAGTCCTGGATAGGTGTAAAACAATGAGGGGGCCGTGTAAAAAGAGTGAACAAGGGGCCACAACGGCGGATGTGAATAGTGGATGGGGATAGGTGAAGAGAAAAAACCAAAAGGAGTTCCTGGATAAAAAATGAAAAAAGGGGGAAAAAAAGGGGAAAAAAAGGATGGACACCGTGCAAAACAAGTCTGAGTGCAGATACTAGCCATGGGCTAGTCCAACAAAAAAAACAAAGCAACAGTGCAGCATTAGAAGGGGACACATGGGGAAAAGAGTGAACAAAAGAAGGGGAACAGAAGAAGAGGGGAAAGGGAAAAATATGAAGGGTGATAAGTGGAGGAAAGGGACATGGCTGGAGGGGAGAATGGATGTGCAGCGAAGGACAAAACAACAAGAAAAAAGGGGGAAAAAGCAGATGAACAAGAATGTAGTAATGGAAAACTGGAAAGAGTAACAGTAGATGCATGGTGCTGAGCTACCAAATGTGAATACTAGTGCGAGTGAAACTACTGTACTGGGGGAAATTTCCTCCAATTTTAGAATCTGTACAACAGTTTAGTCTGGATCACGTTGTCACGAGAGGAGATGACAGAGGGGACCTGGAGAGGGAGAACCTCCTGCCAGATATCCTCCTTCAACTCAGGTATGTCAGCTTGGGATCTATTTACAGTGTTTCTGAGCCTATTGGTTGTGGAGTGCAAGAGAGACCTATAGTATGTAGACACAAGTTTAGCATGAGAAGAATCAGTCAGTAATCGTTCTAGCAAGGAAAGCTGAATGACTACTTATAGTATAGTAATAGTAATAGTAATATTACGAAGGCCGAACTGCATTGCAGCATGATGTATCTTCAAGTATATGAAGTAGGCCTTGTGGGGGAGACCGTAATCTCTACGAAACTCCACAAACGAGGGGAACGTATTGTCTGAAATTGCATAATTTACACCCCCCCCCCCGTTTAGACCAAAATCCTCCATCAGTTCTACGAAAGAATTCTTGTAAGCTTGGCCTCCCTCAAAGTGGGGTGTTAGGGGAGTATGTATTATGTGTGTCGGACCGCAACATCTTAGAGAGCCTAAAGATCCGTAAGGTCATTGCCAGGACATTTGTCCCCTCTCGTCCCCTAAGTGACATTCGGTGTACCAAGTTCTGGAGGGATTCATAGGAGGTAAGGATGGCTGCCTCTAGAGCAGTGGCCACATTGTTAACTTTGGGGTAAAACCCCCAATGCGCATGTGCCAACTGCGAGGCGATATAATAAGTTTGAAGACAGGGTAAAGCCAAACCTCCACTACCACAACTGGTAGCTGTAGGGTATTCCTAGCAATCCAAACTGCCCCTCCCCTCCATATAAAGGTGGTAAGAATTGAATCTATCTCCTTAAATTTGACTTTTGTAATATATACTGGTGAGTTACTTAGAATGTACAGGAAGCGTGGTAGAAAAATAAATTTTTAAAATATTTATCCTACCCAAAAGTGTCAGGGGAAGGTTGTTCCATGTCTTTAGTGTGTTTTGCATTCTACTGACCAGGGGATCTAGGTTAATCTTAATATAAAATGAGATTGGGTGTTGTATCAGAACCCCTAGATATCTAAAGGAGCTGACTATTTGTAATGGGCATGAAGGCGGTAATACTATTGATGTTTCCTGGTCTATCAGGAATAATAGAGACTTATCCCAAATTACCTGAAACCCAGAGAAATGACCAAACCTTCGGATAATATCCAGCAGGGCCGGAAGAGACGACTGGGGGTCCGACAAGTAGATCAACATGTTATCAGCATAAAGGGATACCTTCTCTTCCAGACCCCCAATCGTCAGTCCCACAACCTCCTCACTGGACCTTATCAGTGCCGCCAAAGGTTCTATTGCCAGTGCGAGCAGCAACGGCGATAGGAGACATCCCTGTCTGGTGCCTCTCTTTATCAGGAAGGAATCGGACACAGATGCGTTTACTCCTAATCTGGCAGTGGGCTTCAGATACAGCAATTGTACCCATCTAATAAAGGTGTTGCCAAATCCAAACTTTGCCAAGACTTCTAGGAGATATGGCCATTCGACCGAGTCAAAGGCTTTGTGAGCATCTAGAGCCAAAACGGCCCTAGACCCCACGTTGTTAAGAGCGGCTTGCAAATTGGTGAAAGGTCTGCGCAAGTTGATGGAGGTCGATCACCCAGGGATGAACCCAGTCTGGTCTACTGCAATAACAGAAGTAATGACTGTATTGAATTGTCGGGCGAGCACCTTGCCTACAATCTTTACATCGGAGCTAATAAGCGAGATTGGTCGATACGATTCGCAAAGTAGGTGGTCTTTTTGGGGCTTGGGAATGAGGACAATCAGCGCCTCCGACATGGAAGGCGGTAACTGTCCTGTCTTCATGGCAAAGTTATATACTCTAAGCAAGTGCGGGATCAGTAAATCTCTAAAATGCATGTACCACTCTATGGGGGATCCGACTAATCCTGGCGTTTTATTTCTAATTCTGGCGTTTTATAGAAATAAAACGCCAGGATTAGTCGGATCCCCCATAGAGTGGTACATGCATTTTAGAGATTTACTGATCCAGCACTTACTTAGGGTATATAACTTTGCCATGAAGACAGGACAGTTACCGCCTTCCATGTTGGAGGCGCTGATTGTCCTCATTCCCAAGCCCCATAAAGAGCACCTACTTTGCGAATCGTATCGACCAATCTCGCTTATTAGCTCGGATGTAAAGATTGTAGGCAAGGTGCTCGCCCGATGATTCAATACAGTCATTACTTCTAATACTCCTTTAACAACTGAAGAGATAGGGGATGCCATACAGTCCCTTGCTAGAAAGCAAGGGACTGTATGGCATCCCCTATCTCTTCAGTTGTTAAAGGAGTATCAAGCAGTAAGGCCTGATGATCCTGTAGTTTCGGCAGCGATATATCAAACAGATAGTCATCTATTTCCACTATAGTGTAATGAGATCTAGTGGCGTATGAGGAGGAATAAAATGTAACAAATGCTTCCATTATTTCTCTGTTTTGTTCTACCACTACTCCTGCTGAGTTCGTAATTCTCGGGATGCTGCATGGCTAAAAGTCGGGTCTGAAAAGATAGGCCAGCAGGCGACTGTTTTTGTCGCCAAACTCAAAGAGTCTTTGGTTTTGATACAACAGCTTTTTCTGGGTGCGCTCCAAGAGAACCAGATCTAATTCTCTGGCTCTGTGTCTCCAAGCAGCGTGTGTCTCAGGGGTAGGAGATGCAGAATAGACAGCCTCTGCATCCCTGAATCCACCAATCTGGACTGAGATGCCTTACGGCATCCCATACCACCGGGATGGAGGCGCTCTCTCTGTTGGTTATCCAATAGGATTTAATTTCAGCCACACTCTGATCCACCACGGCCTGATCAGCCAGCCATAAGGGGCTCAATCGCCATACCCGATATGAGGGGGAGGTGTTGAGGACAAGGTCCACCAATAAAGGGGAATGGTCAGACACCGACCTGGGGAGGTATTTAATCTCAGTCACCAAATTGAGTAAAGCTGACGATACCAGACAGAGGTCGATACGAGACATTGTACTGTGTGACTCTGAGTGGCATGAGTACTCCCTCCCATCTGAATGTTTCCATCTCCAGGCTTCCACCAGGTCGAACTGGGCCAAATAGGAACCCAAGGGTGTGGGGGGTAGTGTGGAGCAACGGAATCTATCCATGGAGTTATCAACTACTGTGTTATAATCACCTTGATTGTTTCACTTTGGAATTAAGCCCCCGAACATTCCATGAAATTATACGTAATTTAGTCATGAGTAAACATAAAGCATAATAATTGAGTCCCAGTTCTCGCAGCGCACCAGAGACAACTGTATCATGGCGCTCAATGCGCCCCGAGAAGTATAAGGGAAAATATGCGTATACAAATTATACATGTAAAATTGTAGTGTGCCTTCCATAGATAGCTGCTCTATGCCAGAAAGGCCGGCTAGGCCAATGTACCAATGATCAGGGATTAGTGGATAAAAAATCTCCCCCTTGTCTTCAGTCCCCCTCCACTTTGCGATTAACAACCGCAAAGTAGGGGGGCTGGAGACAAGGGGAAGATAACTTGTCAAAAAGAAAAAAAATGGTGTTCTCATTGAGGAGATTTCCGATTCTGATTCCTTCGATCCGAGTGTCCCAGGGTATCTACCCAGTGTGCCGCCTCCTTAGGATCTGTAAAGAAATATGCCTTGCCCTGGTAGATGATCCTCAATCGTGCAGGATACAGCATGCCATAGAGTAAATGTAGATCTCTCAGCCTCCGTTTGATGGCGAGAAAAGTGGCCCTCTGCTTTTGTGTAGCCACCGAGAGCCACCTGAGAAGTCAGGAAAAATGGTGATTCCATTGCCATTTGAAAGGATAGTTTGCCTTTTTCTCGGGCCGCCCTGAGAACTGCTTCCCTGTCCCTGAAATGTAGTAGCTTGATGAGAATGGCATCTGGTGGAGCCCCAGGTGGCAGGGGGTGCAGGGGGACTCTATGCGCTCGTTCAATGGCGAATAGTGGTGATAAGGTAGAGGCGCCAAAAGTGGTTGTCAGTTCTGAACCCTCGGGGGAACCTAATAAAGAGCAAATTATTACACCTCAGGTGATCCTCCATGCCTGTCAGCTTGTCAGCAGTGAGGTCTTGGGTCTGATTCTGCCCTAACAGAACCCTGCAAGGCATGCACCTCATCTTCCAATGTACCTATGCGTTGCTCAGCGTTTGTCACTCTGTGACGGAGGGTATGGACATCATGTTTCAGGAAAGACGAGTCAGTTTTGATAGAGTCCATTTGTGTGGTGAGGGGAACATAGCTGTACTGTATAGCCTCCGTGATCTGTGCTAGGGTGGGCTCAGTGTTGCTTGTGTCAGGATGTGCAGCTTCAGGAGAACCACGATCAGTGTCCTCAGGAGGGGAGAATAGGAGGGGGTCTGCAGGACTAGAAGCAGGGATATGCAGACCGGCGCCATCTTGCAGCTGCTTGGATGGCGGCAGCGGTGGCACAAATCCCAGTGCTTCCTCCATGGCAGGGCCATATTTAACCATCCCCAGGGGTTCTCCGGGGTCTGGGGGGTCTGGAGAGGTAGATGGGACCCCCTTAGACCGCTTGGTTTGGCAGGATTTGTGAATTTGTGAAGGATGTGCTTGGACGGAGCTCAGGCGACTCACATCCTGACTGGAATCCAAGTAAGGAGGCCCCCTAATATTGCTCTATCTGTAGATAATTTGATAAAGTTACTAAAGTTCTAAATTCATCCCATTTTTGGAATACTTTTAAAGTTTGTTCCTTTAGACCTGCTTCTGTCGCTATCATCAGTTCCAGGGACTGCATCTCGCTCCTCTCACACACCCATTCCCCAATAGAGGGATCCACTGTTTTCTTCCATGACAGTCCGTGCTGCTGTTAACATATATCTTAAAATATCTTTTCTTATGACCTTCATAGAGCAGGGGGTCATTGATAGGACTGAGACTAGTATATCTGGTTGTGCATTTAGTCCTGTAATGGCATGATATATATTAAAGATTTTTGACCAAAATATCTGAACCCCCCGGACAATAATACCATATATGTGACATTGTGCCTCTTGCATTTTGACATCTCCAACATACCTCTTCATTTTCCCTATTTATTTTACCGGACATCTATACCAAATGTTATAATTCCTTTCCTGATGTCTATTTGATAAGGATAATTTGTGTGTTAGTAGAAACACTCTTTCCCATTTTATTCCAGGGATGGTCATCTCCAGTTCTTCCTCCCATTTAATCTAGTAAATTAATTCCTTTTTCTTTGGGATCGAGTATTTATATAGTATGGATAAAACAAGTTTTTGTCTTTGTTCTTGTAATAATAATTGTTCAAATTCTGTTAATGGTCTATCCAATAAACAATTTTTAGTCAAAGATTGGACATATATTTGGAGTTGTTTATACTGCATCCATTTGGTCTTGCTTTCCAAGCCAAGGATTCCAGTGGTGGGAGCCTGTTCCCTATCATGGTCTGGACCACCCTCACATCCTCGCATCTATGCCATTTTAAGAAGTTCAGAGCTTCCATTGCTGGTGGAAATTTGGGGTTGCAAAATAAAGGTGTCATTGGCCTAATTTAAGTAGGCCAAGTCTCCCTTTTTTAATAGTGCATCCCACACTTTCAGTGTTGAAAATACCAGAAATGGCATTTCTCTTTTAGGTGGTCAGTGATTGCTAATTATCCACGGTAATGATTTTAGTTTTATGGCTGTGGCATCTTCCTCCAATTTCACACATTGCTTACATTCTGCATTATGGAACCAGTCTACTATCCTAGACACAAATACAGAGCGAAGATATTTTGAAAAATCTGGAAGAGCCAAGCCTCCATCTTTCTTTGCCCTAGTTAATATGTCTCTTCTAATTTGAGCTGATTTATGTGCCCATATAAATCTCCCCACGGCCTTATGCAACTGATCCAGTAAATTTATTGAAGAATATATTGGAATTGTCTGGAATATGTATAATATTTTAGGCAGTATATCCATTTTTACAATATTAATCCTTCCCATCCAGAAAAAAAATGTTCTGTCGTATTTTTGGAGTGTCGTAATTATATTTTGTATTATCGGAAGGCAATTAAGCTCTTGAAGCTTATTTAGATCTCTAGGAATATATGTTCCAAGATATTTGATAGCTTCTTTTTGCCATTTAAAGGAAAAGTTTTTTTTTTGAGAAGATCCAATATTCTACTTGGTAGTGTAACATTGAGAGCTTCTGACTTATCATAATTGACTTTAAAATTACTCAGTAATCCAAAACAATTAAATTCCTGGATAAGATTTGGTATTGTCACCATTGGATTAGTTATATATAGTAGCAAATCATCTGCATATACTGACATTTTATATCCTGTTTCCTTGACTTTAATCCCTTGTAAATGTATATTTTTAGGAATCCCTGTAGTCAGGTGTTCCATTACCAATACATAAAATAGGGTGAAAGAGGACAGCCCAGTCTAGTTCCATTTGATATAATCACAGGGTCGGATAAGGATCCATTTGTACATTTTCTAGCTGTTGGGTTGTGATACAAAGCCATTATTTTCTCCATAAGTAGAGGACCTAATCCTCATTGTTTTAAGGTCTCTTCAAGAAAACACTATCCCACCCTGTCGAATGCCTTCTCAGCAACCACCGCCAATAGACAGGATGGGATGGCTCGCTTTTGGGCATATTCTACCAATGTCAGAGTCTTCAATTTATTGTCTCTTGCCTCCCGACCCCCTACAAAACCCACTTGATCCAGATGGACGTATGGTGGTAGGATAGGTGTAAGTCTGTTTGCAATGATCTTGGAATATAATCGAAGATCAATATTTGGTAAAGAGATCGGACGATAATTTCCACATAGCGTGTGGTCCTTCTCAGGTTTTGGATTAAGCTAAATATACGCCTCCATTCCTTGTGGGGCAAAGGGTTCGAGAGGCAGACAACGAATTGAAAGTATTATTCATAATAGGGATTAATAACTCTAATGCCCCGTACACACGGTCAAATTTTCCGATGGAAAATGTCCGATCGGAGCGTGTTGTCGGAAATTCTGACCGTGTGTGGGCTCCATCGGACATTTTCCATCGGATTTTCCGCCACACAAAGTTGGAGAGCAGGAGATAAAATTTTCCGACAACAAAATCCAATCGCGTCAATTCCGACCGTGTGTGGCCTGTTCCGACGCACAAAGTGCCACGCATGCTCAGAAGAAATTCCGAGGGGGCGTGGCCGAGAGATGGCAGAGTGAGGACGCACACCTCGGAGCTCTGTGCGGGGAAGCCCTGAGAACGATCAGTAAACCGTGCCAGTGAGAGCCAGACTTCATGCCAGGGGACCGCAAACACCCGCTGGACTTGGGGGTTCAGAAAGGCTTGAAAATTACACATTACTATCTCAGGCAGCACGCAGCTTCATCCCCCGCCGCGCCGGCCAAGATGGCGCCACCTCGTGTGCCTCCGACGAGTGCCGCCGCCTCATCCAAGAAGGGCACCCAGCCGGGACTCAATGCTGGAGGAGACTGACCTGCCTCGGATGACAGGTCAGCCTCCCCCATACTGTCCCCTGTGATCCCCCTTACAGACATTCCACCCAGCTGCAGCCACACAAGGGAGCCAGGTAACGCTGTGGAGGGCTCTCTTAGAGACATTGTGTCCGGCCTACCTACAAGACAGGACCTGCAGGAAATGGCGGCATCCATAGTAAATGCACTTTCCAGGGAACTGCATGATTTGCGCCAACAGGTGGACACAGTTGAAGAGAGGGTCACTGTGCTGGAGTCCTCTACATCCACCTCTGATGCCCGCATTACCGCCATAGAACAGGAGCAGCCTGGCTTTCGCCGCCGTCTTGTTGATATACAACTAAGGCTAGACGACGGCGAGAACAGAAGCAGACGCAATAATTTGCGCCTTCGTGGCATCCCTGAAGCCACCATGGGGTCAGACCTACGCGCAACTGTGGCAGCTATCCTGAATCAGGTGCTCGGAAAACCGCCTGCTGCAGAGTTGGAGCTGGACAGGGTCCACCGTATTCCAGGACCCAGGACACCCCCTGCTGAATCCCAGGATCCTGATGCCACAGACCTTTCACGAGATTTCCTTTGCAGAGTGCACTTTTTTACTATAAAAGAGGAAATCATGCGCCTGGCATGGGAACGTGGCCCAATTGACTTTGATGGGGCATTGATCAGGATTTACCCGGACGTCTCCAGGCAGACAAGAGCAATGCGAGGCCTTCTGAGACCACTGCTAGAGGTAATCCGGTCGGCGGAGGCGACGTATCACTGGGGACACCCCTTCCATCTCATCGTGTGGAGGCGAGGAGCAGAATTCTACCTACGCTCACCGGACCAACTCCCAGACCTGTTCAGCTTCCTTGTCAAGCCGGCTGTAAGTGTCCCCAACTGGTTTGACTACCTGTTGTCCTTGGAGGCCCTGGGCCCACCTCTGCCCAGGCCGCAACGTGTCCGTAGACCACGCTCGCGTGCCACTAGCCGAGAGACTGTTAGACCTCACCCGAGGTCTTCCGAAGCTTAACCTTCCATCTCATCCCAAAGACTGGTAAGACAAGATGAACACTCACACAGCATCACCTCCCTGGGTACTCCAAGAATACTAGATCTTCCCCTACAGGAGGTCGGGGAAACCGTTTTGACAGGCAACACCCCAGGTCTGAGTTGACTAACCATACATAATACACTCTCAGAATTGGTGTCCTCAGGATGTGCCTTTGAACCCCTCTTGGGAACGGCAGATTTTCAACTGACTCTTGCTAGCCTACTTGGGGAGGTGCTGGGTCAATTCAGACTACGAGTAATCCGGGCCTGCTTGCCTGCACACCGCTACTCCCACACGGACTCACTGCTGGTGGCCGGTTGGGGGGGGGAGCGGATGGGGTGGGGGGAACGTAAATGGGCTGTTAATCCTGGTACCTCAAGATGTTATTGCTAAATTTCATTTCCTTTTCTTTTTTTTTTTTTTATATAGACAGGTGGGTTCCACAATCTTAGATATTAGCCCTGGAGGCCCGGTCTGTTTCCCTGCTCCTCCCCCCCCCTTCAGTAGTTTATTGGTTCATTGGACTCACTGTCAGTCACCCGGGGTACCCCCCAGGACCCTTTCCGCCCCTTAGCTCCCTCCAGGAGGATATGCATGTAGTTGCACAGTGGGAGGGGGAGGAAGGGGTAGTTTTATGGTTTTGTAGTGTGTAACAACCCTGGGGACGTGATAACTGTAGGTAACATGCTCTGTCTGTTATGCTCTGTTATGACTCTTATAACGGTTTATTTCATTATGTTATCATCTTATTGTTTTACATTTACAATGTTGGTTTTGACTCGGTACTCCTTAATACGAAGGTAAAAGACTCTTGGTCCTGCGCTGCGGGCTATACCGTGGGGCGCCATTGCGGACCATGCCGGCAATATCATAAGATTGCACTGGTAATGGGGTGCGGCATGGCGCCCGCGGGCCTCCCGGAGACGCGGTCCCCAAATGGTCGCAGCGGAGGGTGTTCGGCAGCATCGCTGCAGGTACCTCCCAGCAAAGGTTATGTTTAGCTGTGTTAGTTCTCATATTAGAAATAACATGATTCTCAGAGGCGCTATTCCCCCACATCTCCACTTTCTATGTTCACTCAGATTACTGCCTAAATTCTACTTATTTTCGAGTAGATCTCAACGCACTTTCCACCCCCACATTAGGGCGGACTCCTGATTGGACACTTTTAGTGTGCAACAGGGGCCCATAGTTAGTCTACGACAGGAATCGCTCACCCTCCTCACCTCATCCCTTTTCCCCTCCCCTATTTTCACCTTACTACTCTCCTCTATCTGGTCTACTCTCCTCTCTCTCTGGCCTCTGCCTGAAGGGGGTTCTGTCTGTGGGAGTCTCTCATACATATACTGCCAACCATTTCCCTGCCAAAAGACACGATGGGTCACCTTAAGATCACCTCTCTAAACGTGCGTGGCCTCAATATACCGGAAAAGCGCTCGCAGCTACTGGCTGACCTGCGTAGGGGCAAAACACATGTAGCTTTTCTGCAGGAGACGCACTTCCGTGCAGGTTCTATACCTAGGCTGACTAATGGGGACTTTCCTGTAGCATACCATAGTGTCTCTCCGATCTCCAAGTCAAAAGGGGTCAGCATCATTTTGGCCGGGTCGGTTCCATGGGTATTTGAGGCACAGCGGACAGACGAGCAGGGTCGCTTTCTTCTTCTAAAGGGAAGGGTGTCTGATGTGCGGGTCACATTCGCAAATGTCTATTTCCCAAATGTGAATCACCCTCAGTTTCTGCGCAAGCTCCTCTCTGAGCTCTTGGAGTTCTCAGAGGGGATGCTTATCTTTGGCGAAGACCTTAATTTTGCCATGGATCCGGCCTTAGACGTCTCACGAGGAGCCTCACACATGTCCTACTCTCGTTTGAGGCGCCTCAAGACGGATCTCCACACCCTACACCTAGTCGACCCGTGGCGGTTGCTTCACAACCAAGACAGAGACTATACATTTTACTCCCAGGTGCACCACACCTACTCACGGTTAGACTATCTGCTGCTGTCACATAAGGATCTTGACAAAGTGGTATCAACGTCCATAGATGTCATATCCTTCTCTGATCATGCACCGGTTCACCTGACTCTTCAATTGGGGTCAATGAATAGGTCTCCCCCATCCTGGTGACTGAATGAAGCACTGCTTCAATCAGAGGAAACCCGCTCGGAGATACTGAACGCATTGCGCGAGTACTTCGCTGTCAATGAGGGGTCAGTTCCCAACCCCCTTGTGGTCTGCGAAGCCCACAAGACGGTTGGGAGAGGTGCACTGATCAAAATAGGAACCCGCCTCAAGCGAGATAGACTGAAACGCACAGAGGAACTCCTAGCATTAATTCGCAAACTAGAGAGAATACATAAAGCTAGTCTTGCCCGCGCAACCCTCCGAGATCTACAGAAGGCCCGTGAGGAACTCTGTACTCTGTTTTTCCATAAGACCAAACAGAAACTAGCGTGGGCGTGTCGTACTATGTTCGAGTTCTCGAACAAGCCTGGATCACTCCTGGCCAGAGCCCTGCAGGGCCCTCGCACGAAAACATATATCCCACACATACAATCATCCTCAGGGCGGAAGCTAAATACCTCCTCAGACATAGCAGAGGAGTTCCGCTCCTTCTATACAGGCCTCTATAACTTAGAAAGAACGGAACCTAGGGACCCCCTTTCGGAGGGCAGGCTGTCCCCCCAAACATATGTAGCTGCCTCAGGCATGCCATCATTACCAGAGGATGTGAGGGAGGAGCTGGAGGAACCCCTGACGGTTGAAGAACTGGGCGTGGCTCTGGCCTCCTCGAAACCGAAAAAGGCCCCTGGCCCTGATGGTCTAACCCCAGTATACTACAAAACCATCTTTGACATACTGTCGAAACCTTTGGTCTCTGCCCTTAACACCCTTACGGAAGGGAACGCCTTCCCAATAGACACCCTAAGGGCATATATCTCCCTTGTTCCGAAAGAAGGTAAAGACCCGTCACTTTGTGGGAGCTACCGTCCAATTGCACTTCTGAATTCGGACCTTAAACTCTTTGCCAAGATTTTAGCTAATAGGCTACTTCTCCACATACCGAATTTGATTCACAGAGACCAGGCAGGCTTTGTGCCACTACATGAACCCAGAGACAACACTATTCGAGTTATCAACCTGATACATGCGGCAAAGACCACCAAAAAGGCTCTTCTCCTGCTGTCAACCGACGCGGAGAAGGCCTTTAATCGCGTCAACTGGTCCTTTATCTGGGCAACTCTAGAGCACATAGGTCTTCACTCATCCATGTTACAGTGGATACTCTCCTTGTATACCCACCCCACTGCGTCGGTTAGGGTAAACGAGACGAGATCGGACTTTTTTGATATCCGAAATGGTACTCGACAGGTACTTGCCCCCTCTCCCCTCTGATCTTTATCCTGTCCCTGGAACCCTTGTTGTGCACAATAAGGGCGAACTCTGACATTGTAGGCTATCCGAAACCCTCAGGATCCCATAAGGTGGCCGCCTTTGCGGATGACCTCATCTTCTTTATAACGGAACAACTTTCTTCTCTCCCCAATCTGCTACAATCCCTTCAAGAATACGGTACTATCTCTTCGTTTCAGATCAATTTAACCAAATCCTCCATCCTTAACATAACGGTAGAAACAGGAATTGCCCAACGTATACGTTCGACCTTTCCACTGAGATGGGCAACCAAGCTTATACGTTACTTGGGAGTTGACATCACGTCAGACCCAGCAGAATTGTACTCGGCCAACTTTGACCCATTACTTTTACGCCTTAAAACTGACCTACTACACTGGCATTCCCTGATGCTGACGTGGTTCGGCAGATGCAGTGCCCTGAAGATGACTCTGCTGCCAAGGGTGCTATACCTGCTTCAGGCACTCCCCATCCGACTGCCTCCAGCGTTCTTCAAACGAATTGACTCCATGTTCCGGGCATTTGTCTGGTCCCACCGCAAACCACGAGTCTGACTCCAACTTCTTCATCTGGCGAAAAGTAGGGGTGGGATGGGCTTGCCGGACATTAAGGCTTACTACAGAGCAGTCCACCTAACTAGGTTGGTGGATTGGCATTGCCATGCAGAGGCAAAACACTGGGTTGCAATGGAGGAGGAGGACTCCAGGGGTTCGGCCAGGAGTTGGCCCTGGATTACAACACCACTACCCAAGGGAATCACAGAACACCCCACTCTCGGCAGTACCTTAACGGTGGCCAGAGATGCTTTTCGGCGCTCATCTGTATCCCCGCAGCCGTCCCCCATGGTGCCGATTCTTGGTAATCCGGAGTTCCTACCTGGATTGCAGAGCCCTCAATTTAGGCGACTCACAATGGGCACCAGGCTGTGCTTACATGATTTCATGGAGCCAAATGGCCAACTTTCCCTAAATGTTGGGACGTTGGTGACAGACCCCCCCCCCCTAGATTTCTGGAGCAGCTTACAGCTGCGGAATTTTCTACGCAGTTATTTACGGAAACCAGGCATTACCCGCAAACTAACTGCACTGGAGCTCATTTGCCATCGTGGGGAACCGATACGACACTGCCTTTCACTGATATACTCATCCCTAACCCAACCAGAGGAAGGATATGTACCCCCGTTTCTCACTAAATGGGAGGGGGAATTGGAAATCCAATTCACCGATGTACAGAGACAAAAAATTCTTTACTTTGCCCAGAAATCCTCAATTGCGACTAGGGTGCAAGAAACATGTTACAAAATCACGACACGCTGGTACAGGGTCCCTGCCATTCTACATTGCTTCTTCCCTCAAGTACCCAGCCTCTGCTGGTGCTGTGGTGCTGAGGAGGGGACGATGTTGCACATCTTCTGGTCATGTCCCAAACTTGCCCCATTTTGGCTGGGGGTGGCCCGCACAATCGGACACCTCACAGGTGTCTCCCTGGAGGGGAACCCTGCAGCCTGTCTGCTCCATCTATCAGAAGGACCCATTAAAAAATATAAGACCTCTCTCACCATCCAACTCCTGAATGCCGCAAAGGCATGCATTCCCTTGTGCTGGAAATCGGAGAGACCACCGGCGAAATCCTTGTGGTTTACTAAAGTAAATGAATTAAGGGACATGGAAGATCTTATGGCTACCCTACATAATAGGGAGGAGACCTTTCGGGAAACCTGGAGACCCTGGCAGCACTTTATATACACGGAAGCGTATCTCCAGGAAATGGCGCAATCCAGCTAACTGAATGAATCGGTTCTACACCTCAGGCAGAGGTCAATACACCTCATATCTCATATCTCATATTCTTATATCTTCTGTATTCTTTCTCTCTAATATCTTAACCTCCCGCTTCTACTCCCCTTTCTGTTCCCTTTCCCTCCTTGCCTCCCTTCCCCCTTTATTCTAGTCACATTCCTCACTTACCCCCGGGGGTATTAGTCTCTATATAACGCATTCTCATGCATGGGTTTCTCTATGGCCAGATACTGAGAAAATCTTAAATTCATCTACTTTTTCATGTGATCTGATGACGCCGGTTCCTCTCCTCCCCTCCCGTGTACCGATCGGTACACTGTGAGCAGGGAGGGGGATGGATGTCTGCAGCGCTGTGGGCTGTATGTGTAGTGCCCACAGCGCTGCACAGAGACATCCAGCCATCCATCCATCCATGCTCAGCCATCCCCACTACACTGCAATGCTGTGCAATACTCTGCAATACCCCCACAATACTCTGCAATGCTGTGCAATGCTCTGCAATACCCCCACAATACTCTGCAATGCTGTGCAATACTCTGCAATACCCCCACAATACTCTGCAATGCTGTGCAATACTCTGCAATATCCCCACAATACTCTGCAATGCCCCCACAATACTCTGCAATGCCCCCACAATACTCTGCAATGCTGTGCAATACTCTGCAATGCTGTGCGATACTCTGCAATGCCCCCACAATACTCTGCAATGCCCCCACAATACTCTGCAATGCCCCCACAATACTCTGCAATGCCCCCACAATACTCTGCAATGCTGTGCAATACTCTGCAATGCTGTGCAATACTCTGCAATGCCCCCGCCATACTCTGCAATGCCCCCGCCATACTCTGCAATGCCCCCGCCATACTCTGCAATGCCCCCGCCATACTCTGCCATGCCCCCGCCATACTCTGCAATGCCCCCGCCATACTCTGCCATGCCCCCGCCATACTCTGCCATGCCCCCGCCATACTCTGCCATGCCCCCGCCATACTCCGCCATGCCCCGCCATACTCCGCCATACTCCGCAATATCCCGCAATACCCCACCATACTCTGCAATACCCCGCCATACTCCGCAATACCCCGCCATACTCCGCAATACCCCGCCATACTCCGCAATACCCCGCCATACTCCGCAATACCCCGCCATACCCTGCCATGCTGAGCCATGCTCAGCTGTACTCGCCCTCTGTATGTGGCCAGGCTGTGGAAGTCTCACACATGTGGTATCGCCGTACTCAGGAGGAGCAGGGGAATCTATTTTGGGGTGTCATTTTTGGTATGTACATGTTATGTGGTAGAAATATTGTATAAATGGACAACTTTGTGTTAAAAAAAAAAAAAAAAGCGTTTTAACCACTTCCCGCCTGCCGGCCGTCATACAACGTCCTTGACTTTGTGCGGGGATATCTGAATGATGGTTGCAGCTACAGGCATCATTCAGATATCAACTTTTTCAGCCGGCGATTCTCTACACCATGAGAATGATCATAGCAGCTGTTCCACTGCTTGATCGTTCTTACGGGAGGCGAGAGGAGATGTCCCCCCCTCCCGTGCTTCTACCGACTCACCGCTACGATCGAAGCCAGGATGTTTTTTTTTTTTTTTTTTAATTTCAGGCTTCCCAGCCTAGAGGTGAGATGTGGGGTCTTATTGACCCCATATCTCACTGTAAAGAGGACCTGTCATGCCATATTCCTATTACAAGGATGTTTATATTCCTTGTAATAGGAATAAAAGTGGTCAAAAAAAATGTTTTTTTGGAAAAAAGCATCAAACTAAAATAAATAAAGTAAAATGAGCAATAAAAAAAAAAAAATTTTTTAAGGCGCCCCTGTCCCTGCGTGCTTGCATGCAGAAGCGAACGCATACATAAGTCCCGCCCACATATAAAAACGGTGTTCAAACCACACATGTGAGGTATTGCTGCGATCGGTAGAGTGAGAGCAATAATTTTGGCCCTAGACCTCCTCTGTAACTCAAAACATGTAACCAGTAAAAAATTTTAAAATGTCGCCTATGGAGATTTTTGAGTAGCAAAGTTTGGCGCCATTCCACAAGCGCGTGCAATTTTGGAAGGTGATATGTTGGGTATCTATTTACTCGGCGTATCTTCATCTTTCACATTATGCAAAAACATTAGGCTAACTTTACTGTTTTGGTTTTTGTAAAGCACAAAACAGTTTTTTTTCCAAAAAAAACATGTTAAAAAAATTGCTGCGCAAATACCGTGCGAGATAAAAAGTTGCAATGACCGCCATTGTATTCTCTAGGGTCTTTGCTAAAAAAAAAATATATAATGTTTTGGGGTTCTATGTAATTTTCTAGCTAATAAATGATGATTTTTACATGTAGGAGAGAAATGTCAGAATTGGCCTGGGTGCTCCAGAACACCTGAAGGTGCTCCCCTGCATGTTGGGCCTCTGTATGTGGCCATGGTGTGTAAAAGTCTCACACATGTGGTATCGCCATACTCGGGAGTAATAGCAGAAGGTGTTTTGGGGTGTAATTTGTGGTATGCATATGCGGTGTGTGAGAAATAACCTGCTAATATGACAATTTTGTGGGAAAAAAAAAAAGTAAAAAAAAAACCTTGATTTTGCAAAGAATTGTGGGAAAAAATGACAACTTCAAAAAACTCACCATGCATCTTTCTAAATACCTTGGAATGTCTTCTTTCCAAAAAGGGGTCATTTGGGGGGTATTTGTACTTTTCTGGAATGTTAGGGTCTCAAGAAATTAGATAGGCCGTCAGTAATTCAGGTGTGATCAATTTTCAGATATTCGCACCATAGCTTTTGGACTCTATAACTTTCACAAAGACCAAATAATATCCACCGATTTGGGTTAATTTTACCAAAGATATGTAGCGGTATAAATTTGGGCCAAAATATATGAAGAAAAATTACTAATTTGCAAAATATTATAACAAAAATGAAGAAAAATGTATTTTTTTACAGATTTTTCGGTCTTTTTTCTTTTACGGCGCAAAAAAATAAAGAACCCAGCGGTGATTAAATACCACCAAAAGAAAGCTCCATTTGTGTGAAAAAAAGGACAAAAATTTCATATAGATACAGTGTTGCATGACTGAGTAATTGTCATTCAAAATGTGAGAGCACCAAAAGCTGAAAATTGGTCTGGTTAGGAAGGGGGTTTAAGTGCCCAGTTGTCAAGTGGTTAATATGTTGTTCTATTTAATCTGTAGGAGATTGTTTGGTGTTGTTGTCCCTTGTTAATTTCACATTTTATGATAGAAATGTACCTGAATCCTCACCAACAAACTGTCCTATTTGGATGAAAACACACAGGAGAGTAAAATTTCCCCAAAAAAAACATTTATTAAGGGCTCACAACTAAACAAAGAGGGAGGCAATGCTGGAGAAACTGCAGAAATTGGCGAAGCCTTGGACCCCCAGAGCAGACATCAATAATTTTACAGCAAAATTGGCGGCCTGAGTAGTCCTCATCTAAGGGAGGGCAGTCTGGTCCATCAGTCCCAGAGATCCGGAAAACAGCAGATGACATCTGTGTCCCCAGGCTGTGGTCATACGAGAGACTGCAGCTTCTGTCAGACCAGACTGAACCCAGGGTCATCACTCTCAGGTCTTCTTTCCACGCTTCCTTCCGCGCTGTGGTGGTGGTGGAGTTGTGGCAGCAGGAGGAGGAGAATGGTCCAACTCAATCACGTCGGTCCCCACTCACCCACTTACTTAGGACTTTATAAAGCAGGTCCTCACATAGCTGCATGCCCTGCCGTTTGGTGGCAGCCATGCAGGCAAAGGCCTCTTCAGGAGTGGGTAAGGCTCGGAGGGACGCAGAAGCCTCCTGAATTAGCCTGAACGCAGAATCCTGCATGGGAGTCGTCTTCCTCGCCCTTTTATATGGAAGGCGGAGGGGAGGAACCTGAGATTCAGTCAGGCTGCGACTTGTCCCAGGCTTCTCGTGGCTGACACTTAGCCCCGCCTCCTCCTGGCTGCCACTAATCCCCGCCTCCTCCTGACTTCCACATTCCACAGCCTCCTCCTGGCTGAGGTCTTCCTGTGTATGAAAAAGGGACATAGTTTGAGTTTTTTATTCATCATTCACACACAATTTTAACCTCCTGACTGTTGCAAATTGAATGTTAACAAATATAACAGACTATCATTCTGAGCCCAGCATTTTTGTTTGTTTTAACAATTTTGGGTGCCCACTACTGTCTATTAATATGTCAAACACTTTTTGTCAATCAGCAATTAGTGATCAATAATAACATCTATAGTAAACTTCATTTCTTTATTGACCAGAAATCTGTAGAACAATGCTTTACCTGACTCCAGCTGGGCTCCTCCACTTCTTCCTGGCTGGAAGGCCCAGGTTGGACATCGGAAGCCTCAGCTGGGGTGGAAGGAAGCGTGGAAGGAAGAGTAGAGAGGGATTCCCTGACTTCAGTGTGGTCTGACAGAAATCGCAGTCTCTCATAGTACCACAGCCTGGGGACATAAACGTCATCTGCTGCAGCTCCGGATCTCTGGGAATCTGTGACCTTCTTGCGCTCCCTCAGATAAGTGCTCCTCAGGCCACCAATTTTGGTTTTTAAATAAGGGATAGTTGCTGTGGGGACCACCGGCTTCACCAACTCCAGCAGTTTCTCCAGTGCTGCCTGCCTCTTTTGTTTATTGTTGTAATGCGGGTGTCTCACCTGCCACAGACAGGGCAGCTCCCTGTATTTGTCTATGAACAGGGGGAGGAAATTGTGGTCGTTGAACCCATCCATTTTCTCTGCAAGACACAACACAAGACAAACCCCAAGGTCAGGCTAAACTCCCCTAATCTTGTTAAAATATAGGCTTCCATTTCAAAGCAGTATAGGCGCAAGTTTAGATCTTACCTTCGTTATCACGATTGGCGCCTCCTATGCTCCTTCCTCTGCTCACAGATCGTACGTAAGACGCACATGTGTTACACTTTATACACACTGCGCCCCTGACGTTCTTTCTAGTCTATTCCCTGCCCCTTTTCGATCTGCTCAGTGGGGGAAGAGCACATGGCGGATACACAGCAGGATCGTGCTAATTGTAGCAATGAGGAGGAGGAGGAGGAAAGCCCGGATCCGGAAACGTCGCAATCCAGAAGGAGATTTAGGGCCTCAAATATGTCCTTTGGGGAGATGTTGGAGATGGTGGACATCCTGAAGAAGGCCGACTATGATGGAAAGTATGGACCTTACCCCAATGTCAGAAAGGCCAAGATCATTGCGAAAGTGGTCAAGAGTCTGCATCGGAAATTCAGGGTACGACGATCGAAAGATCAGTTCAGGAAGCGGTGGTCGGACCTCAAATTAAGAGAACATGAGCAGTACAGAAAGATCCGGAGAGTGCTGCAAAAAAGTAAGTAGTTGTGCTGTGTTCCTATTCTTTTGATTTTTATTACGTTCGTGCTGCTCCATGTGCTTTAAGGAACATTATTCGTTCGTATCAAACATTTTTCTTTAGGCCTATAAAACACCATTGTTTAGGCCATATGCATTTGGCCACCATTTTTACGCCCTATACTTGTCTGAAACAAATTTGGTTGTGTAGATGGCTTTGTTACTAGAATGAAATGCAAACTAGATTCTGTGTAAGGAGAGGACACTCAGCAGCTGTTTTCACATCTGGACACTGGAACACCATTTTTATTAGGGGGCCACACAGGTGCTCCAGTGTATACTATAGGGGGGGGGGGCTACATCTGTGAAGCTTGTACTAAACAGGTAAAGTTTATAAGCTTGACAAAGGACACTAAAAATGCTACATTTTGGAACTCTGCTAAAATTGACAATTGTACCCCACTTCCAAGCAATGTTTACTATTTCTAGTTCTGCCATCAAATATCTGTGTGCTAATTATACCATTTTGTTTTACATAGGGGACAAAAGACTCGGAGGACACCCCTCATCCAAGGAGACCAGAGCCCACCCCCCTCTGGAAGAAGGGGAAATCCCCCCAACACAAGCTGAGCAGGAGGAAGAAGACGTGGTGGAACTAGTCACCACAACAGGTGAGTGTCTGCGACCACAGGCTCAGGTAAGAGATGGATGGCGGCATATTTTTGACACCTAATTTTTTTGGGGGTTTCTCTCTTTTTAGGTGATCGTGATGTTGTGGATTCAGATCCTTTCACATCCGAAAGTGCCCAGATCCTGATCGGGGAGATCATGGGGTGTAATTTACAATTGGAAAACCTCAAGAAAAACATCAATGATGTTATTCAAAAAAATATAAACATCATTGATGTTTTGGGGCGAGTTTAAAGCCCCTCCAAATCCCTTTGTTTTTTGGTGTGCTACAATGTGAAAAATGTTTTTGTGATTTTTCCAAAAGCCAAATTTGGAGGATGCACACAGTGTGTCAACATGTGCTATCTGCCATCACGGGAGATCAATGGACGCGTTTTGGAGGTGCAACCCCTTCCTCAATAATAAAGTAGCTGAGAGGAAGGGGTTGCTCCCCAAAAACACGTCCCTTGATCCCCCGTGATGGCAGCTAGCATATGTTGAAATTCATAAATTGGTGTGCATCTTCCAAATTTGCCTTTTCATGGGGTGACTTCACCCCATCTGAACGCAATATCAAACACAGTTCCTAAATACTCATGTCTGATATTGCCTTCAAATTCTACCTAATGTGAACTTTGTAAGTTCAAGATTTGTGTCTTTCTTGTTGGTTTTACACATGCCTGTTTTATCTTAAATGGACATTTCTATTTTTGATAATGCTACCCCAAAAATTGTTAGACAACAAACATGTTGGTTTGTTTGAAAAACCTTTGGTAAATGCACATGTGATTGTGCAGGTATTAAAAAGTGTGTTAATCAAGAATGTGTGGATTATTGTGTCAACGCTAAAACACTTTGGTGGTGATGTAATTGGTGTTTTCGGTGAAAATGAGGGTTATTTCCTAAGGGCAAATCCTCTTGGCACTACAAGTGCAGTTTCAGTGCAGTTGCAAGTGCACTTGTAGTGAAAAGTGTCTTTGCATTTAGTCAATAACACCCAACAGTGCTTTGTATAAGGTTACACAATCACGCCATTTTCTGGACTCAACACATTTCTGTCAGGGTCAGCTAAAACAAACACAAGCAGTAAATGTCCACAAAGAATTTCTTTTTTTTTTGCTTTTTTATTTGAAAAAGGCTTCACATATTTGCTGGCATATTGATGGCCCCCCCTACCCGCAAAGAACTCCAGGTATCGTAACCGGACATCACGGGCACTCAGGGAGGGCAAGCCAGGACGGCCGCTTTCAAGCGCCGTCAGTGTTGTTTCAGGTATCACTCCAGCCTCAGGCCCAACAGAGCCAGCATAGTTGGCCGAATGTTTCCTTAAAAAGTTATGGAGAATACAGCACGCCATGATGATATGATTAAGTTTATACTCCGCCATATGGATAGGTGTCAGAAATAGGCGGAACCGGCTGGCCAGGATTCCAAATGTGTTCTCCACCACTCTTCGGGCTCTGGCCAGCCGGTAATTAAAAACCCTCTGTTCCTGGGTGAGGGTCCTCATAGGGAATGGCCGCATAAGATGGTCCCCCAGCGCAAATGCTTCATCAGCAACAAACACAAATAGGAGTCCTTCCACATTGTCCTCTGGAGCTGGCAAGTCCAAGCTGCCATTCTGGAGACGCCTGTAGAACTCTGTCTGGGTGATGACTCCACCATTGGACATCCGGCCATTCTTCCCCACGTCCACATACAAGAAGTCGTAATTAGCCGACACCACCGCCAACATCACTATACTATTGAACCCCTTATAGTTGAAATAGTACGACCCCGAGTTGGGTGGTGGGATGATGTGGACGTGTTTCCCATCAATTGCCCCTCCGCAGTTAGGAAAGTCCCACCGCTGGGCAAAGTGGGAGGCCACAGTCTGCCATTCCTGTGCCGTGGAAGGAAACTGTTGATGAAAAAAAAAATTGTATTTTTGCACATAAACATGGCAAGCTGATTAGACACAAACATTCTTGGCCAACCTCCAGATAGCATTTAGTAAGGGGAATTTAACAACGCCAAAGTATAAGGTACAGCTATCATATTCCCCCTCCCCCCCTCTCATGGGCCATTTCTAACATTATGGGGGGTGTGGAAATCTTGGACAGGTAACCCTCTTCACTTCATTGAGAGATGAATGCCTAAATAATGTGTATTACTTTGAACAGCCCCTCCTTAGTTACACTATTGGCAGCCCACTGGACAGGTAAGTAGTGTCATAATACAAAGATATAAATACACACTGTACACATTTGAGGACATTTGGACATTCTGCTATTACCTGTAAAGATAATAATAGTATACAAAAACTTGAAACAATACCATTTGAAAGTATACAGGCAGGCCCTTGCACGACATGCTTTGGGGAATCCATCCATAAATCTGAGCACAAAAGAGATGGGTATAGTGTGTATGGGTTTGGCAAAGTCATCAGATAGATGATTGAGGATAGATAGAGAATTGGGATCACCTGACTTAGCAGTTGGGGGAGGGAGGGTTACTAAAAATGATTTGGGGACACCACAAATAAGCCTCTGCCGCTCTGCCTGAATTTAAAGCTAAAATAACATTTCAAAACAGTTTACTGTACTATGGAGCTGATAAAATACATTGTTTGAAGTGACTACATGAGGTGAATATAGGGCCCGTAGAGCATGCTGGGGAGGTTAGTTAAGGACAATCTGTATGAAGGACCTATAAAATTAAATACATAAAAATCCAGCATGCATGAGGACAAAGGGGACATTCACAGCATATTACAATCATGGTAATTAGGGAATGAGGAAAGAAATACAATATATTATCAAACATTAAGTACAATAAAATGTGATATTAAAGGATAAATCTTACCTTCATATACTCCTTCTGCAGGACCTGTATGATGGCAGAACAGGTCTCTGGGATAATGATCCCCAGAGCCTGGGGGTAGATGCCTGTTGAGAACTTGAGGTCCTGCAGGCTTCTCCCTGTCGCCAAGTACCGCAGGGTAGCGACCAGCCTCTGATCCGGAGTGATGGCTTGCCACATGCAGGTATCCTGCCTGCTAATATAAGGGGTCAGCGAAGCCAACAAACGGTGAAACACGGGGTCCGTCATCCTGAGAAAGTTCCTGAAATCATCAGGATTATTCCCACGGATCTCACGGAGCAAAGGCATATGAAAGAACTGGTCACGCTGAAGCAACCAATTCTTGGTCCATGAACTCCTCCCCACCCTGTTCATGGACTAGACTTGTGTCAAGGTCAGGACCCCAACACCAAGCCCCCGCATAGCACGAACTCTACGAGGAGTACGCATACGCAACATGGCTAGAAAACGGTCGGCTGCTCAGAACGAAGTAACAGAAGGCACCGAAGAACTGCAAGGCCTGTGAAGAGCGACCTGAAAAACAGTAAGGAACGCACAAGAACACAATGACTAAGTCACGCGGAACTTGCTTGCACGCACTGAAGAGCAGATACAAACCCACAAGCACAAACTGAACGGCAGAAAACGATCTGAAAGCCACGAGTCTGAAAAAGCACGAATCGTCTCTCACCAAACTTTTACTAACACGAGATTAGCAAAAGGAGCCCAAAGGGTGCCGCGCTTGGTTCTGAACTGGCCTTTTCTAGTCTCATCGTACGTGCTTGACGTCACCGCGTTCTTGGCGATCGGAAATTCCGACAACTTTGTGCGACCGTGTGTACGCAAAACAAGTTTGAGCCAACATTCGTCGGAAAAAATCCTAGGATTTTGTTGTCGGAATATCTGATCGATGTCCGACCGTGTGTACGGGGCATTAGTGTCCTATAAAACAGCAGAGTAAAACCATCCAGACCTGGACTTTTACCTGATACTAATGAATTGATACTAATACTGATACTAATTTCAACCTCAGAAAATTCCATATTCAACTGCTCTATTTCTTTTTTTTTTATTTTATTTTTTTTAATTTCTGTCGCCGTGAGGATAGGTATAGCAGTTTCTTCTAAATATTGGCGTACGTTTTGCCGAAATATTTAGGGATTTATTCCTGCCAATTGGTTTGGTATGTTATATAATCTGGAATAAAAGGAGTGAAATGATTTTAATATTCCTTTTGGATCATGCGTAATTTCTCCTGATACAGTTTTAACTTTTACAATAGAGGTTGTAGATATGCGTTGGTGTACTGCTCTTGCCAAAAGCTTACCTGGTTTTATGTTGATAGTACAGCTCCCGGCTTTTATCTCTAAGCCATAGAGTCTGTTCATTTAATAATGTTTGTAATTGCAGTCAGATCCATAAATATTGGGACATCGACACAATTCTAATCTGTTTGGCTCTATACACCACCACAATGGATTTGAAATGAAACAAACAAGATGTGCTTTAACTGGAGACTTTCAGCTTTAATTTGAGGGTATTTACATCCAAATCAGGTGAACGGTGTAGGAATTACAACAGTTTGTATATGTGACTCCCACTTTTTAAGGGACCAAAAGTAATGGGACAGATTAACAATCATCCATCAAACTTTTACTTTTTAATACTTGGTTGCAAATCCTTTTCAGTCAATTACAGCCTGAAGTCTGGAAAGCATAGCCATCATCAGATGCTGGTTTCACCCCTGGTGATGCTCTGCCAGGCCTCTACTGCAACTGTCTTCAGTTCCTGCTTGTTCTTGGGGCATTTTCCCTTCAGTTTTGTCTTCAGCAAGTGAAATGCATGCTCAATCAGATTCAAGTCAGGTGATTGACTTGGCCATTGCATAACATTCCACTTCTTCCCCCTAAAAAACTCTTTGGTTACTTTCACAGTATGCTTCGGGTCATTGTCCATCTGCACTGTGAAGCGCCGTCCAATGAGTTCTGAAGCATTTTGCTCAATATGAGCAGATAATATTGCCCGAAACACTTCAGAATTCATCCTGCTGCTTTTGTCAGCAGTCACATCATCAATAAGTACAAGAGAACCAGTTCCATTGGCAGCCATACATGCTCACATCATGACACTACCACCACCATGCTTCACTGATGAGGTGGTATGCTTTGGACCATGAGCAATTCCTTTCCTTCTCCATATTCTTCTCTTCCCATCACTCTGGTACAAGTTGATCTTGGTCTCATCTGTCCATAGGATGTTGTTCCAGAACTGTGAAGGCTTTTTTAGATGTTGTTTGGCAAACTCTAATCTGGCCCTTCTGTTTTTGAGGCTCACCAATGGTTTACATCTTGTGGTGAACCCTCTGTATTCACTCTGGTGAAGTCTTCTCTTGATTGTTGACTTTGACACACATACACCTACCCCCTGGAGAGTGTTCTTGATCTGACCAACTGTTGTAAAGTGTGTTTTCTTCACCAGGGAAAGAATTCTTCGGTCATCCACCACAGTTGTTTTCCGTGGTCTTCTGGATCTTTTGGTGTTGCTGAGCCCACCGGTGCATTCTTTCTTTTTAAGGATGTTCCAAACAGTTGATTTGGCCACACCTAATGTTTTTGCTATCTCTCTGGTGGGTTTGTTTTGTTTTTTCAGCCTAATGATGGCTTGCTTCACTGATAGTGACAGCTCTTTGGATCTCATATTGAGAGTTGACAGCAACAGATTCCAAATAGCACACTTGAAATGAACTCTGGACCTTTTATCTGCTCCTTGTAAATGGAATAGTTAGGGAATAACACACCTGGCCATGGAACAGCTGAGCAGCCAATTGTCCCATTACTTTTGGTCCCCTAAAAAGTGGGAGGCACATATACAAACTGTTGTAATTCCTACACCGTTCACCTGATTTGGATGTAAATACCCTCAAATTAAAGCTGAAAGTCTGCAGTTAAAGCACATCTTGTTCGTTTCATTTCAAATCCATTGTGGTGCTGTAAAGAGCCAAAAAGATTAGAATTGTGTCAATGTCCCAATATTTATGGACCTGAATGTATGTCCCCTTATCTGTTAATACTTTTACATTTTCTGAGGTTGAATTTTGTTTATAAAACTTTTTGAGTTTTGAAATATCTTTTAGAAGTAGGGATATTTTATTCCCCATACAAGGAGAGCAAAATGGGAATCCCACCTATTTAAATAGTAGCACTCACCGAATAGATTTCAGAGGGTGTGATCAAAAATTTGACTAAATCAATACAGAAAAAATAAAAAACAAATAGATCTCCACACACCTAATGAGTTAAACTACAATAATTTTATTGCCTATAAAAAGCGATATACATAGAAAAAAGCACAAATACCTATATCCCCCTATATGGGCCAGGGGGGAAGACCCCCAAGAGAAAAAGGGGGGGGGGTTCTTCCCCAGTGGTCCAAACCAGCCCAAAAACTAAAACACAAACTGTGTAAATAATGTATAAGAAAACCCCTCACAAATGGGAGGGGACAAGCAAATCACACAGTCTGCAGACCTATTCCCTCCCCTAGTATAAGAGCACCCCCTAAGTATACCTGATAAAAACACGTAGCTCACCCATAAGGCCAATATTGTGCAAATAATTCCTAATGAGGGGCAGTGTATTCCTGAAAAAACAGGTTCTCTCACTGTCCCACAGTGGAATAGGGCACAACCTAAAAAGCACTAAATGAAACCCACCCGTAGGGCTCCCAGTCAGTCAATCAGTCAGAAAATGTGTATATTGTACATCCTAATTATAATCTTATCCTAATAAGTGGTATATGACTTGAAAAGAGGTTTTCCAAGGACTATATAGAGCACTTTGTATACAGTAGCAAGTTGCATAAAATCACTTATGCCGCGTACACACGGTCGGACTTTTCATCTACAAAAGTCCGACAGCCTGTCCGACAGACTTTCGGCGGACTTTCGGCGGACTTGCAGCGGACTTGCGGCAGACTTTCTAACGAACAGACTTGCCTACACACGACCACACAAAAGTCCGACGGATTCGTACGTGATGACGTACACCGGACTAAAATAAGGAAGTTGATAGCCAGTAGCCAATAGCTGCCCTAGCGTGGGTTTTTGTCCGTAGGACTAGCATACAGACGAGCGGACTTCGGGGTCCGTCGTAGTTACGACGTAAAGATTTGAAGCATGTTTCAAATCTAAAGTACGTCGGATTTGAGTCTAAAAAAGTACGTTGAAAGTCCAGAGAAGCCCACACACGATCGGATTACCAGCCAGCTTTAGTCCGTCAGCGTCCGTTGGACTTTTGTAGATGAAAAGTCCGACCGTGTGTACGCGGCATTAGTGTGAGACAATAGTACTGATTGCTTGTTTGTGATAATATATAGTTATTCCCACAGCCTGCAGGTAATTCTCATGATTTAGTCATTAATCACACATATAGCTGTATGGTTACTTTGCAATCGCTGCTTTGTGCAATTTTTCCACACGATTAGATCGAGATCAGTCTATCAGTGTATGTCCAATCAACACAAATTGCCAACCGAGTGATAATTGTCTTTAATATTTCAAAGTATATCTGTTTATATGGTATTGGTTTCCGCACTCCTCATATTCAAAATGGACTTAATAAAGCACTGTGCAACCATCTCAGACTATTCTGAGGTAACACGTGATATGGAATAACTTTCACAAATATTGTAGTATGGTATATGGAACAGTCATCACAGATACACTTGATGTATTCACAAGAGGAGTTCCTGCAACCTGCAGGTAATTTCCAGTTAGTAGTATTAAATAATACAATTTACAATGTGAGTTACTCATGGATCTGTTGCTTTTACAGAGATCACTCAGAGATTTAGTTGAGATCGATCTGTATATGTGTATCCAGTTGATTTATATGTCCAACACACTGTTACTTTTCCATTAGCTGTTTCCTTATTTTCCCTTCTGTTAGCACACGGTTTTGCAATCAAAGGGGGAGATTTGTAGTTCTTCTGCAGAGGTTTTTCTATACAAACAACATTCACAATGTCCTGTTACCAATCCTCCTTTCCAAATCCTTGCCTGGATGAATTGTCCATCAACCACTGAAGGACTTTCGATTATCCCCTGAAGGATTTGGAAGGTAGGATTGGTAACAGGACATTGTGAATGTTGTTTGTATAGAAAAACTCCAGCAGAAGAACTACAAATCTCCTCCTTTGATTGCAAAACACTGTGCTAACAGAAGGGAAAATAAGGAAACAACTAATGGAAAAGGAACAGTGTGTTGGACATATACATCAACTGGATACGCATATACAGATCGATCTCGACTAAATCTCTGAGTGATCTCTGTATAAGCAACAGATCCGTGAGTAACTCACATTGTAAATTGTATTATTTAATACTACTAACTGAAAATTACCTGCAGGTTGCAGGAACTCCTCTTATGACTACACTAAGTGTATCTGTGATGACTGTTCCATATACCATACTACAATATTTGTGAAAGTTATTCCATATCTCATGTTACCTCAGAACAGTCTGAGATGGTTGCACAGTGCTTTATTAAGTCCGTTTTGAATATGAGGAGTGCGAGAACCAATACCATACAAACAGATATACTTTGAAATATCAAGGGCAATTATCACTCGGTTGGCAATTTGTGTTGATTGGACATACACTGATAGACTGATTTCGATCTAATCGTACGGAAAAAAATTATTTGCACAAAGCAGTGATTGCAAAGTAACCATACAGCTAGATATGTGATTAATGACTAAATCATGAGAATTACCTGCAGGCTGTGGGGAATAACTATATATTATCACAAACAAGGAATCAGTACTATTGGCTCACACTCTGTGATTTTATACAACTTGCTACTGTATACAAAGTGCTCTATATAGTCCTCGGAAAACCTCTTCTCAAGTCATTATACCACTTATCAGGATAAGATTATAATTAGGATGTACTATATACACATTTTCTGACTGATTGACTGACGACTGGGAGCCCTTCGGGTGGGTTTCATTTAGTGCTTTTTAGGTTGTGCCCTATTCCACTGTGGGACAGTGAGAGATAACCTGTTTTTTCAGGAATACAGTGCCCCTCATTAGGAATTATTTGCACGATTTTGGACTTATGGGTGAGCTACGTATTTTTATCAGTAGGGATGAGCCGAACACCCCCCCCGTGCCACAGGGAAGTCCCGTCATGTCCCCGTGTGTCAGAGGGGGTGGGGCCACCCGGTGACCCCGACCCCGTTATTTAAGAACCATTAGAAAAGGAGAAGCGTCACACAGCGGGAGCATCCCTCCATGCCAGCATGGATGCAGAGCGGCCCGAGAAGAAGATGAAGAGAAGAAGATGAAGAGAAGAAGATGAAGAGAAGAGCAGGAGCCTCCCTCAATGCCATGGATGCGGAACGGCCCGAGGAGAAGAAGGGAAGAAGACGCCGCAGAGGAGATGCTGGACGAGAACACCGGAGGAAGAACCAGAAGTACCAGAAGAACCAGAAGAAGAAGAAGATGAAGGAAGATAGAAGATAGAAGAAAGAAGAAAGAAGAAGCATTTAAATAAAGGAATTGTCAAAAACTGTCTCTTGTCATTTTTAACATTTTTGACAGTTTTTTAGTGAAATGGTAGGGGTAAGTACCCCCCTACCATTTCACACAGGGGAGAGGGCCAGGATCTGGGGGTCCCCTTGTTAAAGGGGGCTTCCAGATTCCGATAAGCCCCCCGCCCGCAGACCCCCACAACCACCGGCCAGGGTTGTGGGTATGAGGCCCTTGTCCTCATCAACATGGGGACAAGGTGTTTTGGGGGCTACCCCAAAGCACCCTCCCAATGTTGAGGGCATGTGGCCTGGTACGGTTCAGGAGGGGGGGCGCTCTCTCGCCCCCCCTCTTTTCCTGCGGCCTGCCAGGTTGCGTGCTCGGATAAGGGTCTGGTATGGATTTTTGGGGGGACCCCACGCCGTTTTTTTTAAATTTTGGTGCGGGGTTCCCCTTAATATCCATACCAGACCTGAAGGGCCTGGTATGGAATTTAGGGGGACCCCCACGTCATTTATTTAAAAATTTTGGCCGGGGTTCCCCTTAATATCCATACCAGACCTACAGGGCCTGGTATGGAATTTAGGGGGACCCCCACGTCATTTTTTTAAAAATTTTGGCCGGGGTTCCCCTTAATATCCATACCAGACCTGAAGGGCCTGGTATGGAATTTAGGGGGACCCCCCACGTCATTTTTTTAAAAATTTTTGTTCGGGGTTCCCCTGTGGGGAGTTCCCATGCCGTTTTTATCAATGAACTTCTATGTGTATTGTTGGACCTGCAATGCATTAATAGCTGCGAGTAGTTTTAAATGACTTTTTTTCCTTTGAAATGTCATTTTGCTGTCAGACTGTTCTAAACACGGGAAACATGCGCCCTTTTACAGGCATACTATAGACACCCCCCAGGTATGAAATTTAAAGGGATATTACACTTTTATTGTTTCACTTTAAGCATTATTAAAATCACTGCTCCTGAAAAAACGGCCTTTTTTAAAACTTTTTTTTGCATTGATCCATGTCCCCTGGGGCAGGCCCCAAACACTTTTTATGACAATACGATGCATATAAGCCTTTAAAATTAGCACTTTTGATTTCTCCCATAGACTTTTAAAGGGTGTTCCGCGGCATTCGAATTTGCCGCGAACACCCCAAATTGTTCGCTGTTCGGCGAACTTGCGAACAGCCCATGTTCGAGTCAAACATGAGTTCGACTCGAACTCGAAGCTCATCCCTATTTATCAGGTATATTTAGTGGGTGCTCATTTTTGGGCTGGTTTGGACCACTGGGGAAGAAACCCCTCCCCCTTTTTCTCTTGGGGGCCTTCCCCCCTGGCCCATTATATAGGGAGATATAGGTATTTGTGCTTTTTTCTATGTATATCGCTTTTTATAGGCAATAAAATTATTGTAGTTTAACTCATTAGGTGTGTGGAAATCTATTTGTTTTTTATTTTTTCTGTGTTGATTTATATTTTATTCCCCCTCACCTTTTTTAGACTCGCACCATGTTTTATAAAGAGACCACGTAATACACATTTTAGTGTTTCCCATTGCATAGGTAAAGAAGTAGTATCTCTTGCATGGTCTATCACAACATTCTTGATTGCTTGTCTAATCTCTAGCATACAAATATCATCTATAAGTAAATTGTCATTTAGTCTCCATGACCACCATGTGCAGCCCAGGTCCTCTCCCCCTTTAGTGCGGCAACATGCCTAGGCTCAGAGGAGTTTCCTCATAGCGCGGCCATCTTGGTCGGTCTCTCCGCCCCCCACGTTACTCAGCTTTTTAATGTGAGTGTACTGTATGATGTTATGATTTTAATAAATTAATTCTAAGTTACTACACTATGAGAGCACTCTTCTTTCTTTATATATATATATACTCCTTTGAGAGGACATTAGAGGGAACCCCCTGGGAGAAAACAGACACAACATATATGAGAGCAGATCATTGGAAACTATAGAGGACCCCAAGAGGTGACTACACGCCAGTACACCGTCCAAGGAACCAACGGCTATGCTGATTTAATATTTACCTGAGGTAAGAGGCTAGAGAGCACATAGGTGATGTGGGAGCAAGATTGTCACCTATATGAATAATCACCACTAAGGGTGTATGGGTATTGTGCACTACCTCACAAAAAGGACTTTTTATGGGTCTGTAGAGCCCATAGTGCCCTTCCTGATGCGCTTAGAAATCCTGATTGGCAGCCCACCACTTCTGCAGCACCCGTACTTCCCCCATTTACTGGCCAACCCGGAATTTAGGTGGAAATAGCAAATTTAACTGCTCTTGGTTTTTTTATGAGCTGTTTTTCACAGAAGATCTGTACAGATCTATTGTGGACCAAAGCAATTTTATGTGCTGATCAATTTACACAAACCCAAATTTTACCTTTACCAGACAATTTGCATGAACACCTATCACTATTTCCAAATTTAGAACCTTTCTGGGCCTATCCCTCACCATGGGCATTACTAAAAAGAGCTGACCCATTTCACCATAGGTGTTCTCTGCTGCCATGGCCAGGACTAGTTACGAGTAAATCTTTCGGTTTATGCACTTCAATGACAATGAAGCCTTGTATATCCCTGAACAAGATGTCTGCGTTGATGAGTCCCTGATAAAGTTTTCTGGCCCCCTTGTTTTTAAACAGTTTCTCCCCAGCAAGTGTGCCAGATATGGGGTCAAAATGTATAAGCTTTGTGACTTATACAGGCAACAGGCTATACATGTAGTTTCCTGTAGGCTTGTGCAGTTCATTTCATAACGAATCGAAATTGGGCCAAATTTTGCATCTTTCTGACATTTGGATGCATCCGAATAACGAATTTCAACGAAAACAAAAGAAATTATAGCAGATATAACGAATGAATTTGACACGATTTGGTAATTTGTTAAAGGTCTAATGAAACAAAAGATCAACTCAAAGTAAATCTTACAGTCCAATCAGCTGATTAATTTTGTGCTGGAGGTTGGATTACTGGCAAAGTGCATTCCTGAGAACTGAGTGAGAAGGGTGTTGTATTGTATTTGAGCAGAGGAGAAGAGATATTGTCATTGTGTGTGTTAAAAGATTCAATAAACAAACAACTTTCCAAACTACAAATCATTATCACGAATATGTATACATACATAAATATCATATTTCAACAAATACAAACGAAATTATAGCGCATATAACGAATGAATTCGACATGATTCGAGATTCAGTATAAAGAATATCGACACTCTACGAATAATAACGAATTATCCGAAAATGTATTAATGTAACATAACGAATATAACAGAACGAAATTATGTATTTTACAAATGACAACGAAACCGAAACTAAACAAATTTTTCCGTGCACAAGTCTAGTTTCCTGGTTTACGAGGGAAAAGATAGCAGTGTGGAGCCCCCAGCCTACATAGGGAGCAGCGGCAAGATTGTTTGGGACTTGGTGTCACTCTTATTCCAAAAAAGGGGTACCATTTATACGTGGACAGTTTTTACACAATTGCCAGTTTTTAGACACCTATTTCAATTAGGAATTGGCACATGTGGCACTGTGCAATCTAATCACCAGGGCTTCCCACAACGGCCTGTAAATACTTAACTTAGATGGGGGGAGAAAGCCTGCTTGAGGTGCAATTAATGCCTTCCAGTGAGGTGCAAGGACAAATGGAACATTTCTTTTTTCTTTTTTTTTAATCTTTTTATTAAATTTCTTAATTGCAAACAAAACATAAAAAGACACAACAAACCATTATACACATTGAACCAAAAATATAATAGTACAATTTCCAAAATCTAATATAAGAATTATTAATCTAAAAGGGAAGGAAAATGGAAGAAGACAAAGAAAGAAAAAGAGATAAAAAACAAATAAATAATTTTTTTTTTTTTTTGCGTTTAAAATAAAGTTTATTGAAATATCGAGAAAGTACATCAAACAAGAGAAAGAAAAAAGAGCAAAACGCTCAACGTATACATGGTGTAGTAGTATTACAGCGATTACAAAGAATGACTACAGCAATTTTTCATAGGCCTTTATCTTAAAAAATAAAGATACCAGTCGCTATGGACTCTGGTGAACTGGGAATCTCCAAGCCCACCTCGCTACCCAATGTGGTAAAATGCTTAGAATAGAGAGACTAACCAGAAGAAACGAAATTAAAAGAAAGGGATTTGTATCTATATGACATTTGATTACTACATTAATATCATACTTAAACGAACAATAATTAGTCAAATAGGCGATCTGGTGGGTTGAACTCTCAAGGCAGATTGAACCGTAGTCAGTTGATCAGGACTGAAACATACTATGCTTGAGGGTCAGGAGAAAACAATGTCTGGGGATCTGCCCCGAGAACAACCCTGAGGCTAATAACATGATTAATAAAGAATACCGAGAGCCTGAGGAGACAGTATTGAAAGTAGAAAAAGCTTTAGGGTGAGAAAAGGAAAGAAAGAAGGGAAGAGGGACAGAAGAGGTGGGGGGGGGACAAAGGGAGTCGCTAACCATAAAGGATAAGGGGAAGGAACTGCACAGGAGACCACCAGGAGAGGGAGACCGGAGGCCTTCCAGGGAGGAACCGCACTCATGAGCTATCGATTACACATACAGGGGATGTCCAATGAGGGTTGCCCAAGGTTCCCAAATAATCTTGAATTTGTCTAGGGTATCCAGAATAGTATTGGATATCTTTTCTTGCAACAAAATCCAAAAAATTTTTTGTTTAGCTAACCGAATGGACACTTTCGGTGACTTCCTGGACCGGGTGATAGTCATTTTAGCACCCACAAGAATAAACTGGATCAACTTCTGGGTATGCTTGGATATTTTGGGAATGGGGCGATTAAGCAAAGCAATAGTTGGATCCTGTTTCAGTGCACAACTACATGTTCTGTGGATAAGGGAGAAGATCTTGTTCCAAAACATTCTGATTTTAGGGCATCCCCATAGTATGTGCAAAAGAGTGCCCATATGATTGCAACCTCTGAAACAAAGAGGTGACGTTTGCAGGTAGAATTTGGCCAGTCGGGAGGGTACCAGATACCAGCGTGTAAGAGTTTTCAGACCCGCCTCATTTAGAGAAGTGTTCACAATACCTTTGAAGGAACGGGCAAAGTTAGAGTGCCAAACATCCAGTTCCCAGCTGAAGTCAAGGTCCCGCTCCCAGCTCACCATGTACGCCGCTTTCTCTGTGGGCTCCGCTAGGGATGAATAAATGAGAGAGATACCTCCTCTTGTGTCTGTGGCCGAAGCGCACCATTGTTCATAAGGGCGTTACTGAAAGATGGTTCTCACCACTCTTCCATAACTGGTTCAAGAAATGTAATAGTTGAAAAAACCTAAATTTTTCAGCTGAGGGCATTTCAAGTTTAGAAGTACAGTATGTTAAAGTGAGGGGACCATTAGAGTTAGAGAATTGTCCAATTCTGTAGAGGCCTTTGTCTAGCCACCATTTGAAGGCTCGAATATCTAAGCCAGGGGGGAAGTTGTGGTTCCTGAAGATATGTGCAAGAGGGTGCCAAGTAGATGAGAGGGGTTTTAGCTTATGGAGGGAGTCACATAACTTCATTGAATGAGACAATGTGGGAGCTAGTATAGGGGGGCATTTTTTGGGGATGTTCCAAAGTAAAAAATCTAAAGTGAAACTAGGGGCCGCCTCTCGTTCCATGTTCACCCAGTCTGGTTTGGATCTCTTCATGTAAATTGTGGAAAATTGGCTCAGCTGCACTGCCTGATAATACCACCATAGGTTAGGTACCCCCAGGCCTCCCTTCTTTCTGGGTCTAAATAGCACCTCTTTAGAGAACCTGTGACCTTTTTTATCCCAAATAAAGCGAATTATGGCAAATTGTAAGCGTTGAATGTGCAATTTGGGGACCGGAATGGGTAAGGAACGAAAAAGATATAAAATCCTAGGTAGAAGCGTCATTTTGACCGCGTTCTCTTTGCCTAACCAAGAGAGATTATAAAGCAACCACTGGGCCAGATCGTCAGTGAGCTTTTTGAACATAGGAAGAAAGTTATGTCTAAACATAAGGTCAATGCTGGACGTGAGGTTGATGCCGAGATAAGGGATGGAGGTTGAATTCCACGAAAATGGAAATTTATTCCTTAGGGAATTAACAATGTCCTGAGGGGTGGATACATTGAGAGCGGCTGATTTGGATACATTAACCTTAAGTCCGGAAGCTAGTTAAAAGTTGTGTAAAAGTTGAATTATGTTGGGGGTGGAAATTAAGGGGGATGTGATGAACAGGTGGACATCATCCGCAAATAGAGCGCATTTGTGAATAGATTGTCCGCAACGGACTCCATAAATGTCCGGGTGTTGTCTTATCACGATAGCTAAGGATTCAATAGCCATCGCGAAAAGAAGGGGGGAGCGGGGACATCCCTGTCTCATTCCCTTCTGTATGGGAAATTTATCTGAGAGGTGTCCTTGTATTCTAACCTATGCTTTAGGTTGTTGATAGAGAGCTCCCAAAACACTAATAAAGTTTGGGCCAAAACCCCATTTACGTAGAATTGTGAAAAGGTAGGGCCAAGCCACCGTGTCAAATGCTTTTTGGAGATCGATGGAGAGGAGGAGGCCCTCCTGAGGGGGGCCCCCATGCCACCCAGACCTCATTAAGGAAACTGCATTTATTGCTCTCCGTATCTGGTCCGGACCCTGTCTCCCCGGTATGAACCCCACTTGGTCCTTATGTATGTAAGAACCTATAAATTGGGGATAACCGAGATGAAGGCCAAATTGGCATCAGGATCCAGAGGGGAGGATTTGCTTAAGGAGTTGAAGAGACGAACCAGATACGGAGAGAGGGTATCTGTAAAGGTTTTGTAGTAGTAATTTGAAAATCCATCCGGGCCTGGGGCAGAATCTTTTCTGAGATCTTTAATGACTGCTCGGATCTCGGATTCTTGAAATGGGGATTCTAAAATGGAGCGATGAGATTCAGAGATTTTGGGTAGTAGGATTTTCTCGAGAAATGCGTCTAATTTCTGTTGAGAAATCGGGCAATCATCAGAATATAGGTTGGCATAAAATGATTGAAATGTTGTTAGGATTTTACCGGGATTTTGGGTGAGTGAACCGGACTAGGATTTTATTTTGGGTAGGGCAAAAGACCCTATGTTTTGGGGTTAGTTTGGCCGCTAACTGGGGGCCAAATTTGTTCGCGCGCAAATAGAAACTGCCACTAAGCCAATGAAGGTGCTTATCTGCATTGGAGGTCAAGGCTGAATTAAGGGACAGTCTAATAGTGTCAAGTTTAGAGAGAGTGGAGGGATTGGGATTCTGTTTATGAGATATACTGAGATCCTTGAATTCTTTCTCTAGCTTCAGGATATCTACTTGCCGTTCTCGCCTTAATTTGGCAGAGAATTGTATCAGTTTCCCTCTAATTACCGCTTTGTGGGCGTTCCAGAGAGTACTAGGAGAGATATCCTCAGTGTCATTAATCAGGAAATACTCTTTAATATCCTTCTCCAATATGGTACGGTGGACAGGGTTAGATAAGATTTTTTCATTTAGTCGCCAAAGACGAGAGCCAGGGGGAGACAGCGAGTTGGATAATCTTAAGGTTACTAGGGAGTGATCAGACCACAGAACATCTTGGATAGAAGCATGATTAGCAGTGTGTATATCAGAGTTTGACATAAAAACATGGTCAATTCTAGCATAGGTCTTGTGGGGAGCTGAGTAGTGTGTATAGTCCCTTGTTGAGGGATTGTCAGAGACTATACTCACCGAGGCCGAGATGCCGAGAGCGGCTCGCCCTTACGACCACGCGCACCCGACCCCTGGAGGTGATACAGGGAGTTGAGGGCACGCGGAGGCACGGGCTTCCGGAAGGGACTGGATTCCTGAAGGAAGTCCGTGTAGCCGTGGACACAGGAGAAGCTGCAAACAAATGGTTAGCTGAAACTGGGGTATCTGGCCAGAGCAAGTCCGTGTAACAGGCTGAGATCAAGGGTATCAGGCAGACCTGGGGTATCCGTAAAACAAGCAGAGGTCAGAGGTATCCGGTAGGCAAAGAGAGAGTCCGTTTACTTAGCAGAGGTCAGGGGTATCCAGCAGGCAGAGAGAGTAGTCCGTTTAACTTGGCAGAGGTCAGGGGTATTCAGCAGGCAGAGAGCGTATCCGTTTAACTAGCAGAGGTCTGGGGTATTCAGCAGGCAGAGAGCGTATCCGTTTAACTAGCAGAGGTCTGGGGTATTCAGCAGGCAGAGAGAGTATCCGTTTAACTAGCAGAGGTCTGGGGGTATCCAGCAGGCAGAGAGAGTATCACAGGGAATACACTAGGGAAACTAGGTACAGGACAGGGCACAGCTGACGACTAACCAGCAACCCGACTGGGCGCTGGAGCCGTCAGAAGTAGCCCACCGGCGAGCGCGTCAGCGTGACGCGCCGCCGGGCACCCGCACGGCCACGGCGCGCACACGAGGACCGCCGTGCACCCGCGCGCGCTGCACCACTGGGCCGCGAACGAGTGCACGGCGCAGCGTGAGTCCTCCGCACATGCGCCGTGGAGCCCGGCGGACGGAGGCGGCTTGTGCCTCCTGACAGTGCCCCCCTCCTAAGGGCGGACACTGAACGCCCAGACTGGACATCACTTCCGGGTGGTCTCGGTGGAAAGCTTGAATTAAGCGTGGTGCATGTAGGTTCCTTGCAGGTTCCCAAGAGTTGTCCTCAGGTGGATAACCCTTCCACTGGATCAGATACTGCAGTTGTCTGCCCTTCTTCCTACAGTTAAGGATGGACTCCACCTCAAATTCATTCTCTCCATCCACCCTAACTGGTGGCGGAGGAAGCTCCCCTCTTTCCGGAAAAGTGTTGTCCACCACAGGCTTCAGTAAGGACACGTGGAAGACAGGGTGGATCCTATAAGTCTTTGGTAATGCTAGCTCCATAGCCACAGGGTTGATAATCCTTTTGATGGGGAAAGGACCAATAAACTTGGGTCCCAATTTCCGTGAAGGCACGGATAGTTTAAGGTTGGTAGTGGATAACCAGACTTCTTCTCCAAGTTTAAAGGTTGGATTTTTCCCCCTGCCTCGGTCATATTGCTCTTTGTAATCCGTTTGAGCCCTCTGCAACATGTCCTGAATCCTTCGGAAATTTGCCTGTAAGGAGGTCACTCTGTCATGCACGGCAGGGACTGCTATTTCGGGAACATTGTTGGACAGGAAGGTGGGATGGAAACCACAATTTGCCCAGAAAGGCGTTTGGTTAGTAGCGGTGTGAACAGAATTGTTATACGCAAATTCTGCGTATGGGAGAAGGCTTGCCCAGTCATCTTGAGATCCCGAGCAGAAGCACCGCAGATATTGCTCTAGGGTCTGGTTCGTCCTCTCCGTTTGGCCGTTACTCTGAGGATGGTAGGCTGATGAGAGGCAGACTTTGATATTTAAGGCTTTGCAGAGCTCCCTCCAGAATTTGGACGTAAATTGTACACCCCTGTCCGATACGATGTTCTTTGGTATGCCATGGAGCCTGATGATTTCCTTGAGAAAAATATTGGCAGTTTCTAAGGCCGAGGGGGTGCCCTTCATGGGCAAAAAATGGGCCATCTTGGAGAGACGGTCAACCACGACAAAAATAGTGGTAAAGCCCCCCGAGGCTGGCAGGTCTACTATGAAGTCCATGGAGACGTCAGACCATGGTCGTTCAGGGATCGGTAGGGGTCTTAGTAAACCCCAGGACTTGGTGTTTCGCCCCTTGTTCCGCTGACACGGAGGCACATCTGAAGGGTTAGTGACCGTGTCTCCCGAGGTACAAAAATTTTTCCACGGATCCAGAAGAAATTACCATTTCTCTTCAGGGACTGCACCTCTGGTTCCGTGCAAGAGTTGGATGATGATTTGATGGATGACATCAAATCCACTTGTTCCACCCCAAGGAAGTTTTGGGAAGAAAGGATAGTACCAGGTTCTGACGTCTGGGACTCTGCCGAGAACATCCGTGAGAGTGCGTCTGCCTTTCCATTCTTTGAGCCGGGTCTATAGGATATGTGGAAGTTGAAGCGAGAGAAAAAGAGAGCCCAGCGGGCTTGTCTAGGTCTTAATCGCTTTGCTGTCCGTAAGTACTCAAGGTTCTTATGATCTGTAAATATCATTACCGGATGTAATGCACCTTCGAGCAGATACCTCCATTCTTCAAGAGCAAATTTTATGGCCCGCAACTCCCTGTCACCTACGTCATAGTTTAACTCGGGCGGGCTGAGCTTCCGAGAAGCGAATGCAATGGGGTGAAGGATAGCCTTGGGCCCTTGCCTTTGAGAGAGAATTGCTCCTGTGGCAATTTCCGAAGCGTCCACCTCCAAAACATATGGTTGGGCAGGATCGGGGTGGCAAAGAATTGGAGCCGAACTGAACAGATCCTTTAATTTCAAAAAAGCCTCTTGTGCGGCCTCACTCCACCGGAAAAAGTTGTGCTGACGGGTTAGCTGGGTGATGGGTGCTACAATGGTCGAGAATCCGACAATGAATCTCCGATAAAAGTTAGCAAAACCTATGAAACGTTGAACCCCCTTTTTATCAGATGGAGCTGGCCAATCTTGGATGGCCTGTATCTTTTGGGGATCCATTGCGATCCCGCCGGCCGATATGATGAACCCCAGGAATTGTACCACTGATCTCTCGAATTCGCACTTTTCCATCTTCAGATAAAGCTTGTGCTGTCTTAGTATAGTAAGGACTTTCTTGACATGCCCCCTGTGTAACTCAATCGTGGGAGAGAAAATGAGTATGTCATCCAGGTAAACGACAAGGAAGTCATCCAGGTATTCTCGGAATATGTCGTTTACTAGGTGCTGGAACGTGGCTGGAGCATTGCATAGCCCGAATGGCATCACCAGATACTCGAAATGTCCAAACCTGGATCTGAACGCTGTCTTCCATTCATCCCCGGCTCTGATTCTAACAAGGTTATAGGCACCCCGCAGGTCTAATTTGGAAAAGACCCTAGCAGATCGAAATCGTTGGAATAGCTCCGGAATGAGTGGTAATGGGTATCTATTCTTAATGGTGATATTGTTGAGCTGCCGGTAGTCCACACAAGGTCTAAGGGACCCATCTTTCTTCCCGACGAAGAATATTCCTGCTCCAGCAGGTGAGGATGAAGGACGGATAAACCCCTTTTCCAGATTCTCATCGATGTACTGTCTGAGCGCCTCCAGTTCAGTCTCGGAGAGAGGGAATATGCGACCGAACGGAATCACGGATCCCGGCAACAGGTCGATCGGACAGTCATAAGGCCGATGAGGTGGTAGGCGGTCAGCCATTTGTTTATTAAAGACCTCCTGGAACTCCAGATATTCAGAGGGGATCTGTTGAAGGTTGTCTGACGAGGTGGTAACCGTAGCACAAACCTTCGGAGTTAGAGGGAGGCAATGCTCCAAGCAGTATGGAGAGGAGAAGGACACCATCTTGGAGCTCCATTGGATCTGCGGATCATGAGCTTGTAACCAAGGCAGGCCAAGGATGACTGGGAAGATGGGAGAGTGGATGAGGTCGAGCCGTAGGAATTCCTGATGCCCGGAATCGGTGGTTACTAAGATAGGCTGGGTCTCCTGGGTGATGGGACCTGAACTAGGAAGAGAGCCATCGGCTAGATGCACTTGTAAGCCTTGGGCCTTTGTTTGCAAGGGGATACGGAGGCTGCGGGCCAAGGCTGCATCCATGAAGCAGCTACAGGCCCCCGAATCAATGATGGCGGGTAGGCGAGACTCCCCTTCCGGCAGCTGCAAGGAAACAGACAACATCACATAAGATTTTGGAGCATCGTTATCCAGATGATTCATTAATCTAGGTTGAAGGAACTTACTGGGCCTTATTGGACAATTGCGCAGGAAGTGTCCCGCTCCCCCGCAGTACAGACACAGATTGGACTGCCGTCTGCGTTGCCTCTCTTCCGAAGTTAGCGGGGCCCGGACCAGGCCTAGCTGCATGGGCTCAGCTTCAGGAGGTGTTGTGGAAGACGGTGATGGCGTGGATGGGGCTCTAAACGGCGTCCACGTAGGGCGTGGACCCTGAAACCGCCCCGAGCGACGTTCTCGCAAGCGCCTATCCAGCTTCGTGGCTGCCTGAATGAGCTCTTCCAAGGTCTCCGGGGTCTCCATCCTGGCTAGCTCATCTTTGAGGAGTTCAGACAAGCCTTGCCGGTACTGGTAGCGGAGAGCCGGCTCGTTCCAATTCGTGTCGGCCGCCCACTTGCGGAACTCCACCGTATAATCTTCGATGGGTCTTCTTCCTTGGAACAAGTGGTGGAGAGTGGCTTCAGCGGTAGCCTTCCGTTGCGGATCATTGTAGAGTTGGGACATACCCTCGAAGAAGGTATCTATGGAATTTAACATAGGACTACCCTGTTCCATTAAGCCATGGGCCCAGGCCTGAGGTTCCTCTGACAGTAGTGAGATAGCAAAACCCACTTTAACGATCTCTGATGCAAATGTCCGAGGCTGAAGAGCAAAGTAAAGCGAACAGGCATTTTTAAAAGACCTGAATCTTTTACGGTCTCCGGAGAACCGTTCGGGCGTAGGGACCCTGGGTTCAGGAAGTGCCATGACAACGGTAGGGCTGGCGGCGGCCTGGGGAAGCGGCCCTTCATTGCTGGGTGCCGGAACTGCAGTGGCGGAGGGAAGTACTCCAGCAATCTGTTGGAGGCGGCTGTCAACTTGAGCATACCCCTCCTGTAGCTTCTGGACTGAGTCGGCCAGGGTGGAGACCTGTTGGCACAGGATCTCCAAAGGAGAGCGCGCTCTGTCGGCCTCGGACATCTGGCTGGTTAGTACTGTCAGAGACTATACTCACCGAGGCCGAGATGCCGAGAGCGGCTCGCCCTTACGACCACGCGCACCCGACCCCTGGAGGTGATACAGGGAGTTGGGGGCACGCGGAGGCACGGGCTTCCGGAAGGGACTGGATTCCTGAAGGAAGTCCGTGTAGCCGTGGACACAGGAGAAGCTGCAAACAAATGGTTAGCTGAAACTGGGGTATCTGGCCAGAGCAAGTCCGTGTAACAGGCTGAGATCAAGGGTATCAGGCAGACCTGGGGTATCCGTAAAACAAGCAGAGGTCAGAGGTATCCGGTAGGCAAAGAGAGAGTCCGTTTACTTAGCAGAGGTCAGGGGTATCCAGCAGGCAGAGAGAGTAGTCCGTTTAACTTGGCAGAGGTCTGGGGTATTCAGCAGGCAGAGAGCGTATCCGTTTAACTAGCAGAGGTCTGGGGTATTCAGCAGGCAGAGAGAGTATCCGTTTAACTAGCAGAGGTCTGGGGGTATCCAGCAGGCAGAGAGAGTATCACAGGGAATACACTAGGGAAACTAGGTACAGGACAGGGCACAGCTGATGACTAACCAGCAACCCGACTGGGCGCTGGAGCCGTCAGAAGTAGCCCACCGGCGAGCGCGTCAGCGTGACGCGCCGCCGGGCACCCGCACGGCCACGGCGCGCACACGAGGACCGCCGTGCACCCACGCGCGCCGCACCACTGGCCCGCGAACGAGTGCACGGCGCAGCGTGAGTCCTCCGCGCATGCGCCGTGGAGCCCGGCGGACGGAGGCGGCTTGTGCCTCCTGACAGGGATTGAATTCCCTCCATGTATCAATGAGGCCTACTGAGTGGAAAAGTCTGGCAATCTGGAGACTCTGGGGGGTTTTTTAAGGTGAGGGATCCCCTGATCCGATTTATCGAGAATCTGGTCAAACGTGATGTTGGAGTCCCCATCCATAATCACCCTACCCTCAAAGTGGGGTGAGAGTGTGGCAAGTAAGGAGGAGAAAAACTTCGCTTGGCCCTTGTTAGGTGCATAATATGAGATGATAGTGTAGAGGTTACCTTCAATTGAACCTTTGACTAATATATATCTCCCATCATTATCTTTGATAGTCAAAGCGTGTGAAAAAGGGGTCTGTTTAGAGATTAGGATGGCAACCCCCCTTTTTTTCTCGCCAGCGTTTGCAAGGAAAAAAGTGGGGTATTTATTGTGTAGAAAGGAAGGGGAATAATTTGAGGGAAAACAGAGTTAGGTACCTGGTAACTCTTTTTCTAAGAAGTCTTCCAGGGCAGCATCCGAGAGATAGGCTCCTCCTCCCTAAAACAGGAAACACATTAGTCCACCATTATAAATTTCACAGTCTTACCTGTGTGCCTCAGTTATGTTAAAGCACCGAAGGAATTCCCTGTAAGCTGCAAGCTCCCCCGCTGTACCTGGTTTTTGTCATTTCAAGGGTGGGAACTAGTGCTGCCCTGGAAGACTTCTTAGAGTTACCAGGTACCTAACTCTGTTTTCTCGAATCGTCTTCCAGGGCAGCATCCGAGAGGATGTATCAAGCAATACTTACTAGGGTGGGGTTAGAGACTGGAGCACTTTGCGACCAAATGTTTGGTCTTGGTCAGACAGCTGGTCTATCCGGTAGTGCTTTGCGAAAGTACTGAAGCTCGACCATGTCGCTGCCCTGCAGATCTGCTTCAGAGTTGCCCCTGCCTTCTCTGCGACCGAGGTTGCCCAGGCTCTAGTTGTGTGCGCTCTGATTCCACTAGGTGGAGTGAGATTCTGTGCCTCATAGGTAGTCTGTATGGCCATCCTTATCCATCTGCTGATGGTACTTTTGGAAGCTTGTTTCCCTCTGTTGACTCCTGCATAGAGAACGAAAAGGGAGGTCGTTCTACGCCATTCCTTCGTTCTTTCGAGATACGTAATGAGCGTGTTCCTTACATCTAGTTTACTGTAAATGTCCCTTTTCCTACTATCCATGGTTGTTGGAAGTGAGGGTATGACGATATTTTGGGTTCTATGGAACGTAGAAGAGACCTCGGGTAGAAAGGCCGGGTCTGGAGAGAGAATTATCTTGTCCAGATGTATCAGGCAGTATGGTTCTATTGTAGACAGAGCTTGGATTTCGCTCACTCTTCTGGCGGATCCTAGGGCCAGAAGGAGCACAGTTTTTAACGTGAGGTTTTTGTCTGAGCTTTCTTCCATAGGTTCGAATAGAGGGGAAAGAAAGCCCTTAAGTACCGTGCCCATGTCCCAGGTGGGAGTTCTGTACACTTTGGCTGGTCTAGCTCTTTTAAGTGCTATAAGGAATCATCTTATCAGCGGATCCTCCGCTAGTCTAGTATCCATGACCGAGGAGAGTGCTGCAACTTGTACTTTCAGGGTACTTGGTGATATGTTTTTGTCTGCACCCTCTTGTAAGAAGTCCAAAATTGCTGGAATTATCCCGCCGTTGGAGATTGATCTGTTTCTGTGCCAAGAAACAAACTTTTTCCTTACTTTCTCATAGATAGCCCTCGTTACCGGCTTCCTTTTGTTTAAGATGGTGTTAATCACTCTGTCTGACAGTCCTTTGTTCTGGAGTTTTACCCTCTCAGTAACCAAGCCGAAAGCTTCAGGATCTTGTGGTTCGGGTGGTTGACCGGGCCCTGTGACAGTAGATCCGGGCGGTCCGTCAGTGTCAGCTGAGGTTGTATGCTGAGAGGGTAAAACTCCAGAACAAAGGACTGTCAGACAGAGTGATTAACACCATCTTAAACAACAGGAAGCCGGTAACGAGGGCTATTTTCAAGTGACTGAACCATGCTCTGGGGCCAGTGCGGTGCTATTAGTATCATCGTTGTTTTCTCTGCCCTGATCTTTTGAATTACCTTTGGGATTATGGCAGTTGGAGGGAATGCATAGCACAGATGCCATTTCCAGCTTTGGTTGAAAGCATCCACCCCGCTGTTGCCATCCGTAGGGTCCAGGGAGAAAAATATCGGAGATTTTGCATTTGCTTTGGAAGCGAACAGATCTACTTCGGGTACTCCCCATTTTTGAGTGATTTGAGCAAAGGTTGTTTGGTTCAGTGACCATTCCGTTTGCCTTATCGTTTTCCGGCTCAGGAAATCTGCCAATGTATTGTCTGTTCCTTTTAGATGGATACCGGATATCGATCTTGTGTTTGCTTCTGCCCATAGTTTTGTCAGCCTCATCAAGTTTTGGGACTTTGTACCACCTTGTCTGTTTAAGTATGCGACGGTCGTGGCGTTGTCTGATTGTACTTTTACGTCTCTCCCCAGGAATGCTGGTTTGAAAGCTTTTAGTGCTTCCCCCACAGCTTTCAGCTCTCTCAAATTTGAGGAGGCTTGGGACCATTTGGATGTCCTTTTCCCTTGTGAACACAGCTCTTCCATGTGGGCCCCCCATCCCAGGGCGCTTGCATCGGTGGTGATCCTGATTGGATCGACTTGAGCCCATCTGCGCCCCTCGATGTACCGAAGTGGGTTGAGCCACCAGGGGAGTGTTTGTTTGACTGTGGCTGGGACGGGAATGGACTTGTCTAGGGATGCTTGCCAGCCATCCCATTGAGACAGAATGTAGTTCTGCAGAGGTCTCATGTGCATCTGTGCCCAGGTGATGGCTGGAATGGAAGACGTCATCAGTCCTAGTATGGACATTCCATGCCTGATTGTTGTGGAGGGATTCCTTAAAAAGGGAGGTAATGCCTGATGGTTTTCTTTTTGCGAAGATATAGGAGTAGAAGCCTTTTTGTTCCTCCTGAGGAACGTAACGAATCACCTTCTGATCCTGCAGGTTCTGCAGGGATGCTAAAAAGCCTCTTGCTTGGTCGCTGTCCTTTGGTAGCATGGTTTGCTAGGTATTTGGTTGGGGGGCGGGTGGAGAATTCTATTGCGTAGCCGTCCGCTTTGGTGCGCAATATAAACTTGTTTTTTGTTGTCTCCTCCCATTGGTGGGAAAAGGCCGCAAGTCTGCCCCCCCCCCGGAGACAGTCATTGTTTTTTGTTGGGAGGCTTGAGGATAAATTCACCTTTGCCTTTTTTGTTTTGTTGACCCCAGCGCTTTTTTGCCCCTGGCTTGTTAAATTTCTTAAAATGCCGAAAGGGCACCTTCCCTTGTTTCTTCTTGGTTTGAGGGAACCCCTTATTCTTTGCTGCAGTCCTATCCAGGACTGTTTCTAGTTCAGGTCCAAAAAGTAGGTCTCCAGTGAATGGGATTCCACATAGTCGGTTCTTGGAAGGGGCATCCCCTCCCCAAGATTTCAACCACAGGGCTCTGCGGGCTGAGTTCAGTAGTGCTGTGGTCCTAGAGGATATTCTGACAGTTTCCGCTGAGGCATCTGCTAAGAAGGCTGCCGCTCTAGTCAGTGTGGGGATGGTTTTTATTAGTTTTTCCCTGGGCGTGTCATTTTCCAGCAGTTCTTGCAGCTGGGTTAGCCAGATTAACAAAGTCCGGGCTGTGCAGGTGGAAGCAATAGCCGGATTTAGGTTTGCCGCCCCTGCTTCCCATGCCCTTTTCAGGAGGGCTTCTATTTTCTTGCCCATGGGGTCGCTTAGGGTACCTGCATCGTCAAAGACCAAGTCAGATTTGTTTGTGATTTTTGCCAGAGAGGCATCCACCTTGGGGCATTTAGCCCAGGTTTTGATGTCTGCTTCCGCAAGTAGACGGGATACTGGCCTGACCGACACTTCTAATTTTTCAATAGCTGAGCGTAGTGGCGCCATGGTGCTCTGAATTTCTTTCTTAAAAGAATTGAGCAGGTCTTTCAAAAATCCCTGCGATTCTTTGGCCACCATTTTGTCTATGCATTTCTGACATAGTGTTTTTTTCCCCTCTGGGGAAAACCTGCGGCTGCATGAGGCACATGTTTTGCCTTTCGCCTTCCTTTCCTCGGGGGTCTTTGCCTAGAAGCAAGCATAGTAAACAAAGTCCCCGTGAGGCAGGTGGTCAAAAGACTGCCTGAAGGTAGGCAGTTTTGTAGAGAGGTTAAGACAGAGATAACTCTAGAGTATTCTGGCTTACCTTGGAGCTGTCCTGGCTTGCAGGATCTGCAGGGCAGGGTGGAGAAGCGTCAGACATGATCAGCCACCAGGATCCTCTGCTTAGAGGGCCTTTTTAACTGCTTCCTGCATAAGCTCCGGGCCCCGCCCCCAGCTGACCCCGTGCAGCCGCATCGCTCGGTGGTATCGGCCGCGGCCAGCTGGGGACCAGATAGTAGGTAAAAAACAACTTACCCGATCGGTGTGCTGTGGCGGCGGCGGCAGGGGGGGGGGGGTGTCCACCAGTACATGTGCTGATGTATCCCCCTGGCGCACAGTGACAGCTGCCAGAGAAGCTGCTTTCATGGAAAGCATATGAGAGAAATGGTCAGGCCTGCTAAAAACAGGATAGCAGGCCCTAGAGCAGCGGCATGGGGGGGGGATGACAGAGTCCTCCTGCAGTCTGGGGGGATGATTGCAGACCCCTCAGTAGTGGCGAAATCTCAGGCTTGAGCAGGGTTGCTCAGTGCTGCTCCTGCTTGCCCTCCCAAGGCCCGTTGGGCTGTATGGGATGCTGGCAGGGGGTCTCCTGCAACAAGCACAGAGACACAGTGAAAATAACAAACATTCTTTGCAGCTCCTGTGGGTCCGGAGGAAACACAAAACAACTGAGGCACACAGGTAAGACTGTGAAATTTATAATGGTGGACTAATGTGTTTCCTGTTTTAGGGAGGAGGAGCCTATCTCTCGGATGCTTCCCTGGAAGACGATTCGAGAAAATGAGTTTCTTGGAGAAGAACAATATCTAGTCCTCTGGAATTACAGCTTTGAAATGCTTTACGCCTTTTGACGGGGGAGTTGAGCCCTTGGGTGTTATGAGAGGCAATCTTGAGTGCCCTCTGTAAAGGAGGGGAGTCAGCCATAGTCACAGGAGGGGTAAAACTGGTGCATTTGGTGCGAACCTACCCGGATCCTACTTGATGCGGTTCTGAGTCTGGGGGGGAGATCTCGCAGCTGCAGCGGAAGATTCTGGATAATGATGGTCCCCTGTGCACATTCCTGAAATAAATGAAGGGAGGAAGAAAAAGAAGAAGGAAAGAGGGGGGTGATAAGAATATGAGGAAAGAAAGGAAGAATAATTAGTGAAAGCAAACTACTAAATTCAAAAAAGTCTAGGCTTAAGTGCCTAGTAAACCGAGGAACTGGACTAAGTAGTTCAGTTCAAGTCCAAGACCCCAAAAAAAAAGGGGGTCTCAGAAAAACAAGAACAACCTCAGCCGAGGTTGTTTGTCTGATGTAACCAGAGGGAAAGTCTCCCCTGATCACAATAGAAGGAGTGGCAATGCTAGCCCAACCGAGCCGCCGGGCCCCCAACAATAGGGGTGATATGGAACCTCAAAAATGTGGAGAATAAATTATCTTGTATATATACCCAAATAAAAAAAAACATAAATAAAAATTTGAACATACCCTCTAAGAGGAACATTAGCAAATCACTACATTGCATAAAAATATCTGAACAAGACATACCGTAGGTATCATCCTACAAGTAATCGGGGAGGGAGAGGAAAGGCAGGGAGAGGGAAATGGAAGGGAAGGGAAGGAGGGGATAGTGGGCTGGGGTATGAATCTATGCCCTGGGGTCACCAGGACCCAGTAGAACAACTAGTGCGGTCCATCATGAAAACATGGGGGTATTTTCCAAAAATAAAAAAAAGTTATCCAACTCGGAATTATCTCCTTTCATCTTCGCCGAGAGGAGCTAAGTGAAGAGGGTTCGGAGAAATACTGCTGTTATCACGGAAGGATATGGAGATTCAGATAGGGTGTACGCAATGTACACAGTTACCCCTTAGTCAAGGGGAAGAACCTGGAGGGGACAAGATATCAACACAGCCCTTGCAGGGCCGAGCAGAGATGAAGTCATCTGGGTGGGATGGAGTCACGGTGGCGCTTCGTTTGCTGTTTGTTCCAAATAGGAGTGATGGGGCTGCATGGCGGAGGCCTCTTAGAGGAACTTGGCTTGGACGGAGGTTCCTGGGGGGAAACATCTTGGGAGATAAGTCCTAGTCTCAGGAATAGATGTTCACCCTCTTGGAATGAAGAGAAGCCATATGATCTTTCTTTGTGTTGAAACAGGAGGCGGAAAGGGAAGGACCATCGGTACTTAATTGATCTCTGTGAGAGGATTTCAAGAAGAGGTTTTAAAGCTCTCCTCTTTAGAATTGTGGTCTTGGAAATGTCTGCAAAGACTTGAATCTTGTTTCCTTGGAAGGATAAGTTATCCAGATTCCGAGATCTTTTCATAATTTCCTCTTTGGTTTCGTAATAGTGGGGTTTAACCACTATATCCCTCGGGAGCCCGTCTTGTCTGGGTGGTTGCAGCGCTCTGTGGGCCCTGTCAATCTCTAGTTTGTGGTTAGAGATGTCTGGGATAAGTTCTTTCATGAAAAGCTTCAGTGTGTCATGAACATTAGTTACAGCCTCAGGGATGCCTCTTATGCGGAAGTTACACCTCCGGTTACGATTTTCTAAATCGTCGATCTTCCCTAGCGCGATATCGAGTTGATCCTGCAGCAATTGAATGCAGTCAGTGTTCTGGTTGGTGCGCGCTGCTGTGTGATCTACTGCTCGTTCGATCACATCAATGCGGGCCCCCAAGCTCTGTAAATCAGCCTTTATAGACATGGTAATTTGCGCGGCATTCTGGGCCAGGCCTGAAGCTAGCATATCTGAGAAACAGTTCAGGAGTTGGGCCATGTCTGTCTGGTGGGGAGAGTTCATAAGTGCAGCCTGCTGTGTGGCTGGGGATGGGATGGGAGCGTGCATTGTGGGGATATGAAGCATATCAGACAGTGCTCTGTTAAAGAGGGATTCTATGCTGGCAGGGTATACAGTCTTGGGAGATTTAGTACTCACGGAGGACTCCGATGTAGGGGTGGCAAGCTGATCATCTGCAGGGATGTCTGCAATGGAGTCTCCTTCTCCTGTGTCTCCATGAGAGGAGGCCGCGGCCGCCATCTTGGAAGTAGTGGGGGCGAGCAGGCCGAAAGTTAGTTGCTGACTAACCGCTGCTTTCTGTGAGTGGCTCTGCATATGTAAATGTGCCCACGATCCTCCTCTACCAGTGGGTATCAAGCAGGGATGGTTTCGCTAACGGTATCAGCGTCTGGGGACCGCGGAAGGCTCGGCTGGGACGGAGCTCCCGTTCAGTACGTCTTCCCGGAAGTCCCGCGCATGAGCACTCCCCACAAATAAATAAATTAAAATAAACATTAATTCCTTCTTTCACCAATGACCCCAAACATTTCTCATATGGAAACGCACATATTATACACAATAGCCCCCATGGGCATTCAATACTGTATACGGCTTGTCCAGCCACTTTGCCCACACTTTATCGTACTTACTAGGGCAGCCCCTATTCATGCAGGTATCTCTATACAATGGAAGATTATTGTTTACCAATTGCTTCCACTATGAGAGCGTGGGGGGACGAGGTTTCTTCCAATGCAACGCAATAGCTTTTCTTGCGTAAAATAATGCTATATTAGCAAACACTTGCTCAGACACTGTTGGAAAAATAGTCTCTACCAAACCCAATAGACAGACAGACATATATTCAGCCACCATATGGGCGTAACCAACTGAGTGGCTAAAAAATATTTGTAGTCAGAGTCTTCGAGTGAGAAAGTGATGCTCCTAAGCACCAAGGCCAGAGGTGTGCCTTGACCTGGCTGGTCAGTATGCCTGAAAAGAGGGCATACCCTGAATGTAAGAATAAGAAAAGTATTATGAGTATTATGAAGACTGGGGAAAACGGGTGGGTGGGAACTCAGAAACGCATATGAGCCCTGGCCTGACAGAGGAGGAGGCTTAAATAGCCCTCTCGGACTCCTCCCACAAATACAGGCTAGCCTCTGGCTAGCCTTTACACTTGTAGTCAGAGTCTTCGAGTGAGAAAGTGATACTCCTAAGCACCAAGGCCTGAGGTGTGCCTCAGACACAAATTTAGGTGAAGAAGGGAAGGTAACAAACCATCAAGTGGAGTAGCGTGTGCCCGGATGGCAACAGTATATGTCCGATAAGTGTCCGCTATGACAGGAGAAACCCCCCCCCCGAATCCTGACTTGGTGATGAGACAGAACCCCCTATAGAACCTGGGAAGCTACCCAGAACCCAACTAACATCCCGTGAACGATTGGACAGAGCCTGAAGCCCGAGACGACCCAGACATGAGAATGAACTGCTTGTGAATGAGAGGATGCGTGGGGGAAGGGGAGCAATGGCTGTCCTGAGGAGGCCCTGCAAAATGATAGCCGAGAAGATTGAAACTTCAACTGGACACCAGTGAAGTGCTCAGTGAAAATCCCCCCCAACCCCTGGCCTACCCATACCAGGATAAGTGCCAAAGGACAACTGGCAGGAGTTCAAAATGCTGAATACCTGAAGGATGTGATGGAGTAGGTGGATGAGGCCCAAGAACTATGGCAATAAGCATTGTCAACATGGAGAAAATATGCCAGACACAGAATACTGGTCCCACCTGATTGATCGGGTCCTGCTTCAGCCTGTGACCTGGCAACTGAGTCTGAATCCTGAACCGAGGAGGGAGGGCCAGACTCCACCCCGGGGAAATAAGCCCCATGGCATGAAACAGTCATACCCAAAGTGACTGAAACCCCCCCACCTGGGAACGAAAAAGATGACTGAACTGACGTCCCTGAGCAGTCTTCCAAGCCACATCCAAGACAAGAGATCAACGGTCCGTTGCTAAGGACGTCATGTGACGAAGCGCGCACGACGGCATCACGCTCTTCACGTCACCTCTGGACACACGAGAGGGTGGAACGCTGGTTCAGCGTCTGGATGTCTCATCCCCCATCTCGCTCTATAGTCTAGAGGAGTGACCTGTTTTACTTTTTTACTCTGCTCATCTGTCAGGAGCCTTTGTACCCTATCTTAGTCACCTACTGGGTAGGAATACATATGTTTTTTGGGATATTTTATATTACATTTTTGTTTTATACATGTTTTTTAAAGAAAATAAAGTGTCTTTACCTTATCACGCTATGGAAGCTCTTTTTGTTATTTTCTAATGCACGAGGGAACACAATACCTCCATTAATCAGGATATACAGCATCCATCGGAGACAGCAAAAAGCGGGGATTTCCATCTACAACTTACTGCAGGCATACCACCCCTGTAAATGGCCTGGGGAGCTAGCTATACTAAAGGCACCTACCGCAGCAAGCAGCAAGCAGAAAGTTCCATCTATAATACATCACAGGCGTATTACCCCTGCAGGGGCTCCGGGAGCTGGTGAGTAGGCAACCCCAAGGGGGAGCACCAAAGTCACCAGACAACTATCTCTGCACCAAAGTCACCTGTGGGAACGCCTAACATGATCTAGTGTTAAGATATGGGACTATTTGATTCTATTGAGATGTAACTGCTGCAACTGTATAATATGAATTTCTATGCGTTATGTGATTTAACATCCATAAATTGATGTGCATATGGCTTGCGATTAAGGCAGGTCGAACTAGGTGTGGTATATGCAGTATTAACAGTGGTTTGTGAACACCGCCACCCCCTGATGCACACCTATGTGCGGTTATATAATTGTTTGTATGTAGTTAATTATAAGTGGGGCTGGTTTGCAGTACATGGAATTTGCTGATAATTGCACATAGTGAGGTATAGCCTCCAGCTCCAGTAGTGGCAGCTTATCCGTAACCTTCCGCTCTGGGGCATATTGGTATGCAAACTCATATTGGCCCCACTATTGCACACAGATACTCAATATATTAGTGTGGTGACATCCATATACTTTACCTCATCCCCCTATTTACACCCTATGGGGAATGGACTCTATGTTATCTAATGCCACATAGATATAGAAGAGTGGAATCATTAAACACTTTTTAGTTAACCCTGTACAGACCTAACGCTTAGGTTTTCAGGTAGCGCCTATTAAACCCATTTTTATTATTTTTTATATGTTTCACAGAGCACCTAGCTTGGGGACTCTGTGTAAGGGGGGCAGCAACCTGTGTTCTTTTGCCATTAGGCCTGTCCTAAGCGCAGTTTTTTTCAACGAGCTACTAACGAAGAGAAAAACAGCTACTGGAGTATATGCCTTGACTGAACAACGCCCCTGTGAGAAACGGTGAAGGCTGAAACACCGAGCCTGAAACGCTATGACAGAAATGCTGAGACTGAACGCTGAGGCAGAATGCTACGACAGAAATCCTGGGGCAGAAACACATGGACAGCAACAATATGACAGAAATGCTGAGGCAGAAACGAAATGACAGAAATCCTGGGGCAGAAACGCTATGACAGAAATGCTGATACTTGAACACTGAAGCAGAAATGCAATGACAGAAATCCTGGGGCAGAAATGCTGAGGCAGAAATGCCATGACAGAAATCCTGGGGCAGAAACGCAACGACAGAACGCTGAGGCAGAAATGCAATGCCAGAAAAACCTGGGCCAGAAGTACTATGAAAGAAATTCTATGAAAGAAATGCCAAGACTGAACGCCGAGACAGAAATGCTGGGGCAGAACATCATGACAGAAAAACGCCATGACAGAAAAACGCCATGACAGAAATCCTGGGGCAGAAACGCTGTGACAGAACGCTAAGGCAAAAATGCAATGCCAGAAATCTGGGCCAGAAGCGCTATGAAAGAAATCCTATGAAAGAAATGCCAAGACTGAACGCTGCGACTGAACGCCGAGACCGAAATGCTGGGGCAGAACGCCAGACAGAAAAACGCCATCACAAAAAAACGCCATGACAGAAATCCTGAGGCAGAGATGCCATAACAGAAATCCTGGGGCAGAAACACTATGACGGAAATCCTGGGGCAGAAACGCTGTGACAGAAATCCTGGGGCAGAAAACGCTGTGACAGAAATCCTGGGGCAGAAACGCTATGACAAGATGTCGAGACTGTACGCCGAGACAGAAATGCTGAGGCAGGACGCTGTGATAGAAATGCTGGGGCAGGACGCTGTGATAGAAATGCTGGAGCAGAGCGCTGTGACAGAAATGCTGGTCCCGAACGCTACAACAGAAACCCTGAGGCAGAAAAATGCTATGACAGCAACCCTGAGGCAGAAAAACGCTGTGACAGAACTGGGGCAGAAATGCTATGACAGAAACCCTGGGGGAGAAACGGCATGACAGAAACCCTGGGGCAGAAAACGCTACGACAGAAACCCTGGGGCAGAAAACGCTACGACAGAAACCCTGGGGCAGAAAACGCTACGACAGCAACCCTGGGGCAGAAAATGCTATGACAGCAACCCTGGGGCCAAAACAGAAACCTTGGGGCAGAAAACGCCAAGACAAAAACCCTGGGGCAGAAAACGCTATGACAGAAACCCTGGGGCAGAAAACGCTACGACAGAAACCCTGGGGCAGAAAACGCTACGACAGAAACCCTGGGGCAGAAAACGCTACGACAGAAACCCTGGGGCAGAAAACGCTACGACAGCAACCCTGGGGCAGAAAATGCTATGACAGCAATCCTGGGGCAGAAAATGCTATGACAGCAACCCTGGGGCAGAAAACGCTATGACAGCAACCCTGGGGCAGAAACGCCAAGACAGAAACCCTGGGGCAGAAAACGCTATGACAGAAACCCTGGGGCAGAAAACGCTACGACAGAAACCCTGGGGCAGAAAACGCTACGACAGAAACCCTGGGGCAGAAAACTATATGACAGAAACCCTGGGGCAGAAACGCTATGACAGAAACCCTGGGGCAGAAAACGCTATGACAGCAACCCTGGGGCAGAAAACGCTATGACAGCAACCCTGGGGCAGAAACGCTATGACAGAAACCCTGGGGCAGAAACGCTATGACAGAAACCCTGGGGCAGAAAATGCTATGCCAGAAACCCTGGGGCAGAAAAACGCTATGCCAGAAACCCTGGGGCAGAAAACGCTATGACAGGAACACTAGGGCAGAAAAAGCTGAAAGAAATGCTGGGGCAGAACGCTATGACAGAAAAACTGGGGCAGATCGCTATGACAGAAACGCCGGGCCAGAACGCTATAACAGAAACGTGGGGCCAGAACACTATGACAGAAACGCCAGGCCGGAACGCTATGACAGAAACGCCGGGCCAGAACGCTATGACAGAAACGCCGGGGCGGAACGCTATGACAGAAACGCTGGGGCAGAAAAACGCAATGACAGAACTCCTGGGGCAGAAACACTATGATAGAAACACTGACCAAGAAACAAAATAACCAAGTACAAGCAGCAAAGTATGTGGATTACATCCTCCCCATGAATGAGCCCTTGTGTAAGCTTGAGAATGAAATGCGACTGAAACCATAATGAAATTGATAATGAATGATAAACAATCCAGCATGGTACATCTACTACCAGCCATAACCCACCCGTCACCTCACGACTGGCCGTTGCGTGCAGGTCTGATGTCCTCTGTGACTGGGCTTGCAGCTATACCAATCGTGGGGAGAGAAAGGAGCAGGCAGGCGGGTGGTCGCCCATCCCCCCATGTGAGCACCGGGAGAAATGGGCGGGCCCCCTCGTGAAGCCGCATGAGGAGAGGAGCAGGCGGCCGGTTGATCACCCCCATGTAAACCCCTGGAGAAACGGGTGAGCAGCTCCCATGGCGCAAGATGTGCATGGGGAGAGAGAAGCTGCGGGGGGGGGTGGACGATCACTCCCCACCCCCCGACGGGCGGCTCCCTCATGGAGCTGGATCTGCATGGGGAGAGAAGAGCTGGCAGGTGGCCGATAACCCCCCCCCCGGAACACTGCGGGAAGCGGGCTTGATGCTGGATCTGCCCAGGGAAACAGTAGCTAGTGGGCGGCCGATCGCCCCCCCCGGCGGGCGGCTCCCTCGTGTTGCTGGATGTGTACGGGGAGAGGAGGCGGGCGGCGATCACCCCCGCCCCCCCCGAACACACGGAGAAGCTGGCGGCTCCCACATGAAGCAGATGTTCATGGGGAGAGAGGAGCTGGCGGCCGATCATCCCCCTCGTGGAGCTGGATGTGCACGGAGAGGAGGCAGGCAGCGAACAACCCCCACCCCCCCAACACCGGGAGAGGCAGGCCGGACCAACCCAGGAAAAATAAAAGGAACTGTGGGTGGCCGATCGCCTCCCCCCCCCCAGCAAAAACACCGGGAAAAGCGGGGGGTGTACCCAGAGGTAACAAGTTGGGTGGCAGGCGGAATCCCCGGTGTGAGCACCGACAGACAGACAGACAGAGGTACCGCCACCATAGTTGCAGGGCTCAGCAAGGATCCGGAAGTAACGTGTCGGCCCCACCCCCTTCTGAACTCAGAAACGCAGATGAGCCCTGGTCTGACAGAGGAAGAGGCTTAAATAGCCCTCTCGGACTCCTCCCACAAATACAGGCTAGCCTCCGGCTAGCCTTTACACTTATATAAGTCTAGAAAAGCTAGGCCTCCCTGGTCACGAGGGCACATTAGGGTGGTTAATTTATACCTGGGGTTCTTTGATCCCAATAAAAAAGATGAGAAAAGTTGGTTTAATCTTGTAAAAGAGGACATAGGAAGCCACTGGGGGGGAATATCTAAATAAGTACATAAATTTTGGTATAATTTTCATTTTTAAAAGAATAATACGTCACAATAAAGACAACGGTAAAGACTTCCATGCCTTCAAATTTAACCCAATATCTCCCAAAATCGGAGTCAAATTCAGGGAGATAAATTCAGAAGCTTGACGGGAAATAACAACTCCTAAGCATTTAAAATTCTCCACCCACTACAATGGAATAACATTAGAAGCCGTAGTACGGGCCTCCGCCTCCATATCTAAACAACAAGGACTTGCTCCAATTTACCTTTAACCCTGTGACCATTGAAAATGAATCCAATATCTTCAAAGCCCCTTGAAGTGAGGGTCCAGCATCATTTAAAAATAATAAACGGTCATCTGCGTACAAGGCTACCCTCTCCTCCAACCAACCAAGCCGCAATCCCTTAATATTAGGGGAGGTGCGTAAAGCCTCCGCCACAGGCTCCATTGACACAGACACGGCAGTCCAAACTGTATGTCATGGTTATGCAGTAATGTTTGTCTCTCAGCTTACCTCTCCATGTGCTCAGATTAAGAGGCCAGCCACTCTCACCTGGCTGCTTAAGTAATCTCTCCTCAAAGCAGCTCCTATCAGGGAACTCTATATTAACCTGTGCACTGCAAACCAGCTCTGCTGATCAATATTGTGTGTTTTGGCTTCCGTGTGCTTATTGCTCTGTGTCCTACGTCTGATCCTGTTTACCGACTTTGGCTTGTTCTTGACTGCCCTTGTCTGCTTCATATACCGACCTTTGGCGTGTTCTTTGACTATCCCAATCTGCTTGTTCCCCTGACCTTTTGGCTTATCTCCTGAATATCCTTGTTGTCGCAGTCTGTTGCTTCCTTTCTACCTTCCTGTACTCTACTGTGAGCGTGAGATGGGAGACCCTGGAGTCAGACTGCAGCAAAGTCTATCCCCACCATCAGGGGCCCTGGTGAACACCCGCTGGCTCTTAGATTCTGCGCCCTGGAAATCTCATGCTCTAGCTCCCAGTGTAATCCGTGTTGGTGCTCCAGAGTACATCCTTTCCTCGACCACCCAGGGCTCCATCCGCAGCAGTCAGCCGTAGGGTCCACCACCTTGCTGTGCACTCCAGACCCCCACAGGGTGCATCTGTCACCTGGACTCAGCCCATCTGTGTCCACGAATACAACCTTAAAATGGGAGGGGTGGATTTTAATGACCAGATGATGGGGTCATACTTAATTGCCCATAAGGCCAGACGCTGGTACAAAAAAAGTGTCTGTATACTTATTCTAATTGGCTCTGTTCAATGCTTATGTAAGAGTACATAAGGGAAGGATCCACGTCTTTCTGGCGCTTTATATAGACAAAGTGTCAGGAAGAAGTGGATCCTTCCTAAAATTCCAGGAAGAGATCATCACAGCCCTTTTGTATCCAGAAGGTGCTGTGGCCCAATTTCCAAATCCAGATGCAGTGAGCTGGCTGCATGAGAGATATTTTTCGGATGTCCTCTCTGGTACCCTTACCCAAAGAGCACCCCAAGGAAGATGTTGTGTCTGTGGAAACCGCGTGACACCCGCTATTTTTGTCCCTCCTGTCCTGGCCAACCAGATCTCTGCATCGAGGACTGTTTCCATCGCTATCACACACTAGTGGAGTATAAGTATAGGGTACAGCAGGGCACAGTCTAGGGCACACTTTCACACAGGGTCTCAAAAGATGTTAGATGGCAAATGCATTTCGAGAGACCCTAGCCTGTAACTTTCAACTTTTTTTACAGTTACAAAAAAAGTGTAAAAAAAAATTTTTTTAAAAAAAACTTAAAAAATTAAAAAAAAACATAAAATAGTTGTAGTTTTATTGAGTTAATGTTCTGTTTTTACTGTTTTATTGTACTTTATACTATACTGTAATGTTTTATCGTTACTGAAGACCCGGCTGTCATGGTGCACGTTGGCACCAATGACAAAGTCAGAGGAAGTTGGAGTGTCCTAAAAAACGATTTTTGGGATTTAGGAGCTAAATTGAGGAATAGGACCTCCAAGGTAGTATTTTCAGAAATACCGTATATACTCGAGTATAAGTCGTTCCGAGTATAAGTCGAGGCCCTAATTTACCACAAAAAAAATGGGAAAAACCTATTGACCCGAGTATAAGACGAGGGTGAGAAATGCACAGCTACTGTAAGTGGAGGGTCAACAATGCCCATTTGCAGCATCACTGTGCCCATTTGCATGCCTCACTGTGCCCATTTGCAGCCATAGGTCCCCTGAACTTCAAACTCGGTAGTTAAGGGTTCCTAGATGCCCCCTAGCTGCAGCCAAAATTTGGGGTCTCTGAACCCAAAGGGTCCCGAAATGACATTGCTGCAGATGGACACAGTTGACCAAATTTGGGGCCCTGTATCTCGGGGCCACTTAGTGCTAAGAACCCCAAATTTGGTGTGCAAACCCAGTGGAACTAGCACCATAAAATTTCTAAAGCTGGTGTTTCTAGCACCAAGTGGCCCCGAGATACAGGGCCCCAAAATTTAGTTCAGAAAATGTCAAGCACTTTTCTGCAGCAGAGAATGACATTTTCCGAACCGGTTTTGGGGCCCTGTATCTCAGGGCCACTTGGTGCTAGGAACCCCAGCTTTGGATATGTTGTGGTACCAGTTCCACTGGGTTTGCATTCCAAATTTGGGGTTCCTAGCATCAAGTGGCCCTGAGATACGGGGCCCCAAAGTCGGTTCAGAAAATGTCAAGCACTTTTCTGCAGCAAAGAATGACATTTTCCGAACCGATTTTGGGGCCCTGTATCTCGGGGCCACTTGGTGATAGGAACTTCAGCTTTGGATATGTTGTGGTACTAGTTCCACTGGGTTTGCATACCAAATTTTGGGTTCCTAGCACCAAGTGACCCTGAGATACGGGGCCCCAAATTTGGTTTGGAAAATGAAATTTTTTGCTGCAGAAAAGTGCTTGACTCGAGTATAAGTCGAGGGGGGCACTTTCAGCACAAAAAAAGTGCTGAAAAATTCGACTTATACTCGAGTATATACGGTACTACCGGTACCTCGAGCCACACCAGAAATGCAGTGTGAGATTAAAGCTAATAAAGGGTCTGGAGGACCTAAGTTATGAGGAAAGATTACAAGCACTGAACTTATTCTCTCTGGAGAAGAGACGCTTGATAGGGGATATGATTTCAATGTACAAATACCATACTGGTGACCCCACAATAGGGATAAAACGTTTCCACGAAAGGGCATTTAAAAAGACTTGTGGCCATTAGAGGAAAAGCGATCTAACGGGAAGCTGCGTAGAGGATTCTTTACGATAAGAGCAGTAAGAATGTGGAATTCTCTTCCACAAGCAGTGGTTTCAGCAGGGAGCATAGATAATTTCAAAAAACTATTAGGCCCCTTTTACACTGGGGCGTTGACGGAGTAGTATTTTTAATCGGCGCTTTACTGTCGTATTTGCGGGGGTATTCGGCCACTAGCGGGGCGCTTTTAACCCCCGCTAGCGGCCAAAAAAGGGTTAAAACCACCCTCAAAGCACTGCTGCAGCAGCGCTTTGCCAGCGGTATAGCCGCGCTGCCCTATTGTTTTCAATAGGCAGGAGTGGTGGAGGAGTGGTATACACACCGCTCCTTCACCGCTCCAAAGATGCTGCTAGCAGGACCTTTTTTACCATCCTGCCAGCGCACCGCTCCAGTGTGCAAGCACTTGGGATTTCACACTGAAGAGACAGGAGCGGCTCTTTCAGGGCGCTTTGCAGGTGCTATTTTTAGCACTGTAGCGCCTGCAAAGCGCCCCAGTGTGAAAGGGGTCTTAAGCACCTAAACGACCACAACATACAGGGATATACGATGTAATATTGACATAAAAGCACACACACACAGGTTGGACTTGTCTTTTTTCAACCTTACCAACTATGTACTTTTCTTAATTGTTAACAATTGTTTGCTTTGCAGATACACCATTCTACTGTTTTACTGTACTGTATACTATTATATTGTACTGTTTTATTGTTACTGTGTTTTATTGTTAACCATTGTTTGCTTAGTACACCATTCAGCTGCAGCACTGATTTGTTTATTCTGACAGCAACGGGGTTTGCTCCCACAATACGTAAATCAGCGACTCCAGCGCTGTAAAATGTGATTTCACCACCACAGTTAAAAAAAGACTCAGAATCTGGAAGACTAAGCGACAATAAGAGCACTAGTGATGAGAGGGACTACGGCTGTCTTATCACTGAACATCCTTGCACCTTGTACCAAAGGCTCATGAGGGCCCCAACATTCAAAGTGGTTTAGAGTTTCTCATATACAGGCAAAGCCCGGGTTTGCTTTGAAGCCTTGCACTGACCCTGGATGTTGTGACATAATTGAAACTACGTAAGTAAGCCTGAGGTCATTTATATGCTAGAACAGACTATGGGGGAGATTTACTAAAACTAAAGCACTCAAAAGCTGGTGCAACTGTGCATGGTATCCAATCCTTCTAACTTCAGCTTGTTCAGTTAAACTTTCACAATAAAACCTGGAAGCTGATTGGTTACCATGTAGCGTTGCCCCAGCTTGAGTAAATCAGTCCCAGCGTCTCGCAATCTGAGTTGCAACTTCTCAGAGCACCCGACTGCCATAAGCCTTGGTTTAATGGAAGGACGTAGATCGGCCGCCACCAAGTGGCAGAATATAGAACTGCACAGTGTCCCTGCAGTTCTCAGCATGGTCGCTCTGATTCCCAAGGTAGTGTGAGTGATTCCGGTGTTCTGTTGAGAATTGCCCGCTATTGAGAAGTGCTCGGGTTGTACTGCGCATGCGCCGTATGGAACAGCACAACAGCCGATTTTACGATCAGCTGTTGTGACGGCGCCTGCACACAATAGCAGACAGAATACATTTTTCTGTCACATTGTGCCCCGCGCTCCCGTGGCGAGTTCATGTCGGTGAGGGGCGGATTTGTACATGTTGGCGGATTTATAAATGATGGGCAGCTGGGGGTGGAATTTTTAAAGATGCCCAGTGCTGCAAAACAAAACTTTTTATGCTATTCTTGACAGAACACCGGCGATGTAGGATGACGAACGAGGAAGCTTGGGTGTAACATCTGCAACCTCGACCTTGGAGAACAACTCCAACGTGTTGTGTGTCAAAGTTGGAAGCGGTGTTTCGTCAGATTCGGCGACCTGTCAGAATGTGTAAAGGAAGTGACTTTCCGTCACCGCCATCTTGCTACACACCGCACTCCACAGTAAGGATAGTGAGAATGGGGAAAGCGGACATCTTGTTACACCCACTGGAGTTTTGCATTTTACACTTATTTTTAACAGTACAGTAAGTTTATATAGTGAAACACGGTAGTTAGAACTCCGTCTGAATGGTTAGATGTTGAATTTTAAAAGCAGCGGCTGATCGCAGGTTTGCTAATCTGCCAGAAGTACGCTGCTTTTAAAATTAAACATCTAAACATTCAGACGGAGTCCTAAGTACTGTATTCACTATATAAATTCACTTTACTGTTAAAAATAAGTGTACAATGCAAAACTCAAAACTCCGGTGGGTGTAACAAGATGTCCACTGTCCCCCTTCTCAGTGAATCCTTACTTCAGAGGAGTGCGGGGTGTAGCAAGATGGCGGCGACGAAACGTCACTTCCGTTGCACATTCTGACGGGTCGGCCGCCTAATCTGGTGAAACAGCGGCAAGCCAGATATGGCAGAGGTGTCAGAACGCGGCTTCTACGCTGCCCTCATTCTCAGCTTCGCGGCCGGAGTGCTGATAGGCTGGCAGGCGAACAGGCAGCGCAGGAAGTACCTGGACTGGAAGAAGAAGAGACTACATGACAAGTTGGTGGAGACACAGAAGAAGCTGGATCTGTCCTGAGCCTTCGGTAGTACTGCTCTGTTTTGCTCCGCTCTATGGATCCCTGCTATATGTCAGTACAGGTCAGTGTATCTCTGCATGTCATTACAGCTCCATGTCCGTGCTGCGTCCAGGTCAGGTCATTGTCCCTGCTGTGACAGGTCGGGGTACTGCAGGCTGCTCCTATGTTTTTTTCAATAAGACATCTGATTAATGTTTAGTCTATAGATTACAAACCTGACAACCAGAACATAGGATGGTGTAACTGTTTTTGAAATGAACTGGTTCCTTACCCACAGCTGCCTATACTCCTACATTCCACTCTCCTGCTGTTCTGTTTGGCTCTTGGGAGTGCAGAAATGAAGCCACGTGTAAGGCCTCCACTTGAGGCTTAAAGTGGATTTCCACCCAAAAGTGGAACTTCCACTCATCAGATTCCTCCCCCCCTCCGGTGACACAGTTGGCACCTTTCAGGGGGGGAGGGGGGTACAGATACCTGTATATTACAGGTATCTGTACCCACTTCCGGCATAGATACCCGCAGAATCTGCGGGTATTTACGCCACTTCCTGCTCCCTCCCCGCTGCCTGCTGGGAAACACACGGGTCCCAGAGGCAGCAGGGACCATCCGGATTGTGCTGCGCGACTCGCGCATGCGCAGTAGGGAACCGGGAAGTGAAGCCGCACGGCTTCACTTCCTGATTCCCTTACCGAAGATGGAGACGGCAGCACCCGAGGACGGAGAGACGCTTCGGCCTCGGGTGCCGACATCGCGGGCGCCCTGGACAGGTAAGTGTCCATGTTTTAAAAGTCAGCAGCTGCAGTATTTGTAGCTGCTGACTTTTAAAAAATTTTTATTCGGTGGCGCTCCGCTTTAACATATAACTAAGGCCCCTTTCACATGAGAAGCCCAAAAAGATAACGCCTGTCTGTTTTTTCAGGTGGATCTGAGCACGCCACCCAGTGACTTGTATGGACAGGCGGGTGTCAGCAGAGATGTGTCCGCTGACACCCGCCTGCCATCCGATCCGACAAGATCCGCTGAAAACAGACGGCGAGCAGATCGGATGAAAACGGACACGCTGTCTGTTCTATTTTATCTCCCCATAGAGAACAGCGGGGCTCTGACAGGTCCATCCCTGCACAGTGAGCAGAGACGGACCTGTCATCGGCCAGATCAACGGAACGATCCCCCGCTGAGCTAGCCGAGTTCACTGAACGGATCTACCCCATGTGAAAGGGGCCTAAAGGCAAAACTTTTTTGTTTTTAGTTTTGGACAAAGTGGAGAGTGATTAGAACGCCTATTAGGTTTTTGTTGCTGTCTGTGGCCCTGGTAGGGAAATTCACACTGTCTATCTAGTCCTGTTTACCATTACTATAGAAAGTAAAAATCACATTTTGGGTTGTCCCCAGAAAAGTAATAGAGAGGGGAAATCTTCCAACGGGGCCACTGGTTCCGGTGACCCCAAAGTATTCCCTTTATTTGCAGGGATTTTCTCTCACTTCAAGTTGTGGCTATGGGACAGGAAATTTTAAAGGATATGTTCAACTTTTACCTACTTGCCGCCCGTAGGACGTCCATGGATGTCCTCAGCTTTCATCAGTAGTTATATTGGGATGATGCCTGCACCTACAGGCATCATCCTGGTATGGATCTTTTCAGCCGGGGATTCCCTTTCTAACAGAAGTGATTAGAGTTGCTAATTAGCCACTTGATCACTTCTGGGGTGGCGGAGGGGGGTCCCACCCCCTTCCCGCCGTTGCCTTTCCTGGGCTCTACCGTCCCATCACGGTGCCCGGGAGCAATGTTGCAGAGAGAGAGAGGAACTGACGTAACCCCTTGAAGCCAAGAGCAACAAGTATTTAGTCACTTCCAGTCCCGCCTCTTTGTTTAACTGGCTGCTAGCATGTATGTGTCTGGCTGCATGGGAGGCTAGAGGAGAGATTTGGGGTCTCGTAGACCCCAGATCTCTCCATAAAGAAGACCTGTCATGGCCCATGCTGTCACAAGGGATATTTGTCATCCCTTGTGATCGCAATAGAGTTGCTTTATTTTTCGGTCCATAAGACGCACCTAGGTTTTAGAGGAGAAAAATATGAAAAAAAAATATTCTGAACCAAATAGTGTACTAAAATATTTAATAACATATAACAGAATAATATTTCTACACTGACAACCAATGTAAGGGGGCACCTTACCCTGATCCCCTATGTAACTGGGACATTTACACTGACCTCAACACAACAGGAGTATTGACATCAACCACCAATGTATTGAGACATTTACACTGACCAGTGATGTAACAGGTGTATTTACAGTAACCCTCCCCATCTCTCTACTAATCTCTACATTCTTATCTCCCTCTCAGTACAACTCTGCCCCTCTAACTCATCATCTGCTAACCTCTGTCCCCCAAACCCCTCATCTACTAACCTCTGCACTCCAACCCCTCCTTCCCATTCACCTCTGCACCTTAAACTCCCCTCTTTGATTACCTCTACATGCCCCCATGCAGGGGCGTAACTAGAAATGACAGGGCCCCATAGCAAAATGTTGTATGGGCCCCCCCTGCAAACAGTCCCCCCCCCCCAAAAAAAAAAAAAACTAATGCCATTGAACAACAGATTACCACACTCATGTAGCACAGTACCCAGGCAACAGCTTATATTCATTTCGAACAACAAAACAAACATTTGCCAATGAAATCTACAGCCAACTTGCCAACACCTACAGCCAACAGCCAATGCAGCCAACTCGCGGGGCCCAGGAGGCTTAACAGTAAACTTAAATTCCTCATCCTCCCTGGGCATAGTTGCAAAGCGCGCCGCGGCGATAAATTGGCATGGTTTAAGTGTAATATTGGGCGTGGCTTAAAGGGACATGACTCAAAGGGGGTGTGGTTAAAGTCTGAGATGAACAAGGGATGGAGGGAGAAACAAAGGAAGAAAGAGAGCGAGAAGGAAAGAAAAAAAGAGGGATGGAGGGACAGCAGGCCCAGATCCTACACCACAATAGAAATATGTGTATTCTAGAAAGTTTAACAATAAGCAGATAAAGATACTCCAAACATCTGGTGTTAAGAGCTTCAATCATCCCAGCACCATGATTGTTATGGTGTCAGGGTGATTGAAGCGCATTATTTCTATTATTACATTGTAATATAAAATGAAATAGTTCAACTCACCATAATGCAGAATCAGTGGGAGCTCTGAGGGTGTCACTTGCCACCAGATGCCATCAGGTGTCCTCAGCGAAGTGCCTCCTTACACCTCAGGTGTCCCCAGCGGAGTATTTCCTTACATCTCAGGTGTCACTGTTCCCAGCCAGCGGAGTGCTTCCTTAAATCTCATGTGTCACTGTCACCAGCCTGCGGAGTGTTTTCTTACATCTCAGGTGTCACTGTCCCCAGCCAGCGGAGTTCTTCCTTACATCTCTGGTGTCACTGTCCATAGCCAGCGGAGTGTTTTCTTACATCTCAGGTGTCACTGTCCATAGCCAGCGGAGTGCTTCCTTACATCTCTGGTGTCACTGTCCATAGCCAGCGGAGTGCTTCCTTACATCTCTGGTGTCACTGTCCATAGCCAGCGGAGTGCTTCCTTACATCTCTGGTGTCACTGTCCATAGCCAGCCGAGTGCTTCCTTACATCTCTGGTGTCACTGTCCATAGCCAGCAGAGTGCTTCCTTACATCTCAAAATAGAGGCGGAGCCGGCCGGCTGCAATAGAAATTGAGCTGTGGCACCGCCCACCCCCCCACCCCTTTCTACAACAGATCACAGATGACAGACAGGCCGGGGGCAGGGGGTGGGCGGCGCCGCAGCTCTATTTCTATTGTAGACACTCGGCAGGCTCTGCTTGTCATTACTAAGTCAGCTGGTCTTCAGGAAAATGGCGCCCGGCAGAGACATTATCTCCACCAGTCACGGACCTCTAGCGGCGGGCGGCGAAAAATCTGTAAAAAAGGATTCATATTGGCAACTATGACGGGGCCCCATAGCGCATGCGTTGCTTGCTATGGCGGTAGTTCCGCCGCTACCCCCATGCTCACCTGTACTGTATGCTGTTTACATCTTCTAGGTGGGCGGCATGCAGAGGAGGGGGTGTAATTTGCATATGAATTGCGGCAGCCCTCCTAATTTACATAACAATGTTTTGCGCGATCTACATGTGAATGCCGATCCTGTTGTGTTAATTAAAGAACAATACCTTTTTGTTTTCACTCCCTCTGGCAGCTGAAGGCAGGGGAGAAACAGGATTTAGCTGGAGCAGAGAGATGCACAGGGCATCGTTCTGCTGCTGAAACAATCCCCTTATTAGCGGCTCTACTGGTCAGTATTCGCTCTAGACGCACAGACATTTCCCCCTGTTTTCTGGGAGGAAAAAAGCGCCTCTTATGGAGCGAAAAATACGGTAATCCCAAAAAAAGTGTAAAAAAAAAAAAAAATTTGTATAAAATTTAAAAAATACAAAAAATGTAAACCGCCCTTGTCCCACCGTGCTTACGCGCAAATGATTGCACCATGTGATTGCACTACACATGAGGTATTATCACAAGCGTCAGAGCGAGAGCAATAATTCTAGCACTAGACCTCCTGTGTAACTCAACTGGTATCCTGTAAAGGCACCTAAAGCATCGCCTATGGAGAATTTTAAGCACAGTGGTTTGCTGCCGTTCCACAGGCAGACGCAATTTTAAAGCGTGACATGTTGGGTTTCTATTTACTTGGGGTAACATCATCTTTCACATTATACAAAAAAATTTGGCTAACTTTTTACTATTTTTATTTATTTTTTTTATTCATTAAAGCGTATTTTTTCCAAAACAATTATGTTTGAAAAACCGCTGTTTGAATACCGTGTGACATTTAATTTAAATTAAAAACCCAGCATTTTATTCTATAGGGCCTCTGCTAAAAAAAGTGTATAATGTTTGGGGGTTCTAAATAATTTTCAAGCAAAAAAAGTAGATTTTTCACATGTAGGGGCGAATTGTCAGAATTGGCCCGGATACGAAGTGGTTAAAAAAAATAAAAATCAGCATATTACAGGTGCAATGCAGACTGTCAGTGTAAGCTGTCTTCTCTTACCTCGTACGGGCAGGCAGTTACACACTGACAGGAAGCATCAATGAACTACCCAGTGCACTCAACAGCATCCAGGTAGTTAATTGAGAAATAGAAGCCGACAGCCGCAAAGGCTGATGATATTGTAGTTTCCCATTCACAGAACTCTGAATGAATTACGTAGGTGGAGCCCCGCACAGCATGTCTATTTTGAATTGTGACAGCAGGCGCGAAGAGAGAAGTTTTGCCTGTAGTTTTACTTTATAAATAATGCGCACTTATGCTTTTGTGGTTCTATAAACTTCAGTGCAATTATGTACTAATCTTGTAACTGAAATGCTTTAGACTGCAGCTAGCACTACATGCGTTCCCACATATGCATCAGAATTAGAGCTGCGTGATTAACCACTAAAGAATCAAAATCGCGTTTCTAACCCCTCCTGATCTTAAGCCCGGGTTCACACTGACAGTGGGAATGAAATCCTGCAAATTCAGCTGAACTCGCACAATTTTATTCCCGCATGTCAGTCCCAACTTCAGATGCGATTTCAGAGACTGTGCGGGTTGCTGCAGATGTCAATGCAAATCGCACCCGACGTTGCCAAAAGTAGTACAGAAACTACTTTTGGGAATTGGTGTGGAGCTGCAAATGCGGCATCACACCGATTCGCATGGTGCCATTGCCCGCAATTGCCACCCATTTGGCATGCTATTTGATATGTCAAATCACATGCCAAATCGCTCCAATGTGAACCAGGGCTAAAACGGCATTTCCCGATTCTATGTAACAAGTGCAGAGTTCTCTGTTCACTTCTGACAGCTGGCAAAAAAAATCCAAAAAGCCATAGATAACTGTAAACAAAGTAACATTTCATTCTTAGATCAAAGGAATGAACTTCGGTCTGTAAATGAGGTCAGTTTAACCACTTAAAGACGAAACCTTTTTCTGACTGTTGCTTACAAGTTAAAATCAGTATTTTTTGCTAGAAAATTACTTAAAACTAGAGGTCGGCTGATATGAGAGTTCAGTTCAGACTTTCACTCACCTGAGGCAGGCTGCTCTCCAGAGTCTCAGGCGGTGACGTGCACTAGAGGTCGACCGATATGGGTTTTTCTCTGGCCGATGCCGATATATTAGGCCGATATATTAGGCCAATTTTTTTTTTACCCTTCATCTCATAAAATCTAACAGTTAGACCACTTTCACACTGGGGCGTTTTTCAGGCGCTTTTGGGCTAAAAATAGCACCTGTAAAGTGCCTGCAAAACGGCTCCCCTGCAGTCTCAGTGTGATATCCCGAGTGCTTTCACACTGAGGCGATGTGCTGGCAGGATGTTAAAAAAAAGTCCTGCAAGCGGCATCTTTGGAGCGGTGTATACCGCTTCTCCACCACTCCTGCCCATTGAAATGAATGCGCACCGCTGCCGAAGCGCTTGCAAAGGGGCGCATTTAACCCCTTCCTCGGCTGCTAGCTGGGTTATAAGCGCCCTGCTAGCAGCCGAATAGCGCCGCTAAAATGACGGTAAAGCGCCGCTAAAACTAGCAGCGTTTTACCGTCAAGGCATGCCTGCTCCAGTGTGAAAGCAACCTTAAGTGATACAGAAATTTTTTTACATTTAAACATTTATTAGACAAAACAAACCTCCAATCAGTTCACTTGATTGTAGAATTTAGATAAAAAAAAATAAACTATATCTTAAATATTAAATACACAAATACAGGTAATCAAGACTTTTGGATGAAAAAAAATGGGCTAACTTTACTGCTTAGTTTTTTTTTTTTTTTTAATTCATTAGTGTATTTTTTCAAAAAATATTGCTTTGAAAGACCGCTGCGCAAATACCGTGTGACATAAAATATTGCAACAACCGCTATTTTATTCCCTAGGGTCTCTGCTAAAAAATATATATAATGTTTGGGGGTTCTCAGTTATTTTCTAGCAGAAAATATATATATATATATATATATATATATATATATATATATATATATATATATATATATATATATATATATATATATATATATATATATATATATATATATATATATATATATATATAATATATATATTTTACTTGTAAGCAACAAGTGTCAGAAAAGATTTAGTCTTTAAATGGTTTAACTGAGAGCTTCTAATTACATATAAGGGACAATAACCGTTCCCTATATTATCAACAAGGTAACAAGCCAGGTAAATTGCTGGCAAGGGCTTTATGTAACAGGGGTAAAATGTCGCATATTGTTAAGATCAAGACAGAAGCAGGGGATGACCCAAAAGGCATTTTGAAAGAGTTCTAGACATTTTATACGAAATTGTATAATATACCTAATCATAAGGCTAATAAGGATCCAGAGGGTTTCCAACAAAACATTCATCAATATATAAAATAAACTGCACTCCCTGTATTAACATCAATAGAAGCAACACAGCTAGAACAAGAATTTTCAGAAGACGAAATACAAAGGGTAATTGATTCATTAATACCTGGGAAAAGTCCAGGTCCAGATGGCTTTACCCCACGATTTTATAAAATATTTAAAGAAGAGCTTATTCCCATAATCAAGCGGATCTTTAATACAGTATCTACATCGGTACCCTTTGTCCCACAAAGTATGCAGGCATATATTTCTCTTGTACCAAAACCTGACAAAGACCATACTTTATGCGGCAATTATAGACCAATCTCTTTAACGAACATCGATTTAAGATTATATTCTAAAATAATCGCTAATAGACTCACCCCCATAATACCCGCACATATACATTTAGATCTGGTGGGCTTCATAAAAGGAAGGGAGGCGAGAGACAATACCTCAAAAACACTCACACTAGTGGAATATGCTCAGAGAGGCTCCATCCTATCCTGTTTACTAGCGATAGATGCCGAGAAAGCATTTGACAGGGTGGGATGGAGCTTCCTTAAAGAGACATTAACACAATGGGGATTGGGTTCTATATTGTTGGATAAAATAATGGCTTTATATCAGAACCCAATGACTAAGATAAGGGCGAACAGTGGTCTATCGGAGGAAATCCACATTTCGAACGGAACCAGACAAGGATGCCCATTATCGCCAATATTATATATACTGGTGATGGAGCATTTATTAATAGCGGTTCGGGAGAATAAAGACATACAAGCAATCAAAGTGGGTGATGTAGAGTATAAGATGTCTGTATATGCAGATGATATATTGTTATATATTACAAATCCTCTTATATCTTTCCCCAACTTGATATCAGAATTTAAACGATTTGGAGTATTGAGTAATTTTAAGGTGAACTATAGTAAATCTGAAGCACTGAATATTAATTTGTCAAATACTTTGGTAGAACTGCTTAGAAAGGATTTTTCCTTCAAATGGCAAGTAAATGCAATTAAATATCTTGGTACTTATATCCCCACTGATTTGAATAAATTACAAGAATATAATTATGTCCCGATGGTGCATAAAATAACGAAAATATTACAGCAATATGAAAAAGGAACATTTTCATGGATAGGCAGAATAAACATCATAAAAATGGATATACTCCCTAAAATATTATATATTTTACAAACGATCCCTATCTTTCCTGCAACAACTATCCTGAAAAAGCTGCGTAGGGTGATCGGGCAGTTTGTCTGGGCAGGCAAGACACCCAGAATTAGTAGAGTAGTGCTAAATAAGACCAAGAAAGATGGGGGGCCTCGCTCTCCCAGACATAGTAATGTACCTCAGAGCAATATTGGTAACTAGAATAGTAGACTGGTTGCACAATAGGGACAATAAACAATGGGTGAGGCTGGAAGAAGAGATCACAACCCTAAAGTTGAAATCATTGCCTTGGATTAAAAGAGAGCAGAGGCCACCGGATGGCACTATGCCCTCGGTGGTATCTACATTCAAAGCATGGGATATCATGATAAAAAGGGGTTTTGAATCTACCTTTAGAGATCCTATGACCCCACTATTTAGTAACCCAGAATTCCCATTAACATTGGAAGCTAAGTCATTCCTCAAATGGAAAAGATGTGGAGATACCAGGATAGTAGAAACGATGGCAAGGAATAGAATCCTTCCAATGGAAGCTATGGGAGAGGAACATAAAAAAGAGTGGATGCAACATGGACTACTCCAACGGTATATTTCATCTTTGATAAAAGAAGCCATAATAGATAGGCCCCTGACAGCTTTAGAGAAAATCCTTATACAAGAGCATAGACCCCTTCACGCCTTATCTAAGGCCTATAAGTATTTGAATACAGAAAATAAAACTCAGGAAATACCTTATATTAAGAAGAGGGAGATTGAGCTTGGGATGGAAATTCCCAAGAAAAGATGGGAAAAGGCCATTATAGTAACCCACAAACTCTCATTATCTGTTAAACACCAGGAAAGAAACTATAAAATCTTAGCCAGGTGGTATAAATGCCCTGCGGATTTACATAAGATAAATCTGGTAAATAATGAAGCTTGTTGGAGGAGTTGTGAAGCTCAGGGCACAATGTCCCATATATGGTACTATTGCTCTAAAATCCAACCATTCTGGCAAAAAATCTTTGAGATTTATAGGGCCACGACGGGGATCGATCTATATCCAGATATACAAACGGCAGTATTATCTATGTTCCCTGGTTCCTTGAAAAACATAAAGTAGGGATTGTTGAAATACTTGTTGACTGCAGCACGCACTTGTATAGCGAGAAATTGGAAATGCACAAGAGTGCCTTCTATGATGGAGTGGGAGCGTGAGATGACGGAGATGCGTGCCTTGGAGGAGAGAAAGGTGTTAGAGGAAGGGCTAAGTAAACAGATATTAAATACTTGGTCTAGATGGAAAGAGTTTAGTGCCTCCTCGCAGCTTCTCAGTGAGATTGAGGAGCCTAATATGAAAGGATAGGACCTTTGGGGATGGTGGGGGTGGGTCTTGGCGTTGTGTTTTTTTTTTTTTTCTTCTGTTCCTGTGTGTGTATGCGAGGTGGGGGGTTGAGTTGTGGGATACACACCCATGAATTAAGGTTATAATGATTGAAAAGGAGATAGGAAGAAGATTTGGATAATGAAATATAGAATCTTCTATTGTCTTGGATGTGTATTCGTTTTGTTTGTAATGTTAAAAATTGTAAAAAAAAAACAAAAAACTGAGAGCTTCTACACATGGAGCTCAGTTCATTCATAAGTGTAAGGCCTCATGCACACGGACGTTTTTACAGCTGCTTTTTTGAGCTTTTTTTGCAGCTCTATGTTAGTCTATGGCTTCATGCCCACCTAGGCGTTTTTGAGCTGCAAATGGCATAGGCGTTTTTAAGCTGTAAAAAAAAAACCCAGGACCAGTGGATTCTGAGAGATGTTTTTCAGCTGTAAAAACGCTCTAACGCTGATAAACGCTCAAAAGCGCTCAAAAACTTCATTCACCAACGTTTTTTAACGTTTTTGATCCATTGAAAAAAAAAAAAACCGCTAACGCAGAAAAACGCTCAAAAACGTTAAAAAACGCTATTGCAAAAACGTTGAAAAAGTTTTAAAAAATCACTGCAAAGATACTGGCGTTTTCATAACGTTATTTTAACAGCCTGTGTGCATGAGGCCTAAACATTGTATCCTTCAGGTTCTTTTTATCAGATTTGGCAGGCTGCCCAGAGAAGGAGAGAAGTAGCTTCACAGAAGTTTTCAGGCAACTTGTATTGACTTCTATTACAGAAGTCATTTGCAAGTCTGCTGATATCGGCCTTTTTTATCAGCACAATCGGCCGATGCCGATTAAGTAAAAAAACGCCAAATATCGGCCGATATATCGGCCGGTGTCTTGCCGAGAAAGTTCCCTCGGCGGATAAGGGCCTGCGCAGTACGAACTACTGTCAGCCGCCGGAGATAGCCGAAGCTCAAACTCTTCAATCAGCTGTACACGGCGCCTGCGCCCTAGGTCCAGGTTCTTCCCCACCATCCAAGTGGACCTAGAGGGGGAATCAAAAAGAGCTGAAGTAAGCGAGGCCCTCTTACAGGCGCCGTGTACAGCTGATTTTCAGCTATTCACCTTCGGCTATTTCCGCCGGATCCTACTGCGCAGTAGAGGGGGGTCCTTATCCGCCGAGCGGAACTTTCTCGGCAGAACATCGGCCGATATATCGGTTGACCTCTAATGTGCACTGCGTCAAAATTCCCACCCACACAACCCCTTTACAGGCACAGCATCGGCTGCACGATGAGGGTTGTGGGTGGGCACAGGGGGACATGGGGAGGAGGTGGAGACTTGGCCCCCCTCCTGTCCTTTTCATATGGGATGTAGAGCGAACGGGAGGGACTGTGTTGGTTGGCGTGTCGGTCTCATCTCAGCTGCAGCGCGGCGCACACTGACAGGTGGAGTCAAGTGCCAGAACAGGCTCCACTGCGGTATTCAGCCCAGATTTGAGGGACATGGGGTTTTACTTGAAATCCTGGGACGGTCCCAGTGAATTCGGGGTGGTTGGAAGGTATGGCCTTTTTTTTTTTATGCCGATTGCCATTCGTCCTCTCTCCCAGGTCACTCCTGCAATAAAGCTTTAAAGACTTCAGCTTTACACAATTTTTTTTTCTTCCCACCCCCAAGTGCTGGGTGACTGACAGGTCATACACCAGCTCTGTCTCATGAGAGGGGGAGAGTAAGTGCCATGCCCCCACATACTTGGATGTACCAAAGGATTTCACTTGGCTCCTGGTTGATAAATGGAGCTGCAGGGACATGAAGGAAAGGGAAAAGAATGTGAAGTTGGGCAGGGTGGCACTTAAAAAGTGATTCTGAAGGCAAAAATGTTTTTTTAACAACAACAAACATGCACTAGTCACCGCCATACTTAACCACTTCCCTACCAGCCGCGTCAGTTTTACTACAGCAGAATGGCACGGGTGGGCGAAGCAACGTTATGTTACGTCGGGCGCGCGGCCACCTAGGGAGCGCACGTGACAATCGGATTCGTTTCGTAACCGATCTGTCTCCAGGCCCAGGCCAATAATTTCTGGCCTGGACCTGCTGATTGGTCCCGACGAATGAAATCCTCCCCTGCCTGTGTAATTGTAAACACAGACAGGAGAAGTGATGTCTTCTCCCCTTGTGGAACTCTTTTTCGTTCCAGAGAGAGGAGAGAGGACATCCAAATGTGAGTTGCATCAACACTACACTGACACCGTACACATAGGCACATATTTCGCCCCCCGTTAACCCCTTCACTCCCTGTCACTGTGTCACCCAGTGCAGTGTTCATATTTTTCTTTGATCACTGTACTGGTGTCATTTGTGACACTAATAAGCATTAGGGTACTTAGTAGTAGCCCCAGATAGGTCTAGGGACCCATCCAAACCCCTCTAATAAAGATTTAACCCTTTGATCACCTCGTCACCAGTGATCACCGTATTAATGTCACGGGTGACGCTGGTCAGTTAGTTATTATTTTTATAGTATCAGGGCACCCGCCGTATATTGCCTAATAAAAGGTTTAATCCCCTGATCTACCGGTGGGTGATATCAGTTAGGCTTTAGCGTCAATTGGGGCCTGTGTCGCCCCAGGCAGCGTCAGATTAGTGCCAATAGCGCTAACACCCACGCACACACCATACACATCCCTTCGTAGTATAGTTTCTGAACGGATCAATACCTGATCAGATCTATACTAGCGTCCCCAGTAGTTTAGGGTTGCCAAAAACGCAGTGTTAGCGGGATCAGCCCAGATACCTACTAGCACCTCCGTTTAGCCCCTCCGCCCAGCCCACCCAAGTGCAGTATCAATCAATCACTGTCACTTACAAAACACTAAACACTTAACTGCAGCATTCACAGAGTCAGGCCTGATCCCTGCGAACGCTAAGTGCTAGTTCACACCAGATGCAGTTCCGTTCAGTTCCGTGCCCTTTTTATCTGCACAAAATACATGCACAGTGTTTTCAATGTATTCCAATGGCTCTAGTTCACACCACGCAGTCAGTTTCCAGTCAGTTTCTGCAGAAAAAAAGCGCCAGGAACTGAACAGAACTGCATCTGGTGTGAACTGGCCCTAACAGTTTTTTTGGTAGCATTGGAAGCAGTCACTGACAGTTAGTGCTCTTTTTTTTTTTTTTTTTTTCCCTGTGAGTCTCACTAGTGTACCAGTAAATTTAGAGACCAAAATGTCCAATCGAAGGTACACTGGTGAAGAGGCCCACACATTTCTGAGCATTACAGATGAGAGTGAAGAGGAAGTCGCCCATCTGTTAGATTCAGGCTCAGAATACGAACCGGTAGACAGCAGTGGCACCCTGACAGATAGCTCTGACGACGGAGGTTCCTGCCAAGGTCAGGCATACCCGACCCCATTCTGCTGTTGAGGTGCACCAGCAGCCTAGTAAATCCTGGTCGCACATCCAGCACTGCAGTATCACGTGGTGAGGTGGCGAGTCCCATAAGTGCAGTTCAAGCTGGTGAGGTGGCTAGCACAACTAGTGTCCCGCAGCCACCAAGAAGACAAAGACCCGTCGAGCCCATAGTGCCCTTCCTGCTGCATTTGCCAATCCTAATTGGGAGCCCACCACTTCTGCAGCACCCGTACTTCCCCCTTTCACTGGCCAACACGGAATTCAGGTGGAAACAGTTGATTTTACGTCACTTGATTTTTATTCGCTATTTTTCACGGAAGATCTCTATAGATCTATTGTGGACCAAAGCAATTTGTATGCTGGTCAATTCATCACCGCTAATTGACCCTTACCAGAGATTGGAAACCTATTACAGTCTCTGAATTTTAAGACATTCCTGGGCCTATCCCTCCTCATGGGCATAACTAAAAAAAAGTGAGTTGCGGTCATATTGGTCCACTGACCCAATTCACCATATGCCCGTGTTCTCTTCCTCCATGACACGATACGAGCAGATCTTGCGGTTCATGCACTTCAATGACAATGAACTCTGTCGTCCTCGGGGTGACCCTGAATATGATCGGCTCTACAAAATTTGGCCCCTCGTAAACCAATTCAACCAGCAGTTTGCAGCCTTGTTTACTCCCGATCAAGTTGTCTGCTTTGATGAGTCCCTGATTAAGTTTTCTGCCCGCTTTTCATTCAAACAGTATCTTCCTATTAAGTGTGCCAGATATGGGGTCAAGATGTATAAGCTCTGTGACAGGGCAACAGGCTATACATATAGTTTTATGGTTTACGAGGGAAGAGATAGTTGCATAGAGCCGGAGAACTGCCCAGACTACATAGGGAGCGCTGGTAAGATTGTGTGGGACTTGGTGGCACCCTTATTTGAAAAGGGGTACCACTTGTATGTGGACAATTATTACACAGGCGTGCCACTTTTTAGTCACTTGTTTGATCACGGAATTGCCGCATATGGCACCGTGCAATCTAATTGCCCGGGGCTTACCCCAGCGCCTTGTAGATTCCCGTCTTAGGCTGGGGGAGAGAGCCTGCTTGAGATGTAGTAATTTGCTCGCTGTGAAGTGGAGGGATAATAGGAATGTTTTCATTCTGTCCTCCCTTCACGCAGCCACGGTGGTCCAAATTCCTACGGCGACTGGTGTTGTGGAGAAACCCCATTGTGTCCACGAATATAACCTTAATATGGGAGGGGTGGACCTCAACGACCAGTTGTTTAGCGCCATACCTAACTGTCTGTAAGGCCAGACGTTGGTATAAAAAAGTGTCTGTATACTTATTCCAATTGGCTCTGCTGAATGCTTATGTGCTATACAAAGCTTCAGGATGAATTGGATCCTTCCTTAAATTCCCAGAAGAGATCATCACAGCCCTTCTGTTTGCAGATGGTGCTGTGGCCCAACTTCCTGCATTTTCCACATGTCCTCCCTGGTACCCCTACCCAAAGAAATCACCAAAGAAGATGTTGTGTCTGTAGAAAGCACGGATATAGGCGTGACACGCGCTTTTATTGTCCCGCCTGTCCTAACCAACCTGGTCTTGCCATCGGTGACTGTTTCGAACGCTACCACACACTAGTGGAGTATTAGTGTTGGGTACAGCATTGCACAGTCCTAGGTACACTTACACAGGGTCTGATGAGCTGGCCATCACATTTTGAGAGACCGTAATCTAGAACGTTTACAGTTTATATAAAAGTGCAAAAAAACACACAAAAAAATTGCCAAAAATAGTTGTTTTATTTTTCTTCTCTATTGTCCTCTCTCTATTGTTACTGTATTTTAGAACTGTAATGTTTAGGACTGACTTGCTGCCCATGTGAAGCTCTATGTGTACTGTGGTGTTTATGCTTCCAATGCCTGTGATTTAAACTGTTTGGCTGTTGGATATAACTTTTATTATACCTTTGGCGAGTACTTGATGGAACCAGCTGTGGAGCAGACTCTGCCGGTACCTGCATCAGCGGCAATTGCCTGACAGCAGGCTGTGATGGTGTTCTGGGATCTGGAGAGACTGTTGACTCATGTGGAAGTTGCAGTGGCAAGATAGACTCCTGCATTTTTATCTGGAATGTTTTCCGGGACTCTTATCCCTCTACAGGGTTCTTTCAATACAAAAATGTAACACAGATTCCAGCTGGTGCATTACATATTAAGGTGAAAGACCAAAGCCGCAATATTTTAGCCCTGATGAGCCTGAGCAAGGGTTATGAGATCAATGGAAATTGGGCCATGTCCAGGCCAGGAGTTTACAGGGTAGCAGGTACAGAGGTCCGTTATGGTTATAATGGCAGTCATGAGTTCCTAGAAGTACCAGGACCTACAAATGAGGACTTTTATATTCTGGTACTCTTTCAAGTGCAGAACCCAGGCATTGAATATGAGCATTGGCTACCAAAGGACAAGTACTTTAGCATCCAGAGGGATTCACAAAGAAAAGTTCCACCGCATCCCAGGGATGCAGCTTTGGATGCCTGGGTACGCCCGCCTGCATCTGGCAGTGATGGAAACACAGTGAGGACAAAAAAAAAGCTAGATGATCCTTCTAATGTAAAAACAGAAGGGTGTGGAAAGTGTGTACCATTTAAACGAAAATCTCAAAGGAAGAAGCATTATTGCCAGAGTGATTTTGTGATGCGTGTCAAGATTTTGGAGAGAAGAAAAATAGGTCTGGAGACACGGTACGACACACATGTGAAGCACGTGTTTAAAAACAAGTTTCCTCTTGTACACCGTGAATATATTTGGGTATCAAACCAGTGTGACTGTCCCAAACTTGAAGATAATCAAGAATATATAATGATGCCTTCAAGACATGTAAACCGGGAGCTCACTCTAAATAGTCCCCAAATAGTTATATCAAGCCATGGTCACAGCACGAGGACCAGCAGATGCAGCGCCTAAACAGATTATGTCGATTGTCCTCCTGAGGACCCTGCACAACAGCATCTTTGTTGTACATACCAGATGGAGAGAGGTGATGGGCCCAAACCAATAAAAGAAATGAGAAAGAAATCGATTGGAAGAGACTGAAAGGTATTCTAATGGTGGGCATACCCACCGATCAATCTCCTTTTTTTTTCGTTGAGCCCACAGGCTGCATGAAAAAGAGAACATTACAATATATGCCCAACAAGGACCAGCGACGTACTGGTATGTTGCTTGACTTTGAGTGGTTATACCAGAATGATGCCTGCAGGTTTAGGTATCATCCTGGTATCATTCTTTTCAGCCAGCGGTCGGCTTTCATGTAAAAGCAATCCTAGTGGCTAATTCGCCTCTAGACTGCTTTTTCAAACAGTGGGAGGGATGTCCCCCCTCCCACCATCTTCCATGGATTTCTCGGGCTCTCCTGTCCCAATAGGGACCCAGAGAATGCAGCCGGTGGTTCTGCCAGCTGACCGGAGACCAGAACGGCTCCAATCATCTCTATGGCCTAATTGGGAAAGCATTTTATCACACCAATCTTGGTGTGGTCAGATGCTTTGAGGGCAGAGGCGAGATCTAGGTTCTAATCCCAATTTTTTCAAAAAAAAGTACCTGTCACTACCTATTGCTATCATAGGGTATATTTACATTCTCTGAGATAACAATAAAATTGGCATGACAATTTCAGGCAGGGGGTGGAGCTGCTAGCCAAGATGGCCGCACACTAAGCTGGTGGAGCCACAAGCATGCACATGTGAAGCTATATGACTGAGTACTGCTGTGAGCAGATTCCTTGAAATACCCCTGAAAGGCTCTTGAAGGACAAAGTAAGCGCTACCGGGATCCTGACCCAGAACGGTCTTTGACTGGTGTGGGACTCCCGATATACGCCGTTACCCTGTGTGGGGAGGCGGACTGTGAAAGCTGCCTTGGACGCTGCCAATGTGAGGGAAGCTCGGATTGCCGTCAGAGCTCCAAGTGTAGTCCCGGAATCGGGAACTCTCGGCTATCTTCGTGACCTCGGTATGGAGGAGGAGGCTGGCATCCCTGTTCGGCTGTGCGGTCGACGGCTTCGGGAGACTTTGGAGCATTCAGATATCCTCGGCTCCTTTCGGCCTCCTATGACGGATGCCCGTTGTTGTAGCTGAGGACTCGGACTGCATTACCCTGGATCGGTAAGACTCGGGAAACATCGGAAATCTCTAGTAAGATCCAGAGACTTTGGGAGCAGAAATTAAGCCCCTAGACCTAGGTACTTGCCTAAACTGAGAGATCATATGGGGACACACTATTACTATATGATAAATGAGTGGACTAAAATACAATACGAAGCACGGCAAAACAGATATCTACAGTATATATGCATCTATATATATATATCCTGCATTTCCTCAAGGTAAAAGAAAAATTTACTCTGGTAAAAGACCTGAAGTTGGGGGAGCGATTGAGAAGGAAGGGAGAATCCCTATTAGAGTGCTATATTTTTTACGAACTACCTGATTGTGGGTACTGTGATTAAGCACGGTTGGCGTGAGATTTGACTGTTCAGCTAAAGCTACGAGTTGGGGGCGTGACCGGATGCTGGAGTGAGAGGAGGGGCAAGTGAACTTCCCCCAGCCCGATGCCTCCGTGCTCATCGGAAACTATTCCAGCGTTCTGACCCGGCTGTTTGAGCTCTCTCTCCCCCCACAGAACTCGGCATCTGCCCAGCTGCTCGGCTCCCCTGTCCCTGCCTGTCCCGGAGTGCGACGCCGGAACACCAACCCAGCCGCTCGGGAGAAGCCGCAGATCAGAGCCCTCGGAGTGGAGAGGAGGAGCTCGGGCTATCTGCTTTGAGCGGTTGCCTGGGCAACGGCTTCGGCACTAGCGGGAGGAGATGGCGGGGACGGCGCGTGTCATCAGTGAAAGGAGCCACCATTAGGAGCGTCCCTGTGCTGCCCAGGTACCCGGCAGCGTTAAGGTACCAACTTCTGTGGCTATATCGGTGGCTGTATCAGAAGCGGACTGTCTCTCCCCTCTCCCCAAGGATCAGTTTACTGCCACGGACGAGGGGGGGGGGTGGAGGCACAGGCGGGTCCAGGCAGCCCGATACATTGCTATTCAACGATCTGTTCTTGGGCTCAGGCAGGCTTAAGCAGCCTGTTACACTACCACACAGTGATCTGTGTCTATTTGGGAGAAGATACTTCTTGATGGCTGGTGGAGGGCTGTATTAATAAGATAGATGCTAACCTTTCGCTACACTATATGATTCTAACAGTGTTGAAACACCTGCTATATCAGACTGGACAAGTATCCTAGTGGCAGCTGCAAATTAGAAGGACACTACTGGGTCTGAGTTAGCACTGAGTGAAGAGAAGAGGAGTAAGGGAAGAGAGAAGAGAGGGGGGGGAAAGTACTAACCCCACGAGCGGCTAAACTCTTTTATACACTCCCCCGGCTCATATAATAAGCAATGACTAGGAAAAAGGGAGAGGAACTACAACAGGATAACATTGGCTCCCAAATGACCCGTACTTCAAAAGAAAAGGTGAACCAGGCAGCAGCCGCAGCAGCGGCCAAACTGGAAAAATTTGCGCACCCCTCTACCTCATCACCATCTAAAAACACTCAGCAGCAGCAGGACAGATCGCATGCGGGGGGTTCAGGGGACAGGAAGAGCCTAGGAAAAGGACCAGCGGCAATGCACACAATAAAAACGGCGAGTAGTAAAGGCTCTGCGGGTGAGCCCGCGGGATTAGCAACCAGCAATGCTGCTGCGCAAAACGCACCAGCAGAAGCTGAACCCACGCTGAAAGACGTTCTATGTGCTGTCAATTCCTGTAAGGCCTCCCTAAGCGACCTGAGCGACCAGCTGACGGGACTAAAGGAAGAGTTAATTAGAGTAAGCCAAGAACTGCAAAGGACTATTACTCGAACAACTGAACTGGAGGAGAGAGTAAGCCAGGTTGAGGACGATTTAACCCCACTGAAGCAAGAACTCAAGTCATTAAAAACGCAGATGGGTCTACATAAAGCTAAAATGGAGGAAATTGAAAATGGGTCCCGCAGGAACAACGTGAGGGTGGTAGGCCTACCGGAGCGGTGTGAGGGTCCCCACCCCGAGGAGTTCTTGGAGAAGTGGCTTAGGGGAATATTCGGGACGGAAACCTTCTCTCACCTTTTTGCTATTGAAAGAGCCCACAGAGTGCCAACTAGGGCCCCACCATCAGGGGGGCATCCCAGGCCAATAATAATGAAGCTTTTTAACTATAGAGATAAGGTAACATTGATGCGTAGGGCCAGAGAGCTGGGGGATATTCTGCACAACGGAGCCAAGATCTTATTTTTCCCCGATTATTCCCCAGACCTCCAGAAACGAAGGGCTAAATTTAGGGACATTAAGCGTAACCTACGGACTTATAATATAGAATACGCCCTGTTGTATCCTGCACGGCTACGCATCACTGCCCTAGGGTCTACCCACTTTTTCGACACAATAGCAGGGGCAACAAAATGGCTGGAAGATAACAAAACGGACCTGCAGAGCTAAGGGTTAAATAAGGTTATCTAAACCTGGATAGGAAAGGAGGAAAATGCAACTTTTTCTTTTTTTCTTTTTTTTTTTTTTTTTTTTCCTTCTCTTGTTGTTTTCCTCACAGCAATCAGCAGATGACACGGGGGAGGGGGGAAGGGGGGGCACGAGAGATGGAAGCACGGATGAAGGATGTGATCCCACTAGTTATGCATGAGTGGGGGGGATGAGTGCGGTAGTGAGTCACAATGTATTTCTTCAGTATATGTGTGGGGAGTCACTTTTTGTATGGTTGGGAGGGGGAAAAAAGGTCACAAGTGCAGCCCCCAGGGCTAGCCTAATTAGGCAGGAGGGGGGTCACGAACAAGGGTGGTAAGAAGGGGGACGTATAAAGCTGAAGGTGGGGGGGAAGGGGGGTTTACAGTGAGTTATAGGGTTAGGCAATGGGGCAAACGTAAGGCACACAGTTACGAAGGGTGGGTTCATAAAAATAAATGTAAAGCATATTAGCACAAGCGGTTTGTATTTGCAGTTAGGAAACGTAGGGGGGGGGGTCCCTGGATGTGGGGGCCCCTTGTCCCTCCCCACCTTATTTTTATTTTATTTTTTTAATTTTTTTTTCTCTTTCTTGGTCAACACAACCACAGAGCCCACGATAAGTTTGGTATCCACAAACGCACAAATGAAACGCCCTTCCTTTTTGGGCATTTTTTTTCTCTTTTTTTTTTTTTTCCTCTTTTGGCCCTTTTTGTTTTTTTTTTCTTTTTTCTCTCGCTTCTTTTTCTTAGATGCCTTTTAAAACGCTAAAGATAGGCTCCTGGAACATCAGGGGCATGGGTGATCCCGCCAAAAGGGCAGCAGTATTCTTGGCAATGGAAGCTTATGGCGTTGAACTGGCTTGTCTGCAGGAAACTCACCTCACTAATGATACTAAATTGCATGTTCGGAACCACAAATTCCAAGAACAGTATCACTCAGTCTACACCTCATACTCAAGAGGGGTGAGCATATTGGTGGGGAGAGGTATCTCGTTTTCCTGCAGGGAAGCCAGAATAGATGCGCTGGGACGCTATGTCTTTTTGAGCTGCGTTGTGGAAAATAAGCCTCTGGTGATAGCAAATATTTACATCCCTCCTCCGTTTAAAACAGAGACCATTTTGGACCTGCTGGAGTTTGTGGAAAGCAAGGTAGACGTACCGATAATATTGGTGGGGGATTTTAATGCAGTTCTGGATAATAAAATGGATCGGTTCCCGCCTATGAACCGGGCGGAAAGGCTATCAGAGGGCCGCTTAGGCCAACTTCTGGAGGAGGTTGGGTGGTGCGACCTATGGAGATCCCACAACCCAAACATCCGACAGTATTCCTGTTACTCAGGGACATACTCTACTCTCTCGCGCATAGACATGGCAGTAGGCAACAGTGAAGCTCTGCAATTAATAGGGAACATAGAGTACAAGCCGAGGGGTATCTCAGATCACTCTCCCTTGACCTTGACTCTGAACCTAAACGCTAGATCTAGCCGGAAAAGGTGGACAATAAAACCACTATGGTTGGATTTAATAAGCAGCTCAGTAGAAGTAACCTCTAAACCTCTAACCTCTAAAGAGTTTGTAACATTTAACTCAGGTACAGCCCCTGTGGGGGTGGTGTGGGATACCTTAAAAGCGTTCCTTAGGGGACTATTACACCAGCAGGTTGTCATAGCAAAGAAAACGTCAAGGGAATGGGAGGAGAGGGCTAGTAGGGAAGCTATGGAATCAGAAGCACAATACGTGGCGGACCCAACCCCTGAAAAACAGGAGGTCTGGCTCAGCAGACAACAAGAGTATAGAAAGGTAATTAATAGAAGAGTAGAAAACAAAAGACTTTTCCAGAAACAAAATTATTTTGGCGAAGGGGAGAAAGTAGGCCGGATGCTGGCACTCATAACTAAGTCTAACCTATCCCCATCGGCCATTTTTTCAATTAAGACACCGGCTGGAGAAATTACCTCCGATCCCGCCGAGGTCCTAGAGACTTTCTCTGCGTTCTATAGGGACCTGTACAGGTCGCGCAGGGGGTCGGACCGGCGCGATATGGATGGGTTTCTAGAAGGGGTAGAGTTGCCCGTGCTCTCGGAAAGGGACAGGAGCGAGATGGAGTCTCCCCTGATCCTGGAGGAGTTGCAAAAGGCTGTCGCGGAGCTGTCAGGCCAGAAATCTCCAGGTCCGGATGGATTGCCATTGGAGATCTACAGAAAGTACGGGGAGGTGCTACTTCCGGAGCTTTTAAAAGTACTGGAGCAGACGATTAAGGACGGAAGGTTACCCCCATCAATGTTGGAGGCCGATATAGTGGTGATACCAAAGGAGGGGAAAGACCAACTGGAAGTCACCTCATATAGACCGATATCATTACTGTGCTCGGACGCCAAGATTGTTGCAAGGGTGCTGGCATCCAGATTAAATAAATGTATTGCAAAACTCGTGCATCCAGACCAATCGGGGGTTCATCCCCGGTCAGTCTACCAGTACTAATATTAGAAGGGCCTACCTGAACCTTCAGGCACCAGCGGAGAATGTGGGGTCTAGAGCCATATTGTCTTTGGACACCGCCAAGGCTTTTGATAGCCTGGAGTGGGAATATCTTTGGTGGGTGCTAGAGAGGTTTGGATTTGGCCCCGTATTCATCAGCTGGATAAAAATCCTATATAATCACCCAAAGGCAAGACTTAAGATAAACAATGATTATTCGGAAAGCTTCCCCCTCGAAAGAGGGACGAGACAGGGCTGCCCCTTGTCCCCTTTGCTGTTTGTTTTGGCCATGGAGCCATTGGTGGGAGCGGTGAGATCATCATCCGAACTGCAGGGTTTTCATAGAAAAGGTGAGGAAGAGAGAATAGCGCTTTTTGCGGACGATGTTCTATTTTTCCTTGGGGACACGGCCTCCTCATTGGAGAAAGTAATGCATCTAGTGGAGGACTTTGGAAAATTCTCAGGTCTGACCATCAACTGGGAGAAATCATCGCTCCTGCCGGTCGATCCATCGGCCAACCCTATTTCAATGAGCTTACCCCAACTAAGAGTCACGGGGAAAATGAAGTACCTCGGCGTTGTGTTGTCCAAGGACCCCGGTGCGTTTATTAAGGACAACCTGGTCCCTCTCCTATTAAAATTTAAAAAAAAATGCGACATCTGGAGTAGACCCCCTCTATTTGCGGCGGGCCGGGCCAACCTGATCAAAATGGTATGGCTGCCTCAGTTGTTATACCTGCTCCACAACTCCCCAGTGTGGATTGGGGAGAAGTGGTTCCAAAGAATCCAATCCCTTTTTAGGGAATTAATTTGGAAAAAGGGGCAGGCCAGGATAGGCCTACAAAAACTGCAGTGCCCCGTTACGGAGGGGGGACTGAGGGTCCCCCACCCGTTTACCTATTTCCTGGCAGCCCAGCTACAACAACTTGGCGGATGCGCCACTGATGGAGGGGGAGGTAAGAGCGTCCAAATTATCTTACAGGGAAGCCCACATAGTTCATTAGTTGAAGCACTGGAGGCAGACTCATTACAAGGAGAGATTCCGACACTTAAAATGATTACTAGGGTCTGGCAGACAGCCAAGCGAATAATGGGGTATAAAGGAACCTCAGAATAGTCACCAATCGAACAACAAGAACCTGCAGGAATTACTATCTGTTGATAGGAATAAGTTGTGGGAAAGGAGTGGGATATGCCGGCTGATACAGCTATACGAGGGGGACACCCTGAAACCCTTCGAGGAACTGAGGCATGAGTACGGGTTGTCAAACCGCGTATTTTATAGCTACTTACAGATTAGACATGCCTTGAGCAAGCAGTTTGGAAGGCAACCCCCCACATGGTGTAAGATCCCACTATTACAAACAATAATAAAATCAGAGACCTCCAAGGGGTTAATCACAGTGATATATACCCAACTAATAAAGAAAATAAACACGCAGGTAGGCTTTCCCGGGGGCAGGGACAGGTGGGCGGCTGATGTGGGGGAAATTACGGACACACAGTGGAAAAGGATTCTGGAACTTGGACCAGAGGTGTCGGTCTCTCCCTCGCAAAAAGCCTCTCACCTGATGCTGCTGCACAGATCTTACTACACACCAAAAAAGCTTTTTATGTTTGGCCGTAGAACCAATGATGAGTGCCCCAGATGTAGAAGTACAGGCGATTTAATTCATATGTTCTGGAGGTGCCCAAAATTAGTCAGGTACTGGCCTGAGATTTTAAAGAAAATAAACACCACGTTTAAAATTAATCTAGAGTTAGATCCTAAGACCTGTGTGCTGGGACATGTTACTAACGGACTGAGAGACAGGAGCACGGCGGTAGCGGCAGCAAGATGCCTGTTCCAAGCCAGAAAACTAATTGCACAGTCTTGGCAATCAAGAACTCCCCCCACCCCGGAAGATTGGATTGGAACTGTCAACTCCACAGTGTGGAGTGAAAGAACATTCTACACTAGGTCAGGCAACTACAATAAGTTTGTGAGAATGTGGAACCCGTGGGTCCAAGCAATGCCTTGCCCGTTATCAGTGCTACTCTAGTGTTGAGAATACTTGCCTCCCTACTAATGGGGTGAGGCTGAGTTAGGAGCAGCTTAGAGTTTTGAGCCGAGAGAGAATAATGTACTGAATCAATGCTGGCTACTGTACGTGCCTTGGAAATACGGGGGCTTAACAAGGTGGGGTCACAGGGGGGCGGGGGGCTGGGTTTACCAGAGAGAAAAGTATTAACGCACAAATATGCACAATAGCAATATGAGGATATGTGGCCAACCGGCTTTGAGAGGCAGGATGTAGGTTATGCACTTTGTATCGCGGCACTACTGTAACTACCCATACACTGAAACGCATATCGTAATACAATACTTTAAAAAAAAAAAAAACTTCGAAAGGCCACAATGATGTGACTGGATTAGAGACATATATGAATATCATTCTGAAGGCAGTCTCTGGATAAAGTTAACTGACGTGGCAATAAAAAAAAAAAAAAAAAGCACGGTTGGCGTACTGATTTTTTTGGATTTTTTTTCCCTGTTCTGGTTTTTCTTTTTCTGTTTTTGATTATGGCACCGAAAAAAAACAAAAACCCCTTAATCTTAAAGGAAGAAGAAAGATAAAAAAGGAGCAACTAGTGAAGTAAATAAAAACGCCACAGGGGCGCAATCAACTCAAACTATTGATATAAAGGAATATTTTCAACAATTACAACTAACACATGGCCTATCCAACACAATAGAGACATCTACAACCTCAGGCACAACAGAGGAAGAACTGGGCCAATTCAGGAATAGTTCACCAATTAACACATTACGATCGATAGCATAAACAAAGGAAATGGAGAAAGAGAATTGGGATATGAAAGCATACATTTGCTATATAAAACAGAAATGCAAGATCTTAAGATATCTGTACAGAACACTCAGGAAAAGATGGAAACAGTAGACACTAGATTGGCGATTATAGAACAAAAATTGGCACAAACGACGGTCAAAATAAAGGAACAAGATCAATGCTTAAACGTTATGAATACTATAGATGATTTAGAAAATAGAAATAAAAGAAACAATATAAGAGTTAGAGATCTTCCTGAAAGTGTGAGTCCAGAGGATTTAATACCAACATTACGGAGTATATTTAATACTCTGTTGCAAAATCCCCCTACAATGGACATTATGTTTGATCGTGCCCACAAAACAGCAGGACCTAGGAAAATTCATCCCACAAGGCCAGGAGATGTAATCTGCAGGATTCATTATTCTCAAATAAAATAAAAGATCACGTCAGCTGCCTGGCAAGGGAACTACATAGAGTTTGAAGGAGCACGTTTAACACTGTATCAAGATCTCTCTAGACATGCTCTAACTTTGAGAAGAGCATTAAAACCTCTCCTGGAGCTTCTTCAAAAGAGAGACATTCATTATAGATGGAAATTTCCATTCCAGCTCCAGGTACAATACAAAGGCTCAATAACAATCTATCGAGATATAGAAGATCTACCTGGATTTTTGAAGATTCTTCAACTCCCGGAGATAGAACTACCAGAATGACCTAAAACATCTTTTGAGCCAAGGATCAGGCTCAGGAGGAATGACAAACAATTTCAATGATCAGAACAATAAATTGAAAATATCAGACAATAATAGCAGGGGGTTGGAGAGGAATGGAGGGGGGGGGGATGACGAGAGGATAATGGGGTTGGGATTAAAAGGGAACACATTAATAGAGGTGGTACACAGTCACAGATATATATTACAGAATTGAGTGATTAGGCTCATTTATAACACCTAACATGTAATTTGCTTTTAATAACACTAAGTGATACATCATTTAGAATAAGCACAATAAATTCACAACTAGGATTTTATTGATGGGGACATAGGGTCGATCCCCACGCCGCCCCCCCCTTTTTTTTAATCTTCTCATTACTCTCTATTTTCTATGCAGATTTTTAATCCCATGCGCCTGGATCTAATAGAGACTCAGAAATTAGACTAAGTGGGCAGACATGAAGTGAATGTCCTTTTAAGCAAGGGATCTATAGGATACATAATGTAAATATGGTGGAAATTTTAATCCTAGAAGCCTGGAGCTGTAATAGGCTCAGAAATTAGATTAATTGGGTATTGTAGTAATGCTCTCTGAGTGAGGGATTTAAAAGTTACAAGATAAATGATGTAAATATGAACGAGAAATGTGGGAGTAAATCCTCTCAGTGAATTAAATATATCACAATAATGTGGCTAGTGTTGTGTGGTAGATATGGTGGTAGTGGCCCCTAACCCCCCCCCGCCCCCATTAGGGACCTTACTATAGTAAGATAGACTAAATAAGACAGATAGTTGAAGAATACGTGTGAGATTGGTACATATTTTGTTCTGTGGGGAAAATGTTTTTTTTTTGTTTTTTGTTTTTTTTTCATGAGTGAGGGGTGGATATGGTAACATTATTATGCTCTTTAAACGCAAGAGGCCTTAACTCTCCCATTAAAAGAGCACAAGTTTTAAGCTTATTTCACAAACAGAAAGTTAGAATTATATTGCTCCAAGAAACACATTTTCGGCTGGATCATATTCCGAATATACAACATAAAGATTATCCAATATGGATTCATGATGCATTTCCATACTCTAAATCACGACGAGTTTCCATTGCAATCCATAAGACTTTGACCCATCAATTTTTGCAAGTTTGGAAAGGTGGAGATGGTAGATCTTTCTTTTTGAAGATCTTAATATATGGGAAAATCTATACAATTATCAATCTCTACCTTCCAAATTATGGTCGAATTAAGATGGGATTACAAGCTTTGTTGGAGGCAATGGAAAAAACAGAGGGAGTAGTAATCATTGGAGGAGATTTTAATTTTGTAATCAGTTCAAAATTGGATACCGTATCAAATAGAATACACAGGAACAGTGGTCAATTAAAGGAATTTAAACAACTATTAGAGAAACATCAAATGATAGTTATATGGAGGGTCCAGCATCAGACAGAGAAAAACTATTCATATTATTCGAATATACACGACACGTTTTACAGAATAGATTATTTATTAGTCAGTCAAATAGGACTAATGATAATGTCTTCTCCTGACATTTGGTAATTTTTTTGTGGTCAGATCATGCTCCAATATTTCTGGAACTGGCGGTGACCCAACATAAGAAACTTCAAGGGTCTTGGAGGTTAAATGATAACCTCCTTAAAGATGATAAATGTGAAAAGGATGTTTGGCAAACAGTAAAAGAATTCCTGCAAACCCATGAAATAGATATTACATCAATCCCTATACAATGGGAAACATTGAAGTGTGTATTGCGAGGATTGTTCATTAACCACTTCAGCCCCGGAAGGATTTATCCCCTTCCTGACCAGAGCACTTTTTACAATTTGGCACTGCGTCGTTTTAACTGCTAATTGCGCAGTCATGCAATGCTGTACCCAAATGAAATTTGCATCCTTTTCTTCCCACAAATAGAGCTTTCTTTTGATGGTATTTGATCACCTCTGCAGTTTTTATTTTTTGCGCTATAAACGGAAAAAGACTGAAAATTTTGAAAAAAAATTATATTTCCCTTAACGTCTTTCAGAACAGCACCTTGAGAGCGTGGCTCCACCCACTTGACAGGAAACACACCTCCACCAAACTTTAAAAGGAGGCTCCTTCCCACTTATCAGTTTGTGTTTCCTCTGGCGGGAACACATGTGGGAGTTTGGAGCTCTCAAGGTTCTGTCCTGAGAGAACAGGCTCCCTACTCCACTATTTTTACCTACCTCAGGAGAGCCGATTCCTCCCATTTTCCACAGGCTTACAGGTGCCGGGTGGATGGGCTCCTTCTCCCTCGTCAGTGCTCGGGGAGAGCCAGGACTGCTCCGGGTATTGCTGCTCCCAGGCGGAGGCGTCAGGCATGTCAGGCATTTTTGTATGTTTGTTTTTTTTTTTCTTGCCTGCACATGTTTTTTCCCCTGACGCTGCCGCCATCTTGGGAAGGGCAGTCAGAGGACTGCATCCGCCGGATGTGAGGTATCCGGAAGTGGGGCGGCATCCATGGAGCAGGCGCCAGGCGTCATTTCCGCCGGAAGCGCAGGGGGAGGAGGGAGGAATAGGTCTGGTGCCTATTTATTGCCGGTTCTGGTCCGGCGAACAGGTGCTATTTGAGTCCGGAACCGGCGTTTTTCGCCACAAGCATCAGGCTGCTGCCTCAGCATGGATTCAGGAACCGCAGCGAGTGGAACAGGCACAGGCACCAGCAAGGCCCAGGTAAGGAGCAGACTGTAGTTTCTGCTCAGCTTTACTGTGGGGTCTCTCTCTAGCCCTCTTCTCTCTAAATGTTAGTGAAGTTTGAGGGTATTTTTTCCCCCTGGTGGCGGAGGGGCCTGTCAGGGCACATAGCTTTTCTCACTGTGCACCTGTGGTGAGCAACCTTGAGTAATCAGGCTGACTCTAAAAGATGGTTTGTCTTTTTTCTCTCTCTTTTTTCCCTTATCATGGCAGGCCAAGAGCTCTGACCCTGGGATTAGAAAGAAATGTCCTTCATGCAAAATTAAGTTAAATGAAGGCTGGAAAAAGGCTTTATGTCAAGCATGTATTGACTTCTTGGTGAGGGAAGAAACCACTTCCGCATGCAGTGATCTAATCGCATCTGCTAAAAAGGAATTGGATGCTACCATTCAATCCTTCAGATCCTCACTCACCTATCCATCTGCAAGTCGGCCCACTACCTCACAGTCCTCTCAAAGCTCACTGTTAGTCCCGGCAGTAGAGGCAGATATGGGTCCTCTGAACCAGGAAGGGCTTTCCCCATCCCATTCTAATGAATCGAATGAGGATAGTGATGAGCTGGAAAATATGTCTTCCAAGTATAAATTGTCTTTGGATCAGGTGGATGGCCTTTTAAAGGCTAATTATGCTACTCTAGGCCTTGAGGAAGAGCATAAGGAGATGTCTTTACATGACAAGATGTATGCAGGGCTTAGTGAGTCTAAGTCCCGTACCTTTCCAGTCCATGCAGTGATTTCTGAAACAATCAGAAAAGAATGGGCTGACCCTGATAGGAAACCATTTTTCTCTAGGGCTCATAAGAGAAGGTTCCCTTTTGATGAAGACCCAGCAGCTCTTTGGAATAAGGTTCCAAAACTTGATGCAGCCTTTTCTCAAGTGTCAAGATCTACTGATCTAGCATTTGAGGACATGGGGATCTTAAAAGACCCCATGGATAAAAAAATGGATCAACAGCTCAAGCGGACTTGGCAATCCATTATGGGCAACCTTAAGCCAGCAATGGCAACTACTTGCATCTCCAGGAACTTGGAGTATTGAGTAAATCAGCTTAAAGCTCATATAATAGCAGATTCCCCTAAGCAAGAAATACTTGACTCCTTTTCTACCCTCTCAGCAGCCGTAGCCTATCAGGATGACAGCTAAGGCGGCAGCCCTTGCTAATTCGGTTAGACGGGCTTTATGGCTAAAGACTTGGCAGGGGGACACAGCATCTAAAAACAAATTATGCGGGGTCCCTTTTCTAGGAGACTTATTGTTCGGCCCTGATTTGGATTCAGTTCTGGACAGGACTGCAGATAAAAAGAAATCTTTTCCTGTCAAAAGGAAGAAACAGCCAGTCAAACGTTTTTTTCGTCCTCAAAGGGCTCAGGAACAAAACAAGCCTCAGGAGAAAAAGAAAAACTGGTCAGGGCAGAGGGGTAAGGGAAGAGGAAATGTCCTTTTCCATCCTCCTGCGTCAGCCAGCAAGACGCAATGACAGTCGGTTACAGGTAGGGGGAAGACTACAAGACTTTCTTCCCTATTGGGCAAGCATAACAGAAAACCAGTACATTCTGAATATGCTAGCCCAGGGTTACAATATAGAATTTTCAGATCTCCCCCTAGAAAGGTACTTGGTGACAAATCTTCCAAGAGATGTAACAAAATCCCTGGCAATGAAGAGCCTATTAATGGATCTGATAGATCAGGGGGTTATGACTTACGTCCCACAGGGGGAGCTTTATCAGGGATTTTATTCCCGTATATTCCTGATAAAGAAACCATCCGGACATTTTCGGTTAATCCTAAACCTGAAACCGCTGAACAGATCAGTCCAATACAAAAGGTTTCGTATGGACTCCATCTTCACGGTCAAGAATCTATTGACGAGGGAATGCTTTATGGCATCAATAGACCTTCGAGATGCCTATCTGCATATCCCTATAGCCCCGCAGTCCCAAAGATTCCTAAGATTGGCGATAAATTTGGGAAAAGAGGTTCTGCACTTGCAATTCAGGGCCCTCCCCTTTGGCCTGTCTTCTGCCCCACGAATATTCACAAAAGCAATGGCAGAAGCGCTTGCACCTCTTCGCATGCAGGGGATTGCGGTAATTCCGTACTTGGACGACCTACTCCTTTTTGCCCTCTCCAGGGAAAGACTGCTAGACAACCTCGGAAAGACCCGAGGTCATCTAGAAACCCTGGGTTGGATCATAAATACCGTATTTATCGGCGTATAACACACACTTTTTTCCCCTTAAAATCAGGGGAAAGTCGCAGGTGCGTGTTATACGCCGATACCATCCGATCCCGAGCTGCACAACTTCAAAATCGCCGACCGCGATTTGAAAATGGCGCCGCCGGCGCCGAAATACACAGAGCCGGTCCTCGGCTCTTTCCGGCGGCTCTCGTTCACTTTCGGCTCCACTCGTAGTCCCGAGCGGAGCTATCCGAACCTACTCGCCTAGGTTCGGATAGCTCCGCTCAAGACTAGGAGTGGAGCCGAAAGTGAACGAGAGCCGCCGGAAAGAGCGGAGGACCGGCTCTGTATTTCGGTGCCGGCGGCGTCATTTTCAAATCGCAGTCGGCGATTTTGAAGACTGGATCGAAGGCTGCACTGGGCAAGGCTGCACTGGGCAAGGCTGCACTGGGCAAGGCTGCACTGGGCAAGGCTGCACTGGGCAAGGCTGCACTGGGCAAGGCTGCACTGGGCAAGGCTGCACTGACATGGCTGCACTGGGGCAAGGCTGCACTGGGGCAAGGCTGCAATGATGGGCATTTAAATGTAAGTTTTTTTTTTCCCTTCAACTTCCCTCCTAAAAGTTTTTTTCCTTAAAATTCCCTCCTAAATTGGGGTGCGTGTTATACGCCGATAAATACGGTATGCAGAAGTCAAATTTCAATCCAGCCCAGAAAATTCTATTCCTGGGGTATCAGATCTGTTCAAGGAAACAAAACATTTTTCTCCCAGAAGAGAAGGGGAAAGTCCAGAAGGTGGTAGCGTCCTTACAGGCAAGCCAGGAATTATCAGTCCGACAAATGATGTCATCCCTAGGAACCCTAACCGCAACCATACCAGCCATTCAATGGGCAAGGTTACATTTCAGGCCTCTCCAGAGCTTTCTCCTGAGAATATGGAATCACAGGTCAGAATCTCTGGAAGCAAAGGTAAAGATACCCACCAAGGTCAAGAGATTGCTTTGGTGGTGGAGAAGACAGGAGAATCTGTCAGAAGGCCTGCTCTGGTCATTTCCAATAGAAAAAGTGGTAACGACAGATGCCAGTGTATGGGGTTGGGGAGCTCACTTAGACCAAGACTTCACGCAAGGAATGTGGTCTCGGACAGAAGCAAAGAGGTCCTCAAATTGGAGGGAACTAAAGGCAGTCGCCTTAGCTTTAGATGCCTTCTCTCCTATCCTTCAAGGTTCTCATGTCCGGGTCCTCTCAGACAACGCCACTACCATAGCCTACCTAAACAAACAGGGGGGTACAAGAAGCAAAACACTTCAGTTGCTAGCTTCAAAGATCCTGGTTTGGGCAGAAAAGCATGTTCGGTCCTTATCAGCAGTCCACCTCAAAGGCACCTTAAATGTAGTGGCAGATTATCTAAGCAGAAGGCGGATTCAGGAGTCAGAATGGAGCCTGAATCTGGAAATCTTTGCAATGATTACCAGGGCCTGGGGTCAACCGCAAATAGACCTATTTGCGTCACAGGAAAATACACAACTCCCAGTATTTTTCTCTATTCACAGAAACGACAAGGCCCAGGGGACAGATGCGTTAATCCAGCCCTGGAACTTCCATCTGGGTTACGCATTTCCTCCTTTCCAACTTCTCCCGTTGGTGTTAAGGAAGATACAGAGGGAGAAGGTGGCAGTAATCCTAATTACTCCATTTTGGCCAAAGAGGGCATGGTTTTCCACCATTCTACAGATGGCAGTAAAACCATTTTGGCGGCTGCCTCTCTGGCAGGACCTGCTCCTACAGGGTCCAATACAGCATCCGGGAATGGCCATTTTAAGCCTCACGGCCTGGTTTCTGAGGAGCAGTTGTTAAGAAACAAAGGTCTGTCACAACCCTTGGTAACTACCTTACTTTCCAGTAGGAAAATAGTGACCAGAAAAATCTATGCTAAATATTGGAAGGTCTTCAACTCTTTTTGTCATTTGACTAAGAGAAAGGTAAAAAATTTAGTGTCAATTTTGGAATTTCTTCAAGAGGGGGCAGACAAGGGATTGTCAGTCAGCACCCTTAAAGTTCAAGTAGCTGCTTTGGGAGTATTTCTAGAAAGACCAATCTCTTCTGAGCCCTTGGTTATAAGATTTTTCAAGGCACTTACCAGATCTAGACCAGCTTCGGCTAAGCACTTTCCCAATTGGGATCTATCAGTGGTCCTGCAAGCCCTTACAAAGGAACCTTTTGAACCACTACAAGAAATCTCTCTAAGGAATCTTACTCTTAAGACCTTGTTCTTAGTTGCAATAACATCAGCAAGGAGAATTGGTGAGCTGCATGCCCTATAGGTTAAGAGACCCTTTTTATCTACAATGATAGGATTGTACTTAAAACCGATTCGGGTTTTTTGCCAAAGGTAGCGTCAGCACACAATAGGTCACAGGAGATCATCCTGCCAACCTTTTGCTCTAACCCTTCGGGGGAAAAAGAAGGCAAATTCAACAATTTGGATGTAAGAAGGACTTTATTACAGTATCTGGAGGTAACAAGTAACTTTAGATCCTCGGATTCTCTATTTATACTTTTTTCTGGTAAAAAGAAGGGCCAACAAGCTTCTAAGGGGTCTATAGCTAGATGGTTTAAGTCAGCTATTCTAGCAGCCTACTCTCAATCGGGGCTATCTCCCCCGCTGGGAATTAAAGCGCATTCTACCAGGGCTCAGGCCACTACATGGGCAGAAATGGCTGGTGCCACCCCAGATCAGATTTGTAGGGCGGCTACGTGGTCAAGTTACCTTACGTTTGTCCATCATTACAGGCTGGATCTTCTGTCAGCCAGTGAACAGGCTTTTGGCAGAAAGGTCTTGCAGGCTGTGGTCCCTCCCTAAGTGGGTAAGTCTCTGTTATCCTCTCAAGGTGCTGTCCTGAAAGACGTTAAGGGAAAAATCAAGTTAGACTTACCGGTAACTTGTTTTCCAGGAGTCTTTCAGGACAGCAGCAACCCGCCCTTATTGTATTAAATTACTATGCTGTGACTAACCATATTCTGATTATGTGTTCCAGCTTGGGCCGGAGGTTCTCTACTACTACTACTACTGATGATAAGTGGGAAGGAGCCTCCTTTTAAAGTTTGGTGGAGGTGTGTTTCCTGTCAAGTGGGTGGAGCCACGCTCTCAAGGTGCTGTCCTGAAAGACTCCTGAAAAACAAGTTACCGGTAAGTCTAACTTGATTTTTTTCTACTTTTTGTTATAAAAAAAATCCAATAAACTCAATTTTAGTCATACATTTAGGCCAAAATGTATTCGGCCACATGTCTTTGGTAAAAGAAATGTCAATAAGCGTATATTTATTGGTTTGCGCAAAAGTTATAGCGTCTACAAACTAAGGGTACATTTTCTGGAATTTACACAGCTTTTAGATTATGACTGCCTATGTCATTTCTTGAGGTGCTAAAATGGCAGGGCAGTACAACCCCCCCCCCCCCCAAATGACCCCATTTTGGAAAGTAGACACCCCAAGGAAATTGCTGAGAGGCATTTTGAGCCCATTAAATATTAATTTTTTTTTGTCCCAAGTGATTGAATAATGACAAAAAAATAAATGTACAAAAAGTTGTCACTAAATGATATATTGCTCACACAGGCCATGGGCATATGTGGAATTGCACCCCAAAATACATTTAGCTGCTTCTCCTGAGTATGGGGATACCACATGTGTGGGACTTTTTGGGAGCCTAGCCCCATACGGGGCCCCAAAAACCAATCACCGCCTTCAGGATTTCTAAGGGCGTACATTTTTGTTTTCACTCCTCACTACCCATCACAGTTTTGAAGGCCATAAAATGCCCAGATGGCACAACCCCCCCCCCCCCCAAATTACCCCATTTTGGAAAGTAGACACCCCAAGCTATTTGCTTTGAGGCATGTTGAGTCCATGGAATATTTTATATTTTGACACAAGTTGCGGGAATGTGACTGACAAATTTTTTTATTTTTTTTTTGCACAAAGTTGTCACTAAATAATATATTGCTCACACAGGCCATGGGCATATGTGGAATTGCACCCCAAAATACATTTAGCTGCTTCTGAGTATGGGGATACCACGTGTGGGAATTTTTGATTCACTCCTCACTACCTATCACAGTTTCGAAGGCCATAAAATGCCAAGATCGCACAACCCCCCCCCCCCCCCAAATGACCCAATTTTGGAAAGTAGACACCCCAAGCTATTTGCTGAGAGGCATGGTGAGTATTTTGCAGCTCTCATTTGTTTTTGAAAATAAAGAAAGACAAGAAAACATTTTTTTTTTTTTTCTTTCAATTTTCAAAACTTTGTGACAAAAAGTGAGGTCTGCAAAATACTCACTATACCTCTCAGCAAATAGCTTGGGGTGTCTACTTTCCAAAATGGGGTCATTTGGGGGGGGGGGGGTTGTGCCACCTGGGCATTCCGTGGCCTCCGAAACTGTGATAGGCAGTGAAAAGTGAAATAAAAAATTTACGCCCTTAGAAAGCCTGAAGGCGGTGCTTGGTTTTTGGGGTCCCGTATGCGGCTAGGCTCCCAAAAAGTCTCACACATGTGGTATCCCCGTACTCAGGAGAAGCAACAGAATGTATTTTGGGGTGTAATTTCACATATTCCCATGGCATGTTTGAGCAATATATCATTTAGTGACAACTTTGTGCAAAAAAAAAAAAAAATTTTGTCTTTTTCCCGCAACTTACATAGTTACATAGTAGGTGAGGTTGAAAAAAGACACAAGTCCATCAAGTCCAACCTATATGTGTGATTATGTGTCAGTATTACATTACATATCCCTGTATATTGCGGTCATTCAGGTGATTATCTAATAGTTTCTTGAAGCTAACAATGCTCCCCCGTGGGGCCAGCGCCTGTGGAAGGGAATTCCACATCCTTGCCGCTCTTACAGTAAAGAACCCTCTACGTAGTTTAAGGTTAAAACTCTCTTCTTCTAATTGTAATGAGTGGCCACGAGTCTTATTAAACTCTCTTCTGCGAAAAAGTTTTATCCCTATTGTGGTGTCACCAGTACAGTATTTGTAAATTGAAATCATATCCCCTCTCAAGCGTCTCTTCTCCAGAGAGAATAAGTTCAGTGCTCGCAACCTTTCCTCATAACTAAGATCCTCCAGACCCTTTATTAGCTTTGTTGCCCTTCTTTGTACTCGCTCCATTTCCAGTACGTCCCTCCTGAGGACTGGTGCCCAGAACTGGACAGCATACTCCAGGTGCGGGCGGACCAGAGTCTTGTAGAGCGGGAGAATTATCGTTTTATCTCTGCAGTTGATCCCCCTTTTAATGCATGCCAATATTCTGTTTGCTTTATTAGCAGCAGCTTGGCATTGCATGCCATTGCTGAGCCTATCATCCACTAGGACCCCCAGGTCCTTTCCATCCTAGATTCCCCCAGAGGTTCTCCCCCCAGTGTATAGATTGCATTCATATTTTTGCCACCCAAATGCATTATTTTACATTTTTCTACATTGAACCTCATTTGCCATGTAGTCGCCCACCCCATTAATTTGTTCAGGTCTTTTTGCAAGATTTCCACATCCTGCGGAGAAGTTATTGCCCTGCTTAGCTTAGTATCGTCTGCAAATACAGAGATTGAACTGTTTATCCCATCCTCCAGGTCGTTTATGAACAAATTAAATAGGATTGGTCCCAGCACAGAACCTTGGGGAACCCCACTACCCACCCCTGACCATTCTGAGTACTCCCCATTTATCACCACCCTCTGAACACGCCCTTGTAACCAGTTTTTAATCCATGTACTCACCCTATGGTCCATGCCAACGCACCTTATTTTGTACAGTAAACGTTTATGGGGAACTGTGTCAAATGCTTTTGCAAAATCCAGATACACCACGTCTACGGGCCTTCCTTTATCTAGATGGCAACTCACCTCCTCATAGAAGGTTAATAGATTAGTTTGGCAAGAACGATTCTTCATGAATCCATGCTGATTACTGCTAATGATATCATTCTTATTACTAAAATCTTGTATATAGTCCCTTATCATCCCCTCCAAGAGTTTACATACTATTGATGTTAGGCTAACTGGTCTGTAATTCCCAGGGATGTTTTTTGGGCCCTTTTTAAATATTGGTGCTAAATTGGCTTTTCTCCAATCAGCTGGTACCATTCCAGTCAATAGACTGTAAAAATTAGGAACAACGGTCTGGCAATCACCTGACTGAGTTCCCTAAGTACCCTCGGATGCAAGCCATCTGGTCCCGGTGATTTATTAATGTTAAGTTTCTCAAGTCTAATTTTAATTCCGTCCTCTGTTAACCATGTAGGTGCTTCCTTTGTTGTGTCATGAGGATAAACACTGCAGTTTTGGTTACTGAAGCCCCCCCGATTCACTCATGAAGACTGAGGAGAAGAATAAATTCAATACCTTTGCCATCTCCCCATCCTTTGTAACCAGATGTCCTTCCTCATTCTTTATGGGGCCAATATGGTCTGTCCTCCCTATTTTACTGTTTACATACTTAAAGAATTTCTTGGGATTTTTTTTGCTCTCCTCCGCTATGTGTCTTTCATGTTCTATCTTAGCCATCCTAATTGCACCCTTACATTTCTTATTGCATTCTTTATAAATTCTGAATGCTGTGGATGATCCCTCAACCTTGTATTTTTTGAAGGCCTTCTCCTTTGCTTTTATATGCATTTTTACATTGGAGTTAAGCCATCCAGGATGTTTGTTCGCTCTTTTAAATTTATTACCCAATGGGATACATTGGCTAATGCCCTTATTTAATATGCTCTTAAAGCAAACCCATCTCTCCTCCGTATTCTTTGTTCCTAATATTTTATCCCAATTTATGCCTTTTAGCAAGGTTTGTAGTTTAGGGAAGTTGGCTCTTTTGAAATTCAGTGTCTTTGTGTTCCCTTCATGTCTCCTATTTGTGTGATTTATACTGAAACTAATTGACCTGTGATCGCTGTTACCTAAATTGCCCCGTATTTCCACATCTGTTATCAGGTCTGTATTGTTGGTAATCAGTAGATCTAGTAATGTTTTATTTCTAGTTGGTGCGTCTACCATCTGACCCATAAAATTGTCCTGCAAGACACTAAGGAACTGGCGAGCCTTAAATGAATGCGCGGTTCCCTCCGCCCATTCTATGTCTGGATAATTAAAATCCCCCGTTATGATAACACTTCCCATCCTTGCTGCTAATCCAATTTGTGATAGGAGATCCGTCTCCACTTCCTCCCTCAGGTTAGGGGGCCTATAGCATACTCCCAGTATTATTTTCCCCTTAGCTTCATCCCTTTGGAGCTCTACCCATAAAGATTCCACCTCCTCCCTAGCCCCCTCAGTGATGTCATCTCTCACATTCACTTGTACATTATTCTTGATATATAGGCATACCCCTCCCCCTTTTTTACCCTCTGTATCCTTGCGGTATAGGGTATACCCTTGAATGTTTGCCAGCCAATCATGAGAGCTGTTGAACCAGGTCTCTGAAATTCCCACAAAATCCAAATCCTCCTTGTACAACAGTATCTCTAGTTCACCCATCTTGTCCGCCAGGCTCCTGGCATTGGTGAACATGCCACATAGTTTAGACCGGTCGCATATTGTCCTCGTATTGGGTGATTCAAGATTGCAACTAGGACTTGCTACTATACTCACCTTGTGTTTTTGTGCTTTGCTTAACCTACCACTAATGCCCCCAATACTACCCTCTGGAATATCTTCCGCGCTGGCTATCACTGTCTCTGGACCCTCCCCCCCATCGCCTAGTTTAAAAACCCCTCTAACTTGTGTCACAATATAAAATATTCCATGGACCCGACATGCCTCTCAGCAAATAGCTTGAGGTGTCTACTTTCCAAAATGGGGTAATTTGGGGGGGGGGGTTTAACTGTCCTGGCATTTTATGCACAACAGTTAGAAGCTTATGTCACACATCACCCACTCTTCTAACCACTTGAAGACAAAGCCCTTTCTGACACTTTTTGTTTACATGAAAATTTTTTTTTGTGCAAGAAAATTACTTTAAACCCCCAAACATTATATATTTTTTTAAAGCAAATGCCCTACAGATTAAAATGGTGGGCGTTTCATTTTTTTTTTTTTTAACACAGTATTTGCGCAGCGATTTTTCAAACGCATTTTTTTGGGAAAAACACACTTTTTTAAATCTTAATGCACTAAAACACACTATATTGCCCAAATGTTTGATGAAATAAAAAAGATGATCTTAGGCCGAGTACATGGATACCAAACATGACATGCTTTAAAATTGCGCACAAACGTGCAGTGGCGACAAACTAAATACATTTTTAAAAGCCTTTACAGGTACCACTTTAGATTTACAGAGGAGGTCTACTGCTAAAATTACTGCCCTCGATCTGACCTTCACGGTGATACCTCACATGCATGGTACAATTGCTGTTTACATTTGACGCCAGACCGACGCTTGCGTTCGCCTTTGCGCAAGAGCAGGGGGGGACAGGGGTGCTTTTTTTTTTTTTCTTTATTATTTTTTTTCTTTTCTTATTTTTATACTGTTCCTTTCATTTTTTTTTTTTTTTTTAATCATTTTTATTTTAGCTCAGCGAATGTAAATATCCCCTATGATAGCAATAGGTAGTGACAGGTACTCTTTTTTTTGAAAAAATTGGCGTCTATTAGACCCTAGATCTCTCCTCTGCCCTCAAAGAATCTGACCACACCAAGATCGGTGTGATAAAATGCTTTCCCAATTTCCCAATGGTGCTGTTTACATCCGGTGAAATCTAAGTCCTAAAATGCTCGTAGCTTCCGGTTTCTTAGGCCATAGAGATGTTTGGAACCACTCTGGTCTCTGATCAGCTCTATGGTCAGCTGGCTGAATCACTGGCTGCGTTCACAGGTTCCCTGTTGGGACAGGAGAGCCAGAGAAAAACATGGAAGATGGTGGTGGCTTTATATATCGTGGGAGCAAACACTGTTGCTGTCAAGATAAATAAATCCGCGCTGCAGCTGAATGGTGTACATGAAGACAAAAAATTGGTTAACAATAAAACACAGTAAATGGTAAAGTATAAAAAATTGCATACCTGAAAAGCAAACATGATAAAACATAATAACAATAAAATATTGTAGAATAGAATACAGTAAAAAAAGAGCAGAACAATAGAGAGAGAATAGAGAGAGAATAGAGAGAGAGAACAATAAAACAACTATTTTATATATATATATATATATATATATATATATATATATATATATATATATATATATATATATATATATATATATATTATATAATTTTTTTTACACTTCTTTTTTTTGTAACTGTAACTTCTATAACTGTAACCGGTTCCAGGTTCGGGTCTCTCAAAATCTCAAAATGCGATGACATCTTGGGAGACCCTGTGAAAGTGTACCTAGTCTGTGCAATGCTGTACCCTACGCTAATACTCTGTAGTGTATGGTAGCGTTCAAAACATTCACCAATGCAAAGACCAGGATTGTCAGGACAGGAGGGACAAAAATAGCGAGTGTCGCGCTTTATATCCGCGCTTGCTGCAGACACGACATCTTTTTTGGGGGGGTTCGTTGGGTAGGGGTACTCGGGAGGACATAAAGAAAATGCCTCTCATGCCGCTGACTGCATTTGGTTGGTGATGTGAATGGGGGAAGTACGGGTGCTGCAGAAGTGGTGGATTCCCAATTAGGATTGGCGAATGCAGCAGGAAGGGCATTATGGGCACAACGGGCCTGTTTGTCTTCTTCTTGGTGGCAGCGGGACACTACTTGTGCTTGCCACCTCGCCAGCTTGAACTGCACTTATGGGACTCGCCACGTCACCAAGTGTTACTGCAGTGCTGGTTTGACTACGACTGGGGTGTACTAGGCCGCTGGTGCTTGCCAGTTCACCAAAACGCTACCAAAAAAACTGTTAGCGATTGCAGGGATCAGGCCTGACCCTGCGAACGCTGCAGTTATGCGTTTAGTGTTTTGTAAGTGACAGTGATCGATCGATACTGCACATGGGTGGGCTGGGCGGAGGGGCAAAATGCAGGTGCTAGCAGGTATCTGGGCTGATCCCGCTAACACTGCATTTTTGGGAACCCTAAACTGCTGGGGACGCTAGTATAGATCTGATCAGATATTGATCCGTTCAGATAATATACCACTAAGGGAGGTGTACGGTGCATGCGTGGGTGTTAGCGGTACTGCCGCTAACCTGACGCTGCCTCGGGCGACGCAGACCCTATCTGACGTCGCCCCAGGCAGCGACGTCAAAGTCTTAATCCATTGGACAAAATGGAATTAAATGACAAACAAATTGAACTGCAAACAATGTTGAATGAACAATCCTTGCGAATAAGGGACAGAAATCGAACTCTTCTATCAACATGGAAATAAACCAGGAAAGGTATTAGCATGACATTTAAAACAAAAACCTTTGACCCCTATAATTAAAATTCAAAAGATGTCGGGGGAAATAACATATGACCGTGGGGAAATTGCTAAAACATTCCACACATACTATTCTAAGCTCTATAATTTATCGATGCAGCAAGAGAGTGAAGGAAAGAAAGATAATCTAAAGGAAATACGCCAATATGAGAGAAACAGCACTACCTAGTTTACCTAAAGAAACAATAGATGAACTAGAAAAAGATATCTCAGTAGCTCAAAAGCCAGGGCCCAGATGGATATACCTCAAGATTCTATAAGAAATTTCAGGAGATACTCACTCCTATTTTAGGAAAGACATTTAATTCCATATCTGATACCCGATTATTTACTGGACCGGAAGCAATCTGCGCTAACCCCAAAGCCCCACAATAATAAGTGATTCAATTAATAAATACAAATCCACATAAATTCAAATTATCATAGAATAATGAACAAAACACTGACAAAAGGTGCCGCACCCCAAAAAAACCCTGAATATCCAGTTCCAACAGTAAATAAAAATAATTTAAGGTACGCTACAAATGTCAGAACACAAGTGTTTGAAGGAGTGTTTAAAAAAACATCTCCAACCTAAACACCATAATGTAACATACTAACATCCTGGTGGGTAAATGTGAAAAGAGACAAAATAGCGTCCTGAAAAATGAATACAAAGTACTGTCCAGTTATAAACAATCAGACTCTGTATCTCCGTGTAGGTCCTTGCTTCATCCAGTAACATTCCATCTCCCCTGGTTTACACACACCCAACAGCGGAAAAAAGGAGGGGGGGGGTGCTTACCAGATGTGATGGACCCCTATCACGGGGGTCTTACGAGCTCTGAGATATCGGATCCAACAGGCAGGAACAGCTGATTGTACTTGTGGGCTTGAAATTCCACTTCAGTAGTACTATGTACTACTATGTATGTGTATGTCCTTCCCGAGCACTGGGATTATCATGGGATCTGTGCCTCTGAGATCGCTTATGACATGTAGGGAGAAATCAAATAGACAGAGGATCCTCCATGGTGTAGTACTTAAACATTCTTTATTAAAATGATGGATTGCTGACATCAAATGTAAAACAGAAAGTTCCAAAGAAACAGACAGCTCAGCCGCGATAAAGCTAGCCGGCTGATGTGTGGTGACGTCAGGTCCGTGGCTCCGTCCGACGCAGCGTTTCCCCATAAGAGGCTTCAACTGGGAGAGGAGGCTGAGCCTTGATGTCAGCAATCCATCATTTTAATAAAGAATGTTTAAGTACTACACCATGGACGATCCTCTGTCTATTTGATTTCTCCCTACATGTCATAAGCGATCTCAGAGGCACAGATCCTATGATAATTCCAGTGCTCGGGAAGGACTGAAGTGGAATCTCAAGCCTGCAAGTACAATCAGCTGTTCCTGTTTGCTGAAGCAGCTGTTCCCGCCTGTTTCATCCGATATCTCAGAGCTCGTAAGACCCCCGTGATAGGGGTCCATCACATCTGGTAAGCGCGCCCCCCCTCCTTTTTTCCGCTGTTGGGTGTGTGTAAACCAGGGGAGATGGAATGTTACTAGATGAAGCAAGGACCTACACGGAGATACAGTGTCTGATTGTTTATAACTGGACTTTTGTATTCATTTTTTATGACGCTATTTTGTCTCTTTTTACATTTACCCACCAGGATGTTAGTATGTTACATTATGGTGTTTAGGTTGAAGATGTTTTTTAAACACTCCTTCAAACACTTGTGTTCTGACATTTGTAGCGCACCTTAAATTTATTTTTATTTACCCGATTATTTACACCACGGAGTATGGAAGCTTACATTGTATTGATCCCAAAACCAGAAAAGGACCACACGGCGTGTGGTAATTTTCGACCAATTTCTCTAACAAATATAGACTTACGTCTATATTCTAAGATTATTGCAAATAGAATTACAACTATTTTACCTGCACATATTAATTTAGACCAAACTGGTTTTACTATTGGTGCGAAGGTAAGGGATAATGCAATGAAAACATGTATGTTAATAGAATATGCCCAAAAAGCAGCTATTCCAGCATGTCTTCTATCGGTCGATGCTGAGAAAGCATTTGATCGGGTGGAGTGGCGATTTTTGAGGGAAGCTTTAATCCAACTTGGGATAGGACCTTGGATGCTACATAGGATCGTGGGGCTGTATTCCAATCTCAGAGCAAAAATAAGAACGAATGGGACACTTTCAGATTATCTAAAAATATCAAATGGTACCCGACAAGGATGCCCTTTATCTCCCTTGCTGTACATGATAGTTATGGAGCACTTGAGAACAGCTCTCCAAAATAATGGGGATATTCAAGGGATAAGAGCTTAAGGGAAAGGAGTACAAAATGTCAGTATATGTGGATGATTTATTAATATATGTTACCAATCCAATAATGACTATACCAAATCTTGTGAAGGAATTTAAGAGATTTGGTAATTTAAGTAACTTTAAGGTCAATTATGATAAGTCGGAGATGTTAAATATATCATTGTCGGGAACTCCTTCAGGCAAAATTTCCCTTTTTAAATGGCAAAAAGTGGCAATTAAATGTCTTGGGATACATATCCCAACTGATATGACTAAATTACAGGAATTGAATTATTCCCCAATAATACGCAAGATTTTGCACTTGCTCCCAAAATATGATAAACTGATCCACTCATGGATGGGGAGAATTAATACAGTTAAAATGGATATACTGCCAAAATTTACTGTATTTATTTCAAGCTATACCCTTGACCCCCCCCAATTTAATGGCGCAGCTACATAAAGCTGTAGGAAGCTTTATTTGGGCTCATAAAACTCCATGAATAAGAAGGGACATATTAATTAGGACAAAAAAGAATGGAGGCCTTGCTCTACCTGATTTTCAAAATATCTACAAGCCGCATCTCTAAATAGGATCATAGACTGGTATTATAATATGGAACATAAACAGTGGGTAATGTTGGAAGAAGACATCATTGGACTGCAACTTAAATTCCTTCCGTGGATTAAACCCCAGTTTAGACCGGAGAAAAAAAGATTTAACACTATTTACGTTATCAACTCTAAAGACATGGAATAAAATCTTGAAAAGGGGAGACCTATCTACATTGATGGGATCAATGACTCCATTATTCTCGAATCCAGAATTTCCTCCAGCATTAGGGGTTAAAAACTTTCTTAAATGGGGAAAAAAAAAACGTGAGGATAGTTCAGACCCTAATGGATGGCAAGCTTTTATGATTGTCCAAACTGGGATCTGAACACGAGCATAAATGGATGCAATATCAACAGTTAAAAACCATATATTAGGACTAGTACACAACCTTCCCTAGTTGACAGACAACCAATGATTTTGAACAATTATTAATAAAGGAACAAAGACAGACTCATAATCTATCAACTATATATAAGTTCCCACTCCCTACGGAATCTCTTAATGAGCTAATCTATATGAAAAAGTGAGAGAATGAAATGAGAAGCTTGATCCCACTGGTAGAATGGGATAGGGCATTTTTCTTGGCACATAAAACCTCAGCGATAAGAAACCAGGAAAGGAATTATAAAATTACTATGAGATGGTATAGGACCCCAGTGGAATTACATAAAATAAATGGAGATAACTCAGAAATATGTTGGAGATGTCTTAAGGTAAGGGGGACTATGACACACATATGGCATAACTGTTCAATGGTGAAGGAGTTCTGGGACAATATTTTCAAAATTTATTGGAAGATATCAGGGCTTGAAATTTAATCAAGTGTAAATATTTCAATCTTGATTATTATTCCAGGAGCTAGAAAAACAATCAAGACAGATATCCTCCACCATATGATAACAGCAGCCAAGACAATAATAGCTCGAAAGTGGCGGCAAGCAAATAGTCCCACAGTGGCAGAATGGGTATGTGAGATGAGGGAGATACAGCAAATAGAGATAATGATAAGGATTGAAGAGAAAATGAGTATCCAAAAACATGGGAAAAGTTTAGGTCCTCTGCAAATTTAAATACTTGGGAGGATGTTTTTTTTTTTTTTTTTTTTTTTTTGGAATGGGGGGGGGGGGGGGGGGGCGGGGGGGCGGTGGAGATGTGGTTGTTGAGAATGAATGGTAGGAAGACAATCTAAGTGATCCTATGTATGACAATAAAACATTGTATATTGTTTTAATGTATAGCTAGAACATAGACTCAGATCACTCTGAAAGATTCTATAAGGCAGTTAATATGTATTTGTATTAAATCAAAAATAATAAAAAAGTGATTGAAAACAATAGATAATTAAAAAAAAAATAAAAATGAAAGGAGCGGTTTAAAAAAAAAAATATATAAAAAAAAAAGCACCCCTGTCCCCCCCTGCTCAAAGGCAAAGGCGAACGCAAGCGTCGGTCTGGTGTCATATGTAAACAGCAATTGCACCATGCATGTGAGGTATAACTGCATAGGTCAGATCGAGGGCAGCAATTTTAGCAGTAGACCTCTGTAAATCGAAAGTGATCATTTTAAAGGCTTTTAAAAATGTATGTAGTTTGTCGCCGCTGCACGTTTGTGCGCAATTTTAAAGCATGTCGTGTTTGGTATCCAGGTACTCGGCATAAGATCATCATCTTTTTATTTCATCAAACATTTAGGCAATATAGTGTGTTTTAGTGCATTAAAATTTAAAAGTTTTTTTTTTTTTTTTTTCAAAAAAAATTGCATTTGAAAAATCGATGCGCAAGTAATTTTCTAGCAAAAAAAAATGTTTTCATGTAAACAAAGTGTCAGGGCTTTGTCAAGTGCTTAGAAGAGTGGGTTATGTGTGACATAAGCTTCTAATGTTGTGCATAAAATGCCAGGACAGTTCAACCTCCCCCCCCAGCCTCTCTGCAAATTTACATAGCTTGGGGTGTCTACTTTCCAAAATGGGGTCATTTGGGGCGGTTTTCTGCTATCCTGGCATTTTATGCCCTTTAAAACTGTGATAGGTATTGAGGAGTGAAATCAAAAATTTACGCCCTTAGAATTCCTAAATGCGGTGCTTGGTTTTCGGGGTCCTGTACGTGGCTAGGCTCCCAAAAAGTCTCACGTGAGGTATCCCCATACTCGGGAGAAGCAGCAGAATGTATTTTGGGGTGTAATTCCACATATAACCATAGCACGTGTGAACAATATATCATGTAGTGACAACTTTGAAAAATGACAAAAATAAAAAATTACACGATCACTTGAAAAAATTTAAATATTCCATGGGCTCAACATGCCTCTCAGCAATTTCCTTAAGGGTGTCTACTTTCCAAAATGGGGTCATTTAGGGGGGGGGGGGGCTTTTGTACTGCCCTGCCATTTTAGCACCTCTAGAAATGAGATAGACTCAGTCATAAACTAAAAGCTGCGTAATTTCCAGACGCTATAACTTTTGCGCAAACCAATAAAAATACGCTAATTGACTTTTTTTTTTTTTTTTTTTACCAAAGACAAGGCTGAATACATTTTGGCCTAAATGTATGACTAAAATTGAGTTTATTGGATTTTTTTTTTTTATAGCAAAAAGTAAAAAAAATATATATTTTTTTCAAAATTACCAGTCTTTTTCTGTTTATATTGCAAAAAATAAAAATCGCAGAGGCAATCAAATACCATCAAAAGAAAGCTCAGTTTGTGGGAAAAAAAGGACGCAAATTTCATTTGGGTACAGCATTGCATGACCGCGCAATTACCAGTTAAAGCAGCGCAGTGCCAAATTGTAAAAAGTGCTCTGGTCATTGAGCAGCCAAATTCTCCAGGGCTGAAGTGGTTAAAAAGCCCTCACTAGACCCCACCGATCTTAACAAACTACACCCCATCTCTTTGCTCCCCTTTTTATCTAAACTTCTTGAACATTTAGTGTACAGCAGACTGAGCGAACACCTTGCAGAGAATAACCTTGTTCCCCTTCAGTCTGGATTCCGCCCACAACACTCCATGGAAACTGCTCTCCTAAAACTCACAAATGATCTGCTAACCGCTAAATCCAAAGGACACTAACCTCTACTCCTGGACCTCTCTGCTGCCTTTGACACAGTCCCCCTCCTCCTCCAAAAAACTCCACACCTTTTAGTCTCCATGACTGTACTCTTCGCTGGTTCTCATCCTAATTGTCCAACCGCACCTTTAGCATTACTTACAATTCCACTTCCTCCTCTCCTCTCCCTTTCTCTGTCACGTTCCTCAAAGGTTCTGTTCTTGGACCTCTCCTATTCTCCATCTACACCACCTCCATGGGTCAGGTAATAGCTTTCCATGGTTTCCAATACCATTTCTACACTGACTACACCCAAATCTATCTCTCTACCCCTCAGTCTCTCCATGTATCACTAATTTACTAACGAACATATCAGCCTGCATGTCGTATGACTTCATTAAACTCAATCTATCCAAAACAGAGCTCATAATCCTCCCCCACTTGCCTCTTCCCCTTTTTACTCTGTCAATATCGATAGCACTACTATCAGCCTGTACCCACATGCCTAGGTTCTAGGTGTAATCCTGGACTCTGAACTATCCTTTTCGGCACCACGTCCAATCACTGTCCAAATCTTGCCACCTCAGCCTCCGCAACATCTCCAAAATACGCCCCTTCCTAATCAATGACACCGCAAAGCTCCTAGTTTACTCCCTGGTCATCTCCCGCATCGACTACTGCAACTCCCTTACCAAATGTTTAGTGTCTGCTATTTCTCTCTGTTAATACCTCCACTGGCTTCCACTCAGCCAACAAATTAAATTCAAAATACTAACTTACAAAGCCAGCTACATCATCTCAAAATACCAACCTACTCGTTCTCTTCGTTTCACCCAAGACCTCCTGCCCTTTAGCTCCCTTGTCACCTTCTCGTCTCCAGGACTTTTCCAGAGCCTTTCCTATACTATGGCACTCCCTACCCCAATCTGTTCGACTATCTCCTACTCTGTTTGCTTTTAGACCATCCCTAAAAACCCTTCTCTTCAGAGGAGCCTATTCTGCCCTCACCTGATGACAACTGTACTTTTATTTTCTCCATCAGCTCATCCCCCACAGCTATTACCTTTTTGTATCACTTCACCCTTCCTCCTAGATTGTAAGCTCTAACGGGCAGGGCCCTTTGATTCCTCCTGTATTGAATTGTATTGTAACTGTACTGTCTGCTCTCATGTTGTAAACTGCTGCGCAAACTGTTGGCGCGTTATAAATCCTGTATAATTATAATAATGTCATACTTGCCCGTTTTGTGCCATGGTTTTACACAGAACAGCCCAATCCTCCTTCTGTGGTCCCCCGCTGGTGCTCTTGGCCTCTCCACCCTGCCAAGTGCCCCCATATAACAAGCTGCTTGCTATAGGGGCACTCGTGTGTAACTTGGCCTCGCAACCTCCTCATTGGCTGTGATTGACAGCAGCAGGAGCCAATGGCTCCTGCTTCTGTCTTTGTTCAGTGAGGAGAGTGAGTCGCTGCACTTGTGGACATCACTGGTTCGAGATCGGGCTCAGGGTACTGCATGTAGAAGGTTTTTTTTTTTGTTTTTTTTAACCATAATGCATAGAATGCAATAAGGTTAAAACACCTGCTGTCTATAGAACCACTTTAAATGAACCTGTTGCTTTGCTGTGCATTAACTTCAGGTTCACTTAACAAAGTTGGTGCTGCTTTTCATTTAGCCCCTTCCCGCCGACAAAACACATATATCCGCCCTCATGGAAGTGGGCTTTTTTTCAATAGGGCTGCATATATGCGTATCTCCCTTTGTGCTGGGAGAGCGCCACACAGCACGCTCCCAGCACAGAGACCAGGATCTCTCCAAGAGCCCCAGGGCCCTGTACTAACTATTGGGAGGGACCCGGATCTCTCGATTCTGGCTCACCTGATCGCTGTGGTAGCCTCCTGGCTACCACAGTGATCAGTCACTGTCAAGCCTGCCCCTGTGTTTTTTTCTTTCTGTGAATGGAGAGGAAAGTATCTTTCTCTTTCCTTGCAGAGAGGGGGAAAAAAAATGTGTTTGTAAAAAAAATAAGTAATAAAAATATCTAGATCAAGGCATTTGACACAGTTCCCCATAAACGTTTACTGTACAAAATAAGGTCCGTTGGCATGGACCATAGGGTGAGTACATGGTTTGAAAACTCGCTACAAGGGCGGGTTCAGATGGTGTTGATAAATAGGGAGTACTCGGAATGGTCAGGGGTGGGTAGTGGGGTCCCCCAGGGTTCTGTGCTGGGACCAATCCTGTTTATTTGTTCATAAATGACTGGGAGGATGGGATAAACAGTTCAATATCTGTATTTGCAGACAATACTAAGCTAAGCAGGGCAATGACTTCTCCGCAGGATGTGGAAACCTTGCAAAAAGATCTGATCAAATTAATGGGATGGGCAACTACATGGCAAATGAGGTTTAATGTAGAAAAATGTAAAATAATGCATTTGGGTGGCAAAAATATTCATGCCATCTATACACTGGGAGGGAGAACCTCTGGGGGAATCTAGGATGGAAAAGTACCTCGGGGTCCTAGTAGATGATGGGCTCAGCAATGGCATGCAATGCCAAGCTGCTGCTAACAAAGCAAACCGAATATTGGCATGCATTAAAAAGGGGATCAACTCCAGAGATAAAACAACAATTCTCCCGCTCTACAAGACTGGTCCGGCCGCACCTAGAGTATGCTGTCCAGTTTTGGGCACCAGTCCTCAGGAAGGATGTATTGGAGCGAGTACAAAGAAGGGCAACAAAGCTAATAAAGGGTCTGGAGGATATTTAGTTATGAGGAAGTGTTGCGAGCACTGAACTTATTCTCTCTTGAGAGTGGATATGATTTCAATTTACAAATGCCATACTGGTGACCCCACAATAGGGAGTTTAACAAGACACGTGGCCACTACTTTACTGTAAAAGCGGCAAGGATGTGGAATTCCCTTCCATAGGCGGTGGTCTCAGCGGGGGGCATCGATAGTTTCAAGAAACTATTAGATAAACACCTGAACGGCCGCAACATACAGGGATATACAATGTAATACTGACATATAACCGCACACATAGGTTGGACTTAATGGACTTGTATTTTTTCAACCTCCCCTACTATGTAAATATGTAAGGTTTGATCTAGGTCGGTGCCAGGGTTAGTGTTTGGTCCAAGTATGGGTCAAAGGTCAGGGTCAGTATATTTTTGGGTAGGATTTTGTTTTACTATCATCAGTGTTAGTGTGTTTTAGGTTTTGGGCTGTACTACGGGTACAAACATCAACTGACATACACATATGTGGTATCGTTGTGATTGTCAGGAGCAGAAGAATTTATTTTGAGTTGTTGTTTGGTGGTAGGTTATGGTAGTAACAAGAAATTATACAGCTACATTTAAAAAAAAAATTTTTTTTTTTTTTTTTTTTTTTTTTTACTTTTTTGGCTCTTTTTGATAATGAAAAAAAGAAAAATTAAGAGATATCCATAACCATTTACTACCAAATGAAAGCCCAATTTGTCCTGAAAAAAAAACCAAGGTATAATCCACCTGGATGCACAAAGTAGTTGTGATCATATGCACGTTTTACTAACATGTCAAAATTGTGCTTATGCATTTAAATTTGTTTTACCCTTAGGCACGAACAGGTCAAAATACCCTGAAAATGATTAATACTTACTGGACCTGATGGCAGTGATCCTTTATCTTACAGAACTATGTGACCATTGAAGAATCTTGAGTATCCAACACTTTTGGTACTTCAGATGCTTGGTTCCACCCACCACTGGCTATAAGACACCCACATTACTAAAAGACACAGTAACGATGCAGTGTCTAGCAAGTAGAACCACAGTGCTCTTTGAGGAATCGCGCATTGGAAACACAAAGTACTAGATGCTGACGATTCTATGGTGACCAAAGTTGTGCAAGAGAATAAAGACATGAGTCACTTCCTGCAGGTCCAGTAAGTAATAATCTTATTATACAGGGGAAGTTTTTACAAAAAAAAAAAAAATGTTGCAGATTCACTTCTAAACTATGCTTTCACCAGTCTTTCTCACACTCCCAGAATTCACATATGCTGATATTGCCATCTTGCTTTGGTCACATCACATGCATACGGCTTTGAATGGAAAAAATGTCATACCTTTTCTAAAGTGTGTGTCCAGCAATTTTTTTTTATTTATTTTTTTTTTATTTGGGATTGAGTAGGTAAAGATTAGAATCCCTGTCAGTTTTTTCTGAAATTTGGGACTCAATTTGAGATTTCCCCTAACATTGTCACTCAGTGACCGTGATATTTGCCTGGATATTTTCACTCACTACTGTCTGGTGAAATTATAGTAGCCAGAAAAAAAAAGAAAACCTCCTATGATGGAGCCCCGTATAGCAGTATAAAAACCTGATGGGGAACTAATGCTTCCCAACTCTTTCCAAAACTGAAAAAAATGTGGGCGGGATTCATTATTCATTACAGGTATATCGCCAACTTACACAGCACTTTACATACAGTATATTGTAAAATTTACATCACTCTCTGCCCACAGGGACCTTAGATTGTATGTTCCTTGTCTTACATGGTCACATATACTTATGTAAAACAAAAGTGTAGCGCTGATAATTTATGTATTACACAAAAAACCTAAGCAGAATCGAAGTCTGCAGGCAGATTGTGCTATAAATACTATAATATATTACTCTAAGCTTAGAATGTATACAAATAACACAAGTGAACTGAATCAAAGGTGTATTAGACCTACAAAGATGCAACCATAGACGTGATCTCAAAACGCATGTAGTCGCCAAAACTCCAAAAATCGGTGTGTATTTCAACACAAAATCGATTTAAATTGTGTATGATACAAAAATACAAAAATTAAATGCAAACTGTGATAATGATACCCAGAACTGGAGAATCTATGCTGAAGTGGTATGAGAACTTAACTGTACAAATACTCTGAGAAAGTGTGTATGAGCGGCTGGATATGAGCATGAAATCACTGGATGTAACTACAACCACTGAAATCTGTGCTGAAGTGATGTGAACACTTAATAAACTGATACTCTAAAAAAATGTATATCTGAACAGTCGGGTGTCGCATGCAGACACTCAAAACCAAACAGAAGAATGCACAAACTCAAGTAGTGAAAAAATAAAAAAAGAGAATAACAGTGGTAATAAGCACATATATGTGAATATTATATAACAATCCCACACATATCTCCATTTGTATGTGAACCAAACTATTAAATGGTGTACATATGGTTAGAATGAAATATAGAAATGATGGAATATGTTTCAAATGTATGATATACTGCAGTGCTTAAGGTCTAAAGCAAACTGCAAAATATAGGAAAACATATGCCACCCCTAGGAATGAGGGCAGATGAAAGTCCGCATATATGTACCAAATGTTCATGCAGATGACTTCAAAGCAGTAGGTGTACATTCTACGTTTTCTGAGTTGACTGTTGATGTGTTCTATACTCAAAATGGACACTCAAACACCGCTTTTAACTTCAAAGAGTAGGGAAGAGGATGAGGTACCCTTACTGGAACTGGTGGACTCACAAGCCGATGGCGGTGAGTCAAACGAGCTTGTACCGGAATACGGTAGATGAGGATCTTATCCAAATCGATGTTAGAGATGAAACTTCTCCTGGATGGGTCAGTGAATAACCGAGACACTTACTCACCACAGGAAAAAGTCAGATGTGGATGCTACCAACTGGAATACTCCATTATCACTTTCATCAAACAGCCAAAAGATGTTATAAACACTGATCCTCATATGCAATCCTCTCAATGTGATGGTTCTCGAAAGAAAAAAAAATATGCTTCCACACTATGTGGAAGCATATATTTTTTTCTATTCTTTTCTTTTGAGAATCATCATTTACATTATGAGGATTGGAGATGAGGATTGGAGTTTATAACATCTTTTGGCTGTTTGATGAAAGTGATAATGGAGTATTCCAGTTGGTAACATCCACATCCGACTTGTTCCTGTGGTGAGTAAGGGTCTCGGCTATTCACTGACCCATCCAGGATAAGTTTAATCTCTACATTGATTTGGATAAGCTCCTCATCTACCGTATTCCGGTACAAGCTTGGTTTGACTCACCGCCATTGGCTTGTGAGTCCACCAGTTCCGGTAAGGGTACCTCATCCTCTTCCCTAATCTTTCAAGTTAAAAGCATTGTTTGAGTGTCCATTTTGTGTATAGAACACATAGACAGTCAACTCGGAACACGTAGAACGTACACCTACTGCTTTGAAGTCATCTGCATGAACATTTGTTATACATATATGCAGACTTTCATCTGCCCTCATTCCTAGGGGTGGCATATGCTTTCCTATTTTTTGAAGTTTGCTTTAGACCTTAAGCACTGCAGTATATCATACATTTGAAACGTATTCCATCATTTCCAGGTTTCATTCTAACCATATGTACACCATTTAATAGTTTGGTTCACGTACAAATAAAAATATGTGTGGGATTGTTATATAATATTCACATATGTGCTCATTACCACTGCTATTCTCTTATTTTATTCTTATTTTTTCACGACTTGAGTTTGTGCATTCTTCTGTTTGGTTTAGAGTGTCTGCATGCGACTACATGCGACACCCAACCATTCAAATATGCATTTTTTTTTAAAATTATCAGTTTAAGTGTTCACATCACTTCAGCACAGATTTCAGTGGTTGTAGTTACATCCAGTGATTTCATGCTATTCGCATGCGATATCTAGCCGCTCATACATACTTTCTCAGAGTATTTGTACGGTTAAGTGCTCATACCACTTCAGCATAGATTCTCTGGGTATCATTATCACAGTTTGCATTTTATTTTTGTGTCATACACAATTTAAATCTATTTTGTGTTGAAATGCACACCAATTTTTTGAGTTTCTAGAGTTTTGGCTACTACATGCGTTTTGAGATCACGTCTACGGTTGTATATTTGTAGGTCTAATACACCTTTGATTCACTTCACTTGTATTATTTTTATACACTCTAAGCTTAGAATGTTATAGTATTTATAGCACAATCCGCCTCCAGACTTCCATTCTGGTTAGGTTTTTTTGTGTAATACAGTGGGGACGGAAAGTGTTCAGACCCCCTTAAATGTTTCACTCTTTGTTATATTGCAGCCATTTGCTAAAATCATTTTGTCATTTTCTTTCCTCATTAATGTACACACAGCACCCCATATTGACAGAAAAACACGGAATTGTTGACATTTTTGCAGATTTATTAAAAAAGAAAAACTGAAATATCACATGGTCCTAAGTATTCAGACCTTTTGCTATGACACTCATATATTTAACTCAGGCGCTGTCCATTTCTTCTGATCATCCTTGAGATGGTTCTACACCTTCGAGTCCAGCTGTGTTTGATTATACTGATTGGACTTGATTAGGAAAGGCACACACCTGTCTATATAAGACCTTACAGCTCACAGTGCATGTCAGAGCAAATGAGAATAATGAGGTCAAAGGAACTGCCGGAGAGCTCAGAGACAGAATTGTGGGAAGACACGGATCTGGTCAAGGTTACAAAAAAATTTCTGCTGCACTTAAGGTTCCTAAGAGCACAGTGGCCTCCATAATCCGTAAATGGAAGACGTTTGGGACGACCATAACCCTTCCCAGAGCTGTCTGTCCGGCCAAACTGAGCTATCAGGGTAGAAGAGCCTTGGTGAGAGAGGTAAAGAAGAACCCAAAGATCACTGTGGCTGAGCTCCAGAGATACAGTCAGGAGATGGGAGAAAGTTGTAGAAAGTCAACCATCACTGCAGCCCTCCACCAGTCGGGGCTTTATGGCAGAGTGGCCTGACGGAAGCCTCTCCTCAGTGCAAGACACATGAAAGCCCGCATGGAGTGTGCTAAAAAAACACCTGAAGGACTTCAAGATGGTGAGAAATAGGATTCTCTGGTCCGTTGAGACCAAGATAGAACTTTTTGGCCTTAATTCTAAGCGGTATGTGTGGAGAAAACCAGGCACTGCTCATCACCTGTCCAATACAGTCCCAACAGTGAAGCATGGTGGTGACAGCATCATGCTGTGTTTTTCAGCTGCAGGGACAGGACGACTGGTTGCAATCGAGGGAAAGATAAATGCGGCCCAGTACAGGGATATTCTGGACGAAAACCTTCTCCAGAGTGCTCAGGACCTCAGACTGGGCCAAAGGTTTACCTTCCAAGACAATGACCCTAAGCACACAGGTAAAATAACGAAGGAGTGGCTTCACAACAACTCTGTGACTGTTCTTGAATGGCCCAGCCAGAGCCCTGACTTAAACCCAATTGAGCATCTCTGGAGAGGCCTAAAAATAGATGTCCACTAACGTTTACCATCCAACCTGACAGAACTGGAGAGGATCTGCAAGGAGGAATGGCAGAGGATCCCCAAATCCAAGTGTGAAAAACTTGTTGCATCTTACCCAAAGACTCATGGCTGTATTAGATCAAAAGGGTGCTTCTACTAAATACTGAGCAAAGATTCTGAATACTTAAGACAATGTGATATTTCAGTTTTTCTTTTTTAATAAATCTGCAAAAATGTCAACAATTCTGTGTTTTTCTGTCAATATGGGGTGCTGTGTGTACATTAATGAGCAAAAAAAACTTAAATGATTTTAGCAAATGGCTGCAATATAACAAAGAGTGGAAAACTTAAGGGGGTCTGAATACTTTCTGCCCCCACTGTACATACATTATCAGCGTTACATCTTTGTTTTACATTTACATTACATTTACTGTACAATTAGTCTGTTATTTTGGCTGCTCACATTCAAAGACGGCATGGTATTTCCACTTTATTTTTCACATGGAAAGACGCTAGCTTACAGGGGCATGCCTTTGGATGATGGGAGGAAACGCACACAAACACACGGAAAGCTTTTATCCGATGCTGTAATTCTCTAGATCACACTACCCACTTTGTCAGGGATATGGTTATCTAAGAGACCCTCCTAACCTGTTGTGATGCAGAAGAGGTATTCCCAAAGTCACCATTTGCAGGACCTTTAGGCTACATTTACACTAACTACCTGTGCTTGGTTTATTTAAATCCAGGAGAAATTACCTGGGAAGTATGAACAAAATGTATGCTTTCCAGATCGAGTCCTTCAATAAAATGTATGTGCATTTATATGCAGTCATATTATTTCATCTAGCTGCCCCTGGACACACAGATTTCTATTATTTCTAAATTCAGCGAAACTGAACACACCTAAATGCACAATGTGAATTATGCCAACAAAAAGCATTACATGCCTTTTTTATAAATGTTTACAGTGTTTAATTTAAAATCATCCTTAGGCCCATGTTTAATGTAATTTTACATTTTTTTTCTTTTTTTTTTTTTTATAGAATCCAGAAAGAAGAACAAAGAAGCTGAAGCACCTTTTAACTGCATTTAGGGAAAAACATTTTTTACCACTTTGACTTTTCTTAAACTTTAATGAAAAGTATATGTGTGCAATATGCTTCTACTTTTATAAATATTCAAGTAAAATTGATATAACACCTGCAGATGACATGTATTTGTGTGTGTTCTTTAACCCCCTACGTGCCAACAGTACGTACATAGGCAACCTCTCGACAGGTGGGCCTGAACGCAGAGTGGCCGCATATATGCAGCCATGTGTAAACAACTTGCCATGCTGAGAGCACGAATCAGTAAGCTCCCTATGCATACTTGCAAGCGCGAGCTTTCCAATTATGTGACCGCTATGACAGCCAATCACAGCGGTCACATGACCCAAATGTCCGCCTCCCAGCTTTTAGAAGACTTAAAGGGCCGGGGGGCAGTCTGCAGGAAGGGGTCAATAATAGCACATGTGTTCTTTAACCACTTGACCACTGGGCACTTAAACCCCCTTAATAACCAGACCAATTTTCAGCTTTTGGTGCTCTCACATTTTGAATGACAATTACTCAGTCATGCAACACTGTACCCATATGAAATTTTCGTCCTTTTTTTCACACAAATAGAGCTTTCTTTTGGTGGTATTTGATCACCTCTGGGTTTTTTATTTTCTGTGCTATAAATGAAAAAAGACCGAAAATTTTGTAAAAAAAAATGCATTTTGTATTATAAAATTTTGCAAATAAGTAATTTTTCTTCATAAATTTGGGCCAAAATTTATACTGCTACATATCTTTGGTAAAAATAACCCAAATTAGTGGATATTATTTAGTCTGTGTGAAAGTTATAGAGTCTACAAGCTATGGTGCCAATCACTGAAAATTGATCACATCTGATCACACCTGATGTACTGAGGCCTATCTCATTTCTTGAGACCCTAACAAGCCAGGAAAGTACAAATACCCACAAAATGACCCCTTTTTGGAAAGTAGACATTCCAAGGTATTTAGTAAGAGGCATGGTGAGTTTTTTGAAGTTGTTATTTTTTCCCACAATTCTTTGCAAAATGAAGATTTTTTTTATTTTTATTTTTTTTCACACCAAATTGTCATCACAACAGGTTATTTCTCTCACATGGCATGTAAATTACACAAATGACACCCCAAAATATATTCTGCTACTCCTCCTGAGTATGGGGATACCACATGTGTGAGACTTTTACACAACCTGGCCACATAAAGAGGCGCAACATTGAAGTAGCACATTCAGGCGTTCTAGGAGCATAAATTACACATCTAATCTCTCAACCACCTATTACACTTTTGAAGGCCCTGGAGCACCAGAACAATGGAAACGCCCACAAAGTGACCCCATTTTGGAAAGCAAACACCCCAACGTATAATCTATGAGGCATAATGAGTCTTTTGAATGATTCATTTTTTTCCAGAAGTTTGTGGAAAATGTGGAAAAAAAATGAAAACGCATTTTTTTTACACAAAGTTGTCCATTTCTAAGATATTTCCGACACACAGCATGTACATAGCAAAAATGACACCCCAAAATATATTCTGCTACTCCTTCCGAGTATGGCGATACCACATGTGTGAGACTTTTACACAACCTGGCCACATACAGAGGCGCAACATTGAAGTAGCACATTCAGGCGTTCTAGGAGCATAAATTACACATCTAATCTCCCAACCACCTATTACACTTTTGACGGCCCTGGAGCACCAGGACAATGGAAACGCCCACAAAGTGACCCCATTTTGGAAAGAAAACACCCCAACATATAATCTATGAGGCATAATGAGTCTTTTGAATGGTTCATTTTTTTCCAGAAGTTTGTGGAAAATGTGGAAAAAAAATGAAAACGCATTTTTTTTTACACAAAGTTGTCCATTTCTAAGTTATTTTCGACACATAGCATGTACATAGCAAAAATGACACCCCAAAATATATTCTGCTACTCCTTCCGAGTATGGCGATACCAAATGTGTGAGACTTTTACACAACCTGGCCACATACAGAGGCCCAACATTGAAGTAGCACATTCAGGCGTTCTAGGAGCATAAATTACACATCTAATTTCCTTACAGTCTATTACATTTTTGAAGGCCCTTCATATTTCTAACACATAGCATGAACATACCATGAATTACACCCTAAAATACATTCTGCTGAGCAAAGGGTAAACAAAAGATTACCTGTAGTTTTAGCAGTGCAGTTGTCCACAGGAGGAGAGCCCTGATCCAGGCAGCAGGCAGGGACGTGGTCATCCACAGTGAATGGAATTGTCCAGGCAGCGGGCAGGAATATTGTCCATAGTACAGGCAGGGATAATGTCCTTGTACAGTCCAGGGTCAGTGCATGTAGAGACATTGCCAGCAGTGCCAAAATATTGGTCCTGGTAGTAAGCAGGAACATGGTCCAAGTAGCAGACCAGGAAAGAATGGGGACAGGGGTAGAGGCTTCTCCCACCCAAATCTCTTTGAAGCCTCCGAGTCTCCAGACCCTAAATCTGGGAATGAGAAAACTAAAAAGTTAGATTTCTTCATCCAGAAAAACATTTCTGGAGCCCCTCACATATGTGAGACCCTGTGTTCCCACTAGCATAGCAGGGTAAATGATCATTCCAAGAGGCAGGCAAAAAACGTGGTCAAACAGTCCAGGGTCAGTTCCAGAGCAGGCAGAGGTAGGTACAAATCAGCGTTAGGCATAAGCTTGGTCGTATAACAGGCCAGGGTCAGTTCCGGAGAAGGCAGAGGTAGGTACAGTTTTAGTGTTAGGCAGAAGCTTGGTCGTATAACAGGCCAGGGTCGATTCCGGAGAAGGCAGAGGTAAATCGGGTTCAGTGCAGTGGCATAAGGGGTGTGGAGGAAAATTACAGGAAATGAGAATTACGTTTACCATACTTCCCTAATATTGTAGAGAAGTATGGTAACGGCGGAAACATTCGCTTATACAGAGGCCTGGTTGGGAAGGACAATCGGGACAATAATACGTGGTGTCTCTTCTAATTCCTCTTCTGGAGCACACCCGGCATTTTTTCTGACGTCTGTGGCCTGTTTCACGGGGGGGGATTTTTTCAGGAAAGTGGCGTTCGTGGAGTCTGCTCACGGAATCAGAGCGAATATTTTCTGGTGGGCTTTCAGGGTACAAAAGGGAGGAGATTACTTGTTCCTGGTATTGCAGATAGGATACGGGGGTCTCAGTAGATTCTTGGTAAATTACGTAAGTGTTGTACATGGCCAAACTGAAAAAATAAATGGACACTTTTTTATACCAGTGACGGGATTTTCTTGTGGGAAGGTAGGGTTCAATCATCTGATCGTTAAAGTCCACTCCCCCCATAAATAAATTGTAATCATAAATACAAGCAGGTTTCTGGACTGGGCCGTTTCTTCTTGGGACTTCCACGTAGGTGTCATTGTGGATTGTCGTCAGCATGTGGACGTTTCGTCTGTCCCTCCACTTGACAGCCAATAGCTCCTGGTTCCGCAAAGCCACCGTATCCCCTCGGCGTAGCCTTTCATTGACCAATTTTTGCGGGAAGCCTTTTCTATTGGTTCTTACAGTACCACATGCTGGGGTGTCCCTCCGGTGAAGATTGCGGAAGAGGGGCAAGCTAGTATAAAAATTATCCACATAAAGGTGGTACCCCTTTCCAAGCAGTGGATAAACGAGCTCCCAGACAACTTTGCCGCTGGTTCCAATATATTCTGGACATTCAGGGGGATGCAGTTGGGTGTCCTTCCCTTCGTACACCCGGAAGGCGTAACTGTACCCCGTGGCTCGGTCGCAAAGTTTATACATTTTAACCCCATATCGGGCCCTTTTGCTGGGGATAAACTGTTTGATGCCAAGCCTGCCTGTAAATTTTACAAGGGACTCATCAACAGAAATATTCTGGTCGGGGGTATATAGCTGGGGAAATTTTTCTGAGAAATAATTTAGGAGTGGCCGAAGTTTGAATAATTTGTCAAATGCTGGGTCATTTCGGGGAGGGCACTGGGTGTTGTCATTATAGTGAAGGAAGCGCAAAATCATAAGGTATCTTGATCTTGGCATTTTTGAAGAGAAGAGTGGCATGTGGTGGACGGGGTTAGTTGACCAATATGAGTACATTTGGGTTTTTTTTGTGAGACCCATTGTAAAAGTTAGGCCTAAGAAAATTTTAAATTCTGCTATGGTAAGCTCTCTCCACTCAAAGGGATGGGCATAACTAGAGCCAGGGTTGCTTACGATGTACTGCTGTGCGTAAAGGTTGCACTGGGCCACAATGGATGATAGAAAGTCTTCCGTGAAAATCAAATAAAAAAAATCGAGCATGACAAAATTATCGGTGTTCACCTGGACACCAGGCTGGGCGGTAAAAGGGGGGATATTTGCTGCTCCGGAATTAGGGGGAAGCCACAGGGGGTTTTGAAGGGCATAGGGTAGGCTGGCATGGCCTCTATCCCTTTGGGGCTGAGATGACACCCTACTGGTGCCTGGCCTTTGTTGCAGTGGCTCTTCGCTTGAGGTGGACGGCGCTGCGCTGGAGGTGGACGGCGCTGCGCTGGAGGTGGACGGCGCTGCCCTGGAGGTGGACGGCGCTGCCCTGGAGGTGGACGGCGCTGCCCTGGAGGTGGACGGCGCTGCACTCGAGGTGGTAGTAGGCTGCTGCTCCACGCCAGAACGCCTTCTTTTCATGGGCACACGTTCCTCTTCTGATTCTGTATCGGACCCGCTGCTTGTCACGGGTTCATAGGCCGAATCCGAATCGGACAGAGACTCAGAGAGCTCCCCGCTGCTCTCATCAGTCATGCTGAGACGCTGGTAGGCCTCCTCGGCCGTAAATAATTGTTTTGCCATACTGGTAGCTGGTGAGGTTGATGTGGCTCTGGCTGCACTGGTGTGGCTCTGGCTGCACTGGTGTGGCTCTGGTGGGCACAGAGGTGGCTCTGGTGGGCACAGAGGTGGCTCTGATGGGCTCTGGCTGCACTGGTGTGGCTCTGGCTGCACTGGTGTGGCTCTGGCTGCACTGGTGTGGCTCTGGCTGCACTGGTGTTGCTCTGGTGGGCACAGAGGTGGCTCTGGTGGGCACAGAGGTGGCTCTGGTGGCACTGGTGGGCACAGGCGGCACTGGTGGGCACAGGCGGCACAGGCGGCACTGATGTGGCACAGGCGGCACTGATGTGGCACTGGTTGGGCACAGGTGGCACTGGTTGGGCACAGGTGGCACTTGTGTGCACTGTAGTGGCACTGGTGTGCACTGTAGTGGCACAGAGGCGGCACTGGTGGGCTCAGGCGGCACTGGTGGGCTCAGGCGGCACTGGTGGGCTCAGGCGGCACTGGCGACACTGATGTGGTACTGCAGTGGCGCAGATGGGCACAGGTGGCACTGATTGGCACTGGTGTGGCACTGGTGGTACTGGTGTGGCTCTGGTGGCACAGAGGTGGCAGGTGGCAGGTGGCAGATGGCACAGATGTGGCACAGGTGGCACAGATGGCACAGATGTGGCACAGATGGCACTTGTGGCACAGATGACACTGTTGTGGCACTGTTGGGGCACTGTTGTGGCACTGCTGTGGCACTGCTGGGCACTGGTAATATAAAAAACTCACTGTTCGGCACTGTGAAGCTCTCCTCTCCTCTCACGCTGCATCGGTGTGAGGAGAGGAGAGCGATGAACTTGTGCTGACCCTGCAGCACAGCCTTTGTTGACATTTGTGATCGCTCTGTCATTGGACGGAGCGATCACATGGTAAAGGGCCGCTGTCATTGGCCCTTTACCGCGATCCGTGTTGCGCCGGGTCCCGTGGACCCGGCGAACACGGATGCTCCCGTGTGCGCGCCCGGGGGGGCGCGCGGGACCGTTTCTCCGGGAGGACGTCATAGTACGCCCTCCCAGAGTTATCCAACCGCCCTGCAGCCGTCATTCGGCTATGGGCCGGTTGGTAACTGGTTAACCACTTCAGCCCTGGAAGATATGTACCCTTAACCACTTGCCGACCGCCTCACGCCTATATACTTGGTACGTGATTACCTTCCCGCGGGCGGGGGGGTCCGATCGGACCCCCCCCGGTGCCAGCGGCGGTCGGCTTTTGTCTGGCAGTGATCAGAGATGAGGGGGAGGCCATCCGATCGTGGCCCCCCCTCACTATCGCTCCCAGCCAATGAGAAACATCCTCTGCCTCTGTATAGTACACAGAGGCAGAGGATGTGATGTCATCTCTCCTCGGCTCAGCAGTTTCCGTTCCGGCGCCGAGGAGAGAAGACATGTGAGTGCACAACACATACACACACACACACACAGTAGAACATGCCAGGCACACTTTACACCCCCGACCCCCCCCCCCCCCTGTCAAACTGACACCAAGCAGTGTTTTTTTTTTTCTGATTACTGCATGGTGTCAGTTTGTGACAGTTAGAAGTGGTAGGACAGTTACTGTTAGCCCCCTGTAGGTCTAGGATACCCCCCTAACCCCCCAATAAAGTTTTAACCCCTTGATCACCCCCTGTCGCCAGTGTCACTAAATGATCATTTTTCTGATCGCTGTATTAGTGTCACTGGTGACGCTAGTTAGGGACGTAAATATTTAGGTTCGCCGTCAGTGTTTTATAGCGACAGGGACCCCCATATACTATCTAATAAATGTTTTAACCCCTTGATTGCCCCCTAGTTAACCCTTTCACCACTGATCACCGTATAACCGTTATGGGTGACGCTGGTTAGTTCGTTTATTTTTTATAGTGTCAGGGCACCTGCCGTTTATTACCGAATAAAGGTTTAGCCCCCTGATCGCCCGGCGGTGATATGCGTCGCCCCAGGCAGCGTCAGATTAGCGCCAGTACCGCTAACACCCACGCACGCAGCATACGCCTCCCTTAGTGGTATAGTATCTGATCCGATCAGATCTATACTAGCGTCCCCAGCAGTTTAGGGTTCCCAAAAACGCAGTGTTAGCGGGATCAGCCCAGATACCTGCTAGCACCTGCGTTTTGCCCCTCCGCCCGGCCCAGCCCAGCCCACCCAAGTGCAGTATCAATCAATCACTGTCACTTACAAAACACTAAACACATAACTGCAGCGTTCGCAGAGTCAGGCCTGATCCCTGCGATCGCTAACAGTTTTTTTGGTAGCGTTTTGATGAACTGGCAAGCACCAGTCCCAGGCAGCGTCAGATTAGCGCCAGTACTGCTAACACCCATGGCACGCACCGTACACCTCCCTTAGTGGTATAGTATCTGAACGGATCAATATCTGATCCGATCAGACCTATACTAGTGTCCCCAGCAGTTTAGGGTTCCCAAAAACGCAGTGTTAGCGGGATCAGCCCAGATACCTGCTAGCACCTGCGTTTTGCCCCTCCGCCCGGCCCAGCCCACCCAAGTGCAGTATTGATCGATCACTGTCACTTACAAAACACTAAACGCATAACTGCAGCGTTCAGAGTCAGGCCTGATCCCTGCGATCGCTAACAGTTTTTTTGGTAGCGTTTTGGTGAACTGGCAAGCACCAGCGGCCTAGTACACCCCGGTCGTAGTCAAACCAGCAATGCAGTAACACTTGGTGACGTGGCGAGTTCCATAAGTGCAGTTCAAGCTGGTGAGGTGGCAAGCACAAGAAGACGAACATAGGCCCGTCGTGCCCATAGTGCCCTTCCTGCTGCATTCACCAATCTTAATTGGGAACCCACCACTTCTGCAGCGCCCGTAATTCCCCCATTCACATCCCCAACCAAATGCAGTCAGCTGCATGAGAGGCATTTTCTTTATGTCCTCCCGAGTACCCCTACCCAACGAACCCCCCCCCAAAAAGATGTCGTGTCTGCAGCAAGCGCGGATATAAGCGTGACACCCGCTATTTTTGTCCCTCCTGTCCTGACAATCCTGGTCTTTGCATTGGTGAATGTTTTGAACGCTACCATTCACTAGTTGCGTATTAGCGTAGGGTACAGCATTCCACAGACTAGGCACACATTCACAGGGTCTCCCAAGATACCATCGCATTTTGAGAGACCCGAACCTGGAACCGGTTACAGTTATAAAAGTTAGTTACAAAACAAAGTGTAAAAAAAAAAAAAAAAAAAACAAACAAAATTATAAAATAAAAAAAAATAGTTGTCGTTTTATTGTTCTCTCTCTCTCTCTCTCTCTATTTTCTCTCTATTGTTCTGCTCTTTTTTACTGTATTCTATTCTGCAATGTTTTATTGTTATTATGTTTTATCATGTTTGCTTTTCAGGTATGCAATTTTTTATACTTTACCGTTTACTGTGCTTTATTGTTAACCATTTTTTGGTCTTCAGGTACGCCATTCACGATTTTGAGTGGTTATACCAGAATGATGCCTGCAGGTTTAGGTATCATCTTGGTATCATTCTTTTCAGCCAGTGGTCGGCTTTCATGTAAAAGCAATCCTAGCGGCTAATTAGCCTTTAGACTGCTTTTACAAGCAGTGGGAAGGAAAGCCCCCCCCCCCACCGTCTTCCGTGTTTTTCTCTGGCTTTCCTGTCTCAACAGGGAACCTGAGAATGCAGCCGGTGATTCAGCCAGCTGACCATAGAGCTGATCACATCCAAACATCTCTATGGCCTAAGAAACCGGAAGCTACGAGCATTTTATGACTTAGATTTCGCCGGATGTAAACAGCGCCATTGGGAAAGCATTTTATCACACCGATCTTGGTGTGGTCAGATGCTTTGAGGGCAGAGGAGAAATCTAGGGTCTGATAGACCCCAATTTTTTCAAAAAAGAGTACCTGTCACTACCTATTGCTATCATAGGGGATATTTACATTCCCTGAGATAACAATAAAAAAATGAAAGGAACAGTTTAAAAATAAGATAAAAAAGCAAAAAAATAATAAAGAAAATTAAAAAAAGCACCCCTGTCCCCCCCTGCTCTTGCGCAAATGTAAACGCAAGCGTCGGTCTGGCGTCAAATGTAAACAGCAATTGCACCATGCATGTGAGGTATCACCGCGAAGGTCAGATCGAGGGCAGTAATTTTAGCAGTAGACCTCCTCTGTAAATCTAAAGTGGTAACCTTTAAAGGCTTTTAAAAATGTATTTAGTTTGTCGCCACTGCACGTTTATGTGCAATTTTAAAGCATGTCATGTTTGGTATCCATGTACTCGGCCTAAGATCATCTTTTTTATTTTATCAAACATTTGGGCAATATAGTGTGTTTTAGTGCATTAAAATTTAAAAAAGTGTGTTTTTTCCCCAAAAAATGCGTTTGAAAAATCGCTGCGCAAATACTGTGTGAAAAAAAATAAAATAATGAAACACCCACCATTTTAATCTGTAGGGCATTTGCTTTAAAAAAAATGATAATGTTTGGGGGTTCAAAGTAATTTTCTTGCAAAAAAAAAAATTATTTTTTCATGTAAACAATAAGTGTCAGGGCTTTGTCTTCAAGTGGTTAGAAGAGTGGGTGATGTGTGACATAAGCTTCTAAATGTTGTGCATAAAATGCCAGGACAGTTCAAACCCCCCCCAAATGACCCCATTTTGGAAAGTAGACACCCCAAGCTATTTTGCTGAGTGGTATAGTGAGTATTTTGCAGACCTCACTTTTTGTCACAAAGTTTTGAAAATTGAAAAAAGAAAAAAAAAATTTTTTTCTTGTCTTTCTTCATTTTCAAAAACAAATGAGAGCTGCAAAATACTCACCATGCCTCTCAGCAAATAGCTTGGGGTGTCTACTTTCCAAAATGGGGTCATTTGGGGGGGGGGTTTGTGCTACCTGAGCATTCCATGGCCTCCGAATCTGTGATAGGCAGTGAAGAGTGAAATCAAAAATTTACACTCTTAGAAATCCTGAAGGCGGTGATTTGGTTTTCGGGGCCCCGTACGCGGCTAGGCCCCTAAAAAGTCCCACACATGTGGTATCCCCATACTCAGGAGAAGCAGCTAAATGTATTTTGGGGTGCAATTCCACATATGCCCACGGCCTGTGTGAGCAATATATCATTTAGTGACAACTTTGTGCAAAAAAAAAAAAAAAAAATTTGTCACTCCCGCAACTTGTGTCAAAATATAAAATATTCCATGGACTCAACATGCCTCAAAGCAAATATCTTGGGGTGTCTACTTTCCAAAATGGGGTCATTTGGGGGGGTTTTATGCCATCTGGGCATTTTATGGCCTTCAAAACTGTGATAGGTAGTGGGGAGTGAAATCAAAAATTTACGCCCTTAGAAATCCTGAAGGCAGTGATTGGTTTTCGGGGCCCCGTACGCGGCTAGGCTCCCAAAAAGTCCCACACATGTGGTATCCCCATACTCAGGAGAAGCAGCTAAATGTATTTTGAGGTGCAATTCCACATATGCCCATGGCCTGTGTGAGCAATATATCATTTAGTGACAACTTTTTGTAATTTTAAAACAATTTTTTTTTTGTCATTATTCAATCACTTGGGACAAAAAAAATGAATATTCAATGGGCTCAACATGCCTCTCAGCAATTTCTTTGGGGTATACAAGAAAAGGAGGGGGTTTTTAGGGACTTTAGGGAATCATGACCTGGTAAGGTCAACCATTTCCATCCCTAGGGACTTTATATGAAACCATGACCTGGTAAGGTCATGCGTTTCCATCCCAATCTAAATCACAAAGCAAGGGAATAACTAGGAGGGAGGTTGGGACTTTAAATGAAGCATGTGACAGCAAGAGGGTAATAGGATGAACATAGAGGAATTTATTGACATAATATTCAAGCATATACATTGTAACCGTAGAGTACATACAGTCAAACAATACATGCATAAATAAATAGGTAAAAATATATGATTAGATGAGGTATAACATACATTGTAATATTCATACAATTGATAGATGGGTAACAAGGTACAAAGTTAAAAAAGTTACATAATGATAACTAAGGATACCACATTCACAAATTCCCTAGTGCTTGTGGTGCACTAGGGAATTTGTGAATGTGGTATCCTGAGTTATCATTATGTAACTTTTTTAACTTTGTACCTTGTTTCCCATCTATCAATTGTATGAATATTACAATGTATGTTATACCTCATCTAATCATATATTTTTACCTATTTATTTATGCATGTATTGTTTGACTGTATGTACTCTACGGTTACAATGTATATGCTTGAATATTATGTCAATAAATTCCTCTATGTTCATCCTATTACCCTCTTGCTGTCACATGCTTCATTTAAAGTCCCAACCTCCCTCCTAGTTATTCCCTTGCTTTGTAATTTCCTTGGGGTGTCTACTTTCCAAAATGGGGTCACTTGTGGGTGTTTTGTACTGCCCTGCCATTTTAGCACCTCAAGAAACGACATAGACAGTCATAAGTTAAAGGCTGTGTAAATTCCAGAAAATGTACCCTAGTTTGTAGGCGCTATAACTTTTGCGCAAACCAATAAATATACACTTATTGACATTTTTTTTACCAAAGACATGTGGCCGAATACATTTTGACCTAAATATATGACTAAAATTGAGTTTATTGGATTTTTTTTTAGAACAAAAAGTAGAAAATATCATTTTTTTTCAAAATTTTCGGTCTTTTTCCGTGTATAGCGCAAAAAATAAAAACGGCAGAGGTGATCAAATACCATCAAAAGAAAGCTCTATTTGTGGGAAGAAAAGGACGCAAATTTCGTTTGAGTACTGCATTGCATGACCGCGCAATTAGCAGTTAAAGCGACGCAGTGCCAAATTGTAAAAAGTGCTCTGGTCAGGAAGGGGGTAAATCCTTCCGGGGCTGAAGTGGTTAATGACCAGGCGTTTTTTGCGAGACAGCACTGTGTCGTTTTAACTGACAATTGCACGGTCGTGCGACATTGTACAAAAACAAAATTGATGTCCTTTTTTTTCCCCCCCACAAATAGAGCTGTTTTTTTGGTGGTAGTTGATCACCTCTGCGATTTTTATTTATTTTTAATTTTTTGCGCTATAAATAAAAAAAATGACAATTCTGAAAAAAAACTATTTTTACTTTTTGCTATGATAAATACCCCCCAATTTAAAAAAACAAAAAACAAATTTCTTCCTCAGTTTAGGTCGTTATGTATTCTTCTACATATGTTTGGTAAAAAAAAACTGCAATAAGCGTATGTTGATTGGTTTGCGCAAAAGTTATAGGGGATAGATTAATGGGGTTTTTATTATTATTTTTTTATATACTAGTGATGGCGGTGATTTTTTTATTGGGACTGCAACATTGCGGCGGACAGATCGGACATGTTTGACACTTTTTTGGGACCATTGACATTTTATACAGCGATCAAAGCTAAAAATAGCCACTGATTTATACAGTAATGTCACTGCCAGGGAAAGGGTTAACACTAGGGAGCGATCATGGGGGATAACTGTGTTCCCTAGATGTGTTCTAACTGTGAGGGGAATGTGGCTGACTAGAGGAGGAGACAGATCGTTGTTCCTACTTAGTAGGAACACAAAGTTTGTCTCCTCTTCTTTGGCAGAACCGGGATTTGTTTGTTTACACACACAGATCCCGGTTCTCGCTGTGCAGACGAAACGCGTCGGGTAGGACCCCACTGTCGCCACTTCTTCACAGCGCTGTTTTTTAGACACTTTCCATGTAAGTGTATACTATAATTTTAATACATTTTTATTTAAACGGATTCACACTATTTGGCCCATCCTTTCCTTCCTCTATTCATTCCAACACGGATTCGAGTGCTACGACCTCTGAGCCCGACCACGTCCGAGGAACACAGCCACGTGGAGGGCCTGGAGGCTATCCTTCATAAATTTGGACTGAGGAAGGAATATATTGCATGGGTTCAATTATATAGTTCCCCGAAGGCAGCAATCAAAGAGTCAGGGAGAGTAACTCTGTACATTAGCCTATTTAGAGGCACAATGCAGGAATGCCCTCTATCCCCTCCTGAGCTATGAGTAAGCGCTCGAACTAGAGCGCGAAACGCGTCAGCTGTGTCTGTACCACCCGCCAGATTGTCCTGTTTTTTATGATCCAAGTTTTATAATAAAGAAGATGTTTTCAACTTTATCCGGTGTGCGGCATCCAGATTTTCCTGTTTCAAACCCTTCCTCTATCCCCTCTTGTTTGCTCTCGCTATCGAGCCATTGGCAGCTTGTATTTGCTCTAATTCGGGAGTACAGGGGTTTCAGTATGCATGAAAAACTGATGCTGTATGCAGATGACACCATGATCCTACTGGTAGACACGTCGTCTTCTCTGAGGTAGGCCATGGGTGTCATTCCAAGGTTCGGCCACTTCTCTGGTTTGGTGATCAACTGGACCAAGTCCTCCCTTATGATGTTGGATAAGAAACCGGACCCACAATTGGTATCCCTAATGGATATCCCTGTATCCTCTGAGTTCAGATATTTTAGGTGTACAGGTCACACCACACCCTCTGGAATATATCACCTTGAACCTGTCCACGTTGCTGAATCGTTGCTGGGACCGGGTCAAGGTGTGGTCCCGATTGAAAATCTTTCCGTTTGGTAGGATAAACTTGATCAAAATGATCCTAATGCCACGGATCCTATACATACTCCACAACTCTCCGATGGTTGTTCCACTGAAGCAGTTTTGCATCATTCAATCTTCCAGTCTCTCATCTGGCACAATTCGACTGCCAGAGTGAAACTGGAACAGTTGCAGTGACCCAAGGAGGCAGGTGGGTTGCTCTTCCAAACCCATGGCTTTACTATCTGACCTCGCAATTACAACACATAGCCAAAGTTCTAGGCCCAGATAAAGAACCGGTATTGAACTTGGTAGACCCAGCTGCGCAACTTCTCCATTTTGCTACTGGGGGGGGGGGGTTGCAGAGGGCCTGGAGGCATTGCAATTTGCTAAATCAAATAAGCTGTACCCCACTTACATTTTTAATGCAGAAAGTATGGAGTAAGGTCAGAGCAGTACAAGTTGAGGGATACTCCAGGTTCAGCCCAATTTGGGGTAATAAACGGTACGTGGAGTTGGAGAAACTACAATATAGCGCAAAATATAAACAATATGGGATTACTCGTATGACTCAAATATATAGGGATGGCAAGCTACGCCCCTTCCATGCTCTACAACTTGAAGTTACACTGCCTGAATCCATGCAATTTTATTATTACCAGCTTTAGCATTCCGTTGAGGCCCAAATAGAAATTGACAAGTGAACACAAAGTCCCACACCAATTTTCAATTACATGCATGAGGTGACCTCTTACAAGGGGTTTATCTCATGCAGCTACTCCATGTTACTTAATAAGTCCCTTCCTGATAACACTGCAGAGGTGATATCCAGATGGGAAAGAGATGTCTGAGAATTTGAGGAAGACCAATGGGAGGATGCTCTGGCGCCAGTTCCCCTGTGTTCTTTGAATGTGGCCCAAAGGTTATCACAATTTATATGTGCTTTTATGTGTCCACTATACACCGGCACTCTCAGAATGGGAGTATGTGATGATCCATCTTGCACTAGATGCATGAGGGATCATAGGGACTTGATCCGTATGTTGCGGAGGTGTCCCAAACTGCACATATATTGGAAGGAGATGATGGGGATTATTAACTGTGTATTTCAGATTCAACTTCACACCTTCAGCTGTTCTACACACCCTAAACTATGCCTGTTGGGAATTATAGATGAAGTCCTGGTGAAGGAGACCTCTAGACTAGCTATAGCTAGAGCCCTTTTTCAGGCCAGGAAATTAATTTCGAGGAACTGGAAATTGACATATCCCCCCACGGTGAAGGAGTGGTTGACGCAAATGGGCGACACTATAAGGCTGGAAAAATGTATCTACCAACACAGGGGTAGTGCAACAAAATTCAAAAAAATTTGGGCACCATGGCCAGCTGTCCCTGGTTTAGCCCCTGTAGATCTAATTATGGACTGCTTAATTATGTAACGTGGCTGCGGTAGTGAATGGACTAGGTCCTCCAGTCGGGGGCCTTGGTTGTTTCAGTTACTCTGTGACCGTATGTATTCCATTGTTGCAACTGAATCTTATGCGGTTGACACGTGATTATGTGCCGACTCTGTATACTAAATACAAGGTGTTTCAGCATAATATGTATCAATATAGAATTCTGTATTGTTTCTCTGTTTTATCGATTTTTCAATAAAATTCCTTTTAATTAAAAAAAAAAAGAAGTGGAAAATAAGGGGTTCTATTGAAACCAAACCACGGTCAGGTAGACCAGCTAAAATTTCAGCCACAACTGCCAGGAAAATTGTTCGGGATGTAAAGAAAAACCCACAAAACTTCAGCTGAAATATAGGCCTCTCTGAAAACGTGGTGTGGCTGTTTAAAGATGCACAATAAGAAGGCACTTGAAGAAAGATGGGCTGCATGGTCGAGTTGCCAGAAGAAAGCCATTACTACGTAAATGCCACAAAGTATCCCACTTACAATACGTCAAACAGCACAGAGACAAGCCTCAAACCTTCTGGCACAAAGTCATTTGGAGTGATGAGACCAAAACTTTTTGGCCACAACCATAAACGCTTCATTTGGAGAGGAGTCAACAAGACCTATGATGAACGGTACACCATTCCTACTGTGAAACACGGAGGTGGATCGCTGATGTTTTGGGGATGTGTGAACTACAAAGGCACAGGAAATTTGGTCAAAATTTGATGGGAAGATGAATGCAGTATGTTATCAAAAAATACTGGAGGAACATTTGCATTTATCAGCCAGGAAGCTACGCATGGGACGTACTTGGACATTCCAACATGACAATGATCCAAAAAAGCAAAGGCCATCCAAAACAAGGCCAAGACCTGTCATTGGCTACAGCAGAATAAAGTGAAGAGGTAGAACGGGGTGGGACTTTAATTGTGCCTCAGAGGAGTATGATAAAATAGAATACAAATACTTTGATTATAGAAAAATAAGTAAACTTTATTAATCTGCCATAAGGCAGTACCTTCTAATGCCATGTACACACAATCGGATTTTCCAACAGGAAATGTTCAATGGGACCTTGTTGTCGGAAATTCCAACCGTGTGTAGGCTCCATCGGACATTTTTCATCAGAATTTCTGCCACACAAAATTTGAGATCTGGATCTCAAATTTTCCGACAATAAAATCTATTCTCCTAAATTCCGATCGTGTGTACACAATTCCAACGCACAAAATTCCACGCATGCTCGAAATCAAGCAGAAGAGCAGCACTGGCTATTGAACTTCATTTTTCTCGGCTCATCGTACGTGTTGTACGTCACCGCATTCTTGACGTTCGGAATTTCCGACAAAATTTGTGTGACCGTGTGTATGCAAGACAAGTTTGAGCCAACATCTGTTGGAAAAAAAAACATGGATTTTGTTGTCGGAATGTGCGATCTTGTGTACGTGGCATAGGGAAAAAAGGCAGTTTAAGATAAATTAGTTTGGAGTTTGAGATCAGGGTGTGCAGGTCCCAAACAATTAGAAAGATGTGGCCTACGCATTTCACGGGCAGTTCTGCTTCGTCGGGGCCTTGAAAGTAGCACAATGGGATATCACATGAGTTCTATAGATAAAGTATTAATAAACAATACATGAGTTGCATGGTTTACATAGACAAGATTACAGATGAATAAGGGATAGATGTGTTAATACATTTGTTTTACATAGATGTATATAAGTGTCTGTCACATTAAACATTTGTTAATACAATCTATATGTTATATTGTAGAGCATCTAATGTATGCATACAGTTACACTATATGGTTATTGATTTACAGTGGTGTTTGGCCTATAGGGAGGGTTCAAGTGAGAATGCTTGATTGGATAAAATTAAATGTCTACGTGTGAAGGTTGAATTTTCCATATGTATTGCTATAGATGGTTTTATTTCAAATATGGCACTTCAACTCCCCTGGAGACTGTAAATGGAGGACATTGGCTCGGAGGGACTTGGTGGGCCTGGGAGCCCGTGGGGACACTCCACCCCACCTCGACGGAGGAACAATAGGAAATGGGGCCCCTATGTGTAAATGGAGGAATCTGGTGAACCATATAAATTGGATATGGAATAGGGAGTGAAGGGAAACAAGGAAGAAAGCAGTGTGTGTGGAAGTAAAATGTGTGGAAGGGAAAGATGGGGACAAAAATCTGAGGGAACAGGAAAAAAAAGAGTGTGGGGAAAAGAGCAAAATAAGGGAGGTGGGAGGAGAGGGGAGAGAAGAGGGGAAGGGAAAAAGGGGAGAGGGGAGAAGAAGGGAAGGGAGGGGTTGGGGGGTTTTGAGGAGGGGTAAAGGAAAAGGGGGGAGGGGTTTGGAAAGCGTTAGGGGGGGGGAAGAGGGATGGGAGGGGAGAGAGAGAGGTGAGAAAGGGGGGGGGGAGAAGATGGAAGGGGGAAGGAGGGGAGAGTGAAAGGGAGGGGAAGAAAGGGAGGGTAAGAAAAGGAGGGGGGAGGGGAAGAAAAGGAGGGGGAAGGGAGAAGTGAAAAAGGGGGGAGGGAAGGCTGAGGGGTAAGGGAGGGAAAGTGTGTGTGGGGTGGTTTAAGATAACATGTGAATAGAATTGAAAATGTTTATGGTTACTTACCAAAGGTATACACTATTGTTTATAATCACATTTGTTGAAAACTCAGGTAGGCACTTAGTGTCAGCTGATCGTGTGAGGTGAAGTTAGTATTCACACAAAGATGAAATATATATGTATAAACTTTAGGGAAAAATCCGAAGGCAGCGCCTCAATATGAGAGAGAGGCCTGGGATTCACAGATGAAGATCTAATCAAACACAGATGTAAACTTCAGTAAGGAAACTGGGATGTGTGTCAATAAAGCAAAGGGTAAAGGATAAGATTTCCATACCTATAATACTTCAAACAGATGTCTTTCCTCCACGTCCCTCACATGTAGAGAGGTGAGACGCTGAGGAGAGACTGGAATAGTGTGCCTTATGAGAGGTAGGGGCCGCCATTTTTCTTCCGAAGGGGTGTGTATGGAAGGAGGATCCCTGGGGTGGCACCAGTCGCCCAGATCATGGAGAAACACCGAATGGACCCAGTGGATCTGGAGGGACGGGGGCAAGCCCATCTGTGTACTGTCAGCCGTGGGGGATGCATGCTCAATAAATGCATGCACATACCCCCAGTTGATGTCTGTCTGCTGCATATTCCAGATGGAGAAAGGAGGCGGATCTCTCGTCCCGGCTTGCTGTGATAGGCCACCGAGAGATAGGGGGAGGCCATACAGTGCAGTGAGGGGCTGGACTAAAACGGCATGGCGTGGAGCCGGCGCTGGTAAACAAACAGCATCGGCTGCGCTGCGTTCCACACAGGGAAGGGGGAGAGGCCAAATACCTGGCAGCCTGGAGGCTGGCGGGTATTGTGTCCCCTGATGGAAATTCCAATGGGGACGCCTCTGGGGGCACCTAGTAAGAACCAGCAAGCTGTCAAAAAATGGATCCATTGATTAGGATGGCACCTTGACAGACCCCCCCCAGGCAGTGCACAGACACAGGCAGGGCCTGAAGTCCCCCAAGTTAGGAGTCACATCCAAGAACAGTCCCAGAGCGGAATATAGAAGCATGGTTCAAAGTAGATCAATAAATAAGTAGATGATTATTTGCACATAAGTAAAGAAAACTTTGTAAAAAAAAATCTCTGTCACTTCTTCATACTTTCAAGACACCGCTGGACATTTAGACAGTACATGCAGGTTTCGAAACATACATATTTACATATTATAGCAAGAGAGCCTGGTTACATTTGATTCTTTACATATCTAATAGAGATGTCATTTCATACACTTATGAATTAGCTATTATTTTATTTCAGGTACATATATAGCGCCGTCAATTTACGCAGCGCTTTACATATACATTGTACATTCACATCAGTCCCTACCCTCAAGGAGCTTACAATCTAAGGTCCCTAGCTCACATTCATACACACTAGGGACAATTTAGACAGGATCCAATTAACCTACCAGCATGTCTTTGGGGTGTGGGAGGAAACCGGAGTACCCGGAGGAAACCCACGCAGGCACAGGGAGAACATGCAAACTCCAGGCAGGTAGTGTCTTGGTTGGGATTCGAACCAGCGACCCTTCTTACTGCTAGGCGAAAGTGCTACCCACTACACCACTGTGCTACCCTATTATAAATGTAGGGCAGCACCAAATGAGAGAAAAGAGGGAGGGAGGATAAAAGAAGAAAAAGGGAAGTGGGAACAGTGGATCAATATCAATAGTTACAGAAAGGGAGCGTAGCTGATGGCATCGTTAAGGCCTGGTGGCTAAGTCACCCTTAGCTTAAAGATCCATTTAGCCTCCACCTGGAGGATTTTCTGATCGAAGTTACCCCCACGAGTTGGGGGATGTACCCGGGCTAATACCTGGAATTTTAAAGAATCCGTGCTATAGTCATGAAATTCTGTAAAGTGTCTGGGTATAGGTTTTCCACATGTGAGCAAATACACAATACCAATGGTGTCGCAATTTACAAAATGTTGCATGATCAGATTTTTTTCCTGTAGGTAGATATTTTTTCCAGTTTGAATGTATTTACAAAATTCGCAATTACCAAATTGGAAAGTACCTTGCGGTAGAGTGCCGCAGGGATCTCTAGATTCCTGGGATATAAAATGACTGGATACTAAGATGTCTCGCAGTGACTGGTTGCATTTATAGATCACATGCGGCTCGGGTTCTACAAAGAGGGTATTTAAGATTCTTTTTATGATTTGGAATTGGTTATTGAATTTAGAGATAGGGCGAATGCCCTGGGGTTGAGAAGGAGTTCCTTTCTCACCTTGTAATAATAGAAGATTGTGTGGACTGTCACTTGCATTTTTTTACGCTCTTTTGAGAGATTTCCTACTATATCCGCGGTCCAAAAAACGCTTCTGCAACTCGGAGGCTTGGATTTTGAAATGCTCCTTATTGGTGCAGTTGCGCCGGGCCCGTAGATATTGACCCTTAGGGATAGAGTTAATTAAATGGAATGGGTGAGCACTTGAAGAGTGTAATAAAGAGTTACCTGCTGTATCTTTCTGATGTAAGTTGGTAGTAATGACCCCTTCTGCATCTTTATGTATGTTTAGATAAAGAAAGGGAAGGGTTTCTCTGTGCCAATTAAAAGTTAAACGCAGGTTGTAATCATTGTGCTTGAGCTTCTCCATGAACTCCGTAAGGAGTTCGGGTGTCTCTGTCCAAAAAAATCAGGATGTCATTGGTATACCTGCGCAGGTATATCGAGGAAGCATCGGAGGCGAACCCCTCTCGCTCCCACCCCTCCAGGTACAGGTTTGCATAGGATGGGGCACACTTGGTCCCGATCACTACACCCTGCACCTGGAGGTAGTGGAAGCCATCGAAGGTGAAAGCATCGTAGGTCAAGATGAAACGCAGCATTTCAGTTATGAATAGATTGTATGGTATAGTATCAAGATCTCTCTCATTTAACCAGTTGCCGACCGCCTCACGACGATATACGTCGGCAGAATGGCACAGGCAGGCAAAGTAGCGTTACTTGCCTCCTGCGGGCGGGGGGTCCGATTGGACCCCCCCCCCGGTGCCCGAGGCTTTCGGTATCTCTCCCCCGGCGATTGGAGGTGAGGGGGAAGCCATTCATTCGTGGCCACCCCCTCGCGATCATCCCGGCCAATGAAATCATTCCTCTGCCTCTGTAATGTAAACAGAGGTAAAGGAAGTGATGTCATCTCTCCTCGAGCCGGTCTTTTCGTTCCGGAGCCGAGGAGAGAAGACATCAATGTGAGTTGCACCAACACTACACTTTCAGTAGAACATGCAGGCACACTTTTCACCCCCCTGTACCCCCTGTCACAGTGACACCAATAGCAGTTGTTTTTTTTGCATTGATGTCAGTTTGTGACAGTTATAAGTGGTAGGGCAGTTAGTATTAACCCCCTTTAGGTCTAGGATACCCCCCTAATCCCCCCTAATAAAGGTTAACCCCTTGATCACCCCCCATCGCCAGTGTCACTAAGCGATCGTTTTTCTGATCGCTGTATTAGTGACACCGGTGACGCTAGTTAGGGAGGTAAGTATATACCGTATTTATCGGCGTATAACACGCGCCGGCGTATAACACGCACCCAAGTTAAGGAGGGAATTTTAAGGAAAAAAACTTTTAGGAAATAAAGTTTAAGGAAGAAAAACTTACATTAAAATGCCCATCAATGCAGCGTTATCGGTGTCCATCTGCAGCCTTGTCAGTGTCAGTGCAGCCTTGCCCCAGTGTCCATTGCAGCTTTGCCCCAGTGCAGCCTTGTCAGTGCAGCCTTGTCAGTGCAGCCTTGTCAGTGCAGCCATGTCAGTGCAGCCTTGTCAGTGCAGCCATGTCAGTGCAGCTTTTCTCCAGTGCAGCTTTGCCCCAGTGCAGCCTTGCCCCCCCGTGCAGCCTTGCCTCCGTGCAGCTTTGTGGGATCACCGCGATCCCTGCCGTCATACACAGCCCTGTGTAAATTTAAATATGGCGCCGAGACTGTAAATATGGGCGGGACTGTAAGCGGCGCCGAGAAAACCCGAGGACTCTCGGCTATGTGTAGCTCCGCCTAGTCCCTGCAGTCTCGGCGCCGTATTTGAATTTCCACACGGCTGTGTATGTCGGCGGCGATCGCGGCAATTGCCGCGATCGCTCCGATCACGGCAATTGCCGCGATCGCTCCGATCACACACAATTGGGGGGGGATCGGCCTATAACACGCACCCACGATTTTCCCCTGATTTTCAGGGGAAAAAAGTGCGTGTTATATGCCGATAAATACGGTAGGTTCGCCGTCAGTGTTTTATAGCGACAGGGACCCCCATATACTACCTAATAAAGGTTTTAACCCCCTGATTGCCCCCTAGTTAACCCTTCCACCAGTGATTACCGTATAACTGTTATGGGTGACGCTGGTTAGTTAGTTTGTTTATTATAGTTTTAGGGCACCCGCCGTTTATTACCTAATAAAGGTTTAACCCCTTAATTGCCCGGCGGTGATATAAGTTACATTTTTAGGGTCAGATAAGGTCTGCGTCGCCCCAGGCAGCGTCAGGTTAGTGCCAGTACCGCTAACACCCGAGCACGCAGCATACACCTCCCTCATACACCTCCCTTAGTGCTATAGTATCTGAACGGATCAATATCTGATCCGATCAGATATATACTAGCATCCCCAGCAGTTTAGGGTTCCCATTAACACAGTGTTAGCGGGATCAGCCCAGATACCTACTAGCACCTGCATTTTGCCCCTCGACCCAGCCCTGCCCACCCAAGTGCAGTATCGATCGATCACTGTCACTTACAAAACACTAAACACACATAACTGCAGCGTTCGCAGAGTCAGGCCTGATTCCAGTTTTTGTTGGTAGCGTTTTGATACAGTCGCTAACATTCAGGAGCTTTTTTGCCTGTGAGTCTCACTAGTGTACCCCTAAATTTAGAGCCCAAAATGGCAAATCGAAGGTACACTAGTGAAGAGGCCTACAGTGAGCATGACAGATAGTGAAGAGGAAGTCACTCATCTGTCAGATTCAGGCTCAGAATACGATCCTGTAGAGGACAGCGGCTCCATGACAGATGGCTCTGATGACGGAGTTGTGGTCCCTGCCAAGGTCAGGCGTACCAGAGCCCGAACTTCTTCTTCTGTCCTTGAAGTGCAAGAACCGCAGGTCCCTCGTATGGAGCAGAAAAGTACTAGTGCCGCTATTCCTTCTGGTGAACTGGCAAGCACTGGTCGTACATCCAGCACTGCAGTAACACTTGGTGACGTGGCGAGCCCCATAAGTGCAGTTCAAGCTGGCGAGGTGGCAAGCACAAGTAGTGTCCCGCTGCCTCCTAGAAAACGAACACAGGCCCGTCGTGCCCATAGTGCCCTTCCTGCTGCATTCGCCAATCCGAATTGGGAACCCACCACTTCTGCAGCACCCGTACTTCCCCCATTCACTGGCCAACCCGGCATTCAGGTGGAAACAGTTGATTTTACGCCACTGGATTTTTTTTCGCTGCTTTTCATCGAAGATCTCTATAGATCTATTGTGGACCAAAGCAATTTATACGCTGGTCAACACATTGCCACTATTCCCCAGTCCTCCCTTGCCGGAGATTGGAGACCAATTACGGTCCCTGAATTTAAGCTCTTTCTGGGCCTTTCCCTCAACATGGGCATAACTAAAAAGAGTGAGTTGCGGTCATATTGGTCCACTGACCCAATTTACCATATGCCCTTGTTCTTTGCCTCCATGACCAGGGCATGATACGAGCAGATTTTGCGGTTCATGCACTTCAACAACAATGAACTCTCCGTTGTTGGTGCCGTACCTAGTTGCCTGTAAGGCCAGATGCTGGTACAAAACACTGGCCACCGCCCACACCCATAACTGGCCTTCACAGTAAGGAGCACATGGAGGGCATATACATGTAAGACAAAGACAATTCCATAGCTCAACTCACCAACCAGTCTGCTGACCAACCAAATTAGCCTGTCTAACCGTCTGTTAAAAGCAGGGGTTTAGTTAGCACACATTTGCAAACGCATGTGAAAGCTGCAAGGCCTCGTCAAGGCACCCTGTATTACTTGCAGTCCTAACACTACTAAATTTATAAGTGTCTCCACAGTGGAAGCACATGCATTGAATGGATAGGTGTAGACAGGTGAGCCTGGAGGCGGCCCAAACAGACGGTTAGACAGGCTAATTTGGTTGGTCAGCAGACTGGTTGGTGAGTTGAGCTATGGAATTGTCTTTGTCTTACATGTATATGCCCTCCATGTGCTCCTTACTGTGAAGGCCAGTTATGGGTGTGGGCGGTGGCCAGTGTTTTGTTACTGTACGTAAATTTGGGTCGGGGACACACTGGACACCTTTGCTGCCATTGTGCTCTTGCTGGGTGTCCAGTGTGCTCCTGTCCCTTTAAGGGGGCTTGGGCCGCCTCCAGGCTCACCTGTCTACACCTATCCATTCAATGCATGTGCTTCCACTGTGGAGACACTTATAAATTTAGTAGTGTTAGGACTGCAAGTAATACAGGGTGCCTTGACGAGGCCTTGCAGCTTTCACATGCGTTTGCAAATGTGTGCTAACTAAACCCCTGCTTTTAACAGACGGTTAGACAGGCTAATTTGGTTGGTCAGCAGACTGGTTGGTGAGTTGAGCTATGGAATTGTCTTTGTCTTACATGTATATGCCCTCCATGTGCTCCTTACTGTGAAGGCCAGTTATGGGTGTGGGCGGTGGCCAGTGTTTTGTTACTGTACGTAAATTTGGGTCGGGGACACACTGGACACCTTTGCTGCCATTGTGCTCTTGCTGGGTGTCCAGTGTGCTCCTGTCCCTTTAAGGGGGCTTGGGCCGCCTCCAGGCTCACCTGTCTACACCTATCCATTCAATGCATGTGCTTCCACTGTGGAGACACTTATAAATTTAGTAGTGTTAGGACTGCAAGTAATACAGGGTGCCTTGACGAGGCCTTGCAGCTTTCACATGCGTTTGCAAATGTGTGCTAACTAAACCCCTGCTTTTAACAGACGGTTAGACAGGCTAATTTGGTTGGTCAGCAGACTGGTTGGTGAGTTGAGCTATGGAATTGTCTTTGTCTTACATGTATATGCCCTCCATGTGCTCCTTACTGTGAAGGCCAGTTATGGGTGTGGGCGGTGGCCAGTGTTTTGTTACTGTACGTAAATTTGGGTCGGGGACACACTGGACACCTTTGCTGCCATTGTGCTCTTGCTGGGTGTCCAGTGTGCTCCTGTCCCTTTAAGGGGGCTTGGGCCGCCTCCAGGCTCACCTGTCTACACCTATCCATTCAATGCATGTGCTTCCACTGTGGAGACACTTATAAATTTAGTAGTGTTAGGACTGCAAGTAATACAGGGTGCCTTGACGAGGCCTTGCAGCTTTCACATGCGTTTGCAAATGTGTGCTAACTAAACCCCTGCTTTTAACAGACGGTTAGACAGGCTAATTTGGTTGGTCAGCAGACTGGTTGGTGAGTTGAGCTATGGAATTGTCTTTGTCTTACATGTATATGCCCTCCATGTGCTCCTTACTGTGAAGGCCAGTTATGGGTGTGGGCGGTGGCCAGTGTTTTGTTACTGTACGTAAATTTGGGTCGGGGACACACTGGACACCTTTGCTGCCATTGTGCTCTTGCTGGGTGTCCAGTGTGCTCCTGTCCCTTTAAGGGGGCTTGGGCCGCCTCCAGGCTCACCTGTCTACACCTATCCATTCAATGCATGTGCTTCCACTGTGGAGACACTTATAAATTTAGTAGTGTTAGGACTGCAAGTAATACAGGGTGCCTTGACGAGGCCTTGCAGCTTTCACATGCGTTTGCAAATGTGTGCTAACTAAACCCCTGCTTTTAACAGACGGTTAGACAGGCTAATTTGGTTGGTCAGCAGACTGGTTGGTGAGTTGAGCTATGGAATTGTCTTTGTCTTACATGTATATGCCCTCCATGTGCTCCTTACTGTGAAGGCCAGTTATGGGTGTGGGCGGTGGCCAGTGTTTTGTTACTGTACGTAAATTTGGGTCGGGGACACACTGGACACCTTTGCTGCCATTGTGCTCTTGCTGGGTGTCCAGTGTGCTCCTGTCCCTTTAAGGGGGCTTGGGCCGCCTCCAGGCTCACCTGTCTACACCTATCCATTCAATGCATGTGCTTCCACTGTGGAGACACTTATAAATTTAGTAGTGTTAGGACTGCAAGTAATACAGGGTGCCTTGACGAGGCCTTGCAGCTTTCACATGCGTTTGCAAATGTGTGCTAACTAAACCCCTGCTTTTAACAGACGGTTAGACAGGCTAATTTGGTTGGTCAGCAGACTGGTTGGTGAGTTGAGCTATGGAATTGTCTTTGTCTTACATGTATATGCCCTCCATGTGCTCCTTACTGTGAAGGCCAGTTATGGGTGTGGGCGGTGGCCAGTGTTTTGTTACTGTACGTAAATTTGGGTCGGGGACACACTGGACACCTTTGCTGCCATTGTGCTCTTGCTGGGTGTCCAGTGTGCTCCTGTCCCTTTAAGGGGGCTTGGGCCGCCTCCAGGCTCACCTGTCTACACCTATCCATTCAATGCATGTGCTTCCACTGTGGAGACACTTATAAATTTAGTAGTGTTAGGACTGCAAGTAATACAGGGTGCCTTGACGAGGCCTTGCAGCTTTCACATGCGTTTGCAAATGTGTGCTAACTAAACCCCTGCTTTTAACAGACGGTTAGACAGGCTAATTTGGTTGGTCAGCAGACTGGTTGGTGAGTTGAGCTATGGAATTGTCTTTGTCTTACATGTATATGCCCTCCATGTGCTCCTTACTGTGAAGGCCAGTTATGGGTGTGGGCGGTGGCCAGTGTTTTGTTACTGTACGTAAATTTGGGTCGGGGACACACTGGACACCTTTGCTGCCATTGTGCTCTTGCTGGGTGTCCAGTGTGCTCCTGTCCCTTTAAGGGGGCTTGGGCCGCCTCCAGGCTCACCTGTCTACACCTATCCATTCAATGCATGTGCTTCCACTGTGGAGACACTTATAAATTCAGTAGTGTTAGGACTGCAAGTAATACAGGGTGCCTTGACGAGGCCTTGCAGCTTTCACATGCGTTTGCAAATGTGTGCTAACTAAACCCCTGCTTTTAACAGACGGTTAGACAGGCTAATTTGGTTGGTCAGCAGACTGGTTGGTGAGTTGAGCTATGGAATTGTCTTTGTCTTACAGATGCTGGTACAAGAAAGTGTCTGTTTATTTATTTCAATTGGCTTTGCTGAATGCTCATTTCAGCCCCACATCCAATCACTTTCCAAAGCTTGCCGCCTCAACCTCCGCAACATCTCTAAACTACGTCCCTTTCTAACCAGTGAAACTACAAAGCTCCTGATTCACTCCCTGGTTATCTCTCGCCTTGACTACTGCAACTCACTCCTCATTGGCTTACCTTTAAATAGACTATCCCCCCTTCAGTCCATCATGAATGCTGCTGCCAGACTCATCCACCTTACAAACCGATCAGTGTCTGCTACCCCTCTCTGCCAATCCCTCCATTGGCTGCCACTCGCCCAACGAATTAAATTCAAAATACTAACAATAAGTTACAAAGCCATCCACAACTGTGCCCCCAGCTACATCACTAACCTAGTCTCAAAATACCAACCTAAACGCCTTCTCCGTTCCTCCCAAGATCTCCTGCTCTCTAGCTCCCTCATCACCTCCTCCCATATCCGCCTCCAGGACTTCTCCCGAGCCTCGCCCATCCTCTGGAATTCCCTACCCCAATCTGTCAGACTGTGTCCAAATTTATCCACTTTTAGGCGATCCTTGAAGACTTTCCTCTTCAGAGAAGCCTATCCTGCCTCCATCTAACAACTGCATTATTTTCTCCATTAGCTCATCCCCCACAGCTATTACCCTTTTGTATAACTTGACCCTCCTAGATTGTAAGCTCTAACGAGCAGGGCCCTCTGATTCCTCCTGTATTGAATTGTATTGTACTTGTACTGTCTGCCCTAATGTTGTTGTAAAGCGCTGCGCAAACTGTCGGCGCTATATAAATCCTGTATAATAATAATAATAATAATAATAATGTGCTATACAGAGCTTCAGGACCGATTGGATCTTTCCTTAAATTCCAGGAAGAGATCGTCAGAGCCCTTCTGTTTCCAGACGGTGCTCCACCTCTCCTTCCCCAACCAAATGCAGCAAGCCGGCTGCATGAGAGGCATTTTCCTTATGTCCTCCCGAGTACCCCTACCCAACGAGCCCCCCAAAGAAGATGTCGTGTCTGCAGCAAGCGCGGATATAGGCGTGACACCCAGGATTATTGTCCCTCCTGTCCTGACAATCCTGGTCTATGCATTGGTGAATGTTTTGAACGCTACCATACACTAGTTGAGTATTAGCGTAGGGTACAGCACTGCACAGACTAGGACACACTTTCACAGGGTCTCCCAAGATGCCATCGCATTTTGAGAGACCCAAACCTGGTACCAGTTACAAAAGTTAAAGTTACTAAAAAAAAGTGTAAAAAAAAATAAAAATAAAAAAAACAAAAATAGTTGTCGTTTTATTGTTCTCTCTCTCGCTATTGTTCTGCTCTTTTTTACTGTATTCTATTCTGCAATGTTTTATTATTATTATGTTTTACCATGTTTCCTTTTCAGATATGCAATTTTTTTTATACTTTACTGTTTGCTGTGTTTTATTGGTAACCGTTTTTTTGTTTTCAGGTACGCCATTCAGCTGCAAAGCGGATTTATTTATCTTGACAGCAACAGCGTTTGCTCCCACGACACATAAAGCCATGACTTCAGCGCTGTCAGAGGTGATTTCACCACCACAGTTACATACCTCAGCATGCCGAAGTGTGGAGGCAGCAGTGGGTGGAGGAGCGATTTGCTCCTGCCTTTTGCGGGAGGATGCCCCCATGCTTCAGCATATATATATTTTAGGCACAGGTTGCGTTAAATGTTTTATTTTTTACTATGTTTCTTTTGTATTTGCTTAGCAGGTATGGTAAGTCTTACTTTTATACTGTAATTGTCAGGAAAGGATTCATCCGCTGGTAAGATATATCGTTTGGCATGCAGTACTGGGGTCCACCAGCAGGTGTCTCCTGGCAGTGTTGAACTGTCAGGAGAATATTTCCCTGCTGGTGTCATTTCATCTTTTGGCCGCAGTACTGACGTCCACCAGCGGATGGATCCTGGCAGTATGGAGCAGACAACACTCCCTGCGCTCAGGTGTGACTTGAAGTCAATCACAATCAGTCCTATAAATACCCGGCAAGCCCTCATATGCTTGCCTTGGTATCTCTCTCCTTGAGCCCTGACCTTGTTCGCCTGTTATCCGATCCTGAGCCTGCATCTGACCTTGTGCCTGAGCTTATCCTGACCCGATCCCCTCTGTGTTCCTGTACCCCTCAGCCCGATCCATCCCCTCTCTGTCCTGTTGGTTCCCTGTCCCTCATTTACTGATCTTCCTGTGTATGACCTTGGCTTGGCTAAACGTTTATGTCTCTGGTATATCCCTTGTTCTTGCTGACCTGCTGTGTATGACCCTGGCCTGGCTGACATCTGTGATTCCGGTATTGCCCCTTGCTGTAGATATTGTTGTTTGTAGTGGGTTTGTTGGGTTGGTTGTTCACTGTTTGTATTTTCTAATTATCACCTATTTAAATAAATATCACTATTCACTTACATGTGTTTTGGGTTATCTCTGTGCAGTCCACACAGTCTGGTCTACTAGTCTCCTGACAGTATACCAAGGCCATCCCTGACCAGACGTGGCTGCATTGAGAAACCATCCTGGTTTGTTAGGTCTGCTAATATGGATTGCAATGAAATAATTTATTATTCTCTGCTAGCGGAAGAGGATGGTGAATATTGTGGCCAGATTTTAAAAGGGTGGACTAGTGACCAGCTAATGGAAACTATCCGATTAGCTCATTCCCTAGTGGATCAGGGGTGTATGTCATTTGAAGATGTTCAGCCCCTGATCCAGTTATGTACTAAACTAGCCCTGTCATGCATTCCCGAGGGAAGTGATGATTTTTCTCCCCCCTTCAATTATGTCCAAGTTGAATCCCTGGTTTGGTTGTTAGAGGATGATCCAGCCTATTTTATGGAACACTATTCCTCCTGTTCACAGCAGGTCTTGTTTAGTTGCATCCAGTTGGTGCAATCCTTGATTAGTCAGGCTGTGTGTGAATCAGCATTTGTTCAACCTGTGCTGCAGGCATGGTCAGATCTCCTGTCTTTAGCTAAGCCACAATATTCCAGCCCTACCATTAATCACCTGCCTTCCCAAAAATCTATCTCCCCGTCGCCTATGGTAACCTCAGCTACAGCCCAGTTTACTCAACCCCCTACCAAATACTACTACCCAGTCTCCAAGTGTAGCACCTATCCCGCCTTCAATCCACCTGTCTCTCCTCCTCCACCTGTAACAGTCCCACAAAATGAATGAATGAAAAATTTATAGAGCGCTGCAAATACGAACTGAATCGCCTCAAGGCGCTTATGCGTTGGTGTTGACAGCTTCTAGAAGAGGAAGGTCTTGAGTTTTTTCCTGAAAGCCAGATGGTTTTCTTCCATGCGTATGTGGGGCGGCAGTGCGTTCCATAGTCGAGGTCCTTGGACTGCAAACCTTCGTTCTCCCTTTGCTTTGTAGCGGTATTTGGGAATGAGAAGGAGGTTTTGGTTAGACGATCGAAGATTGCGATTTGGTGTGTAGTGTTTTATTTTCTCTCGAAGGTATTGAGGGGCGTTTCCTTGCATGCATTTGTGGGTGAGGCATAGGGTCTTGAATGTGATCCGATTCTTTACGGTTAGCCAGTGTAGGCTCCTGAGGGATGGGGAGATTGACTCCCAGGGTTTTTTTCCTGTTAACAGTCTTGCCGCCGTGTTTTGGATGAGTTGTAAGCGCGCAAGCTGATATTGGGGTAATCCTATGTAGAGCGAGTTAGCGTAATCGAGTCGGGAATTGATGATTGTTCCAACTACTGCTGCTTTGTCCTCCTCTGGGATGAAGGGGATGAGTCTACGTAACAAGCGGAGGAGATGGTGGGATCCACTGACAACCGATCCTATTTGTGCATCCATTGTCATTTCTGAGTCAAAGATAACTCCGAGACTCTTGACTTTGGTGCTCGGAGAGATGGTCTGTCCTAAGATGGTGGGAGGTATCCACAGAGCCGTGTTTTTGGCATTTTGGTTAGCGTGTAGGAGAAGAAGTTCTGTTTTTGACCCATTGAGTTTGAGGGAGCTAACGGTCATTAAAGTCATCTATCATAGTGAGGCATTTTTCTAGTTGTTGATGGTGGTCTTTCTGTCCGGTGATGCGAAAGTACAGTTGGGTGTCATCAGCATATGAGTGGAAGGAGAGGTCCGATTTCCTGATGATTTTGAGGAGTGGGCGGATGTAGACGTTGAAAAGGACTGGCGATAAGGGTGAACCCTGCGGGACTCCACAGGAGATTGCCCGGGTTTCAGAAGTGAATCCTCCAAGTTTCACTATCTGGGAACGATTCTCTAAGAAGGATGCAAACCATTTTAGCCCAGTGTCTGTGACTCCTGCTACTTCTGTGAGGCGGGCGAGTAGAGTGTTGTGGTCCACTGTGTCAAATGCTGCACTGAGGTCTAATAGTACCAAGAGACATGATTCTCCGTCATCAGCTGCTTCGAGGGCATCATCCCATATTTTGAGAAGTGCTGTTTCTGTGCCATGGCCTGGGCGAAAACCTGATTGCAGAGGATCCAGGAGTTGGTGTGTGTCCAGGTGACGCTGTAGCTGTTGTACTACCGCTTTCTCCATAATCTTGGAGATGGTATTGAGGCTAGTTATTGGTCTGCGGCAGTTGGGGTCCTTAGGGTCGAGATTGGGTTTCTTTAGTAGGGGTTTGATGATACCTTCCTTGAGAGTGGTTGGCACAATCCCCTCTTTGAATGATTGATTTATGAGCTGTGTTATAGTAGGGGCCAGAATGTCGGAACATTCTTTCAGAAGTTTTGTGGGGATTATGTCATTTGGAGATGTGCTGTCTCTAAGACTTCTCATGATGTTTCTAGTCGTGTCAGTGGAGATTGGTGATAGAGATAGATCTGGTGGTTTTGTGATGTTTGTGTCGAGATCCTCTTCTTGCTTTGGGTGAGTTGTTTTTTTTTGGTGAATTGATTTGCGAATATTGTCGACTTTGTCGATGAAGAACTTTGATAGCTCATTACAGAATTCTTGCGTATCGTTTGCTGGGGGCTCTAAGCAGGTAGGGTTCATTGATTGGGAGACTATTTTGAAGAGTTCCCGCGGTCGGTTTAAAGCAGTTGAGATGGTGTTTGATAAATGTTCTTTTTTGGCTGTGAAGATTGCTTTGTGGTATTTCACAGTGAGTACTTTGTATTTTGTATGGTTTTCCTTGGTAGGATTTCTTCTCCATGCTCTTTCAGCTCTTCTACGTTCTTGTTTCAGTAGTGTGAGGGTGTCATTAAACCATTTGGCGTTTTTTTTGCGGATGAGTGTTCTGCGTTTTGGCGCCACTAAGTCTGCTGTTTGTAGTATTGCCTTGTTTAGGAAGTTGAGTGTTTGTTCCGTTGAGAAGTTTGAGTTTAACAGTGGTATTTTGTTTGATAAAGTGTTTTTGAAGAGTTCGGAGTGTAGTTTCTTTTGAGATCTGTTCCAATGTGTTGTTGCTATCTGTTTCTGTTTTTGAAGGGTGGTGTCGGCGGTGATTTTAAATTTGATGGCGTGGTGGTCCGTCCATGGAAGTGGTGTGTTGTCGAATATGTTGATATCTATATTCTGTTCGAAGATGAGGTCTAGAGTGTGTCCTGAAGCATGCGTGGGAGCATTTATCAGTTGTCGAAGACCTAGTTCTTCCAGTTGGTTAATGCAGGCGGTCGCGATAGGGTCTTGGGTAGAGTTTGCCCAGAGGTTGAAGTCCCCGAGTACCAGAAACTTTTTGTTTTCCAGAGTGTGCATTGAGATGAGTTCGGTAAGTGGTGTAAGGAGATTGGTCTTTGGTCCTGGTGGTCTGTAGCATAGTAGTATGTGAATGGTATCTTGGGGTGTTGTTTGAAGCCGCAGGGAAAGTGTTTCCATAAAAGGCACTGAGTTCTGTGAAGTCGGTTTGGTGAACACCAGATGCGATTTGAAGATCACTGCTAGGCCTCCTCCTTTTTTTCCAATTCTATGCTCAGTTAGGATGCTGTAGTTCTCAGGCACCAGCTCCGTTAGGATGGTGTTGCAGTCGGGTGTTAGCCAGCTTTCTGTAATGAAGAGGCAATCTATGTTGTTTTCGGTGATGAAGTCGTGGATTTCCAGTCTGTGTTTGACTGCCGATCTGGTGTTGATCAGGGCGCATGCTAGTTGCTGTGGTTGGATTGGTGTCTCCTTGTGTTTGATGGTTGACTGTGGTTTGGTCCGTAGTATTTTTTCTTTTTTTAGTCTTTTTTTGGTGTCGGTTGGTATGGTTAGGGTGGTGTTTCTTAGTCTGTGGAGGGCATCCGCAGTGTACTTGAAATTGCACATGGTGGTAAAGATTGTTGCTGAAGGCGGATGCGGGGCCGCTGGGGGATGGCAGGGCTGGAGGCTGTTCCTGCTGCTGGAGATATAGTTGCCAGCTGAAAGATGGTGTGTAGTACTGGTGGTGATGGGGGCTGCCTGCCTCCCTCCTGTTGATCCAGAGGAAGGCAAAAAACCCCTAGCTGAGCCGGCCAATCGCTGCAGCAGAGGAAAAAATTCCTTCCTGACCCCCCGGAGGGCGATCGGCTCAAGAGCCTGGATCAATTAGTGGGGTAACCGGAGGGCTTACCTGAGCAGGAGATCCGGAGGAGAGGGGGGGGGCTAAATTGTGGGGGGGGTGTTGGCTTATTGGTCAGCCTGGTGGTGCCTGTGTCTTGGCGGATCTCTGGGGGACGCTGGTAGGGTCAGAGCCGTGGAATCCTGGTCCCTGGTGTTGAACTGTGTCCCTGGAGGGGTGTTCCGGTGAATGGGCACGAGCCCCCTGGACAGGTGTGGGGGGTAATGAGGTGCTAGCTTGCCGAAGGTTATGCCGCAGCTGTGGTCTGTCCCCCGAGTCTAGTGACTTAGAGCAGTGGGGGTGAATGGACGGCGGCTGCAGCTGCGATGGTGCCCTGGGGGGGGGGTGGATCGGCAGAGGGGGGGGGGTCGGGGATGGTGGGTCTTACCTGGAGGTAGGTCGGTGCAGACCTGGGAGGGTCGTGAGGGAGCGGGTCCTAATGCTGACCTGCTGGGTGGCGATCTGGCTGAGCTCTGGACAGGGTCGAGATTGCAGCCTCCTGGGTGGACCAAGATGGCTGCCGAGGTAGGCCCGAGCCGCGGGCTTTCCTGATGGTCGGCTCCCGGATGGTTGTGGTCCCGTCTGCTGATTGTGCCCTGCTGGGTGGAGTGCTCGGCTTCCGATGGGTGCTGGGGGTGAGCGGCGGCCGCGTTAGCGGGGCTGGCCGGCCGCGGTGTGACCTATGAGCTGCTCCGGAAAGCTGACAGCTGTGATCCGTGCGCAATATTCTATCGTGCAAAACCCCTCTCTAGCTACAGTTCCTTGGTCTTCCTTCGATCCAGCTACTTTCTTTTCTTGCAGCCCTGCACCTACATACAAAACTGCACGGGCTAAACCAAAAAAGAATCAGAAATTCTTTCCTACCCACACGATCCTGCCAGTAACCCAACTTGCTTCCACACCAACTAACCCACCTGATTCTGCCAAACCTCTGCCTGCTACCCAGTCTGACATTCCAGTGCCTGCTACCCAGTCTGACGTTCCAGTGTCTGCTACCCAGTCTGACGTTCCAGTGCCTGCTACCCAGTCTGACGTTCCAGTGCCTGCTACCCAGTCTGACGTTCCAGTGCCTGCTACCCAGTCTGACGTTCCAGTGCCTGCTACCCAGTCTGACGTTCCAGTGCCTGCCACCCAGCCTGACGTTCCAGTGCCTGCCACCCAGCCTGACGGTCCAGTGCCTGCCACCCAGCCTGACGGTCCAGTGCCTGCCACCCAGCCTGACGGTCCAGTGCCTGCCACCCAGCCTGACGGTCCAGTGCCTGCCACCCAGCCTGACGGTCCAGTGCCTGCCACCCAGCCTGACGGTCCAGTGCCTGCCACCCAGCCTGACGGTCCAGTGCCTGCTGACCGGTCTGATGACCTTGTGTCCATGTTCCAGCCTAAAGTTTTGCTACCAGTGTTCCAGTCTGATGCTTCAGTGACTACTGTCCAGTCCGATGTACCTATTGTTCAGCCTGGTATGCCAGCACCTGCTGTTCTGCCCGATGTGCCAGTGCCTGTGTCTGCTGCCCAGTCTAAAGTTCCAGTACCCGCTGCCTGGTCTGATGTCTCGGTGCCGGTTTTCCAGTCCGCTTTCCAGCCTGATGTGCCAGTGTCTGCTACTCAGCCAGTTGTGCCAATGCCTGTGTCCGCTGCCCAGTTTGAGGTCCCAGTGCCTGCTGCTCAGCCCGAAATCCCAGAATCCATGTTCCAGCCTGACGCTCCAGCGACTACTGACCAGTCCGATGTACCTGTTCAGCCTGTTGTGCCAGTACCTGTCAAGCCAGTATCCGTTATCCGGCTTGCCGAACCAGTGCCCGGTGTCCAGCTCGCTGAGTCGGGGCCTGTTACCCAGCCCACTGGGCCGGGGTCCGTTACCCAGCTTGCTGAGCCGGTGTCTGTAATCCGGCCTGTCCTTACGGTGCTCGCTGTTCGGCCTAATGTTCCAGAGCCTGCTGTCCATCTCGATGACCCGGAGCCTGCTGCCCAGCTCGATGACCCAGAGCCTTCTGCCCAGCTCGATGACCCGGAGCCTTCTGCCCAGCTCGATGACCCGGAGCCTTCTGCCCAGCTCGATGACCCGGAGCCTGCTGCCCAGCTCGATGACCCGGAGCCTGCTGCCCAGCCCGATGACCCGGAGCCTGCTGCCCAGCTCGGTTTGTTCCTGTCTGCTGCCCAGCTCGGTTTGTTCCTGTCTGCTGCCCAGCTCAATGACTCGGATGTGCCAGCTGTCTGCCTGGATGGGCCTGATGACCAGCCTTCTTCCACCATTCTGCCTGATGCCATAGACTATGGACAATTAAGACTAGTTGGAGCGTCCGGAGGCCGCTCCTTTAGGGGGGGGTACTGTCAGGAAATGATTCATCCTCTGGTAAGATATATCGTTTGGCATGCAGTACTGGGGTCCACCAGCAGGTGTCTCCTGGCAGTGTTGAACTGTCAGGAGAATATTTCCCTGCTGGTGTCATTTCATCTTTTGGCCGCAGTACTGACGTCCACCAGCGGATGGATCCTGGCAGTATGGAGCAGACAACACTCCCTGCGCTCAGGTGTGACTTGAAGTCAATCACAATCAGTCCTATAAATACCCGGCAAGCCCTCATATGCTTGCCTTGGTATCTCTCTCCTTGAGCCCTGACCTTGTTCGCCTGTTACCCGATCCTGAGCCTGCATCTGACCTTGTGCCCGAGCTTATCCTGACCCGATCCCCTCTGTGTTCCTGTACCCTTCAGCCCGATCCATCCCCTCTCTGTCCTGTTGGTTCCCTGTCCCTCATTTACTGATCTTCCTGTGTATGACCTTGGCTTGGCTAAACGTTTTTGTCTCTGGTATATCCCTTGTTCTTGCTGACCTGCTGTGTATGACCCTGGCCTGGCTGACATCTGTGATTCCGGTATTGCCCCTTGCTGTAGATATTGTTGTTTGTAGTGGGTTTGTTGGGTTGGTTGTTCACTGTTTGTATTTTCTAATTATCACCTATTTTAATAAATATCACTATTCACTTACATGTGTTTTGGGTTATCTCTGTGCAGTCCACACAGTCTGGTCTACTAGTCTCCTGACAGTAATGTTACTTTGTTTTGTTGTTAATCATCATTTGCTTAGCAGGTACGCCATTCAGTTGCAGCGCGGATTTATTTATCTTGACAGCAACAGCGTTTTTTCCCCATGATACATAAAGCCGTGACTCCAGCGCTGTCGGAGGCGATTTCACCACCACAGTTACATACTTCAGCATATATGCCGAAGTGTGGGGGCAGCAGAGGGCGGAGGAGTGATTTGCTCCTAACTTTTGTGGGAGGATGCTCCCATGCTTCGGCACATATATACGGTGCATGTATGCCCATGATTAGAAGTGGGTGGATGAAGGGAGGTATTCTAATGGTCGGCATACCCACCGATCAATCTCTTTTTTTCGTTCAACCCACAGGCTGCATGAAAAAAAAGTTTACAATATATGCCCAACAAGGACCAGCAACGTACTGGTATGTTGCTGGACTTTGAGTGGTTATACCAGAATGATGCCTGCAGGTTTAGGTATCATTTTGGTATCATTCTTTTCAGCCAGCGGTCGGCTTTCACGTAAAAGCAATCCTAGCGGCTAATTAGCCTACAGTTTTTACAAGCAGTGGGAGGGAATTTCCCCCACCGTCTTCCATGTTTTTCTCTGGCTCTCCTGTCCCAACAGGGAACCCGAGAATGCAGCCGGTGATTCAGCCAGCTGGCCATAGAGCTGATCAGAGACCAGAGTGGCTCCAAACATCTCTATGGCCTAAGAAAGGAAGCTATGAGCATTTCATGACTTAGATTTCGCCGGATGTAAACAGCGCCATTGGGAAATTGGGAAAGAATTTTATCACACCGATCTTGGTGTGGTCAGATGCTTTGAGGGCAGAGTAGAGATCTAGGGTCTAATAGACCCCAGTTTTTTCAAAAAAGAGTACCTGTCACTACCTAGGAACAGTTGAAAAATAAGATAAAAAAGCAAAAAAATAATAAAGATAAAAAAAAAAAAAGCACCCCTGTCCCCCCCTGCTCTCGCGCAAAGGTGAACGCAAGCGTCGGTCTGACGTCAAATGTAAACAGCAATTGCACCATGCATGTGAGGTATCACCGCGAAGGTCAGATCGAGGGCAGTAATTTTAGCAGTAGACCTCCTCTGTAAATCTAAAGTGGTAACCTGTAAAGGCTTTAAAGGCTTTTAAAAATGTATTTAGTTTGTCGCCACTGCACGTTTGTGTGCAATTTTAAAGCATGTCATGTTTGGTATCCATGTACTCGGCCCAAGATCATCTTTTTTATTTCATCAAACATTTGGGCAATATAGTGTGTTTTAGTGCATTAAGATTTAAAAAAGTGTGTTTTTTCCCAAAAAAATGTGTTTAAAAAATCGCTGCGCAAATACTGTGTGAAAAAAAAAAAAATTAAACACCCACCATTTTAATCTGTAGGGCATTTGCTTTAAAAAAAATTATAATGTTTGGGGGTTCAAAGTAATTTTCTTGCAAAAAAAAATTATTTTTTCATGTAAACAGAAAGTGTCAGAAAGGGCTTTGTCTTCAAGTGGTTAGAAGAGTGGGTGATGTGTGACATAAGCTTCTAAATGTTGTGCATAAAATGCCAGGACAGTTCAAAACCCCCCCAAATGACCCCATTTTGGAAAGTAGACACCCCAAGCTATTTGCTGAGAGGCATGTCGAGTCCACGGAATATTTTATCTTGTGACACAAGTTGTGGGAAAAAGACAATTTTTTTTTTTTTGAACAAAGTTGTCACTAAATGATATATTGCTCAAACATGGCATGGGAATATGTGAAATTACACCCCAAAATACATTCTGTTGCTTCTCCTGAGTACGGGGATACCACATGTGTGAGACTTTTTGGGAGCCTAGCCGCGTACGGGACCCTGAAAACCAAGCACCACCTTCAGGCTTTCTAAGGGTGTAAATTTTTGATTTCACTCTTCACTGCCTATCACAGTTTCAGAGGCCATGGAATGCCTAGGTGGCACAAAACCCACCCAAATGACCCTATTTTGGAAAGTAGACACCCCAAGCTATTTGCTGAGAGGTATAGTGAGTATTTTGCATACCTCACTTTTTGACACAAAGTTTTGAAATTTGAAAAAAGAAAAAAAAATTTCTTTTTCTTGACTTTTCAAAAACAAATGAGAGCTGCACAATACTCACCATGCCTCTCAGCAAATAGCTTGGGGTGTCTACTTTCCAAAATGGGGTCATTTTAGGGGGGGGGGGTGTGCTATCTTGGCATTTTATGGCCTTGGAAACTGTGATAGGTAGTGAGGAGTGAATCAAAAATGTACGCCCTTAGAAATCCTGAAGGCGGTGATTGGTTTCCGGGGCCCCGTACGTGGCTAGGCTCCCAAAAAGTCCCACACATGTGGTATCCCCGTACTGAGGAGAAGCAGCAGAATGTATTTTGGGGTGTAATTCCACATATGCCCATGGCATGTTTGAGCAATATATTAAGTGACAACTTTGTGAAAAAAAAATTGTCACTTTCCTGCAACTTGTGTCAAAATATAAAATATTCCATAGACTCAACATGCCTCTCAGCAAATAGCTTGGGGTGTCTACTTTCCAAAATGGGGTCATGGGGGGGGGGGGTTTGTGCAATCTGGGCATTTTATGGCCTTCAGAGCTGTGATAGGTAGTGAGGAGTGAAATCAAAACTTTACGCCCTTAGAAATCCTGAAGGCGGTGTTTGGTTTTTGGGGCCCCGTACGCGGCTAGGCTCCCAAAAAGTCCCACACATGTGGTATCCCCGTACTCAGGAGAATCAGCAAAATGTATTTTGGGGTGCAATTCCACATATGCCCATGGCCTGTGTGAGCAATATATCATTTATATCTCGTTTCCACGGAGCGGATCGGTTTGGAAGGCCTAGAATGGTCCGGCCTATTCAGGCGAGCGTTTCCACTGCAAGTCGGACCGACAGGGTCCATACGTGGGTTTAGAAAAAATGGCGTCACACGTCCACCAATCAGTGTAATGTATCGTAGCTCCGCCCTAACTGAACCGTTCCATTTTCTATGGCCCCACATCTGAAGCAGGACCCTGAATGGAACGGTTCGGTTCAGTTGTATGGGCCGCTTTCATAATGGAAACACCCAAAATAGCATACCGAACCAAACCAAACCGATCCGCTCAGTGGAAACGAGGCAAAAGTGACATCTTGTGTCAAATATAAAATTCCCGCATCTTGTGTCAAAATATAAAAAATTCCATGGACTCAACATGCCTCTTAGCAATTTCCTTGGGGTGTCTACTTTCCAAAATTGGGTCATTTGGGGGGGGGTTTGTACTGCCCTGTCATTTTTAGCACCTCAAGTAATGACATAGGCAGTCATAAACTAGAAGCTGTGTAAATTCCAGAAAATGTACCCTAGTTTGTAGACACTATAACTTTTGCGCAAACCAATAAATATACGCTTATTGACATTTTTTTTACCAAAGACATGTGGCCGAATACATTTTGGCCTAAATGTATGACTAAAATTGAGTATATTGGATTTTTTTTACGACAAAAAGTAGGAAATATCTTTTTTTCCCAAAATTCTCGGTCTTTTTCCATTTATAGCGCATAGAATAAAATAGCACATATATATATAGCACATAGCCATATATTCTTCTGTGGTTTGTATGACCAGGTTGCCCCCCTTATCGGAGGGTTTTATTATTATGTCCCTTCTATCTTTGATCTGATTGAGAGCTGCTCTTTGAGAATGTGTTAGATTAGATTTTCTAGGAGTTGCATGGTCAACAAATAGTTTGATGCTTGGGTTGGAGAAGGCTGAGAATTTTTGTGATTTTTTTCTTATATTCAAGTGGTGTAACCACAAAGGATTCTGTATCCTCTGTGTCTGTAAGCATATAATGCATTTCCTTAGGATCATCCCAGACTCCGCCTTCCCTTTCCAGTTGTGTTAGAATTTTTAGCATTCTATAGTCCATACAGGACCATTTGACCTCTGGATTTGTTTCTACTTTATTGTTTTGATTGTGCTTGGTTTTGAAGTTTAATTTTCTGGCAAACAAGTTTATGTCCTTGACAATCTCAAATGGATCTGCATCCCTTGTGGGACAAAAATGAAGTCTCAATCCTAGGATTTCTAATTCTGTGTCGGAAAAAGTTTGTGATGTGAGGTTAATGACGTTGAATGTGCTAGATGGCGTTAGGTGGGACGGGTTATGAACTGATCTTTGTGACTCGGTGCTGCATTGTATGGTGGTTTTTGGGTCGTTAAGACCTTGTCTTTTAAGGCTGGTGCGCGAACATTTGATGATCTAGGTTGTTTAGGGGTAGCACCTAGTGCTGCTCCACTTAAATGTGATCTACCTTGCAGGTCTGAGGGAGTAGATTTCTATTAAAGTTTCCTCTGTTTGTTGCATTCCATCTGTATACTCTGCCCATTTTGAATGCTACTGAGTCTTTTGCAAATTGTATATCTTTGTTTTGTATAATTGATTTATTGTATTCATCTACATATATTTTTATTTCTTCCTCCGATGAGATGGAGATGTCAGTCTCCCGGGATTGGTAGAGTTTGTTCTGTATCCCTTGTAGTTCAGCGTCTAATTGTTTGTTTTCTAGATCATAGTGACCCTTTAACCTTCTCATCATGTTCACTGAACATGTGGTGAGGTTTTCTTCCCATTCGGTATGGAGTGATATTGGTGGATTTTTTAATGTAGGGAAAATTTGAATTCTTAATCGAAGAGGGACTACTTTATTGTCGATCTAAGATTGAAAAAAATGACTGTGCCAATAGAATCTCGATTTATGTTCTAGAAGTTTTTTCAGGTGAGTAAAAAGAGCTGCGATTTGGTTCATCTCAATATTGTCACCTAATGCTGTAGTTTCAATCTTGTTCATTTGGTCAACCCATGGGCTTCCACAGTAGTTGGCCATTTCCCCAAAGGGGAAACGAACAATAAAATGAGAAAGAAGGGACTAAAAAAAAAAAAAAAAAAAGAGGGAATCAAGTGGGGCCTAGATGTAAGGAATGGAAGTGGAGGGGGAAAAAATCAGATGGGGCCTAGATGTAAGGAATGGAAGTGGAGGGGGAAAAAAGGGGGGAGGGAGGGGCCGAAAGAGGGGTATTTTAGGAGAAAGTTTTTTAAATTTTATGTTTAAACCTAGAGTATGTCTAGATTGTGTAACTGTTTCTTTAATGTCATTAGATTAATAACATACGATTATAGGAAAAAGAATTAAAGTCTTAATCAGCTCTAAAAAGCAACAGATATATAATTAGTATGTACGAAAATTGTATTCCACGTGAACCCCAGAAATAGGCATAGGGAAAAATTGGTATATTGTAACATCTGGTAAGTTTATGTTTAGGGGTTGGGGTGAACGTGGAATCACAAATACTCCTACAGAGGCATCTTTTTTTGAAACATAGTTGCATATTCTTAGGGGATGGTGCCTCTGTAGAAGTATTTGTGATTCCACACTCACCCCAACCTCTACACAGAATAAAGTGAAGGTTCTGGAGTGGCCATCTCAGTCTCCTGACCTCAACATCATTGAGCCACTCTGGGGAGATCTCAAATGTGCAGTTCATGCTAGAGAGCCCAATAATTTACAGGAACTGGAGGCTTTTTGCCAAGGGGAATGGGCAGCTTTACCATCTGAGAAGATAAAGAGCCTCATCCACAAATACCACAAAAAACTTCAAGCTGCCATTGATGTTAACCACTTAAGGACCGCCTCACGCCGATGTACGTCGGCAAGGCGGCACGGGCAGGCAAAATCACGTACATGTACGTGATTTGCCTCCCGCGGGTGGGGGGTCCAATCGGACCCCTCCCGGTGCCCGAGGCGGTCCTGTTATATCCCCCGGCGATCGGAGGTGAGGGGGAGGCCATCCGTTCGTGGACCCCCCCCTCGCGATCGCCGCCGGCCAATCAGATCATTTCCTTTGCTGCTGTATGCTAAACAGCAGCAAAGGAAATGATGTCATCTCTCCTCGGGTCGGTAGTTTCCGTTCCGGCGCCGAGGGGAGAAGACAGGTATGTGAGTGAGAACACTACACACACAGTAGAACATGCCAGGCACACAAAACACCCCGATCCCCCCCCGATCCCCCCCCTGTCACAAACTGACACCAGCAGTTTTTTTTTTTTTTTTCTGATTACTGCATTGGTGTCAGTTTGTGACAGTTACAGTGTTGGGACAGTTACTGTTACCCCCCTTTAGGTCTAGGGTACCCCCCTAACCCCCCCTAATAAAGTTTTAACCCCTTGATCACCCCCCGTCACCAGTGTCACTAAGCGATCATTTTTCTGATCGCTGTATTAGTGTCGCTGGTGACGCTAGTTAGGGAGGTAAATATTTAGGTTCGCCGTCAGCGTTTTATAGCGTCAGGGACCCCCATATACTACCTAATAAATGTTTTAACCCCTTGATTGCCCCCTAGTTAACCCTTTCACCACTGATCACCGTATAACTGTTACGGGTGACGCTGATTAGTTCGTTTATTTTTTATAGTGTCAGGGCACCCGCCATTTATTACCGAATAAAGGTTTAGCCCCCTGATCGCCCGGCGGTGATATGCGTCGCCCTAGGCAGCGTCAGATTAGCGCCAGTACCGCTAACACCCACGCACGCAGCATACGCCTCCCTTAGTGGTATAGTATCTGAACGGATCAATATCTGATCCGATCAGATCTATACTAGCGTCCCCAGCAGTTTAGGGTTCCCAAAAACGCAGTGTTAGCGGGATCAGCCCAGATACCTGCTAGTACCTGCGTTTTGCCCCTCCGCCCAGCCCACCCAAGTGCAGTATCGATCGATCACTGTCACTTACAAAACACTAAACGCATAACTGCAGTGTTCGCAGAGTCAGGCCTGATCCCTGCGTTCGCTAACAGTTTTTTGGTAGCATTTTGGTGAACTGGTAAGCACCAGCCCCAGGCAGCTTCAGGTTAGTGCCAGTACCGCTAACACCCACGCACGCACCGTACGCCTCCCTTAGTGGTATAGTATGTTGATCGGATCAATATCTGATCCGATCAGATCTATACTAGCATCCCCAGCAGTTTAGGGTTCCCAAAAACGCAGTGTTAGCGGGATCAGCCCAGATACCTGCTAGCACCTGCGTTTTGCCCCTCCGCCCAGGCCCAGCCCAGCCCACCCAAGTGCAGTATCGATCGATCACTGTCACTTACAAAACACTAAACGCATAACTGCAGCGTTCGCAGAGTCAGGCCTGATCCCTGCGATCGCTAACAGTTTTTTTGGAAGCATTTTGGTGAACTGGCAAGCACCAGCTCCAGGCAGCGTCAGGTTAGCGCCAGTACCACTAACACCCACGCACGCAGCATACGCCTCCCTTAGTGGTATAGTATCTGAATGGATCAATATCTGATCCGATCAGATCTATAATAGCGTCCCCAGCAGTTTAGGGTTCCCAAAAACGCAGTGTTAGCGGGATCAGCCCAGATACCTGCTAGCACCTGCGTTTTGCCCCTCTGCCCGGCCCAGCCCACCCAAGTGCAGTATCGATCACTGTCACTTACAAAACACTACACGCATAACTGCAGCGTTTGCAGAGTCAGGCCTGATCCCTGCGATCGCTAACAGTTTTTTTGTAGTGTTTTGCTGAACTGGCAAGCACCAGTGGCCTAGTACACCCCGGTCGTAGTCAAACCAGCACTGCAGTAACACTTGGTGACGTGGCGAGTCCCATAAGTGCAGTTCAAGCTGGTGAGGTGGCAAGCACAAGTAGTGTCCCGCTGCCACCAAAAAGACAAACACAGGCCCGTCGTGTCCATAATGCCATTCCAGCTGCATTCGCCAATCCTAATTGGGAACCCACCACTTCTGCAGCGCCCGTACTTCCTCCCATTCACATCCCCAACCAAGTGCAGTCGGCTGCATGAGAGGCATTTTCTTTATGTCCTCCCGAGTACCCCTACCCAAGGAACCCCCCCAAAAAAGATGTGTCTGCAGCAAGCGCGGATATAGGCGTGACACCCACTATTATTGTCCCTCCTGTCCTGACAATCCTGGTCTTTGCATTGGTGAATGTTTTGAACGCTACCATGCACTAGTTGAGTATTAGCGTAGGGTACAGCATTGCACAGACTAGGCACACTTTCACAGGGTCTCCCAAGATGCCATCGCATTTTGAGAGACCCGAACCTGGAACCGGTTACAGTTATAAAAGTTAGTTACAAAAAAAGTGTAAAAAAAAAAAAATATATATATATAAAATAAAAAAAAATAGTTGTCGTTTTATTGTTCTCTCTCTCTCTATTCTCTCTCTCTATTGTTCTGCTCTTTTTTACTGTATTCTATTCTGCAATGTTTTATTGTTATTATGTGTTATCATGTTTGCTTTTCAGGTATGCAATTTTTTATACTTTACTGTTTACTGTGCATTATTGTTAACCATTTTTTTGTCTTCAGGTACGCCATTCACGACTTTGAGTGGTTATACCAGAATGATGCCTGCAGGTTTAGGTATCATCTTGGTATCATTCTTTTCAGCCAGCGGTCGGCTTTCATGTAAAAGCAATCCTAGCCGCTAATTAGCCTCTAGACTGCTTTTACAAGCCGTGGGAGGGAATGCCCCCCCCCACCGTCTTCCGTGTTTTTCTCTGGCTCTCCTGTCTCAACAGGGAACCTGAGAATGCAGCCGGTGATTCAGCCAGCTGACCATAGAGCTGATCAGAGACCAGAGTGGCTCCAAACATCTCTATGGCCTAAGAAACCGGAAGCTACAAGCATTTTATGACTTAGATTTCGCCGGATGTAAACAGCGCCATTGGGAAATTGGGGAAGCATTTTATCACACCGATCTTGGTGTGGTCAGATGCTTTGAGGGCAGAGGAGAGATCTGGGGTCTAGATCTTTTGGAAAGTAGACACCCCAAGCTATTTGCTGAGAGGTATAGTGAGTATTTTGCAGACCTCACTTTTTGGCACAAAGTTTTGAAAATTGAAAAAAGAAAAAAAAAATGTTTTTTCTTGTCTTTCTTCATTTTCAAAAACAAATGAGAGCTGCAAAATACTCACCATGCCTCTCAGCAAATAGCTTGGGGTGTCTACTTTCCAAAATGGGGTCATTTGGGGGGGTTTTGTGCCACCTGGGCATTCCATGGCCTCCGAAACTGTGATAGGCAGTGAAGAGTGAAATCATAAATTTACACCCTTAGAAATCCTGAAGGCGGTGATTGGTTTTCGGGGCCCCGTACGCGGCTAGGCTCCCAAAAAGTCCCACACATGTGGTATCCCCATACTCAGGAGAAGCAGCAGAATGTATTTTGGGGTGCAATTCCACATAGGCCCATGGTCTGTGTGAGCAATATACCATTTAGTAAAAACTTTTTGTAAATATTTTTTTTTTTTTGTCATTATTCAATCACTTGGGACAAAAAAAATAAATATTCAATGGGTTCAACATGCCTCTCAGCAATTTCCTTGGGGTGTCTACTTTCCAAAATGGGGTCATTTGGGGGGGTTTTGTACTGCCCTGCCATTTTAGCACCTCAAGAAATGACATAGGCAGTCATAAACTAAAAGCTGTGTAAATTACAGAAAATGTACCCTAGTTTGTAGACGCTATAACTTTTGCGCAAACCAATAAATATACGCTTATTGACATTTTTTTTACCAAAGACATGTGGCCGAATACATTTTGGCCTGAATGTATGACTAAAATTGAGTTTATTGGATTTTTTTAATAACAAAAAGTAGAAAATATCTTTTTTTTCAAAAATTTCGGTCTTTTTCCGTTTATAGCCCAAAAAATAAAAACTGCAGAAGTGATCAAATACCATCAAAAGAAAGCTCTATTTGTGGGAAGAAAAGGACGCAAACTTCGTTTGGGTACAGCATTGCATGACCGCGCAATTAGCAGTTAAAGCGACGCAGTGCCAAATTGGAAAAAGACCTCTGGTCCTTAGGCAGCATAATGGTCCGGGGCTCAAGTGGTTAAAGGGGGCAATACACGGTATTAAGAACTGGGGTATGTAAACTTTTGATCAGGGTCATTTGGGTAGTTTCTGTTGTGATTATGATTTAAAAAGAGTAAACCCAGTTGATTTATAATACATGGCTTCAGCCAAAGACCAACCATGAGTGAAAGAAAAGTTTGTGTGTTATTCATATTCTCTGAAAAATGGCCAAGAAATCATAAATTCCTCTCCATAAAAAAAAATGCTACAGGAGGTAGCGTAGCTGAGCCTGAAAGGACATGCTGGTATTTATAATTCCTCTCCATAAAATAAATGCCACATTAGGTAGCGGAGCTGAGCCTGAAAGGATTTATAGTTCTTCTCAATAAGAAATAAATGCCACAGTAGGTAGCGAAGCTGAGCCTTAAAAGACATGCTGGGATATATAGTTCCTCTCTATTAAAAAAATGTCACATTAGGTAGCGGAGCTGAGCCTGAAAGGACATGCTGGTATTTATAGTTCCTCTCCATTAAAAAAAAAAAAACATTCCATGGATTGCTGTGAGCATGCAGGTAGGTGTATTTTATTGTAGAAGAGAAATTGCATGTCTCTTCTGCAATAAAAAGCATGACATTTAAGTCTGCTTTAATATTCAACAAACTTTATTGTAAGTAGTGCAAACTCACAAAGCCAGAATGTAGGAAAAGACCCTCTCCTACTCCTTCAATGTGCTTTTCCCCAACCGGGGCTTAAGGTGGCTCTGCACTACACAATCTAATTGTACAATCTTTAATCATTTGCCAACCGCTGCACGACAATGTACGTCGGCAGAATAGCATGAGTGCGCAAATGGGCGCCGGCAGTGGCCCATGATCGTGGCAAGGAGAGGCAGAACGGGGAGATGCCTATGTAAACAAGGCACTTCCCTGTTCTGCCTAGTGACATGACAGGGATCTACTACTGTGATCTCTGTCATGTCCTAGTGAGCCCATCCCCCCTACAGTTAGAACACACTGAGCCAACACACTTAAACCCTTGATCGCCCCCTAGTGTTTAACCCCTTACCTGCCGATGACATTTATACAGTAATCAGTGTCTATTTTTAGCTCTGATCGCTGCATAAATTTCAATCCCAAAAAATAGTGTCAAAAGTGTCCGATCTGTCTGCCGCAATGTCGCAGTCCCGATAAAAATCGCTGATCACCACCATTACTAGTGAAAAAAAAATGATAATAAAAATGCCATAAATCTATTCCCTATTTTGTACACGCTATAACGTTTGCGCAAATCAATCAATATACGCTTATTGCGATTTTTTTTTTTACCAAAAATATGTAGAAGAATACATATTGGCCTAAACTGAGAAAAAATTTGCTTTTTTTTTTAAAAAAAAAATGGGGATATATATTATAGCAAAAAGTACAAAATATTGTGTTTTTTTTCAAAATTGTCGCTCTTTTTTTGTTTATAGCGCAAAAAATAAAAACCACAGAGGCGATCAAATACCACCAAAAGAAAGCTCTATTTGTGAGAAAAAAAGGACGTTAATTTTGTTTCAATGCAGCGTCGCACGACCGCGCAGTTGTCAGTTAAAGCGACGCTGTGCCGAATCGCAAAAAATGGCCTAGTCATTCAGCAGCCAAATCTTCCGGGGCTGAAGTGGTTAAGGTGACCAGATTTTTAAAATTAAATCCGGGGACATTTATTTATTTTTTTGCCAAATGGTGAACTATTTTATAAGTATATTTTCCTCAAATGATATATGCAGGATGTGTGGTATGTGTTTATGGAAAAATTGTATGATATATTCGTTATTTCGTCCATGAGATAAAAAAAGATACTTCTTCAAATTTTTTGGGAAATGTTAAGAAGATAAGATGGAGAAAAAACTTCATAAAGTATTAGAGAGGTGCAGAGTATATGGCGGTGGGTGGTATGTACGGGAGAGGGGTGCGGAGTGTATGGCGGTGGGTGGTATGTACAGGAGAGGGGTGCAGGGTGTATGGCGGTGGGTGGTATGTACAGAAGAGGGGTGCGGAGCTTATATATGGATGGTGTATGGGGGGGAGAGGACTGGATGGATGGATGGAGTATGACATACACAATACCCCAAACACTTACTGTACAAGTCTCCCAGCGCAATCTCCGCAGTTTTCAAGAGAGAAGCGGGTAACATGGAGGCTCCGCCTGCAACCCCACCTCTGTGTGCCTTGCAGCCAGCAAGAGCCCAAAGCAAGATGGGGGCTCCGCCTCCATGTCCCCTCTACAACCAGAGCATCGGGCTCCACCTCCACTTCCACCTCCACCTCCATGCCCGTCTGTAGCACACTGAGCGCATGGAGGAGCCGAGTGCAGGGGGTAGATGGGGAGGGAGAAATTTTGGCCGGCAGGAGTGGAAATGTCAGGTGAGACACTGTCCGGGTTACAGGCGGCCAGGGACATGTCTCACAAACCAGACAGGTGGCAACCCTAAGTCCGCCCCTGCAATCTGGGGACAAAACAGGGGACAGACAGGCTCCGGGGACAGTGTCCTCAATCCGGTCACGTCTGGTCACCCTATAGTGGGTGGTTGGCTGTGAAGCAGTGTCATTAAAGCATGAACTAAACCCTCCTGTCCTTTATCATCAAGGAAGCTTCTGTTTGACCTGCAATTGCCATGGTGTTGTGCCTGATCACTTATGGAGCCAACATAAGCATACTACATTACCTGTTTTGGTAAATAGTTATGTAGGACCCCCTAGTGAGAAATATTATTGAACACGAATACTCGCAATTTCAACTAGCACCACATCCCATAAATAAAGGTAGTAGATAAAGGCAAATTTGGATTTTGGAGGTGCAATTAAAGAGAATTATCAATTATATAAATAATGCATTTATTTGAAAAATAGAAATTCATCCATTAAAAGCACAGAATAGAAAATACTTATGGCAAGTACAGTTCAATACAGTAACACTGATACAGCAATACAGGATGGACTTCCCAACATGTTTCGCCCCTATAAACGAGCTTCTTCAGGGAATGCTGGTCACGTGCACGGTACAGTGCCTTCTAACAGAAATAAATAAACAATTAGAATGATTCAGGTGTCTGAACAGATGGTTCACAATTTACAAATCTTACAATCATATCTATGCATATGTGTCTCCCAAGGGAAGGGCACTGCTGCTTACCCGTATCTCCTATGAATAGGGGATTTAATGCTACTGCTGGGATGACTAATGGTTTCTGCTACATCAAAGCGTCCATGTACTAGAGACTTTCGTAGACGGTACAAAAGACCAACTGGGAATGGAAAAAACACAATACTAACCCTCAATATCTGAGAAAAGGATGGAATTTTCTTTCAGACATAAGAACAGAAAAAATAAAAATCGAAAGAAACTTACAGGAGCAAATGTAGCAGCTAGCTTGAAGCCAGGGGCCAAAACACCAACAGATAGTGACTCACTTAGCAAGCATATCTAGTGAAAAAAATAGGGCAGTAATAGGTAAATACTCCGCTGTATAAGTACCAGCAGGACAGAGACATAGTCTTCAAAAAAGAATAAAAAGGAGAGGGGAGATATTATAACTAGCTTGCATATTTGCCCAGAAAACCTAGGATAAATTAGCTTGTAGTCATTACCTGGATAAAAAGTAGTGGTGTGCGTAGGTCCCAGGAATCCTGCAGCGTCGCCATGCTGCTAATGGTGGCTATTTATACCGTCCATCCGGTCCGTAGGACCGGATGCGGACGTAAAGGCTGCACTGTGCATGCGCGCGCGTCACCATGGCAATAGACATCTTCACCTCCGCCGAGTCCTATGGCTCGGTCACAGAGGTGGAGGAAGAGATCCCTCTGGTGGTAGGAGGAGGAAGTCTCGCATGTCAAGGAGACAAGTGGAGATTTCTAAGCCATGGTGATGCACACACTGTGCGTGCAGGAGATCGGGTGTCGGGCTAAATAGCAACAGCACCCTGGGCGCCAATACAATCGCCCAAAGCTGCACACAAAGACCATGAAGAGCAGAATATTTCCCTAAAAAAGGGAAAGACCGGAGGCAGAGCTATAGATGGAAAAAATACTGGGGGACACACATAGCCATGAAAGAGGGAGACGCAAATACATTTACATTAACAAATATACAAAATTATTAATTATAAAGACTGAACAAGAAAGAAAAAAGCATAATTTCAATGACAATATGCAAGACTTATAGGACAATTGTAATGTTTTATTGTGATATAATTACATGTTAACCATTCAAAATGACAAGTTTTTGTTGGTTACTCTAAAGAAAAAAAGAAGAAAAGAAAAGATGATTTTAATTATGTTAAAAATTCGGATGGGTCTACTTATATGGTAATTAATAATTTATTCATGGCCAAGATGGAAGAAAGGGGGGGATTTTTTGGGAGGAGGGATGGGGGGGAAGGAAAAGAGAAGTTGTAGGAGCGTCAAAGATCGCTTTTTTATATAAAAGGTTTATAACTAACGTTACTGCCTCCCCTGACATCAGGGGGAATATGCTCCAAAGCCATGAATTTGGTTGTATTAAGCTAAAACCATGAAAGAGGCCTACATGGCGACTAATTGGCGTTTCCATTTTGCGTTTTTTTATGAGTGAAATATGATCATTTATTCTCTTGTGAAATGGGTGTTTTGTTTTGCCTACATAAAAGAGTTTGGCATGTTACTCTATGTCTAATTAAATGGATCTGTCCATTTGGTAATATTACCTCATTGTTATTAGGCACAAAACGACATTTGTCGCACTTGCCGCATGAAAAAGTGCCCGGAAATTGGCTAGGTAATGAAGGAGTGTTAAAATGACTCTGAGTTAGGCGATCTTTAAGAGATTTATCACGTCTATAAGTAATTTGGGGTTGCTTCTCCACATATTTGGTAGCAATTGGATCGGCCAATAAAAGTGGCCAATACTTTTCAATGATTTGTCTCACTTGTTTGTGCTGCTTGGTGTAGCCAGTAATGATTCTAACAGTCTGGGACTCATTTTTGGTTGTTTTTTTGTGTATCAAAGTCTCTCTGACATGTGTCTTAGCTCTGTTGAATGCTTTCTTGAGGATACTGTGAGTGTAGCCTCTATCTCTTAAGCGACCGTATAGGAGATTTGCTTTACCTTGGAAATCACCATCTCTACTGCAGTTACGTCGCAGTCTTAAGTATTGACTATAGGGGATGCTGTTAATCAACGACCTAGGAAAGGAGTTTTATGGCATGCAGTAAAGCATATTTATGGCATGCAGTAAAGCATATTTAGATGGTTTTCTAAATAAAGTGGTACCAAGAGAACCATCATGTTCCACAAAAATTTGAATATCAAGAAAGCTAACAGTTTTTGGGTCACAGGACATGGCGAACTTCAAATTGTATGTGTTGTCACCAATAATGGTCATGAATTCAGTCAGTTCTTGCCGAGAGCCCGTCCATATCAGGAAAATATCATCTATGCAACGATGGAAAATCATCACAAGATCCAGATACTTTTTTATGTCATCCCCCCCCAGGTACAGGTTGGCATGCGATGGGGCACATTGAGTCCCCATCGCAACCTCTGCACCTGGAGGTAGTGGGAGGAACCAAACATGAAATCGTTCCTTGTGAGGGTAAATTTCAACATATCCAAAATGAATTAATTATATGAATCGGCCATGTGACCCCGTTCCTGTAGATGTTCAGCTACAACTTTTAACCCCATATCATGTGGAATAGCATTGTAAAGACTTAACACGTCAATAGTGACAAGCCATGCATTTTTAGGGACTGTGATACCTTCAATCAATTTAATAAGATCAATCGTGTCTTTAACAAATGAAAACAGGGATTTAACATGGGGACTTAGGTGTCTATTAGGCTACTAGCTTTTTCTGGGCTTTTTTTGGGCTTTTGTCAAACAAGTAACCAAAGAAGTGGAGGAGAATAATTGTTCAGGATTTATTCCTGACAATCTGTCTCCACACATGAGAAAGGCATTGGCATCCTTGCAGAACAATAAAGAGCTAATAATTAAACCAGCTGACAAAGGTGGAAACCTGGTAGTTATGGATCGTAGCAAATATGAACAGATGTGTTTGTGTATTCTCAGGAATCACGAATGGTATAAACCCATTTCATAGACAGTAATTGAATCCTCTTGTAGAGAGTATAGAAACATCATTACCAAGGCATTATCGAAAAACCTTATTGACAAGCAGAATCGGACCTACCTCAATACTCAGGAACCGAGAGTTCTTACGTTTTACGCCTTACCAAAGGTCCATAAATCTTTAACCAATCCCCCTGGTAGGCCCATCATTTCAGGCTGTGGATGTTTGACAGAAAAAGCTAGTAGCCTAATAGACACCTATTTAAGTCCCCATGCTAAATCCCTGTTTTCATTTGTTAAAGACACAATTGATTTTATTAAATTGATTGAAGATATCACAGTCCCTAAAAATGCATGGCTTGTCACTATTGATGTGGAAAGTCTTTACAATGCTATTCCACATGATATGGGGTTAAAAGTTGTAGCTGAACATCTACAGGAACGGGGTCACATGGCTGATTCATATAATGAATTCATATTGGATATGTTGAAATTTATCCTCACAAGGAATGTTTTCATGTTTCGTTCCTCCCACTACCTCCAGGTGCAGGGGGTTGCGATGGGGACTCGATGTGCCCCATCGTATGCCAACCTGTACCTGGGGGGGTGGGAGAGGAATTATTTGCAAGGGATGACATAAAAAAGTATCTGGATCTTGTGATGATTTTCCATCGTTGCATAGATGATATTTTCCTGATATGGACGGGCTCTCGGCAAGAACTGACTGAATTCATGACCATTATTGGTGACAACACATACAATTTGAAGTTCACCATGTCCTGTGAGCCAAAAACTGTTAGCTTTCTTGATATTCAAATTTTTGTGGAACATGATGGTTCCCTTGAATATCAAGAAAGCTAACAGTTTTTGGGTCACAGGACATGGTGAACTTCAAATTGTATGTGTTGTCACCAATAATGGTCATGAATTCAGTCAGTTCTTGCCGAGAGCCCGTCCATATCAGGAAAATATCATCTATGCAACGATGGAAAATCATCACAAGATCCAGATACTTTTTTATGTCATCCCTTGCAAATAAGTTCCTCTCCCACCCCCCCAGGTACAGGTTGGCATGCGGTGGGGCACATCGAGTCCCCATCGCAACCCTCTGGTATAAAATCACGTACCTGTACGTGATCTGCCTCCCTCGGGCGGGGGTCCGATCGGACCCCTCCCGGTGCCCGAGGCGGTCGGCTTCTGTTCGGGAGCGATCAGAGGTGAGGGGGAGGCCTTCCATTTGTGACCCCCCTCGTAATCGCTCCCAGCCAATGAAATCCTTCCTCTGCTGCTGCATAGTAAACAGCGGCAGAGGAAGTGATGTCATCTCTCCTCAGCTAGGTATTTTCCGTTTCGGCGCAGAGGAGAGAAGACATCAATGTGAGTGCACAACACACACACAGAACACGCCAGGCACACATTACACCCCCATCACCCCCCAATCACCCCACCCCCCCTGTCACAGTGACACCAAGCAGTTTTTTTTTTCTGATTACTGCATTGGTGTCAGTTTGTGACAGTTAGTGTGGTAGGGCAGTTAGGGTTATCCCCCTTTAGGTCTAGTGTACCCCCCTAACGATACCTGCTAGCACCTGCATTTTGCCCCTCCGCCCAGCCCACCCAAGTGCAGTATTGATCGATCACTGTCACTTACAAAACACTAAACGCATAACTGCAGTGTTCGCAGAGTCAGGCCTGATCCCTGCGATCGCTCACAGTTTTTTTGGTAGCGTTTTGGTGAACTGGCAAGCACCAGCAGCCTAGTACACCTCGGTCATAGTCAAACCAGCACTGCAGTAACACTTGGTGACGTGGCGAGTCCCATAAGTGCAGTTCAAGCTGGTGATGTGGCAAGCACAAGTAGTGTCCCGCTGCCACCAAGAAGAAGACAAACACAGGCCCGTCGTTCCCATAATGCCCTTTCTGCTGCATTCGCCAATCCTAATTGGGAACCCACCACTTCTGCAGCACCTGTACTTCCCCCATTCACATCCCCAACCAAATGCAGTCGGCTGCATGAGAGGCATTTTCTTTATGTCCTCCCCAGTATCTCTACCTAACGAACCCCCCCAAAAAAGATGTTGTGTCTGCAGCAAGCGCGGATATAGGCGTGACACCCGCTATTATTGTCCCTCCTGTCCTGACAATCCTGGTCTTTGCATTGGTGAATGTTTTGAAAGCTACTATACACTAGTTGAGTATTAGCGTACAGCATTGCACATACTAGGCACGCTTTCACAGGGTCTCCCAAGATGCCATCGCATTGTGAGAGACCCGAACCTGGAACCGGTTACAGTTACAGAAGTTACAGTTACAAAAAAAGTGTAAAAAAAAAACCCCAAAAAATATATAGAATTAAAAAAAATAGTTGTCGTTTTATTGTTCTCTCTCTCTATTCTCTCGCTATTGTTCTGCTCTTTTTTACTGTATTCTATTCTGCAATGTTTTATTGTTATTATGTTTTATCATGTTTGCTTTTCAGGTATGCAATTTTTTATACTTTACTGTTTACTGTGTTTTATTGTTAACCATTTTTTTGTCTTCAGGTACGCCATTCAGCTGCAGCGCGGATTTATTTATCTTGACAGCAACAGCGTTTGCTCCCACGATATATAAAGCCGTGACTCCAGCGGAGGTGATATATGTCGAAGCATGGGGGCAGCAGGGGCGGAGGAGCGATTTGCTCCTACCTTTTGCGAGAGGATGCCCCCATGCTTCGGCATATATAAATGGTGCATCTATGCCCATCATTAGAAGTGGGTGGATGAAGGGAGGTATTCTAATGGTGGGCATACCCACCGATCAATCTCTTTTTTTTCGTTCAGCCCACAGGCTGCATGAAAAAAAAAGATTACAATATATGCCCAACAAGGATCAGCAACGCACTGGTATGTTGCTGGACTTTGAGTGGTTATACCAGAATGATGCCTGCAGGTTTGGGTATCATCTTGGTATCATTCTTTTCAGCCAGCGGTCGGCTTTCATGTAAAAGCAATCCTGGCAGCTAATTAGCCTCTAGACTGCTTTTACAAGCAATGGGAGGGAATGCCCCCCCACCCTCTTCCATGTTTTTCTCTGGCTCTCCTGTCCCAACAGGGAACCTGAGAATGCAGCCGGTGATTCAGCCAGCTGACCATAGAGCTGATCAGAGACCAGAGTGGCTCCAAACATCTCTATGGCCTAAGAAACCGGAAGCTACAAGCATTTCATGACTTAGATTTCGCCGGATGTAAACAGCACCATTGGGAAATTGGGAAAGCATTTTATCACACTGATCTTGGTGTGGTCAGATGCTTTGAGGGCAGAGGAGAGATCTAAGGTCTAATAGACCCCAATTTTTTCAAAAAAAGAGTACCTGTCACTACCTATTGCTATCATAGGGGATATTTACATTCCCTGAGCTAACAATAAAAATTATTAAAAAAAAAAAATGAAAGGAACAGTTTAAAAATAAGATAAAAAAGCAAAAAAATAATAAAGAAAAGAAAAAAAAAAGCACCCCTGTCCCCCCCTGCTCTCGGGCAAAGGCGAACGCAAGCGTCGGTCTGGCGTCAAATGTAAACAGCAATTGCACCATGCATGTGAGGTATCACCGTGAAGGTCAGATCGAGGGCAGTAATTTTAGCAGTAGACCTCCTCTGTAAATCTAAAGTGGTAACCTGTAAAGGCTTTTAAAGGCTTTTAAAAATGTATGTAGTTTGTCGCCATTGCACGTTTGTGCGCAATTTTAAAGCATGTCATGTTTGGTATCCATGTACTTGGCCTAAGATCATCTTTTTTATTACATCAAACATTTGGGGAATATAGTGTGTTTTGGTGCATTAAAATTTTAAAAAGTGTGTTTTTTCCCCATTTTTGCGCAAATACTGTGTGAAAAGAAAATGAAACACCCACCATTTTAATCTGTAGGGCATTTGCTTTAAAAAAATATATAATGTTTGGGGGTTCAAAGTAATTTTCTTGCAAAAAAAAAAATTTTTTCTTTTACAAAGGTTTTTATTGATAATCATAGCAATTTCACAGTTAAACAGTGTAGATAATGCATCATGAATAAACATAACAAAAAGTTTAGCATCTTATAAATAAAATAAGTATGCGTGTAAATCAAAGAAGAACAAGACAATAAGAATGTAACAGAGGTTGAAAACAGTCTTGAGAGGGAGGTTAAAGAAGAGCTAGGGGCGGAGAAGGGAGGAGTAAAGAATAGGGGGAAAGGAGAGAAGAGGGAGAAAGGGGGAAGGGTGGGTCCTCGCGGTGAGGGAGCAAGAGTGCATTAAATACGAAGAAGGGCGGTATCAAATCTGGTAGGTTTAGTATATTCGACCCATGGCCTCCATACCTTCAGGAACTTATCATGAGTGTCCGAAAGGACAGCAGTCAGCTTTTCATTAACCATTATATCGTCCATGCGATTCTTAACCGCCTCAAAACTTAGTGTCTGTTTCTTCCATGCCCTAGCTATCGTTAGTTTGGTTGCAGTAAAGAGATGCAGAGCCAGCTGGCGCTCCGGGCGAAGCAGCTCCGCAATTGGTTTGCAGAGGAGTGCCTCGAACGGATCCTTTTTGAGGTCGGCATGGAGTATGTTTCGGAGGAGGGAGTAAACTCTAATCCATAACCTGCGTACCCTCGGACAGGTCCACCAGATGTGCGTCATTGTGCCCTCCTGGGAGCACCCTCGGAAGCACAAGGGAGAGTAGGCTGGGATGAACCGGGCCAGTCTCGCAGGCGTGTAATACCACCTGTAAAGTATCTTATAGGCATTTTCTAAAAAGATGACATTCTTTGAGCATTTGGATATTGCTAAAGTCATGACCTGCCAATCCTCCGGATCGAGCTGTGTTCCTAGTTCCCTTTCCCATTGAAGGTGACAGGGCCGTGTTGGTGGTTTTTTAGAGGTAATAATAGAGGAATAGATCAGTGATATTAAACCCGAGGTTTGGGGTCTTGCTCTGCAGAAGTTCTCGAAGGGGGTCAAAGTATAAGGGGTCGGTTGAGATTTTATAAGCCCCTGGAGAAAGTGACGAATCTGTAGGTAGCTATAGTGTTCGCGTAACGGGATATCATGAGAGGAGCGTAGGGCCTCAAATGATATTATCCTGGTGGGGGTGAAAAAGGAGTGAATGTCCGTGAATCCGTTTGTCTTCCACCAGGAGAATTGCTGGGGGTTTTCGCAGCCTGGCGGGAACAATGGGCACTGGAGAAATTGAAGTAGGGGTAGATGAGGAGAAATCAGGCCGGCCGAATACTTTACCGAGTCCCACATGCGAAGGGAATGGGCCAGACATGGCCCCGTCACGAGAGGGCGATGTGTGGAAGGGAGCCAGGGCAATGAGGAGATTGGTGTTTAGTGTGAATCCACTAGGTCCATAGTGGCCCATAGCGGCATTTGGTGTTGTGCATGGAGTTGGGATAACGGTCCTATGTTTGCAGCTATATAGTAGGCTTGTAGGTTAGGGACTGAAAGTCCACCATTGATTCTACGGGCATATAGTATTTGCTTATTTATTCTGGGGCGGGTAGAACCCCAGACAAATTTCAGGATTTTGCGCTGATGTATTCGTAGGATATGCGGCGGGATCGGGACCGGCAGGACTCTAAAGAAGTAGAGTAATTTCGGCAGGTATGTCATACGAATTGCCACGATCCTGCCAAACCAGGATAATGGGAGATGAGTCCAGGAGGACAACATGTCCGTCAACTTCTTAAGCATAGGAGGAAAGTTTGCCTTATAGAGTCCCGCGTAGGTTGGGGTGAGCCGGATCCTCAGGTAGGGTAATGAGGTCAGCCATTGGAACGTGAAGGTATTTTTTAAGGTTATCAAGTCTGAGGACCGAAGATTAATTGACATGGCTTTTGATTTGGTGGGGTTAACGGACAAGCCAGAAAGGGAGGCAAAAGAGTCTAGTAAAGAGAACAAGTTAGGTAGGGTGATTCTAGGGTTTGTTAGGGTTAGGAGAATATCATCTGCGAACAGTGATATCTTATGGGGTGTCCCTGCTATCTCAACACCAGTTATGTCCGGGTGGGATCGGATCGCCTCTGCCAAAGGTTCCATGGCCAAAATAAATAGGAGTGGGGAGAGTGGGCATCCTTGTCGAGTCCCCCTCCTGATGGAAAATGGAACTGATTCAAAACCATAGTATTTGACCCTAGCCTGGGGGGAATCATATAGTGCCATTACCCATTGCAAGAATGACGATCCGAAGCCATAGTGGCTGAGTACCTTTGTCAGGTAAGGCCAGGACAAAGTGTCAAAGGCCTTGTTCATGTCAAGAGACAGTAACATAGTTGCTATAGACCGGCTGTGGGCTGTGTGCTGAAGCTGTATTATACGTCTAATAGCGTCTCCTGCTTGTCTCCCCGGAACGAACCCCACCTGGTCCTTTTTGACCAGTCGTGGTAGAAAGGAGTTTAAACGATTGGCCAGGATCTTGGTCAGTATTTTAATGTCTACATTAATAAGTGAGATGGGCCTAAAATTGGTCCAAGACGTGTGGTCACGGTCGGGTTTTGGAATCATAACAATATTGGCAGTTAAAAGGTTAGGGGTGAGAGCATGGCCATCTTTTACTGCATTGAACATAGTCGTTAAATGGGGGGCTAAGACGTCTGCTAACTTCCTATAGTAAAGGGCCGTGAAGCCATCCGGGCCTGGACGTTTGCCTACTTTCAGGTCTTTTATACCCTGTAATACTTCCGTTAACTGAATATCTCGATCCATTAACGATGCGTGTGTGTCGGACAGCTTAGGCAATGTCAGTCCTGTCAGGAAGGATGTCAGGTCTTGAGTAGGAGGCTGAGTGGGGGCCTTGTAGAGGGTGGTGAGGCGGTACCTAAATTCTTCCAGCACTTTCAACGGGTTACCTGTGAGGACATTATGTCTCGTGCGGAGAGTGATAGGGTTGTGTTTCGGGGTAAAGGTGCGCAGCCTATTGGCCAGCATTGAGTTGGGTCTGTTGGCCTTGGTGTACCATTTCTGGCGGGCCCAGCGTAATGTGCGTTCTGCCTCTTCAGTGAGGCATAGGTCAAGTTCCGTACGCGCCCCATCTAATAGTTTACGGTTAGCCGGAGTAGGGGACTGTTTAAAAATTGTGGATAGGGATTCTAGGCGCGCCTCTAAAGATTTACGCATTGCTATGCATTCTCGCTTGCGTTTTGCTGCCAGCTGAATTATATGCCCCCTGAGTACCGCTTTGTATGCTTCCCAGAGAGTCACCTCGGAGGAGACTGACCCAGCGTTATGCCTGAAATATTCCACTGAGGCTTGAGTAATATCGGTGAGGACTTCCTTGAAAGATAAGAGAGAGTCATTCATAGTCCAAGGGGAATATTGGGGTTTGCTGAGCAGTGAGTGGCATATAACCAAAACGGGGTCGTGGTCTGTCCAAGGAGCTGCTAAAATGGAAGCAGACACAACCAGGGGGAGATGTTTCCTCAGAACAAACATATGGTCAATTCTGGAATGGGAATGATGAGGATGGGAGTAGTAGGTGTAGTCCTTGCCAATGGGATGTAGCTCCCTCCAGATATCTACCAGGTCACGACTTTGTAAAGAATGTGTGAATTGTTTTGCATCGGGTGATGGGGCTTTGTGTTCCGAGGGGTACTTATCCAGAGCAGGGTTCAGCGTAACATTGGAGTCTCCCGCTAAGAGGAGAGTGCCTCTCTGGTGAAATTGCAAGAGGGAGCAAATATGGGAGAGGAAGGGTCCCGGGTTATTATTTGGAGTGTAATATGTTAGGATGGTGACCTCCGTGTCCTGGATAGTGCCTTGTAGTAAAAGGTACCTACCATCTGGGTCAGCGATCTCTCTACTGCAACTGAAGGGGACCGACTTGTGTATAGCAATCAAAACGCCCTTTTGTTTAGTCGGGCCATTGGCCAGAAAAACTTGAGGGTACATGGCATCGAAGTACTTAGGACTAGAAGAAGATGAGAAATGAGTCTCCTGTAGGCATGCTATGTTCACTTTCTGTTGTTTAAGATATTTAAAAACTTTAACCCTTTTCTGGGGGGAGTTCATTCCCTGCACATTCAGGGATAACCAATTAAGTGTCATGGTACATGGGAGGTTAGCCATAAAACTACTTTACTCACCCACCGCGAGGACCTGCAAAGGGGAAAAGGGAGGTAGAGAGGAAGTGAAACAAAGAAAAGAACAAGGTAGAAAGGCATACTGCAGTGCATATAATAGCCAGTAAAAAATTGTAGCATATAGTACTGAAAAAGTATGAGTGCAACTGGTTGTGGGTCTAAAGGCCCACAGGGGGGTTGAATGTTGGTCGGGACTAATGTCCGAACCAAGAGCCAACTCATGGGGGGAGCAGTGATCCAACGGAACCGCTCGGCATTGATATATAGTAGAATTAACTGTAAATCTTTAAGCACAAGACTTGGTGCACCGCTTGAGGCACTAAAGGGGAACACAAATATCCTGAAATATGTGGTTGCCTTTTATTTTAGGTCTCTCTGTCGCCCTGGGCTCCCCTCCACTGTCGAGGGGGCCCGTAGCGAGCAAGTGACCAAACTGTCAGTTAGGTAGTCCTGCATGGCTACCCAATAGTTAGAGAGGAAAAGGCAATCCATCTGAAGAAAAAAAAAAAAAATAATAATAATTAATAAAATAAAGTGTAACTCACAACACTAACAGGGTGAGAAAATATAACAACATTTTCCTTTTTTTTTTTTTTCTCTCTCTCCCCTGAAACCCACCCGCCTCCTCGCAGGGACGGGAAACTGCTGTCAGCAGTCCGCAGCATATTGACGGCTGCTTGAGAGCTGAGGGAACCAAGATGTTTGCGTCAGAAAAAAAAAACCTTTGACAGAGCAGGAAAAAAACAAAGTAGAACCTGTCGAAATTCTATTATCCCGCTGTGTAGCAGGGTGTGAGTGCACTCCGTTACGGAGGCGGCAGTAAGCAGTCAGCTGAACCCTCTGCGGCCGCCATGTAAGACCCCTGTAAGGGGGGCCAAAGTGTCATGCCTTATTAAGTACTCAATTTCTCGCCCTTGGTGAGGCCGACTTGTCCTGGATTCACCATCTCGCAGTTGGGGCGCCCCAGGGGGGGCCTAGTCCCGTGAAGTTCTTGCAAGAAATTGAGTGTCAGATTAGGTTCAATTGAACGGAGAAAACTAGCATCTGTGAGGTCCGTTCTGCCTATTACCAGTTCAGTAACAACAGGCTGGGTATCAGCGGGTGCTAGACATAATGTAAGTCCGATAGCAACCAGAGGCAGGCTTAGGGTTTCATGGAGTCATTCGTAACTTTTCTGTGAAGAATCGTCAACTTGAGAGGTTATATGCCATCAGCCTTTAGAGCCTGCTGTGAACCTTTGGGCCTGCAGGTCCCGCAAGGCCTGTGATCCGAGTTGAGACCTTTGAAGGGGCTGAGGGGTCCGGCGAGGAGGCTGAGATGGTCAGGGCCTGGAGGAAGAAGAGGGTGCATCTCCCTGGGAAGGTGGTATTTCCAGCTGCAGTTCCTGAAAATGACTTTTCAGGTCAGAGGGGGAGGATGCGTGGAACTGGCGACCAAGATGCGAAAATGAGAGCTTAAAAGGCAACCCCCATCTATATTTGATCCCTTGGGTCTGCAGGGTCTGGAGGTAGGGTTTCAGGCCTCTTCTCCTTGCAATGGTTACTGGAGAGAGAGCCGCAAAAAGCTGAAGGGGGTTACCCTGAAAAGAGAGGTCTTGCTGTTCCCGTGCCGCTTGGAGGAGCCGCTCCTTGGTGCGGTAAAAATGGAACTTGATGATGACGTCTCTTGGGGGGCCCTCTGACGGTTTGGGTGCTAGGGATCTGTGTATACGGTCAAATTCCAGTCTCTCCAGGGGTATCTCAGGTGCCAGCTCCTGAAAAAAGGCTGTTGCCGTACCCTGCAAATCAGTGATTTGTTCCGGGATTCCGCGGATACGGAGATTATCCCTGCGGGCCTTATTTTCTGCGTCCTCTAGTTTGTCTCGCAGGGACTCCAGCTCTGCAGACAATTTATCCACCTCTTCTTCATGGCCTTCAAGCACAGTGGTTGCTAAGTCCATTCTGTGCTCTAATTGATTAGTGCGGTGGCCTATCTCTTTAAGTCCTTTTACAAGGTCAGAGGAGAGCTTGCGTGAGGCTTGTGTGATTTCATCTCTGACAATAGAGCGAAATTTGTTCAGCAAGGCATCTGAGTCTACATGCAGGGGACTTACCAGGTCCGTGGGGAACTGATGCAGGCTATCGGCTGGGGAGGCAGGGTCCGCTGCCGAGTGTTGTGAGGAGTCATCCGGCTCCGGTGGGTTTGGAGCCATTGCCCTTTTCCCCTTACCTGTAGCCAGAGTTGATTTGGGTTGTGTGTTACACTTCTGACGGTTCTTCGTTGAGCGGTACATAACCGCCGGATACTTTATGTGTTCCGGAGCTGCGAGAGGCTTTCAGTGTGTGCCGGGTGCGGATTGTGCTATGCTAGCCGAGGTTTGCCATTCCGTTGGCGCGGAGCAGGGGAATCAGGCAGCCATTTTCACTGTACACGCGCATGCACCCCCCTAGGGCTGTCATTTCAGCTTTTGTTATAGGGTCAAATCAGTCTGTCCATCTCTGGGGGTCACAACCTGGCCGGCCAGAGTGCTCCAGCCTCCAGGGGAGGCCCACCGGTGTCAGGGCCAGGGGTATAAGAATGGTGATTGCCGGGTATAATAGTCATTGGTGTTTTCACTGTAGACAGACAGACAATGCTCACCAGCAGCCACCCCCCTCACAGTAACAGGCAGATTAAGGAGTAAGGCAGTAAGGATGGTGGGCTGAGAGTGTCAGGGAGCAGAGGGCCCAGAACAATGCAGCAGAGGCAGCAGCTGATGGGGCACCAATACCCCCACCTGGTCAGGCAGTCCCTGGGAGCACTCTGGGCCCATGCAAGAGCCCTGGCTATTGGTAGAGAGGATGTAGAGAGGATGCCTGCACTTCCGACGTAGGCCGAGCCGGCCGCGGCAACCCCCGGCGGGAAGCAGCCACAGGAAACACTGGGGATTCACAGGCCTTACCAGGCCGCACTAGGCCGCGGCCTCCACGGACGTCCCCGGAGCTCGGCGAGGCCTCCAGTCTGTCCCAGGTGGGTAGATGGGTGGTTACAGGGGTGGATTAGAGTCCCCTACCTCCGGATCTGTGTGGATTGAGATTCCCCTGGGAGGCTCCGGATCCGCAAGATGGCGGCGGCCGCGAGAGTCTGGAGGCCGTCTCCCTCTGTTAGTGACTGGCTGAGTTTCCAAAAAATTTCAGGGTAGAACACTGTAGGGGCACTCAGATGTGTAAGCTGGCAGGTTTTTTTGACTTAGTAGGTCTTTAAACCCTCGGATGGCGACGGATTAGCGATCAGGATTCTGGAGCTCCTTGCAAAGACGTCCGCCGTCGCTCACATCCGGACACGCCCCCCCAAAAAATTTTTTTTTCATGTAAACAAAAAGTGTCAGAAAGGGCTTTGTCTTCAAGTGGTTAGAAGAGTGGGTGATGTGTGACATAAGCTTCTAAATGTTGTGCATAAAATGCCAGGACAGTTCAAAACCCCCCCAAATGACCCCATTTTGGAAAGTAGACACCCCAAGCTATTTGCATGTCGAGTCCATGGAATATTTTATATTGTGACACAAGTTGCAGGAAAAAGACACATTTTATTTATTTTTTTGCACAAAGTGGTCACTAAATGATATATTGCTCAAACATGCCATGGGAATATGTGAAATTACACCCCAAAATACATTCTGTGGCTTCTCCTGAGTATGGGGATACCACATGTGTGAGCCTTTTTGGGAGCCTAGCCGCGTACGGGATCCCAAAAACCAAGCACCGCCTTCAGGCTTTCTAAGGGCGTAAATTTTTGATTTCACTCTTCTCTGCCTATCACAGTTTTGGAGGCCATGGAATGCCCAGGTGGCACAACCCCCCCCCCCCAAATGACCCTATTTTGGTAAGTAGACACCCCAAGCTATTTGCTGAGAGGTATAGTGAGTATTTTGCAGACCTCACTTTTTGTCACAAAGTTTTGAAAAAAGAAAAAAAAAATTTTTTTTTCTTGTCTTTCTTCATTTTCAAAATCAAATGAGAGCTGCAAAATACTCACCATGCCTCTCAGCAAATAGCTTGGGGTGTCTAGTTTCCAAAATGGGGTCATTGGGGGAGGGGGTTTGCCACCTGGGAAGGTGGTGATTGGTTTTCGGGGCCCCGTACGCGGCTAGGCTCCCAAAAAGTCCCACACATGTGGTATCCCCATACTCAGGAGAAGCAGCTAAATGTATTTTGGGGTGCAATTCCGCATATGCCCATGGCCTGTGTGAGCAATATATAATTTAGTGACAACTTTGTGCAAAAAAAAAAAACAAATGTGTCACTTTCCCGCAACTTGTGTCAAAATATAAAATATTCCATGGACTCAACATGCCTCTCAGCAAATAGCTTGGGGTGTCTACTTTTCAAAATGGGGTCATTTGGGGGGGGGGTTGTGCCATCTGGGCATTTTATGGCCTTCAAAACTGTGGTAGATAGTGAGGAGTGAAATCAAAAATTTACGCCCTTAGAAATCCCGAAGGCGGTGATTGGTTTTCGGGGCCCCGTACGCGGCTAGGCTCCCAAAAAGTCCCACACATGTGGCATCCCCGTGCTTAGGAGAAGCAGCTGCATGTATTTTTGGGGTGCAATTCCACATATGCCCATGGCCTGTGTGAGCAATATATCATTTAGGGACAACTTTTTGTAATTTTTTTTTTTTTGTCATTATTCAATCACTTGGGACAAAAAAAAATAATATTCAATGGCTCAAGATGCCTCTCAGCAATTTCCTTGGGGTGTCTACTTTTCAAAATGGGGTCATTTGGGGGGGTGGGGGGTTTGTACTGCCCTGCCATTTTAGCACCTCAAGAAATGACATAGGCAGTCATAAACTAAAAGCTGTGTAAATTCCAGAAAATGTACCCTAGTTTGTAGACGCTATAACTTTTGCGCAAACTAATAAATATACGCTTATTGACATTTTTTTTACCAAAGACATGTGACCGAATACATTTTGGCCTAAATGTATGACTAAAATTGAGTTAATTGTTTTTTTTTTTATAACAAAAAGTAGAAAATATCATTTTTTTTTCACAATTTTCCGTTTATAGCGCAAAAAAAAAAAAACAGCAGAGGTGATCAAATACCATCAAAAGAAAGCTCTATTTGTGGGACGAAAAGGACGCAAATTTCATTTGGGTACAGCATTGCATGACCGCGCAATTAGCAGTTAAAGCGACACAGTGCCAAATTGTAAAAAGTGCTCTGGTCAGGAAGGGGGTAAATCCTTCCGGGGCTGAAGTCGTTAACAGCATCCCCTATAGTCAATACTTAAGACTGCGACGTAACTGCAGTAGAGATAGTGATTTCCAAGATGAAGCAAATCTCCTATACGGTCGCTTAAGAGATAGAGGCTACACTCACAGTATCCTCAAGAAAGCATTCAACAGAGCTAAGACACATGTCAGAGAGACTTTGCTACACAAGAAAACAACCAAAAATGAGTCCCAGACTGTTAGAATCATTACTGGCTACACCAAGCAGCACAAACAAGTGAAACAAATCATTGAAAAGTATTGACCACTTTTATTGGCCGATCCAATTGCTACCAAATATGTGGAGAAGCAACCCCAAATTACTTATAGACGTGATAAATCTCTTAAAGATCGCCTAACCCAGAGTCATTTCAACACTCCTTCATTACTTAGCCAATTTCCGGGCACTTTTTCATGCGGCAAGTGCAAAAAATGTTGTTTTATGCCTAATAACAATGAGGTAAGATTATCAAATGGACAGATTCATTCAATTAGACATAGAGTAACATGCCAAACTCAGGGCATTGTTTACCTAATGCAATGTACATGCAAATGTTTTTATGTAGGCAAAACAAAACAGCCGTTTCACAAGAGAATAAATGATTATATTTCACTCATAAAAAAACACAAAATGGAAATGCCAATTAGTCGCCATGTAGGCCTCTTTCATGGTTTTAGCTTAAATACAATCAAATTAATGGCTTTGGAGCATATTCCCCCTGATGTGAACCTTTTATATAAAAAAGCGATCTTTGACGCTCCTACAACTTCTCTTCTCCTCCCCCCCTCCCAAAAAATCCCCCCCTTCTTCCATCTTGGCCATGAATAAATTATTAATTACCATATAAGTAGACCCATCCGAATTTTTACCTTAATTAAAATCATCTTTTCTTTTCTTCTTTATTTCTTTAGAGTAACCAACAAAAACTTGTCATTTTGAATGGTTAACATGTAATTATATTACAATAAAACATTACAATTGTCCTATAATTCTTGCACATTGTCATTGAAATTATGCTTGTTTCTTTCTTGTTCAGTCTTTTTAATTAATAATTATGTATATACGTTAATGTAAATGTATTTGCGTCTCCCTCTTTCATTTCTATGTGTGTCCCCCAGTATTTTTTCCATCTATAGCTCTGCCTCCGGTCTTTCACTTTTTTAGGGAAATATTCTGCCCTTCATGGTCTTTGTGTGCAGCTTTGGGCGATCGTATGGACGCCCAGGGTGCCGTTGCTATTTAGCCCGACACCCGATCTCCTGCACACACGTGTGTGCGTCACCGTGGCTTAGAAATCTCCACTTGTCACCTTGACATGTGGGACTTTCTCCTCCTACCACCAGAGGGACTCTTCCTCCACCTCTGTGACCGAGCCATAGGACTCAGCAGAGGTGAAGGAGTCTATTTCCATGGTGATGCGTGCGCATGCGCAGTGCAGCTTTTACGGACCGGATGGACAGTATAAATAGCCACTATTAGCAGCATGGAGATGCTGCAGGATTCCTGGGACCTATGCACACCACTACTTTTTATCCAGGTAACGACTACAAGCTAATTTATCCTAAGTGTTCTTGGCAAATATGAAAACTAGTTATAATATCTCCCCTCTCCTTTTTATTCTTTTTTGAAGACTATGTTTCTGTCCTGCTGGTACTTATACTGCAGAGTATTTACCTATTACTGCCCTATTTTTTTCACTAGATATGCTTGCTAAGTGAGTCACTATCTGTTGGTGTTTTGGCCCCCTGGCTTCAAGCTAGCTGCTACATTTGCTCCTGTAAGTTTCTTTGGATTTTTAATTTTTTCTGCTCTTATGTCTGAAAGAAAATTCCATCCTTTCCTCAGATATTAGGGGTTAGTATTGTGTTTTTTCCATGTTCAGTTGGTCTTTTCTACCATCTACATTTGTCTGTAGTACATGGACGCTTTGATGTAGCAGAAACCATTAGTCATCCTGGCAGTAGCATTAAATCCCCTATTCATAGGAGATACAGGTAAGCAGCAGTGCCCTGCTCTTGGGAGACACATATGCATAGATATGATTGTAAATTGTGAACCATCTGTTCAGACACCTGAATCATTCTAATTGTTTATTTCTGTTAGAAGGCACTGTACTGTGCATGTTGCCAGCATCCCCTGAAGAAGCCCGTTTATAGGGGCGAAACATGTTGGGAAGTCCATCCTGTATTGCTGTATCAGTGTTACTGTATTGAACTGTACTTGCCATGAGTATTTTCTATTCTGTGCTTTTAATGGATGAATTTCTATTTTTCAAATAAATGCATTTTTTAAATAATTGATAATTCTCTTTATCTAGGACCCCCTAGTGTTGCTAGAGTACTAGAGTTTTTGTGTTATGCTGGCCATACACTGTTAGAAAATTGTTCAGAAAAAACTTTTACAATTTGAAAAATCGATCGAACGTGCACGTGGAAACGCCATCATAGTATCAATAGATGCCGCCCAATATTCAACATATTATCGATCAATAGCAACATAAACAGTACATTTGTCCTTAATCGATTATATGATCAGCGAAAATTATGTAACAAATATTTGACCTTTGAGAATCCTCCCACTGAAACCCATCAGATATCGTTGCCGTGCACGACACATCTGTCGTTGGAGGTGTTGTTATAGTGGTGTCGGCATAGGTGTGGATTGTGGTCCAGCTATGGATGCTCAGAGGAAGAGAAAGCTAGCAATTGCTATGTTGGCAATAATGGGATTGGATAAGGAGGCAACAAAAAAGTAGAAAAGAAAAACAAGATTTTGGAGCAAGGATTGGCTTCTGAGGAGAGAAGAATTGTCCCATATGCTCTTGCTAACCAACTTGCGGGAAAGTTATCCTGACGACTACCGTAACTATCTCAGCATGTCCGAAGAAGCTTTCAACATTCTACTTGAACAAGTTGGTCCTCACATACAGAAGACAGATTGCTTAATGAGGAAAGCAATCAGCCCAGCGCAGAGACTTATAGCAACCCTGCGCTTCTTAGCAACAGGAAGAAAGCTTGAAGATCTTAAGTTCACTACAGGGATATCAGCGCAGGCACTGGGCCGGATTATTTCAGAAACATGCGAGGCTATCATTAATGACTTAAAAAGAGAGTATTTGAAGGTAGGTTAATTTGTCTAAACTATTTTATTTTTTAATTGTAAACATAAACCTTACAGAAAAGAGAACCTCAAATGGTGGTTTATTGTGCATACTATAATGAACAAACAAGCAGACACAAAACTATAGGTTTGTGAAACTTGGATCCTGTGTCAAGGAACTATTTTCTTGTTCTTGTCCTGGCATTCTTCTTTGCCATGTGTTTTCTACATGTAAGTGGGAGGGCATGTTCACATTGCGTTGCCATGTGGGTTGTGATTGGGAGTGCATACTGCGTTGCCATGTGGGTTCAGGCTGAGTTTGGGAGGGCATATGCATATTCGTTTGCCAAGTGCTTTTAGGTGGTGAAGGGGTGTGCATATGTTGTTGCCATGTTGGTTCTGCCAACGATCTGTTTTGATTTTGCACAAGCCAGTTAATTACATGCTGAGATGCAGGAGAATTAATACCTGCAATATGGGTGTTAAATGTAGCTTGCTTCATCTGTCCAATGCTTAGTATTTGGTACATTAACCGCTTCCCGACCGCCTCACACAGATATACTGCGGCAGAAGGGCACGTACAGGCAGATTAATGTACCTGTACGTTGCCCTTTAAGAGGCGGCAAGGTGGGTGCGCGCATGCCGCCGTGAGCTCCGTGACCATGATCGTGGGTCCCGCGGACTCGATGTCCGCGGGGATACCCGCGATGGTCTCACGGTGAGGAAGAACGGGGAGATGCTAATGTAAACAAGCATCTCCCCGTTCTGCCTATTGACACTCTCACTGATCACAGCTCCCTGTAATTGGGAGCGGTGATCGGTGTAGTGTCACACACAGCCCCTCCCCCCTACAGTTAGAATCACTCCCTACACTCCCTAGGACACACTTAACCCCTACATCGCCACCTAGTGGTTAACCCCTTCACTACTAGTCACATTTACACAGTAATCATTGCATTTTTAATTGCACTGATCGCTGTATAAATGTGAATGGTCCCAAAATCACGCCAAAATTGTCCGACGTATCCGCCATAATGTCATAGTCACGATAAAAACCGCTGATCACCGCCATTACTAGTAAAAAAAAATTATCAATAAAAATGCCATAAAACTATCCCCTATTTTGTAGACGCTATAACTTTTTTTGCACGCCAATCAATAAACGCTTATTGCAATTTTTTTTTTACGAAAAATATGTAGATGAATACGTATCAGCCTAAACTGAGAAAATAAATTGTTTTTTTATATATTTTTGGGGGATAGTTATAGCAAAAAGTAAAAAATAATGCGTTTTTTTCAAAATTGGCGCTATTTCTTTATTTATAGCGCAAAAAATAAAAACCGCAGAGGTGGTTAAAATACCATCAAAAGAAGGCTCTATTTGTGGGAAAAAAAGGACGTCAATTTTGTTTGGGAGCCACGTCGCACGAACGCGCAATTGTCAGTTAAAGCGACGCAGTGCCGAATCGCAAAAAGTGCTCTGGTCTTTGGCCAGCCTAATGGTCCGGGGCTTAAGTGGTTAAAGGCTCAATAATTTGTCGTTGCTGGTGAGAGACATCATGCAAAGTCTTGCAGCAACCAGATTTCCAAAGATATCACAGTCATCTGCTTCTTTACCAAGTGCTTCAGATGCTTTCCTGAGAAGCCTTTTGGTATCATACTCATCTGCTTTTCTCTTTTTGCCACGTTGGGGTGGTCTGGCCTGTTGTGTTTGGGATGTTTCAGGAGTATTATGTTCCTAGGGGGAATAGAAAATCATGATGAATGCATAAACAATACATGAATAATTACATAGCTTAACCGTAATTTTTTTTTTTTTTAGTTTCCAACTTGCCCTGAGAATTGGCATGGAATAGCGAAAAATTGGATATGTGGAGCTTTCCTAACTGTGGTGGAGCCATTGATGGTAAACATATCCGGATTATGCTGCCAGCACACTCAGGTTCATACTATTTTAATTATAAAGGCTACTTCAGTATCATACTCCTGGCAATTTGCAATGCCAAATATGAGTTTATCTATTTGGACATTGGGAGGAATGGCCGAAATTCCGATGGAGTTTTTGACAGAACAGATTTCCGAAGACGTCTTGCAAGTAGAGAATTACATTTACCACCTGAAGAAGAGAATGTGGATTGGCTAAAATGTGTTTTTGTGGGGGTTGAAGCATTCCCTCTGCTGGATAGTATTCTAAAGCCATACCCTATGCGGAACCTAACCCAAGAACAAAAAATATATAATTACAGAATCTCGAGAGCCAGGTGTGTGGTGGAGAATGCTTTCGGCATAATGTCAAATAGGTTCCGCATATTTCATACAGCCATCAATTTGAGTTTGCCCAAGATTGATGCGATAGTAGAATGCTGTTGTGTGCTGCACAACTTCCTGCATCGGCAAACCAGCAACTACATGCCTTCATCTTCCAGACAGAGAGGACCTATTGACAGGAACCCTAATCCCTGGAGAGTGGAGATCAGAGAGTGGTGCACTGGCAAACCTAGCACCAGAACGGCCCCGCTTGCCAACAGCTTCAGCTCGCCAAAATAGGGAGAGCTACATGGATTTTTTTTTGGGAAGAGGGGCTGTTTCATGGCAAAACGATGTATAGTGGCCTGTTTCCTGCTTAATATATTCTGCCAATAAATTTTAATTAGCATAAATGTTTTTGCGAACATGACACATGTATCCTTGTTAAAGATATCATTTAATATACAGTTTGTGTATTATTTTACCTGTGCATCAATGGTCAAATATTTCAGGTGATATAGGTAACTCAGGGGAAATAGGGTCCAAGGAGCAGCGATTTGCGATTAGTTCCTGGGGTCTCCAGACAGGAGAGAAAATGTAAGCTCTCAAAATACCACAATCGAGGTACATAGACATCCGCTCCAGCACCCGATCTTTTGGAAGCTTCTGTTTTTTTATATTCCTTCTTAAAGACAGTGCAAAGATTTGCAATCTTGCCTTTGACATCTAAAACAGAAGCATGTGGCGTTATGGTTTCCAATAAGTCAGCTAACTTTGATATGCCTTATCTCGCAACTGTCTATTGGAATAGTCCTTTGATGTCACATTCAGAGGCATGAATTTTACCGGTACAGATCAATAAATTGTGGGAGGAAATTCGGGGGGGGGGGGGGGTAAATTTGGTTGCCATTGCTGTAGGGAAATGTAAAAACATGATACTAGCCATGAAATATAAAAGCATAACACCAAAACACTATATGACAGAATGCAAATTCAAACAATATGTATATTCAGGCAATACAACTAAATGTACAGCAGGTGGTTAATAGTGTTTAATCTTGCTTGTGTTTTCACTTAAAAAAGCTTCTATTAAACTGAGCACAATTATTGCAAAATATCTACCAACTAATCCCGAAAATCCAACACCGCCACGAATGTTACCAACATCATGAACCATCCTATGAAATTACAGTTTCTTCCTAATGCAGGGACAGGACTGTTGTACATCTGCAATCTATGACCCACCCCTTCTTTCTTCTGGCGTGTGCAGAAGGAAGATGGCAGAGATGGATGAGGACAGACATGTGACTGTCGGCAGCAGCAGTGGAAGCTCTGACAGGGAGGAAAGGCAGCCTAAAAGTCCTAGTAAGCCTAAAAAGGCAACAAACATGTCCTTTGAGATGGAAATGGCAAACATCCTGATCTGCAAGGATTATGATGGGAGAAAGGGAAAATTGTGAGAGGGGAATCAGTTTGCGAAAATCAAGAAAGTGATAAAGAAAAGTGAGTATAATATTTATGGTTGAAGCCCTATAGCCGATACGGATATGAACAACATTTAGACTTAACATAAAACTTACAACATGAAATGGACCTGAAGTGTGCCCTGGTCTGATTAACGGTATACCAAAATAAGGGGGCAAAAACATTCAGGTGGGGGTATAGCTTTTATTAGCTTCAGTTTATTCATTGAGCAAGTTTGGTGAATGCCTGTGCCATCTCCACCTGAGGATTGGGGATGTACCGGGTGAAGCAGGCAGACTTCCACCTGCCTAGTCTCTTAATAACATGATCTGGGACCCCATGGTGGGATGCAGCCGAGGCTGCTCCAATGCGGATGGAGTTTTACAAGACTCTCATGTTGAGACAAATATGTGTGAAGCTTAAAGAGGTATTCTAACTGTACATACTATTTAAGATGGCTGATAGAACAACATGGATGCCTAGCATAAGCTTTCAACCCCCTCTTAAGTCATGAATATGACTTTCTACAGATCCACAGCTTCCTGAAATCTACGGTTCTTTCTAGGTTTCTTGTATTCATTTACATAAAGCTGCAGATATTGTGTATATGTGTGAGAAGGTTGGTCTGGTATAGTGCATTTGCTAATACAAAGCAAAATAAACTTGAAAATCAGGTAGCCTATCAATCCTAACAAAAATACTACGATAATCATAATAACTATGTCCTTTAACCATGAAAACATTCCACCTAAACCCAAACTAGAAAAGGGGTTCCATCCATAATTACCTATGTCCCTTGCTTGTTTCATTAATTCATTTACCCGTGTTTGGTGTTGATTCCTGTATGTAGTAAGTTTACTAATGGTGTTGTTAAGGGATTGATTTTTGTAACTATACAACTGGCCTGTATATGTAAAATTACTGGTGCGGATGGGAATACCCTTTGAAATGTTAAATACTGACTTGGAACACAAGGATTGGATGTATTGCCTAACTGAACACACCACTGGGGTTCATGTGTCATTCCTAAAGTGTAAAACATAATACTCTGAATGCAGTATCCTTCTGAGACATTCTTAAGACTAGAGTATGTTTCAATAATGACTTGAGGTTTAGAGGGACAACTAAAAGTGGGATCTTTATTATTATTATTATACAGGATTTATATAGCGCCGACAGTTTACGCAGCGCTTTACAACATTAGGGCAGACAATACAAGTACAATACAATTCAATACAGGAGGAATCAGAGGGCCCTGCTCGTTAGAGCTTACAATCTAGGAGGGAGGGTCAAGTTATACAAAAGGGTAATAGCTGTGGGGGATGAGCTAATGGAGAAAATAGTGCAGTTGTTAGATGGAGGCAGGATAGGCTTCTCTGAAGAGGAAAATTTTCAGGGATCGCCTAAAGTGGATAAATTTGGAGACAGTCTGACAGATTGGGGTAGCGAATTCCTGAGGATGGGCGAGGCTCGGGAGAAGTCCTGGAGGCGGATATGGGAGGAGGTGATGAGGGAGCTAGAGAGCAAAAGGTCTTGGGAGGAACGGAGGTGGCGATTAGGTTGGTATTTTGAGACTAGGCTAGTGATGTAGCTGGGGGCAGAGTTGTGGATGGCTTTGTAACTTATTGTTAGTATTTTGAATTTAATTAGTTGGGTGAGTGGTAGCCAGTGGAGGGATTGGCAGAGAAGGGGTAGCAGACACTGAGGTGGATGAGTCTGGCAGCAGCATTCATGATGGACTGAAGGGGGGATAGTCTATTTAAAGGTAAGCCAATGAGGAGGGAGTTGCAGTAGTCGAGGCGAGAGATAACCAGGGAGTGAATCAGGAGCTTTGTGGTTTCATTGGTTAGAAAGGGACGTAGTTTAGAGATGTTGCAGAGGTTGAGGTGGCAAGCTTTGGAAAGTGATTGGATGTGGGGCCGAAAGGAGAGTTCAGAGTCCAGGATAACACCTAGCACCCTGACATGTGGGGACGGGTGGATGGTTTTGCCATTGCTCTTGACAAGTCAGGGGAAGAGGCACGTGGGGGAGGAAATATTATAAGCTCGGTTTTGGACAAGTTGAGTTTGAGGAAGTGGTGTGACATCCATACAGATATGTTGGTTAGTAAATTAGTGATGCGTGAGGAGACTGATGGAGTGAGTTGAGGGGTGGAGAGATAGATTTATGTGTCGTCAGCATAGAAATGATATTGAAAGCCATGAGAGGCTATCAGCTGACACAGGGAAGAGGTGTAGATTGAAAATAAAAGAGGTCCAAGAACAGAACCTTGGGGGACCCCAACAGAGAAGGGAAGAGGAGTGGAGGAAGTAGAATTGTAAGTGACACTGAATGTGCGTTGGCATAGGTAGGATGAGAGCCACTGAAGAGCACAGTCATGGAGACCGAGGGAGTAAAGTTTTTTGAGGAGGAGGGGGTGGTCAACCATGTCAAAGGCAGCTGAAAGATCCAGAATTAGGAGTACAGAATAGTGTGCAGTTAGTAGGTCATTTGTGAGTTTTAAAAGAGCAGTTTCTGTGGAGTGTTGAGGGCGAAATCCAGATTGAAGGGGATCAAGAAGATTGTTTTTAATGAGGTGGTCACTCAGTTGGTTGTAAACCAGGCACTCAAGTAGTTTAATGGAAAAGGGGAGCAAGGAGATAGGGCATAGGTTTTTAAGATTGGTAGGGTCCAAGGATGGCTTTTTAAGTATGGGAGTGACCAGTGCATGTTTTAGAGCATTGGGGAAGATGCCAGAGGTGAGGGAGAGATAGAAGATGTGGGTTAGAGAGTGCAGGATGGGGTCAGAGGGCGACCGTAGCATTTGAGAGGGAATAGGGTCCAGGGGACAGGTGGTTAGGTGGGCGATAGAAAGGAGTTTAGCAACTTCGTCTGTAGTAGCAGATTTGAATAGGGGGAGTGTCAGTTGTACCTGTTGACATGGAGTCTTAGCTAGGGGAGATACCTGTAGAGTGGAGATTTCATCTTGGATTGTATCAATCTTGTTTTTGAAGTGATTAGCGATCTCCTGGGCAGTGAGTAAGTCAGTGAGTGGAGGCGGTGGAGGACAAAGTAGAGAGTTGAAGGTAGAGAAGAGTTTACGGGGACTGGATGAAAAGGTGTTAATAAGAGTTGTAAAATAGGTTTGCTTGGCAGTGTGGAGGAAAGAATAGTATTTTTGGAGGGCAGATTTGTATTGGTTGAAGTCTTTGAGAGACTTATGCCCCGTACACACGGTCGGATTTTCCGATGGAAAATGTCCGATCGGAGCGTGTTGTCGGAAATTCCGACCGTGTGTGGGCGCCATCGGACATTTTCCATCGGATTTTCCGACACACAAAGTTGGACAGCAGGAGATAAAATTTTCCGACAACAAAATCCGATCGCGTCAATTCCGACCGTGTGTGGCCTGTTTCGACGCACAAAGTGCCACGCATGCTCAGAAGAAATTCCGACACGGGACAGCTCGTTCTGGTAAACTTAGCGTTCGTAATGGATCAAGCACTTTCGTCACGCTGCAATGTAAAAAATGGTTTAATACAGCGCACTCTCTTCTTCTTTATAATGTGACAAGAATTAAGTCGTTTTGATGCTCATATTCACACACACTTCTCACAAACTTTTTTCGTTACTATTTATCGGGATTCCCTCAATATATTTTGATTTCTCACATCTGACAACATAATTTTTTTTTTTTTTTTTTTTACTTTAATGTAGAATCTTTTTTTGTGTTTCTCTTTTTATTTTTTATTTTTTGGTGATTTTGATTTGTACTCCCGAAAATGTTTGTGTGTTTTTTGTGACAAGTTCCCACAACACCATTGATATGTTGTTCTATTTAATCTGTAGGAGGAGATTGTTTGGTGTTGTTGTCCCTTGTTAATTTCACATTGTACTTTAGAAATGTACCTGAATACTCACCAACAAACTGTCCTTTTTGGATGAAAACACACACAGGAGAGTAGAATTTACCTAAAAATATTTTATTAAGGGGTCACAACTATAAAAAAACAAAGAGGGAGGCAACGCTGGAGAAACTGCAGAAGTGGGCGAAGCCTTGGACTCCCAGGGCAGACATCAATTATTTAAAAGCAAAATTGGTGGCCTGAGGAGTCCATATCTAAGGGAGGGCAGTCTGGTCCAGAAGTCCCAGAGATCCGGAAAGCAGCAGATGACATCTGTGTCCCCAGGCTGTGGTCATACGAGAGACTGCATCTTCTGTCAGACCAGACTGAACCCAGGGCAATCACTCTGTGGTCTTCCTTCCACGCTTCCTTCCAGCCTTTGGCTGTGGTGGTGGAGTTGTGGCAGCAGGAGGAGGAGGAGGTGGAGGAGGAGGAGGATCGTCCCTCTCCATGACATCCGTCTTGAGTGTCAGTTCCCCACTCTCCCCCTTACGAAGGACTTTATAAATCAGGTCCTCAGAGATCTTGCGTTGGCCCTCCTGCATGCCCTGCAATTTGGTGGCAGCCATGCAGCCAAAGGCCTCTGCAGGACTGGGGAAGGCTCTGAGGGACGCCGAAGCCTCCTGGATCAGCCTGTACACTGAATCCTGCACAGGACTGGGAGTGGCCTTCCTGGCCCTTTTATATGGCAGGCGGAGGGGAGGAACCTGAGACTCAGTCAGGCTGCGACTTGTCCCTGGCTTCTCTTGGCTGCCACTTAGCCCCGCCTCCTCCTGGCTGCCACTAATCCCCGCCTCCTCCTGACTGCCACATTCCACAGCCTCCTCCTGGCTGAGGTCTTCCTGTGTATGAAAAAGGGACATAGTTTTAGTATTGTTTTCATCAATCACACACAGTTTTCACCTCCTGACTGCTGCAAATTCAATGTTAACAAATATAACAGACTATCCTTCTGAGCTCAGCATTTTGCATTCTTGTCCCAATTTTGGGTGCCCACTACTGTCTATTGATATGTAAAACACTTTTTTTAATCAGCAATTAGTGATCAATAATAACATCTAGTAAACATCATTTCTTTATTGCCCAGAAATCTGTAGAAGAATGCTATACCTGACTCCAGCTGGGCTCCTCCACTTCTTCCTGGCTGGAAGGCCCAGGTTGGACATCGGAAGCCTCAGCTGGGATGGAAGGAAGCGTGGAAGGAAGAGTGGAGAGGGATTCCCTGACTTCAGTGTGGTCTGACAGAAATCGCAGTCTCTCATAGTACCACAGCCTGGGGACATAAACGTCATCTGCTGCAGCTCCGGACCTCTGGGAATCTGTGACCTTTTTGCGCTCCCTCAGATATGTGCTCCTCAGGCCACCAATTTTAGCTTTTAAATAAGGGATGGTTGCTGTGGGGACCACCGGCTTCACCAACTCCAGCAGTTTCTCCAGCGCTGCCTGCCTCTTCTGTTTATGGTTATAGTGGGGGTGTCTGACCTGCCACAGACAGGGCAGCTCTCTGTACTTGTCAATAAACAGGGGCAGGAAATTGTGGTCGTTGAACCCATCCATTTTCTCTGCAAGACACAACACAAGACAAACCCTAATGTCAGGCCAAACTCCCCTAATCTTGTTACAATATAGGTTTCCATTTCGAAGCAGTATAGGCCCAAGTTTAGATCCTACCTTCGTTAGCACGATCGGCGTCTCCGATGCTCCTTCCTCCGCTCACAGATCGTACATAAGACGCGCGCGTTACGATTTATACACACTGCGCATGCGTATAACTCCGCCCGCCCCTGACGTTCTTTCTATTCTATTCCCCGTCCCTTTTTGTTCGGCGCAGTGGAGGAAGAGCACATGGCGGAGAGACAGCAGGATAGTGCTAATTACAGCAACGAGGAGGAGGAGGAAAGGCCGGAGCCTGAAACGTCCCGATCCAGAAGGAGATTTAAGGACTCAAATATGTCCTTTGGGGAGATGTTGGAAATGGTGGACATCCTGAAGAAGGCCGACTATGATGGAAAGTATGGGCCTTACCCCAACCACAATGTCCGAAAGGCCAAGATCATGGCGAAAGTGGTCAGGAGTCTGCACCGGAAATTCGGGGTACGACGATCGAAAGATCAGCTCAGGAAGCGGTGGTCGGACCTGAAATTACGAGAACATGAGCAGTACAGAAAGATCCGGAGAGTGCTGCAAAAAAGTAAGTAGTTGTGCTGTGTTCCTATTGTTCTCGTGCTTATTACGTTCGTGCTGCTCCATGTGCTTTTAGGAACTGTTGTACAGTTTAAAATGGCAACTTTCATGTTCATGGGCACATTATTCGTTCGGATCACACATTTTTTTTTAGGACTATAAAATACCATTGTTTAGCCCATATGCATTTGGCCACCATTTTGAGGCCCTATACTTGTCTTCAAAGAATTGGGTTGTGTAGATGGCTTTGTTACTAGAATGAAATGCAAACTGGATTGTGTGTAAGGAGAGGACACTGAGCAGCTGTTTTCACATCTGGACACTGGAGCACTAGTGTGGGACCCCAGAACACCCTTTTTATTAGGGGGGCCACACAGGTGCTCCAGTGTATACTATAGGGGGGTCTCCATCTGTGAAGCTTGTACAAAACAGGTCAAGTATTGCAGCTTGACAAAGGACACTAAAAAAGCTACATCTTGGAACTCTGCTAAAATAGACAATTGTACCCCACTTCCAAGCAATGTTTCATCTTTAGAGTTCTGCCTTCAAATATCTGTGTGCTAATTATACCATTTTTGTTTTACATAGGGGAGAAAAGACTCGGAGGACACCCCTCATCCGAGGAGACCAGAGCCCCCCCCCCCCCTCTGGAAGAAGGGAAAATCCCCCCAACACAAGATGAGCAGGAGGAAGAAGACGTGGTGGAACTAGTCACCACAACAGGTGAGTGTCTGCAACCAAAGGCTCAGATAAGAGATGGATGGCGGCATTTTTTTTAGACCTAATTTATTTTGGGTTTCCTTTCTTTTTAGGTGATCGTGAGGTTGTGGATCCAGATCCTTTCACATCCGAAAGTGCCCAGATCCTGATCGGGGAGATCATGGGGTGTAATTTACAATTGGAAAACATCAAGCAAAACATCAATAATGTTATTCCAAAATATAAAAACATCATTGATGTTTTGGGGCGAGTTTAAAGCCCCTCAAAATCACTTTCTTCTTTTGTCTGCTACAATGTGCGAAATGTTTTTGTGATTTTTCCCAAAGCCAAATTTGGAGGATGCACACAGTGTGCCAACATGTGCTATCTGCCATCACGGGAGATCAATGGACGCGTTTTGGGGGTGCCACCCCTTCCTCAATAATAAAGTAGCGGTGAGGAAGGGCTTTCTCCCCCAAAACACATCCCTTGATCCCCCTGATGGCAGATAGCACATGTTGACATTGTGAAATTTGTGTGCATCTTCCAAATTTGGCTTTTCCAGGGGTGATTTCCCCCAATCTGAACGCAATATCAAAAACAGTTCCTAAATACTCATGTCTGATATTGCCTTCAAGTTCTACCAAATGTGAACTTTGTAAGATCAAGATTTGTGTCTTTCTTGTGGGTTTTACACAGGCCTGTTTTCTATAAAATGCACATTTTGATTTTGGATAATGACACCACAAAATATGTTATACAACAAACATGTCGGTTTGTCAGAAAAACCTTTGGTAAATGCACATGTGATTGTGCTGGTATTAAAAAGATTGTTCATCAAGAATGTGTGGATTATTGTCTCAACGCTACAACACTTTTGGGGTGATGTAATTGTTGTTTGATGAGAAAATGGGGGTTATTTCCTAAGGGCAAATCCTCTTTGCACTACAAGTGCAGTTTCAGTGCACTTGTAGTGAAAAGTGTCTTTGCATTTAGTAAATAACAGCCAACAGTGCTTTGTATAAGGTTACACAATCACGCCATTTTCTGGACTCCACACATTTCTGTCAGGGTCAGCTCAAACAAACACAAGCAGTAAATGTCCACAAAGAAGAGCCTGGGGGGAGATGCCTGTCGAGAACTTGAGGTCCTGCAGGCTTCTCCCTGTGGCCAAATACCGCAAGGTAGCGACCAACCTCTGCTCCGGAGTGATGGCTTGCCTCATGCAGGTATCCTGCCTGCTGATATAGGGGGTCAGCGAAGCCAACAAACGGTGAAATACGGGGTCCGTCATCCTGAGAAAATTCCTGAAATCACCAGGATTATTCTCACGGATCTCACGGAGCAAAGGCATATGACAGAACTGGTCATGCTGAAGCAACCAATTCTTGGTCCATGAACTCCTCCTCGCCCTGTTCATGGACTGGACTTGTGTCAAGGTCAGGACCCCAACACCAAGCCCCCGCACAGCACGAACTGTACGAGGAGTACGCATACGAAACATGGCTAGAAAACGGTCGGCTGCTCAGAACGAAGTAACAGAACGCACTGAAGAACAGCAAGGCCTGTGAAGAGCAACCTGAAAAACAGCAACGAGCGGACAAGATCGCACAGAAAACTCCGATACGAACTGACTGCACGCACTGAAGAGCAAATACAAACCCACAAGCACAAACTGAACGGCAGAAAACGATCTGAAAGCCACGAGTCTGAAAAAGCGCGAATCGTCTCTCACCAAACTTTTACTAACACGAGATTAGCAAAAGGAGCCCAAAGGGTGCCTCGCTTGGTTCTGAACTGGCCTTTTCTAGTCTCGTCGTACGTGCTTGACGTCACCGCGTTCTTGGCGATCGGAAATTCCGACAACTTTGTGCGACCGTGTGTAGGCAAAACAAGTTTGAGCCAACATCCGTCGGAAAAAATCCGAGGATTTTGTTGTCGGAATGTCCGAACAAAGTCCGACCGTGTGTACGGGGCATTAGTCTTGTGGCACAGACGCTCAAGAGGATCTTAGCAGTTTCCGGGTGTAACTTACTACAAATCCAGCATTTTTCATATCCTGACTTTCTAGCATAAGCATATTTAAATTTTAACATTTTTCCAGAAAAACCTGTTTCTTTGTTTCATTAGAGGCATCTCTTTTACTGTGACTTCTGGGGTGAAAGCCAGTATGGTTGGTGTGTACTTTGCTTTTACCACATATGAGTTTCAAGGCTCCTAAGTCATCAGAATGATAGATAAAGTTAGTTATTATCCACATTGAGACAAAAGATCAGAAGAAATGAGCGACATCACTGTCCTTTTTCCTATGCTTGTCTTTTGAGGACTTAAAACACCTGCTTCGCCTCTTTTCAGCCGTTCTTCAATTCCTGGGCTTAGATCAACCTTCTTTATCCTGCTAGCATGGATCCAGGTAGGACTTTCCTCGGTAAGGATGGCAGTCCTGGTGACGGCTACCACTTTGGTCAATGGTCCGAATGGAACCTCTTGTGGCTTTTGAAATTTCTGAAGCCTCTGGACCACAACTTGTTCACCGACCTGGAACGGGTGGGTTGGTACCTGTGAAGAAGGAGAGGTGAGAGCTACTCTTCTTTCAACAATATCAAGAGTTTCAATCAGTTTTTTTACATATTCCTCCTGTATCTGTTCCAAATCACCTTTCTCCACCATCAAAGGATGATTAGCCCACGGTGTGGGGAATGGCCTACCCATGAGTACCTCAAAGGAGGAATAACCCGTCACACTGTGAGGGGTCATTCTGATTTCAGCTAATACAGCTAGGAGAACTTTTCTCCATTTGCCAAAATTCCCACCCTTAGCTTTCCTTATCCTGTCTTTAATTGTTCTATTCATTCTTTCTACAATCCATGAACTCGGTGGATCGTAGGGGAGGTGACATTTCCAGTCTATTTTTAGTACTTTTACAAGATCTTGGCAGATTTTAGCTGTGAAGGCTGGGCCATTGTCTGAATTTATTTGTAATGGACATTCCCATCTAGAAATAATTTCCTGTGTGAGGACCTTCACCACAGTTTGTGCGTTTTCATTGTTGGTGACAAAGATTTCTGGCCAGCGTGACATCATGTCCACTATGACCAAAAGGTATTGTTGTTTCTTTTCTTCTTTGGGCATATGTGTAAAGTCTATCTGTAAATGAGTAAACGGTGTTGTTGGGTACTCAAGATGTTCATGCTTTGATTTCTTTGGGTTTGTTGGATTGTTCCTAATGCAAGTGACACATCTCCGTACAAAAGCTTTGACTAGATTAGGTAGTCCTGCAATGAAAAAAATCTGCATCTAGGAGTTCACATGTGGCCTGCCAGCCCTTGTGACCCAGTCCATGGTATTGTGCAATGAACGGGGGGGCACTAGCAACAGGAATATACGGTCTCCCCTCTTGGCAGATTAATCCTGTTTTAGGATCCTTTTGCACCATTCCATCACAGTTCCATTGCGCAATATCATCAGGGGTGGCAAAAGCCTGCAGTTCCGTGAGCCAATGTGTCTCTTTCAGGGAACATGGCTGAGGTGTTAGCATGGGCATTTGAATGTTTGCCTTTTGTGTAGATGCAGCTTCTTTGGCAAATCTCTCAGCTAGTGCATTCCCTTTGGCTATATTGGTCATTTGGCCTATATGTGCCTTACAGTGCATGATAGCTAGTTTTGAAGGCAACTGAATTGCATCTAGTAATGCTGTGACTAAGTCAGAATGTGAGATGCTCTTTCCATCTGCTGCTACATATCCTCTGCAAAGCCATATTACACCATGGTCCCAGACCACACCATGAGCATATCTGTAATTGGTGTAAATGTTTACCTCTTTTCCTGCAAACAGCTGGCATGCACGGGTTAATGCTATCAATTCAGCAGCCTGTGCAGGGTATTGGATTGGCCTCGAGGACAGTATCTGGCAGTTGGACCACAGCATATCCTACGAGATAGACATTATCACTTGGTCTGTTGCAAGAGCCATCAACAAAAACTGTTTGTACAGTAGGGATTGGTACTGAAAGCATATTTGCTCTAGGTGAAGTGTACTGATGTACTGATTGTGTACAGTCATGAGGTGGTGGTAAGTCATCCGGTTCTCCTTTAAGACCTAATAAGGCATTCAAAATTGGAGCTGGGCCAGAGTTTATGTTTGAACACTCAATCTCTCTGTTGACATATGATGAGTATGTAAAGTTTTCAGGAGTGTGTTGACATTGTGTGTAGTATGTAAGGTAGTGTCATGACCCAAGGTAAAAGGTGTTGCCATCTCTACAACCATTGCACAAGAAGCCAGTGCTCTGAGACACGCGGGCATGCCCTGCACCTGTACTGCAACCACCTTTGAGAAAAAAGCTGCAGGGAACAGTCTCCCACCTCCCACCTCCCATGTTCCTGGGCCAGTACTCCCACCATGGTTCTGCAATTTTCCCTGGCAAACAAGTGAAACATTTTGCCATATTCAGGGAGGCTGAGGCTCGGGCTGGTAACCATTGCACATTTCAACATGACAAAAGCATTTAACATTTCATCAGACCATTTTACAATATTAGACATTTCAGAGAGGGTTGCTTGTCACAATATATTGTCATAGAAAGAACAGTCAGGTATCCATTGGCGACAGTAACCAATCATTCCAAGAAAGGTAAGCATGTCTTTCTTGGTAAGTGGGCGGGGCAGACCCACTAGAGCAGCAACTCTTTTGTGACTGACTTTCCTAACTCCCGGAGACAGCACAAACCCTAGGTACTCAACCTCCTGTTTATACCATTGTAACTTTTTCTTAGACACTTTGTGACCACATACATGTAACCATTTCAATAAGGATAGGCTATCATCTCGGCAGTCCTCCTCTGAAGAACTATAAATCAAAAGATCATCAACATATTGCAACAGTACAGAACCATGAGGGGCAGTCCAAGGGCTGAGGATGGCTTGGAGTACTATAGAATAGACCACAGGTGAGTCTATGTAACCCACCTCAGGTAAACTGGCGATTTGTGTTGGTCAATCAAAACAGTAAAAGCAAAGAGTGGCCGTGTCTCCTCGTCTACAGGGACGGAGAAAAAAGCATTCTTTAAATCAATCACAGTAAAACATTTGGCTGTTGCTGGAATGGAGGACAGGAGTGATGGAACATTAGGTACAATGGGTGCTATTGGGACTATGAGGTCATTTATGGCCCTCAAGTCCTGTACAACCCTGAAGGAGCCATCCGGCTTCTTTACAGGGTTAACAGGTGTGTTGGCCTTTTTCACCATTGGCACTATGCCATCCATCTTTTCCTTAGAGGGTGGATATTGTTTGTGACAGATAGGAAATGCACCTTCTTTGAGAGTGGCTTTGTATGGTGTACATGAAATAAGTCCTACATCCAGATCTGATGTAGACCAGACCTGGGGGTCTATATCCTCAAAATCTTCTTCACTACTTTGTTGTGACAGCATCAATAAACCTGGTTTACATGCTACTATAGTGATTTTGTCTAGACCTCCTTGTCTAGACCTCCTTCTGAGTTGGTTCTAATTGTGATTCCTAGTGGCCCAAACAAGTCTCTTCCCATCAAATTTACAGGGCACCTTGGTATTATCCCAAAAGAGTGTGTGCATATGGTGTAACCTTCATCATCCTCTATTGGTAGGGGTGGGGTCCTATATGTTTTTGTCAGTATCCCATTAATTTCCAAAGAGGGTTCCGCTGGTTCCCATTTGCCTTTGAAATTATATTCACAAATAGTACTCCTAGTAGCACCACTATCGACGAGATAGGGAAGGAGCCTCCCATTTACTGAAATAACCATTGGACTGTCAGTGAAATCATTTGAGACAAAGGGAAAAGCTGGGACACTGCAATCCGGGCCCCATCACTGTTGTCGATTTCCCCATTTGATTGGAAATGTTGGACCTTGTTGGGTGGATGCCTGTGGTTGTTGTGTCTGGTTAGGGGCAGAGCTGGAGTTGGGAGTCTGAGGAGAGGTGGGGTGAAGACACTGACTCACCCAGTGATTCTCAGCACCGCAGTTGAAACATCCTTTGTTTCTAGGGCAACTCATCCCTCTTCCATTTCTGCCTCTAAACCTGCCTCTACCTCTTCCTCTAAAGTTTCCCTTCATATTTCCTTGGAAATGTTGTGTGGAGACAGGTGATGGCTTTGGTATATCAAAACAACCTGCTGCATCTTTCTGTGAAAGTGCTTTGCCAAAGTCAGTTCTAGGAAGGGTTGACCATTCAGTAATCATTTGTTTGACTGGGACCACTAAATGGGGTTTGAGATTACTCAGGAAAGTCTGGATCAATAATGGATCCATAGTTGGCAGAATACCCAAACCGGCTTCCTGTGTCCACACATCATTGAATCTTTTCCAAAATTCAAGAACTGATTCTCCCGTCTTTTGTTTGCATGTTATGGTGGTGGGCAATGAGGATTTTGGTTTAAAAATCTCTAACATGTGAGTTGTTAATTCAGTCCACATATCATTTCTCCCTTGTTCTGTGTTAAGCTTGTAATCGGTTGCAGCTGTACCCGCCGGTTCTACAGTAGATATAGTTCCGACCTTGGTCCAGTCCCAACTTTTACCTGTCCCTACAACACCCTCAATAATTAACCTCATATCTTCCTGGGTAGTTTCTGCCTTTACAAGCTCTTTTCAGGTAGGCGAGAGTGGCGGATTGATGTCTTTATTTTTCTTTCTAAACATTCTGATTAGGTTCTTGTAGATACTCCGAGTCTTTTTTTTTTTTTTTTGGCAAAATACCAATAAGCACTCCTTGTGGTCAGAAGTTCCCCTGATCACAAGCAAGCTTTGTACATTATTACTTTTCTTATTTTTATAACCAAACAATTTTTATCTATATTTCACATTTTTTGGCAGAGTGCCAACGGGTTCAAACAGTGCCTTCAATTGCGGTAGTCCTAATGCCGCAAACAATTCCCCACTATCTATTATGGTTAGGGAGATATCAGCACTTGAACCCTGTTGGCAAAAAGCCAAATATCCAAATGTTGCACCCGACTTCCCCTGTGCAAGAGATGTCAGTAGCAAAAAGAATTGTTCAAATAGCATGTTTTGATCAAGAGTTAGCCTCAGAGTATCCTGCCATTTTTTTTTAACAGAATAAAGAAGATATATTTGGAACAATTTCAAGAGTCCTTGGACACACATTAAATTCACAACCTTGTTCACGGACCTGCTGTCTTGCTTCATATAATCTCGGGGACATTACTCACCAAATATGCCCTGTGGTTCTTGAAACAAAATAGCAGTCCACATATACACTCAGCGCAATTCATCCAGCATGATACTTTTAAAGCAGCTATACAATCATACACCGAGTTTACACAATATATTGATTGTCAGTCTCTTGTTCTGCCCCAAACAGAACTAAAAACTCTAGAGTACTCTATAAATTCTCTTAAGGTCACCAAAACCTTTTCAAGTGTCCCCAAAACACTATTTATATGACCGGTCAACTTTTACTTATGAGAGGTTCTATAACCCAGCAGCAATTTCTATGGAGTGGAAGCCATACGGGCCCCGGCAAGTCAATTCATTCAATAAGAATAATTTTCACTTACCGAGTCCGTTGCTGTAAAGGTAGCCTTCCATCCCGGACGAGCCCCCAGTGCTGAAAGGGTTAATCCTGTGTCGGGGGGGTCCCTTTTAACCTCTCAGACCTCAGATCGATATATTATGCATTTCAGATATATCTGGAATCAGTTCCCCGAGAATGAAGAAATGACACGCACACGTTGTTACATTCTCTGAACTGTATTGGTAAGCCAGGAGGCGGTTCTTATATCAATTTACAAGTCACACAAAATATTCATATTAAGACATGCGCAGTAGATATTAAGGCAATTACAGCTGATCAAGACAAACAGTCTTTGTTCTCTGTTTCTCAGGCTGTTGGATACAAAGGAATGTGAGAACAAGATAACAAAGCGTGAAACAGTTCATTTTACAAGACTCTCCTGTTGAGACAAATATTTGTGAAGCTTTAAGAGGTATTCTAACTGTACATACTATTTAAGATGACTGACAGAACAAAATGGATGCCCAGCATAACCTTTTACTCACTGGACCGCAAGAACCCGTAGTAGGCCAGGTAGATGGCCGCTTGTACGACCAGGCTAGGGAGAAGGCCCAATGGAGAACTAGCAAGGATAGTAGACATATCCCTGAAGACGCCCTTGTTATAGGTAGACGTTTGGCATTGGTTATTGGTTGTCGTTTCTAGATGCCACGTAGGATGGCTCGGATCCCACGGGATGCGAACAAGGATGGTTTTGCGGGATCTCGTAGAGCCAGAAAGTGTTGGATGCCGGCTAAGTATAGGCGGATAGTATTATGGGATAGGGCCAACTAAGTATGGCAATATGAGATAAAAGCCAGCATATGCTTGGCGTCTGTTGTTGTTCCTGCAGAGCAGGATACAAGGAATTTGTTGAATATGTTCCAAGCCGTATGGTAAGCTTTAACCATGTTGTGGGAGAGACTGGTTGATGAGCTGGGTCGCTCCGTGCAGATGCTGTTCTAATCCAGGGTCAGCTGAGACCAAGTGGGGATAAGGGCTGATACTGGATCGGCTCCAGGAATCTTCTGGAAAAAGGAGGTGTAATTAAAGCATGACAGTGCGTCTGCTGCGAGGTTGCACTTGCCCGGAATGAATGTACAGTGGACATTAAATTGATGCTGTAGAGATAGTTGTACCAGCCTGCGTAGGAAGGACATAACCCAGAGCGACTTGGACCTGCCTTTATTAAGAATATCAGCCGTGGCCTGGTTGTCAGTGGTGAAAGCCACGGTTTGTCCTGTCCAGATATGACCCCAGAGCTGGGCGGCTGCCACGATCGGGTAAAGCTCGAAGTGGGAGGAAGTCCGGGTAAAGCCGGGGATTGAAAGTATCTCTGAAGGCCAGGGTCCTGCAAACCAATGGTGAGCAAAGATTGCAGCGAAGCCTGTGGAGGCTGCGTCATCTGTCACTACCTGCGGTGATAGGGGCGTGGATATACCATTCCAGGTGGAAAGGAACTCCTCCCACATTGATAGGTCCACGACTGCCGCGGTGTCTAAGTTGAGGATCTGATCAGGGTCCTGTGCCTGTTAGAGAAAGACCAGGAGGCGTGACACAAAGGATCGACCCTGGGGAATGATCCGCATAGCGAAATTGAGCATTCCCAACAGAGATTGAAGCTGCTTCTTGGTACACCCCTTTGTATGGGTCAAATCTTGGAGAACTGACCTGATGTGGGTCAGTTTGTTAGGGGGGGGGGGCTGGCCTGCATGGAACAAGTGTCTAAGTTGACTCAGAGGAAGGTGATGGAGTGTGCTGGTCCATAAACCTTGTGTTCAGCAATGGGGACAATGAGATTGCCAAAGATGACTCCCAATTTGTTGAGGTCTGCTCAGGGCACACTGGGCTGTTTGATTAACAAGAAGTCGTCCAGGTAATGGATGACTTCTTGACACTGAGCTTTATGCAACAGTATCCAGGTGAGGGACTGTGCAAAAGTGTCAAAGAGCCAGGGGCTACTCTTCGAGCCAAAGGTCAGTTTGGTAGCGAAGTAGTTTGCCTCTTTCCACTTAGTACCGTGCCAGCACCAGAGGGACGGGTGGATAGGTAGGAGCTTGAAAGCGTCCGAAATGTCAGCCTTGGAGAGCCAGGCACTTGTGCACGCTTTGATAATGGCCTGAATTGCCATGTCTACAGAGGTGTACTTCAGGGAGATCTCCTCAGAGGGGATTAAGGAATTCAGGCTGGGAATGTGTGAAGAATGAGGCGCAGACAGGTCGTACACCAAACTGACTTTATTCGAGAACTTGCCCTTGACACGCCCAATAGGGCTAACTTTCCAAGTGTTGAAAGGGGGCTGAGTGAAGGGACCTATGATGAAGTCTCGTTCTAGTTCAGCCTGTAACAGCTGGTCAATGGCCTGCTCGTCGGTGGCCACTGAGCGGAGGTTCCTGCATTCATAGGTTGTGTGAGGCAGAGAGATGAGGCCAGTATGAAACCCTGCTGTGAATGCTTGGATAAGGAAGATGGCCAGGGAGGGGGTGGGGTGTGAGGTGAGATAGAGCCCTAGCCATAGGACATTAACTCAACCTAATTATAATTCCTTTAGCTGCCTGACCTCGCATAAGTTTCTTGGATGTGCCCTATGGCATATGATGTAGATGTGGAGCAGGCGGCATTGGCTGAAATTGCACAAGCCATAATTGAATTTGTTGCAGAAAGCTGCTCCTCCTACGGTCCAAACAGCGCATCCGAACCTGTTCACCTAAGGCGTCTGTACAGGGGCCGATGGGCCTGTAACTGCACCGGAGGTGGAGGGGAGCTCGAAGGGGCGACTGCTGCTGACTGCTGCAGGTGGTGGTGTGGGTGGAGGACTGGCAAATGGCACACAGTGGTGAGCGCAAGCCAGCAAAGTGACGTCAGAACAGCTCAGTGTCCATGAGGCTCCAATTCGTGCTTGTTTGAAATTGTGCAAGCCTGGCTGCTGCCTTGGCGAAGAAGGAACGATGGTAATCGTAGAACAAAAAAGTACTAGTTACTTACCGGTAACTAGCTTTCTAGAAAATCTTCCAGGACGGCACACCTGAGAGATGAGAGGCTCCTCCCTACAGGAAACACAATCAATTGATAGCTGTTTTAAGTCCCCACCCTTCCCCTTGATCCTCAGTTTGTAGAGAAGTAACTCCTGAACCCAGTTCACTAGGGAAATCATTCCTCATAGGCACTCACCTTCTAGCATTCTACAATTTTCCCTCCTCCAATGGGAGGGAAGTAGGCCTGCCGTCCTGGAAGATTTCCTGGAAAGCTAGTTACCGGTAAGTAGCTGGTACTTTTCTCTAGTCATCTTCCAGGACTGCACACCTGAGAGGATAAGCAGGTACCTCAGGCCTACCTTAGGGTGGGACCACTGCCTGCAAGACCCTCTTGGAGAACCTCGGCTCCACAGTTAGCTTAACCTCAAGTCCATATGCTTGATGAAGGTATCTTAGCTGGATCATGAGGCTGATCTGCAGGTCTGCTCCACCAATGTCCCTGCCTTCTCCGCTTCGGATGCAGGATCCAGGTGGAGTAGGCTCTTAAAGATGGAATCAGAAAACATGTTAAATTTGTAGGTTAGCAATGTTGCCTGTCTCACACATCTAACAAACATGGCCTATTGTGCCTGCAGGTGCTACTTATGCCGCGTACACATGAGCGGACTTTACGGCAGACTTTGCCCGGTGGACGGGATTTGGTCGGACAAGTCGATCGTGTGTGGGCTCCAGCGGACTTTGTTTTCTCAAAAGTTGGACGGACTTAGATTTGAAACATGTTTTAAATTAATCTGTCGAAATCGAGTCCGGTCGAAAAGTCCGCCGTCTGTATGCTAGTTCGACGGACAAAAAGCCACGCTGGACAGCTATTGGCTACTGGCTATGAACTTCCTTGTTTTAGTCCGGTAGTACGTCATCACGTACGAATTCGACGGACTTTGGTGGATTGTGTGTAGGCAAGTCCGTTCATTCAGAAAGTCCGTCGTAAAGTACGTCGAAAAGTCCGCCGGGCAAAGTCTGCCGTAAAGTCCGCTCGTGTGTACGCGGCATTAGAACCACTAAAAATAAGAGACCCGTCTTGTAAGACAAGGACACTACATTGATCAATAAGAGAGTCTGCCTTAACACTACCCTGTTCAGGGAAATAAATCTGCAAAAAGGGGGTCACTGACAGACAATCTTTTTTGTTAATTTTTTATCTTTACGTCAGTGAAGACTAAAGGGAAAGCCTACTTAAGGGTAACAGATTAACAGAATCTTGATCCCTGGGTTAAGGCATGCCCAATCTATGGCTTTCCTTATGCCTGAATGCCTACTTCAGGAGATTAAGTCCATAGCAGGAGTAAAACACTCATATTGCTACATCTGGTTCTGCTAGGAGGGTGAAATGAAGGCCATGTACCGAGCCGTAACCTATTCGGTCTGGTATAAAGGTTAGGCGATACGTTTTTATACTTCATCTTTAGGCCATAAGACTCCTCTGAACAGAACTTCCCAAGTTCTTACTAAACAGGGTGATTTTTTTTTTATAACCTTCCTCCAGTGTGCTATAACCCTACTGGGCTTCAACCCTAGAAAATGGTTCTGGCATCCCTGAATGTAAGGGGCTGAGGCTTTCTGACATATGACATCTTCAGCCAGAACTCCTGGCCCCTCCACAGAAAAGAAGGTCTAAAATAAGAAAAAGGTGATACATGCATTATTAATATCACAAATATAAAGGCCATAGATTGTGGGCACAGCCCAATAGATTTATACAGAAGGGACACAAGCATAGACAACAATGTTGTGCTAGTGTGGCTAGCTAAACCAAAATATCAAATATGGAAAGAGACCCAAATCTGAACTTCAACGAAGAGAAACAGTCTTCACAGTCTGGTTTTCTGATGTGCGGCCAGGATGTAAAAACATTAAGACGCAAGCAAACCCTAAATGCTGCGTATTTTGAAGTGCAGCTAGCTAGGTCATAACTGATATAAATACAGAAAGGGCGGGAACCCCCTTTACTGTGGTGTTTTACTGATGTACAGCAAAACAAGGCAGTATATGTAAGACAGAAAGACCCAAACTTTTATGTTGCGTATTTCTGACAAACCACCAAGTACAGTTATAAGCTCAATATGAATATGACTGTAGTGCAGTCAGAACCAACACTGAGAAAGGACATAAGCAACCCACAGCATTGTGTTTTTCTGAAGTGCAGTAAGGTAAGGCAATATCAAACAGAAAGCACCAACAAGCTTCAATGTTGAATATTTCTGCTGTGCAGCAACATAAAAACCAGAGAAAAAACAGACAGTCTTCACAGCTGTGATCTTTCTGGTGTACTGCAAAATAAGGCAATAACTCCATGATGTGTATTCCTGCTGTGTAGCAAAACCTCACCCAGAAGGGACAGATAAGCTTAGGGCTCCCACACCCGTGCGACCCAACCTGCGAATTGGGACTGCAAGACGCATGAGAAAAGTCATGCACTATGGCTTCCAATGGGTACCACTCGTGTCTGTGCGACTCCAGGCCATAGCGCCTCCAGCAATCCCTGCTTTCTGAGACCACAGACCTCAAGATTACACAGGTCGCAGGAAAAAAATTGCAATTTTCAGGTCGAACAAGCGAGGGGTCCCCAATGCTGTGACTCCCTAGAGGGGTACAGGCAACAACCCCTGCTGTGTATCCCTAAGAAGCAGCAAGGTGGAACAATGAGAAACAGAAAAGACACCGCTCACTGCTGTGCCTTTGTGATATGCAGCCGATAAGGCAGTAAATATAGGGCATACAGGACACAAACAATCTTCAATCCTTGTGTATGTCTGATGTGTAGCAATATACCAATACTGAGCAGAGATGCCACCATCCTCAATGTGTCTCCCTGCTGAGCCGCAAAAACCAATCAGAAAAGCACAATCAACCTTCACTGCTGTGTCCTTTCTGATATGCAGCCAATAAGGCAGTATAAGACATAATGGATTGACAACCTTCAATCTTGTACATGTCTGATGTGCAACAATATAACAATTCTGAATAGAGATAGCACATTCATATTGAAGTGATTTGGCATGCGACTCAACATGTAAAATCGCATGCCTAAAATGGTCAGCCATTGCCGTTAATAGCACAACGCCACTTTGCGGTGCTGCACCGATTACCAAAGACAGTATATGTATTACCCCTAGCCCAGGTTCAATTTGTATTTCTGCTATGTAGCTAGGGTTGCCACCTTTTCTTCAAGCCAAACCCGAACACTTTTGCGGCGCACGGCAATTTTTCTGTAGTACACGCTATAGAATTGTAAAATACCTTGGGTTACACAAAGAGAGTAGTAATGAGGTGTGCTATGGTGAACAGTGGCTGTGGCCAAATTGCATTAACAGTGGGGGGGGGGTTAAAGGGGCATAGTTAAATAAAACAAAAGCATTAGTGTACTCATAAAATATGATTCGATTAATAAAAGAAATGTCAGTTAAAATATTAAAATAGCCTACCTTAAGTGGACACTGTCAGCCAGTAGGGCAGTGGACGGTGTCAGTAGAGCAGTGGATGGTGTCGGTAGAGCAGTGGATGGTGTCGGTAGAGCAGTGGATGGTGTCGGTAGAGCAGTGGATGGTGTCGGTAGAGCAGTGGATGGTGTCGGTAGAGCAGTGGATGGTGTCAGTAGAGCAGTGGACGTTGTCAGTAGAGCAGAGGACTATGTCAGTAGATCAGTGGATGGTGTCAGTAGAGCAGTGGATGGCGTCAGTAAAGCAGAGGTTGGCGTCAATAGGGCAGTGGAGGGTGTCAGTAGGGCAGTGGATGGTGTCAGTAGGGCAGTGGACGGTGTCAATAGAGCAGTGGATGGTGTCAGTAGAGCAGTGGACAATGTCAGTAGAGCAGTGGACGGTGTCAGTAGTGCAGTGGACGGTGTCAGTAGAGCAGTGGAAGGTGTCAGTAGAGCAGTGGAAGGTGTCAGTAGAGCAAGTGGATGGTGTCAGTAGAGCAAGTGGATGGTGTCAGTAGAGCAGTGGATGGTGTCAGTAGGGCAGTGGACGGTGTCAGTAGAGCAGAGGACGGTGTCAGAAGAGCAGTGGACGGTGTCAGAAGAGCAGTGGACGGTGTCAGAAGAGCAGTGGACGGTGTCGGTAGAGCAGTGGACGGTGTCGGTAGAGCAGTGGACGGTGTCGGTAGAGCAGTGGACGGTGTCGGTAGGGCAGTGGACATTGTCAGTCAAGCAGTGGACATTGTCAGTCGAGCAGTGGACGGTGTCAGTCGAGCAGTGGACGGTGTCAGTCGAGCAGTGGGCGGTGTCAGTCGAGCAGTGGACGGTGTCAGTCGAGCAGTGGACGGTGTCAGTCGAGCAGTGGACGGTGTCAGTAGGACAGTGGACGGTGTCAGTAGAGCAGTGGACGGCGTCAGTAGAGCAGTGGACGGCGTCAGTAGAGCAGTGGACGGCGTCAGTAGAGCAGTGGACGGCGTCAGTAGAGCAGTGGACGGTGTCAGTAAGGCAGTGGACGGTGTCAGTAAGGCAGTGGACGGTGTCAGTAGAGCAGTGGACGGTGTCAGTAGAGCAGTGGACGGTGTCAGTAGAGCAGTGGACGGTGTCAGTAGAGCAGTGGACGGTGTCAGTAGAGCAGTGGACGGTGTCAGTAGAGCAGTGGACGGTGTCAGTAGAGCAGTGGAAGGTGTCAGTAGAGCAGTGGATGGTGTCAGTAGGGCAGTGGGCAGTGTCAGTAGGGCAGTGGACGGTGTCAGTAGAGAACTCTATATATGAATGGTGTATGGGGGGTGAACAGTATATATGGAGGGTGTATGGGGCAGTGTATATATAGGGAGACTGTATATATGGATGGTGTATGGGGGGGGAATTTATATATGGATGGTGTATGCGGGGGGGGGGTGTATGTATAGTGAATGGTGGGGGGAGAAGAGGTGAGAGTACTTTGAAATCCTGACATGGCAAAAACTTACCATAGTAGCTTGGCTGCAGTCCCAGCGCGATCTCTGTACACATTCCAGAGCAGCAGGGAATCGGGAGGCTCCGCCCACCTCCTTGTCCATTCTGTAGCCAGCCAGAGGATTCGAGGAGAGCACCTGGCTTGCAACATGGAGGCTCCGCCTCTGCCTCTGTGTCCCGACTCCCGTCCCGCACTCTGACAGCTGTCAGCTGAGCAGGGGCAGAAATCAAGCAGCGCTCCGTGGACCCGAAATTGAGGAGGCACGGGTGCACTGATGGCACAGGGAGCCACTGGCGGGTCTGAAATGAATAATGTGCCCGGGTCTCAGGTGGTCAGAGACCCGGGCACATGTTTCAAAACCCGTACTGTCCGGGTGAATCCCAGACAGGTGGCAACCCTATATGTAGCCCAACAAATCAGGACCATCAATCTTCACTGCTGCCCTTCTGATAAGCAACCAATAAGGCAGTAATACAGGACACACAACCCCACAGACAGACCTCAATCTTGTGTACGTCTGATGTGCAGCAATATAACAATTATGAGCAGAGAGGTCACCAGGCTCAATGATGTGCGTTTCTGCCGTGCGGCACAAAACCAGAAAGTACAGACCACCTTCACTGTTGTATTTTTCTGATCTGTAGCCAAATAAAGCAGTACCCTTAGGATATAAAGGACACCAAACAAGCTTCAGTGCAGTGCATTTCTGATGTACAGCAATATACCACTTATGAGCAGAGATGTCACAAATCTCAATGTGTATTTCGGCTGTGCCACAAAACATCCCAGCAAGGACAAACCTTCACTACTGAGGTCTGCTGGTGTGCAGCCAAGAAGGAGTCATGGTGTATCCCTTTATGAAATAACCAACAGGGGCAAATTATTCCACAGGCATAGCCTGGGCTGTAGATACTAACCCTTCACCACAAGTGAAGGAGCAAATCCTAAAATGGTTGGACACTTTACTATAGTAGCTGTTGTCCTATCTTACCTCCGTTCCCTGAGACTGAGCAAACGCTAGCCAGCTAATACACAGGTGGGGCTAATCAGCAACTGAAGTCTGAATGAGCCCAACCCTAGAGACCAATTAAGACAGCCTCTAGAAGAGGTGGTCACCAATTTAGCCTGGAGGTAAATAGCTTCCTGCAGGCCTTAAACAAGCAATCATGTAGCTCTTGCATATGTTTGCACAGAAAATCCTCAATTAAAGGATGTAGGAAGCAATTTCTGGTAAATCGCCTTTAGATCTGCCAAACCAACAAAAAGGTTTTTCTTACCTCCTGCACTATAATATAACCACAGTGTAAAGGTGGAGTGGGAGGTTAGAGCTTATGAAAAGTTACCCATAGCAAACAACCCCTAAAAGGAGGATCTGTCACAAGGGAACCCCTAATGTGCCACACAAAAGCTTGGTCCCTGCCACATCATTGAAAGTTAGGTCAGTTTTTAAGCATCTTGGAGCAACTTCAGATTCCTAGCAGCTGGGCTAATAGGGCCGGATAACCTAGTGCACCTGCTGACAAGAGGAGCTTACTCCTGAATCCTCCAGCCACTGCACAATTACGGTAATAACTTGTTCAGTGGTATACCTGGCCTGTAAGGAACTCTTTGTATCTACCAGGTCCCGCCTCTTCACTATATTCCCCCCTACTAATGTACCACAACCGGGCACGTAGGGAGAGGCTGGCAACCTACTGTTGTGATAACCACAGTGTCTCTGATGTAAGAGGGAGCTGTGGCTGGTAGTTTTAGCAGTAGCTTCTGGGCTATTTGTATCCAGACCCCAGGTCCTGTACTGCACCAGTCAGTATGTACACGGGGAAGGGGGGGGCAATGCCTTACCTCTTTCCCATCTGAGGTGGTTTAGGCACACTCGCTCCTCTGCACCACTTGTCCACCATACAGTATCTCTGATGCAAGAGGGAGCTGTGGCTGGTGTTTTTAGCAGAAGCTTCTGGACTATTTGAATCCAGACCCCAGGGGAGATTATCTCAAATACCCATAAACCATCTGGCTGGAATTTGGGATTTTGCAGCTAAATTCCCATGGCAAAGGAAAGTACTCACCATTTTCGTCTTCCCCTTTTCCCACAGCCATCGGGCTTGCTTTTCCATCCTTATAGTCCACACGCAAGGAGGATAGCTGCCAAAGTGCCCCCCCAACTGCTGTCCCCATAGGGAGCTGCAAGGTTAGGCTGTGTCCTGCACTGTACCAGTCAGTATATATACATGGGGGGGCAATGCCTTACGTTCCTCATTCCCATCTGAGGTGGTTTAGGCAGACATCCACCATAGTGAACTGGTGCCTCCCCGACCTAGCGAAAGGAGGATGTAAGCGCCTGCTCCTGCTGACTCTCAGCCTTCCCTCCTGGGTAAGAACACCACCGCCATTTTCCCGAAGTTCAAAAATTACGTGGGTGCTTGTTGCGGTGTGTCAGCCAGCGCCCTCCCCAGCAGCCCGTGCGAGCTACCAGGGGCCCAGGAGATGGGGGACACGCTCCCCCTGGAAAGAACTTACGGCCAGCACCCCATCTGAACGGACGCCCAGGCAGGTAAGGGGGGAGGCAGGATAATGGCCCCTGAAGTTCTGGGTACACCACTGTAACCAGGGTCCTTCAGCTCTCAGGGGAGCTCTTCCAATTGCTGCCCCCCCTGAGGAAAAGATAGGGAGACACCCCCCAGGAAGGACAAGAATATCTCACCAGATCTGGCTCCCAGGGGGAGACCACCAGCCCCAGGCTTCGGGTCATTTGGAAAAAAATGGTTTCGCAGTGTATAGAGAAACAATCAAAAACTGAGGAGCAAGGGGAAGGGTGGGGACTTAAACAGCTATCAATTGATTGTGTTTCCTGTAGGGAGGAGCCTCTCATCTCTCAGGTGTGCCGTCCTGGAAGATGACTAGAGAAAACCTCCATATTTATAGCCCAGGTCCACCACAGTGTGAAGGTACAAGTCCAGCTCTTCCCTCCTGCTGGGGGAAGCTGAGCATAGGACATCCCTCAGCATCCCGAAGGCCAAGGCAAATTCTGGGACAGACAATTGGCGGTTGAGCCTGGGATCTTTGGCCTTGAGGACCACTGACACGTCTCCCCAAGTGTAAGCTTTGTTCTCGGCCAGGTCGTGGACCGAAATGAGGAGAGAGGCAAGGTTGATGTTCTTGCCGTCCAGGATGTCCTTCCTAATGCTGGCTGGAAACAAGTGGGATGGGTAGACAGTGGGACTCCACCCTGTGGTACCTGCAGGAAGGGGTGTCAAAACCTGAACTGTGGTCGGATCAGGGATAGCCGTGGCCGGGCAAGCCTCCATGTGTGCCACTCTGGCTTGGACATCTGTGACCGTGGTAGACAGAGATGAGATCATGGTGTGGAGTTGAGAGATGGCGGTAGATATTGATTGGAGGGACGCCTGCTGGGTGCTGGGCCCGGCTATGGCTGGCGGAGGGAAGAGGAGCCTGAAGAGCTCGGCCTTCCTGGCTTATAGCGGGGAAAGGCACATCCCTGCGCCTCAGTTCCGCCATCAATTTGGGGATGGTCCATCCTCTAAGGGACTGCATGCTGCCGCTCCCTGAAACCGGAGAAGGTGACAGAGGGGCCGTGAGGTCTTCACTGCCGGCCTGAGACATGGCTTCTGGGTGACTTGTGCCCTAGATGTGATGTCTTATCTTGGGGTCGAAAGTTGGTCGACCGGAACCTATTGAGGGTGACATGAAATTCAAGTTTCCTTCTTTTCCCTAAATAGGCATACGTACCCAGCTCGTGCCCTTTGGGTTTTTTATTTTTTTATTTTTTTTTTACCAGGGGGAATATCATCCAACCTGGTGCAGGGTGGACCTACTGAACTTGACTGACCTGGAGGAGAAATGACAGATGACAACTGGTGAAGGGTTTGACTACCAGTGACTAATTTATGTAACTTGTAATGTGTTTAGGCGACTTGTTGGTTGGAGTGGATTTGACACAAAGCGACAGGTGCGTGAAATGAAATGAAATGAGTGAAATCTTTATGTCATGATACAGGCACGAATCGGTGTGCCGCGACTGCGACAAGCAACGAATCAAACTGTGGAGCCTGGAATGAAATGAGGCCAAGCCAACTGGGGCATACCGGGGTGAATCAATGCATCGCGGATGCCATTGGATTTGAATCGGAGCACAGTGGGTGACAGTGAAATGAATGAAATGTTTTGCCATGAAGGGAAATTAAATGAAATGTTTTGCCATGACAGAGGCACGAATCGGTCGTGCCGCAACTGTGACTCACAACGAACCGGACTCTGGAGCATGTACTGAAATGAGGCCAAAACAACTGGGGCCCACCAGAACGAATCTGTGCATCACAGATGCAACTGGATTTGAATCGGAGCGCGGTATGTGACAGTGAAATGAAGAAATGATTGCCATGACAGAGGCATGAATCGGTCATGCCGCTACTGCGAATGACAACGAACCTGACTCTGGAGCATGTACTGAAATGAGGCCGGAAATACCTGGAGCACGCCGGAACAAATTGGTGCATCATGGATGCGACTGGATTCGTATCAGAACGTGATACGTGACAGTGAAATGATATGCCATGAGTCCCATGACAGAGGCACGAATCGGTAAGCCGCAACCTGCGACTGACAACGAACCAGACTCTGGAGCATGTACTGAAATGAGGCCGAAAAAAACAACTGGGGCACACCGGGATGAATCGGTGCATCACGAATGCGACTGGATTTGAATCAGAGTGCGGTACGTGACTGTGAAATGATTGAAATGGTTTAGCCTTGATATGGCATGGATCGTGTGCCGTAAATTGCGACTGACAATGACCTGTCTGTGGAGGATGGTACAGACATGAAAACAAGTGAGACACGCCTGAATGAAGCGATGTCTACGCATCAGAGTGAGGTACGTGAAATGAAGAAATATTTGGTATAACAACGATACGAGTGAGTGGCAAACGCTACAGCTATGTGTAGGGTTTTAATGAATGATTGGTAAGTTTGATATCGAGGTTTGGTGACAAGATATCTAACAAAATGCATGAAATGAAAAGGTCAACCGAAACCCTACCTGCGATAGCCGAGCCAGACATGTACGAAAACTGCAAACGGGAACGAGAGCCTCGAAAGACTTCGAACACGGAATTCACGGACGCTAACGAGATTCAAATAGTCGGCCTAGTGACGTAGTATCACGCACAGGAAACCGACAAAGACCAAAGGCGAGCGGGCTGGTTAAATACCCCCCCGGGCTCCTCCCTAAAATTCAGACCACCATACTGGCCTTCACACCGAGCAGACAGACGGAGAATCCTCAAGAACAGGAGGTGATTTTGGAGTTTTTGGAAAGTGTCACAATCACTGGTAAGTTGGTAATACCATCAATGTTTTGGAATCATGCATGCCTGGATCAATAATGTTTTTGTTTTTGTGTTTGTAGGAGAAATGGAGATCTATGGACAAGACCATTTTACCAGTGCCAGCGCACGAGTGCTCATCAATGAGCTTATAGCCTGCAAGGCTGAGCTTCAGAAAATTACCAACCAATGCCAAGTCGTACAGACCAGAATCAGTGGTGTTACTGATATGTTGGGGAAGGTGTAATTTTTTTGTGCATATGTTAAATTTCACATGTCAAGCACCTGTTGTGCAATACAAAAAAATAATGCTGCTGATGTGCACTTTTTTCTAGGCAATCCCAAACAAAGTTTATTTCCTGGCCAGCCTCATGTCAGCACACAATGGGTTAACCCCTTCCTCCAGTCTCTCAGTACCACCTGCTCTTAGCTGATAAAAGGGAACCCCTCCTCCCCCGCCCTTATTCCTTTTTTTTGGTCGGACTCCAGGCCACCATGCCACCACGTGGGTTAGACTACACCCTCCTACCGAACCTACCCACCCAGGTTCAAGCCTCTCCTGGGATCGGAAGGTCCAGAACAATAAAGGTAGTTCCTTTTATCACACTGGACGCTCTATGTGCAGGAGCCATGTGGGCATACTAAGGCTTAAAGAGCTTACCATTTTAGGCTGTGGTGTTGCTATAGTATTGTGCTTTCCTTTCCTGCTCCCTAGGAGCTGCGCCAGCCGCTTCCCCTGTATTTTCTGTCGGTCGTGATGACCTCACAGGGGGGCGGGGCTGTGGGGGTGGAGGTGTCAGGTGTCACCTAGCAACGCTCACCATAAAGCCTGGAGAGCCAGAAGCTCCAGTGCTGTTTGCCATTTTACTTCTATATCCTGTCTTTTGTTGCTGTAGTTTGAGCTCACCACGGCCCCAAAGTGCACGAAGATCATCGTAAAGGTAGGAGGGGTCTACGGGGGTCACAAAACAAAAGAGTGCAACACCAGTCCAATAAGGTGTTTGTCTTTATAGGAGTAGAAGTCCTAAAAAAAGACAGTTACGGAAGGAAAAGTCCCTCCACCACTCAAAATCTCTGCATGCATCTGGGTCACGTGCAGGACAAAGATCCCAAGCAATTTCCAGTCCATGTCACAAAAATGCTCAGACTGCTATGGTGGCAGAACCAAGTGAGACAAGAGGCCGTCCCGCCGAAGGCCTCTGCTGGGCCTGTTCAGCGCCATCTGCCCCTGAGAAACTTTTGTGCGCAGAATGCATAAGGGATGTAGCCACAGATAGAGAAACAGAGGCACGTAGGATAAAGGACTATATTCAGGAGTCGGTGACGGAGAGTATGCAGGTGGTCACAGGCGTAAGTGCCTCCGGGACTAAGCCTAGAGCCAAGAACGCATCTAAGCAGAAGCGAGACTCATTGCCGGGGCTTGAAATATCTTCAGGAGATTCTTTAGACTCTGATGAACCGTCTGAATATTTATTCGACTTCCAACTCATAGACCCTTACATTGTAGCAGTGAAGGAGGCCATAGACTGGGAATAAGACACTCAGCCTCCGGAAAAAATTAAAAGATATTTCCCTAACTTGAAAAGGCAAGGGGCAACCTTCCCGTTTATGACGGAAATCTGTGAATTATTCGATGAGGAATGGGGAAAGCCTGAAAGGAAGGCAAACGTACAAAATCGCATTTTAAGATTATACCCATTTAACACCCCAGATGCTGCCTTTTGGGAGTCACCTCCAGGGGTGGATGCGGCCTTGCAGCGCTTAGCAAGGCAGGTGTCTCTGCCATTGCAGGATTCTACAACATTCAGAGACCCGATGGTCAGGCGCACAGACACAGATCTAAGGAAGATCTATTTAACTGCTGGCGCAGCTTGCCGCCCGGCCATAGCCCTAACATTTATTACCAGTCACTCTTTGTACCATATTTATTGTCATACCCTTACTTATTTCACCCTATAAATTCTTTTTCAGAGATAGTCACACTCCTATGGCACACTACTTTTTCTCCTTCCCCATCCATGGGGGCACTTCTCTGGGGAGCATTATCTCCCTCGGGCGATCCATCTACGCCTGGGTTTGTCCACCTCAGCTCCCGGGACTGGAGTCTGCTCCCGGTCGACCTTCCGGCCCTTCACGCCTTCACCTAGTCTCATTGACATATCTGTAAGTAGTTGTGGTAAATTGAGGTCTTTTCCCCTCTCCTTTTCCTCTTTACAACTATGATCATATCATTATACTTTATTCTATAAAATAATTATGTGTTTCAATATATATAGACATCCTTCTCATACTTTCTCCTGAAGAGTGGCAGTCGCTACGAAACGCGTAGAGCCAAAAGATGCCTTTTTGCCCATACTGTACTTCACCAACACTACCATATTTACCAATTGGATCGTACCAATGAATTATGATACAATTCTTTATCAGGGAGACACGCTTTTATGAAAATGGCTTTCTATGATGTGCATGATATTAACTTACTATGCTTTTATTGTTGGTGTCACTATCATTGTTATATCAATTTATCTAATGTACTTGGTTTTATACAATGTTCTAAATTATGAACTTACTATGTCATTATTTTATTATGCTACTATTACTATTATTGTTATTATTTTTTATATCAATAAACTATTGACTTCCAATTGTATCGCAATGTTGTCATCCATGCCCATAGTGTTGTTATACTTAGTACTACCCATTTTCATATATATCGTGATTTCTCCAGGGGTGCATTCTTCATATAAAGTCCCACCTTCCTTTCTCTTTATTAAACTAACAGGGATGGAGGCGCCTGGCGGTGGTAGCCTTGCGTTCTCATATAAAGTCCCAACGAGTTGCTCCTCGTTTTACATAGCCCTAACCTCGATCTCCAGGGCTCTGAAGGTCTGGGTCACAAATGTGGAGACGGCCCTGAAGTCTGACGTAGAGACGGCCAGAATCATTTCGGCAATGGAGGAACTTAATCTCTCAGCCGCCTTTTTGGCAGAAGCCTCTATAGACCTAGTAAAACTGCTCGCAAGAATTATAACGTTTTCAGTAACGGCGAAAAGAGCCCTATAGTTACGCCATTGGGTGGCAGACAGTACCTCGAAACAGGCACTTTGTAACATTCCATACAAGGGCAAGATGCTATTCAGGGACACCCTGGAGGAAGCTATTAAACGAGCTACTGGAGGGAAGTTGGGTCTGCTACCACAGAGACCCAAAAGGAGACAGCAAACCGCTCGGTCAGGCCAATCAGAGTTCAGAAGGGCGCAGGAGGCCAGGTCATATAGACCAGGCCGAGAATATACGAGACCCCAATGGAGAGGCTCACAAAGCTCCTTTCTTCGGAACGTGAAGTCTAAGGCCGCTCAGACCGCTAAGAAACCGGAGAAGTCCTTTTGACGGGTTGACCGCCCATCCCCCCCAGGTGGGTGCCAGGTTGGCGTCCTTTTGGAAGGTATGGGAGGAGAAAGTCAAGGACCAATGGGTCCAGAAAACAGTCAAGCGAGGATACAGTATAATGTTTCGAGAAAAACCACCGGACATCCTTGTCCAGACAGAATGATCAGATCAGAAGAAATCAAGGTGCTTGCAAGAATATGTGAAATTACTTCAGAAAGAGGCTATCTCGCCGGTTCCTTTAAAGCAGCAGGGAACAGGGGTTTACTCCCCAATTTTTCTGGTGCCCAAAGCGTCCAGGGATCTCAGACCGGTCTTAGACCTAAGATCTCTAAACCACTACATCGATCCCAAGACATTCAAAATGGAATCAATATTTACAGCTATATCAATTCTGCAACCAGGGGACTGGCTAATATCAGTCGATTTAGCAGATGCCTACCTTCATGTCCCAATCAACAGGCATCACCAAAGATACCTGAGATTCATGGTAGGGGAAGATCATTTCCAGTTCAAATGTCTGCCCTTCTGAATCAGCACAGCACCTCAAGTCTTTTCCAAGATCTTGCTAGCTACCATCGCTGTTATACATTTGAGGGGCATAAAAATTTTCCAATACTTAGACGACATCTTGTTAGTGGCCCGTGCAAGCGAGGAGTTAACGGCACAAAGCGTTCTATCCGAATTTGGCTGGATTATCAACAAGCAGAAGAGCCAGTTGATTTCCTCCCAAGAGATGGAGTACCTAGGGCTTGTTTTCAACACAAGCAAAGGGCAGGTCTCGCTACCACATCGCAAGATAGCCGAGCCAGTAGCTTGCGTGAACAGCGTGATGGAGTCCTCCTCGCTGTCGGCGAGGGACTGTTAGATGCTTCCGGGAATGTTTACTGCAGCAACCCCAGCTGTTCCCTGGGCAAGATTCCATACAAGGGCATTCCAAACATCGTTTCTGAACCAGTGGGATGGCATATCACTCCACCAAAGGATCTTCATACCAAGACGGACCTGCCAGGGCTTGGCATGGTGGATAGTGCCAGGAACTCTGTGGCGGGGCATGCCTCATAGCCCCGGAGATTGGATCCAGATAACCTTGGATGCCAGTCTCCGGGGCTGGGGCGCTCACTGCCTCGGCAGACGGGTTTTAAGGCAAATGGAGCAGGATGGAGTCCAGACACTCCAACCTGTTGGAGTTACAGGCAGCATACCTAGCCCTACTGGCATTCGAGAACCTGATTCAGGGAGTTCGGGTCAAGCTTATGTTGGACAACCAGACGGCGGTCGCTTATATAACCAAACAGGGTGGAACCAAGAGCTTGCCACTGCTGCAGTTGGCAACCGAGATATTTGTCTGGGCCAAGGCACATGTGGAAGCCTTGACAGCATCCTACATTCCGGGCAGTCAAAACTACATAGCAGACCATTTGAGTTGGGATTTTCCCAACAAAAACGAGTGGGCACTCAACAAGGACTATCTGAAAACAATCTTTTACAGGTGGGGTACACCCTCAATAGATCTGATGGCAACCCCATGGAATGCACAAGTACCCCAGTTTGTGTCAAGATTCCACTGCAACAAAGCGCTAGCTCAAGATGCCTTCTCAATCCAGTGGGAATTTCCCCTAGTCTACCTTTTCCCACTGGTACCTCTGATAATGAAAACCCTATTAAAAATTGCGAGGGAGAATGTCCATGCAATTGCAATCCTACCCTTCTGGCCACGAAGGCCATGGTTCCCACTGCTCCTGCAGATGGCGGCAGTTCCCCCAATATGGCTGCCGCTAAAGAAGGACCTCCTACAGCAGGACCAATGGTGTCACCCCAACCCAGGCAGATTGCAACTGACAGCATGGCTGTTGAATCAGCCAGACTGCAGTCTCAGGGCATCTCAGATGAGGTCATCTCGACATTATTGAAGTCAAGAAGGGCCACAACTAATGCCACATACACCAGGATTTGGAGAAAATTTACAGCATTCGCTTTACAACAAAAATTTGCCCCATTGTTCACAAACATTGCGCAGGTGCTGGAGCTTTTACAGTCAGCTCTAAGTATGGGCTTAGCATACAACACCATAAGGTGCAGGTGTAGCCTTTTCTTGCTTCACAGGCCACAAGTGGGCAGGCGAGCCGCTAATCAAGCAATTTCTCAGTGCGGCCATATAAATAAGACCACCAAGGAAGCCCCTGTTCCCAGCCTGGGACTTGGGCACAGTGCTAAAAGCTTTGCTCCAGCATCCATTCGTGCCTGCGGAGACATGCCCACTATGGTTCCTGACAGTCAAGCTGATTTTCCTCACAGCCATAACATCAGCGAGGAGAGTTTCAGAGCTGGCAGCTCTATCTTTGCAAAGATCCTTTCTGCATCATTCTCCCAGACAAAGTGATCCTAAGGCCCTCGCCAGCCTTAACCCCTAAGGTGGTTTCCCAGTTCCATGTAAATTGGGAGGCGGTCCTACCCAGCTTCACGCAACCGCCAAGACAAGCAGAGGAACTAGATCTCAGACCATTGGACATGGTCAACCTATTTTCAACCTACTTAAACCGCTCTCTACAGATGCGCAAAACGGATACCTTGTTCGTCCTGCCGTCAGGTCCTAGAAGAGGAGAAGCGGCATCAGCTAGAATTATAGCTACCTGGATCACCAAGGTGAAAAGCCTCACGTATGAGAAACAGGGGCTGACGCCTCCACAGGTTATTAGAGCTCATTCAACAAGAGGGGTGGCAGCCTCATGGGCAGCTTCTGCTAAAATATGGTAAGTGTAGAACAGAGCGGCGGGCGAGAGGCCCAGAAAGAGAGGAAATGGGAGGGAGAAAAGGGGGTCCCCCAGGCTGGAGGCTAGTTCAAGTTGAATTTACAATCCTAGACTAGTCGGATTTAGATTAGGGAGTGCGTAGGACCACCACGGGGCCCACACCTACCATCTATATTTTCAAATAGGTAAAGTGTATACTGTAGTATAGTGTTTAAGGCACCATTTCTCTCTGCGAATGTGACAATCATTTGAGCACAGAAAATACATATCAACACATTTGTTGCCTGGTCTGCCAATATGGCAACAATAGTTTTTAATAGGTGTTGCCTCATGTGTTTTTTAAAATGCATTTTGAAAATCAGACAATGTAATAGGTACAAGATTTTCTATTTGCCAATGTGAACAAAAAAGTCGATAACTAGAAAGATCTTTCTGTTCGTTGCTTGTTGAATTGACTTCCGGGGTTACATTTTAACATGCGCTGTCGATTTTTCAAACTAATTTCGATTGATTACACTACTAATCGTTCAAAACGCAATAGTTTTTGCGAAAAAATCTAACATGTTGGTTTGTTTTTTGGGCACAAAATTTGCATTTCGAGAATCGAAAATGTAACCACTAACGTTTCGAAAGTCGCACGATCGAGCATATCGAACGTTTTTCCGAACAATTTTCTATACGTGTATGGCCAGCATTAGTTACATAGTAGGTGAGGTTGAAAAAAGACGCAAGTCCATCAAGTCCAACCTATGTGTGTGATTATGTGTCAGTATTACATTACATATCCCTGTATGTTGCGGTCATTCAGGTGATTGCTAATAGTTTCTTGAAGCTATCAATGCTCCCCGCTGAGACCACCGCCTGTGGAAGGGAATTCCACATCCTTGCCGCTCTTACAGTAAAGAGTCCTCTACGTAGTTTAAGGTTAAACGTCTTTTCTTCTAATTGTAATGAGTGGCCACGAGTCTTATTAAACTCTCTTCTGCGAAAAAGTTTTATCCCTATTGTGGGGTCACCAGTACAGTATTTGTAAATTGAAATCATATCCCCTCTCAAGCGTCTCTTCTCCAGAGAGAATAAGTTCAGTGCTCGCAACCTTTCCTCATAACTAAGATCCTCCAGACCCTTTATTAGCTTTGTTGCCCTTCTTTGTACTCGCTCCATTTCCAGTACATCCCTCCTGAGGACTGGTGCCCAGAACTGGACAGCATACTCCAGGTGCGGCCGGACCAGAGTCTTGTAGAGCAGGAGAATTATCGTTTTATCTCTGGAGTTGATCCCCCTTTTAATGCATGCCAATATTCTGTTTGCTTTATTAGCAGCAGCTTGGCATTGCATGCCATTGCTGAGCCTATCATCTACTAGGACCCCCAGGTCCTTTTCCATCCTAGATTCCCCCAGAGGTTCTCCCCCCAGTGTATAGATTGCATTCATATTTTTTCCACCCAAATGCATTATTTTGCATTTTTCTACATTGAACCTCATTTGCAATGTAGTCGCCCACCCCATTAATTTGTTCAGGTCTTTTTGCAAGATTTCCACATCCTGCGGAGAAGTTATTGCCCTGCATAGCTTAGTATCATCTGCAAATACAGAGATTGAATTGTTTATCCCATCCTCCAGGTCGTTTATGAACAAGTTAAATAGGATTGGTCCCAGCACAGAACCCTGGGGAACCCCACTACCCACCCCTGACCATTCTGAGTACTCCCCATTTATCACCACCCTCTGAACACGCCCTTGTAGCCAGTTTTCAATCCATGTACTCACCCTATGGTCCATGCCATCGCACCTTATTTTGTACAGTAAACGTTTATGGGGAACTGTGTCAAATGCTTTTGCAAAATCCAGATACACCACGTCTACGGGCCCTCCTTTATCTAGATGGCAACTCACCTCCTCATAGAAGGTTAATAGATTGGTTTGGCAAGAACGATTCTTCATGAATCCATGCTGATTACTGCTAACGATATCATTCTTATTACTAAAATCTTGTATATAGTCCCTTATCATCCCCTCCAAGAGTTTACATAATATTGATGTTAGGCTAACTGGTCTGTAATTCCCAGGGATGTTTTTTGGGCCCTTTTTAAATATTGGTGCTACATTGGCTTTTCTCCTTAGTGTAGGTAAATTTTAAGGCTTGGCTGACAGCCAAGCCTGTGTGTTTTCCTGGGTTGGGCAGAGATCCAGGGAGAGCTGGATGACTCATAGGCAGCATTACTGAGACCTCCCCCTACTTCTAGAATGTAATAGGTAGAAGAATGGGAGGGGAAGTAAGGTGGAGCTGCCTGGGGTATTCTGAGGGCCCTGACTAATCCACAATAAAAGGGTAAGAAGGGCAGAAGGGCAGGGGGCAGGCCCCCCTCAAATACTCTGGGTCAGCCCAGCTGGGGGCAGTGTGTTCGTTTGGAAGATGGAGACTGAGTGTTATGCCCCGTACACACGATCGGACATTGATCGGACATTCCGACAACAAAATCCATGGATTTTTTCCGACGGATGTTGGCTCAAACTTGTTTTGCGTACACACGGTCGCACAAAGTTGTCAGAATTTCCGATCGCCAAGAACACGGTGACGTACACCACGTACGACGAGACTAGAAAAGGCCAGTTCAGAACCAAGTGCGGCACCCTTTGGGCTCCTTTTGCTAATCTCGTGTTAGTAAAAGTTTGGTGAGAGACGATTCACGCTTTTTCAGACTCGTGGTTTTCAGATCGTTTTCTGCTGTTCAGTTTGTGCTTGTGGGTTTGTATCTGCTCTTCAGTGCATGCAGCAAGCTACTCGTGACTCTGTCATTGTGTTCTTGTTCGTTCGTTTTTGTTTTTCAGGTGGCTCTTCACAGGCCTTGCTGTTCTTCAGTGCATTCTGTTACTTCGTTCTGAGCAGCCGACCGTTTTCTAGCCATGTTGCGTATACGTACTCCTTGTAGAGTTTGTGCTGTGCGGGGGCTTGGTGTTGGGGTCCTTACCTTGACACAAGTCCAGTCCATGAACAGGGTGGGGAGGAGTTCATGGACCAAGAATTGGTTTCTCCAGCGTGACCAGTTCTGTCACATGCCTTTGCTCCGTGAGATCCATGAGAATAATCCTGATGATTTCAGGAACTTTCTCCAGATGACGGACCCCGTATTTCACCGTTTGTTGGCTTTGCTGACCCCCTATATCAGCAGGCAGGATACCTGCATGAGGCAAGCCATCACTCCGGAGCAGAGGTTAGTCGCCACCCTGCGGTACTTGGCGACGGGGAGAAGCCTGCAGGACTTGAAGTTCTCGACAGGCATCTCCCCCAGGCTCTGGGGATCATTATCCCAGAGACCTGTTCTGCCATCATCCAGGTCCTGCAGAAGGAGTATATTAAGGTAAGATTTTTATCCTTTAACATCATATTTTATTGTATATAATGTTTGATAATATATTGTATTTCCACATTCCCTAATTACCATGATTGTAATATGCTGTGAATGTCCTCTTTGTCCTCATGCATGCTGGATTTTTAGGTAATTATTTTTTTTGTCCTTCATACATATTTGCCTTCACTTACCTCCCCAGCATGGTCTCCTGGCCCTATATTCACCTCATGTATTCACTTAACAATGTATTTTATCAGCTCCATAGTAGTGCTTTACCCTAAATACCCCCTAAAATGTTTATAAATGTTATTTGTGCTTTAAATTCAGACAGAGTGCAAGAGGCTTTTTTTGGGTGTCCCCAAATCATTTTTAACCCTCCCTCCCCCCAACTGCTAAGTCAGCTGATACCAATTCTCTATCTATCCTCAATCATCTATCTGCTGACTTTGGCAAACCCATACACACTATACCCATCTCTTTTTATGGTCAGATTTATGGATGAATTCCCCAAAGCATGTAGTGCAAGGGCCTGCCTGTATACTTTCAAATGGTACTGTTTAAAGTTTTTGTATCCTATTATTATCTTGATAGGTAATAGCAGAATGTCCAAATGTGCTCAAATGTGTACAATGTGTATTTATATCTTTGTATTATGACACTTCTTACCTGTCCAGTGGGCTGCCAATAGTGTAACTAAGGAGGGGCTGTTCAAAGCAATACCCATTATTTAGGCATTCATCTCTCAATGAAGTGGAGAGGGTTACCTGTCCCCCCCCCTATAATGTTAGAAATGGCCCATGGGGGGGGGGGGGGGGGGAATCTGATAGGTGTACCTTATGCTTTGGTCTTTAAAGCGGGGGTCCACCTATCTATTCGTTTTTTATTTTTTGAGTTCATTCACAAACTTTTCTTCTCAGCATTACATACTCACATATTGTGTGTAATATGTCCGCCTGTGTCAGATTTCGTCAGAAAAAATAACTTATATTATTCACTGCAGGCGGTTTCCATCTTCATTGTGGGCATTTGAAGCCCACAAGCATTTATTTCCTGGATGTGGTGAATGCTGTGCTCCCAGCATTCGCCGCTCGTTCCCGCACATGCTCAGTGGCATCCTGGGAAGCCTGAGACTAGCTCCTAGGAGTCTGGGAGAGGCTAGAAGCACGCCTACTCCCACGGGAGGAGAACCAGGAAGTGCAAAGAAGAATAGAAAAATAAAAGGTAATTACAGCGATTTAAATTTTTTTAAACGGCATGTCAGCATCTAGGCAAGGAAGAGAATACATACAGATATTGTTCAAAATTTGGGTGGAACCCCGCTTTAAAAACTCCCTCAAATAAATGTTATCTTGATGTTGGCCAAGAATGTTTGTGTCTAATCTGCTTAACCTGTTTATGTGCAAAATGACTAATTGGTTTTTTTTTTGGTTTGACTCCACAGTTTCCTTCCACGCCACAGGAATGGCAGACTGTGGCCTCCCACTTTGCCCAGCGGTGGGACTTTACTAACTGTGGAGGGGCAATTGATGGGAAACATGTCCACATCGTCCCACCACCCAACTCGGGGTCGTACTATTATAATTATAAGGGGTTCAATAGTATTGCGATATTGGCTACTTATGAGTTCCTGTATGTGGACGTGGGGAAGAATGGCCGGATGTCCGATGGTGGAGTCATCGCCCAGACGGAGTTCTACAGGCGTCTCCAGAATAGCAGCTTGGACTTGCCACCTCCAGAAGACAATGTGGAAGGACTCCCATTTGTCTTCACTGCGGATGAAGCGTTTGCGCTGGGGGACCATCTTATGCGGCCATTCCTGATGAGGACCCTCACCCCGGACCAGAGGGTTTTTAATTACCGGCTGGCCAGAGTCAGAAGAGTGGTGGAGAACACGTTTGGAATCATGGCCAGCCGGTTCCGCCTATTTCTTACACCCATACACATGGCGGAGTACAAACTGAATCATATTATTCTGGCATGCTGTGTTCTACACAACTTTTTACGGCAACATTCTGCCAATTATGCTGGCTCAGTTGGGCCTGAGGCTGGACTTCAAAATGAAACAACCCTGACGGCACTTGAAAGTGGCCCATCCAGGCTTGCCCCCCCCTGAGTGCCCGTGATGTCCGTCTAAGATACCTTGAATACTTTGTGGGTAGGGGGGCCATCAATATGCCAGACAATGTCTGAAACCTTTTTCAAATAAAAAAAACAAATAACTACTCAAATCTTTGGTGACATTTACTGCTTGTGTTTGTTTTAGCTGACCCTGACAGAAATGTGATGAGTCCTTAAAATGGCGTGAATGTGTAACCTTACAAAGCACTGGTGGGTGTTATTTACTAAAGGCAAAGACACTTTGCACTACAAGTGCACTTGAAACTGCACTTGTAGTGCAAAGTGGATTTGCCCTTCGGATATAACACCCATTGTCACAGAAAACACCAATTAGAGCACCACAAAAGTGTTGGAGCGTTGAAACAATAATCCACACATTCTTGATTAACAATCTTTTTAATACCAGCACAATCACATGTGCATTTAGAAAAGGTTTTTTAAAACAAACCAACATTTTTGTTGTATAACAATTTTTCGGGTCACAGAAAAAGTAGAAATGTCCATTTAAGATAAAACAGGCATGTTTAAAACCAACAAGAAAGACACAAATCTTGAACTTACAAAGTTCACATTTGGTAGAACTTGAAGGCAATATCAGACATGAGTATTTACAAATTGTGTTTGATATTGCGTTCAGATGGGGTGAAGTCACCCCAGGTAAAGCCAAATTTTGAAGATGCACACAAATTTCCGAATGTCAACATGTGCTACCTGCCATCACAGGGGATCAAGGGACGTGTTTTGGGGGTGCAACCCCTTCCTCACAGCTACTTTATTATTGAGGAAGGGATTGCACCCCCAAAACGCGTCCATTGATCTCCCGTGATGGCAGATAGCACATGTTGACACACTGTGTGCATCTTCAAAATTTGGCTTTTCTCAAATTTGTCAAAAAATGTCAAAAATTTGTAGCACACAAAAATGCAAAGGGATTTTGAGGGGTTTTAAACTCTCCCTAAAACATCAATGATCTTCATTTTTTGAAGAACATCATTGATGTTTTTCTTGATGTTTTCCAAGTCCTTATTACACCCCATGATCTCCCCGATCAGGATCTGTGCACTTTCCGAGGTGAAAGGATCTGGATCCACAACATCACGATCACCTAAAAAGATAGAAACCAAAAAGCACCATGTATTATAAATATGCCGGCATCCATCTCTTACCTGAGCCTGTGGTCGCAGACACCCACCTGTTGTGGTGACAATTTCCACCACGTCTTCCTCCTCCTGCTCTGCTTGTTCTGGGTGGATCTCCCCTTCTTCCCCTTCTTCCAGAGGTAGGGGGTCTCTGGTCTGCTCGGATGAGGGGTGTCCTCCGAGTCTTTTCTCCCCTATGTAAAAAAAAAAATAGGTCTACTTAGCACACACATATTTGATGGCAGAACTATAAATATGAAACATTGCTTGGAAGTGGGGTACAATTGTTTGTTTTGGCAGAGTTCCAAGATGTTGCATTTTTCTTGTCCTTTTTGAAGCTTCAATACTTACCTGTTTTGTACAAGCTTCACAGATTGAGACACCTATATAGTATACACTGGAGCACCTGTGTGGGCCCCCTAATAAAAAGTGTGTTCTGGGGTCCCACACTAGTGCTCCAGCATCCAGATGTGTAAACAGCTGCTGAGTGTCCTCTCCTTACACAGAATCTAGTTTGCATTTCATTCTAGTTACAAACCCATCTACACAACCAAATTAGTTTCACACAAGTAGGCCCTAAAAAATGTGGGCAAATGCATAAACAATGGTGTTTTATAGGCCGAAAGAAAAATGTTTTATACAAACTAATAATGTGCCCATGAACATCAAAGTTGACATTTTAAACTGGATAACAGTTAAGAAAAGCACATGGAGCAGCACGAACGTAATAAACATAAAAAGAATAGGAACACAGCACAACTACTTACTTTTTTGCAGCACTCTCCGGATCTTTCTGTACTGCTCGTGCTCCCTTAATTTCAGGTCCGACCACCGCTTCCTGAGCTGATCTTTCGATCGTCGTACCCCGAAATTCCGGTGCAGACTTTTGACCACTTTCGCCATGATCTTGGCCTTTCGGACATTGGGGTTGGGGTAAGGTCCATACTTCCCGTCATAGCCGGCCCACTTCTGGATGTCCACCATCTCCAACATCTCCCCAAAGGACATATTTGATGCCTTAAATCGCCTCCTTTTGGATCGGGACGTTTCTGCCTCCGGGCTTTCCTCCTCCTCCTCGTTGGTGTAATTATCAGACACCTGCTCTGACTCCACCATGTGCTCTTCCTCACTGCGTCGAATGAGAAGGGGCGGGAAATAGACTAGAAGGAACGTCAGGGGCGGGCGGAGTTTTACGCATGCGCAGTGTCTATAAAGCGTAACACGCGTGCGTAGTATGTACGATCTGTGAGCGGAGGAAGGAGTAACGGAGGCGCCGATCGTGATTGCGAAGGTAAGATTTAACATTGGGACTATACTGCTTCTAGATTGAGGCCTGTATTTGCACAAGTTTAGAAGACTTTAGGCTGACATTAGGGTTTGTCTTGTGTTGTGTCTTGCAGTGAAAATGGATATCTTGAAAGATAAGGACTTTATGCCAATCTTCATTGATATGTTCAAGGAGCTGCCCTGTCTGTGGCAGATAAAACCCCCTGAATATAAGAACCAATGAGGAAGGTAGCGCTGGATCATTTGTTGGAATTTGTGAAGACTGTGATCCCCACAGCAGACATCACCTATTTGAAGATCCTAATTGGTGGCCTGAGGAGCACTTATCTAAGGGAGCACAAGAAGGTCCAGGATTCCCAGAGATCAGGAGCTGCAGATGACATTTATGTCCCAAGGCTGTGGTACTATGACAGACTGCATTTTCTGGCAGGTCAGACTGAACCCAGGCCAGCACTCTCCAATCTTCCTTCCACGCTTCCTTCCCCCCCAGCTGAGGTTTCAGACGCCCAACCTTGGCCTTCCAGGCAGCAACATGTGGAGGAGCCCAGCTTGAGCCAGGTATAGCATTCCTCTAAATATTCATGGTTGTTCAATCAATGATGTTAACTAGATGTTAGTTTGGAGTACTAATTTATGATTGTGATTGATGATGCAAAAACTAAAACCATGTCCCTTTTTCATACACAGGGAAGTCTCAGCCAGGAGGTGGCTGGGCCAAGCAGGCTGCCTGATATCCAGGTCCCTCCCCTACACTTTCAAAGACAAAGTGGCAGGAAGAGGAGTAACCTGGAGGAGGCTGCCATAGGCCTCTTTTGGAAGGCTACAGAGGCCCTGAGAAGCCCCCACAGTGTGGAGGAGGACTTTGCTGGCATAACTGCCTGCAAAATGATGCAAATGGAGGAGGGCCAATGACTCCTGTTTAAGTCCTTAATTTTGGAAGCTCTCAATAAGGGGTTGAGGGGCCAAATAACATGTGCTACCCACATTTGTAACCTCACACATAGTCCTCCTCCTCCTCGAGGTCCTATTACTCCTCCTCCTCCTTCAGGTCCTACTCCTCCTCCTGCCACATCTCCAACACCAGAGCCACAGCCGGGAAGGAAGCGTGGAAAGAAGACCAGAGAGTGATGACCCTGGGTTCAGTCTGGTCTGGCAAAAGATGCAGCCTCTTGTAGTACCACAGCCTGGGGACATAGATGTCATCTGCTGCTTTCATGACTTCTGGACCAGACGGCACTCCCTTAGATATGGACTCCTCAGGCCACCAATTTTGCAGTAAAAGAATTGATGTGCGCCCTGGGCTTCGCCAATTTATGATGTTTCTCCAGCGTTGCCTCCCTCTTTGTTCAGTTCTGAGCCCTTAATAAAGGAATTTTTGTTTCAATTATACTCGCCTATGTGTGTTTTCCTTCAAAAAGGACAGTTTTTTGTGAGGATTCAGGTACATTTCAAAAATACAATGTGAAATTAACAAGGGACACCAACACCAAACAAACAATCTCCTTGAGATTAAATAATACAAGATATCAATGGTGTTGTGGTAACTTGACACACAAAACACACACAAAAATATTATGGAGTAAAACTAAAAATAAAATCAAAGATCAGCCTTGAAAAAAATACAAACCCCAAAAAAAAAAAAACAGCCTTGAAAAAAAAAAATATAAAAACAACAGAAAAGAAATTTGGTCAGATGTGACAAATCAAAATATATTGAGGGAATCATGATAAATAATAAAGAAAGAAGTTTGTGAGAAGTCTGTGTGAATATGAGCAGCAAAACTACTTCATTCTTCTCACATTATAAAGAAGAGAGTGCGCTGTATTAAACCATTTTTTACATTGCAGCGTGAAGAAAGTGCTCTATCCATTCCGAACGCTAATTTTACCAGACCGAGCTGTTCCGTCTCGGAATTTCTTCTGAGCATGCGTGGCACGTTGTGCGTCGGAATTGTCCACACAAGGTCGGAATTGACGCGATCGGATTTTGTTGTCGGAAAATTTTATAGCCTGCTCTCAAACTTTGTGTGTCCGAAAATCCGATGGAAAATGTCCGATGGAGCCCACACACAGTCGGAATTTCCGACAACACGCTCCGATCGCACATTTTCCATCGGAAAATCCGACCGTGTGTACGGGGCATTAGGCTGTCGGGGCCTTTGAGAGTCTGTGGTGGGTGAACTCAGGCCTGGGCTCGGGTGCGTAAGTGAGGCTGGATATAGCTGGATTTAAACAAGATGGATCCTGTAACAAAATGGTTGCTTCTGATATAATGTTTTTTACTTGCAAAGTTTTAGTAGACTTCTGATATTTAACTAACACCTACATCTAACCCCCTTCTCTTCCTGTAAATACTATACATAGCTTTTTTTGTCAGACAGAAAAGAGTAACTTAGCTGCATACAGTGATTGTGAAACTTATGATGGAAGTTTACAGATTTAAGAATAGCCAGCTTCTATAAGTCATGAATAATTAATGTGTTCTAAAACTGTATGTGTATCTCTGTGATTGGTTACATTGGTTTAATATATATTCTGTGAACGCCCTATAGTCGGGGCTCATTCTTTAGAATGCTAGTTCAGTGAGCCTTCTCTAGCAAAAACAAAACGTTTGTTTTCCTGAAGAGTCTATTGTCTGGAGTCCTTCACTGGTATCCCAAAACACATAGAGCAGTTAACTGCTACAGAAGGGACCCCTCTTCATGATACACAGAGGGATCCTGACCAGGAGGCAGGGGATCAAGGAGAATACAGGAGGAGAACAGTAATGGGCAAATCTCCAGGGAGGAAGACAGCCACGTGGGCTGGTAAGTGATACAGTCAGAGGACTGAGAGGCATGCCTGAAGGGACTGGGTGCAAGCAGTCAGATGGATGTCGTGTGAGTCTGGGAGGACTGTGGAGAAGTAGCCAGGAGGGCTAGTGAAAGGGGCAGCTGCAGCCAGGCGGGCTGGTAGTGCCTGAAAAGGTGGTACTGGGAGCAGTAGCCACGGGAAAAGGACAGATAGCACCAAAGACCTCTTTATTTTTGCTACTCCAAAGGGGCCCACCGTCTCTGCCTGCAAAGGGCATTCTCAAGAATCTAACTGAGTCTGTGTTAGATCATAGCAACTGTGTTAGCTGGTCCTGGGAGTAGTAGTTCTACAAGCAAGTGAGCTGGAGGTAGAAGAGGAGTGTGTATATACCGGATGTATATAGGTTGTGTCCCTGAAAAGTTCTTCTGATCAAGTGGGCATCCCATATTAACCCTCCCCCATCCAAGTTCAAATCCCTTCAATAAAAAAAAAACAAAAAAAAAAAAAAACAAAGCTTAAAGTGGATGTAAACCCGATGTAATCCTTTCTAAACTACTACCATAGGGGTTATCTATAAGGATATACATGCCTCTTGCATGTATCTTTACCTGTCAAATGTCTCCCCTGAGAGCTGAAAAACTGCATATTTTGTGAGTGGGTCTGTTGTCTGGAGCTCGGTGGGTGGAGTCGTGATGTCAGTAGACTCCCCGCCCACCTCTACACTCCCCTTGTCAATATGAATTTTCTCCTGTGTAGTTCTAACTGAACTTCTGCTATGATCTCTAACATCTATTGAAAAGGCAGGAAAGTAACCACATGACTTCAGCATGCCAAATCATGCTGAGGTGTGGAACAGCCAATCCTTGCAGAGCTGCTGAAGAAAGGAGTGGGGGAGGGAATTAAAAAATCATGCCTGTGTCTTAGGCTGTCATTCACAGCAAGGGGGAGTATTTGACAAAGTTTTTGTCAGTTTGTCAAGATTTCTCTCACTGAACAATAAAAGAGGATTGCTCAGAGATGGATTAACTCTGTGTGGCAAGACTGGGCTTAAATGATAGGAAATCTTATACTCTACAGTATGATATAAAAAAAAAATAGTTTTCAGGTTTACATCCACTTTAAGGACTGCTTATTGACTGCAGAGTGTATGGAAAATGAATGTGCTTGGCTGTGCAGGGTGGGGGATAACCAACACTCACCAGCAGCTTCTACGGGGGTAGCGTTACAGTTACATTGGTGGATTTATTTCCACTTTACCAATTAGTGACAGGAGCAGTGAAAGGTAAACATGTCACTCTGCTACACAGCATACAGAGAAAGGCAAATCGATCATTTATCAGCACATTTTTGGCCACCACATGATTGATTGACAGTATTACTAAATGAATTCCTAAATGCACAAAATACTATTGGATATTAACATTCATAAGTAATAACACCAGGGGTAGTTGATCCAGAGAATATCATATTGCCTTCTGGCAGGGATGTAGATAGAGGAGGGTGGGGGTTAGGGGGGTCTGAACCCCCCCCCAGAGCAGAGTTGCCAATGGTCCCTTGTAGGGACAGTCTATATAAAACAGTGGGCACAGTTTTAATCTGGCCACTTGTGCAAGGTGCAGTACCGACATCAGCTGAGGTCAGAGCACTGGCAGACTGTGTCATGCAATTGCTTCCACCTCCCTCCTCCGTTCAAGCTGTTTCAGATTACATCTCTCCATCATGTTCAGTGACTCTTTCCTGCTACTGTGTAGGGCTCTGTCTTTGTAAAATGGAGAACACAGGTGAGCCTTACAGCAACAGTTTGGCTGGAGGGCATGAGAACAACATGGCAACTACATTACATTACAGGAGTCCTCACTAACTGCTGATAATCAATGCGAGTACTGCTGGCTCCCTTCCTTCTACAATCTTCTTCTACAGTGCTACATTAACACAGGCATGCAGGGGTGAATAGTTTGCTGTGTTCAGAGATGGTTAAGGGCAGGTTCACCCTGGGAATCGCACAGGAATGTGCGTTCCTGTGCAAATTCACATGCAGTTCTGTGTGGTGCAATTTCAGTCCGTTCATTTTGAACAGGCTGAAATTACACTGCACCGCAGCAAAAGTAGTCCATGCACTACTTTTGCAAACTCACTGCAACTGCATCACATGGTACGTTTGTACCATAGAATCCGCTGTGGGCAAATGTTTGTGACCAGCTTTTGGGTTGTCAATAAGCTTATATTGACATCCGGTGCCAGGGGCGGACTGACCATTCGGCCACTCTGGCACTGCCCGAGGGCCCCGGGCCACTAGGGGGCCCCATCAGGGTTGCCAGCCTCAGTAAAACCAGGGACAGTGTGTAAAAATCTGTGGTTTTTCTTTTACATCTGTCTCTGAAATGTCCCTTACCGACATCCTTTTGGTCTAAAAATCCAGAGATTATAGCTGCCCCACCTCTCCAGTACCTTCTCAGCCAATAGAAACATGTCTGTGTATACTGTGTGTGTGTGTGTGTATACTGTGTGCCCCATAATCTCTGATTGCCCAGGGGGCCCCATGAGTGGTCAGTCCGCCCCGTCTACTGCAGATCACAACTGAAGTGTGTTTTGCAATGTGGTGCAGGAAACACGCACAGAATGCTTGTTTCTCGCACTGCGTTCTGGTGTGAGCTGGCCCTAAACTGCACCTCTGGACACAGCAGCACACTGTACTATGGCTGTGTACAAACTGGCTGATTAGCTGTGTCCACTTTGTGTGCAGCCAGAACTCTGCAGAATGTCCAACCCAGAATGCACTTGGTCTGCGTCTAAGGTCAGTTGGAGGCTCTGTTCACATATAACTACTCAAGCTGAGCAGTTACATGTGAACAGCAGCACAAACCATTCATTTGTACAGAGTACAGATCTGATCACTGCTGCTAACAGCCATTGTTGGTCACACAGTGTGTGCACTGCAGGCAGCATTACAACCGCTAAACATCTAATGATTCTTGCCAGCAGCTGCCCCTGGATGTAGCCTTTATCCTCCCTAAGCCTGAGTTCACACTTGTCCACTGCATTATGTTAAGGCAAATGATTGATTGCGCTGTCATTCAGCAGGGACCAGCCAAATTTGAACCCAAGTTGTTCTTGCTTGACAGACATTGATCTAACGATCAACGTTTGTTTAAAAGAACGTGGGAAAATCAGTGGCTGCAGCGCTGATCAGTGTATTTTGAGAGGGGAGGATTTCTCCGCCCACCTCACCTGAGTGGATGGAGGAATCCATTGGTTTTTGTTTTTTTTTTAGATCAGCCCACTGGCTGTTCAGAAAAAAAAACAATCCATGTAAGGTCAATCTTATTCTTGCACTCTATATATTTTTTGTGTTCCAGTCTGATTAAAATGTGTTTTTTATTTTTCACAACAGTTGCCCATTGCTGCGTAGTTTGCAACTGTTTCGATGAAGTTCATCTTCATGGTAGGCTCAGACAAAGGGTTAGCACTTTGTCTTTATTCTGTTTATATTTATGCATCTGTGTATTTGAATAAACCGAGTAGTAAAAAGGATCCAAATGCAGGTGATCCAAAGAGGATCAGGAGTCAGCAGAATATAAGGATAAAATTAATCTGAATCCAATTTAATTAAATGGTGAGAGGGCTCAACCAGTAGTAGGGTGTTACGGATTCGTCGGTTAGGACAGGATACCTCCAAAGCAAATAAATCACTGGAATGTAGGAAAGGGGGTTGGGATAAAGAGATATCCCAAGAAAGCAATAAGGAGAATCCACCATGGTATATCATTGAAAATATCTAACAAGCTTTATTGATCTTTAAATAGTATGTTAAAACCCACTAAAAATGACACAAAATAACATTAAATGTGGAGTAGTTTCCCAAATACCCAAAAATAAAAAGAAACACACACGTACAAGTGGACAACGTTGTCACAAAATGGCACCAGAACTTGAAACACCATGCACACTGCACATGCACACCAAGTACACAATGTTATTCTATGGTGCTGCTTTGGTATTAAGCCAAAAATATCATATACATATATATATATAATTTAGAAAAAGAAGAAATTCCCCTGAGTGGACTTTATCGGCACTATGCTAAGGATACTAATATATATAATTGCGTAATAATTGTGTATAACGAAGTATAAGAAATAACAGAATTTTTATTTAAACATAGCATAATTTAAAAACATAGTGTTTCATAGATTTCACAAAGCATATTACATAGTTACATAAATCATTAGTGTGGTCTTCTTCACAGAATAATGAGTTGTGCGAAAGCTCTTAATTAGCACCCAACGCGTTTCGGAATAAAACAGTATTGTCCTTCTTCAGGGATGTAACAAAAAAAGAACAGTTTGTCTAAAACAGATTAGAATGTAGGATAGTAAGTCAAATTGTCATGTCTTCTGTGTGTGTAAATATACATATCATCTAGTCATGAGTGGGTGAGGATGGATTACTTACTTTGTAATATGCTAGATTGAGTTCCTTTAAAAATCCAATACTGGAATCATATTGGGCATTATTGCTGGTGCATTTATCATAGGAGGCATCAGGGTGGATGCTGAATGATGTCAAATAGTGGGGGTCCCACTGTTAGTGGGGTATGGTGTCTCACCTGTCCCCGTCCCTCCCATGCGTGCAGGCCAAGGCGACTACTGAGGCAAAACAGGAAGGATCCCCTAGGAGTAGCATAATATATCAGAGTACATTTTAATGACAAGGGAGTAAATGGCTGTAAAGGAAAAATATATATAGTCTGCCACAAAAAGGAATTGTATTTAGAATCCTATAAGTATTAGATTTGTCTCAAGAATAAAATATGCAGAAGCCTATAAGGCTATACTTATGCACCATATATAGATTATATCCAAACAAGGAAATGATAAGTCAAAAAATATATCGTAGCATTGTCATGGCAAAGTATCTAGCTAAAGTATAAGGTATGTATGTAGTATTAGAGTATCATTGAGAAATGCCGCATATAAATGTGCATAGCGCAATGCATCTAAAGAAGTTAGATCTTAGTATTAATTGTTTAATGGTTTATATGGCTTGTTCCATCGAAACAATCATTTTGTATAGTTAGTGATCTGTCACTGACAAAGCAGTTTAAGAAGGAAATATATAAAGATATAAAGATGAGGTGTTATGGAAACAGTATGGAGATTGGATACAGGATGATTTGGTTGATTAGATGTTTTATACAAAAACATTTATTTAGCATAACTTATGAATGTGTGGCCAGTTCATATATATCAATAATTGCTTTAGAAAAGAGTTGCCACAGAACCATCAAAGAGGACTGTATTGCATAGTGTATACAAAGAGGGTTTTGCTTACCTGTTTAACTTAGATTCAAAGTTTGCCAGCACCGCATCCCAGCGTCCAGCGTGCACAACGCCTTGGCTGGGAATGAGAGAATCTGGCTTTATATATATGTAGGAACCCAATCAGCTGGCGCTATGTACTGCGTCCAGCTTATTCGGGTTGTACTAGATTATAGGGAGCCTTGTAATTGCCTCCTGAGCCGGGGATGCGTGGCGCCGCTCCCCACCGCGCATGCGTGAACGCACTTGCGTTGGAGCGGTGTCACGCACACCCAACCCACCGACACGGAATGACGCTCCGGTGGACTGCGCATGTCCGCTGGAGTAGCAATATGGAGATCGTGGGCGGAGGGATTCCCCATCCAGCTGATCTCCTTTGGCGCCGCACAAATGACGTGTCTGGGCGGCTTTCCGTGCCGGGTAATCGTCCTGGCTGTGGTACCAGGGAAAGACCTAGGGGGAAGACAAGAAAAATTATTCTTGGTTGCAGATCGTAAAAGTGTATATTAAAGCACAAACATCAGCATTCAATGTGGATTAACAAAGTACATTATATTAGTATGTATAAATCAAGATAGATGAACAAATATACAGAGCAAGAGCTGGAGTGCAATCAGGTTATGATATTCACAGCCTAATAATATGAAGTTTTTTATGACAATGAAAGATTTCAGCATTTGTTTTGTCAATGAACAAGGAAGGAAAATTACAAATGTGGTAAACAGTTATTTCACAATCAGTAGAATCTTGGTGTAAAAAAGAAAAGCAAACAACAATAGAAAAATATTGATATAAAAAAACAACATGGTGGTTAGGTCTATGAGATTATTGGCAAATAGTTACTTTTGAGGTAGTATACAGCATATTAATGTCTAATCATATGGTAATATATATATGTGTGTTCCCTATATAGCTATGGCATACAGTGTCCACTGAGCCCGAGTGTCCTCCATAATGTCAAATTTTGATATTATTATTATATTTGTTGTTAAAATCTTCATATGCTGATTATTCCATATGTAGTATTATATTGGAATATTTTTGCATTTTAGGTAGTCATATATGCTATGTGGAGTCCCTGTGGCAGGGATATGGTCTTAAAGATAGCTATGTAAGTTGGAGTAAAATATTTTGATTGATATTTGGAGGGGGAGGCTCGAGTAAATGCAGACATGCATGCCACACAGATAAAAAGGAAAAAATTTCAAAGAAATTACAAAGCATGTACACATAGAGTTTTTTAGTATTGATGTAGACAGAAGATATATGCCTAATTTCACCTCTATTAGATATGGAGGATTGGGGGACATACCCACAGATCCACTTAAGGTTAATATAGGAAGTGTATTATTTATTTCTCCATTCCACCGGAGCAAAAGCCCTCGAGGAAGGGTTTAAAACAGACTGCCTCGTTGAGGACTGGTGGTGCTGTAGCTTTTAAATGGTAAATCTATCTTAGCTCTCTTTGGAGGAGGATTTTGTTCCAATCACCCCCTCTATGACTGGGGTGTATCCGATCTAATATCAGAAATTTTATCTTTGGGAAAATAGCTGCATGTACTAATGAAACATGAGGGAGATCTGGGTCGCACGTTTGCATAGAGAGTATGTGTCTGTAGGCACGCCTCCAAAACTCCAACTTTGTTTTTCCTACATAAAAACAACCGCAGGTACACTGGAGAAGATATACAACTCCAGTGGTCCTGCAGTTCGCAAAGTGTTTAGGGTTAAATTTTTTCCCATTTGGAAGAGTAGGATTTTTTTCAGTAAGCATATATCTGCAATAACGACAGGATCCACAGGCAAAAGTGCCTTTGTATTTACAATGTGTTCTTGTCTCTTCATTTTTAAATTCACTATTCACGATCCTGTCACTGATGGAAGTAACTCGCCTGAAAGTAAATTGGGGTTTATGTGGTACTAGATGGCCTAAATATGGGTCAAGAGTCAGCATGTGCCAATATTTTTGAATAATTTTTCTGACTTGGTCGTGTTGTTGGTTGTATGTTGTGATAATACGTAGTTGATCAGTATTTTTCTGTTTACGGGGTTGGAAAAGTGTCTCTCTTGGTTTCTGTAGTACTTTCTTGTAGGCTCTTTTGAGAGTTTTGTGGATATAGCCTCGAGCTAATAGTCGGTCTCGTAGTAAGCCTGCTTCTTTTATAAACATGTCATTGTCCGTGTGTGATGGAAAAATCTGGACAGCCGCACTCCGGATTGGAAAAGTGAAAAATAAAATCCTCTTTATTGAAAAAGTAATAACATGATTAAAATCCGTACATGGCTAGTTGGGATAATGCAGCATAACCGTTAACGTGTTTCACGCTCCCATAGAGCGCTTACTCATAGCTGGTTTGTACGAAAGTGATCACCACTTATATACACATAATTTATCTACCACATGACTACATATTGATTATCTGATTCTGAACAGCTGATCGTTAGTCTGTGTGGGATCTTTTTGGCATAGATGTGATTGGATTGCGTCCTATAGTGGAATCACTAATGAAGACATGAATATATAAATGAAATGTATTCATATTGGCAAATGTCAACATATATAAATAATAAAAAATTCTATTCAAGGTTTTCGAAAAACATGTATGTTATTTTCCAAAACCACAATAATGAGATGGGTGCTGGAATTTGACGTTCAAACGTGTAAATTATCATACGGATAGGCGCAAGTATGGGCAAACTATGTGAGCTGGTGGCTGCGGTATAATGTAAACGGTGTATAGAATGAGAATTGGGTCTATATATATGTGATAAAAAGATGTGCATCCAACACCACTATCGGTGTCTACAAGAAAAGACTAAATATGTGTGTATGGTGCATAAATATATGCAAAAAATTTTAAACGACATAAAGATAAAAATAAAAATAATGATGAAAAGCAATTCTTTATATGTATGTGTATGTGTATATACACGATGATTTCAACTTTCAAAAAACGTGATGACATATGTGAATTGGAAGCTGGGCAGAAAACTGGCATCCTGTCGCAATAATGCGACCAATAGTCTCCTGATTTGCAGGAGTCTATGTGTGAATAAATGCTTTTGCTTCAATTCCTACATGTGTGAATATTAATCTTTGCAGCATATAAAGGATTGTGAAACTTATCACTCTCTGATAACCCCGCCACTCCAGCTTCACAAAAGTGCTCATTTAAAACCTTGCATCACTCCGTATGGGATGCATTCATCCCAATCAGGTAACAACATTAATGTTGCTGAACGTCTTTCTTTGAAGCAATCACATCTCTCGATGAATTGTCTTCAAGTGTATGGGCAGAACTATATAAGGTAGATAAAAATGGGACAAAATACAGTGTTTATGCATCTGTGTCTATTCTTTCTATGCATGGTATAATATTGGCAGTGACCATATGACAGGTTCTTCCAATATATGTGTTTATATCAATGCATCCCATACAGAGTGATGCAAGGTTTTAAATGAGCACTTTTGTGCTAAGACAGCCATTGCAAGCATACACCTTACAACCGTCGGAAGACGATGAAATACAATTGATAAGGCTCTTCAGGAAATTAGAACAACTAATGTCTAAAGAGATTAGAGCCTATTGGGACATTACTTTTCTTACAGAATATGTATCAATACTGCACATTCCTCGAGGACTAAGAATCAAAAAATTTCCTACCTCAGATTTATTTGATGAAGATTTCAAAAAACAGTGGACAGACACTTTAGACACCTGTTCCTTTAAACTCATGGAGATTTTGATCGCCTCAAAGAAAAAAGAAACAGAGAAGTTACAACTGGATATTTCCACAATACAAAAAGATCTTACCACTTCTCAAGCGATTAAAGGTTTTTCTGAACTCGATGAAAGGTTAAACAAGAAACTAGATCGAATGGAAAGAGCAGTAATTGATACCAAGAAAGGCAAAATGGCCCGGGATAAGGATGATTATTAAGGAAACAAGGTCTACACCTGGCACAAGCCACTTTACAAGTCCAACAGATCCCGCAAAAACCGAGGTAAACGAGTAAGTTTCTCTGACCATGAAGGGGAGTCGGCCGACAACACTCTAGCACGTACCATGTCAAACTCATCACTTGACAGATCTCCAACCCCACCAGAATCCATCAGATCCACCAACCCCCTGAAAACCCTCACAGGTCCAGACAAACCAAGAAAAAGAAACCCTCCACAAAAAGACAAGAAGAGGTGGAAGGAAACACAAACGCCACGAACAACACACGCTATATGCTGCGGGAGAAGACGCCGAAGACGCCGAGGAAGTAAAACACAGTGTGATTAATTTGTCCAAAAAACAACTGAGCACAGAAGAGATCAGCCTGTTGGCCAAAGGTTTGAACTTTTGTCCTAGCAGACATTTCAACCTTTTTGAAACAATTTTGGACATTAATAAATTTTCAAGGACTTTAACTCTTAGTAAACATTTTTTTGATTGTGCAGTGGATGAGCCCAATGTGTCTGTAGACAGCTGTGACACAGGTGAGTCCCCTTCTTCACCCATACTATTCGTTGATAACTGTGCTCTACAGGATTTAATTGATTTGGCACATGAGTCAGATCCTTGTCCTCTAAATCCCACGGATGCACACATTGAAATCTCCAGGGGTAGATCAGATTTTTATCCGGTGGCGGCCAGAGGTAAGAATCTTGACTCATTCCAAAAACTGGTGGAGGGGGACTTGGTACACCTGGCTCACAGCTGCAACAGAAAGAAATTTACACAGGACAATCTGTCCATCAAGGAGAGACAAGCCTTTAAGAGGCTCTCCGCAGACGACCAGATTGTCATCAGAAACGCAGATAAGTGGGGTATGGTGGCGGTTTTAGATGTAGAAGTCTACAAAAAAGAAGCGCTGCGTCAACTATCTGACACACACACACACATACCAGAAACTACCCTCCAACCCCACTATTGCTTTCAAAAACACGCTCTCCACACTCATAGATAGAGCCATACAAATGGGTATATTCACTCCTAGGGAGAAAGAATTTCTTATTCCAGAATGCCCCATAACACCAATATTCCATCACCTACCAAAGATCCACAAGGGGTTAAATCCCCTTACAGGTCGACCTATAGTGGCGGGGATAGGCTCTTTAAATGAACGCCTAGGAGAGTGGGTAGACTCTCATTTACAGCCAATAGCCGCCAGTCTCCCTGGTTACATAAAAGACACGAACGATTTATTGAACAAACTGCAAGAGATTAAATGGGAAGACAATTATAGATGGATCAACTGTGATGTATCTAGTTTGTACTCTAGTATCCCACATCATCTGGGGATCCAGGCAGTCACTTATTTTCTTAGAAAAACAGGCAAACTCTCTTTGATTTTACAAGAGTTCATTGTACAAGCCCTGGAGTACCTTTTAACACACAATTTTTTTATGTTTGACAGGGACTATTTTCTCCAGAAATGCAGGGCCTCTATGGGAGCCAAATTTTCCCCCTCACTGGCCAATATTTATATGGGCTGGTGGGAGAGGTCCCGCATCTTTGGACCAAATAGTCCCCTCCGCAAAGATACGGTCTTTTTCTGTCGCTTTATAGACGACCTGTTATTTATTACATCAGATAGAGAAGCTAATTTGGATATCTGGTTGGCATATTTCAATGACAATCCATTAAATTTAAAATTTACGGGAAATCTGCAATCCAGATCCATAGAATTCCTTGATGTGCAACTGGCGGGGTCCGGTGATGCGATTCAATCCAGTCTGTACAGAAAACCTCTCAGTGGCAACACTCTACTTAGAGCTGACTCTGCACACCCTAAACACACCATCAGAGGAATTCCATACAGCCAGTTTTTAAGGTTAAAGCGCCTATGTAGCTCTCCTGACACTTTTGAGGCTGAAGCCAAAAGCATGGCAAACAGGTTCAAAGCTCGAGGCTATAAAGAAACATCAATACAAAAAGCACTCAACACAGTAAGATCTATCCCAAGACTTTCACTTGTAAAGAAAAAACCAGCTAGAAACATTCAACAGAGAAGGGACATGTCCCCCTAGAATCCCGGTATTCTCTACTCCATACAGCTCTGAATTTAATACAATCAAGAAAATTATCATGAAACACCTTCCTGTTTTGTATAATGACCCTATATATAACAACATCCTTTCTAAAGGGATCAAGGTTCTATCCCGCAGAGCACCCACATTGGGACGTTCACTGTCTCCCAGTTTGTTCTCAACCAACCGAACAAAATCCAATTGGCTCAATTTCACAGGCAATTTCAAGTGTGGAATAAAAACTTGTAATTACTGCAGGTACATTAAAACGGGTCAACTCATAAAATCATGCAGCAATCAAAAAGAATTCTCGATCCCCGTGTTTATTAATTGTAACACCAAATTTGTGGTATATGTTATTACATGCACCAGTTGCCAGGTACAATATGTTGGACGCACAACACGGCGTCTCAGAGACAGGTTACATGATCACCTGTACAATACTGAGAAGGAGATCTTAACCAATGTATCAAAGCACTGGGTTTACACACACCACAAAGACACTTCCAGTTTAACTGTTCAGGGCATTGAGAAAATCATCACACCGGTGAGAGGAGGTGACAGATTCCAGTTACTGTGCAAACGAGAAGTCCTTTGGATATTCTCGTTAGACACCAGGATCCCACGGGGGTTAAACTTTGAGTGGGACGTTTCACATTTCTATGAATAAAACAACATTGAAGCTATATCCCCGAGTAATACATCTGTAACCCTTTTCTCCCAACTTTTTCCTTGATTACACATCCACATTCTTTTTTGGTGGATGATGGAGCAAAAAAACATATAGGGACACATATCAATATATCAGTTCCTTTTTTACACATATCCCCAGTAACCGATACATTTTATTGGGCTACACATACTTCAATTCATACGAACAAATGACTAGTGATATGCATATATGCTTTCAATTAAAAGAAACAATTTACTATATCTTTTGCATTCACTGTCACTTGAATCTCGTTTTTAATTAGACATTATTGTTTGATGGTAGCTGTAGGTAGACCATAACACTAACTTTGCACAAATGTTTTTCACCACATGTGTACATGGTTCATTACCTTCTTTGTAAAGTTCCCATGTGTTTTGAGTTGATTTAAGAGCTGTGGTCTTCAAAGAGGTAGATCAGTTGTTTATTTCACATAGTAATTGGTTTAGTGAGATTGTTACTTATCTATTGATATAAACACATATATTGGAAGAACCTGTCATATGGTCACTGCCAATATTATACCATGTATAGAAAGAATAGAGACAGGTGCATAAACACTGTATTTTGTCCCATTTTTATCTACCTCATATAGTTCTGCCCATACACTTGAAGACAATTCATCGAGAGATGTGATTGCTTCAAGAAAGACGTTCAGCAACGTTAATGTTGTTACCTGATTGGGATGAATGCATCCCATACGGAGTGATGCAAGGTTTTAAATGAGCACTTTTGTGAGGCTGGAGTGGCGGGGTTATCAGAGAGCGATAAGTTTCACAATCCTTTATATGCTGCAAAGATTAATATTCACACATGTATTGAATTGAAGCAAAAGCATTTATTCACACATAGACTCCTGCAAATCAGGAGACTATTGGTCGCATTATTGCGACAGGACGCCAGTTTTCTGCCCAGCTTCCACTTCACATATGTCATCACGTTTTTTGAAAGTTGAAATCATCGTGTATATACACATACACATACATATAAAGAATTGCTTTTCATCATTATTTTTATTTTTATCTTTATGTCGTTTAAAATTTTTTGCATATATTTATGCACCATACACACATATTTAGTCTTTTCTTGTAGACACCGATAGTGGTGTTGGATGCACATCTTTTTATCACATATATATAGACCCAATTCTCATTCTATACACCGTTTACATTATACCGCAGCCACCAGCTCACATAGTTTGCCCATACTTGCGCCTATCCGTATGATAATTTACACGTTTGAACGTCAAATTCCAGCACCCATCTCATTATTGTGGTTTTGGAAAATAATATACATGTTTTTCGAAAACCTTGAATAGAATTTTTTATTATTTATATATGTTGACATTTGCCAATATGAATACATTTCATTTATATATTCATGTCTTCATTAGTGATTCCACTATAGGACGCACATCCAATCACATCTATGCCAAAAAGATCCCACAAAGACTAACGATCAGCTGTTCAGAATCAGATAATCAATATGTAGTCATGTGGTAGATAAATTATGTGTATATAAGTGGTGATCACTTTCGTACAAACCAGCTATGAGTAAGCGCTCTATGGGAGCGTGAAACGCGTTAGCGGTTATGCTGCATTATCCCAACTAGCCATGTACGGATTTTAATCATGTTATTACTTTTTCAATAAAGAGGATTTTATTTTTCACTTTTCCAATCCGGAGTGCGGCTGTCCAGATTTTTCCATCACACACATACCATTGGAATAGCAATTGCCGGCACCTGGGGCTCTCACAATCATCCACACAGCGGAGGACGGGAAGCTTGAACCCGGTCACCTAGAGCGGTGGTAACTATCCTGTTTATGTCATTGTCCGTACAGTTGCGCTTGATTCTAAGATACTGTGAATATGGTATTGAGTTAACAAGGGGTTAAGGGTGGAAGCTAGTTGCATGGAGTATTGTTTTTCCTGCGGTGGTTTTCCTAAATAGCTTACTTCCTAGTTTTCCTTGTTCATTTTTATATATTTCTATGTCCAAAAATGTTATATGGTCTTTGTCCGATGACATAGTAAATGTTAGGTTGAAATTGTTTTTATTTATTCTTAATAGATACTGCTCGAGTACATCCATAGGTCCATCCCAGATGACAAGAATGTCGTCTGTGTAGCGATACCACCCCAAAATGTGGGTGGTATATTGAATAAAATCGTCATCAGAAAGAATGTTTTTTTTTTTTTTTTTTAGACGAACTGCTCTTTTTTTGTTACATCCCTGAAGAAGGACAATACTGTTTTATTCCGAAATGCGTTGGGTGCTAATTAAGAGCTTTCGCACAACTCATTATTCTGTGAAGACCACACTAATGATTTATGTAACTACGTAATATGCTTTGTGAAATCTATGAAACACTATGTTTTTAAATTATGCTATGTTTAAATAAAAATTCTGTTATTTCTTATACTTCGTTATACACAATTATTACGCAATTATATATATTAGTATCCTTAGCATAGTGCCGATAAAGTCCACTCAGGGGAATTTCTTCTTTTTCTAAATAATATTTGGATGTTTCACAGCTTTGGCATAAAATGAAAAAACAGATGTTTCACCAGGCCTACAGAAACACCACTCAGCGCCAGGTCACAATGCTGATCTCAAATGCAGATAGGTATAAAAAAATGCAAATACAAATTAATAAATGCATATATATGAGTAAAACCCACTCTGCAACTATGCAGAGGGGAAAAAACACAAAAGCAGTAGAAAGCAGTCGTCTAAAAAAGAATACATAAATATAAACACAGTGTTTCAAATAATCTAAAAATAGACTGAATTATCACACTAGACAGCGCTAATGTTGAGCAATAATAAAATAAAATAAACATGTGGCCAACTACACATGCATAGGAAAATCCTTTAAAAGAAAATCCCTTAAAAGAAAGTCCCTTGAAAAGAGAAGTGATGCAGAGTTCAGGGTGTAGTTCCAAAAAAGTTCATCAGGTGATCATGAAGAAATATATTAGCGTGCACCTTCCACCGATCACTAAGGATTCCACCCAGTGCGAACACACTCCCCCTAGGGGGTTAAACTCACCAGAATTGGGAAGTATTAGAGCATTCAGAATAATACTCCGTGCCGGCAACTGTTGTTAACACCACTTTATGAGGGATCACGGATCTTCAGGGCTCATAATAAGTCAAAAAACAGAGAGAGAAGCGCACATAGCGTAATCCTGTTTATTGACTGTATTCCCTTCCACCACATATAAAACACCGCCCTTCAATAAATACACGTACATCAATATTCTTAATAAACGAGCAATCAATCAAGCAGGTAGTGAGAGCGTATCTACTTCACTATGAAACGCCAGCGCCGCTGTACAGGAGACGTTGAACACTTCCTGGTTGTGCAGTTGGCTCAGGTGGAGCGCGCGCGTCACTTCCTACATCGCGTAAGCCACGCACTGACGCGTTTCGTCATATCCTGACTTCGACAGAGGGCGTGGCTACACAACGCACTACTCAGCTTAAATATTCCTCTACATCCCGCCTAGCCAATCACAGCGCGACAAGGGTGCCGGCGGGTGCACGTCGCCAGCCCCAGTCCACACTGACGGCTCGTTACAGGAGGGGGAGAGGGACAATAAGGCTCTGCACATATTAAACAAGCATAAAGTTAAAAAAGCATCAGATATAAAAACCTCAGAATAAGTGAATTTACATCCCCACCAACCACATGGGCCAGTCCCTAGATATACAAATCATTATACAACGTTACTACACGGCAATAAATAAAACGCACTGTGAGTTATATTCTAGCCTGGCGCGCTTTACCATTATGCTAGCAGATCTAAATCAAAAGACTTATATCAATCAATGTGTATAGGTTAAGGACACCAATGTTCTCCATGTTCTTATTGGTATAAGCAATAAATCACATAAAAACATTTGTATTCACAAAATGTAAATATACATAGTTATGAAGCAGTGGGATATCTCAATATATAAAAAAAAAGACACTTATGGTCACTACATTTTCACTGCTGCTCAGTGTCCTCTCACAAAATCATTGAGGTCACGTAACTAGATGTTAATCTAGATACCTCAACTTCAAACGGGAAACATGATTACAAAAAATAGTAACTAAAAGTTACATACAAATATATGGACAAAACTTATCCATATCAGATTAATATAATAAAATAAAATAAAAAAGTATCAATACTAAAGGCATTAATGCAAGGCATTTGGCATACCTAGGAAACTAACTAGTCCATATTGATTAATAAGTTTTGGTAGAAAATACCACTCCCCGCATGAGTTAGTTTTTTCCCCAGGAAGACGAAGATAAACGTGAAAATCTTTATTTTCTTTTAAAACTCCTTCATCTTTAATAAACCTATCCAGATGTTATCTGCTACAACATTTTATCCTACTTTCTAAATTAGCTACAACAAGTTTTTTGATAAATTAACCCCCCCTTCTCCCTCCCCTCCCCCCCTTCCCCCCCCCTCCCCTCCTTCCCCCCACCCTTCTCCCCCCCTTCTCCCCCCCCCTCCTCTGTTCTTTGGATCCAATGGCATCCGAAACTGAAAACATAGACATTGAAAACAAATTTATAGGACAAGATTGGGAATCCCTTATGCAGGGATATCTCAAAAAATTCGGAGACAATGAGCAGATTGAAACGGAGATTTCTTCCTTGTTCTTTAAATTATCCAAGAATTTAGAGAAAAAATCCCTTCTTTTTTGGCATGTACAATCATTCCAAGATTACATAAAAAGCAATATTAACCCACTGTGACTCCGTGTCCAGATCTTCCCAACTATGGAAGACCTGGACACTGACTTCAAATTAAAATGGGAAAATATACTCAGCATATGTTCACGCAACTTGATGGAAGCATTAATAGAAGAATATACGAAGAGAACCAAAATGCTAGACATGGAGATCACCAAAATATGTGAATGCCTACAACAATTTAAGACACACAAATCAGCTATTAACAAAGAGCAAAAATTAAAGATTCATCTAGAAGTCTTTAACAAAGACATTCTTGTCAAAAAAGGTCAAAAATTTCTGAGAGAGAAAAATGCCTTTTGAGGTCGGAAAAGCATACAAATGGAACCAAAACAAAATCACTATCAGAAACATCAACATGACACAGAATTCCCATTTCCATAGACCCCCACCCCACATCACGCCCTCTACAAACTCTAAATCCAAACCCACAGTAGGAACTAAACGCCAATTTCAAAGTGACTCTACATCAGACCACAAACCAAAAAAACAAATCTCTGAAAAAACATCTAAATCCCTTCACTCCAATTTATCAACACCCAACACCACAAACTCTTCTATACCCCAGAATACACCACATGAAAGCACATCATCCACTCATCAAAACACGCATAGTACACAGAACCCCACACACAATGATGTATCTTTTTTAGATCAAGTCTTAGCTGGGATCAAGTCAGTCCCACCCAACCTCAACACCTACACTCAACAACCTCTACACATCTAAATTCAGATTTGAGCGTAATCAATTTATCTTCACACCCTTTATCACAAGATGAACTTTCAGTTCTGAAAAAAGGACTTAACTTTTGTCCTAATCACAATTTAGACAAATTCGAACTTTACAAGGACCTTCAATTATTTATTTGCAAAGTATTTCTTAAAAAACTTTATCAGAAGCAAAACACAAAAACAAACTACACCCTTCTAGAAAATCAAGCATTGGACCAACTAATCACCCTCCTCGAAGAGAGTGATACATCCGACCTCATCGACTCAATAGACCTTCCCCGATTTTTACAATCTATAGAAGAACCAGATTTGGCTCAACCTTCTACCCCAATCATGTCTAAATTAAAGAAAAAATCAGATTTTTGCCCACCACCCAGTACATGTCCAAATGCGGCAGCTTTCTTAAAATTAGTAAATAACGATCTTGAAAAACTTAAAATACACACAAAAGGACCTTCGAACCTCTACCCAAAAGAATTAGATGCATTAAACTCATTAGCAGCTAACACCAAAATCACCATAAAATCCTCAGACAAAGGTGGAAACGTAGTTGTCCTAAATAATGAACACTACACAAATATCTGTAAAAAAATTCTGAATAACCCCAATTGGTACCGACGTATGCCTGCAACCATCATAGACAAATATAATAAAGAATTTTACTTGTTGGTAGACTCTGCCTTTTTAAATAATACCATCAACAAATCTACGTGAACCTTCATCAGAAACAATTTTCCCAAAATCCCCACGTTCTATATACTGCCAAAAATACATAAAAACCTTCAAGACCCTCCAGGCAGACCAATTATTTCTGGTATTGGTTCTATTAGTGATAACGCAAGCAAAGTAGGAGACGAATATTTAAGACCCTTCGTGGTTTCGTTACCTTCATATATACAAGATACAAATCACCTTGTCAGGAGCCAGGGAGCGCCTCCGCTCGCCGGGCTCCGGTGCGCATTGCGCACGGGACGAGCGCTTCGCCGCACACCCGTCCGCGGCCTGATGGTGCGACGCGCGCGGGTGCACGGCGGTCCCCGTGTGCGCGCCGTAGCCCGTGCGGGTGCCCGGTAGCGCGTCACACTGACGCGCTCGCCGGGCAGGGAGGCTTTATCTGACGACTCCAGCACCCAGTCGGGTTGCTGGTTTGTCGTCAGCTTTCCCTGTTCCTGAGCTTGTGTTTCCTGTGATACTGCCTGATCTGTGTACCGAACCTCTGCTAGCCTGTTTAACCACTACTCTCCCGGATTGCCCTGTACTGATTGCCTGATCTGTGTACCGAACCCCTTGGCTTGTTTAACCATTACTCTGCTGGACTATCCTATCAATAACCTGCCTGACCTGTGTACCAAATCCCTGGCCTGTTTAACCACTACTCTGCCGGACTGTCTTGCTTATACCTGCCTAATCAGTGTACCGGACCCTGGCCTGCTTTACCACCGCTCTGCTGGATCTAGTGATACCCTGATTACCACCTGTTGTTCTCTAACCTCTGCTTGTGTTCTCAGCCCTGTATCCTGCGGATCCCAAGACACCCGCTTCCAGCCTTTGGTACTAACCACCCTACCGGAAGCCTATGCCTCCGCGTGCCTCCAGCCCTCTGTACCCATTTCGGGGGTCTGGGTGCGCGTGGTCGTAAGGGCGAGCCGCTCTCGGCATCTCGGCCTCGGTGAGTATTTGTCCGTGACAGTACAAACCAGCCAGATGTCCGAGGCCGACAGAGCGCGCTCTCCTCTGGAGATCCTGTGCCAGCAGGTATCTACCCTCGCTGACTCTGTACAGAAGTTACAAGAAGGTTATACGCAAATTGATAACCGTCTACAGCAGATCACCGGGTTACTACCTTCCGCAGCCGCAGCTCCTGCACCCAGCAGTGGGGGTTCACTTCCCCAAGCTCCGGCCAACCCCACGGTGGTCATGGCCCTTCCTGAACCCCGGGTCCCTACACCTGAACGGTTCTCGGGAGACCGCAAGAAGTTTAGGGCTTTTAAAAACGCATGTTCCCTCTACTTCGCTCTGCAGCCAAGAACCTTCTCCTCAGAAATCGTCAAGGTAGGATTTGTGATTTCTCTGCTATCCGAAGAACCCCAGGCTTGGGCCCACAGCCTAATGGAACAGAGCAGTCCTGCCCTGAACACCATCGAGGCCTTCTTTGAGAGCATGACCCAGCTCTACGATGATCCGCAACGTATGGCTACAGCCGAAGCTATCCTGCACCATTTGTCCCAAGGAAGAAGACCTATTGAGGACTATACTGTGGAATTCCGTAAGTGGGCGGCCGACACAAATTGGAACGAGCCGGCCCTACGTTATCAATACCGTCAAGGCTTGTCTGAATTACTCAAAGATGAGTTAGCTAGGATGGAGACTCCTGCTTCACTAGAGGAACTCATTCAAGCAGCTACGAAGCTCAATCGGCGTCTTCGGGAACGGCGCTCAGAACGGTTTCAGTTGCCTCGCCCTGCCTGGGCGTCGCCAAGGCCTCATCCCACAGTATCCTCAACCTCGCCTTCAGCTACCACTGCATCGGCTCCTGAGGTCGAACCAATGCAGCTCGGTTTGGTCCGAGGTCCGTTAACCTCCGAAGAGAAGCAGCGCAGACGGCAGTCTAACCTATGCCTCTACTGCGGTGGCACCGGACACTTCCTACGCAGCTGTCCGATCAGGCCCAGTAAGTTCCCTCAGTCAAACGTATTGAACTTTCCAAACAATAACATTCCCAAGGCTTATGTGATGTTGTTTGTTTCTCTACAGCTTCCGGAAAGGGAGACTCGCCTGCAGGCCATCGTTGATTCCGGAGCCTGCAGTTGTTTCATAGATTCCGCCTTGGCACACAGGTTGAAGATCCCTTTACAAACCAAGGAACAGGACTTACAAATACATTTGGCCGACGGATCCCTTCCCTGCTCTGGTCCCATCACCCAGGAGACCCAACCTATTCCAGTAACCACAGACTCCGGCCACCGGGAGTTCTTACGGCTTGACCTAATACGCTCACCAATTTTTCCTATCATACTTGGCCTACCATGGTTACAAGCTCACGATCCACTAATCCATTGGAGTACCAAGACAGTGTCCTTCTCTTCTCAGTATTGCTCCCAGCACTGCCTGCTTCCGGACTCCAAAGTTTGCGCCACAATGGTGGCACCACCAGGCAATCTCCAACACGTCCCCTCCGAGTACCTCGAGTTCCAAGAGGTTTTCAGTAAACAAATGGCTGACCGCCTACCACCTCACCGGGCCTACGACTGTCCAATTGACCTTCTTCCTGGATCCGAGATGCCATTTGGCCGGATATTTCCTCTTTCGGAAACCGAGCTGAAGGCTCTAAAACAGTACATAGACGAAAACCTTGAGAAAGGTTTCATCCGCCCTTCATCCTCACCCGCCGGAGCGGGTATCTTTTTCGTTGGGAAGAAAGACGGTACCTTAAGACCCTGCGTAGACTATCGGCAACTTAACAACATCACAATTAAGAACCGGTACCCGTTACCACTCATTCCCGAGTTATTCCAAAGGTTCCGGTCCGCTAAGGTGTTCTCGAAACTTGACCTCCGAGGGGCCTACAATCTTGTCAGAATCAGGGCTGGAGACGAATGGAAGACGGCTTTTAGATCCAGATTCGGGCACTTTGAGTATTTAGTGATGCCATTCGGACTCTGCAACGCTCCAGCCACCTTCCAACATTTAGTGAATGACATATTCCGACAATATTTGGATGACTTCCTTGTGGTATATCTGGATGATATCCTTATCTTCTCCCCTACGCTGGAGACGCACAAGAGGCACGTTAAAACGGTTCTTGCCATCCTTCAACAACACAAGCTATACCTAAAAGCCGAAAAATGCGAGTTTGAGAAATCAACTATACAATTCCTGGGATTCATACTTTCTACCAATGGGGTTGCAATGGACCCACAGAAGATTCAGGCAATTCAGGAGTGGCCGGCCCCATCTAATAAAAAGGGGGTACAGAGGTTTATTGGGTTCGCCAATTTCTATCGGAAATTTATTGTTGGATTCTCGGCCATCGTGGCACCCATTACCCAATTAACCCAGCAACATAGTTCGTTCCAGTGGTCCGCAGCTGCTCAAGAGGCTTTCCTTAAGCTAAAGGAATTGTTCAGTTCCCCTCCAATCCTCTGTCATCCTGACCCGACTCAACCCTTCGTACTGGAGGTGGACGCATCGGAGATCGCAACTGGAGCAATTCTCTCCCAGAGACAGGGACCAAGGGCCATCCTACACCCAGTAGCTTTCGCTTCTCGAAGACTCAGTCCACCGGAACTCAATTACGACGTGGGTGACAGAGAGCTGCTGGCTATAAAGTTTGCTTTAGAGGAGTGGAGGTATCTGCTGGAGGGGGCAGTCCACCCGGTAATGATCTTCACGGATCACAAAAATCTCGAGTATCTCAGAACAGCAAGACGGTTAAAGCCCCGCCAAGCCCGTTGGGCCCTCTTCTTTTCTCGCTTTAATTTCCATATAGCATACAGACCTGGAGCCAAGAACGGGAAGGCCGATGCCCTCTCACGAATGTTTTCCGTAGACCCTCAAATACCAACACCCAGTACGATCCTCTCTCCTCAAAATTTCCTCGGGCTAACTCAGGCAGACTTAATATCATCCATCAAATCTTCGTCAGGCGCATGTACAGAACCAGCGGTGCATTCCCTGAAGAGATACGAAGATCTTTTCTGGATTAAAGGGAAAATATTTGTACCACAAGTGACTAGGCCCTTAGTCCTTCAGATGTGTCATGACCACAAGATGGCAGGACATTTTGGGAATAAGAAGACAGCTGAACTCCTTTCTCGCTCTTTTTGGTGGCCAGGATGGAGAAGGGATTGTAAAGATTATGTGGCGTCCTGTTCCCTTTGCCAGAGAAACAAGGGCCAAAACACCAAATCCTGGGGTCTGCTCAGACCTTTGCCCATTCCAGAACGACCATGGGTTGATGTGTCCATGGATTTCATCGTTGACCTACCTTGCTCAGAGAATTTTTCCACCATCCTTGTTGTTGTTGACCGCCTTTCCAAAATGGCCCACTTCCTGCCCATGAGGGGTAATCCCTCTGCCGTAGACACGGCCAACATCTTTCTAAAGGAGGTTGTTAGGCTCCATGGGGTACCAAGGAGCATCGTGTCTGACAGAGGCGTCCAATTCACGTCCAAATTCTGGAGGGAACTATGCAAGGCTCTGGGTATCAACATTTGCCTCTCTTCAGCTTACCATCCCCAAAGTAATGGTCAGACGGAGAGGACCAACCAGACGCTAGAGCAATACCTCCGCTGCTTCTGCTCGGGCTCTCAGGATGATTGGGCGAGCCTCCTCTCCTACGCTGAATTTGCGTACAACAACTCAATCCATGCCTCTACCAACCAGACTCCTTTCTGGACCAATTGTGGGTTCCATCCCACGTCCTTCGCTAACAATATCCCCGAAATAGCAGTCCCAGCAGTCCAGGATAGGATAACGTCGTTGCAATCCAATTTTCAGAGAATTCAAGACACACTACACAAAGCCCAGGAGGACTACAAGAAACAGTACGACCGGGGCAGAAAGGCAAACCCAAGATTCGACGTAGGAGATGAGGTCTGGCTGTCCACCGTTAATCTGAGATTACCTCTGCCATCTCGAAAACTCGGGCCTAAATTCATTGGGCCTTTTCAAGTCAGGAGGATCATCAACCCTGTGGCTGTGGAGTTGACACTTCCCAAGACATACCGGATTCACCCCGTTTTTCATGTGTCACTATTGAAGCCTGTGGTGCCCAGCCCTTTTCCGGGAAGAAAGGAACCTCCTCCTCCGCCAGTTAGAATCGATGGCGAGAATGAATTCGAAGTGGAATCCATTCTTGGTTGTAGAAAGAGGGGCAGGCAGCTACAATACCTGATTCAATGGAAGGGGTATCCCCCCGAAGATAACTCTTGGGAGCCCGCCAGGAATCTGCACGCCCCACAGTTAATTCAAACGTTTCATCAAGATCATCCGGAATTGATGGCCAGCCTTGGCGTCCAGTGTACTCGCCCTTAGGAGGGGGGCACTGTCAGAAGCCAGGGAGCGCCTCCGCTCGCCGGGCTCCGGTGCGCATGCGCACGGGACGAGCGCTTCGCCGCACACCCGTCCGCGGCCTGATGGTGCGGCGCGCGAGGGTGCACGGCGGTCCCCGTGTGCGCGCCGTAGCCCGTGCGGGTGCCCGGTAGCGCGTCACACTGACGCGCTCGCCGGGCAGGGAGGCTTTATCTGACGACTCCAGCACCCAGTCGGGTTGCTGGTTTGTCGTCAGCTTTCCCTGTCCCTGAGCTTGTGTTTCCTGTGATACTGCCTGATCTGTGTACCGAACCTCTGCTAGCCAGTTTAACTACTACTCTCCCGGATTGCCCTGTACTGATTGCCTGATCTGTGTACCGAACCTCTGCTAGCCTGTTTAACCACTACTCTCCCGGATTGCCCTGTACTGATTGCCTGATCTGTGTACCGAACCCCTTGGCTTGTTTAACCATTACTCTGCTGGACTATCCTATCAATAACCTGCCTGACCTGTGTACCAAATCCCTGGCTTGTTTAACCATTACTCTGCTGGACTATCCTGTCAATAACCTGCCTGACCTGTGTACCAAATCCCTGGCCTGTTTAACCACTACTCTGCCGGACTGTCTTGCTTATACCTGCCTAATCAGTGTACCGGACCCTGGCCTGCTTTACCACCGCTCTGCTGGATCTAGTGATACCCTGATTACCACCTGTTGTTCTCTAACCTCTGCTTGTGTTCTCAGCCCTGTATCCTGCGGATCCCAAGACACCCGCTTCCAGCCTTTGGTACTAACCACCCTACCGGAAGCCCGTGCCTCCGCGTGCCTCCAGCCCTCTGTACCCATTTCGGGGGTCTGGGTGCGCGTGGTCGTAAGGGCGAGCCGCTCTCGGCATCTCGGCCTCGGTGAGTATTTGTCCGTGACACACCTTCTAACAATACTACACCAACTATATGTGCCAGACCAAGCCTACCTGATAACAATTGATGTAGAAACATTATATAGTTCGATCCCGCATGACCGCGGACTAGCAGCTATCCGACATATCCTTCAATCAAATCTAGATACTGACCCTACATATAACAATTTAATTGTTTCACTGCTTGAGTACATCGATACCCATAACGTCTTTACTTTAAATGGCTCCCACTACCTCCAGGTGCAGGGGGTAGCAATGGGCACTTGTTGTGCCCCATCGTATGCCAACCTGTACCTGGGGGAGTGGGAGAATACCATTCTTGTTAACTCAATACCATATTCACAGTATCTTAGAATCAAGCGCAACTGTACGGACAATGACAATGACATGTTTATAAAAGAAGCAGGCTTACTACGAGACCGACTATTAGCTCGAGGCTATACCCACAAAACTCTCAAAAGAGCCTACAAGAAAGTACTACAGAAACCAAGAGAGACACTTTTCCAACCCCGTAAACAGAAAAATACTGATCAACTACGTATTATCACAACATACAACCAACAACACGACCAAGTCAGAAAAATTATTCAAAAATATTGGCACATGCTGACTCTTGACCCATCTTTAGGCCATCTAGTACCAGATAAACCCCAATTTACTTTCAGGCGAGTCACTTCCATCAGTGACAGGATTGTGAATAGTGAATTTAAAAATGAAGAGACAAGAACACATTGTAAATACAAAGGTACTTTTGCCTGTGGATCCTGTCGTTATTGCAGATATATGCTTACTGAAAAAAATCCTACTCTTCCAAATGGGAAAAAATTTAACCCTAAACACTTTGCGAACTGCAGGACCACTGGAGTTGTATATCTTCTCCAGTGTACCTGCGGTTGTTTTTATGTAGGAAAAACAAAGTTGGAGTTTTGGAGGCGTGCCTACAGACACATACTCTCTATGCAAACGTGCGACCCAGATCTCCCTCATGTTTCATTAGTACATGCAGCTATTTTCCCAAAGATAAAATTTCTGATATTAGATCGGATACACCCCAGTCATAGAGGGGGTGATTGGAACAAAATCCTCCTCCAAAGAGAGCTAAGATAGATTTACCATTTAAAAGCTACAGCGCCAACAGGCCTCAATGAGGTAGTCTGTTTTAAACCCTTCCTCGAGGGCTTTTGCTCCGGTGGAATGGAGAAATAAATAATACACTTCCTATATTAACCTCAAGTGGATCTGTGGGTATGTCCCCCAATCCTCCATATCTAATAGAGGTGAAATTAGGCATATATGAAGATATGCCTAATGATGTCTACATCAATACTAAAAAACTCTATGTGTACATGCTTTGTAATTTCTTTGAAATGTTTTCCTTTTTATCTGTGTGGCATGTATGTCCGCATTTACTCGAGCCTCCCCCTCCAAATATCAATCAAAATATTTTACTCCAACTTACATAGCTATCTTTAAGACCATATCCCCGCCACAGGGACCCCACATAGCATATATGACTACCTAAAATGCAAAAATATTCCAATATAATACTACATATGGAATAATCAGCATATGAAGATTTTAACAACAAATATAATAATAATATCAAAATTTGACATTATGGAGGACACTCGGGCTCAGCGGACACTGTATGCCATAGCTATATAGGGAACACACATAAATATATTACCATATGATTAGACATTAATATGCTGTATACTACATCAAAAGTAACTATGTGCCCATAATCTCATAGACCTAACCACCATGTTGTTTTTTTTATATCAATATTTTTCTATTGTTGTTTGCTTTTCTTTTTTACATCAAGATTCTACTGATTGTGAAATAACTGTTTACCACATTTGTAATTTTCCTTCCTTGTTCATTGACAAAACAAATGCTGAAAATCTTTCATTGTCATAAAAAACTTCATATTATTAGGCTGTGAATATCACAACCTGATTGCACTCCGGCTCTTGCTCTGTATATTTGTTCATCTATCTTGATTTATACATACTAATATAATGTACTTTGTTAATCCACATTGAATGCTGATGTTTGTGCTTTAATATACACTTTTACGATCTGCAACCAAGAATAATTTTTCTTTTGTCTTCCCCCTAGGTTTTTCCCTGGTGCGGACAGCCAGGACGATTACCCGGCACGGAAAGCCGCCCAGACACGTCATTTGGGCGGCGCCAAAGGAGATCAGCTGGACGGGGAATCCCTCCGCCCACGATCTCCATATTGCTACTCCGGCAGAGCGGCATTCTGTGTCGGTGGGTTGGATGTGCGTGACGCCGCTCCAACGCAAGTGCATTCGCGCATGTGCGGTGGGGGAGGCGCCGCGCATCCCCTGCTCAGGAGGCAATTACAAGGCTACCTATAATCTAGTACAACCCGAATAAGCTGGACGCAGTACACAGCGCCAGCTGATTGGGTTCCTACATATATATAAAGCCAGATTCTCTCATTCCCAGCCAAGGCGTTGTGCACACTGGACGCTGGGATGCAGTGCTGGCAAACTTTGAATCTAAGTTAAACAGGTAAGCAAAACCCTCTTTGTATACACTATGCAATACAGTCCTCTTTGATGGTTCTGTGGCAACTCTTTTCTAAAGCAATTATTGATATATATGAACTGGCCACACATTCATAAGTTATGCTAAATAAATGTTTTTGTATAAAACATTAAATCATCCTGTATCCGATCTCCATACTGTTTCCATAACACCTCATCTTTATATCTTTATATATTTTCCTTTTTAAACTGCTCTGTCAGTGACAGATCACTAACTATACAAAATGATTGTTTCTATGGAACAAGCCATATAACCATTAAACAATTAATACTAAGATCTAACTTCTTTAGATGCATTGCGCTATGCACATTTATATGCGGCATTTCTCAATGATACTCTAATACTACATACATACCTTATACTTTAGCTAGATACTTTGCCATGACAATGCTACGATATATTTTTTGACTTATCATTTCCTTGTTTGGATATAATCTATATATGGTGCATAAGTATAGCCTTATAGGCTTCTGCATATTTTATTCTTGAGACAAATCTAATACTTATAGGATTCTAAATACAATTCCTTTTTGTGGCAGACTATATATATTTTTCCTTTACAGCCATTTGCTCCCTTGTCATTAAAATGTACTCTGATATATTATGCTACTCCTAGGGGATCCTTCCTGTTTTGCCTCAGTAGTCGCCTTGGCCTGCACGCATCCGGGAGGGACGGGGACAGGTGAGACACCATACCACACTAACAGTGGGACCCCCACTATTTGACATCATTCAGCATCAACCCTGATGCCTTCTATGATAAGTGCACCAGCAATAAAGCCCAATATGATTCCAGTATTGGGTTTTTAAAGGAACTCAATCGAGCATATTACAAAGTAAGTAATCCATCCTCACCCACTCATGACTAGATGATATGTATATTTACACACACAGAAGACATGACAATTTGACTTACTATCCTACATTCTAATCTGTTTTAGACGAACTGCTCTTTTTTTGTTACATCCCTGAAGAAGGACAATACTGTTTTATTCCGAAACGCGTTGGGTGCTAATTAAGAGCTTTCACACAACTCATTATTCTGTGAAGAAGACCACACTAATGATTTATGTAACTACGTAATATGCTTTGTGAAATCTATGAAACACTATGTTTTTAAATTATGCTATGTTTATGTTTAAATAAAAATTCTATTATTTCTTATACTTTGTTATACACAATTATTACGCAATTATATATATTAGTATCCTTAGCATAGTGCCGATAAAGTCCACTCAGGGGAATTTCTTCTTTTTCTAAATAATATTTGGATGTGGCACAGCCTTGGCATACCTAGGGAAACTAACTAGTCCATATTTATATATATATGTGTATATATATATATATATATATGTGTATATATATATATATATATATATATATATATATATATATATATATATATATATTATGCGCATCTCACATGGATGATATAGAACCTGGATATGCTCATGGCTAGATATCCATTAAATATTGGGACCAGTGTCTGTTAGTTGATGGAAAGCCTGGAGAGTTGATAAATTAAAGTTGATATGATAGTAGTTGTAGGCTGATCGCTTGTAATGCGTTAGTAGTTGTTTGCTGATCGAATGTAATGCAAAGATAAACGTCCCATATCTAAGATACAGTAGTAGTAATAGGCTGATCCAATGTTATGCATAGATGAGCGTCCCGGATCTGAAACAGGGCGATCACAAAATGAGATGAACAAGTCCTTTAAGCACAGTGATTCATGCAATACTGCAAATATAGTTAGGCACAATAACACAGCTGATAGGTGCACAATATATTTAAGTATATCTCAGTGTTCATTTCATTGGTAAGGGGGAACGGGTATGGGAAGGGACGGCAAACACATGATACAGCCCGGAGGCTCTCACCACTCCGTTGTAGTGTTTAAGGCTGAATCCATTCAGTACGATCCGCGCTTCCCCAGGAATCACTGGGATGAAGGTGAATGCTGCTGCATTTAATGAAATTTGAAAAGTCTTCCGTATTGTCCTGATTGTGCATAGGAGTTGTCGATCAGCTGACCGGGAAGTGAACTACGGTGGCTCGTGAGTTAAAAAATCAGCAGCAGACTTGTCCATAGAAAGCAAAGGAAGATGACAGTGTGGCCAAGCCATACAAAGTTGCTGGGGCGTATGGCAGAGCATGAGGCTAGTCTGGCGCTACCTCCGCCAATGCATTTCACATACACAACCCTGCGCTTTTTCAAGACATATGACATTGATTATCCTTATCAGCAATCAGCAGTTACCATGTCATAATACTGTTTAGAGGCCATCTTGTGGTGACAAAACATATTGCATGTTTTAAAAAAAAAAAGCAAGACAAAAGCAAGAGAAAGGAATTTCAAGTTCTGGCACCATTCTGGCGCCATTTTGTGACAACGTTGTCCACTTGTGTGTTTCTTTTTATTGTTGGGTATTTGGGAAACTACTCCACATTAATGTTATTTCTGTCATTTTTTTTAGTGGGTTTTAACTTGGCTGTTACTGAATAAAATTTTTGTGTTCAATTAATCGTTTTTTTTCGATTCAATATAATGCACATACAGATCCAACTACTTTTAGCTGATTTAGCACCGTTGTTATGGCAACGGCCAAAGCCGGACATAGCGGGGCATGGCTAGGACGTCACACGTCATAAACTCAGCCTCACTGTGCCCATAATCTCAGCCTTACCGTGCCTATAATCGCAGCCTCACCATGCCCATAATCACAGTCTCACCGTGCCCATAATGCAGTCTCACCGTGCCCATAATCTCAGACTTACCCTGCCCATAATCGCAGCCTCGCCGTTCCCATAATGCAGTCTCACCGTGCCCATAATCGCAGCCTCACCATGCCCATAATGCTGTCTCACCGTGCCGATAATCGCAGCTTTGCCGTGCCTATAATCGCAGCCTCACCATGCCCATAATGCTGTCTCACTGTGCCCATAATGCTGTCTCACTGTGCCCATAATGCTGTCTCACCGTGCCCATAATCGCAGCCTCGCTGTGCCCAGAATGCAGACTCACCGTGCCCAGAATGCAGACTGTCCGTGCCCAGAATGCAGACTCACCGCGCCCAGAATGCAGCCTCACAGTGCCCATAATGCAGTCTCACCGTGCCCAGAATCGCAGCCTCACTGTAGTCAGTGCCTGTGCCTGTATTACACAGTCTGCGGGCATCTCCCGCTGTGTGTCTCGGAGCTGAGTGTGAAAACTTTGGCCGCGCTGTGAGAAAAGTCCCGCCCTCCTCCTGGATCAGCTTGTGTGATAGACATAACACCGCGTCTATCACACAAGCTGATCTAGGAGGAGGGCGAGACTTTTCTCACAGCGTGGCCAAAGTTTTCACACTCAGCTCAGAGACACGCAGCAGGTGATGCCTGCAGACTGTGTATGACATATAGTGGGGGAGGAGGGAGCGGAGCGCTGCACTGCAGCCACAGCTTGGCCCAAAGCGGCCCCAGGGCAGGCAGCCTACCGATCCAAAAAAATTTTGATTGATCAAAAAAATTAACGATTAATCGAGGAATTCATCAGTAATTTCCGCAGCCCGAGTTTTAACATACTATTTAAAGATCAATAAAGCTTGTTGGATGTTTTCAATGATATATCATTTTAGTGTAAAGAAGCCTGTGGCGAATCCCCCGTACTCTTGAGGAGTATGTCCGCCATATAAGCTTACCTTGCCCAGGACCAGCAAGATCCAAAATCCCTTAGCCCACCCAGTCACTTGTCGAGACATCAGACATCAGCATAACCAAAAATCACTCCTGCGCTCGGGTATCTAGTTCCTCAGTGTGTGGTATGACCGAATGCTTCAGTGGCATCTGCCTTCTTGCAGCCCTCCTCAGAATAATGGGTATTCATGGACTACAGAAAAAAGAAAGAAAGGAGGGCGCACCGACCTAGTGCATTACCACTGGTAACATTTATTAAAGAAAATTAAAACAGCAAATGAATACTCACAAACGAGCATGAATGTCAGGCATGGACAAATAGCTGCAGGTGAGCAGTACAAACATCAAAAAACCGGGACCGGACATCGGGTAGATGAGGCAATGACTGATGCGTTTCGGGGGGAGAACCCCTTTCTTCAGAGCCTACGCGGGTAGTGACTGCGGAAATTGCATCTACATGTGCCACAGAAAGAAAGACGTAGTAGGAGTTGATGGCAAGATCCACAAGATCAAACAATTTATCAACTGCGGCACCGCATATGTGGTTTATGGTCTCCTTTGTCCATGTGGCCTTCTGTACATCGGCCGGACCTCTAGATCAATGAGAACTAGAATGAACGAACATAGAAACAATATCCTAACAAGGAAGGATAAATATTCTAAACCAAGACCCTTTCTAGAGGTTCACGACAGTAGTATAGATGGCCTTAGGGTGTTTGGCCTAGAAGCTATGCCCAATGATCTAGACAGTGGCAAAAAGTACCAGTTACTGTGCACCAGAGAGGCTTATTGGATTTTCACCTTGGGGACTTTGGCCCCGAAAGGCCTGAACGAAGAAATTGAATTGCATAGTGTCCTATGACATGTGCAATTTCTGCAAGTCCGCTTTTTCCTTCTTGGGTGATCCATCTAGGTCCCTCACGATATTTAAGAACATTGATTAATTCAATGTCTTTCTTATGATTGTTCGTGATGCTGGCCCCCCCCCCTATGGAGGCACTTCCACCACACACACCATCTATGGCCATGAGAGCCATCGAGCACCTATGGTTAGATTGGAAGGGTCCCCACCTGCCTTGCTGGGGTCCTCCTGTTAGGATACAGTTATTCTTTGAGCATGTTTAGTGTAGACATTTTTTTAATGCAAGATTTGTTCATGTGTATTTGCAACGGTATATGTGTAATTCCATTGGGTTTATTCTATATTCTTTGCGACTTACTAGAATTCAGCGGGTACATGGCGTTAGAAAGTCCCTAGATGTTATTGTAGCACCCATTTTAGGTGCCCCACCTTTCACCATGGCTTCTATTGTCCTATAGACATCTGTTTTAGATTGGAGGACACTCCAGAGATCGCTACTGGGTGGGGTGACTTAGTTTGACTCCTCATCACCTAGTAGTTGATGTCTGGTTCGCTTCTGTCCCAATTCTTTTAAAATATTCTTTAAAAATTTTTAAATATCCATAAAATTCTTTTATATGAAACGATATATGAACACGTACAATGAGTCGACATGCGTGTGCATATATGTGCACATGTGGTGTGTTCACCTTCATATTGACAAGAATTTCTTTCTGATATATTTATTAATGAGAATCACTATGATTTTTATTTTTATATCTATTTTTATCTTTTTTATTTTTTATTGCTAATTTCGAATTTTTAAATTTATTTTTCTTTTATAATTCTTTGATACTGATATAGAGATTTTTTATGGTTTTATGCATCTTGTCCTATACCTTCAGATGTATGTACGTGACTTCATGTACATATAGTCCTTGTGGATTTAGTTATGTATGTATGTAGACTAGGTTCCCATATGTACATGTTCTTTTGAAGGTGTGTATATGTATATACATATGTACATTCTCCGGATGAGGTTTGTTCAAAGATTTATGATCCACCACGTGGTTCAATACATTTGTATGGATTATAATGATTACACCTTCTTCATCATTTTGCACTACCTAATCCATATCTGGGGACTTTCTAATGACCAACTTTCATGAGCCTGGTTTCCTCTGTCTGTCGTGTTTTGTGGTTTCTGTGCGTCCCTGCCACCTTTAGTATCAGCCTCCCCACGGAGGGTCACCGTGGTGTCACTGTGGTGCACTGGGGAGGGCCCTACCACGTAAGGGGGTTGTGATTCCTGTGTGGGTGGGCGTGGTCTTTGTGGGATGGTGCTGGTGGTGATTGGGGTGCATAGGTATACACATGCACATATATAGAGGAGCTCTCACTTGTGAGCAGTCACTACCCGCGTAGGCTCTGAAGAAAGGGGTTCTCCCCCGAAACGTGTCAGCCATTGCCTCATCTACCCGATGTCCGGTCCCGGTTTTTTGATGTTTGCACTGCTCACCTGCAGCTATTTGTCCATGCCTGACATTCATGCTCGTTTGTGAGTATTCATTTGCTGTTTTAATTTTCTTTAATAAATGTTACTGGAGACAACCCCCCCTCCTTGTTGGCATAGAGACACAGAGCAGGGTAAACTTAACATCCAATAACATGAGACGCAGGTATATTCCAACATTTCAACACACCTTATAAACAAAAACTGGGCATGCAGCCAACTTTGTCAGTGGAAAGGACACTTGAGGAAACTCTTATGTCCAATGTCAGTGTTCTAAACATAGACAACCTGGCTGGTTCAGGGGTAAAACGAAATGCTGAGTCCAGTGTGGTTGTACTAAGTCTGGTTAGATCAGACCCAACTGGGGTTCTCAGTTACACTGTGCCCCTAAAAGGCACAGGGTGATTTACACATAAGAGGGGCCTGGGGAGCTGAACAAGGAGTTTCCCAACCTTTCTAAGGTAAGGTGACGTGGGCGGGCCCTGGCCTCGGCGCGTCGACGTCATGCCTCCTGCACTCCGCCCGCGGCGTCTTGGCCGCCGCGGACGGGATGTGTAGAGTCTTTCCTTCTCCGGGCTTTAGCGCTGTGGGGTTGGTTGGGAGGCCGTACCCATCGGGCCCCCCCTCCCCTCACCACGTCATCACGCCCGCGCGTGACGTTGGCGTGAGCGCGCCGCAAGTTTGCGGCTATTTTAGGCTCCATGTGGCCTGGCATCCCACATTTCCGCCATGCACATTGGACTTCTGGCTCGGCTGGGCACCCACCACTCAGGTAACTCCCTCACATTCAGCCACTTCCCTTCACCCATCCCAACTACTTTGGTTTTCTCGCCTATGCCTCACTTTTCCCACCACTCTCACTCCCCCAGTTTTTCAGCTCCCTTTCACACACTCAGGGGCACGCTTCATTGCTCCCACCTCACTTATTCCCTAACATCACCATCCTCTATCCCACACTTATTTAACACCTCCCCTTTCATGTTTTTCCCCAGCTCCTCCACATTCCCTGTCCTTGTCGGACGTCCCTGCCTGCCGGTCCTGTGGGTGCCCATGTCACTTGGGCCACTGTGGCCGGCATCATTGGGGTGCGCTCTCTGCCTCAACCCCGGGGGAGACTCCATGGACCCAGACTAACATCACATTGCCACACACAGGTCATCACAAACCAACTACTGCACAACCTGTGAGTATGCAGAAGATCATATTTTCAATATATGTTCTCTACAAATACCTATCCATACAATAACAGTTACTCTATTGCTTCTGTTATAGTTTAATCGCATCGGACTCCTGACGATTGGTTTAAAGCCAAGAAACGCGTAGAGTTTAGATCTATTGATGCATCCATTGTCTGTACCATGCATATGTGCTCTTGTCAATGCATTACCTATTCATGCACTTGCTTGTCTATACATTGCTGTTAATATGTTTTCAAGTCCAGATATATTCATGTATACACTGACTGCACAATGTATATATGCTCTTGCAACTGTATAACTATTTATGAACCCTGCTGGTCTATACATTGTTGCGAACATGGTTTATTTTGATTTTATATGTGTCCTCTTTCTCATTGGTTGTAGTTGATTTGAATATCCATGCCAATAAATTTTTTTACCATCATTACCCTCTACCATTATCTATGTTGACTCTACTCATCTTACTCTCACTTCATCCATCTAACTGTCAACCTATACGTTTTGTTCATTTTTTTCATACCCCACCCCCATCACTGGCACAGCATATTCACCCACGTGCCTCACGCAAAGTCCCGTTTCTGTCCCCCCACTTTGTCATATTTATTTGGGATGGAGACATGTGGGTGTTTCTCTATTACAATGTGTGGATTGGTCACAACCCCTTTTGACGTACGATAACCAGGGTGGAAAACACCCACTTTTCGTGACCAATATATTCCACCTATCCATGACCACACATCTCTATACATTCATCTGTTACATGTGCCTTGGTATTCTGTTTCATTGCTCATTCCACTCCCGTCTCAACACACCAATACCCCCTGGCCCCCTTTCCCTTTTCTTTGCCTTCTCCTCCGTTTTTCCCTTTTCTTCTACCTTCCCCTCTTACTCATTATCTGTGACGTACCGTATCGAGACCTTGGGTCCTCCCCCTGTCCATCTACTGACTGTCTTGTACGAGTCACTCCTCCAACATTTCTTGCCTTCACACCTCCACTTTCTGTAAACTGGATCCTCATACTAACCGTATATGGCATTAGACAAACAGTTCATTTTTTGCTCTATCCATTACCCCACCAATCTCTTTCCCTGTCCTACCATTTTTTTATTATCCTCATACAGTAAAATATCAATTGGTTTTGACTCGTCCCCCATCGCCTTACAGTCCTCCACACCTTTTCAATAAGGTTCATTCCTTGCAAATACCTTCCCCCTTCCATTCTGTTTTTTCCATTACTTATCTTCTCGTTTTCTCTCTTCTTGCTTTACTTATTTATTTTGTTTTTCTTTAGTCGAAGAAACACTGATTCAATTCAGGGCTAAAGTTTCCTTTCTTTATTTATATTTTTTTAATTTTATTTTCTTTAGCTAAGGAAATGTACTGATTCAATTCAGGGCTAAAGTTTCTTTTATATTTAGTTTTTTCATATCTAATTTTATTTCTGTATTCTTCCTTTTCACTTTGCTGCCCATTTCTTTAGCTAAATAAACCACTGATTTAATTCAGGGCTAAAGTTTTATATTCCCTTACCCTTGTCCATTCCCTCTTTTTTTTCTTCCCAACAATCTTTATTTATTTGTTTTTCTTTAGCCAGTCGGGCTAAAGCTCGCTATTGCTTATACTTCCTTGCACAGAGAATAGATTCCTGTGCAAGGATTACTAATATATGATGTTCTATGCTCCCTTGCACAGAGAAAGATTCCTGCGCTGGGATTAATAATATATTATATACCAACATATATCTATACTATTGTGTTCTTTGCTATACTGCCATGGCAAAGACACGCTGGTTCTTGTCATTGTCTCTGTATTCTACATTGTGCCGCTCTGGCCGCCCTTCTTTTTTCCTTTTTTTCCTTTTTTTATATACAATGCCATTCGTTTGACACATCTGTGATGCTGGGATCCGTTCAGTCTACTCCCCGGGGTTGCGACGCGCCCAGCCCAGGACCCATTGCCTCCCTGTCACTGACGTGGGCGGGCCCTGGCCTCGGCGCGTCGACGTCATGCCTCCTGCACTCCGCCCGCGGCGTCTTGGCCGCCGCGGACGGGATGTGTAGAGTCTTTCCTTCTCCGGGCTTTAGCGCTGTGGGGTTGGTTGGGAGGCCGTACCCATCGGGCCCCCCCTCCCCTCACCGCGTCATCACGCCCGCGCGTGACGTTGGCGTGAGCGCGCCGCATGTTTGCGGCTATTTTAGGCTCCATGTGGCCTGGCATCCCACATTTCCGCCATGCACATTGGACTTCTGGCTCGGCTGGGCACCCACCACTCAGGTAACTCCCTCACATTCAGCCACTTCCCTTCACCCATCCCAACTACTTTGGTTTTCTCGCCTATGCCTCACTTTTCCCACCACTCTCACTCCCCCAGTTTTTCAGCTCCCTTTCACACACTCAGGGGCACGCTTCATTGCTCCCACCTCACTTATTCCCTAACATCACCATCCTCTATCCCACACTTATTTAACACCTCCCCTTTCATGTTTTTCCCCAGCTCCTCCACATTCCCTGTCCTTGTCGGACGTCCCTGCCTGCCGGTCCTGTGGGTGCCCATGTCACTTGGGCCACTGTGGCCGGCATCATTGGGGTGCGCTCTCTGCCTCAACCCCGGGGGAGACTCCATGGACCCAGACTAACATCACATTGCCACACACAGGTCATCACAAACCAACTACTGCACAACCTGTGAGTATGCAGAAGATCATATTTTCAATATATGTTCTCTACAAATACCTATCCATACAATAACAGTTACTCTATTGCTTCTGTTATAGTTTAATCGCATCGGACTCCTGACGATTGGTTTAAAGCCAAGAAACGCGTAGAGTTTAGATCTATTGATGCATCCATTGTCTGTACCATGCATATGTGCTCTTGTCAATGCATTACCTATTCATGCACTTGCTTGTCTATACATTGCTGTTAATATGTTTTCAAGTCCAGATCCATTCATGTATACACTGACTGCACAATGTATATATGCTCTTGCAACTGTATAACTATTTATGAACCCTGCTGGTCTATACATTGTTGCGAACATGGTTTATTTTGATTTTATATGTGTCCTCTTTCTCATTGGTTGTAGTTGATTTGAATATCCATGCCAATAAATTTTTTTACCATCATTACCCTCTACCATTATCTATGTTGACTCTACTCATCTTACTCTCACTTCATCCATCTAACTGTCAACCTATACGTTTTGTTCATTTTTTTCATACCCCACCCCCATCACTGGCACAGCATATTCACCCACGTGCCTCACGCAAAGTCCCGTTTCTGTCCCCCCACTTTGTCATATTTATTTGGGATGGAGACATGTGGGTGTTTCTCTATTACAATGTGTGGATTGGTCACAACCCCTTTTGACGTACGATAACCAGGGTGGAAAACACCCACTTTTCGTGACCAAAATATTCCACCTATCCATGACCACACATCTCTATACATTCATCTGTTACATGTGCCTTGGTATTCTGTTTCATTGCTCATTCCACTCCCGTCTCAACACACCAATACCCCCTGGCCCCCTTTCCCTTTTCTTTGCCTTCTCCTCCGTTTTTCCCTTTTCTTCTACCTTCCCCTCTTACTCATTATCTGTGACGTACCGTATCGAGACCTTGGGTCCTCCCCCTGTCCATCTACTGACTGTCTTGTAGGAGTCACTCCTCCAACATTTCTTGCCTTCACACCTCCACTTTCTGTAAACTGGATCCTCATACTAACCGTATATGGCATTAGACAAACAGTTCATTTTTTGCTCTATCCATTACCCCACCAATCTCTTTCCCTGTCCTACCATTTTTTTATTATCCTCATACAGTAAAATATCAATTGGTTTTGACTCGTCCCCCATCGCCTTACAGTCCTCCACACCTTTTCAATAAGGTTCATTCCTTGCAAATACCTTCTTCCCCCTTCCATTCTGTTTTTTCCATTACTTATCTTCTCGTTTTCTCTCTTCTTGCTTTACTTATTTATTTTGTTTTTCTTTAGTCGAAGAAACACTGATTCAATTCAGGGCTAAAGTTTCCTTTCTTTATTTATATTTTTTTAATTTTATTTTCTTTAGCTAAGGAAATGTACTGATTCAATTCAGGGCTAAAGTTTCTTTTATATTTAGTTTTTTCATATCTAATTTTATTTCTGTATTCTTCCTTTTCACTTTGCTGCCCATTTCTTTAGCTAAATAAACCACTGATTTAATTCAGGGCTAAAGTTTTATATTCCCTTACCCTTGTCCATTCCCTCTTTTTTTTCTTCCCAACAATCTTTATTTATTTGTTTTTCTTTAGCCAGTCGGGCTAAAGCTCGCTATTGCTTATACTTCCTTGCACAGAGAATAGATTCCTGTGCAAGGATTACTAATATATGATGTTCTATGCTCCCTTGCACAGAGAAAGATTCCTGCGCTGGGATTAATAATATATTATATACCAACATATATCTATACTATTGTGTTCTTTGCTATACTGCCATGGCAAAGACACGCTGGTTCTTGTCATTGTCTCTGTATTCTACATTGTGCCGCTCTGGCCGCCCTTCTTTTTTCCTTTTTTTCCTTTTTTTATATACAATGCCATTCGTTTGACACATCTGTGATGCTGGGATCCGTTCAGTCTACTCCCCGGGGTTGCGACGCGCCCAGCCCAGGACCCATTGCCTCCCTGTCACTGACGTGGGCGGGCCCTGGCCTCGGCGCGTCGACGTCATGCCTCCTGCACTCCGCCTGCGGCGTCATGGCCGCCGCGGACGGGATGTGTAGAGTCTTTCCTTCTCCGGGCTTTAGCGCTGTGGGGTTGGTTGGGAGGCCGTACCCATCGGGCCCCCCCTCCCCTCACCGCGTCATCACGCCCGCGCGTGACGTTGGCGTGAGCGCGCCGCATGTTTGCGGCTATTTTAGGCTCCATGTGGCCTGGCATCCCACATTTCCGCCATGCACATTGGACTTCTGGCTCGGCTGGGCACCCACCACTCAGGTAACTCCCTCACATTCAGCCACTTCCCTTCACCCATCCCAACTACTTTGGTTTTCTCGCCTATGCCTCACTTTTCCCACCACTCTCACTCCCCCAGTTTTTCAGCTCCCTTTCACACACTCAGGGGCACGCTTCATTGCTCCCACCTCACTTATTCCCTAACATCACCATCCTCTATCCCACACTTATTTAACACCTCCCCTTTCATGTTTTTCCCCAGCTCCTCCACATTCCCTGTCCTTGTCGGACGTCCCTGCCTGCCGGTCCTGTGGGTGCCCATGTCACTTGGGCCACTGTGGCCGGCATCATTGGGGTGCGCTCTCTGCCTCAACCCCGGGGGAGACTCCATGGACCCAGACTAACATCACATTGCCACACACTGGTCATCACAAACCAACTACTGCACAACCTGTGAGTATGCAGAAGATCATATTTTCAATATATGTTCTCTACAAATACCTATCCATACAATAACAGTTACTCTATTGCTTCTGTTATAGTTTAATCGCATCGGACTCCTGACGATTGGTTTAAAGCCAAGAAACGCGTAGAGTTTAGATCTATTGATGCATCCATTGTCTGTACCATGCATATGTGCTCTTGTCAATGCATTACCTATTCATGCACTTGCTTGTCTATACATTGCTGTTAATATGTTTTCAAGTCCAGATCCATTCATGTATACACTGACTGCACAATGTATATATGCTCTTGCAACCGTATAACTATTTATGAACCCTGCTGGTCTATACATTGTTGCGAACATGGTTTATTTTGATTTTATATGTGTCCTCTTTCTCATTGGTTGTAGTTGATTTGAATATCCATGCCAATAAATTTTTTTACCATCATTACCCTCTACCATTATCTATGTTGACTCTACTCATCTTACTCTCACTTCATCCATCTAACTGTCAACCTATACGTTTTGTTCATTTTTTTCATACCCCACCCCCATCACTGGCACAGCATATTCACCCATGTGCCTCACGCAAAGTCCCGTTTCTGTCCCCCCACTTTGTCATATTTATTTGGGATGGAGACATGTGGGTGTTTCTCTATTACAATGTGTGGATTGGTCACAACCCCTTTTGACGTACGATAACCAGGGTGGAAAACACCCACTTTTCGTGACCAAAATATTCCACCTATCCATGACCACACATCTCTATACATTCATCTGTTACATGTGCCTTGGTATTCTGTTTCATTGCTCATTCCACTCCCGTCTCAACACACCAATACCCCCTGGCCCCCTTTCCCTTTTCTTTGCCTTCTCCTCCGTTTTTCCCTTTTCTTCTACCTTCCCCTCTTACTCATTATCTGTGACGTACCGTATCGAGACCTTGGGTCCTCCCCCTGTCCATCTACTGACTGTCTTGTAGGAATCACTCCTCCAACATTTCTTGCCTTCACACCTCCACTTTCTGTAAACTGGATCCTCATACTAACCGTATATGGCATTAGACAAACAGTTCATTTTTTGCTCTATCCATTACCCCACCAATCTCTTTCCCTGTCCTACCATTTTTTTATTATCCTCATACAGTAAAATATCAATTGGTTTTGACTCGTCCCCCATCGCCTTACAGTCCTCCACACCTTTTCAATAAGGTTCATTCCTTGCAAATACCTTCTTCCCCCTTCCATTCTGTTTTTTCCATTACTTATCTTCTCGTTTTCTCTCTTCTTGCTTTACTTATTTATTTTGTTTTTCTTTAGTCGAAGAAACACTGATTCAATTCAGGGCTAAAGTTTCCTTTCTTTATTTATATTTTTTTAATTTTATTTTCTTTAGCTAAGGAAATGTACTGATTCAATTCAGGGCTAAAGTTTCTTTTATATTTAGTTTTTTCATATCTAATTTTATTTCTGTATTCTTCCTTTTCACTTTGCTGCCCATTTCTTTAGCTAAATAAACCACTGATTTAATTCAGGGCTAAAGTTTTATATTCCCTTACCCTTGTCCATTTCCTCTTTTTTTTCTTCCCAACAATCTTTATTTATTTGTTTTTCTTTAGCCAGTCGGGCTAAAGCTCGCTATTGCTTATACTTCCTTGCACAGAGAATAGATTCCTGTGCAAGGATTACTAATATATGATGTTCTATGCTCCCTTGCACAGAGAAAGATTCCTGCGCTGGGATTAATAATATATTATATACCAACATATATCTATACTATTGTGTTCTTTGCTATACTGCCATGGCAAAGACACGCTGGTTCTTGTCATTGTCTCTGTATTCTACATTGTGCCGCTCTGGCCGCCCTTCTTTTTTCCTTTTTTTCCTTTTTTTATATACAATGCCATTCGTTTGACACATCTGTGATGCTGGGATCCGTTCAGTCTACTCCCCGGGGTTGCGACGCGCCCAGCCCAGGACCCATTGCCTCCCTGTCACTGACGTGGGCGGGCCCTGGCCTCGGCGCGTCGACGTCATGCCTCCTGCACTCCGCCCGCGGCGTCTTGGCCGCCGCGGACGGGATGTGTAGAGTCTTTCCTTCTCCGGGCTTTAGCGCTGTGGGGTTGGTTGGGAGGCCGTACCCATCGGGCCCCCCCTCCCCTCACCGCGTCATCACGCCCGCGCGTGACGTTGGCGTGAGCGCGCCGCATGTTTGCGGCTATTTTAGGCTCCATGTGGCCTGGCATCCCACATTTCCGCCATGCACATTGGACTTCTGGCTCAGCTGGGCCCCCACCACTCAGGTAACTCCCTCACATTCAGCCACTTCCCTTCACCCATCCCAACTACTTTGGTTTTCTCGCCTATGCCTCACTTTTCCCACCACTCTCACTCCCCCAGTTTTTCAGCTCCCTTTCACACACTCAGGGGCACGCTTCATTGCTCCCACCTCACTTATTCCCTAACATCACCATCCTCTATCCCACACTTATTTAACACCTCCCCTTTCATGTTTTTCCCCAGCTCCTCCACATTCCCTGTCCTTGTCGGACGTCCCTGCCTGCCGGTCCTGTGGGTGCCCATGTCACTTGGGCCACTGTGGCCGGCATCATTGGGGTGCGCTCTCTGCCTCAACCCCGGGGGAGACTCCATGGACCCAGACTAACATCACATTGCCACACACAGGTCATCACAAACCAACTACTGCACAACCTGTGAGTATGCAGAAGATCATATTTTCAATATATGTTCTCTACAAATACCTATCCATACAATAACAGTTACTCTATTGCTTCTGTTATAGTTTAATCGCATCGGACTCCTGACGATTGGTTTAAAGCCAAGAAACGCGTAGAGTTTAGATCTATTGGTGCATCCATTGTCTGTACCATGCATATGTGCTCTTGTCAATGCATTACCTATTCATGCACTTGCTTGTCTATACATTGCTGTTAATATGTTTTCAAGTCCAGATATATTCATGTATACACTGACTGCACAATGTATATATGCTCTTGCAACTGTATAACTATTTATGAACCCTGCTGGTCTATACATTGTTGCGAACATGGTTTATTTTGATTTTATATGTGTCCTCTTTCTCATTGGTTGTAGTTGATTTGAATATCCATGCCAATAAATTTTTTTACCATCATTACCCTCTACCATTATCTATGTTGACTCTACTCATCTTACTCTCACTTCATCCATCTAACTGTCAACCTATACGTTTTGTTCATTTTTTTCATACCCCACCCCCATCACTGGCACAGCATATTCACCCACGTGCCTCACGCAAAGTCCCGTTTCTGTCCCCCCACTTTGTCATATTTATTTGGGATGGAGACATGTGGGTGTTTCTCTATTACAATGTGTGGATTGGTCACAACCCCTTTTGACGTACGATAACCAGGGTGGAAAACACCCACTTTTCGTGACCAAAATATTCCACCTATCCATGACCACACATCTCTATACATTCATCTGTTACATGTGCCTTGGTATTCTGTTTCATTGCTCATTCCACTCCCGTCTCAACACACCAATACCCCCTGGCCCCCTTTCCCTTTTCTTTGCCTTCTCCTCCGTTTTTCCCTTTTCTTCTACCTTCCCCTCTTACTCATTATCTGTGACGTACCGTATCGAGACCTTGGGTCCTCCCCCTGTCCATCTACTGACTGTCTTGTACGAGTCACTCCTCCAACATTTCTTGCCTTCACACCTCCACTTTCTGTAAACTGGATCCTCATACTAACCGTATATGGCATTAGACAAACAGTTCATTTTTTGCTCTATCCATTACCCCACCAATCTCTTTCCCTGTCCTACCATTTTTTTATTGTCCTCATACAGTAAAATATCAATTGGTTTTGACTCGTCCCCCATCGCCTTACAGTCCTCCACACCTTTTCAATAAGGTTCATTCCTTGCAAATACCTTCTTCCCCCTTCCATTCTGTTTTTTCCATTACTTATCTTCTCGTTTTCTCTCTTCTTGCTTTACTTATTTATTTTGTTTTTCTTTAGTCGAAGAAACACTGATTCAATTCAGGGCTAAAGTTTCCTTTCTTTATTTATATTTTTTTAATTTTATTTTCTTTAGCTAAGGAAATGTACTGATTCAATTCAGGGCTAAAGTTTCTTTTATATTTAGTTTTTTCATATCTAATTTTATTTCTGTATTCTTCCTTTTCACTTTGCTGCCCATTTCTTTAGCTAAATAAACCACTGATTTAATTCAGGGCTAAAGTTTTATATTCCCTTAGGCCTCTTTCACACGGGGCAGATCAGTCATGATCCGCCCCGTGAACATCCGCTTGCTCAGCGGGGATAGCTCCGCCGATCCCCGCTGAGCAGGAAGATGACAGGTGCATCGCTGCACGCTGTGCAGCGACGGACCTGTCAGAGCGCCGCTCTCCCCTATGGGGGATCGGATGATGACGGTCCGTAGTGTCCGTCGTCATCCGATCCGATCCGAAAACGGAGGAAAAAGTAGGTTTTTCCTCCGTTACACTTTTCGGATCGGAGCGGGGCGGATGTCAGCGGACATGTCACCGCTGACATCCGCCGCTCCATAGGGATACATGTATGTCCGTTTTTCATCCGAAAACGGAAGGATGAAAAACGGACATACGGATGCCTCGTGTGAAAGAGGCCTTACCCTTGTCCATTCCCTCTTTTTTTTCTTCCCAACAATCTTTATTTATTTGTTTTTCTTTAGCCAGTCGGGCTAAAGCTCGCTATTGCTTATACTTCCTTGCACAGAGAATAGATTCCTGTGCAAGGATTACTAATATATGATGTTCTATGCTCCCTTGCACAGAGAAAGATTCCTGCGCTGGGATTAATAATATATTATATACCAACATATATCTATACTATTGTGTTCTTTGCTATACTGCCATGGCAAAGACACGCTGGTTCTTGTCATTGTCTCTGTATTCTACATTGTGCCGCTCTGGCCGCCCTTCTTTTTTCCTTTTTTTCCTTTTTTTATATACAATGCCATTCGTTTGACACATCTGTGATGCTGGGATCCGTTCAGTCTACTCCCCGGGGTTGCGACGCGCCCAGCCCAGGACCCATTGCCTCCCTGTCACTGACGTGGGCGGGCCCTGGCCTCGGCGCGTCGACGTCATGCCTCCTGCACTCCGCCCGCGGCGTCTTGGCCGCCGCGGACGGGATGTGTAGAGTCTTTCCTTCTCCGGGCTTTAGCGCTGTGGGGTTGGTTGGGAGGCCGTACCCATCGGGCCCCCCCTCCCCTCACCGCGTCATCACGCCCGCGCGTGACGTTGGCGTGAGCGCGCCGCATGTTTGCGGCTATTTTAGGCTCCATGTGGCCTGGCATCCCACATTTCCGCCATGCACATTGGACTTCTGGCTCGGCTGGGCACCCACCACTCAGGTAACTCCCTCACATTCAGCCACTTCCCTTCACCCATCCCAACTACTTTGGTTTTCTCGCCTATGCCTCACTTTTCCCACCACTCTCACTCCCCCAGTTTTTCAGCTCCCTTTCACACACTCAGGGGCACGCTTCATTGCTCCCACCTCACTTATTCCCTAACATCACCATCCTCTATCCCACACTTATTTAACACCTCCCCTTTCATGTTTTTCCCCAGCTCCTCCACATTCCCTGTCCTTGTCGGACGTCCCTGCCTGCCGGTCCTGTGGGTGCCCATGTCACTTGGGCCACTGTGGCCGGCATCATTGGGGTGCGCTCTCTGCCTCAACCCCGGGGGAGACTCCATGGACCCAGACTAACATCACATTGCCACACACAGGTCATCACAAACCAACTACTGCACAACCTGTGAGTATGCAGAAGATCATATTTTCAATATATGTTCTCTACAAATACCTATCCATACAATAACAGTTACTCTATTGCTTCTGTTATAGTTTAATCGCATCGGACTCCTGACGATTGGTTTAAAGCCAAGAAACGCGTAGAGTTTAGATCTATTGATGCATCCATTGTCTGTACCATGCATATGTGCTCTTGTCAATGCATTACCTATTCATGCACTTGCTTGTCTATACATTGCTGTTAATATGTTTTCAAGTCCAGATCCATTCATGTATACACTGACTGCACAATGTATATATGCTCTTGCAACTGTATAACTATTTATGAACCCTGCTGGTCTATACATTGTTGCGAACATGGTTTATTTTGATTTTATATGTGTCCTCTTTCTCATTGGTTGTAGTTGATTTGAATATCCATGCCAATAAATTTTTTTACCATCATTACCCTCTACCATTATCTATGTTGACTCTACTCATCTTACTCTCACTTCATCCATCTAACTGTCAACCTATACGTTTTGTTCATTTTTTTCATACCCCACCCCCATCACTGGCACAGCATATTCACCCACGTGCCTCACGCAAAGTCCCGTTTCTGTCCCCCCACTTTGTCATATTTATTTGGGATGGAGACATGTGGGTGTTTCTCTATTACAATGTGTGGATTGGTCACAACCCCTTTTGACGTATTTCTAAGGTAAGCTGGGTTCCACGGCCCCCCGCCCAAAGTGACTCCCGTCACATATCTCCCCTTTCTGCAGGAGACTAACACAGAAGGAGACCCCAGATGGCTTGACTTTGCAGTTAGTCCATAGTCTCAGTCCCCCAATGCCTGTACCCAAACAGCACCCCAAACAAATTGGCCCGAACAGGCCATTACTCACCCAGCCAACCCCTCTTGTAGAACATACCTGCCACTGGGGAGAAGTGTAGACTAGCCCTTCTCCCTGGAGTCCTTTCAGCTGATGGAGAGAAGACAAGGTGGCTGGGCTCACTCCGTCATGCTGTTGGGAATCTGGGCCGACTGTCCAGCATCCCTGGGGTATACAGGTAGAGACTGTATACCCCACAGTCTTCTAGATGAAAATCCCCCAGTGTTGTCAGAGCAAGGCTGATATTCTCCTATCCCAATGCCAGACCTTTTTCTGGGGTTGTGTCAGTGGAAACCGCAGTCCCATCCACTACCACAGAAAATCAATTTTTTGTTAGTTGAGGCAGAGGCCAGCAGCACTCTGCCCTGTTGTAAGCTCTTCTGCAGGGTTGCTGTCAGTGGACACTGCAGTCCCATCCATAGACACCAGCTCAAGCTGCAGTTGTGAGGTGCCGTTTGCATTCTCTCCCTTGTTGTGTGCAGAGGTCAACAGTCCCATACTCTGAAGCCAGCTCTTCTGCTGGAGGCTCACCAGTTGTTCCTCCTCAGCAGAAAAGTCTATTAAATCCCCAGTCTCTGGAATTGGTGTCTGGGGATAGAGATTCACCATCTCCTGTCCGTGTAACCCAGAAGATGTTATCGGTGCTGGGCAGAGGCAATCTCCAGAGTTTCCGCTGCCAAATCTGGGGCATGCTGCTGAATGTGTTCTAGCAGTTCCCTGTATGCCTTTTCCAGGTGCTCTTCTTTCCTTAGAAAATATTCCACATCAGATTTAAGCTCTGAGACCCCTGTGAAACCGAGCATAGCCTCTCTGTATTCTCGCAGGTCTTCAAGGGGAGGTTCCCCTTCATCAACAAACACAAAACCATCTGTAAGGCTCTCCCACAGCAATCCAAGGCCACTAAAGTTATATTCCTCTGGAGAGCAGTCTGTTGTCTCCCCTAAATATTCCTGCTCTGCATGCCATTGCAGAGCCTGATATCGATTGTCTATGTTCTCCGACACATGAAATGAAAATTTGTGTCGGGGAGGGTGCTTAAAGGGAGACTAGCAGGGAGCTTGTCTATTCAGACTACAGCTACAGTTCCTTTATTTACCTGCCTATGTGGCGGCCCTCCCTGTGCCTTTCCTCCAATCAGCTCTCACACAGTGTAAGCCCAGTCTCCACATCCACTGCTGAAAGAAGAAGAAAGATTTCTAACACGATCTGCACTTTCCAAAGAGTGTAGAAAGGGAAAGACAGTAGATATACAAGTAAAACTTATGTGGGGAGATTTGTTTCATCTCTGTGTATCATCTGAGACTATTCACTTCACTGGTTATATGTGAAGGTTTACAACCACTTTAAAGTGAATAACTCAACACCAAGTTCACAGTATGGACCACTTATATATTTATACATGTTGATCATATCCCCACTTATGTATTTATACATGGTGATCATATTCCCCCTTAATCTCCTCTTCTCAAGAGAGAACAAATTCAGTTCCTCTAATCTTTCCACATAGCTGAGCTCCTTCATGCCTCTTATCAGTTTGGTTGCTCTTCTCTGCACTTTCTCCAGTTCCCTGATATCCCTTTTGTGAACTGGAGCCCAAAACTGAACTGCATATTCAAGATAAGGTCTTACTAATGATTTCTCTCTCTCTGGAGTCTATACCTCTCTTAAAACAAGGGATTTTGCTCGCTCTGGAAATTGCAGCTTGGCTATTGCATGCCATTAATAAAAGAGAAGTATTAGATTTGTTTTTTTTTTTCAGACTCGCACTTACCTAGGTGGATGATACATCTATCCCCCACCTGCTCTAACACTGAGAACTGAGCAATCAAACACCACTGATCGCTTGGTGCTCGGAGCTCCCTGAGCAGAGAGCCGGTAACTGTCAGTCACCGCTCTCTGCTCTGACCCCTCCCCACGCTCACTGGGAGTGCTGAGCTGGGGGGGGACGGGAACGGCCAGCTCAGCCTCTCAGCGACTCGCTGAGAGGCTGAGCCGGGTGCCGGTCGGATCTCGACCATTTGGTCGCGATTCTTCTGGAGCCTGGGCTGGCTCTGTGACATCAGCCGACAGCAGGCTTCAACCCACTGCTCAGCTGAAAATGGGTCACTAGAGAGTAGAATGAACTATCCACATCTGCTGCCTGTAGAGCTCAAGGGGGAGCAATTTGGGGGCTAAATGCAGCTAAACCCCCCCCCCCCAATTAATAAAAAAATATCTACAACCCTGGATACTCCATAATCCTTTTTATCTTTGTTGCCCTTTGCTGAGCTCTTTCTAATTCAGCAACAACTTTGAGGATTGGTACCAAAATTGAACTGCATATTCAAGATGAGGTCAAACCACTGTTTTGTAAGGCCTGGTTCACACCTATGCAGGCTGCGGTTGATGTGTTTTCTGGGTGTTTTTTTCACACACGTTTTTAGTGCTTTTTTGGAGTCCATTGTCTTGCGGGAGATATGTGTACAATCAGAACCTTTTTTTTTTTTTTTTTTTACTTGTTCATAGTACCAGCAAAAAAATGCTGTTCCTCTGAAAAGTGATCCATCTCAGATCGCTTTTCAGAGGCATTTGACAGCCTGTAAAGAGGCAATATGTTGCCTACTGACCGCCTGTTTTAACCCCTTAAATGCATCATCACTATGCTGCAACTGCATGCAATGCACACAGTTGCAGGGTGGTTGCAGTGTAGCCCCATTCACCTAGGGGTATACTTCAAGGGTGCCCTGACTGGAAAAAGATTGGGAAACACCGACATAGAGGAACCCATCTCACCATTTTCCTCCTGCAGCCGCTGAATGCCTGTGAGAGGGAGAGGAGGAGAAGTGGGGGGAAATGGAGAAATCAGTTCCTTAATATGCAGCCACCCACTTGGGACCGGGCCCTGTTGTTTCGCCACTGGGCTCGGAGAAAAGAGCCCTGTCCGGGGGTCAGGGGGGCCCTTCATGGTTTCTTGCATCGGGGCCCTAAAGGTTCTAGTTACGCCTCTGATTTGTTTCATTAATCATGCATTTAATTGGCTGGCTTTCTTTCCCTCTTTCTCAGTGTTATTTCAGCAGTGCACAGGTGCCCTTAGTGTTCTCTCCTTGTGGCGACTCGGTAGGTTCCCTGGTGGCGAGACGGCCAACCCTAGTTGGAGTCGCCGGTCCACCCACTTGCACACGTCCCGGCCCGGGCCCCTCCCAGTGGCTATTGGGCCTGTGCACAGACGCGCGCACGGCTTTTTCACACATACGCACTGCAGGACCCTTGACCGTGCAACGCAGTACGCCGGGTCAGACCGGTGTCAGGCTTACGTCGCTGGGTTGGGACTTTAAATAGCAGGCATGTGCCTGCTGATCAACCAGGCTGGTGTCGAACCCGGAGGAGGTACCCATCATTTCCATCTGACGGTAAGTCCCCGAGCTGTGGATGTGCCACCGCATTTATGTAGCTCTTCCTATCGATATATTGGCCATTACCTCGGCTATATTACCCTCCATTAATTTGGACATGCTACCTTTCCTTACAGGACAGGCAATGCACTCTTGAGACAGTGCACTGTTTATTATCCCCTTCATCTCCTCCATCGTTACTATTGATATATACCTAGTATATATCTTGCTACCAGTAGGACATTTCCCTCCGGGTCCCTGTATTTCGGTACTCTGCCAACTAGGTACATATTATTTCACCTGTTCACCTTTGCACCTGCACTGTCACACCTCACCACCTTGTGTTTTATACCCACGTCCCAGCCACCTTCCCCCTTCGTTCCCTTTCAGGTTGTCTTTCTTACACACCTCTGATCTATATCATTTGTTTTTTAGTTCCTTTTCTCTCCCCCCTTTTTTCTCCTTTTCTTCTCTTTTTTTTTTTTCTTTTTCTCTCTTTCGTTTCTTCAATTTTTCCCCTCTCCCCATCCTTCTCTCCCTTCCCTCTCCCCTCCCTCTCCCCATCCTTCTCTCCCTATTCCCCCTTTTCTCCCCCCCGTTTTTTTTTTTTTTTTTTTTTATTTATTTATTTATTTTTTTTTCTCTCTCTCTCTCTCTCTCTCTCTCTCTCTCTCTCTCTCTCTCTCTCTCTCTCTCTCTCTCTCTCTCTCTCTCTCTCTCTCTCTCTCTCTCTCTCTCTCTCTCTCTCTCTCTCTCTCTCTCTCTCTCTCTCTCTCTCTCTCTCTCTCTCTCTCTCTCTCTCTCTCTCTCTCTTCTCTCTCTCTCTCCTTTTCTCTCTCTTCCTTTTCTCTCTCTCTCTCTCCTTTTCTCTCTCTCCTTTTCTCTCTCTCCTTTTCTCTCTCTCCTTTTCTCTCTCCTTTTCTCTCTCTCCTTTTCTCTCTCTCCTTTTCTCTCTCTCCTTTTCTCTCTCTCCTTTTCTCTCTCTCCTTTTCTCTCTCTCCTTTTCTCTCTCTCCTTTTCTCTCTCTCCTTTTCACTGTCCCTTTTTTTTCTTGACTTTTTACTTGTTTTGCTCTGCATCTACAGCCCTTTTCTCTTTTTTCCCCCTCCATCCTTCTATGTTACTACATTTTCTTCATTCACTTTTGATCTCTACTTTTCCCAGCATTGTGCATGCTTTTTGCGTCCCTCTTTGGGTTTGTTTGCACACATGTTTAAGTGTGCTCTGGTTTCCATTTTCATTCACGGGTTGCACAAATTGCTGTCCCCCCACCATCACTCCCTTTTTTGTCACCACCTCACCTTTACCCCACCACTATTTTTCCATCATCCCCCACTTCATCACATCACTGAGCACATTCCTTTTCTTGGTACCCTCCAGCTCTGGCATTTTTACATTATGTACTTTATTCCATTCAGACTCCAGCCCCTTGATCTTTAAATTCCCCCAGTCGCCGCGGGAAGCTCCACTGGGCACGCCTTGTGCGCTGTTTACACCGGGACTTGGGTAAGCAGCCTTATATTCATAGTTTCATTACCCTTTCCCCCTTTCTAATCAATTGTATTATTTATAAACCTCCCCCCCATGTATTGTTGACTATTCTGTGATTGATCTTATGTCTACTTACAGATGTATTTTTTGATGAAGTGGTTCATCCCCCGAAACTAGTAGAAGTACTATGTATGACCAAGTCACCTGTGTTTTAATTCTATTGTCATGTATTTTGTACTAATTAATTTTTTGTAAATTTTTATTTCTGTCCACACATTCTATTTGCACATTTTTCCATATTGTACCGAAATAGTCCATTTGCTTTCTTGCTTCTGGTGAGCCTTGTGTGGGGACCAGGCTCCCAAACCTCTATCCCATTAAATTTTGGATGATGGTACAAACTTTGTTCTAAATTTCATACCCATTGATCTTACTCTGTGAGGCCACTCATTTCTTTGCACTAAAATATACATAGATGTGAACCAGGCCTAAAGGAGTAGAAATATTGATTTATCGTTTGAATGTATTTCTATTGTAATTATAATGTATCTTTTTTTTTTTTAATGCATCAATGCTTGGTGCTAGCATGCTATTGCTAAATCGCACAAACCCCCACTCCGCGCTAAATAGTGAGAAAAACCTCAAAGTCAAAATATTATATATAGCGTGAAAGCTGGCTCAATAACAACCCCTCAATAGATGACACATACTGTATAAAGCTATCCCCCTTTTCTTATGGTGCTAAATCACTTAAAGTGATATTAGTCTAATTTTTTTCTAATTTAAAAATAATAAACATGTAATATGCTGTTTTGCACAGAGCAACCTGGATCCTCCTCTTCTCGGGTGCCTTGCCGGGGTTCTGTCAATATAGCCAATTAATTGAGATCTCCAATCATGTCACTTTCGGTTACTGTAAAGCATCAGTAATTGGAGATTTAGGCAAATTGCTGTTTTGACACAACACCGGCAAACGTGTACACTCCAGTACACGAAGAGTTTGCTGTTTTGACAGAACCGCGGCTAAGGAAAAAGTTGTTGCAGCCTCGAAGGTGGCCATGTTGTTGGTTAGTATTGGACGGACTAACAACGTCCGCTCATAATTTAGTGTACTGGAGTGTATACGGTTGCCGGTGTTGTGTCAAAACAGCAACTCGTCTAAAACTCCAATTACTGGTGCTTTACAGTAATCGGAAAAGACGTGATGGGACATCTCAATGAATTGGCTATTTTGACAGAACACCGACGTAAGCAATCCTGACCCCTCCTTCCTGCTGAGTGCCTCTACATCAAGCAGCTTGTTATGGGGGCACTCATTCAGACATGGAGCAACGGTTAGGCCCTTCTCTCCTCATTGGCTCACTGACTTTGATTGACAGCAATGGGAGCCAATGGCAACATCGCTGGATCGAGATGGGGCTCAGGTACTTACCTGGGGCTGAGGGGGGGCTGCTACACACACAAAGTTTTTTTTTATCTTAATGCATAGAATGAATGCATTAAGATAAAAGAACCTTCTGATTTTAGAACCACTTTAAATAAAAACAAAAAAAATGTATATAAAGAAATATATATGTAAAAAGTACTAAAGTATCACCCAAACCAAACTACTATTATTATTTTATTATTTTACAGGATTTATATAGCGCCAATAGTTTACGCATCGCTTTATAATATAAAAGGGAGACAATACAGTTAGAATACAATAAGATACAGGAGGATTAAGAGGGCTCTGCTCAGAAGAGCTTACAATCTAATAGGGTGGGGCAGGTGGCACAAAAGGTTGTAACTGTAGGGAATGAGCTGATGGAAGTGGTAAAAGATTGGTTAGAGACGTTATAGGCTTTCCTGAAGAGATGAGTTTTCAGGGATCGCCTATAGGTAGCAAGAGTAGGGGATAGCCGGACAGGGGGAAGTAGCGAGTTCCAGAGGATGGGAGAGGCTCTGGAGAAATCCTGGAGATGAGCATGAGAGGAGGAGACGAGAGAGCTTGAGAGTAGGAGGTCTTGAGAAGAGCGGAGAGGACGATTTGGGTGATATTTGGAGACAAGATTGGTGATGTAGCTCGGGGGGGAAGAGTTGCGAATGGCTATGTATGTTGTGGTTAGTATTTCGAATTTAATTCGCTGGGTGATTGGGAGCCAGTGTAGGGATTGGAGGAGGGGGTTGGCAGACACTGAGCGGTTGGTGAGGTGGATAAGTCTGGCAGCAGCATTCATGATAGACTGAAGAGGGGATAGCCTATGGAGAGGCAGGCCAATGAGAAGGGAGTTGCAATAGTCAAGGTGAGAGATAACAAGGGAGTGAATGAGGAGCTTGGTGGTTTCATTTGTTAAAAAGGGGTGAATTTTAGAGATGTTACGGAGGTGAATTCTACAAACTTTTGACAACGATTGGATTTGAGGCTGAAATGACAAGTCAGAGTCTAGGATTACACCTAGTACCCTGGCGTGAGGGGAGGGACTGATGGTTGCATTGTTGATTTTGATGGAAAAGTCATGGAGGGGGAGGGGGGCAAGGGTGGGGGGGGGAATATTAATAGCTCAGTTTTAGAGAAATTTAGTTTAAGGAAGTGGTGCGACATACATGCTGATATGTCAGTTAGTAAGTTAGTAATGCGAGAGGAGACTGAATGAGTGTGGTGCGGAGTAGACAGAAAGATTTGGGTGTCATCAGCGTATAAGTAGTATTGGAAGCCGTGGGTGGTTATCAAGTGACCAAGGGAGGAGGTGTAGATACCTAGATCAACTAGACACCTTCAGTGCAGAAATCGACACCAGGTAGTGCATTGATATCCCAGTTATAGGATAAAATATTATAATCTCTTTTATATGTGAAATAACAAATTAACAAATTAGTCAAAGAATATCAGTACATTAAAGCGGTAGTAGGGGGATTGTGTCCAAGATGGTGACGGATGCCTAACTAAGGAGCTCTGCTGCTGTGTGGGAGATTATATCCTGTTAATCCTATCCTGTCCCTCCTGCTGATCCGGGATCCGCTGCTAAGACACCCGCTGTCGGATGATGACAAGAGGGCGGCATCAGTTCGAGCCTTGGCGACAAAGTACAGCTGCAGTTAAAACCGCCGGGAGCCCACATGGCAGGCTCCAGCAACATGGCGACACAGAAGATTCTGAGCTGGCTCTCACAGAACGAGCAAACTTTACGGCACTTATGCAGGCCATTACAGGCTGTCAAAATAATCTTACCACTAAGATTGATTCTCTGCAGATAGATGTGGATCTCCTGCGGAGGGACATAGATAAGATTCGGGGTCGCATCACGAAGACTGAGCGTCGAGTCTGGATCTGCTACCACTCAACCTGTCTGCACACGCAGGACTAAGGTAAAAGCCCTTGAATCCAGAGCTAAGGATTCCGAGAACCGCAACCAGCATAACAACCTTTGCATCCTGGGGTTGCCAGGGGGTGCAGAAGAAGAAGCTGCATTTACCGAGCAGTTGCTGAGATCTCTGTTCCCGCCACTTTCTCCCCTTTCTTTGCGGTGGAGAGAACCCACTGAATGCCACCTACCAGAGGCCCCCCATGGGACGCGAGCCCGCACTTTTATTTTTCGCCTAATGATATTCCCGGATTCCTCCATGGATACACAGAAACAACACAAGTCTTTTGATGCTGTAAGTCAAGCCCTTCACTACAAAGGCCTGAAATATCGCATGTTATTCCTAGCCCTTCTGTGGGTACAAGACAAAAAGTCTGTCTGCTTCTTCAATGTACCGGAGGATGCCAGTGGATACCAGTGGATCAACATGTTTCCAAGCTTGTAAATTCTTCTTTCTACCTTTTGGCTTCTCTGCTATGGTTCCTCTCTGCTATGTATCTGGGCCTTTAATGGCAGCCCTCATCTGATCTGCACTGTTGCCCTTCCCGGAAGGGGAGGGTAGCTCAAGAGATGGCAGGCTACCCTTTCTGTGCCTTACTGTGTGCCTATCGTGGCTCCTTGTCTATGACCTCTCTGTTACAACACTTAACTATCTTACCTGCATTGCCACTCTGGAATCTGCAGCGGGGTCTTCGACTTGGGGACAACAGGGATATATATGTTTTGACCAGGGCTCTGGACCGGACTGTATCTTCGTCCTCCTGCCTGCTGTTATACGATTTTTTTGCCGCATACACACAAACAGACTTGCCAATGGGCTAAACTCCGTCGGCATTTCCGATGGAAAGATTTAGAACATGTTCTATATCTGAGTCCGTCGGAAATGCCGACAGAAAAAGTCAGATGGGGCATACACAGTCGGAATGTCCGACCAAAAGCTCCCAACGAACTTTTTCTGTTGGAAAGTCCGGCCGTGTGTACGCAGCATTAGATGTATTCCTGATACTCCAGCAGTCTCCCTTCTTTGTCATCTACCTTGCAAACAGGTGTTCACAATGCTATTTGCTAGGACTATTGTTTCTACTATGATTTAAGTTGGTGCCGAAAGCTAAGGCCGGGTGTTGGGAAAGTTTATATCTCCCTCATTAACAGCATCTCTTTATGGGAACTAATTCCTTTTGACATTTAACACTCTCACAAGTTGAAGGTTGTGGACTGTTCATAACCCTGAATGGTTTTTGACCATGTTTGGTTTTGGGTAAAAAGTGCTGTCAGATGTTTATACTGAAATATTAAAAGTATTATATTTATGCAATTGTGCAAAAATCTGTGGTTAAGGAGATTTTCACATTTTTCCACAAATCAAACAAAAAAAATCAGGTTTGTTTATCCATGCTAGTTTAAAGACAAGAACGAATACAGCGATGTGCTAAAATATATATATTTATTAACTATAATTTCAGTGCAAAAATAATATTGGATATATTTGGTGATAATACAAAAAGATATAACTTCAAATATCAAATATATGGGTGATGCAGATGATGCAAAATTTTACCATAAGCTTTTGTAACAAAATACCATGTTTCAACACTTTATGTCTTAGTAAACTTAGAAGTGTAAGACATGTGATTTCTTTTCAAAACAAAGATCTTCAAGCTTAAACCTCTTTTATTGGTATATGGATAATTTTGTCAACCACATACAAATCTGGTAATTTAACCAAGACTTATTTTTAAATACAGATATATTTAGAATGAATCTATGGTTCAACACATACTATAACTAATCAAATTCTAAGACTTTGAAGTTAGTTTTGTTGAGATTAGGGATGAGCCGAACACCCCCCGGTTTGGTATATAATTTTAGATGTATAAAGGTGGCCATACACTATACAATCTGATTGTACAATCTCCTTTAGATTTACCAAATTTATATAATAGGAAGAAACACCTATCTAGCCAATCACTCTATATTCAATCAGGCAGGCCCTTGCACTACATGATTGATGGCAGAACTAAAAGAGATTTTACAATCGGATTGTATAGTGTATGGCCATCTTTATACACCTAAAATTACTAGTTGCGCTTTCAGTGCCATTAATTGGTAATGGCACACTGCACACATTTTGCCATGTGAAAAAACGAGGGGCAAATGCTGCAAAACACACAGTAAAAAATACGCAACCCATAAAACGCCAACATGTCCCATAAGTCACATATAGCACAGCCCATTTAAATCAGCAGCCTGCCCTATGCGTGTTACAGGAAAAACGAGCCACAAAATGTTCACTCCCATTATATTAGATGTGAATGGGGCCTGAAAGTGAAATTGGTGCGGTAACACAAGAACAATGGGGCTCCATTCACATCTGTGTGTTTCCTTGCATTTAAAAAATGCTCTGCACCAAAACTCGCAGTAAAAACGCACCAAGCTCTGCTCTAAAAAAAGTTCTGAAGCTTCTTTGGGGCGATTGCTGTGTGTGTAGGGCACAGCAATTCAGCCCATTCAGGTGGATGATCTGCCCTATGTGTGATAAGTGAAAATGCTGCAAAACGCCTCCCCCCCACAAAAAAAAAAAAACGCATGTGGGAATGCAAGTTCCCACTATGCAGAGATGTGAACAGGGCTTGACAGCTAAGTGTTTCTGTCCGCCACTCTTCTATGTACTTGTATAAAGATGGCCATACACTATGCAACCTGATTGTGTAATTAATGAGAAGGGTGATCACTGATTGGTTGTACTTCATTTAAAAAAGGTGCACCTGGGAATGGGAGGGTGGATGATGCAGGTTGTGTGCTAATGATGTCAGCTGGTTAACTCCTTCCTGTGTCATGACCTACAGTCTGTGAGGATGTAAGACAGAAGCAATAGATACCTTTGGCATCACTGATGGAGGACAGTAAGGTACGTAGATCTGTAGATTTTATGGAAAGCTTTGATATTTTTGCAAAAAAAGCATGTTAACCACTTGAGCCCCGGACCATTATGCTGCCTAAGGACCAGAGGTCTTTTTCCAATTTGGCACTGCGTCGCTTTAACTTTTAAATGCGCGGTCATGCAATGCTGTACCCAAACAAAATTTGCGTCCTTTTCTTCCCACAAATAGAGCTTTCTTTTGATGGTATTTGATCACTTCTGCAGTTTTTATTTTTTGCGCTATAAATGGAAAAAGACCGAAAATTTTGAAAAAAAAATGATATTTTCTACTTTTTGTTATAAAAAAAATCCAATAAACTCAATTTTAGTCATACATTTAGGCCAAAATGTATTCGGCCACATGTCTTTGGTAAAAAAAAATGTCAATAAGCGTGTATTTATTGGTTTGCGCAAAAGTTATAGCGTCTACAAACTAGGGTACATTTTCTGGAATTTACACAGCTTTTAGTTTATGACTGCCTATGTCATTTCTTGAGGTGCTAAAATGGCAGGGCAGTACAAAACCCCCACAAATGACCCCATTTTGGAAAGTAGACACCCCAAGGAAATTGCTGAGAGGCATGTTGAACCCATTGAATATTTTTTTTTTTTGTCCCAAGTGATTGAATAATGACAAAAAAAAAAAAAATATTTACAAAAAGTTGTCACTAAATGATATATTGCTCACACATGCCATGGGCCTATGTGGAATTGCACCCCAAAATACATTCAGCTGCTTCTCCTGAGTACGGGGACACCACATGTGTGGGACTTTTTGGGAGCCTAGCCGCGTACGGGACCCCGAAAACCAATCACCGCCTTCAGGATTTCTAAGGGTGTAAATTTTTGATTTCACTCTTCACTGCCTATCACAGTTTCGGAGGCCATAAAATGCCCAGGTGGCACAACCCCCCCAAATGACCCCATTTTGGAAAGTAGACACCCCAAGCTATTTGCTGAGAGGCATATTGAGTCCATGGAATATTTTATATTTTGACACAAGTTGCAGGAATGTGACACTTTTTTTTTTTTTTGCACAAAGTTGTCACTAAATGATATATTGCTCACACAGGCCATGGGTATATGTGGAATTGCACCCCAAAATACATTTAGCTGCTTCTCCTGAGTATGGGGATACCACATGTGTGGGACTTTTTGGGAGCCTAGCCGCGTACGAGGCCCCGAAAACCAATCACCGCCTTCAGCGTTTTTAAGGGCGTGAATTTTTGATTTTACTCTTCACTGCCTATCACCGTTTCGGAGGCCATGGAATGCCCAGGTGGCACAAAACCCCCCCAAATGACCCCATTTTGGAAAGTAGACACCCCATGCTATTTGCTGAGAGGCATGGTGAGTATTTTGCAGCTCTCATTTGTTTTTGAAAATGAAGAAAGACAAGAAAAAACATTTTTTTTTCTTTTTTCAAATTTCAAAACTTTGTGACAAAAAGTGAGGTCTGCAAAATACTCACTATACCTCTCAGCGAATAGCTTTGGGTGTCTACTTTCCAAAATGGGGTCATTTGGGGGGGTTTTGTGCCACCTGGGCATTCCATGGCCTCCGAAACTGTGATAGGCAGTGAAGAGTGAAATCAAAAATTCACGCCCTTAGAAAGCCTGAAGGCGGTGCTTGGTTTTCGGGGTCCCGTACGCGGCTAGGCTCCCAAAAAGTCTCACACATGTGGTATCCCCGTACTCAGGAGAAGCAGCAGAATGTATTTTGGGGTGTAATTTCACATATTCCCATGGCATGTTTGAGCAATATATCATTTAGTGACAACTTTGTGCAAAAAAAAAAAATTTGTCTCTTTCCCGCAACTTGTGTCGCAATATAAAATATTCCATGGACTCGACATGCCTCTCAGCAAATAGCTTGGGGTGTCTACTTTCCAAAATGGGGTCATTTGGGGGGGTTTTGAACTGTCCTGGCATTTTATGCACAACATTTAGAAGCTTATGTCACACATCACCCACTCTTCTAACCACTTGAAGACAAAGCCCTTTCTGACACTTATTGTTTACATGAAAAAGTTTTTTTTTTTTTGCAAGAAAATTACTTTGAACCCCCAAACATTATATATTTTTTTAAAGCAAATGCCCTACAGATTAAAATGGTGGGTGTTTCATTTTTTTTTTTTCACACAGTATTTGCGCAGCAATTTTTCAAACGCATTTTTTTGGGAAAAAACACACTTTTTTAAATTTTAATGCACTAAAACACACTATAGTGCCCAAATGTTTGATGAAATAAAAAAGATGATCTTAGGCCGAGTACATGGATACCAAACATGACATGCTTTACAATTGCGCACAAACGTGCAGTGGCAACAAAATAAATACATTTTTAAAAGCCTTTAAAAGCCTTTACAGGCTACCACTTTAGATTTACAGAGGAGGTCTACTGCTAAAAATACTGCCCTCGATCTGACCTTCGCGGTGATACCTCACATGCATGGTGCAATTGCTGTTTACGTTTGACGACAGACCGACGCTTGCGTTCGCCTTAGCGCAAGAGCAGGGGGCGACAGGGGTGCTTTTTTTTTTTTTTTCTTTATTATTTTTTTGCTTTCTTATCTTATTTTTAAACTGTTCCTTTCATTTTTTTTTTTTTTTAATAATTTTTATTGTTATCTCGGGGAATGTAAATATCCCCTATGATAGCAATAGGTAGTGACAGGTACTCTTTTTTGAAAAAATTGGGGTCTATTAGACCCTAGATCTCTCCTCTGCCCTCAAAGCATCTGACCACACCAAGATCGGTGTGATAAAATGCTTCACCAATTTCCCAAAGGCGCTATTTACATTTGGCGAAATCTAAGTCATAAAATGCTCGTAGCTTCCGGTTTCTTAGGCCATAGAGATGTTTGGAGCCACTCTGGTCTCTGATCAGCTCTATGATCAGCTGGCTGAATCACCGGCTGCATTCTCAGGTTCCCTGTAGAGACAGGAGAGCCAGAGAAAAACACGGAAACGGGGGGGGGGCATTCCCTCCCACGGCTTGTAAAGGCAGTCTAGAGGCTAATTAGCCGCTAGGATTGCTTTTACATGAAAGCCGACCGCTGGCTGAAAAGAATGATACCAAGATGATACCTAAACCTGCAGGCATCATTCTGGTATAACCACTCAAAGTCGTGAATGGCGTACCTGAAGACAAAAAAATGGTTAACAATAAAGCACAGTAAACGGTAAAGTATAAATAATTACATACCTGAAAAACAAACATGATAAAACATAATAACAATAAAACATTGCAGAATAGAATACAGTAAAAAAGAGCAGAACAATAGAGAGAGAGAATAGAGAGAGAACAATAAAACGACAACAATTTTTTTTTTATTTTATATATATTTTTTTTTTTTTACACTTTTTTTGTAACTAACTTTTATAACGGTAACCGGTTCCAGGTTCGGGTCTCTCAAAATGCGATGGCATCTTGGGAGACCCTGTGAAAGTGTACCTAGTCTGTGCAATGCTGTACGCTTCGCTAATATTCAACTAGTGTATGGTAGCGTTCAAAACATTCACCAATGCAAAGACCAGGATTGTCAGGACAGGAGGGACAATAATAGCGGGTGTCACGCCTATATCCGCGCTTGCTGCAGACACAACATCTTTTTGGGGGGGTTCGTTTGGTAGGGGTACTCGGGAGGACATAAAGAAAATGCCTCTCATGCAGCCGACTGCATTTGGTTGGGGATGTGAATGGGGGAAGTACGGGCGCTGCAGAAGCGGTGGGTTCCCAATTAGGATTGGCGAATGCAGCAGGAAGGGCACTATGGGCACGACGGGCCTGTGTTTGTCTTTTTGGTGGCAGCGGGACACTACTTGTGCTTGCCACCTCACCAGCTTGAACTGCACTTATGGGACTCGCCACGTCACCAAGTGTTACTGCAGCGCTGGTTTGACTACGACCGGGGTGTACTAGGCCGCTGGTGCTTGCCAGTTCACCAAAACGCTACAAAAAAAACTGTTAGCGATCGCAGGGATCAGGCCTGACTCTGCGAACGCTGCAGTTATGCGTTTAGTCTTTTGTAAGTGACAGCGATCGATCGATACTGCACTTGGGTGGGCTGGGCCGGGCGGAGGGGCAAAACGCAGGTGCTAGCAGGTATCTGGGCTGATCCCGCTAACACTGCGTTTTTGGGAACCCTAAACTGCTGGGGACGCTAGTATAGATCTGATCGGATCAGATATTGATCCGTTCAGATACTATACCACTAAGGGAGTTGTATGGTGCGTGCGTGGGTGTTAGTGCTACTGGTGCTAACCTGACGCTGCCTGGGGCTGGTGCTTGCCAGTTCACCAAAATGCTACCAAAAAAACTGTTAGCGATCGCAGGGATCAGGCCTGACTCTGCGAACGCTGCAGTTATGCGTTTAGTGTTTTGTAAGTGACAGTGATCGATCGATACTGCACTTGGGTGGGCTGGGCGGAGGGGCAAAACGCAGGTGCTAGCAGGTATCTGGGCTGATCCCGCTAACACTGCTTTTTGGGAACCCTAAACTGCTGGGGACACTAGTATAGATCTGATTGGATCAGATATTGATCCGATCAGATACTATACCACTAAGGGAGGTGTACAGTGCGTGCGTGGGTGTTAGCACTACTGGCGCTAACCTGACGCTGCCTGGGGCTGGTGCTTGCCAGTTCACCAAAATGCTACCAAAAAAACTGTTAGCGATCGCAGGGATCAGGCCTGACTCTGCGAACGCTGCAGTTTTGCGTTTAGTGCCTTGTAAGTGACAGTGATCGATCGATACTGCACTTGGGCTGGGCCGGGCGGAGGGACAAAACGCAGGTGGTAGCAGGTATCTGGGCTGATCCCGCTAACGCTGCATTTTTGGGAACCCTAAACTGCTGGGGACGCTAGTATAGATCTGATCGGATCAGATATTGATCCGTTCAAAAACTATACCACTAAGGGAGGCGTATGCTGCGTGCGTGGGTGTTAGCGGTACTGGCGCTAATTTGACGCTGCCTGGGGCGACGCATATCACCGCCGGGCGATCAGGGGGCTAAACCTTTATTCGGTAATAAACGGCGGGTTCCCTGACACTATAAAAAATAAACGAACTAACCAGCGTCACCCGTAACGGTTATACAGTGATCAGTGGTGAAAGGGTTAACTAGGGGGCAATCAAGGGGTTAAAACATTTATTAGGTAGTATATGGGGGTCCCTGACGCTATAAAACGCTGACGGCGAACCTAAATATTTACCTCACTAACTAGCGTCACCAGCGACACTAATACAGCGATCAGAAAAATGATCGCTTAGTGACACTGGTGACAGGGGGTGATCAAGGGGTTAAAACTTTATTAGGGGGGTTAGGGGGGTATCCTAGACCTAAAGGGGGGTAATACTCACTGTCCCAACACTGTAACTGTCACAAACTGACACCAATGCAGTAATCAGAAAAAAAAAAAAAAAAACTGCTGGTGTCAGTTTGTGACAGGGAGGGGGGGGGTGATTGGGGGGAATCGGGGGGCGATCGGGGGGGGGGGGGGATCAGGGTGTGTTGTGTGCCTGGCATGTTCTACTGTGTTGTGTAGTGTTGGTGCACTCACAGTTCAGTCTTCTCTCCTCGGCGCTGCAACGGAATACCGAGCCGAGGAGAGATGACATGATTTCCTTTGCTGCTCTTTAGCATACAGCAGCAAAGGAAGTGATCTGATTGGCCGGCGGCGATCGCGAGGGGGGGCCACGAACGGATGGCCTCCCCCTCGCCTCCGATCGCCGGGGGACCAAACGGGACCGCCTCGGGCGGCGGGGGGGGTCCGATCGGACCCCCCACCCGCGGGAGGCAAATCACGTACATGTACGTGATTTTGCCTGCCCGTGCCGCCTTGCCGACGTAAATCGGCGTGAGGCGGTCCTTAAGTGGTTAATGCTATATCGGTGCATGGGGGAGCTGGAATTTAGAAGAAAAAAAAGGTGAACTTAGCCTTTAAAGTGAAGCAATAAAAATAAAATATTTCTTTAAATATCATGTCCTTAGTATGCCTGTAAAGTAGAGCATTTTTCCTGTGTTTAGGACAATGCCACAGCAAAATGACATTTCTAAAGGAAAAAAATGGCATTTAAAACTGCTTGCGGCTGCAATGAATTGTCGGATCCCGGCAATATAGATAAAAATCATTGAAAAAAATGGCATGGGTTCCCCCCAGTCTATTGCCAGGCTCTTTGGGCCTGGTATGAATATTAAGGGGAACCCTGCACCAAAAAAAATAAAAAATGCGTGGGGTCCCCCCAAAATCCGTACCAAGCCCTTCAGGTCAACATGGGGAGGGTGCTTTGGGGTCCCCCCCAAAGGACCTTGTCCCCATGTTGATAGGGACAAAGGACTCATCCCCACAACCCTTGCCCAGTGGTTTTGGGGGTCTGTGGGCTGGGGACTTTTCAGAATCTGGAAGCCCCCTTTAACAAGGGGACCCCCAGATACCACCCTTCATGTGAATGGGTATTGGGTACATTGTACCCCTGCACATTCACCAAAAAAGGTGTCAAAATTGTAAAAATGACAATTTGGGACAAGTCCTTTATTTAAAAAAAAAAACTGTCCCGCGATGTCCATTCATCTTCGATCCCAGTGCTAACGGACTGAGAAAAAAAAATCAACAACTCCACCTCAATGGGAAGCTCCCGCCAACTAAATCCTCTTTGCGATGACAGATGTTATACAATGTACCCCTACACATGGGGGGGCGGGATCTGGACCTTGTTAAAGGGGACTTCCAGATTCCGATAAGCCCCCTGTCCACAGACCCCCACAACCACCGGGAAAGGGTTGTGGGGATGAGACCCTTGCCCCAAAGCACCCTTCCCATGTTGTGGGCATGTGGCCTGGTATGGTTCAGAAGGGGAGTGCTCTCTTGTCCCCCTTTTCCTGCGGCCTGCCAGGTTGCGTGCTTGGATAACATTTTGGTGCGGGGTGCCCCTTAATATTTATACCAGAACCAAAGGGCCTGGTAATGGACTAGGGGGGGAATCCATGCCGTTTTTTTCAATGATTTTTATCTATATTGCTGGGATCCGACAATTCATTACAGCCGCAAGTTTTAAATTAGATTTTTTCCTTTATTAATTATGTAATTTTGCTGTGTTATTGTTTCAAGGACCTGGTTCCCCATAGACTTTTTATGGCAATAACTTGCATATAAGACTTTAAAATTGGCACTTTTGGTTTTTCATGTTAGTGTCCCATAGACTTTAGGGGTGTTCCGCGGCTTTCGAATTTGCAGCGAACACAGTATAATGTTAGCTGTTCGGCGAACAGGCAAACACCCGATGTTCCAGTCGAACTTTCGTTTTACTGGAACGTAAGTTCCACAGGCAGTGGTCTCAGCGGGATGGGGGGGGGGGGATCGATAGTTTAAAAAAATTATTAGACCACAACATACAGGGATGTACAATGTAATACCGACATATAATCACACACATAGGTTGACTTGATGGACTTGTGTCTTTTTTCAACCTCACCTACTATGTAAGATAAAACAAGATATGTATCTCCCTTGGTTTAAAAGTGAAACAAATTCGTACTGCAGTTAGAATTCAATTCACTCCAAAACTGAACTACAAATATTGATTGGGTTAGTTAAGCATATACTCAACTTCAATTACCCAAAAGGTTACCCAAAAGGTAAAAATATAAATGAATATATTACCAGAGATTTAAGAAATCTGTTGTTTTGAGAAGTATCAGCTGGTTGTCCCAAAAGGACTTCTCCAACACTCCTACATTTTTCTGTACTGCTTTTCTCCTGCTCGTCTCTCCATCTTAAGATCCCCTTTAAAGACCCTCTTTGAAGCTTTTCAAGATCCCCCCCACTACGTGAATCCAGTCTATATTCCCCTCAGGAATGGATGTGGAAATGCCTTTCAGGTCGTAAAAGTGACATCAAGTACATGTCATTTCCTGGACAGACCTATAGGGAAATTGTAGTGTCCTTACACATAGTTTTCAGTAGGGGCAGTATAGGATTAGAAATTGATATTGATATTGATAAATGTTATTTTTCATGTCAAATTCATTTTATGAATGACCCTTGACTTAGGCTTAACAGAAAACTATTAAATATCTAGAGCTGTCAAACATATGTCAAATTTGGTAGACTTTGCGTCTAAAACAAGGATATATGGTTATGAGACAATTTGGATAAGGTCATTAACTTAACTTCTCGCATACCTTGAAAGTTAAGTCATGACTAGGGATGGGCTTTATGATCGAACATTGGCTGTTCACCCGTTCGCCGAATAGCGAACAATTTGGGGTGTTCGCGGCAAATTCGAAAGCCGCGGAACACCCTTTAAAAGTCTATGGGAGAGATCAAAAGTGCTAATTTTAAAGGCTTATATGCAAGTTATTGTCATAAACAGTGTTTGGGGACCTGGGTCCTGTCCCAGGGGACATGTATCAGTGCAAAAAAAAAGTTTTTAAAACGGCAGATTTTTCAGGAGCAGTGATTTTAATAAAGCTTAAAGTGAAACAATAAAAGGGAAATATTCCTTTAAATTTCGTACCTGGGGGGTGTCTATAGTATGCCTGTAAAGTGGCGCATGTTTCCCATATTTAGAATAGTCTGACAGCAAAATGACATTTCTAAAGAAAAAAAAAAGTCATGAAGTAATAGCGGCTATAGTGAATTGTCGGCTATAGTGAAATGTCTATGGGAGAAATCAAAAGTGCTAATTTTAAGGGTTAATATGCAAGTTATTGTCATAAAAAGTGTTTGGGGACCCGGGTCTTGCCCCAGGGGACATGTATCAGTGCAAAAAAAAGTTTTAAAAATGGACGTTTTTTTGGGAGCAGTGATTTTAATAATGCTTAAAGTGAAACAATAAAATAAAAGGGAAATATTCCTTTAAATTTCATACCTGGGGGGTGTCTATAGTATGCCTGTAAAGTGGCGCATGTTTCCTGTGTTTAGAACAGTCCGAATGCAAAATTACATTTCTAAAGGAAAAAAAGTCATTTAAAAGTACTAGCGCTAGCGCTGGCTATAATGAATTGTCGGTCCGGCAATACACATAAAAGTTCTTTGATAAAAACGGCATAGGATTTCCCCACAGGGGAACCCCAAACCAAAATTTAAAAAAAATGCGTGGGGGTCCCCCCAAATTCCATACCAGGCCCTTTAGATCTGTTATGGACTTGGGGAGAAGTTCGACTCTTAGGGGATTCAGCAATGAGGGATTGATGACCATGGGAGCCCCCCATAGGACTGTGATAGAGACACTGGAGGCGGACTCCTTTATACATAAAACCCCCACGGTCAAATTAATAACAAAAGTTTGGAGCTCTGTCAAAGCCATGAAGGGAATGGGTGGATTGAATACGTGTACTCCCTTGTGGAACAATAAGAACCTACAAGAACTACAAGTAATAGGGAAAATCAAAATATGGGAAAAAAGAGGAATAAACAAACTAGTCCAGTTATACAATCAGAATTCCTTAAAATCATTCTTGTCATTGAAGGAGGAATTTGATATACCGGATCGGTCATTATATAACTATATACAGATTAAACATGCACTTAAGATGCAGTTCGGGGGTCAGGGACCTCCCTGGAATGAGTCCCTCATACTTCAAAAACTGGGAGACCAGAGGAGCCATTGCGGTTCTATAGCCGAAATATACCCATATATTTGTAAAAATAGCATAGAGACCCCGGAAAAACTTAAAAGTATAAGTAAATGGGACAGGGACTTGGGTATATTTTCAGATGGACAGTGGAAGGAGATACTGGCGGGAGGACACCGGGTGTCGGTCTCACCTGCTCAGAAGATCTCACACCTGATGCTACTCCATAGGACATACTACACCCCTAAAAGGTTATTTGAATTCGGACGGAGGATAGATGCTAACTGCCCCAGATGTCAAGATGTGGGAGACTTGATGCATATGATATGGAAGTGTCCCAAATTATTTTGGTATTGGACCGAGATATTAGAAACCCTAAATAAGATCTTTTCTTTAGAACTTAAAATGGATCCGAAATTATGTATTCTGGGAGTAGGGGAGAGTACAGACAGAGGAAATTCTAAAACTATAATAGTTCAGAGATGTCTCTTCCAGGCAAGAAAGTTAATTGCACAAAGATGGCAGGCAAGAACCCCCCCCTCGGAAGGAAGAGTGGATTAAAACGGTGACTGAAACAATGTGGAAGGAAAAGGCAGTATATATAAAGAGAAGGAATCTGAAGGAATTAAAAAAACTTTGGAGACCCTGGTTGGAAGAAATGGGATACCCATTGTAGGGAAATATGGAAGACAGTGACCTTATGGTTATAGAAGTTAATATAGATAGGATGGAAAGGAGCCGGGTCAAGATAGGTGGGTGGGGGTGGAGGGGGGAGGAGGGGGGAAGGGAGTGGGGGGAAGAAAGGAAGGGGGGGATTTTTGTCTCTTGTATATTTGCATTTATTCTCTGTCTTAAATTCCTCCCTATAAGTTTTATACCCCTGGTACATATGCTTTGTATAAATATGGTATTTACCTTTTAAAAGAATCGATACTTGATAAAGATGTATATTATGTTGTATCAATAAAGATGAGTAAAGTAAAAAAAAAAGATCTGTTATGGATATTAAGGGGAACCCTGTGCCAAAATTTAAAAAAAAATGGCGTGGGGGTCCCCTCAAAATCCATACCAGACCCGAAGGGTCTGGTATGGTTTTTAAGGGGAACCCCATGCCAAAATGTAAAAAAAAATGGCGTGGGGTCCCCCCAAAAATCCATAACAGACCCTTATCTGAGCACGCAACCTGGCAGGCCGCAGGACAAAAGGGGGGACGAGAGAGTGCCCCCCTCCTGAACTGTACCAGGCCACATGCCCTCAACATTGGGAGGGTGCTTTGGGGTAGCGGCCCCCCCAAAGGACCTTGTCCCAATGTTGATGGGGAGAAGGGCCTCATCCCCACAACCCTTTCACGGTTTTTGTGGGGGTCTGCGGGCAGGGGGCTTATCGGAATCTGGAAGCCTGCTTTAACGAGGGGACCCCCAGATCCCGCCCCCCCCATGTGAATTGTTAATGGGGTAATGTACCACCACCATTTCACAAAAAAGTGTCAAAAAGGTTAAAAAAGACAAGAGACAGTTTTTCGCTGTGTGACGCTTCTGTTCAGGTGACAGCCCTTATATAGCGGTCACCCGTTTGTCACTCCACCCCCCTCTGACAACACGGGGAAAGCCACAAGGAAGTCCCCATGTGTCAGAGGGGGCGGGGTCACCGGGTGGCCCCACCCTCTGTTATATAAAAACTGTCACCTGAACAGAAGCGTCACACAGCGGAAGACTCCCACTGAGGCGGATCGTGCAGAGGAGGACAAAGCAGAGAAGAAGCTGGAGGAAGATGGCGGACGAGAAGACCGGAGGAAGAAGTGGAGGAAGAAGCAGGGGAAGAAGAAAATGGAGCAAGAAGAACACCGAAGGAAGACCAGAAGAAAGAAGATAGAAGAAGCAGGGAAAGAAGAAGAAATTAATAAAGGGATTGTCAAAAACTGTCTCTTGTCTTTTTTAACCTTTTTGACACATTTTTTGTGAAATGGTAGGGGTACATTTGTACCCCATTACCAATTCACACGGGGGGGCCGGGATCTGGGGGTCCCCTTGTTAAAGGGGGTTTCCTGATTCCGATAAGCCCCCTGCCCGCAGAACCCCACAACCACCGGGCAAGGGCTGTGGGGATGAGGCCCTTCTCCCCATCAACCAGGGGAATAAGGTGCTTTGGGGGGCCGCTACCCCAAAGCACCCTCCCAATGCTGAGGGCATGTGGCCTGGTATGGTTCAGGAGGGGGGCCCACTCTCTTGCCCCCCCTCTTTTTCTGTGGCCTGCCAGGTTGCGTGCTCAGATAAGGGTCTGGTATGGATTTTTGGGGGACCCCATGCCATTTTTTTAAAATTTTGGCGCGGGGTTCCCCTTAAAATCCATACCAGACCCTTCAGGTCTGGTATGGATTTTGAGGGGGACCCCCACGGCATTTAAAAAAACATTTTGGCACGGGGTTCCCCTTAATATCCATTATTACCAGGCACTTCAGGTCTGGTATGGAATTTTGGGGGGACCCCCACGCATTTTTAAAAAAAAATTTGGTTCGGGGTTCCCCTGTGGGGAAATCCCATGCCGTTTTTATGTGTATTGCTGGACCGACAATTCATTATAGCCGGCGCTAGCACTAGTACTTTTAAATGACTTTTTTTCCTTTAGAAATGTCATTTTGCACTCGGACTGTTCTAAACACGGGAAACATGCGCCACTTTACAGGCATACTATAGACACCCCCCAGGTACGAAATTTAAAGAAATATTACACTTTTATTGTTTTACTTTAAGCATTATTAAAATCACTGCTACTGAAAAAACTGCCGTTTTTAAAACTTTTTTTTGCACTGATTCATGTCCCCTGGGGCAGGACCCAGGTCCCCAAACACTTTTTATGACAATAATTTGCATATTAACCCTTAAAATTAGCACTTTTGATTTTTCATGTTCATGTCCCATAGACTTTACTGGTGTTCGCATGTTCGAATGAAGTTTTTGCATGTTCTGGATGCGAACCGAACGGGGGGTGTTTGGCCCATCCCTAGCCATGACACAAGAAAATCCTGGTTATTCAAAATACAAGGATTATTACACAAGTATAGTTTCTATACTCTAAAATATAATTGGCCTTACAAACATGCTCTATAAAGATAAAGATATGCCAATACATTTTAAATCAATATGTTTTTATTGAATATTTCACAGAACATAGGTGAACAACATATAGAAAAATAGTCACTCAGATATGCACCTGTTCAGCTTATGATACAGTCCTGATGATTATTCTATAACAGAGTCTGTATACAATAGACACATAAACCAAGGTAAAAATGTGATATATAAATTATATCTTGCTAGATCAAGAATGAGGGACACCACTCCCCTGCCCAGGCACCCCAACTGGAAACACGCTGTGCTCAGGAGGGGAGCGGCGACCCCCAACCCTCTTTGAGGGTTGTTGCATTGCTTTCATTGTTAGATAACGTCTAGTGTTAGACTAAGTAATATATGAAATAGACATTGGTGTTCAAAAAAAAAAAAGTAAGAAATATGAAAGTATAACATAATATAAAATAAAATTAGGAAAAAAAAGAAAAGAAAAACACAGTCTGATAGTTACTTCCCTTTGGTAGTACAGTATGGTTTATAAGTAATACATTTAAGTCTTATGTTTCATTGTGTACCAATCTACCCATTTTTCCCATGTTTTTTGGGCTTTAATGTTAGTATTTTGAGTTGATGCATATAACATCTCGTACGCTGTGTGAGCGTTAGTCATATTGATTACTTCATGTAGAGACGGGGTTTGTTGATCTCTCCAATGGCGCATTATCGTTAATCGTGCACTCAAAAGAATGTGCATGGCTATGGCCTACAGGCAGACCCATATACAATAATTATATAAGGATCTGTGTATGCTTTCTGATTTAGTGATAGAACTGCACATGATAAGGAGTTGGTGTTCAATATTGGCTAATTAGATGTATTTCTTACATTCACCAGATTAAAGTCTCTGGATTCTCTTATTGCACCTTGATCATTGGAGGCTTTGTCTCTAAATGTATGGCTTTGCAACTACCCATAACCTCTACCTGATCTGAAGACGGATCCATTTACTCTGGCTGGTGCATCAACTGCCATATCCCAGCCTCCCTGTCTACCTCCCCTTCTGCTCCCTTCTTTCTCTTTCTCTTCCTTTCTTCCCCTCTTCCCCCCCCCCCTTTCCCCCCCTTGTTTGCCTCTTTCTCCTTTTTCTCTTTCTTTTTCTCCCCTGACCCCCACCCCCCATCTAACTATGCCCCGTGCTCTTATCTACATATGAATGTCTCGGTGGTACTACATATGTACACTAGTCATCACTCCCCTTTCTTTGGACAGTTGGGACTCTCTAGGTCACTACTCCCCTTGAGCCTATCGGTGATACAAACTTTCCTACCAGACACGTCCCCGCATGTGATCACATGTCACCTTATGCGTGTTGAACTTTGGGCCTTTGGGATTGCTTTCTCACGGTACTCAGTGGTTTTGATTGAGACACATTATTGTAAAACCTTTATGTAAAAATAATATTAATATGTTACTCAATGTTTTTTGGTGTATGTCTTTCTCCATTATTCCCCATTACAGGTAACCCAAACAAGCTCCTGAAGAAGCAATCAAATTTGCGAAACATGTAGAGCCTTACCGAGCTATATCAGTTTGAGGTTATTGTATGGGAACGGAAGGGGTTCATCCCCTCCCTTGATGTCGGGGATATCCCCTGATCCGTTCTCATACATTTAGGTAGTGATATACACTACCACTCTCCGCAATGTATTGCGTTTTTTTTTTTAATGTTTACGTCTATGTGATCCTTTTTAATATATTGTGTATAAATAAAAGTTTACAGTGATTTTTTATGATTGGTGCCTACAAAGTCCATTTGTTTCGTTCTCCTGGGTATTCTATACCCCCCTCCTTCCCATTTTTCTAAGATTTGTAAAATAGGATGTTGGCACTGCTCTACATATAAGACCTCCACAGTCCATCCTGTGATGAGATCTGATAACTTTCCATTCGCATAGGGTTATATCATCTCCGCAGGAGTAGGACTAGGCAGAACAAAAAACAACCCCTGGCTACGTCCATGGGCTGTCCTCTGTCAGTATATAACCCCCGCCCTGCTCTAGGTATTCAGTTTTTTTTCTGCCTAGTCAGGAGTAAGGACCTAGTTCCCTGCTGGGATCTCTAGTCCTGGGAATTTTTATTTTTTTTTTGTTATTTTCTCTTTCCTGGATTCCAGTGAGATCTACAATCAACTGCCGGGCTGGGTGACGGGCTGGACACTTGATGCAGTGGTCACCCCAGTCTGGCCAGCGAGTGCGCACAGACCACAGCTACGTGCTAGGTCAGCCATGATATAGCCCCACTGGACAGGGGCTGGCCCTGCGAGTTAAACGTTTCCCGAGGTCGCGTATGACCAGGTTTCGGCCTGTGTTGCAGCATTCCTCATAGCCGACATCCCCCCCACTTCGGTGGCAAGGAGAATCTGTCTGGGAGCGTTAACCGTACTTTTCGCTGGAGAGGTAAGTAAGGGGTCCCCTCCTCTCCTTCCCCTAAGTGGTGTGGGGCACAGGTACTGCCTGGGGTGGTTCCCTCCGGGGGTTCTCCTTCACCCCCCCTTCCTTCTCCCCTTCCCCCCTATCCCAGGTGAGGCCCAGGCTTCCAGCCTAGAGGCTTTGTGGACATTGTCCCCCTTTTCCACCTTCGGATTTTACTGGGGGGGGGCATCTAGTGGTTAGGCCTGGGAGCCGAGTGGTTGCTCACATAATTTAGGCTGCGGCTTTGTGGCCTACCAGCTGGGGGTATTCGAGGCGGCAGAAAATTTAGGCCGCAGCCTTGCGGACTACCGCTCTCGCGGCCGGCGGCCAAAAATTTAGGCCACGGCTTTGCGGCCCACCGTACTCACGGCTGGCGGCCAAAAATGTAGGCTGCAGCTTTGTGGCCTGCCGGCTTGGAGGTCCGCGTGCGGTGTCCGGCTCGCGGGGGGGGGGGCAGCCAAAATTTAGCCCGCTGCTTTTGCAGCCTACTGGTCCGTGTTTTTTTTTTTTTTTACTTATTGGGCCGCGGCTTCTGTGGCCTCCTGGATCAGTGCCCCTGCGAGGGGCCCCGGTATGTGCCCCCTGTAAAGGGGCCCCAGTTTGCGCCTCAAGTACCATCGAGGGCCAGGTGTCAGCCTGGGTGGTCATCTTCACCATCCCCTGGTCTCGCGCTCCCTGTTGCGTACCTGTATTCAAGGGGTTAGACGTCTGTTTCCACCGGTGCAGGTTTTCTTCTACCGCCGTGGGATCTGAACTGGATGTTTCCAATTCTCCAGGAGCCGCTCTCTCTCCCTCTCTCAAAATATCGGGAGATTCCACTGCTTACTCTGTCTCAGAAGGTGGCCTCTTGGTGGCTTTCACCACTGCTCGCAGGGTATCGAAAACGGTGGCGTTATCTTCTCGTTCACCTTACCCAGGTTTAGGCCGTGCTTTGCCGTTTTCTATAGTTCCGTCCCTGGGTTTCCGTTTGAACAAGAACATTGTGTTTCCTTTCTTGTGTCCCTGGCAACACATCCCAAGGAATTTGCCTAATCTGCCCGGGATGTGGTTTGGGGGATTCGGTTGTATTTGCCAGCCACTGAGTCTTTTGGAGGTCAGGCTCTCTGTCCTTATGGACGGGCCAAGAAAGGGGCTGTCTGCTTCTTCTGCGACCTTTTTCTGGATAGATCAGACAGATGATAACTCTGGGCTATTCTGTCAGGAATCCAGGTCCTGCTTTCCCTGTTACGGCGCATTCTTCTCGGGCGCCTAGTGCATCTTGGGCTGTCTGTCTTCAGGCGTTCGTGGCGCATTTTTCACTAGTTCTATGAAGTGGATGGGTTGGCATCTGATGTCTTTTTTGGCCGCAAATTTTTTGCAGGTTGCTGTTAAGAGGGTCTAATCCCTCTTGAAGCGGTATTGTTCAGGTTGGGTTTCAGCTTGTCCTGTGTGAAGCTCCTGTTACCTGGTTGGCTCTTGTGTTAGCCTTGGGATTTTTCGCTGTCCCTCCCCTCATGTTCAGCACTGCTTTGGGACATCCCTATGGTTCTGAATAAAGAAGGCTGTGTCTGTTAATGAACGAATGAGAAATAGGATTTTTTACTTACCGTAAAATCCATTTCTCTGAGTTCATTGACAGACACAGCACCCACCCCTCTATGGAGTTTTTTGATACTTCTATTACTGCTTGCTACTAAACTGAATACCTAGAGCAGGGAGGGGGTTATATACTGATGGAGGACAGCCCATGGGCGTAGCCAGGGATTGTTTTTTTGTTCTGCCTAGTCCTACTCCTGCGGAGATGATATAACCCTATGGTTCTGAATAAAGAAGGCTGTGTCTGTCAATGAACTCAGAGAAATGGATTTTATGTTAAGTAAAAAATCCTATTTTAATGACTGTGCTGGGTGGGTGAGGGATGGGGAGGGTTTTTGTTTGTTTTTGTGTATTGTACTAACTGTTCTAGCCTTGGGTGCACCTCTGCTGTACAGGATATATGCTTGTGTCCTTCAAGGCCAGGATGTCATTCCCCATGAATAGGGATGAGCCGAACACCCCCTGGTTCGGTTCGCATCAGAACATGCGAACAGGCAAAAAAATTTTTCGAACACCGTAAAGTCTATGGGACACGAACATGAATAATCAAAAGTGCTCATTTTAAATGCTTATATGCATGGTATTGTCTTAAAAAGTGTTTGGGTAACTGGGTCCTGTCCCAGGGAACGTGTATCAATGCAAAAAAAGTTTTAAAAACGGCAGTTTTTTTCGGGAGCAGTGATTTTAATAATGCCTAAAGTGAAATAATAAAAGTGAAATATTCTTTAAATTTCGTACCTGGGGGGTGTCTATAGTATGCCTGTAAAGTAGCGCATGTTTCCCATGTTTAGAACAATCCAAGAGCAAAATGGCATTTCTAAAGGAAAAAAAGTAATTTAAAAGTACTCGCGGCTATAATGAATTGTCTATGGGAGAAATCAAAAGTGCTAATTTTAAAGGCTTATATGTATGGTATTGTCATAAAAAGTGTTTGGGGACCCGGGTTGTGCCCCAGGGGACATGTATCAATGCAAAAAAAGTTTTAAAAACGGCCATTTTTTCGGGAGCAGTGATTTTAATAATGCTTAAAGTGAAATATTCCTTTAAATTTCTTACCTGGGGGTGTCTATAGTATGCCTGTAAAGTAGCACATGTTTCCCATGTTTAGTACAGTCCAAGAGCAAAATGACATTTCTAAAGGAAAAAAAGTCATTTAAAAGTACTTGCGGCTATATAAATTGTCAGTCCCGGCAATACACATAAAAGTCATTGAAAAAAATGGCATGGGATTCCCCCACAGTCCATTACTAGGCCCTTTGGGTCTGGTATGAATATTAAGGGGAACCCTGAACCAAAATTTAAAAAAAAATGTGTGCGGGTCCCCCCAAATTACATACCAGGCCCTTCAGGTCTGGTATGGATATTACGGGGAACCCCGTGCCAAATTTTTTTTTAAAAATGGCGTGCGGGTCCCCCTAAAAATCCATACCAGACCCTTATCCGAGCACGCAACCTGGTAGGCCGCAGGAAAAGAGGAGGGGACGAGAGAGCGCCCCCGCTTCCTGAACCGTACCAGGCCACATGCCCTCAACATGGGGAGGATGTCCCCATGTTGATGGGGACAAGGGCCTCATACCAAAACCCTTGCCCGGTGGTTGTGGGGTCTGCGGGAAGGGGGCTTATCGGAATCTGGAAGCCCCCTTTAACAAGGGGACCCCCAGATCCTGCCCCCCCCCCTGTGTGAATTGGTAATGGGGTACAAATGTACCCCTACCATTTCCCAAAAATGTGTCAAAAATGTTAAAAAAGACAATAGCTGGTTTTTGACAATTCTTTTATTAATTTCTTCTTCTTTCCCCACTTCTTGTTCCATCCTCTTTTGGTCTTCCTTCGGTTTTCTTCTTCTTCTTCCTCCATCTTGTTCTTCCCCCCGCTTCTTCCTCTATCTTCCTCTGTTTCTTCCTCCGGTCTTCTCCGGCATCTTCCTCCATTCTTCTCGTCCGGCATCTTCCTCCCGCTTCTTCCCCGCTTCGACCTCAGGACGATCCGCTTCAATGGGAGGCTCCCGCTGTGTGACACTTCTGTTCTTGTGACAGCTCTTATATAAATTAAGGGCGGGGCCACCTGGTGACCCCGCCCCCTCTGACGCACGGGGGCATCCCTATGGCTTCCCCCGTGGTGTCAGAGGGGGGCGGGGTCATCCATTTATGCTGGCCACGCGCATCGGCTCCCACTCCGAGCGCGTAGTCTTGTTTACCCAGACATTCTTCGCTTGATGTTTCTCTGCTTCTAGTGACGTCATCTACCTGCGTTCCACGCCGACCCAGGCCAACTTCCTAATGGCCACAGGACGTATTGCGGCTCTTCTAAACATCAGTCATACCCGTGGACGCTCATCTCAGATGCCGGACTACATCTACACCATATCCCCATACAGATGAGCCTGTTTTTATCTTGTTTCCTGTAAGTGCATTACTTATTATGTTAATAAACTGTACTTACCATACTACACTCAGGTGGTGCTTCCTGTGTCTCCCCTCCCCCGATCTCATAATTTAACTACGCAGGTGACAATTTCTTGGAAAAGTAGCCAAAAGGATGCGCTCTCAGAGATAGGACGTTGAGACAGAAGGGCGCCAACTCCAGTCTGAGGCATCAATCTCAAGGATAAAAGGTAAAGTAGGATCAGGATGTGCCAACACAGGAGCAGAAACAAAGGCAGCCTTGAGACTCCCAAAGGTCTTAATGGACTCCGGAGATCAACTCTGTGGGTTACCGTCCTCTCTGGTCATATCAGTCAGGGGCTTGACCAGAGACGTGAAATAAACTTCTGATAATAGTTGGAAAAGCCAAGAAAACACTGTAGAGGACGTAAACCCACGGGTCGGGGCCACTGTAGGACTGCTAAAAGTTTCTCTGGGTCCACCGAAAAACCAGCAGTGGAAAGACATAACCCAGGAATTTAACCTGTTCACGATGGAATTCGCACTTCTCCAATTTACAATAGAGATTGTTCTCTCTTAGTTTCTGAAGCACCCGACAGACAGGCTGTGTGGTGGCTCCAGGAACTTGGAAAATATGAGGATATCGTTGAGATAAACCACCACACATAACTGCAAAAAATCTTGGAGGACATCGTTGATAAATTCCTGGAAAACTGCCGGGGCGTTACAAAGGCCAAAAGGCATTATGAGGTACTCATAATGGCCTGTTCTGGTATTAAACACAGTTTTCCACTCGTCGGCCTCCTTAATCCTCACGAGATTGTAGGCCCCTCTCAAATCAAGCTTTGTAAAAACCGTTGCTCCCTTGAGGGCGATCAAATAACTCCGCAATCAATTTAATTGGATAGGCATTCTTAACCTAAAATGATTGAGACCCCTATAATCAATACAAGGTCTCAGTTCTTCACTCTTCTTCTTCACAAAGAAGAAACCAGCACCAGCAGGAGACGAGGATTTGTGGATGAAACCTCAAGAAAGTGCGTCTGCAACATACTCCTCCATGGCCTTATCTTCCAAGACCGGCAAAGGATAAACCCGGCCACAAGGGGTTATGGCACCAGATTGAAGGTCAATTGCGCAATCATATGACCGGTGTGGAGGCAAACTACCGGCTTGACTTTTGTCAAAGAGATCGTTTAAATCGCGGTACTCCTCAGGGAGGAGAGTGTAGAGGTGCACAGGACCTTGGCTACCTTCTGGAAGCATGTCTTACTGCATTGTGGTGACCAGGAGAGAACCTCAGCACCGAACCAATCATTTAAAAGAGGGGTTGTGCCTCTGTAACCAAGGATAACCAATAACCAGCGGAAACTTAGATGAGGAAATAACTTGGAATTGGATTATCTCATTGTGAAGAGCCCCTATGGCCATGGACAACGGAACAGTCTCATAAGTCACATGGGCAGGCTGTAGAGGTCTCCCGTCAAGAGCCTCAATGGCAAGTGGAGTGTCATGCAGTTGCAGCGGAATCGAGTGCTTTGATACAAAAGCAGCATCAATGAACAGGCCTGCAGCCCCAGAGTTAATTGGAGCCTGTATCTAGACAAACGACTCAGCCCAAGAAAGGGTAACCGAAATCAGGGGCCTATCGTTCTGGATGAATGGGGACGAAACAACGCCACCTAAGGTCTGTCCGTGACAGGACCTCAAGGTTCGGGTGTTCCCTGGATGGGTAGGACGGATAGTCAGACAAGCCAAAACATCAAGGAGCCAGAAGGAATGTCAGCCAAGCAAGTCTTTAACAGGAACACAGGAGAGCATCTCTAGAGATGTGACCAAGGCGAAGGCAGAGATCATCTGGACTGGATGGCTTAAGTAGGCAGGGCCGACGAGCAGGATCATCAACAGGTGAGTCACTGTGAAGAAATAGGAGCTGGCAATTAGCCGACAGCTGAGCAGCCAGCTCAGAGAAGGAAGGGCTGGCCCAGCCCTGACAGTAGGGCATTGTCTAGCGGTCAGTAAGTAGGTAATGAGGTGCACAGAGGTCAGTATTTTTAGGGCCGTGTACAGGGGATCATTAGAATATAGAGTAGTGTCCAGAGGTCAGTAGTATGTAGAGCAGGGGTCTTAAAGTACCGGCCCGTGGGCCATTTGCAGCCCGCGGACCGGTTACAAATGGCCCGCATGCAGGGCTGATCCTAGGCGGGTGGCAGCGGCTCTGAGTTTTCGCTCTTTGTTTCCTCTACCATGCTTGCAGCCGAGCTCACAACACAGGAGAGTAGAGTGGAGGGAGGATCCGCCCATCGCCCTGCCCACCTGTTCTGTCGAGAAATGCTCCCATCGAATAGTGCCCGGGCTGAAGTGCGCATGCGCCGTACGTGAAGGTGAGACGGCGCAGGCACACAATAGCTGGCAGAATGTTTTTTTTCTGTCAGATTGTGCCCCGCACTCCCGTGGAGAGTTTATGTCCATGATGGGTGGATTTCTACACATTGTGGGTGGATTTATGGGCACTTGGGGGCAGGATTACATGTCCAGTGCTGCAAAAAAATAAAACTTTGTGATATTCCGCCCCAAAGTGCCCATATATCCACCTACAAGAAATGTAGAAATCCGCCCATCACAAAGTTTGTTTTGCAGCACTGGACATGTAATTCTGCCTTCAAGTGTCCATAAATCCACTCACAACGTGTAGAAATCTGCCCATCATGGACATGAACTCGCCGGGGGGAGCGCGGGGCACAATCTGACATAAAAAAAAAATTCTGTCGGCTATTGTGCACCTGCGCTGTCTCACCGTCACAACAGCTGATGGTAAAAGCAGCTGTTGTGATGTTACGTACAGCGCATGAGTTGCGCATGCGCCCTTCAGCCCGGGCACTATTCAATAGGGGGCATTTCTCGACAGAACACCTGGACGAACTGTGTATGTGCCGTATGTAATACCACAACAGATAATTTTACAAGCAGTTGTTGTGTTGGCGAGACGGCGCCTGCGCACAATAGCTGACTCAAGACATTTTTCAGTCAGATTGTGCCGAGGCACGTTCATGTAGGTGAGGGGCGGAATTTAACATGAAGGGGGCGGATGTTTTCATTGAAGGCCAGTGCTGATCTAACATGAAGGGGGTGGATGTTTGCATTGAAGGCCAGTGCTGATCTAACATGAAGGAGGTGGATGTTTTCAAGGATGGCCAATGCTGCAAAGATGGGGGTAGAATTTTAAACATTTAGCTAGCTAAATAGACCCTCCAGGAAGAATAGCAGATAAAGATTTGTTTAGCAGATTTGTTTGGGCTTTGTTAAAAATTCCACCCCCATCTTTGCAGCACTGGCCATCATTGAAAACAGCGCAAGGAACAATCTGACTTAAAAATGTCTTCAGTCGGCTATTGTGCGCAGGCTGTTGTGCTACGTATGGTGCATGCGCAGTTCGTCCCGGGCACTATTCGATAGCGCACTTCTCCACAGAACACTGGCCCCGGATCCAGGGTCCTGCTGCCACCTCAGGGCGGAAGATTGTGGCATTCTCAGGGTGCCCTGCCACTAGGCCTGTGATGAAGCCAGGACCTGACAGGGGGGAGCGGACACAGGAGGCAGAAGATCAGGCCACCAGCTGACTGCCAGGAGGAGAGGTAAGTGAGCCATCACACACAGGCTGAGAAAAGTCCTTAGTTGTGTGACTGGGGTTGAAACTTGTGAATAGGGGGTATTTGTGAAGTGGAGTGTGGGGGGGTACTTGTGGAGTGTAGGGGGTAATGCTGGGGTTTAATATTGCGTCCACTGACCCCAGTGCTGGGGGTTAATAGTGCGTCCGCTGACACCAATGCTGGGGGAAAGGACAGTTTGCATGTGGCCCCCATTGGATGTGAAAATTTGTCTTGTGGCCCTCAGGTAATTTGAGTTTGAGACCCCTGATGTAGAACAATGTACAGAGGTTAGTGGTACTTGACCTCTGTACATTGGGTCAGTAGTATGTAGAGCAATGTACAGAGGGCAGTGTACTAGGATTGTTTTTAAAGCGGTGTACAGGGGTCAGTGGTTTCTAGGGCCAAGTACAGGGATCATGAGTATGTATGGCAGTGCACAGGGGCAGATGATAGCGAGTCAGTAGGGCAGTGTACTGAGGTCAGCATGGCAGAGGATAGCAAGTAAGTAGCACAACTTACAGAGGTGAGCAGGGTGGAGAATGGTAGGACCCAAACATGCTACAGGGGTCAGCAGGGCGTAGGACTTCTGGTGGGGTAAACATTATAAAATACAGTGCAGCCGGTGTACAGTTTCTAATACAGTGCAGGTGGTGTACACAATATATAATACAGTGTGTAGTTTCTAATACACTTCAGGTGGTGTATACAGTATATAATACAGTGCAACCGGTGTACAGTTTCTAATACAGTGCAGCCGGTGTACAGAGTATATAATACAGTGTGTACAGTTTCTATTCCACTTCAGACGATGTATTAAAATATAAATATATATATATATATATATATATATATATATTATATATATATATATATATATATACCGTATTGGTGTATAACACGCCTTTTTTTCCCCTTAAAATCGGGGGAAAATTGTGGGTGCGTGTTATACACCGATCCCCTGCCGATTGTGAACCTCTCGGCGGCTTTCGGCCGCTCCCAGCTGTTCTCGGTGGCTTTCGCCCGCTCTCGGCTGTTCTCGGCGGCTTTCGCCCGCTCTCGGACACTGACAAGGCTGCAATGATGGACACTGACAAGGCTGCAATGATGGACAAGGCTGCAGATGGACACTGATAAGGCTGCAAGGCTGCAAATGACACTGACAAGGCTGCAGATGGACACTGACAAGGCTGCATTGATGGGCATTTAAATGTAAGGTTTTTTTCCTTCAACTTCCCTCCTAAAAAAATTTTTAAGGACCAGCCTCGTTTTGGATTTTGTGTGTTTACATGTTTAAAACAGTTTTTTTTTGCTAGAAAATTACTTAGAACCCCCAAACATTAGATATTGTTTTTTTTTTCTAACACCCTAGAGAATAAAATGGCGGTCATTGCAATACTTTTTTTTTGCACCGTATTTGCGCGGCGGTCTTATAAGCGCACTTTTTTTGGAAAAAATTCACTTTTTTGAATAAAAAAATTAGACAACAGTAAAGTTAGCCCAATTTTTTTTTTATATTGTGAAAGATAATGTTACGCCAAGTAAACTGATACCCAACATGTCACGCTTCAAAATTGCGCCCGCTCGTGGAATAGCGTCAAACTTTTACCCTTAAAAATCTCCATAGGCGACGTTTAAAAAATTCTACAGGCTGCATGTTTTGCGTTACAGAGGAGGTCTAGGGCTAGAATTATTGCTCTTGCTCTACCGGTCGCGGCGATACCTCACATGTGTGGTTTGACCACCGTTTATATATGCGGGCGCTACTCACGTATGTGTTCGCTTCTGCGCGCGAGCTCGTCAGGACAGGGCGCTTTAAAATTTTATTTTTTTTTTATTATTTATTTTACTTTATTTTTTCACTGTTTAAAAAAAAAAAAATTTGGATCACTTTTATTCCTATTACAAGGAATGTAAACATCCCTTGTAATAGAAAAAAAGCATGACAGGTCCTCTTAAATATGAGATCTGGGGTCAAAAAGTCCTCAGATCTCATATTTAGACTAAAATGCAAAAAAAAAAAAAAAGTCGTTTAAAAAAAATGACACAAAAAAAATTGTGCCTTTTAAGAGAAGTGGGCGGAGCCGAAGTAATGACGTCGCTCCGGCCGTCCTATGGTATAGAGACGGGTGGGCGCCATCTCGGCCTCACTCGTCTCTATACCTCAGCAGTGACAGGTCCCGATCTCCTCCGCCGCTACCGATGGCTCCGGTAAGCGGCTGAGGGCGCGGGAGAGCGGAGGGGGGGGTGGCACCTCTCCCGCCGCCGATAACGGTGATCTCGCTGCGAACCTGCCGCAGAGACCACCATTATCATGTACAGAAACGCCGGCCCTAAAGATGGATACCTCGGTTGTGGCAGCAGCTGCTGCCGTTACCGAGATATCCATCTTCAAAAAAATGACGTATATATACAGTGGTCGGTCGTTAAGTGGTTAAAATTCCAACCTAAAAAATGTTTTCCTTAAAATTCCCTCCTAAACGTGGGGTGCGTGTTTTACACCGATAAATATGGTATATATATATATATATATATATATATATATTGGGGACGGAAAGTATTCAGACCCCCTTAAATTTTTCACTCTTTGTTATATTGCAGCCATTTGCTAAAATCATTTAAGTTCATTTTTTTTCCTCATTAATGTACACACAGCACCCCATATTGACAGAAAAACATAGAATTGTTGACATTTTTGCAGATTTTTAAAAAAAGAAAAACTGAAATATAACATGGTCCTAAGTATTCAGACCCTTTGCTCTGACACTCATATATTTAACTCAGGTGCTGTCCATTTCTTCTGATCATCCTTGAGAGGATTCTACACCTTCATTTGAGTCCAGCTGTGTTTGATTATACAGATTGGACTTGATTAGTAAAGCCACACCTGTCTATATAAGACGTTACAGCTCACAGTGCATGTCAGAGCAAATGGGAATCATGAGGTCAAAGGAACTGCCTGAAGAGCTCAGAGACAGAATTGTGGCAAGACACAAATCTGGCAAAGGCTACCAAAAAATTTCTGCTGCACTTAAGGTTCCTAAGAGCACAGTGGCCTCCATAATCCTTAAATGGAGGACGTTTGGGATGACCAGAACCCTTCCTAGAGCTGGCGGTCTGGCCAAACTGAGCTATCGGGGAAGAAGAGCCTTGGTGAGAGAGGTAAAGAAGAACCCAAAGATCACTGTGGATGAGCTCCAGAGATGCAGTCGGGAGATGGGAGAAAGTTGTAGAAAGTCAACCATCACTGCAGCCCTCCACCAGTCGGGACTTTATGGCAGAGTGGCCCGACGGAAGCCTCTCCTCAGTGCAAGACACATGAAAGCCCACATGGAGTTTTCTAAAAAAACACCTGAAGGACTCCAAGATGATGAGAAATAAGATTCTCTGGTCTGATGAGACCAAGATAGAACTTTTTGGCCTTAATTCTAAGCGGTATGTGTGGAGAAAACCAGGCACTGCTCATCACCTGTCCAACACAGTCCCAACAGTGAAGCATGGTGGTGGCAGCATCATGCTGTGGGGGTGTTTTTCAGCTGCAGGGACAGGACAACTGGTTGCAATCGAGGGAAAGATGAATGAGGCCAAGTACAGGAATATCCAGGACGAAAACCTTCTCCAGAGTGCTCAGGACCTCAGACTGGGCCAAAGGTTTACCTTCCAACAAGACAATGACCCTAAGCACACAGCTAAAATAACGAAGGAATGGCTTCACAACAACTCCGTGACTGTTCTTGAATGACCCAGCCAGAGCCCTGACTTAAACCCAATTGAGCATCTCTGGAGAGACCTAAAAATTACTTGTCCTTAACCACCTCAATACAGGGCACTTACACACCCTTCCTGCCCAGACCAATTTTCAGTGCTCTCACACTTTGAATGACAATTACTCAGTCATGCAACACTGTACCCATATGAAATCTGCGTCCTTTTTTCACACAAATAGAGCTTTATTTTGGTGGTATTTAATCACTAGTGGGTTTTTTATTTTTTGTGCTATAAATAAAAAAAGACCGTAAATTTTGTGAAAATAATGCAGTTTTCTTTATTTCTTTCATAAAATTTTGCAAATTAGTAATTTTTCTTTATAAATTTTAGCCAAAATTGATACTGCTACATAGCTTTGGTAAAAATAACTCAAATTAGTGTATATTATTTGGTCTTTGTGAAAGTTATAGAGTCTACAAACTATGGTGCTCACTGAAAATTGATCACATCTGATCAGGCCTTCAGTACATCAGGTGTATCTCATTTCTTGAGACACTAACAAGTCAGTAAAGTACAAATACCCCCCAAATGACCCATTTTTAGAAAGTAGACATTCCAAGGTATTAAGTAAGCAGCATGGTGAGTTTTTTTAAGTTGTAATTTTTTCCCACAATTCTTTGCAAAATGAAGATTTAAAAAAAAAATTGTCTTATCAGGTTATTTCTCACACACAGCATATGCATACAACAAATTACACCCCAAAATACATTCTGCTACTCCTCCCGAGTATGGCGATACCACATGTGTGAGACTTTTACACAGCCTGGCCACATACAGAGGACCAACATTGAAGTAGCACCTTCAGGCGTTCTACGAGCATAAATTACACGTCTCATTTCTCAACCACCTATTACACTTTTGAAGGCCCTAGAGCACCAGGACAATGGAATTACCCAAAAATGACCCCATTTTGGAAAGCAAACACCCCAATGTATAATCTATGAGGCATGATGAGTCTTTTGAACGGTTCATTTTTTTCCAGAAGTTTTTGGAAAATGTGTAAAAAAAAAAAAGAAAAAAAAAAAAGAAAACGCGTTTTTTTTTACACAAAGTTGTCAATTTATAAGATATTTCTATCACATAGCATGTACATAGCTAAAATTAAACCCGAAAATACATTCTGCTACTCCTTCTGAGTATGGCAATACCACATATGTGAGACTTTTACACAGCCTGGCCACATACAGAGGCCCAACACTGAAGTAGTACCTTCAGGTGTTCTATGAGCATAAATTACACATCTCATTTCATTCCTACCTATCACACTTTTGAAGGTCCTGGAGCACCAGTGAAATGACCCACAAAATTACCCCATTTTGGAAAGATAACACCCCAACATATACTCTATGAGGCATGGGCTGCAGATAGTTACTCGGGTACTCTGATGGGCTGCAGATAGGTACTCGGGTAACTTGATGAGCTGCAGACAGGTACTCGGGTACTCTGATGGGCTGGTGACTAGTACTTGGGTACGCTAATGGACTGGTGACAGGTACTCAGGTACTCTGATGGCCTGGTGACAGGTACTCAGGTACTTTGATGGCCTGGTGACAGGTACTCAGGTACTCTGATGGCCTGGTGACAGGTACTCGGGTACTCTTATGGGCTACAGATAGGGACTCTGATGGGCTGGTGACTGGTATTCGGGTACTCTGAAGGGCAGTGACAGGTACTCAGATACTCGGTACTCATAGGAACTGTGACAGGTACTCAGATGGACTGTGACAGATTTTTAGATGAAGTGTGACAGGTACTCGGGTACTCAGATGGACTGTGACAAGTACTCAGATGAACTGTGACAGGTACTCGGGTACTCAGATGGACTGTGACAGGTACTCATATGGACTGTGACAGGTACTCTGGTACTCAGATGGACTGTGACAGGTACTCTGGTACTCAGATGGACTGTGACAGGTACTTGGCTACTCAGGTGAACTGTGACAGGTACTCAGGTACTCAGATGGACTGTGACAGGTACTCTGGTACTCAGATGGTCTGTGACAGGTACTCAGATGGACTGTGTGTGACAGGTACTTTGATGGGTGGTGACAGGTACTTTGATGGGTGGTGACAGGTACTCTTTATTGGGGGGGGCAATCAGTAAACGGTAATGAGATGTTACCGCAATCTCCTTCTCATACACGATCGGTGTGTGAGGAGAAGAACCCGGTAACATCTCGTTACCACTCTATGTTTACATTTAGTGATCAGCTGTGAAAGGATCACAGCGGATCACGTGGTAAATAGCCGCCGGCCAATGGCTGTTTATCAGCGTCGGTGACGAGCAGCGTGCTCGCAATCACACGCATGCGCCATGCAAAGTGGGGCGGTACCATCTGTGATGGCTGTTCACCCCCCTCGGTGGCGAGCCGTGTCTCCGTGACATGCCACCACAGAAGGTACAGGGCTGCGTGCACACGATCACGTGCATGCCCTGTTTAAGTGGACGGACGTCATATGACGCCCACCCTGAACGAGAGCCATGCCGCCTGGCCGTCATATGACGGCCGGCGGGCGGCAATCGGTTAAAGTGCGAAATAAATAGTACAAAATTATGCAATATGCAAGGTGCCAAAGTGATTAGTCCTCTTCAGTGAAAGAAAGGCAATGTGCAAAGTGCAAAAATAATAATATCTCTTCTTCTGTGCAAAACCGCAATGTGCAAAGCGCCAGGGATTAATTCTCTCCTCTTCTGTGCAAAAACACTCTAGCGAAAATGGCCTCTTACCTTGCAGTTATGAGGCAACTGCATGTGCATATAGTAATGGGAATCAGTGTTCACATTGCTTGCTTCTCAATGGCATGCTCTTGGGCCAGTGGCGTGGATCTATTGTTATCAATAGTCTTTTTTCTCCCAGTAGGTATGTATGTAATATGAGGAAAGAAGAAATGGGAGGATTCCGGATAGTGCAGTATTTTATGCCAATAATTTATTTATAAAACAGACGATAAACGTACTCACATTTCATTCATTAATAAAAACAAAACTCCACGAGTGGCGTGCTCGTATGTAAACGTCAATTCTGGTGCCTATCCGTCCCTACGCGTGTTGCCACAGTCACATGACTTTATCAGGGGCTAATGACTGGCACTGGAAATGTCCTTAAATAGTCTAGAGCATTGGATCCAATGGATCCAATGGGTGGCCATTTTCTTGTAGCCCAATGGAAAGTATTATAGCGGCCATGTTTCGGTAGATTTCTTTGTTGTAAACAACGCGCCTATTTTCAAGTAGCCTGCTACTAGAGGGGAATTTAGATGAAAAAAATATATATATTCCTTCGGGACAATACATTAACTATTCAAATGACTACTGAAAACAATAAAAGACACACTATTAAAAGTCTAAAACTGACGATCTACATCTAGAGCCGTTCAAAGGAACTCTTTACGGGGCTTGACTCATGTTAAAACATAACGGCACCATGAACTTTAGATAACAGGGTGAGGGGGACACCAGAGCTGACGTCAACACATACTACAGAAATGGTTAATACATGCTGCATACTAAGAGAATAATATATACATGCTACATTTTTTAATAAGAATAATATCTTCATAAATGTAAAAACATTAAAAATGGCAATGAATAAATATATTACTAAAATAAATAATAACGGATATGTAGGGGCATCGAACGATTATTGGAAGACTGTGGCGCACTGAAAAACAGATCTTATAAAATTATGCTAAAGTCCTATATAAAAGAAAATAAAAAAATATTAAAAATCACTGAGAAAACAATTAAGATTGAATTTGATTTTGAGGCCTCGGGGTGAGAAAGTATCTAATATAAAAATCCATTTGGACTCTAACTGGCTGAGGGTTCTCACTTTATGGCTTCCTTGCCAGTGTTTATTATAAGGTTCTATTCCCCAAAAATGAAAATGTGTGGGATCTTTGTTGTGGCATAAAAGGAAATGTTTTGATACACTGTGCTTGTCATATCCATTAAGAATATTTTGGACGTGTTCCTTGATACGCACTTTTAAGGGTACGTCCTATGTATTGTGGCCCACAGCTACATTCAAGGGCATACACAGCCCCTTCTGTGTTGCAACATATAAAATCTTTAACCTCATAGGTGTTCCCTGTACTTGAGGATGTAAAATTGTGTTTCTTTTTGTTTGAGCGTTTGGTTTTTGTACACGCAAAACATCATTTACAGTGATAAAAACCCTTTCCTGTGAAGAACGTAAAACATCTTGTTGGTGGGTCTAATACGCTTTTTACAACTTTATCTCGGATGGTTGATGCTCTTTTGTATACAAATCTGTCATTGGTCGGTAACACGTCATGCAACTGTCTGTTAGCCAATAGTATATGCCAGTGTTGCTTGATGATTTTTTCAATTTTTTTGTGCTATATATTGTAATCAAGGATAATTTTTGCTGTATCCATTGGTGACTGCTGTTTCTTTCTGTCTTTAATTAAATCATTGCGATTCATTTCAGCAACCTCCATTATTTTCCTTTTTACAAATTGGTTGTCATAGTCTTTCCTGATGAATCTATGTTCCATATTTTCAGCCTGGACTAAAAAATCACTTTTGTTAGTGCAAATGCATTTAGATGCATTAGTTGGCCTTTGGGGACATTATAGAGCCAGTTTCTATGGTGACAGCTTTCTAATGGAAGATAGCTGTTTCTATCTACGTTTTTAAAATGCGTTTGTGAAATTAGTTTCTGTTCTTCTTGTATGATTTCCAAGTCGAGAAATTATATATTCTTCTTGCTAATATCCAAAGACAATTTGATATTTCTGTTATTTGTATTAAAATTTTCTAAAAATAGAGTCAGCTGGCTCGAGTTTCCTTTCCATAGGATAAAAATATCATCGATATATCTTTTTTATATATCGCTAGTTCTCCAGGTATATTCTTAAAGACATTTTTTCTCTTCCCACTGAGCCTTAAATAGGCCTGCTATGCTGTATATGTAATTTTGCTCCCATGGGAACTCCAGTTTGTTGATAATAGTAGTTCTGATTATACCAAAAATAATTATTCTTCAGACAGAAGTCCAAGTATTTTATTAGGTATTTCCTTTGAACGCAAGGTAGTGTGTGACCTTAGACCACATCTGATAGCTTTGCAGGCCTGATGGTGAAATATTATGGTGTATAGTGACAATACGTCAACTGTGGCCATAATCCAGGGACCTTCTTCTTTGGGGAAACCTTCTATAATCTGCAACATATGTTTTGTGTCCCTTAGATCTGGTATTTTGTATGGCTGGTTGCAAATAGTAGTCTATATATTGGCCCATTCTGGATGTGAGTAAATCTATTCCGTTCACTATTGGCCTAGGGGGTGGGTTTGCCTTGTCCTTGTGTATCTTCGGTAGTGAATATATGATTGATGTGCGACAAGAATCTGGCATGAGAAATCTGGCTTCTTTTTTGTTAAGTATGTTCTTTTTCAACCCCAGGTGAACTACTTGTTCGAGTGCATTTCTGCACTTGAACATATGATTGCCTAGTAGTCTGCTGTATGTACCTTCATCTTCCAATAAATTGTTTATACTTTCATTGTACTGTTCTTTTGAAAGGATCACAATCCCTCCTCATTTGTCTGCTCGTCACTATACACCATAATATTTCACCATCAAGCCTGCAAAGCTGTCAAATGGGGTCTAAGGGCACACACTACGTTACCTTGAGTTCAAAGGAAATACCTAATAAAATGCTTAGACTTCTGTCTGAAGAACAATTATTTTTGGTATAATTGGAACTACTATCGTCAACAAACTTGTGTTGCCATGAGAGCAAAATTTGCCCCCAGTGTGGCAGGCTTAGCTATGGCTCAGTGGAAAGAGGAAAATGTATTTAAGAATATACCTGGGGAACTAGCGATATATAAAAGATATATCAATGATATTCTTGGCTGACACTTAGCCCCGCCTCCTCCTGGCTGCCACTAATCCCTGCCTCCTCCTGACTGCCACATTCCACAACCTCCTCCTGGCTGAGGTCTTCCTGTGTATGAAAAAGGGACATAATTTTTTTTTTTTTCATCAATCACACAATTTTCACCTCCTGACTGCTGCAAATTGAATGATAACAAATATAACAGACTATCATTCTGAGACCAGCATTTTTCATTCTTGTCCCAATTTTGGGTGCCCACTACTGTCTATTGATATGTAAAACACTTTTTTCAATCAGCAAATAGTGATCAATAATAACATCTAGTAAACATCATTTATTTATTGACCAGAAATCTGTAGAAGAATGCTATACCTGACTCCAGCTGGGCTCCTCCACTTCTTCCTGGCTGGAAGGCCCAGGTTGGACATCGGAAGCCTCAGCTGGAGTGTAAGGAAGAGTGGAAGGAAGAGTAGAGAGGGATTCCCTGACTTCAGTGTGGTCTGACAGAAATCGCAGTCTCTCATAGTACCACAGCCTGGGGACATAAACGTCATCTGCTGCAGCTCCGGATCTCTGGGAATCTGTGACCTTCTTGTGCTCCCTAAGATAAGTGCTCCTCAGGCCACCAATTTTAGCTTTTAAATAAGGGATGGTTGCTAAAGGGACCACTGGCGTCACCAACTCCAGCAGTTTCTCCAGTGCTGCCTGCCTCTTCTGTTTGTGGTTATAATGGGGATGTCTCACCTGCCACAGACAGGGCAGCTCCCTGTACTTGTCGATGAACAGGGGGAGGAAATTGTGGTCGTTGAACCCATCCATTTTCTCTGCAAGACACAACACAAGACAAACCCTAATGTAAGGCCAAACTCCCCTAATCTTGTTACAATATAGGCTCCCATTTCGAAGCAGTATAGGCCCAAGTTTAGATCTTACCTTCGTTATCACGATCGGCGTCTCCGATGCTTCTTCCTCCGCTCACAGATCGTACGTAAGACGCACGTGTGTTACGCGTTATACACACTGCGCATGCGTATAACTTCGCCCGCCCCTGACGTTCTTTCTAGTCTATTCCCCGCCCCTTTTCGTTCGGCGCAGTGAGGGAAGAGCACATGGCGGATAGACAGCAGGTGCGTGCTAATTGTAGCAAGGAGGAGGAGGAAGGGCCGGAGCCTGAAACGTCCCGATCCAGAAGGAGATTTAAGGACTCAAATATGTCCTTTGGGGAGATGTTGGAGATGGTGTACATCCTGAAGAAGGCCGACTATGATGGAAAGTATGGGCCTTACCCCAACCCCAATGTTCGCAAGGCCAAGATCATGGCGAAAGTGGTCAGGAGTCTGCACCGGAAATTCGGGGTATGACGATCGAAAGATCAGCTCAGGAAGCGGTGGTCGGACCTCAAATTACGAGAACACGAGCAGTACAGAAAGATCCGGAGAGTGCTGCAAAAAAGTAAGTAGTTGTGCTGTGTTCCTATTCTTTTTGTGTTTATTACGTTCGTGCTGCTCCATGTGCTTTTAGGAACTGTTGTACAGTTTAAAATGGCAACTTTCATGTTCATGGGCACATTATTCGTTCAGATCAAACATTTTTCGTTCCAAATATAAAATACCATTGTTTAGCCCATATGCATTTGGCCACCATTTTGACGCCCTATACTTGTCTTCAAAGAATTGGGTTTTGTAGATGGCTTTGTTACTAGAATGAAATGCAAACTAGATTCTGTGTAAGGAGAGGACACTGAGCAGCTGTTTTCACATCTGGACGCTGGAGCACTAGTGTGGGACACAAGAACACCCTTTTTATTAGGGGGCCACACAGGTGCTCCAGTGTATACTATAGGGGGCTCTCCATCTGTGAAGCCTGTACCAAACAGGTAAAGTATTGCAGGTTGACAAAGGGCATTCAAAAAATTAAAACTTGGAACTCTGCTAAAATTGACAATTGTACCCCACTTCCAAGCAATGTTTCCTATTTATAGTTCTGACATTAAATATCTGTGTGCTAATTATACCATTTTGTTTGACAGGGGGGAGAAAAGACTCGGAGGACACCCCTCATCTGAGGAGACCAGAGCCCCCCCCTCTGGAAGAAGGTGAAATCCCCCAACACAAGCTGAGCAGGAGGAAGAAGACGTGGTGGAACTAGTCACCACAACAGGTGAGTGTCTGCGACCACAGGCTCAGATAAGAGATGGATGGCGGCATTTTTTTTAAACCAAATTTATTTTGGGGTTCCTCTCTTTTTAGGTGATCGTGAGGTTGTGGATGAAGATCCTATCACATCCGAAAGTGCCCAGATCCTGATCGGGGAGATCATGGGGTGTAATTTTCAATTGGAAATCATCAAGCAAAACATCAATGATGTTATTCCAAAATCTAAAAACATTGATGTTTTGGGGCGAGTTTAAAACCCCTCCAAATCACTTTCTTCTTTTGTGTGCTACAATGTGCTAAATGTTTTTGTGATTTTTACCAAAGCCAAATTTGGAGGATGCACACAGTGTGCCAACATGTGCTATTTGCCATCACGGGAGATCAATGGACGCGTTTTGGGGGTGCAACCCCTTCCTCAATAATAAAGTAGCGGTGAGGAAGGGCTTGCTCCTCCAAAACACATCCCTTGATCCCCCGTGATGGCAGATAGCACATGTTGACATTGGGAAATTTGTGTGCATCTTCCAAATTTGGCTTTTCCAGGGGTGATTTCCCCCCATCTGAACGCAATATCAAACACAGTTCCTAAATACTCATGTCTGATATTGCCTTCAAGTTCTACCAAATGTGAACTTTGTAAGATCAAGATTTGTGTCTTTCTTGTTGGTTTTACACAGGCCTGTTTTCTATCAAATGGACATGTTGATTTTGGATAATGTCACCACAAAAATTGGTATACAACAAACCTGTTGGTTTGTGTGAAAAACCTTTGGTAAATGCACATGTGATTGTGCAGGTATTAAAAAGATTGTTAATCAAGAATGTGGGGATTATTGTCTCAACGCTACAACACTTTTGGGGTGATGTAATTGCTGTTTTATGAGAAAATGGGGGTTATTTCCTAAGGGCAAATCCACTTTGCACTACAAGTGCAGTTTCAGTGCAGTTGCAAGTGCACTTGTAGTGAAATGTGTTTTTGCATTTAGTAAATAACAGCCAACAGTGCTTTGTATAAGGTTACACAATCACGACATTTTCTGCACTCCAAACATTTCTGTCAGGGTCAGCTAAAACAAACACAAGCAGTAAATGTCCACAAAGATTTAATTTTTTATTTTGATTATAAAAAGGCTTCACAGATTGTCTGGCATATTGATGGCCCCCCTACCCGCAAAGAACTCCAGGTAGCGTAACCGGACATCACAGGCACTCAGGGAGGGCAAGCCAGGACGGCCGCTTTCAAGCGCCGTCAGTGTGGTTTCATGTATCATTCCGGCCTCAGGCCCAACTGAGCCAGCATAGTTGGCCGAATATTTCCTTAAAAAGTTATGGAGAACACAGCACGCCAGTATAATATGGTTCAGTTTATACTCCGCCATATGGATGGGTGTCATAAATAGGCGGAACCGGCTGGCCAGGATTCCAAATGTGTTCCCCACCACTCTTCGGGCTCTGGCCAGCCGGTAATTAAAAAGCCTCTGTTCCGGGGTGAGGGTCCTCATTGGGAATGGCCGCATCAGGTGGTCCCCCAGCGCAAACGCTTCATCAGCAATGAACACGAATGGGAGTCCTTCCACATTGTCCTCTGGAGCTGGCAAGTCCAAGCTGCCATTCTGGAGATGCCTGTAAAACTCCGTCTGGGCGATGACTCCACCATCGGACATCCGGCCATTCTTCCCCACGTCCACATACAAGAAGTCGTAATTATCCGACACCACCGCCAACATCACTATACTATTGAACCCCTTGTAATTATAATAGTACGACCCCGAGTTGGGTGGTGGGACGATGTGGACGTGTTTCCCATCAATTGCCCCTCCGCAGTTAGGAAAGTCCCACCGCTGGGCAAAGTGGGAGGCCACAGTCTGCCATTCCTGTGGCGTGGAAGGAAACTGTTGAGGAAAAAACAATAAACATTACTATTTTTACTCAGAAACATGGCAAGCAGATTATACACAAACATTATGGGGCAACCTCCAGATAGCATTTACTAAGGGGAATTTAACAAGGCCAAAGTATAAGGTACACCTATCATATTCCCCCCCTGCTCTCATGGGCCATTTCTAACATTATAGGGGGTGTGTGGAAATCTTGGACAGGTAACCGTCTTCACTTCATTGAGAGATGAATGCCTAAATAATGCGTATTACTTGGAACAGACCCTCCTTAGTTACACTATTGGCAGACCACTGGACAGGTAAGAAGTGTCATAATACAAAGATATAAATACACATTGTACACATTTGAGCACATTTGGACATTCTGCTATTACCTATCAAGATAATAATATGATACAAAAACTTTAAACAGTACCATTGGAAAGTATACAGGCAGGCCCTTGCACTACATGCTTTGGGGAATTCATCCATAAATCTGACCAGTAAAGCGATGGGTATAGTGTGTATGGGTTTGGCAAAGTCAGCAGATAGATGATTGAGGATAGATAGAGAATTTGGATCAGCTGACTTAGCAGTTGGGGGAGGGAGGATTACAAAAAATTTTTGGGGGACACCACCAAAAAAAAACTCTGGCACTCTGCCTGAATTTAAATCAAAAATAACATTTCCAAACATTTTAGGCGGTGTTTGGGGTAAAGCACTACTATGGAGCTGATAAAATACATTGTTAAGTGACTACATGAGGTGAATATAGGGCAGGAGACACCATGCTGGGGAGGTTAGTGAAGGGCAAATATGTATGAAGGACCTAAAATAATAATTACATACAAATCCAGCATGCATGAGAACAAAGGGGACATTCACAGCATATTAGAATCATGGTAATTAGGGAATGAGGAAAAAATACAATATATTATCAAACATTCAATACAATAAAATGTGATATTAAAGGATAAAAATCTTACCTTCATATACTCCTTCTGTAGGACCTGGATGATGGCAGAACAGGTCTCTGGGATAATGATCCCCAGAGCCTGGGGGGAGATGCCTGTTGAGAACTTCAAGCCCGGTAGACTTCTCCCTGTGGCCAAATACCGCAAGGTAGCGACCAACCTCTGCTCCGGAGTGATGGCTTGCCTCATGCAGGTATCCTGCCTGCTAATATAGGGGGTTAGCGAAGCCAACAAACGGTGAAACACGGGGTCCGTCATCCTGAGAAAGTTCCTGAAATCATCAGGATTATTCTCACGGATCTCACGGAGCAAAGGCATATGAGAGAACTGGTCACGCTGAAGCAACCAATTCTTGGTCCATGAACTCCTCCCCACCCTGTTCATGGACTGGACTTATGTCAAGGTCAGGACACCAACACCAAGCCCCTGCACAGCACGAACTCTACGAGGAGTACGCATACGAAACATGGCTAGAAAACGGTCGGCTGCTCAGAACGAAGTAACAGAACGCACTGAAGAACAGCAAGGCCTGTGAAGAGTGACCTGAAAACCAGTAACGAACGAACAAGAATACAATGACTACCTAAAGTCACGCGGAACTTGCTGCACGCACTGAAGAGCAGATACAAACCCACAAGCACAAACTGAACGGCAGAAAATGATCTGAAAGCCACGAGTCTGAAAAAGCGCGAATCGTCTCTCACCAAACTTTTACTAACACAAGATTAGCAAAAGGAGCCCAAAGGGTGCCGTGCTTGGTTCTGAACTGGCCTTTTCTAGTCTCGTCGTACGTGGTGTACGTGACCGCATGGTTGGCGATCGGAAATTCCGACAACTTTGTGCGACCGTGTGTAGACAAAAAAAGTTTGAGCCAACATCCGTCGGAAAAAATCATAGGATTCTGTTGTCGGAATGTCCGAACAAAGTCTGACCGTGTGTACGCCCTATTAGGCTGCTTTCACACTGGGGCGGGAGGGGCGTGGCGGTAAAACAGCGCTATTTTTAACGCTGCTTTACCGTCGTTATTGCAGCGGTATTCGGCCGCTAGCGGTGCGGTTTTAACCCCCGCTGGCGGCCAAAAAAGGGTTAAAAACGCTCGTATAGCGCGGCTATAGCCGCGGTATAGCCACGCTGTCACATTGATTTCAATGGGCAGGAGCGGTGAAGGAGCGGTGAATACACCTCTCCTTTACCGCTCCAAAGTTGCGGCTTGCAGGAGTTTTTTCTTCTCCTGCCAGCGCACCGCTTCAGTGTGAAAGCCCGACAGCAGCGGCTGTTTCGGGTCGGTTTGCAGGCAGTAGTTTTAGCGCAATAACGCCTGCAAACCACCCCAGTGTGAAAGGGCTCTTAGAACACACATTTGTAAAAAATACACAGTGTAATAGTCAATAAAAAGCAACAGTTCTACTTTACAAAACTATTTATTTGGCACAGCCACATACAGAAGAGAACATTAACATACATGTAAATATTGTAACGTATAAAACCATCACTGTGAAACGACAGGTTGCTTTTCAAAAAAATAAATCAGTTTGGTTTCTATTTTATGTAATGTTTTAAGTACTCTTCCGCAGCAACCCAATTCTTCCAGAGAGATGCACTTTATTGACTTCCAACACAGAACAAAGTCCAAAGTCCACAGATGACAAAGAAATCCGACAGAGGACATATAATTCAGAGACCCATATTATTCAGTCTTCCCAAATAATTCAGTCTTCCCAGCCATGCACAGACAAGCCTCACTTACCCCCAACTATAGACTGAATGCCGTGTTATATTCACTAAATATTGAATGGCTGAGCAATTTGATTGCTAATAATGTTTATTTTTGATGTGCAGATTCTATGATTGTCGGGCAGCAGTCATCAAAAAGCTAAAGAAGCGTCTACGGGGAAAGCATATTAGGGGAAAGCCTGTTGAGTTACGTGAGTGGGAGGCAAAGCTGAGAGATGGCCTTGGCCTTCTGGCAGAGGATGTCCCTGGAGCCAGCAGCAGGGGTCCACATCAAAGAGCTGGTGGTGAGTAAAATGAAATATATCATTATATATTGCTGTTATATGGTTGTTTCAAGCTCACTATTATTTTTTATGACTATGCATTTGAGACTTACGTTTTTCTTTACATACATGTTTTCCAGATCGAGCAACATCATCTGTAGAGCGATCAGCTCCAAGTCCATCCCATCGACATTCTGGTGAGTACCTAACACAAAGACAAAGGATGTATAATGATAAACTTCTATTTAAAGTGGTGTTCCACCCTAAAAAAAAAAGTCATGATTGTGCCTAAAAAAAAAATTTAAAAAAACATTTGGTCATTTTTTTTTATCTTACCTCTAAATGCCTGTTGCTAGGGAGTCCCTCGTAGTCTGCCTCTTCCAGTGCCTGGGCTGGTGACATCACTTCCGTCTCAGGACAGGAAGGGCTCAGCCCTGCTCCCTCCCTCCTGTCAATCATCTGGGACCCATTACAGGTCCCAGGTGACTAAGCGGCCAATCGCGGCGCCGCTCGCGCATGCACAGTGGGTGCCAGGCTGTGAAGCCACAGCCCGGCGCCCACAGTTGCAATGCCGGCGCCACTGAACGGCGGGGGAGACGAGCGGGGATTCAATCCCCCGCATCGCTGGACCCTGGGACAGGTAAGTGTCCATTTAAAAATCAGCAGCTGCAGTATTTAGAGCTGCTGACTTTTAATTTTTTTTTTTTTTTTTGACTGGCCCTCCTCTTTAACATTTAAAGCAGGCATCACTAAATGGCGGACTGTGGGCCAGATGTGGACCAAGTCACTGTGCCATCTGGAACGCCACAATCTAGCCATTTAGGTGACGGTTCTGTCTGCCTCCCTCTGCCGCTGTCACTATCGCAGAGCTGCTGAAAATAACTTCACAAGTTAAACAGCAGGTGATTGGTTGCTATGCGGCCCTAGCAACCAATCAACTGCTGGTTAACTTCAGCACCTCCTGCTCCCACCCATTATTCAGTGCTGCTGTGTCTCCGGCTCTGTGTGCCCAAATAAGGTAGGATGGGGCAGCGCTGCAGGGGGGATGTGAAAGTGTCAGAGGTGCAGAGGCTGTGTAATGTGAAGGGGGCCAAATATGCAGGGGGCTGTGTAATGTGAAGGGGGCCAGAGGTGCCGAGGCTGTGATGTGAAGGAGGGTCGAGTTGCAGGGGGGTTAGGATGCAAAGGGGGAGGACAGAGGACACAGGTGTGCTCATGTGCTATGAAGGTGGGGGAGAAGATACCATTGTGAAGGGTGTTCAGATCAGAACACTACTGTCAAGGGGAAACTAAAACAAGCATGGGATTGTGTAATAAAAGAGGGGGGTGTACTATAGTATAGTATATGTAAAAGGCTATTTACCAAAATGTTAATTGGTCAATTTGCCAAGAAATATATCATCTCATCTGTTTTAACACATCAGCAACTTCAGATTAGATTTTAACAGTTCCAGTGCAAATTAAATCGGTAGTAAACCACGGAAGAAAAAAAAAAACCTGCAAGACAATGGCATAATGTGCTAGTATGCATCGCATACTAGCACATTATGAAATACCTTAAAATGAGGCCCCAGCAGCCCAACCTGGCCAGCGCTATGGGGGCTGACACGTTGCCTCGCCTTTTCTTCCGGGCGTCGACGCTGTGTGTGGCTGGAGGTGCGATGAGGTCTCTCCCACGCATGTGTGTGGGAGTCCTGTTTACAGTGAGGAGCTTTGATTTTTCTGAACCGTCCGGCGTCCGCCGGCCCTTCAGAGCACATGCACCGCCATTGATGTCAGCGGCTGCATCCGAGGTGGATATTTCCTAAACCGTACAGGTTTAGGGGATATTCATATTACCTACAGGTAAGCTTTGTCATTTTTTTACCTAGAGGACAGGTAATCCTATAATAAAGTGGGGTATGCAATCCACTTTAATTCACCTCAGTGCACTTTTTTACGCTTTGATTATAAAATATGTTGTTGTCGTCCAACATATACCAGGCAAAAATAATAAATAAAGCTGTTGACTTTATCTTGAACATTACCTTGACTCTTGTCTTTTCTTCCATCTTTAACAGAAAGCCCGACCCGTATCCCGGACTCTCCAGAAGCATCAACTGGCAGGAAGCAGCGGACAATTATGCCTCAGGGTAAGTAGTGTACATGATCTGGAAAGAAACAGGACACACCATCATCATCATTCATCGATGTCCATGATATTATATACACACAGGCATTATCATCTAATACACATTATTATTATTAAGGTCCATTTTCAAATTCATACACACATGACACCTCATAGCTTCTGAACACGACTGTGAAGGGGAAAGTGTGATGTGAAGGGAGGGGGGGGGGACTGAGGAAACTGAAGTAAGCATGGGATTGTGTAATAAAAGAGGGGGGTATAGTATAGTATATGTAAAAGGTTATTCACAAAAGTGTTCATTGTTCAATTTGCCAAAAAGTATAACATCTGTTTTAACACATTAGCAACTTTAGATTTGATTTTACAGTTCCAGTGCAAATTAAAGCGGCTTTAAACCACAGAAGAAACCTGCAAGACAATGGCATAATGTGCTAGTATGCATCGCATAGTAGCACATTATGAATTTCTATGAAATACCTTAGAACAAGGCCCCTGCAGCCCGACCCGGTCAGCGCTGAGGGGGCTGACACATTGCCTCGCCGTCTCTTCCGCGGTTGCGGGCTCCGGCACTTCTGAGTGGCCGGAGCCGCAATGAGGTCTCTCCCACGCATGCGCGTGGGAGTCCTTTTTACTGGTGAGGAGCTTTGATTTTTCTGCAGGGTCCAGCGGACCTTCAGAGCGCATGCACCGCCGCTGGCCTCAGCGGCTGCATCTGAGGAGGATATCTCCTAAATAATATTCATTTTACGTACAGGTAAGCCTTATCACCTGTAGGGATAAAATGACAAAGTAGGGTACACAATCCACTTTAATTCACCTCAGTGCACTTTTTTGTGAGTACAGAGTATTAGCTCGAAGCCCAAACCAAAAAAAACAACGTAGTGCTAGCATGATTAGGAGCATAGGGAAGTCGGGATAAAAACATGTTGTCAGACAACATGGGGCTGCAGGGGATTGAGCAGACAGCGTGGAGGAGGAACTGCAAAAAGCCAGGAGTGTGGGGGAGACAAGGTGAAACCAGACATGCTGGGAGTACAGGAGGAGGAGAAGCATTCCCGCCCGCCCTCCCTCCCTACATCGGCTCGGTTCCTTCTATGCTTACTTTTTTGTTGTATTGGTTGTTTTTGTTTATTTTACAGGGTACGTTCGGTTGGGTCTTTGGAGGTATTTTAAAATAACTTGCTGTGATCAGATGATTGGGACCCATCTAAGGTATGGGTCCCCGGTGGAATGCCAGTTATGGTGGATTAACTGGTAGTTACAATGGTATATCTGCAGAATGTGGTTCATCCCCGAGTCGGTGCAGAGCGGTAGGGAGGGACCATGGAAGTAGTTTACTCAGATACAAGGGAAACATTTTTGATACTTAGTGCCTCCAAGGATCGTCAACCAAAAGAAAACAGACAATTTACTTTGATCTTTGTGTCAGTCATAGGCGTGCGCACAGGGTGTGCCAGGTGTGCCCAGGCACACCCTAATCACACTGTGCAGCACAGATCCCCCCTACTGCCCTGGCTCCCCCCTCCTTCCCCTTGCAGTGCTGACGGCTTCTCAACTCTCCTCTCACTCCGGCTGTTGCTGTGGGGATGTTTTAGGATGAGTAGGGGAAGGGGCCGGTAAATATGTAACTTACCGGCCCTTCCCTTTCATCGTGCATGATTGGTATTACGTGTTTGAGCTTTGGGGTGCACACCCTAATGCAATAGGCTGCGCACACCTATGGTGTCAGTATATTTTTGGGCAATTACAGTTGGGGTAATAAGATGGGAATACAGTAATTTATGACACAAGGAGTCAGGATACATCTGGGGTACCTTTTGATGTTGTAGTACAACTTATAACAGGCAAAAATAAATAGCGCTGTTGACTTAACTTTATCTGGAACATTAACTTGACTCTTTTCTTCCATCTTTAACAGAAAGCCCCAGCCGTATCCCTCCAGCGTCATCTGGCAGAAAACAGCGGCCCAATACTCCTCAGGGTAAGTACACAAGCTGCCAATATAAAGAAACAGGACACACTATAATCATCTACACATTACACACAGTCATTATTATCCCCTTCCCGCCGAGCGTACGCAGATGTGCAGCCTCGACTTTCAGGGGTTATACCAGGAAGATGCCCGCAGCTGCAGGCATCATCCCGTTACTGTTTTGTATAGCGGGCGATCGGCTTTCCAAGTATAACAACCGATGCGGCTAAAAGCCGCTCGGCTGTTATACCGGAGGAGCGAGAGGGGACTCCGCCCCCCCCCGCCGCCTCCTGCCACTCTTACCGGGCCTTCGATCCACCGGGAGGCCTGATCACCAATCCGCCACCTCGGCTACTGCCGGCTGCTGACAGTCTGGAACGAAACTGTGAGCGGCTTCGTTCCAGCCTTCTAATTGTAAATGCGGAAGCGACGTCATGACGTCACTTCCCGTCTACTCGGGTGCCAGTGGCACCTGTTTTAAAAAAATATACAGTATTCAGAATTGCCAAAAATGGCGATCTGAATACTGTGAAGTGCAAAGGAGGGACCGGGGGTCTAAAAGAGTACTCCATAAAGAGTACCTGTCACCACCTATTATTGTCACAAGGGATGTTTACATTCCTTGTGACAGCAATAAAAGTCATCCAATTTTTTTTTTTTAAAACACAATTTCTAAATATAAAAAAAAAAAAATACGCCCCTGTCCCCGCGTGCTCGGGCACTAAAAAACGCATACGGAAGTTGCGCCCGCACATGTAAATGGTGTTCAAATCGCACATGTGAGGTATCGCCGCGATCGTCAGAGCGAGATAAATAATTCTAGCACTAGGCCTCCTCTGTAACTCTAACCTGGTAACCGTAAAAAAAAATTAAAGCGTCGCCTATAGAGATTATTAGGTACCGTAGTTTGTCACCATTCCACGAGTGCGTGCAATTATAAAGCGTGACATGTTTGGTATTTATTTACTTGGCGTAATATCATCTTTCACATTATACCAAAAAATTGGGCTAACTTTACTGTTTTTTTATTTTTTTTAATTCATGAAAGTGTCCCTTTTCCCAAAAATGTTGTGTTTAAAGCACCGCTGCACAAATACCGTGTGATAAAAAATATTGCAACAATCACCATTTTATTCTCTAGATTCTCTGCTAAAAAATATATCTAATGTTTGGGGGCTCTAAGTAATTTTATAGCAAAAAAATACGGATTTTAACTTGTAAACGCCAAATGTCAAAAATAGGCTTAGTCATGAAAGGGTTAACATATAAAAGATATTATCATCCATTTTCATACACACAACTCATACTTCAATCACTTCTCCATGAAATCATTCAGTGAAGTGTTGTGTTTTAAAGTAGTAAACAATGAAGTGGATTTACACAAAATTACAGTGCAAAATCTGGTGCAGCTCTGCAGAGAAATCAATCAGCTTCCAGTTTTTTTTTGGGAAAGCTTAATTAAACTAGCTAAAGTTAGAAGCTGATTGGTTTCTGCATAGCTTCACCAGAGTTAGCACTGTGTCCAGTGTTAGTAAATCAACCCTAATGTTTTTATGTGTAACCTAGAATTGTTTATGAATGCTATCGTCAACATTTGCTATCTCATCTATTTTAGATCAACAAAACCAGCCTGCGGGGAGAGCGCAGTGCAGCCCGCACTCGCCTGTCCTTATTTTGGAGGGTATAGAGCTGCAGAATGAGCCAGAATTAAGACCTGCTATGTCACAGACTCCTGACTTCTCCCCATGGCCAGAGGAGGAGGTCAGGGGCCAAAGTTCAGGCATGCTGCTGCCACCATGTATTGCTGCCCCCAGTGTGCATGTACTGCAGTCGCCACCTCCTGTCTGGGTGCCAACTGCTGTACCGCCTGGCTTAACTGCACAAATTGAGAGGCTCCTTAGAGATGTGAGGAGATTGTCAACTGAAAATAGAAGGCAGTCACGGGACATGAGAAGGCTTACCCGGACCATACATCTCATAGGCAGACAGCAAATGGACTATTTTGAATTGTTGTTGAGCCGGGTAAACCAACAGCACAACCAGGCAATGGAGCATTCGAGACTCTCATTGATGGAAGCAATTTCCAGGCACAATGCTCCATTGCCTGGGAGCTCGTCTGTTAGTACTGAAAGCAGCAGAGAACCCTCTCCTTCTGAAAACTGAGGGTTAGTTCTTCCTCTGCCCCAGGACCCAAAGCAGCTCAGTTCACCGGTTTATTTAGAGTTGTATATATATATATTTTATATTGTAAAGCGCTGCGTAAACTGTTGGCGCTATATAAATCCTGAATAATAAAATATATATATATATATATATATATATATATATATATATATATATATATATATATATATATACGAGTCAACATACATGTTATTTTTCTACGTTTGTTTGTGCAAATAATTGGATACGAGCAATTTTTGATCTGTATTCGTCAATACCAAATGACTGTCAATCAAGAATCTGGGAGGCCTGGCTTCCTGATAAGCTGTGAAGCTGGTGTCACGCTCTCTAACAGTACCAGGATGGACCGGAATGGTCTTTGGTATTGAAGTCAAGTACAGAGATATAACTACTAGTATCAAATACTACTATCGTGCATTCCTACATACAAGTTTGTCGTTATTTATACATCCTAAAAGATGTGTATGGTTAATGCGTACCTGTGAAGTCTTCAACTTGTATGTGTCTGTCATGATGAAGCCTAATCCACTCATTCCAGTGGTACTTGCACTACATTGGCAAATAAAACAAGAGTTACATAAATGAATGGAAATCAATGATGGATGGGGGAGTATGTGGGCAGTTGAGCAGGTACTCACCTATTTCTGACTCATAGCAACGCGATAACAGTCTTTCCTTCCTTGTTGTGGATGATGACTTTCCAGAGTGCCAACTTACAAGTGCCATGTTGCCAACAATGTGGCCTAGAAATTGCATGAATATCTTGGTGAACTGCATATATTAGCAGCAAAAAACTTTTTGCCACGATGTAGGTGCCATCAGAGGGTTGAACGAAAAACATTTTGGTGGTGGGGGTATAGGAGACTCGTAGTACCATTGTAGGCCTTCATTTTCATGTGTCTGTATGTATATTAGAGATTGTAAGCTCTAACGAGCAGGGCCCTCTGATTCCTCCTGTATTGAATTGTATTGTACTTGTACTGTCTGCCCTAATGTTGTAAAGCGCTGCGTAAACTGTCGGCACTATATAAATCCTGTATAATAATAATAATAATAGCATAGCAGCAGACTCAGTATCACCACTATTTCCACCACTAGTACTACAAGTATAGGAGTAAGCAAGCAACAGCCACATTGGCAAGCTGCATAACACAACAACCAAAACTACAACATATTTAACTTAATAAATACAAATCCAGCAGCTTGAGCCAGTTTTGACACCTGTCAAGGTAGTGAAACCCCTACAGAAGGCAATCCTCCAAGGTGCTGTTTGCACTCATGCGTGGTCTGTGCTTTCTTGATATATTGCATGACCATGTGCGCAGTCGCACTGCCAAACGGTTTGCCTTTCCCCTTCATGGTGCTGCTTATACCAAACTTAAAGGGAATGCGTTTGTGTTCCAGTGTCCTAAGTATTGGAGATTTGAGAAGAAGGCAGGGGGAGTGGAAATAACAGGAGTTAGGAGGATTTTCACCAGGTAAGTTTCACAAACTGAATGTTTTAAAGTTTTAATTTATATGTACAAATGATACAGCTGTCCCATTTATTTTTTATGATACTAAATGACACAGTTGTCTCAAAAGGACAACTATTTAAGTTAGACTACCAGATCAGTAGATAAAACCTTGGACAGGAAAATAGCAGGGCAGGAGGTATGAGGTGGGACTTAGTAAGGGATCATTCCATGCTAAATCATCACAAACCAAATGGAACTTTGTTTTCAACCTGACCATCTCAGTTGTTCATTATATTTGATAGGATGGTATAGGGTCAGACATGGAGTAACTAACTACCATATTTAAGCCCTCACGTAAATGGTCAGGATGGGATATCGGATGATTTCTGGCATGGAATGAGGACCTTAGGGGAGACGTGGGACTCGGTCAGGTGGAGAATTCGAAGTGATGTTAACATGGATGAGTATAATTTTTTTTATTCAGCATCAAACTCAAGAGCAGGGTAACCAAGCTTTGGCAGGTTGACTTTTAAAAAAGCCATTTGCTCTAAGAGCTGGGGGAGCAATTGTGAGCGCTGAGGGCATAAAATATTTCCTGTTACAGAAAACACCCGCTCACTCTGGACCATGGTTGAGGGACAGGAAAGAAGCTCCTGGGCTACCGAGGACAAAGCAGGACACACGCCCTTCTTCTCATCCCAAAAACTTAAGGGATCTGTACTGGGGGGCAAAGGAGGTTCCGCTAGGTAAGCCCTAACTATGTCACCAGCACTTTTTATTTTCTAGGGGGCTGTTTAGTGGGTCCCACAAAACTGTCAAGTGCCTTAGCCCAAAAGGCTGATGCTCTGGAGGAGTGAGCACTGGCAGCAGTGCTGCTAGTATCAGTTAACAGAGTATCATCAGACATCTCCAGCTCATCTTCTTCTCCCTCCTCTAAATGTATTCCCATTTGCCTTTCCCTCTCACGTACCCTCTCTATCAATATATCCCGCCAGGTGGTGACAGTATTTTTCCTGAGTGCTATTTTGCCTTTTATTCTGGGGTCACAAATTGTGGCTAACATGAACTCGGGGTGAGGGTCGATGAGCTCTTTTATGCGCCAACTGAGTTGGTCCTTCAGTCTCCTCAGAAGGGCATCAACTTCTGCAAGTATTTTGCCACCAGGCCATCTTTCCCTATAGGAAAGGAAGAAATCTATTTTATTAGAAAGGTGTGCAAAGAGGGGAACCACTTCTACCAGGCTAGCACTCTCTTTGCTTAAATTGTCAGTGACATCCTCAAAAGGCCTGAGCACTGTGACAACTTGGTCAATCATGACCCAGTCCTCCCTGCCTAGTGGTCTGGTAATACCAATAAAATGTTTACATGACATTGCATGAATTGCCCTCTGTTGCTCGAGTATACGCTCTAGCATATGTAAGGTGGAGTTCCACCTCGTTCCAACATCCTGTTTGAGGCAGTGCTCCACGAGGCCTGCCTTTCTCTGTTCCTGCCTGAGAAGGTGGCTATCCTTCACACTACGGTGGAAGTGACCAGCAATTTTGCGGCATGACTCTAAAAGTGCTGCTAACCTTCCACTGTTAGTATTATCATCAAGAGCACACCTAACAACTAGATGCAGGATGTGTGCACAGCAGCGCACACCAACAAACCTTCCATCACGGATAGCCTTTGTCATGTTAGCTCCACCATCACTGACAACAAATGCCATTTTGACATTCGTGCCTGCCTGTTCCCCTAGCCACTTCCCTATCATTTTCTGAAGTGCATTTAGAATATTCTGTGATGTGTGCTGCTCATCCATCACCTCAGCATGGAGGAGGAAGGAGTGAAATCCTGTCTTGTGCACTGTGGCAGTGGCCACAGTGCTTGAGGTTTTTCTTGACCTTGGAGTTTTTTTTGGTGTTGGTTGTACATCTTGCGACACATTGGGCTGCCACCAATGGGCAGTCAAGGACAGGAAGACATGTTGGTCACTGGTAGCACACTCAATAAATCAGTTGTAAAGTGAACTGATTGGCCAGCAGCCTTCCCCAGCAAATCCTTCAAAACCCCAACACATGACCGGTACAGTGAGGGCACTACCATTCTACTGAATGTGGTGCCACAGCCTGCATCAGCTGCTTGAAGGGCTCCCCTTCCACAAAATTTAAAGAAGCCCCCCCAACAGCTATAAGTTGTCCGATGAGGCACGTAATTTTACGGGATTGCTGTTTTGACATACCCCGGTAATGTACCCTTCCAAAATGTTCTATAGTGGGCTGTATGGATGTCTTTACCATTTTAGTATGATGACCTGCAGCTGCAGAAGTGGCTGTGACTTTGACACTGCTGCTGGTAATGGTGGTGGTAGATGGGGGAGCCACACCCATTTCTTCCCTCAGCACCACTGGCCTGTGGTGGGTAAGCATGTGTTGCTTCATCCCAGCGTTCGTGAGATGACCCAACAGTCTCCCACGGCTGACTTCTCTGCCGCATAGTTTACATGCAGCTGTGTGGCCATCACCAACTGTCACAAATGCTCCCAAATTTTTGAACGACGGGTGCTGCCACTGTGTGGTGAAGATTTTTTTGAGAGCGTTTCCTCTTCAGCTGCAGATGCTGAAGCAAGTTGCTTAATTTGGGTTGTAGCCTGGCCTGTGCACTCTGCTATGCTGCTGTGTTTTTGAGATAAAACGGGAGGTGGCCTCATGTCAGGGATAGTGTGGGAGGTTACTTGACCAACAGTTTTGCTGGCAGCTCTAATGTTAATGGGAGACTCAACCGGAACAGGAGAGGCAGGTGCCACCGGTGCTGTTCTTTCAGGGGTATACAACAGTGGAGAATCACATTTAATATGGGAAGAATATTCTATCTCATCAATATTTGGTTCCTAATCGAGATTAAAAGGTAGGATATAATCTGAATCTTCCACGTTTAGGAAGGAGGATTTATCACCATCAGATGTTGGGGGGTCCTGCTGAATTCCCGTTTTTCTCGGATAGCTAATGGGAAATGTGCCTAAAAAATCTCCCTCATTACTTGTATGACCTGCAGATGTCATTTTTTCAGTGGTGATGGTGGTGCCAATGTGAGTGGTGGTGGTGGAACTATGAGCAAGCAAAATGTCTTGCTCATATTCTATTATTTCACGTTTAGGCTGCTTAAATGGATCAGAATCAAAAGCCTGTGTTGGTGGTACTGTCAGGCCTTTCCTGTAAAATACTTGGTGTCACCACATTTCCCAAAGTGCCCATAGCGGAGGTGGTGGTGACACAACTGGCACTAGTAATTGTGCAGGTTGTTTTTTGGGGAAGATCCTGAAAAAGGCGACAACATGCAATAGATGTAGATTATGACTGCTTCCTGGTCTCAGAGCAGGACCTCTTAGCCCTGCTAGTAGGGGATTTTGAACCTACAGTTTCCCTCTCTGACCTTTTCTGTTTGTAGGGTGGCCTTAGCACAGCACTACTGCTAGTAAAAGTATGAGAGTTTGGCCTTTTGCAGCTGCCAGCTCTGCCTGAAAGCTGTGGATGAGGCACTGAAACAGGACAGGAAAGCTGCTCCTGCTGCTTCATTTGCCTCCCCTTTAAAAAGTCACTCCTGTGAGACCTAACAACACGACTACTGGAACGTTGTGTAGTACTGGTGGTGGAAGTACGACTGTCTGGGCCTGGCAATACAGATGCTGACATACATGACACAGACAATGGTGGTACAAAGTACTCACAGGTGCTGGTAGTGGTTGTTGTTGCTGTGTCACTGCTGCGGCTGGTAACAGGAGGTGGAACCTCATGTTGAGAGCTTGAATCCATCTTGACAAAAGACTGGACTCTCTTCTGCTGCTTCTCAAATGTCTCCCCTCCTCTGCTCAAACTCCCTTTCTCACTCAGTTACCACCAGGCAGGCATGTGCAGTAAAGTTTTACCCTTAATCCAACCTCCAGCACAAAAGAAAGCAGCTGATTGGACTGTAAATTACTCCATGCCAGTAATCCAGCCCCCAAGGAATCAGATGATTGGCTTAAAGAACTGTACGTTTTTAATATCCGGAATAACGAATGAATTTGCACTGAAATTGAAATTCGTATGAATTGTGCAACTCTCGGACATTCGGAAGCATTCGTAAGTATTCGAATTTGTCTGTATTTTGCAACCTTCGGATGCATTCGTAAGCATTTGACTTCGTCTGTATTTTGCAACTTTCGGACATTCAAGTGCATTCGAATTTTCGTTCAAAGCGATTACGAATGCATTAGGCCGCGTTAAAGCATTAACGAATTATGCCGAAAACAACGACTATTTATGGTAGAAATTAGTTCGGATTCGGTTTTATTCGTAATTGCTTTGTTCGGATATTCGAATGCTTCCGAATGTCCGAAAGTTGCTATATTCAGACGAATTTTGATTAGTTACGAAACGAATTGCACAAGCCTAGTGAGAACCCTCAGCCAGTTAGAGTCTAAATGGATTTTTATATTAGATACTTTCTCACCCCGGGGCCTCAATATGGAATTCGATCTTAATGTTTTTTTCAGTGATTTTTAATATTTTTTTATTTGCTTTTATGTAGGACTTTTTCATAATTTTATAAGATCTGTTTTTCAGTGTGCCACAGTCTTCCAATAATCGTTCGATGCCCCTATATATCCATTATTATTTATTTTAGTAATATATACCCATTTATTCATCGCTATTTTAATTTTTTTTTCCATTTATGAAGATATTATTGTTATTAAAAAATGTAGCATATGTATATATTATTCTCTTGGTATGCAGCATGTATTAACCATTTCTGCAGTATGTGTTGATGTCAGCACTGGTGTCCTCCTCACCCTGTTATCTAAAGTTCATGGTGCCGTTATGTTTTCACCACATGCAGACCGGGCCATAGCCGAAAGGTGGCTACAGCGCGGTCGGCTTGTTCTGGGCGGGCGTCCATGGACATCCTCCGGAACTCTTGCTCCGTGCACCCCCAGTGGACAAACTGGGGTCATGCAAAGGTCCCAGCTCTCTTCTCTGCTCACACCGATACAGCGTGAGAGGAGAGAAGAGAGAGATCCAGTGACAAACCGTGAGTGAAAAGTACAACAGTGCCACACAAGTACCACTACAGTGCTAATCTGTGCCCTATAGTGCCATCAGTGCCACTTCACTAGCCATCAGTGCCACTAAAGTGTCCATCAGTGCCACTACAGTGCCCATCTGTGCCACCAGTGCCACTACACTACCCATCAGTGCCACTATAGTACCCGTCTGTGCCACCAGTGCCACTACAGTACCCATCAGTGCCACTACAGTACCCATTAGTGCCACTAAAGTACCCATCAGTGACACTAAAGTGTCCATCAGTGCCACTACAGTGCTCATCTGTGCCATCAGTGCCACATCAGTGCCACCAGTGCCCATCAGTGCCACCTCTGCCAGTTCAGTGCCCATCTGTGCCGCCAGTGCCATGTCAGTGCCACACCAGTGCCCAGTGCCACTACAGTGCTCATCAGTGCCACCTGTGCCACTACAGTGCCCATCAGTGCCACCAGTGCCACTAGAGTGCCACATCAGTGCTCCATCAGTGCCACGCCAGTGCTCCATCAGTGCCACATCAGTGCCACGTCAGTGCTCCATCAGTGCCACATCAGTGCTCGATAAGTGCCACGACAGTGCTCCATCAGTGCCACACTAGGCCACTACAGTTCCCAGTGCCACTACAGTGCTTATCAGTGCCACATTATTGCCAATACAGTGCTCATTTGTGCCATCAGTACCACATCAGCGTCACTACAGCGCTCATCTGCGCCACTACATCGCTCATCGGTGCCACTACAGTACCCAATAGTGCACATCAGTGCCCATAAGTGAGTGCTCATCAATGCCACCATATCAGTGGATCCTCATTAGCACCCATCAGTGCTACCTTATCAGTGCCAGATAATCAGTGCATCCTCAGTGTGGTGCATTAGTGTACATCAGTGCAACCTTATCAGTTCCCAGCAGTGCACCCTCATCAGTACCCATCAGTGCACCCTTATCAGTACCCAGCAGTGCACCCTCATCAGAACCCAGCAGTGCAGCCTCATTAGACCAGCCTCATCAGCACCCATCAGTGCAGCAATATTTGTCCAAGTGTCCCTACCACAGCAGTTTATCACCATAGCCCACAGTCACCAGTATGGCAAAAAAAGTTTTTTCCGCTGAGGAGGCATACCAACAGCTTAGCTTGACCGACGAGAGCAACGGGGAGCTCTCTGAGTCTGCGTCTGATTCTGGTTCAGAATATGAACCCATTGTAAGCAGTGGGTCTGATACATAATCGGAGGAAGAGCAAAGTGTGCCGTCAAACGAAGGCGCTCTGGCATGGAGGAGCAGGCTACCACAAGTAGTGCTGTGGCATCAACCAGCAGCTCCGTGCCATCCACCAGAAATGCAGTGGCATCAACTAGCAGCTCAGTACCACCCACTAGTAGCACAGTGCCATCCAGAAGAAATGAAGTACCACTGCAGCAAAGGCCAAGAACTAACGGGGTGTCATCTCAGCCCCAAAGCGTTAGGTCCCATGCCGGCCTTCCCTATGCCCTTGAAAACCCTTTGTGGCTTCCCCCTAATTCAAGAGCAGCAAACATCCCCCCTTTCACCGCCCAGCCAGGTGTTCAGGTGAACACAGAGAATTTTGCACCTATTGATTTTTTTAATTTAATTTTTACCCAAGACCTATTATCCCCCATCGTGGCCCAGTGCAACCTCTATGCACAACAATTTATAACAAGTAACCCTGGTTCAAGTTATGCCCACCCCTATAAGTGGAGAGCATTGGCGTGGAGGAATTTAAATTATTTTTAGGCCTAACATTTAATATGGGACTCACAAAAAAAATGAATTATACTCCTATTGGCCCACCAACCCCATCCACCTTATGCCAATCTATTCATCCATTATGCGAAGATCAAGATACCTCATGATAATGCGTTTCCACCATTACAATGACAACACCCAGTGCCCTCCCCGAAATGACCCATCACATGACAAATTATTTAAAATTCGGCCACTTCTAAATTTTTTCTCTGAGAAATACCCCCAGTTATTCATCCCCAACCAAAATATCTCTGTGGGTGAGTCATTGGTCCACTTCACAGGCAGGCTTGGCTTCAAACAGTTTATCCCCAGCAAAAGGGCCCGATATGGGGTTAAGCTCTACAAGCTATGTGACCGAGAAACGGGGTATATCTACGCCTTCCGGGTGTACGAAGGGAAGGACACCCAACTGCAACCCCCTGAATGTCCAGAGTACATTGGAGCCAGTGGAAAGGTTGTTTGCGACCTTGTATATTCACTCCTTAGAAAGGGTTACCACCTTTATGTGGATAACTACTATACAAGCTTGCCCCTCTTCCGCAATCTTCACCGCAAGCACACTCCAGCGTGTGGTACAGTGCGAGCCAATAGGAAGGGGTTTCCCGCAAAGGCTCGTTACTGAAAGACTACAACAAGGGGAGACGGCGTCTTTACGAAATTAAGAGATATTGGCTCTCAGGTGGAGGGACAGACAAAACATCCACATGCTCACAACGATCCACAACGACACCTACGTGGAAATCCCCCGAAGAAACTGCCCAATCCAGAAACCAAAATGTGTCCATGACTATAATTTGTTTATGGGGGGAGTCGACTTCAATGATCAGATGATCGAACACTATCTTCCCACAAGAAAAAGCCGCTTTTGGTATAAAAAAGTCTCCATATATCTTTTCAGTTTGGCCATTTACAATAGTTTTGTTATTTACCGTAAATCTACAGAGAGCCCCGTATCTTATCTTCAGTACCAAGAAGAAATTATCTCCACCCTTTTGTACCCTGAAGGCGCACCAGAAAGCATTCGCTGGGATTCAGTGAGCAGACTCCACAAACGCCACTTTCCTAAAAGACTCCGCCGCCATGAATCAGGCTGGAAACGTCATAAGAAATGCCGGGTGTGCACCAAAGGAGGAACTAGAAGAGACACCGTGTATTATTGTCCTGATTGTCCTTTCCAACCAGGCCTTTGTATTGATGAATGTTTCCGCCGTTACCATACTTCTCTACATTATTAGGGAAGTATGGTAAACGTAATTGTCATTTACCGCCACACCCCTTTATGCCACTGTACATATCTCTGCCTTCTCCGGAACCGACCCTGGCCTGCTAAACGACCACGCTTCTGCCTAATGCTAAAGTGTGCCTACCTCTGCTTTCTCCGGAACTGACCCGTGCCTGCTAAACTACCACGCTTCTGCCTAACGCTAAACTGTACCTACCTCTGCCTGCTCTGTAACTGACCCTGGCCTGTTATACGACCATGCTTCTGCCTAATGCTAAACTGTACCTGCCTCTGCCTGCTCTGGAACTGACCCTGGACTGTTTGACCATGTTTTTTGCCTGCCTCTTGAATTGATCTTTTACCCTGCTATGCTAGTGGGAACACAGGGGTCTCACATGTGAGCGGCTCCAGAATTGTTTTTCCGGATGAAGAAAACTAATTTTTTAGTTTTCTCATTCCCGATTAGGGTCTGGAGACTTGGAGGCTTCAAAGAGATTTGGGTAGGAGAAGCCTCTACCCCGTCCCCATTCTTTCCTGTCCTGCTACTTGGACCATGTTCCTGCTTACTACCAGGACCAATATTTTGGCACTGCTGGCAATGTCTCTACTTGCACTGATCTTGGACTGTATATGGACAGTATCCCTGCCTGTACTGACTATGGACAATATTCCTGCCGGCTGCCTTGGACAATTCCATTCACTGTCACTGACCATGTCCCTGCCTGCTGCCTGGATCAGGGCTCTCCTCCTGTGACAACTGCACTACTAAAACCACAGGTAATCTTTTGTTTACCCTTTGCTCAGAAGAATGTATTTTAGGGTGTAATTCTTGGTATGTTCATGCTATGTGTTAGAAATATGAAGGACCTTCAAAAATGTGGTAGATTGTAAGGAAATTAGATGTGTAATTTATGCTCCTAGAACGCCTGAATGTGCTACTTCAATGTTGGGCCTCTGTATGTGGCCAGACTGTGTAAAAGTCTCACACATGTGGTATCACCATACTCAGGAGGAGTAGCAGAATATATTTTGGGGTGTCATTTTTGCTATGTACATGCTATGTGTTGGAAATATCTTAGAAATGGACAACTTTGTGTAAAAAAAAATGCGTTTTCATTTTTTTTTCACATTTTCCAAAAACTTCTGGAAAAAAATGAACCGTTCAAAAGACTCATTATGCCTCATAAATTATACGTTGGGGTGTTTGCTTTCCAAAATGGGGTCACTTTGTGGGTGTTTCCATTGTCCTTGTGCTCCAGGGCCTCCAAAAGTGTAATAGGTGGTTGAGAGATTAGATATGTAATATATGCTCCTAGAACGCCTCAATGTGCTACTTCAATGTTGGGCCTCTGTATGTGGCCAGGCTGTGTAAAAGTCTCACACATGTAGTATTGCCATACTCAGGAGGAGTAGCAGAATATATTTTGGGGTGTCATTTGTGGAATGTACATGCCATGTGAGAGAAATAACCTGTTATATTGACAATTTGGTGTGAAAAAAAATAAAAATAAAAAAAATCTTAATTTTTCAAAGAATTGTGGGAAAAAATGACAACTTCAAAAAACTCACCATGCCTTTTACTAAATACCTTGGAATGTCTACTTTCCAAAAAGGGGTAATTTTGTGGGTATTTGTACTTTCCTGGTTTGTTAGGGTCTCAAGAAATGAGATAGGCCTCAGTACATCAGGTGTGATCAGATGTGATCAATTTTCAGTGATTGGCACCATAGCTTGTAGACTCTATAACTTTCACACAGACTAAATAATATCTACTAATTTGGGTTATTTTTACCAAAGATATGTAGCAGTATAGATTTTGGCCCAAATTTATGAAGAAAAATTACTTATTTGCAAAATTTTAGATATGAAGAAAAATTCATTTTTTTACAAAATTTTTGGTCTTTTTTCATTTATAGCACAGAAAATAAAAAAGCCAGAGGTGATCAAATACCACCAAAAGAAAGCTCTATTTGTGTGAAAAAAAGGACGGAAATTTCATATGGGTACAGTGTTGCATGACAGAGTAATTGTCATTCAAAGTGTGAAAGCACCGAAAGCTGAAAATTGGTCTGGTTAGGAAGGCGGTTTAAGTGCCCAGTGGTCAAGTGGTTAAGATGAGTCAAGCCCCGTAAAGTGCCCCTTTGAATGGCTCTAGACGTAGATCCTCGGTTTCAAATAGTTAATGTATTGTCCTGAATGAAAATATATATTTCTTCATGTAAATTCCCCTTTAGTAGCGGGCTACTAGAAAATGGCCGCGTTGTTTACAACGAAGAAATCTACCGAAACATGGCCACTATAATACTGTCCGTACATATCTACGGGGTATTGCGGTTTTGCACAGAAGAAAAATATTGTATTATTTTTGCACATTGCCTTTCTTTCACTGAAGAGAACTAATCACTTTGGCACCTTGCATATTGCATAATTTTGTACTATTTTGTACTATTTATTTTGCACTTTAAGGACAAGTCACTTTATTATTACACTCATCGGGAGAGTGTACACATCACTATATGTTTATTTGTACATTCGTGAGATTATAGATATTTTTTTTTTGCACTTATTTATTGTATATTGCTGCCAATACTCTGTTATGAGGTTCAGGTTATTTTAGTTTAACCATAGTCTTTTTTTTAACAGCGCAGCACCTCTTTTATCTGTTAGCAGTTAAATTATTAATATTTTCATAATAGCGCGGGAATACATATTACATGCTGCTGGAGGATGCGCAGGGATTTGAAGGCTCCGATGTTGGTTCCCAGGTTGAGGAAGGGAGTAACGTTAGCCTAGAGACACGGGGTGCCACAGAAGGACAAGAAGCTGGCAGTCATGTTCCCCCAGCTGTAGCATACAGCCAAGTTTGCTCCAGTGACGAGGAGGGAGGGGATGATGAGGTCAATGGCTGTACTTGGGTGCCTGAGAGAAGAGAGGAGGAAAGTGAGAAGGAGGAGGCGGCACAACTCCAACGAGGCAGGATGTCCTCCAGGGGGCCGTTTAAGGGCAGCCAACCTATTGCATCATGCCGCAGAGCTCCGCAGGTGCAGGGCACTGCTGACTCCCCGCTGACTTTTAAAAGTTCCTTGGTGTGGGCCTTTTTCCACACGTGTGCAACCTATGTCTGAAGTGGATCAAGCATGACCAGAACAGCAGCCGCTTGGGGACCACATGCTTAACCAGACATATGACGATCTGCCATACAGTCCATTGGCAACAGCACCTGAAAGACCCACATCATAGAAAAAGGCAGACTTCTCCTTGCTCCTCATCTGCGATCTCAAACCCTACTATACCTCCAGTCCTCTCAAAAACCTGCACTAAGAGGAATGAAGGTATAGCAATAGGTGTCACAAGTATTTGCAGCCAATCTTCTAGCAGTACACCACCAGTTGATTTCAGCAAGCAAATTTCCCTACCTCAGTTGCTGAACTGTAAAAAGAAATTTGGTCCCAGCCATCCACATGTTCAGCTTCTAAATGCTAGCTTGGCCAAATTGCTATCACTGCAACTGCTGCCTTTTCAGCTGGTAGATTCTGCCCCCTTTCATGAATTTGTGTAACGTGCTGTATCACAGTGGCAGGTTCCAAAACATCATTTCTTTTCACGTAAGGCCATTTCCGGCTCTCTGCCATCATGTGGAAGGCAATGTTTTGGCCTTGTTGGACAGGACGGTCAGCAGTAAGGTTCATATTACTGCTGACTCATGGTCCAGCAGGCATGGGCAGGGATGTTACCTTTCCTTCACGGCGCACTGGGTAACTCTGCTGGCAGCTGGGAAGGATGCGGGACAGGGTTCAGTGTTGTTACGTGGCATCACCCCCCCAACATCATACTGTGCCCCCCAATTAAAATGATCAGCACGGCAATTACAGAGCGATTCTCTGTAGAATCTCATCTGCTGGAGGGAGAGACACACAGAGGGCATCGCTATGTAATTGTCATGCGGATCATTCTCCGTGTCCTGTTGTGTAAACTTTGCAGTCCAGATCTCCTGCTTTTCATAATGACAACAGGCAGAGCCAGCTCCAGCAGCAGTGCTTCCACCTCTAAGCCCGCCCCTTTGTGTGTGCGCAACAACATATCCAACCCGTAATGTGTGGAGAAGTGCACACAGCAATAAGATGCAGGGCTACATGATGTCAGTGTCCCGACTCCTGACCATCAAAGGGAGGGGGATATTTGCATCTCATCTCGTTAGCCAATAATGCTTTGTCCATGCTGCAGCCCCTCCCTCTTCCCCTCCTGGCTGCCACATTTTGACTTCAGTTCCTGGAAGAAGCCAGAATCAGTCCTCAGCTTGCCAGCACCCTTGTGCGTTTTTTTTCTTTATGTTTACTTCAGGAAGGGGGAGAAGGAGGTTCTGACGCAGCAGGGACAGTCATAGATTCATACTTTTAGAGCAGGTGATGGAGGAAGGGGAAGAACAGGACCAGCATTCTCTTATCTATTTATGTTGTCATGTATTTACTCAGGCACTATTACCTAACCTGGCGCTACCACCTAACCTGGCACTATACCACCCTAACCTGCCACTACCACCTAACTTGGCACTATACCACCCTAACCTGTCACTGCCAAATAACCTGGCACTACCACCTAGCTTAGCACTACCACCTAACCTGCCACTACCACCTAACCTGGCACTCTACCACCCTAACCTGGTACTACCAAATAACCTGGCACTACCACCTAACCTGCCACTACCACCTAACCTGGCAATACCACCTAGCCTGCCACTACCACCTAACCAGGCACTATACCACCCTAACCTGGCACTACCACCTAACCGGCCACTATACCACCCTAACCTGGCACTACCAAATAACCTGCCACTACCACCTAGCCTGCCACTACCACCTAACCTGCCACTACCACCTAGCCTGCATAAACCACCATACTCTTTTGCACTAATAAGCGCCCATTTCGTCTAATGGTATAATACATCTTACCTATCACTCTATCCCTCATATCCCCAAGCAGGTGTATGTCATGGCACCCCAAATATGTTGATCAGGCATACAGGGGTGACACAAGCACACATCTGCTAAACTGATAATGTCTTTGCAGAGCGAACACATTCCCCCAGATGAATGTCTGTGCATCGCACAGGGGCCCTTTCGCTGGCAGACATATCATCACTCTGCAAACACCTCTCTCCAACCTCAGGAAGTTTTCCACTACCTAACGGATCTCAACCAGTGTCAGTCTGCCCCAGTCTGCTCATTAGAGCGGGTTGCGGGAGAACTAACAATGGCAGACACTATGACAATACATATTAAAATACATCTTCAGAAAATTTCCACAACACACCTAACCTGCCACTACCACCTAACCTGGCACTATCACCTAACCTGCCACTACCACCTAACCTGGTACTACCACCTAGCCTGCCACTACCACCTAACCTGGCACTACCACCTAGCCTGCCACTACCCCCTCACCTGGCACTATACCACCCTAACCTGGCACTACCAAATAACCTGGCACTACCACCTAACCTGGCACTATACCACCCTAACCTGGCACTACCAAATAACCTTGCACTACCACCTAACCTGGCACTACCACCTAACCTGGCACTACCACCTAACCTGGCACTACCACCTAGCCTGCCACTACCACCTAGCCTGCCACTACCACCTAACCTAGCACTACCACCTAGCCTGCCACTACCACCTAACCTGGCACTACCACCCAGCCTGCCACTACCACCTAACCTGGCACTACCACCTAACTTGACACTATCCTATTTAATTTGTTAATAAACAACCTGGAGCATGGGGTAAACTAAGCTAAGCAGGGCAATAACTTCTCCGCAGGATGTGGAAACCTTGCAAAAAGATCTGAACAAATTCATAGGGTGGGCAACTACATGGCAAATGAGGTTCAATGTAGAAAAATGTAAAATAATGCATTTGGGTGGAAAAAATATGAATGCAATCTATACACTGGAGGGAGAACCTCTGGGGGTATCTAGGTTGGAAAAGGATCTGGGGGTCTTAGTCAAGGGCGTAACTAGAAATGACAGGGCCCCATAGCAAAATGTTGTATGGGCCCCCCCCTGCAAACAGTCCCCCCCCGAAAAAAAAATAACTAATGCCATTGAACAAAAAATTACCACACTCATGTGGCACAGTACCCAGGCAACAGCTTAAATAATTTCGAACAGCAAAACAAACATTTGCCAATAAAATCTACATGTTACATTCAGTACATTATAGTGTAAGTAAAGTCAAAAAAGTTTTTTTTTCAAGTTTTGCAGCCCCACAACTAACGTCCCAGGGCTTGTGAGGAAGAGGCCCTTGTCCCTATCTGCACGGAGACGAGGTGCTTTTCCAGGTACTGTGCAAAACAGATGACAGTCTGTCTCTCACTCCCTTCCTACCTCCTGTCCAGACTCCAGAGCCTCCTCATGTGCCAAAAACGATGTCCCTTCACAGGCGTGCTCGAGCGTTCTGCCCCGTTCACTCTGCTCCCGCCCACTCAGCTCCTGCCTCCTGCTGTATGCAGCCAACTCGCGGGGCCCGGGAGGCTTAACAGTAAACTTAAATTCCTCATCCTCCCTGGGCATAGTTGCAAAGCGCGCTGCGGCAATAAACTGGTATGGTTTAAGCGTAATATTGGGCGTGACTTAAAGGGACATGACTCAAAGGGGGTGTGGTTAAAGTCTGAGATGAACGAGGGATGGAGAGAGAAACAAAGGAAGAAAGAGAGAGAGAAGGAAGGAAAAAAAGAGGGATGGAGGGACAGCAGGCCCAGATCCTACACCACAATAGAAATATGTGTATTCCAGAAAATTTAACAATAAGCAGATAAAGATACTCCAAACATCTGGTGTTAAGAGCTTCAATCATCCCGACACCATGATTGTTATAGTGTCAGGGTGATTGAAGCGCATTATTTCTATGATTACATTGTAATATAAAATGAAATAGTTTAACTCACCATAATGCAGAATCAGCGGGAGCTCTGAGGGTGTCACTTGCCACCAGATGCCATCAGGTGTCCCCAGCGGAGTGCCTCCTTACATCTCAGGTGTCCCCAGCGGAGTGTTTCCTTACATCTCAGGTGTCACTGTCCCCAGCCAGCGGAGTGCTTCCTTAAATCTCATGTGTCACTGTCACCAGCCAGCGGAGTGCTTCCTTACATCTCTGGTGTCACTGTCCCCAGCCAGCGGAATGCTTCCTTACATCTCTGGTGTCACTGTCCATATCCAGCGGAGTGCTTCCTTACATCTCTGGTTTCACTGTCCCCAGCCAGCGGAGTGCTTCCTTACATCTCTGGTGTCACTGTCCCCAGCCAGCGGAGTGCTTCCTTACATCTCTGGTGTCACTGTCCCCAGCCAGCGGAGTGCTTCCTTACATCTCTGGTGTCACTGTCCCCAGCCAGCGGAGTGCTTCCTTACATCTATGGTGTCACTGTCCCCAGCCAGCGGAGTGCTTCCTTACATCTCTGGTGTCACTGTCCCCAGCCAGCGGCATGCTTCCTTACATCTCTGGTGTCACTGTCCCCAGCCAGCGGAGTGCTTCCTTACATCTCTGGTGTCACTGTCCCCAGCCAGCGGAGTGCTTCCTTACATCTCTGGTGTCACTGTCCCCAGCCAGCGGAGTGCTTCCTTACATCTCTGGTGTCACTGTCCCCAGCCAGCGGAGTGCTTCCTTACATCTCAGGTGTCCCCAGCGGAGTGTTTCCTTACATCTCTGGTGTCACTGTCCCCAGCCAGCGGAGTGCCTCCTTACATCTCAGGCCCCCCCCCCCTATTGGAGCCCTTCTATAAAGGATTTATATTGGCAACTATGATGGGGCCCCACTCGGCTGCAGGCCCCAAAGCGCACGCGTGGCTTGCTATGGCGGTAGTTCCGCCACTGGTCTTAGTAGATGATAGGATCAGAAATGGCATGCAATGCCAAGCTGCTGCTAACAAAGCAAACAGAATATTGGCATGCATTCAAAAGGGGATCAAGTCCAGAGATAAAACGATAATTCTCCCGCTCTACAAGACTCTGGTCCAGCCGCACCTAGAGTATGCTGTCCAGTTCTGGACACCAGTCCTCAGGAAGGATGTAATGGAAATGGAGCGGGTATAAAGAAGGGCAACAAAGCTAATAAAGTGTCTGGAGGATATTATTTATGAGGAAAGGTTGCGAGCACTGAACATATTCTCTCTGGAGAAGAGACGCTTGACAGGGGATATGATTTTAATATACAAATACCATACTGGTGACCCCACAATAGGGATAAAACTTTTTTGCAGAAGGGAGTTTAACAAGACTTGTGGCCACTCATTAAAATTAGAAGAAAAGAGGTTTAACCTTAAACTACGTAGAGGGTTCTTTACTGTAAGAGCGGCAAGGATGTGGAATTCCCTTCCACAGGCGGTGGTCTCAGCGGGGGGCATTGATCGTTTCAAGAAACTATTAGATAAGCACCTGAACGACCGCAACATACAGGGATATACTGTGTAATACTGACATATAACCACACACATGGGTTGAACTTGATGGACTTGTCTTTTTTCAACCTCACCTACTATGTTCTATGTACCACCTAACCTGGCACTACCACCTAGCCTGCCACTACCACCAAGCCTGCCACTACCACCTAACCTGGCACTACCACCTAGCCTGCCACCACCACCTAACCTGGCACTACTATCTATCTTGGCACTACCACCTAGCCTGCCACTACCACCTAACCTGGCACAATACCACCCTAACCTGGCACTACCCCTAACCTGCCACTACAACCTAACCTGGAACTATACCACCCTAACCTGGCACTGCCAAATAACCTGGTACTACCACCTAGTCTGGCACTACCACCAAACCTGGCACTATACCACCCTAACCTGGCACTACCACCTAGCCTGCCACTACCACCTAACGTGGCACTACCAAGTACCACTACCACCTAACCTGGCACTACCACCTAGCTTGGCACTACCACCTAACCTGCCACTACCGCCTAACCTGTCACTACCACCCAGCATGGCACTACCACCTAGCCTGCCACTACCACCTAACCTGGCACTACCACCTAGCCTGCCACTACCACCTAACCTGGCACTACTACCTAACCTCCCACTACCACCTAGCCTGCCACTACCACCTAACCTGGCACTACTACCTAGCCTGGCACTACCACCTAGCCTGCCACTACCACCTAGCCTTCCACTACCACCTAGCCTTCCACTACCACCTAACCTGCCACTACCACCTAGCCTGCCACTACCACCTAACCCGCCACTACCACCTAACCTGGCACTACCACCTAGCCTGCCACCACCACCTAACCTGTCACTACTATCTATCTTGGCACTACCACCTAGCCTGCCACTACCACCTAACCTGGCACAATACCACCCTAACCTGGCACTACCCCTAACCTGCCACTACAACCTAACCTGGAACTATACCACCCTAACCTGGCACTGCCAAATAACCTGGTACTACCACCTAGTCTGGCACTACCACCAAACCTGGCACTATACCACCCTAACCTAGCACTACCAATTAACCTCGCACTACCACCTAACCTGGCACTACCACCTAGCCTGCCACTACCACCTAACCTGGCACTACCAAGTAACCTGACACTACCACATAGCCTGGCACTACCACCTAACCTGCCACTACCACCTAACCTGCCACTACCACCTAGCCTGTCACTACCAAGTAACCTGGCACTACCACCTAACCTCCTACTACCACCTGGCCTGCCACTACCACCTAACCTGGCACTACCACCTAGCCTGCCACTACCACCTGGCCTGCCACTACCACCTAACCTGCCACTACCACCTAACCTGGCACTACCACCTAGCCTGCCACTACCACCTAACGTGGCACTACCAAGTACCACTACCACCTAACCTGGCACTACCACCTAGCCTGGCACTACCACCTAACCTGCCACTACCGCTTAACCTGTCACTACCACCCAGCATGGCACTACCACCTAGCCTGCCACTACCACCTAACCTGGCACTACCACCTAGCCTGCCACTACCACCTAACCTCCCACTACCACCTAGCCTGCCACTACCACCTAACCTGCCACTACCACCTAGCCTGGCACTACTACCTAGCCTGGCACTACCACCTAGCCTGCCACTACCACCTAGCCTTCCACTACCACCTAACCTGCCACTACCACCTAGCCTGCCACTACCACCTAACCCGGCACTACCACCTAACCCGCCACTACCACCTAGCCTGCCACTACTACCTAACCTGGCACTATCACTTAACCTGGCACTACCACCACCCTGCCACTACCAACTAACCTGGCACTACCACCTAGTCTGCCACTACCCCCTCACCTGGCACTATACCACCCTAACCTGGCACTACCAAATAACCTTGCACTACCACCTGACCTGCACTACCACCTAGCCTGCCACTAACACCTAACCTGGCACTACCAAATAACCTGACACTACCACCTAGCCTGCCACGACCACCTAACCTGGCACTACTGTATATCACCTAACCTGGCTCTATATTACCCTAACCTGGCACTATATCACCCTAACTTGGCACTATATCACCCTAACCTGGCACTAGCCCACCCTAACCTGGCACTATATCACCTAACCTGGCACTATATCACTTAACCTAGCACTATATATCATCTGCCAGTATACTACCCTAACATCACTTGACGCCAGCCGACGTGCGGTGTGCTGCATGTCCGCCTGGGGGGACAGATATACGATCCACCTTGGGTGCCAAACCATTTAACATTTTCCTTCCACTACATAATTAGGTGCCACTTTGTGTTGGTCTATCACATAAAATCCCAATAAAATCCATTTACGTTTTTGGTTGTAACATGACAAAATGTGGAAAATTTCAAGGGGTACGAATACTTTTTTCAAGGCACTGTGTGTGTGTGTGTGTGTGTGTGTGTGTGTGTGTATGTATGTATATATATATATATATGTATATATATATATATATATATATATATATATATATATATATTTATAGTTGGCCCCCCTACTTTTGTCCCTGTCCCCACATGTGCCCCCTCTAAATATGAAAACTGGAGACTCCACTGATGTTGTTGGAGCTTGTTCCGCCACCATGCCCCCAAAAAGCTGGCGATTGATTCTGTCACAGCTCTCTGCTCTCCACCCCCTCCACTTCTTTTTCCTCTGTGGCCTCTTCTGCAGAATTGTCCTCTGAACCAGCAGTGCTCTGTAAGCATTCAAGGGGTCAGGCTAAAAGACACGCAGTCCAGTCAGGCTAAAAAGATGCCATGTGGTGCTTGAGTTGCTCTGCCTAGGGGACAGGAGCCACGTTGGGGCAGAGATTCTGTCAGCTCTGCGGGGGCAGGCTCAGAGGTGGTTGGTGCCACACCAGCTTCAACTAGGAATGGTTACATAGTTACATAGTAGGTGAGGTTGAAAAAAGACACAAGTCCATCAAGTCCAACCTATGTGTGTGATTATGTGTCAGTATTACATTACATATCCCTGTATATTGCGGTCATTCAGGTGATTATCTAATAGTTTCTTGAAGCTATCAATGCTCCCCGCTGAGACCACCGCCTGTGGAAGGGAATTCCACATCCTTGCCGCTCTTACAGTAAAGAACCCTCTACGTAGTTTAAGGTTAAACCTCTTTTCTTCTAATTGTAATGAGTGGCCATGAGTCTTATTAAACTCTCTTCTGCGAAAAAGTTTTATCCCTATTGTGGGGTCACCAGTACAGTATTTGTAAATTGAAATCATATCCCCTCTCAAGCGTCTCTTCTCCAGAGAGAATAAGTTCAGTGCTCGCAACCTTTCCTCATAACTAAGATCCTCCAGACCCTTTATTAGCTTTGTTGCCCTTCTTTGTACTCGCTCCATTTCCAGTACGTCCCTCCTGAGGACTGGTGCCCAGAACTGGACAGCATACTCCAGGTGCGGGCGGACCAGAGTCTTGTAGAGCGGGAGAATTATCGTTTTATCTCTGCAGTTGATCCCCCTTTTAATGCATGCCAATATTTTGTTTGCTTTATTAGCAGCAGCTTGGCATTGCATGCCATTGCTGAGCCTATCATCCACTAGGACCCCCAAGTCCTTTTCCATCCTAGATTCCCCCAGAGGTTCTCCCCCCAGTGTATAGATTGCATTCATATTTTTGACACCCAAATGCATTATTTTACATTTTCCTACATTGAACCTCATTTGCCATGTAGTCGCCCACCCCATTAATTTGTTCAGGTCTTTTTGCAAGATTTCCACATCCTGCGGAGAAGTTATTGCCCTGCTTAGCTTAGTATCATCTGCAAATACAGAGATGGAACTGTTTATCCCATCCTCCAGGTCGTTTATGAACAAATTAAATAGGATTGGTCCCAGCACAGAACCCTGGGGGACCCCACTACCCACCCCTGACCATTCTGAGTACTCCCCATTTATCACCACCCTCTGAACACGCCCTTGTAGCCAGTTTTCAATCCATGTACTCACCCTATGGTCCATGCCAACGCACCTTATTTTGTACAGTAAACGTTTATGGGGAACTGTGTCAAATGCTTTTGCAAAATCCAGATACACCACGTCTACGGGCCTTACTTTATCTAGATGGCAACTCACCTCCTCATAGAAGGTTAATAGATTGGTTTGGCAAGAACGATTCTTCATGAATCCATGCTGATTACTGCTAATGATATCATTCTTATTACTAAAATCTTGTATATAGTCCCTTATCATCCCCTCCAAGAGTTTACATACTATTGATGTTAGGCTAACTGGTCTGTAATTCCCAGGGATGTTTTTTGGGCCCTTTTTAAACATTGGTGCTACATTGGCTTTTCTCCAATCAGCTGGTACCATTCCAGTCAATAGACTGTCTGTAAAAATTAGGAACAACGGTCTGGCAATCACCTGACTGAGTTCCCTAAGTACCCTTGGATGCAAGCCATCTGGTCCCGGTGATTTATTAATGTTAAGTTTCTCAAGTCTAATTTTAATTCCGTCCTCTATTAACCATGTAGGTGCTTCCTGTGTTGTGTCATGAGGATAAACACTGCAGTTTTGGTTACTGAAGCCCCCCGAATCACTCGTGAAGACTGAGGAGAAGAATAAATTCAATACCTCTGCCATCTCCCCATCCTTTGTAACCAGATGTCCTTCCTCATTCTTTATGGGGCCAATATGGTCTGTCCTCCCTTTTTTACTGTTTACATACTTAAAGAATTTCTTGGGATTTTTTTTTGCTCTCCTCCGCTATGTGTCTTTCATGTTCTATCTTAGCCATCCTAATTGCACCCTTACATTTCTTATTGCATTCTTTATAAATTATGAATGCTGTGGATGATCCCTCAACCTTGTATTTTTTGAAGGCCTTCTCCTTTGCTTTTATATGCATTTTTACATTGGAGTTAAGCCATCCAGGATGTTTGTTCGCTCTTTTAAATTTATTACCCAATGGGATACATTGGCTAATGCCCTTATTTAATATGCTCTTAAAGCAAACCCATCTCTCCTCTGTATTCTTTGTTCCTAATATTTTATCCCAATTTATGCCTTTTAGCAAGGTTTGTAGTTTAGGGAAGTTGGCTCTTTTGAAATTCAGTGTCTTTGTGTTCCCTTCATGTCTCCTATTTGTGTGATTTATACTGAAACTAATTGACCTGTGATCGCTGTTACCTAAATTGCCCCGTATTTCCACATCTGTTATCAGGTCTGTATTGTTGGTAATCAGTAGATCTAGTAATGTTTTATTTCTAGTTGGTGCGTCTACCATCTGACCCATAAAATTGTCCTGCAAGACATTAAGGAACTGGCGAGCCTTAAATGAATGCGCGGTTCCCTCCGCCCAGTCTATGTCTGGATAATTAAAATCCCCCATTATGATAACACTTCCCATCCTTGCTGCTAATCCAATTTGTGATAGGAGATCCGTCTCCACTTCCTCCCTCAGGTTAGGGGGCCTATAGCATACTCCCAGTATTATTTTCCCCTTAGCTTCATCCCTTTGGAGCTCTACCCGTAAAGATTCCACCTCCTCCCTAGCCCCCTCAGTGATGTCATCTCTCACATTCACTTGTACATTATTCTTGATATATAGGCATACCCCTCCCCCTTTTTTACCCTCTCTATCCTTGTGGTATAGGGTATACCCTTGAATGTTTGCCAGCCAATCATGAGAGCTGTTGAACCAGGTCTCTGAAATTCCCACAAAATCCAAATCCTCCTTGTACAACAGTATCTCTAGTTCACCCATCTTGTCCGCCAGGCTCCTGGCATTGGTGAACATGCCACATAGTTTGTCCTCATATTGGGTGTTTCAAGATTGCAACTTGGACTTGCTACTATACTCACCTTGCGTTTTTGTGCTTTGGTTAACCTACCACTAATGCCCCCAATACTACCCTCTGGAATATCTTCCGCGCTGGCTATCACTGTCTCTGGACCCTCCCCCCCATCGCCTAGTTTAAAAACCCCTCTAACTTTTTGGCCATCTTCATTCCCAGCAGATCTGCACCCTCCTCATTTAGGTGCAGTCCGTCCCTTCTATAGTACCGGTTACCGACTGAGAAGTCGGCCCAGTCCTCCTGGAACCCAAACCCCTCCTTACTACACCAGCTCTTCAGCCACTTGTTTACTTCCCTAATCTCCCTCTGCCTCTCTGGTGTGGCTCGATGTACCGGTAGTATTCCTGAGAACACTACCTTGGAGGTCCTTTTCCTCAATTTAGCTCCTAAGTCCCTAAAATCGTTCTTTAGGACACTCCATCTGCCTCTGACTTTGTCATTGGTGCCAACGTGCACCATGACAGCCGGGTCTTCCCCAGCCCCTCCCAGTAATCTGTCCACAAGATCCGTGATGTGCCGAACCCGAGCGCCCGGTAGACAACATACTGTTCGGCGCTTCAGGTCTTGGTTACAGATTGCCCTCTCTGTCCTTCTAAGAATTGAGTCCCCTACCACCAGAATCTGTCTTTCCTTTCCCTTTGCTGCCCCCCCACTCTCACTGGAGGAGTTCTTCCCCTGGCAGCTAGGAGAGTCCCTCATCTCCAGCAGTGCTGGTCCCTGACTGGTTACACCAATGTCACTCAATGTATGGTTGACATTGGTTGTATGTGACAATGGCACCAACCTTCTCTTCGCCCTCTGACAGGGACACTTGACCCATGTTCCATGTTTGGCACACATCCTGAATTTGGTGGTGCAGCGTAACTTGAGTAAACTATGAGTAAGCACTCAAACTAGAGAGTGAAACGCGTCAGCTGTGTCTGTACCATCTGCCTGATTGTCCTTAATTTTTGATGATCCTGATTTTATAATAAAGAAGAATTTTCAACTTTATCCAGTGTGCGGCATCCAGATTCTCTTGTTTCAAACCGTGCAGCGTAACTTGACCAGGTACCCAGGCTTACAAGATCTCCTGAGGCAGGCCAAAAAAGTCCGTGGTCATTTCCGCCGGTCATACAATGCCAGTGTTCGGCTGGCTGACATTCAAAGGGAATGCAACCTGCCACCAAACGCAAGTGGCTACTGATCAAGGATGCATGCACTGTCCTGTCACCATTTGAGGAGGCCACAAGGATGGTGAGCAGTGAGAATGCATGCATCAGTGACACTGTCCCTCTAGTCTTCCTGGAATCATGGACAGGGTACTTGAGGCAGAACAGCGGGAGGAAGAGGAGGACTTCCTTTCCTCTCAAGGCCCCCTTTATCCAGATAGCATTCCTGTGGGGCCGCCAAACACACAGGAAGAAGAGGAGGAAGATTGTGTCAGCATGGATGTAGAGGCTAACACGCAGCAGTCTTCAAGGGATGGTTTTCAGACCCCAGAAACCCAAGGAGTTGTACGTGGCTGGGAGGAGGTAGTTACAGATAATGTGATCCTTAGTGACCCAGAGGACTCAGAATCAAATGCCTCTGCAAACTTACGCTGCATGGCCTCCCTGATTCTGCAAAGCCTGCGAAAGGACCCTAGAATTTGTGGTATCAAAGAGAGGGATCATTACTGGCTGGCAACCCTTCTTGATCCACGTCACAAGGGTAAAGTTGCAGAACTCATCCTGCCTTCGCAGAGGACGAAACATCTTCAGGAGGCCTTGAAGAAAAGTTTGTGTAATGCCTTTCCAGACCTTGGGAAGTTACCATTTCCTGGTGCTGGACAACGTATTTCTGAGGCTTTGTTCGGTCAGAGGAAGAGCGGTGGAGAAGGTGGCCGGCTGACCGATGCCTTTAAAAAATTTTCAGTCCTCAGCACCAAGGTCTGATAGGTTCAAGCAACCATCGCCGGCGTCTGCGTTATATGGTGCAGTAAAATCTAGGGGCAAGAGCAGACTTGGAGACCTTTCCAACAGAGCATCCACTGGGTTACTGGGTCTTGAGGATGTACCACTGGCCAGAACTTTCTCAATATGTAATCGAGCTACTGGCCTGTCCTGCATCCAGCGTGCTTTCTTAATGCACATTCACTGCTGCTGGAGGGTTTTTAATTGATCAAAGAGTGCGCCTCTCCACAGACTCCGTTGATAGGCTCAAATTTATAAAAATGAATCAGTCCTGGATCAGCAGCTATCAAGCACCTGATGCTGATGTAACTGATTGAATTTGCTATGGATCTGGGATTCCCTTGAAGACTGCCTATGCTGCTTCTCCTATTCCTCTTGAATCTTGATGCTAGCTTCCAACAATATTTTTGGTTTAAGGCACCACCAATACCCAAGGCCCAATTTTTCTGCCCCTGTTTAACAGGGGCATGTAATTACAATTTTTGAAATAATATTTAACAGCAGGGCCCGTTCCTGTGCTCAACAAGAGTAATTGTGAGGGATTACAATCTTCTGGCACCACCAAAACCAAAGGATACATTTTTCCACCCCTGTTTAACGGGAGTATGTAATTACAATTTTTGAAATAATATTTAACAGCAGGGCCCGTTCCTGCGCCCAACAAGAGTAATGCCCCATACACACGATCGGACATTCCGACAACAAAATCCATGGATTTTTTCCAACAGATGCTGGCTCAAACTTGTCTTGTCCCACCATGTCCAATTATCTTCATGGCACAGACGGACCCGAAAAATGTTTAAAAAAAAAAACCTCTGCCTCGATGGGAGGCGTCCCGCCGACTGCTGTCTCTTGGATGTGATAGCTGTTATATAGGCAAGGGGACGGGGCCCAGAGGGGGGCAGTGTCATTTGGTGACGTCAGCGTGTGGTCCTGCCCTTCCCTATATAAAAGAGCTGTCACAGCGAAAAGACAGCAGTCAGCGGGACACCTCACATGGAGGCAGAGTAATTTCATTCTTTTTCTATTTTTGGGGTCTGTCGGCGTTGTGATTGAAGATGGATGGACATCGTGGACACTTTTTTTTTTAAATAAAGGAATTGTCAAAAACTGTTTCCTGTCATTTTTACTTTTTTGACACTTTTTTTGGTGAATGGGTAGGGGTACAATGTACCCCTACCCATTTACATAGAGGGGGGCTGGGATATGGGGGCCCCCTTGTTAAATGGTGCTTCAAGCTTCCAAATAAGCCACACGCTTGCAGACCCCTACAATCACTGGGTAAGGGTTGTGGGGATGAGGCCCTTGGGCACAAGGTTCTTTGGGGGGGACCCCATAGCACCCTCCCTATGTTGAGGGCATGTGGCTTGGTATGGTTCAGGAGAGAGGAAGCCCTTAAGGGGAACCCCGCACCAATTTTTTTAAAAAAATGGCATGAGGGTCCCCCAAAATCCATACCAGACCTGAAGAGCCTGGTATGGATTTTGGGGGAGACCCCCACGCCATTTAAAAAAAAAATTTGGCATGGAGTTCCCGTAAATATCCATACCAGACCCAAAGGGATCTGGCAATACATTTACAGCCGCAAGCCACTTGCCACCCAGACCAATTCTGACATTTCTCTCCTAGATGTACAAATCATAATTTTTTTGCTAGAAAATTACATATACCCCCCCCCCCAAACATTATATATGTTTTTTTTTGCAAAGACCCTGGAGAATACAATGGCGGACATAGCAACTTTTTATCTCGCACGGTATTTGCCTAGCAATTTTTCGAATGCGTTTTTTTGTGCTTTAAAAAAAACCCAGTAAAGTTAGCCCAATTTTTTTGCATAATGTGAAAGTTACGCCGAGTAAATAGATACCTAACATGTCATGCTTCAAAATTGCACACACTCATGGAATGGCGCCAAACTTCGGTACTTAAAAATACCCATAGGCAACGCTTTAAAAAATTTTACTGGTTACATGTTGTGAGTTACAGAGGACACCATTTTCATAAGTGGGCAGGACTTACGTTTGCATTCGCTTCTGCGTGCGAGCACACGGAGACAGGGGTGCTTTAAAAAGAAAAAACATTTTTATTGTTAATTTTACTTTTATTTTTTTTTAGTTTGACACTTTTTTTAAAAAAACATTTTTTTTATCACTTTTATTCCTATTACAAGGAATGTAAACATCCCTTGTAATGCCCCGTACACATGGTCGGATTTTCCGATGGACAATGTCTGATCGGAGCGTGTTGTCGGAAATTCCGACCGTGTGTGGGCGCCATCGGACATTTTCCATCGGATTTTCCGACACACAAAGTTGGACAGCAGGAGATAAAATTTTCCGACAACAAAATCCGATCGCGTCAATTCCGACCGTGTGTGGCCTGTTCCGACGCACAAAGTGCCACGCATGCGCAGAAGAAATTCCGAGACGGGACAGCTCGTTCTGGTAAACTTAGCGTTCGCAATGGATACAGCACTTTCGTCACGCTGCAATGTTAAAAATAGTTTAATACAGCGCACTCTCTTCTTCTTTATAATGTGACAAGAATGAAGTAGTTTTGCTGCTCATATTCACACACACTTCTCACAAACTTATTTCGTTACTATTTATCGGGATTCCCTCAATATATTTTGATTTCTCACATCTGACAACATATTTTTGTATATTTTATTTTTTTTTTTTGGCTTTAATGTAGAATCTTTTTTTGTGTTTCTCTTTTTTTTTTTTTTTTTTGGTGATTTTGATTTGTACTCCAGAAAATGTTTGTGTGTGTTTTTTGTGACAAGTTCCCACAACACCATTGATATGTTGTTCTATTTAATCTGTAGGAGATTGTTTTGGTGTTGTTGCCCCTTGTTAATTTCACATTGTACTTTAGAAATGTACCTGAATACTCACCAACAAACTGTCCTTTTTGGATAAAAACACACACAGGAGAGTAGAATTTACCTCAAAAAATTTTATTAAGGGGTCACAACTATAAAAAAACAAAGAGGGAGGCAACGCTGGAGAAACTGCAGAAATTGGCGAAGCCTTGGACCCCCAGGGCAGACATCAATTATTTAAAAGCAAAATTGGTGGCCTGAGGAGTCCTTATCTAAGGGAGTGCAGTCTGGTCCAGAAGTCACAGAGATCCAGAAAGCAGCAGATGACATCTGTGTCCCCAGGCTGTGGTCATACGAGAGACTGCATCTTCTGTCAGACCAGACTGAACCCAGGGCAATCACTCTTTGGTCTTCCTTCCACGCTTCCTTACAAGCTTTGGCTGTGGTGGTGGAGTTGTGGCAGCAGGAGGAGGAGGAGGATCGTCCATCTCAATGACATCCGTCTTGGGTGTTAGTTCCCCACTCAACCCCTTACGTAGGACTTTATAAATCAGGTCCTCAGAGAGCCTGCGTTGGCCCTCCTGCATGCCCTGCAATTTGGTGGCAGCCATGCAGGCAAAGGCCTCTGCAGGACTGGGGAAGGCTCTGAGGGACGCAGAAGACTCCTGGATCAGCCTGTATGCTGAATCCTGCACAGGACTGGGAGTGGCCTTCCTGGTCCTTTTGTATGGCAGGCGGAGGGGAGGAACCTGAGACTCAGTCAGGCTGCGACTTGTCCCAGGCTTCTCTTGGCTGACACTTAGCCCCGCCTCCTCCTGGCTGCCACTAATCCCCGCCTCCTCCTGACTGCCACTAATCCCCGCCTACTCCTGACTGCCACATTCCACAGCCTCCTCCTGGCTGAGGTCTTCCTGTGTATAAAAAAGGGACATAGTTTTAGTATTTTTTACATCAATCACACACAATTTTCACCTCCTGACTGTTGCAAATTGAATGTTAACAAATATAACAGACTATCCTTCTGAGCCCAGCATTTTGCATTCTTGTCCCAATTTTGGGTGCCCACTACTGTCTATTGATATGTAAAACACTTTTTTTAATCAGCAATTAATGATCAATAATAACATCTAGTAAACATCATTTATTTATTGCCCAGAAATCTGTAGAAGAATGCTATACCTGACTCCAGCTGGGCTCCTCCACTTCTTCCTGGCTGGAAGGCCCAGGTTGGACATCGGAAGCCTCCGCTGGTATGGAAGGAAGTGTGGAAGGAAGAGTAGAGAGGGATTCCCTGACTTCAGTGTGGTCTGACAGAAATCGCAGTCTCTCATAGTACCACAGCCTGGGGACATAAACATCATCTGCTGCAGCTCCGGACCTCTGGGAATCTGTGACCTTCTTGCGCTCCCTAAGATATGTGCTCCTCAGGCCACCAATTTTGGCTTTTAAATAGGGGATGGTTGCTGTGGGGACCACCGGCTTCACCAACTCCAGCAGTTTCTCCAGCGCTGCCTGCCTCTTCTGTTTGTGATTATAGTGGGGGTGTCTCACCTGCCACAGACAGGGCAGCTCCCTGTATTTGTCAATAAACAGGGGCAGGAAATTGTGGTCGTTGAACCCATCCATTTTCTCTGCAAGACACAACACAAGACAAACCCTAATGTCAGGCCAAACTCCCCTGATCTTGTTACAATATAGGCTTCCATTTCGAAGCAGTATAGGCCCAAGTTTAGATCCTACCTTCGTTAGCATGATCGGCGTCTCCGATGCTCCTTCCTCCGCTCACAGATCGTACGTAAGACGCGCGCGTGTTACGATTTATACACACTGCTCTTGCGTATAACTCCGCCCGCCCCTGACGTTCTTTCTAGTCTATTCCCCTCCCCTTTTCGTTCGGCGCAGTGGGGGAAGAGCACATGGCGGATAGACAGCAGGATCGTGCTAATTGTAGCAACGAGGAGGAGGAGGAGGAGGAGGAGGAAAGGCCGGAGCCTGAAACGTCCCGATCCAGAAGGAGATTAATGGACTCAAATATATCCTTTGGGGAGATGTTGGAGATGGTGGACATCCTGAAGAGGGCCGACTATGATGGGCCTTACCCCAACCCCAATGTCCGAAAGGCCAAGATCATGGCGAAAGTGGTCAGGAGTCTGCACCGGAATTTCGGGGTACGACGATCGAAAGATCAGTTTAGGAAGCGGTGGTCGGACCTGAAATTATGAGAACATGAGCAGTACAGAAAGATCCGGAGAGTGCTGCAAAAAAGTAAGTATTTGTGCTGTGTTCCTATTCTTTTTGTGTTTATTACGTTCGTGCTGCTCCATGTTCTTTTAGGAACTGTTGTACAGTTTAAAATGGCAACTTTCATGTTCATGGGCACATTATTCGTTAGGATCACACATTTTTATTTCGGACTATAAAATACCATTGTTTAGGCCATATGCATTTGGCCACCATTTTGACGCCCTATACTTGTCTTCAAAGAATTGGGTTGTGTAGATGGCTTTGTTACTAGAATGAAATGCAAACTAGATTGTGTGTAAGGAGAGGACACTCAGCAGCTGTTTTCACATCTGGACACTGGAGCACTAGTGTGGGACAAAAGAACACCATTTTTATTAGGGGGGGGGCACACAGGTGCTCCAGTGTATACAATAGGGGGGGCTACATCTGTGAAGCTTGTACTAAACAGGTAAAGTATCGCAGATTGACAAAGGACACTAAAAAAGCTACATCTTGGAACTCTGCTAAAATAGATCATTGTACCCCACTTCCAAGCAATGTTTCATCTTTATAGTTCTGACATTAAATATCTGTGTGCTAATTATACCATTTTTGTTTTACATAGGGGAGAAAAGACTCGGAGGACAGCCCTCATCCGGGGAGACCAGAGACCCCCCACCTCTGGAAGAAGGTGAAATCCCCCCAACACAAGCTGAGCAGGAGGAAGAAGACGTGGTGGAACTAGTCACCACAACAGGTGAGTGTCTGCGACCACAGGCTCAGATAAGAGATGGATGGCGGCATTTTTTTTAAACATAATTTATTTTGGGGTTTCTCTCTTTTTAGGTGATCGTGAGGTTGTGGATGAAGATCCTTTCACATCCGAAAGTGCCCAGATCCTGATCGGGGAGATCATGGAGTGTAATTTACAATTGGAAAACATCAAGCAAAACATCAATGATGTTATTCCAAAATATAAAAACATCATTGATGTTTTGGGGCAAGTTTAAAGCCCCTCCAAATCACTTTCTTCTTTTGTGTGCTACAATGTGCGAAATGTTTTTGTGATTTTTCCCAAAGCAAAATTTGGAGGATGCACACAGTATGCCAACATGTGCTATCTGCCATCACGGGAGATCAATGGACGCGTTTTGGGGTTGCAACCCCTTCCTCAATAATAAAGTAGCGATCAGGAAGGGCTTTCTCCCCCAAAACACATCCCTTGATCCCCCATGATGGCAGATAGCACATGTTGACATTGTGAAATTTGTGTGCATCTTCCAAATTTGGCTTTTCCAGGGGTGATTTCACCCCATCTGAACGCAATATCAAACACAGTTCCTAAATACTCATGTCTGATATTGCCTTCCAGTTCTACCAAATGTGAACTTTGTAAGATCAAGATTTGTGTCTTTCTTGTTGGTTTTACACAGGCCTGTTTTCTATAAAATGCACATTTTGATTTTGGATAATGATACCACAAAAATTGTTATACAACAAACATGTTGGTTTGTCAGAAAAACCTTTGGTAAATGCACATTTGATTGTGCAGGTATTAAAAAGATTGTTCATCAAGAATGTGTGGATTATTGTCTCAACACTACAACACTTTTGGAGTGATGTAATTGCTGTTTTATGAGAAAATGGGGGTTATTTCCTAAGGGCAAATCCACTTTGCACTACAAGTACTGTTTCAGTGCAGTTGCAAGTGCACTTGTAGTGAAAAGTGTCTTTGCATTTAGTAAATAACAGCCAACAGTGCTTTGTATAAGGTTACACAATCACGCCATTTTCTGGACTCCACACATTTCTGTCAGGGTCAGCTAAAACAAACACAAGCAGTAAATGTCCACAAAGAAGAGCCTGGGGGGAGATGCCTGTCGAGAACTTGAGGTCCTGCAGGCTTCTCCCTGTGGCCAAATACCGCAGGGTAGAGACGAGCCTCTGCTCCGGAGTGATGGCTTGCCTCATGCAGGTATCCTGCCTGCTGATATAGGGGGTCAGCGAAGCCAACAAACAGTGAAACACGGGGTCCGTCATCCTGAGAAAGTTCCTGAAATCATCAGGATTATTCTCACGGATCTCACGGAGCAACGGCTTATGACAGAACTGGTCTTGCTGAAGCAACCAATTCTTGGTCCATGAACTCCTCCCCACCCTGTTCATGGACTGGACTTGTGTCAAGGTCAGGACCCCAACACCAAGCCCCCGCACAGCACGAACTCTACCGAGGAGTACGCATAAAAAACATGACTAGAAAACGGTCGGCTGCTCAGAACGAAGTAACAGAACGCACTGAAGAACAGTAAGGCCTGTGAAGAGCGACCTGAAAACCAGTAACGAACAAACAAGAATACAATGACTACCTAAAGTCACGCGGAACTTGCTGCACGCACTGAAGAGCAGATACAAACCCACAAGCACAAACTGAACGGCAGAAAACGATCTGAAAGCCACGAGTCTGAAAAAGCGCGAATCGTCTCTCACCAAACTTTTACTAACACAAGATTAGCAAAAGGAGCCCAAAGGGTGCCGTGCTTGGTTCTGAACCGGCCTTTTCTAGTCTGGTCGTACGTGGTGTACGTGACCGCGTGGTTGGCGATCGGAAATTCCGACAACTTTGTGCGACCATGTGTAGACAAAAAAAGTTTGAGCCAACATTCATGGGAAAAAATCCTAGGATTTTGTTGTCGGAATGTCCGAACAAAGTCTGACCGTGTGTACGCCCTATAATAGGAATATGGCATGATCAGTCCTCTTTATAGTGAGATATGGGGTCAATAAGACCCCACATCTCACCTTTAGGCTGGGAAGCCTGAAATCTGAAAGCCTGAATGCAGAGGCCGAGCGTGACGTCATAACATCGCGCCCGGCCTCTGAACGATCATAGAGATTCCGGCGACCATCTGGTCTGCCGGAAATCTCTATGGTAAACATCCGGGGCCGCCGGATCCTGTTTCAGACTCACCGATGGAAGCGGTGACTTGGTAGAAGCACCGGAGGGCGGCGGGAGGGGGGACGTCCCCCCTCGCCGCCCGTAAGAATGATCAAGCGGCGGAACAGCCGCTATGATCGTTTCTTACGGTATAGGGAATCGCATCATTCAGATATACATTTGTTCCTTTAGAAATGTAATTTTACTGCCGTACTGTTATAAACATGAGAAAGATGCGCTACTTGGCAGGCAGACTAAGGGAACCCCCAAGCACGATATTTAAAGGAATATTTCCTTTTTATTGTTTCACTTTAAGCATTAATAAAATCACTGCTCCTGAAAAAACGGTTGTTTTAAAAACTTTTTTTTGCATTGATACATGACCCCTGGGACAGTATCCGGGTCCCCAAACACTTTTTATGGCAATAACTTGCATATAAGCCTTTAAAATTAACACTTTTGATTTTTCACATTCGTGTCCCATAGACTTTTTTTTTTTTAAATCAAATAGAACTTTATTGAAAGAACAATAAATGAGAAGCAGCACAGTATACAAGATCTTGTACATATTAGGCATAAGCCTTCAACCTTTTTATGTAACACTAAATCGCATAAACTCAGCACAACCGCATTATACTTAGATCATACAAAAAATAGTCAAACAGTAGAATTCTGTGAAGAATGGAGACTCCGGATGAAATATGCATTTCAGTACCTATCATATCCCTTTTACAATAGTAGACGTCCATAATTAGATCAGCCAAAGCTAGACCAGGAACGTCCAGCCAAGGCGCCCAGATTTTGTTGAATTTTTTCACACTACCCCTGTGCTGGTAAATGTATTTTTTCAGCCTGATAGTATTGCGCATTTGATTTAGCCACTCTTTCACTGTGGGGGGTTTCGTTGATTTCCAGTGCCTTTAAATTAATTTCCTGGCTTGGAAAAGGGCTCTAGCAATCGCTAGACTAGAAGCTTCCTCCTCAGGGACATCATCCATAATTCCCAACAAAGACAGTTTAGGGTGTCCAGTGAGATGGACCTGAAATACTTGATTAATAGTTCCCAACACATCCTTACAATTGGGCACCTCCATAGCATATGGATCAGGTCACCGTGGCCCCTTATGCATCTTCTTCAGAAAGGATTATCACGCACACCCATTCTCACCAGTCTGGCTGGCATGTAATGGACACACAGGAGTAGATACAACTAAGACAGCCTTTGGGCCACATTTAACCACTTCAGCCCCAGAAGGATTTACCCCCTTCCCGACCAGACCACTTTTTACAATTTGGCACTGCGTCGCTTTAACTGCTAACTGCAATGCTGTACCCAAACAAAATTTGCGTCCTTTTGTTCCCACAAATAGAGCTTTCTTTTGATGCTATATTGATCACCTCTGCGGTTTTTATTTTTTTGCGCTATAAACGGAAAAAGACCGAAAAAAAAAACGATATTTACTACTTTTAGTTATAAAAAAATACAATAAACTCAATTTTAGTCATACATTTAGTCCAAAATGTATTCAGCCACATGTCTTTGGTTAAAAAATGTCAATAAGCGTATATTTATTGGTTTGCGCAAAAGTTATAGCGTCTACAAAAGGGTACATTTTCTGGAATTTACACAGCTTTTAGTTTATGACTGCCTATCTCATTTCTTGAGGTGCTAAAATGGCAGGGCAGTACAAACCCTCCCAAATTACCCCATTTTGTAAAGTAGACACCCCAAGGAAATTGCTGAGAGGCATGTTGAGCCCATTGAATATTAATTTTTTTTGTCCCAAGTGATTGAATAATGACAAAAAAAAATGTACAAAAAGTTGTCACTAAATGATATATTGCTCACACAGGCCATGGGCATATGTGGAATTGCACCCAAAATACATTTAGCTGCTTCTCCTGAGTATGGGGATACCCCATGTGCGGGACGTTTTGGGAGCCTAGCCGTGTACGGGGCCCCGAAAACCAAGCACCGCCTTCAGGATTTCTAAGGGCGTACATTTTTGATTTCACTCCTCACTACCTATCACAGTTTTGAAGGCCATAAAATGCCAGGACAGTTCAACCCCCCCCCCCCCCAAATGACCCCATTTTGGAAAGTAGACACCCCAAGCTATTTGCTGAGAGGCATGTCGAGTCCATGGAATATTTTATATTTTGCCACAATTTGCGGGAAAATTACAAACTTTTTTTTTTTTTTTTTGCACAAAGTTGTCACTAAATGATATATTGCTCAAACATGCCATGGGCATATGTGGAATTACACCCCAAAATACATTCTGCTGCTTCTCCTGAGTATGGGGATACCACATGTGTGGGACTTTTTGAGAGCCTAGCTGCGTACCGGGCCCCGAAAACCAAGCACCGCCTTCAGGATTTTTAAAAGCGTAAATTTTTGATTTCACTCCTCACTACCTATCACAGTTTCCAAGGCCATAAAATGCCAAGATGGCACAAACCCCCCCCCCCCAAATGACCCCATTTTGGAAAGTAGACACCCCAAGCTATTTGCTGAGAGGCATGGTGAGTATTTTGCAGCTCTCATTTGTTTTTAAAAATGAAGAAAGAAAAGAAAAATGTATTTTTTTTCTTTTTTCAATTTTCAAAACTTTGTGACAAAAAGCGAGGTCTCCATGGCCTCCGAAACTGTGAAAGGCAGTGAGGAGTGAAATTCAAAAACTTACACCCTTAGAAACCCTGAAGGCAGTGCTTGGTTTTTGGGGTCCTGTATGCAGCTAGGCTCCCAAAAAATCTCACACATGTGGTATCCCCGTACTCAGGAGAAGCAACAGAATGTATTTTGGGGTGTAATTTCACATATTCCCATGCCATGTTTGAGCAATAAATCATTTAGTGACAACTTTGTGCAAAAAAAATAAATAAATTTGTCTTTTTCCTGCAATTTGTGTCACAATATAAAATATTCCACAGACTCGACATGCCTCTCAGCAACTAGCTTGGGGTGTCTACTTTCCAAAATGGGGTCATTGGGGGGGGTTGAACTGTCCTGGTATTTTATGCACAACATTTAGAAGCTTATGTCACACATCACCCACTCTTATAACCACTTGAAGACAAAGCCCTTTCTGACACTATTTGTTTAAAAGCCTTTACAGGTTACCACTTTAGATTTACAGAGGAGGTCTACTGCTAAAATTACTGCCCTTGATCTGATCTTCGCGGTGATACCTCACATGCATGGTGCAATTGCTGTTTATATTTGACGCCAGACCAACGCTTACGTTCGCCTTTGCCCGAGAGCAGGGGGGGAGAGGGGTGCTTTTTTTTTTTTTGCTTTTTACCTTATTTTTAAACTGTTCCTTTCATTTTTTTAAATCATTTTTATTGTTATGTCAGGGAATGTAAATATCCCCTATGATAGCAATAGGTAGTGACTCTTTTTTGAAAAAAATGGGGTCTATTAGACCCTAGATCTCTCCTCTGCCCTCAAAGCATCTGACCACACCAAGATCAGTGTGATAAAATGCTTTCCCAATTTTCCAATGGCGCTGTTTACATCCGGCGAAATCTAAGTCCTGAAATGCTCGTAGCTTCCGGTTTCTTAGGCCATAGAGATGATTGGAGACATTCTGGTCTCTCATCGGCTCTATGGTCAGCTGGCAGAATCACCGGCTGCATTCTCAGGTTCCCTGTTGGGACAGGAGAGCCAGAGAAAAACATGGAAGACGGTGGGAGGGGGGGGACATTCCCTCCCTAAGCTTGTAAAAGCAGTCTAGAGGCTAATTAGCCACTAGGATTGCTTTTACATGAAAGCCGACTGCTGGCTGAAAAGAATGATACCAAGATGATTCCTAAACCTGCAGGCATCATTCTGGTTTAACCACTCAAAGTCCAGCAACATGCCAGTACGTTGCTGGTCCTTGTTGGGCATATATTGTGATCTTTTTTTTTCATGCAGCCTGTGGGCTGAATGAAAAAAAAAGAGATTGATTGGTGGGTATGCCCACCATTAGAATACCTCCCTTCATCCACCCACTTCTAATGATGGGCATACATGCACCATTTATATATGCCGAAGCATGGGGGCATCCTCCCGCAAAAGGTAGGAGCAAATCGCTCCTCCGCCCCTGCTGCCCCCATGCTTCGGCATATATCGCCTCCGCTGGAGTCACGGCTTTATATATCATGGGAGCAAACGCTGTTGCTGTCAAGATAAATAAATCTGCGCTGCAGCTGAATGGCGTACCTGAAAACAAAAACAATAAAACACAGTAAACAGTAAAGTATAAAAAATTGCACACCTGAAAAGCAAACATGATAAAACATAATAACAATAAAACATTGCAGAATAGAATACAGTAAAACAGAGCAGAACAAAAGAGAGAGAGAACAATAAAACGACAACTATTTTTTAATTTTTTTTATTTTATATATTTTTTTGTTTTTTGTTTTTTTTTTTACACTTTTTTTTGTAACTAACTGTTATAACTGTAACCGGTTCCAGGTTCGATGGCATTTTGGGAGACCCTGTGAAAGTGTGCCTAGGCTGTGCAATGCTGTACCCTATGCTAATACTTAACTATTGTATGGTAGCGTTCAAAACATTCACCAATGCAAAGACCAGGATTGTCAGGACAGAAGGGACAATAATAGCGGGTGTCACGCCTATATCCACGCTTGCTGCAGACTCGACATCTTTTTTGGGGGGGTTCGATGGGTAGGGGTACTCGGGAGGACATAAAGAAAATGCCTCTCATGCAGCCGACTGCATTTGGTTGGTGATGTGAATGGGGGAAGTCCGGGTGCTGCAGAAGTGGTGGGTTCCCAATTAGGATTGGCGAATGCAGCAGGAAGGGCATTATGGGCACGACAGGTCTGTGTTTTTCTTCTTCTTGGTGGCAGCGGGACACTACTTGTGCTTGCCACCTCACCAGCTTGAACTGCACTTATGGGACTCGCCACGTCACCAAGTGTTACTGCAGTGCTGGTTTGACTACGACTGGGGTGTACTAGGCCGCTGGTGCTTGCCAGTTCACCAAAACGCTACCAAAAAAACTGTTAGCGATCGCAGGGATCAGGCCTTAATCTGTGAATGCTGCAGTTATGCGTTTAGTGTTTTGTAAGTGACAGTGGTCGATCGATACTGCACTTGGGTGGGCTGGGCTGGGCTGAGGGGCAAAACGCAGGTGCTAGCAGGTATCTGGGCTGATCCCGCTAACACTGCGTTTTTGGGAACCCTAAACTGCTGGGGATGCTAGTATAAATCTGATTGGATCAGATATTGATCCGTTCAGATACTATACCACTAAGGGAGGTGTATGGTGCGTGCGTGGGCGTTAGCGGTACTGGCGCTAACCTTACGCTGCTTTGGGTGACGCAGACCCTTTCTGACCCTAAAACCTAAGTTATATCACCGCCGGGCGATCAGGGGGCTAAACCTGTATTAGGTAATAAACGGCGGGTGCCCTGACACTATAAAAAATAAACTAACTAACCAACGTCACCCGTAACACTTATACGGTGATCACTGGTGAAAGGATTAACTAGGGGACAATCAAGGGGTTAAAACCTTTATTAGGTAGTATATGGGGGTCCCTGACGCTATAAAAAGCTGACGGCGAACCTATATATTTACCTCCCTAACTAGCGTCACCAGTGACACTAATAAAGCAATCAGAAAAACGATTGCTTAGTGACACTCACAACAGGGGGTGATCAAGGGGTTAAAACTTTATTAGGGGGGGTTAGGGGGGTACCCTAGACCTAAAGGGGGGTAACCCTAACTGCCCTACCACTTCTAAGTGTCACAAACTGACACCAATGCAGTAATCAGAAAAAAAAAAACTGCTTGGTGTCACTGTGATGGGGGGGGGGGGGGGTGATTGGGGGGTGATCAGGGGGTAATCGGGGGATGATGGGGGGTGAAAAGTGTGCCTGGTGTGTCTTACTGTGTGTGTAGTGTTTGTGCACTCACATCGATGTCTTCTCTCCTCTGCGCCGGAACGGAAAATACCGAGCCGAGGAGCGATGACATCACTTCCTCTACCGCTGTTTACTATACAGCAGCAGAGGAAGAATCTCATTCGTGGGGAACGATCGCGAGGGGGTGGCCACAAATGAGTGGTCTCCCCCTCAGCCTGGATCGCTCTCCTAACAAAGCCGACCGCCTCGGGCACGGGGGGGGTGTTGCCCCCGCCCGCGGGAGGCAGATAACGTACCAGGTACGTGATTTTGCCTGCCCGTGCCATTCTGCCGCAGTATATCTGCATTAGGCGGTCCACAAGTGGTTAAGGAGCACCAGGGAACTGCTGCAAGTGCCTCCTCCTATTGGTCCTCCTCTAAAGCTCTAATATCCCCTTCCCATTTGGAAATGACCCCTGCAGTGCTGTCAAGCAGGAACTTGTTGAGCAGCATAGAGTAGCTGCACGAGATAAAGCGTCCACACATCCATTTCCGGTTGGGCCTTGACCGCATGTTGGAGTTGGAAATAATAAAACAGCATGGAGGCAGGGAGTTTAAATTCTATCTGTAGAGCATGGGCGTAGTTTGCCATCCCTAAATATTTGGGTCATATGAGTAATCCCGTACTGTTGTCATCTCGTGCCATATTGTAATTTCTCCAACTCCAAGTACCTCTTGTTTCCCCATATGGGTCTAAACCTGGTGAATCCCTCAACCTGTTGTAAAGCTCTAGCTTTGTTCCACACTTTTTGCATCAGGTTGTAAGTTGGATACAGCTTGTTTGATTTAGAGAACGGTTATGCCTCTAGGCCCTCCACTACCCCCCTGTCATAAACCAGAGAAGATGTGCCGTAGGGTCCACCAAGTTCAACACCCGAGCACCAGCAGGGCACAAAACCCTGGCTTTGTGCTGGAGTTGGGAGGCCAGATAGTACAACCATGGGTTTGGAAGTGTCATCCCGCCTGCTTCCTTGGGTCGCTGTAACTGTTCCCATTTTACCCTGGCTGTTGAGTTAAGCCAAATAAGGGACCTAAAAATGTAATTAATAACTTGAAATGACTTCAATGGGACAACCATGAGGGAGTTGTGAAGTATGTATAAAATCTGCGACATCAAGATAATTTTGATCAAGTTTATCTGGCCTACTGGAGATAGTTTCAATCTAGACCACACTTTTACCTGATCCCTGCAACGATTAAGAAAGGGGGTCAGATTTAAGGTGATATACTCTAGAGGATTAGGTGTAACCTGTATTCCCAAGTACCTTAATTCCGTGGATACAGGGATATCTAGTAGAGTTGTCAGCTGTGGTTCAGACTTCTTATCTAATAGCATGAGAGATGACTTAGTCCAGTTAATCACTAATCCTGAATAATGGTCAAATGTTGGGACCACCTCCATACTGAAAGCCCCGGATTTTAGAATTAGAGCGAATCCGGGCTGCCAATGGCTCTATGGCCAGAGCGAACAGTAAAGGGGATAGGGGGCATCCCTGTCTAGTGCCCCTGAATAAACTAAAGTACTGGTATACCCTCCCTGCCTCTCTAATGGCTGCCATCTGGGAGCCATATAATAGTTGGACCCAGGCTATAAATTCTTTCCCAAACCCAAATTTATGCAAGATGGCCAATAGATAGGGCCATTCAATACTGTCGAAGACCTTGTGGACATCAAGAGAGAGCAGCGCTCTGTCCCCCATATTAATCAGGATTGTAAATGAACATATACCCTACGTACATTTATAGCTGTAGAATTTTTAAGTCATAAACCCCGCTTGATCTGAGTGAATTATGGTTACCTTGTTCAATCTTATAAACAAAAAGGGGCACTTATGGAGAGAAGAACAAAATGCTGCACACCCCGAGTGATATCAAAGAAAAGGAGATGTGGGGTTTTCTAGGCAGCAAAATAGTAAAAACATAATAGCATGTGGTTTAAAATTGTATAAACTTTATTAATGGCATGATCTCAAAAATGACAATAATAGTTAAAATATGGGCTGTGGTACAGGAGATATAATGGCAACAACACAGGTGAAACTGAAAATAATGATATGTAACATTCAAGCACTATAAATGAGTGAATTCTGATGCATTTCGACCCCGCCTGGTCTTCTTCAGAGGATTTGGGCGCTGTAAAGGAATTTGCATATACAGGGATTCATAAATGTAACCACAAAAAATAAATAAATTATAATAATGGGGAACATTTTCCAGTATAGTTACCAATCACATTATGTTAAGCGATTTCTCCTGAGCCTGAATTCTTCTAAAAACCTCCCTCATTAGATCCCAGCAGGGGTCCCCGGGCCAGCCAGCCCACCAGCAGAGGGAGCCGGACGTCTGTGCGTGACTTACGAGGAGTCACAGGGTCCCACACGCCAGGGAGGGGCGTGAGGGCGAACAAGCAGCACCTGCAGAGGGAGCATCAAGCAACAATACTATCAGTGCATCTTATTTGGCACGGATAGGAGTATAAGCATGATTCCAATAGTTAAGTATTGGAAATGATAAATCTGTTTATTGAGTTAACTGTTATCTATATTTCTAAAGTTGAAACGGATTAGCATAGATGGAATGGAAATGGATGGAAAGAAAAATGAGAATGTGAAGTTATAAAAATGAAAAAAAAAATAGGGAAAGGAAAGGAAAAGAATGGGAAGGGGGATGGCAGACAAGTGAGGAATGAAGGGGAGAGACAAAGGGGAGGAATGGTGGGTTGGGATCAAGGGAAAAAAATATATTTAAAAAAGGAAAAAGGGATAAGAAAAAGGAGAAAGGGAGGGAAAGAAAAAGGGGCCTGAAGGGTGGACCCAAGGGAAAGATATGGAAGAAATAAAATTGTGTTGAATAAATAATAAAGGAATGAATTGGTGAAAAAACAATGTGAAGTGAGAAAAATGGGAGTGAGGGGGTGGGTATGAAAGTTAGGGAGGAACCCAATGAAAGAAAGGGGCCCAAAAAAACGGACCCTGAAAAAGTGTGTGAAGGAAAGGAAAGAAAAATAGTTGAAAGTAAGGGGTAAAAGTACAGTGAAAAGTGAAAAAGTAAAAAACAAAAAAATACTGCACTAGCCATAAAAACTAAACCCCTCAAAAAGCAGCAGTTAAACCGTGAGATGTGCACCAAAATAACAAATAAAAAAGAAATAACCGCGCTAAATCACTAGTAAACCACGTGAAGTAAACTTGAAAGCTTCCGTTAGGAAGTACATATATAAATGCAAAAACATTGAAAATTAAAATGTAGAAAAATATATGGGTTTACACATGTATCTATAGATCAAACACGAGTGTCCACATATAATATCTGTGAATCTAAATAAGTGTCCATATATAATAGATGTAAATAAATTGTAAGGTGATGATCTGAAATTAGTCCAAAAGAGACCCTTGGGTGATCCCAACCAGAGTCAATGGTGAAAAATATGAGTGACATCCCATACAGTATCTGCAAACACACAGTAATTGCGCTTACCACAAGGCAAGCGAACACCAGCCTGTATCACGTCTTGGTATAGAGAATCCAGGTGGTACACTTAAGCTGCATACACCATGGCTGAAAGGATGTAATAAGGGCACCAGACTTCCATCTCATAGACATGTAAATAAAAAGAAACTGGCCATAGTGTAATACTGCCAAATTGGTTAGAGTAGAAGAAGGTAGAAAACTTACACAAGTGCATAAGAATGAGGCAAAAGGAAAAAACACTAAAGTGAACGCTGTCAGTATCAGTATACCACACCACACTCCGTGATCCACCACCAGGCAAATAATGCGCTTACCGCAAGGCAAACCAACAACAGCTTGTGTTCAATAACAATGTGAGAGATCCGACTGGCATTCTGGACCGCCTACAGCATGAACCGAAGGATACAGCAAGGACTCCAAATTGACATCTCACAAGCATGTGGATAAAAGGAAACTGGCCATAGTGTAATACTGAAATGTGTTTGATACATTAATGATGTTTTCACAGTTGGTGTAGCGATGACCCGTCTTTGTCCCATGAGGAGGCCAATACCATGATGCAGTATTTCTGCGTTAACATACAATCAAATCAAAATGACACCCAGCTTTTCAGTCTGGTGGGTCACTCAAAGCTTGGTATGGCTGTTTCAGGATGGTGTGTATGAAGTCAGGTCATCTGATATCATATCAGAAACAACTTATACTCATCCACTGAAGAAAACAAGCCTCAGATAACCTCTCCACATTGCACTGAACTATACCAGAGCAAACCCTGCGGACGCAGGTACTTGTTTGTTTGGCTGAGAAACTTCTCAAAAGAATCCTGGATCTGATGACCTGACTTCATACACACCATCCTGAAACAGCCATACCAAGCTTTGAGTGACCCACCAGACTGAAAAGCTGGGTGTCATTTTGATTTGATTGTATGTTAACGCAGAAATACTGCATCATGGTATTGGCCTCCTCATGGGACAAAGACGGGTCATCGCTACACCAACTGTGAAAACATCATTAATGTATCAAACACATTTCAGTATTACACTATGGCCAGTTTCCTTTTATTCACATGCTTGTGAGATGTCAATTTGGAGTCCTTGCTGTATCCTTCGGTTCATGCTGTACATAGTTACATAGTAGGTGAGGTTGAAAAAAGACACAAGTCCATCAAGTCCAACCTATGTGTGTGATTATGTGTCAGTATTACATTACATATCCCTGTATGTTGCGGGCATTGAGGTGATTATCTAATAGTTTCTTGAAGCTATCAATGCTCCCCGCTGAGACCACCGCCTGTGGAAGAGAATTCCACATCTTTGCCGCTCTTACAGTAAAGAACCCTCTACGTAGTTTAAGGTTAAACCTCTTTTCTTCTAATTGTAATGAGTGGCCACGAGTCTTATTAAACTCTTTTCCGCAAAAAAGTTTTATCCCTATTGTGGGGTCACCAGTACAGTATTTGTAAATTGAAATCATATCCCCTCTCAAGCGTCTCTTCTCCAGAGAGAATAAGTTCAGTGCTCGCAACCTTTCCTCATAACTAAGATCCTCCAGACCCTTTATTAGCTTTGTTGCCCTTCTTTGTACTCGCTCCATTTCCAGTACATCCTTCCTGAGGACTGGTGCCCAGAACTGGACAGCATACTCCAGGTGCGGCCGGACCAGAGTCTTGTAGAGCGGGAGAATTATCGTTTTATCTCTGGAGTTGATCCCCTTTTAATGCATGCCAATATTCTGTTTGCTTTATTAGCAGCAGCTTGGCATTGCATGCCATTGCTGAGCCTATCATCTACTAGGACCCCCAGGTCCTTTTCCATCCTAGATTCCGCCAGAGGCTCTCCTCCCAGTGTATAGATTGCATTCATATTTTTGCCACCCAAATGCATTATTTTACATTTTTCTACATTGAACCTCATTTGCCATGTAGTCGCCCACCCCATTAATTTGTTCAGGTCTTTTTGCAAGATTTCCACATCCTGCGGAGAAGTTATTGCCCTGCTTAGCTTAGTATCGTCTGCAAATACAGAGATTGAACTGTTTATCCCATCCTCCAGATCGTTTATGAACAAATTAAATAGGATTGTTCCCAGCACAGAACCCTGGGGAACCCCACTACCCACCCCTGACCATTCTGAGTACTCCCCATTTATCACCACCCTCTGAACACGCCCTTGTAGCCAGTTTTCAATCCATGTACTCACCCTATGGTCCATGCCAACGCACCTTATTTTGTACAGTAAACGTTTATGGGGAACTGTGTCAAATGCTTTTGCAAAATCCAGATACACCACGTCTACGGGCCTTCCTTTATCTAGATGGCAATTCACCTCCTCATAGAAGGTTAATAGATTGGTTTGGCAAGAACGATTCTTCATGAATCCATGCTGATTACTGCTAATGATATCATTCTTATTACTAAAATCTTGTATATAGTCCCTTATCATCCCCTCCAAGAGTTTACATACTATTGATGTTAGGCTAACTGGTCTGTAATTCCCAGGGATGTTTTTTGGGCCCTTTTTAAATATTGGTGCTACATTGGCTTTTCTCCAATCAGCTGGTACCATTCCAGTCAATAGACTGTCTGTAAAAATTAGGAACAATGGTCTGGCAATCACCTGACTGAGTTCCCTAAGTACCCTCGGATGCAAGCCATCTGGTCCCGGTGATTTCTTAATGTTAAGTTTCTCAAGTCTAATTTTAATTCCGTCCTCTGTTAACCATGTAGGTGCTTCCTGTGTTGTGTCATGAGGATAAACACTGCAGTTTTGGTTACTGAAGCCCCCGATTCACTCGTGAAGACTGAGGAGAAGAATAAATTCAATACCTTTGCCATCTCCCCATCCTTTGTAACCAGATGTCCTTCCTCATTCTTTATGGGGCCAATATGGTCTGTCCTCCCTTTTTTACTGTTTACATACTTAAAGAATTTCTTGGGATTTTTTTTGCTCTCCTCCGCTATGTGTCTTTCATGTTCTATCTTAGCAGTCCTAATTGCACCCTTACATTTCTTATTGCATTCTTTATAAAGTCTGAATGCTGAGGATGATCCCTCAACCTTGTATTTTTTGAAGGCCTTCTCCTTTGCTTTTATATGCATTTTTACATTGGAGTTAAGCCATCCAGGATTTTTGTTCGCTCTTTTAAATTTATTTCCCAATGGGATACATTGGCTAATGGACTTATTTAATATGCTCTTAAAGCAAACCCATCTCTCCTCTGTATTCTTTGTTCCTAATATTTTATCCCAATTTATGCCTTTTAGCAAGGTTTGTAGTTTAGGGAAGTTGGCTCTTTTGAAATTCAGTGTCTTTGTGTTCCCTTCATGTTTCCTATTTGTGTGATTTATACTGAAACTAATTGACCTGTGATCGCTGTTACCTAAATTGCCCCGTATTTCCACATCTGTGATCAGGTCTGTATTGTTGGTAATCAGTAGATCCAGAAATGTTTTATTTCTAGTTGGTGCGTCTACCATCTGACCCATAAAATTGTCCTGCAAGACATTAAGGAACTGGCGAGCCTTAAATGAATGCGCGGTTCCCTCCACCCAGTCTATGTCTGGATAATTAAAATCCCCCATTATGATAACACTTCCCATCCTTGCTGCTAATCCAATTTGTGATAGGAGATCCGTCTCCACTTCCTCCCTCAGGTTAGGGGGCCTATAGCATACTCCCAGTATTATTTTCCCCTTAGCTTCATCCCTTTGGAGCTCTACCCATAAAGATTCCACCTCCTCCCTAGCTCCCTCAGTGATGTCATCTCTCACATTCACTTGTACATTATTCTTGATATATAGGCATACCCCTCCCCCTTTTTTACCCTCTCTATCCTTGCGGTATAGGGTATACCCTTGAATGTTTGCCAGCCAATCATGAGAGCTGTTGAACCAGGTCTCTGAAATTCCAACAAAATCCAAATCCTCCTTGTACAACAGTATCTCTAGTTCACCCATCTTGTCCGCCATGCTCCTGGCATTGGTGAACATGGCACATAGTTTAGACCGGTCGCATATTGTCCTCGTATTGGGTGTTTCAAGATTGCAACTAGGTCTTGCTACTATACTCACCTTGTGTTTTTGTGCTTTGGTTAACCTACCACTAATGCCCCCAATACTACCCTATGGAATATCTTCCGCGCTGGCTATCACTGTCTCTGGACCCTCCCCCCCATCGCCTAGTTTAAAAACCCCTCTAACTTTTTGGCCATCTTCATTCCCATTGTAGGCGGTCCAGAATGCCAGTCGGATCTCTCACATTGTTATTGAACACAAGCTGTTGTTGGTTTGCCTTGCGGTAAGCGTATTATTTGCCTGGTGGTGGATCACGGAGTGTGGTGTGGTATACTGATACTGAACACAAGCTGTTGTTGGCTTGCCTTGTGGTAAGCACATTATTTGCACGAAGTGTGGTGTCTCATCTTCACTACAGAGTGTGACAGCGTTCACTTTAGTGTTTTTTCCTTTTGCCTCATTCTTATGCACTTGTGTAAGTTTTCTACCTTCTTCTACTCTAACCAATTTGGCAGTATTACACTATGGCCAGTTTCTTTTTATTTACATGTCTATGAGATGGAAGTCTGGTGCCCTTATTACATCCTTTCAGCCATGGTGTATGCAGCTTAAGTGTACCATCTGGATTCTCTATACCAAGACGTGATACAGGCTGGTGTTCGCTTGCCTTGTGGTAAGCGCAATTACTGTGTGTTTGCGGATACTGTATGGGGTGTCACTCATATTTTTCACCATTGACTCTGGTTGGAATCACCCAAGGGTCTCTTTTGGACTAATTTCAGATCATCACCTTACAATTTATTTACATCTATTATATATGGACACTTATTTAGATTCACAGATATTATATGTGGACACTCGTGTTTGATCTATAGATACATGTGTAAACCCATATATTTTTCTACATTTTAATTTTCAATGTTTTTGCATTTATATATGTACTTCCTAACGGAAGCTTTCAAGTTTACTTCACGTGGTTTACTAGTGATTTAGCGCGGTTATTTCTTTTTTAAAAGTGAAAAAGTGCCAAGGGGGAGTGAATGTTTAATGGGGGGAGGAGCCCAAGGAAATTGGGGCTAGAAGTGCGGTGGGCGGGGCTAAACCAAAATGAAACTGTGAAAAAAGAAATAAATATGTAAACAAACACAGACGTGCAGGAGTGAGTGGTGGAAAAGTGTAGAAAAACATAAGTGATAGTGTGCTGAATGTGTACCAACCATTGGGAGTACATGAATTGTAAATTTACCTTAAATATTCGAAAAGCGGGAAGAATTATACCAACAATGGGAAAAAGATCACAGTGTTGGGGTTCCACAGTGGTTGAAAGGATATTATAGGCAGATGAATTCAAATCTGAAATGTCAAAAAAGTTTATATGACATCAGATAATGTTTAATAAAAAATATAGCATGAAGGGGCCCATGGTGCAGAGTATGCACCATCAGGTCCAATCCATCAAAATGTAAGGATGACTTAATTACCTGTCTCCAGGCTGCTATAAATTTGTAAGCATCCTGATGGAACAATAGGGATCGACTAAGGATCTCCCAGCTGTTCCAACATAAATAGCGAAAGCTGGCCGCTGGTTGGTTACCTGATCAGTCTGCCGGCCGCCCCACCTTCCCTCTTCCAGCAGGGATGGCGCTGCGTGTCGGCACTCCATGTGTGGCTCCCCAGCGTTCAGGAAGACAGTATCCCAGCGTGGCCATCACTTCCGCCACATTTGCGTGACGTCACGTGCACGTGCAATGTGCGCGGGTGTCATCATGGCATCCGGATGTGATCCGGAATGCCGCTGGCAGGAAGAGATACTCACCGGTTGGGCATGTAAGGGAAGCACAGGGGCCTTGTGCTTCCCCCCCTGCCAGGAAGAAACGCAGTAACGAAGCCCCCACCCCTAATGGATCAGCCGACCAGAGAGACCGTGCCCGAACTCCGGAGGGGGGAAGAAGAGGAGAAAAAACACAGAACAATCTGTGTAGGAAACGTGTGAATAAAAATAAGTTACAACAATTAACGATCCACATTATGTGTACAAAAAATCTTTTGAAGCCGTGGGCTGTTGGGGTGCATTTAAGATATCCATGAATCACCTTAACTTGGGAGTATAAAAAACGTAATTTGTCAATAATTTAAATCAGAATTGTTTACCTAACAAAACAAAACAAAATATATATTCCATGTTACATTTGGGGGGAATGTAACTTGAAAATTACAAAAGAGGAACAAGGCAGAAGAAACAGGATGATAATGCAAAACCCGATAAACATATTGATGTAATTGATAGGAATTATGCAAAGAATTACAAGTGATATCGATATTTGCCTTGTTCCTTATATGCTTTTTTCCTAGCTAAAATGGCGCTGACTTATTGTTTATGAAACCTGCTTATTTCCGACTAACGCCTTGAACCATACTTAAAAGAACTAGCAAAAGTTTACCATATTAGGCCATATTGTGAAAGGGCACTGTTTCTGACAATAAAGCTGACGATGCACCATGAGTCACCAGTGTGCCTTAACCAATGGTAGCTTGCCAAATACTGTTATAAAATGACATGTGTAAAAGGGTTCCTGTGTGACTCTGGTGAAATTCCTTGCTGTGAACAGAGCTCATCCCTATGTACCGGTACATTTGTAATAAATCTGTCTTCTAATCAACATGACCGGATTTGACTGATCAGTGAGAGAATGGAATTTTACCGACATCATGGTCCTTTCAAGCCGGAAGTAAGGATTAGGTGGTGGATCGAACGGTTCCGTCCAAAATATCGATATCGGTGAGTATCAGACTCCCTCTCGCCGAGACCTAGGTCCTCCCACTCAAGTTAAGTGGTAAAAAGAGGCTGGTCGGTTCCGGGATCCACACCTGACTTCTACTCCTGGACTTCTGATCCACTCCTCCGAGTCTGTGAAAGGTAAGACAGATTTTTTTTCTTTTCTCTTCTTTTCTTTTCTTTTCTTTTCTTTTCTTTTCTCTTCTACTTGAGGTGATTTGGGTTTTTATTAAGTATGCCGGCACTGTAAGTTGATTATAAAAGACCTAAGTGACACAGGGGCCGAAGACAGAGGCACCTGGGGACGTTGCCTATGGTAAATAGACGTAGCCCGCTGTCTGAGACAGATTACAAAAAATTTAAGGTACCGAAAGATGATAGATGATTGATAATTGTTGTGAATAGTGACTACAAGTAATTTGGATAGATTACAGAGAGTCACAGTGGCCATTTCAGGTTTTTTTCTAACTGAGTGGTGGTTGGGACAAAAAGGAAGTGAATGTATGAGCAGGAATCAATCTAACTTGATCAGAAACGCTTCCCCCATAGATCGGTTGTTTTTCTCTTTTTCTCTCGAGAGCAACATTTCCTGCACTGTTCCTTTTGCTGCATTTGTTAAATCATGAGACTAACTCTCACTCTTTCCTCCTCATGTTTAACATAACTGCTAACTTGATATTTTTGCTTTTCTGTGATCCAAGGGTTGCTAGTCTGGTGGTTTACAGGTTGATAAAAGGCCTGCTTTATGATCTGTCTGGCTGCAAACTTGTGGTTAAAAAAAAAAACTGGACTCACTCACTCCTTTCCCCCCTACCCTCACGGACACCTACTGTAAGTGCAATTCCTCTTTTGTGTGAGTGTGTGTAAAAAAAAATTCTGATCAGAACGTTAAGAATACTGTTTGTTTTGACCAACTGTACTTTGTAGTAAATAAGGTAAAGGTATAAGTTGTTTTATATGTATGTGTGTGTGTGTGTATATATGTATATGTGTATGTGTATATATATATATATATATATATATATATATATATATATATATATATATATATATATATATATATATATATATGTGTGTTTAATTCCTGTTTGGAGAGTTTAGACTTTGTTTGCTGTTTTATATAGATTCTGGCAAAGTTTGAGAGTAGAATTACCAGTCTTGTATTCTAAACTATTGTAGCAGAGCGTCCCAGAGAGAGCCAGGAAAAGTCCTGTTCGGGGTTTATACATCTCCCAGGCTCCTCTCATACACGTTCAGGGATCTCTGATCTATGGTCCAGTTCAGGTCTTGGTCCTCTCCCCCAGGCTAATTTAAGCTCACCTGAGCAGACAGCCTTGGCTCTTGGCCTGGGATACTCAGACAACTTCTGTGTAGGAGAGCAAAAAGGTATGTGGAAGCTGACAAGCTGTAGGCTTGCTCAGCCTGGTAGTTAGGATCTGTAAATATTGTTTAGTTAGTGCCGAGACAAGGCTATGGTTTTGTTTTGGCTATTTTTGTTCCTATTTATTTTTTTTGGAACACTATACAGCACCTGTATATAGACTTGTATATATCACAAATAAACACTGCACTGTTTGTCACTATTTCACTGGATTTGGTATCTGTGCCTGAAAGACTGCTCATCCCAGGGAGCCTTGTACCTGCTACCTGTCCCCCAGGTTACATATGGTGGAGACTACGACCAGCTGTAGTAAGTTACTACTTAAAAGGCCAGTACCTAGAGTGACTAAACATGGAGGAAATTCTTAAACAATTGGTGATATCCAACGCTGCACAGCAACAATCCAATGCTGCACAGCAACAAGCAAACGCTGCACTGCATCAAGCAAACGCTACACAGCAGCAAACAAACGCTGTCGCACAGGAGCAAACCAAGGCGCTGTGCCAACAGATTTGTGCTGTACAGGAGATATCGCAGAGGCTGTTTGAACAGCTAGCCACTGATGCAAAAGAGGATAGGAAAACCCTGGCTGCGGTTGTGGAGACGCTAGTACAGCGGTCACCTGCTAAAGTTAATGTTGTTGGAGACAAGCCCTCAGCCATCCATGTGGGTCGCTTTCTTTCTAAGATGACTGCAGATGATGATCCAGAGGCCTTTCTCTTAACGTTTGAACGGACCGCTGAGATGGAAGGTTGGCCCAAAACCCAGTGGGCAGGACTGGTCGCCCCCTTGTTCTCTGGAGAATCACAGAAGGCCTACTATGATTTGGAGTCAGCAGAAGCAGGAGACTATGAAAAGGTCAAGCGGGAAATCCTGGCGCAACTTGGCAGTTCGAGCACAGCGGGTCCACAGCTGGTTCTTCCAAGACTAGGGGCCCCCAAGATCGCAGATGTTCGACCTAATTCACTTGGTGAGAAAATGGCTACAGCCGGAGTCCCTGTCTGGGCCACAAATAGTGGAGCGTGTGGTCATGGACCGGTTCCTGAGGTCACTACCAGTTCCCCTGCAGAAGTGGGTGAGTCAAGGAGACCCCAACTCGGCGGACAACCTCATGGAACTCATTGAAAGGTACTTTGCTGCAGAGAGCCTGGTCACCACCCCTACAGCCGCACGGACTTTCCACCCAAAGCCACGGTCTCCCCAGGCAACCGGTAAGACTGTTCCAAGGGAAGTGGGTGGTAAGCATGATCTATCTATTAGAAGGCAGTCTATGTTTGCTGCTGTTTCATGCGCTGCAGCACCAAGTATGGGAAAACACATGTGCCAAATGACTGTTAATAATAAGCCTATTACGGCCTTGCTGGACTCTGGAAGTCTAGTGACTTTGGTTACAGCTGAGATGGTTGAAACTGTGAATTTGCATGCTAAAAAAGTTGCTGTGATCTGTATACATGAGGATACCCGCGAGTATCCTATAGCCACTGTTCAGTTTAAAACTGGCTTAGGTACGGTGACCCATCCGTTGGGACTTGTGCCCCACTTGGTGCATGAGGCCATCCTTGGTAGGGACTTCCCTAAGTTTTGGGAACTGTGGGATCGTCCCGACCCGGTCGCAGTAGCTGACTCAGTGACAGAGCCAGAACTCCTGGGCGCTACTGACAATGTGGGTTCAGGGGACTCTTCTCAGGGCTCCCCGGGTTTTCCTTTCTCAGTTATGACAGGAGAGCTGGAGGAGCCTGAGGAGGTCCCCACAACCAGTGGAGCTGGACAGCCATCTGCTGAATCTGAGCCTACGTTGGAGTTTGCTGACCTTAATGTACACAAGGAAAATTTTGGTACCGAGCAGAGAAAAGACCCAACCCTTGCCAGGGCCTGGGAAAATGTAATGGTGATTAATGATGTACCTGTCTAATCAGGGGACAGGCTCTGTTTTCCTTATTTTAGCAGCAATGTCAGAGAATCTAATTGACCAGACTGTGTGGACTACACAGAGGAAACCCAAAACACATATAAGTGAAATAATGGTGTTTAATAAATAAGTGACAAGTAAAGAAATATAAACAGTGCAAAACCAACACAACAAACCCACTACAAACAACAATATATACAAGGAAATGGAGATACCGTAATCGTAAACAAAGCCAGGCCAAGGTCATACACAGGGAGATCAAACCAGCAGGACAGGAAGAGGGTGGACGGATGGGATACAGGGCAGGGATCCAAGGTAACCAGGAACAGAGGGGATAGGCTCAGGATAGGGATGGGATCAGGTCAGGACAAGGCAGATGCAGGCTCAAGGTCAAAGTAACGGGCAACAAGGTAAGAATGCAGGGAGAGAGATACCAAGGCAAGCCTATGAGGGCTTGCCGGGTATTTATAAGGCTGGTAATTGACCTCATGTCACAGCTGAGTGCAGTGTGTGTTGTCTGCTCCATACTGCCAGGATCCATCCGCTGGTGGACATCAGTACTGCGGCCAAAAGATGAACTGACACCACCAGCGGATGGACCCTTTCCTGACAGTACCCCTCCCTAAAGGAGCGGCCTCCGGACGCTCCAACTGGTCTTAATTGTCCATGGTCTATGACATCAGGCAGAATGGTGGAAGAAGGCATTTCAGGCTGGTCATCAGGCACATCCGGGCAGACGGCTGGCATGTCAGAGTCTTTGAGCTGGGCAGCGGACAGGAACAACTTGAGCTGGGCAGCACACGGGAACAACCCGAGCTGGGCAGCAGGCTCCGGGTCATTGAGCTGGGCAGCAGGCTCCGGGTCATCGAGCTGGGCAGCAGGCTCCGGGTCATCGAGCTGGGCAGCAGGCTCCGGGTCATCGAGCTGGGCAGCAGGCTCCGGGTCATCGAGCTGGGCAGCAGGCTCTGGAACATTGGGCCAAACAGCGAGCACCGTAAGGGCAGGCCGGATTACAGGCACCGGCTCAGCAAGCTGGGTAACGGACCCCGGCCCAGTGGGCTGGGTAACAGGCCCCGACCCAGCGAGCTGGACACCGGGCACTGGTTCGGCAAGCCGGATAACGGATACTGGCTTGACAGGCCAAGTGACAGACTTCGGTTTAGCAGACTGGGTAACGGGCACCAGTTCAGCGGACCGGGTAACGGGCACCGATTCAACAGACTGGGTAACGGGCACCGATTCAGCAAGCTGAGACACGGGCACCGAAACTCCAGGCTGAAACACGGGCACCGAAACTTCAGGCGGAGACACGGGCACCGAAACCTCAGGCTGGGATACCAACATCACGACATCAGGCTGGAAGACAGGTACCAGGATATCAGGCTGGAGGATGGTCACATCAAACCGGAAAGCAGGCTCATCAGGCTGAACAGTGGGCACATCAGGCAGAACAGCAGGTACTGGCACAACAGGCTGAACAGGTACATCGGACTGGTCAGTAGTCGCTGAAGCGTCAGACTGGAACATGGACACTGGAATTTCGGGCTGAGCAGCAGGCACTGGGACCTCAAACTGGGCAGCGGACACAGGCATTGGCACAACTGGCTGAGTAGTAGACACTGGCACATCAGGCTGGAAAGCGGACTGGAAAGCCGGCACCGAGACATCAGACCAGGCGGCGCCATGCTGGAACTTTAGACTGGGCAGCAGACACAGGCGCTGGCACATCGGGCAGAACAGCAGGTACATCGGACTGGTCAATAGTCGCTGGGGCGTCAGACTGGATCATGGACACTGGGATTTCGGGCTGGAAGGCAAGCTTCAAGACATCCGGCTGGAAGGCAGGCATATCAGACTGGATAGCAGGTGCATTAGACTGGAGAGCGGGTGCATCAGACTGGAAGGTGGGCACACCAGACTGGAAGGTGGGCACACCAGACTGGAAGGTGGGCACACCAGACTGGAAGGCAGGGACATCAAGTTGGAAGGCAGGGACATCAAGTTGGAAGGCAGGGACATCAAGCTGGAAGGCAGAAACCAAGACATCAGGCTGAAAAGCAAGCTTCAGGACATCAGGCTGGGAGGCAGGCATGAAGACATCAGACTGGGGAGCGGGCACAGACTGAAAAGCGGGAACCGGGACTTCAGGCTGGAAGGCAAGCTTCAAGACATCCGGCTGGAAGGCAGGCATATCGGACTGGATTGCAGGTGCATTAGACTGGAGAGCGGGTGCATCAGACTGGAAGGTGGGCAAACCAGACTGGAAGGCAGGGACATCAAACTGGACAGCGGGCACAGGCATTGGCACAACAGGTTGCGTAGAAGACACTGGCGCATCAGGCTCGGTAGCAGGCACTGGTCTGACAGAATCAGGTGGGTTAGCTGGTGTGGAAGCAAGTTGGGTTACTGGCAGGATCGTGTGGGTAGGAAAGAATTTTTGTTTCTTTTTTTGGTTTAGCCCGTGCAGTCTTGTATGTAGGTGCAGGGCTGAAAGAAAAGAAAGTAGCTGGATCGAAGGAAGACCAAGGAACTGTAGCTAGAGAGGGGTTTTGTGGGACTGTTATAGGTGGAGGAGAAGAGACAGGTGGATTGAAGGCGGGATAGGTGCTACACTTGGAGACTGGGTAGTAGTATTGGGCGAGCTGGGCAGCAGGCTCCGGGTCATTGAGCTGGGCAGCAGGCTCCGGGTCATCGAGCTGGGCAGCAGGCTCCGGGTCATCGAGCTGGGCAGCAGGCTCCGGGTCATCGAGCTGGGCAGCAGGCTCCGGGTCATCGAGCTGGGCAGCAGGCTCTGGAACATTGGGCCAAACAGCGAGCACCGTAAGGGCAGGCCGGATTACAGGCACCGGCTCAGCAAGCTGGGTAACGGACCCCGGCCCAGTGGGCTGGGTAACAGGCCCCGACCCAGCGAGCTGGACACCGGGCACTGGTTCGGCAAGCCGGATAACGGATACTGGCTTGACAGGCCAAGTGACAGACTTCGGTTTAGCAGACTGGGTAACGGGCACCAGTTCAGCGGACCGGGTAACGGGCACCGATTCAACAGACTGGGTAACGGGCACCGATTCAGCAAGCTGAGACACGGGCACCGAAACTCCAGGCTGAAACACGGGCACCGAAACTTCAGGCGGAGACACGGGCACCGAAACCTCAGGCTGGGATACCAACATCACGACATCAGGCTGGAAGACAGGTACCAGGATATCAGGCTGGAGGATGGTCACATCAAACCGGAAAGCAGGCTCATCAGGCTGAACAGTGGGCACATCAGGCAGAACAGCAGGTACTGGCACAACAGGCTGAACAGGTACATCGGACTGGTCAGTAGTCGCTGAAGCGTCAGACTGGAACATGGACACTGGAATTTCGGGCTGAGCAGCAGGCACTGGGACCTCAAACTGGGCAGCGGACACAGGCATTGGCACAACTGGCTGAGTAGTAGACACTGGCACATCAGGCTGGAAAGCGGACTGGAAAGCCGGCACCGAGACATCAGACCAGGCGGCGCCATGCTGGAACTTTAGACTGGGCAGCAGACACAGGCGCTGGCACATCGGGCAGAACAGCAGGTACATCGGACTGGTCAATAGTCGCTGGGGCGTCAGACTGGATCATGGACACTGGGATTTCGGGCTGGAAGGCAAGCTTCAAGACATCCGGCTGGAAGGCAGGCATATCAGACTGGATAGCAGGTGCATTAGACTGGAGAGCGGGTGCATCAGACTGGAAGGTGGGCACACCAGACTGGAAGGTGGGCACACCAGACTGGAAGGCAGGGACATCAAGTTGGAAGGCAGGGACATCAAGTTGGAAGGCAGGGACATCAAGCTGGAAGGCAGAAACCAAGACATCAGGCTGAAAAGCAAGCTTCAGGACATCAGGCTGGGAGGCAGGCATGAAGACATCAGACTGGGGAGCGGGCACAGACTGAAAAGCGGGAACCGGGACTTCAGGCTGGAAGGCAAGCTTCAAGACATCCGGCTGGAAGGCAGGCATATCGGACTGGATTGCAGGTGCATTAGACTGGAGAGCGGGTGCATCAGACTGGAAGGTGGGCAAACCAGACTGGAAGGCAGGGACATCAAACTGGACAGCGGGCACAGGCATTGGCACAACAGGTTGCGTAGAAGACACTGGCGCATCAGGCTCGGTAGCAGGCACTGGTCTGACAGAATCAGGTGGGTTAGCTGGTGTGGAAGCAAGTTGGGTTACTGGCAGGATCGTGTGGGTAGGAAAGAATTTTTGTTTCTTTTTTTGGTTTAGCCCGTGCAGTCTTGTATGTAGGTGCAGGGCTGAAAGAAAAGAAAGTAGCTGGATCGAAGGAAGACCAAGGAACTGTAGCTAGAGAGGGGTTTTGTGGGACTGTTATAGGTGGAGGAGAAGAGACAGGTGGATTGAAGGCGGGATAGGTGCTACACTTGGAGACTGGGTAGTAGTATTTGGTAGGGGGTTTGATAAACTGGGCTGTAGCTGAGGTTGGCATAGGCAACGGGGAGATACATTTTTGGGGAGACAGAGGATTAATGGCAGGGCTGGAGTATTGTGGCTTAGCAAAAGACAGGAGATCTGACCATACCTGCAGCACAGGTTGAACAAACGCTGATTCACACACAGCCTGACTAATCAAGGATTGCACCGACTGGATGCAATTAGACAACACTTGCTGTGAACAGGAGGAATAATGTTCCATAAAATAGGCTGGATCATCCTCTAACAACCAAACCAGGGATTCAACTTGGCCATAATTGAAGGGGGGCGAAAAATCATCACTTCCCTCGGGAATGCATGACAGGGCTGGTTTTGCACATAACTGGATCAGAGGCTGAACATCTTCAAAAGACATATACCCCTGATCCACTAGGGAATGAGCAGATCGGATAGTTTCCATCAGCCTGTCACTAGTCCACCCTTTTAAAATCTGGCGACAATATTCACCATCCTCTTCTGCTAGCAGAGAATAATAAAGAATTTCATCGAAATCCATATTAGCAGACCCGATAAACCAGGATGGTTTCCTCAATGCAGCCACGTCTGGTCAGGGATGGCCTTGGTATACTGTCAGAGAATCTAATTGACCAGACTGTGTGGACTACACAGAGGAAACCCAAAACACATATAAGTGAAATAATGGTGTTTAATAAATAAGTGACAAGTAAAGAAATATAAACAGTGCAAAACCAACACAACAAACCCACTACAAACAACAATATATACAAGGAAATGGAGATACCGTAATCGTAAACAAAGCCAGGCCAAGGTCATACACAGGGAGATCAAACCAGCAGGACAGGAAGAGGGTGGACGGATGGGATACAGGGCAGGGATCCAAGGTAACCAGGAACAGAGGGGATAGGCTCAGGATAGGGATGGGATCAGATCAGGTCAGGACAAGGCAGATGCAGGCTCAAGGTCAAAGTAACGGGCAGCAAGGTTAGAGTGCAGGGAGAGAGATACCAAGGCAAGCCTATGAGGGCTTGCCGGGTATTTATAAGGCTGGTAATTGACCTCATGTCACAGCTGAGCGCAGTGTGTGTTGTCTGCTCCATACTGCCAGGATCCATCCGCTGGTGGACATCAGTACTGCGGCCAAAAGATGAAATGACACCAGCAGGGAAATATTCTCCTGACAGTTCAACACTGCCAGGAGACACCTGCTGGTGGACCCCAGTACTGCATGCCAAATGATATATCTTACCAGCGGATGGACCCTTTCCTGACAAGCAATGAGGATTTACTGTATCGTGTATATAAAAAAAATGATGAAGTGGTTGAACAGTTGGTGGTACCTAAGCCATACAGACGGGTGGTGTTGGAACTTGCCCATGGGTACTTGCTAGGAGGTCATTTAGGGGTTGAGAAAACTACTGAAAGGGTGTTGCGCAGGTTTTATTGGCCCGGAATACAGAAGGATATTGAGAATTATTGTCAATCCTGTCCTGTGTGTCGGATGTCAGCCCCACTTCAACACTTCCGAAGTCCTTTTAGAGCCCTTGCCCATTATTGAAGTGCCTTTGAGAGGATTGCCATGGACCTTGTGGGTCCACTCCCTAAGTCTGCCCGAGGTCATCAGCATATCCTTGTAATCATGGATTATGCTACCCGTTACCCCGAGGCCATTCCCTTACGCACCGCGTCTGCTAAAAACATTGCCAAAGAGCTGTTTATGGTGTTCAGTTGTGTTGGAATCCCTAAAGAAGTCCTTACAGACCAGGGCACCCCATTTATGTCACGAATAACTAGAGAGCTGTGCAAGTTATTTAAGGTGTCGCAATTGCGAACCTCGGTGTACCATCCTCAAACGGATGGCTTAGTGGAACGCTTCAATAAGACATTAAAGAGCATGTTAAAAAAGGTTGTTGACAAGGATGGGAAAAACTGGGACTTCCTGATACCATACTTGATGTTTGCCATCAGGGAGGTTCCCCAGTCCTCCACGGGGTACTCTCCATTTGAGTTGCTTTATGGGAGACACCCTTGGGGACTCTTAGACATAGCCAAAGAAACTTGGGAGGGGGAGCAGACACCCCATAAAAGTGTCATTGAGCATATCGCTCAAATGCAGGACAGGATTGCAGCAATTATGCCAATGGTAAAAGAACACTTACTACAGGCCCAAGCAGCCCAACAGAGGATATACAACAGGGGGGCCCAACTCCGTGTTTTCTCACCTGGTGACAGGGTCCTGGTGTTAGTTCCCACTGTTGAGAGCAAGTTCCTAACAGCAACACTCCACTTCACATCAGGAACTACAAATCAAAAAAACTCCTAAGTATACACCAAACGGAACTCAGATGAAAAATGTTTGGTGTATACTTGGGAGTCTTTTTGATTTGTAGTTCCTGATGTGCAGTGGAGTGTTGCTGTGAACATTTGCAGTGGAAAGAATTGTTTTAAAGTGATTGTGAAAGAGATTTTGAATAAATCTATAAAAACACATTTGCACTATGGAGCCCTTTTCGTTTTATTCCCACTGAGGTGTATCTTCTGTATGGATGAACTAATATTTTGAAACCGGATACATTGTGTCAATGAGGATAGATCTGCCTGTGTATTGGAGCGCAGTGGCTCAGGAAATCTCCCAGGAAAATGCCAAGATCTGCCTGTGAATTGGAGCACAGTGGCTGTGGAAAACGCCCAGGTGATAATCTAAGGCCGGCAGGCTAATGCCACATGCTCATCTGATCTCACTAACCTGAGATCCATCTGATCCGGTAAGCGGCCTTTTTTACCATATTTGTGAAAAGGAGGAATATCGGTGTGTCTCTTTCTATAAAGAAGATTGGTGCTAATATCAACCTAGCATTTTGTATTCTAAACTCAAGGAAAAAAAAACAGAGACATGGGGAATAGTTCCCCATTAGAAGGAGATAAGAAATGTATGCATAGCAAATAACCAAAATCTGTTAAATATTGTGCTAAGTGGGAAAGGAAGTTGGGATTTAATGGTAAACTAACTGTGACCCAAAGATAAAAAAAAAAAAGAAGTATGGATTAGAAATGGTGGAATACTGGTTTGAGAAGGAGAACAAAAGAGAAATGCCAAGCCGAACTGCTCCTAGTGGACAAAGAGACAGACAAAACGGTCAGCCCCTAACTATGACTGTTTTTAAACCATGGACTGAGAGTGACGTGCAGAAGGCTACTGAGCATATTAAACATCCTAAGTTTGGGGCCCCAGAAATCATTGAAAATATGGAAGGTCTGAGGAACAGTTATAGGCTAAATGGGGTCGAAGTGGAAAGGGCCTTAAGGAGGGTTCTAGGATCAGATTGGGCATCAGTAAAGGGAAATTGGGACCCCTGTGTAGCCACAGTGCCCCCTCAACAAAGAGGGGAACCACTGGCCCTTGATAGCAAAGATTTGACAGACAGATTGACTGCCTTCTATCAGAGATGCAATCTCAGATGGGTATAACGAACTGACTGGCAAAAGATTAATATGACTGTAAAGGAAGACAAGGAAAGTGTCAGTGATTATCAAAATAAACTACGAGAAGTTTTTAAAGTGTTTTCTGGGCTCCCCAAAGCTGAGGATGTGAATAGTGAATATCAACAACAGCTAAAGATAGCTTTTGTTAATGGATTACAACAGGATCATAAGGATTACATTGTTAAAAACTTGGTTACTTACTGTACTGCATCAGTTTTAGATGTTTTGCAATATGTTAAGCATTCTGAGAAGTATTTGAAAGTGATGGGAAAAAAAAAATGTGAAAGTAAAGTTTTTTTGTGCAAGGTGATGAAGGAGATACCCCCTTAAGAAGGAATCAGAGGAGGGTATAGCCCCTGCAATACCCCTCTTTTTCCTGTTAAGAAGGCTCCGCCTTCCACATCCTGGAGAATGGTACAGGATTTACAAGCTGTTAACCAGGCAGTTATACCAAGGGCATAAGGTAAATAAAACTAAACTCCAGTTGTGGCAACAGCAGGTCAAATACTTAGGGTATAATATCTTAAAAGAAGGTCGACACCTGGATGAGGAGAGAATTTGAGCCCTCCACCAGGTGCCGAAGCCAGAAACAAAGAAACAAATGATGTCTTTTTTGGGCATGACAAATTTTTGTAGAGCTTGGATTTCTGGGTATTCAATACTGACCGCGCCCCGTTGGTCAATACATTTGAGCCCAGCACGACACCTTTCCTGTATGACAATACTTTTGAGACAACCTCACTTAACCGTTATCTAACCCTGACATGACACTTTTTGTTGATGGCTCCAGTACGAAAAATCCAGATGGCACAAGTGTAACTGGATATGCAGAAGTGACACATGACAGAACAGGAAATCATAGAGATAGATCATACAGTCCTTACTGATATACAGCAGAATATATCCCCTGGGGAGAAACAATATCGGAAAACAAAAGGTTGCACAATAATAGATAACATCTACACATCACCTGAAGGAAAGCTGGTATTGCCAAAATCCTTATTTAGGTATGCAGCAGTATTGACACATGGAGTAACTCATGTGTCAAACAGGGGGATGACTGAGATGTTAAATAAGGTATGTACAGCCTATGGTTTCACAAACTACTAAAAAACAACAACTTTTTGTTCTCAATGCATTATATGTGCAAGAGACAATGCTCAGGGAGGCATAAGACCACAGAAAGGGAAGTTCCCCACACTGCAATATCCATTCCAACACATTTACATGGATTTTATTGAATTAGACAAATGTGAAAAGGAAGAAATATTGTTTGGAAATCATTGATGCATTGACCACATGGGTATAGATATTCCCCACAGGAAGTGCTGACACCTTAACAGTATCCAAAGCCTTACTAAAAGATATAATTTCCTAGTTTGGGATACCAGAGAAGATTTATAGCGATAATGGTCCACAGTTTGTAAATCAGACTATAAAACACCTAACAGAAGTGATGGGTATAGAAGTAAAAGAACGACTGTGCATATCACCCTCAGTCAGCAGGGCTTGTAGAAAGACATAATGGGATATTAAAGAGCAAGCTAAAAAAGGCTATGGAAGAGACAGGGAAAAATTGGATGTACTGTCTCCCACTAGCTATTTTAAGCATGCACATCACCCTCACTAAAGAGGGGCTGAATCCATTTGAAATGATGTATAGTAGACATTATAAAATACCTTTATTACCAAATGAAACCCACACAGAGGAAGGGGAGAGAACCTTAGCAGAATACATGTCAAGGTTATTAAAACAGAAACAAATTAACCAAGAGTGTTCCATTCCAGAAGGAGAGCCCATAGGAGAAGACAAAGTACAAATCGGGTGCTCATCAAGGTGATCAAAAAGAAGCATTGGCACTCCCCTAAGTGGGCCGGGCCATATCAAGTACTCTTTACTACTCCCACTGCAGTAAGAATTGCTGAAAGGACTATCTGGATTCACCAATCCCACTGTAAAAAGGTAAATATAGGCAGAGTAGGGACAGAAAGACTGAAGGAGGGGGAAAGTCCAACTACAAAGGGAGGCAGATAAAAGGTCTGCTTGTCTCAACCTTGGTGAAGAAAAGGCCCTATCTAGGCCCCCCTCACTTTAGATAGGATGGTAGGGATTTTGTTCCTCGTGGGAGTATTGGTGACTCTAGGGGAGGCCTCTATACGGGGAGGTAGGAGACACGGGAGGATAGTGGAACCAATCAATTGGGAAGAGACAGGAAGAGCATTGAACCTCACCTTTGTTGAAGGAACCACCAGTACTATACAGGTGGATTTCTGCCAGATGACAGATTGTGGAGATAAGGTAGAAGCAAGTAAGCTGACCTGGGCAGATAAATACGTGTGCTACCTGGCTGGAACTACCGGGTGTACTACTTGGGATTCAGTCATGTGGACAACTGCAGCCCAGGAGTGGGGATATGAGATCCCAGCAGCAGGAGATTTAAAGAATAGATTAACCATAACTAAAGCAGCCCACTCTCCCTGTACAGAATCAAAGAATTGCAATATATTATTGATTTCCCTGAAGGACCCAAAACTAGAAGATCAGAGGTTATATCGTATAGGAGCTTGGATATCAGGAACTGAACCTTTGGGAAAATTCTTTCTTGAAGTCAAACAAAAGAATGAGACAAACAAGAAGAAAGAATTAGATAATGAGGACCGACTTAAAGTAGAGGTATTAGGATCCACAGTGAGATTCACCAATCTCACAGTGGAAGAAGCTATAACATTAGAAACAGGATACCAGGATAAGAAAGAATGGCTTAAATGGTTAATCTATACTGCTAACGTCCTAAAAAAAAAAAGAGAACTGCTTGGTCTGTGCAGGGGCCAGACCCCAGCTGGCTACAGTGCTTTTTCCCTTAAATAACAATATAGATCTAGATGGGTTAGGGTGTATGCTAAAGCTATATCAAAAAACATACAAACCTGACACCAAAACTTCCTGTCACACATTAAGTTTATTGTTTCCCCAAGTTCAGAGACCTCAGATACCCCCTGCTGTCACGGCATACCCTGGCAACTTTACTTGTTTTGCACTTCCGGGGAATGAGAGTGGCAAAGATTTGGGGTCTTTACCAGATGACTACTGCATGGAGAGGATTATCAAAATTGCAAAGGGAGAGGGTGACAACTGGGTTGAGCACGACACCCAGAGGGCGGACGTCTGGTGGTTATGCGAAGACAAGAGGCTCAGAGCGAGCATCCCAGCCAATTCCGGAGGGGATTGTGCCCTGGTACAGCTGGCAATGCCTCTGCGCTTACTGTCAGAGTCCCCTTGGAAGACGGGTCGCCGGAGGAGCAGAAGGTACACCTCTCCTGCGGGGTCTTTTGACCCCCAGATCTAGATAGATGAGATTGGGGTTCCGCGTGGAGTGCCAAGAGAGTTTAAGGCTAGGAACCGAGTGGCAGCTGGATTTGAGTCTCTTCTCTGGTGGGTGACAGTAAATAAAAAAATGTTGACTGGATTAACTATATATATTATAACCAACAAAGGTTTGTAAACTTCACCAGAGATGCAGTTAAGGGATTGGCAGAGCAATTACCCCCTACCTCTCTGACGGCATGGCAGAATAGGATGGCATTAGATATGGTCCTAGCAGAAAGAGGAGGGGTCTGTAAAATGTTTGGTGGTATGTGTTGCACCTTTATTTCTAACATTACAGCTCATGGGGGAACTGTGACTAGAGCCCTCGAAGGATTGACAGCTTTATCGAATGAATTAGCGGAAAACTCAGGTACTGATGATCCATTCACAAATTGGCTTGAAGGTTGGTTTGGGAAATGGACTGGACTTACCAAGGTCAAGGACTTGCTAAGGTCTGAAAACCCAGTTGTGGAGCGGACCTGCACTGAAGTAATAAATTGAGGAAGCAAATATAGATATCAGGAGGGAATGATAAGAAATATGCAAAGAATTACAAGTGATATCGATATTTGCCTTGTTCCTTATATGCTTTTTTCCTAGCTAAAATGGCGCTGACTTATTGTTTATGCAACCTGCTTATTTCCGACTAACGCCTTGAACCATACTTAAAAGAACTAGCAAAAGTTTACCATATTAGGCCACATTGTGAAAGGGCACTGTTTTGACAATAAAGCTGACGATGCACCATGAGTCACCAGTGTGCCTTAGCCAAAGGTAGCTTGCCAAATACTGTTATAAAATGACATGTGTAAAAGGGTTCCTGTTGTGACTCTGCTGAAATTCCTTGCTGTGAACAGAGCTCATCCCTATGTACCGGTACATTTGTAATAAATCTGTCTTCTAATCAACATGACCGGAGTTGACTGATCAGTGAGAGAATGGAATTTTTTTTTTTTTTTAATTCTTTTTATTGCTTTTTCAAGACAAACAATACAAATACAACTTAACGACTAAAAGAGAAAGAAAAATCTGTGGTGCTTATACAAAATCTCCTACACATCGCAAGACAAGCTATTATAATTTGTGCTATTTATCTTATGATGAGTTAACCTATGGCTCGCTTCTTCTTGTGTTTATTTAGAGGTCACTTAAGACGTCAAGTCCTCTCTCCAATCGTAACCAATAAATTCTCACTGTTCCCCCCCCCATCATATTATTTGAAGTCTCAAACAGCTGTTTCCACATCTTCCAACCATGTACGCCAGACTCTATCGTACTTCATCGGGCATCCTCTGTTGAAGTATGTGTCTTTATATAAAGGAAGGTTATTATTGACCAGACTTTTCCATTGTGTCAATGAAGGGGGGGTGGGCTTTTTCCACCGCATGGCAATGTTTTTCCGGGCATAAAATAGCAATAACCCGACCAGTGTACGTTTTGCCACTGTTGGTACAAGTGTTTCAATTAACCCCAATAGACAGATTTCCATGGCACGTGGCAATGTAGTCGATGTGACTCTATTTACCGTGTCAAGTACCTCACTCCAATATCGCTGGATTTTAGGGCAGTGCCAGAAAATATGAGAAAAATCTCCTGGGGAGATTCCACATCTCCAACACTCCGATGGACATGTAGGGTTCATTTGATGGAGTCTATGTGGAGTAAAGTACGCTCTATGCACTATTTTAAATTGGATCAGCCGATCCCGCATAGAAACTAAGGAGCGGAAGGGAAGATCCCAAACATCATCCCAATCATCATTGTCCAGCGAGGGTATATCAAGCTGCCAGCGAGACCAGAGCTTATCTAGAGGTGGGAGAGACACATAGACCAAATGCTCATAAAGCTGTGAGGTAGGTTTCTCTGCACACTTAGTTCTAAGTGTCTTCTCTAGTCCTGACTGGACAACGATGCAGGAGGCACATGGAAACTGCGCAGCAAAAGCATGTGACAATTGGAGATAGCGAAATTGGTAATGATGAGGTATGTTATACATGGACGAAAGGTGTGAAAAGGGAGATAATGACATTTGTGACACTATGTGAGAAATTATTTTTATACCATACTTAGTCCATGCAAAGGGGTCCGGAAGTTTGTAAATGTGTGGCAAAGTAGGGTTCAGCCAGATCGGGGTGTTAGGAGAGATCTCGGTTGATTTGTATTTTTCTACATCTAGACCCGCCCGCCAAGCCCGCAGGGTGGTACGCATAGAGGGTGTCAAATGATATGGGGCTCGAGGGCCTCTGAATATCAGGAATTGCAAGGCTTCGAAAGAGCCCACTATCGTGGCCTCCAGGGCTGTGGAAGAATTAGTTTTGTCAGGGTGCAGCCACCAGGCCACTGTCACCAGTTGGGTGGCTAGAAAATATTTGTAACAATCAGGAAATGCCATACCACCCTTTGTTGTCGGCCGCATCAAAGTCGACAGCCGATACCTGGGCGGCGAGGAGCCCCAGATAAAGGATGAGAACAATTGATTCATTGTATTAAAAAACTATTTAGGTATCCACTGAGGGGAGTGGCGGAACAAATACGTGAATTTGGGGATAGTTTTCATTTTGAGGAGATTCACTCGCCCCCAAACTGATAAAGGTAAATTACTCCATGTTTTAAGTTTTGCCTTAGTGTCTACGAGTATAGGGGTAAGGTTAAGTGAGATGAAGTCTGCTGCTTGTGTGGATATATGGACCCCCAGGTACTTAAAAGTTTCCACCCATTTTAGTGAACAGTCTGGGGAGGAAGTAGTTTTGGCCGCCTGGTCTATCGGAAAAAGTATGGATTTGGACCAGTTGACCTTCAGTCCGGTGACTCCTGCAAAGGTGTCTAACACATTCAGAACACCCTGTAGGGACGGGCCAGCATCATTGAGGAACAGTAGCATGTCATCCGCGTACAGGGCCAGGAGAGAATGGAATTTTACCGACAGTAATTAATGCGTTTTTCCTGAGGAAAAACCTTGCAGGAAGGGGGCAAACGAAATTAATTTGTTAAGGCCAGGAGGCGACGTGGCCTGCAACTGGAAGATCCAATTCTGCTCCTTCTGGAGCAGGGCCTTGTTCCAGTCGCCTCCTCTGTCTGGTATGTGCATTCTATAAAGTGCTGTAAACGTTACTTCAGGCACTCTATAGTTGTGTTCTAAAACGACATGTCTTCCGACAGGAAGGTATCTCAAAAAAGGAATCACAAAAAAGAAGAACCTCCATGTTACAAAACCAATAGAAATATAGTAAATAACCACTAGGGGGAAATATTGAATAGGGATAAATCATAAAAAGGCAGAAGTATATTGTAAAATGGTCACATATGGTATCACGAGTCAAACAGATCACAAATGAATATTAGACAGAAAAAAGGGGGGCTTAGGATCGATTTAATGAATGAGTTGAGGTCCCACTCCACGTTCAACCCGAACGGGAAGTAGAACCTGAGCTCATGGATCCAATAAGTCTCCAAACGGGAGACTCCGCGGAGCGGGACTCACCCCTCCAATGGGGAATAAATGTGTCAATCACTTGGAAAAGTGTACCAGTAGGGTCCTTATTATGGTATTGTAAGTAATGACGGGGTACAGTGTGTTTACTTTTGCCACTCTTAATGCCCGCAATATGTTCGTTCACTCGTACAGAAAATGTCCTGATGGTGCGACCCACATATTGCTTTTTGCAGGGACAAGTCAGCAAATATACAACAAATTGGGTGGCACAGGTGGCAAAATGTCTCAGAATAAACACGTGAAGTGACAGTAGACAGAAACGTGTCTGTTTTGCGTCTCCCTGCAATGTTGTGAGCACACACATTACATTTTCGGCATGGGTAATAACCCTTACACTGTTGAAAGAAAGAAATTTTTCTTGGAGGGTTGATTACATTGGGAGCAATTTTCCCCTGTATCGATCTTTCACCTCTAAAGATGACTCTGGCCTGTTCAGGAAGGACAGGGCCCAGAAGTCTGTCACTTCTGAGAACCTTCCAGTGTTTTCTAAAAATGTTCCTAATCTGTTTAGATTGTATGGAGTGTGTGGTGAAAAAAGCCCATCGGGATCTAGAGTCTGAGGGATTTTGTGGGCGTTCAACTCAATTGGAGTTTCTATCAATTTGTAAGGCTCTGTTAATTTCAGCATCCAACTCAACAGAGTCATAGCCCTTAGCTATAAATCTATCCCGAAGCACTTGGGATTGTGCAAGATAATCAGAAGTTCTGGTATAGTTATGACGTAGCCTCAAAAACTGGCTACGTGGAACTGACTTAAGCCATTGGATTAGGTGGCAGCTATCTAGCGGAATATATCCGTTTCAATCTGTGGGCTTAAAGTAAGTCTTGAACTCTAGATGATGTTCAACCACCATAATTTCTAGGTCCAAAAAGTGAATAGAACTGGTACTAGCCTCATAGCTCAAGGAAATCCCACGATCATTCAAATTAAGAGTGGTTATGAAGCTATCCAAAGATTCACGATTACCACACCAAAGGAGGAGGATGTCGTTAATATACCTTGCCCAGAGAACTAATTCGGGTCTCTGGGAGGCATAGACGACATCCTCCTCCCATTGAGCCATGAAGAGGTTGGCCATACTGGGGGCAAATTTAGCCCCCATGGCCACACCCTTCTTTTGTAGAAAAAATTGATTTTGGAACTAAAAATAGTTATGCCGGGTGGCAAACCTAAGAAGCTGCATAATGAAGTGCTGGATCGATGGGAGAGTGTTTTTTTTAGATAGGTAACTGTCGACAGCATCAAAGCCCAAAACATGTGGTATGCACGTGTACAGTGTGGCAACGTCAGCTGTAACAAGAATCATCCCCTCTTTAAATTCCACAGTCTCAAGAAGCTTAATGACATCCCTAATATCTTTAAGATACGACGGAATGGACAGAACTATGGGTTGAAGATGGAAGTCAACATATCTCCCAATCCTGGAAGTAACCGAGTCAATCCCGCTGACTATGGGTCGGCCAGGGGGATTGACTGGGTCCTTGTGAACCTTGGGAAAGTAATAGATAACCGGAATGGGTGGAACAAGGAAGCTTCTCTCTTTCTTGTTTAGAATCCCAAGTGAAAAACCTTCATCCACTAACTCAACCTAGGCTCTTTTATACTGATTGGTAGGATCCTGGCATATGGGGGTATATGTGTCCGAATCTTGCAGAATCCTGTTCATTCTATTAACATAATCTACCTTGTCTAATATAACTATCCCCCCGCCTTTGTCGGCAGGGCAAATAATGAGATTTTGTCTTTCACAAAGTTCCTTAAGTCCCACCTTAATCGAAGGATCAATGTGGAGCTTTCTCTTAGGACAATAGATTTTTTGTAAGTCCTGTAAAGCAAGGTTTTTGAAAACCTGAAGGGACGGTGCTAAACTCCCCAGAGGGTTAAATAAAGAGGGGTTGGATAATCCAGAGTGTATACAGCCATTGTTGGTTGGAATATCACTGGCTTTAGTAGGTTTAGGGGGCTGGGCCAAAAAATGTCTCTGTATGATAAGTTTCCTAGTGAATTTTAATACGTCTATAAACGTAGCAAATTTATTAAGAGACTTGGGAGGGATGAATTTAAGTCCCTTGTCCAGTACCGATTTCTCCGCATCAGACAGACAAACAGAACTCAAATTGAAAATACCAGTGCCTTTCAATTCCTTTTCCTTTTTGCCTTGGACCCTCCACCCCCCCTCGGGTCCCTCTTTTCTTTCTTGATTGCCCGGGTATTCCTCCATGGGTCTCTGAAAACCCGATGGTTGGATGTAACCAAGGCGATTTTGATTATAATTGTAGGGGGATCTATTACATAGATCATCCTCTCTGTCATAATAGGGGTAGGTATCTGGATAAGTGTCCCGTGGGAAGTGATCTCTAAGTGGTGTAAAGCGATTTTGAGTATGGATCGGAGTCCCATAGTTGTACTTGCGGCTTGGATACCTCTGACCTTGGCTGTCCTGGTAGTCCCGCCAATTACGAGGGGAACCTCCAAAACCTCTTCGGTGGGATGGATCAACTGGATATGCCCGTTGTTGACCTCTACCTCTACTCCTGGATCCACCGCCCCTATGATGTAAAGGAGGGGGCTGGGAAACCAAGGGCAGACGCTGGGGTGCATTTCTAGGGCCCTGATTTTTAGACATACCAGCTTTAGGCTTTGATGGATAATTTAGAGTTTGATGAGATCCGACCCCAGAATTTCGGGATAGCTCATAAACCAATCTCTTATCAGAGTTGGGTACCGTGGAATTGGAAACCTCCATAGAGGGGGGTTCACCATCCAAAGTGGCAGAGGGAATGATCTTTTTTTGCCAATTGAAGACTAGATTTGTGTTATAGTCTGCAAAATCTCTGTTATATTTCTTTAGTTTTTTATTTCTTTGGTCCTTCTCTTCCTTCTCTAAATTGTTAATAATTGTAAATAGTGGAAAGAGCAGTGTATTCAGCTGTGACATCCGGATGACCCAACTGAAATTCTAGCACCGCCCGTAACACCTGATGACTATATGGAGGTGGGATATAAACAAAGGCAAGTATACACTTCAAAGAAAACAGGCGTCAGTATAGAATGACATATCTTCCCTCAGTGTCCACCACATTATCAAGTTCCTGGTAGTTTAGGGAGCCATGTAATACACTCACCCCTCTGGAGAAGGAAGTGTGAGTGGAATGATAGGACCAGCCCACCCAACAGAACCTTAGGCAAGATAGGAAGTCAGGGGTGAGGTGAGGCTCCTGTAAAGCACAGATAGCAGGGAGGTATTTAGGCATTGATGTAAAAACCATAGTACGCTTGAGGGGGGGTCACCCAGCCCCCTAATGTTCCACGACACCACAGTCAGTCCATTCATCCCCCCGGCCATGGTAAATATGTATCAGAGCACTTGAAAAATTTCATATTCCAAAGTATCCCAAATCCCGGCCCCCCACCCCATGTCCCATGGCAGTGAGTCAACAAGAGCCCAGGTATGCGATAACAAACCCATAATGTCTGAGTAGTTAGGCATTGTATTCTCTGTACTGCACTGCATAAATTGTTCAGATCAAGCTGAACCACTGAGTGCAACGGCACTCTAAACTCGATGTGCACAATCCATTTAATTGCGGCAGTAGATAGGGCCAAAAGCAGATGTTGCAATGCCCTAGACTCCACCGAGATCCCTAAGGCAAACAGGAAAAGTCTTGCAATAAAGGGTTGAACAGCAAAAAGGTTAATAGGACAACAGGTCCTGACTCCCGCTGGCCTCACAACCACCAGTAGGGGAGCCACAGCAGTTAAATCGTGACACATTAATGACACAAGCGCATCGGGATCGTGCCGCTGCGCGGGCACGTGAGCGCGCGATCTGCCTTCTTCTGAGGGACGTTCCTGAACTTCCACTCAGAAGGAGAGAGCGCCCACTCGGCCGTTTATGTGCAGTGGCCGGGCGGGAAGTGGTTAAAGATGCATTATACCATTATGGTGAAAGGGCGCTTATTAGCGCAAGAGTATAGTGGAATATCAATGACAGTTAAGATGGCGAGTCAGGTCATTAGGAGTGAACAGAACCTCCTTCACAATCGGATCATTAGGCTGTCTGATGTGTTAGGTAGGTTCTGCTTTGCAAAAGAGCAAATTTATAATCTTTTAGTATAATGCTGGAATTTTTATTGTATGTTTGTTATGTGTAAGTAATGCCGCGTACACACGAGCGGACTTTACGGCAGACTTTGTCCTGCAGACTTTTCAACGGACTTTACGACGGACTTTCCGAATGAACGGACTTGCCTACACACAATCAACCAAAGTCCGACGGATTAGTACGTGATGACGTACGACCGGACTAAAACAAGGAAGTTCATAGCCAGTAGCCAATAGCTGCCCTAGCGTCTGTTTTTGCCCGTCGGACTAGCATACAAACGAGCGGACTTTTCGACCGGACTCGAGTCCGTCGGACAGATTTGAAACATGTTTTCATTTCTAGGTCCGTCAAACTTTTGAGAAAAAAAAGTCCGCTGGAGCCCCCACATGATCGAATTGTCCGACGGACTCAGGTTCGCTGGACCAAGTATGCTGTAAAGTCCGGTCGTGTGTACGCGGCATTACTGTATGTTGTGTAATAAGTATTGTGTTATTACCTATGTATGGGACAAGTAGATTGCATGAGTCTTGTAGATAGTTTAACTGACTCAAGACACAGATGGTTTGTATTGAAGAAGTTTTGAAAGCTTTGATTTGAGAAAATGGCTGCCGCATATTCAAGTGGCCATGCGGCTGAATGGGGGAGGGCAACCAGTATTGTTGATGGTCCTGTGTATCTGTTGACTTTCCAACTTTCAGAACAAAGTTATGTGTAATATGTTTGTGATCTATATAAGAAAAAGAAATGGATAAATTGTGATTTTTAGCTTTGTATGGGACCAAGACACATGTCCCCATAAGTGTAAAAATATTTTTAGGAAAAGGGTTTGGTTTTAAGTTGAAAATGCCTGCCGCATATTCAAGTGGCCATGCATTGCTGGAAGCTAGACAATAGCATGGAGGAGTTCTTTTATTTTGAGATGAAAAGATCAAGCATGCAAACAGCATTGTCTTGGTCCTGTGTATCTGTTGACCTTCCAACTTTCAGAGCCAAAAATTGTTTTGTATTTGGGAACAGGAGTGTAGGTTTGAGTCGTGTTATTTTGTGTTTTATGTAACTTTGGCTTTTTCGGATGTGTTGTTTGGTTGGAGAGCCTGTGTTTGAGGCCTCCCCAGGTTCCTAGTAGTATGTAGAATGAAATGTTTGTAAGTGTTCATTTGGTGTCTCAAATGTGTAATTTTGTAGGGAGAAGTTTATGTTCCTAGTGAAGAAATCTCGATTTTGGAGGGATCTACATTTCATGTGTTATTGGCGCCATTTTGTTGTGGCCTGGCTTTTGTCTGCCACTTTCTTTTGTTGCTGTCTGCCATGCGGCCATTGTCGTCGGCCATTTTGAGAGGTGCAGTTTAAGGATTTTGTGCTGTTTGGCCTGTGGGTCATCCTAGAGGGGAAGCTGCTCCAATTCTTTTGTGTGTGTGTGTGTAGCCATGCGGTCTACTTTGCACTGAATTTACTAGCTTTAACTGAGTTTTAGTGGGGTGTGTTATTTTTATTTTTAAATGTTTGGGAGTTTCTCAGAGGGCAATTCATTATTTTGAGGCTTGTATTGTATAGCCTGCGGAAAAGGAGGGGGGCTTTGGTTGACCTCCTTGAGCCTTCTTTTTTAGGAGTTTCAGTTTTGGCTTTTGTTGTGCTGTTGTGTGGTATTTTGGTCTCAAAACTTGTGGTTTGACTTCCCAGGGGATATGTGAGTCAAGGGGCATTCCCTCCCATTTGCAATATGGGGGTTTATTTCACCCTTTCCTGGACAAAAGTTTTTTAAATTGTTGAAATATATATGATGTTAGCCATAGATTTTTTTTAATGTCTCGATAGACATAATATGAAGCTATTCAAGGCTTCCCCTCCCCCTCCCTCTTCCTGTTTAGGTTGCAACAGAAAGTTGGTGGGAGGAGCTTGGGGTCATTTGACTCGTGTTTGGAAGGACAAAAATAATTCCAGTTGTTTTTCTAAGTTTTATACTGTAATACAGCTTTGGGTAGAGAGTAAACAGGAGGCATCCATGTTATTGTTGTAATATCTAGGTACAGAGAGAAGCCACATTCTTCTGTAGAGAAGGCAGGCGTAAGTGCTCTGTGCAGTTTAGTCTGGCGACGCAGTGTACGGTCGTCCAGCGCAATGAGCTTGTGTATGCATACACTGTGAGGGGTAAAGACATAATCTGGGGGTTGATCTGTGGTTGTTGACGAATCATTTGGCAAAGTTAATAGTTTGTTGTTAAAAGAGTGGTACTCTGTAGTTCTGTGCCAAAAGTGTTGGGACAACAAGCCATAGAGTTGACACCTCTGTGAGGGTTTCTAGTTGGGGGACTGGACCAGATATAGTGGTTGTAGTCCGTCGATTCACCGTAAAAGAAGGCACCGGGCGGTGCTTTGCTAAATGGGTGCAATGGTTTCCCTGGACGCAGGGGTAAGCCGATAAGCCGATTCAAATCACCATGGGCAATGGCAGTCCGTGCAAGGGAAGGGATGCGATGCTTCCCACAATCAGACGGTTGCACAGTACATGAAGTCTAGTTTTGGGGGAAAAAAAACCCTTAAAGATTGGCAGATATGGTCAGAGGGTACAGTAAGGTGTATTCCTTTGGAACGTAATTTTGATGTCTGGAGGTAGGAGACCCCATAATAAAAATACCTTGGAAGTAGTTCAGCTATGGCTTCAGAAATCTATAATGATGAGTGAGTTGATGGATGTGTAGTACACGTTTGTGTGATTAAAAATTCTCAGGCCTGTCTTTGAACTTTGTGTGGCTGGTCCATGCAAAGATTTCGAGCTGCTCTCATGTTTTTCCCATTGTATTTTTTCTATAGCTAAAAGAATGAAGGCAGCATTCCGTCTGGTTGTTTTGTTTTTTTCATTTTTGTTTTGGGAACTATGTATCTACTTTTGTATCTAAATGTTTGTCTCATGTTTGTATGTGGTAACAAGAATATGTTTGAACCTACCGCAACAGCCCTCTTACGTGTCGCGGGTGTTGTATTTTAGTAAGAACGTGAAAGTAAGGGTTATAGAGGGTTTCGTAAGGGCTACAGAGGGTTTCGTTATTGTCGGTTTTGAGGAATGTCAGTGACAATTTACCAAAATGTTGTAATGTTCGCCGATTTATGTAGGATATTATATTATTATATATATGTACACATACAGTACAATATTGACCTAGCAGAAACTCTCTCCCAGGGTACTAGTATATCAAAGGGGACTTGTTGATGTTAATATGCAAGAATACAGATTAGGAATGTAGGTATTCCAGGGCTCAAAAGGGTGTTCAGGTGGTATATGTTAATCTAATCTAATTACACATATCTAAGGGGACTTGTTGATGTTGATATGCGGGAGTGCAGATTGGGGCGGTTTATGACTGCAGTTGTTAACGGCTGGGGTTGTTGTCTGTCTGAAAGACTAAAGCATATCAAAGGCCTAAATGGAAACGGACAATCAAATTGCTCAGCCATTCAGTGTCTAGTGAATATAACATGGTGTTTAGTCTATAGTTTAGGTCTTGTCTGTGTGTGACTATGAAGGTGCAAATCTAGGAAAAATGGGACTCTAAATTATATTTATACGACAGGAAATAGCAGCGCAGGTCACAATATAACAAGTGTAAAACACAGTGCAAAACGTCAGATAGTCCTTTCGAGCAAATTCCAGCTCTTTGTGAGAAGGTACAGTCTATTTGCAGGGCAGCCTTGTATGGGGAGGTGAAGCCACTCCAATATACGTAAAAGAGAAGAAAACAACAACAGGCGCCTCAGTAAAACTGTAATATTTAATGGCAATAAGCACTAAAATTACTCACATGTAATGATGTGTAAATCCGGCACGGGGGGTCACAGTAAAAGTCATAGTCAGTCTCTGTATTCAGGGATGGGGGAGAGCCTGGTTCCTCTGTACTGTCAGCTGGGTATTGTCCTCTGTGCTGTCGGCTTGGTTTCCTTCAGTGGACTTCCGGGATTCAATGTGATTCAATGTGATTCGATGTATTCGATGTAGAATCGCATTAGTGAAAACTGTCTCTTATGTCTCTTAACTCTGGTATGCTCCTACTGCTGCAACTCCACCCAAAAACTGAAACACTGCTATCTTTTTTCTTATGTGTCTCTAATAATGCTGGTATGTTATTTTTATTCTTTTGTGTGTGTGTGTGTAGCCATGCGGTCTACTTTGCACTGAATTTACTAGCTTTAACTGAGTTTTAGTGGGGTGTGTTATTTTTATTTTTAAATGTTTGGGAGTTTCTCAGAGGGCAATTCATTATTTTGAGGCTTGTATTGTATAGCCTGCGGAAAAGGAGGGGGGCTTTGGTTGACCTCCTTGAGCCTTCTTTTTTAGGAGTTTCAGTTTTGGCTTTTGTTGTGCTGTTGTGTGGTATTTTGGTCTCAAAACTTGTGGTTTGACTTCCCAGGGGATATGTGAGTCAAGGGGCATTCCCTCCCATTTGCAATATGGGGGTTTATTTCACCCTTTCCTGGACAAAAGTTTTTTAAATTGTTGAAATATATATGATGTTAGCCATAGATTTTTTTTAATGTCTCGATAGACATAATATGAAGCTATTCAAGGCTTCCCCTCCCCCTCCCTCTTCCTGTTTAGGTTGCAACAGAAAGTTGGTGGGAGGAGCTTGGGGTCATTTGACTCGTGTTTGGAAGGACAAAAATAATTCCAGTTGTTTTTCTAAGTTTTATACTGTAATACAGCTTTGGGTAGAGAGTAAACAGGAGGCATCCATGTTATTGTTGTAATATCTAGGTACAGAGAGAAGCCACATTCTTCTGTAGAGAAGGCAGGCGTAAGTGCTCTGTGCAGTTTAGTCTGGCGACGCAGTGTACGGTCGTCCAGCGCAATGAGCTTGTGTATGCATACACTGTGAGGGGTAAAGACATAATCTGGGGGTTGATCTGTGGTTGTTGACGAATCATTTGGCAAAGTTAATAGTTTGTTGTTAAAAGAGTGGTACTCTGTAGTTCTGTGCCAAAAGTGTTGGGACAACAAGCCATAGAGTTGACACCTCTGTGAGGGTTTCTAGTTGGGGGACTGGACCAGATATAGTGGTTGTAGTCCGTCGATTCACCGTAAAAGAAGGCACCGGGCGGTGCTTTGCTAAATGGGTGCAATGGTTTCCCTGGACGCAGGGGTAAGCCGATAAGCCGATTCAAATCACCATGGGCAATGGCAGTCCGTGCAAGGGAAGGGATGCGATGCTTCCCACAATCAGACGGTTGCACAGTACATGAAGTCTAGTTTTGGGGGAAAAAAAACCCTTAAAGATTGGCAGATATGGTCAGAGGGTACAGTAAGGTGTATTCCTTTGGAACGTAATTTTGATGTCTGGAGGTAGGAGACCCCATAATAAAAATACCTTGGAAGTAGTTCAGCTATGGCTTCAGAAATCTATAATGATGAGTGAGTTGATGGATGTGTAGTACACGTTTGTGTGATTAAAAATTCTCAGGCCTGTCTTTGAACTTTGTGTGGCTGGTCCATGCAAAGATTTCGAGCTGCTCTCATGTTTTTCCCATTGTATTTTTTCTATAGCTAAAAGAATGAAGGCAGCATTCCGTCTGGTTGTTTTGTTTTTTTCATTTTTGTTTTGGGAACTATGTATCTACTTTTGTATCTAAATGTTTGTCTCATGTTTGTATGTGGTAACAAGAATATGTTTGAACCTACCGCAACAGCCCTCTTACGTGTCGCGGGTGTTGTATTTTAGTAAGAACGTGAAAGTAAGGGTTATAGAGGGTTTCGTAAGGGCTACAGAGGGTTTCGTTATTGTCGGTTTTGAGGAATGTCAGTGACAATTTACCAAAATGTTGTAATGTTCGCCGATTTATGTAGGATATTATATTATTATATATATGTACACATACAGTACAATATTGACCTAGCAGAAACTCTTTCCCAGGGTACTAGTATATCAAAGGGGACTTGTTGATGTTAATATGCAAGAATACAGATTAGGAATGTAGGTATTCCAGGGCTCAAAAGGGTGTTCAGGTGGTATATGTTAATCTAATCTAATTACACATATCTAAGGGGACTTGTTGATGTTGATATGCGGGAGTGCAGATTGGGGCGGTTTATGACTGCAGTTGTTAACGGCTGGGGTTGTTGTCTGTCTGAAAGACTAAAGCATATCAAAGGCCTAAATGGAAACGGACAATCAAATTGCTCAGCCATTCAGTGTCTAGTGAATATAACATGGTGTTTAGTCTATAGTTTAGGTCTTGTCTGTGTGTGACTATGAAGGTGCAAATCTAGGAAAAATGGGACTCTAAATTATATTTATACGACAGGAAATAGCAGCGCAGGTCACAATATAACAAGTGTAAAACACAGTGCAAAACGTCAGATAGTCCTTTCGAGCAAATTCCAGCTCTTTGTGAGAAGGTACAGTCTATTTGCAGGGCAGCCTTGTATGGGGAGGTGAAGCCACTCCAATATACGTAAAAGAGAAGAAAACAACAACAGGCGCCTCAGTAAAACTGTAATATTTAATGGCAATAAGCACTAAAATTACTCACATGTAATGATGTGTAAATCCGGCACGGGGGGTCACAGTAAAAGTCATAGTCAGTCTCTGTATTCAGGGATGGGGGAGAGCCTGGTTCCTCTGTACTGTCAGCTGGGTATTGTCCTCTGTGCTGTCGGCTTGGTTTCCTTCAGTGGACTTCCGGGATTCAATGTGATTCAATGTGATTCGATGTATTCGATGTAGAATCGCATTAGTGAAAACTGTCTCTTATGTCTCTTAACTCTGGTATGCTCCTACTGCTGCAACTCCACCCAAAAACTGAAACACTGCTATCTTTTTTCTTATGTGTCTCTAATAATGCTGGTATGTTATTTTTACTTAACTGTCTGTAGACCTGTTCACATTACAATGCTTTATTATCTCCCTTGTCTTACCCAAAATTACGGCCCGTTTAACTTTAGTGCCCTCTTGCTAGTCTGTTTCTGACTTAAGAATTTTGCCCTGTTAACCAGCCAAGCTTTATAACCTCTTGATTGCTAATTGAAATCCACCCACACCCTACCCCTATCAGTATATATATATATATAAGCTTCTCTTGGGGGAAGCATTTGCAGGGGGTACACATTTGCAACTTGGCTCTTTCTCAAAGTGGCAATTTCTATAAGTGGAATGCACTTCTGACTCAAGGGGAAGGGACATAAAATAAACACTTTGAAAAACAGCACACAGACATCAGGTGATTTTGTTTACTCCTTTAGCTCTTTTTCCTTGTAACATGCTTTCTCTACCACTGCTTTTGACAACTCTGTCCTCCATCCTAAAACTATCTCTCCTTCACCCCTCTTCTCCCCCCACAGCATATATATATCACCCTCACTTCTGTCCTGTCCTTATTACAGCACCCACCAACTCCTGCTAATTCTAAATCCACACACACTAAAAATCTCCAAGACCCAGGGGCATGTCCCTTCATATAAATCCCACTCCCATATTACCTCCCTCACCCTCTTGCTTCTCCTAACCTCTGGAGTTATATCCCCAAACCCTGGGCCTCCATCATTTAACTGCACCCATCACCCTGCACCCTCTGGCAGCAGCCGCAATCAACACAATTTAGTTCCCATTTCTATTCTTCCCAAGACCAGACTCCCTTTCTCTTGTGCCCTTTGGAACTTCCGCTCTGTCTGCAACAAACTCACCTCTCTCCATGACCTCTTTATTGCCAACTCATTTAACCTACTCGCCATTACCGAAACCTGGCTCCACGAATCCGACACTGCATCTTCTGCTGCCCTATCCCATGGTGGTCTTCTCTGTACTCACTCCCCCAGATGCAGCGGACGTAAGGGAGAAGATGTCGGAATCCTTCTAGCCCCACATAGCACCTTTCAGGTACTTCAGCCACCTCCCTCTCTGTCACTCTCCTCTTTCGAAGCACACTGCATTCGTCTTTTCACTCCAATTTCTCTAAGGATAGCTGTGGTCCACAGGCCCCCTGGACCAGTATCAACCTTTCTTGAAGACTTCTCTGCCTGGCTACCCTACTTTCTTTCTTCTGAAATCCCCACAATCATTTTCGGGGACTTCAACAGCCCTATTAATACTAACACTCCTTCCACTTTCAAACTTCTTAGCCTAACATCCTCCTTTGACCTGAAGCAGTGGATACATGCTCCAACTTACTCAGAAGGCTCGTGTTCTCTCACCTTTGCACTCCATGCAACCTCTCTAACTATCCATTGCCTCTCTCTGATCACCACCTTATTAGTTTCACTGTCTCTCTTTCCTTCACCTCCTCTCCCCCCAACCACCTTAAAGTTACCCGCAGAAACCTACGTCATCTCAACCCTTCTCTTCTCTACTCTGTTATCAACAACCTCTACGACAAAATCTCACCCCTATCCTGCACCAACCTAGCCACTTCTGTGTACAACGCTTCACTTATAGCCTCACTGAACTCACTGGCCCCCCTCACTACACACAGAATCAAGCCCAGGCCCTTTCAACCTTGGCAAACAGATGATACTAGAAGTCTGAAAAAACGTAGTCGTGCTCTTGAGCACCTGTGGCGTAAGACTAAGTCCCAGAGAGATTTCAACCAATATAAATCTGCCTTCCAAAAATACAATTCCAGCCTCCTCGCTGCCAAGCAGACCTATTTTACCACTCTCATTAGCAACTTATCGTCCTGTCCCCATCAACTCTTTTCCACCTTCAACTCTCTACTTCGTCCTCTACCGCCGCCACCCGCCAACTCACTCACTGCCCAGGAGATCGCTAATCACTTCAAACAGAAGATTGATACTATTCGCGCGGAGATCTCTACTGTGCCGACACCCTCCACGCTTTACACTTCATGCCCACAGGCACAATCATTATTTCCCTCTTTCAACCCCACCGCTACAGACGAAGTTGCTAAACTACTTGCTAATGTCCACCTTACCACCTGCCCTCTGGATCCTGTTCCCTCACAAATGCTACGTTTACCCTCTGGCCCTATGCTACACTCTCTAACCCACATCTTCAATCTCTCCCTCTCTTCTGGCATTTTCCCTAACTCTCTAAAACATGCACTTGTCAGACCCATACTTAAAAAGCCCTCACTGGACCCATCCAATCTTAACAACCTACGCCCCATCTCCTTGCTCCCCTTCTTATCCAAACTCCTTGAACATCTGGTCTACAACCGACTGAGCGTCCACCTCGCTGATAATGGCCTTCTTGATCCCCTTCAGTCTGGATTTTGTCCTCAACTCTCCACAGAAACTGCTCTCCTAAAACTAACAAACGATCTACTAACGGCCAAAACCAATCGACACTATTCTGTACTCCTGCTCCTGGACCTCTCTGCTGCCTTTGATACGGTTGACCACCCCCTCCTCCTCAAAAAACTACACGCCTTTGGTCTCCGTGACTGTACACTTCGCTGGTTCTCTTCCTACTTATCCAACTGCACCTTTAGCATTTCTTATAACTCTACTTCCTTCTCTCCTCTTCCTTTCTCTGTTGGGGTCCCTCAGGGTTCTGTTCTTGGACCTCTACTATTTTCAATCTACACCGCCTCCCTGGGTCAACTGATAGCCTCCCATGGCTTCCAATACCACCTCTACGCTGACGACACCCAAATCTATTTCTCTACCCCTCAGCTCACTCCCTCTGTCTCCTCACGTATCACTAATTTACTCTCAGATATATCAGTCTGGATGTCACACCACTTCCTCAAACTCAATCTAGCCAAAACCGAACTTATAATTTTTCCTCCCCCTGATCTCTCTGTCAAAATCGATGGCACAACTATAAGCCCATCCCCACATGCCAAGGTTCTAGGTGTAGTCCTAGACTCTGAACTCTCCTTCAAGCAACACATCCAATCACTGTCCAAATCCTGCCGCCTCAACCTCTGCAACATCTCCAAAATACGCCCCTTTCTAACCAATGACACAACAAAGCTCTTAATTCACTCGCTGGTCATCTCTCGCCTCGACTACTCCAACTCCCTTCTCATTGGCTTACCTTTACATAGTCTATCACCTCTTCAATCCATTATGAATGCCGCTGCCAGACTCATCCACCTTACCAATCGCTCTGTGTCTGCCACTCCTCTCTGTCAATCCCTCCACTGGCTTCCGCTTGGCCAAAGAATTGAATTCAAAATTCTAACAACTACGTACAAAGCCATCCACAATTTCGCCCCCAGCTACATCACTAGCTTAGTCTCTAAATACCAACCTACTCGCTCTCTTTGTTCCTCTCAAGACCTTCTGCTCTCTAGCTCCCTTGTCACATCCTCCCATGTTCGCCCCCAGGCCTTTTCCAAAGCCTCTCCAATCCTATGGAATGCCCTACCCCAATCTGTCCGCTTATCTCCTACTTTATTAGCTTTCAGACGATCCCTGAAAACCCTTCTCTTCAGAGAAGCCTATCCTACCCACACCTAACAACTGTATTTTCATTTTTTCCATCAGCTCATCCCCCACAGTTATTACCTTTTTTGTTTCCACTTGATCCTCCCTTCTAGATTGTAAGCTCTAACGAGCAGGGCCCTCCGATCCCTCCTGTATTGATTTGTATTGTAAGTGTACTGTCTGCCCCCATGTTGTAAAGCGCTGCGCAAACTGTTGGCGCTATATAAATCCTGTATAATAATAATATACCAGAACGAGGCTTGCAACTCAGCCGAGTAGTCAGATGGAGGGCTGGAGTGCAGAGTCACAGTATAGGCTGTACTGCCGTAAAGCAACGCGTTTCCGAGCATGCGCTGTGGGGCGCACTCCTTCATCAAGCTGAACAGAATGGATCGTATGCAGCCTATTTAGGTGCTTACTTAGCACTACCACCTAGTGGTTAGAGCTGATATTGCAGACCTATCAGCATCTAAATCAAGGGGATAAAAGGGTGAATAGTAGTGTGTATATATTTTTGGAGCACCATAGCTTGTACCATATAGTAATTACTTGCCTTACATAATGGATTCATATACATATAGGTTACAAAAAATATACATTGATATATATGTTAAAAGGATAAGAGTAAGTATAAAAAGATATATATATAATATATAATTACACCCACCCATGTACACACGATATGATATCCAATCGAATATTTTGGGGGATCATAACAACTACATCAAGTAAATTATTATTAACTCTAAAGCTAAAATAAATTAGTAAACACATTTTTAAAAATTATTATCGGACTATTTGTATGGAAGTAATTAATTTATATGTGTTGTTGGATGTGGTATGGATACTGACGAACTTTGAACTGCTGTAATGATAAATAACTAAAATTATTAAAATTATATTCATTAATAAAATTATTATTATTGTTATGTATATTCAACAGGGATATTTCAAAATGGATGATTAGGCGGAAACTAATTATATTATAGGATAGTAGAAATTTCCAACTCCTCATTAATTCCCCCCGGGTTAAGGGTGTCTAAAGAATAGAATCAGAAGGTCTCGCGTTCGCATAATTTGTAAAATCTTTCTGCCACAGGAAGATTTTTGGGTATTTGCTCTATAATCAACACTTCAAGACCTTCTGTAGACTTGGCATGATGTTCAGAAAAATGGCGCGGGACGCTGTGTTTGTCACTACCTCCCTCTATCTTTCTCCTATGTTCACCGAATCTTTGTCTTAGTGGGCGTATAGTGCGCCCCACATACATAAGATTACAGGGACAGCTAAGGCCATATACCACAAATTCTGAACCGCAGTTGTAAAAGTCTCCTTACATATAGGTTTTTCCCTTTGTGGTAAAATGCTTTTTTCCATGTTTAACAAAACTACAGGTTTTGCACAATGCCTTTTTGCAGATTCTAAGCAGATTTTTCTAAGTTTTTGCAGTTTCTAAGCAGATGGCTTTGCTCTATGTAGTCTGTTACTTTTGTACAATTTCTCCGCAATCGACAAAATTGTCCTTTCAGGATATTGTTTTTCCATTTTTTGTAATGACAGCTCTTATAATGCAATAAAGAATTTCCTGCTGTAGGTTTGAAGAAATTCTTGTCGATTGCGGAGAAATTGTACAAAAGTAACAGACTACATAGAGCAAAGCCATCTGCTTAGAAACAAACTTAAACATAAAGGTTACCCTGAATCGCTGGTCGATGAGGCCCAAAAATATTATCTACAAAATACACCCTCGCCCATCACAAAAACAAAGAAAGTTTTAACCAATCTGGGCGTTTCATCACCAGGTTCCACACCAATTTCTCCAAAATGGAGGCGATCCTCAAGAGGCATTGGACAATTCTTCTTGAGGATCCACATCTTAGACCAGTCTTGCCTGATTATCCCAGAATTACCTACAGGAAGGCTCCCAACATCGAAAATAAAATCGCACCCAGCAAACTAAAGTCATTAAAGGAAATTGCACCAGCACAGGCCCATATGATTCTTCTCAGGGGTATGTTCCAGTGCAAAAAGGCATTGTGCAAAACCTGTAGTTTTGTTAAACATGGAAAAAAGCATTTTACCACAAAGGGAAAAACCTATATATTAGGAGACTTTTACAACTGCGGTTCAGATTTCGTGGTATATGGCCTTAGCTGTCCCTGTAATCTTATTTATGTGGGGCGCACTATACGCCCACTAAGACAAAAATTCGGTGAACATAGGAGAAAGATAGAGGGAGGTAGGGACAAGCACAGCGTCCCGCGCCATTTTTCTGAACATCATGCCAAGTCTACAGAAGGTCTCGAAGTGTGAATTATAGAGCAAATACCCAAAAATCTTTCTGTGGCAGAAAGATTTTACAAATTATGCGAACGCAAGACCTTCTTGATCTATTCTTTAGACACCCTTAACCCGGGGGAATTAATGAGAAGTTGGAAATTTCTACTATCCTATAATATAATTAGTTTCCGCCTAATCATCCAGTTTGAAATATCCCTGTTGAATATACATAACAATAATAATAATTTTATTGATGAATATAATTTTAATAATTTTAGTTATTTATCATTACAGTAGTTCAAAGTTCGTCAGTATCCATACCACATCCAACAACACATATAAATTAATTACTTCCATATAAATAGTCCGATAATAATTTTTAATAATTTATTTACTAATTTATTTTAGCTTTAGAGTTAATAATTTACTTGATGTAGTTGTTATGATCCCCCAAAATATTCGATTGGATATCATATCGTGTGTACATGGGTGGGTGTAATTATATATTATATATATATATATATATATATATATATATATATATATATATATATATATATATATATATATATATATATATATATATATATATATATATATATATCTTTTTATACTTACTCTTATCCTTTTAACATATATATCAATGTATATTTTTTGTAACCTATATGTATATGAATCCATTATGTAAGGCAAGTAACTACTATATGGTACAATGCTATGGTGCAGCAAAAATATATACACACTACTATACTCCCTTTTTATCCCCTTGATTTAGATGCTGTAGATGCATTCCTGTTGTATTACTAAGGTCTGCAATATCAGCTCTAACCACTAGGTGGCAGTGCTAAGTAAGCACTTAAATAAGCTGCATACAATCCATTCTGTTTAGCTTGATGAAGTAGCACGCCCCACAGCGCATGCTCAGAAACGCGTTGCTTTACGGCAGTACAGCCCATATCGTGACTCTGCACTCCAGCCCTACATCTGATTACTCGGCTGAGTTGCAAGCCTCGTTCTGGTATACATCGAATCACATTGAATCCCAGAAGTCCGCTGAAGGAAACCAAGCCGACAGGACAGAGGACAATACCCAGCTGGCAGTACAGAGGAACCAGGCTCGCCCCCATCCCTGAATGCAGAGACTGACTATGGCTTTTACTGTGATCCCCTGTGCCGGATTTACACATCATTACATGTGAGTGTTTTTAGTGCTTATTGCCATTAAATATTACAGTTTTACTGAGGCGCCTGTTGTTGTTTTCTTCTCTAAATTATATTTATTCTGTTGAATTTTTGTCATCTGTGGACTTTGTTCTGTGTTGGAAGTCAATAAAGTGCATCTCTCTGGATGAATTGGGTTGCTGCGGAAGAGTACTTACATCATCATTATAATAACTACTAATTAATTATCTACTCACTATATACTTTATATCACTACATTGGTGCCGTTCAAGTGACCAGAAAAGCATTTTTGGACTTAGTAATAGAAGGCGGTGGTGACAACAATCCTGTGAGGTGGACAGAAGTCTGATGAAGAACCAAGAGCTGTGCTGTAACTCTAATGTCTGGTTGTGACATAAGAGAGTCTGGTCTACAAAATTAAACAACTTGGGAACCCCAGAATTATTCTCTGGAGACTGGAAACAAAAAAAGGGACTGTGTTGTGTACCAGAAGACCTGAACTGGAAGCTGAAGGAGTAACTAATGCGGTGAGTAAAATATATATTTTTTTTTTAAATTATTAGTAATATAGTCAAAATGCTTACTCAGTGTGAAGCTAGTGTCAGTTCTGATAAAGTTAACAGATGGGTATTAAAATGTATTAAGCGCGATGGCGGTCCTTATGAAATTCCAGAAAAATGTAAGCAGACGTGGACCATGATGAAGGAATTTTTAGAGAAAAATATTTTTGATAGCAAAATTTCAGAAAGTAAAAGAAAAGGTTGTATTATACAGGGCTTATTATCTTGCTGTTTAACAATGGAAAGTTCTTTGAAGGGTAAGGTTGAGGAAATTACCCAGTTACAGAATGCAGTTGATAATAGCAACAGTGTTTGTGAGAGGTTACAAAACCAATCAGACACTGAGACAGTAAATTTAAAATTGCATGCAGTTACCATTGCGGGAGCTTTGCTTGAGAAATCTAAACGGTGTGATGAATTATCAGAGGAAAATAAGAGATTAAAATTAAGAATTATGGAATTAGAGAAGAGATCTCAGGAATGCAGATATGCATCAAATCTCGGATTCAGCAATCTGCAGCAAAATACAGACACAAACTTTCTATCAATTGAAACAGAACCTCATATTAAATCTGATAATTCATTGCCAGCTGCACCCACTGTGACCACCACAGTTTATAACAATAATAATAATACAGGTGAAGTTCAGCTTGTAATGAAGCTTTTGAAACCAAAGGAATTAGATGCAATTCTTAAAGAAATAGGAATGATTCCCTGCCATGATTTAATCAGATTTTTAAAATGGTTTTGTGACGTGCAGCGTCAGAGATATGTACAATCTCAACCCATCTGACTTAGAAAGAGTTTTGCAACATTCTATAGGAAGTGGTCTTTGGATGAGAATTAAACAAATCTGTATTCAGCCTCTGAGGACAAGGGACATATTACTGGAATTATTATGTGTTTTGTATGGTGTACGTTCTGATGTTACTATTCATGGGAGGATCCAACAAATGCAAACTGAATCTCCCTATGAATTGTCACACAGGATAGTAACTATTATGGAATTATTGGTCGATAATAATATTGCATTTGAGCGTGGGGGCTTGATACATATGAGTATGTTTCTAGATGCGTTGCATGAAGATATCAAACAAAATATTTTATTAGTTACCCCAAATCCTCATGATTTAAAAGACATATTGTTGAGAGCAGACCATTTATGGAGAAAGTCAAATGAGCAGGCTGTCAAAATTGATTTAGCCACATTGTTTAGAACAAATAATGAACATAAAGATCAGAAGATAATATCCTATGATAACACCCAGAGAGGAGACACCGGGTCAAATATGGGTGATAATTATATGAAAAACAGAGCTGACCAAAATAATAATAAGAAAAGGTCCAAGACCTGGATACCATTTTCTCAGTTAAAACAGAAATATGACCACCTGAAGATTGAGTATGACAAGATGAGAGGGGAACGTGATAAATTATTAGAGCAGTTGAAGGGGGTACAAGATGTACATTCTCCAGATCTGTTTTTGAATGCAAATGACACTTGTCTAGCAGTGGGGGTGAATTAGCTTCAAACTGTAAACATGTAAATAGTGCTTTGTTTTAACTTCAAACAACGTTTAATGAGTTTTTGTTGGAGAGTTTTTGTCTTTCAGATATTTGTCCGGAGATGCTCGTTTGCATGTGAATAGCAGAAGCACTAGAAGTATCTGACATTGCTGGCTAGTGGGGGATAAACGCTGAATAGACAATATATCACTATTCAAGGAGTTATAAAGAATTAATGGACTCTCTCAATATTCATCAAGCAATGGACCTTTTTTCTTCAACGCCCTAATTTTTATTTTTTTCTCCCTTTTCCTTTTTTATGTTGCTTTTCATTTTTTATTTTCGTTATGTCTTATTTCTTGAACTTTATCTTAAAACCAAAGAGAATCATTTAAAACTAAAATAATTTTCATAACATCTGTACATATTACATAATGGGTATTGATCAATATATTTGACATTTAAGGTGAGATGCTGCACAATGGCTTGGCATAGCATAAATTACTGGGTGTCTGAGTATTTGTATACTTAGACTGAGTAGAATAGTATGTTGGGTGGTTCTCCTAAATTTATAAGAGGGGTGAGTGAAATTCATCACTCCAGTCATGATTTTAAACTTTGCTGAATCAGTTGTTTATAATATGCTAAAGGCTATGACATATATGGATGAAAAAGACCTTTCTACATTTCATGGTGAGGATACTGGCAAGAATTTCCACTGCCGCTTTGTCTGGAAGAAGAAGAATCTGATAAACACTGATGTCAAGATGATTCTATCTGAACCATCGTGTGGGGGTATATGTATATGTTGGTATACCATTCAGGTATAATTATGGACTGAATGATCCAAGTAACTGCTCTATTGAAGGCAATGAAGGGTCGGCCTACAGCAAATTACAAAGGCAAATTGTGGCCGGCAATCAACAAATTCTGGTACTTGACAGGTACACAACAGGTCATCATTGCTCAAATAGGAAATGGAAAGAAGCAGATGTGAATTGTAAAATGCTTGCAATATGGACTCATGAATGTCAAGTGCAAGGAAATAGTTTGCAGCACAGTTTTTACTGCCGTATCCAAACCTTTTGACCTTGAAAGTGAGGGCTGGTACATTGATGGTTCTTCTTACCATAAAGATGTAAGTAGAATGTTTGTGTAAAAGCATCTTCAAAAATGAAAAGCTTAAGCCTGGAGATAAGAGAATCCTGGACTTATGTGAATTGGAGCTTCCAGAGCATACCAAGTTTACTTTCAGTGAGATGGTGAGAGATGTGAGGAAGTCAGACCGAAGAATGGACTGTGACATCAGCTTGTCTTTGTGCAATATTCAAGATCTTGATGTGATATAATAAGGCCTAACAGCTATATGGGCCACTGATGTTTACCAAATCCTTTTCCAGTCATGGTCTAAAAGTTATCTTATCTAATAACTGTTTCATGGGGATATTTTAGAGGCTGGTGAAGAGAGATGTAACCAGTTTCAACTTCATATTTTATATGAGCCATTGTAAAGCATTCAGTACCTTAAATCGTAATGATATTTTTGTTGTTTGATTTATGGGTCAGTTCTAGTAGTTAGAACCAACCCAAGTGGGGGTATATGTTGTAATATGTTTGCCGATTTATGTGGGATATTATATTATTTTATATATATATATGTACACATACAGCACAATATTGAGCTAGCAGAAACTCCCTCCCAGGGTACTAGTATATCAAAGGGGACTTGATGTTAATATGCAAGAATACAGATTAGGAATATAGGTATTCCAGGGCTCAAAAGGGTGTTCAGGTGGTATATGTTAATCTAATCTAATTACACATATCTAAGGGGACTTGTTGATGTTGATATGCGGAAGTGCAGATTGGGGCAGTTTATGACTGCAGCTGTTCACAGCTGGGGCTGTTGTCTGTCTGAAAGACTAAAGCATATCAAAGGCCTGAATGGAAACGGCCAATCAAATTGCTCAGCCATTCAGTGTCTAGTGAATATAACATGGCGTTCATAGTTTAGTTCTTGTTTAGTTCTTGCATAGTTTAGGTCTTGTCTGTGTGTAACTATGAAGGCACAAATCTAGGAAAAATGGGACTCTGTTGGATTTTTGTCATCTGTGGACTTTGTTATGTGTTGGAAGTCAATATAGTGCATCTCTCTGGAAGAATTGGGTTGCTGCGGAAGAGTACTTACATCATTATTATAATAACTACTAATTAATTATCATACCCACTATATACTTTGAATCAACACACAAAATACATTAATGTTGCATTGTTTACCATTCTTTGCAGGTTAAATATGAAGGATACAGTAATAACTTTTGTTTATAAGTATTTTTTCAGGTCCAAGGAGTTTCTGAAAGTGTATGTACATGGAAAGCAGGTGTATAAAAAGTATCATAGGCTATTTCACTGTTTCATTGGTTTTTTTTTCTGCACCACTGTAAACTCTGTGTGTCTTCCTCCAGTTTGTAATAAGGAGGAAAAGGGGGGTGATAGTGGTGAGAATGACAAATTTTTAAACCAATAATACTAACCGCTCTAATTCTAGCCAAGTTTGTGACCTAGCAGGAACGATAGGTTCCACAACTTTCTTCCTCTGATGGAATTTGAATCAGCAGTCTGGTGAAGGACGCTCCCATAGGAACCTTTTTGTTAATGGTTACAGGTATTACACCCCAGATGGTAAGATGCAGTGATCACAGTCATTAAGTTCCTGCATGTCTGAGTTATTGCCATGTGAGGTTTGTTTGGAAGTCAACCAAAACCAGAGTTGTACTTTCCTCAGCAGCTGTCACCTACATTCTCAGCTGATGGGGTGGGTGCAGTCACTGTAACATGAACTTCAATAGGTCCACCACAGGGTTCCTCCTAGACCCTGACACAATAACCAGTTTACATTCTTTCTAACCAGGTGACTCGGTCGTTGTAAAGAAGCTTGAGGGATGAGACCAGGCCAGCCACTGCAAGAAGCTGCTCAACTACACCAAAGGATGAGGAGTATCTTTGTTTATTTATATTTTTAAAGTGTATTTTTCAACTAGCTAAGAAAGCGAACAGGACACATGGTTGGGTCTACTCTGAATCTCCACCAAGCTCTAGTGCCCCAGCGATGACAGTGGTACATGTTATATATGATGTTCAGGAGTTTTGACAAACTAGTAAAATCCAAACAGACACTTGTCAATAGAATTTAATGATACATTTCTAAAGGGTAAAATTAATTATAATTTTAAAAAATAGCTCTGGTTCTTGCCAGCTTTGGTATCAGGATAACAAGGTAGCCCACAACTGTTTCAACTTTAGTTTGGTAATAATGTGGATCTACAGCTTATAATGTAATTCCCCCTAATGCAAGAGGTTCATGTGTGCTGGTGAAACTCATCCCCAGCATCTTATGTCGCGAAAAGGTAAGAATGGCAGGGACAGCTGGAAGGGAATTGCTCACCATTCCCGACCAGGTCTGGGCATGGTTTCCTGCTTGTACACAGTGGGGGCTTCAGCTTATGAAACGATTGAACAATTTCTTATCCATTGATGGGATTTTTTATGTAACTGTTAAAGCTACAAGGAAGTTCCCACAGTCCAAGGGGGGTTTCTGGGAATTCATAAGTAAAGATTGTTATACCTGGATCGGGGATACTAGTGACAAAGTTCAGGCCCATATGGATAAGGTTCAGATCCCTGCAAGGCAAAGCCAGAGCTATAGCTAGTGAAGTTTGAAGTCCTTTTAAGGGTCTGGGAATCTTTGGGGATTTAATTTTTTTTATTTTGCAGCGGATCATAGTTGAAGGAAGTAGGGGTATATATACTCATGTTATTTTTGTTTTTTAATTCCTTCTATATGCTGTGATGAGGTGCTACTGTTGCCCGATTGGACAAGTGAACAGAGCCTGAGCAGATGACGATGCCCTGAAGCCCAACTCACGTACAAGACACAGAGGATTCCAGACCGACCGGCCTTAATGTCCTTCTCTAGGTCATCCCTCCTGAAGAACAGAGTCTACATGTCAAGTCGTGTTTTCCTTTTTATGGAGTCATATGGACTGTAAGGACTGATTCATTTCCAGGTGTAAGAAGAAGATCAAGATTCATCGAGGGATACATGGGGGCATATGACAAGAGGAGGGACTGTTGTGGAAATTTTATGAAGATGTATTGTCATAGAGTCTCCCAGTGTTAGTTCTCCCGCAACCCGCTCTAAAGAGCTGACTGGGGCAGACTGATGCTTGTTGAGATCCATTAGGTAGTGGGAAACTTCCTGTTGTTGAAGAGAGGTGTTTGCGGAGTGAGGATATGTCTGCCAGCGAAAGGGCCCATGTGATGCACAAACGTTCACCTGGGGGGGGGGTGTTCGCTCTGCAAACACATTATCGGTTTAGCGGATGTGTGCTCCTGTCAACCCTGTATGCCTGATCAACATATTTGTGGTGCCATGGGCAGATAAGCTCCCATCAGCGGGAATTATGTTCATTGGTTGTATAAATTAATTTTTCCTGTGCTGACATTCACATCCTGTGTTGTTACAACCCTTATTTGGTCATATCCTGTGTTGACATTCACATCCTATGTTGTCATATCCTTATTTGGTCATATCCTGTGTAGGAGGCGATTGGATGTTGGGGCCAGGGTTTTCCTGTTTGTGGCTTCCTGTTTGTGTGTTAAAAAAAGCAAGAGCCACTGCCCAGGATGGGGAGTCCTGCTGAGATGAGGACGTAAGAATGTGGTAATGTCTGTTTACTGGGGAAAGGAGGAGACATGGGTTATTTAAAGATGCAATTATGGTGAATGGGCGCTTATTAGTTATTAGTTAATTATTTTTTTTTAATAATTTTTTACTCTTTCTTTTGCTTTAATTTATGTCATTATTTGTTGATACTTTTACACTCCAGTCTCTTCCCTAGGTTCACACCGGGTGGGCTCTGGCTTTTGTGCACCCGACACGTGTGGACCGCTCAGCCCAGAGTCCTATGGTGGATGGGGATATCCCTACCGCCCATGAGATCAGCAGCAGCGTCGGCGTCTATTGCTGCTGGTACTTCCAGGTTGGGCGGATCATGCCTTTATCATCTGGTAACTCTGGTCTCCCCTCTCTGGTTGTTGCTGTGCAACAATTGGACTGGTGTTTGCATTTGGCTGGCTTCCACATTGCCCTAGAACTATTGATCTTATTAAGGTGTGTGATCATCGGTTTATTAGGCATGTAAACCTGAAGCACATTTGCTTTGGTATGTACATGGGGGGATTCTTTTTTTTAGTGGCTGTGAGTTTGCATGCCAGGACTGTCACTGCTGTAATAGTCTTTTTTTTTACATTCAACTGTCAGCGGGAAACCCTGCTGACAGCTGATGACTCATCAGTTGTTAAGGACACAGCCGCCGTTCCTTAGCAACCAGCTATACACAGTGTGTTAAAGTGAAAAAAGAAAAAAAACGCAACACTTGCATTTCTCTATTAAAGTCTATTACATGCGACCTGGAACTGCCATTTGGTAGGCATGTGATGGAGCTACACGGTGGGATCTTTCCCAGGGTCAAGTTTTTGGCTCTTGACTGGATCCATCCCAGTCCCTGAGGGGGAGATTGGAATAAGCTCCTTCTCCAGAGGGAGCTGAGATGGATCCACATTCTCAAAGCCACAGACTTCCCTGGCCTCAATGAGGCAGCAAATGGCTTTGCATCAGGGGGAATGGAAAAATGATTGCTCTCCCCAGAATTCAACCATTTGTTCTGTCAAGCGTCTCCATAGGCGACTTTAGATAATTATTTATAAAATTCCTAAAGCGCTGAAGTGGACTAAAAAAGATGTTTGTAGAAATCGTGAAAAGTACAATAGTGAAAAAAATCCAATAGTGAAAAAATAAATAAATAAGGTAATACAGTCAATTAGTGACACCCCACAGTTAGTTAAAATAAATACATAAAGTGATGCGCTTGTATTATCTATTAGTTGATGTGCTGCCTCTTGTGCCTATTTGATACTTCTAAAATAAGTGAAACATCGTGTAAAACTTTTGTTAAATAGTAACTTGTGTTTAAATAAACCATAGCAAATCCATTCTCTGATTCTATGGAAGAAAGGACGTTTAGTTTTCCCCACATAAAAGGCATTGCACTCACATATTTTTAAGTAGACACTCACTCACATATCATTAAGTTGTCTAATGAAACGTCCTTTCTTCCATAGAATCAGAGACCAAGCTCTTGAATATGCCCCCCCCCCCCCCAACGAAAGAGGGGGAGACTATGATAGGATTCTGCTGCAACGAGAAACGAGGTGGATTTTCACTTTAAATGCCCTCAAATACCCTGGTTTAAATGATGTGTTAAGTTTTAAGCCATTTCTTTAAGGGTTTTTTTTTTATTTTTTTATATGTGTATATGTTTTTCCCACCATTCACCTTATTTATTTATTAATAGGCATGATTTGTGCCTGATTTTCAAATATATTCCCTTATCTAATTCTGTATACCTTTTTAATTATTACCCTTTTTTTCTTATTACACCTATGTGCTCGTTGCCCTTCCAGCTTTCCCTCCACCTATATTTGGTATGCACGGACACCCGGGGCACTGTGCGATTAGTCTTTAATCAATATTCTGACCGCACAGTGTCTTTCATATGGGGACTGCCCATGACCCCTGCTCCCGGCCTTTACAAGTTTCCATTCTGTTATTTCTGGAGATTGGGAGGTATTTCTGCTCCCTTGTATCTTCCCAGGTTCCTGTGTGTCCATGTCTGGGCACCAGACTTTCAAAAATGGCCGCCGCTCAATGAACGCTCCAGCGTCATGAGCGCCACCGTCATCTTGGTAAGCCTGGATGCGCGCGCATGCGCGGTCCTCTGTATTAGTCCACGGTGTGACGTTGAGTCAGATGCCGTCACGCCGGAAGGGGTATATAGCCGGGGTTTTCCCCGCCACTTGCTGACCCTCCTGTTTACATGTGAGGAGGCTAACGGTTGTGGTCCGCCTGGCAGACCACTTCAGGATCCCCTTCTGTCAACTTTGGATTTTACACAAGTGCCATATTCCTGGCTATACTACTGATCCTCTATTGGATCTCCATTTTTCTGCTATCAGTATAAATTTATAGTTGATTCCTTTTGAACTTATAGGTTTCTATCTATGGCTATTTAAACATCTGTTCCTTACTGCTTGACCTATGGGATTGTATGGGCCAGTATAACTTCCTGCTGAGCAGCGCCTACTTCCCACTGTTCTCTAAGGAACCCCCCACAAAAGAGGCAATCTGTCTTCAACCATCCTATGGATGTGACTTTGAGATCTTATTGATTCAATTCACCTTATCAGGTATTTTTCACTGTCATTGTCCCCTAATGGCTCACATAAAAAACTTTGTGCGAGGACCTATTATCCTAGCCTATTGTCTTTATAGTATTATTTATGATTTTTACAGAGTTTTATTTACTCTATACATAGGAAATTTTTTTCCCTTTTATACCTTTCTGCATGCCACCCCAGGAGGCCAGTCTTGAAGCGCATTATGCATAGTGGATATTTTTGACCTTCTAAGTTTTCACTACAGACCTTTTGTGTCTTCACTAGACCGGTAAGGTGAATTGGTTAGTTATGGCAATATATATGTAAAAGATTTTTTTTTTTTTTTTTTTTTTTTTTGTATGTTCATTATTATTTTTCGAAAATTACTTTTCAAATGTATTGTATTTTGTTTGCATCTCCTTTGCAACTTTGATGTTATATTATACATACGTATCTACACTCTGTATATGATAATGCATTCATATATAAAACAATTACAAACTATGACATATACATTTTGAATTTAAATAATGTAGTTATTGTGTACAATGTGGTTATTATGTACATCTTTGGACATGAGCACTTATTGTCTATTCATTTTTCATTTATTTAGTTGATCAGATGCCACACTATAAATCTCCGGAAGAACTTAAAAAAGCGAAACATGTCGAGAAAGTGGTATTAAGCTCTGTATCACATCTGTATAGATCTGTTTTGGAAACACGTGAATTTTGTTGTCTCATGTCTGTTTCTTTTTTTAAGATTTTTAAACAAGATTTAAAATAAAATTTGTATTGTTTTATTCTTGCTATTTTTCATTTTGTCTATTGAGCACCCTAAAAGTCCCTTGGCCTCTTTGGAGGCCTCAAGTCCCTCTTTTCTTAATTTTGATACTTATATGCGTCGCTAATCCTGATTCTCTCCTTATCTGACGCCAGGTGGTCCCAGTGTATATTTGCCAGGACCCCTCCGGTCTGTTCCTTGATGTCCCCTCTTCATCTTCTCCGTTATCATCCTTTGGGGCTAAAATGTATGCCCACTGAACTGGTACCCGAATTAATATTTTTTATGCTTTTATTTTCCTTGACTGTTTTTTCAGCCATGACACCAAGTACTGCATAGAAACCCACTCTCTAGCTAGATGTTTTAACTTTATTTTCATCTTGTAGACCAGGGATCTTTAACCCCCGGGCCGCTGCCCACTGCCGGGCCATAGCCTGTTTGCAGCCGGACCACGAAGGCTGCACTTTCAGAGGTTTGGCAGGAGCAGGTGAGCAGAGAGATGACATCACCTCTCGCAACCTGCCCCGCATCTCAGCTGTTCCGCTCACACAGCCGGCCGCAAACACAACACTGTCTGAGGTGTTGTATGGAGAGCAGAGAGATGAACTCATCTCTCACCACCCGCCCCACCACTGTCCAATCCTCACAGCCAACACGAACACTACACTAAGGTGCAGCAGACGAGAGATGAAATCTCTCACTGCCTGACCCGCTTTGCTGCATGTTCCACCGTTACTTGGCAAGTGACAGTCCCCATCTGGCAAGTGACAAGCTGCATCTGGTGGTAGGTGATGGTGGCAAGTGACACACTCAGGGTTCTCACTGATTCTGCATTATGGTGAGTTGAACTATTTCTTTTTTTTATTACAATGTAATAATGGAAATTATGCACTTCAATCATCATGACACCATATCAACCATAGTGTTGTGATGATTGAAGCGTCAACACCAGCCATTTCCCCAACAAATCACCTGCGAAAAACCGAATCTCCCCCGACCTTAGAATAACTTTCTTCCACGCAGCTGGTCCCCGGTATCAAAAAGGTTGGGGAATGCTGTTGTACACCATACCTGCACCAACTACAAAACTATCTCTTTGGAAGGAGCCAAGTTTCTCCGAAACACGTCGAACATGTTCATGCAACTCTTCTTATAGATATGACAGTTTTTGTATGTAAAAATAACGGTGTGGTAATATGTACCTCATTTTTTACTATATGTTTGATAACTGTATACTTTTCTGTTTTTTGTAAACCTATCTGGATAATTCAATTTCAATGAAAATACTGTATACTCTCTTATGTCTTTAAAGTCCCATTATAGCAGAAGAAATATTGTTTTTCCATATATCCTAGTGATATGGCAATATCAAGCAGATATTTAAACCTCACTTTTTTCCTAGCTCACATGAATAGCTATACATACATGTAAATACAATTGTATGTTGTCCTAAAGAAAATGAAATGAAAAGTTTAAATATTGTACAATTTGTTTTATCTGGTGTAAAGAATAGCAGAGAGGGGCTCAGGAGCCAACACCAAACGTGATTGGCCAGCTTAAGAGCACTGAGAGATAAGAGTTCCTGGGACATAGACTGTTCGAATCCCTGCTGAACCGGCCGAGATTCCAACCATGTATAGGCAGGCTGATGGTACCCAAGTTGATCGATCAACTTGGGTACAGCCAGTCTGTCTGATTTTTCATTATTTCCAGCACCTACAGTATCTCACAAAAGTGAATACACCCCTCACATTTTGTAAATATTTTATTATATCTTTTCATTTGACAATACTGAAGAAATTATACTTTGCTACAATGTAAAGTAGTGAGTGTACAGCTTGTATAACAGTGTAAATTTGCTGTCCCCTCAAAATAACTCAACACACAGCCATTAACTGGCAACAAAAGTGAGTACACCCCTAAGTGAAAATGCCCAAATTGGGCCCAATTAGCCATTTTCCCTCCCGGTGTCATGTGACTCGTTAGTGTTACAAGGTCTCAGGTATGAATGGGGAGCAGGTGCGTTAAATTTGGTGTCATCGCTCTTACTCTCTCATACTGGTCACTGGAAGTTCAACATGGCACCTCATGGCAAAGAACTCTCTAAAAAAGAATAGTTGCTCTACATAAAGATGGCCTAGGGCAGTGTTTCTCAGCTCCAGTCCTCAAGGCGCCCCAACAGGTCATGTTTTCAGGCTCTCCATTATTTTGCACAGCTGATTTAATCAGTTGCACTGCCTTAGTAATTACTACAGCCGTTTTCATCTGAGGGAAATCCTGAAAACATGACCTGTTGGGGCGCCTTGAGGACTGGAGTTGAGAAACACTGGCCTAGGGTATAAGAAGATTGCCAAGACCCTGAAACTGAGTTGCAGCACGGTGTCCAAGACCATACAGTGGTTTAACAGGACAGGTTCCACTCAGAATAGGCCTTGCCATGGTCGACCAAAAAAGTTGGGTGCACGTGCTCAGCATCATATCCAGAGGTTGTCTTTGGGAAATAGACGTATGAGTGTTTCAAGCATGGCTGCAGAGGTTGAAGGGGTGGGGGGTCAGCCTGTGAGTGCTCAGACCATAGACTGCACACTGCATCAAATTGGTCTGCATGGCAGTCGTCCCAGAAAAAATAATTTTCTAAAGATGATGCACAAGAAAATCAGCAGTTTGCTGAAGACAAGCAGACTAAGAACATGGATTACTGGAACCATGTCCTGTGGTCTGATGAGACCAAGCTAAACGTATTTGGTTCAGATGGTGTCAAGTGGGTGTGGCGGCAACCGGGTGAGGAGTACAAAGACAAGTGTGTCTTGCCTACAGTCAAGGATGGTGGTGGGAGGGTCAAGATCTGGGGCTCCATGAGTGCTACAGTCCATTGAGGGAACCATGAACGCCAACACGTACTGTGACATACTGAAGCAGAGAGGAGCCTGGGCCACAGGGCAGTAGTCCAACATGATAATGACCCCAAACACACCTCCAAGACAACCACTACCTTGCTAAGGAAGATGAGGGTAAAGGTGATGGACTGGCTAAGCATGTCTCCGACCTAAACCCTGTTGAGCATCCTCAAATGGAAGGTGGAGGAGCACAAGATCTCCAACATCCACCAGCTCCGTGATGTCGTCATGGAGGAGTGAAAGAAGACTCCAGTGGCAACCTGTGAAGAGCTTGTGAACTCTATGCCCAAGGGGGTTAAGGCAGTGCTGGAAAGTAATGGTGGCCACACAAAATAGACACTTTGATCCCAATTTGGACATTTTCACTTAAGAGTGTACTCACTTTTGTTGCCAGCGGTTTAGGCATTAATTGCTGCATGTTGAGTTATTTTGAGGGCACAGCAAATTGACACTGTTACACAAGCTTTACACTTACTACTTTACATTGTAGCAAAGTGTAATTTCTTCAGTGTTGTCACATTAAAAGATATAATAAAATACTCACAAAAATGTGAGGGGCGTACTCACTTTTGTGAGATACTGTATAACCGCTAGCAATAACCACTGTGTTCTCTCGGCTGGGATAACTTTCTCCCCCCCCCCCCCACACACACACACACCAGGAGAACAAAATAGCTGCATGGAAAGGCCCCGTGTTTGCAGGAAAGAAAATTGCTCCTTTTTATGGCCAGCTTTATTTAGGCTTGGGTCTTTTTCCTTTTTTACTGGATGCTAGAAAACTGCAGTGGTGTTTAATTACTTGTACGATATATACAGTTGTGCTCATAAGTTTACATACCCTGGCAGAATTAATGATTTGTTGGCCATTTTTCAAAGAATATGAATGATAACACAAAAACTTTTCTTTCACTCATAGTTAATGTTTGGCTAAAGCCATTTATTATTAAATCAACTGTTTTTACTCTTTTTAAATTATGACAACAGAAACTGCCCAAATGACCCAGATCAAAAGTTTACATACCCTGGTGATTTTGGCCTGATAACATGCACACAAATTGACATAAAGGGGTTGGAATGGCTATGCAAGGTAACCGCGCGCACCTGTGATCTGTTTGCTTGTAATTAGTGTGTGTGTGTATAAAAGGACAATGAGTTTCTGGACTCCTGACAGACCCTTGCATCTTTCATCCAGTGCTACACTGACGTTTCTGGATTCTGAGCCACGGAGAAAGCAAAAGAATCATCAAAGGATCTGCAGGAAAAGGTAGTTGAACTGTATAAAAAAGTAAAGGGATATAAAAAGATATCTAAGGAATTGAGAATGCCAATCAGCAGTGTTCAAACTCTAATCAAGAAGTGAAAAATGAGGGGTTCTATTGAAACCAAACCACGGTCAGGTAGACCAACTGGAAGTTCAGCCACAACTGCCAGGAAAATGCTTCGGGATGAAAAAAAAAAACCCACAAATAACTTCAGGTGAAATACAGCTCTCTCTGAAAAACATGTGGTGTGGCTGTTTCAAGATGCACAATAAGGAGGTACTTGATGAAAGATGGGCTGCATGGTGGAGTTACCAGAAGAAAGCCATTACTACGCAAATGCCACAAAGTATCCCGCTTACAATACGGCAAACAGCACAGAGAAAAGCCTCAAGCCTTCTGGCACAAAGTCAGTTCCCGTGCTCCAAACCTCACGTGTATCGTCATGTCACGTGACTTCATCCGAGGATCAAGGATGAAGTCACGTGACGATACGCGTGAGGTTTGGAGCACGGGAACTGTCACAGACTGATGATAGGATACGAGCTCGGCGCTCGTGGATGTTTTTTACTATAGCCTTCTGCTAAATGTAAGTGTACCATGTTGTTTTTAACCTAATAAACTGATTTATATACGGGATCACGCTATGTGCACTCTCTTCCAATACTCTACATATATGCATCCCATTGTGACGAGCATTGAGGAAATGGGGATGGTTTGAAGACACCCTTTTTGAGGTATACAAACTCGGCGTTCGTTGGATTGACGCCCACACTCATTTTATAAAAGTGAGTGCATCCCCCTTCTGTGTCCTGTCCCTTTTTTCCACTTTGGCCGCCACAGAGTTATACTATATACTGTCTGCTTATGTTTTTTATATACCATCCTGCACACCCACCACCCGAATCGCCTGAACTACTGGATGGGACCCTTGCTTGCTGGTGATTTGTTACTGGATTACAAGCTGTTGTCTTGCAGCAGTAAGGTGAGCTGCTTGCGAGCACAGAGGTGCCCCCACTGAAGACTTTGTTTCCCTTTCCTGTGGCTTGTGGACTTGCCTTTTGGAACTGATGACTCATTGTTTGAGCACTTTGTACTACAAGGCAGTGGGACTGTTCACCATTTAGTTATTTACTTGGAGTCACCATTAAGTATTTGCTGAGTTACTACATATGTGCTAGTATGATACTAGCCCTTTTGCACTGAGTTTTATCTTTTGATAAGTATTTGCTGAGTTACCACATATGTGCTAGTATGGTACTAGCCCTTTTGCACTGAGATTTTTCTTTTCTTCTGTTTCAGTATTTACATGATATATTTTTTATGTGCTAGTACAATACTAGCCCTCATGCTCATTATACCTTTATATTTTGTATAATTTTTTCATTTTTCATTCACCTCTCTATACATTTGAGCTAGCCCCTTCCCCCTCCTTCCTTCCCCTCTTATCACAGCGCAATCACAACTTACTTTATTCACACCACTTTTGTCTGTTTGGATCAGCCATTTAGGTGTTGCAGCAGTGCCCTTTAGCATAGGTATTTCTGACAGCGCAGGAGTTTCTTCATTATTTATGCAAAAAATAAAAACTGCAGGGGTGATCAAATAGCACCAAAAGAAAGCTCTATTTGTGGGGGAAAAAAAAGGACGCCAATTTTGTTTGGGAGCCACATCGCACGACCGCGCAATTGTCAGTTAAAGCGACGCAGTGCCGAATTGCAAAAAGTGCTCTGGTCAGGAAGGGGGTAAATTCTTCCAGGGCTGAAGTGGTTATAGAGAGTAAACACAGTTGATTGATAATAAATGGCTTCAGCCAAACACTAACCATGAGCGAAAGAAAAGTTTGTGTTATTCATATTCTCTGAAAAATGGCCAAGAAATCATGAATTCTGCCAGGATATGTAAACTTTTGAGCACAACTGTATCTACTTAAAATTGAATATGGCATTCTGCAAGATAACCTGTGGCTAGTGCACAAGATGAGATTTATTCAAAATAGAAGGATACCAATCAAGGAAAATTTATAGCTGATCTCCAGGCATATATCTTCAGTTCTGCACAATTATACAGACTCTGCTCTTGTATAGAAATCGCTTACTCCGATTTCAATGCACACAGCAAAGCTTCTTAGGTGTTCTTCAGAAGCTGCAGCAAGTCATATAGATAGCCCATCCTCATTTCTTCACTGCAGGACATACAGGAGCAACAAATTCTTTCCGCCTCAGCTTTGCTGTATCTGGTCTGTTCCTTTCACTTACAGGATTTCAGTTCTTTCAATCATGGAGGTTCAGCATCACATGTGGGTGTTATCTCGGACAATCTAAATGCTAAGGTAGCCTGAATAGATTGCCTACTCCTGCACTGACCCCCATGAAGGTACTTTATTTGCATGGACCTGTCTCAAGAGCCACCCTACTACTTCCATTAGGGCTGAAGGCTCTAAAGCAGAATATTGAGGCTTTGATGCTGTGGTGTTTTTCAGGAAGCATAAACAAAAGTTTTCACAGTACACTTACCAACCAACCTGCAAAAACATGACACTTGCAATTTGCATTAAAAACAGAGGTTTTATTTGCACTGCATTTGCAAATATGTGGAAGCCACACATTGCCTTGTCAAGGTACCTCTCTAGAGTCTTCCTAACTCTAATCTTTGGGAGTCTCTGCACTGGGGCATAAATAGCAATGGATAAATTAAGGGTAGGTATGCCTAGAGGCAGCCAATTCATTCACCTTACTTTAACCCTTTCACTGCCAGGTCTGTACAGCCCTCATTTTTCCCGCTATAAGCTCATTGTCACTTCAGTGACCATAAACTTAACAGCTGTACAATTACAATCCACTGATCAGAGTTACTAACCTCAAATGTGACCACGGATATCTCACAGACCCCCTCCAAAAAACCAAAAACACAACATAGTAAAAACCCCTTTCACATGGAGCAGACTCTGTCAAGCAGATCTGCCTGCTGATCCCCATCCGTTCAGCTGATGCAGAGCAGACACAGCCTGCTATTCTCTATGGGGCGGTCAGATGAAAACGGACCACCTGTCCACTTCCATTAGATACCATACAATCTGCTAAAATCCCCATTCATCTGTTTTTAGTGGACTGGATGCAAGCGGGAGTAAAACGGACACATGTTCATTTACATCAGCCTCTCCATAGAGAACAATGGGTGGTCTGACTGAGCTTGCCTGAAAAACAGGCAGGCAGACCCGATCGGTGTGCTTGTGTGAAAGGGGCCTAAGGCCTTTTTCACACAGGGCATACACAGCGTACCTTTAGAGGGATGCACAGGTGTTCCATGCATCTCTGTGCAGTCAGCCCCATGATGTCATTTGGGATGGAGCAACTGCATGAACAGAGCCGTTGCTCCCAATTTGACATCCATGTAGGTCCGGGTGCATGTCCCTGAGCTCACGCGGTCTGCGTTCAGGGTCGTGCACCCACACGGATGTCAGATTGGGAACGTTGCATCCCAACTGACATAAATGGGACTGTCTGTACGGGGGATGCACAGAACACCTGTGCAGGTAAACATGGCCCTCCATGGGCGTACATTTTAGTATGCCACATGTGAACGATGCTTTAGTAGTAATTTAGCAGGAATTTTGTAAGTTGTTGCGTTTATGATTTAATGATTTTAGTGAAAGTAGCGATTTGAACATTTGAGCAATTATTGCGGGGCCCAAAAAATCAGTAGCACTTTTTTTTTTTTTTAATTCCACAGGTCATGTGCTTTCAGATAATGTTCAGTTTGAGGGGTCTTTTCAAATGCTGAAAGCTGTAAGTGAAAATAGGTAACCTCTGGATTTTTTGAGTAAATTGTTTTTATTTACAGTTGTGTACCTTCAGTCTTCACCATTTCACTAAAAAGGTGAAATTTAAAAATGTACAAATATATGTTAATTATTAACTCAATACAGTTTTAAATTTTATATTTAGTAGGAATATTGTACATTTTGTCATGAATAAATCCACCATTAATGATTTTAGTGTATTTTTAGTGAAAATGTGCACAAATATTAAAAACTTAAAAATCAGCAGCACCTACTTTTTATTCTACTGACCATGTGCTTTCAGAAAATATATGGTGGGGGTGGGGGGGGGCTTTTACAAACTATAAAAATCTGAAGGTTTTCCTTTTTCACTTACAGCTTTCAGAATTTGAAAAGATCATTCAAACCAGACATTTTCTGAGAGCACATGCCCTGTAGATTAAAAAATGTGCTACTGCACCTTTTTGAAAAATGGTGAAACCCGGACGTACGCAAAAGTTTACCTAAAAATCTGGAGGTTTTCCTTTTTCACTTAGTGTTTTCAGAGAAATTCTTGTGTACGTCCGATTTTCACAATTTTTTAAAAAGGCGCAACGTAAAATTTACAAAGATTTGTTATTTACTAACGCAATGCAGGTTTAGCTTTTATATTTAGAAGGAACTTAGCAGAAATTTTGTAAATCTTGCCGCAATAAAGATTTTAGTGCATTTTTACGGAAAATTGTTTTGGTAAACATTTGCGCAAATATAGCAGGGCCTTAAAAATCAGTAGTGCCTTCCATTTATTCTACTGGTCCGTTGGAGGTTTTAATTTTTCACCTTCAGATTTCAGAGTTTAAAAGCAGATTTTTTGCAAAATTTGGTAATGTATAGTTTTGCGTATGTTCAATTTTCACCATTGTGCAAACGGGCGCATTCTAAAATTTACAAATAGTGATTATTTATTAACTCAATACAGGTTAGCTTTTATATTTAGTAGGAATTTTGTAAAATGTGCTGTGTTTTTATCTGCCAATAATGATTTTGGTGTATTTTTAGCAAATATATTGTTTTGATAAACATTTGCAAAATATTGTGCCCTATAAATCAGTAGCACCTTATTTGTATTTTCCTGGCCATGTGCTTTCAGAAAATATATGGTTTGGGGGGTCTTTAACAAACTGTGAAAGCTGTAAGGGCAAAATAAAAAAAGCAATTGAAAATGACAAAAATGGCCTGGCCAGCTAAGTTTAAAATTGGAGCACATGGCCTGGCAGCGAAAGTGTTAAAAGCTAGTTATAAATTTGGTGTTGCTACCATTTTTGTTTGGCTAAGTACAACACCCTGCATTGCATGGTGAAGCAGAGACCTAGTATGTAATGAAAACTAAGAAAGGTTTTATTTTAGGTTTAGTTATTTATTTATTTTTTTACTTTTAACATTATGTTGATGAGGGGGGGGGGGGGAAGAGGAACCAAGTAAGGCAAAATAATGGCATATTAAAAAGGTACATAGTGCACAATAAAAGATAAGCCATATAACATATATAGTAACCACAAAAGAAAAGTAAAAGGTTTATTAATGTTTATCTAAAAATTCATATAAAATATGAATTTTTTAAACTTTAATATGTTGACATTTCTCTTAACACACCTTGTCCAGCTATTCAAGTAGACCAGAGAAAAGGCACAGGGTAAAGAACAATATTATACTTAAAATTAACATTTTAAAAGGAACCAGTCATGACAAACATGACCGACAATGTGAACTTGCTTTGGAAGGTGTATGATCTGGGGTTGGTTATCCATGTACTTCCATCAACTTCACGAGTCACTAATTGGAATAAAAGTATGCATGTCAGAATAGACGATATGCTTGTTCCAGTAGAGTGACTGCAGCAAATATAAGTATAACAGCCCAAAAATGCACCTTCATTTTTTTTTTTTTTTTTTTTTTTTTAATAAGGTCTGTCATTACTTATTTTGTTTTGCAGTGTTCCAGTACCATAGAATGTAGTGGTAGACATTATGTATGAAAAAAATTGCAGGGTGCAAATTGTGTTGGTAGATCCTGTTTTACTGGAGGCATGTATTTGATGGAGACCGCTTTATTTTATTTCTTCGGTTGCAGATTTTTGAGACATCCTATAAGAGAAAATAATCACAACTGTGTTACTTACAAGTACTGTATAATACAGTTTTATTTATTTTTTCACAGCAAGTCATGGGCAGATTTCACCATGTTGTATCCATCTTGCATTAACAGAACTAAGCTTTTGGATACTGCCAAAAATGCAGTGGGCATCTGTCAAAACCAGGTACCTGCTCCCCGAAAAAAAAAAATAAAAAAAAAATTAAAGTCCCAATATGGCAGAGGACAGCGGTACTTTAACCACTTGCCGCCCCCACCCACCGTCAAATGACGGCTGGATGGCGTGGCTAACATTATAAGTGGACCTCATATGACGGCCTCCCAGAACGACTGCTCTTGCGCACCACCGGGGGCGCGCTCCAATGTTACTAGGACACGGCGCGACCTCGATCTGTGTAAAGAGCTGCGGCTGCGACTCTTTAACCAAGTGATCGGCTGTGTCCAATCATAGCCAGTCACATGTAAACACGGAGATGCCGGTAATCGGCGCTCCTCGCCTCACACTGAAAGTGTGAGGCGAGGAGAGACGATCAACGGCATCGCCTCACAGTGCCCCGATTACAAGTGCCAGCCATGCCACTGCCAGCAATTGGCACCAATCAGTACCCACAAGTGCCAGCAATCAGTGGCCATCAATGACGCCAATCAGTGCTGGCTATCAGTGCTGCCCATCAATGCCACCCATCAGTGCCCAATGCCCACCAGTGCAAGGAGAAAAATTACTTATTAACAAAATTTACTGACAAACTAAGAAAAACAATTTAATTTTTTTTTTAGGAAAAAAATAAAAAACCCAGGATTGATTAAATACCACCAAAAAAAAGCTCTATGTTTGTGAATAAAATGATAAAAATTTCACATGGTTACAGTGTAGCATGACCACGCAATTGTCATTCAAAGTGTGACAGCGCTGAAAGCTGAAAAATGGCTTGGGCAGGAAGGGGGGGCCCTGTATTGAGGTGGTTAATATTCCCTAAAGAATTAACAGAACAGTGCCGCACTGAAATTGCAAGCATTTTTCCTGTCCAATTCCCCCTCTACTATTCCTCATGGATTATATGCATTCATTGGAAAAAACAAGCTATATCTGTCTCCTGGATTACAATAGAGGGCACAATCCTTTCTAAATCATTGCATCTGATACAGCTACTTTCAAGCGGCTGTACACTGGCAAAAAAAAAAAAATGCTGTGGAAATATCCTCCTATATAACCAATTACAAACAGGTGAAGAGAAAGACCAGGTGGGCAGCTTTGCAAAATTGAGAAACAGATGTCCAAAGCCAAGTGCTTTCATACATGTGCTTATTTTGGTCTAAATGTATGACAAAAATTGAGTTTATTGGATATTTTTTTTTTTATAACAAAGTAGAAAACATCTTTTTTTTAAAAAAAAATTCAGTCTTTTTTTGTTTATATCACAAAATATAAAAATCCCAATGGTGATCAAATACCACCAAAAGAAAGCTCTATTGGTGGGGGGGGGGGGGGGACCTACCAGTTAAAGCAGCACAGTGCCAAAATTGCAAAAAGCGCTCTGGTCAGGAAGGGGGCGATTGGACACAGCTGATCACGTGGTAAAGAGTCTCTGTCAGAGACTCTTTACTTAGATTGAAGCTGCGTTGTGTCAAAATGATGTCCGGGGGGGTCGCAGCGGCTTGATATCCTGGCCACGTCATATTGCTATATGGCGGGCGGCAAGTGGTTAATATATGAATCTAGTCGAGAAAAGATTAAATTTCCTCGATCTGGAGATCGAAGTGCTTAAATCGGTAGTTGAAATTTAAAACCTACTTCAAGCCTACAATAGTAGGACCGCAATAGTTTTATTCCCGTCGATAGTAGTCATCATATAGTGTGGCTACAGTCAGTTCCCCGCAGTCAACTTTATACCTGCGATGGAACTGTACCGATATCCAGGACTTCAAACAACAAGCTCTGGTTCCGAGACAGATTCCTTGATAAGGGATATGATCATAGAGAGGTTGACTTGGAACTACAGAGAACCCTTGAAGTTGATAGGAGCTCTTTTAGCCCTTTCAAAAACAACAACACTTTTAAATGCTCTTTATTCACTTCCTTCTCAATTCAACATAGACAGATTAAAAATATATCATTATTAAACACTGAGATATCTTGAAAAACTATCATATGCTGGGTCCCTTATTACCAGATAAGGCAAGGGTATCTACAGGGGGGCTCCCTCACTACAAAGTAAAATTGCCCCCAACATCAAGCATCCAGTCAGACCCTCCTTTTTCCACAAGCTAGTCGGTTATTACCCTTTTAAAAAGAAGTGTAATGTGTGCAAGCATAGTGTGTGTGGCAGAATTAAAAAAATTTAAGACCACTGTTACCTATTGTACTTATGGTATAAAACCTGGTTTATCTGCTGACCTGCCCTTGCGGTAAATATGTTGGCAGAACTATTCACCCGGTTTCAGTAAGGGTAAACGAGTAAATATATTAAATTATATATATATATATATATATATATATATATATATATATATATATATATATATATATATATATATATATATAAAGTGTATCATAGCGTTCCAAAAATATCATACTTGTGATCCAAGAGGAACAGACTTTGTAATTTACAGATATACATCTCCTTGGAGGGGTGAAGCCAACATGCCAACATTTTTGGATGTTAGTGTTGCGGTCCCACTCCGTTCGGTATGAACGAGGAGTGTGACATCAACGCCTTTATTAATTAGGCATAATTGGTTTAGGATGTGTGGCCCCTGGGCATCGTTGTACTTCTTTATGGGTGTTTTTAATTGGATCTCATTGTGTTTGAGTCCTACGTACGTTTGCTCTGGGGTTTTAGATTCAATATGTGATATCCTAATACTAGACCGCAAATTACATTCCTGGGTATTCTTTTCTACGGTTTCACAGTTTATTATAGCTTGAGACACCTCCCCTTGCAATTTTAAATCCAGGCTTGTGAAGCGAACTTCCGGTTTTAGTATAGGAATCGCAGAGGCGCTGCTGATGCAAGTGCTGGCCTCGGTATTGGAACAAGGCTTGACTTGCACGCACCCACGAAGTGAATTTGTATATGCATACATGTTGTGTCACAGGTTGTTAGAAAATGTGACCCCAAAGTAGACTATTTAATAGCAAATGACTACGACTGCCCTAACACTTAAGGAGAGTGTTGGAGCGTAGTGCAAAAATTCGCCCTTACCAGGTGTTTATACCCCCTGCCTGTTTAGACCCATTAGGCATATGCCAACTGGATCCACATGTTCCGGTAAGCCTCCTTATTTCTTTGTGGTGGTGAAACCCTTCACAGTGGTGACCCCTAGTTGTGGCTCCTGGATTAATCTATCATCCTCGGATCACTATTCTGACAATCTGCTTCATTACACAAGTCTGGACTTCTTCACAACCTTTTTTTGATGGATTGCACTTTTTTTTAGCACATTTCATATATTGTGGATATGGGACATTCATTAAAATTTTAGGTTATGTTATGTTACCGCATATACTCGAGTATAAGTCGTCCCGAGTATAAGTCGAGGCCCCTAATTTACCACAAAAAACTGGGAAAAATTTATTGACCCGAGTATAAGTCGAGGGTGAAAAATGCAGAGGGTCAATAATGCCCATCTGCAGCTGCATGCCTCCCTGTGTTCTGTGCAGCCTACCTGTACCCTGTGCATGTGTCCTGTACATGTGTGTCCTGTACATGTCCTGTGTGTGTGTGTCCTGTACATGTCCTGTGTCCTGTACGTGTGTGTGTGTGTGTGTGTGTGTGTGTGTGTGTGTGTGTGTGTGTGTCCTGTACATGTGTGTGTGTGTGTCCTGTACATGTCCTGTGTATGTATGTGTGCATGTGTCCTACCTGTGTCCTGTGCAGCCTCCCTGTGGCGATCTCCATCTTCAATCGGCGGCCGGCGTGTGATGATACTGTTCGGCGGCCATTCCACAGTTCAAAAGCCGCGCCTCCTCCTCGTCTGTGATAGGCTGACCGCTGACTGCCTATCACGGACATTCTCTCATTCTCATACCACGGACGAGGATGAGAGAATGTCCGTGATAGGCTGTACACTGACAGCTGTTCAGCCTATCACAGATGAGCAGGAGGCGCGGCTTTTGAAAGCTGCAATAGCCGGCGAACACTACGCCGGCCGCCGTCTGCCTGCATGACACGCTTATCATGCAGACAGACGGCAGGGACTCGAGTATAAGTCGAAGGGACACTTTCAGCCCAAAAAAAAGGGCTGAAAAATTCGACTTATACTCGAGTATATACGGTATGTTATAGGTATTATAATCATATTTCAATTTAAGCAAGCTAATGTGTTTATTAAGAGGTTATATATTTTTTTTACATTAACATCACAATAACTAAATAACGTGTGTTTCTAATATTCAATATTGATATACAATTCTTCAAACATTTGCAATGAATATTTATATTTGCAATTATGTTTAGTTTTGTTAAAACAACAAAATTTTTTTGAGATTATCAATCACATTCATTGGATTAGCGCTGCACTTTTCTTCTACAAATTTTTAACATCATCCAATTACAATATGACTTGCAATATTCAGCAATTGTATATACTATTTTTTTTTTCATGATTCACTACTTTATCCCCACGACAGTGGAGTTGCCTTTTAAGGCCGGCCATAGATGGTTCGAATCTTGGATTCGAACCGTGTGGGCAGGCTGAATGTACTCAGTTAAAAAAAAATCCATCAACTTGGGTACAACCAGCCTGCCGGATTCACTTGCATTTATTGCTACAGCCGCTAGCAATAATAACGGTCTTCTCCCGGGGGGAGAAAACAATTGCTCAGCAGGAGTGATTCCCCCTGTCAGAACGGTTTGTGTTGATGGGGGAAACGTGCAAACTTCTATCCCGCAACCTGTGGTTGCAGGTAAGAAATTTGCAGGTCTATGGCCTGCCTAAGGAATATCAACGACACCCTCCAACACTCTTGAGGTAAACATTAGTTCAACCAATGCTAATTAAAGAACAGAAATGGTGCACCTGTTTGACAATCAACGTTATAACATTAGCATGATACATACAATTTTAAAATGAACAGTATGTCACAAGCAGTGACCTCACTCTCTGGTAGAGTCAAAGAACTAACCAAAATGATTGTGTGTATGCTGTGCCCATAACACTCTTTCATTGCCATCTAAAAGATTACAGGACTGTTTAATATCTACACCAAGTGGGCAGAGTCATCAGGCATTTGTTCTTGATGAAGTGTCTCCCGTAGCATAACTCATAGAAGCAGTCTTGCAAGTTGTGGTAATGAGCCATACTGCCTAAATGTAAACCCCCTGGTGACAACACTTCCACTGATTTGACAGCTTCAATTCAAAGTCCACCCTGACATTAAGCATATTGCTGCAGTCTGGAAATCGTGGGCAATTCTCTCCCCAATCCTATTTTGGTAGAGGATGTGAATATGCACCTCACTAACCAAGTTTCAGTCCAAGCCTGTGCTTTCGGTCCTTGCAGGAGGCATGGGGACGATAGGCAACTGCCATTTGACCAAGCCAATTCCAGCTGAATTTCAAAAAGGGGCATAATCTTAGCCACAAGCTACATTGGAGCAACCTGCTTGGTCACACCACAGGTAAGCAATGAAAAACGCAGAACACAGCAAAACTCAGCTTTCAAAACTTGGATTACTTCCAACTGAACAAGCCCAGATTCCTGGGCTATGTCCATAGCATGGCCTTCACCCAGTCAGCAGGTGGCACAAGGATAACACCAACATGGCATCAACCTCCTGACCAGTACCAGTCTGTTAAAATAATGTTAACAGTGCCTCTTACACTCAATATTAAGAAACAAAAACCAATTAAACAAATGCACTCAATGTGCTTAGATCTTGCAAAAATAGTACAATTCTATCAATCTCCACATGAGATTACATTACCTATATGCACCATATACAGTCACATGAAACAGCAATAGCTAATGACAACATGGCCAGTGCAGGTGAATGGTGCTCTTGGCACCCAGCTCTCAGTGCCTTGGGCTCAGACAGCTCAATAATGGGTGTTACATGAAGGCATGACTTGTACAGCCACACTCTATTTTGTCATAAATCTTTGTCAGGGGCACTCACACGGGGCATCTATCCTTTTTAAAGAACCTCCCAGGACACTGCCCATCTCCAATCCAACTGTATGTCCCTTGCCATTAAGAACTGGCCTATTTTAAAACAGGATAAAATTTTAGGCCCCGTGCTCCCTGACCGTCCTCAGTTCATTTACAAGAAGGCTCCATCGTTAAGGGATCGTTTGGCCCCCAGTGTTCTGAACCCCCCTGTCCCCACCTCTGACAGGCTGTTCTCCTTTTAGGGTGGTTTCTATGCTTGTGGTAAATGCATGCCATGCAAGCATGCTAAGGGGAATATAAAGAAAAGGAAAAAGTTTTTGGCCTCTGCTACTAATAAGGAGTATGAAATTAAACAGTTGATCACCTGTGACACGGTAGGGGTTGTGTATATGCTGGAGTGTGGGTGCGGGCTCCAGTATATTGGTAGAACATCCAGACCCCTATACGTGAGGCTCGCAGAGCATGTTAATATCAAAAAAGGCCTGAAAACCCACAATGTTTCCAGACACTTTAAACTCCATCACCACCAGAATCCAAAAAGTTTGAGATTTTGGGGTATAGAGAGGGTCACTAGGCACTGGAGGGGTGGTAATTTCATAAGGCAACTGAGTAAAAGAGAATCATATTGGATCTTTGAAACTAGGGTTCTCTGCCCTGAAGGGTTAAACGTGGATTTCGACACTAATTGCTTTATATCCGATCGTTAATTGTTTTATATTTTTTTATTTTTGTTGTTATATTGTAATTTTAGGGAGACAGTGGCCGCGGATGACTCACGTATATCTTAAATAGTTACATTTCAGATATTAACATTTTATAGTAATTTTATCTATATTTACATCAATGATTGCCAAATATTCTTCACTGGCTTTCGTTTTAGCATATTTCCTTTTAAGGATTGATGCACAATTCTTTATTTTAATTTGAGTTCCCCCTTAGTGGTTTTAGGTGCATTGGAATAGATGCTTCCGTTTTTATACATTTCACTCCGAGGGGTCATATCCGGATTGATTTCCGGGTTTGCGTGAGGTTGATCATGCGGCTTTCAGCGTTGTCATGGTTACTCACCTAGTATATAGCGCGGGTGCCCACGTCGTGTCCTCATCTGCTGATGAAGTCCCCGCCCATTGGGACGCAACGCGTCCAGAACGAGGACAACGTCGTGACGTCACCCGCGGCCACTGCATCATTGTCCGGAAGATCTCCTTCGCTTCGGATTGTTTACATGCACTTGTCAAGTGCTTCCTATGTGAGTGTTACCACTTTTTATATAATAAAGAGTCATTCAATACAGAGAGCACTATTTTTCTGTTGTTCTTTTTCATATATTGCCAAATCGGAGTACCTTATGCCGAGCCCCAGACGGATGCCTCTGCATGCTGTTTACCTTTTGGGTTTATGAAAAGGCTCTCTTTGACCCTCTGTAGTTAAAGGGTCCACGCCATCAGGTGAGAGGCCATCTTTTACCTTGGTGGTGGGATTTCTCTGAATCACCCCTTTGCTAAGCAAGTGTTCTGCTCGGATATGAAGATGATATCAGGATTATACCCATGAACTCATTGATTTTACACTGTGGTGGATTTTATTTTTAGTTTGGTTTATCTGTTTTTTGGTTTTAGCGCTGCACTGTCTGTTATATTGATTTTATAAAAGGATTTAAATTTTGACCCTAGTGTTCAGCTGCTTCATTACGTTATTTACCACTTCGCGCTGATTTATTTTTCTCCTTTATGGTACATACACACAGCTGTTTAAACAAAGACAATGCATGGTTGACCAGAAACCCTTCTTTGATTGAGCCAAGGGAGAACATTCAAAAGCCACCAAGAGAAACATGGCTTATGTATGTCTACTTGGCAACTTCTCATCTAATTTTTTTTCTTAAAAAATGAAAAACCCTAGGCTCTCCACCTAGCCCTCATATGCAGCATGCTGGCATACTACCTGTTAACCACTTCTCGGAGGATGCACCCATGCGTTCACCCACTTCTGGCACTCATGTGCAGCCTTGGGGCCATGCAGTGGTTCGATCTGTGACCTCTGTGTCCACCGAATACAGTGGATTAACGATTGGGGTACTGGGTCGCTGTGATTACAGCGACCAATCACATAAAATGTAGTAAACAATGGCTGCCACTTATGACCCATTGCTTACTACTGTGATCTTTAAATGATTACAGTGATCAAGTGCTACAGGGACAATCACAGTGGCTCTGTACCACAGTTGTGGCCAATCACAGCAATCACAATAGTAAACAACGGCATCATAAATGGATATTGAACAAAGTTAAAGACATATCACTGTATAAGCAATCACAGCATATAAAAAAAAAAAAAAAATCTTGATCCCCACAGAGCAGATTTATATATATATATATATATATATATATATATATATATATATATATATATATATATATATATATATATATATATATATATATATATATATATATATATATATATATATATATACATATATACACATATACATACACACACACACACACATACATATATATACATATATACACACACACACACACACACATATATATATATATACATATATACACACACACACACACACACACACACATATATTAATATATACACACACACACACTTTTTTCATACCGTCACCAGAGCAAGTGCGGTGTCACTGTAGTGACATCGTACTGCTATGGCGGTGATCATGTAGAATGGCTAGCTCCTGCAATATTGCCATAAGTCATCATCTGATCAGCACCACAGCAGTACAACGTCAGACGAGTGCTGCCAGCCAGTATCCCTAATCACTGCTACACCAGTTAGTTTTCTCCAGGCAAAGAACAGTGTTATTGACAGTGGCAATACTTCTGCCTGGGTCGATCCTTCGCCTGTGTCTGCCTGCACTTGTCCTGAACCATCAGCACATTCCGCTGACTACGATCCTGAGATAAACCAGTCCTAGCTATCCCCTGCAGAAAACTGGACTCCTGGAACCACAGAACACTTCTTCCTTTCTTCAGCCTCCTGTACTTCCTGGCCAGTGAATTTGGCATAACCAGTAGGCTAGGCTCATTTGGCTTATAGGAATGGGGATTGCTGTAGGTGACAACACTAAGGTATATTCTCTGATCATTTGTACAGAGGTGACCATTACTGTACATTTGACACAACTAGTTGATTTGTGTGATACACAAGTTACAAATGTCTGGTACATAATTAGTCAAGACACTGAAAAAGTCTTGTGTGGAATTGCCATACTCTGGAGGAGTGGAGTGTGTTTTGGGTTGTAATTCTAAGCATATCCATGTTATGTGTGAGAAATAGCTTATCAAATTGACAAGTTTGTAAAAAAAAGAAAAATTTAATTTTCTTTTGGCATTTTCAAAAAATTTCCTAAAAATAAATAAATAAAAAAAATGAAGTCTTCATAAGACTTGCAATGCTTCCAAGAAAAAAAAACCTTGTAGTGTTTGCTTTCCAAAATGTGATCACTGGTGTTTACCGTCCTGGTGCTTCAGGGCCTCCAAAAATGTGAAAGTTAGATGTGTAAATTAATCCCCTGGAATGCCTGAAGGTGCCCCTTGGATTTTTGGGCCCCTCTCTTGTTAAAAGACTCACAGTGCCTTTAAGAAAATACCTTGGAGTGGTTTGATTTCCAAAATGGGGTAATTTTACAGGTGTTTTTTTTCTATAGGCAACGCTTCAAAGCGCTTAGGTCGACACTTAGGTTTCAGTTTAGTGTTATGGAGGAGGTCTTGTGTTTGAATTATTACTCTCACTTCAGTGTGCGTGGTGATATGCAACGTGTATCGAAATCGATGTTTTCACGCGTAGGTTCCCCGTGATGTTTTCTAGGTGTAATATTGGGGGGGGGGTTATTTAGCTTCAGTGTAGAGCTTACCAGTGAGCCGAGTCTGCACCAGATATGCAGTTTAAGGGCTTTTTGGCACATGTTTATTGAAGTAAAAGAAAAAAACAGTCCATCCAGGATTCCCACACGCAGGGGGTTTCAATTTCTAAGCAATAATCAAATAACGAATGGAAAAGCACCGCTTTTCAGGCATTGACCTTGGTCCTCTTGACCCTGTAACTGTGTCCCTGTTTGGTACCCACTCTCTGCCACTGGTGACACTTACAGCTTCCTGGCTGCTACAGCCCACCGAGGGCTTGGGCCCTCAGTCTGCTCTGTCAGACTGTCCTGTGCCAACCGGCACACTTCTCCCTTGCACGCCTGGACTCCAAGGGAGGGTGGAGCCCAGAACCCTGGTCCTCACTCTGCTATAAGCCCAGGACCCACCTGCACAAAACAACAAGCAAGACTCCTGGCTATTTTCAAAACCCAGTCTCAGGATTGGAGATTCCATCCCACCCAGATCGCTATGAAGTCTCCAGGCTCCAGAACCCCAACTGGATTTTACCAACCACAGAGGAAACTGATAAAACACTGATAAAACAGTTTCCCCCAAATTAAACCATCCTCCTGGAGCCTCTCAACCTGTCTATTTGAGAATCCTGGGCGACAATCACTAGGACAGGGATCCGTACTGTCACATAGGAAACAGGTACTCTAAGAAATGCAGGGTCTAAAAGACCCTGCACGTCTCCCCTGTACTCCACTAAATGTTTTGCAATGCAGATTGCCGGTACCGGGGTGTGTGCGAGCGACTGAGCAGCAGCGGAGCTGCACGCATGCTCTCATCTGAAAGGTCTGCCTTTCAGTTTCAGACACAATCCCAGTGGCTGCAGCCAACGGATTGTGTATATAACCTCCCGCTGTTTGGTCCGTACGAAGTACAGGGCTGGTGGCGAAAGGGTTTAAAATGCGACAGCACTGAAAAATGGCCTAGGTAGGAAGAGGGTGAAAGTGTCTGGTCTGGACAGCATGAAACCTCCTTGACCTATCCAACCAACTTTCACACCTTCACTCATTTCAAGTAATACGAGACATGTTAACATATCTGCAGTTGTAAAACATGCGTGAGACAATGGACGTTGAGTGCTTATATATATAGTCTACCTATAGAGAGGAAGAAAGAAAAAGCAGTGACTGTTATAATCCACACACTACCAATGGGTATTCAGTATTGCTTTATTGTACTAAAGATTCGATAAATAAATGCTAAGGTTTTCAATTCCATCATGCATCTTGTTGGTAAGGGTACCGCCGACACGGATGCTAGAGGAGAGCAGGAGTGATATAAAAAGCATCAGACAGTGCTGAATTGCACCTTAAGGCCTCACACACTGGGCATTTAGCACCAGTGTATATGACTTTGGCATTTACCAGTGGACGGAAAGCACGGGTTCCCCTGTCCAGTACTGCTGAACGAATGCCCAGAGCGCAAGTAGTCTGCTTTCCCTGCACACGTCTCTGGGTGCACATGGCTCCAAATGTTAGTAAAACATTGTGCACCATCCAGCCGCAGCAGCTTTCAGACTTACAGGCTGCCAGGCAGCTGTGCCTTCTGCCTGCACTTAAATGCCAGTCTCATGCACCAGGGCAACACCGTGTATGAGACCCAATTTGTTAGTGATTTTAAATGTTTCTATGTTTTAATAAAACTACAAACCAATTTTACACTATTCAAGTCAATTCTTATTTAAAGGATAAGTTCACCTTTCTAAAAAAAAAAAAAAAATATGTAAATAATTAGTGCAATTTCAGGCTACTGCAAACTGACAGTGTAGCTGTCTGCCCGTATCTTGCACAAGCAGGCACTTCATGAATGACAGGATGGATTAATGAACTACCTAGAGTGCTCATCCATGCCCTCGTAATTCATTGAGAACTAAGAGCCGTCAGCCACAATGGCTGATGGTAGCTGTAGTTCTCACATTTACAGAACTCTGTAAATAAATGACAGCGGGTAGAGCCCCGCACGGCTGAGTTTTTTTAAATTGCGACAGCAAGTGCAGGGAAAAGATCCCCTGCCCGCTGTTTCAATGGGGACTAGGGGGGGCTGCAGATGCTGCTCAGTAACAGGTACATCCTAAATATCCTTTAAAAACGAGGATACTTATGTGGTAGGAGATACAATATCTCACATAAGTGAGTACACCCCCTCACATTTTTGTAAATTTTTTTTTATATCTTTTCATGTGACAACACTGAAGAAATGACACTTTACTACAAAGTAGTGAGTGTACAGCTTGTATAAAAGTGTAAATTTGCTGTCCCCTCAAAATAACTCAACACAGCCATTAATGTCTAAACTGCTGTCAACAAAAGTGAGTTCACAGGTTGCCACTGGAGTCCTCTTCCACTCCTCCATGACGACATCACTGAACTGGTGGATGTTGGAGACCTTGCGCTCCTTCACCTTCCGTTTGAGGATGCCCCACAGATGCCCAATAGGGTTTAGGTCTAGGGACATGCTTGGCCAGTCCAACACCTTTACCCTCAGCTTCTTTAGCAAGGCAGTGGTCATCTTGGAGGTATGTTTGGGGTCGTTATGTTGGAATACTGCCCTGCAGCCCAGTCTCCAAAGGGAAATGCTCTGCCTCAGTATGTCACAGTACACGTTGGCATTCATGGTTCCCTCAATGAACTGTAGCTCCCCAGTGCCGGCAGCACTCATGCAGCCCCAGACCATGACACTCCCACCACAATGCTTGACTGTAGGCAAGACTTGTCCTTGTACTCCTCACCTGGTTGACGCCACACACTTGACACCATCTGAACCAAAATAAGTTTATCTTGGTCTCAGACCACAGGACATGTCCTTAGTCTGCTTGTCTTCAGCAAACTTTTTGCAGGCTTTCTTGTGCATCATCTTTAGAAGAAGCTTCCTTCTGGGATGGAGACCAATTTGATGCAGCATGTGGCGTATGGTTTGAGCACTGACAGGCTGACCCTCCACCCCTTCAACCTCTGCAGCAATGCTGGCAGTACTCATAAATCTAATTTCCCAAAGACAACCTCTGGATATGACACTGAGCATGTGCACTCAACCTCTTTGGTCGACCATGGTGAGACCTGTTGAGTGGAACCTGTCCTGTTAAACTGCTGTATGGCCTTGGCCGCCGTGCAGCAGCTCAGTTTCAGGGTCTTGGCAATCCTTTTATAGCCAAGGCCAACTTTAATGTAGTGCCACAATTTTTTTTTTCAGATCCTCCGAGTTCTTTGCCATGATGAACTTTCAGTGACCATTTAACACACCTAAAACCTTGTAACACTAACGACATGACACCAGGGAGGGGCAATTGGGCCCAATTTGGACATTTTTACTTAGGGGTGTACATAATTTTGTTGCCAGCGGTCTCTCTCTCTCCTAAAAAACGAGCGGCACTTTAGCGCTGAACGCCGGGGTGTCCGAGTGTGAAAGTAGCCTTAATGGGAAGAGGTTTTCTTTCACACTGAAGCGGGGAGGGCATCGGCGGTAAAATGGCGCTATTTTTAGCGCCGCTATTCGGGGCAGTTTTAACCGGCGCTAGCGGCCGAAAAAAGGGTTAAAACTGCCCGCAAAGTGTCGCTGCAGCAGCGCTATCCCGGCGGTATAGCCGCGCTGCCTCATTGATTTCAATGGGCAGGAGCGGTGAAGGAGCGGTGTATACACCGCTCCAAAGATGCTGCTAGCAGGACTTTTTTTTGTGTCCTGCCAGCGCACCGCTTAAGTGTGAAAGCCCTCGGGGCTTTCACATTGGAGACTGCAGCGGCTGTTTCAGGGCGCTTTGCAGGCGCAATTTTTAGCGCTGTAGCGCCTGCAAAGTGCCCCAGTGTGAAAGGGGTCCAAGTAATGCCCTTTTATAAATCAACTGTCTGCTGGACACCCGTTTAATAAATAATTAGATTCACCTGTAGTTGAATTCTTGTTAGGATTTTGTGGTCTAAAATTTAGCTTTGTGACCAAGACTTTCATTGGGGTGTATTCATTTTTGCAACATGGTCTTGAATGAATTAGTTAGGAAAAACACTTCGTGTGTGCAAATTAACAAATCTTGGTTGCAATCAATGGCCTACATTTGTGGGAGTGTTTTGTAGTATAGCGTCCCATAGAAAATGTTGATTCTGAAAGTAAAGGAAGTTTTCTGACAAATCTGTTGGGATGTACTCATTTATGCTCAGCACTGTACATACATAAATACACAGTACTGTGCAAAAGTTTTTTTTTTTTTTTTATAAAAGAAGAAAAAAAAATAAACACTTTTACCTGGCCATTATCAGCACAGGGAACTATTTAACACAATAAAGAATAAACTTACTTGTATTTGATAAGTCGTGCACCTTGAATGAGTTGAGCTCCTTCATTGGTAAAGTGACATGCAAACAGAAGCCAGTTTCTGGGCTGCACCTTATAAGCAAATCTCATGAACAGCAATGAATAGCAGGTGAGAGCTGAAAAGCAAGTAATATGCATGTCATTAACAAATGCAGCTTATGAATATAACCCAAAAAAATCCTATTGAAAATCTTTCCGTCACCTTCTCTATTTTATTATTGAATCGGTTTTAGTTTGTATGTTCAGCTATCTAAAAAATGTATTTCTATGAAAGTCATCTCCAAGTCAGCACTTCAGTCCAGAGGCTGACCCTGGATGAGGCTTGAACAAAAAACGGCTCCATACAAGGCCATCAATAGACAAAAAGTTTGTACTTGAGCAATGCAAAGACCTGTATACATTACAGGTTATTATCTTTTAAAACAGATGGCCCACATGCGAGTGTGAACTGTGCAGGTCAACAGTCTTCCTAAACCTTTAGGCTGCATTCACACCGCGTGCGATTTTGCCGCGATTTTGTACAGGTCACCAATGTAAAAAGCAGAAAAGCGCCTGTAATCTGCCCAAAGAAGCTTATGTTCTTTTTGAGCTTAAGGCGCTTTTTAGGCGTTTTGCTTCAGGTGAAAACACTCAGATGTGAACAGGTGCCATTGAAATGAATGGGATTTTGCTTGTTGGGCGTTTTGGGAGCTGAAAACGCTTAGGTGTGAATGCAGCCTTACAGGATAAAGGACAGATTTTCATTTTTGGACAAAAAGGCAGCAGCTGGTTCAAAAAAATGGCATGAAAGAGGCCATCTATGTCAAAATGGAATAACCAACCCTGAAAAGGACTGGGCCTTCAACACCATTGATCATCTGCATATAATGCCGATATAACATTACTAGCCCAGTAAACTGACAATTCATATCTTCAGCAATGTAGTGAACATGATCAAAATGTGTCGGATTTAAATAGCACCATGGTATTGGATTAAAAAATTGGAACAAAATTATCCAAGGTTATTCAAAATGTTCACACCACCCATCTTATTCTTGGACCATCAACATCAGTGTTGATGCATTCTATGGTCACCGAGGTATTTTCACAAAACTTAACCACTTCAATACTTGCCACTTTTATTCCTTTCTCACGCAGGCCAATTCTCAGCATTCAGTGCTGTCGCACTTTGAATCACAATTACGTGGTAATAGAGCACTGTACCCAAAAGCGTGTTCTATTTGTGTAAAAAAAAAAAAAAAAAGCTTTCTTTTGATGGTACTCAATCATTTGGGTTTTTTATTTTTTACAAAATAAACAAACAGACCGAAAATTTTGAAAAAAAATTTTGTTTCGGTGATAAGATTTTGCAAATAAATTGTTAATACATTTTAGGATCAAAATGTAATGAAAAGCAGGGAAAGAAAATCCATCACATCCCTTCACGCCACACTACATAAGCACTGGCCAGGCACACATTTAACCCTTTGATAGCCCTGGATGTTTAACCCCTTCCCAGCCAGTATCATTAGTACAGTGATGGTGCATATTTTTAGCATTGATCATTGTATTAGCGTCACTGGTTCAATTAGTGTTTAATACAATATCACAGTCCTATAAGTCGCTGATCGCTTCCATTACTAGTAGAAAAAAAAAAAAAAGTTTTAGAGGAAACGTCTTTTTCAGGAGTCTCAGAAAATGTGAGGCCTTGGCTACTCCCTTCTCAGGAAACACCGCCTCAAACCAGGATTAAAAGCTTGCTTCCCCACCGGCTCCTTAGTTCTTCTAGAGCAGTGGTTCTCAACCTCTCTAGAGCCGCGACCCCTTGATAAAATTTACCAAGTTATGGAGACCCAACCGAAAACGTATTTTCATAGCATGGGTTGTCAGCACCCAAGGCAAGACAAGTAATTTGTGCCCCTATGCCATGGACATTTAGCACTCCGAGTCCCTTCCACTCATACAGTATTAAAACCCCTTATGGTACATTTTAAGATGTACCACTCTTTTTGTTCTCCTTTCTTTCCCTTTCATCTCTCTCTATCCTAATTTGTCCCCCCCCCCCATCCCTCTTTCTTGTTCTTTTTCTTATTCTTTCTCTCCCTTTTTCTTTGTTCCTCCCCTTCTTTTCCTCTCCCTTCCATGTATTCTCTATTTGTATTCCTTCTTACTCCTTGGTGGTGGGGGGGTGGGGGGGGGGAATGGGATGAGTGGCAATGTTTGCGGGGAGTTCCAACTTAGGTGCTCTTGATCAAGGTCATCTGCTGATCTGAGAACTGTAGTGGGGACTTGTAATGGCAACTATAATCACAGGTAGTGGTACTCCGTGTCTCTGACTTTGTGGTGTCTCGTAGCAGTGACACCTATGTCGAAATCAGGAGACAGGGTCTCCTCCAGCCCCTCCCACTTCACATTCCTCACCAGTCAGCTGACCTCTAGTCTCCGCCCCCCAGTCATGCGGTGAACTGAATGGGCGGCTGCGAAGAGGCTGAGTGGGCGGCTGAGGGCTCCAGGGACAGCTAAGGATTTGGTGACCCCTGGCAAATCATTTGACCCCTGAGGGGGTCCCGACCCACAGGTTGAGAACCACTTTTCTAGAGCAACTCCGGCCAGCTGGGGAGACACAAGAACATGGCATAAATTACTCTGACGGTACCTGAATTCTGAACCCACAAGGAAAACCAACCAGGGTGGGTACACGGTGCTGTCCTGAAAGACTCCTGGAAAAGACATTACCAGTAAGTAACTTTAGTTTTCCCCTAGCATCTTTCAGGACAGCCACCTATGAGAGGATAAGCGAGCATTTACCTTTAGTGTGGGACTACAGCTTGCAGGACCCGGTGTCCAAAAGCCTGATCCTTTTGCTGACAACAGGTCAAACCCATGGCGTCAGGGAAAAGGTGGGAGAGCTGGACCCTGTTGCTGCTGCACTGTAGCACCAGCATTACCTGCTCGAACAGTAGCCCCATCTCTAGTGAAGGGAGCCTTACTGCTCTCTGAGATCTCCTTAACCTATAGGTTTGTCCGATGGCTAAAGGTTATGCTTGGTGTCCATCTATTAAGGTTCTTGCAGTAAAACCAAGGAAACGTGGACCTCTGTGGCATATCAGTGCTTTACTAAACAGAAAATCTGCACATACAACACAACTCATAGCTTACAAAAATATGCCTACAAATATAAGCAATAAGTAAAACGAAACAGTTACTCAACTTGGGGTTTAAGATGTAATATCCTTCATGGTTCCTTGCTCAGTCCAACTCAAAAGTTCTCAAACTCTCCAGCTTCTGGTAGCCATGTCTTTCCCCATTGTCCTTCCAAACACATCTCCCCTTCCTCTCTCCACATACTTGTTTCAAAAAGCTAATCTCATCCCCTCCTCCTAACTCCTGCTGAGAACTTCCAGTCTCAGCTCCAAAACCTATCCAACTGGTTTATTTACATATCAATGGGGGGGGGGGGGGGGCTGGCTTCCCTGGAAATATATGCTTCTAAAAATCTAACTATATTATGGCTATCAAGACAATACAAAAAGCCATACCAACACTAACTAACACTAACCAAAGAACTAAGGGTTTTTTGTGGGAGGATACCCCTGCTACCTGCCTGCAGACTCCAGGCAGGTAGCGCCACGGTTGGGATACGAACTGAAGAGCCTTTCGCTGCCAGGCATAAGTGCTAACCACTGAAGTTTGCACCTAGTGCAAGTCTAAAAAAAACCCCGCAGGATCCTGATGCCATGGCTGGGATCTTAGCCCACAATCCCAGTACTGCCAGGCTGGTGTACCAACCACGAGCCTCTGTACTGCCCACTCCGGCAGCATGGATAATAACGGGACTTAGCATTCCTTAGCAACTATACCTTAGCAGCCAGACCACCAGATTCCCCCTCCCAGGGGGAAACATAAGGGAAAAACCCAAGCTGATGTGGCACTGGCTAATAGACATTTGCCTATATTCAGCATATGTTGCCGACTACAATGTAAGCTTTAAGTAGGCGATACCATCTTTGGGATCTGAACCCCTGGTCTGAGCCTTTCTACGTAGGAGTGCAGACCACTATTGCTACTGAGCCGAGCACCCCCATGCCCTCAGGACCAAGAACCATGGCCTTTAGAGCCAGTACGACCCAATGAGAATGAGAGAAGTGATCTCTGCACGCCAGTAAGAATGCGGGCAGATGGGGGTGGTGATGGTTACGGTATAGCACCTGGGGAAATGACAGCCCTGAGCAACGGCATTTACCCGAGAGCGCCGCCCCTTTTACTGGTTCAACTACAATCCCCGGGCGAAAATCTGCTGGGGAGTGGAAGCGTAGACAGGCCCATTGTGCTGCTGGGATGGCAGAAGTCAACAAGCCCATGTTGACCTGGCCTGTCTTACAGACACCAGCTGGATGCACTGCAGCCTCCTCATGGCCTTATCCATCTTTAGGATATTTCTCCTGAAGAAGAAATGCATACTTAACACTGAAACCGGACCCGCTGGGAGGGACCTAGCTGGGTTTTCTTACAATTATGTGCCGCCCCAGGCTTCTAGAGGGGAAAAAAAAACCTTGTGAGAGGTGGTTAGGCCAAAGAGAAGTGCCCGCAACTGCCCGTGGAGTTCTCTACCCAGTTTCAACTGCCAACCTGAGCAACTTCTGAAGTTCTCCACTCTAGGAAAGTTACAAACGGACATCTTTTCGATCCAAGGAGGCCCTGTATTGGGGAGGAAACACCATTCCTACCGAAAAGGGAATGTCCCTACGGGATCTGTTGCATTTCACAAGAAGGAACTCTTCCTGTTTGTTGTGCAATTAAGAATTGCCTCAAGCCCTGGACAAAAAGACAGGTCCCCTGTGGGAGGGATACTGCACAACGTGAACATTCTGTCCCCTACCAAGTCTTGCGCTAAAATGCCTTCCTTAGTGAATTGGCCAATGCTGCAGACTTGGCAGACCTGCGGGCTGACCTCTTTGCTGTCTGTGCTTTCATGTGAGCCAGCAATTGTGTCAGACAAGTTGCGGGACCCCAGTGTAAATGTGTAGGTCTCTTGTTTTTGGAACAAGCCTGCATCTGTTGGCAGCGGAAGGTTCTGAACCCCATCTTTTAGGGGGCTGGACCCTGCCACTCCCTCTAGTGCTTCCACCAAGACCTCCTGGACTGGAACACCACTGGATCCCCAAAGTGGTATGGCACACCCCCCCGTAACGGCCAGCCTTGGGGGGGGGTACTGCATGCTGGGCGCTGCCCACCAGTCGGGCACGGGACGGATGAAGGTTTAACCGCCCTACTTCAAAAGATCCTCCCCCTCTTTCCAGGAAGCTTTCTAATGAAGCCTACTGGATTCACTATCCAGGCCTTCTCCAACTTAGCCTGAGTCTGCACAGTACTGTACGTCTCGCACCCAATGTCATGGTTGAACGAAAACCCCTGACCCCAGAGTTGCCTGGCAGCACTGTTAAATGCCAAGCCACTGTGCTGCCCAACTCTACATTGGAATCCTCCGACCCCCGTCCCTCCCTGAAGAGGATGACCGGCAGGCCTGGTGCGGAACCCTACTCCGCTGGTGAAGGCACAGTCTGAAGCTGTGGGATTTACAAGCCACCCAACAGTTTTAACTGTGCGGAGGTCTGGATCTGTCTCTGGCTTTGCTTCTACTCCACAAGGACACAGTGAGCCACCATGGGACCTTCCCCCCTCCACCAACCAGAACCGTAGGGGACCCCCCCCCGATGCACACCAGGTCCCATGTGCCTCCTCCCCCTCCTCCCACCATGGGGGACCACCACCTGTGGAGCTGCAGGTGACAAACAGGTAAGGGGCACACCCCCCAGGTCCCCCTTACCTTAGGATGACTGATGCTGGCATCACCAGGAGCCACCAGGATAGCCCCTGCCTCTGGCTGCACTATGTAACCCATCCGGCTCCCCATCAGCCAAAGCCCGGCTCCCCATTCAGCATCCGCAGCTGGAACCCGCAGATCAAGGAGAAGTGAAGTGCACACCACCGCCGAAAATGACATCACCCACCACACTGCCCTGCTGTTAGCTCCATCGCAGGCCGAAAAAAAAAAAATTGCGGGGGACAGCACCTCCTCCTGAGTCTCCCCAGAGAACCTGCAAGCGGGCCCCCCAGAGCTTTCCACGACACAACTTTTCGGAGAAGTTGGGGTGGCAAGGAAACTGTGTGGCTGCCAGGTAACCTCTCACCGAGGCATAGCACCGCCTTTAGTTCCCAGAGACCTCAGTCTCCTTCACTGGACAAACAGTGAAGGAGACCGGCAGTTTTGGCGCAGTTCCCGCGGTGTCTCCTCACTGGAGGAAACACCAGAACTGAGGAGCCGGCAGGGGATGCTTTAAATCTGGTTTGAGGCAGTGTTTCCTGAGAAGGGAGGAGCCAAGGTCTCATCCCTGTTGGAGGGCGAAATGCATTGACGGAATTTCCGGTTCCTAATCCACGAGATTTCACTTCCGGTTTTTGGGTGGAACGCATGCCAGAAGCATTGCTTGCAGTTTTAAACGGTTGCTGAATCGATGCCCATTTTTAACCTTCAGCTTGTAAGTGCCTGTCCACTTGCGCAATAAGGACCAGCGACACTAATACATTAATAAAAAATCTGCAGGGTCACTGAACTGACACTGGCTGGGAAGGGGTTAACATCAAGGGCAATCAAAGGCTTAACTGTGTGCCTAGGTTATGCTTACTCACAGTGGGGGAAGGCAAAGATCTGTGTTTCTGCTTGGCAAAAACACAGGATCAATGCCTTCCCTTCTGACAGAATGACAATTTACCTCTTTTACATAGGGAGCTTGTTGTTCTGCCTGTATCCAGTGTAACCGGGGGCTGCCGGTGGACATATAGTCCGCAGTACCCACCGCTGGTATAATCACAGCGGGAGCGGCCCCCAGCAGCACGCGACCTGGAAGCATTAGATCACGTACTAGGTACGCGATCTGGCGCAGAGTGGCCGCCCTGCCGCAGTATATCTGCGGTGGGTGGTCTTTTTTTTTTTTTTTTTTTTTAAATAAATACCTAACATGTCATACTTGCCTCCACTGTGCAGCTCCTTTTGCTCACAGTAGCCCCGATCCTGGTATTCTGGGGTCCCTCAGTGGCTGTCTCGGCTCCTCCCCGCATCAGATAACCCCCTGGGAGAAGCGTGCTCCCGGGGGGTTGCCTTGCGGGCACGCTCCCGAGTCCAGCATTCGGCGCCTATGGACTCGGCACTGGATTTGATTGACAGCCAATGGCTGCGCTATCAATCTATCCAATCAGCAGCCGAGAACCCCCCATCAGAGAGAAGGCTCAAGGGTTCAGGTAAGTAACATTAATATAGCCTATGCAAAAATGTTACCTGTATTAGCTTATCTCTAGAGGAGATGACCAATCTGGGGCCATACTCCAGGCAGTCCTCCCATCCCTCCCTATCTAGTAAGGGTATGTCACTGTGCCATGTTTCCCACAAACGTTCTATTTTTGGGGACTCATTGCCCAATAACGCACTATACAGAGAAGAAAGAGGCTTGGTTAGATCTCCTGGAGCCAATAGTTCCTCTATAGGATCAGCTTTGAGTGTGATCAGCCAGGGGAATTGGGCTCTAGTGGCATGTTTGAGCTGTAGGTATCTGAATGCCATCCAGGTTGGTAAATTATATTTAACTTTCAGATCTGCAAACTTCAGTAGGGTACCCTGGGGCATGATGTGGTCCAGTGTTGTGATGTCAAACCTGGCCCACAACTGTGGATCCGGAATGGAATGAAGTTGTGATAGGGTGGGATTGCCCCACAAAAGGTTGTGCCGGAGACCACTGATCCGGGCGGAAAAAGCGCCGCCAGGCAGCGGTCCACACCCGCCACGTTACCCTGGTTGGTCCCGGTGTCGTCTCATATGCCCCGGGACCCCTGTATGGAAAGCTGCGGAGCCCAGCGAGGGATCCCAAGCAGTTCGCCTCCAGGCATACCGCCGCACTGGATCTATCTCCTTGGTACCACCACTGGACTGTCACTAGTACCGCCGCCCAGTAATAAACTTGAAAATTGGGTAGGGCTAACCCACCCAGGTGGGCAGGTAGTCAGAGCGTGGATCTGGCCAACCGCGGTATCGCCCCATTCCATATAAAGGAACCTATGCATTTGTTCATCTCTTTGAAGAAGCTGACTAGGATCCATATCGGGCAGTTTCTGAATAAATACATTTGGGTAATATGATCATTTTTACTAGGTTAATGCGGCCTATCAAATTTAGTGGCAATTTTGACCATGTTGAACACTTGGATCTAAGGGTCGACAAGACAGGCATCAGATTTTTTCCCCCAAGAAGTCCCAGTGATGTTTCGTCACCTGGACCCCCAAATAATGAAATTCCTCAACCCAGCGGAGAGCAGTGGAGGCCGCCCCATGGATAGCCCCCTCATCTAGAGGGAAAAGTATTGACTTGGCCCAGTTAATCCTTATACCAGAGTATCCTCCAAACGTGTCAAATATACGTAGGGCAGCTAAGAGCGAGGGGCCCGCGGCGTTAAGGTATAGTAATGAGTCGTCCGCGTACAGGGACAGTCGATCTTCCAGCTTACCCAGCCGCAAGCCCAGCACATCTGGAGCATTCCTGACCAAAATGGCCAGGGGCTCCAGGGCCAAGGCAAAGAGGCCGGGGGAGAGCGGACAACCCTGTTTCATGCCACGGAAAAGGGCGAATGGCTCTGACAGCCAGTTGTTCATGCAAACCCGTGCCCTCAGTGCCCGATATAGGAGCTGGATACCATGTATAAATTTAGGGCCGAAGCCAAATCGACACAAGACCTCCCACAGATGGGTCCATTCGACAGAGTCGAATGCCTTTTCAGCGTCTAATGAGGCGATTACCCTAGTGCCTTGATTGTCATGTGTTATGGATGTGTTAAGAAAGGGCCTTCTAATATTGATGTCAGTCCCCTTCCCAGGCATGAACCCTGTCTGATCAATATCCACCAGATCCTCTATCACCCGAGAGAGCCTATTAGCAAGGATTTTTGCAAAAATCTTTGCATCAACGTTTAAAAAGGGAAATAGGCCTATATGACGAGCAGTCTAGAGGATCCTTACCCGGCTTAGGGACAAGAACTATGACAGCCTTGTTCATTGAGTCTGGTAAGGCCTCAAGAGAATCAATGTTGGAGAATAATGTCTAATTTGGGAGCTAGGAGTTCTGTGAAGGTAGAATAGAACTCAGAGGGCAACCAGTCCGCCCCCGGAGCCTTCCCACTCTTCAGACCTCCCATGGCCATTTGGACCTCTTCCAGTGTAACATTCTCCTCCAACCTCTTCCTGTCTCCCTCAGGCAGGAATGGACACAGAGTCTAAAAAGGTCAGTAGGTCAGATTCTGTATAGTCAGCCCTAGATGTATATAGTTCTTCAAAAAAATCTTTAAATCTAGTATTGATGTTGGGGGGGGGGGTGAGAAGGTGGTCCCAGCTGTCTTTAATGGACCCAATAGGAGTGGAGGGGATGTTGCCCCTTGCTAACCAAGCCAGGAGCTTCCCATTCTTCCCCCTGAACTCAAACACCCGTTGGGCCGAATAAAGGAGGGTCCTATTTGTATCCTTAAGTCTAGCGTCAGACAGATCACGTAGCGCCTGTTGCCAGGCTTGATAGAGTCTCAGTCTGGTTGGAAATAGTCAGCCTCTAGTTTGATAGACCTACCCTCCAGCTCCTCCAGGGCCTGGGCTCTCTCATTTAGTGATATATATATATATCTCATTTAGAGATCTTGGAGATAAATTCTCCTCTAACCCAGGCCTTAGAATACTGACTCAGCCCCTCCCCCAGTACTTTAGGATTCTTTTCAGTCCAGTAGTTGCATATGGATGCTGTAATAGGCTCCTGGAGCTTCTCCTCTGCTGCCCAGTAGCTAGAAAGTTGCCATAGGCGGGACCCAGAAGGAACAGTGTTAAAGAAAGACACAAGGGAGCGTGGTCAGAGATCCCTCTGGGAAGCATAGAGATATCCTGGACACATTGTAGGGCCGATCTAGATCCAAACGCCAGGTCAATTCTAGATAGTGTTTTAAAGGTGGAGTGGTGGCAGGTATATTCCCTTTCTTTCGGGTGCGTGTGTCTCCACACATCCGTAAGGGCGAAAGTGTCCGCCCACTGCCGGAGGTGAGGAGAGTCACGAGTTGATGTACACATCCTATCCACATTAGCGCATGGAACCATATTAAAATCACCCATCAGAAGTACTCAGTCGGTGTCCAGATGGACTACCTCCTGCATAATGTCATGAAGGATTTGGACCGATGCCGGCGGGGGAAGATACAACACAACCAGTACAATATCCCTATCATAAATGTTTGCGTGTACTATGACATACCTGCCCTCCTTATCAGTCTTTTTAGCAATGGGTTGGGATTTCCAGACCAGGATGCTGACCCCACGAGCATATGTAGAATAAGTGGTGTGATAGTTTAACCCCATCCATGGTCTTTTCAAGAAGATTGTCTTATGGCCCTGAAGATGGGTCTCTTGTAGAACGCAAATGTCAGGATTATGTTGCTGTAGAAAGCAGAACACCAGGGATCGTTTCACTGCTGAGTTTAGGCCCCTAACATTCCAAGAAATTACTGTAATTGGGGCCATTCAAGATATATGGGAGAAATCAGTGTAGGGGTAGAAGGCTCGTGGGGCAGCATCCTAGCCCCATGCATGAGGAACACTGTAGCACATATGACACTGTACCAAATTACCTTAAGCATAGACATCACATAACACCTGAGCTGACAAAAAAAACCAAAAAAAAAACCACACCTTTAACATTGCCAACCCTTCCCCTAACCCTCCCCACATCCCAATCCCCAACCTAGGAATGCTTAGAACCCCAAACATACACCCAATGCTAGGGGGCGTGTACCAGTGGGCGTATATATACACTGAGGGGGGAGCGACCCCGCAGATCTGGAGAGGCTCCACCGCCAGTGCAGGAGAGAATCAACACAATTATTAGGTTTGATCTCCATCCGTCAAATACGCACCAAGAGATAACAAAACTCATACCCTTTACTCATTTAAACATGAGCGGGGGGGGGAAGACTAGCTTACGATTAGACCCCAAAAGAGAAAAACAATCCCATCCCCTTGAATAATAGTCCTTTAAGTCAGGGCCAAAGATAAACCTTCTGCATTGATATTTCACAGTCTGCACAGAAGTACAGGGCCACAGTACCTTCCTGAAGTTCAGGAATTTGTGTACAAAAGTGCGCGGTGGGGATCCCGGTGGGCACGTTCCACTGCGTAGAAGGGTGAAAATTGTGCCAGAGGCAGGAGCGTTTTTAGTAGATTTTCCACAAACTCAGGTCGGGTGTGAACCCTCTAGACCCTCCGCCATGCGGACAAAGCAGAGGTTGTTTCTCCGATTGCGATTTTTGGCATCTTCTGCTTTGTATTCAAGGGCTTTATTTTTAGTGTGCAGGATTCGCAGGTCAGTGGTATGGCCCTCCACCGTGTCTTCTATATGACTTATGCGCTGTTCTGCTGTATGGATTCTGGAACGCATTTTGTCCATGTCCTGTCTGATTAACCCCACATCAAGCTGCACAGCATCTACTTTAGTGGTTAGGGAGGTGACAGAGGCATGACAATTTGTGATGGCAGCCAGGACCTCTGCAAGACTAGTTATAGGCGGCGAGGGCTGCTCCTGGCTCTCCGCCTGGGAGGCCATGATCGTGGATGGGCACCTTCCAGACCCCACGCAGTCCCTGCAGACTGGGACAGATTCCCCCGGCATGGGGGGGGGCGAAGTATACTTCTTACCCGGTCCTCTCGATGCCCGGGATGAGTAGCGTCTCATGGAGATGTCCACTGCTTCTGTCGGTGTACTCTGACCGCCAGGGAGGAGAGCCTATGAACCTTGGCAGAGATTGCAGGCAGTCCGGAGGCCCTTCCAGGAGGGGGTGGATTGCAAAACAGTCAGGGAGGCTAGGAGAACTCACCAGGGCTCCCGTCGGGTGGAGCAAGATGGCCGCCGTTCCAGGAGGTAGGCTGGAGCTGCAGCCTGTCCCCAGATACAGGGCACAGATACACAGCAATAGCAGCCTCAGGTAGTCCGGAGGTGAATCCAGAAAAGGAGCAAGCACTGCACAAGCAGGGAGGCCCGAAAAACTTGCCTGGGCCTCTGCCGGGTGGAGCAAGATGGCCGCTCCAGAGATTAGGCCGAAGCCGGGGCCTTTCCTAGGGCCAGTGCTGAGCCATAGCGGTCTCGGGCGGCGTTCTAATGAGCCGACAGGCTCCAGAGGCAGCAGGGAGAGCAGGACAGATCCCCAAGTGCAGTGGATGGTGTCCAATGAGCAGGATGTAAGTAGGATGGTCAATCAGGAGTATTGGGCAATGCAGCTCACACAATCTGTGACCTACTCCATTGCTCTCCAGGCCACGCCCCCAAACAATTGATAGAGCATTTAGCTCACTGATCCTGCGTACAGAGACAATGGCAATCAGAAACATGGTCTTAGGAGCTGCTCCTCAGATACCAAGCTGTGAGCACCACAGTGGCCACCTCTGGATGATTTACCAGGCCTTGTAACAGAAGATCATGCCTGAAGGGCAGATGCCAATAAGGTCTGACCGCCATTCTCAGAACGGTTGAAAACCAGGCCCTTCTGGCCAAAAGGGCGCGATTATGATGACTGGTACCATCTCCTCCTGAATTTTTCTTAATATTAAACGGAATTAACTGGAATGGGGGGAAGCATAGCAAAGTTGGAATTTCCATGGGTACGCCAAAGCATCTGTCCCCAGTGATCTGTTGTGATTGTTTAGGGAAAAGAATTGTGGAACCTGAGCATTCTCCTTTGAGACGAACAGATCCACCTCCGGCTGCCCCCATTTTTCGGCAATCATAGTGAAAACCTCAAGTGTCCCTCTGCCCACCGAAGAATATCCATGGCTAGTACTTGCAGCAACTTGCTCCTTGTACCCCCTTGCCTGTTTATACAAGCCAAAGGAAAAGAATCAAATCTCCTGCTTGGGGGAGTCTGCCCCTATATGCAATTTGAGTTGGTTAATACAGTATTCTAGATTGCTGGCTACACATGTTGTGGCCATTGCTGCCTTTAAATTGCTCATGACTGATTGCCACGATCTCTTGAGCAAAAGATCCATGCGTTTGTCCATTGTATCCTTCAGAACCCCCATGTCTTCAAAAAGACAGGTCTGTGGATCTTGAGACCTGGGAGAAGGCAGCATCCAACTTGGGCACCTTATTCCACACCACAGAAGGGTCCTCAAAAGGAAAAAGCCTTTTGTGGGCTTTGGAAAAAAAAAGGGTTTTTCTCTCTGGATCCTGCCATTCTCTTGTAGTGGCTTCAGAAATGACCAAATGGACTGAAAAAGTCCTCCCCTTAGACTCGTTTAACCCTGCATACATGCAGTCATGAAGAGATAATTCCTTCTTTTCTTCACTTAAGCCAAGCGTAACATGAATAGTTTTAAAGGAGCCCATCTACCTCTTCTTGGGATAGCTAAGATCATGCCTGAAGGGCAGATGCCAATAAGGTCTGACTGCCATTCTCAGAACGATTGAAAACCAGGCCCTTCTGGGCAAAAGGGCGCGATTATGATGACTGGTACCATCTCCTCCTGAATTTTTCTTAATATTAAACGGAATTAACTGGAATAGGGAGAAGCATAGCAAAGTTGGAATTTCCATGGGTACGCCAAAGCATCTGTCCCCAGTGATCTGTTGTGATTGTTTAGGGAAAAGAATTGTGGAACCTGAGCATTCTCCTTTGAGACGAACAGATCCACCTTCGGCTGCCCCCATTTTTCAGCAATCATAGTGAAAACCTCTGGGTTCAGTGACCATTCTGCTTATTGAATGGGCTTCCTGCTCAGGAAATCTGCCACCCTGTTCAGAGTCCCTTTTAGGTGGACTGCTGACAGAGACAGCAAGTGTCCCTCTGCCCACCGAAGAATATCCATGGCTAGTACTTGCAGCAACTTGCTCCTTGTACCCCCTTGCCTGTTTATACAAGCCAAAGCTGTGGCATTGTCAGGTAGTATCTGAACATACTGACAGTGAAGATCCTGAGCAAATGACTTCAGAGCCAAGTCTATCACCTTGAGCTCTCTCCAGTTTGAGGACCTTGTTGCCCCATTCCTGTTAGTTTCCCTGAGTGAAACTATTTCCTGGGTGGGCCCCCCAAACCCCAGGAACTGACATCGGTTGTCAGCCTTTTCTCGACCGGAAAAGCCCAGACTAAACCCTCCGATAGGGTATCCTGCCTCTTCCACCGCCATAGTGATCTCTTCACCTGAGTTGGAATTTTTACCTCTGTTTCTAGGGATTCCAATTTGTGATCCCAAGATCTCAGGAGAATAGTCTGCAGACACCTGAAGTGTAGCCTTGCCGGCCGGCATTGGAGTCAGAACACCCAAGCTGACATGACTTGTCTTATCGTCAGACACTGGTTGGTCTGCAGTATCGACACTGTATTGTGAATTTTGTCTCTCTGAAGGAAGAAAGATCTTTTGATCCACAGAATTGATTACATACCTCAAAAACCAAATCTTCTGAGATGGGCCTAGGGAAGACTTTTGGAAGTTTAGAATCCATCCCAGAGACTCCAAATGGCTGTGTGTTCTGCCTAAATTGCTCTGTAATTCCTCCCTTGAGGGGGCGAAAAATAGCAGATCGTCTAATTAAGGAATTACTACGATTCCCTAAAGACAAAGCGGAGCTAAGGCTTCTGCCATCACATTGGTTAAAATTCGGGGTGAGGATGACAGACCGAAGGGTAAGGCCCTGAACAATGTAGATTTTTTTGAGCACAAACACACCAATTTGATAGCACCACATCCCAGAATTTAGATAGTAAAAAAGCACAAAAATGGGACTTTAAAAAAAGGTGCAAAATGATTAGAAACAATATTAAATATAGTATAACATTTTTTTTGATGATAAACAAAATAAGAATTTCATATATTTAAAAGAAAGGGAAAAAGGGAAAGGAGATATACTATTGTATTAGCCAGTATTGTATGTGCGACAATACAGCAATGATGGATTTCCCAACATGTTTCGCCCATAGGACGGGCTTCCTCAGGGGGATGCTGGTCATGTGCAGCGTACAATGCCTTCTATCAAGAAATAATTTGAACATATTATAATAAGTGCAATTATTAATCTCAAAAATATTAATTCATATGCAGCTGCATTTCTCATGTCAGGATGTCACTGCTTACCTATATCTCCTAAACACAGGGGAGAAACCAATAACTGCCAGAATGACTGTTAGTTTGCTGCTATAAGGAACCATGCGCTAAAGTGGCCATAGATGGTAAAAAAAAAAAAAAAAAGGACCAGCTAATAAGACAAAACAATAATGACCAAATGTATTACAAGAAAAGATGGAAAACCCTTACAAACCTCTAGGGGAACAGGATATTTAGGTAAAATTCACTTACAACAGTAGGTTCAGCAGCTGGCTAATGCCAGGGGCCACACACCTTCATGCCGTCAGATAGAGTGTATCTGGTGAACATAATAAGGCCAATTTAAATATAGCCTGCTGTGAACTGTCAGCAGACAAGGATAATATCTTCAATGAGCAAGGAATCAATCACCGATAAGAAAAACAAAAAAAGACGCCATTCAGAAAAGGTCTACAATTACCTGGATCGAGAAGACAGACATGCATGTGTCCCCTGGTTCCCGCAGCGTCTACATGGTACTGGAGACGGCTTTACCATCCATCCGGTGTAAACACCGTATGCGGACGCAAGGACTGCGCCCCGCATGCGCAAGCCTCGAAGCAGAGCCCACTCAGCCACTACCACCAGGTCCTAACATCCGAATGCATAGATGGGAGAGGGAGGGATACCACCAGAGGGGGCGCTACTCCCATCTATCCATCCGGACATTAGGACCCGGTGGTAGTGGCTGAGTGAGCCTCTGCAACGAGACTTGCGCATGCGCGGTGCAGTCCTTGCGTCCGCATTCAGTGTTTACACCGGATGGATGGTATTTAAAGCCTCCCAATATAACACGGTGTGATCTCTTAATGATTAATCAATGAATCATGTGCAAAATAAATCAAATGGAGCCTATTATAAATAACATCCTTCACCATAACAAAATCCTATAACTAAATATCAATGTGATAATAAATTATTGAACACAATTAAAAAGAGAAAAATAAAGATGAGATCTATTAATGTGATGAACCACAGTGCACAGGTATCTCAATAGGACAGCATACTGCTGTGAAAAAATATAAAGTCTTTGGTGATTTGATGAATATAGACAGGTTTCAATGAGTAATCCCTAGTGATAGCTGGCTTGCTCATATATTCAGCTGCTCATTAGCATGGGCTGGCTTCTGGCTTTCAAAGAACTTCCGCAGTATGAAACAAAAAAATAAAGACCATTGCGCAGGCAGTGTGATGTGTAATCCCTATATAATAAGGGTAAAAATTCACTCACACTTTTCAGCAGAATAAATCGCATATGGTAAGGTCAGTTGCATACAGCTAACAGCTGGGATCTCCTCACACGCCAACAGTGTACACACAGCACTGCTCGTCACTGGCTCCTCCCGACCGGTTTCATCACTAGACACGTGACTTTGAAATTGTCCACTGTCTATATTGAAATTGCCTTTATTATGTTCACCAGATACGGCATGAAGGTGTGTGGCCCCTGGCATTAGTCAGCTGCTGAACCCACTGTTGTAAGTGAATTTTACCTAAATATCCTGTTCCCCTAGATGTTTGTAAGGGTTCTCCATCTTTTTCCTTAACACATTTGGTCATTATTGTTTTGTCTTTTAGCTGGTCTTTTTATACTATATTTGATATTGTTTCTAATCATTTGCACCTTTAAAGTCCCATTTTCGTGCTTTTTTACTATCTAAGGCCCTGAACTGTAGATGATGAATCACGCCTTCCATCCTTACCGCCAACCTAAGATACCTCTGGGACTGTGGTGAGATCGGAATATGCAGATATGCATCCGTTAAAATCTATTGATGCCATGAAGCAACATGGCGTTAGTAGGTTTCTGGCTGAGACAAATTGAGTCCAACTTTCTGTATTTGATGGATTCGTTTAGAGGTTTTAGATTGAGGATCAAATCGAAAATTTTCCTGTCGGTTTCTTTACCAGGAAGACATGAGACTAGAACCCCTCCTGCCATTCTTTTAGTGGCACTTGGATTACTACACCCTGTTGTATCAGTTCCTCTAGAGAGGACTTCATGGCCAGGGCCCTTACTGGATCTTGTGGGGTATTTGTTAAAAACTTTTTTAGGGGGCTTTTCATAAACTCGAGTGTGTAGCCCTGCAAGAGGGTGGTCAGAATAAACGGATTTGAAGTTATCCCTGACCACTGCTGAAGAAACTTCTGTAGTCTTCCGCCCATCTACAGGGACGAGTCATTGTGATTTCTCGGCCTGTGTAGGAGGACAGAAGAGAATTCTGCCTTTACCCTTCGCTTTCTGTGTGGACCAATTTTTCCTCCTCCCTTGAAACTTGCTGTCTTGCTCTTGAGCTTTTTGAGGTCGAAAAAGATGTTTTGGGACCTGCTTTTTCTTTTTGACCGGGAAGGACCTCTTTATCGGCAGTCCTGTCTAGAATATCGTCTAGGTCAGGGCCAAAAAGAAGAAGGTCACCCGAAAAGGGAATTCCACAAAGTTTGCTTTTTGACACCATCACCTGGCCAGGTCTTTATCCATAAAGCTAGTCTTGCCGTATTTGTCAAAGCTGTGGATCTAGCTGACATTTTAATTGCTTCACCCGAAGCATCTGCAATATAAGCAACTGCAGAGATCAGGGTAGGAAAAGAATCAAATCTCCTGCTTGGGGGAGTCTGCCCCTATATGCAATTTTAGTTGGTTAATACAGTATTCTAGATTGCTGGCTACACATGTTGTGGCCATTGCTGCCTTTAAATTGCTCATGACTGATTGCCACGATCTCTTGAGCAAAAGATCCATGCGTTTGTCCATTGTATCCTTCAGAACCCCCATGTCTTCAAAAAGACAGGTCTGTGGATCTTGAGACCTGGGAGAAGGCAGCATCCAACTTGGGCACCTTATTCCACACCACAGAAGGGTCCTCCTCAAAAGGAAAAAGCCTTTTGTGGGCTTTGGAAAAAAAAAAGGGTTTTTCTCTCTGGATCCTGCCATTCTCTTGTAGTGGCTTCAGAAATGACCAAATGGACTGAAAAAGTCCTCCCCTTAGACTCGTTTAACCCTGCATACATGCAGTCATGAAGAGATAATTCCTTCTTTTCTTCACTTAAGCCAAGCGTAACATGAATAGTTTTAAAGGAGCCCATCTACCTCTTCTAGGGATAGCTAAAATTTGGAGGGGGCCACCTCGGCCTCCTCTTCCGAGTCTTTAATGGAAGGAGCAGGGGACTGCTCTTCCCTGCTTGAAGGGTCTTCAGGTAGAGCTTCCACCACCGGGATAGAAAGGGAACCCTGGGAAGACTCTGAAGTGGATGGCTGACTAGCAGCTGGATTAACTAAAGAGTCACGAAAAGTTTGAATCGTGGCATATAGTTTCTTCTTTACAGAGGCAACCAGGTCAGCACAAACAGAAGCCGATTCCTCCTTGACTAGTGATGCAAGCCCTGCACAGGGCTTTTTTCCAATTGTCTCCCATTTTGGCCTTGCGAGAAGGACATTTCTTTTTGGGGTCAGAGCTTTTAGCCTGAAAGACAAAAAAAGGGGGAAAAAAAAAAAACCCAGGTGACCTTTTAGTGAGTCCCAGTCTCTGCTTATAAAAAGGACCACCACACAGGTGCACTAAGAAACCAGTCAGCCTCTAGTGCCCAGACAAGGCCCCTGCCCATGGGGGTCGAGGTGGGGGGGGGGGAAGATCAGAGACCAAAACCAAAAGGTAAGAGAAAAAGGCAGACTTTAACCTACCTCCTACCTGAGCCTTGCTGGTGCCTGTCCTCACTGCTGCAGATGCCGACTCTTCCATAGCAGGTATGCAGCTTACCACTCGTGGCTTTGCACGCTACTTCCGGACTCCCATAGTGATTGCACCGGACCGGAAGCGGAAATAGGCGCCAGCTCCTGTTCCCCCCCCCCCCATACCCTCCCGCATCCATGCTGGAAATTACATTTTCGCCGACTCGACCCGCTCTCACTTCTGGCACGACCGTGCCGCTGCTTCCTAAGACTGGGCCACCGAATCTACAGCTCTCACTGAGCACCAGGAGGGGAAGAGGAGCCCGATTACTACAGCTGCAGATGCCTGGGTAGGACAGTGGGTCTCTAGCGGAGGGAAAAAAAAAAAAAAAAAAAAGAGAAGGAAGCCCGTCTCTCAGGAGCACCCAAGAGATCTTGACTCCCCTCCCAAAGGTGTTCCCTCCGGGCCAAAACTGATGTATGGTAGAGATGTGCCTCCCTTTAAAGTTCTGGAGGAAGAAGGTGTTTCCTATGGTCCGGTGGGAGGAGTCATCTCAGGTGCTGTCCTGAAAGACGCCTTGGGGAAAAAAACGCTTACCTTTACAACCCCTTTAAAGCAAGTAATATTCTTGGACCAGTTTGTAGTACTTTGATTTGTTGCAGTGTCCCAGGCTAGGTCCTGGAGCACAAACAGTACTGCTGGGTAAGAGTTAGGGCCTGTCTCCCTAATAGCAGCAGGGACTTTTGTCTATTTATAAAAACTAGACCATTACCAGGATGCTAAAACTATTTACAAAGTAGTAATTTCTGCCTTCTAGACTTAAAAAAAAAAAAAAAAAAAAAAAAGTCACATTCGATGATTCCAATTCATTTGATATAGCGATCCTGGCCTATCTGTGGAATTAAACTTTACAAACGCCTACAGTGCCTTGCAAAAGTATTCACACCCTGGCATTTTTTAGCCTCACAACTTGGAATGAACACGGATTGTTTGAGTATTTGCATCATTTGAACATGCCCACAACTTTTTTTTTTATCGTGAAGCAAACAAATAGGACAAAATAACAGAAAAAGTCAATGTGCATAACTATTCATCCCCCTAAAGTCAATACTTTGTAGAGCCAGCTTTTGCGGCTATTACAGCGCCAAGTCGCTTTGGATAAGTCTCTAGGAGCTTGCCACATCTTACCACTGGGATTTTTGCCCATTCCTCCTTGCAAAACTGCTCCAGCTCCTTCAAATTGGATGGTTTGCGCTTGTGAACAGCAATCTTTAAGTCTGACCACAGATTTTCTATTGAATTGAGGTCTGGGCTTTGACTAGGTCATTCCAACACATTTACATGTTTCCCCTTAAACCACTCAAGTCTTGCTTTGGCAGTGTGTTTGGGGTCATTGTCCTGCTGGAAGGTGAACCTCCGTCCTAGGCTCAAATCACACACACAGAGTGGTACAGGTTTTGCTCAAGAATATCCCTGTATTTAGCACCATCCATCTTTCCCTCAACTCTGACCAGTTTTCCAGTCCCGACTGCTGAAAAACATCCCCACAGCATGATGCTGCCACCACCATGTTTCACTGTGGGGGTGGTGTTCTTTGGGTGATGTAATGTGTGGAGTTTGCGCCAGATATAGCGTTTTCTTTGATGGCCATAAAGTTTAATTTTAGTCTCATCAGACCAGACCACCTTCCTCCATACATTTTGGGAGTCTCCCACATGCCTTTTCGCAAACGCAAAATGTGCCATTTTGTTTTTTTGCTGAAAGTAATTGCTTTCTTCTGGTCACTCTCCAATAAAGCACAACTCTATGGAGCTTACGGCTTATTGTCGTCCTATGTACAGATACTCCAGTCCCTGCTGTGGAACTCTGCAGATCCTCCAGGGTCACCTTAGTTCTCTGTGCTGCCTCTGATTAATGCCCTCCTTGCCTGGTCCATAAGTTTTGGTGTGCGGCCATCTCTTGGCAGGCTTGCTGTTGAGCCATGTTCTTTCCATTTGGTTATGATAGATTTGATGGTACTCCTAGGGATCATCAAAGATTTGGATATTCCAAGACAGTGTGTAATGACAGATCATGTGACACTTAGATTGCACATAGGTGGACAGAATTTCACTAATTATGTGACTTCTGAAAGCAATTGGTTGCACCAGAGCTTTTTATGGGCTTCATAACAAAAAAAAGGGGGTAAATACATACGCACATGCCAATTAGTTTTTATTTTTTATTTCTGAAAAATAGTTTTATGTATATATTTTTCTAATTTTACTTCACCAACTTGACTATTGTGTTCTGATCCATCACATATCATTCCGATTAAAAAAAAAACAAAAAAAAAAAAAAAAAACTAAAGGCTGGAAGGTAACAAAAATAGGTAAAAAGCCAATGGGGGTAAATACTTTTGCAAGACATTGTATATTGCCAAAGAACACAATACTGTGTATCCCAGCCAATAATAAAAAGTGCTATTCACAATTTTAACCCCTCATTCACAGCATGTGTAGAGTGATTTTCTTCACGCAAGGACACAAAGAAAACTGTATGTGCCCTATTCACACCACAACACATGCAGATTTTTTTCTGTGCAGGAAAGCAACGTGTATGCAGTTATCTGCGAGGGAAAAAAAAAAAACTGTTGCGACATCAACATTGTGGTGTGAACAGGGCAGAAGGGAGTGTGATGTCAGAGTGTGCATAAAAGAAAAAAGGTGCAGGAAAACTGATATAATCATGTGTCTCTAAGTGAAATCGGCACGGTTTTTCCCATCAGTTTTTATGCAGGTATGGTGTTAACAAGGCCTTAGAAGTGCCACCACATCTTTTCTTCCCAACTTTAAGTAGAATGGGGCACATTTCAAACTGCTGCCTAGTATACTACTTTCCAATCAATCACTGCTATTATTTATCAAATGTGTTATAAGCTATACAGCAGCACCTGTAATTAAGAGATAAAGGAAAATAATTCCATGAATCAAATCAATTAAAAAACATAAACCTTACCAAATGTCATACGGCCACTAATGATTTCTGGTGATTTCTTCATATCATTGATAGCTGCAATTGGAAGTCCCCAGTTAGCCACAGGTCCCCAGAAGTGCTGTAAGGAGTTATAAAATATGGGAAGGATTGAAGAAAGCTGAAAGAACCTTTTCCTGCAGCTACTCTAGCTAAGAGCTCCTGCATGCACAATCAAAATGGCCTATACATATAGTGTGAACAACCCGAGAGTCAAACCAATAATAGAAGTACATTTATTGACCACAAACAAAAAAATAAAAAAATAAAAACCAGGATAGGTAGTGATCAGGGATTTATAATGTTATTGGGGTAATTACATCTGAGAAAAATCCAGGCCCTTTTGAAATATCCATATACCTTTGACAACAAAGCCTGGTTTCCCTCACGTTTTTGATCAGAGTACAGACTGGTGTCAATCTTTTTGCTCTTTATCCAATAAAAGTTGAGGAGGGGAACTTTATTTCCTTACCTTTCCCCCACTGCTGCCTACAGTGCCTAAACGAGGGTGATGTCATCATCCTTTGCGAAATCCTGGCAGAATGTCAATAAGCCCAAATCTCACAAGCAGCAACTCCTGTACTGTGCTGAAATGTTATCTCATGAAATTTGGGCTCCTCGACATTCCCCACGGATCTTATTTGAAGATGGAAAGGACTCACTTTTCACTGGCTTTCAGACTGCACAGAGTAAAGACACCATTACCTGGTCTATGGCTTCCACACTGCAGTGGGCAAAGGCACCAACATTCTCACAAGATACCAGGGAATGCCAAGTACCCAAAATATTTGGACATTGGGTTATTAAACTCACTTGGCCTCCAACGATTGGTTTGGGGCTCTCTGGTCTTTAAACAATATGAGTTTACCGGAAACTCCACCTATCCTTCCGATCTAAGGGCTACCTAACCAGAGTTGCTACACTCCATAGTGTAAATCTTAAAGCAGTGGTAAACACTGACAAAAAAATTCCCTGCAAGGCAATGTTATAAAGTGTTAGCATATGCTGTGAAAATTACCTTAAATATAACTCCACTGACAGGGTTTACAGCTTCTCCGTCTTCCTTCTGGATTTGCAGGCTCCAGTCCTTTGAATGGCAGAGCCACAATGACGTCACCCCCGCGCATGCGCAAGGGAGACACTGTCTGCCGCACAGGGCTCTGAAGGAATGCCACAGGTATGCTGTTCTTTCAGAGCACATGTGACGGTGAGGTCACCGGCAGCTTCACAAGAAAAAATATCCTAAATGGTGCACATTTAGGAGACATTTACAGTACCTACAGGTAAGCCTTATTACAGTAAAGCAAGTGATAGGGGGGTGCTCAATAATGAAACCACTGTGTGAATGGGCCAATGATTGTGTTAAATATAACAAATTATGACCACATATAGAACATGGAAAACAAGTGCTAAATTTTAGGAAGCAAAAAATACAAGTGTCTTTTGAAAAGTCCATATATCTTCAGTGAAGTAGCTTCAATTAGCCAATAACGTGCAATAAAATTCCTCTACCACTTCTGGTTTGGTCTCTCAACGGCAGTGGAATGCACGCCGATTACTGAGTAGGATCCGCACACCGCCTGGCTCGCATCAGCATTCAATGCGAGCCATCCTTTGTGCCAAGACAAGGCACCAGCACATGTAAGTAGGCATTTTGTGTTTGTTTTAACCATTTTAATAAAGCAGTATTATGCCATTTGGTTCCCTTCCTTTCATTCATTCATTCCCAATGGGTCTCCATGGTGGCGAGGAGGATACAGCTAAACAAGTCTTCTGATTCATCCCTATTTAAGCAAGCCACAGGATTTCTCAACCAAGCCCTTTCAGACCTCCTTTTTATTTAAAGAGGTCATGGCTACCTGGTGAGCAGGGTTCTTCTATTTGAGCACATTGGGTGTGCGATTTGAATCTATTGTCAAGTGGTGGAGGATTTTTTTTTTCCACGTTATTGGCTAATTGAAGCTACTTCACTGAAGATATATGGACTTTTCAAAAGACACTTGTATTTTTTACTTTCTAAAATAATTTAGCACTTGGTTTTCCATGTTCCACATGGGTTCATTTAGCGCCCCCTATCACTTTCTTTACAATCCAGTAGTTTGCCTAGACATTTTGGGGAGCAGCTATTTAGTCATTTATTATATATCTGGCGTGAGGTTGTGCGTTTTCAAGCCTTATTATAGGCTTACCTGTAGATAAAACATAACCAAAGGCCTTTACTACCACTTTAAAAACAGCACTCCTATGCACCAGGCATAGTTATACATATTAGAACAGGAATGTATTCAGGTTCTCAAAATATGAACATTCTGAACCCTACGTATTATAGGTACAATAAAACTAGAGTACAAATAAAACATTTACAAACTTCAAAATTGGGACAATATAATTAAAGCTATGAATTGTAAAGAAAACATTCTGAAAGGTTCTTACCGTACTGTTTATTGGTAGCCATCCACAAAACAGATCATTGCAGATAAAAAAAAAAAAAAAAAAAAAAAAGTTAAGGAAATACAAATTCACTAAATTCATTAAATAAAAGTTTTCAGTGTATTTTTAATATTTTTTTTTGGTATTAGACCAGTTTTATATCCGTTTTTAAAAGAGCATAGCAGAAGTAATTTACCTGTTTCACACGAGTAAACCGCTTGGGTACGCCTGTCAGTTTTCAGGCCAGCCCAATCGGACCCTCCATTCTCCTCTATAAAGACACATGTAAACGGACATGTGAAGATGGAGAAATCTCCTTCTGCAGTGTTGCAAGCTCTGACTTATGTATTCTGACAGCAGCACCCTGCTGCTGTCAGAATACACAGATCAGTGCTAGAGCTGATTGGCATTCCTACAAAAAGGAACTAACAGTCAATAACACAGTAAAAAATTGAACATTAACTCAAAACTTTTTTTTTTATTTTACCATTTTTAAACCATTAACTTTTCAGAAAATTTCCAGACTAGCATTTTTTAAAAGACTTCTTGTGAAGAATTGTATGCCCTAGCCTGTGCCGTACCCTACACTTAGGGCACTTCCACACTGCTTTGCAGCAAAACCACATGAAGTTTGCATATGCGTAAAAATTGTCACTTTGCCGCATAGCATTAAAGTTACTGCAACACATGGTGTGTTTTGATGTGTTTGCATTGCATTTAAACCCCCCCACCCCCCTTTTACATCACAAAGGCCTTCCCACAGGTGTTGCATTTTTGATGTGGTTTTTCATTCATTTTAATTAGGGTTGTCCCGATACCACTTTAAGACCGAGTACAAGTACCAATACTTTTTTTCAAGTACTCACCGATAACCGACACTTTTTTTAATGTCACGTGACAGGGTTTTTTGTACATTTTTTGTTTTGTTTTTTTACAATGCTTTTAAGGGAGGGAGGGGGTGGATGGTGTCTGTTTTTTTTCAATTTTTATTATTTTTTACAATAATTTTTTTCAGCTGACTCTGTCCATACAATAAAGGAAGGAGGAGGACATGGAGAGGTACAGCAGAACGGAGGGGGGACACGGAGGAAAACTGGAGGGGGACAGCAGCGGAACGGCATGGGGACAACAGCAGAACGGAGGGGGACACGGAGGAAGAAAGGAGTGGGACAACAGAACGGAGGGGGCATGGAGGGGGACTGGAGGATGCGGTGACAGTCAGCGGTGATCGTTTGTGGGGGAGTTACAAGCACTGATCACCGCTGTATAGATTTCAATAAAGCAGCTGAAAGGTGGGGGGGGCAGGGGGGAGGAGAGAAACTTGTAACTCCCCCACTCACCGATCACCGCTGACTGTCCAGGTATCGGGTGAAGTATCAGGAGCATTTGCCCAAGTACAAGTACTCGGGCAAATGCTTGGTATCGATGCCAATACCGATACTAGTATCAGTACAACCCTAATTTTAATGGGGAGGTGCGTTTTTGGTGCAGTTTTTTTTTTTTTACCTGACCAAACATGCACCAAGCAGGATTTTTTTTTTTTTTTTTTAAACGCAACTGACCGGTGTAAAGAGTTACATAGGATTTAAAGGGATGCATTTTTCTTCCGCTTTGTTTTTGATGAACAAAAGCGGATCAGTGTGAAAGCAGTCTAATAGTCCACTACAGTATGGTATGGCGGTAGCAGTCCTTGAAACAGAGACCAGGTTGGCCAGGAGAGACCAGGGTGGCCAGGACAGACGAAAAAAACAGGTGTCATGTCTAGAGGTCGACCGATATGGGTTTTTCTATGGCTGATATTTAGAAATCGCAGTGGCCGATATATGATGCAGATTTCTTGCGGCCGATAGGTTAGCCCGATTTTTTTTTCCCCTTCATCTCATAAAATCTAACAGTTTAGACCCCTTTCACACTGGGGTGTTTTTCAGGCGATTTTGGGCTAGAAATAGCGCCTGTAAAATGCCTGGAAAACGGCTCCCCTGCAGTCTCAGTGTGAAAGCCCGAGTGCTTGCACGCTGAGGCGAAGCGCTGGCAGGATGTTAAAAAAAAAAGTCCTGCAAGCAGCATCTTTGGAGCGGTGTATACCGCTGCTCCACCGTTCCTGCCCATTGAAATGAATGCGCACCGCTGCCAAAGCGCCTGCAATCCGTTTAGGCAGCGGCGCATTTAACCCCTTCCTTGGCCGCTAGCTGGGTTATAAGGCGCCCCGCTAGTAGCCGAATGGCGCCGCTAAAATGACGATAAAGCGCCGCTAAAACTAGCAGTGTTTTACCGTTAACGCCTGCCCGCTCCAGTGTGCTGGCAACCTTAAGTAATACAGAAGTTTTTTTACATTTAAACATTTATTAAACAAAACAAACCTCCAATCAGTTCACTTGCATGTATAATTTAGAAAAAAACAAAACAAAAACCTATATCTTAAATATTAACCACTTCAGCCCCGGAAGGATTTACCCCCTTCCTGACCAGAGCCCTTTTTACAATTTGGCACTGCGTCGCTTTAACTGCTAATTGCGCGGTCATGCAATGCTGTATCCAAACGAAATTTGTGTCCTTTTCTTCCCACAAATAGAGCTTTCTTTTGATGGTATTTGATCACCTCTGCCATTTTTATTTTTTGCGCTATACACGGAAAAAGACCGAAAATTTTGAAAAAAAAAAAAGATATTTTCTACTTTTTGTTCTAAAAAAAAAAAAAAATCCAATAAACTCAATTTTAGTCATACATTTAGGCCAAAATGTATTCGGCCACGTCTTTGGTAAAAAAAAAAAAAAAATGTCAATAAGTGTATATTTACTGGTTTGCGCAAAAGTTATAGCGCCTACAAACTAGGGTACATTTTCTGGAATTTACACAGCCTTTAATTTATGACTGCCTATGTCGTTTCTTGAGGTGCTAAAATGGCAGGGCAGTACAAAACCCCCACAAATGACCCCATTTTGGAAAGTAGACACCCCAAGGAAATTGCTGAAAGGCATGTTGAGCCCATTGAATATTCATTTTTTGTTCCAAGTGATTGAATAATGACAAAAAAAAAAAAAAAAGTTGTCACTAAATGATATATTGCTCACACAGGCCATGGGCATATGTGGAATTGCACCCCAAAATACATTTAGCTGCTTCTCCTGAGTATGGGGATACCACATGTGTGGGACTTTTTGGGAGCCTAGCCGCGTACGGGGCCCCGAAAACCAATCACTGCCTTCAGGATTTCTAAGGGCGTACATTTTTGATTTTACTCCTCACTACCTATCACAGTTTTGAAGGCCATAAAATGCCCAGATGGCATAAACCCCCCCCAAATGACCCCATTTTAGAAAGTAGACACCCCAAGCTATTTGCTGAGAGGCATGTTGAGTCCATGGAATGTTTTATATTTTGACACAAGTTGCGGGAAAGAGACAAATTTTTTTTTTTTTTTTTGCACAAAGTTGTCACTAAATTATATATTGCTCACACAGGCCATGGGCATATGTGGAACTGCACCCCAAAATACATTTAGCTACTTCTCCTGAGTACGGGGATACTACATGTGTGGGACTTTTTGGGAGCCTAGCCGCGTACGGGGCGCTGAAAACCAATCACCACCTTCAGGATTTCTAAGGGTGTAAATTTTTGATTTCACTCTTCACTGCCTATCACAGTTTCAGAGGCCATGGAATGCCCAGGTGGCACAAACCCCCCCCCAAATGACCCCATTTTGGAAAGTAGACACCCCAAGCTATTTGCTGAGAGGCATAGTGAGTATTTTGCAGCTCTCATTTGTTTTTGAAAATAAAGAAAGACAAGAAAAAAATTTTTTTTTTTCTTTTTTCAAAACTTTGTGACAAAAAGTAAGGTCTGCAAAATACTCACTATACCTCTCAGCAAATAGCTTGGGATGTCTACTTTCCAAAATGGGGTTATTTGGGGGTTTTTTTGCCACCTGGGCATTCCATGGCCTCTGAAACTGTGATAGGCAGTGAAGAGTGAAATCAAAAATTTACGGCCTTAGAAAGCCTGAAGGCGGTGCTTGGTTTTCGGGGTCCCATGCGCGGCTAGGCTCAAAAAAAGTCCCACACATGTGGTATCCCCGTACTCAGGAGAAGCAACAGAATGTATTTTGGGGTGTAATTTCACATATTCCCATGGCATGTTTGAGCAATATATAATTTAGTGACAACTTTGTGCAAAAAAAAAAAAAAAAAATTGTCTTTCCCGCAACTTGTGTCACAATATAAAATATTTCATGGACTCGACATGACTCTCAGCAAATAGCTTGGGGTGTCTACTTTCCAAAATGGGGTAATTTGGGGGGGGTTTGAACTGTCCTGGCATTTTATGCACAACATTTAGAAGCTTATGTCACACATCACCCACTCTAACCACTTGAAGACAAAGCCCTTTCTGACACTTTTTGATTACATGAAAAAATTATTTTTTTTGCAAGAAAATTACTTTGAACCCCCACACATTATGTATTTTTTTTAAAGCAAATGCCCTACAGATTAAAATGGTGGGTGTTTTTTTTTTTTTCACACAGTATTTGCGCAGCGATTTTTCAAACGCATTTTTTGGGGAAAAAACACACTTTTTTAAATTTTAATGCACTAAAACACACTATATTGCCCAAATGTTTGATGAAATAAAAAAAGATGATCTTAGGCCGAGTACATGGATACCAAACATGACATGCTTTAAAATTGCGCACAAACGTGCAGTGGCAACAAACTTAATACATTTTTAAAAGCCTTTACAGGTTACCACTTTAGATTTACAGAGGAGGTCTACTGCTAAAATTACTGCCCTCGATCTGACCTTCGCGGTGATACCTCACATGCATGGGGCAATTGCTGTTTACATTTGACGCCAGACCGACGCTTGCGTTTGCCTTAGCGCGAGAGCAGGGGGGGACAGGGGTGCTTTTTTTTTTCTTTATTATTTTTTTGCTTTTTTATCTTATTTTTAAACTGTTCCTTTCATTTTTTTTTAAATCATTTTTATTGTTGTCTCAGGGAATGTAAATATCCCCTATCATAGCAATAGGTACTCTTTTTTTGAAAAAAGTGGGGTCTATTAGACCCTAGATTTCTCCTCTGCCCTCAAAGCATCTGACCACACCAAGATCGGTGTGATAAAATGCTTTCCCAATGGCGCTGTTTACATCGGGCAAAATCAAAGTCATAAAATGCTCGTAGCATTCACTCGAGGGGAGGAGCTGATGTCCAAGATGGCTGCCTAGGGAGATCGGGAGGCAGACATGCTGCAGACGCTATAGAGAAGGAGGTCCATGCCAATTGTTACACAGGCTTAACTTCTAGACTGCATGCCAGAGACTACCTCTAATTAGAGATTGAGTCACCTAAATAAGCGCCGCCACAACCGGAGCGGTGTACTGAAGCGGCCTGAATAGTCCCAGGAGATTAAGGAAAGAGCGGTACCTGTCGGGCGCTGGTGAGAGATCGAGGACGGAGCCAGGAGCCAGGAGTCTGCGCAGTACCGTGCGGGAGTCCCCGTCTGTCTGCATACACAGGCAGCGGAGGCAGCTCGCTGGGAAGACGCGCACTCCGGCGGAGGAGCTCAGGACACAGTCAGCAGAGCTCGGGAGCAGAGCTCAGGAAAAATCAAGCGATCTTAAGCCACAGAGTCTATACTTCTTACATAGAGGAAACAGGAGCACCATGGTACTTCAAACAAACAACAAATAAAGAAAGGAAAACCAAGATCTCCATACAAGGTATGAAGGCATATAAAGGAATGGTGGAATGTATAAGGACTATATAAGGGCTGCATACAAGTCCATAGGACTGCATAAATAATTACTGTCTTTTAAACCTTCCTTAAAGAGTGGCATGGAGAAGATTTAAGGGTCTCTTTCATAGGTATTGTTGGGACAATAAAGCTTACTAAACCCTAATCACACAATACAGGTGTAGAGACAACACACACTATGCCAATAGTTCCTATGGGTTTCCCCAGTACTAATTAACCACTTGCCGACCGCCGCACGACGATGTACGTCGACAGAGCGGCACGGGCAGGCAAAAGGGCTTACCTGTACGTCCCTGCCTGCCCGCGGGTGGGGGGTCCGATCGGACCCCCCCCCGGTGCCTGCGGCGGTCGGATCGAGGTCAGGGTCGATCAAAGGTGAGGGGGAGGCCACTCATTCGTGGCCCCCACCTCGCGATCGCTCCTGGCCAATGACAATCTTCCTCAGCTTCTGTGAATGTAAACAGAAGCAGAGGAAGTGATGTCATCTCTCCTTGAGCCGGTCTTTTCGTCCGGCGCCGAGGAGAGAAGACATCCAAGTAAGTGCACCAACACTACACATACAGTAGAACACGCAGGCACACTTGTCACCCCCCTGTCACCCCCCGATCACCCCCTGATCACCCCCCTGTACCCCCTGTCACTCTGACACCAATAGCAGTTTTTTTTTTTTTCTGATTTTTTGCATTGGTGTCAGTTTGTGACAGTAACAAGTGTTAGGGCAGTTAGGTTAGGCCCCTTTAGGTCAGGGGTACTCCCCTTTAGGTCCAGGGTACCCCCCTAAACCCCCTAATAAAGTTTTAACCCCGTGATCACCCCCCGTCGCCAGTGTCACTAAGCCAGTGGTTCTCAACTCCAGTCCTCAGGACCCACCAACAGGCCAGATTTTATGTATTATCTTGGGGAGATGCATACTAGAATACTGCAATCACTGAGCAGCAAATTATATCACCTGTGATGTATTTCAGTTATCTTGCAAACCTGGCCTGTTAGTGGGTCCTGAGGACTGGAGTTGAGAACCACTGCACTAAGCGATCGTTTTTCTGATCGCTGTATTAGTGACACAGGTGACGCTAGTTAGGGAGGTAAGTATATAGGTTCGCTGTCAGTGTTTTATAGCGACAGGGACCCCCATATACTACCTGCTAAAGGTTTTAACCCCTTGATTGCCCCCTAGTTAACCCTTTCACCAGCGATCACCATATAATTGTTACAGGTGACGCTGGTTAGTTGGTTTGTTTTTTGTAGTTTATTACAGTTTATTATAGTTTATTACAGTTTTAGGGCACCCGCCGTTTATTACCCTATAAAGGTTTAACCCCCTATTTGCCCGGCGGTGATAGAAGTTAAGTTTTTAGGATCAGATAAGGTCTGCGTCGCCCCAGGCAGCGTCAGGTTAGCGCTAGTACCGCTAAAACCCACGCACGCAGCATACACCTCCCTTAGTGCTATAGTATCTGAACGGATCGATATCTGATCCGATCAGATCTATACTCCCCAGCAGTTTAGGGTCCCCCCAAAAAACGCAGTGTTAGCGGGATCAGCCCAGATACCTGCTAGCACCTGCGTTTTGCTCCTCGGCCCAGCCCAGCCCAGCCCACCCAAGTGCAGTATCGATCGATAACTGACACTTACAAAACACTAAGCACACATAACTGCAGCGGTCGCAGAGTCAGGCCTGATCCCTGCGATCGCTAACAGTTTTTTGGTAGCGTTTTGATACAGTCGCTGACAGTCAGGAGCTTTTTTGCCTGTGAGTCTCACTAGTGTACCCCTAAATTTAGAGCCCAAAATGGCAAATAGAAGGTACACTAGTGAAGAGGCCTACAGGATTCTGAGCATGACAGATAGTGAAGAGGAAGTCACTCATCTGTCAAGTTCAAGCTCAGAATACGAACCTGTAGAGGACAGCGGCTCCATGACAGATAGCTCTGACGACGGAGTTGTGGTCCCTGCTAGGGTCAGGCGTACCAGACCCCGATCTTCTTCTGTCCTTGACGTGCAAGAACCGCAGGGCTCTCGTAGGGAGCAGAGAGGTACTAGCGCCGCTACTCCTTCTGGTGAACTGGCAAGCACCAGCGGCCTAGTACACCCTGGTCGTACATCCAGCACTGCAGTATCACGTGGTGACGTGGCGAGTCCCATAAGTGCAGTTCAAGCTGGCGAGGTGGCAAGCACAACTAGTGTCCCGCTGCCACCAATAAGACAAAGACAGGCCCGTCGTGCCCATAGTGCCCTTCCTGCTGCATTCGCCAATCCGAATTGGGTACCCACCACTTCTGCAGCACCCGTACTTCCCCCTTTCACTGGCCAACCCGGAATTCAGGTGGAAACAGTTGACTTTATGCCACTGGATTTTTATTCACTGTTTTTCACCGAAGATCTCTATAGATCTATTGTGGACCAAAGCAATTTGTATGCTGGTCAACACATCGCCGCTAATCCCCAGTCCTCCCTTGCCAGAGATTGGAGACCAATTACGGTCTCCGAATTTAAGATCTTTCTGGGCCTTTCCCTCAACATGGGCATAACCAAAAAGAGTGAGTTGCGGTCATATTGGTCCACTGACCCAATTCACCATATGCCCGTGTTCTCTGCTTCAATGGCCAGGGCACGATACGAGCAGATTTTGCGGTTCATGCACTTCAACGACAATGAACTCTGTCGTCCTCGTGGAGACCCTGCATACGATCGGCTCTACAAAATTCGGCCCCTCGTAAACCACTTCAACCAACGTTTTGCAGACTTGTTTACCCCCCATCAAGTTGTCTGCGTTGATGAGTCCCTGATTAAGTTTTCTGGCCGCTTGTCCTTCAAACAGTACCTTCCCAGCAAGCGTGCCAGATACGGGGTCAAGATGTATAAGCTCTGTGACAGGGCCACAGGCTATACATGTAGATTTATGGTTTACGAGGGCAAAGATAGTCACGTAGAGCCGATAAACTGCCCTGACTACATAGGAAGCGCTGGCAAGATAGTGTGGGACTTGGTGTCACCCTTATTCGGAAAGGGGTACCACTTGTACGTGGACAATTATTATACGAGCGTGCCACTTTTTAGTCACTTGTTTGATCATCAGATTGGAGCATGTGGCACCGTGCGACCTAATCGCCGGGGCTTTCCCCAGCGGCTTGTAGATTCCCGTCTTAGGCTGGGGGAGAGAGCCTGCTTGCAGTATAATAATTTGCTCGCTATGAAGTGGAGGGATAAGAAGAATGTTTTCGTTCTCACCTCCCTTCATGCAGACACGATGACCCAAATTACTACAGCGACTGGTGTTGTGGAGAAACCCCTCTGTGTCCACGAATACAACCTTAATATGGGAGGGGTGGACCTCAACGACCAGTTGTTGGCGCCGTACCTAATTGCCCGTAAGGCCAGACGCTGGTACAAAAAAGTGTCTGTTTATTTATTTCAATTGGCTTTGCTGAACGCTCATGTGCTATACAGAGCTTCAGGACGGACTGGATCCTTCCTTAAATTCCAGGAAGAGATCGTCAGAGCCCTTCTGTTTCCAGACGGTGCTCCACCTCACCTTCCCAATCCAAATGCAGTAGGCCGGCTGCATGAGAGGCATTTTCCTTATGTCCTCCAGAGTACCCCTACCCAACGAGCCCCCCAAAGAAAATGTCGTGTCTGCAGAAAGCGCGGATTTAGGCGTGACACCCGGTATTATTGTCCCTCCTGTCCTGGCAATCCTGGTCTTTGCATTGGTGAATGTTTTGAACGCTACCATACACTAGTTGAGTATTAGCGTAGGGTACAGCACTGCACAGACTAGGACACACTTCCACAGGGTCTCCCAAGATGCCATCGCATTTTGAGAGACCCAAACCTGGAACCGTTACAGTTTTAAAAGTTAGTTATAAAAAAAAAAAAAAAAAAAAAAAAAATACACAAAAAAAATATAGAATAAAAAAACCAAAAATAGTTGTCGTTTTATTGTTCTCTCTCCCTCTATTTTCTCTCTATTGTTCTGCTCTTTTTTACTGTATTCTATTCTGCATTGTTTTATTGTTATGTTTTATCATGTTTGCTTTTCAACATTTTTTTGTTTTCAGGTACGCCATTCAGCTGCAGCGCGGATTTATTTATCTTGACAGCAACAGCGTTTGCTCCCACGATACATAAAGCCGCGACTCCAGCGCTGTCGGAGGTGATTTCACCACCACAGTTACATACTTCAGCATATATGCCGAAGCGTGGGGGCAGAAGTGGGTGGAGGAGCGATTTGCTCCTGCCTTTTGCGGGAGGATGCCCCCATGCTTCGGCATATATATATTTTAGGTAGGCACAGGTTGCGTTAAATGTTTTATTTTTTACTATGGTTTTTTTTTGTATTTGCTTTGCAGGTATGGTAAGTATTACTGTTATACTGTAATGTTACTTTGTTTTTTGTTAACCATCATTTGCTTAGCAGGTACGCCATTCAGTTGCAGCGCGGATTTATTTATCTTGACAGCAACAGCGTTTGCTCCCACGATATATAAAGCCGTGACTCCAGCGCTGTCGGAGGTGATTTCACCACCACAGTTACATACTTCAGCATATATGCCGAAGCGTGGGGGCAGAAGTGGGTGGAGGAGCGATTTGCTCCTGCCTTTTGCGGGAGGATGCCCCCATGCTTCGGCATATATATATTTTAGGTAGGCACAGGTTGCATTAAATGTTTTATTTTTTACTATGGTTTTTTTTTGTATTTGCTTTGCAGGTATGGTAAGTATTACTGTTATACTGTAATGTTACTTTGTTTTTTGTTAACCATCATTTGCTTAGCAGGTACGCCATTCAGTTGCAGCGCGGATTTATTTATCTTGACAGCAACAGCGTTTGCTCCCACGATATATAAAGCCGTGACTCCAGCGCTGTCGGAGGTGATTTCACCACCACAGTTACATACTTCAGCATATATGCCGAAGCGTGGGGGCAGAAGTGGGTGGAGGAGCGATTTGCTCCTGCCTTTTGCGGGAGGATGCCCCCATGCTTCGGCATATATATATTTTAGGTAGGCACAGGTTGCGTTAAATGTTTTATTTTTTACTATAGTTTTTTTTTGTATTTGCTTTGCAGGTATGGTAAGTATTACTGTTATACTGTAATGTTACTTTGTTTTTTGTTAACCATCATTTGCTTAGCAGGTACGCCATTCAGTTGCAGCGCGGATTTATTTATCTTGACAGCAACAGCGTTTGCTCCCACGATATATAAAGCCGTGACTCCAGCGCTGTCGGAGGTGATTTCACCACCACAGTTACATACTTCAGCATATATGCCGAAGCGTGGGGGCAGTGGGTGGAGGAGCAATTTGCTCCTGCCTTTTGCGGGAGGATGCCCCCATGCTTCGGCATATATAAATGGTGCATGTATGCCCATCATTAGAAGTGGGTGGATGAAGGGAGGTATTCTAATGGTGGGCATACCCACCGATCAATATCTTTTTTTCGTTCAGCCCACAGGCTGCATGAAAAAAAAAGTTTACAATATATGCCCAACAAGGACCAGCAACGTACTGGTATGTTGCTGGACTTTGAGTGGTTATACCAGAATGATGCCTGCAGGTTTAGGTATCATCTTGGTATCATTCTTTTCAGCCAGCGGTCAGCTTTCATGTAAAAGCAATCCTAGCGGCTAATTAGCCTCTAGACTGCTTTTACAAGCAGTGGGAGGAAATGCCCCCCCCCCCCCCACCGTCTTCCATGTTTTTCTCTGGCTCTCCTGTCCCAACAGGGAACCTGAGAATGCAGCCAGTGATTCGGCCAGCTGAACATAGAGCTGATCGGAGACCAGAATGGCTCCAAATATCTCTATGGCCTAAGAATCCGGAAGCTACGAGCATTTCAAGACTTAGATTTCGCCGGATGTAAACAGCGCCATTGGGAAATTGGGAAAGCATTTTATCACACCGATCTTGGTGTGGTCAGATGCTTTGAGGGCAGAGGAGAGATCTAGGGTCTAATAGACCCCAATTTTTTCAAAAAAGAGTACCTGTCACTACCTATTGCTATCATAGGGGATATTTACATTCCCTGAGATAACAATAAAAATGATTTAAAAAAAATAAAAATGAAAGGAACAGTTTAAAAATAAGATAAAAAATCAAAAAAATAATTAAAAAAAAAAAAAAGCACCCCCGTCCCCCCCTGCTCTCGCGCAAAGGCAAACGCAAGCGTTGGTCTGGCGTCAAATGTAAACAGCAATTGCACCATGCATGTGAGGTATCACCGCGAAGGTTAGATCGAGGGCAGTAATTTTAGCAGTAGACCTCCTCTGTAAATCTAAAGTGGTAACCTGTAAAGGCTTTTAAAGGCTTTTAAAAATGTATTTAGTTTGTCGCCACTGCACGTTTGTGCGCAATTTTAAAACATGTCATGTTTGGTATCCATGTACTCGGCCTAAGATCATCTTTTTTATTTCATCAAACATTTGGGCAATATAGTGTGTTTTAGTGCATTAAAATTTTAAAAAGTGTGTTTTTTCCCCAAAAAATGCGTTTGAAAAATCGCTGCGCAAATACTGTGTGAAAAAAAAAAATCAAATACCCACCATTTTAATCTGTAGGGCATTTGCTTTAAAAAAATATATAATGTTTGGGGGTTCAAAGTAATTTTCTTGCAAAAAAAAATAATTTTTTCATGTAAACAAAAAGTGTCAGAAAGGGCTTTGTCTTCCAGTGGTTAGAAGAGTGGGTGATGTGTGACATAAGCTTCTAAATGTTGTGCATAAAATGCCAGGACAGTTCAAAACCCCCCCAAATGACCCAATTTTGGAAAGTAGACACCCCAAGCTATTTGCTGAGAGGCATGTCGAGTCCATGGAATATTTTATATTGTGACACAAGTTGCGGGAAAAAGACAAATTATTATTTTTTTTTTTTTTTTTGCACAAAGTTGTCACTAAATGATATATTGCTCAAACATGCCATGGGAATATGTGAAATTACACCCCAAAATACATTCTTTTGCCTCTCCTGAGTACGGGGATACCACATGTGTGAGACTTTTTGGGAGCCTAACCGCATAGGGGACCCCGAAAACCAAGCACCGCCTTCAGGCTTTCTAAGGGCGTAAATTTTTGATTTCACTCTTCACTGCCTATCACAGTTTCGGAGGCCATGTAATGCCCAGATGGCACAAACCCCCCCCAAATGACCCCATTTTGGAAAATAGACACCCAAAGCTATTTGCTGAGAGGTATAGTGAGTATTTTGCAGACCTCACTTTTTGTCACAAACTTTTGAAAATTGAAAAAAGAAAAAAAAAAATACGTTTTTCTTGTCTTTCTTCATTTTCAAAAACAAATGAGAGCTGCAAAATACTCACCATGCCTCTCAGCAAATAGCTTGGGGTGTCTACTTTCCAAAATGGGGTCATTTGGGGGGGGTTTGTGCCATCTTGGCATTTTATGGCCTTCAAAACTGTGATAGGTAGTGAGGAGTAAAATCAAAAATTTATGCCCTTAGAAATCCTGAAGGCGGTGCTTGGTTTTTGGGGCCCCGTACGTGGCTAGGCTCCCAAAAAGTCCCACACATGTGGTATCCCCGTACTCAGGAGAAGCAGCAGAATGTATTTTGGGGTGTAATTCCACATATGCCCATGGCATGTTTGAGCAATATATCATTTAGTGACAACTTTGTGCAAAAAAAAAAAAAAAATTGTCACTTTCCCGCAACTTGTGTCCAAATATAAAATATTCCATGGACTTAACATGCCTCTCAGCAAATAGCTTGGGGTGTCTACTTTCCAAAATGGGGTAATTTGGGGGGGGGTTTGTGCCATCCTGGCATTTTATGGCCTTCAAAACTGTGATAGGTAGTGAGGAGTAAAATCAAAAATGTATGCCCTTTGAAATCCTGAAGGCGGTGCTTGGTTTTCGGGGCCCCGTACGCGGCTAGGCTCCCAAAAAGTCCCACACATTTGGTATCCCCGTACTCAGGAGAAGCAGCTGAATGTATTTTGGGGTGCAATTCCACATATGCCCATGGCCTGTGTGAGCAATATATCATTTAGTGACAACTTTTTGTAATTTTTTTTTTTTTTTTTTTGTCATTATTCAATCACTTGGGACAAAAAAAAAAAATATTCAATGGGTTCAACATGCCTCTCAGCAATTTCCTTGGGGTGTCTACTTTCCAAAATGGGGTCATTTGTGGGGGTTTTGTACTGCCCTGCCATTTTAGCACCTCATGAAATGACATGGACAGTCATAAACTAAAAGCTGTGTAAATTCCAGAAAATGTACCCTAGTTTGTAGGCGCTATAACTTTTGCGCAAACCAATAAATATACGCTTATTGACATTTTTTTTACCAAAGACATGTGGCCGAATACATTTTGGCCTAAATGTATGACTAAAATTGATTTTAATGGATTTTTTTTATAACAAAAAGTAGAAAATATCATTTTTTTTCAAAATTTTCGGTCTTTTTCCGTTTATAGCGCAAAAAATAAAAGCGGCAGAGGTGATCAAATACCATCAAAATAAAGCTCTATTTGTGGGAAGAAAAGGACGCAAATTTCGTTTGGGTACAGCATTGCATGACCGCGCAATTAGCAGTTAAAGCGACGCAGTGCCAAATTGTAAAAAGTGCTCTGGTCAGGAAGGGGGTAAATCCTTCCGGGGCTGAAGTGGTTAAGGATCTGTGTATATAAATTTAAATTAAAGGGCTTGGCAACACCCTGATAACTATTGTGCTCATTTAAAAGAAGGGGGAAAAAGGGAAGAAAGGAAGATATCAATCAAGAGCCAAGACGGATAAGTAATCATAAAGAACATATAAAATATCCGCTTTATACAGCAAGGACTAAGAAACAGAGGCTTTAATTAAAACATGGCACCCAAGAAAGGTAATAAAACACCCCAACATCAAAAAAATAAGAGAGATAAAATGGAGAGCACAAAGAAAAACCCTACAGGGGCCCAACCTACACAAAAAATGGATATAAAAGAGATTTTTCAACAATTACAAGTGCAATCACCCCGAACTATTCAAGGTCTGCACTCACCACAGGAAATATCAAATATTGCGGAAACCTCAGCCACATCTAGATCGTCAGGGGAAGAGCAAATCACTCACCCAAGAAATAGCTCACCAATAGATACATCAGGCTCTTTAAGCGAACAAAAAGAAGAGGATAAAGAAAATTGGGATATGAGGACATACATTCAATCTCTCCCCACCAGAGCAGATATGGATCAATATGTACATAGATTGGAAAAAACATATTAAACTGAAATCCAAGAACTCAAGATAGCTACAAAAGACGCACAAGAAAAAACAACTAAATTAGATAATAGAGTTTCAAAAACAGAACAAGAGCTATTGAAGATAAAAGAAAAAATACAAAAACAAGGGAATCAAATAAACCAATTAATAAATAGCCTAGATGAGCAAGAAAATAGAAGTCGAAGGTCCAATATAAGAATCAGAGGATTAAAAGAAGAGGTTAATGCTAAGGATCTTACAACAACGTTACAAAAAATTTTTCAGGAAATAAGTCAAGATACAGATATAAAAGACCTGATAATAGACCGTGCACATAGAGTATCAGGAATAAGGAGAGTAGATCCTAGCAAACCAAGGGATATCATCTGCAAGATGCATTATGCTCACATAAAGGACAGAATCATGCTAGCAGCAAGACAAAACCAAAATATCCAGCATGAGGGAGATTCATTATTATTTTTTCAAGATTTATCAAAATATACACTAGATCGGAGAAGAGCACTGAAACCCTTGGTGGAACAACTTAAAAGAAATAATCTGCAGTATAGATGGAAATTCCCATTTCAGTTACAGGCCCAAAAAGAGGAAGCAATTGCAACATTCAACGATTTAGAAGACCTACCACAGTTTTTGGCAACCCTTAAACTTTCAGAAGTGGAACTGCCGGACTGGCCCATTTCTTATATGAAATCGCAGAGAAGATTTTGAGGAGCAATGTATGGGGGAGGGGAGAGGGGAGAGAAAGGGTGATAGGGGATCATTAATCTACTAGTTACACAAATAGAAGCTGCTAGGGGGGGGTTGGAGGAGAGAGAAGAGAAGGGAAGAGTAAATAATATAGGGGGGAGTGAGGAAAGGGGATTATGTAAAATAAAACTTGTTTTTTTTTTTTTTTGGACTCGCACATTATGGTGAGATACTAGCACAATATAGTACACAATAATGTATTATAACAATATAGTATGTTGGAATGTTTTTTTTTTTTTTTTTTTTCTTTTTTTTTTTCTTCAATACGTAGGATATTTAATAGATTTGACACTGTTTTTTCTTAGCGAGATGTTTCCACCATATTACTTATTATTTATCTATAATAAAATAGCACAGATTGATAGATTGGTTAGATACTACGGTCACTGATGGATATGACACTTAGAGGGTATGGGGGGGAAATGGGGGGAGTGTTAGTCGGGGAAGATGGGGGATGGGTTTTTTTTTTTTTTTTTTTTCCACATTGGATATTTTTGCAGATTTGAATACTGTGTTTTGATGAGATGCACTATATAATTTATCACTATATAACAATAGTTAGATTGATGGATATGCTGGTTATTGATGGATACGACACTAATGAGAGATTGGGGTAATATGGTAGGTGTGTGTTGATATGGGGGGAGGGATAGCTAGGGGGGGAGGGGGGGGTTCCCCTTTTTTTTTTTTTTTTTTGGTAAACAAGGTTCTTGGTGAGATGTTCACATTACACAATCTATTATTATGCAACAAATCAGCACACACTGATGGAGTTGACATCAGGGGGTTCTAGGTAATTATAGCAGGGGTTTTTTTTTTTTTTTTTTTTTTCTTCTTCCCCCCTCTTGCTGTGTCTCTGCACCCCCTCCCCGCAGTGTCGGACAGAGACATCCCTCATGCGGGATGGGATAAGGAGGGGAAAATAGATAGGTACACATAAGATGTAGGTTTTAAGATGAGACCCTCCCCATGCTCCCACCCCCGTCTGTGCTCTCCTATTCTCCCTCTTTACTGACCTAGAGTGATGGTAGGGAAAATCAATATGGGGACGGGAGATGGGAGTAGATGAAATAAAATAATAGTAAATTAAGGCTTAATCATAGCATGCGCCACCGATAGAGCGGCTAATCTTGGACAGCGGTGTCCGGTGACCCCCCTATAGGGAACTTACTTTAGTTAGTAAGACAGACTTTATATAAGTCAATAGTTTCAGGGTAGTGTGAGTGGTGAGTGTGAGTGTGTGTTTTTCCCTTTCCCCTAAATTTTTTTTTTTTTCTTTCTTGGGTACCTCTTGGATTTTGAAGTATGAAAATATGTTCTTATAATGTTAGAGGCCTTAACTCGGCGGCAAAGAGGTCTCAGATTCTGTGCTCTCTCCATAAACAAAAAGTTGGTGTAATATTCTTCCAGGAGACGCATTTCCGCACAGATCATATCCCTAAACTACAAAATAGATTCTATACTGCATGGTATCATGATTCCTTCGGGTACTCAAAATCAAAAGGTGTCTCTATTGCAATACATAAGACAATACCACACCAAGTGTTGGAGGAATGGCGTAATAGAGATGGAAGAGCGATACTACTCAAAGTGTTGATACTCGGTAAGAAATATACCTTCATCAATATATATTTACCTAATCAGGGTCAACACAAAGTAGGAACACAAATGTTAAAAATGCTTATGGAAAAGGCAGAAGGGATAATAATAATTGGGGGGGATTTCAACTTTGTCTTAGATAGGGAGAAGGACACTACAGCACCATCACAAATACAGGCGGGTAGGGAGAAAAAAAGTTTTTTAGACATGATGGTAAAATATCAGCTATTTGATATTTGGAGGGTATTGCACCCAACCGAAAAAGACTTCACGTTCCACTCAAAAGTCCACGGGACATACCATAGATTAGATTTTTTCTTGATAAATCAGATGGGGATAGAAATAACCTTATCCACTGAGATAGGTAGCTCCTTGTGGTCAGACCACGCGCCAGTATTCTTGGTGCTAGATATATTTAAGAGTAAAAACAATAGGGGAAACTGGAAACTTAATGACAATTTGTTGTATGATGAAAAATGTGTGACAGAGATTAGACAAGTGATAATAGATTTTATATATGATCACATAAAAGATACTACATCCTTGCCGAATCAGTGGGAAGCATTAAAGTGTGTAATTCGGGGCTTTTTTATAAAACATGGGGCCAGGTTGAAGAAAATAAAAGGGAATAAAATGACTCAATTATTAAAAGAAATACCTAAAATAGAAACCCAACATAAACAAAACCCAACGCGTGATAAATTAATCGAACTAACGGATATGAAAACAGAACTAAAAACACTGATAAATGAGCAAACCGTACGAATAAGAGATAGTAATCGCTCTTTATATTATCAGCAGGGTAATAAACCAGGTAAACTTCTTGCTAGGGCTCTGCGCCACCGGGGCAATACAATGCCCATTATTAAAATCAAGTCAGAAAAAGGAGATATGAGGTATGATTCAAAAGAAATATTAAAAGAGTTTCAGATTTTTTATACAAAATTATATAATATACCTAACGATAGCATAAACAGCGATCCGAAGGGATTTCAACAAAGTGTGTATCAATATGTTAAAGAAACTGCACTCCCCACACTAGCACCAACAGAAACATCACAACTAGACCAGGATTTCTCAGAGATAGAGGTACAAAAAGCAATTGATGCATTAGTACCTGGGAAAAGTCCAGGCCTGGATGGTTACCCCTAGATTCTACAAAACATTTAAAGAAGAACTTATCCCTATAATAACGCGGACCTTTAATGCAGTATCTACCTCAGTGCCTTTTGTCCCACAAAGTATGCAGGCGTATATATCGCTTATACCCAAACCAGAGAAGGATCATACATTATGTGGAAATTATAGACCAATCTCATTAACAAACATTGATTTAAGATTGTACTCTAAAATAATCGCCAATAGACTGACACCTATAATACCTCTGTATATACATTTAGATCAAGTAGGATTTGTGAGAGGTAGGGAGGCAAGAGATAACACTCTAAAAACACTCACACTGGTGGAACACGCACAGAGAGGTTCCATCCCATCCTGTCTATTGGCAATTGATGCTGAGAAAGCTTTTGACAGGGTGGGATGGAACTTTCTTAGAGAGACATTAGTACAATGGGGATTGGGCCCTATACTTATAGATAAAATAATGGCATTATATCGGAATCCAACAGCTAAGATAAGGGCAAATGGTGATCTTTCGGAGGTAGTCCCTATAACGAACGGCACCCGACAGGGTTGTCCGCTATCCCCACTGCTATATATACTAGTGATGGAGCACTTATTAAAAGCAGTCCGAGAAAATAAAGACATACAAGGAATCAAAGTGGGAGACATAGAGTACAAGATGTCAGTATATGCAGATGACATTCTATTATATATCTCAAATCCCTTGATATCATTACCAAATATAATATCTGAATTCAAACGATATGGGGCACTTAGCAATTTCAAGGTAAACTATAATAAATCTGAAGCTCTAAATATTAATCTGCCAAATAGTATGTTGGAACTCCTTAAAAACAATTTTTCTTTTAAATGGCAGGCAAATGCAATCAAATATTTAGGTATCTATATCCCTACTGATCTTGGTAAATTGCAAGAATATAATTATGTCCCGATGGTGCAGAAAACTGCGAGAATCTTACAACAGTATGAGAAAGGAATGTTTTCCTGGATGGGTAGAATAAGTATAGTGAAAATGGACATATTACCCAAGATTCTCTATATGTTACAAGCGATACCCACCTTTCCCTCAACAAATGTTATAAAAAAACTACATAGTTTAATAGGTAAGTTTGTCTGGGGAGGCAGGACCCCCAGAATCAATAGAACAGTGTTAAACAAAAATAAAAGAGATGGGGGCCTTGCCCTTCCAGATATAGATTTATATCTTAGAGCAATTTTGGTTACAAGAATGGTGGATTGGTTCCATAGCAGAGATAATAAACAGTGGGTGAGGCTTGAAGAAGAGATCACGGCCTTAAAATTAAAATCATTACCATGGATTAGAAAAGAGCTAAGACCGCCAGATGGAGAAATGCCCTCTCTAGTGGTATCAACACTAAAGGTATGGGATAGCATGATAAAAAGAGGGATAGGATCTACCAATAGAGGCCCAATGATCCCATTATTTAGTAACCCAGAATTCCCATTGGCACTTGAAGCCAAAACATTTCTTAAATGTAAGAGATCTGAGGATACCAGGATAGTGGAAACAATGGTGGGGAATACACTCCTCCCACTGGATAGATTGGGCGAAGAACATAAAACAAAATGGATGCAGTATGGATTGCTTCAACGGTATATTACATCTTTAATAAAGGAATCAGTATTAGATAGGCCTCTAACAGATCTAGAAAAAATTTTCCTGCAGGAACATAGACCCACCCAGGTTTTATCTAAGATATATAAATATTTGAATTCAGAGAACAAAGAACTGGAATTACCCTACATTAAGAAGTGGGAAATAGAGATAGGGATGGAAATCCCTAGGGAAAGGTGGAAAAAAGCAATCAAAGCAACCCATAAGCTCTCAATATCTGCTAAACATCAAGAAAGGAACTATAAAATCTTAGCCAGATGGTATAGATGTCCTGTGGATTTACATAAAATAAACCCTGATAATGAGGATACATGTTGGAGGTGTCATGCAGCTCAGGGTACAATGTCACATATTTGGTACTATTGCTCAGAAATTCAACCATTCTGGCAGAGAATATTCGAGATATACAGAGATATGACAGGGACGGATCTATACCCTGGAATACAGATGGCAGTATTATCTATGATCCCAGGATCAGTGAAAAAAATAAAAAAGGGAATTTTGAAATATTTTTTGACAGCGGCTCGAACCATTATAGCAAGAAATTGGAAGAGCACACATATGCCTTCAGTAGTGGAGTGGGAGTGTGAGATGGCGGAGATGCGTGCCCTGGAGGTAAGAATGATGATAGAAGAAGGGTATAAGGAACAAATATTAAATATATGGATTAAATGGGAAGAGTACAGAGTCTCCTCAAAGCTTCTGAGAAAGGCATAGAAGCTCTAATTTTAATATGGGAGGAAGTGAGGTCCCCGGGAAAAGAGAGAGAAAATTCTAAAAGAAAATTATTATAAATTTTTTTTTTTTTTTTTTTTTTGTTTGTTATTGCTGTCATTTGGTGTGTCGGTATGAATGGGTTTGATTGTTTTGTTAGAGAGGACGGGGGATGGGTATAATATATGCATGTACACCCTTGAATAAATTGTGTTGTTTTAAGGAAATAGAGAATGTAATAATGGTCACGATAAAGAATTATAGAATTGTTTCATGTCATGGATGTATATATATGTATTATAAATATTGTTAAAACGTTTTGATAAATAAAGATTATATAAAATGCTCGTAGCTTCCGGTTTCTTAGGCCATAGAGATGTTTGGAGCCACTCTGGTCTCTGATCAGCTCTATGGTCAGCTGGCTGAATCACCGGCTGCATTCTCAGGTTCCCTGTTGAGACAGGAGAGCCAGAGAAAAACACGAAAGACGGTGGTGGTGGTGGGGGGGGGGCGGCATTCCCTCCCACTGCTTGTAAAAGCAGTCTAGAGGCTAATTAGCCGCTAGGATTGCTTTTACATGAAAGCCAACCGCTGGCTGAAAAGAATGATACCAAGATGATACCTAAACCTGCAGGCATCATTCTGGTATACCCATTCAAAGTCGTGAATTGCGTACCTGAAGACAAAAAAATGGTTAACAATAAAGCACAGTAAACGGTAAAGTATAAAAAATTGCATACCTGAAAAGCAAACATGATAAAACATAACAATAAATCATTACAGAATAGAATACAGTAAAAAAGAGCAGAACAATAGAGAGAGAATAGAGAAAGAACAATAAAACGACAACTATTTTTTTTATTTTATATTTTTGTATGTGTTTTTTTTTTTTTTTTACACTTTTTTTGTAACTAACTTTTATAACGGTAACCGGTTCCAGGTTCGGGTCTCTCAAAATGCGATGGCATCTTGGGAGACCCTGTGAAAGTGTGCCTAGTCTGTGCAATGCTGTACCCTACGCTAATACTCAACTAGTGAATGGTAGCGTTCAAAACATTCACCAATGCAAAGACCAGGATTGTCAGGACAGGAGGGACAATAATAGCGGGTGTCACGCCTATATCCGCGCTTGCTGCAGACACAACATGTTTTTTGAGGGGGTTCGTTGGGTAGGGGTATTCGGGAGGACATAAAGAAAATGCCTCTCATGCAGCCAACTGCATTTGGTTGGGGATGTGAATGGGGGGGGAAGTACGGGCGCTGCAGAAGCGGTGGGTTCCCAATTAGGATTGGTAAATGCAGCAGGAAGGGCATTATGGGCACGACGGGCCTGTGTTTGTCTTTTTGGTGGCAGCAGGACACTACTTGTGCTTGCCACCTCACCAGCTTGAACTGCACTTATGGGACTCGCCACGTCACCAAGTGTTACTGCAGTGCTGGTTTGACTAAGACCGGGGTGTACTAGGCCACTGGTGCTTGCCAGTTCACCAAAACGCTACCAAAAAAACAGTTAGCGATCGCAGGGATCAGGCCTGACTCTGCGAACGCTGCAGTTATGCGTTTAGTGTTTTGTAAGTGTCAGTGATTGATCGATACTGCACTTGGGTGGGCTGGGCTGGGCTAGGCGGAGGGGCAAAACGCAGGTGCTAGCAGGTATCTGGGCTGATCCTGCTAACACTGCGTTTTTGGGAACCCTAAACTGCTGGGGACGCTAGTATAGATCTTATCGGATCAGATATTGATCCGTTCAGATACTATACCACTAAGGGAGGCGTATGCTGCGTGCGTGGGTGTTAGCTGTACCGGCGCTAATCTGACGCTGCCTGGGGTGACGCATATCACCGTCGGGCGATCAGGGGGCTAAACCTTTATTCGGTAATAAACGGCGGGTGCCCTGATACTATAAAAAATAAACAAACTAACCAGCGTCAACCGTAACGGTTATACAGTGATCAGTGGTGAAGGGGTTAACTAGGGGGCAATCAAGGGGTTAAAACATTTATTAGATAGTATATGGGGGTCCCTGACACTATAAAACGCTGACGGCGAACCTAAATATTTACCTCCCTAACTAGCGTCACCAGCGTCACTAATACAGCGATCAGAAAAATTATCGCTTAGTGACACTGGTGACGGGGGGTGATCAAGGGGTTAAAACTTTATTAGGGGGGGGTTAGGGGGGTATCCTAGACCTACAGGGGGCTAACTGCCCTACCACTTCTAACTGTCACAAACTGACACCATGCAGTAATCAGGAAAAAAAAAAAAAAAATACTGCTTGGTGTCAGTGTGACAGGGAGGGGTGATCGGGGGGCGATCGGGGGTGTTTTGTGTGCCTGGCATGTTCTACTGTGTGTGTGTGTGTGTGTGTGTGTGTGTGTGTGTGTGTGTGTGTGTGTGTGTGTGTGTGTGTGTGTGTTTACATGTCTTCTCTCCTCGGCGCCGGAACGGAAACTGCCGAGGAGAGATGACATCACATCCTCTGCCTGGCACAGGCAGGGGAGGATTCCCATTGGCTGGGAGCGATCGCGAGGGGGGGGCCACGATCGGATGGCCTCCCCCTCGCCTCTCAATGCTCCCAGTCAAATGCCGACCGCCGCTGGCACCGGTGGGGGGGGGGGGGGGTCCGATCGGACCGCCCGCGGGAGGCAGATCACGTATGGGTACGTGATTCTGCCTGCCCGTGCCATTCTGCCGACGTATATCGTCGTTAGGCGGTCGGCAAGTGGTTAAATACACAAAAACAGATAATCAAAACTTTGACGAAAAAATAAAAAATAAAAAATTGCGTTTGAAAGACCTCTGCGCAAATACACACACACATACATACATACATACATACATACATACATTTTTGGGGGGTTCTAAGTGAATTTCTAGCAGAAAATACAGGATTTTTTCTTGTAAGCAACAAGTGTCAGAAAAGATTTAGTCTTTAAATGGTTAAACTGAGAGCTTCTACACAGAGTTCAGTCCATTGATAAGTTTAAACATTGTATCTTTTTAGCTTCTTTTATCAGACTTGGCAGGCTGCCCAGAGGAGAGGCTTCACAGAAGACTTCAGGCAACTTGCATTGACTTCTATTACAGAAGTCATTTGCATGTCACGCTGAAGTTATAATCGGCCGATGCCGATTTAAAAACGCCAAATATCGGCCGATATATCGGTCGAACTCTAGTCATGTCCCATTCCGTGTTTACCACAGACATCTTTTTGGAGTGACTTTTGGGTTGGGTAGCTGGGAGGACATTTGGAGAATGCCTCTCATGCAGCTGGCTAACTGCATCTGGATTTTGGCATTGGGCCACAGTGCCTTCTGGATACCAAAGGGCTGCGATGATCGCTTCCCAAAATTTTAGAAAGGATACAGTCCTTCCAGTTGCTTTGTAAACAAAAGCTTCATACAGAGCCAATAGACATATATAGAAACTTTTGTACCAGTGTCTAGCTCTGCGGGATATTAAAGATGGCTTCATCATTTGGATGTTGAAGTCTACGCTTCCCATATAAAGAATATAGTTGTGAACACAGAGGCTTTTTAACAACCCCAGATTCCGTGTTAATTTGTACCGTCATGTCTGGGTGAATGGAAGGACAGGATGAATACATCCCATTTGTCCTTCCACTTCACTGCGAGTAGTTCTTTATTCCACAAGCAGGCTTTCTTCCCCCATCTAACTGGGGTGTTAACAAGCCATTGGGGGAAGCCTTGGCGATTAGATTGCACGGTGCCACAGCACGCTTGCATAGAAGTTGTGCACAAACGGTACCCCTTTAGGAATAAGGAGGACACCAAGTCCCATACTATCTTGTCACTGCTCCCCATGTAGTCTGGGCATCCAGGGGTCTCCACTTCACTGTCTTTTCCCCTTTTAGCTATATGTATTGCCTGTGGCTCTTGCACAGAGCTTACACAGTTTGACCTCATATCTGACACGCTTTTCAAGAATTCATTCTTTTTTGTAGGTATGAATTTGGGATGGCGGCAATGTATTCTTAGGCATAAATATTACTTTGGTCCACAATCAGATTATAGAGGTCTTCGGTGAAAAACAGCTGTGCATTTTGGGGGGGGGGGGGGGGAGAATAACAGTTGTTGCTGAATCTGGGGGCAGCCAATTCAGGTTTGCAAGCACCTCTGGAAGAATACAATGGGCTCTATGGGCCTGTGCTCAAAATTCTTGGTGGCTGCGTTTGCATGCATTACGCTGCATTATTGGGGACACTCTCTGATAAGGCGATATTCTCTGAAATATTGCCTATGCCATGCGCAAAACACAGGAAAGACAGGGGGAGATTAGAGAACTGAATGCTAAAGACCTGGTGTAAGGAGGGAGGTATTTGGGTTTTTAGAGCACAGGGCTGACTTTTCATTGGGGTACAACCTATATGCTAAAGATGGTTTGTACCTAAATGGAAGGGGGTCTGCTGTGCTGGGGGAGATGTTTATGGGAAGGCTTGAGAAGTATTTAAACTAGGATTGAGGGGGGATAGTAAATTAGATAATGGGGCAAACAGGTCAGACAGGGTTCAGCCTCTATTAGTGGGTGGAATGGGGAAAGACAGGGAGAGGGCAATAGCAGGTGATATGAAGGTTCCCATGTTACAATCAAGAATGGACATGGTACCATTTTCTGTGATGAGTCTGAAGCATTATGGGTGTGCATACTACAAAAGGTCATCATTGGAGTTGGTTATCCCCTTAACGCCAACCATACGCACATATGCAGCCTCGGCTTTAAGGGGTTACACCGAGATGATCACCTCGGCACCATTTTTTTTTTTTTTTTTTTTTTTTTTTTTTTTTTTTTAGAGCGGGCGGTCGGCTCTTTAGGGATAACAACCGATACAGCTAAAAGCCGCTAAGTTGTTATTCTACAGGATCGGAAGGGGACATTCCTACCACCCCCCCCCCTTCCCGGGCCTCCTGTCCCACTGGGGAGACCTGATCCAGCACTTCCGCTGGCTAGGCTGAGACTTGTTCCAGTCTCCCATGTAAAGACATGGAAGTGACGTCACTTCCAGTTTACTCAGCTGCCAATGGCGGCGATTAAAAAAAAAAAAAAAAAAAAAAAAAAAAGTTACAGTATTCAGAATCTTTTTTTTTGGCGATCTGAATACTTTAAAGTGCAAAGGAGGGATCAGGGATCCCCCGATCCCTCCATACAGAATACCCATCACCACCTATTACTGTCACAAAGGGATGTTTACATTCCTTGTGAAAGCAATAAAAGTGATCAGTATTTAAATTAACCAGTTGCCAACTGGCCCATAGCCAAATGACGGCTGCAGGGCGGTTGGATAACTCTGGGATCACGTCATATGACGCGATTCCAGAAAACTGCTCCCGCGCACCCCCTGGGGCTCACACACGGGAACATCCGTGACCGCCGGGTCCAGTGGACCCGACGCATCACGGTAAACGGCCGCTGATCGCGGCAGTTTATCATGTGATCGCTCCGTCAAATGACGGAGCGATCACATGTAAACAAACCGGCGTCATATCATGACGCCGGTTCCTCCCTCCCCTCTCTGTAACGATCGGTACAGAGGGGGGAGAGATCGGATGGGAGCCGCGCTGTGGGCTGGATGTGTAGTGCCCACAGCGCTGCTCAGTGACATGTGCAGTCACATGCATCCATCCATCCCTCCATACTCTGCAATGACCCTGTGCCATACTCAGCCATAGTCAACTATACTTGGCCTCTGTATGTGGCCAGGCTGTGGAAGTCTCACACATGTGGTATCGCCATCCTCAGGAGGAGTAGGAGAATCTATTTTGGGGTGTCATTTTTGATATGTACATGCTATGTGTTAGAAATATTGTATAAATGGACAACTTTGTGTTAAAAAAAAAAAAAAAAAATATGTGTTTTAACCACTTCCCGCCATACGATGTCCTTGACTTTGTGCGGGGATATCTGAATGATGGGTGCAGCTACAGGCATCATTCAGATATCCGCTTTTTCAGCCGGTGATTCCCTACACCACGAGAATGATCATAGCGGCTGTTCCACTGCTTGATCATTCTTACGGGAGGCGAGAGGGGATGCCCCCTCTCACCGCCCTCAGGTTCTTCTACCGACTCACCGCTACGATCAAAGCCAGGATCTTTTTTTTTTTTTTAATTTCAGGCTTCCCAGCCTAGAGGTGAGATGTGGGGTCTTATTGACCCCATATCTCACTGTAAAGAGGACCTGTCATGCCATATTCCTATTACAGGGGATGTGTACATTCCTTGTAATATAAATAAAAGTGATCAAAAATTTTTTTGGAAAAAAGCCTAAAATTAAAATAAAGTAAAATGAATAAAAAAAAAAAAAAAAAAAATTTCCATGTCCCCATGTGCTCGCATGCAGAAGTGAACGCGCAAGTTGCGCCCACATATGAAAATGGTGTTCAAACCACACATGAGGCATCGCTGCGATCGGTAGAGCGAGAGCAATAATTTTGGCCCTAAACCTCCTCTGTAACTCACAACATGTAACCAGTAAAATTTTTTAAAGCGTCTCCTATGGGGATTTTTAAGTAGCGAAGTTTGGCACCATTCCACAAGCGTGTGCAATTTTGAAGGGTGACATGTTAGGTATCTATTTACTCGGCATAACTTCATTATTCACATTATGCAAAAACATTGGGCTAACTTTACGTTTTTTTTTGTTTTTTTTTTAAAGCACGTTCGAAAAATTGCTGCGCAAATACCGTGCGAGATAAAAAGTTGCAACGACCGCCATTGTATTCTCTAGGGTCTTTGCTAAAAAATATATAATGTTTTGGGGCTCTATGTAATTTTCTAGCAAATAAATTATGATTTTTTACATGTATGAGAGAAATGTCAGAATTGGCCTGGGTGCTCCAGAACGCCTGATGGTGCTCCCTGCATGTTGCGGCCCTGTATGTGGCCACGCTGTGTAAAAGTCCCACACATGTGGTATCACCATACTCGGGAGTAATAGCAGAATGTGTTTTGGGGTGTAATTTGTGGTATGCATATGCTGTGTGTGAGAAATAACCTGCTAATATGACAATTTTGTGAACAAAAAAAAAAAAAATAAAAAAAAAAAAATCTTGATTTTGCAAAGAATTGTGGGAAAAAAATGACAACTTCAAAAAACTCATCATGCATCTTTCTAAATACCTTGGAATGTTTTCTTTCCAAAAAGGGTCATTTGGGGGGTATTTGTACTTTTCTGGCATGTTAGGGTCTCAAGAAATGATAGGCTGTCAGTACTTCAGGTGTGATCAATTTTCAGAGATTAGCACCATAGCTTGTGGACTCTAACTTTCACAAAGACCAAATAATATACACCGATTTGGGTTATTTTTACCAAAGATATGTAGCGGTATAAATTTTGGCCAAAATATATGAAGAAAAACTGGAGTTAGACTTACCGGTAACTCCTTTTCCAGTGGTCTTCCAGGACAGCCCTTGAGAGATGGAGTCCCTCCCATCGACCCAGGAAACACATTGCCAACAGTTCAAAAGCGGTCCCTCAGGTCCCTGGTCAGTCATTCACCAAGAACCGAAGGATGGAACTGCAAAAAACATAACCATAACAGGTAATAATGTTAGTACATTCACATAATCAAAAAAGGGTGGGATCGTGCTCTCCTGGAAGACCACTGGAAAAGGAGTTACCGGTAAGTCTAACTCCAGTTTTCCCCAGTTGTCTTCCAGGACAGCCCTTGAGAGGATCCCCAAGTACTCACCAGATTAGGGGGGGACCACGGCTTGGAGAACTTTTCTCCCAAAAGCCTGATCCTGACTGGACATTAAGTCCAGTCGATAATGCCTTGTAAAGGTGGAAAAGCTTGACCACGTGGCTGCTTTACATATTTGCTCCGGGGTGGCACCAGCTCTTTCTGCCCAGGATGCTGATAATGCCCTTGTGGAGTGGGCTTTAATACCCCCAGGAGGATCTTTGTTTACTGTCTTATAGTCCTCTGCTATAGCTAGCCTAATCCACCTAGCTATGGTGACTTTAGAAGCTTTTTGCCCCTTACGTTGTCCGGAAAAAAGAACAAAAAGTGAATCTGAGATTCTAAATGGATTGGTTACCCCAAGATACTCTAGGATACACCTCCTCACATCTAATAAATGAAAACGCCTTTCTTTCTCGTTTGAAGCCTTTTGACAGAAAGAAGGGAGGACAATATCTTGTGACCTATGGAAATTAGATGCCACCTTTGGTAAGAACCCAGGGTCTGTCTTTAGGATCACTCTGTCTTCCAGAATTTGGAGGAATGGCTCTCTGACAGAGAGAGCTTGGATCTCACTAACTCTGCGTGCTGAAGTGATTGCCACAAGTAGTACTGTCTTGAAAGTGACCAGTCTTAGAGAGGCCTCTGAGATAGGTTCAAAAGGTGACCCCAAAAATGCCCTTAGAACAACTAATAGATCCCAGGATGGGGCGATGTTAAGTCTTACTGGTTTGCGTCTGGAGATTGCTTTACAGAACCTAGCAATAAAAGGATCTTCCTGTAACCTTTTCTCTAAGTACACACTTAAGGCCGCTATCTGGACCTTAATAGTACTAGGCGTTAGCCCTTTGTCTATCCCCTCCTGGAGAAACTGCAGGATATTTGCTGTATCCGTATTTACCTCCCCTCGGCTGTTCAACCAGCTGTTAAATTTTCTCCAGACCTTCCTGTAAATGGCCTGAGTGACAGGTTTTCTACTTTGTAGCAGGGTCTGAATCACTCGGTCAGACAGGCCCCTGCTCCTCAAAATTTCCTCCTCAGTAACCACGCTGAGAGGTTCAGCATGGATACTTGTGGAGGAAGGAGAGGTCCCTGCGACAGAAGGTCTGGTCTGTAGGGAAGCCTCAGAGGAGGTTGGTCTGTCAACTGTAGCAACGTTGTGAACCATGGTCTCTTGGGCCAAAAACGGTGCCACTATGATTAGACACGTTTCCTCTACTAAAAACTTTGCTAAAACTCTCGGGATGAGGTGAAGCGGAGGAAACGCATACACTAAACTGAAGCTCCATGGGGTCTGTAAGGCGTCTACTGCCCAGGGCTGATCTCCTGGGTGTAGCGAGCAAAAATTTGGAACTTTTGCATTCTCCTTGCTTGCAAACAGGTCCACTACTGGTTTTCCTCAGTAAGCTGCTATATATTTGAACACCTCTGGGTGTAGAGACCATTCTTGATTCGACACTTGTTGTCGACTCAAGAAATCTGCCGTGTTGTTGAGCTCCACTTTCAGGTGAACTGCAGAGATGGAAGTCAGATTGGATTCTGCCCATAGAAACATGCGATTGGCCACCAGCATTAGTCGACGACTTCTGGTGCCCCCTTGCCTGTTTATGTACGCTACAGCCGTTATATTGTCTAAACGGACCTGTAGATGATGACCTTGTATTGCATTCTGAAAGAATAACAGAGCCCTGAGGACCGCTGTTAGCTCTTTCTAATTGGACGAGAGGAGCTTCTCCTCTGCCGTCCACCTGCCTTGTGCCCAATCTGAGTTGAGGTGGGCTCCCCACCCCCAGCTGCTCGCATCCGTAGTTAGTATGGACGTGATGGGAGAGATCCAGAGAACCCCTTTGTTCAAATTCTCTGAGTCTTTTCACCACCACAGGGAGCGTTTTACTCTGGTGGGGATTGAAACCTCTTCTTCCAGATCCCTGTCTTTTAATTGTTCCAACAGAAAACTCTGAAGTTCTCTTTGGTGGAACCTGGCCCATTGTACAGCTGGAATGGCTGCTGTCATCAAGTCCTAAGACCGACATCACCTCCCTCACTGTAACCCTGGCGCTGCTTTGAAGAAAGGACATTCTGTGGCGTAAATTCAATATCTTCTCCTCTGGCAGGACTATCCTCTGCTCTACTGACAGGATCTTGTACCCCAAATACAAAATTTCCTGTGTTGGGGGAGTCTTGGACTTTACCAGACTGACTATCCACCCCAACTGCCTCAGGTTGAGCTGTGTCAACTCTAGGTCCCGACGAAGTTGTTTCTCCGAATGGGCCATGAGGAGTAAGTCGTCTAGATATGGAATAATCGTGATTGACTGTAGTCTTAACGGAACTAATGCCTCCCCGAGAACCTTGGTAAAGATTCTCGGGGAGGACGACAGTCCGAAAGGGAGTGCTCTGCACTGGAAATGATAAACCTTGGTGTCCATCTGAATCGCCATCCGAAGAAATTTCTGGCATTCCTTCCTTATTGGTATATGCAGATAGGCGTCCCTTAAATCCAGGGTAGCCATGAACGCCTCTTTTTGGAGTAGATTCCTTATTGAGTAGATAGACTCCATCCGGAATTTTTTGTATCGGATGGAGCGGTTCAGAGGTCGGAGGTTCACGATTAGTCTGAATCTCCCGGACGGCTTTTTTACCACAAAAATGTGCGAGTAAAAACCGTCCCCCTGTTCCTGAATAGGGACTGGTGTCAATACCTCTTGATCCACCATTTCCCCTATTAACAGAGGCAAGGCCTTGGCCTTTTCCGAGTCTCTTGGAAGCTTTGTCACAAGAAACTTTGAGGGTGGGTCGCTGTGAAACTCCAGCGCATACCCCCTTTTTATAATGTTCAAGACAAACTCGTTTGAGGTTGTCTTTTCCCACAGTGGGAGAAAGTTCATTAATCTTCCTCCCACCGGGACCCTGATGTCACTGGGGTTTGGGGTTTGAATTGGGGCGGTTAAAAAGTATGCCCCCTTTTCCTTTCCCTTTTTGTCCTGTCCAATGCTTTTTGGGCTTGAACTCCTTCTCTGACTTAGAGAGTTCCTTTGAGGGACAAAAAAATTTTCTTTGAAAATTTTTCTTTAATGGGAAAGGTTTTCTTTTTATCCGCCGTTCTTTCCAAGGCGGTATCTAGTTCAGGCCCGAAGACTAAGTCTCCTGTAAAGGGGACACTGCACAAACGTGTTTTAGACGCCGTGTCTCCCCCCCAAGTTTTCATCCAGACTGACCTCCTAGCTGCGACCGAAAGCGCTGCTGTTTTAGCCGTAAATTTAATGGCATCAGTGGAGGCGTCAGAGATGAAACTTGTCGCCTTAAAAAGCATAGGGAAGGTTTTTAAGATCTCCCCCCTAGGCGTGCCTGCCTTTAGATGCTCTTCTAGTTGGGCTAACCAGAACTCTAGGTTCCTGGCTACACAAGAAGTGGCCAGAGCTGGTTTTAACCCTCCCATAGAAGCATCCCAGGCCCTCTTTAAGACTATGTCTGTTTCCCTGTCCATGGAGTTCTTTAAAATGACCCATATCCTCAAAGGCAAGGTCAGACTGCTTTGAGACTTTGGACAGAGGGGCGTCTAGTTTAGGATTTTTATTCCAGACCACCTCTGGGCTCTCAAACAGGAATCTCCTTTTTAGGGAATTTGGGAAGAAGACTTTATCTGGCTCAGCCCATTCCTTGCGGACAAGGTCAGAAAGCACATTATGTATAGGGAATACCTTAGCTTTCTTTTTCCCCAGAGCCTCATACATTTTATCATGTCTGGTCAATTGAGTTTCTTCCTCATCAATTTCCAGCGTATCATAAATGGCGCTCAACAGCTCGTCTACATCCTCCAGAGACAGCTTGTATTTTGCGACTTTGTTAGCTACAGCCTGATCCTCATCTGAATCTGCGTCAGAGGATTCAGGGCTAACTAACACGGGGCTATGCTCCCTGATTGTACGGGGCTCCCCAGAGCTGGGTGTTGTAAGGCATGGTAAGGAGGGAATCGCAGCTGCTTTACTGGTGGAAGCAGACGTGCCTACATCTGCGATTAACTCGCGGAGAGATTTAAAGGTTGATGCCATCTCATCTTTAAAGGAGCCAAGGAATTTTGCCAAAGGAGAGTTTGCCTCTGTTTTAAGTAAGCCTGCAATACATTGCTTGCATAAGGCTTTGTTAGAGCCTGAGGACAACTTATTTCCACAGTTAGGGCATTTTTTGCGGCCTGACTTGTCTTCCCTTGGAGCTTCCTTCCCCTAAAATAAAGAATAGACTTTTTTAGCATCAGGAAACCTTTTAACTCTCAAAACACCTGTGCTGCAACCACCACTGCATCCACCCGGGACTGTGAGGTAACCACCACCATGGGGTACTACAAATCCCAGCCTTACAACAAAACCCCAGAAAGAAACCACAGTAAGGGCTTGCCCAGCAGCCTACCTGGGTTTGGCTGGTGCCTGCCTCCACCGGAGTGTCCTGGAAGTAGCCTCCATGGTCCCCCTCACGCTCCGGGTCCCGCCGCTAGTCCGGTATAGCTGGACGCTGGTCGGAACTTGCAGACCTCAGCGTGGGCCTTCCCCTCCTCCTTGTGCCTGTAGAGACCCGGAACCAGAAGTCTCGGCACACAGGATGACGCGGTTCCGCCGGAAATGACGCTCGGCATCTCCGACCCCCACCGCTGTGTATAGCAAGGAGCTGTGATTGGAGAATCCATCTGCACTGCTCCTGGGGGAACCTGCGCCGGCCTGTCCCTGGCACACCTCGGCACTGGAAGGAGGGGGGTAACGGGTCGGCTCCTAGTCAGCTGGACGGTACCCGAGCCCCATTTAGAAAGGTAGGACTAGATTGGAGCCGCTGGATAGGACCCGGTCCCCCTGTGCGGCTCCACTCCCCTCAGGCAGCCCCTGAGAGTCCTTCTCTGGTTCCTGGCAACATGTTCCTCCGGAGGAAACACAAATGACTGACCAGGGACCTGAGGGACCGCCTTTTGAACTGTTGGCAATGTGTTTCCTGGGTCGATGGGAGGGACTCCGTCTCTCAAGGGCTGTCCTGGAAGACAACTGGGGAAAATCTACTAAATTTGCAAAATTTTATAACAAAGCAAGAATTTTAGGTCTTTTTTCTTTTATAGCGCAAAAAAATAAAGAACCCTGCGGTGATTAAATACCACCAAAAGAAAGCTCTCTGTGTGAAAAAAAGGACAAAAATTTCACTTGGGTACAGTGTTGCATGACTGAGTAATTGTCATTCAAAGTGTGAGAGCACCGAAAGCTGAAAATTGGTCTGGTTAAGGGGGTTTAAGTGCCCAGTGGTTATAAAAAAAAAAAAAAAAAAAAAGTGACTTTTTTACAAGCGCCCCCGCAAAGCAACGAAACCGCATAAGTAATTCACGCACATATAAACTATGTTTACATCACACATGTGCGGCATCGTCACAATCATTCGAGCGAGAGCAATAATTCTAGCAAAATACCTCCTCTGTAACAGTCGCCATTCCACGAGTGTGCACAATTTCAAAGCGTGACATGTTGGGCATCTATTTACTCGGCGTAACATTGCGTGTGTGTGCGTGTGTGTGTGTGTGTGTGCATGCGCGTGTGTGTGTGTTGGGGGGGGGGGGGGGTTTAAGTAATTTTTTAGCAAAAAATACGGATTTTAACTTGTAGCAACAACTGCCAGAAATAGGCTTAGGCATGAAAGGGTTATAGACCTCACAGTGTTAATGAGGAGGTGGGAGACTCAGCTCCTGGCACAGATAGAAAGGGCTGCAAGGGTTGGGACAGTAATAATGGGGGGGATTTTAACTACCCAGAAATTGACTGGAGTAATGGCACTGCTGGAACCGTTAAAAAGGGCAAAAAATTATAAACCTATTATAAGACAATTTCATGGTCCAGTTTATCGGAGGCCCTGACTAGGAATGATGCTCTGCTGGACCTGGTGATCTCAAACCATGCAGAGCTTATTACAAAATATTCACATAAAAACATCTGGGTAGCACTCACCATAACATGATTTTCTTTAAAGTTTAGCTGTAAGCAACACACACACACACACACACACGAAAAAATAAAAAACAAACACTTAAAGTTTAAGAGAACATTTTCCAAGGATGAGGGCTGCCAAGACAGACTGGGAGGGAATATTGGCATCGAACACAGAACAGAAATGGGAATTCGTCAAAAAGACTATGCAAACTCAATGCAAAGTATATTCCCATGGGCAATAAGTTTAACCACTTCAATACAGGGCACTTATACCCCCCCCTCCTATCCAGAGGAAATTTTCAGCTTTCACTGCTCTCACACTTTGAATGACAAATTACTCAAACAATTTCTATAATTTTTTCCACACACAGAGCTTCATTTTGGTGGTATTTAATCACTGCCATTTTTTGTTTTTTTTGTTTTTGCGACAGAAGCGGAAAAAAAAAACAAAAAACAAAAAACAAAAAAAAAACGAAAATGTAACTTTTTTTTAGCATCTACTATAAAATTTTGCAAATAATTCATTTTTCTTCATAAATTTGGGCCAAAATTTATACTGCTACAAATAGCCCAAATTAGTGTATATTATTTAGTCTGTGTGAAAGTTAGAGTCTACAAGCCAGTGTTTCTCAACTCCAGTCCTCAAGGTGCCCCAACAGGTCATGTTTTAAGACTTCACATCATTTTGTACAGGTGATCTGATCAGTTTCACTGCCTTAGTAAATACCACAGCCGTTTCATCTGAGGGAAATCCTGAAAATATGATCTGTTGGGGCGCCTTGAAGACTGGAGTTGAGAAACACTGCTACAAGCTATGGTGCAAATAACTGAAAATTGATCACACCTGATGCACTGACGGTCTATCTAATTTTTGGACACACTAACAAGCTAGAACAGTACAAATGCACCCCCCCCCCCCCCCCCATGACCCCTTTTTGAAAGTAGACAATCCAAGGTAAGCGGCATGGAGAGTTTGAGTTTTTTGAAGTTGTAATTTTTTTCCCCACAATTCTTGGGAATTTTATTTTTTGTTTAAAAAGATATATTCAATGAGGCATTATGAGTCTTTTGAAGATGTAATTTTTTCCACAAGTTTTCAGAAAACGTGGAAAGAATTTTTTAAAAATTATTTATTTATTTATTTTTTTACACAAAGTGGTCAATTCATAAAAAGATATTGTCAGCACAGCCAAAGTATTGTCCAGGCAGCAGGCAGGACCATCAAACTTAGGGCCTCGGTCAGGAAAGAATGGGGACAAGGGTAGAGGCTTCTCCCACCCAAATCACTTTGAAGTGTATGGACTCCAGATCCTGCTCTGGGAATTACAAAACCCAGCAAAAAAAAAACCCCACACAAAAACTGGTTCTCTCAACTCAGAACACTATTCTGTAGCCCCTCACATATGTGAGACCCCTGTGTTATTTTGAATCCCACTACTAAAGTAGCAGGGCAAAAGATCAGTCCAAGTGGCAGGCAAAATACATGGTCGATTAACAGGTCGAAGTCAGTGCAGGTAAAAGGCAGAAATAGACGGTAGGCAGAGGCATAGTCGATACAGTCCAGGGTAACTTCACGTGAAAGGCAGAAACGTGGCGGATAAACAATGCAGACGGGAGGAAAAGACAGTCGATAAACAGGCCAGGGTCAGTTCATATGGAAGGCAGTGATCTGGTTGGTTGAGGCAGCAGGGAAACCAGCACAGGAATTGAAAATGGGGGAAGTGGCAGTGTTAGAAATATGGGCTAATAGTTAAAGAAGTGTGATAACGTTTGAAGCATTCTCCGATGCATAGGCCAGGTTGGGAGGGTCATTGGGGACAATGAAAACTGGTGTCTTTTCCAACTCCTCTTTTGCTGCACACCCATTTTTTTGGGAGTCTTCTGGTTTCCGATGGTGAAATACCCCCCACCTCATGAACTTATTGTACTCGTGGATACAGCAAGGCTTTTGAATGGGATCGCGTCTTCTGCGAAATTCCATGAGGTGTCATCGTAGATGGTGGACATGACTTATACATCTTTCTATTCTGCAACGTCACAGCCAACACTCCCTCATTTATCAGGCTTGCCGAGTCCCCCCTTTGTAGCCTTGTAGTGACTAGACACTGTGGGAAGCCCTTCCTGTTTTTTTCTTGCTGTACCACAGGCCAAAGTTTTCTCGAAGTATAAGTGGCAGAAAAGGGGCTAACTGGTATAGTAAATTGTCCATGTAAATGTGATACCACTTTTGGAACAGTGGGAATGTCAACTCCCAGACAATTTTTTCACTTATTCCCATGTACGTTGGGCACTCAGGGGGTTGGAGCTGGGAGTCTTTACCTTCGTACACACGGAAGGAATGCACATATCCAGTGGTGCTTTCAGAGCTTGTTGAGCTTCAATCCATACCTGGTCCTCTTATTGGGAATGTACTAGGGCTGCAACTAACGATTATTTTCATAATCGATTAGTTGGCCGATTATTTTTTTGATTAATCGGATAACAACCTTAAAAAAGGTGTGGTGTAGAATTTAGTTAATATTTAAAATAAAATAAAAGGCAATTTATTCTTAAATATCTCTATGCAGTGGTAAATATAAATGACCAACTATATGGTTATGGAGTAAAATCTTGAATCCACTGAAAATGGCAGGAGAGATACTGTATATATACACACACACACACACACCATTAGAAGTTGAATCTAGTAAATAGACTCCGATCACATGTAATTTTAAAAAAAGGAAAAAAAATTTTTTCCACTCTAGCCATTTCAATTGAATGATCACTTCCATGTGTGTTTTATTAGCTACACACGGCTAGGTTTAGGTTGACAACTTCAGTCATATATCCTATATATAGCTATGTGTCAACATGTCACTTTAGCTATAACTAAGCACCAGTGAGGGTGTGAAACGCGTTCGCTACAGCTGTTCCTGCACCTCTTGTACTGTATGGACTGTAGAGCTGCACGATTCTGGCCAAAAGGAGAATCAACTGTTTTGCTTAGAATAAAAACATCACGATTCTCGATGTAAAATCTTTCACATTATAAAAAAAAAAAAAAAAACAAAAAAAAAAAAAACTAACTAGTAAAGTTAGCCCTTTTTTTTTTTTTAATTCATTAAAGTAATTTTTACCAAAAAACTGCATTTAAAAAGACCACTGCGCGGTATTGAAGTGGTTAAAGAATTTGAATAGAACTCCGGTTACAAATGGATTACATTTATTATGATATTATAATATAGGATTTATTTAGCGCCAACAGTTTGCACAGCGCTTAACAAAATAAACAGACATTACAGTTACATTAAAGAAAAATAATTAGCTGTCTAATTACAAACCGCGCTCCTGTGCAAAATTACTCTATATAAACATAATAAAACCGTGAAAAATTGTGAAATATATATATATATCTGCCAACTGAATATTAAATTATCATAGTGAAAGATACCAGGCAAAGGTTAATCAAATGTTCAAAATTCAAAAAGAAATTCAAAAAGAAAGTCCACCATTATTAACCAATGTGTACAACAAATTAGTGCTCCAGCATCTGCACCTGGCCGTGATCGGGAGAAGCCTTGTTGGTTAACTCCAAAGCGCATCTGACTCCTGTCATGGGAGTCATCTCCATCTGGTGAGTAGGCAGTGTGGCTGGTGATGGCAATTGAATGCTGCTGTTTGATGCTTTGCTGTACCCAAGGAAGATATGTCTAGAAGCTCTATCCACCCAGAAGCTCCGTTTTCAAAATATTTTTTGAACTTTAATTTCTGAACACTAATTTGTTGTACACATTGGTTAATAATGGTGGACTTTTTTGAATTTTGAATCTTTTTGAATTTTGAACATCTGATTAATTTGATTAACCTTTGCCTGGTATCTTTCACTGTGATAATTTCATATTCAGTTGGCAGAAAAAAAAAAATATCACAATTTTTCACGGTTTTATTATGTTGTTTATATAGAGTCATTTTGCACAGGAGCGCGGTTTGTAATTAGACATCTAATTATTTTTCTTTATTTTCTTCATTTATAACGTGCTGCTCCTCAATTTAATTTTCCACATGCGCAAGTAGGTAAATCTTTTTACCAATTTTTCACTATTACAGTTACATTACAATTTGGTAGAAGAGGAATCGGAGGGCCCTGCTCATTAGAGCTTACAATCTAAAAAGGGAGGGTCAATTGATACAAAAAGGTAATGGCTGTGGGGGGGATGATCTGATGGAGGAAGTAAAACAGTGTATTAGTTAGAAGCAGGATAGGTTTTTTTTTTTGTTTTTTTTTTAAGCAAAAAAAGGGATTTTTAAAACCGCTTACCTGTAAAATACTTTTCTTGGAGTACATCACGGAACACAGAGCACAATAATAATGACCATCTGAGTTATATGCTACCTTTAGGCGATTGGACACTGGCAACCAATAGTAAGGTGGTTCCTCCCATACAGGAAGTAGGGTTGTCCCGATACCACTTTTTTAGGACCGAGTACAAGTACCGATACTTTTTTTCAAGTACTCGCTGATACCGATACTTTGTTTTTAATGTCTCGTGACAGTGTTTTTTTGTTTTTTGTTTTTTAGGGGGGGGGGGGGGGTTGAACGGTGTCTGTTTTTTTTTTTTTAATTTACATTTATTATTATTTTTTACAATATATTTTTTTTCCTTCTTTATTGCAATGTCGGTGTTTTTTTTTTTTTTTTTTTTTTAATCAGCCCTGTTGGGGGGCTTTGGTGAGATATCAGGGGTCAGACCTCTGATATCTCCCCTTTGAGACAGAGAAAGAGACAGAGGATAGAGATTCCCCAGTCCCTTTCTCTGCAGCCTCAGCTGCACTGAAAATGAATGGAGAGAAGACAGCGGCTCCTCCATTCATAAACTGACACATCGTAATCACAGGAGATTACGTTTCAGTTATGTGAATGGACAGTCAGCTGACTCTGTCCATTCACACAGCGGAGAGGGACAGCAGAACGGAGGGGACAGAGAAGGAGAGGGGGACAGCGGAACGCCGGAACGGAGGGGGACAGAGCAACGGAGGGAGACTGGAGGAGGATGCAGTGACAGTCAGCGGTGATCGCGCGTGGGGGAGTTACAAGCACCGATCACCGCTGTATGTCACTAAAGCAGCTGAAAGCGTGGGGGGGGGGGGGGGGGAGAAGCTTGTAACTTCCCCATGCGCCGATCACTGTTGACTGTCAAGGTATCGGGGAAGCATCGGGAGCATTTGCCCGAGTACAAGTACTTGGGCAAATGCTCGGTATCGGTGCCGATACCAATACTAGTATCGGGACAACCCTAACCTTTAGTTTTGTAGCAAGCAATGAAGATACCAGAAAAAGAGGGGAGGGACCTCTGTGTCCCGTGATGTACTCCAAGAAAAGGATTTTTACAGGTAAGCGGTTTTAAAAATCCATTTTTCTTTATCGTACATCACAGGACACAGAGAACCATAATAATGACTATCTGGGATGTCCTAAAGCAATGCATTTGAGGGGAGGGAACATAGTATTCCTAGACCCCTTTTTAGGCCCAGACTTCTAAAGCTGCTTGCAGCACGCTGTGGCCAAAAACAGTCTCCCTTTGAGACCTAACATCCAGTTGATAAAACCTGGTGAATGTATGAACTGAAGACTAGGCGGCTTTGCAAACCTGAGCCATAGACACCTGTTGGCGGACTGCCCATGATGTACTAACTCCTCTAGTAGAGTGAGCTTTGAGATAGATATCGAGATGGAACCTTGGGTTTCAACTCATAAGCCTGGATAATGACCTGGCGAATCCACCGAGAGATAGTTGAACTAGTTGCTGCCTGTCCCTTTTTAGGACCCTCTGGCAGAATGAAAAGAGAGTCAATCTTTTGAAAAAGGAGCTAAGTAAACCTTGACTGCTCTCACCACATCCAGTGCGTGAAGCGACCTTTCCTTCTTAGACCCAGGGTTGGGAAAGAAGGATGGTAAAATGATATCCTTATTTAAGTGAAAATTGAAAACCACCTTAGGTAAAAAATCTGGGCGGGGGTCGCATTACTACCTTGTCCTGATGTACAAACAGAAAGGGTTCTTCACAAGAAAGGGCGGCCAACTCTGACACCCTTCTAGCCGAGGTTATGGCCACCAAAAAGACCAATTTTCTAGTTAATAGGATCAAAGAAATATGTCTAATAGGTTCAAAGGGTTGACTCTAGGGTTGATAGCACCAAGTTCAAATCCCAGGGGCATAAAGGCGGCTTAACCGGCGGCCTTAAGTGCAGCACCCCCTTGACAAAGGCTTGTACCAAAGAATGAGATGCGATTGGCCTCTGGAAGAAAAAACGATAAGACTGAAATTTGTCCCTTAATGGTCCCTAGAGATAGGTTTAAATCAATTCCTGTTTGAAGAAAGGCAAGGACCCTCCCAATCAAATACTTGCAAGGGTGCCATCTTCTCCTCTCGCACCAGGAAATGTATGATTTCCAGACCCTATGGTAAATACTTCTAGAAACTGGCTTTCTAGCATTTATCAGAGTAGACAGATCAGATCCTCTGATAAAAGAAAAACAGGGGCGCACCAGCCTAGTGTATTGACTTTTATAAAAAGGATTTATTTAAAAATGATTAAAAGAAACAACTCACAAGCAATGGATGGAAGAGGCACAACACGATGTGTACCGACAGCCAGCATGCGACTATAGGATGAGCGATGCCTTCCAAAAATCGTAGAGAAATGCATATATATCACAACAGCTTACGCGTTTCGAAGGGAAAAGCCCTTCATCAGAGCTATGATGAAGAAGGGATTTATATCCTATAGTCGCATGCTGGCTGTCGGTACACTTCGTGTTGTGCCTCTTCCATCCATCGCTTGTGAGTTGTTTCTTTTAATCATTTTTAAATAAATCCTTTTATAAAAAAAGTTAATACACTAGGCTGGTGTGCCCCTGTTTTTCTTTTGTCTCGGTTTGCACTAGGGTTTCCCGTCCTTGAGGGCAGCAAGGCCTGTGTTGACGCATCTCTATATGGTGATCCACCTGTGCGCAGGAGTTTTTGTTTCCAGATCCTCTGATACCATGGTCTTTCAGCACCCTGGTCTCAATAGCCATGCCATCAAATTCAGCGACCGTAAAGGATGGTATATGGGACCTTGAGACAACAACAGGTCTGGACGGTATGGGAGGCACAACGGGTCCTCCACCGCCATCCTCACAATCTGAGTACCAGGACCTCCTGGGCCATCGGAATTACTGTTTTCTGTTCCTCCTGTATCCTGCGCAACAGGTGCAGCAGCATCTGGATCGGAGGAAAAGCTTAAAATTAGGGAATACCGATCCCAGGGAATCACTAATGCATCCGTCCCTACGGCAAGTGGATCCCTGGTCCTGGATACAAAGCTGTCCACCTTGGCATTGAACCTGGAGGCCAGGATTTCCACCTCTGGCATCCCCCCCCCCCCCCCCCCCCCAACGCTGGCAGATTTGAAAGAAAACCTCAGGGTGAAGGAACCGCTCCCCCCCCGTAACAATTGCTGACGACTTAGGTAGTCTGCCTGCCAATTGTCCACACCTGGAATAAAGACTGCAGACAGAAATGGCACGTGCCTTTCTGCCCAAGTTAATATGCAATTTACTTCCCTTTAGGATGCCCGGCTCCAGGTGCCCCCTTGGTGGTTGATGTATACCACAACCGTGGAGTTGTCGGACTGGACTGACCGGTAACCCCCGCAATCTGGATGTCGTGAATAGGAGAGCCAAACGAGCTGCCGGATTTCCAGCAGATTGATGGGCAAGGTCTTCTCTACTTGGCACCATTTTCCCTGTACTGAGGACTCTTCCAGGACTGCTCCCCAGCCGAGACGGCTGGCGTCCGTAGTCACCACCTTCCAGGTTACAGGCGGAAAGGATTTTCTGCCTTTCAAGTTGTTGGTTTTTGACCACCAAGAGAGGTCCTGTTTTACCTGTAGGGATAGAGACATGGGATGATCCAAGGTTTGAACAGACTTGTTCCAAGCTTCCAGGATCGTTTTTTGGAACAACCTGGAGTGAAACTGCGCTTAAGGAACTGCGCTGAAGGATGCTACCATCTTGCCCAGCAGCCTCATGCAGTCGAACTGAAGGCCTTTCTACCCTTTTGACTTCTCTGACCAGCTCCACTATGGACCTGACCTTTAAGGGAGGTAAAATGACCCTTTTCTGGGTTGCATCTAGGATTAAGCCTAGATATGTCAAGACCTGAACCTGTAGTCAGAATCCAGCCTAGGAACTTCAGGAAATGAACGGTAGTTGTAACGTTTTCCACTAAGGTGGAGTAAGAATGGTCCCTTAACAGAAGGTCATCCAGATATCCTACCACCGAGATCTTTTGGGACCTTAGAAAAGCCAACACTGGAGCCAAAACTTTTGTGAAGACTCAAGGGGCCGTAGCTAGACCGAACGGAAGTGCCACAAACTGGAAATGACACCCCTCTACTGCGAAGTGCAGAAACCTTTGATGCGGACCGAAAATTGGCACATGTAGGTACGCATCCTTGATGTCTATGGATGCTAAAAAAATTCCTCTCTTCTCAAGGATGTGATTACTGAACGAACCAACTCCATACGGAAGGTTTGGACGTTTAGAAAGGAATTTAGGGACTTAAGGTCCAGAATGGGCCTTACTTTCCCATTTGGTTTGGGCACTGAATAGGTTCGAATAGAATCTTGAATTTTTCCTTGTGCGGAACCTCGATAATTATCTCCTACCTTTCTAGCTGTTCTAGGAATAGGAAAAGGCTAGGAATAGGCTTTTTTTTTACTGGGTCCGATGGGACTCTCGATACCAGAAACCAATTTGGAGGAAAATCCCAGGACTATTTTGTAACCTTGTGTTACAGTGGAAATGACCCACCTATCCTGAACCAATTTTCCCCAAGCGTCTGCGAACCGCCGCAGTCTGCCCCCCACCTGCATGGGTGGGGGCGCCCCTTCACAAGGAGGACTTGGAATTGGTTTTTGCTGGTTTCTGGGTCCAAGGTCTTTTTTGACCGAGGTTTCTTAAAAAGGTAGGCGGTTGAGGCCATCGATACCTCTTGGGAGAAGAGGCGCCTGGCCCGGGAGCGTTGGGAATCTTAAAAGGAAGGCTGCTTATTCCTTCTTTTAACTGGAAGCAAGGAGTTCTTTCCTCCTGAGATGTTTTTGATATATTTATCCAGATCTTATCCAAACAAATGCTCACCATGAAAGGGAAAAGCCACGAGTAGCCTTTTGCATGGCATCTCGGCTGACCAGTTCTTTAGCCACAAGACCCTGCGCATATAGATTGAGTAGCGCAAAATGAGACATCTGCTGGATCGAGTCCTTTAATGCGTCTACCCCAAAACATAAAATCGCGAGGAAGTTCTGACAATTCGTCAGAAAACTTCTCCTGAACAGGAAAGTTCCTGACCAATCTTTTAAAACGATCGTTCAAGGACTGACAAATACCGATAGCCGCAACTGCCGGTTGTACTGCTGACTCAGCCACCGCAAAGGAGGCTTTTAGTAAAGATTCCAGCTTTTTATCCGCTGGATCTTTAAACCCTTGGGCATTATCCACTGGACAGGTTAAGCTTTTATTCACGGATGAAATGGCGGCATCAACCAAAGACGTATCCCACCTTTTTCTGAATGTTTCCTACATAGGGTATAAAAAGGAAAAACCTTTTGGAGGCAAATATATCCTGTCCGGGTGGTCCCAGTCAGCGTAAATCACCTGCTCCAATAATGGATGCACAGGGAACGCCTGGGAACCTTGCTGAGGCCGCAAGGATCCCAATGTAGAACAGGAAAGTCCCGGTCCCTGTACTGGGGGTAACTTTAATCCTGCTCTTATTTCAGCCAAAGATTGGATGAACAATTTTTGGGATTGGGAAGCAGACCTTGGTTCCTCAGAACCTGAATCCCCTGCCGAGGATTCTTCAGCCTCTGCTTCCTCATTTTTTTCGGCCACCTCCTCCAAATCCTCTGCCCATTCTGGATCCAAATCACAAGGACCCAACTGGCTAAGAGTCCTGGTGCTCTAGTGATTCTCCACTGGGACCAGGCTCAGGAGAGGGAGATCTATGACATTTCTTCCCTCCCTGCGTTACTGAGGCAATCATACCCGCTATTTTGCCTTCAAGGCCAGCTAGGGCTGATGCTAAGTCTTCCTAAAGCTGGCCATACACCTATAGATTATCTGCAGATTTTCTATGGTTAGATGGAAAAAGTGGGAGATTCCTCCATCCACACAGTTTAGCGAACATGGAGAGATCTGTTGCACATTTTCTATCTAACCATAGAAAATCTGCAGATAATCTATAGGTGTATGGCCAGCTTTAGTAACAAAAGCCGATGCAGGGATATTGGTAGTGGCCACTATGCCTGACAAATGCAATGGCTCAGCCAGGCCAAATGCCGCAGGTCTTTCAGGGGTGATTGATGCTGCAGTAGCCCGAGGTTGATCTCCTGTTTTTGAAGGAGCCACTTTAACCCCTGGACTTGCCCTGCACCTAGTTTTCTGGAAGACAATGCTTACAGGGTTTGAGGGAAAATTTATTTATATTTATATATATTTATATATATATATATATATATATATATATATATATATATATATATATATATATATATATATATATATATATATATATATATACATATACACATATATATACACACATACATACACACACACACATACACATATACATATATACACACACACTATATAGCTGAGCCCAGCGTATAGCAACTACCCCGGCCTTTAACCTTCAACGTGTTGCAAATGCCCAACTCGCGTGCCCAGACCTTTGTGTCCCACCGCACTAGGTTCATAGCTCTTGCGAGCCTACACTAACAAGCAGCAATGACACAAGCCGACTTCCCTCTATATGCGTGCGCCACCACGTGACGCACGCACGCCCGGGACCTTACTGCGCATGCCTGCGGGGAACATCGCGGCGTCCATACAGCCACGCGGCGACCTCCCTGCCCATGCCATAGTGCACGCAGGCATGCGGTGCACACGCCACCATGCGGGAGACACCCGCCTAAGTGTATCTTGCGCAGTTTGTAACCTTCCATACAGTGGGAACATAAGGCACAGAAATTTGGCAAAAACACCACATGTTATAGCAACACAGAAATACAGTTAAGGCCTCCAGTGGGAGCACTCACCGATCCTCGCTGCAGGGCCTGGAACAGGCCCAATCTTCCCCCATCACCGCGGGTAGCACTACTGAAGACCAGACCAGGTCCCCCTTTGTTTCGGGGTCCACACCCTTGGACCTTCTGGTTTCCTTGGGCAGGTGATAGATCAGGAATACTATATTACAAGGGTCCAGCGCCATAAAAGACACATTACAGGCAAAACCTTGTTCTTGAACCAAGGCTCGGGTACTATCCACTTTAGCTTTAATATGCCATCCGAATGGATCAGATTATAACATCCTCACTGGGACATTATTGAAGAATTTGAAGAGCTTCCACAGCCATGACCATCACATGCAAGACAGACACTGGCAAAAAACTAAAAAGGTACTTCCTGTATGGGAGGAACCTTCTTAATATTGGTTGCCAGTGTCCAATCACCTAAAGGTAGCATATAACCCAGATAGTCATCATTATGGTGCTCTGTGTCCCGTGATGTACGATAAAGAAAAGGTTTTTATTATGTCAAAAAAAGAAATAAAGGTCACTTTCCATACAAAATATGTATATATGCTTTCCATATAAAGTGAATAGATATTCATACTGTTACAGAGAGAAATGTTTACTTTTTTTTAATGTAACTTCTATAGATGCGGTTACAGCTTCGATACTGCCTTTTATGACTTCAATAAAATAAAGGGAACAGAAATGAAGTAAAAAATAAAATGTAAAAACAAAAATTAACGTAGAACACAACCTTTAACAGCAATTATACTTTTTCCCCAATATAGGACTTTTTTTTTTTAATTATGTGCCTTCTACCACGTGTCTTTGGTCTGTTGTGTCTCTCCACCATGTGTGCAATCTTAGCTTGCATCTTTAATAAGTGCCCTCCTCCTCTTTGGGCTGTCAGCATTGTAGAAGTCTGTTAAGGACTAATTGTAGAGGAGCTAATTCTGGGGCGCCTAGCCAACATTGCCATATTTTTCAAACTTTTGTGGTGATTTCCTATGATAGTAGGTGTTTTTTTCCCATATAAGAATGTTGTTAACCTCCTGGATCAACTGCTTGCTTATCAGAAACCGGTTAGACATCCAAAATCTCGCAATAAGCTTTCTTGCTAAATAGAGCAGTCTAATGAGTGTTATGTGTATCGGAGGGGAGTAAGAGTCCTCCAAGCCACCCAGCAAGCACACCAGTGGATCTACAGTCAACGGAACCTGATAAATTAAGTTGATAATTGCAATAACCCTATTCCAATATCTGACAAGTTTAGGCCATTTCCACAGCATGTGTATGAAGTCTCCTTGATGTATCTGACACTTAGGGCATATGGGTGTGTCACTACTTCCCCAGTGGTGCAATTGTACCGGGGTTCTATACACCCTATGCAAAATGAACAGGTGCGATAGTCTCTGTGCCGCTGATACTGACACTAGAGGTCCTGCGTTTAGTATTTGCTCCCATTGTTCCCAGTCAATGGGACCAATGTCCCTTTCCCACTTCTCCCTACAGGGCAGAAGAAGATCGGGCGCCTGTATATGAGTCAACAGTTGTGTATAAATTCTGGAGATAATACCCCTCTTTCTGTTTTCTCATACACAGATTCTAGAAGAGGTCAAGTCTACCAAGCGCAGGGACGAGCAGCTGCTCTGAGATCCAACTGCATGACTTAGCTGTATATACTGGTATTGAATAATGGAAACTTCTCCTTTAGTTTATTGTAGGATCTCAGACCTAGGTCATCAAAAATCTGATGTAGGCATTTCACCCCTGCCGCCTCCCACCGCGTGCGACCATGGAGTTTGGCTAGCTCTGTGTAGAGCCTATTCTGCCAGATTGGTGTACTAGTGAGAAAACCATTTATTCCTAATCTTTGTTTGCTACTACTCCAAAGTTTTTTTAGTTAGACGGACTGTGGGACACTGGCGGGGGGGGGGGGGGGAGCCCATTTCCATATGTGATATAGAAGGATACGTCATTGTGGGATTAATAAGTAAAGGTTTAGATGGGTCTGATTAGATAGATTCTCAATTGCGGGGCCCATATCATCTTTGTTAAGTTAGCTCTTTCTGTAACCGACAACGGCAACCCACACCAGGTGGCACATTTAGTTTTAAAATTTCTGAAGTAATGGTTTTAGGCTAAGAGTTATATAATCTTTGGGGTCTTTACTATTATTCCTAAATATCTAAAGGACGTGACCACTTGTATCCTGGACACACTATCCGGCAACGCTGAAGGCAGATCATCCAGCAGAAGATGCCAATTAATGGCAAACCCAGAAAGTTCAAACAGCTTGATGATCTGCACAGCAGCAATTAGGGAGCCAGCTGCCCCCCGCCCCCCCCCCCCCCCAATACAATAGGGTGTCAGCATATAGTGACAATTTATCTTCCCTATGGCCCCTCCTGAAGCCTATAAGGATAGGCTTCTTTAAAGAGAAGGGTTTTTAGGGATCGTCTAAAGATGGATAGATTAGGGGACAGTCAGACCAATTGTGTTAGGGAGTTCCAAAGGATGGGAGAAGCTCTGGAGAAATCCTGGAGGCGATCATGGGAGGAAGGGACAAAGGAGCTAGATAGCAGGAGGTCTTGGGAGGACTGAAGAGACCAGCTTGGTTGGTATTTTGGGACTAAGTTTGTGATGTAGCTGGGGGCAGAGTTATGGATGGCTTTGCAAATTATTAGTACTTTGAATTTTATTCGTTGGGCGACTGGAAGCCAGTGGAGAGATTGGTAGAGAGGGGTGGAGGACACTGAATAGTTAGTAAGGTGGATGAGTGTTGCAGCAGCATTCATTATGGGATAGTCTATGTAAATGTAATCCAATGAGGAGGGAGTTGCAGTAGTCGAGGCGAGAGATAACCAGGGAGTGAATTAGAAGCTTGGTGGTGTCATTAGTTAAAAAAGGGGCGTATTCTGGAAATGTTGCGGAGGCTAAGGCGGCATGACTTGGACAGGGATTGTATGTGGGCCTGAAAGGACAGTTCAGAGTCTAAAGTTACCCCTAGCACCCTGGAATGTGGGGACGGACTGACAGATGTGCCATTGATCTTGACAGAGAAGCCAGGGGAAGGGGCACGTGGAGGAGGAAATATTAAGAGTGGTTTGACATCCAGGCTGATATGTCTGCTAGTAAATCAGTGATGCTTGAGGAGAGTGATGGGGTGAGCTGAGGGGCAGAGAGATAGATTTGGGTGTCATCAGCATAAAAAAAAAAAAAAAAAAAAAAAAAAGGGAAAGGTAGTGGAAGCCATGGGAGGCTATCAGCTGACCCAGGGAGGACGTGTAGATGTGATTACATGCGATGTGACCAGCCTCTATCACTCATTCATTGGTGTACAAGCAGTTTATTTTTTGAGGAAATTTAGTGGTTACTCGGTTCACCAGAAATTCATTTTATTATCTCTTGAATACTTTTTGACTCAATTTTTTCATGTTTGACAGGGACTACCATCTCCAGAAATGCAAGGCCTCTATGGAGGGCTAAATACTCCCCCTCCCTGGCAAATCTTTACATGGGTTGGTGGGAGAGGTCCTGCATTTTTGGACCTGGTACTCCCTATAGTGGGACACCAAATTTTTTATGGTCGCAAGATAGAGATGACCTATTGTTTCTGACGAAGCCACTAGTTTAGAGGATTGGCTACTATACATGAACAATAATGATTTAAACTTGCGATTCACAGGATATTGTAGTTCTAAGTGTATTGAATTTTTAGATGTTATGTTGACAGGTGAAGAGAGCAGGTACTTCCAGTCTTTATAGAAATTCTTTGGCCAGCAACTCTTAAAGTGGATGTAAACCAGAATTTTTTTTTTTTATCATACTGTAGAGTATAAGATTTGCTATCATTTGAGCCCAGTCTTGCCACACAGAGCTAATCCATCTCTGAGCAATCCTCTTTTATTGTTCAGTGAGACAATTCTTGACAAACTGAGAAAAAAAAACTGTTAAATACTCCCCCTTGCTGTGAGCGACAGGTGATTTACATCTCGTGCACTAGCCTAAGACACGTGCAGTAGTTTTAAATTCCCTCCCCTACTCCTTTCTTCAGCAGCTCTGCAAGGATTGGCTGTTCCACACCTCAGCATGATTTGGCATGCTGAAGTCATGTGGTTACTTTCCTGTCTTTTCACTGGATGTTAGAGATCATAGCAGAAGTTCAGTGTTAGAAATACACAGAGAAAATGCATATTAACAAGGGGAGTGTAGAGGTGGGTGGGGAGTCTACTGACACCATGACTCCACCCACGAGCTCCAGACAACAGACCCACCCACAGAATCTGCAGTTTTTCGGGTCTCATAACAGACAGAGGGGAGACATTTGACAGGTAAAGATACAGGCAGGAGGCATGTATATCCTTATAGATAACCCCCATGGTAGTAGTTTAGAAAGGAGGACATTGGGTTTACATCCACTTTAAGAGCAGATTCCAGCCATTCTAAACATACCATAAAAAGTATACCTGTGGGTCAACTTCTGAGACGTAGGCGTATTTGTAGCAATGACGCAGATTTTAGGAGAGAAACAGGGGACATAGCTCAACATTTTGGTTATTCCAGGTCTATTCTCAATAGAGCTATTGGTATTGCAGAGAATACCCTGCGTAATATTTTGTTGCTTGACAAAAACGTTTGGACATTCTGATGTTCCCTGTCTTTTCCACCCAGTTTAGTTCAGAGTTTGGTGGGATTGGAAATACTATACTTAAATACTCACCAGTACTAGAATGATCCCATTTATGCCCAAATTCTGTCAAAGGGAATAAAAACTCTTATGCCCCGTACACACGGTTGGACTTTGTTCGGACATTCCGACAACAAAATCCTAGGATTTTTTCCGCCGGATGTTGGCTCAAACTTGTCTTGCATACACACAGTCACACAAAGTTGTCGGAAAATCCGATCATTCTGAACACGGGGACGTAAAACATGTACGTCAGGACTATAAACGGTGCATTGGCCAATAGCTTTCATCTCTTTATTTATTCTGAGCATGCCTGGCACTTTGTCCGTCGGATTTGTGTACACACGATCGGAATTTCCGACAACGGATTTTGTTGTCAGAAAATTTTATATCCTGCTCTCAAACTTTGTGTGTTGGAAAACCCGATGGAAAATGTGTGATGGAGCCTACACACGGTCGGAATTTCCGACAACAAGGTCCTATCACACATTTTCCGTCGGAAAATCCGACCGTGTACGGGGCATTAGAGTTCCAACTTTAGGTAAAACCTTGTCCCCCAGCTTATATAATAGCACCAAGTCCCCTACACACTGGTTGCAATTAACCGCTTCAGCCCCGGAAGAATTTATCCCCTTCCTGACCAGAGCACTTTTTGCAATTCGGCACTACGTCGCTTTAACCACTTAATAACCGGCCTATAGCCAAATGATGGCTACAGGGCGGTTTGTTATCTCTGGGAGGGCGTCCAGGGACGTCCTCCCGGAGAATCGTTCCCGCGCGCCCGCTGGGGCGCGCACATGGGAACATCCATGCTCGTCGGGTTCACGGGACCCGGCGCTACACGGATCGCGGTACAGGGCCAATGACAGCGGCCCTTTACCACGTGATCGCTCCGTCCAATGACGGAGCGATCACAAATATCAACAAAAAAAACTCAAACCGGGTCATGACAAGTTCACTGCTCTCCTCTCCTCACACCGATGCAGCGCGAGAGGAGAGCAGATCATGTGCCAACTGTGAGTTGTGACATTGTAGCAGTGCTCAGCAGTGCCCCAATAGTGCCATAACAGTTCCATCTGTCGTCAGTGCCACACCCGTGCCCGTCAGTGCCACACCCGTGCCCGTCAGTACTCATCTGCGCCTTTGCAGTGCCCGCCTGTGCCACCTGTGTGCTAATCAGTGCCACCAGAGCCACTACAGTGCACACCAGTGCCACCTGTGCACATCAGTGCCACACCAGCGCCACACCAGCGCCGCCTGTACCCACCAGCGCCGCCGCAGTGCAGCCTCAGCCACCAGTATGGCAAAGAAATATTTTACTACCGAGGAGGCCTACCAGCATCTAAGCATGACCGATGAGAGCAGCGGGGAGCTCTCTGGGTCTCAGTTCGATTCCGATTCGACCTATGAACCTGTGATAAGCAGCGGTTCTGATACAGAATCTGAAGAGGAATGTGTGCCCGTGAAAAGAAGGCATTCTGGCGTGGAGCAGCAGCCTACTACCAGCAGCGCAGGGCCATCCACCTCGAGAGCAGGTAGGGTGTCATCTCAGCACCAAGGGGATAGGGGCCATGCCAGCCTTCCCTATGCCCTTCAAAACCTCCTGTGGCTTCCCCCTAATTCCGGAGCAGCAAATATCCCCCCTTTCTCTGCCCAGCCAGGTGTCCAGGTGAACACCGATGATTCTGCCATGATTGATTTTTTCCATTTGGTTTTCACTAAAGACTTACTATCGTCCATTGTGGCCCAGTGCAACCTCTACGCACAGCAGCACATAGTAAGCAACCCTGGCTCTAGTTACGCCCGCCCTTTTGAGTGGGGAGAACTAACCGTAGAGGAATTCAAAATTTTCTTAGGCCTAACGTTTACTATGGGACTCACAAAAAAAAACAATTGTACTCCTATTGGTCTACCAAACCCATCCACCACATGCCACTCTTCTCATCCCTTATGCCAAGATCCAGATACCTAATGATCATGCGGTTCCTTCACTATAATGACAACACCCAGTGCCCTCCCCGAAATGACCCAGCTTTTGACAAACTATTTAAAATTCGGCCACTCCTAAATTATTTCTCTGAAAAATTTCCCCAGTTATACACCCCCGAACAGAATATTTCCGTGGATGAGTCCCTTGTAAAATTCTCCGGCAGGCTCGGCATCAAACAGTTCATCCCCAGCAAAAGGGCCTGATATGGGGTAAAAATGTACAAACTTTGCGACCGAGCCACTGGGTACATCTACGCCTTCCCGGTGTACGAAGGGAAGGACTCCCAACTTCATCCCCCTGAATGCCCAGCGTACATTGGAGCCAGCGGAAGAGTGGTCTGGGATCTTGTCTATCCACTGCTTGGAAAGGGATACCATCTTTATGTGGATAATTTTTATACCAGCTTGCCCCTCTTCCGCAATCTTCACCGGAGAGACACCCCAGCATGTGGTACAGTAAGAGCCAATAGAAAGGGCTTCCCGCAAAAACTGGTCAACGAAAGGCTACGCCGAGGGGAGACAGCATCTTTGCGGAACCAGGAGTTATTGGCTGTCAAGTGGAGGGACAGACGAAACGTCCACATGCTGACGACAATCCATAATGACACCTACGTGGAAGTCCCAAGAAGAAACGGCCCAGTCCAGAAACGAGCTTGCATTTACGATTATATTCTGTTTATGGGGGGGAGTGGACTTCAACGATCAGATGATTGAACCCTACCTTCCCACAAGAAAATCCCGCCACTGGTATAAAAAAAGTGTCCATTTATTTTTTCAGTTTGGCCATGTATAACACTTATGTTATTTACCAAAAAACCACAGAGAACCCCGTATCCTATCTCCACTACCAAGAAAAAGTTATTTCTGCCCTTTTGTACCCTGAAAGCCCACCAGAAACTATTCGCTCTGATTCCGTGAGCAGACTCCACGAGCGTGAGCGCCACTTTCCTGACAAAATCCCCCCCCCCCCCCCGTGAAACAGGCCGCAGACGTCAAAAGAAATGCCGGGTGTGCTCCAGTCAAGGAATTAGAAGAGACACCACGTATTATTGTCCCGATTGTCCTTCCCAACCAGGCCTCTGTATAGTTGGATGTTTGCGCCGTTACCATACTTCTCTACATTATTAGGGAAGTATGGTAAACGTAATTCTAATTTCCTGTCATTTTCCTCCACACCCCTTATGCCACTCCACTGAAATGTACATACCTCTGCCTTCTCCGGAACCGACCCTGGCCTGTTATACGACCAAGCTTCTGCCTAACGCTAAACATACTTCTGCCTTCTCCGGAACTGACCCTGGCCTGTTATACGACCACGCTTCTGCCCAAGGTTAAACTGTACCTACCTCTGCCTGCTCTGGAACTGACCCTGGGCTGTTCTATGACCACACTTCTGCCGAACGCTAAACTGTACCTACCTCGGCCTGCTCTGGAACTGACCCTGGACTGTTTGACCACGTTTTTTGCCTGCCTCTTGGATTGATCTTTTACCCTGCTGTGCTAGTGGGAACACAGGGGTCTCACATATGTGAGGGGCTCCAGAAATGTTTTTCTGGATGAAGAAAACTGATTTTTTAGTTTTCTCATTACCGGATTAGGGTCTGGAGACTCGGAGGCTTCAAAGAGATTTGGGTGGAAGAAGCCTCTACCCCTGTCCCCATTCTTTCCTGGCCTGCTACTTGGATCGTGTTCCTGCTTACTACCAGGACCAATATTTTGGCACTGCTGGCAACGTCTCTACTTGCACTGACCCTGGACTGTATATGGACAGTATCCCTGCCTGTACTGACTATGGACAATATTCCTGCCTGCTGCCTGGACAACTCCATTCACTGTCGCTGACCACGTCCCTGCCTGCTGCCTGGATCAGGGCTCTCCTCCTGTGGACAATTGCACTACTAAAATCACAGGTAATCTTTTGTTTACCCTTTACTCAGCAGAATGTATTTTAGGGTGTAATTCTTGGTATGTTCATGCTATGTGTTAGAAATATGAAGGGCCTTCAAAAATGTGATAGATTGTAAGGAAATTGGATGTGTAATTTATGTCCCTAGAACACCTGATGGTGCTTCTTGGATGTTGGGCCTCTATGTGGCCAGGCTGTGTAAAAGTCTCACACATGTGGTATCGTCATACTCAGGAGGAGTAGCAGAATACATTTTGGGGTGTCATTTTTGCTATGTACATGCTATGTGTTGGAAATATCTTATAAATGGACAACTTTGTGTAAAAAAAAAAAAAAAAAAAAAAAAAAGAACCATTCCAAAGACTCATTATGCCTCATAGATTATACGTTAGGGTGTTTGCTTTCCAAAATGGGGTCACTTTGTGGGCGTTTCCATTGTCCTGGTGCTCCAGGGCCTTCAAAAGTGTAATAGGTGGTTGAAAGATTAGATGTGTAATTTATGCTCCTAGAACGCATGAAGTTGCTACTTCAATGTTGGGACTCTGTATGTGGCCAGGCTGTGTAAAAGTCTCACACATGTGGTATCGCCATACTCAGGAGGAATAGCAGAATACATTTTGGGGTGTCATTTGTGGTCTGTACATGCCATGTGAGAGAAATAACCTGTTATGACAATTGAGTGAAAAAAAAAAAAAAAATCTTCATTTTGCAAAGAATTGTGGGAAAAAAAAAATGACAACTTCAAAAAACTAAATGTGCCTTGTACTAACTACCTTGGAATGTCTACTTTCCAAAAAGGGGTCATTTGGGGGGTATTTGTACTTTACTGGCTTGTTAGGGTCTCAAGAAATGAGATAGGCTGTCAGTACATCAGGTTAGATCAAAATGATACATTTTCAGTGAGTGGCACCATAGCTTGTAGACCCTATAACTTACACACAGACTAAATAATACTCAGTAATTTGGGTTATTTTTACCAAAGATATGTAGCAGTATACATTTTTGGCCAAATTCATGAAGAAAAATTACTTATTTGCAAAAAATTTTAATAGAAATGAAGAAAAATGCATTTTTTTTTAACAAAATTTCCGGTCTTTTTTCATTTATAGCACAAAAAATAAAAAACCCAGAGGTGATCAAATACCACCAAAAGAAAAGCTCTATTTGTGTGAAAAAAAGGATGAAAATTTCATATGGGTAGAGTGTTGCATGACTGAGTAATTGTCATTCAAATCGTGAGAGCACTGAAAGCTGAAAATTGGTCTGGTTATTAAGGGGGTTTAAGTGCCCAGTGGTCAAGTGGTTAACTGACAATTGCACGGTCGTGCGACGTGGCTCCCAAACAAAATGGACATCCTGTTTTCCCCACAAATAGAGCTTTTTGATGGTATTTTATCACCTCTGCGGTTTTTTTTTTGCGCTATAACAAAAAAAAAAAAAAAAAAGCATTATTTTTTGCTTTTTGCTATAATAAATATGCCCAAAAAATTAAAAAAAACAAAAATTTTTTACCCCTCAGTTTAGGCCGATACCTATTCTACATATTTTTGGTAAAAAAAATAAATTAATAAAATTGCAAAAAGTTTGATTGGTTTGCGCAAAAGTTATAGCGTTTACAAAATAGGGGATAGTTTTATGGCATTTTTATTAATTTTTTTTTTTTTTACTAGTAATGGCGGCAATCAGCGATTTTTATTGTGACTGCGACATTATGGCGGACACATCGGACATTTTTGATACATATTTGGGACCAGTCATTTATACAGCAATCAGTGCTATAAAAATGCACCGATTCCTGTGTAAATGACACTGGCAGTGAAGGGGTTAACCAATAGGGGGCGGGGAGGGGTTAAGTCAGTAATAGGGAGTGATTCTAACTGTAGGGGGGATGGGCTAGCTGTGACACGTCACTGATCTCTGCTCCCAATGACAGGGAGCAGAGAACAGTGGCACTGTCACTAGGAAGAACGGGGAGATGCTTGTTTACATCAGCATCTCCCGTTCGTCCTCTCCGTGCGGCAATCGCGGGTATCCCCGCGGCGACCAAGTCAGCGGGACCCGACTCATGGAGCTCCTGGCCGGCGTGCGCCGCCGGCGGCGTGCACACAATGGCATGGCGGGTAATTCAATGGGACTTACAGGTACTCCCATTTGCCCAGCCGGGCCATTCTGCCAACATACATCGGCGTGCGCCGGTCAAGAAGTGGTTAAAAGGAACCTTCCTATGCTGCATGAACGGCTGGCTGTTCATGCTGCTCACATATCAAAAGGAGATGTTTGACTTCGACTGGTGAACAATTTTAACCACTTAAGGACTGAACCTCTGAGATTTGTTGTTTACAAGTTAAAAACTGTTTTTTTTGCTAGAAAACTACTTAGAACTTCCAAACATTATACGTTTTTTTATAACACCCTAGAGAATAAAATGGCGGTCATTGCAATACTCTTAAAAAAATGGCCCTTTAAGAGCTATGGGCGGAAGTGAAGTTTTGACGTTGCTTCCGCCCTTCAAGGATATGGAGATGGTTGGGGGCCATCTTCCCCTCACTCGTCTCCACGTCAGGCTAGGGAATGGATCTGATCGGCTTCGCCGCTGCCGATGGCTTGGGTAAGCGGTGAAGGGCACCGGAGCGTGGCGGGAGCCCCCTCTCCCACCACCGATTAAAGTGATCTTGCGGTGAATCCGCCGCAGAGACCACTTTTATCTTGAAGCGGACCGCAAGCTGAAGAGGATACTGGGGTTATTGTAGCTAGCGGCTGCCATAACAACGCTACTCCTCTTCAAAATACAGACGTATAACGACGGTGGGCAGTCCGGAAGTGGTTAAGATTTATCTTTTATTAATTGCAATACTAAATATCTTGTCTATGTCGTCACTTGTGTATTTTGTGAAATTCAGCATGTGGATTGGATGACCCGCAGGCTTAGAAAGTCAGATTCATGACCACTTGTATGACAGAAAGATCATTCTACTAATGTAGCCAAACATTGGAATGAGGTTCACCATAAGAATGTATCTAGTTTAGTTATACAAGGTGTCAAAAAGGTGGTACTGCCAGTTAGAGGTGGGGACAAGTTTAGGATATTATGTAAAAAAATAAGTATTCTGGATATTTTGTCTAAATACCAGAAAACCGTCAGATCTCACCTTTGAAATGGTATATTTCCCATTTTTATGAGTGTGGCTTTTCTTTTTCAATTGGTTCCATTACTTCTGTTTTGAATGTTTTTCAATCGTGCATCCACACATGCAGAGAATGGTCAATATCGATATCTACAGTCGGGTGTTGAGCATTGGGAGATTATACATTTTTTATAACTGCGTTATGCTATCTATATCCCTTGCGCTGCTTTTGGCTGTATGTGAACACATGTCAATTTTTCCACCCAAGTTTTTTCCGACTTGTAACTTTTCTGTTTCTCTGTGCATCTGTGGTACATCATCGTTCTTCTGTCAAGAGATGTACAGTTGTGCTCATAAAAGTTTATACCCTGGCAGAACTTATGATTTCTTGGCCATTTTTCAGAGAATATGAACAACACAAAAACTTTCACTCATGTTAGTGTTTGGCTGAAGCCATTATCAATAAACTGTTTTTACTCTTTAAATCATAACAGAAACTACCCAAATGACCCTGATCAAAAAAAGTTTACATACCCTGGTGATTTTGGCCTGATAACATGCACACAAGTTGACACAAAAGGGGTTTAAATGGCCATTTAAACGGTGTATGTATGTATGTATGTATGTATGTATGTATGTATGTATGTATGTATGTATGTATATATTTTTTTTTTATTACTTTTTTTTCCTGAGTGAGTTTCTGGACTCCTAACTGACCCTTGCATCTTTCATCCAGTGCTGCACTGGCGTTTCTGGATTCTGAGTCATGGAGAGAGCAAAAGAATTGTCAAAGGATCTGCGCAAAAGGTAGTTGAACTGTATAAAACAACAAAACAAGAACTCTGCAAGACAAGCAAACCAGGTTTTGACATTTATTCTATATTTTATAGTCAGTTTCCCACTCTATCCACCAACATGCTCCTTATTCTCTTCCTTCTCACATTGGTGTTTTCTATCCTCAAATCATCTTTGCTCTACCCCTCCTCTCTTCCCTGCAGCATGCACATATCACCCTCACTCCTACCCTCTCCCTACTATGGCACCCAAACATCTCCTGCATTTGCTGTGCCCACATGCTGACATAAACGCCAGGGCCACTAGACACGTGCGCTCATGCACATCCCACTCCTATCTTGCCTTCCTCGCCCTCCTAGTCTAAGGTGACATTTCTCCTAATCCTGCATGTATCCAATACCCCTCCCCCTCTGGCAACCACCGCAATCCACTCAGTTGAATTTCTATCCCTCTGCTTCCTCAAAAGCATCCCACCAATCTCATGTGCCCTTTGGAATGCCCACTCTATCTGTAACAAGCTAACATCTGTACATGACCTCTTCATCTCTCATGGCTTTAACATACTCGCTATAACAAACCTGGCTTCCAAATTTTGACTCAGCTTCTCCTGCTGCCCTCTCCCATGGTGGTCTCCATTGGTTTCAGTCCCCCAGATCCAACAGACAGAAAGGAAGTGGAGTTGGCTTCCTTCTATCCCCACAAAGCACCTTCCAAGTCCTTCCTGTCCCTCCCTCTCTATCCCTCTCTTCTTTCGGGATGCACTGTATTTGTCTGTTTTCTCCCATTTCTCTGAGGATTACAGCAATTTATCAGCCTCCTGGACTTGTATCGCACTTTGATGACTTTGCTGCCTGGCTACCCTACTTTCTCTCCTCTGAAATACCCAAGATCATTCTTGGTGACTTTAACATTCCTGTCAAGGTTAACCTCATCTTTTGACCTAACCCAATGGGCACATACTTCCACTCACTCTAATGGCAATACCCTTGACCTTGTATTCTCCCATCTCTGCAACCCTGGCAACCTCACCAACACCCCCCTTTCCTCTCTCTGATCACAACCTCATTACTTTCACTGTATCCTTGCCTCCAACCACCCATCCCTCCAAGCAGCAAACAATTACTTGTAGAAACCTTCGTCACTTTAACCCTTCTCTTCTCTATTCTATTGACCACCTATATGACATAATCTCTCCCCGGTCCTGACCTGGCCACCTCTGTCTACAACAGTTCACTCTCATCACCACTAGATGCACTTGCTCCTTTAACCACACAGAATCAGGCCCAGACCGTTACAACCCTGGCAAACTGACAACACTAGAAATCTCAAGAGACATTGCCGTGCTCTTGAACGACTGGTGTAAAACCAAATGCCGGCAAGACTTCACCCTATATAAATCTGCCCTTCTAAAACACAATTCCTGCCTCCATGCTGCCAAACAAGCCTCTTCAACGTTTAACTCCCTGCTTCATCCCTCACCCCCTCTACCCACTAACTCACTCTCTGCCCAAGAGATTGCCAATCACTTCAAAGACAAGACTGATGCAATTCGTGAGGACACCTTCACTGTGCGTACATCTTCCCCACCAAACATACCTTTCCTAACAACACATTCAACACTCTCCTCTTTTGAATTGGCTACTACTCAAGAGGTTACAAAACTTCTCAGATGCCCACCTAACCAACTGTCCCTTGGATCCTGTTCCCCCACAACTACAACGATCACCCTCTTCTTCTAGCCTATGCTCCCTCACATCTTCAATCTCTCCCTCTCCAGTGGCACCTTCCCTCCTCTCTAAAACATGCGTAGATCACTCCCATACTTAAAAAGCCCTCACTGGACCCTACCAACCTGAACAACTTAAGACCCATCTCATTGCTCCCATTCACCTCTAAACTTCTAGAAAGCTTAGTCTACAACCGTCTTAGCTCCTACCTCAGTGAAAAGGACCTTGACCTACAACCTTCTTTCACTCGCAGCACTCCACGAAAAGTGCTTTACTAAAACTCACTAATGATTTACTAACTGCTAAAACCAACAGCCAGTACACCATACTCCTACTTGACCTCTCTGTGGCCTTTCATACTGTTGACCACCCGCTCCTTCTCAAACTACATTGGCCTCCAAGATTCTGCTCTATCCTGGTTCTCTGCCCATTTATCACAGCGCTCCTTCAGTGTCACCTACAACTCTTTCTCCTCCTCTCCATTGCCCCTTTCTGTGGGGGTCCCCCAAGGTTCTGTTCTTGGACCCATTTTTATCTACACCCCCTCCCTTGGTCACTTGATAACCGCCCACGGCTTCCAATACCATTTATAAGCTGATGACACCCAAATCTGTCTACTCCAGGGCTTGACAAATTTGCTTGGAATCTAGGATCCAGCTAAAAAAGTTAGGAGTCAGGTTTTTTTCTTTTAAATGACCGACAAAGCTTTATTTTCAATATAAAAAATAACTAATCTTAAATTTACACAGAAAGACCACCCCGCTAATGGCCAAATAGCGCCTCTTTACAGCCGACACCCCCCCCCCCGCGCATGGCTCGGTGTGAAAGGGTTTCAAAGGTCCGATCAGGTCTGCCTGAAAAACGGACAGGCGAACCTGATCAGACAGCCCGTGTGAAAGGGGCCAAGCAGGGAGATAAATAAATTCATTCTAATTAAGAAAAAAAATAAACAGTTTTTACTTTTTTTATTAACCACTTGCTGACCGCCTGACGATATAAGTCGACAAAATGGCACGGGCAGGCAAAATCACGTACCCGATAGCCTTCCCGCGGTCCGATCCCACCCCCCCCCGTGCCCGAGGCGGTCGGCTTTGGTCTGGGAGCGTTCAGTGATGAGGGGGTGGCCATCCATTCGTGGCCCTCCCCTCGCGATCGCTCCCAGCCAATCACAATCTTCCCCTGCCTCTGTATAGTACACAGAGGCAGGGGATGTGAAGTCATCTCTCCTCGGCTCAGTATTTTCCGTTCCGGCGCAGAGAAGAGAAGACTGCAATGTGAGTGCACAAACACTACACTTCCCAGTAGAACATGCCAGGCACACATAATACCCCCCTTTACCCCCCGATCACCCCCTAATCACCCCTCCCCCCCCCCATCACACTGACACCAAGCAGTTTTTCTTTTTCTGATTACTGCATGGTGTCAGTTTGTGACAGTTAGTGTGTTAGGGCAGTTAGTGTTAGCCCCCTTTAGGTCTAGGGTACCCCCTAATCCCCCCTAATAAAGTTTTAACCCCTTGATCACCCCCCGTCGCCAGTGTCACTAAGCGATCATTTTTCTGTATTAGTGTCACTGGTGACGCTAGTTAGGGAGGTAAATATTTAGGTGCGCCGTCAGTATTTTATAGCGACAGGGACCCCCATATACTACCAAATAAATGTTTTAACCCCTTGATTGCCCCCTAGTTAACCCTTTCACCACTGATCACCGTATAACTGTTACAGGTGACGCTGGTTAGTTCGTTTATTTTTTATAGTGTCAGGGCACCCGCCATTTATTACCGAATAAAGGTTTCGCCCCCTAATCGCCCGGCGGTGATATGAGTCGCCCTAGGCAGCGTCAGATTAGCGCCAGTACCGCTAACACCCACGCACGCAGCATACGCCTCCCTTAGTGGTATAGTATCTGAACGGATCAATATCTGATCCGATCAGATCTATACTAGCAACCCCAGCAGTTTAGGGTTCCCAAAAACGCAGTGTTAGCGGGATCAGCCCAGATATCTGCTGAGTTTTGCCCCTCTGCCCGGCCCAGCCCAGCCCACCCAAGTGCAGTATCGATCGATCACTGTCACTTACAAAACACTAAACGCATAACTGCAGCGTTCGCAGAGTCAGGCCTGATCCCTGCGATCGCTAACAGTTTTTTTGGTAGCGTTTTGGTGAACTGGCAAGCACCAGCGGCCTAGTACACCCCGGTCCTAGTCAAACCAGCACTGCAGTAACACTTGGTGACGTGGCGAGTCCCATAAATGCAGTTCAAGCTGGTGAGGTGGCAAGCACAAGTAGTGTCCCGCTGCCACCAAGAAGAAGACAAACACAGGCCCGTCATGCCCATAATGCCCTTCCTGCTGCATTCGCCAATCCTAATCGGGAACCCACCACTTCTGCAGCAACCGTACTTCCCCCATTCACATCCCCAACCAAATGCAGTCGGCTGCATGAGAGGCATTTTCTTTATGTCCTCCCGAGTACCCCTACCCAACGAACCCCCCCAAAAAAGAGGTTGTGTCTGCAGCAAGCGCGGATATAGGCGTGATACCCGCTATTATTGTCCCTCCTGTCCTGATAATCCTGGTCTTTGAAAATAAAAAATAATAAAGGGTTGCGCTAATATTGATGAAACATAATAAATAATTTACAATGAAGAAAAATTCATATGGTGATCATGAAATCAATGTGCAAAACTTAATGGAAAAAAGAAGAAGTCCATAAGATAAGTCATACCTGTCTGCTGCCCTCCATGAGATGATCTCTTCTCCTTCCTCTGCAATCTCCTGACCCCTCCCCCCCACAGATCCATTCAGGATTCCACCGTTGCCGACCACGGCACAACGAATACAAGGGGAAGTCCTGTTCCAGGTGTCGAACATATATAGCCATTGCCCGTGGAGTTCAGCAAGTTGAGCGTTTCGTTCAGAACTGCGGAGATACAGCAACATGAGATGTCCAGATGCCCCGGGGCGTTGGAGTTGATGCTGATGAGATGACCTCTGGTGGACACCGCTGACAGTTCCCATTTAGCTTTAAAGATCTCTGCTTGCTGTGATCCTCTGTGGTGGGGGATCATGGCCTTTTGGTAAGGAGTAACCCCTTCCATACCTGGTGGTGGACCCTTCTTTGCTATCACAGACTTTTATTTTCATCACTTGGACTTTTATGTTTATTGTTGGTGATTTGGATTTTTTACAACACTGAATTGATGTTTTATTTCATGGACTTTTTCACAAACACCTAACCGATGGTTTATCTTATGGACTTCTTTTTTCCCATTAAGTTTTGCACATTGATTTCATGATCACCATATGAATTTTTCTTCATTGTAAATTATTTATTATGTTTCATCAATATTAGCGCAACCTTTTATTATTTTTTATGCCTATTTACAATTGATGTTTTTGTGAGGTTTGCTGCTTTTCACAGTATTTTACTTGCACCTGGTTTTAAGCACAGTTTTCCCACCATTTTCCAAACCTGGTCTTTGCATTGGTGAATGTTTTGAACGCTACCATACACTAGTTGAGTATTAGCGTAGCGTACAGCATTGCAGACTAGGTACACTTTCACAGGGTCTCCCAAGATGCCATCGCATTTTGAGAGACCCGAACCTGGAACCGGTTACAGTTATAAAAGTTAGTGTTACAAAAACAGTGTAACACAAAAAAAAAAAAATAGTTTTCGTTTTATTGTTCTCTCTCTATTCTCCCTCTATTGTTCTGCTCTTTTTTACTGTATTGTATTCTGCAATGTTTTATTGTTATTATGTTTTATCATGTTTGCTTTTCAGGTATGCAATTTTTTATACTTTACTGTGCTTTATTGTTAACCATTTTTTTGTCTTCAGGTATGCCATTCACGACTTTAAGTGGTTATACCAGAATGATGCCTACAGGTTTAGATATCTTAGTATCATTCTTTTCAGCCAGCGGTCGGCTTTCATGTCAAAGCAATCCTAGCTGCCAATTCGCCTCTAGACTGCTTTTACAAGCAGTGGGAGGGAATGCCACCCCCCCCACCATCTTCCGTGTTTTTCTCTGGCTCTCCTGTCTCAACAGGGAACCTGAGAATGCAGCCGGTGATTCAGCCAGCTGACCAGAGTGGCTCCAAACATTTCTATGGCCTAAGAAACCGGAAGCTACGAGCTTTTCATGACTTAGATTTCGCCGGATGTAAACAGCGCCATTGGGAAATTGGGAAAGCATTTTATCACACCGATCTTGGTGTGGTCAGATGCTTTGAGGGCAGAGGAGAGATCTAGGGTCTAATAGACCCCAATTTAAAAAAAAAAAAAAAAAAAAAAAAACCACACACCCCTGTCCCCCCCTGCTCTCGCTCTAAGGTGAACGCAAGCGTCGGTCTGGCGTCAAATGTAAACAGCAATTGCACCAAGCATGTGAGGTATCACCGCGAAGGTCAGATCGAGGGCAGTAATTTTAGCAGTAGACCCCCTCTGTAAATCTAAAGTGGTAACCTATAAAGGCTTTTAAAAATGTATTTATTTTGTTGCCACTGCACGTTTGTGCGCAATTTTAAAGCATGTCATGTTTGGTATCCATGTACTCGGCCTAAGATCATCTTTTTTATTTCATCAAACGTTTGGGCAATATAGTGTTTTAGTGCATTCAAATTTTAAAAAAAGTGTTTTTTCCCCAAAAAATGCGTTTGAAAAAAAAAAAAATTAAACACCCACCATTTTAATCTGTAGGGCATTTGCTTTAAAAAAAATATATAATGTTTGGGGATTCAAAGAAATTTTCTTGCAAAAAAAATAATTTTCTCATGTAAACAAAAAGTGTCAGAAAGGGCTTTGTCTTTGTGGTTAGAAGAGTGGGTAATGTGTGACATAAGCTTCTAAATGTTGTGCATAAAATGCCAGGACCCCCCCAAATGACCCCATTTTGGAAAGTAGACACCCCAAGCTATTTGCTGAGAGGCAGGGCTCGACAAACCCCGGGCGCCAGGTCGTATTTGCGACTAGAATTAGCGACCTGGCGCCTGGGACGGCACAGCTGGGGTATCCTGTGTCCGTTCGACACCCCCCCTCCCGCCGCGATCGCGCTGGGCCACGCCTGTAATTGAGGCCCCGGCTTTGCGGCCTACTGCAGTCCTATGGTTCCTGGTTCCTTCTGCAATTGGGCGCCCTCTGGTGGTGGCCGTTGGTATGACAAGACATCCACCAATGCTAATGGAGCTTTCCCTACCTGTTTTCACTGCCTGCTCATCTCCTTCCCTTTACTTAGAACCCCCAAACATTATATATATTTTTTATTCTAACACCCTAGAGAATAAAATAGCGGTCATTGCAAAACTTTCTGTCACACCGTATTTGCGCAGCGGACTTACAAGCGCACTTTTTTGGGAAAAAATACTTTTTTTAATTAAAAAATAAGAAAACAGTAAAGTTAGCCCAATTTTTTTTATATTTTGAAAGATAATGTTACGCCGAGTAAATTGATTCCCAACATGTCACGCTTCAAAATTTCATCCGCTCGTGGAATGGCGACAAACTTTTACCCTTTAAAATCTCCATAGGCGTCGTTTAACCACTTGAGCCCCGGACCATTATGCTGCCTAAGGACCAGAGGTCTTTTTCCAATTTGGCACTGCGTCGCTTTAACTGCTAATTGCGCGGTCATGCAATGCTGTACCCAAACGAAATTTGCGTCCTTTTCTTCCCACAAATAGAGCTTTCTTTTGATGGTATTTGATCACCTCTGCGGTTTTTATTTTTTGCGCTATAAACGGAAAAAGACCGAAAATTTTGAAAAAAAATGATATTTTCTACTTTTTGTTATAAAAAAAATCCAATAAACTAAATTTTAGTCATACATTTAGGCCAAAATGTATTCGGCCACATGTCTTTGGTAAAAAAAATGTCAATAAGCGTATATTTATTGGTTTGCGCAAAAGTTATAGCGTCTACAAACTAGGGTACATTTTCTGTAATTTACACAGCTTTTAGTTTATGACTGCCTATGTCATTTCTTGAGGTGCTAAAATGGCAGGGCAGTACAAAACCCCCCCAAATGACCCCATTTTGGAAAGTAGACACCCCAAGGAAATTGCTGAGAGGCATGTTGAACCCATTGAATATTTATTTTTTTTGTCCCAAGTGATTGAAAAATGACAAAAAAAAAAAAAAAAAAAAATTTACAAAAAGTTGTCACTAAATGATATATTGCTCACACAGGCCATGGGCCTATGTGGAATTGCACCCCAAAATACATTTAGCTGCTTCTCCTGAGTATGGGGATACCACATGTGTGGGACTTTTTGGGAGCCTAGCCGCGTACGGGACCCCGAAAACCAATCACTGCCTTCAGGATTTCTAAGGGTGAAAATTTTTGATTTCACTCTTTACTGCCTATCACAGTTTCGGAGGCCATGGAATGCCCAGGTGGCACAAACCCCCCCCAAATGACCCCATTTTGGAAAGTAGACACCCCAAGCTATTTGCTGAGAGGCATGGTGAGTATTTTGCAGCTCTCATTTGTTTTTGAAAATGAAGAAAGACAAGAAAAAACATTTTTTTTTTTCTTTTTTCAATTTTCAAAACTTTGTGACAAAAAGTGAGGTCTGCAAAATACTCACTATACCTCTCAGCAAATAGCTTGGGGTGTCTACTTTCCAAAATGGGGTCATTTGGGGGGGTTTTGTGCCACCTGGGCATTCCATGGCCTCCGAAACTGTGATAGGCAGTGAAGAGTGAAATCAAAAATTCACGCCCTTAGAAAGCCTGAAGGCGGTGATTGGTTTTCGGGGTCCCGTACGCGGCTAGGCTCCCAAAAAGTCTCACACATGTGGTATCCCCGTACTCAGGAGAAGCAGCAGAATGTATTTTGGGGTGTAATTTCACATATTTCCATGGCATGTTTGAGCAATATATCATTTAGTGACAACTTTGTGCAAAAAAAAAAAAAAAAAAAAAATTTGTCTCTTTCCCGCAACTTGTGTCGCAATATAAAATATTCCATGGACTCGACATGCCTCTCAGCAAATAGCTTGGGGTGTCTACTTTCCAAAATGGGGTCATTTGGGGGGGTTTTGAACTGTCCTGGCATTTTATGCACAACATTTAGAAGCTTATGTCACACATCACCCACTCTTCTAACCACTTGAAGACAAAGCCCTTTCTGACACTTATTGTTTACATGAAAAAGTTATTTTTTTTTGCAAAAAAAATTACTTTGAACCCCCAAACATTATATATTTTTTTAAAGCAAATGCCCTACAGATTAAAATGGTGGGTGTTTCATTTTTTTTTTTCACACAGTAATTGCGCAGCGATTTTTCAAACGCATTTTTTGGGGAAAAAACACACTTTTTTAAATTTTAATGCACTAAAACACGCTATATTGCCCAAATGTTTGATGAAATAAAAAAAAGATGATCTTAGGCCGAGTACATGGATACCAAACATGACATGCTTTAAAATTGCGCACAAACGTGCAGTGGCAACAAAATAAATACATGTTTAAAAGCCTTTACAGGTTACCACTTTAGATTTACAGAGGAGGTCTACTGGAAAAATTACTGCACTCGATCTGGCCTTCGCGGTGATACCTCACATGCATGGTGCAATTGCTGTTTACGTTTGACGACAGACCGCCGCTTGCGCTCGCCTTAGCGCGAGAGCAGGGGGCGACAGGGGTGCTTTTTTTTTTTTTTTTTTTTCTTTATTATTTTTTTGCTTTTTTAATCTTACTTTTAAACTGTTCCTTTCATATTTTTTTTTTTTAATCATTTTTATTGTTATCTCGGGGAATGTAAATATCCCCTATGATAGCAATAGGTAGTGACAGGTACTCTTTTTTGAAAAAATTGGGGTCTATTAGACCCTAGATCTCTCCTCTGCCCTCAAAGCATCTGACCACACCAAGATCGGTGTGATAAAATGCTTCCCCAATTTCCCAATGGCGCTATTTACATCCGGCGAAATCTAAGTCATGAAATGCTCGTAGCTTCCGGTTTCTTAGGCCATAGAGATGTTTGGAGCCACTCTGGTCTCTGATCAGCTCTATGGTCAGCTGGCTGAATCACCGGCTGCATTCTCAGGTTCCCTGTTGAGACAGGAGAGCCAGAGAAAAACACGAAAGACGGTGGGGGGGGGGGGGCATTCCCTCCCACGGCTTGTAAAAGCAGTCTAGAGGCTAATTAGCCGCTAGGATTGCTTTTACATGAAAGCCGACCGCTGGCTGAAAAGAATGATACCAAGATGATACCTAAACCTGCAGGCATCATTCTGGTATAACCACTCAAAGTCGTGAATGGCGTACCTGAAGACAAAAAAATGGTTAACAATGGTTAACAATAAAGCACAGTAAACAGTAAAGTATAAATAATTACACACCTGAAAAACAAACATGATAAAACATAACAACAATAACAATAAAACATTGCAGAATAGAATACAGTAAAAAAAGAGCAGAACAATAGAGAGAGAGAATGGAGAGAGAGAGAGAACAATAAAAACGACAACTATTTTTTTTTATTTTATATATTTTTTTTTTTTTACACTTTTTTTGTAACTAACTTTTATAACGGTAACCGGTTCCAGGTTCGGGTCTCTCAAAATGCGATGGCATCTTGGGAGACCCTGTGAAAGTGCGCCTAGTCTGTGCAATGCTGTACCCTACGCTATTACTCAACTAGTGTATAGTAGCATTCAAAACATTCACCAATGCAAAGGCCAGGATTATCAGGACAGGAGGGACAATAATAGCGGGTGTCACGCCTATATCCGCGCTTGCTGCAGACACGACATCTTTTTTTGGGGGGTTCGTTGGGTAGGGGTACTCGGGAGGACATATAAATACCTCTCATGCAGCCGACTGCATTTGGTTGGGGATGTGAATGGGGGAAGTACGGGCGCTGCAGAAGTGGTGGGTTCCCAATTAGGATTGGCGAATGCAGCAGGAAGGGCACTATGGGCACGACGGGCCTGTGTTTGTCTTCTTGGTGGCAGCGGGACACTACTTGTGCTTGCCACCTCACCAGCTTGAACTGCACTTATGGGACTCGCCACGTCACCAAGTGTTACTGCAGTGCTGGTTTGACTACGACCGGGGTGTACTACGCCGCTGGTGCTTGCCAGTTCCCCAAAACGCTACCAAAAAAACTGTTAGCGATCGCAGGGATCAGGCCTGACTCTGCGAACGCTGCAGTTATGCGTTTAGTCTTTTGTAAGTGACAGTGATCGATCGATACTGCACTTGGGTGGGCTGGGCCGGGCGGAGGGGCAAAACGCAGGTGCTAGCAGGTATCTGGGCTGATCCCGCTAACACTGCGTTTTTTGGGAACCCTAAACTGCTGGTGACGCTAGTATAGATCTGATCGGATCAGATATTGATCCGTTCAGATACTATACCACTAAGGGAGGTGTACGGTGCGTGCGTGGGTGTTAGCGGTACTGGCGCTAACCTGACGCTGCCTGGGGCTGGTGCTTGCCAGTTCACCAAAATGCTACCAAAAAAACTGTTAGCAATCGCAGGGATCAGGCCTGACGCTGCGAACGCTGCAGTTATGCGTTTAGTGTTTTGTGTCAGTGATCGATCGATACTGCACTTGGGTGGGCTGGGCGGAGGCGCAAAACGCAGGTGCTAGCAGGTATCTGGGCTGATCCCGCTAACACTGCGTTTTTGGGAACCCTAAACTGCTGGGGACGCTAGTATAGATTTGATCGGATCAGATATTGATCCGATCAGATACTATACCACTAAGGGAGGTGTATGCTGCGTGCGTGGGTGTTAGCGGTACTGGCGCTAATCTGACGCTGCCTGGGGCGACGCATATTACCGCCGGGCGATCGGGGGGCTAAACCTTTATTCGGTAATAAACGGCGGGTGCCCTGACACTATAAAAAATAAACGAACTAACCAGCGTCAACCGTAACGGTTATACGGTGATCAGTGGTGAAAGGGTTAACTAGGGGCCAATCAAGGGGTTAAAACATTTATTAGGTAGTATATGGGGGTCCCTGACGCTATAAAACGCTGACGGCGAACCTAAATATTTACCTCACTAACTAGCGTCACCAGCGACACTAATACAGCGATCAGAAAAATGATCGCTTAGCGACACTGGTGACAGGGGGTGATCAAGGGGTTAAAACTTTATTAGGGGGGGTTAGGGGGGTACCCTAGACCTACAGGGGGGTAACAGTAACTGTGCTAACACAGTAACTGTCACAAACTGACAGCAGCAGTAATCAGAAAAAACAAAAAAAAACAAAAAAAAAACGGCTGGTGTCAGTTTGTGACAGGGGGGGGGGGGTGATCGGGGTGTTTAGTGTGCCTGGCATGTTCTACTGTGTGTGTAGTGTTGGTGCACTCACTCACATGTCGTCTCTCCTCGGGCCGGAACGGAAAATACCGACCCGAGGGGAGATGACATCACTTCCTTTGCTGCTGTTTAGCATACAGCAGCAAAGGAGTGTTCCTATTGGCCGGCGGCGATCGCGAGGGGGGGGCCACGATCGGATGGCCTCCCCCTCGTCTCCGATCGCCGGGGGACAAAACGGGACCGCCTCGGGCGGCGGGGGGGGGTCCGATCGGACCCCCCACCCGCGGGAGGCAAATCACGTACATGTACGTGATTTTGCCTGCCCGTGCCGCCTTGCCGACGTACATCGGCGTGAGGCGGTCCTTAAGTGGTTAAAAAATTCTACAGGTTGCATGTTTTGAGTTAGAGGAGGTCTAGGACTAGAATTATTGCTCTCGCTCTATCGATTGTGGCGATACCTCACATGTGTGGTTTGGACACCGCTTTCATATGCGGGTGCTACTCACATATGTGTTCGCTTCTGCAAGCGAGCTCGGCGGGACGGGCGCATTTAAAAAAATTATTATTTTTTCTTATATATTTTACTTTTTATTTTTACACTGTTTTTAAAAAAAAATAAAAATTGTGTCACTTTTATTTCTATTACAAGGGATGGGGCACATTTAAATTTTTTTTTCTTATTTATTTTAACTTTTATTTTTTCACTGTTCTTTAAAAAAAAAAAAAAAAAAAAAAGTCACTTTTATTCCTATTACAAGGAATGTAAAAATCCCTTGTAATAGAAAAAAAGCATGACAGGTCCTCTTAAATATGACATCTGGGGGTCAAAAAGACCTCAGATCTCATATTTACACTAAAATGCATTAAAAAAAAAATTGTCATTTGAAAAAAAAAAAAAAAAAAAATAAAAAAAATGTCCCTTCAAGAGCTATGGGTGGAAGTGACGATTTGACGTCGCTTCCGCCCTGCAATGACTTGGAGATGGGCGGGGGGGCCATCTTCCTCTCACTTGTCTCCATGTCAGGCCAGGGACAGATCCGGATCGCCTCCGCCGTTACCGACGGCCACGGTAAGCGGTGAAGGGCACCGGAGAGCGGCGGTAGGGGGGCCCTCTCCTGCCGCCGATAAAAGTGATCTCGCTGCTAATCTGCTGCAGAGACCACTTTTATCTGAAAGAGAACCGCCGGCTCTTGAAGAGAATACCGGGGTTATGGTAGCTAGCTGCTACCATAACAACGGTATTTCTCTTCAAAGACAGGACGTATATAGTCGTCCTGCGGGAAGGAAGTGGTTAATTAAAATGAATTTATTATTTGTCATCTCCCTGCTTGGCCCCTTTCACACGGGCTGTCTGATCAGGTTCGCCTGTCAGTTTTTCAGGCGGACCTGATTGGATCCTTAGCGAGAATATGGTGGTCTTGTGTCCCTGCATGGCAGGAAATAAAAGCAGTCACATTAGTTCTAGTCGTCTCTGTGTAAATTTATGATTGGTTAATTTTTATATTGAAAATAAAGCTTTGTCGGTCGTTTAAAAAAAAAAAAAAAAAAAAACCTGGCTCCTAACTTTTTTAGCTGGCTCCTAGATTCCAAGCAAATTTGTCAAGCCCTGGCTGAGAGGTATAGTGAGTATTTTGCAGACCTCACTTTTTGTCACAAAGTTTTGAAAATTGAAAAAAAAAAAAAAAAAAAACTTTGTCTTTCCTCATTTTCAAAAACAAATGAGAGCTGCAAAATACTCACTATGCCTCTCAGCAAATAGCTTGGGGTGTCTACTTTCCAAAATGGGGTCATTTGGGGGGGGGCGGGGGGTTGTGCATTCCATGGCCTCCGAAACTGTGATAGGTAGTGAGGAGTAAAATCAAAAATTTACGCCCCTAGAAATCCTGAAGGCGGTGATTGGTTTTCGGGGCCCCGTACGCGGCTAGGCTCCCAAAAAGTCCCACACATGTCGTATCTCCGTACTCAGGAGAAGCAGCTGAATATATTTTGGGGTGCAATTCCACATATGCCTATGGCCTGTGTGAGCAATATATCATTTAGTGACAACTTTTTGTAATTTTTTTTTTTCTCGTCATTATTCAATAACTTGGGACAAAAAAATTAATATTCAATGGGCTCAACATGCCTCTCAGCAATTTCCTTGGGGTGTCTACTTTCCAAAATGGGGTCATTTGGGGGGGGGGGGGGGGTTTGTACGGCCCTGCCATTTTAGCACCTCAAGAAATGACATAGGCAGTCATAAACTAAAAGCTGTGTAAATTGCAGAAAATGTACCCTAGTTTGTAGACGCTATAACTTTTGCGCAAACCAATAAATATACGCTTATTGACTTTTTTTTACCAAAGACATGTGGCCGAATACATTTTGGCCTAAAATGTATGACTAAAATTGACTTTATTGGATTTTTTTTTTATAACAAAAAGTAGAAAATATCATTTTTTTTTCAAAATTTTCGGTCTTTTTCCGTTTATAACGCAAAAAATAACTGCAGAGGTGATCAAATACCATCAAAAGAAAGCTCTATTTGTGGGAAGAAAAGGACGCAAATTTTGTTTGGGTACAGCATTGCATGACCGCGCAATTAGCAGTTAAAGCGACGCAGTGCCAAATTGTAAAAAGTGCTCTGGTCAGGAAGGGGGTAAATCCTTCCGGGGCTGAAGTGGTTAAAAAGGAGGCTATCCCCACATTCACTTCCTTCTCTTTTCCACTTTGGGAAGGAGATGGGCGGGCAGTGAAAACAGGCAGGGGAAGCTCCATTAGCATTGCTGGTAGTGTCATACCAGCAGCCACCACAAGATGGTGCCAGATTTCAGAAGCACTGCAGAAGGCAGCAGCCTCAATTACCGGACAAGATCGCACGGGGGGGGCGGGGTACCCCAGGTGTGCCGCCCCAGGCGCCAGGTTGCTAATTCTAGTTGCAAATGCGACCTGGCGCCCGGGGTTTGTCGAGCCCTGGTCTACTCCTCACCTAACTCCTTCAGTCTCCTCTCGCATTACTAACTTACTGACATATCAGCATGGACGTCGTACCACTTCCTTAAACTAAAGCTTTCTAAAACTGAGCTATTAATATTTCCCCCGCCCGTACCCCCATCCATGACTTTACCATCAAAAATCAACAATGCAACCATCAGTCCCTCCCCTCACGCCAGGGTACTAGTTGTAATCCTAGACTCTGACTTTCGTTATTTCAGCCTCAAATCCAATCATTGTCAAAAGTTTATAGAATTCACCTCCGTAATATCTCTAAAATTCTCCCCTTTTTAACAAATGAAACCACCAAGCTCCTCATTCACTTCCTTGACTATTGCAACTCCCTTCTCATTGGCCTGCCTCTCCATAGGCTATCCCCTCTTCAGTCTATCATGAATTCTGCTGCCAGACTTATCCACCTTACCAACCGCTCAGTGCCTGCCAACCCTCTCCTCCAATCCCTACACTGGCTCCCAATCACCCAGCGAATTCAAAATACTAACATACAAAGCCATTCACAACTCTGCCCTGAGCTACATCACCAATCTTGTCTCCAAATATCACCCAAACCGCCCGCTCAGCTCTTCTCAAGGCCTCCTTCTCTCAAGTCTCCTCCTCCCATGCTCGTCTCCAGGATTTCTCCAGAGCCTCTCCCATCCTCTGGAACTCGCTACCTCAACCTCTCCAGCTATCCCCTACCCTTGTTACCTTCAGGCGATCCCTGAAAACTCATCTCTTCAGGAAAGCCTATCACATCTCCAACTAATATCCTAACACTCCTATCAGCTCATTCCCCACAGTTACAACCTTTTGTACCACCTGCCCAACCCTATTAGATTGTAAACTCTTCTGAGCAGGGCCCTCTTAATCCTCTTGTATTTTATTGTATTATAACTGCATTGTCTCCCTTTTATATTGTAAAGCGCTGCGTAAACTGTTTGCGCGTTATACAAATGCTGTATAAATAATATTAATTACCATTATTAATAAAAAAAAAAAAAAAAAAAAAAAAAAAAAAAACAGGAAAGGGATATAAAAAGATATCCAAGGAATTGAGAATGCCAAGCTGCAGTATTCAAACTCTAATCGAGAAGTGGAAAATGGGTTTTGTTGAAACCAAACCACGGTCAGGTAGACCAACTAAAATTTCAGTCACAACTTCCAGGAAAATTCTTCAGGATGCAAAGAAAAACCCACAACTAACTTCAGGTGAAATACAGGACTCTTTGAAAACATGTGGTGTGTGTCCGTTTCAAGATGCACAATGAGAAGGCACTTGAAGAAAGATGGGCTGCATGGTCGAGTCGCCAGAAGAAAGCCATTACTACGCAAATGCCACAAAGTATCCCGCTTACAATACGCCAAACGGCACAGACAAGCCTCAAACCTTCTGGCACAAAGTCATTTGAAGTGATGAGACCAAAATAGAGCTTTTTGGACAACCATAAACTCCTCATTTGGAGGGGAGTCAACAAGGTCTATGGTGAAAGGTACACCATTCCTACTGTGAAACACGGAGGTGGATCGCTGATGTTTTGGGGATGTGTGAGCTACAAAAGGCAAGGGAAATTTGGTCAAAATTGATGGCAAGATGAATGTAGTACGTTATCAAAATATACTGGAGGAACATTTGCATTCAGCCAGGAATCTGCGCATGGGACGTCCTTGGACATTCCAACATGACAATGATCCAAAACACAAGGCCAAGGTGACCTGTCATTGGCTACAGCAGAATAAAGTGGAGGTTCTGGAGTGGCCATTTCAGTCTCCTGACCTCAATATCCTGGAGTTACTCTGCGGAGATCTCAAAACGTGCAGTTCATGCAAGACAGCCCAAGAATTTACAGGAACTGGAGGCTTTTTGCCAAGAGGAATGGGCAGCTTTACCATCTGAGAAGATAAAGAGCTTCATCCACAAATACCACAAAAGACTTCAAGTTGTCTTAAAGGGGGCAATACACGGTTTAAAATTTGTTTATGGTCATTTGGGTAGTCGCTGTTGTCATTACGATAAAAAAAAAAAAAAAAAAAAAAGTAAACAATTGAATGAATAAATGGCTTCAGCCAAATACAAACCATGAGTGAAAGAAAAGTTTGTGCTATGATTCATATTCTCTGAAGAATGGCCAAGAAATCATAAATTATGCCAGGGTATGTTAAACGTATGAGCACAAATGTATGTGGGGTGGTTTTTCTGAACTAATCCTTTTTTTCAATCCTTGTTGCATACAAGTCCAGTAGAGTCCTTTGGATTGAGTTTTTTTGAGCAATTTTGTTTACGATATTTGTCTGGGGGTCTGTATTTTTTCTGATGCCATCATACATTTTCATAGGTTTGTCTAATCTTTTGATATTCAGGTACACACTTTAAAGGGCTTATCCATCTGTTTATTGATTTGATTCATGATTAATATATTTTAAGAATCTGGCAACAATGTGATTTTTTTTTTCATATACAGATAACGATAGTGATTTTATCTAATATGTTTTTTAGTCCACAAATTAAATGTTTAGTTTTATACGCTTTATTTTGTTTTGGTTCACCATTATTATTTCTCTTCATTCATTTATATACACTTTTTTTATTCTTTACTTTCATTTGTTTAATCATGTTCCAGTTATAAGGCATTTTTGATTTCTGCGTCATTTGGCATTATATGGGTTACATTTTTTCATTTTAGCCATTTCGATTGCCATAATCACTTCCATGTGTGTTTTATTAGCTAATCACGACTAGGTTTAAGTTGACAACTTCAGTCATTTATTCTATATAGAGCTGTGTGTCAACATGTCACTTTAGCTATGACCAAGCACCAGTGAGGGTGTGAAACGCGTTAGCTACAGCTGTTCCTGCACTTCTTGTACTGTATGGACTATCTTTTATACCACTAAAGGCAATTGCATTGGGAGTGTGGCTATCTGGATTTAATTTACTAGATGGACTTGTATCTTTTTTTCAACCTGACCAACTATGTAACTATACTAAAGGGGCACACTATAGTATTAAGTATTAGTAATGGCAGCAATCAGCAACTTAGTGTGATTGCGTTAGTATGCAGGCAATCTAGCACTAGCTGACGCCATCTGATGTCGCTAGTGACACCAATACAGTGATCATTAAATACTTACACTGTAGTAATGACACTGGTAACAGGGCAATCAAAGGGTTAAATGTGTGTATGTGCCGCTTCTACTTACACAGATCTAGCTTTGTTCTCTCTGGAACCAAAGGGCTCTGGGGGAGAAGAACTGGCCAGATCCTGTGTCAATGTTTGTAAACAAGAGAGAGAGTGTGATTGGCTAAAGCCTATCGTCGGGTTCACACCCAAAAACATTGTCAAAGCACAGTTCAGCAGCAGCCGAACCCAGAAGTAGAGCTGCACAATTAATCGTCAAGAACAGTTATCGCGATCTTGACTAAAGTGTTTCACAATTCTTTCTATGCAAAGAATTCTCTCTGCTCGTCTAAGCTACAGCCCTCAAAAGAAAGTAAGAGAAAAACTGGGCAGTCTGCCAAGAATCAAAACATTCTTTATCAGTTGAACTTAAGTATAAACATTGTAACAATTTGTCAAAGGAAAAGACCAGGGGTCTCAAACTGGCGGCCCTCCAGCTGTTGCAAAACTACAAGTCCCATCACGCCTCTGCCTGTGGGAGTCATGCTTGTACCAGCCTTGCAATGCCTTGCGGGACTAGTTTCACAACAGCTGGAGGGCCGCTAGTTTGAGACCCCTGGAATAGACTGTGTGTAATGCCGCGTACACGCGGTCGGACTTTGACCGGACTGGTCTGCCGGACCGACCAAATCTGGCGAACAATCCCATCGTGTGTGGGCTTCACCGGACCTTTCCGGTCGCAAATCTGATGGACTTTAGATTTGGAACTTGCTTCAAATCTTTACGTCGTAACTCCGCCAGAACTAGAAATCCGCTTGTCTGTATGCTAGTCTGACGGACAAAAACCGACGCTAGGGCAGCCATTGGCTACTGGCTATCAACTTCCTTATTTTAGTCCGGTGTACGTCATCACATACGAATCCGTCGGACTTTGGTGTGATCGTGTGTAGGCAAGTCTGGTCGTTCGAAAGGCCGTCGACAGGCCATCAGACAGGCCGTCGGACTTTTGTAGCTGAAAAGTCCGACCGTGTGTACGCGGCATAAGTGAAAAAATTTTAACCACTTAAATACTAAACCTTTTTCTGACATTTGTTGGTTTCAAGTTAACCCCTTCCCGACCGGCGTACGCCGATGCAGAATGGCACGGCTGGGCAAATGGACTTACAGGTATGTCCATTTGAATTCCCCGCCGTGCCATTGCGTGCGCGCCGGCCGGGAGCTCCGCAAGTTGGGTCGCGGGTCCCGTGGACTCAATCGCCGCGGGGGTATCCGCGATCGCCTCACGGAGAGGACGAACGGGGAGATGCTGATGTACACAGCACCTCCCCGTTCTGCCTAGTGACAAGTGTGACTGATATCTGCTCCCTGTCATCGGGAGCAGTGATCAGTGTAGTGACACAGCTAGCCCATCCCCCCTACAGTTAGTAATCACTCCTTAGTACTGACTTAACCCCTCCCCGCCCCCTAGTGGCTAACCCCTTCACTGCCATTTACACAGTAATCAGTGCATTTCTAATCGCACTGATCGCTGTATAAATGACAATGGTCCCAAAAATGTCCGACATGTCCGCCATAACATCGCAGTCAAAAAAAAAAAAAATAATAATAAAAATGCCATAAAACTATCCCCCATTTTGAAAACGCTATAACTTTTGCGCAAACCAATCAATAAACGCTTATTGCGATTTTTATCAAAAATATGTAGAAGTATACGATCGGCCTAAACGGAGGGAAAAAAAAAAAATTTTTTCTTATATATTTTTGGGGGATATTTATTATAGCGAAATGTAAAAAATAATGCGTTTTTTCAAAATTGTCTCTTATTTTGTTTATAGCTCAAAAAATAAAAATCAAAAAGGTGATCAAATACCACCAAAAGAAAGCTCTATTTGTGGGGAAAAAAACCAAAAAAAACCAAAATGGATGTCAATTTTGTTTGAAAGCCATGTCGCACGACTGCGCAATTGTCAGTTAAAGTGACGCAGTGCCGAATTGCAAAAAGTGCTCTGGTCAGGAAGGGGGTAAAATCTTCCGGAGCTGAAGTGGTAAAATCTTTTTTTTTTGCTAGAAAATTACTTAGAACCCCCACTATAATATATATATATATATATATATAATTTTGGCCAGAATCGTGCAGCTCTACCCAGAAGCAAGTTCGCAATGTTTTTTTACATTGCTGAGCCTGCAGCTTCCGCTTGGTCACACTAAATCTACTGTGAACAAGCAGCAAGTGGTTAAACTGAACGGGTTGTTTTACATATACTTTAACTTGTCTACCACCCAATAGCATATTTACTGCTACAGGATGGCTGCGCTGTGCAGAATCTATAGATACACACACACATATACACACATGATTCAGGGGGCGCGCTCCTGTGCCACTTCTGCTGTGATTTGTCACAGCAGAAGCCGATCAGCAGGTACCATCCAATGGCACCCTCCAATCATCGAGCAGACACACAGGAGCTATGCCTATTTACATACAAGGCAGAGCTTTGTCCTGGCAGGTGGGGAAGTGATGCATTTTCTTTCCCTGCAAAGCACCACAAATAGTGTACACAAACACTGGCTAGGCACACCTTTAACCCTTTAATCGCCCTAGCTGTTAAACCCCTTCCCAACCAGTGTCATTAGTACAGTACATATTTTTAGCAGTGATCACTGTTAGCATCACTGATTCCCACATAGTGTCAGAATGTCCGCCGCAATAATGCAGTCCCGCTATACGTCGCTGATCCCTACCATTACAAGTATAACCACTTGACCTCCAAAAGATTTATCCTCCTTGATGACCAGGTCATTTTTTGAGATACGGCACTGCATTACTTTGACAATAGTGGAGGTCATGCGATCAATACTGTAACCAAATAAAATTGATTTTGATCACCTCCGCGTTTATTTTTTGCGCAAAACAAAAAAAAAAAAAAAAAAAAAAGACTGACAATTTTGAAAAAAAACAAACCTACATACATTTTTCTCTCTGCTATAAACCATATTCAAGTAAAGAAGAAAAAAAAAAAAAAAAAAAAAAAAAAAAAAAAAAAAAAAGGTCTTCATCAATTTAGGCCAATATATATTCTACATATTTTTGGTAAAAAATTGCAATATTGGAGCGGACAAAATCGGACACTGACACTTTTTGGGGACCAGCGCTAAATAATATGCATGGTCACTGTACTGACACTGGCTGGAAAGGGGTTAAGATCGGGGGCGATCAAAGGGTTACCCGTGTGCCTAGCCAGTGCTTGTGTACAGTGTGGGAGGTGCTTTTCCTAGAGGAAGGCATTGATCCAGGTTTCTGCTTGCAGGAACACAGGATAAATGCCTTCCCCACTGACAGAACAGCGATCTGCCTGTTTACACAGGCAGACCGCCAATCTGGCTCGCTGCACAATGATCGGCAGGTGAGGGTGGAAAGAGTTCGCTGTACCCGCAGATCAGCTCCTGCTGTGTATAATCCCAGTGGAAGTGGGTTGCTGACGGCCCGCATACGCCCCAGATCCAGAGGTACATAATCCTGGGCAGCATTGCTGCCATATATGTATGTTAGCAGATAAAAAATATAAATAAAAAATTCCAGTATATAGCCTATAGTTTGTAGACGCTATACCTTTTGTGCAAACCAATATATGCTTATTGCGATTTTCTTTACCCAAAATATGTAGCAGAATAAATATTGGCCTAAATTTTTGAAGAAATTCGAGGTTTTACATTTTAAAAATAAAAAAAACCCAGCAGTGATCAAATATCACCAAAAGAAAGCTCTACGTGGAAAAAAAAAAAAACGACAAATTTAATTTGGGTACAGCATTGCATGACTTGATGCAGTGCCGTATTGCAAAAAAAGAAAAAAAAATGGCCTGGTCATGATGGGGGGGGGGGTTTAAATCTTTCAGAGGTCAAGTGGTTAAAGAGTTAAGGATAACCTGGGTGAACACAAGCATACTTACTGGACTATATATATATATATATATATATATATATATATATATATATATATATATATATATATATATATATATATATATATATATATATATATATAATCATTACACATACACAGTGCTGTGAAAAAAAAAAAAAAAATCCAAATCAACCAATATTTGGTGTGACCACCTTTTTGCCTTCAAAACGGCATCAATTCTTCTAGGTACACTTTGCACAAAGTTTTTGAAAGAACTCAGCAGGTAGGTTGTTCCAAACATCTTGGAGAACTACAGATCTTCTGTGAATGAAGCTGCCTCAAATCCTTCTGTCTCTTCATATAGTTGAGTCATTAACCTTGTTTCCATGTTCTATGCACATAAACATTGGAACTGAGGTGCAGAAAAAAAGGCAGCGGATGCTCTGGACTGAGGGATCAAAATTAAAAATATTTGGCTGCAGCAGGAGGCAGTATGTTGCTGAAGGGCTGGAGAGCAGTACAATATTATGTGTCTGCAGGCAACAGTGAAGCGTGGGAGGTCCCTTGCAAGTTTGGAGCTGCATTTCTGCAAACTGAGTTGGAGATTTGGTCAGGATGGCATACACCCACAGATCCTAAAAGAATTGAGCCCTGTTATTTCAAAGCCATTGTTTCAAATTTTTGAGGACTTCTTAATGACTGGACTGGAATAGTACCAAAGGATTGGAGTAAGGCCAATGTGGTGCCTATATTCAAAAAGGGATCAAAGCTTTTACCAAGTAATTATAGACCTGTTAGTTTAACTTCTATAGTTAGGAAGGTACTGGAGAGTTTAATGAAAGACCACATACAGTGGGGCAAAAAGGTATTTATTTAGTCAGCCACCAATTGTGCAAGTTCTCCCACTTAAAAAGATGAGAGAGGGCTGTAATTGTCATAGGTATACCTCAACTATGAGAGACAAAATGTGGAAACAAATCCAGACAATCACATTGTCTTATTTCTGAAAGAATTTATTTGCAAATTATGGTGGAAAATAAGTATTTTGTCAATATCAAAAGTTCATCTGAATACTTTGCTATATATCCTTTGTTGGCAAGACAGGTCAAACGTTTTCTGTAAGTCTTCACAAGGTTGTCACACACTGTTACTGGTATGTTGACCCATTCCTCCATGCAGATCTCCTCTAGAGCAGTGATGTTTTGGGGCTGTCGCTGGGCAACACGGACTTTCAACTCCCTCCAAAGGTTTTCTATAGGGTTGAGATCTGGAGACTGGCTAGGCCACTCCAGGACCTTGAAATGCTTCTTAGGAAGCCACTCCTTCGTTGCCTGGGTGGTGTGTTTGGGATCATGGTCATGCTGAAAGACCCAGCCACGTTTCATCTTCAATGCCCTTGCTGTTGGGAGGAGGTTTGCACTCAATCTCACGATACATGGCCCTATGCATTCTTTCATGTACACGGATCAGTCATCCTGTTACCTTTGCAGAGAAACAGCCCCAAACATGATGTTGCCACCCCCATGCTTCACAGTAGGTATGGTGTTCTTTGGTTGCAACTCAGCATTCTCTCTCCTCCAAACACAACGAGTTGTGTTTCTACCAAACAGTTCTACTTTGGTTTCATATTACATTCTCCCAATCCTCTTCTGGATCATCCAAATGCTCTCTAGCAAACCTCAGACGGGCCCAGACATGTACTGGCTTAAGCAGGGGGACACGTCTGGCACTGCAGGATCTGAGTCCCTGGCGGCATAGTGCGTTACTGATGGTAGCCTTTGTTATGCTGGTCCCAGCTATCTGCAGGTAATTCACCAGGTCCCCCCGTGTGGTTCTGGGATTTTTGCTCACCGTTCCGTTCTTGTGATCATTTTGACCCCACTGGGTGAGATCTTGCGTGGAGCCCCAGATCGAGGGAGATTATCAGTGGTCTTGTATGTCTTCTATTTTCTAATTATTGCTCCCAGTTGATTTCTTCATACCAAGCTGCTTGCCTATTGCAGATTCAGTCTTCCCAGCCTGGTGCAGGTCTACAATTTTGTTTCTGGTGTCCCTTGACAGCTCTTTGGTCTTCACCATAGTGGAGTTTGGAGTGTGACTGTTTGAGGTTGTGGACAGGTGTCTAATACTGATAACAAGTTCAAACAGGTGCCATTAATACAGGTAATAAGTGGAGGACAGAGGAGCCTCTTGAAGAAGATACAGGTCTGTGAGAGCCAGAAATCTTGCTTGTTTGTAGGTGACCAAATACTTATTTTCCACCATAATTTGCAAATAAATGCTTTCAGACAATGTGATTGTCTGGATTTGTTTCCACATTTTGTCTCTCATAGTTGAGGTATACCTATGATGACAATTACAGGCCTCTCTCATATTTTTAAGTGGGAGAACTTACACAATTGGTGGCTGACTAAATACTTTTTTGCCCCACTGTAAATTAGTTCTTGCTGAATATTTTTTTTTTTTTTTTTTTTTTTTTTTTTTAATGACAGAATGGATACATAAAAGACAGAAGTTGTCAGACAAATCTGATTTCTTTTTATGAGGTGGTAAGTAATATCTTGGACAGAGGGGTGGCTGTGGACGTAATATATTTAGATTTTGCCAAAGCGTTTGACACAGTTCCCCACACACGGCTAATTTGTAAAAGGTAAAGTAAATGGATAGAAAACTGGCTAAAAGATTGAATTTAGAGAGTAGTGGTTAAGCCACTGTGCTGTATTCTTACAATCCTCCATTATAACGATAGGTGCCCCGCTGCAGGTCACACAAAAAAAAAAAAAAAAACATTTCAGAGCGCCCGCCTCTCCCCTCTCTCAATCTTACAGCTATAGCGGGATGGGCCGAGAATTCACTGCGGGTGTCCCCGTTTTCGTGCGGCCGGCTTTCAGATAAAAGTGGTCCCTGCGGCGGATTTGCCGCGAGATCACTTTTATCTGTGGCGGGAGAGGGCCCCCCCCCTCCCGCCGCGATCCGGTGCCCTCCGCCGCTTACCGGAGCGGCGGAGGCGATCGCGTCCTGCTCTCTGGTGTGTCTGGAGACGAGTGAGGCTAAGATGGCGCTCACTCGTCTCCATGACACTGGTGGGCGGAAGCGACGTCAGAACGTCACTTCCGTCCACGCCTCTTAAAAGGCATATTTTTTCAAATGTCATTTTTCTAAATGACTTTTTTTAATTGCATTTTAGTGTAAATATGAGATCTGAGGTCTTTTTGACCCCAGATCTCATATTTAAGAGGTCCTGCCATGCTTTTCTATTACAAGGGATGTTTACATTCCTTGTAATAGGAATAAAAGTGACACAATTTTTATTTTATTTTTTTTAAACAGTGTAAAAATAAATAAAATAAAAATTTTTTTAAAACCCCCCCCTGTCCCGACGAGCTCACGCGCAGAAGCGAACGCATACGCGAGTAGCGCCCGCATATGAAAACGGTGGTCAAACCACACATGTGAGGTATCACAGCGACCGGTAGAGCGAAAGCAATAATTCTAGCCCTAGACCTCCTCTGTAGCGCAAAATATGCAACCTGTAGAATTTTTTAAACGTCGCCTATGGAGATTTTTGAGGGTAAAAGTTGAACGCCATTCCACGAGCGGGCGCAATTTTCAAGCATGACATGTTGGGTATCAATTTACTTGGCGTAACATTATATTTCACAATCTAAAAAAAAATTGGGATAACTTTACTGTTGTCTTATTTTTTATTCAAAAAAAGTGAATTTTTTCCAAAAAAAGTGCGCTTTTAAGACCGCTGCGCAAATACGGTGCAAAAAAAAGTATTGCAATGACCGCCATTGTATTCTCTAGGGTGTTAGAAGAAAAACCATATATAATGTTTGGGGGTTCTAAGTAATTTTCTAGCAGAAAAACCTGTTTTAAACATGTCAACACCTAAAATCCAAAACGAGGCTGGTCCTTAAGTGGTTAATAAAGCATAGACAATAGGCACCTATCATAGGCAGAGCAGAGCTGCAGATGACAAAGGCACGTATACTGACCATGGTGTCAGGGCTTAGCAGCCATGATAAACGGTGGTCAGTTTACAGGGAGAAGGGCAAAACCAGGCAGGATTAGCCAGGTATTTTGGGTGATAGAATGTGCGCTATAACATTCTTTAAAGGAACAGGATTCCCCCCCTCTTTTTTTACGCTTTAATGATTCTTACTCTGAATGGTCTAAGGTTAATAGTGGTGTACCCCAAGGGTCAGTGTTTGGACCATTACTTTTTAATATATTTATAAATTATATAAGGTCTGGGATTAAAAGGTACTGTCACGGAACGCCCCACACTCCGCTTGAGTGCTTCCGTCATATACCGCTTCCTAAGTTCTGGAACACGAGTCCAATGGATCTGGCCATAGGAACCCCAAGAACTAGACAACACCAGTCTTGGAGTACATCAGAACTACCTTTATTTTGAGATCTCACAGACCTTTATACAGCAGGGATGACTCAAAGCTAACCTAATTAACATGACCTAATTTACTACAAAATGTACCCAGACCAGATGACAGTCTTGTGGGCACCGAGCTTCACACATTAATACAATTAACAATACAAACAACAATCTCCCCCCTCCTCAGCCTAGACCATTCGTCTATTAGCCAGGGCTGGTGGCTAATGTGATCAGCTCTCTCAATTAACATAAACACATGTTGATAACACCAGCATCTCCTCACAGGATGTGTCCCAGCAGAATGAATCAGTCTTATCAGCAGGGGGCTGCTGGAGGAATCCCCCCTCCCTCTTCAGGGACACAAATATACAGTAAGGAGTCCCCATACAATATATACATGACTGAGTCCGATTAATACAGTTCAGACTGGATTTCTCATTCACCTCAAATGCTAGGGCCCATAATCGGTGGGCAACAGGCTTGCACACAGTCCTCTCCAACAGCCTCCGCTTTGGCCTTGCCCGTGACAGGTACCATTTCAGTTTTTGCAGATGACACCAAGCTATGCAGTGGAATAACGGCCTTACAGGATGTCTCCAACTTATAAGCCAACCTCAATGCACGTTTTCATTGGGCAATGGTGTGGCAAATGAGGTTTAACCATTTGCCGACCAGCCACTGCAGTTTTACTGCGGCAGAATGGCACGGCCGGGCGAAACTACGTTATGTTACGTCGCTTCGCCCTGTGGCCACTGCTCGCCCCCTGAGCCAATGCGAATGCCCAGTGGGCAGGATGACCGCCGGGCTCCCGCGATCACTCGTGACACATCGAGAACCAGGATCTGTGTGTGTGTGTGTGTGTGTGTGTGTGTGTACACACAGATCCCGGTTCTCTGAGGGGAGAAGAGACTGATGGTGTGTTCATACCAAGTATGAACACAGATCTCCCTCTTCCCCCCAGCAAGTCCCATCCCCCCTACAGTTAGAACACAGAGGGAACACAGTTAACCCCTTGATCGCCCCTAGTGTTAACCCCTTCCCTGTCATTTACATTTTTACAGTAATCGGTGCATTTATAGCACTGATTGCTGTATAAATGCCAATGGTCCCAAAAATGTGTCAAACGTGTCCAACATGTCGCAGTCCCGATATAATAAAAAAAAAAAAAAAAAAAAAGATATTTATTATAGCAAAAAATACAAAATTTTGCGTTTTTCAAAATTGTCGCTCATTTTTTGTTTTTTAGCGCAAAAAAGAAACAAAAAACGCAGAGATGATCAAATACCACCAAAAGAAAGCTCTATTTTTGAGGGGAAAAAAAAAAAAAAAACGTCAATTTTGTTTGGGTGCAGCGCCACACGACCACGCAATTGTCAGTTAAAGCGACGCAGTGCCGAACCGCAAAAAATGGCCTGGTCATTCAGCGGCCAAATCTTCCGGGGCTGAAGCAGTTAATGTTGATAAATATAAAGTTATGCACTTGGGGGCTAAGAATATGCATGCATCATACATACCAGGAGGAGAACAGCTGGGAGAGTCAACGGTGGCGAAGGATCTGGGTGTTCTGGTAGATCATAAGCTTAATAGCATGCAATGCCAAGCTGCAGGTTCAAAAGCGAGCAAAATCCATTGTATTAGGAGAGGCATGGATTGCAGAGAGATATAATTTTGCCCCTGTACAAATCATTAGTAAGACCTTATCTGGAATTTGCAGTTCAGTTGTGGGAACCAGTTCATAAAAAGGATAAAAATCGGGCAACTGAAGAGCGTGCAGAGAAGAGCAACCAAACTAAAAAGCGGTATGTAGGAGCTCAGCTACGAGTAAAAATTTGAGCAACTGAATTTATTCTCTCTTGAGAAGAGGAGATTAAGGGGGGATATAATCAACATGTATACATACATAAGTGCTCCATATAGTGAACTTGGTGTCGAGTTATTCACTTTACATTGGGAGGAAAAGAGATTTAATCTTCAAATACAGAAAGGATTCTTCACAGTAAGAGCTGTGAAAATGTGGAATAGACTCCCTCAAGAGCTGGTTCTGGCCAGCTCAGTAGATTGTTAAGGCCTGGATTCTTTCCTAGATATAAATATTAGTACCCAGTTATATTATGTGTAAGTAAAGTTGATCTAGGGAATATCAGATTGTCTCTTGGGGGGATCAGGAAGGATTTTTTTCCCTGCTGGAGCAAATTGAATTGTTTTTTCTCAAGTCGTCTTCCAGGACGGCACCCTGAGAGATGACTGGTCCACCTGACAGGAAACACAGTCAATCAAGAGGTTAAAGGCCCCCGCCCCTCCCGATGCTCCTCAGTTTTTGATTGTGTTTCCCCACAACGAAACTGTTTGTTATTTTTCTGTTGACCTAAAAGCCTGGGGCTGGTGGTCTCCCCCTGGGAGCCGGACCAAATGCCTGGGAAGCCTCTGGGTCCGGCCGGATGGTTCTCATCCTTCCTGGGGGGGTTTCCCATCCGTGTCTCGGGGGAGGGGCAGCAGAACCATGCTTCTTTCCATGGAAGAGCCCCCCCGAGTGCTGAAGAACCCTGGGTGCGGTGGTGTACCCAGAACTTCAGGGGCCAAATTTCCTGTTGCCCTTCCTTACCTGTGCGGTGGCCGCGCAGTTGCAGGAGTTGGTGGTTTTCCTTCTACTGGCTACAAGACCAAAGGAGGCGCGTCTGGGACCCGTTCTGGGGTCTGGCCAGGGCTGCCGTTCATCCGCCTGTCCACCAACCGTTCACGGGAGGTCGCGCGGCAAGAAGCTCCACATGGAGAGCTTTTCTTCCAGGGACCTTGCTGAGTGTAGCTCAGCACCATTTTCCTGAAGATCAGGAAATGACATCACTTCCTCCTCTAAGAGGAGGGAGTGGGAAGGGCTGCAGCAGGAAGTGACCTCAGGTCCAGTATCACTTCCTGTCTTCGGCAAGATGGCGGTGGCGAGTTGCAGCCAGCATACAGAGGATATAAAAAGCCACAGGTAACAGGCGCCCATGTCTCCTCTGCGTTCCTGTATGCAGCACCTCCAGGGAGAGATTGGAAGTAGCATGGAACATGAGAAGGAGAGACCTGCAGGGTCTGCGGCCATGGAAGAGACCACAGGGGGTGAGTCTGACCGGCCTTCGGAGGTTTAGACGGGGAGGGTACCCCAACTCTTCTCCTCTGACTCTCACAGTGTATGCCTGTGTGTTCTTTTCAGGGGACGACGCTATTGCCCGTGAGGTTGCCAGCCGTCCTGTGAAATCCTCCACCCGCTCCAAACGATGTGGGAACTGTAATGACAGGCTAACCCCAGAACATCCAAAGCCCTTCTGTTTTAAATGCATACAGAAGTTGACAGGGAAGGAGACATCTCAGATAATGAAGGAATTTCTTACTGTGCAAACTGAGATGCTGTCCACCTTAAAGTCTTTTCAGGCCACCCTTAAGCCTAGGGATTCAGAGGCTCACTCAAGTAAGGATGCCTCTTCCCAGGAGAGCTCCGTCTCCTCTAGGAGGTATCGGGCAGAGGTACTGAAGTATCCACTCCCCCACGATTCAGAGGAAGAGTGTGATTTAGAAGTTCCTAATCAGGAGTTTTCTGATGAAGGGGTGGTGGACAGCCAAGAGGAGGATGGGAGGGAGGAATCCAGGTCTAGCAGACATATATTTTCTGCCGACGACATGGAAGATCTTCTGAAAGCTATGCCTCAGAAGAGATTCAGGAGCCTGCTGCACAGGTGTCCGCTCAGGATAGGATGTATAGAGGCTTGATTAAACCTCAAGCCAGGGTCCTTCCGGTACATTCCGCCCTTAAAGAAGTCATCTTAAGGGAATGGAAAGAACCAGAAAGAAGGCTTCTGAAATATAAATCCTGGAAGCGTAGATGCCCCTTCTCTGAGGAGAATGAGGAAAAGTTTTTCAAAACTCCTAGACTAGAAGCCTCCTTAGCACAGGTCTCTAAGCAGTCGGATCTTTCTTTTGAAGATACCGGTAACTTAAAGGATCAAATGGATCGCAGGGCTGAAACCATTTTACGCAGAGCCTGGGAAGCTAACGCTGCGGCTATGAGCCCCGCATTGGCCTCAGCTTGCATTGCAAGGAATGCTGACACGTGGGTCTGTAAATTATTGGACCACGTATCCCGAACCTCAAAATCCAAGGAGGTCCTGGATTCTCTGGAGGTCATAGGGAATGCTGTCGCATATTTAGCAGATGCTGCGGTTGAGACAGTGCGTACAACCGCTAAGACAGGTGCCTTACTAAACTCAGCCAGGCGAGCCCTCTGGGTTAAAACCTGGGATGGGGATAGCTCATCCAAGACCCATCTATGTGGTCTCCCTTTTGAAGGGACGCTCCTTTTTGGTGCTGGCCTAGATCAGGCTCTAGCCAGATCTACCGAGAAGGGGAAAAAATTTCCTACCAAACCTAGGAGAGAGAGGAAGCGTTTTTTTCGTGGCCCCCAGGCAAGGAATCGCTTCTCAGAGAAAAAGGTCTCCCCTAATAGACGTTGGGGCGCAGGAAAAGAAACAAAAAACTGGCGTTCTCTTTTCCAGCCAGAAGTCAGTTGACAAGACCCCCAAATGACTTTCCGGTAGGGGGCAGACTTTCCCACTTTGCCTCTCAGTGGGAAAGGATCACTCAAAGCCCCTATGTACTTCGGATCATAAGAGAGGGTTACAGATTGGAGTTTCTCTCTCCTCCACCCCCCAAGTTTCTCTTGACCTACCTTCCCAGGGATCCCTGCAAGGTGGTAGGAAACCTTCAGAATTTAAGAGAGCTGGCCAGTCAGGAGGTTATAATACCTGTTCCATTGGACCAGCAGGGTCAGGGGTTTTATTCCCACATTTTCGTGATATCAAAACCCTCAGGAAGGTATCGTCTTATTATAAATCTAAGGAACCTCAATGTTTTTCTTCGTTACAAGAAGTTCCGCATGGAGAGTGTCTATTCCCTCAGGAGACATCTCCTCAAGGAAGTGTTTATGGTAACCTTGGATTTAAAAGACGCCTACCTTCATGTCCCCATTTTTCAGGGCCATCAAAGCTTCCTGAGATTTGCGATCGCCTCTCCAGAGGGAGTGCAACACTGGCAGTTCACAGCCCTCCCCTTTGGACTGGCATCCAGTCCGAGAGTCTTCACAAAGGTCATGGCGAGGTGGTGGCTTTTTTGCACCTCCAGGGAGTGGCATTGGTTCCCTACCTGGACGACATTTTAATTTACAGTCTAAGTCGGGATCAACTACTTCTGGATCTATCCAGAGTAATGCAGACCTTAGAAGACCTGGGATGGATTGTCAGCAGGGAAAAGTCCTCACTGACTCCTGCTCAGACAAAGTTGTATCTGGGGTTCCTGGTGGACTCCTCAGAACAAAAGTTAATTCTACCTCAGGGCAAGGTAGAGGGCCTCATATCAGCGGTCAGGTCGCTGTTACAGGCAAGCACCATCTCCTACAGAGGTATCATGAGAGTTCTGGGTCTAATGACGTCAGCTATCCCAGCAGTTCCTTGGGCACAGCTACACTCCAGGCCCCTCCAGCACTTCCTTCTATCCTCTTGGGACAGAAGAAGAGACTCTCTGGACATAGAGATAGCCATTCCGGTCAAAGTAAAGAACTCCCTTCACTGGTGGCTCCTTCCTCAGAGGCTTCAGCCTCTCAGGTTAACTAGAGACGCAAGTTCCTGGGGGTGGGGAGCCCACCTAGAGGAACCAATAGCTCAGGGGTCCTGGAATTCAGAACAGAGAAGGGCCTCCTCCAACTTTCAAGAGCTGTTGGCCATAGGAGAAGCACTAAAGGCTTTCGAGGGAAGGATCAGGGGCCAGGAGCTGCAGGTCTTGTCAGACAATGCCACGGCAGTGGCGTTCCTGAATCATCAGGGGGGTACCAGATCTACAGCACTCCTATCCCTATCTGCAGAGATCCTGTCCTGGGCGGAAAGTCGGGTTCCTTCCATCTCCGCAGTCCACATAAAGGGGACATTAAATGTAGAGGCAGACTACCTCAGTCGGCAGCCGATTCTGCAGGGGGAATGGGAGCTGAATCCAGAGGTCTTTTCCCTGGTAAGTCGGCAATTCGGCGTTCCAGAGATAGATCTCTTTGCCCGCAGGAAGAGCAGAAGGGTAAAGAGATTCTTTTCCCTTGCTCGAGAGAGAGGCTCAGAGGGGATAGACGCGTTGGCACAGGTCTGGGACTTCCGACTGGCCTATGCCTTTCCCCCTCTGGGACTAATTCCGAGGGTCCTTCAAAAACTGTTCCTCTCGGAAAGCAAATTGATTCTAATAGCCCCTTGGTGGCCCAAGAGAGTCTGGTTTCCAACCCTGCAGGGTTGGTCCATAGCCCCACCGCTTCACCTCCCGGTCCGGGGCGATCTTCTCCTTCAGGGTCCTGTCCGCCACCCAGACCCCAGCTTCTTCAAGCTGACGGCCTGGCTCTTGAAAGGCAGAACCTGCGGGAGAAGGGGCTGTCGGACAGAGTAGTGGATACACTGCTCCTTAGTAGGAAGCCAGTCACAAGGCGTATTTACGCCAAGACCTGGGCGATTTTCTCTCGCTGGTGCCAGGAGAGAGGGACTTCTCAAAGAGAGATCCCTGCTATCTTAGAATTTCTCCAGGATGGAGCAGATCTAGGTTTGGCAACCAAGACCCTTAAGGGGTTTCAGCCCTGTCCTGTTTCCTTGAGAAACGTTTGGCATTACACCCCCTGATCAAGAGATTTCTCTTGGTCAGGGAGAGGTTGTCCCCTGTTCAAATGTCCAGGTGTCCTCCTTGGGACCTTACACTAGTACTGGAGGGGTTAACAAAGGCCCCATTTGAACCGATAGATCAGATCCCCCTTAGGATCCTGACCTTTAAATTAACCTTTTTACTAGCAATCACCTCAGCTAGGAGAGTAGGTGATATTCAGGCTTTTTCTATTAAAGAGCCATTTTTTTTTCTTTATTCGAGGACAGGGTTATACTTAGGCAGGACCCCCTGTACCTCCCTAAGGTAGCATCAAAGTTCCATAGGACTCAAGAAGTGGTGCTGCCTTCCTTTTGTAGTAACCCCAAAAGTGAAGGGGAAGTTTCTTTTCATTGTCTGGACGTCAGACGCTGTCTATTATCCTACCTGGAAAGGGTTAAGGAATTCAGAAGGTCCAGCCATCTTTTAGTTAATTTTTCTGGCCAAAAGAAGGGCCAACAGGCATCCAAGGCTTCTATAGCTAGATGGATTAAGCATACTATTTCGTTAGCCTATGAGCAGTCAGGTAAAGCAGCTCCTAGAAATCTTAGAGCGCATTCCACGCGATCTCTGGCAACCTCCTGGGCGGAAAGGGCCGGAGCTTCGGTGGAGCAGATATATAGAGCCGCTACATGGTCAAGCCAGAACACGTTCCTGAGGCATTATAGAGTGGAATTACTATCTCCTCAGGACCTGGCATTTGGCAGGAAAGTCCTGCAAGCGGTGGTCCCGCCCTAAAGGTAGGCCTGAGCTACTTGCTCTTCTCTCAGGGTGCCGTCCTGGAAGACGACTTGAGAAAAGAACCAGTTACACTTACCGGTAACGGTGTTTCTGGGAAGTCTTCCAGGACGGCAGGCCTATTTCCCACCCGTTCTATTTAGGAAACATGTAATGTTTAGAGTGTGGTGGTGGTTATGTTTTTCACTCTCGTGCACTGGTGTGGGTCAATACTTTGTCACAACTGAGGAGCATCGGGAGGGGCGGGGGCCTTTAACCTCTTGATTGATTGTGTTTCCTGTCAGGTGGACCAGTCATCTCTCAGGGTGCCGTCCTGGAAGACTTCCCAGCAACACCGTTACCGGTAAGTGTAACTGGTTCTTTTCAGACAGAGAGAAATTGAGATTATCTATAGATATCGCTATAGTGGAACCTTGGATTACAAGCATAATCCGTTCCAGGAGAATGCTTGTAATCCAAAGCACTCACATAGCAAAGCAAGTTTCCCCATAGAAGTCAATGGAAACAAAGAAAATTCGTTCCACATTGACTTCTGGCCGCATGCGGTACTGCATACAATAGAGGTAGGGTGCGCCGGAGAGACTCAGAAATATTCGGAGCCGCACGGAATTATATATAATTATGAGAGAGAGAGAGATAATATATAGATATTTCTCTCAGATTACGAATAACGCGGTTAACAATACGTGCTATTAAAAAAAAAAAAAAATCCTGACTCGGTTTGCGAGTGTCTCACAAAACGAGCAGGATTCAAGGCTCTGCGGTGTGCAGTACCGCATCTGGCCAGAGGTGCGGGGGAACCGGTGACACTCTGTTCCCAAGCCTCTCCGAGGGTTTCCGATTGGTTGACTTGGATGGACTTGTCTTTTTTCAGCCAGACTAACTACGGTATGTGAGGATCAATGCTGTCTTCAAAGCTAAGAAATACGGGCAGATACTTACCCATCGTGCCATACCATCATGCAAGGGCACGATTGGCTCCAAACTTATTCTGCAGCAGGACAATGATCCAAAACATGCACCCAATGTCAGTGTAAATTAGTGATCCTGGAAGTGATGGCTTGGCCCCTACAGAGCCTAATCTCAACATCAAATCTGTCTGCTATTACATGGAGACAGAAGGATTTGAGGCAGCCTACATCCACAGAAGATCCGTGGTTAGTTCTCCGTGATGTCTGGAATAACCTACCTGCTGATTTCCTTCAAAAACTGTGTGCAACTGATGCTGTCTCGAAGGTAAAGGATGGTCACACCATATACAGTTTTTCCAGATTTCTCTTCTGTTCCTTTACTTAGAGCTGCACGATTCTGGCCAAAATGAGAATCACAATTTTTTTTTGCTTAGAATAAAGATCACGATTCTCGTGGCGTAAAATCTTTCACAGTATACAAAAAAATGTGGGCTGTTTAGTTTTTTTTTTTTTTTTTTAATTCATTAAAGTAATTTTTTCCCAAAAAATTGCATCTGAAAGACCGCTGTGCAAATACAGTGCGATGTAAAATATTGCCACCAACAACCACCATTTTATTCTCTAGGGTCTCTACAAAAAAAAATAATATAATATAATATATATAATGTTTGGGGGTTCTAAGTAATTTCTAGCAATTTCTAGAAAAAAAAAAAAAGATTTTTACTTGAAAATAACAACTGTCAGAAAAAGGTTTAGCGTTTAAGTGCTTAAACGTTCCTAATTTACATACAGAAGTCTATTCCTTTGATGTAAAAGACAAATTGATACAAACTTTAGACTTAACAGTCCACTGATTGCCAAGTTTTAAAACTTGGCAGACTGCCCAGACTTCTTCTTTCCATTTCGTTAATTGATAAACTATTAACACTTCTATTTCTGAAAGCATTCCTAACCACTTGCTGACCAGGCTTTTTCTGGAACTTTGTTTAAAAGTTTAAATCAGCAAGTAGAAAATTATTTATAACCCCCATTTTTTTTTAGCAGAGACCCTAGGGAAGAAAATGGCAACTGTTGCAATTTTTTGTCACACGGTATTTGCGCATGGTTTTTTAAACTGATTTGGAAAAAAAAACACTTCAGCCCCGGAAGGTTTTACCCCCTAAATGACCAGGGCATATTTTGCAAAATGGCACTGTGGTACTTTGACAAATGCACGTCGTGCGACGCTGTACCAAAATGATAAAAAAATGTCCCCACAAGAAAAAAAAAAAAAATTTCTTCATCAATTTTGGCCAATAAGTAAAAAAAAAAAAAAACTCAATAAAGCGTATATTGATTGGTTTGCGCAAAAGTTATAGCATCTACAAACTATGGGATATTTTTATAGCATTTTTTTTTTTTTTAAAGTAATAGCGGCGATCAGTGATTTTTAGCGGGACTGACAGTGCGGTGGACAAATCAGACACCCCGACAAGCTGACACTTTTTTGGGAACTGGTGACATTACAGTGATCAGTGCTAAAAATATGCACGGTTACTGTACTAATGACACTGGCAGGAAAGGGGTTAACATCAGGGGCAATCAAAGGGTCAAGTGTGTCAGTGTCTATTGCACGAAATGACATATCAGTACGCTGTTTTGCGCAGTAGAGCCGACCTGCCGCAGTAAAAGTGCAGTAGGCAAGTGGTTAACTTTCACACAAACCAATATACACCAAGGCTCCTTTCACACTTGTGCGACTTGGCACTGCAAAGTCATGTGACAAGTCGTACCCCACGATTTCCCATAAGTACCATTCATATCTGTGCATCTTCAAGTCGCAGTGACTTCAAAGCAGTCCCTGTACTATGTTGGTCTGACTTTGATGCGAGTTGAGGTCCATAGACCTCAAGTTTACACAGGCATTCCCTGAAAACGTGTCAAAATGGCACACCTTTGAAGTCGCAGTAGTGTGAAAGGGGCCTTCTTGGGATTTAGTTATCAAAAGACATATAGCAGAATACATTTTGGCCTAATTTTATATAGAAATTTTAATATGTTTTATAACAGAAATTAGAAAATAGCTTTTTCAAAATGGTCTTTTTTCATTTATATAGCAAAAAATAAAAATCTCAGTGGTGATCGAATGCCACCAATGACGCAATTGAAATTTAAGGCAGCAGTGCTGAAAAGCAAAAAAATGGCCTGGTCACAAAGGAGAAAAAAACCTTCTGGAGCGCAAGTGGTTAAAGAGGAGCTCCAGTGTCCCCCCCTAAACAAACTCTGCAGCTGCTGACTTAACCAGTTCCTGACCGGCTCACACAGATATACTGCGGCAGAATGGCTCCCCTGGGCGAAATCCTGTATGGGTACGTTCTTCCCTTTAGCAGCCACCAGAGGGAGCGCACCACCTGGCGGGGGGACTCAATGCGCGTGGCATTGAAGAAACAATATGTTTCTTCTCCTAGTCAATCCTATACCCATACAGTTAAAACACACTGAGGGAACACAAAATTAACCCCTTGATGGCCCCCTAGTGTAAACCCCTTCCCTGCCAGTGATATTTACACAGTAATCAGTGCATTTTTATAGCACTGATCGCTGTATAAATGCCTATGGTGCCAAAAGAGTGTCAAAAGTCTCTGATCTGTCTGTCGCAATACCGCAAATAAAGCGCAGATCACTGCCATTACAAGTAAAAAAAAAAAAAAAAAAAATAAGGCATAAATCTTTCCCATAGTTTGTAGACAGTATAATTTTTGCACAAACCAATCAATATACCGTATATACTCGAGTATAAGTCGTTCCGAGTATAAGTCGAGGCCCTAATTTACCACAAAAAAATGGGAAAAACTTATTGACCCGAGTATAAGACGAGGGTGAGAAATGCACAGCTACTGTAAGTGGAAAAGAGGGTCAACAATGCCCATTTGCATGCCTCACTGTGCTCATTTGCAGCCATAGGTCCCCTGAACTTCAAACTCGGTAGTTAAGGGTTCCTAGATGCCCCCTAGCTGCAGCCAAAATTTGGGGTCTCTGAACCCAAAGAGTCCCAAAATGACATTGCTGCAGATGGACACAGTTGACCAAATTTGGGGCCCCGTATCTTGGGGCCACTTAGTGCTAAGAACCCCAAATTTGGTGTGCAAACCCAGTTGAACTAGCACCATAAAATATCCAAAGCTGGGTTTTCTAGCACCAAGTGGCCCCGAGATACAGGGCCCCAAATATCAGTTCAGAAAATGTCAAGCACTTTTCTATAGCAGAGAATGACATTTTCTGAACCGGATTTGGGGCCCCGTATCTCTGGGCCACTTGGTGCTAAGAACTCCATCTTTGGATATGTTGTGGTACCAGTGCCACTGGGTTTGCACACCAAATTTGGGGTTCCTAGCACTAAGTGGCTCTGAGATAAGGGGCCCCAAAGTCGGTTCAGAAAATGTCAAGCACTTTTCTGCAGCAGAGAATGACATTTTCCGAACCGATTTTGGGGCCCCATATCTCGGGGCCACTTAGTGCTAGGAACTTCATCTTTGGATATGTTGTGGTACCAGTTCCACTGGGTTTGCACACCAAATTTGGGGTTCCTAGCATCAAGTGGCCCTGAGATACAGGGCCTCAAAGTCGGTTCGGAAAATGAAATTTTTTCCTGCAGAAAAGTGCTTGACTCGAGTATAAGTCGAGGGGGGCACTTTCAGCACAAAAAAATGTGCTTAAAAATTCGACTTATACTCGAGTATATACGGTACGCTTATTAAACCAAAAACATGTAGAAGAATATATTACCCTAAACTGATGAAGAAATTTGGGGGATATTATAGCAAAAAGTAAAAAATCTTTTTTTTTTTTTCAAAATTGTCAATTTTTTTGTTCATAGCACATAAAATAAAAACCGCAGAGGTAATCAAATACCACCAAAAGAACGCTTTATTTGTGGGGGGGGGGGGGGGGAGATGCAAATTTTGTTTGGGTACAGCATCGAATGACTGCGCAATTGTCAGTTAAAGCGACGCAGTGCCAAATTGTAAAAAGTACTCTGGTCAGGAAGTGGTTAATATAAGTACGCTTGCGTGTTAAGGGATCCAGTGATGTCCTTAATCGAGCCAATTCTTCAAGCCGCTTCGGGTCCAGGTGCCGTCATCTTAAAGTGCAAGTTCACTTTTACAGAAAATCTGTAAGGTGAACTTACACTGGACGCCATTCCCATCGCACCTGGTCCCGCTAACCTGCAGTCTGGCGATCACCTGTTCTGACAGATCATATAGCCGCTTTACCAATGTAGGGATTTGAAATCCTCGCGGCTTTCTCTTTTCTTCGCCTGCGGTGACAGGAAGAGCTATGCGGGTTCCGATTGGACGGCGCCGACCAATTAGAATGCTCCTAAACATACCTCCTGATGAGGTACGTTTAGGAAATTAAAGCAGTTGTATACCCACACAGAATTTAAAAAAAAAAAAAAAAAACCCGGAACGCAAAGGCATAATGAGCTAGCATGCAGGGCATACTAGCTCATTATGAAATAATCACCTTAGTACGAGGCGTTGGCATCTGATCCCGGTCCACGCCGAGGGAGCTAACATGTTCCCTCAGTGTCTCTTCCAGGTTCGCGGCTCTGGCGCTGTGAGTGGCCGGAGCCGCGATTACATCACTCCTGGGAGTCTTCTTCCTGGCAGCGTCTGCCAGACCTTCTGCTGGGCCATCACAGCGCATGCGCCGCTGGTGTCAGAGACTGCATGCAAAGTGATTATCTTCTAAACCGTAAAGGTTTAGGAGATATTCAGGTTACCTACAGGTAAGCCTTATAGGCTTACCTGTAGGGGAGAAAAAAAAAAAAAAAAAAGGAAGAAGGAGGAATACAGCCAAGGGGATTTCTAAGCCTCGGACCGGTGAGGCGGCTATACGAGGTCTCATAGCGGGAGATCGCCGGGCTCCAGGCCAGCGGAATGGGGGGGAATCCAGTGCAAGTTCACCTTACAGATTTTCTGTAAGAAGGTGAACTTACCTTTTAAGTAAGGGAAACCAGCAGTGAAGCCTTTTGGCTTCAAAACCAGTTTCCTACTATGCATGCGTGAGCGGGGCTGCGCTTTGTGAATGGTTCTGCAGTCTTCTGAGACCTGTGATGTGCCCTAGAATGCTGCGGGGGAAAGGAGGGAGGACAAACTTTCATTCAGATCACAGTGGCGATCTAACCGGCAGTGGGAGTGGGTACCTAACAAAACCAGGTACTTGCTCCCGCCCAAAAAGAGCCAAATATGGCAGTGTAGAGCAGTGTTTCTCAACTCCAGTCCTCAAGGCACCCCAACAGGTCATGTTTTCAGGATTTCCCTCAGATGAAACAGCTTTGGTAATTACTAAGGCAGTGAAACTGATCAAATCACCTGTGCAAAATAATGGAAAGCTTGAAAACATGACCTGTTGGGGCGCCTTGAGGACTGGAGTTGAAAAACACTGGTGTAGAGGATGCCAACAAGAGGAACGTCTCATTCTGGGTGAAGCTCCGTGAAGTACATTCTAAAATCAGAGTTTACTATAACTGCACTGGGTGACGAATTAGAGCAAAGCTTGTACAAAAAGATTTGTGTTCAGTTTTTTTCAGAGCAGTATGACATCTAAATTCAGCCTATCAAATGACAGTATTCACATTATTTCATTGTTATGACAAAGTCCGCTCCAGTCGCTTTGTCAGCTCCCCTCGCACAGCCTCCTTCCGTCATAGACATATCCTTTAAAGCCGGTGTTCTGACATATGGTGTCCTCCTATCAGATAGTGTCCGCCCCGTACTGGAGGAGAAGGAGATGCTGAAAATGTCCGAAGTTGATCAGCTGACCATCAGCTGTACACGGCGCTCGGGCACTTCTTAGCGATGGCAGTGTAAGAGGGCCCCTCGCTGCGCTCGGCAACTATTTATTCTCACTCTATGTCCCCTTGGATAATAGGGAATGAACCTGGACACAGGGTGAGAATAAAAGCGCAGGCGCCGTGTACAGATGACGATCAGCTGTTGAACTTCGGAGACTTTCGGCGTCTCGTTTGTCCTCCGTACTGCGCCTGCGCACTACAGGGAGGACACTATATGATAGGGGACTGAATTCGACAAGACACCGGACATTGCTCTATCCCTATACTCCCACTGATATGTCAAAAGAAAGTACACCGTATACTTATCCCACCCTACACGTCACCTCATGAGGTAGTCACGGAACTCCTTGCTCTTCACATAGTCAACTGCTTTTCGAGCCAAGACCCCTGCCATGACACCCAGCAACAGGACACCGCGATTCTGCTCAATCCGCAAAACACCTGCGCTCACAGCAAGCCGTTCAGTAGGAGAGTGTGTCCTAGCTTGTCACGTGTTACATATGTCATCCACAAATTAATGGGCGTGGAATTGCATCTATGAGGGCCATACTAGAGCCTGGCAAATGCGTCGTTTCTTTATTATTTGGATTACACAAGGCGTAGTTTTCTATTTTATTTACTAAACGCACATATGTCCTCTCCATACATAGGTTAGTTATCATGGTATGTATAGATTTTGTTTAAGCCTTTCTTGGGGGGGGTGGGGGGGGCGCCAAGGTGACCTACATTTGTAACCAGGCCTGAGAGCTAGTTAGGGGCTTGTCGTAACGGGTTCTTTCAATTGGCTCTTAGTGTGTCCACCCCTATGTGTGGCCCCTCCTTCTCCGAAGGGCATTTTACAGTCGATGTCAAGTTGCGTATTTTGTCAGAACGACGATCATTGTAACAAAGAATACAGCATACAGAGGTTATTTCTTGTCTGCAATCCCTCAAATGTCCTTGTGTGACGTTACATTGGTCATAGAACATGACTAGCAATGTTTTTTGTTTTTTTTTAACCACAAACATATCAATACGCTACACACTTGATTAATACTGCATATTCAGTTGTTGGATTTACAGATGTCACCCCTTATTTCAGCAAATGTTGTCATAGTTTAACCAATTAAGGACCGGAAGGATTTGCCCCTTAATGACAAGGCCATTTTTTGCGATGTGGCACTGCCGTCGCTTTAACTGACAATTGTGTGATCGTGTGACGCTGTACCCAAAATTTGTCCTTTTTTCTCCTACAAATGGAGCTTTCTTTTGCGCTATAAACAAAAAAAAAAAAAAGACCAACAATTTTGAAAAAACAAACAAACAATATTTTTTACTTTTTGCTATAATAAACATCCCACAAAAAAATGTAAAAAATGTCTTCATCAATTTAGGCCGATATGTAGTTTACATATTTTCGGTAAAAAAAATCGCAATAAGCGTATATTAATTGGTTTGTGCAAAGTTTTAGTGTCTACAAAATAGGGGATAGATTTATGGCATTTTTATTATAAATGGCAGTAATGGCAGTGATCAGCGATTTTTAGCGGGACTGCGACATTGCGGCGGACAGATCGGACACTTTTGACACTTTTTTGGGACCATTGGCATTCTATACAGCGATCAGAGCTAAAAATAGCCACTGATTACTTTATAAATGTTACTGGCAGGGAAGGGGTTAACACTAGGGGACGATTAAGGGGTTAAGTGTTCCCTGGGAGGTGTTTCTAACTGTGGGGGCAGTGAAGTGACTGGAGGAGGAGACAGATCACTGTTCCTATTTACTAGGAACAGACGATCGGTCTATTCTCCCCTGACAAAACGGCGATCTGTCTATTTACATTAACAGATCCCCATTCTGTCTCTCAGGAGGGATCGCGGGTGGCCGGTGGACATCGTGGCTGCCAGCCACAAGCATCGTCTCCGGCATCGCGCCGCAGGCACATGCGCCCACTAGTGGTCTTAAAGCGATCAATGTACCATGATGGCATTTCGCCCAGGAGAGCCAACCTGCCGCAGTATAACTGAGGCGGCTGGTCTTTAACTGCTTAAAGTGATTGCATTTCTTTAGAAATAACAAACAGGTTTATACTTACCTGCAGAATTGCCCCAAAACTCCTCTTTTAGGGTCCTCCCCAGTCAGGCTGGCGCTCTTGGCTCCTCCTCTCCAGCACATGCCCCCATAGGAACTTATCTGTGGCGTTGCCCCGAACCTCCTCTTCTCAGGTCCCCTGCAGCCAGGTTGGCGCTCCTGGCTCCTCCTCTCCGGAACGTGCCCCCACAGGAACTTATCTGCAGAGTTGCCCCAAACCTCCTCTTCTCAGGTCCCCTGCAGCCAGGTTGGCAATGCTCTGGCTCCTCCTCTCCGGCACATGCCCCCACAGGAGGTCATCTCCTATGGGGACACTCGTGCTTGCTCGTTCCCAAACGCCGCTGTCTGCATCTATAGACACAACAGCTGGGCTCAGCTCCGCCCCCGCTCCCTTGTCACCAGCCTTGATTGACAGCAGCAGGAGCCAATGGTTTTTGCTGCTCCAGCAATGCCTAGGAGACTAGGCAGTGAGTGTAAAGAACCGCTGCTGACAGGCACAGCGCTGGATCAAATAAGGGGTCAGGTAAGCATAAAGGGGGTCAAGGGGGCGATACTGATGCCTAAATATAAGGAATGCATTAAAGTGGATGTAAACCTGAAAAAAAATTAACTAAGGCTTGCACCTTGTACAGTGTAGGATTTCATGTCATCTGTGCCCAGTCTTGCCACAAAGAGTTAATCCAGCTCTAAGCAATCCTCTAATTTTTTTTCAGTGATATAAAAATTGACACATAGAGAAATAGTAGTCAGTTCTCCCCCCCTTGCTGTGAGTGACAGGGGATTTACATATCTAATGCACAAGCCTGAGGGAAACATTCTGTGTACTTCAGATCCCCTCCTCCTTTCTTCCCCAGCTCTCCCAGGATTGGCTGCTCCACACCTCAGCATGATTGGACATGCTGAAGTCATGTGGTGACTTTTTTGGGTTTTGACTGGATGTTAGTGATCATAGACGAAGTTCAGTGTAAGAAGTACACAGGAGAAAATGCACGTTGACAAGGGTAGTGTAGAGGTGGGCGGTGAGTCTACTGACATCACTACTCCACCCACCGAGCTCCGGACAACAGACCCTCCCACAGAATCTGCAGTTTTTTGGGTCTCATAACAGACAGAGGGGAGACATTTGACAGGTAAGGATACATGTAGGAGGCATGTATATCCTTATGGATAACAACTATGGCAGTAATTTAGAAAGGATTAGAGTGGGTTTACATCCACTTTAAAGTGTTACTAAACCCACAACAGTAAAATCTGTCTGCATATGCAGAATAGCATGCTTGTTATACTCACTGTGGAACTTAAGGGATTAATCCTCTGTATTGTGTAAAAAGGCTATTTGATCCTGTACGGACAGATTCCCCCCCCCCTCCTGCAGGGTCTCTCTTGGCAAGGCCAGATAAGACGCAGTGAGGGTAGTACTGCTGCACATTGTCAGTTTGGTCTCTATTGCTGGAGAGAATATTTCCTGTTTGACCTGAGATTTTCAGGTCACATGATATTGACATCACACTTGTGTGTGTTTTCAGATCCTAAATTACAGCCCAGTCCCTCCATCCTCCTCCATGCCCAGTAACTAAAAAAGAACACAGTGGGTGGGATGTCACATCTTGATTGATGGATTATCCACCTCCCATAACAGCATGAGGACTAGGGAAGAGCCCAAAAAAGTGTCAAAAAAGTAAAAACGACAGGAGACAGTTTTTGACAATTAACCACTTGAGCCCCGGACCATTATGCTGCCTAAGGACCAGAGGTCTTTTTCCAATTTGGCACTGCATCGCTTTAACTGCTAATTGCGCGGTCATGCAATGCTGTACCCAAACGAAATTTGCGTCCTTTTCTTCCCACAAATAGAGCTTTCTTTTGATGGTATTTGATCACCTCTGCGGTTTTTATTTTTTGCGCTATAAACGGAAAAAGACCGAAAATTTTGAAAATAAATGATATTTTCTACTTTTTGTTATAAAAAAAATCCAATAGACTCAATTTTAGTCATACATTTAGGCCAAAATGTATTCGGCCACATATCTTTGGTAAAAAAATGTCAATAAGCGTATATTTATTGGTTTACGCAAAAGTTATAGCGTCTACAAACTAGGGTACATTTTCTGTAATTTACACAGCTTTTAGTTTATGACTGCCTATGTCATTTCTTGAGGTGCTAAAATGGCAGGGCAGTACAAAACCCCCCCAAATGACCCCATTTTGGAAAGTAGACACCCCAAGGAAATTGCTGAGAGGCATGTTGAACCCATTGAATATTTATTTTTTTTGTCCCAAGTGATTGAATAATGACAAAAAAAATAAAAATATTTACAAAAAGTTGTCACAATTTCCTTCCGCAATTAGGGATGGAGGTCCACGGACAGAGTTAGCAGTGTTCCCCTGCTACTCACAGGTTAGGTTTTTTCAGTCTTGGAAGGTTTTTACCTTGTCCGGGCTCATACACACTCTCAATGGACACAACCATGTGTGCCCATGAGATTAGGCAGCACAGTCTGTTACACACACTTTCCCTCTCTGGGGAATGATGTGTGTTCTTTGAATCACCAGGGCTGCTTTTGTTGTCCGCTATCCGGGAGCTGCGATGCGCTCTGTGTGTCCCCCTTTCCCCCCCCTCGCTCCCTCCTGTCCTATTAGGATCGGGGGGAGTGAACGTGTGCAGGGGGCGGGCGGGCGCCCACAGCGCATCGGCGCCACACATCCTGCCGCACGGGTGACGTCAACTCTGACGTCACGGCGTGCAGGCGTTGGGTTTTCCATCTTGGCCGGTTAGCGGGGTCATGTGGGCATCCTATGTGGGCGGTGCCTTTCGCCCACGTTGGAGCCCCTCCCCGCATATGCCGTGTCTGCGTGACGCTGGTGTCTGCTAGCGTGCACGTGGTCAGGGCGGGTGTACTTATATGGCCCCTCCCGATACAGTCTGGGCGCCACAAACCAGATGATGACATACCTCACCACAGCACGTGTATATACTCTTCTGGGAAACATGTAAGCTCCTACTCAGCTACCCCATTCACATATCATTCATCACCAGTCATTATCCTTCCTTTTTTTTTTCTTCCCCCCCCCCTGTCTTTTTGGTTTCACTCATCAATTAGGTTTATGTCTTGTTACTTCTTTCATTCATATCATATTCCAGGGGGATTGGATATGATTCCTTTTTTCATTTCATTCATTTCTTCATTTATTTATTTATTTTACTTATTTATTTATTTATTTATTTTATTTTTTTTTACTCCTCAATTTTTATTTTTTCAATATTTTCACCATTCATTTTTTATTTATTATTTATTTTTTACTTATTTTTTATTTTCCCTTTTTCTTTCATCCCCAGCTGGGTTTTCTCTTTTTTGTTGCTTTGACGTTTCCAATTTCAGCTTTCATGCATCTGATGCTTATATATATATATATATATTCCTTTACTACCCCATCAGTACAATATGGCATACTGATTATGCATCTTCCTTTTTTTTAGACCCCGCTTGGTAGTTATTACCAACAGATTACTATCTCATCCCAAGATCTAGTGCTCCGGGCCCTGTGCATGTGGGGGGTTTTGTGCATACGCCCCGCCAGTGCATGTTTTCGGTCACCTCAGCTCCCGGTGCAGACTATCAATATGGCCTTGGCTCTATCATCATTACACCTCCTCTGCAATGATTTTATGTAAGTACTCAGGGGTCGCAATTTGCCTCCCCCGGCTACTATCGGTTGCATATATATTAATTGCTTACCTTACTACATTCTATAGATATGTTTGAGCACTGTGCCCCTGATGAGTGGTTTACACGAAACGCGTCGGGCATTTTGTTACGCAGACAGATGCTCACATCTCACTATCAACTCAGAACATCTTTCTTCAATCAATTATGGGTTTACACATTTTTACGATTTCTGTCTTATGCTGCTTTTTATTGTGTATATATATCTATTTACCAGTGTATGTATCCATTGATCACTTGTGCCCATCATGTGGCCTCTAGTTTGACATATTGATGTATTCTTGATGCTTTTTGCATGCGCCCTAACTTATGTGCGTAGGTATATTGAATGACATTTACTACAATGTTCTTCTTTTACATGTGGTCTATATTTGTGATATGGTTTGATACAGGTTTCATGATCAATAAACAACATTTTTTATTCACCTCCTGATGTCCGTGGGCCTCATTTAAAGTCCCAAATCCCCTTCCTTTTCTATGATAGCAATAAGTAGTGACAGGTAATCTTTTTTTTAAAAATTGGGGTCTATTAGACCCTAGATCTCTCCACTGCCCTCAAAGCATCTGACCACACCAAGATCGGTGTGATAAAATGCTTCCCCAATTTCCCAATGGCGCTATTTACATCCGGCGAAATCTAAGTCATAAAATGCTCGTAGCTTCCGGTTTCTTAGGCCATAGAGATGTTTGGAGCCACTCTGGTCTCTGATCAGCTCTATGGTCAGCTGGCTGAATCACCGGCTGCATTCTCAGGTTCCCTGTTGAGACAGGAGAGCCAGAGAAAAACACGGAAGACGGTGGGGGGGGCATTCCCTCCCACGGCTTGTAAAAGCAGTCTAGAGGCTAATTAGCCACTAGGATTGCTTTTAAATGAAAGCCGACCGCTGGCTGAAAAGAAGGATACCAAGATGATACCTAAACCTACAGGCATCATTCTGGTATAACCACTCAAAGTCATGAATGGCGTACCTGAAGACAAAAAAATGGTTAACAATAAAGCACAGTAAAGTATAAAAAATTGCATACCTGAAAAGCAAACATGATAAAACATAATAACAATAAAACATTGCAGAATAGAATACAGTAAAAAAGAGCAGAACAATAGAGAGAGAGAATAGTGAGAGAGAGAACAATAAAACGACAACAATTTTTTTTTATTTTATATATATTTTTTTTTTTTTACACTTTTTTTGTAACTAACTTTTATAACTGCAACCGGTTCCAGGTTCGGGTCTCTCAAAATGCAATGGCATCTTGGGAGACCCTGTGAAAGTGTGCCTAGTCTGTGCAATGCTGTACCCTACGCTAATACTCAACTAGTGAATGGTAGCGTTCAAAACATTCACCAATGCAAAAACCAGGATTGTCAGGACAGGAGGGACAATAATAGCGGGTGTCACGCCTATATCCGCGCTTGCTGCAGACACAACATCTTTTTTGGGGGGTTCGTTGGGTAGGGGTACTCGGGAGGACATAAAGAAAATGACTCTCATGCAGCCGACTGCACTTGGTTGGGGATGTGAATGGGGGAAGTACAGGCGCTGCAGAAGTGGTGGGTTCCCAATTAGGATTGGCGAATGCAGCAGGAAGGGCATTATGGGCACAACGGGCCTGTGTTTGTCTTTTTGGTGGCAGCGGGACACTACTTGTGCTTGCCACCTCACCAGCTTGAACTGCACTTATGGGACTCGCCACGTCACCAAGTGTTACTGCAGTGCTGGTTTGACTACGACCGGGGTGTACTAGCCCCTGGTGCTTGCCAGTTCACCAAAATGCTACAAAAAAAACTGTTAGCGATCGCAGGGATCAGGCCTGACTCTGCGAACGCTGCAGTTATGCGTTTAGTGTTTTGTAAGTGACAGTGATCGATCGATACTGCACTTGGGTGGGCTGGGCTGGGCCGGGCGGAGGGGCAAAATGCAGGTGCTAGCAGGTATCTGGGCTGATCCCACTAACACTGCGTTTTTGGGAACCCTAAACTGCTGGGGACGCTAGTATAGATCTGATCGGATCAGATATTGATCCGTTCATATACTATACCACTAAGGGAGGCGTATGCTGCGTGCGTGGGTGTTAGCGGTACTGGCGCTAACCTGACGCTGCCTGGGGCTGGTGCTTGCCAGTTCACCAAAATGCTTCCAAAAAAACTGTTAGCGATCGCAGGGATCAGGCCTGACTCTGCGAACGCTGCAGTTATGCGTTTAGTGTTTTGTAAGTGACAGTGATCGATCGATACTGCACTTGGGTGGGCTGGGCTGGGCCGGGCGGAGGGGCAAAACGCAAGTGCTAGCAGGTATCTGGGCTGATCCCGCTAACACTGCGTTTTTGGGAACCCTAAACTGCTGGGGACGCTAGTATAGATCTGATCGGATCAGATATTGATCTGTTCAGATACTATACCACTAAGGGAGGTGTACGGTGCGTGCGTGGGTGTTAGCGGTACTGGCGCTAACCTGACGCTGCCTGGGGCTGGTGCTTGCCAGTTCACCAAAATGCTAACAAAAAAACTGTTAGCGATCGCAGGGATCAGGCCTGACTCTGCGAACGCTGCAGTTTAGTGCCTTGTAAGTTGACAGTGATCAATCGATACTGCACTTGGGTGGGCTGGGCGGAGGGGCAAAACGCAGGTACTAGCAGGTATCTGGGCTGATCCCGCTAACACTGCGTTTTTGGGAACCCTAAACTGCTGGGGACGCTAGTATAGATCTGATTGGATCAGATATTGATCCGTACAGATACTATACCACTAAGGGAGGCGTATGCTGCGTGCGTGGGTGTTAGCGCTACTGGCGCTAATCTGACGCTGCCTGGGGCGACGCATATCACCGCCGGGCGATCAGGGGGCTAAACCTTTATTCGGTAATAAGCAGCGGGTGCCCTGACACTATAAAAAATAAACGAACTAATCAGCGTCACCCGTAACGGTTATACGGTGATCAGTGGTGAAAGGGTTAACTAGGGGGCAATCAAGGGGTTAAAACATTTACTGGGTAGTATATGGGGGTCCCTGACGCTATAAAACGCTGACGGCGAACCTAAATATTTACCTCCCTAACTAGCGTCACCAGCGACACTAATACAGCGATCAGAAAAATGATCGCTTAGTGACACTGGTGACGGGGGGTGATCAAGGGGTTAAAACTTGGTTAGGGGGGTACCCTAGACCTAAAGGGGGCTAACAGTACCTGTCCTAACACTGTAACTGTCACAAACTGACACCATGCAGTAATCAGAAAAAAAAAAAAAAACTGCTGGTGTCAGTTTGTGACGGGGGGGTGATTGGGGGGGGATCGGGGAGCGATCGGGGGGGGGATCGGGGTGTTTTGTGTGCCTGGCATGTTCTACTGTGTGTGTGTGTGTGTTTTCACTCACATACCTGTCGTCTCCCCTCGGCGCCGGAACGGAAAATACCGAGCCGAGGAGAGATGACATCATTTCCTTTGCTGCTGTTTAGCATACAGCAGCAAAGGAAATGATCTGATTGGCCGGCGGCGATCGCGAGGGGGGGGCCACGAACGGATGGCCTCCCCCTCACTTCTGATCGCTGGGGGACATAACAGTTCCGCCTCGGGCACCGGGGGGGTCCGATCGGACCCCCCACCCGCGGGAGGCAAATCACGTATATGTACGTGATTTTGCCTGCCCGTGCCGCCTTGCCGACGTACATCGGCGTGAGGCGGTCCTTAAGTGGTTAAAGGGAGCTTCCAGATTCCGATAAGCCCCCTGCACGCAGACCCCCACAACAAGGCAAGGGTTGTGGGGATGAGGCCCTTGTCCCCATTAACATGGGGATAAGGTGCTTTGGTGGGACCCCAAAGCACCCTCGCCATGTTGAGGACATGTGGCCTGGTAGGGTTCAGAGGGGGGGCTCTCTCGCCCACCCCTTTTCCTGCGGCCTGCCAGGTTGCATGCTTGGATAAGGGTCTAATATGGATTTTGGTATGATTTTGGGGGGGGGGGACCCACAACATTTTTTTTTTTTAACACTATGGCGCGGGGTTCCCCTTAAAATGGTCTGGTATGGATTTTGGGGGGGATCCCATGCCAAATTTTTTTAAATGATTTTTTCAATTTTTTTAATGTATATTTGTCATGAAGATCCTGTCAGTAATCAGTGCTCCCGTCGCACGGGAACACGTCCACGGGCTCTACCGCGAATGCGCGCGCATTCACGGGTGCTGTCACGCACGGGAACGCGTGCGCGCACACTCCCGCTGGCGTCAGGCGGGCTATTTAAACCTGCCGGTCACACTCAATCCTTGCTGTCTGCTCTACAGCGTTCTGTGTGCCAAAACCTGATCTGATCTGTATCCTTCTGTTATCTGACCCGGCTTCCTGTTAGACCAGTATCCAGTCTGTTACCTGCTGCTTGTTCCTGGTTCCAGTCCAGCGCTCCAGTCTGCTACCTGCTGCTTGTTCCTGGTTCCAGTTCAGCGCTCCAGTATCCAGTCTGTTACCTGCTGCTTGTTCCTGGATCCAGTCCATCGTTCCAGTCTGCTACCTGCTGCTTGTTCCTGGTTCCAGTCCAGTGCTCCAGTATCCAGTCTGTTACCTGCCGCTTGTTCCTGGTTCCAGTCCAGCGTTCCAGTCTGCTACCTGCTGCTTGTTCCAGTCCAGCACTTCAGTTCCTGCCTACTTACCTGCCGTGGTTCCTGGTCCATTCTGCATTCCATTCTCCAGTCTCCTCTTCAGCTCCTGGTTCCAGAGGGTGCCACCACTCCTGAACTTCTGGTGACTGTTGATCCTGCTAGACACCCATACCACTCCTCACTCCTGTGCCCTCTGTCTCCATTCCAGAGGAACGGAAGTGGGAGCTGTAAGGGAGGTCTCTCTCTGCACTTCAGGCTCAAAACCTACCAGGTACGTGACAGTAACAGACAGCCATGTCTGAGCCTGAGCAGGGAACCTCTCCCATGGAGGAACTATGTGCACACCTGGCGGGATTGACTGAAGCAGTCAAGAATCTGCAGCAAGGATGCACCCGGCTGGAGGAACAAGTGTTAACTTTATCTAACCCTATTGGGGTCCAAGGAGTTCCTCCTGCTCTTCAGTTGGGCCCTCCTCAACAGTGGTGATGCTCCCTCCAGAACCCAAAGTTCCGACACCTGAACGACTCTCCAGGACTCGACATAAATTCAGGGCCTTCAGCAACTCCTGCGAACTGTTCTTTGTTCTTCAGCCACGTACCTTTTCCCTGGAGGCCACCAAGGTGGGCTATGTAATTTCTCTACTTACAGGCGACCCCCAAACCTGGGCCCATCGCCTCTTGGAGCAAAAAGATGTATCCCTGACCAACCTCACCACCTTCCTTGACGCGCTGGGCCAGTTATATGAAGACCCCCTTTCTGTGACTGCAGAGACTGCTTTGCACACCCTTCAACAGGGTCGCAGGGCAGCAGAGGACTATGTGGCTGAATTCAGAAGGTGGAGTGCAGACACAAATTGGAATGATGCGGCTCTCGCTATCAGTTTCGTATGGGACTTTCTGATTCTTTGAAGGATGAGTTGGCCAGGGTGGGTACACCACAGACTCTGAATGCTTTGATCGATCTAGCCATTCAGATCGATCGACGCTTAAGGGAACGTAGGGCTGAGAGAGCTATGGGACCTGCTCGCCCAACCTGGGTGACTCCAAAAGCTCCTCATCATACGTCACCAACACCATCTACCTCCACGTTTAACCTACCTGAGCCTATGCAGATGGGGGTCCTGCGGCCTTCTCTTACCCAGGAGGAACGTCAACGTCGTCGGATGAATAATTTGTGCCTGTACTGCGGGGAACCTGGGCACTACGTCAGGAACTGTCCTCTTAAGATCCGTAAGTGCCTATCCCTGTCCACTGACTATGTTGCACCTCTGGCCAAGAATACTACTCACCTTGCTCTCTCTATCCTGTTACAGCTTCCAGGAGAGACTCTGCAAATAACTGCCATTATTGATTTTGGAGCTTGCAGCTGTTTCATGGACTCTCTTTTTGCTACTAAACACCAGATACCCCTGTTGCCTAAGGCCCATGGACTTTCCATTCATCTGGCTGATGGAACCATCATCAAATCCGGACCTGTTACCCAAGAGACTGTTCTGATACCCATTTCTATATCCAATTCTCATCAAGAATTACTATGCCTGGATATCATCGCTTCACCCCTGTTCCCCATAATCCTCTGCATGCCTTGGTTGCAAGCTCACAAACCTGACATTAACTGGGCCACAGGTGAGGTTACCGTTTCCTCTTCATATTGTCAGCAGTCTTGCAGAATTCAGGACGTTCAGGAGAACCCTACCTTGCTCTAGACAAAGATTCCAGTCTACATCTATCCATTCCCACAGCTTATCATGATTTCCTAGATGTATTCAGTAAGGGGGCAGAGGCCTTACCTCCTCACCGGGCCTATGACTGTCCTATCGAGTTACTCCCCGGTGCAGAGATTCCATTTGGAAAGATTTTCCCTTTGACTGAGGTAGAACAAGGGGCACTAAAGGAATACATCGATAAAAACCTAAAGAAGGGCTTCATTCGTCCATCCATGTCTCCAGCAGGTGCAGGCATCTTTGTACAGAAGGATAATACCCTTAGACCATGTGTGGATTACCGCAAACTAAACAAAATCACTGTAAAAAACCGTTATCCTCTTCCTCTGGTACCAGAATTGTTTCAAAGACTTGGAACTGCCACCATATTTACTAAGCTTGACCTCCGCGGAGCCTACAATCTGGTTCGTATCAGGGGCGGAGACGAATGGAAGACTGCTTTTCGTACCCGCTATGGACATTTTGAATACCTGGTTATGCCCTTCGGTCTGTGCAATGCCCCTGCTACATTTCAATACTTCATCAATGATGTTTTGTGAGACTTTCTAGATCTGTTCGTTATCGTCTATCTAGATGACATATTAATTTTTTCTTGTTCCCTTGTATCTTACCGCAGGCACGTCAGAAGTGTGTTGGGCCGGCTTCGACAACATGACTTATATGCAAAGGCTGAAAAGTGTGAATTCGAACAGGAAAGTATTCCATTTTTGGGGTTAATCATTTCCAGTAAAGGCATTAAGATGGACCCTCAAAAGGTCGCTGCAGTCCTAGATTGGTCAGTTCCTACAGACAAAAAAGGAATCCATCTTTTCGTTGGATTTGCCAATTTTTACCGAAAACTTATTAAGGGGTTCTCAGCCATCATTACACCTATCACACAGTTAACTAAACAGGGAACACGCTTCCACTGGTCTGCTGAAGCCCAAAAGGCTTTTGAGACCCTTAAGGCCCTTTTTACTTCTGCCTCTGTACTAAAGCATCCAGATTCCTCTCTGCCCTTCGTACTTGAGGTAGACGCATCTGAAATTGCGGTGGGGGCAGTGTTGTCCCAAAGACAGGGAACTAAGTCCCTGTTATATCCTGTGGCCTTCTTCTCTCGTAAGTTGTCCACGGCAGAGAGAAATTATGATGTAGGTGACAGAGAGTTGTTGGCAATCAAATCAGCGTTAGAGGAGTGGCGCTATCTTCTGGAAGGAGCCGCTCACCCAGTCTTAATTTTTACAGATCATAAGAACCTGGAGTATTTGAGATCTGCAAAAAGGTTGAAGCCACGTCAGGCCAGGGGGGCTCTCTTTTTCTCCAGGTTCTCTTTTCATGTCACTTGCCACCCTGGCTCCAAAAACACCAAACCCGATCCCCTATCCAGGATGTTTCACAAGACCCAAGAAGTTTCCCCTCCGGACACCATTCTGTCCCCGGGGAATTTTCTTTTGCTTCAGGGGAACCTACTTTCCCAGATTAAGCAGGCTTCCGCGGAATTAGGATCTTCCGTTGGGCCAGAACTCCAAGTTAAGGATGGGTTACTTTGGCATGAGAATAGGATTTTTATACCTGAAACACTACGAGTTCCAGTATTGGAGCTCTGTCATGACCATGCACTGGCTGGGCATTTCGGCGTAGCTAAGACCACTGATCTGGCACAGCGTACCTTCTGGTGGCCTCAGTTAGGCGAGGATTGTAATAAATTTGTAGAAACCTGTACCACCTGTATTAGGAACAAGGGTTACAGAACCAAGGCATGGGAATTGCTAAAACCATTGCCTGTCCCAGATAGGCCATGGAAAATGCTATCTATAGACTTTATTGTTGAACTACCTCCGGCTGGGGGCTTCACCTCGATTTTCGTCATAGTGGACCGGCTATCAAAGATGGCCCACTTTGTCCCAATGAAGGGCACCCCCTCAGCTACAGAAACGGCACAGGCATTCATCAAAGAAGTCATCAGGCTCCACAATATTGTTTCAGATTGGGGGGTACAGTTTACACTGAACATTGAGCTTTCATTTTCATCTGCTTATCATCCCCTGACTAATGGGCAAACAGAGAGAACAAACCAAACTCTTGAACAATATTTACGTTGTTTTCCTTTTTTGCCCAAGATGATTGGATTTCTGTGCTCCCATTGGCTGAATTTGCCTACAACAATTCTATTCATTCCGCTATCAAACAGACTCCATTTTTTGCAAATTACGGTTTCCACCCTTCATTTTTACCTAATTATCTTCCAGAGTGTACAGTACCCACAGTTCAGGAGAAATTGAATTTCTTTACTTCCACTAACCAAGTTTTGCAGGAGACCATGACCAGGACCCAGGAGTACAATAAGTCAACCTTTGATAAGAAAAGGCGAGGTGAACTATTACTTACACCCGGGGACCAGGTATGGTTATCTACAATAAACCTCAGGCTGGCCTGCCCCTCAAGGAAGTTGGGTCCCAAGTTTCTGGGACCATTCCCTGTCAAACGGAGAATTAATGAGGTGGCATATGAACTCGAACTCCCTGATTCATTGAAGGTTCACCCAGTATTTCATGTGTCTCTGCTCAGGACCCTCCATTATCAATCCATTTCCAGGCCGAAGTACGGATCCTCCTGATCCAATTTTGGTAGATGGTGAGGAGGAATTTTGAGGTGGAATCTATCATGGACCATAGGAATAGAGGTAACCAGAATCAATTCCTGATAAAATGGAAGGGGTTTGGTCCCGAAGAGAATTCTTGGGAACCTGAGGACAATATTTATGCTGAAGATCTGTTGCAATCTTTTAAAAGGTCCCATCCAGAGAAATTTCTCCAAAGGGGCATCCTGCCCCTTGGGGGGGGGGCAATGTCATGAAGATCCTGCCAGTAATCGGCGCTCCAGGCGCACGGGAACACGGCCATGGGCTCTACCGCGCATGCGCGCACGTTCACGGGTGCTGTCACGCACGGGCACGAGCGCGCGCACTCCCGCTGGCGTCAGGCGGGCTATTTAAACCTGCCTGTCACACTCAATCCCCGCTGTCTGCTCTACAGTGTTCTGTGTGCCAAAACCTGATCTGATCTGTATCCTTTTGTTATCTGACCCGGCTTCCTGTTAGACCATCCTGCTATCTGCCTGCACTGGACCCCCTTGGCTTACCTGACCATTCTTCTGTGTTATCCCTGGTACATCTGCTGTCCGCCCAATACCATGTTTGACCATTCCTCTGCCTGATACCAGTATCCAGTCTGTCACCTGCTGCCTGTTCCTGATTCCAGTCCAGCGCTCCAGTATCCAGTCTGTTACCTGCTGCTTGTTCCTGGTTCCAGTCCAGCGCTCCAGTATCCAGTCTGTTACCTGCTGCTTGTTCCTGGTTCCAGTCCAGCGTTCCAGTCTGCTACCTGCTGCTTGTTCCTGGTTCCAGTTCAGCGCTCCAGTATCCAGTCTGTTACCTGCTGCTTGTTCCTGGTTCCAGTCCATCGTTCCAGTCTGCTACCTGCTGCTTGTTCCTGGTTCCAGTCCAGCGCTCCAGTATCCAGTCTGTTACCTGCTGCTTGTTCCTGGTTCCAGTCCAGCATTCCAGTCTGCTACCTGCTGCTTGTTCCTGGTTCCAGTCCAGCACTTCAGTTCCTGCCTACTTACCCGCCGTGGTTCCTGGTCCATTCTGCATTCCAGTCTCCAGTCTCCTCTTCAGCTCCTGGTTCCAGAGGGTGCCACCACTCCTGAACTTCTGGTGACTGTTGATCCTGCCAGGCACCCATACCACTCCTCACTCCTGTGCCCTCTGTCTCCATTCCAGAGGAACGGAAGTGGGAGCTGTAAGGGAGGTCTCTCTCTGCACTTCAGGCTCAAAACCTACCAGGTACGTGACAATATTGCCGGGATTCGACAATACATTACAGCCGCAAGCAATTTTTAATGACATTTTTTCCTTTAGAAATGTAATTTTGCTGCAGTACTGTTATAAACATTGGAAAGATGCGTTTCTTTACAGGCAGACTAAGGGGACCCCCGGCACGATATTTAAAGGAATATTTCATTTTTATTGTTTCACTTTAAGCATTAATAAAATCACTGTTCCTGTAAAAACAGCCGTTTTAAAAATATTTTTTTTTGCATTGATATATGTCCCCTGGGGCATTACCGAGTCCCCATACACTTTTTATGTAAATAACCTCCATATAAGCCTTTAAAATTAACACTTTTGATTTTTCACATTAGTGTCCCATAGACTTTAACGTTGTTTGCAGGTTCACACAAATTTTATGTCTGTTCGCATGTTCTAGTGCGAACCGAACCTGGGGGTGTTCTGCTCATCCCTAATGAGGACACAGGCTATAGTGACCAACGTTTTTACCGACAGGACCGTGGAGTCGCGATGGGGGCTAAATATGCCCCCAGTCTTGAGAACCTGTTTATGGCCCTGTGGGAGGAGGATGTCGTCCATGTCTGCCAGAGGCCCCAGCTCAAGCTGTGGGCTAGGTACATCGACGACATCCTCCTCCTTTGGGATGGGAACCGCAGTGATCTTGACCTCTTCATGGAGGAACTTAACCTGAATAATAGGGGTATTGTACTTACATTTGAGGCCAGCCAGTCTAATGTTCAATTTCTAGACCTTAATATTGCTATACAGGGTGACCGGTTTATGACCTCTACGTTTTTTAAAAAAACGGATCGTAACTCCTATATTCCTCTGAGTAGCTGTCATCATAGGTCATGGCTCCGGTCTGTACCTAAGAGCCAATTTATGCGACTCAAACACAATTGTTCTGATGACTCTCAGTTTTTGCAACAGGCCGGAATTTTGATAAATCGTTTTGTGGAAAAAGGGTACACCAGAGAATCTCTAACTCAAACCTTGGATGGGGTAAAGGGTATGGATAGGAAACAACTATTAAGTGAGACTGTGCTTCCCAGAAAGAATTCCGTGACTCTTCCTTTTATTACTACCTATTCTATACAACATGACAATATCAAAAGCCTACTTAATAAACACTGGCATCTATTGGGCAATGATCCCATCTTGAGAGGGGTTATCCCAGATAAGCCACAAGTGATCTTCAAGGGAGCATCATCCCTTAGGAACAGATTGGCCCCAAATGCTCTTGATCCCCCTGTTAGGGGTATCCAAGGTCTCTTTGGTAACCTGAAGGGTTACTATAAATGTGGGAGATGTCGGGTATGTAGGCTAAATTCTGCGCCATCTAGACGAACCCTTAAATTCACCTCCTCCAGCACTCAAGAGGAGCATGACATAAAACCTTTTATCACTTGCACTACTGAGGGGGTCGTCTACCTGCTACAGTGCCCTTGTGGTTTACAGTATGTGGGCAGGACTAGACGACCCCTCTCTGTTCGCTTGAATGAACATATTACTAACATCATAAATGGTTTTCCTAAGCACTCTGTTTCAAAACATTATCTGGTTTCTCATAACAAAGATCCCTCCAAAACTCTCTTTCTAGGGATTGACAGGTACCAGCCCCACTGGAGGGGGAGCTCTCTAATTAGGAGCATCTCTAAACTCGAGATGCTCTGGATACATAAAATCAAATGTTATGTTCCACATGGACTCAATGTGGATACCGATACCAATGCCTTTATTGACAACTCATAATAAATCCCTTCATTTTTAGTCCATTGAATATACCTATTGATTACTAACCAATGGTTATTTATGTAATCATTGGCTCATATCTTATTATATAACACTTATCTAAGATTTTTTCTGTTAGTTATATACCCCAATGGGGTTAATTTGGGTTTTTAGTGATGAGGTATGTGTTCCATCATTATGCCTCAGACCTTAATCCCATGCTTCCCTTAATGTATTGGAGGTTTTTGAGGCCAACTTTACTATTTCACTATACTAGTTTTTCTTCATTTGTTTTTATTTAATACTGTATTTGTACTGTTATGGTATGACCCATGGCTAATATGAATTGGTGGAGTATATGAGGTCGTTGAAATCACCTTCCTCTTCCCTAGCAATATCACCCAGGATACTATCCCTTTGTGGCATGCTTCTAGCATGTAAACATCAACTTTAATAATTTTTTACCAAATTTTTACCTATTTTATGTGTTAAAATTGGGCAAATTATATTTAAAGGGGTGCCCCCTACCATTGGGGAGTTGGGCCCCTTTAAAAGGCAGAATATTCATTTTTATTAACCAATTTTAATTTGGCATTCCTTTTCTCACACTTAATATGTGTGCGATTTATCTTGTTTTTTCCTCCCCCCCTATTTCTCTTTTTTTCCCTTTTTTCCCTTTTGATTTAATTTACAACGCCTGCTGAAACGGTATACGAATTAACATAGTATCCCTTAGTTAAGATGGCGCTTCATACCATCCGCCCTTGCTCAGTGGAGCGCAAGGTGATTTCCGGCTTCGTTTTCATTTCGAGGTCTGGTTATGTTGTTTTGTTATATATGTGCGACACGTCAGTGCGTCGCCCGTGCCCCAGACGACGTCAGAAGTGTGACGAAACGTACGTCGGGCGTGCTGACGTGCTGACGTGCCGTATCCACCGTCTGCAGGACGGGTGTTCGTGTAAGCCGGCCGGCTCTATATGCGTTTATATATCCAACACATTGTAAGTGTACTTTTAATCTCTTTTAATAAATATCCAACCAGGATTACGCTATGTTGCTCTTCCTTTCTTTTTGGGGCATTGTTTGTGAGAACAACTCCTAGATAGGAGTATAGCATCCCTAACATCCAGGCTCTGTTTATACGTGGAGGATAGTGGGCTACTCACGGTCTAAGGAGTGATTTAGTGGTGTCTCCATCCCAAGAAAGGCCCCGACCGGGTTAAGGTCACAAGCTTTCCTAAGCTTGCCAGTTGGTAAGCGCGTATTTTATCCATATCACAGTGGTGCGGTGAAGGTTTATCCAGTCTTATTTGCAATCTTGCCTTTGAAAGGGACCCCTGCCTTTGGTTCCTCATCTACCTCACCCTTTGAAGATCTTCACTGATTAGAACTGTTATTGATTCACTTGATTTCACCATGAACTCTAGGAACTAACAATTACTATTGTGGAATTTATTTATCACTTTATTTTCTTCTCATTTGGTTTATAGCGCTGCTTCTTCTGTTTATTTATTGTATAGTGGAAATCTCCTCCTACCTGAACACTCAGCACTCAAGCAGACCCTGCAGTTTATCATGTGACAGTGGTATACAGATCAGCCAGAAAGGTATATAGTGGCAGTATTTTAATGTAAAAAAAGATTTATAAGCTGTGGGCACTGGGGGGGGGGGGGGGGGGGCAGATGAAATGTTTTCATATTACTGTGTTTAGTAACACTTTAAGTTAAAAAAATGTTTAGGCTTTATGACCACTTGCTGACTGCATAACATCGTTATACAGCTGCAAAGTGGCTCTCCTTTACCGTACCTAGTACGTCGTAGGGCACTTCTGGGTAGGGGGTGTGACACTTGTGCTGTGATTAGTCATAACACAAGCCGATCAGCGGGTGCCAGCCGATGGATGACTGCTGGCACTCGCTGATCAGCGAGGAGAAAGACAGAACAGAGCTCTACCTATGTAAACAAGGCATAGCTCTGTCCTGTCAGCAGGGATGTGCTGGATTTTGTTTCCCTGCAAAGGGAATAAAATCCAGCACATCCCTTAGTAAAAGCACCACATAATAAACACAAAAACACTGGTTCGGCTCACAAGTTTGATCACCCTAGATGTTTAACCCCTTCCCAGCTAGTGTCATTAGTACAGTGACAGTATATATTTTTAGCACTGATCACTGTATTAGTGTCACTGGTTCCGACAAAATATCAGTGTCAGATTGTCCGCCGCAATATAGTAGTGTGAAGATATAGGAAATATAGGAACCATATCTTTTTATAAATCCAGGGTTCCTCTTCAACATAAAACTGTATTTTTGATAATTCTCATTATACTTGTTTTTCTGTAAAATGTTTCTGAATTCTTTGGTATTGCAACACATGTGGCTGACCAGTTGACATTAAATGTTCTGCCAATGACCTGACACAATTCTCTGAATATGTGATAGGGAAAGATGTTGACATAGAAAGTCCCTGTCTAAAAGTCAACTTAACTTCTTTCCAAGTAATTATTCCTACAATTATTTCTCCCTTCTGTCAAAACAACTTCTCATGTTAAAATATTCTGGGTTACAGTGACCCCTAAATGCTAGCCAAAACGTTAGCTAAACCTGTGTTGAAATACTAAGTGAAATGCGTACTTCTGACGTGTAATTTTGGGCTTTTGCCCTTCATAGAATGTAATGTAACAAATCCTTATAAATATGATATCCGCATTATAATCATCACCACTCTCCTGACTTTAAGGAGAAGATCCTTCATATGTATGAAGCATATTCTGAAGTAAACATACACGTGACGAATGCAGCTCTATTGGCGTTGATGTCCTTTATTTCAAGGTTCAACTTAACAGTATTCTCTCTTTTAAGCCGCTGATTGCACTAATTACTAGTATAAAAAAATCTAGTAAAATCCAGTATACAGTGAATATAAAAAGTCTACACACCCCTGTTAAAATGTCAGGTTCCTGTGATGTAAAAAAATGAGACAAAGATAAATAATTTCAGAACTTTATCCACCTTTAATGTGACCTATAAACTGTACAATTCAGTTGAACAACAAACTGAAATCTTTTAGTTGGAGGAAAGTAAAAATAAAAAAATAAAATAATATGGTTGCATAAGTGTGTACACCCTTAACCACTTAAGCCCCGGACCATTTGGCTGGCCAAAGACCAGAGCACTTTTTGTGATTCAGCACTGCGTCGCTTTAATTGACAATTGCGCGGTTGTGCGACTTGGCTCCCAAACAAAATTGACGTCCTTTTTTCCCCACAAATAGAGCTTTCTTTTGGTGGTATTTGATCACCTCTGCGGTTTTTATTTTTTGCGCTATAAACAAAAACAATTTTGAAAAAAACGCATTATTCTTTATTTTTTGCTATAATAAATATCCCCCAAAAATATAAAAAAAAATATTTTTTTTCCTCGGTTTAGGTCGATACGTATTCTTCTACATATTTTTGGTAAAAAAAATCGCAATAAGCGTTTACTGATTAGTTTGCGCAAAAGTTATAGCGTCTACAAAATAGGGGATAGTTTTATAGCATCTTTATTAAAAATAATTTTTTTTTACTAGTAATGGCGGCGATCAGCGATTTTTATTGTGACTGTGACATTATGGCGGACAGATCGGACACTTTTGGCGCCATTTTGGGACCATTCACATTTATACAGCGATCAGTGCGATTAAAAATGCATTGATTACTGTGAAAATGTGACTGGCAGTGGAGGGGTTAACCAGGAGAGGGCGCTGCAGGGGTTAAGTGTGTCCTAGGGAGTGATTCTAACTGTGGAGGGAGGGGCTATGTGTGACATGACACTGATCACCGCTCCCGATTACAGGAAGCTGTGATCAGTGTCAGTGTCACTAGGCAGAACAGGGAAATGCTGATGTTCTTCCTCTCCGTGAGACGATCGCGGGTATCCCCGTGGACATCGAGTCCGCGGAATTGGCCAACGGGACCCGCGATCACACTCACGAAGCTCAAGGCAGGGGCGTGTGTGCACCACCTCTGGCGTGCATGTGACCACACGGCACATGTGACCACACGGCGGAAAATTTAAACGGACGTACCTGTACACCCATTTGCCTGTCCGTGCCATTCTGCTGACGTAAATGTACATGCGGCGGTCGGCAAGTGGTTAAAGTGGTTGTTAAGCCACCTTCACATCTTCATACCATCTCCTCTGTGTTCTAATCCAGTGTGAGTGATTTATTTTAAAAAAGCCTGCTATACCTCATATTACAGCTCTTCTAAGCGATCACATTATCGGCTATCTTTTTTTTCTCCCCGTCTGACAGATGCAGTGGACGGGGCTGAGATTCCCCCGCTGATGTCACTCGGGAGAGAAGGAGGAGAGAGCCGACCGATCATGTGATCACTGAGAAGAGCTGTAAAATGAAGTATAGCAGGCTTTTCTTTTATAAATCACTCACACAGCGGCACACAGGATTTGAACACAGAGGGGATGGTATGAAGATGTGAAAGTTATTTGAGCAGCACGAGCTGACAGGCAGGGAGGAAGAGGGCAGAGAGCACAGAGGCGACAGAGAGTAGGGCTGCGTTTGATGGAGTCACGTGAAATTCTGACCACAGGGTCAGGGCACAGCAGCCATGATATTCACGATCAGCCAGATATTACAGGGGGCCAAATGACACAGCACAAGCACTGTGCTGTATAAAATGCTTTAACCACTTCAATACAGGGCATTTATACACCCTTCCTGCCCAGACCAATTTTTAGCTTTCAGTGCTCTCACAATTTGAATGCCAATTACTCAGTCATGCAACACTGTACCCAAACAAAATTTTTAGCATTGTTTTCATACAAATAGAGCTTTATTTTGGTGGTATTTAATCACCACTGAATTTTTTATTTTTTGCAACATAAGTGAAAAAAGAGCGAAAATTTTGAAAAAAAAACACTTTTTTTAGATTCTATAATAAAATTTTGCAAATAAGTAATTTTTGTTAATAAATTTGGGCCAAATTTTATACTGCTACATCTCTTTGGTAAAAATAACCCAAATTAGTGAATATTATTTGGTCTCTGTGAAAGTTATAGAGTCTACAAGCTATGGTGCAAATCATTGAAAATTGATCACATCTGATCACACCTGATGCACTGATGACAATCTAATTTCTTGAGGCTCTGAAATGTCAGGAAAGTACAAATACCCTCCAAATGACCCTGTTTGTGGACACTGGCTGCAAGGACCTTTTTCTGTCGACATTCACCCTCTTATTTGGTATTGCTATATTAATCTTTTTTTTGGGGACGTACTAAACTGCATATTGGGATGATTGGATTATTGGTTGCAATACTGAGAACTCTCACTAGATGTCAGTGTACTATATACACATATATATGGTAATGACTCTGTTGTTTCTCAAAATATGTTATTCTTTCCTGCAGTGCTTGATACAATGTTGCAAGAAGCACTTGTTAATGTTTAACTCTTCACTTGCTGATATATATGCAGCTGTACAACAGGATACAGAAGTAATGTACAAATTACATTTGACCTGTTTTTGATGGGAATATGGGAAGAATTATTATTTCTCATGGGGATTATTGGAGGAATATCACGTTAACACTCGACAATTAACATATTTAACCAATTACTACTAATAATATGCATATAATTTTTCTACATGGGGATTATGGGTGGAATATTGTAGTTAGACATACATAGGAATATATTAAACCTATTTCTGATATAAATATGTATATAATTATTTTTCTACATGGGGATTATTGGTGAAATATTGTTTATAAATATACATAGCAACATATAAAACCCATTTCTGATGAGAATATGCATATAATTATATTTTTACATGGGGATTATTGGTGGAATATTGTTTATAAATATACATAGCAACAAATTAAACCTATTTCTGAAATGAAAATGCATATAATTATTTTTCTACATGGGGATTTTTGGTGGAATATTGTTTATAAATATACATAGCAACATATTAAACCCATTTCTGATGAGAATATGCATATAATTATATTTCTACATGGGGATTATTGGTGGAATATTGTTTATAAATATACATAGCAACATATTAAACCTATTTCTGATATGAAAATGCATATAATTATTTTTCTACATGGGGATTATTGGTGGAATATTGTTTATAAATATACATAGCAACATATTTAACCCATTTATGATGAGAATATGCATATAATTATATTTCTACATTGGGATTATTGGTGGAATATTGTTTATAAATATACATAGCAACATGTTAAACCCATTTCTGATGAGAATATGCATATAATTATTTTTCTACATTGGGATTATTGGTGGAATATTGTTTATAAATAGACATAGCAACATATTAAACCTATTTCTGATGAGAATATGCATATAATTATATTTCTACATGGGGATTATTGGTGGAATATTGTTTTTAATATACATAGCAACATATTAAACCCATTTCTGATGAGAATATGCATATAATTATATTTCTACATGGGGATTATGGTTGGAATATTGTTTATAAATATACATAGCAACATATTTAACCCATTTATGTTATGAATATGCATGTAATTATTTTTCTACACGGGGATTATTGGTGGAATATTGTTTATAAATATACATAGCAACATATTAAACCCAAACAATAAATTACAATGCACAAAAAAATATATAATATACCAAAAGTCCAAGTGCAAACTCTAGTTGAAAAGAGTGCTTACTCTTTCAATAAGATGATCAATAATGTTCATAAATAAAAATTGTAAAGTGCACAAATATAGTGTCCATCTCTAGTGAAATCCATCATGCTCATCCAAAAAGTGAAAATATATAACATGCTCCTGTGCTTCTCCAGTGACCCCCAAAAGCATATGCGCTCACCTCAGAGCGTGTCAAATCACGCTTGGGAGCCACTCCTGGGCTCTAGCAGATATGATGATGTTGTCCTCTACTTTGCTCAGTTAACAGCATTCCATTTCATAAATAAAAGAAAAGAAACTCCATAGTGTAACATTGCAAAACAAATGTTTATTCAAAATATAGACTCCCCTCTTAGGGGTACTCACATTGTGTAGGTGCGTGAGTGCACCATCCTAATGAAGGCTTCACTTGTGAGAAAACAAAAGCGCTGGTATGGCGTGCGGTGTGGTATGCTCCTCTCATTTGTTCCTCCGTGCTGACAGTTCTGTCCTGGCCCCTCCCCTACGCGTGTTCGGCACAGGGATCACGTGCCTTCATCAGGGGGATCTAATTGGATGGGCGCTCTTGGTCTAAATATACTAACGGCGGCCATTTTGCCTGAGACCGCAGACAACCTAGTGTTAGGCTACAGTTATGTTCTCCCATTGTGACAATATAGATCGCTCCGATCAGCGGTGAAAATAGCTCCTATTAATAAAGGGATCGAAGTCGCCTAGTTACCCATAGCTAGATGTGGAAGTATTAATGTACTCAAATGTAATAAAACCCAGAGCGGAGCTGTATATAATGGGATACCAAACCGCACCTCATGCAATGTCATAACTCTTTATATATATATAAACGATTTATTTAGGCATAATTATGTTAACTGTATCTATAGGGGTAAAACAACATATATTTCATGGAAAAGATATAAATATATGAAATATAAACTTAAAATTAATACAAAAATAAAATATAAAAAACAAAAAAAAGATGTATGCATATATATCTCACAACACCATACAAAATTCCTATGTAAATGGTGTAATGCATATATAACATCCTATTGGGGTACAAAATCCAATATAAAGCTTTATTAATGTTAATCGGTCCCCATTATGTGGTCTAGACCCCATGCGATAAAATCCATAAAAAATATATAGATATATAATATACATGAAGTATATAAAAAATATATAAATATAAACGCACTAAAACATAAAAAATTATTATTAAAATCGGAATCTCATGTTAAATGATTATCTGCAGGGGAGTATTAGCAAAAATAATAAAAATTTTTATAGATATTAAATATATATATAAAAAATAAATGAGGATAAATACTGTATGTGACTGTATATAGGGGAATGCGCGGGATCTTATAGTTAATCGCATTTATAGACACCACTAAGATACATCTTTTCCTCATGCTAGAACGAATATAAGGAAGAGTGAATAATTATTTGCATCCTAAGGTTGCTAAATGCCCTTTTCTTATTCATACAAACTGGAATCAATCCAATAAAGAGAGGTATTGGTGGGACCGCTCAGTGGAGATATGAGCTAAAAATTACTGAGAAAACATTTCAAATCAAATTCCCTATTCAACCCACCAGGTGATAAAGAGCCAAGTTGGTGTATCCACCAGGATTCTCGTTTACTAATTTCCCTAACGAAGTTAGATCCTCTCCAGTGGCATTTGGGTGCTTCTATTCCCCAAAACTCCATTCCAACGGTGCTCTGATTATGCATTTTTTTGAAATGTATAGAAAGATGATGTTTATCTGACCCTTTTCGTATATTTCTCACATGCTCTTCCAAGCGATCTTTCAAGGCCCTAGTGGTACGACCAATATAAATGAAATTGCATGGACATTTTAATGCATAAACAACCCCAATTGTATCGCAGGATATAAAATCTTTGATGGTATAAGATTAATTGGTTCTTGGGTTAGAGAATTCTTTCACTCTTTTGTTGTTACCAGGAACTCTAACACAGCTATAGCACCTGCCACAACCATAGAAACCTTTAAGATCCCAAAACATTTTTGGCTTTGGGAGGGGTGGTTCCACTACGTTGTGTACTAGTTTATCCCGTAAATTCGGTGCTTTTTAAAAAATAATCTTAGGTCTTTCCGAAAGTATCTCTTTAAGATGAATATCCTGCATAAGTACACTCCACATACTCACCTAAACCACAAAGAGTGAGATACGAAAAACCTCCACAAAGGGGTGGAACCTATTACTCACCTAAACCACAAAGAGTGAGATACGAAAAACCTCCGCAAGATCAATATAGAATACCTGTGCGTAACAGTTATCAACCTTTGGAGGATAGGGATGAGCCGAACACCCCCTGGTTCAGTTCGCACCAGAACCTGCGAACGGACCGAAAGTTCGCACGAACGTTAGAACCCCATTGACGTCTATGGGACTCGAACGTTCGAAATCAAAAGTGCTCATTTTAAAGGCTAATTTGCACGGTATTGTCCTAAAAAGGGTTTGGGGACCCAGGTCCTACCCCAGGGGACATGTATCAATGCAAAAAAAACTTTTAAAAACGGCCGTTTTTTCAGGAGCAGTGATTTTAATGATGCTTGAAATAAAAAAAAAAGTGAAATATTCCTTTAAATATCGTACCTGGGGGGTGTCTATAGTATGCCTGTAAAGTGACGCGTGTTTCCCATGTTTAGAACAGTCCCTGCACCAAATGTCATTTTTAAAGGAAAAAATCTCATTTAAAACTGCTTGCGGGTTTAATGTAATGTCGGGTCATGGCAATATGGATGAAAATCAGTGAGACAAACGGCATGGGTACCCCCCAGTCCATTACCAGGCCCTTTGGGTCTTGTATGGATATTAAGGGGAACCCCGCACCCAAATTAAAATAAGGAAAGGTGTGGGGCCACCAGGCCCTATATACTCTGAACAGCAGTATACAGGCGGTGCAAACAAGACAGGGACTGTAGGTTTGTTGTTAAGTAGAATCTCTTTGTAATTTTGAACGGGTACATTTTTAACGTGTTTAGCTCCAGCCAAAAAATCTTTTTTAAGCTTTTTGGAAAACATAGGGAAGGGTTATCACCCCTGTGACATTTGTTTTGCTGTCTTTCCTCCTCTTCAGAAGATTTCACCTCACTTTTTGTCCCAATGAAAAATGTTTTTTGAAAATTTGGGTTTTTTTGTGGAACAAGGATTGGAAAGCATCAGTGGAAAGGAGAATTTTTTTTCCCATATTAACTCTTACGGCAGAGAATTTCCCCTCCTAGGGGTAGATTTCATCTCACTTCCTGTTGTCTCCTTCCGTTTGCAAGTAGGAGTCGTTTTTAAGTTAGATGTTTGAAAGTAGGGTCCTGCCCTATATACTCAGCAGAAATTTGGGCCTTAGGTGTTGCTGTGGCCACAACACTGTAAGCCCTCGCAGGGCCCTGCTGTGAAATATTAGATCAAGAATTGTAATTACATGCCCCTGTTGAACAGGAGCTGAAAAATTAGGCCTTAGGCACTGGTGCTGGTGCCACAACACTGCAACCCCTTACAGACACTCTAGTTGGAACGCAGGAACGAGCCCTGCTGCAAAGTATTGCATCAAAAATTGTAATTACACGCCCCTGTTAGACAGGAGCAGAAAAATTGAGCCTTGGGCACTGGTGCTGGTGCCACAACACTGCAACCCCTCACAGACACTCTAGTTGGAATGCAGGAATGAGCCCTGCTGCAAAGTATTACATCAAAAATTGTAATTACACGCCCCTGTTAAACAGGGGCTGAAAAATTGTGCCTTAGGCACTGGTGGTGGCGCCCAGAACCAAAAATGTTCTTACAAGCTATCAGCGTGATGATTGAGGAGGAAGAGGATAATTACTCAGGGATAGTCACTCAGCATCAGCATAGGCAGTCTTTGAAGGGATCTGCGATTTCAAAAAAAATTATTCGGTTACATCAGCATCAGGTGCTTGGTAGCTGGTGGTGATCCAAGACTGATTCATTTTTATGAAGGTCAGTCGATCGACCGAGTCGGTGGACAGACGCACCCTGTGATCGGTTACCACGCCTCCAGCAGCACTGAATGTGCGTTCCGAAAGAACGCTGGATGCAGGACAGGCCAGTAGCTCAATTGCATACTGTGCAAGCTCTGGCCAGTGATCCATCCTCAAGACCCAGTAACCCAGAGGATTTTCGGTGGGAAAGGTGTCCAAGTCTGATCTTGCCCCTAGGTATTCCTGCACCATGTAAAACAGACGCTGGCGATGGTTGCTGGAACCGATCATACCTTGGGGCTGCGGACCAAAAAATTGTCTGAACGCATCGGTCAGACAGCCACCTTCTCCACTGCTCCTTCTTTGACTGACCGAAGCCTCAGCAACACGTTGTCCAGAAACAGGAGTTTGTAACCTCCCAGTCTCTGGGAACGCGTTGCACAGACCTTTCTGCAAGGCCTCCCGAAGATGTTTCATCCTCTGCTCCCTCTGCGATGGCAAGATAAGGTCCGCAACCTTACCCTTGTAACGTGGATCAAGGAGGGTTGCCAGCCAGTATTGGTCCTTCTCCTTGATACCACGAATACGAGGATCCTTACGCAGGCTTTGCAGGATCAGGGAGGCCATGCAGCGTAGGTTTGCTGAGGCATTCGGTCCGGAGTCCTCTGGGTCACTAAGGACGACATGGTCCGCAGCCACCTCCTCCCAGCCACGTACAAGTCCATGTGTTTCTTGGGACTGATCCCTTAAAGACTGCTGCTGATGCTGAGTGCCAGGCTCCACCTCCATACTGACACAATCTTCCTCCTCCTCCTCCTCCTCCTCTTCCTGTGTGATCGGCGGGCACGCAGGAAAACTGTCTGGATAAAGGGGGCCTTGAGAGCTAAGGAAGTCCTCCTCTTCCTGCCTCTGTTCTGCCTCAAGTGCCCTGTCCATTATTCCACGCAGCGTGTGCTCCAACAGGTGGACAAGGGGGACAGTGTCACTGACGCATGCACTGTCACTGCTCACCATCCTCGTGGCCTCCTCAAATGGTGACAGGACAGTGCATGCATCCCTGATCATGGCCCACTGGCGTGGGGGAAAAAAACCAAGCTCCCCTGACCCTGTCCTGGTGCCATAGTCGCACAGGTACTCATTGATGGCCCTCTGCTGCGTGTGCAGCCGCTGCAGCATGGCCAACGTTGAGTTCCACCTGGTGGGCATGTCACAGATTAGGCGGTTCTTGGGCAGGTTAAACTCCTTTTGGAGGTCCGTCAGCCGAGCACTGGCATTATATGACCGGCGGAAATGCACACAGACTTTCCTGGCCTGCCTCAGGACATCCTGTAAGCCCGGGTACCTGCCCAAGAACCGCTGCACCACCAAGTTAAGGACGTGAGCCAAACAGGGCACATGGGTCATTTGTCCCTGTCGGAGGGCAGAGAGGAGGTTGGTGCCATTGTCGCAAACCACCATTCCTGCCTTAAGTTGGCGTGGCGTCAACCACCTCTGAACCTGCCCCTGCAGAGCTGACAGAACCTCTGCCCCAGTGTGGCTCCTGTCCCCCAAGCACACCAGCTCAAGCACCGCATGGCATCTTTTGGCCTGCGTACTTGCGTAGCCCCTTGAACGACTACGGAGCACCGCTGGTTCCGAGGTAGAGGCCATGGAGGAAGAAGAAGAGGAGGGGGTGGAGGAGAGAGGTGTGTCACAATCATTAGCATTTTGGAGGCTGGTGGCGGAACAACCTCCAACACTACTGCACCTTGTCCTGCATCCTTCCCAGCTGCCAGCAGAGTCACCCAATGCGCCGTGAAACTTAGGTAACGTCCCTGTCCATGCCTGCTGGACCATGAGTCAGTGGTAATATGCACCTTACCGCTGACCGCCCTGTCCAGCGAGGCATGGACATTGCCTTCCACATGCCGGTAGAGAGCCGGAATCGCCTTCCGTGAGAAAAAGTGGCGTTTGGGTACCTGCCACTGAGGAACCGCACATTCCACAAACTCACGGAAGGGGGCACAGTCTACCAACTGAAAAGGCAGCAGTTGAAGTGCCAGCAATTTTGCCAAGCTAGCATTCAACCGCTGGGCATGTGGATGGCTGGGAGCAAACTTCTTTCGGCAGTGCAGCAGCTGGGGCAGGGAAATTTGCCTGGTACAATCTGACGTCGGTGTACCAAAAGCAGATTGCCCACAAGTACTTGGCTGTGACACACCTAATTCTACACCTTCATTCCTCTCAGTGCAGGTCTCAGAGAGGACTGAAGGTCTAGTGGGGTTGGAAATCTCAGCTGATGAGGAGCAAGGAGAGGTCCTCTTTGTTCTTTGGTGTGGGTCTTTTAGATGCGCTTGCCAACGAACTGCATGGCAGGTCAACATATGTCTGGTCAAGCATGTGGTACCCAAGCGGGAGATGTTTTGGCCACGTGAGATACATTTGAGACATATGTTGCAAATAGCAGCGGTGCGATCTGATGCACTCGTCTCAAAAAAGGCCCACACCAAAGAACTTTTTGAATAACGCGCAGAGATTGCAGCGCCCTGCACATGTGATGCAGTCAATGTGCTGCCCTTAGGCTGGCCCCTGGAGGGCATCCTGCCTCGTTGGTGATGTGCCGCCTCCTCCTCCTCCTCTTCTCTCCTATCAGGCACCCACGTTGAGTCAGTGACCTCATCATCCCCTCCCTCCTCATCACTGGAGCAAACCCGGCAGTATGCTGCAGCAGGGGGAGCATGACTGCCAGATTGCTGTCCTTCTTGGGCACCCCCTCTGTCCGTGCTCATGTTACTGCCTTCATCGAGCTCAGTATCATCATCAGAGCCTTCCAAACGCTGGGCATCCTCCTGGAGCATGTACCCAACACTGTGGTCAAACAGTTCGAGGGACTCCTCAGGAGGACATGGTGGAGCTAGGGAAGGAGTCACTGATGACATTGAGCCGAGGGAAGAGGCCGCTGCTTTGCCAGACAAAGCACCCTGGGCATGGGTGAGAGAGGATGAGGAGGATGAGGACGGCTTGGTCATCCACACGACCAAGTCTTCCGCATGTTGCGGCTCAACACGGCCAGCTGCCGAAAAAAAGGCCAAGCGTGTCCCATGGCCACGTGCTGATGAGGATGCACCGTCTCCACGACCAGCACTAGACACAGAGCCTGCTTGCCCTCTCTTATTGGCTTGTGACTGTCTGCCTCTCCTTGTTGGCCTTCCAGACATACTAATGGCCTGTAGCTGCACTAAGCTGGGATATATATATATATATATATATATATATATATATATATATATATATATATATATATATATATATATACATATATATATATATACTGCAGCTAGCAAAATCAACTACCTGCCTGTAGTATGAGAACACCACCAACCTTCTACAGGTAGCTTTAGCTGAACACTGTGAGGTGGACGCACCCCACTAACTTGTAGGTTTAGCTGAACACTGTGAGCAGGACGCACTGCACTAACTGTAAATAGTCTAGCTGCCTGACCGTGGTACTAATAGAATCAAAAGAACACCAGTAATTTTCTTCAGGTAGCTTTATATACTGTAACAAGACAAGCCTGCCTGTCAGTAGGAAGATAACAGGAACGGATCTAGCTGAACACTGTGAGCAGGACGCACTGCACTAAATGTAAATAGTCTAGCTGCCTGACCGTGGTACTAATAGGATCAAAAGAACACCAGTAATTTTCTTCAGGTAGCTTTATATACTGTAACAAGACAAGCCTGCCTGTCAGTAGGAAGATAACAGGAACAGATCTAGCTGAACACTGTGAGCAGGACGCACTGCACTAAATGTTAATAGTCTAGCTGCCTGACCGTGGTACTAATAGGATCAAAAGAACACCAGTAATTTTCTTTAGGTAGCTGTTAATACTGTAACAAGACAAGCCTGCCTGTCAGTAGGAAGATAACAGGAACGGATCTAGCTGAACACTGTGAGCAGGACGCACTGCACTAAATGTAAATAGTCTAGAAGATACCAGGAACGGATCTAGCTGAACACTGTGAGCAGGACGCACTTTACTAAATGTAAATAGTCTAGCTGCCTGACCGTGGTACTAATAGGATCAAAAGAACACCAGTAATTTTCTTTAGGTAGCTGTTAATACTGTAACAAGACAAGCCTGCCTGTCAGTAGGAAGATAACAGGAACGGATCTAGCTGAACACTGTGAGCAGGACGCACTGCACTAAATGTAAATAGTCTAGAAGATAACAGGAACGGATCTAGCTGAACACTGTGAGCAGGACGCACTTTACTAAATGTAAATAGTCTAGTTGCCTGACCGTGGTACTAATAGGATCAAAAGAACACCAGTAATTTTCTTTAGGTAGCTGTTAATACTGTAACAAGACAAGCCTGCCTGTCAGTAGGAAGATAACAGGAACGGATCTAGCTGAACACTGTGAGCAGGACGCACTGCACTAAATGTAAATAGTCTAGAAGATAACAGGAACGGATCTAGCTGAACACTGTGAGCAGGACGCACTGCACTAAATGTAAATAGTCTAGAATTTAACAGGAACGGATCTAGCTGAACACTGTGAGCAGGACGCACTGCACTAAATGTAAATAGTCTAGAAGATAACAGGAACGGATCTAGCTGAACACTGTGAGCAGGACGCACTTTACTAAATGTAAATAGTCTAGCTGCCTGACCGTGGTACTAATAGGATCAAAAGAACACCAGTAATTTTCTTTAGGTAGCTGTTAATACTGTAACAAGACAAGCCTACCTGTCAGTAGGAAGATAACAGGAACGGATCTAGCTGAACACTGTGAGCAGGACGCACTGCACTAAATGTAAATAGTCTAGAAGATAACAGGAACGGATCTAGCTGAACACTGTGAGCAGGACGCACTGCACTAAATGTAAATAGTCTAGAAGATAACAGGAACGGATCTAGCTGAACACTGTGAGCAGGACGCACTGCACTAAATGTAAATAGTCTAGAAGATAACAGGAACGGATCTAGCTGAACACTGTGAGCAGGACGCACTGCACTAAATGTAAATAGTCTAGAATTTAACAGGAACGGATCTAGCTGAACACTGTGAGCAGGACGCACTGCACTAAATGTAAATAGTCTAGAAGATAACAGGAACGGATCTAGCTGAACACTGTGAGCAGGACGCACTTTACTTAATGTAAATAGTCTAGCTGCCTGACCGTGGTACTAATAGGATCAAAAGAACACCAGTAATTTTCTTTAGGTAGCTGTTAATACTGTAACAAGACAAGCCTGCCTGTCAGTAGGAAGATAACAGGAACGGATCTAGCTGAACACTGTGAGCAGGACGCACTGCACTAAATGTAAATAGTCTAGAAGATAACAGGAACGGATCTAGCTGAACACTGTGAGCAGGATGCACTGCACTAAATGTAAATAGTCTAGAAGATAACAGGAACGGATCTAGCTGAACACTGTGAGCAGGACGCACTGCACTAAATGTAAATAGTCTAGAAGATAACAGGAACGGATCTAGCTGAACACTGTGAGCAGGACGCACTGCACTAAATGTAAATAGTCTAGAATTTAACAGGAACGGATCTAGCTGAACACTGTGAGCAGGACGCACTGCACTAAATGTAAATAGTCTAGAAGATAACAGGAACGGATCTAGCTGAACACTGTGAGCAGGACGCACTGCACTAAATGTAAATTGTCTAGAAGATAACAGGAACGGATCTAGCTAAACTGAGTACGGTGTATATATATATATGCAACACCTGGGATGCATATATATACACAATACACTGTAAGTGCAGCTAACTGACTGACTGATCTGCCTAATCTATCTAACTCAAATCAAACACTGTCTCTCTGTCTATCTCTTTCAACGCCGGAACACACACTACACAGGGCCGCCGTGTAGGCGGCCTTATATAGTGTGGGGCGTGTACTAAATCCCCTGAGCCATAATTGGACAAAGCCTCCTTGGCTTTGGCCAATTACGGCTCTCTGTTCAGGCGGCGCTGTGATTGGCCAAGCATGCGGGTCATAGTGCATGCTTGGCCAATCATCAGCAAGCAATGCACTGCGATGCCGCAGTGAATTATGGGCCGTGACGCGCCACACGAATTTGGCGCGAACGACCCATATCGTTCGCAATTCGGCGAACGACCGAACAGCCGATGTTCGAGTCGAACATGGGTTCGACTCGAACACGAAGCTCATCCCTATTGGAGGATAATGAGGAGCACTACCTGGATGAATCTTTTTTAGGGGAGACCAGGGGAGGGTCTATCCGCGAAACAAGAAACCCAGGAAGAGAGGAGGGAGAGCCGGACGAAGAATACAGCGGAAAAAGAAGGCGGGAAGACTAGGAGAGGGGACCTACAATTTGAGTGGGATTGCACTATCAAGGGAAGAATTACTGGTATTGGATAAAGGCAATGTTTCCCATGATCATTGACACTTCTGCTATATATATTGGGGTGGCTACAGTGGGGGAAACCCCCCAGACGACGTCTATGAGGACGAAACGCGTCGGGCAGGACCCCACTGTCGCCACTTTTTCTCACAGTGCTGTTTTTATACATTTTGGATCTACATGTGAGTGTATTTCTATTTATTTTAAATAGAATTTTGGTTTTCAGATTCACACTATGTGGCCCCTTTTTTCTTCCCCTATCTTGCCACACCATTTCCTGGTCCATGTCATACTGCCTTGAGGGATCCATCCACGGAACACCCCTAGGATCCACAGGACCATCCACATCCGTGAGATTACCTACACCTTTTAGGACCTGAGCGTCACTCGGAGGAATACAGTAATCCGCGAGAAAAACATCTGTCTTTGAGTCTATTACAGCCACTCACCACCCAAGCCTTATCTGACCCAATTCGGCGTACGCCCCTTTGGGTCCACCTTATCCGGTAAGCCTCTTCATCTCTCGGTGGGAGTGAGCTGACTTATATTTGGGACGTTGAATATATTCTCTCCAAAGAAATTCTTTTGCTGTTTAAAATATATTTTATAAGGACTACTCACCTTCATTGTTTAGTCACAAATTCTATATGAGGACTACCTAGTTATGAGATTCTCTTTTCTAATACAGTTGACCCTTTTCACTGTACTGTACACAGACTGGTATATAGTTTCTCTATGTTTGATATTGTTTAGCGCTACACTTTTTTGTTCTTTATATTCACACTTTATTGGTCGTGTCAGCTGCTTTTGTTTTCCCCTTTTTTGGGTAGCGCAGAATTATTTTGCATATAAAGAAACCCAAAAGAGAGGAGGGAGAGCCGGACGAAGAATACAGCGGAAAAAGAAGGCGGGAAGACTAGGAGAGGGGATCTACAATTTGAGTGGGATTGCACTATCAAGGGAAGAATTACTGGTATTGGATAAAGGCATTAAGTTTGCTCCAAATAAAAGCCTCAATAAATTTGAGACATATGTTGGGGTGCAAAAGTTCATCAGAAAACTCAATATTAAGAAGTACTATGCCCTTAATCCCGTGGAAAAAGCTGTTATGAATACCAGATTCACTAACCTGAGAAATAATTCCGTATTCAACCCATGTGTAGCCAATAACAAATACGTGGACTTGTTTAAATAAATAAATAAATAAATAAATAGACATAGCAACATATTAAACCTATTTCTGATGAGAATATGCATATAATTATATTTCTACATGGAGATTATTTGGTGGAATATTGTTTATAAATATACATAGCAACATATTAAACCCATTTCTGATGAGAATATGCATATAATTATATTTCTACATGGGGATTATTGGTGGAATATTGTTTATAAATATACATAGCAACATATTAAACCCATTTCTGATGAGAATATGCATATAAATATTTTTCTACATGGGGATTATGGGTGGAATATTGTTTATAAATATACATAGCAACATATTAAACCTATTTCTGATATGAAAATGCATATAATTATTTTTCTACATGGGGATTATTGGTGGAATATTGTGTATACAGCAGCATATTAAACCCATTTCTGATAAGAACATGCATATAATTATATTTCTACATGGGGATTATTGGTGGAATATTGTTTATAAATATACATAGCAACATATTAAACCTATTTCTGATATGAAAATGTATATAATTATTTTTCTACATGGGGATTATTGGTGGAATATTGTTTATAAATATACATAGCAACATATTTAACCCATTTATGATATGAATATGCATGTAATTATTTTTCTACATGGGGATTTTTGGTGGAATATTGTTTATAAATATACATAGGAACCTATTTAACCTATTTCTTATAAGAATATGCATATATTTTTTTTCTACATGGTTATTATGGGCGAAATATCTCAGCTAAACATCCTATGTAATACATTTGACCTATTTCTCATAGGAATATGGGTAAAGTTATTGTTTTTTAGGTTGATTATGACTGGAATATCATATACAATAACAATTAACATATTTAACTTATTTATGAGATAAATAGCCACATAATTATTTTTCTTCATGGGTGAAATGCCATGGTTAAACATGCCTAGGAATAGGGATGAGCTTTGAGTTCGAGTCGAATATGAGTTTGACTCGAACATCAGCTGTTTGATCGTTCGCCAAATATCGAACATTATGGGGCGTTCGCGCCAAATTCGAGCGGCGCGTCACGCCCCATAATGCACTGAGTCATCGCAGTGCTTTGCTCGCTGATGATTGGCCAAACATGCACTATGACCCGCATGCTTTGGCCAATCACAGCGCCGTCAGCAAAGAGCCATAATTGGCCAAAGGCAGGATGCCTTTGACCAATTATGGCTCAGGGGGTTAGGTCCATGCCCCACACTATATAAGGCCGTCTGCACATCAGCCTTGTGTAGTGTGTTGCTGGCGGAGAGAGAGGTAGAGAGAGAGAGAGAATTTAATTTCATTTACTTTGAGTAGGCAGTTTATTCAGTTAGCTAGATCTCACTGCAGACCGTTCCTGCTGTACTGTTTCTAATGTACTTCAGGCAGGCAGTTGATTCAGTTAGCTGCAGTGTATTTAATATATATACAGTAAAACCTTGGTTTGAGAGTAACTTGGTTTGAGAGCATTTTGCAAGACAAGCAAAATGTTTTAATAAATTTTGCCTAGATATGCAACCGATGTCTTGATATAAGAGTAGCGTCAAGTCACAGCTGAGTATAAAAAAGAAGAGAGGAGCCTATAAGTGTAGCAATATGTTTACATTTAATGACAGTACAACATTTAGCAACTTATTGCTACTCTTAGAGGTGCCTCTCTTTATACCCTGTAAAAAAATGCTTTGATATACAAGTGCTTCGGATTACAAGCATGTTTCTGGAACGAATTATGCTCGCAAACCAAGGTTTTACTGTATATATAAATATATATATCGATATATATAGATATATATCGATATATATATATATATATATATATAGCCATCCACTGCATACAGTTTAGCTAGATCTCACTGAAGACCGTTCTTGGTGTACGTATTCAAATACACTTTCAGGCAGGCAGGCAGGCAAATGATTCAGTGATCTGCAGTGCATAAAATATATATAGTGTCTCCTACATATATATATATCCACTGCATACCAGTCTAGCCAAGCCTATATCTGACTGCAGGCCATTGCTGGTGTATGTTCTCAAATACACTTTCAGGCAATCAGGCAAGTGATTCAGTGATCTGCAGTGCATTAAATATATATAGTGTCTCCTACATATATATATATCCACTGCATTACAGTCTAGCCAAGCCTATATCTGACTGCAGGCCATTGCTGGTGTATGTTCTCAAATACACTTTCAGGCAGGCAGGCAAGTGATTCAGTGATCTGCAGTGCATTAAATATATATACAGTCTCCAACATATATATAACCACTGCATTCTAGTCTAGCCAAGCCTATACCTGACTGCAGGCCATTCCTGGTGAAATTCTTCTAGTAAATTTCAGGCGGTGTTTTGCTAATCCAATTTTACTAATGTCTGGAAGGCCACCAAGGAAAGGCAGACGCTCACAGGCCACTAAAAGAGGGCAAGCAAGCTCTGTGTCTACAGCCAACAGTTCTGGTCGTGGACACGGTGCATCCTCAGCATGTGTCCGTGGGGCACGCTTGTCCTTTTTTTGACAGCTGGCCGTGTTGATCCACAACATGCAGAAGAGTTGGTAGAGTGGATCACAAAGCCATCCTCATCCTCCTCATCCTCTGTCACCCAGGCTAAGTCAAGTTTGGCTGCCAATGCAGCTGCCAAAGCGGCCTATTCCATTGGCTCAATTACATCAGTCAATCCTTCCCTAGCCCCACCATCTTGTCTTGAGGAGTCCCCGAACTGTTTGACCACAGTGTCAGGTACATACTGCAGGAGGATGCGCAGCATTTTGAAGGCTCCGATGATGGTACCCAGATTGCTGATGAAGGCAGTAACGTGAGCCCAGAGAGAGGGGGTGCCCAAGAAGGACAAGAAACTGTCAGTCATGTTCCCCCAGCAGCAGCATACTGCCAGGTTTGCTCCAGTGGTGAGGAGGGAGGGGATAATGAGGTCACTGACTCTACGTGTGTGCCCTATAGAAGAGAGGAGGAGGAGGAGACACATCTCCAATGAGGCAGGATGCCCTCCAGGGGCCAGCTTAAGGACAGCCAACCAACTGCATCACACCGCATAGCTCCGCATGTGCAGGGTGCTGCTGACTCCGCGCGTTTTTTTAAAAGTTCTTTGGTGTGGGCCTTTTTTGAGACATGTGCAGCAGATCGCACCATTGCTGTTTGCAACATATGTCTGAAGCTTATCAAGCATGGCCAAAACAGCAGCCGCTTGGGCAGCACATGCTTGACCAGACATATGTCGAGCTCCCATGCAGTCCGTTGTCAACAGTACTTAAAAGACCCACACCAAAGAACAAGGCAGACCTCTCCTTGCTCCTCATCAGCTGAGATCTCCAACCCCACTACACCTTCAGTCCTCTCAGGGACCTGCACTGAGACGAATGAAGGTGTAGAATTAGGTGTCCCAAGCACTTGTGGGCAATCTGCTAGTGCTAAACCTAATTTTGATTGTAGCAGGCTAATTTCCCTACCCCAGTTGCTAAACCGTCAAAAGAAATTCGGTCCCAGTCATCCACATGCTCAGAGGCTAAATGCTAGTTTGGCTAAATTGCTAGCACTCCAACTACTGCCTTTTCAGCTGGTAGACTCTGCCCCCTTTCGAGAATTTGTGGAATGTGCGGTACCTCAGTGGCAGGTTCCCAAACACCTTTTTTTTCTCGGAAGGCCATTCCGGCTCTCTACCGGCATGTGGAAGGCAATGTCTTGGCCTGGTTGGACAGGGCGCTCAGCGGTAAGATGCATATTACTGCTGACTCATGGTCCAGCAGGTATGGACATGGATGTTACCTTTCTTTCATGGTGCACTGGGTAACCCTGCTGGCAGCTGGGAAGGATGCAGGACAGGGTGTATTAATGTTGGAGCTTGTTCCGCCACCATGCCTCCAAAATGCTGGTAGTGGTGATTCTGCCACACCTCTCTCCTCCACCCCTCCTCTTCTTCTTCCTCTATCGCCTCTTCCTGTGCAGATTTGACCTTGGAACCAGTGGTGCTAAGTAGGCGTTCTAGGGGCTACGCAAGCACTCAGAAAAAAGGAGCCACGCAGTGCTTGAGTTGGTCTGCTTAGGACAGGAGCCACACTGGGGCAGAGATTCTGGCAGCTCTGCAGGGGCAGGTTCAGAGGTGGCTGACGCCGCGACAGCTTCAGGCAGGAATGGTGGTTTGCAACAATGGCATCAACCTCTACTCCGCCCTCCAACAGGGACACTTGACCCATGTTCCCCGTTTGGCTCACGTCCAATTTGGTGGTGCAGCGGTTCTTCTGTAGGTACCCAGGCTTACAGGAACTCCTGAGGCAGGCCAGGAAAGTCTGTGGGCATTTCTGTGGGTCATATAATGCCAGTGCTCGGCTGGCTGATCTTCAAAAAGGAATGCAACCTGCCCAAGAACCGCCTCATCTGTGACATGCCCACCAGGTGGAACTCAACGTTGGCAATGCTGCAGTGGCTGCACACGCAGCAGAGGGCCATCAATGACTACCTGTGCGAGTATGGCACCAGGACAGGGTCAGGGGAGCTCAGCTTTTTTTCGCCACGCTAGTGGCTAATGATCAAGGATGCATGCACTGTCCTGTCACTATTTGAGGAGGCCACGAGGATTGTGACAGTGCATGCATCAGTGATACTGTCCCTCTTGTCCACCTGTTGGAGCACATGCTGCATGGATAATGGACAGGACACTTGAGGCAGAACAGAGGGAGGAAGAGGAGGACTTCCTTAACTCCCAATGACCCCTTTAGCCAGCCATTATTCCTGGAGGCCCGCCTATGACACAGGAAGAGGAGGAGGATTGTGTCAGCATGGAGGTGGAGCCTGGCACTCAGCATCAGCAACAGTCTTCAAGGGATCGTTTTCAGTCCCCAGAAACCCATGGACTTGTAGGTGGCTTGGAGGAGGTGGCTGCGGATCATGTCGTCCTTAGTGACCCAGAGGACTCCGGACCAAATGCCTCAGCAAACCTACCCTGAATGGCCTCCCTGATCTTGCAAAACCTGTGAAAGGACCCTCGTATTCGTGGTATCAAGGAGAGGAATCAGTACTGGCTGGCAACCCTTCTTGATCCACATTAAAAGGGTAAGGTTATACAGCTTATACAGTTAAACAGCCTTCGCAGAGGGAGCAGAGGATGAAACATCTTCGGGAGGCCTAGCAGAAAGGTTTGTGCAATGCGTTTCCAGAGCCTGGAAGGCTACAATTTCCTGGTCCTCCTTGACAATGTGTTGCTGAGGCTTCAGTCAGTCACAGAAGGAGCGGTGGAGAAGGTGGCCGTCTGACCGATGCGTTTAGACAAATTTTTAATCGGCAGCCCCAAGGTCTGATTGGTTCCAGCAACCATCACCAGCATCTGATTTACATGGTGCAGGAATACCTTGGGCAAGATCAGACTTGGAGACCTTTCCAACTGAATATTCACTGGGTTACTGGGTCTTGAGGATGGATCACTGGCCAGAGCTTGCACAGTATGCAATTGAGCTACTGGCCTGCACCAAGCATTCTATCTGAACACACATTCAGTGCTGCTGGAGGCTTTGTAACTGATCAGAGTGCGCCTGTCCACAGACTCGGTTGATCGGCTCACCTTCATAAAAATGAATCAATCAGAAATAGGTTTAATATGTTGCTATGTATATTTATAAACAATATTCCACCAATAATCACCATGTAGAAATATAATTATATGCATATTCTTATCAGAAATGGGTTTAATATGTTGCTATGTATATTTATAAACAATATTCCACCAATAATCCCCATGTAGAAAAATAATTACATGCATATTCATATCATAAATGGGTTAAATATGTTGCTATGTATATTTATAAACCATATTCCACCAATAATCCCCATGTAGAAAAATAATTATATGCATTTTCATATCAGAAATAGGTTTAATATGTTGCTATGTATATTTATAAACAATATTTCACCAATAATCCCCATGTAGAAAAATAATTATATGCATTTTCATATCAGAAATAGGTTTAATATGTTGCTATGTATATTTATAAACAATATTCCACCAATAATCCCATGGTAGAAATATAATTATATGCATATTCTCATCAGAAATGGGTTTAATATGTTGCTATGTATATTTATAAACAATATTTCACCAATAATCCCCATGTAGAAAAATAATTATATGCATTTTCATATCAGAAATAGGTTTAATATGTTGCTATTTATATTTATAAACAATATTCCACCAATAATCCCATGGCAGAAATATAATTATATGCATATTCTCATCAGAAATGGGTTTAATATGTTGCTATGTATATTTATAAACAATATTCCACCAATAATCCCCATGTAGAAAAATAATTACATGCATATTCATATCATAAATGGGTTAAATATGTTGCTATGTATATTTATAAACAATATTCCACCAATAATCCTCATGTAGAAAAATAATTATATGCATTTTCATATCAGAAATAGGTTTAATATGTTGCTATGTATATTTATAAACAATATTCCACCAATAATCCCCATGTAGAAATATAATTATATGCATACAGGGGGTCCCCTAGTTACAAACATCCGACTTACAAACAACTCCTACTTACAAACGGAGGGAGACAACAGGAAGTGAGAGGAAATCTACCTCTAGGAAGGGAAATTCACTCCTGTAAGAGCTATTATGGGGTAAAGGTACCTCCACTGATGCTTTATCACCAAGGCTTGTTTCCACAACAACCCAAGATTTTCAAAATCCAATTGTCATTGGGACAGAAAGTGAGGTGAAATCTTCTGAACATGGGCACAGACAGCAAAACAAATGTTACAGGGGTGACAACCCTTCCCTATGCTATCCAAAAAGCTTAAAAATAGTTTTTTTGGCTGGAGCTACACTTAAATGTACCTCTTCCGACTTACAAACAGATTCAACTTAAGAACAAACCTACAGTCCCCAACTTGTTTGTAACCCGGGGACCCCCTGTATTCTCATCAGAAATTAGTTTAATATGTTGCTATGTATATTTATAAACAATATTCCACCAATAATCCCATTGTAGAAATATAATTATATGCATATTCTCATCAGAAATTAGTTTAATATGTTGCTATGTATATTTATAAACAATATTCCACCAATAATCCCCATGTAGAAATATAATTAATTGCATATTCTCATCAGAAATTGGTTTAATATGTTGCTTTGTATATTTATAAACAATATTCCACCAATAATCCCCATGTAGAAATATAATTATATGCATATTCTCATCAGAAATGGGTTTAATATGTTGCTTTGTATATTTATAAACAATATTCCACCAATAATCCCCATGTAGAAAAATAATTACATGCATATTCATATCATAAATGGGTTAAATATGTTGCTATGTATATTTATAAACAATATTCCACCAATAATCCCCATGTAGAAAAATAATTATATGCATTTTCATATCAGAAATAGGTTTAATATGTTGCTATGTATATTTATAAACAATATTATACCAATAATCCCATTGTAGAAATATAATTATATGCATATTCTCATCAGAAATGGGTTTAATATGTTGCTATGTATATTTATAAACAATATTGCACCAATAATCCCAATGTAGAAATATAATTATACACATATTCTCATCAGAAATGGGTTTAATATGTTGCTATGTATATTTATAAACAATATTCCACCAATAATCCCTGTGTAGAAAAATAATTACATGCATATTCATATCATAAATGTCTTAAATATGTTGCTATGTATATTTATAAACAATATTCTACCAATAATAGCCATGTAGAAAAATAATTATATGCATTTTCATATCAGAAATAGGTTTAATATGTTGCTATGTATATTTATAAACAGTATTCCACCAATAATCCCCATGTAGAAATATAATTATATGCATATTCTCATCAGAAATGGGTTTAATATGTTGCTATGTATATTTATAAACAATATTCCACCAATAATCCCCATGTAGAAAAATATTTACATGCATATTCATATCATAAATGGGTTAAATATGTTGCTATATATATTTATAAACAATATTCCACCAATAATCTAGCATACGCTCTTGAGTTTAGGGACAGACTGAAGGAGCTCACGGACACTGTCCAAGAAAATCTTTGGGCTGCCCAAAGGCGGCAGAAACGATGGTATGATCATACTGCTCGGAACCGCACTCTGGAGGTTTGGCAGAAGGTTCTTGCCCTCAGGCCAACCAAGCAGGACAAGTTACAGGCCACTTGGCAGGGACCTTACCGGGTTGTGGCAAAGCTCGGTGACACAACCTACCTAGTGACTAAATGTTCGGATAAAAGAGTCCGACAGGCCTTTCATGTGAACATGTTGAAAGCATACTGGGAAAGATCAGGAGAGGTAGCCACTATATGTGCTCCAGCTGTGGAAGATTCTGAGAACCTTCCTCTGCTGGTGCCCCTGGAGCTAAATAGAATTACTGCAGGGATAGAGATGTTCAAGCTTGATGACCAGCTAGGGCCAACACAGAGAGAACAAGCTAGACAGGACCTTAGTCAGAGAAGGGAAATGTTCTCAACTGTCCCTGAGTACACTACTATGGTGGAGACCCCAGGACAACTGCCACTAAGGCAGGTGGCTTACCAGATACCTGACGCAGTGAGAGAGGGGATGCATCATGAGAATAAGGAGATGCTTGAGTTGAGAGTCATTGAGCCATCCAGCAGCCCCTGGGCTTCCCTGGTGGTCCTTGTACCGAAGCCGGTTGGCACGACTCGCTTCTGCGTAGACTACCGCAGATTAAATGAGTGCACCACCACTGGCGCTTACCCTATGCCCCGGGTGGATGATCTGTTAGATCTCATTGCTCGGGGAAAATTCCTGACATACCTTGACCTATGCAAAGGGTACCGGCAAATTCCTCTAGATGCGGAATCTATTCCGAAATCGGCGTTCATTACCCCATTTGGCCTTTACCAGTCTAAAGTAATGCCATTTGGGATGAAGAATGCATCAGCGACTTTCCAGAGGATGGTAGGCCAACTCCTCAATGGCCTCCAGGACTATGCTTGTGCATACCTGGACGACATTGCGATCTACAGTGATACCTGGGAGGACCATCTGGTTCAGATGGGTGTCATGTTAGACCGCATCAAGGCTGCAGGACTAACCCTTAAAGGGGTTGTAAAGGAAAAAAAATTTTTTCTTAAAATAAAAACGTTATACTTACCTCCACTGTGCAGCTCGTTTTGCACAGAGTGGCCCCCGAACCTGGTCTTTTGGGGTCCCTCGGCGGCTGTTTCAGCTTCTCCCCGTAAGAACTAATCTCCTTCATGCAAGCTCTCTCGCATGGAGGTTAGTTCTTGCGGGCGTGCTCCCGTGATACACCCGGCGGCTATATCCACTCACTGTATCACTTGGCCCCCTCCCCCCGGTGCGCCGCGTCATTGGATGTGATTGACATCAGCGCGAGCAAATGGCTGCGCTGCTTTCAATCCATCCACTCTAGCCAATCAACGGCTAGGCTGAGCTGCGAAAAGGACATCAGGGGCGAGCGCAGCAGGTTTAGGGGCTCAGGTAAATAAAACGGGGGGCTGGGGGGGCTGGTATTGTCGGATGTTTTTTCACCTTAATGCATAGGATGCAAAAAACGTGAAACGTGAAAAAACGTGAACCTTTACAAACCCTTTAAGCCAGAGAAATGCAGCATAGGGATGTCTGAGGTACAGTACCTTGGACATCGAGTAGGCAGTGGACAACAACGAACCAAGCCTGCTAAGACTGAGGCAGTTGCCATGTGGCCGACCCCCCATACTAAAACCCAGGTCCTGGCATTCCCCGGCACAGCTGGGTACTATAGGAAGTTTGTCCCTCAATATAGTTCCATCGCTAAGCCCCTGACAGACCTGCCTAAGAAGCACCTTCCCCGAAAGGTACTGTGGTCCCCCGAGTGTGAAGCTGCCTTCCAACGATTAAAGAATGCACTAACTTCAGCTCCTGTTCTAGCTGCCCCTGACCCAACCAAACATTTTTGTGTCCACACAGATGCCTCTACATTCAGGCTAGGGGCAGTACTAAACCAAGTAGGACCTGATGGCAGTGGGCACCCAGTGGCCTACATCAGTTGGAAATTGCTACCCAGGGAAGTCGGTTATGCAGCTGTGGAGAAAGAGTGTTTGGCGCTGGTGTTGGCTCTCAAGAAATTCCAACCTTATCTCTACGGACAATCTTTTATGGTGCTCACAGACCACAATCCATTAATCTGGCTTAATCGGGTCTCCGGAGATCATGGATGTTTGTTACGATGGAGCGTGGCCCTGAAGCCTTACAATTTTACCATCCAGTATCGGCCAGGAAAGCAGAATGGGAATGCTGATGGACTTTCCTGGCAAACTGAACTATAAGACTCTCCCGGACAGCCCCAAGCTGACCCATGGTGGATCTAGTTGGATCTGCCGGACTATGGGACGGGGGGGGCACTGTCGTGGACACTGGCTGCAAGGACCTTTTTCTGTCCACATTCACCCTGTTATTTGGTATTGCTATATTAATCTTTTTTTTGTTACATTTTTGAGAGACTGTTTTCTTGGACTTGACCAAAGACTATTCTTGGTTGTTAATTCTGAACAATACATGTTCCTTGAAAGAGCTGATCACATTGACCTGCGGAGGTGGACTATCTGGTCACCTAGGCTGCCTTAAGTGCTGTGTTAATTAACATGTTAATTATATAATTGTCTTTAAGGTTGATGCAAGAGGGGAGGGGGGAGTATCCATGAGCCAGCCTACCTCATTATCTAACCCCTTGTGTTAAACTGTATAAAAAGGCTGTATTCTGTCCAATAAATCTTTCAAGATTCTACAAGCTATTTTTGGCTAGACTTGTATTCAATGCAGCTATAATAATATATCTCTCTGATGGTGAGACTGGAGGAAGTGGTATAAAAATAGGTGACTCAGAGGGTTGGGTGTGTCATTGCCATCATCCCTTGGAAGATTTAGAAACAAATATATACCTCAACGTGGGATTTTTAAGGCAATGTAGTAAAGAAGAAATTATATTTGGATAAAAGAATAATTTATTGGTACATAGAAAATATATAACATACAAAAATACTTTTAGTGATCATACGATTAAAAAGAAAATTCGTCAAATAGCATGAAATAAGCAGGGAGCTGGAGCTCCTATATCGTGATACATCCTGCTACAAGATACAATCACCACCTATAACAATGCAATGGCGTCAAGTAGCGATATTCCAACGCGTTTCAACTTATAACATCAAAAACAGTCTTCCTCAGGGAAAGATTGCATCACGTTCTAAAGTTTCAAAAAATAGCAATGTTACATACCATATATATATGGTATATATGTCATTAATCACATACATTCAATAAACGCAACTTACATTTTTCATGTAGCTGCAGGAAAAATGCATTACCAGTTCTTAAAAGGGAGGGGAGGGTCTCCATCATTTGTTGCCCATGCTGTCCAAAATCCTCTACAGGACGACAGGATATATTTTGAAAAAACAATAATAGGCAGCCAATAAGTAAGGTTTCTGAAAAAACAAAACGTTTTTTGAGATAATAATAGTAAGGGCAAGATTCTTTCAGAGACCAGTATTCTCTGAGGCTTTATGATTAAAGCATATATAGAGTTACCTTCTAGTAGTATAGTTAAATATGGATCTTATAAAAATGCAGGGAAGCCTGTGATGACGAGCCTGGGTTGTAGAGTACCTCTTGGTTAGAAGCCGAATGAGAAGTGCTGCCATAAGCCGTCCCTGGCGTCCCAATAAAGGGATGTGGGCGTGACTAGGCTCTGGGCGTCGCATCTCCATAGCGACGATCCACCGCCCATTGGTGCACCTATGGGAGGCATGGTGCCCCTCAAGTGAGAGGTATGGGTGTAACAGCGCTCCGGGCGTTGCATCTCCATGGCGACGCCACATCGCTGGTTAGTACAACTGTGAGGCGCGCGGTGTCGGCAGAACGACGTCCCGCCCCTCGATCAAGGCTCCACGCCCCGCATCCCCATATCCTATGGGGTGTGGCTTGCTGAGATGGGGGAGGGAGGCGTCGCATCACGTCGCCTAGGCGACACTACGCATTCCCATTGCCTGTCGGCGGCGCATGCAGCGTCAAAGTCATGTGACTAAGTGCTGCAGAGACGCCAGCAAATGGCTGCGCTGCTTTCAATCCATCCACTCTAGGCTGAGCTGCGAAAAGGACATCAGGGGCAAGCGCAGCAGGTTTAGGGGCTCAGGTAAATAAAACGGGGGGCTGGGGGGGCTGGTATTGTCGGATGTTTTTTCACCTTAATGCATAGGATGCAAAAAACGTGAAACGTGAAAAAACGTGAACCTTTACAAACCCTTTAAGCCAGAGAAATGCAGCATAGGGATGTCTGAGGTACAGTACCTTGGACATCGAGTAGGCAGTGGACAACAACGAACCAAGCCTGCTAAGACTGAGGCAGTTGCCATGTGGCCGACCCCCCATACTAAAACCCAGGTCCTGGCATGGGGTACATGGTACCCCTACCCATTCACCTAGGGAAAAAGTGTCAATAATAAAGCACACTACACAGGTTTTTAAAATAATTTATTAAACAGCTCCGGGGGGTCTTCCTCCGGCTTCGGGGGTCTTCTTCCAGCTTCGGGGGTCTTCTTCCGGCTTCGGGAGTCCCTCCGGTTCCTCTTCTCCCGGCGTCCGGTTGGTTCCTCTTCGCTCTCTCCGGCCTCTTCTCCCGGTGTTCCAGTTCTTCGGCCGTCTCCTCCGCTGTCTTCAGGCCGCTCTCTTGCCAGCGGAGGTCCGGACTTCTGGGCTTCTTGTCTTCTTCCCTCTTCTCTTCTCCAGATGTTGACACGATGGTCTCTCTGGCTGGACTGCTCTCTGAGGGCTCCGTTGTGACTTATATAGGCGGAGACCCCGCCCCCTTATGACGTTTTAGAGGGCGTGGTCACTGGGTGATGTTGACCACGCCCCCTAAAACGTCACAGTCCCAGCATGCCCAGGGACTGTGACATCATAAGGGGGCGGGGTCTCCGCCTATATAAGTCACAACGGAGCCCTCAGAGAGCAGTCCAGCCGGAGAGACCGTCGTGTCAACTGGAGAAGAGAAGAGGGAAGAAGACAAGAAGCCCAGAAGTCCAGACCTCCGCTGGCAAGAGAGCGGCCTGAAGACAGCGGAGGAGCCGGCCGAAGAACTGGAACACCGGGAGAAGAGGCCAGAGAGAGCGGAGAAGAACCAAGCGGACGCCGGGAGAAGAGGAACCGGAGGGACCCCCGAAGCCGGAAGAAGATCCCTGAAGCCGGAAGAAGACCCCCGAAGCCGGAGGAAGACCCCCCGGAGCTGTTTAATAAATTATTTTAAAAACCTGTGTAGTGTTTTATTATTTACACTTTTTCCCTAGGTGAATGGGTAGGGGTACCATGTACCCCATACTCATTCACATAGGGTGGGGGGGCCGGGATCTGGGGGCCTTATTATAGGGGGCTCCCGGATTCCGATAAGCCCCCCCGCCTGCAGACCCCGACAACCAACGGCCAGGGTTGTCGGGAAGAGGCCCTTGTCCTCATCAACATGGGGACAAGGTGCTTTGGGGTGGGGGGCAGGGCTCCCCCTCCCCCAAAGCACCCACCCCCCATGTTGAGGGCATGCGGCCTGGTACGGTTCAGGAGGGGGGGGCGCTCGCTCGTCCCCACCCCCTGACCGGCCGGGCTGCGTGCTCGGATCGGGGTCTGGTATGGATTTTAGGGGGGACCCCACGCTGTTTTTTCGGCATAGGGGCTTCGCTTTATAATCCATACCAGACCTAAGGGCCTGGTATACCCCGCGCTCGCTGCAAAAGGAAAATGTGTTTTTCCTATTGCAGCGAGCGCAAAATGCAATACCCTGCCCTTGCGTCGTATCTGGTCCGTTGGACCAGCATACAGATGAGCGGGATTTCCGTTGGACCAGCACACAGACGAGCGGACTTTCCGCCAGAAACTGAGTCCGATGGAAAGATTTAAAACATGTTTCAAATCAGGAATGCTCACAGGTGTGAGGCTGTGAGTGGTCATGGGCTCCTCCCTGAGCTAACATGCAGACGTCTGACTCTGAGCTCCTGTGAATATGTCAAAGCCCTGAAAAAGCAGACCTACCCGGAACAAACTCTGATTTCTCCGTTGCGCTCCAGACATTCATCGCTCAGTTGGCTGACTGAGGGTCGGCTGGCGTCTCCCTATGCTTGGAGGGGGGCAGCGGCAGTGAGCAGTCTAGCAAGCGGCTGTGATAGGTGGATCGAGAGCCGCTACTGTGTGCTGTTGTGTGCCAGGCTGGTGAGAGGACAGGGAGGAGAAGCCCGGACCCCCGGAGGACGGGTGAACTACCAACAAATAGCGGCATGAGGGAAACGGGATGGCGGCTCCTGCATAAGCCCTGAGAAGCCATACACCGCTCAGCTGAGCCTCAGAGACGCCTAGGAGGTGAATCGTGGAAGGATGAAGTGCATGGATATTCCTGGAAACCGGGTAGGATCTGCCAAATTAACACCTTAAATGTCCACTTATACACATATCTTGTACCTGAAAGTATAGAGCACTTATATATTTTGTACTGGAAAGTATAGAGCTGATAAAGAAGCTGGTCAGGTAGAGCAGGATCAGAGGGACAAGGACTATTAATATACCTGAAAAACTGTCTGCTCTGATCCTCTCTGACCTATAGCATCACAAGGTGAAAGATTCTGGATGAGCTTTGATGGACTGAGAAAATGATTTACTAGAATGTTTTAAAAGACTTTATTTGCCCACTCTCCAGTTAACCCCACAAGAAATCTCCTCTTTCCTCCCCTTTGAGAGGACCTTTGAAAGGACCTGTATAAGGAAAAAGGCTAAACGCATATACCCTGCAGTCTCACAAGGGCATCCCCACATATACCCCCCTGCAAAACTGAAAAGGGGGGAACATTCCACTGTGAACAGGTAGAAGCTGGTCAGGTAGAGCAGGATCAGAGGGACAAGGACTATTAATATAACTGAAAAACTGTCTGCTCTGATCCTCTCTGACCTATAGCATCACAAGGTGAAAGATTCTGGATGAGCTTTGATGGACTGAAAAGATGATTTACTAGAATGTTTTAAAAGACTTTATTTGCCCACTCTCCAGTTAACCCCACAAGAAATCTCCTCCTTCCTCCCCTTTGAGAGGACCTGTATAAGGAAAAAGGCTAAACGCATATACCCTGCAGTCTCACAAGGGCATCCCCACATATACCCCCCTGCAAAACTAAAAAGGGGGGAACATCCCACTGTGAACAGGTAGAAGCTGGTCAGGTAGAGCACCTTTTGAGAGGACCTTTGAGAGGATCTGTATAAGGAAAAAGGCTAAACGCATATACCCTGCAGTCTCACAAGGGCATCTCCACATATACCCCCCTGCAAAACTGAAAAGGGGGGAACATCCCACTGTGAACAGGTAGAAGCTGGTCAGGTAGAGCAGGACCAGAGGGACAAGGACTATTAATATAACTGAAAAACTGTCTGCTCTGATCCTCTCTGACCTATAGCGTCACAAGGTGAAAGATTCTGGATGAGCTTTGATGGACTGAGAAAATGATTTACTAGAATGTTTTAAAAGACTTTATTTGCCCACTCTCCAGTTAACCCCACAAGAAATCTCCTCTTTCCTCCCCTTTGAGAGGACCTGTATAAGGAAAAAGGCTAAACACATATACCCTGCAGTCTCACAAGGGCATCTCCACATATACCCCCCTGCAAAACTGAAAAGGGGGGAACATTCCATTGTGAACAGGAGTAATCGGTACTGATCCATATTGTACTTTGAGGATCTCCCCCTCCCCCAAAAGGTCAGAGGACTGTAAAATACATAGCTTTATAAGACTTTATAAGACTCCTATGGACTAATGACCCTCCCCTCCCCTCCTAAAATCTACACATGAGATATAGATATTGATAATGACTACACGCCGACAAGCTGCGCAGCAACCAGCAAAAGGAAATCGGAGTGAGTCAGGAGGGATAAGACTTTATCTCTCCCCACGTGCAGAGCAGAGATACCATCTGGGGGGGGGCTGGAAGAGAAAGGTGGAGGGACAATAGAGACTAAGCAAGACGCCGGGAAGCAAATGGAACGTAAGTCGCTAACATCAGGACACGGTGCACAAGTGGCTGGATGAAATTACATAGAGCAAGGAAGGGGGTCCCCGACAATAGGGCGAGGGAGGAAGCTACCTGAGAGAAATATCCCTAATACTAAGCAACACTCCCCAAGCATGGGAAAAGTTATAATAGGAGGGGGACAAGATAGTCCGGGACCTGAAGTGGAGATGCTTAATATGGAAAGGATGGAACGGCTACTCTACAGACCCCCCGTGGGAAAAAAGGGAGATACGGTCCCCGGCTCCAAGGGGAGAGGCGGGGGAAGCCGAGAAAGAATTTAAGGAAATTAAAGATCTACTAAGGGCCCTCCCTACAAAGACTGCAACTAATCAGCACAGTGGAGCAGGCTTTCCAGCAGGCGGTAGAGGACCTAAAAGAAGATACAAAGGCACTAGGGCATAGGGTGGAAAGCTTGGAAGATTACTATGAGGCAACGATACAGGCGGTGGCGGAGGTCCAGGACTCAATCAAGGAGCATGAGGATGTCCTAAATCTATATAAGGATCAGCTCGATGATTACGAGAACAGAGACAGAAGGCAGAATATCCGCATAAAAGGGCTATCTGAAACAATTCAAACAACTGATTTAACCTCAGTGGCCCAAAAAGTTTTCTGTCAAATTATGGGGACCTCCATACCTGAAAGTATTGAGATAGATCGGATTCACCGAGTCCCCACATACTCCACTCAGAACAGGGAGAAAGCTAGGGACGTTATATGTAGATCACATAAGTACACAATAAAGGAAACCATAATGAGAATGGCCCGCAGTAGCCCTGAAATCCTATTTGATGGCATGACTCTATCACTATATCCAGACCTAACACGCAGGACTCTGTTCCAACGGCGAGCTGTCCGGCTTCTGCTTGAAGCCCTGCGTTTAAAGGAGTTAAATTATCGGTGGGGATTCCCATTTAGCTTGACAGCTTCAAGAAATGGTAGAACAGCAACTCTACGTACGAAGGACGATCTACAGTCATTTGTGGAAACACTGGACCTCCCGGCAGTAGACTTCACAGACTGGAGGACTCAAAAAAAGGGGACTCTCCTACAGCGGCCCGAACAATGGCACCAAGTCTCCCCTAGGGCCCAACGTAGAAACCGCTATGGAAGGCATGACCCCGCTTAGGAAGGAAGAGAAGGGGGAAGAGAAGGAATAAGAAAGGAGAAGAAAAGAGAAAAAAAGAAGATTAGAAGATAACCTAATTGTATAAAGTATACGGAACTCAATGCTAAGTGTACGGGTTTAAGGAATGGGATGAGGAGTGATACTTAATATATAAGATAGGTGTAATAGGTGATACAAGGGTGATAGGTAAAGGTGGAGGAATTTTTCTGGGTTTTTTTCTCTTTTTTGTTTTTTTTTTTGTTTTGTTTTGTTTTGTTTCCCCCAGGCAAATGGCAAATATGGTATTGGCTCCCTTTTTTTGGTTTTTCTTGAAGGATGGCTGCACCATTAAGGATTGTATCCTATAATGTGAAGGGACTGGGCTCACAACATAAAAGGGGCCAACTTTGGCATGAATTACAACATTATGCAGCGGACATAGCATTTCTTCAAGAAACGCACTTTAGGGAGAGATCAATACCTAACCTACCGAGACATATGTTCAGCCATTGGTATCATGCAGTATCACCGATTGCAAGGGCAAGAGGGGTCACAATAGCATTTAGAAAAACTTGCCCATGGGTATTAACGTCTGTTCAAACAGACAGAGAAGGTCGTTTCTTATTTGTCAAGGGGGCAATATATGGCCAGCGATATACATTTGCTGCTATTTATGCTCCAAATATGGGAACAATCAAATTTCTTGTCGAAATGCTGAGGACGCTGGAGAAATTCAAGGAAGGATGTCTGAGACATCAACATGGTACTAGACCCAGGTCTAGACACAACATCAGGGAAAACCTCCATATCTTTTAGAGCCCTAAAATATTTAAAACAATGCTTACGCACCCAACATCTGGTTGATTGCTGGCGGGCATTGCATAATGAAGCTAAAGATTATAGCTATTACTCTACAGCACGTAAAATGTATTCGTGTATCGATGTATTCATGGTAGATCAATTCTATCTGGAGAGTGTCCGGGATTGTACTATTGAAGCTATAACTATCTCGGATCACGCCCCAATAACGTTAACATTCTTCCCGAACCAGACAGGGCATATAGAACGAACCTGGCGATTGAACAAATCGCTACTGGATAACAAAAAGATAACTGAAGAGTTAATAGTAAAAATACGGGAATATTTTGAAAGGAATACGCCAGGAGAGGTGTCTGAGCAGTCAGTGTGGGAAGCTCATAAATCAGTTATAAGGGGAGAATTAATAGCCTATGGAGCCTATATTAAGAAAGAAAGGAAAAGGGAAGTGACAGAGCTATTGGAGAAAATTAACATATTAGAGACTAAACATAAAAAAAACTTAGATCCCTCAGATATCCAACAACTAGGGCACCTTCGAACAAAACTTGCACAATGTCTGGATCGTAAAATAAACAATAAATATAGATATTTTGCCCATAGGTTCTATGAGCAAGGTAACAAATGCGGGAGACTACTAGCTAAACAACTTAAAAAGCAGCAAGATTCTAGACATGTTCATAATCTATTAATTCATAACAGGAAAGTAGTGGAAACACAGGCATAGCGAAAGAATTTCATAAATTCTACCAGACCCTATATAACATTCAGACACCGGAGACAGCTCAATTAGGAAATAAAGAAGATCAAAGAAGGGAGGAAACACGAGAATATATCAGGGAATCATCCATGCCAACCATATCTGAGATGATTAAGACTGAAATGGACCAGCCAATTACGGTGAATGAGTTGAGCAGAGCAATAGCGGCCCTACCAGCGGGGAAAAGTCCTGGCCCGGACGGCCTGACAAATGCTTACTATAAAAAATTCTCTTCGGAGTTGATAAAACCGCTATGTAACTATTTTAACTTTATTAATGCAGTTAATTCTTTGCCCCCAGAAGCCCTGGTGGCGTATATAACCATAATCCCCAAAGAGGGGAAAGACCCTCAATACTGCTCCAATTATAGGCCTATTTCTCTGCTCAACTCAGACACTAAATTGCTTGCCAAAATTTTAGCTATGAGATTGCAAGAACATATAGGGGATTTGGTGCACCCCGACCAGACAGGTTTTGTAAAAGGACGTGAGGCAAGGGATAATGCCATCCGGGCACTTCATCTGCTCCACTGGATACAATACGGTCCAGAGAAAGCCCCAAGGATCGTACTATCGATGGACGCAGAAAAAGCCTTCGATAGGGTGAATTGGGGCTTTATGAAAGAAGTTCTGAAGGGAGTGGGTCTAGGTGACCGTATGATGGGATGGATAATGGCCCTCTACGCAGATCCAAGAGCAAGAGTTAAAGTGAATGGTACAATCTCGGACTATCTCAACATACGAAACGGAACAAGGCAGGGGTGCCCACTTTTCCCGCTAATATTTGCTATAACTTTAGAACCATTTCTCTGTAAGATTAGAGGTAATGGGGAGATAAGGGTAATAGGCGTGGGGGGCGTGGAGCATAAGGTATCAGCCTATGCTGATGATCTGCTGTTTTACCTCTCAGCACCTCAGACTTCCCTAGTGTCACTCATGCAGGAAGTAGGTAAATATGGTAGGCTATCTAATTTTAAAATCAGTTATGAAAAATCAATACTTCTTCCCAGTCATGTCCCTCAAGAGATGGCAGAGATATTGAAGAGGGAATACCGCTTTGTGTGGAAGAAAGATTCACTGTTTTACTTAGGGATTCATGTCACCTCAGATCAAAAAATGTTGTATGATCTTAATTATACTCCCCTAATAGCCGAGTTAAGGGAAGACTTAAAGAAATGGACAGGACAATATTTAACATGGTTTGGAAGAGTGAGTGCCATTAAAGGGGTTGTAAAGGTATACATTTTTTCACCTTAATGCATTCTATGCATTAAGGTGAAAAAACTTTTGACAATACCGCAGCCCCCAGCCCCCCCGTTTTACTTACCTGACGCCTCGAATCTTCGCTGCTCGTTCTCGTCATCTTCATTGCAGCTCAGCCTGGTCGCTGATTGGCTGCAGTGGATGGATTGAAAGCAGCGCAGCCATTGGCTCGCGCTACTGTCAATCACATCCGATGACGCGGCGCGCCGGGGGCGAGTGATACAGCGAGCGGCTATAGTCGCCAGCTGTATCACGGGAGCGTGCCCGCAAGCACTCACCACCATGCGAGGGAGCTCGCATTAAGGTGGTGAATGCATGCGGGGAGGAGCTGAAACAGCCGCCGAGGGACCTCAGAAGACCAGGTTCGGGGCCACTCTGTGCAGAACGAGCAGTGAAGGTAAGTATAACATGTTTGTTATTTAAAAAAAAAAAAAAATTACCTTTACAACCCCTTTAAGATGTGTATACTACCCAGAATTATTTATATGTTACATACAGTTCCCATTAAGTTACCAGGAATCTTTTTTAAACAGATACGGAAGGCTTTTACAGCATTTGTGTGGAATAATAAAAGACCAAGGCTGACATATGACATCCTGTGTAGAAGTAAGGCTGAAGGAGGATTGGGCCTTCCTGATATATCAACATACTATAAGGCAATGTCGCTGGTCCGTATTTTGAATTGGTGTCATGATTCCCCTAGTAAAATGTGGGTCCCATTAGAGAAAGCTATAGCAGGGAGGAACCTGGCAGGAGCTCCCTGGATTCCGAATACGGAAAGAGGACTCTCAAAATGGACATCCCCCTGACCTGGAACTCACTGATAACATGGGATAATCTAAATAAAACAGGAGAGTACTCCCCCTCTGGAGGGTTTCCCATGGTGGGGAGGGAGGAGGATTCCTGGGGGCATGGGGGAGGGACGGAGATGTCACCTGTGGCAAGTTTGCCCCACGGGGGACCTTAGCAACTTATTCAGAGCTGGTTACAGCACTAGGGAATATATCCATAACAGGATGGAGATACAATCAAATGAAAAGTTTTTTCAAAAAAATGAAACCCCTTCTGAGACCATTAAATACAATAACTAGGTTTGAGAGCCAGTGTGTACACCTGGGGGAAGGCAGACATATGTTGTCCCAGATGTACAGCCTGATACTTAGTACCCAAAAGAAAACAATCCCATACTTTGTCAGGGAATGGGAAAGAGAACTAAATAAAGTACTATCAGACGAACAAATTAAAAAAATGATCCAATCAACTTATTCAACATCCATGAGCTCGTATTCTCAGGAAATGGCCTATAAATTTTTGACAAGGTGGTATAGGACACCAGTAAGATTAAATAGGATATATCCAACAGCAGATGCCCGATGCTGGAGAGGGTGCGAGCAAAGGGGTACATTTCTTCACCTGTGGTGGGAATGCCCCAGGATTAAGGAATTCTGGGATGCAATTGCACCATGGATCAAGAGGTTAGCCCCTAGATCTATAGAGTGTACACCTTTTGGACTTCTTATTTTATGGAACAACTGGCACAATCAAGGCCTATAGGAGGAGCATTACATCACATTTATTAAATGCAGCCAAAATATTAATTCCAAGATTTTGGAAGCAGATTACCTGCCCAACATTAGAGGATTGGAAAAGGGAGGTCAACCGGACAATGGAAGCGGAAAGATGGATTCATGTAGTTAAAGACAAAAAAAGGGAAATTGAGGACATATGGGCAGGCTGGATACAGTGTGTACAGGGGATAGATTAAGAGGGAAATATGAAACGAGAAGGTGTAGGGAGCCAATGTCATATAAATATCTTGGATTAGTTGCATAGGGGTTTAGCCAGGGAGGAAAAGGAAGAAATTGGGGTTTTCTTATATTTTTTTATTTATTTATTTATTTACTTAATTTTTTTTTGTTTAGACTGCTGTCTCTCCTCCCCTCCCTGTCCCTTCTACCCGTATAATGAAATACCTGATTTGGTGAAAGGGGGGAGGGAGGTGGTAAGGTGAATGTCTCTTAGTTTTCGTGTTTTTTTTTTTTTTTTTTCTTGTTGTTTAATGTGCTGGTTTGTAAGCACATGGTGTACAGAACGTCACTAAGGAAGGGCATATGAAGATTGAAACACACAATCAATGGGAATTATGCTAATCACCTAGGATTTTTTTTTTTTTTTATAGATGTTATATTTAATATGGCCGTTAGTGGCCTCTTACGCAATAGGGGGTAACACATGAAGGTATTTTAGGATTAATTGGATCACTTTAAATAAATTACTTAATAGAAGTGAGGATCTAGGCCATGATTGGCCAATAAATATAACTATGGGATAATTAACAAAAATCACAGGGTATGTATGGGTGTGGTGGGTTTTTTCTTTCTTTTTTTTTTTTTATAATTTTTTTTTTTTTTGCTTTTCTTTTTAGAAGTGAGGAACAATTATGGAATAACAATAATAAACACAGGGAATGTATGGACGGGGCCGGGGGTTTTCCCTTTTTTTTTTTTTGTTGGTATGTTTTAGGCTTGTTTAATGTGTTGATTTGTAGGTAGTGGGGGTGTCAATGTGGAATTGGATACACAGACCGATATGCACAAATATTGGGAATCTCATCAATCACAGGATGTATTTGGTTGTCGAACATATGTCGGGGGAGGGAGGGGGTTCGAGACAGGCAGCGTTTTTTTTTTCATTCCCCTTTTTTTTGGGGGGAGGGGATAGGGTCAGTTGTAAGAGAACGATGTTACCAATTGGTCTCTTATTAATGTTTAATATGTTAATCCTGCGTAATTATTGTAAAATATGAAATTAAGGATGTTTAATTGTGAATTGTGAAAAGTATAACAGAAAATAAAAAAATTTTGATTATAAAAAAAAATAAAACATGTTTCAAATCTAGGTCCGACGGGCTTTTGGGAAAAAGTCAGCCGGAAAAGTCCGCCGAGGCCTACACACGGTCGGATTGTTCAGCGGACTCTGGTCCGCCGGACCAAGTATGCCGGAAAGTCCGCTTGTGTGTACGCGGCATTACACATAGCATGTATATAGCAAAAACTACACCCCAAAACACATTCTGCTACTCCTCCTGAGTATGGCAATACCACATGTGTGAGACTTTTACACAGCCTGGCCACATACAGAGGCCCAACATTGAAGTAGTATCTTCAGGCGTTCTAGGACCATAAATTACACATCTCATTTCATTCCTACCTATCACACTTTTGAAGGTCCTTGAGCACCAGGACAGTGGAATTACCCGCAAAATGACCCCATTTTGGAAAGCTAACACCCCAACGTATATTCTATGAGGCATGGGCTGCAGATAGGTACTCGGGTACTCTGATGGGCTGCAGATAGGTACTCAGGTACTCTGATGGGCTGGAGACAGGTACTCGGTTACTCTGATGGGCTGGTGACAGGTACTCGGGTACTCTGATGGGCTGGTGACAGGTACACAGGTACTCTGAATGCCTGGTGACAGGTACTCGGGTACTCTGATGGCCTGGTGACAGGTACTCGGGTACTCTGATGGCCTGGTGACAGGTACTCAGGTACTTTGATGGACTGGTGACAGGTACTCAGGTACTTTGATGGACTGGTGACATGTACTCCGGTACTCTGATGGGCTACAGATAGGTACTCAGGTACTCTGATGGGCTACAGATAGGTATTCGGGTACTCAGATGGACTGTGACAGGTACTCAGATGGTCTGTGACAGGTACTCAGATGGGCTCTGACAGGTACTCAGGTACTCAAATGGGCTGTGCAGGTACTCAGATGGGCTGTGACAAGTACTCAGGTACTCAGATGAACTGTGACAGATGCTCAGGTACTCGGGTACTCAGATGGACTGTGACAGGTACTCAGGTACTCAGATGAACTGTGACAGGTACTCAGATGGACTGTGACAGGTACTCGGGTGCTCGGACAGGTACTCGGATACTCAGATGAACTGTGACAGGTACTCGGGTACTCAGATGAACTGTGACAGGTACTCGGGTACTCAGATGAACTGTGACAGGTACTCAGGTACTCAGATGGACTGTGACAGGTACACAGGTACTCGGATGAACTATGACAGGTACTCGGGTACTCAGATGAACTGTGACAGGTACTCAGGTACTCGGGTACTCAGTTGAACTGTGACAGGTACTCAGGTACTCGGATGGACTGTGACAGGTACTTAGGTACTCAGATGAACTGTGGTAGGTACTCAGGTACTCAGACGAACTGTGACAGGTACTCAGGTACTCGGATGAACTGTGACAGGTACTCGGGTACTCAGATGGGCTGTGACAGATGCTCAGGCACTCGGATGGACTGTGACAGGTACTCGAGTACTCAGATGGGCTGTGACAGGTACTCAGGTACTCGGGTACATTGATGGGTGGTGACAGGTACTTTGATGGGTGGAGACAGGTACTTTGATGGGTGGTGACAGGTCCTCTTTATTAGAGGGGGCAATCAGTGTGGTTGGTGTACACTGTAAGTGGTAACGAGATGTTACCGCAATCTCCTTCTCACACATGATTGGTGTGTGAGGAGGAGAACCTGGTAACATCTTGTTACCGCTGGTTGTTGACATTCTGTGACTGGCTGTGATTGGACACAGCTGGTCACGTGGTAAAGAGCCAATTTAATTGGCTCTTTACTGCGATCGGGGTTACAAGCCTGGTCCCCGATCTCCGCTCTCCGCGCACCCTAGGGGCATGCAAGAGCGTCGTGCACGCAGACAGTGACCGGCTGTGATTGGACATCTGCAGATGTCATATGACTATGGCCCGGTATTGAAGTGGTTAAAGGAACAGGATCTTTTTTTTTGGGTTAACAACCGCTTTAAACTAATACTTTGTTGAAGCACCTATTGATTTTATAACAGCACTCAGTCTTTTTGGGTATGAGTCTATCAGCATGGCACATCTCGACTTGGCAATATTCGCCCACTCTTCTTTGCAAAAACACTCCAAATCTGTTTGATTGCGAGGACATCTCCTGTGCACAGCCCTCTTCAGATCATCCCACAGATTTTCAATGGGATTCAGGTCTGGGCTTTGGCTGGGCCATTCCAAAACTTTCATCTTCTGGTGAAGCCATTCTTTTGTTGATTTGGATGTTTGCTTTTGGGTCGTTGAAGAAGGAAGAGGGGGTTGGCACTTTATATGAGGCATCGAATGTTGAACAAATGCCTCCATCCCGTTACATGAAAAATATGGGGAAGGTTTGGGACTTTGTATGAAGCATGCAGCCAGGGAGATGACTCGACAAGAGTGTGTCTGGTGGGTACTTAGTAAAATAGAACCACATATGTTACATAATAGCATAATGCATGACAAAGAAGTAAAATACATAAGATTTATTTCATACAGAATATATAGTAACATGATAATATAGTAACATATTGGTTCATATTGTAAACATTAACCACTTGAGCCCCGGACCATTATGCTGCCTAAGGACCAGAGGTCTTTTTCCAATTTGGCACTGCGTCGCTTTAACTGCTAATTGCGCGGTCATGCAATGCTGTACCCAAACGAAATTTGCGTCCTTTTCTTCCCACAAATAGAGCTTTCTTTTGATGGTATTTGATCACCTCTGCGGTTTTTATTTTTTGCGCTATAAACGGAAAAAGACCGAAAATTTTGAAAAAAAATGATATTTTCTACTTTTTGTTATAAAAAAAATCCAATAAACTAAATTTTAGTCATACATTTAGGCCAAAATGTATTCGGCCACATGTCTTTGGTAAAAAAAATGTCAATAAGCGTATATTTATTGGTTTGCGCAAAAGTTATAGCGTCTACAAACTAGGGTACATTTTCTGGAATTTACACAGCTTTTAGTTTATGACTGCCTATGTCATTTCTTGAGGTGCTAAAATGGCAGGGCAGTACAAACCCCCCCCCAAATGACCCCATTTTGGAAAGTAGACACCCCAAGGAAATTGCTGAGAGGCATGTTGAACCCATTGAATATTTATTTTTTTTGTCCCAAGTGATTGAAAAATGACAAAAAAAAAAAAATATTTACAAAAAGTCGTCACTAAATGATATATTGCTCACACAGGCCATGGGCCTATGTGGAATTGCACCCCAAAATACATTTAGCTGCTTCTCCTGAGTATGGGGATACCACATGTGTGGGACTTTTTGGGAGCCTAGCCGCGTACGGGGCCCCGAAAACCAATCACCGCCTTCAGGATTTCTAAGGGTGTAAATTTTTGCTTTCACTCTTCACTGCCTATCACAGTTTCGGAGGCCATGGAATGCCCAGGTGGCACAAAACCCCCCAAAATGACCCCATTTTGGAAAGTAGACACCCCAAGCTATTTGCTGAGAGGCATATTGAGTCCATGGAATATTTTATATTTTGACACAAGTTGCGGGAAAGTGACACTTTTTTTTTTTTTTTTTTTTTCATAAAGTTGTCACTAAATGATATATTGCTCACACAGGCCATGGGCATATGTGGAATTGCACCCCAAAATACATTTATCTGCTTCTCCTGAGTATGGGGATACCACATGTGTGGGACTTTTTGGGAGCCTAGCCGCATACTGGACCCCGAAAACCAATCACTGCCTTCAGGATTTCTAAGGGTGAAAATTTTTGATTTCACTCTTTACTGCCTATTACAGTTTCGGAGGCCATGGAATGCCCAGGTGGCACAAAACCCCCCCAAATGACCCCATTTTGGAAAGTAGACACCCCAAGCTATTTGCTGAAAGGCATGGTGAGTATTTTGCAGCTCTCATTTGTTTTTGAAAATGAAGAAAGACAAGAAAAAACATTTTTTTTTTTCTTTTTTCAATTTTCAAAACTTTGTGACAAAAAGTGAGGTCTGCAAAATACTCACTATACCTCTCAGCAAATAGCTTGGGGTGTCTACTTTCCAAAATGGGGTCATTTGGGGGGGTTTTGTGCCACCTGGGCATTCCATGGCCTCCGAAACTGTGATAGGCAGTGAAGAGTGAAATCAAAAATTCACGCCCTTAGAAAGCCTGAAGGCGGTGCTTGGTTTTCGGGGTCCCGTACGCGGCTAGGCTCCCAAAAAGTCTCACACATGTGGTATCCCCGTACTCAGGAGAAGCAGCAGAATGTATTTTGGGGTGTAATTTCACATATTTCCATGGCATGTTTGAGCAATATATCATTTAGTGACAACTTTGTGCAAAAAAAAAAAAAAAAAATTTGTCTCTTTCCCGCAACTTGTGTCGCAATATAAAATATTCCATGGACTCGACATGCCTCTCAGCAAATAGCTTGGGGTGTCTACTTTCCAAAATGGGGTCATTTGGGGGGGTTTTGAACTGTCCTGGCATTTTATGCACAACATTTAGAAGCTTATGTCACACATCACCCACTCTTCTAACCACTTGAAGACAAAGCCCTTTCTGACACTTATTGTTTACATGAAAAAGTTTTTTTTTTTTGCAAAAAAATTACTTTGAACCCCCAAACATTATATATTTTTTTAAAGCAAATGCCCTACAGATTAAAATGGTGGGTGTTTCATTTTTTTTTTTCACACAGTAATTGCGCAGCGATTTTTCAAACGCATTTTTTGGGGAAAAAACACACTTTTTTTAATTTTAATGCACTAAAACACGCTATATTGCCCAAATGTTTGATGAAATAAAAAAGATGATCTTAGGCCGAGTACATGGATACCAAACATGACATGCTTTAAAATTGCGCACAAACGTGCAGTGGCAACAAAATAATTACATGTTTAAAAGCCTTCAAAAGCCTTTACAGGTTACCACTTTAGATTTACAGAGGAGGTCTACTGGAAAAATTACTGCACTCGATCTGGCCTTCGCGGTGATACCTCACATGCATGGTGCAATTGCTGTTTACGTTTGATGACAGACCGCCGCTTGCGTTCGCCTTAGCGCGAGAGCAGGGGGCGACAGGGGTGTTTTTTTTTTTCTCTTAATTATTTTTTTGCTTTTTTAATCTTACTTTTAAACTATTCCTTTCATATTTTTTTTTTTAATCATTTTTATTGTTATCTCGGGGAATGTAAATATCCCCTATGATAGCAATAGGTACTGACAGGTACTCTTTTTTGAAAAAATTGTGGTCTATTAGACCCTAGATCTCTCCTCTGCCCTCAAAGCATCTGACCACACCAAGATCGGTGTGATAAAATGCTTCCCCAATTTCCCAATGGCGCTATTTACATCCGGCGAAATCTAAGTCATGAAATACTCGTAGCTTCCGGTTTCTTAGGCCATAGAGATGTTTGGAGCCACTCTGGTCTCTGATCAGCTCTATGGTCAGCTGGCTGAATCACCGGCTGCATTCTCAGGTTCCCTGTTGAGACAGGAGAGCCAGAGAAAAACACGGAAGACGGTGGGGGGGGGGGGCATTCCCTCCCACAGCTTGTAAAAGCAGTCTAGAGGCTAATTAGCCGCTAGGATTGCTTTTACATGAAAGCCGACCGCTGGCTGAAAAGAATGATACCAAGATGATACCTAAACCTGCAGGCATCATTCTGGTATAACCACTCAAAGTCGTGAATGGCGTACCTGAAGACAAAAAAATGGTTAACAATGGTTAACAATAAAGCACAGTAAAGTGTAAATAATTACACACCTGAAAAACAAACATGATAAAACATAATAACAATAACAATAACAATAAAACATTGCAGAATAGAATACAGTAAAAAAGAGCAGAACAATAGAGAGAGAGAATAGAGAGAGAGAGAACAATAAAACAACAACTATTTTTTTTTTATTTCATATTTTTTTTTTTTTTTACACTTTTTTTGTAACTAACTTTTATAACTGTAACCGGTTCCAGGTTCGGGTCTCTCAAAATGCGATGGCATCTTGGGAGACCCTGTGAAATGGCGCCTAGTCTGTGCAATGCTGTACCCTACGCTAATACTCAATTAGTGAATGGTAGCGTTCAAAACATTCACCAATGCAAAGACCAGGATTGTCAGGACAGGAGGGACAATAATAGCGGGTGTCACGCCTATATCCGCGCTTGCTGCAGACACGACATCTTTTTTGGGGGGTTCGTTGGGTAGGGGTACTCGGGAGGACATAAAAATGCCTCTCATGCAGCCGACTGCATTTGGTTGGGGATGTGAATGGGGGAAGTACGGGCGCTGCAGAAGCGGTGGGTTCCCAATTAGGATTGGCGAATGCAGCAGGAAGGGCACTATGGGCACGACGGGCCTGTGTTTGTCTTTTTGGTGGCAGCGGGACACTACTTGTGCTTGCCACCTCACCAGCTTCAACTGCACTTATGGGACTCGCCACGTCACCAAGTGTTACTGCAGTGCTGGTTTGACTACGACCGGGGTGTACTAGTCCGCTGGTGCTTGCCAGTTCACCAAAACGCTACCAAAAAAACTGTTAGCGATCGCAGGGATCAGGCCTGACTCTGCGAATGCTGCAGTTATGCGTTTAGTGTTTTGTAAGTGACAGTGATCGATCGATACTGCACTTGGGTGGGCTGGGCCGGGCCGGGCGGAGGGGCAAAACGCAGGTGCTAGCAGGTATCTGGGCTGATCCCGCTAACACTGCGTTTTTGGGTACCCTAAACTGCTGGTGACGCTAGTATAGATCTGATCGGATCAGATATTGATGCGATCAGATACTATACCACTAAGGGAGGTGTACGGTGCGTGCGTGGGTGTTAGCGGTACTGGCGCTAATCTGACGCTGCCTGGGGCTGGTGCTTGCCAGTTCACCAAAACGCTACAAAAAAAAACTGTTAGCGATCGCAGGGATCAGGCCTGACTCTGCGAACGCTGCAGTTATGCGTTTAGTGTTTTGTAAGTGTCAGTGATCGATCGATACTACACTTGGGTGGGCTGGGCTGGGCCGGGCGGAGGGGCAAAACGCAGGTGCTAGCAGGTATCTGGGCTGATTCCGCTAACACTGCGTTTTTGGGAACCCTAAACTGCTGGGGACGCTAGTATAGATCTGATCGGATCAGATATTGATCCGATCAGATACTATACCACTAAGGGAGGCGTATGCTGCGTGCATGGGTGTTAGCGGTACTGGCGCTAACCTGACGCCTGGGGCTGGTGCTTGCCAGTTCACCAAAATGCTACCAAAAAAACTGTTAGCGATCGCAGGGATCAGGCCTGACTCTGCGAACGCTGCAGTTATGCGTTTAGTGTTTTGTAAGTGACAGTGATCGATCGATACTGCACTTGGGTGGGCTGGGCGGAGGCACAAAACGCAGGTGCTAGCAGGTATCTGGGCTGATCCCGCTAACACTGCGTTTTTGGGAACCCTAAACTGCTGGGGACGCTAGTATAGATCTGATCGGATCAGATATTGATCCGATCAGATACTATACCACTAAGGGAGGCGCATGCTGCGTGCATGGGTGTTAGCGGTACTGGCGCTAATCTGACGCTGCCTGGGGCGACGCATATCACCGCCGGGCGATCGGGGGGCTAAACCTTTATTCGGTAATAAACGGCGGGTGCCCTGACACTATAAAAAATAAACGAACTAACCAGCGTCAACCGTAACGGTTATACGGTGATCAGTGGTGAAAGGGTTAACTAGGGGGCAATCAAGGGGTTAAAACATTTATTAGGTAGTATATGGGGGTCCCTGACGCTATAAAACGCTGACGGCGAACCTAAATATTTACCTCACTAACTAGCGTCACCAGCGACACTAATACAGCGATCAGAAAAATGATCGCTTAGTGACACTGGTGACAGGGGGTGATCAAGGGGTTAAAACTTTATTAGGGGGGGTTAGGGGGGTACCCTAGACCTAAAGGGGGGTAATACTCACTGCCCTAACACTGTAACTGTCACAAACTGACACTATGCAGTAATCAGAAAAAAAAAAAAAAAACTGCTGGTGTCAGTTTGTGACAGGGGGGGGGGGGGTGATTGGGGGGGATCGGGGGGCGATCGGGGGGGGGGGGGATCGGGGTGTTTTGTGTGCCTGGCATGTTCTACTGTGTGTGTAGTGTTGGTGCACTCACATTGATGTCTTCTCTCCTCGGGCCGGAACGGAAATTACCGAGCCGAGGAGAGATGACATCATTTCCTTTGCTGCTGTTTAGCATACAGCAGCAAAGGAATGATTCAATTGGCCGGCGGCGATCGCGAGGGGGGGGCCACGAACGGATGGTCTCCCCCTCATCACCGATCGCCGCTGGACAAAAGACGACCGCCTCGGGCACTGGGGGGGGGTCTGATCGGACCCCCCACCCGCGGAAGGCAAATCACGTACCCTGTACGTGATTTTGCCTGTCCGTGCCACTTTGCCGACGTACATCGGCGTGAGGCGGTCGTCAAGTGGTTAATATAAACACCAAACTCATTATTGTGTGTCTCCACAATGTAAAACATAATCTTGATTGAATTGTTAAACTCGGTGCCAACTGTGGTTGCCTCTCCTCCAATTGGCCGCCAGCGTGTCGGTGGTTACCCATGGCCACCTTGGCGTACATATACTCCTAGCCGAATCAGACACTTCCTACGGTCAATGCTCCTGTGGAGCATGTCCTTTCTTTTATACTTGTGCTTTTGGCGTTTGGCTTGATTCTATTCACTATTTACCCCCCTTGTTGGGGAATACTATACCACCATTTCAAACACTGCCTTATATTTTGGCACAGTTCTACTCATTACTCACCTCCTTTGGTCACAGCACTATTACACTTTCCTTGAATAGTTTGTCACCTCATCTTACACCCTCATGTATTATTTCACATTAAATTTACACTTTTTTATAGATGGGTATGTTGATAAAGTTCATACATGGGGGTTTATTCCCGGGGACTGCTGTTGTCTGCTGCTAATTTCCATCGTTGTGCCATGGGGTTTACTACCTCAGCTCCTGGGGCTGATGACCTTTCCGGCCAGCCTCCAGCTCTCAATGCTTGCACCCAGATTCATGGTTGGTCTGTAAGTATGATTGGGTGTTTATTTTTCCATCCCTTCTCCCTCCTCCTCATATAGACAGAACCACTATAACATTCTCCAATTTATAGTAATCTTTAATATTTTTATAGACTCCTATCTTACATCTGCTCCTGAAGAGTGGTTATAGCCACGAAACACATTGAGCTATTAGACGCCCCCCTTTTTTATATTTCAAGAATGTTACTAATATTACTGACTAAGATTTTCTGTAGTGTACCAATTCAATCAGGACGATGATTTACATTGTGGAGACACACAATAATGAGTTTGGTGTTTATCTTAATGTTTACAATATGAACTAATATGTTACTATGTTACTATATAATCATGTTACTATATATTCTGTATGAAATAAATCTTATTTATTTTACTTCTTTGTCATGCATTATTCTATTATGTAACATATTTGGTTCTCTTTTACTAATTACCCACTAGACACACTCTTGTCGTGTCATCTCCCTGACTGCATGCTTCATACAAAGTCCCAAACCTTCCCCATATTTTTCATGCTTTTGGTCGTTGTCATGCTGAAAGATGAAGTTCCTCTTTATGTTCAGCTTTCTAGCAGAATCCTGAAGGTTTTGTGCCAATATTGACTGGTATTTGGAACTGCTCTACCTTGACTAAGGCCCCTGTTCCAGCTGAAGAAAAACAGCCCCCGAGCATGATGCTGCCACCACCATGCTTTACTATGGGTATGGTGTTCTTTTGGTGATGTGCAGTGTTGTTTTTGCGCTAAATATATCTTTTGGATCTATGGCCAAAAAGTTCAACCTTGGTATCATCAGACCATAACACATTTTCCCACATGCTTTTGGGAGACTTCAGACGTGTTTTTGCAAAATTTTCCTGGACTTGGATGTTTTTCTTCGTAAGAAAAGGCTTCCGTCTTGCCACTCTACCCCATAGCCCAGACATATGACAAATACAGGAGATTGTTGTCACATTTACCACACAGCCAGTACTTGCCAGATATTCCTGCAATGTTTACTGTTGCTAACGTTAATCCTTTAATGTTGCTGTAGGCCTCTTGGCAGCCTCCCTAACCCAGTTTTCTTCTTGTCTTTTCATCAATTTTGGATTGACATCCAGTTCTTGGTGTCAGGTCACCTGAGTCCAGGTGACACATGCACCCCATTGGGGTCTGGCGTGCACTGCAAGGTAGTGGACCCTACAGCTGACTGCTGCGGATGGAGCCCTGGGTGGTCCATCAAAGCAGGCACTCTGGAGCACCAACACGGATCACACTGGGAGCTAGTGCATGAGATTTCCCAGGGCACTGAATCTAAGTGCCACCGGGTGTTCACCAGGGCCCCTGATGGTGTGGATGGACTTTGCTGCAGTCTGGCTCCAGGTCACAGCCCCCCCAGGATCTCCCAGCTCATGCTCACAGTAGACTACTGGATGATATAAAGGAAGCAGCACCCTGTAACAACAAGGATAGTCAAGAGATAAGCCAAAAGGTCAGGGCAACAAGCAGATAGGGATAGTCAAAGAACATGCCAAAGGTCGGGCTATAAAGCAGACGAGGACAGTCAAGAACAAGCCAAGGTCGGTAAACAGGATCAGACGTAGGACACAGAGCTTTGAGCACATGGAAGCCAAAACACACAATATTGATCAGCAGGGCTGGCTTGCAGTGCGCAGGTTAATAGAGTTCCCTGATAGGGGCTGGGGTGGAGCCATGCTTTGAGGAGAGATTACTTAAGCAGCCAGGTGAGAGTGTCTAACAAGTTATTTGGGGGGCACACCCCAAAAGATGCATTAAAGATGGTGCAGCCATAAGACCGTACAGTATAAGAAAATATTACAGCGCACACATGCAAAAAAGACATTTAGCTCCAGCAGTGCTAGTTTAAAACACCTAAACATTTTCAAAAAAACATTATCAAGAAATATGGGGATTTGGTCACACCATATCGCTATATGGTGCTAAGCTCACTTACTGTGACAAAGTACCCCATGATTAGTGGGTCCTACACTATCCAGGAAAGAGTGGCTGGCCTATTAAGCTGAACACATGGAGAGGTAAGCTGACAGACAAACATTACTGCATAACCATGACAGTACCCCCCTCTTATGAGGCCCCCCCCGCCTGGGCCCAGGCTTAGAGAGAAACTTCAGATGAAACCTCCTCAACAGATAAGGTGCAAAGACCTCAGATGCAGTGATCCAAGACCTCTCCTCAGGACCAAACCCTTTCCAATGCACGAGGTACTGAAGAATGCCCCTACAGAGCCGGGAATACAGAAATTGACTAACCTTGTACTCCTGATTATCCTCAAAGACCAGGGCCACGGTAGGGAGAGGACGAGAAAACCTATTGAGGACTAAAAGCTTCAGAAGGGCAACATGGAAGGAGTTATAGATTTTGAGGCTTTTAGGAATCTGGAGTTTGAAACAGTTTAGAGGTTATAGTGTACGGACCAATGAATCTTGGGGCAAACTTCAGGATTCCGCGCTGTCTTGTAAAAACTCCAAGATGGCCGGAATACCTTCTTGGTATCTAACTGTGACAGACCCGGGACAGAGGCTTTTGGAGGGGACTGAATGTCAGCCTCTTGCCTACAGATTATGGGCCTGGCATTTGGGTTACCTTTGAGATGTTGTTACTTTGGCTTCGGGTCCTTGTCCCCCCAGGACACACAGACTCTGGGGACCCTGTATTTGCCATATTAGCAATACTGACTGAGTCATACTGTTGGGACTCATACTATGAGGAGATGCTAATATCATCAACTCCACTCACCTGTCTGCTATAATATGTTTAATGTAAATGAGTCTAGTCTGGCTTACCACAGCTTCTATTCCACACATTGCTGTTTGTTCTAATTAACCCTGTGTTGATGTTTATGGTAATGTGTCAGGATGCACCCATCATCAGACAGCCTCATTACCCCAGAAGACTTCCAAGGCACAGAAGAATGCACATTCCTGTTGCACACAGAAACCGGGCTGTGGCACATAGATGTGCGCATGCACGAACAGGAGCACAAACAGCAGCCGTCGCACATCCTTGTGCGCGATCGGCACCCGCGCGCACTAGCACGCATCCACGTTGGCGCCAAGCAATCTATTTAAGTCCAGCCAGTACCTGGTCCGGTGCTACTTTGTCTTCAGCTCCTGAGTATCTGGTATCCTGTGAACCTGTATCCTGCTTCCTGTTGTCTACCTGGCTGGTCTTTAAACCTCCCCTTGAACTCTGCCTGTACCGACCTCGGCTTGTCTAGTGACCAATCTACGGCTTCCTCCCTGGCACCTGCACTACTGATCTGGCTTGACCCGGCTTGCTCCTGACTTCGATCCTGCCTGCACCCAGTATCCCATTTGACCTGCCGTGTATGACCCTGCTTGCCTGACTTCTCTACTTGCTGCTGTCCTCTGCACCTGCTGCCACCTGCTGGTCTTCTGCTGAAGCTTTCCTGTGACTTCTCCAGCACGATCAGAACCAGCTGTCCTGCTGCCACCAAGGACTTTCTGGCACTCGTGCGACTCTGTACTTTGGTGCCTTCTGTTTGTTCTATCAGGGGCCCTAACTCAGAGTGGTAAGGGAGGCCTTGCTCGTCCATTCAGGCTCTTCTACCAGGTACGTGATAGTGATATAATGTGTATTGAATAGTCAATGAGCTAGGAGACGTAAAGTCTTAAACCCAAAGGTCATGTCATGTCTCTGAGTCACCTAGTCTGGGTAAATGATTTAGTAAACTAGCTCATGTTAATTAGGTTACAGTTGTATTGTTAGAGTAATATGAGCAGGAGGGCGAACCTCCTCTTCTACTGTATAAAAAGTCTTGTATTCTGGTTCTAATAAACAGTCCATGTTAGCAGTGAAACAAGCCTCATCTTGTTTTGTGCTTATGAGCGGTTGGAATATCTGATATCTATATCCAGACTGGGAGGAAGTGGTATACTGACGGAAGCACTCAAGTGGAGTGTGGGACTTTGCGTGACATTGGTGGCAGCAGTGGGATGCTTCCTGCAGTCTGGGACATCCAAACTTCCACCTGGATCCAAGGTCCGAATATCAGGAGAGGTACAGATACCAGCCGCCATGGAGGATGAATTCAGAAGGAGGTTGCGAGAGATGCAGATACAGCACAGAGGACCAGTATCAGAGCAGGTCCTGCTAGGATGATGTGATTCTTTTCGCTGCGAACTCTGGAAAGAAGTTCTAGCCCATGAGCAGCGACACCAGGGAAAAGTTCTCCCCTCCATCCAGGAAAGGTACTGGTCGCAGTATGGATTGCGGGTGAGGTTTTTGGGAGAAAAAACGCACAAGGAGCAGACAGCTGAATTAAGCAGGCTGGTCTGGGCAGAGATGAAGCTGAATAAGAGCTACAGAGCCCTCCGGTGGCATGTACCCCAAGCATGTCCCTGGATAGCAGATGAAAGCCCAATGGAAGGTCTAAGCTATGGCGGCCTGGGACTGTTGTATGTGAAGCTGACAGGGGACCCTAACTTTGGGAGTGACTTGCAGTGGCGGTTGGACAAAATCATGGATTTCAGAAAAGGGCTGCTGAACATCTCGGAAGTGCACTGGGCACTGGAAGATATAGAGTTTCTGGACGTTCAGGAATGGAAGCCTACAGACGGCTGCTAGACTTTGCTCAGTGCCAGGGCTGGGCTCCCTTTGCCTGGGACTATCAGGAAATACCAGTTGACAACCCTGAAATCCTGGCAGAAGAGTCGGCAATGTGGCAGAGTAATAGTGTGCTTTGCCATCCTGCCCCCGCAGCTATGGAGACGGAGGAAGCAGCAAATGCTCACTGACCTTGATGATCCTGTTTCTGCATGTAATGATCTTGGATGGAGGAATGTGCCTGTCCAGCAGCATGCCAGACAATCAGCAGTGGAAAATCTGGAGATTGCCATCCCCAAAGCTGAAGTGCTGACAACAAGGCAGAGCTCTGCTAACCTCTGCCCAGCACCGATAGCATCTTCTGGGTTCCATGGATAGGAGATGGTGAACCTCTATCCCCAGACACCAGTTGCAGAGACAGGGGATTTGATAGACTTTTCTGCTGAGAAAGAACAATCTGGTGAGCCCCCAGCAGAAGAGCTGGTATTAGGGCCAAACTTCACTGTGCTCTGCTCAGCACTGATAGCATCTTCTGAGTTCCACGGACAGGAGATGGTGAACCTCTATCCCCATACACCAGTTTCAGAGACAGGGGATTTGATAGACTTTTCTGCTGAGGAAGAACTACCTGATGAGCCTCCAGCAGAAGACCTGGTATTAGGGCCAAACTTCACTGTGCTCTGCCCAGCACCAACAGCAGTATCTGTGGAGTTACAAGGAACTTCTCCAGCTGAAGTGCTGGTCACCAGACAGAGGGTCCAAGACCTCTGCCCCACACCTGTGGCAGTTTCGGAGGCTCAGTTACATAGTGAGAATGTGGCAATCACTTCCCAGCAACAGATACAGGGGGAGAAGGGAGAGGAGGTGTTCTTCGTCCCTCCCCAACAGTTGGCCAGGGTGGAGGAAGTGGTCTTTCCTCCCCAGCAAAGATCCGTGCACCTGGGAGACAGTACCACAGACATGTCGTCCCAGCAGCCAGATGAGGGAATGAAACAGGAAGGAGCCGGCGCACCCCCCCAATGGCAGCTACACAGTTTGGGAGTAGAGGAATCCAGCCTCCTGCCCCAACGGTTAGCCGGAGCAGAGGCTGTGAATTCCCCAGCAGAAGTGCTGGCAACAGGGCAGAGTGCTACCAACCTCTGCCCAGCACCGGCAACAACTGTGGAAATCCAGGGAGCTGGGGCAGTCAGCCCTTCACTCCGGGGACATGCTGTTGTAGTGAAGCTGCTACTCCCAGCTGAATCGCTGACAACAGGGCAGAGCGCTGCTGGCCTCTGCCTAGCACCTACAGTTTCTTCTCAGCTTCAGGGAACTGGGACAGTGGGCCCTTCTGCCCAGCAACAGGCCAAGCCATGGAATGGTAAACACCACCCAGCTGAAGCGCTGACAGCCGGACAGAGAGTCAATGACCTCTGCCCCACACCTACTGAGGTCAACTATTCCTTGCAGCCAAGAAAGGAGGTCATGCGGACAAACTTTGTGAGTTCACTCTGCCTGACTAACGCATGTCCAGACCAGGTAGAGGTCTGGGACCTTGTTAGTCAACTTTTGATGGGGGAGAAATGTGACTCACCTGGGACAGAGGCTTTTGGAGGGGACTGAATGTCAGCCTCTTGCCTAGAGATTATGAGCCCTGGCATTTGGGGTACCCTTGAGGAGTTGTTACTTTGGCTTCGGGTTCTTGTCCCCCAGGAACACTGACTCTGGGGACCCTGTATTTGCCATATTAGCAATACTGACTGAGTCATACTGTTGGGACTCATACTGTGAGGAGATGCTAATATCTTCAACTCCACTCACCTGTCTGATGTCTGCTATAATGTGTTTAATGTAAATGAGTCTAGTCTGGCTTACCACAGCTTCTATTCCACACATTGTTGTTTGTCCTAGTTAACCCTGTGTTGATGTTTATGGTAATGTGTATTGAATAGTCAATGAGCTAGGAGACGTAAAGTCTTAAACCCAAAGGTCATGTCTCTGAGTCACCTAGTCTGGGTAAATGATTTAGTAAACTAGCTCATGTTAATTAGGTTACAGTTCTATTGTTAGAGTAATATGAGCAGGAGGGGGGAACCTCCTCTTCTACTGTATAAAAAGTTTTGTATTCTGGTTCTAATAAACAGTCCATGTTAGCAGTGAAACAAGTCTCGTCTTGTTTTGTGCTTATGAGCGGTTGGAATATCTGATATCTATATCCAGACTGGGAGGAAGTGGTATACTGACGGAAGCACTCAAGCGGAGTGTGTGGGATGTTGCGTGATACTTACCATGAAGAAAAAAATTTTCCAAAACTTAACATAAATTACTTGGGTTACCTTCTTTCTACTAGAAAGAATCATGTTTACCACCCTGTCTGAGAGCCCCTTAGACTTCAGGAGGCTTTCTTTAGACACCAAGCTGATAATTTTAGAGTCTGTAATCTTGGTTCTTTTTTTACTACAAAAATGTGAGAGTAGAAACCGTGGTTTACTTCTTGCTGTGGCACTGGAACAAGAACCCGCTGGTCTGCCAATTCGCCAAATTGTGACAACAAGGCTGTTGCCTTCTGAGGATCCCTGGGAGGCATGGTCACAAACGTCCTTGCAAGCGGAGTGCCTTTGAACTGTATTCGATAGCACTCCCTGATTATCCTCAGTATAAAAGCATTTGGGGTAGTCTTTTCCCACTGTGGGAGGAACTGCCCCAGTCTCCCTCCCATGGGAACCAAGTCACTGGGATTTAGTGTTTTTTTTAGGAGAGGAAACCAGAACACCTTTCTGTTTTCCCCTTCCCCACTGTTTTTTTATGAGCTGACCCCTTAGAGGTCTTTCCTTGTGATGGCCCTTGTCTTTGGGGATGAAAAAAACTTTCCCTGGGGCTTTCTTAGTCTTGGTAGGAAAGGCCTTTTTCTTGTCTGCAGTGCGATCTAGGACTTTTTCTAGATCCTGTCCAAACAAGAGGTCTCCTTCAAATGGGATGCCACACAGCCTAACTTTTGAGGCTGGGTCCCCCCGACCAGGATTTTAACCATAATGCTCTGCGAGATGAGTTTATAAGGGCAGCGGTCTTTGCTGATAGCTTGACCGACTCAGCAGATGTGTCTGCCATATAGCCCACTGCCTTATGCAGCATGGGAAGGGAATCCAAAATTTCCTTCCTGGAGATCCCACTTTCCAAATAACCTTGTAATTGATCCAGCCAGACCTCCAAATTAAGAGCCACTATTGTTGTAGCCATCGCAGGTTTTAGGTTTGTCATGACCTTTTCAGCAGTACCTCCATCCTCTTGTCCATGGGTTCCCTAAGAATAACGATGTCCTCAAAGGCAAAGTCTGTTGATTTGGCGCACTGGGAAGAGGCTGCGTCTACTTTGGGCACCTTGTTCCAAACACAGGTGGAATCCTCACTGAAAGGGAATCTCCTATTCAAAATTTTTGGAAAAAACAATTTTTTCTCGGGTTCCACCCACTCTTTTTTAATAGAGTCCGCCAGTGCGCTGTGTATTAGAAAAACCCTGGTTTGATCATTCTTCAGGGTCTGATACATCTGGTCATGCAAAGACAAGGAGACCTGCTCTTCTTTAATCTCAAGCGTCTCGTAGATCACCCCCAATAAGGCATCAACCTCCTCGAGGGAGAGCCTGTAGCTGGGTGAATTTGTCCCTCGGCTCAGAATATCTTTGGATGATGCCGCCTCACTTGGTTCATCCAAAGAATCTGATTCCTCTCCCCCTGATTCGTCACCCACCTCTGGGGCGGAATCGGGGGGAACTGCGGCTGATTGCTTTGTGGTTTCAAGGTTTGCCAGCATTGTCTTAATGGCCTTCATTTCTTTCTGAACACCAGAAATCAATTCCTTTCAGGCCCCCGTGGCCTCCTTGTAAACCACTTTGTCAATACAGAGGGGCTTGTTCCACCCTTCCTTAAATTTGTTCATACATGAGGGACACCTCTTCTTCCCCCCTGACCTCTCCGGTTCTTTGGGCAGAGCCTAAGACAAGAGAAGGAGAGAAGAGAAGGAGGAAAAGGGAAGGGAAAAAAAAAGACAAGCTACCTTCAGCATAAAACCTTAGCAATCTAGGGTGTCCTTCAACACCTATGTGCACCCCCACAAGCCGCTGATGGGATTCACAAGACTCATTAGTCTGGATCCCGTCTAAAAAAGAGGGGGGCCTCAAAAACAGACCACATAAGTAGTCCAACACCCCCCCCAGCTTCGTAGGTCCAAGGCACCCCTGTGACCACCTACCTGAGCTGGGTTGGCTCCACTGCCACCTGGTTCAGCTGCATCCATGCTGTCCGTTCCTTGCATTCAGGTAGACAGTCTGTGGTGAAGCACTGTTCCATCCTGTGACTGGCATTTTTTTTAAAAAACTCCCTGGCTCCGTCGTCCACGCTCACAGCGTGACCTGGAACTGGAAGTGGTGTGCCAGAAGTCCCCACACTCCTCCTGCGTTCCATAGGCCAGAACTCAAGGCCTATGCCTGCCCCCGCCTGACCCACGGCAGACACGATTGTATCCGGCAGCCAGACGCGGAATTTTTTACTCCAGGGTGGTAGAATGGGCAACAATGAATGAGGTCAGAATGATCAGCTCAGGTTCAGCGGTTGTCTCCTCGTCCAAAGTGTCAAATGACCTAGAGAGTGCATCAGCCCGACCATTGTAGGAACCAGGTTTGTACGTAATCGTGTAATTAAAACGGGAAAAGAAAAAACTCCACCTGGCCTGTCTGGGATCAGATGTTTAGCGTTCTGTAGGTACATGTGATCAGTAAAAATCATTATGGAGTGAGGGGAACCGTCCAAGAGATGATGCCACTCCTCTAACACTAATTTAATTGCGAGAAGTTCACGATCACGGATAGCATCATTTCTCTCTGCCTGAGAATTATTTTTGGAGAAGAACGCACATGGTTGACGTCTCTTCTCAAAGGATTGAAGAAGCACAGCTCACACCCCCATTGAAGAAGCGTCCACTTCAATAAAAAATGGGTCCCCAGATTAGGTCTCCTCAGGAGAGGTCCAGAAACAAAGGCCTATTTCAGGTCGTGAATAGGAATGAGTGAACTGTTCGGCCGTATATGAGTTCTGACCGAACTTTGGTTATTCGGCGAACAACGAACATTATGCTGTGTTCATGGCAAATTCGAAAGCCACGGAATTCCGTTAAAGTATATGGGACACTGACATGAAAAAAAACAAAAGTGCTCATTTTAAAGGCTTATATGCAAGTTATTGTCATAAAAAGTGTTTGGGGACCTGGATCCTGCCCCAGGGGACATGTATCAATGCAAAAACAAATTTTAAAAATGGCAGTTTTTTCGGGAGCAATGATTTTAATAATGCTTAAAGTGAAACAATAACAAAAATATAGTGTAGCGCTATGTGCATATACAAATCATATAACAAACATATGTGAACAGAATGTCAGAATGTTCTGTACAGGACCGAGCCAATATAAAACAACACTGAGTGATGCAGAGTAAACATATGAAGATGACTATAATGAATATTATAAACCCGTGTTAAATATACATGAACATATAAATATAAAAGATCAAATAATATAGTCCATAAATAATTTTGGTCAATAATGACTAGTGGAACAGAAAACCACCACCAAAAGTCTATAAAAACAAAAATGAAAAAATAGGTGTAAAAAATTAGAGATTCCCAGGGTTTCCTCCTAAACGAAGTGGTTCACTTCTAGTAGGTGAATAAATAGATCACAGATGGGTAGAAGGTCTAGATAGTGGTAGGACCAACACCGAAGCATCTAAGGAGGCTTACCGGAATCAAATGACCTGAAAAGACTTACGTCTCACAAGTCACAGAAAGCTTAAAGACCACCAGGTCTTGCAGGGTAAAACGTCAGATGGTCCTCAGCTTCCAAAGATAGAAAGGGGGGCTTCGCCACAACTTCAAAGGTCCCCAAGCCACTCCAACAGGCCAAATGGATAATTCAAGTGTCATGCGAGAGAAAAAAGCTCACATGGCATAATAACGTTTTAAAAAGGCATCAATTTATTAAAATAGCAGAATGAACACTCACATGATAGGAGATCAGAAATAGCTCATATAAAATCGTTCGCGGTAATAGTGAGGGGTCCACCCGACATGTTTCGGCTACCAAGCCTTCATCTGGGGTGTGGAACCCCCCCACCTCACCGCTATTTAAACATAAAATGACCCCCACTGGGAGTGTCACTGGACAGGAAGTGACGTAATTGATGCCACTTCCTGGTAATTAAAAATAGTAATAAATTTACTGAATAAGTTTATAAATTAGAAAAGGGTAACATATATTGTAATGTCTCTGTAATTGCTGTGTATAAAGACAAAACAATAGTGAAAAACTGCATAACTCCTCGGTCTGTTATTAAATAAACAGCCGAGCGCAAGCCAAGCCTCGCTCCCAGCACAGCCAGGTCACATTGGCTAGAGCGCTGTCCCGCTCCGCCCCGTGAAACCGGCGTTGTGGGCGTGCGCAATGACGTCATCCGCATTGCTGATGCGGCGCCAATGTGCACCACAAAGGAAGCCAGGCCTCTCACCCAAGACGGAATCTACGACACTTCCGGTAGAGGGGGAAAGGCACTGATAGGCTAGGGGGGGGGCCGGAAGAGGTGGTGATGATCTGACATCGTGTGCTAGGTGTCAGCAAAGATGGAATAGACCAGCCAATGTACGGGTCACATAGAAAAATCAAATAGATGTTAATACTGACCACAGTAGCAGCAAACACCTATCATAATCAGATGGTAATTAAGATATTAAGTATATTCCGTAAAGGCTTGAAATCACACTACTGGTAAGGAGCATGACATAGCATATTGGATGCTAAAATAAACATAAAATACTAAAATGACACTGCCAGTGAGGGGCATATCATGACAAGTTACATATTAAAATAAGCAGAACAAAATATCAAAAAAAAAAAAAAAAGGGGAAAGGAACATCATTAATAGAATATTCTCTGCACAGATAGTGTATGTCATGCGTTATTATTCCACAACATCATTTTATACTGTACACCATGTGGCAACGACACACGACTGAGTAATAGTGTACAGTATTTTGACTAAAATCAATATATAGATGCAAACTGAACATAAACTAAACATAAATCATATGAAAAATTAAGTATAATAAATTTAAAATGGTTTAAAATAAAGGGAGATTATATTTATATATATATAGAGGAGAGACCGCACGCTACATGGTTAAGCCTGATTAATGAAAGAGTTGATGTCCCACTCCACGTTAATCCCATGCGGGGAGTGGGACCCCAACTCGTAAATCCAGTAAGTCTCCAGGCGGGAGACGCCCCTAAGGGTGGAACCACCCCGCCAAGGAGCGACGTATTTGTCAATGATAAGAAACTGCGTGCCCTCAGGATTTCGATCATGAAATTCTTTATAGTGACGAGGCACGGTATGTTTGGTGCTACCTGCTTTAATAAGGTTGATGTGTTCAGATACCCTTATTGTAAAAGATCTGATGGTCCGCCCTACATACTGTTTACCACATGGGCAAGTCAGAAGATAGACTACCCCAGTAGTGGCACAGGTGCAAAATTGTTTTATCCTATAGGAACGGCCAGTCACAGTAGAGGAGAAGCTGTGACTAGCCCTCCTCCCACTGATGTTAAACTGGCAGACCAAACATTTCTTACAAGGGTAGAAACCAATCAAATTATGAAAGAAGGAGGGTTTAGTGGGAGGATTGATAACGTTGGGTGCCAACTTATTTCGGAGGGATGGAGCGCCATTGAAAACCACCTTGGGGGTCTTGGGCAACATGGGACCCAGAATCTTGTCGGTTTTGAGGACATCCCAATGATGTTCGAAAATTTTCTTGACGTTTTTATGTTGAATAGAGAAAGACATCAAAAAGGACCATTTAAAGTCATCATTTATTTGTCGAGGTTTATCCTCTAATAGTAATTGGCGGTCAGTCAAACAGGCATTGTTGATCTCCTTGTCTAGATCTGAGGGGTTATATCCCTTCTCCAAAAATCTATCCTTAAGAGATGCGGCTTGGATCTTGAAGGTGTTAAGGTCAGTACAGTTCCTACGTAGTCACAGGAACTGACTTTTAGGAATTGACCTGATCCAGGGCGCATGGTGGCAGCTATCGGTGGGTATATACCCATTCCGATCGGTAGATTTGAAGTAGGTGCTGAATATGAATTGACTTTCCCTTCTTTCAATAATCAAGTCCAAAAAATGGACTGAGGTAGTACTTGATTCAAATGACAAAACAATGTTCCTATTGTTATTATTGAGGGTCATCATAAAATCGGCTAGATCATCTGGACTACCGGTCCACAGGAGGAGGATGTCGTCTATGTACCGAGCCCACAACAGAAGGTGTGGGTTGCTCATGGCATAGACAACATCCTCCTCCCACTTGGCCATAAATAAATTGGCCAGACTGGGAGCGAACTTGGCTCCCATCGCGACCCCCTTGTGTTGCCGGTAGAATCTACCATCGAACCAGAAGTAATTGTGCTGCGTTGCAAACTCAATTAGTTCGATAATATAGTCCACCTGGGGTGAAGCGAGCGAGGCATCCCTATGAAGAAAACATTTTACCGCATCTATACCCTGACGGTGTGGAATACAGGTGTAGAGGGATGCAACATCCGCAGTTGCCATAATGAGATCACCTGAATAGGAAACATTAGAAAGTAATCTGATGACACCTTTGGTGTCTTTTAGATAAGACAGCATCTTTGATACGGATGGTTGAAGGAAAAAATCTATATATTTCCCGATTTTGGAAGTGAAACAATAAAAAATGAAATATTCCTTTAAATATCGTGCCTGGGGGTGTCTATAGTATGCCTGTAAAGTAGCGCAGTTTTCCCGTGTTTAGAACAGTACCGCAGCAAAATGACATTTCTAAAAGGAAAAAAGTCATTTAAAACTAATTGCGGCTGTAATGAATTGTCGGGTTTTGGCAATATAGATAAAACTCATTGAAAAAAAATAGCATGGGTTCCCCTCCCAGTCCTTTACCAGGCCCTTTGGGTCTAGTATGAATATTATATATTATATTATATAAGCCATATTAAAAAAAGAATGGCGTAGGGGCCTACATGGGGACCCCAAAGCACCTTGTCCCCAGGTTGATGGGGACAAGGGCCTCATCCCCACAACCCTTTCCCGGTGGTTGTGGCTATCTGCGGGTGGGAGGCTTATCAGAATCTGGAAGCCCCCTTTATGACGCTTCTTCTCGATGGGGCTTCCCCGTGGCATCAGAGGGGGGCGGGGTCACCCGTTATATGTCACCGGTTGGCCCCGCCCTCAGCTATATAACAGCTGTCATCAAGAAGAAGTGTCACTCGGCGGGAGCCTTGTTTTTATTTTTTTTCAATTTTTTTTGGTCCGTCGGGCGGCATGGATTTACATCCCTGGACATTTTTTTTTTGTTAATAAAGGACTTGTCCCAAGCTGTCTCTTGTCTTTTTTACCATTTTTGACACTTTTTTTGTGAAATGGTAGTGGTACAGTGTACCCTGTTACCAGTTCAAATAGGGGCGGCCGGGATCTGGGGGTCCCCTTGTTAAAGGGGGGTTCCAGATTCTGATAAGCCCCCCGCCCACAGACCCCTACAACCACCGGGAAAGGGCTGTGGGGATGAGGCCCTTGTCTCTATTAACATGGGGACAAGGTGCTTTGGGGTCAGATCCCAAAGCACCCTCCCCATGTTGAGGGCATGTGGCCTGGTACGGTTCAGGGGAGGCGCTCTCTTGTTCCCCCCTCTTTTTCTGCGACCTGCCAGGTTGCGTGCTCGGATAAGGGTCCGGTATGGATTTTGGGGGGGACCCCTACGCCAATTTTTTTAAAATTTGGCACAGGGTTCCCCTTAAAATCCATACCAGATCCTTAGGGCTGTTTTTAAAACTTTTGTTTGCACTAATACATGTCCCCTGGGGCAGGACCCGGGTCCCCAAACACTTTTTATGGCAATAACTTGCATATAAGCCTTTAAAATTAGAACTTTTGATTTCTTATGTTCGTGTCCCATAGACTTTAAGGGTGTTTATGTGTTCGTCCAAGTTTTTTGCCTGTTCGCATGTTCTGGTGCGAACCAAACCAGGGGGTGTTCGGCTCATCCTTAGTAGTGAACTGCAGACAGCTTCAGGAGGCCAGTCCTTGACATTCTCACCCTTCTTGGTCAAAGCTATAAAAGGCGCAGCAATGTAAGAGTAATTCCTTATGAACTGACTATAATAATTTGTAAAGCCAAAAAAGTGCTGTGTGGCCTTGATGCTATCAGGAAGAGACCAATTGGTAATGGCCAAGACCTTTCCAGGATCCATACGAAGACCCAAACTTGAGACAAAGCATCCCAGAAACAGGATCTCAGAACATTCAAAGGAACATTTCTCCAGCTTGGCATACAGATTATTCTCTCTAAGGCGCTAAAGTACAGTGCGGACACGGTTTCTGTGGTCAAGCAGATTTTCCGAAAACATGAGAATGTCATCCAGATAGATGACAAACTGGTAAAGCAGATCCCTGAAGATTTCATTGACAAAGTTTTGGAACACAGCATTACATAAACCAAAAGGCATAACCAGGTATTCGTAATACCCGTCTCTAGTGTTAAATGCGTTTTTCCATTCCTCACCTTCCCGTATCCGAATCAGATTGTATGCACCTCTGAGATCCAACTTGGTGAAAACGGAGGCACCCTTCAACCTGTTGAATAGCTCAGATATTACGGGTAAGGGGTATTGATTCCTTATAGTCACCACGTTTAAACGTCGATAGTCGATGCAAGGTCTCAAGGTACCATCCTTTTTGGCAACGAAAAAGAACTCTGCGCCTGCAGGCGATGAGGATTTCCGGATGAAACCTCTCTCTAGATTCTTGGCGACACGGATTCTCTGACACGGTCTGGGTCTCTGGGATGGACAGAGGGTAGGTACGACCCCTGGGCAGAGTTGCTCCAGGGACAAGGTCAATAGCACACTCAAAAGACCTGTGGGGAGGAAGCACCTCAGCTGATTTCTTACAGAACATATCCTGGTAATTGCTGTTTGCAGTGGGAAGATCAGAAGATACAGATGTGGTAGCAACCAGAAGTCTCTCCTTGGGGGCCACCTTGAGAAGGCAGGAGGAGAAACTTGAGGGACCCCAAGCCAGGATCTGCCCAGAGACCCAGTCCACATGTGGAGAGTGGAGCTGTAGCCAAGGAAGGCCCAATACAATGGGGTAGAGGCCTTGGGTAGAATGAGGAAGGATATCCACTCCTGGTGGAGTATCCCTACAGACATCTTAATTGGTAGAGTCTGGAAGTGGATAGGGCCCCCCGGGAGAACAGTGCCATCAATTGCAGAGACTACCAGTGGCGTAGTGAGGGACGAAAGGGTAAGCTTCATGGAAGAAGCAGTTCTCCAATCCATAAAATTGCCAGCAGCCCCAAAATCCAGATATGTAAAGATCAATTGAGGAGAAGCGTCTACATGAAGGAACACTGGAAGAATAAGATAAGAAGGTGATGTTTCCGGGTCCAATACTCCGCCTTCTAAATGTGTTTGACCCTAGCGTTTCCGAAGCGAGCAGGAGTCACAAAAATGACCCTTGCCCCCACAATAGAGATACAAGCCCAGAGTTCTGCGCCTAGCTAGTTATTCGGGGGTTAGCCTGGTCCGGCCCAGCTGCATAGGTTCCTCAGCAGGCAGGAGATGCTCCACGGGAAGAAGGGAGGGGAGCTCAGACTGGCTAGGATCCAGGGAGTGCTGGCTTCTTTTTTCTAGGGACCTCTCCTGAAAGCAAATGTCGATCTGGTTACACAAGGAAATTACATCGTCCAGACTGGCGGGGATGGATCTTCCCGCTAGTTCATCTTTCACTCGGTCAGAGAGGCCATGTAAAATAGTTGCAACCAGAGCCTCATTGTTCCAGCTCAACTCAGCTGTGAGGATACGAAATTGAAGAACATATTGTCCCACTGAAGAAGATTCTTGGTGAAGACGTAAAAGGGCACTGTCCGCTGAAGAAACCCAAGCCAGCTCCTCGAAGATGTTTCGAAAGAGCTCCAAGAAGTCAGACAGGCTGGAAACCACAGGATCATTCTTTTCCCACAGGGGGGCAGCCAAGGCTAAAGCTTCACCAGAGAGGAGGGAAATAATATAGGCTGCCTTAGCCCGATCAGACATGAAGTTTTGAGGCTGGAGCTCAAAATGAATGGTGCATTGGCTGAGGAAACCCCTGCCGGCCTCGGAGTCCCCAAAGAAACGAGACAAAGCTGGCATTTGTAGTGAATGTGTGGCTGCGACTGCGACCGGAATTGGTGCAGCCGCCGATTGTACTTAAGGGTTGCTGACTCCGGTCTGAATGCTGATGATGACCCCTCAACCCCGTATTTTTTTGAAAGCCTTCTCCTTTGTTTTTATATGCATTTTTACATTGGAGTTAAGCCATCCAGGACTTTTGTTCGCTCTTTTAAATTTATTACCCAATGGGATGCATTGGCTAATGCCTTTATTTAATATGCTCCTAAAGCAAACCCATATCTCCTCCATGTTCTTTGCTCCTAAGATTTTATCCCAATTTATGTCTTCTAGCAAGGTTTGTAGTTTAGGGAACTTGGCTCTTTTGAAATTCAGTGTCTTTGTATTCCCCTTATGTTTCCTATTAGTGTGATTTATATTGAAGCCAATTGACCTGTGATTGCTGTTACCTAAATTACCCAGTATTTCCACATCCGTGATCAGGTCTGTATTGTTGGTAATCAGTAGATCCAGTAACGCTTTATTTCTAGTTGGTGCGTCTACCATCTGACCCATAAAATTGTCCTGCAAGACATTTAGGTACTGGCGAGCCTTAGATGAATGCATGGTTCCCTCAGCCCTAGTTTAAAAACCCCTCTAACTTTTGGCCATCTTCATTCCCAGCTGATCTGCAAACCTCATCATTTAGGTGCAGTCCATCCCTTCTACAGTGCTGGTTATCGACTGAGAAGTCGGCCCAGTCCTCCAGGAACCCAAACCCCTCCTTACTACACCACTTCTTCAGCCACTTGTTTACTTCCCTAATCACCCTCTGCCTTTCTGGTGTGGCTCGATGTACCGGTAGTATTCATAAGAATACTACCTTGGAGGTCCTTTTCCTCAATTTAGCTCCCAAGTCCCTAAAATCGTTCTTTAGGACACGCTGACTTTGTCATTGGTGCCAGCGTGCACTATGACAGCTGGGTCTTCCCCACCCCCTCCCAGTAATCTGTCCACCAGATCCGTGATGTGCCAAACCCGAGTGCCCGGTAGACAACATACATTTCGGCGCTTCAGGTCTTTGTTACAGATTGGCCTCTCTGTCCTTCTAAGAATTGAGTCCCCTACCACTAGAATCTGTCTTTCCTTTCCCTTCGCTTCCCCCCCACTCTCACTGGAGGAGTTCTTCCCCCTGCAGCTAGGAGAGTCTCTCAGCTCCAGCAGTGCTGGTCCCTGACTGGTTTCACCAATGTCACTCAATGGAGCGTACATATTGGGATGCTCCAGCCCTGGATCGGCCTCCCTGGCACTCCCCCCTCTACTATTCTTGACTGTCACCCATCTACTCTTTCCTAGTGCCTGCACCTCTTTGTCTCCACCCGCCTCTGTGCTGGCCCCTACCGGCACCTGCGGTGTATGTTCCTGGCTCACCTTTAGTATGAAGGGACCTCTCAGTGCTGACAGTTGCTTCCCCAGTTTCAGAACCTGGGCTTCCAGGGAAACAGTGTGCTTACATTTTGCACAGCAGTATTCACCCTCGATTGGATGATTAAGGAACGCATACATGCCGTAAGATGTACAACGAGTCGCCTCTCCACACCCACCGGGCATCGTACCTATTAAATTAAATGAGGATTGGGGATTATACCCTGTCCAAATTACCTAACAACTAGCTTCCTGACACTAATACACAGGTACTCAACAAGACAATACACGTGCACTCACAGACCTACGTGCACTCGCAGACCTACGTGTGTGGTATTGTTGTCACATGCACACAATGACCACGCTTTGTTCTTTTACCAGCATTTTGAAAGTGGCAGGTGGGGTCTGGAGGAAGCAGAGAAGAGGGGGAGGGGGGCTGAGTTGCTACACCATGGGCTTCTGGGTAGTACTTGCCCCCTGGGCCAAAAGTTGCCAGTCAGACCCTGCCGAAAGGTAGTAGTGGAGCTGGGAGGGAAAGGAGGTCCCAGACAGACAGGAGGACCAGCAGCCAGCCCTAGCACCTATTATTTAGGGTAAGTGAAGTCTTCTAGGGCTGGGCCTTGGCAATAAAGTGCTATAAATTTATATAATATTGTTTATTTTTACTATTGTTCAGTGACACTCTAATGTAGTCTTTCATGGGGCCTGGAGGGGACTTTTTTTATCAGAGACTCTGCAATGGTCACAGAGAGGGCCTCTGTTAGAGAGCCCCCCCCTTCAGGATCCATTAGACCCCATTGTAGTCTCTAATGGGGCCTGGTGGGGGCTCTAACATACTCTCTAATGGACACCAAGAGGGCCTCTGGTAGAGAGACCCCCCCCACCAGATCCAATTAGACCCCGTTGTAGTTGCCCAATATATCCCACCCCTTGACAGGTGCCATTGTAATGATATAATCAATGCTACTCACTTCAACTGTCAGTGGTTATAATGTTGTGGCTGATCAGTGTAGTGTTACATTTGCTTTTCCCCTTAGATGGCTAGCAAAAAAAACAAAGTTATCAGGATTTTAAAACCTGCAATGCCGGAAAAGAAAGGAAGAAGCTTTGAAAAAAATTACTTCTTCCATCACAAGCTTCTTACAGCCACAGTCTTCATTGAGCAGTGGGCATAATTCACCTTTGCACAGATGCATCAACATCAAGCAAAGAGTTAAACCTTATACACACAATCGGATTTTCCACAGACAAATCGTCTGACTTTTGTCTGAAGGGCGCGTGCCTGGATTTTGTCTTGCATACAAACGGTACACAATTGTTGGCCAACAAACACGAACGTAGTGACGTACTAGACGTACTACGAGCCGATAAAGAGGAAGTTCAATTGTCAGGTGCCACCCTTTGTGCTCCTTCTACTAAGTTCGTGTTAGTAGAAGTTTGGGGAGTGTTGATTCGCACTTTTCATTTCACACTTTTCAGTTTGCACTTTTCAGTTCGTTTCTGGATGGCCGTTCGTCAACCAGTCATGTTGGGGAATCAGAGGAGATAATGTGTTATTTATTATTGGCCTTGGAGTCATTGCTTTGACCCAAGTCCAGTCCAGGAACAGGAGGAGGAGGAGGATTTCTTGGACCAAAAATTGGTTGCTTTATTAATCGTGACCAATTATGTCATATGCCTTTGCTGCGGGAACTCCAGGAGAATAATCCAAATTATTTTCAGAATTATCTCTGGATGATGGACCCCTGCTTTCACCAACTCTTGGTATTGTTGACCCCCTATATTAAGAAGTGGAACAAATGCATGAGGCTTTTATTTAATTTTTTGGTTGAATAATGATTTGATTTGGTATGTTTTCTATATTTCTGGATGCATAGAATGCACTTTTTGGTTTCTTTTTGGTTTGGTATTTGTTTTCTTTTTTTTATGCACAATAAAAAAAATTGTGGAGAATATTACTTGGCTATGGGGGTCATTTACTATAGCGCCACAGCGCTAATTAGCACTAATTGCGCTAATTAGCACTAATTGCGCTAATTAGCACTAAAACAGTATTCACTATAGCGCTGGTGAGCAAATACTCCCAAAATCGAATTTACTATAGTTCCCTGAAACCAAATAGTGCCCAAATCCTTACTCTGCTAAAACCTGGAGAATTGCACATGAAAATATTTTTTAGAGCATGATATAATTGCCTAAATAGTACTGAAATATGCGGTATATTATTTAACCACTTGCCCACCGCCTCACGCTGATGTACGTCGGCAAAGTGGCACGGGCAGGCAATCGGACCCCCCCCCCCGGTGGCCGAGGCGGTCGGCTTTTGTCCAGCGGCGATCGGAGGTGAGGGGGAGACCATCCATTCGTGGCCCCCCTCGCGATCGCCGCCGGCCAATAGAATCATTCCTATGCTGCTGTATGCTAAACAGCAGAAAAGCAAATTATGTAATCTCTCCTCGGCTTGGTATTTTCCGTTCCGGCGCCAAGGAGAGAAGACTGCAATGTGAGTGTAAAACACACACACAGTAGAACATGCCAGGCACACAAAACACCCCCCTTTACCCCCGCCCCCCCCCCACGATCACCCCCCAATCACCCCTCCCCCCCGTCACACTGACACTAAGCAGTTTTTTTTTTCTGATTACTGCATGGTGTCAGTTTGTGACAGTTAGTGTGGTAGGGCAGTTAGTGTTAGCCCCCTTTAGGTCTAGGGTACCCCCCTAACCCCCCTAATAAAGTTTTAACCCCTTGATCACCCCCCGTCTCCAGTGTCGCTAAGCGATAATTTTTCTGATCGCTGTATTAGTGTCACTGGTGACGCTAGTTAGGGAGGTAAATATTTAGGTTCGCCGTCAGCATTTTATAGCAACAGGGACCCCCATATACTACCTAATAAATGTTTTAACCCCTTGATTGCCCCCTAGTTAACCCTTTCACCACTGATCACCGTATAACCGTTGACGCTGGTTAGTTCGCTGGTTAGTTCGTTTATTTTTTATAGTGTCAGGGCACCCGCCGTTTATTACCGAATAAAGGTTTAGCCCCCTGATCGCCCGGCGGTGATATGCGTCGCCCCAGGCAGCGTCAGATTAGCGCCAGTACCGCTAACACCCATGCACGCAGCATACGCCTCCCTTAGTGGTATAGTATCTGAACGGATCAATATCTGATCCGATCAGATCTATACTAGCGTCCCCAGCAGTTTAGGGTTCCCAAAAATGCAGTGTTAGTGGGATCAGCCCAGATACCTGCTAGCACCTGCATTTTGCCCCTCCGCCCGGCCCAGCCCAGCCCACCCCACCCCACCCAAGTGCAGTATCGATCGATCACTGTCACTTACAAAACACTAAACGCATAACTGCAGCGTTCGCAGAGTCAGGCCTGATCCCTGCGATCGCTAACAGTTTTTTTGTTAGCATTTTGGTGAACTGGCAAGCACCAACCCCAGGCAGCGTCAGGTTAGCGCCAGTACCGCTAACACCCACGCACGCACCGTACACCTCCCTTAGTGGTATAGTATCTGATCGGATCAATATCTGATCCGATCAGATCTATACTAGCGTCCCCAGCAGTTTAGGGTTCCCAAAAATGCAGTGTTAGCGGAATCAGCCCAGATACCTGCTAGCACCTGCGTTTTGCCCCTCCGCCCGGCCCAGCCCAGCCCACCCAAGTGCAGTATCGATCGATCACTGTCACTTACAAAACACTAAACACATAACTGCAGCATACGCAGTCAGGCCTGATCCCTGCGATCGCTAACAGTTTTTTTGGTAGCATTTTGGGGAACTGGCAAGCACCAGCCCCAGGTAGCGTCAGGTTAGCGCCAGTACTGCTAACACCCACGCATGCAGCATACGCCTCCCTTAGTGATATAGTATCTGAACGGATCAATATCTGATCCGATCAAATCTATACTATCGTCCCCAGCAGTTTAGGGTTCCCAAAAACGCAGTGTTAGCGGGATCAGCCCAGATACCTGCTAGCACCTGCGTTTTGCCCCTCCGCCCGGCCCAGCCCAGCCCACCCAAGTGCAGTATCGATCGATCACTGTCGCTTACAAAACACTAAACGCATAACTTCAGCGTTCGCAGAGTCAGGCCTGATCCCTGCGATCGCTAACAGTTTTTTTGGTAGCGTTTTGGTGAACTGGCAAGCACCAGTGGCCTAGTACACCCCGGTCATAGTCAAACCAGCACTGCAGTAACACTTGGTGACGTGGTGAGTCCCATAAGTGCAGTTCAAGCTGGTGAGGTGGCAAGCACAAGTAGTGTCCCGCTGCCACCAAGAAGAAGACAAACAGGCCTGTCGTGCCCATAATGCCCTTCCTGCTGCATTTGCCAATCCTAATTGGGAACACACCACTTCTGCAGCGCCCGTACTTCCCCCATTCACATCCCCAACCAAATGCAGTCGGCTGCATGAGAGGCATTTACTTTATGTCCTCCCGAGTACCCCTACCCAGCGAACCCACCCAAAAAAGATGTTGTTTCTGCAGCAAGCGCAGATATAGGCGTGATACCCGCTATTATTGTCCCTCCTGTCCTAATAATCCTGGTCTTTGCATTGGTGAATGTTTTGAATGCTACCATGCACTAGTTGAGTATTAGCCTAGGGTAAAGCATTGCACAGACTAGGCACACTTTTACAGGGTCTCCCAAGATGCCATCGCATTTTGAGAGACCCGAACCTGAAACCGGTTACAGTTATAAAAGTTAGTTACAAAAAAAAGTGTAAAAAAAAAAAAAAATATATAAAATAAAAAAAATAGTTGTCGTTTTATTGTTCTCTCTCTCTATTCTCTCTCTATTGTTCTGCTCTTTTTTACTGTATTCTATTCTGCAATGTTTTATTGTTATTATGTTTTATCATGTTTACTTTTCAGGTATGCAATTTTTTTTACTTTACCGTTTACTGTGTTTTATTGTTAACCATTTTTTTGTCTTCAGGTACGCCATTCACGACTTTGAGTGGTTATACCAGAATGATGCCTGCAGGTTTAGGTATCATCTTGGAATCATTCTTTTTAGCCAGCGGTCGGCTTTCATGTAAAAGGAATCCTAGCGGCTAATTAGCCTCTAGACTGCTTTTACAAGCAGTGGGAGGGAATGCCCCCCCACCGTCTTCCGTGTTTTTCTTTGGCTCTCCTGTCTCAACAGGGAACCTGAGAATGCAGCCGGTGATTCAGCCAGCTGACCATAGAGCTGATCAGAGATCGGAGTGGCTCCAAACATCTCTATGGCCTAAGAAACCGGAAGCTATGAGCATTTCATGACTTAGATTTCGCCGGATGTAAACAGCGCCATTGGGAAATTGGGAAAGCATTTTATCACACCGATCTTGGTGTGGTCAGATGCTTTGAGGGCAGAGGAGAGCTCTAGGGTCTAATAGACCTCAATTTTTTCAAAAAAGAGTACCTGTCACTCCCTATTGCTATCATAGGGGATATTTACATTCCCCGAGATAACAATAAAAATGATTTAAAAAAAAAATGAAAGGAACAGTTTAAAAATAAGATAAAAAAGCAAAAAAAATAATAAAGAAAAAAAAGCACCCCTGTCGCCCCCTGCTCTCGCGCTAAGGCGAACGCAAGCGGCGGTCTGTCGTCAAATGTAAACAGCAATTGCACCATGCATGTGAGGTATCACCACGAAGGTCAGATCGAGGGCAGTAATTTTAGCAGTAGACCTCCTCGGTAAATCTAAAGTGGTAACCTATAAAAGCTTTTAAAAATGTATTTATTTTGTTGCCACTGCACGTTTGTGTGCAATTGTAAAGCATGTCATGTTTGGTATCCATGTACTCGGCCTAAGATCATCTTTTTTATTTCATCAAACATTTGGGCAATATAGTGTGTTTTAGTGCATTCAAATTAAAAAAAGTGTTTTTTTCCCCAAAAAATGCGTTTGAAAAATCGCTGCGCAAATACTGTATGAAAAAAAAAATGAAACACCCACCATTTTAATCTGTAGGGCATTTGCTTTAAAAAATATATAATGTTTGGGGGTTCAAAGTAATTTTCTTGCAAAAAAAAATAATTTTTTCATGTAAACAAAAATTGTAAGAAAGGGCTTTGTCTTCAAGTGGTTAGAAGAGTGGGTGATGTGTGACATAAGCTTCTAAATGTTGTGCATAAAATGCCAGGACAGTTCAAAACCCCCCCAAATGACCCCATTTTGGAAAGTAGACACCCCAAGCTATTTGCTGAGAGTCATGTCGAGTCCATGGAATATTTTATATTGTGACACAAGTTGCGGGAAAGAGACAATTTTTTTTTTTTGCACAAAGTTGTCACTAAATGATATATTGCTCAAACATGCCATGGGAATATGTGAAATTACACCCCAAAATACATTTTGTTGCTTCTCCTGAGTACGGGGATACCGCATGTGTGAGACTTTTTGGGAGCCCGAAAACCAAGCACTGCCTTCAGGCTTTCTAAGGGTGTAAATTTTTGATTTCACTCTTCACTGCCTATCACAGTTTCGGAAGCCATGGAATGCCCAGGTGGCACAAAACCCGCCCAAATGACTCCATTTTGGAAAGTAGACACCCCAAGCTATTTGCTGAGAGGTATAGTGAGTATTTTGCAAACCTCACTTTTTGTCACAAAGTTTTGAAAATTGAAAAAAGAAAAAAAAATGTTTTTTCTTGTCTTACTTCATTTTCAAAAACAAATTAGAGTTGCAAAATACTCACCATGCCTCTCAGCAAATAGCTTGGGGTGTCTACTTTCCAAAATGGGGTCATTTGGGGGGGGGGGGGTTTTGTGCCACCTGGGCATTCCATGGCCTCCGAAACTGTGATAGGCAGTGAAGAGTGAAATCAAAAATTTACGCCCTTAGAAATCCTGAAGGCGGTGATTGGTTTTCGGGGCCCCGTACGCGGCTAGGCTCCCAAAAAGTCCCACACATGTGGTATCCCTGTACTAAGGAGAAGCAGCTGAATGTATTTTGGGGTGCAATTCCACATATGCCCATGGCCTGTGTGAGCAATATATCATTTAGTGACAACTTTTTGTAATTTTTTTTTTTGTCATTATTCAATCACTTGGGACAAAAAAAATAATATTCAATTCAACATGCCTCTCAGCAATTTCCTTGGGGTGTCTACTTTCCAAAATGGGGTCATTTGGGGGGGGGGTTATACTGCCCTGCCATTTTAGCACCCCAAGAAAAGACATAGGCAGTCATAAACGAAAAGCTGTGTAAATTTCAGAAAATGTACCCTAGCTTGTAGACGCTATAACTTTTGCGCAAACCAATAAATATATGCTTATTGACATTTTTTTATCAAAGACATGTGGCCGAATACATTTTGGCCTAAATGTATGACTAAAACTGAGTTTGATGGATTTTTTTTACAACAAAAATGAGAAAATATCATTTTTTTTCAAAATTTTCGGTCTTTTTCCGTTTATAGCGCAAAAAATAAAAATGGCAGAGGTGATTAAATATCATCAAAAGAAAGCTCTATTTGTGGGAAGAAAAGGACGCAAATTTCGTTTCGGTACAGCATTGCATGATCGCGCAATTAGCAGTTAAAGCGACACAGTGCCAAATTGGAAAAAGTCCTCTGGTCTTTAGGCAGCCAAATGATCCAGGGCTGAAGTGGTTAATGATAATCTGCTTTTAAACTGTGTGTAAAAGTGATTTCTACACTGAAATATCTTGAAAAGTCTGAGAAGAGATAAATTCCCCGTTTTTGTACAACTAGGTGCCAACACAACTGAGCTTGTTCAAACCCTCAAATAGCTAAATAGCTCTCATTTTAACTCCAGTGTCTGTTTTTACCAGGCGCGATAGAAAATCTGAAAATGAGCGCTGAGTAAAAGAGCATTTTTTGGAAGTGAAAATCTGCGCTATTATAGTCCAATGCAAGTTTTAGCCATTTATTCTAATGGTACAATTGTAACTTTCACAAATTTCACAAATCCTTTTAATGTTGAGATGAAATGTATCTTTCTCTGAAATAAATTTTCCTTTGCAACATTGTAGCTTCTATTTAAAATATTTTGTTTTTAACCGCTTCAATACAGGGCATTTTCACCCCCTTCCTTCCCAGAACAATTTTTAGTTTTCAGCGCTGTCGCACTTTAAACGACAATTGCGCGTGCAATCGTGCAACGTTGTACCCAAACAAAATTGACGTCCTTTTTTCCCCACAAATAGAGCTTTCTTTTGGTGGTATTTGATCACCTCTGGCGGTTTTTATTTTTTGCACTATAAACAAAAGAAGAGCGACAATTTAAAAAAAAACACAACATTTTTTACTTTTTGCTATAATAAATATCCCAATTTAAAAAAAAACAAAAAACTATTTTTTTCCTCAGTTTCGGCCGATACGTATTCTTCTACATATTTTTGGTAAAAAAAAATCGCGATAAGCGTATATTGATTGGTTTGTGCAAAAGTTATAGCGTCTACAAAATACGGGATAGATTTATGGCATTAAAAAAAGAATTATTTTTTTTTTTTTTTTACTAGTAATAGCGGCGATCACGATTTTTTATCATGACTGCGACATTATGTCGGACACATCGGACACTTTTGACACATTTTTGGCACCATTCACATTTATACAGCGATCAATGCTATAAAATTGCATTGATTACTGTATAAATATGACAGGCAGGGAAGGGGTTAACCACTAGGGGGAGGCGAGGGGTAAATGTTTCCTAGGGGAGTGATTATAACTGTAGGGGGAGGGGACGCACAAGGGGAGGAGACCGATCGGTGTTGCTCTGTACTGGGAACACAGATCAGTCTCCTCTCAACTGACAGGACGTGAATCTGTGTGTCAGGTACTCACCAAGGCCGAGTTGCTGAGAGAGGCTCCCCTTGCAGCTGGGTGCACGATACCCTCTGGGAGTGGCACAGCGGATATTGGGCACGAAGGAGCACAGGTCGCCAGCAGGTAGTAGAGTAGCTGGGCGGTTCTTCAGGTAGAGAAGAGATCCGTGCAGGGTGGCTGACACCTCACCGGAGCCGACTGAGCAGGAATCTGGAGATGAAGGCTGAAGCCGGATGCAGAGGGTCAAACACAAGGTAGAAGTCCAGGAACGAGCCAGGGGTCAAACACGGGTAGTCAAACAGGCAGGTAATCCAACACTGGGGTGAAGCAGAGACAAAGTCCAAGAGCAGGCCGAGGGTCAAACACAGGTAGTCAAGTAGGCAGATGATCCATACTAGGATGAGGCAGAGGCAAGTCCAGGAGCAGGCCGAGGGTCAAACACGGGTAGATCAGGCAGGCAGATGATCCACACTAGGATGAGGCAGAGGCAAGTCCAGGAGCAGGCCGAGGGTCAAACACGGGTAGATCAAGCAGGTAGAGAAGTCCAGAAGGCAGCCGAGGGTCAAGCACAAGAGAGGTTCAAGCAAGGTCAAGGTCGATCCGGGTCACAACGGGCAGGCACAGGTACACAGGTTCAGGAATAGATCACAGGAGCTGAAAAGACAAACCAGCAACAAACACAGGACATAGCTGTCTTTATATAGGCCCTCCAGGGGAACGTCCCAATGTGCGCGCACGCGTTCGTACTGATGCGCTGCGTTGTGCACCCACGTGAACTGATCTGTTCGGAACATGCGCTCGTACCCGCTGATTGTGAAACGGTACGCGCTGATGTGCAATTCTACCACGCAGGCGCATGGGGAAATGACTATACTGACAGGCTCTGATTCTGACATTCCCCTGACACTGTGTGTTTACACACACAGATCCACGGTCCTGCCCGGTTAACCGGCAATTGCGGGTGCCCGGCGGACATCGCGGCCACCGGACACACGCACCGGGTCCCGAGCAACGCGGCGGGCGTGCGCGCGCGCCCCCTAGACGGCCGGGTAGCCCAGGCCGTCATATGACGTCCACCCAGGATGGGAGATCCCATCTGTGGACGTCATTTTACAATACGCCGGTAATGAAGTGGTTAAGAATGCTAAAATGTGGAATGTTTTGGTAAAATATATTTTTCTCTGTCACTTTCACTTGTTACACAACAACAAGTGAATAACAGAGAGAGAGGGCGGGTTAGCTAGGGCTACTCCATTATTGTTGCCCAGTAACACCAGTGTTGTAAATGGACTATCTCGGTACCCAGTAAGTGGAAGTGTATACAGAATTATTAAAAAATTTACATTTATTTAGAAAAATATATATAAAATTAGACAAAATAGGATGTGTGACAAAATTATAAAGGTAACACATTAACAGTGATGTATTCTAAAACCAGGTAGGTGGGAGCGAAATGATGCAGGTAAAGACAGGTCCTCGACTAGTTTCGCGACGATTGTTGCTTCTTCAGGAGGTATTACCCAAAGCATCTAGAATAAACAAATACAGTCTCAAAGTTACATAGAACAGATTATTAGATCGCTTGGTTAGAGCTATCGGGTTGAACTGGATTAATGGAATATGGTAAACATAGTGTAACTCACCAATGAAGGCCCCATGAGGGTACAAGGGACGGCTATTGAGACACCACAGGCGGGTGTCCCACCCCGGGCAGACACGGGAGGCAGAAAATGCAGTATCGGATGAAATAGGATAAAGAGGTTCTAAATAGAGTAATAAATGTATGGCGGGGGCCACTCTTGTGCACACACACCAGGGTTGGGAACCGGGAAGGGGAAAGGGAAAAGGGGGGGAAAAAGAGAGGAAAGGGGTAAGGTAGTAAGAGGGGAGAAAAGGGAGGAGAGGAGGGGAGGGGAAATGGGGGGAGGGGGAAGGGGAGGAAGGGAAAGAAAGGGATGAGGGGAAAGAGCAGAAGGAGGAGGAGAAGAGGGAGGGGAGAGAGGAGGATGGGAGGGGGGTAAAAAGGGGGAGGGGGAAGAAAGGGGAAAGGAGGAGAGGGAAAAGGAAAGGTAGGAAATAGGGGGGAGGCGAGATAAAGCAGTGGGTACACAAGGGATTGCACTGATTTGTACCCACCCTGTGGTGTCCTTATTTGATTTTAGCACCCGGGAATGACAGCACACTGAAATGACTTAAACATTTTGGGATAGGTGGTAATCCAGCCCAGTTGAAATGGAAGTATAGACAGAGGGGGTAAACCCGGTGACCACAGCTTGTTAGGTTGGATGAATGCCAGGTGAGTCTGTAGAGAATATACAGCACCGGAATGAATAGTTCAAGTATGGTTAAAAAATGTATATAAAGCTGTGCAATCTAGATGTCTTAGAAATAAAGAGAGCTTACCTTAAGATGAATATGTGGAGTCATGCATTCCCGGGTGTAGCCGTGCCGCTAGAGGCCGCTGGGGCCGCCTTTTATGCCTCCAACCCAGAATTATGTCAAAAACATCGGTGGCGCTGAGTAGTGACGTCACCGTGTCCGCAGCTCCCAGTGTGCGCGCGTCTAGTGGAGATGCGCGTGCAATTACCCTTTTTGTCATGGGATACCCAAAGGCAAGGGAAGTTTATCTCACTATGATTGGTTAAATATTAAGGTCTGCCAAATAATATAAACAATGATTTGAATCAGATATGACATTATACACAGTCCAAAACCGGTGGTACAAATTGGGTATAAGGCACAGCAGGAAGATACATAGATATTTGTATCTGGGTATCTAACCCAGATAAAGGTAGGCATGCCTTGACCATGAAGAGGAAGAAGAGATGGCAGGGAAAATGTGAAGTAGTATAGTAGTATAAGGTTCCCCATAGAGACCTCATGGGAGGAAGTATTTGTATGAGTGCGCTTCATTGAGTCCTGGAGGGGTGAGGGCATCCAATTGTTCGATCCAGAGAGTCTCCCATCTCAGGATCTCACGATCCCAATCACCACCTCGTGGGTCCTCAGGAACGACCTCCAGTACGAAAAATTTGACAAATTCTGATTGGTAGCGGTGGTGGATGCCAATGTGGCATCCAACCGTGGTCAATTTGCCAACCGTGGTCATTAGATGAATAATATGGGGGATCCCCCATCCTTTGGCGTAGTTCCCTGACAGTCTTGCCTACATAGAAGGCCTTGCAGACCATCAGGTAAACTTCACCCCTGGTACCACAATTAGCATATTAGGGAGGGAAGAAGATTTCTCCGTTAGGGAGGGTGAAACTAGATCCCTCCAAAATCCAAGGGCATTTGGGGCAAGTCCCACATCTGAAAGTGCCACAAGGGCCCTCAGAGCAGTGGTGGTTAGCCCTATAATGACTGCTTGTTAGTCGGTCTCTCAGAGTAGTGGCCCTTTTTAAAACTAGTTCTGGTGTCGATCTTACATATATGCCCAGGATGTGATGATCCGTTAACAAGTACCAGTGGTTAGAATGTACTGTGCGGAATGTGTTATGGTGGGTGGGGAATTTGGTGACTATCTTCACCGTAGAGGGTTGAACAGGCCAGGGAAGGCTGTACAGTAGAGATTGTCATGTGCGGCATAGGCCTTGTTGAAAGCTTTTCTGAGATTGGTGTGGGTATATCCTCAAATCAGGAGGCGCTCCTGAAGGGCAGCCGCCTGGGTGATGAAATCCCTGTCCTCTGAGCAGTTACGCCCCAGTCTAAGGTATTGGTGCGTAAGGTATGCTTCAGACCAAAGGGCGGGGGTGTGCGCTTGAGGCGTGTAACAGGGTGTTGCCCGCAGTTGGTTTATGGAAGAGATCAGTCGCTAACCCACTTGTGTTGTTTTTGATGATATTGAGATCTAAGAAAGAAATACATTGGGGATCAAAAGAAAACGTGAAGCACAAGTTAAATTGATTGATGTTAAGAAGTCTAATGAATTCAATGAGTAATTGTTTAGTGCAAGTCCATATCATGAACAGGTCATCTATGAATCTATACCAACTCAGTATATGGTTCAAAAAGGGTTGCTACGTTTCACACAAAATATTGATTGCTCCCATCTCCCTAGAAACAGATTTGCATAAGAGGGGGCACAGGCAGTACCCATTGCTACTCCCTGGGTTTGCAAAAATGTTTGGTCCATAAACATAAAGTAATTCCTAGTGAGAATGAATTCTAGTAATTTTAATATAAATCTGTTTAAAGGCCAGGTATGGTGGTCCTGCTCCATGAGAAAGGTACCGACCATCCGGATGCCCTGCTCGTGGGGGATGCTCGAGTAAAGTGCCTCGACATCAACATCCACGAGAAGGGCATCCGGAGGGATCTAGACCCCCTCAATATGACGAAGCATGTCTGTGGTGTCTCTGATGTAGGAGGGCAGACTGAGAATGTGGGGCATTAAGAATCCACAAATTTACTGGCGTTTTCGGTCAGTGACCCTATGCCTGATACGATTGGGCGACCAGGGGGGGTCCTAAGGGTTTTGTGTGTCTTAGGTAGGGTATAAAACGTCGGAGCCCGAGGTTTTTGGGTATTGATAAATTTGAAGGTGTCTTCATCGATAAGGCCCTCCCAAAAGGCTCCAGCAATCAGACCACAATACTCTGCAATAAAGTTTTGTATTGAGGCATGATTAATGGGTGTGTAGCAGGTGGTGTTGCGTAAGACCCTGTTAAATATGATTTAGGGGTCTCAAAAACAAAACAGATGATGAGATAGTGAGTCCAGATCTTAAGATTATTAGGTTCTTTATTGTATACAAATACTGCAGTGGAGAGACACAACACAGACCGACTTGCATCTCTACCAGGCGGAACGAAGCAGGAAGTGTCTCTGAGCTTACATCTATGGGTTATACAATTTATACTTTATGAATATGCATAAGTACTAGGCGTGTTATAGATGTGATAGTATAGTTTAGTCCAATCAGCATTCATATCTTCTTAAGTAGCAAGGGAACAGTTAAATGGGTGGTTACATCATGTGACTGATAGAAAGCGAAAGGAAACATAGGCTCCGCCATCTTGGTACTGGTTTAGACCAGCTAGATAAGAGTGTCCATTTCTCGGAGCAAAAAGGGAATAAACTGTTGCTTTTTATCTGGCGGTGAAGGTCATCATAGACTCAAAACTCTGTCTAAGAAGAAGCAAGAAAGTGTAATACAATTCTTAAAGCGACAGTCTCTATGTACATACATATATATAACTCAACATTATCAGACCCCTATAATTCTACTAATTTCCCTCCTCTTGACCCCTATGGAGGGGTCACTACTATATCTTCCCTACCTTGTATGATACCAGAGGGTCCACAGTACTACTTCACATCTAAGTGGAGCAAAGTTCTTCTTAGGGTGTATGTAGATACATATCTTTTACTCATTCGTATCACCCATCTTGGCATCATACGAATCTGTTAATCTGACTATCTGATAACACTATATCTCTTCCTTGGGGTCATCTTCCTCATTTCTAGCTGCCATTTTAGTAATCCTTGTATTTAACATTTAGCACACCTGAAAAAAACAAACAAGCAATCCTATAACGATGATTCCTATGAGAATAAAAAAATGTCTGTTGAATCTATGAAAATTTACCATTTCTAAACAAAGTGTAATCTGGGTTTGTCATATTTCCTATCATATTGTCACATTGTATACCTCTTTACCTTATTAAACAAGGGGATATTCCCAAAGGCCTTAAGTTACATTTAGCATAAAATGTATTTTCACAATAATAGAACATTTGTGGTATTTCTAGACATACTGGTATTTTTGGCAGCTTTGTATGGCTTAAACTCAAAATGAAAGTAAATGGGTACCAGGTGTGTGCCTTTTTTTGAACTGTCTGGCCTATGTGAACATATCTAGCAATTACTCAAATTACTCCTTATGCCTGTTAGCATGTGTAATTTGTACAGGTGATTTTCCTCTATAGCTTTGACTGCTAAGATCAAGCAAAGGCATAACAGTAGTTTACTCATCTTTTGAAATTAGCTGTATTTTTTTGCAATGGCTGGCATATATCCACGTCACTTTACAGCTGTAGCAGTTGTCAAGAACACTTGGTAGGGTCCTTCTAACTTTGGTCCCAAAGATACTTTCACATGTTCTTTTACTAGGACCCAATCACCTGGCTGTAATTCATGTGTTCCAACTACTTGATCTGGATCTGGAATTGAATCAAAAACAAACTTGTGCATCACAGTTAGTTGCTTGTATTAGACAATTACAAAACAAAACATAATTATTATACATTACAGCAGTCTGATGTGGAAAATACAACCCTGTCTTAGGTCTTCCCCAAAACAAAATCTCATAAGGGCTCGAGTTCTCTGACCTGTAAGTAGGGGTATTCCTGATGTTGTAAAGAACCAAAGGCAACAGTCCTGGCCACTGTTTCTTTACTAACCCTTCCTCCCATTCCTGCATTCATTTAGCTAGCCTTTCTTTAATGATTCCCCTATATTTTTCTATCTTCCCTGAACTCTGAGGATGATAGGGGCATGGAAGACCTGCTCAATTGCCAAGTCCTTGTATATAATTTGCATGATCTATCCAGTGAAATGTGTTCCTCTGTCACTCTCTATAGTTTCAGGAAAACCAAAGCACCATATTACTTTGGAAAGGGGCTTCTTTGCTGTTGTCATGGCATCTGCTTCAACCACCAGGCAGGTTTCTATTCAGCTTGAAAACATGTCTCCACACAACAAACATATTGATATTGGCCTGATATGGGCAATTAGATGTAATCAATCTGAAGTCTTTGGAAAAGGAAAAGTGGCTTGGCCAAATGTCTTTATGTTACTCTGGTCTGTTTTCCTGGGTTATTTTTAGCACAGATTATGCATCCCTCAACAAAGTCTTGACATGAATTTCTGGAGTATCAAATAAACTATCCAGCCTTGCCTATGTTTCTCTCCATTGTCTTAGGGCCTACATGACTTGGGCCTTGAGCTAGTTGCACGATCATCTTCTCTGTTTGAGGTGGGACACATATTCCATTTACCTTGCACATAAGTCCTTCTTGGTTCTTCTTTGCTCTGTCCCTTTCCATGATTTCATTCCAATCATCAGGTGCAGATTCTAGCAATTTCTTAATCAGTTCTTTTACTTTGAATATTTGTTCTCTTCTTATTCTTCAATCTGTTACGGGCTTCTTATTCCTTTGCAAAATCAGTGATTAGGGTCATGATTACTTCCATTGGTGTTTCAGCAGTCTTCCTTATGGGTCCATAGTCATGGACTACTTCGAGAGCATACTCGCTATCAGTGTATATGTTGACTGTTTGATCCTTTGTGGCCTCATGGACTCTGGTGAGTACTACCACTTTGGCAACCTGCGCTGAAAGTGATGAAGGGAGTAGTTGGTCTCAATCACTTCCTCCAATGTTGTCACCGCATATGCCATTCTTGGGTACTCCTTCTTTATACAGGTGTGAACCCGATGCAAACAGGATCAGATCAGAACTTTCAAGAGGAGTGTCCTTTACTGGGGAGATTTGCTGCATTTCTTCTTCCATAATCTTAAGCAGATGTGGTCACCCTCCTCTTCGAGGTCTTCTTCTCTCTCTGGGAAAAATCTGGCAGGATTGATTGTAGTACATCTTTTCACTTCTATTTTTCCTAATTCAAGCAGGATTGCTTCATACTCGCTCAGCCTTGCTGATAACAAATGTTTTGTCCTTGCTCTTTTCAAGATTTAATTTGCAAATTTCTTCATAACATCCGTTCTAAAGCATATCTTCCATTTTGTACAGCACCACTGGCACAGGTTGCAGCTGCAGTTTTCTTTTTGTGTTCTTGCCACAACATGGCATCCACCAACCGGATCTTTTTCATACACGGTTTGAAAGGGTTTGCGGTCAACAGGGCAGGATATACAGCAAACGTGACAACATACTTCTGGAAAGCCAGCCTCCAGGGAAAGACTGTTCAGACAAATTGGACACCTCTCAGTTGATCTTAATGCTAAAGTACTGGCATCAGTCCCATCTTTGCCTTTGTCACCATCTTTTTCTTCATGTTGCTGGTCTCTAGCATCAGATGAGCATAAACATTTTCTCCTTCAAATCGGAAAGCAAAGAGTTCTTGGCTCTCTTCATCCAAGGTGACACTGAAGAAAGCATTTCCCAGTTCTATTACGGTGCACACCTGTGTGCTAGGGAAGCACAGTGGTGTAGTGGGTAGCACTCTCACCTAGCAGTAAAAAGGGTCGCTGGTTCAAATCCCAACCACGACACTACCTGCCTGGAGTTTGCATGTTCTCCCTGTGCCTGCATGGGTTTCCTCCGGGTACTCCGGTTTCCTACCACACTCCAAAGACATGCTGGTAGGTTAATTGGCTTCTGTCCAAAATTGGCCCCAGTATGTGAATTGGGGACCTTGGATTGTGGGCTCCTTGAGGGTAGGGACCGATGTGAGTATGCAATATATGTGTGGAGTGCTGCTTAAATTGATGGCGCTATCAGGGTACCTTAAATAAATAGGTATGTTGTAAACACGCACCCACACTCATTGACGATGGACTGGTGTCTTTATTCAACCTTACTAACTATGTAACTATGTGTTCCTGTAGATATGTCATTGAACAAAGTACTGAGATTTGGACAACAGGAGTGCCTTCCTCGATGATGTGATTGATGGCCTTTAAATCATGTACCATTCAATATACTGGCTTTTCTCCTTTATTTTTTTTTACCTTTTTCTTTACTGGAAACAGTGGCATCTGTACTCTACTTTCTGTTTTCTTTATGACACCTGCTTCAAGTAATTCTTTTATTTGTACTCATACACCAGCGAGTTGAACTGGTGACAATGGATACTGTGGTATGTGTGGGATTTGAGCCCCTGCTTTAATTTTGACTTTAACCAGAGGTACTTGTAGACACATACATCATATTTTCCCTTGGCCCAGATATATCAGGTATTTTAGCAACAATTTCAGGTGGAATATTACCTCCAATCTCTTGCTCTAATTCAATTGCTGTCAATCCACATATAATTTCTTCATCTAATTCACCAACATGTACTTCTATTCTATTGGATGTTTACTGTACATAGGCTTGTAAGTATCTCAGTAGGTCTCTTCCCAATAGGTTGCATTGTACAGTGTCAGAGACAAGCAGCTTATGAAATATATTGTGGCTTGTAATTCCAATTTGTATGTGGGGTGTTTCCTTGAGAGGAGTATATTTCCCTCCCACTCCAACTGCTAGTGGCCCAGATGTAAGGGGGATGTCCTTTGGTAGGCGGACTTTTGAATTATAGTCCCGGCAGAGCCAGAATCCACTGAGCATGAAATTTCCTGATCTGTTAGTTGTGGAAAGTCTAACGTTACAAAAGCGTCTTTACCATCAGTCTCAGAGATGCACAAATTAACTTCTGTGTGCTCAAAAAGTTCATGCTGCTTTAGCCACCATATTTATCACCATCTCCCTCTTTCTTCTGCTTACATCTGTCAGGCAATCTGCATTCCCTAGTTTCTGAGAAACAGCTCATTGCCCATCATTGTGGGCTATAAAAGCTTTCAATCTGCTGCATTCTTTTTTCTCACATTCATCAAGATACTTGACAATAATTCCACAACATTCTGTCCACTTCTCCACAGTGCAATTCACCCCCAAGTTCTTCAAACCATTTCCCCAGTCTTGTTGCCATTAACCATCTGCCCGTTGATTCCCCAAGTCCCATCACATCAGCATTCCCACAGTCTATCCTGAAATCTCTGTTCTTTCTCCACCTCCATGTCCACTATCTACTTCTCTAAATCATCAACAACCTTCTGACATCTCTCCTCTGCACTGTTCAATCCCCTCGTCTACAATTTTCTACTGTACTTAGATTGAAAAAAAAAAAAAAATCTCTGGCTTCAGACGGGCACAATCTTTTTAAGAAAATATCTGCAAACCGCCTGTCCCTTTTCTACAAATACACAATTTTTATTATTTAAATTGGAGGGTAATGTTGCCCATTGTTGCCTTTTGAGGGACTTGGTGGATTCATGGAGGAAGGCCCATATTGCAGGACATCTCATCAAATCAGGGAATGATCGAGATTTGAGTTTAATTTTGTCAGTCTTATGCCCTGTACACACGGTCGGACATTGATCAGACATTCCGACAACAAAATCCATGGATTTTTTCTGACGGATGTTGGCTCAAGCGTACACCATTTTGAACACTATATCAAGGAAAAAGTGTGCCCAATAGGCTCAAGCGTACACCATTTTGAACACTATATTGTGTCTTGCATACACATGGTCACTCAAAGTTGTCGGAAAATCCAATCGTTCTGAACGCAGTGACGTAAAACACGTACATCGGGACTATAAACGGGGAAGTAACCAATAGCTTTCGTCTCCTAATTTATTCTGAGCATGCGTGGCACTTTGTGCGTCGGATTTGTGTATACACGATCGGAATTTCTGACAACGGATTTTGTTGTCGGAAAATTTTATAGCATGCTCTCAAACTTTGTGTGTCGGAAATTCTGATGGAAAATGTGTGATGGAGCCTACACACGGTCGGAATTTCCGACAACAAGGTCCTATCACACATTTTCCGACCGTGTGTACGGGGCATTAGAGTTAGATGACAGGGTGTGGGAAGTGAAAGTCATGGTACTTTGGGAGGTGAAGGTCGGGGGACCTGAATCAGTTGGGGAGTCTGTTGGCTTCGTTCCTCCTTCCTCATACAATAGCATGAGGTTGCATAGGGCCCTGAATTAATTCATAGTAAAATGTTTTGTTTTTTTCCGCCAATTCTTTTTCAAGGTTAAGGTTTTGCCTGTCTTTATAAAAGATGAATCTGTATGTGAGGTTTCGGGCAAACAAGTAAAGGTTTTTGATAGTTTCATAGATGTTAATTGGTTCAGAGGAGCAGAAGCCTAAACCTATTTGGAGGACATGCTCCTCCTCGGCAGTGAGGGTATGGGAAGTAAGATTAATAATATTGATTCCCTGTTACAGGAGTGGGTACTAAGAGGTTGGATTGTGTATGGTGTGAGGTGTTGGAGTCTTTAGCACAAATGCGTCCAGACTTCCCCATCTTGTTAGTTCTGGTAGTGGTTGTGCTAAAAAACCCAAATTGGGAAAAAGTGTTTGAGTGTTGGTGTGTAATACTTTGGGAACAATATTATGCAGTGTACATTGTTGAGTGTTGCTGCCAGAGGTATGGGTCCCTGGATTTGTGGGGTATATCGGTTTTTTGGATATACCATGTTTTTTGCTCTTTTTTGACTCCTTGGTAGGATGATCCTCACCAGTCAAAGATCTTTTTCGGGGAATACCCGGTGCATGTGGTTTTGTGGAAGATGGTGCAACCTGTGAAGAAAATGAGGAGATAGAAGAATCAGATTCAGTGGTATCTGTAGCAGACAAGGTTCCCTTAGACGCACGTGAACGTGTATTAAGTCTCCTAGGACATTGTTTGCCGCCCCATTTGTAGGCGTAGCCTTCAGAAAAGGCAAGTTTGTCCTGGGCAAACTTGCCTTGTTTTTTCATAATAATTTCTTTATTTAGGGCCTCTAAACATTCCTTCACCTCCTTCCATTTATCAGTGAAGGAAATGGATTCGGAGATTTTGGGAAATTGAGTGTTTAGCCGTTCAATCTCGCCATCAAGAACGATCATGTCGGCGTGATATTAAGAGGTCTATTGGGTCATAAGTTCAATACTGCATTTAGTTAGAGACTCCTCCCAAGACTTTTTGAAGTCAAGGGTGGGGTCCTTGATTGTGGGGAACACCTGAATGCGAAGGCCTATTGGGCAAGAGAGGGAAGAGAGGGGGGAAGGAAAATGGGGGGAGGGGAAGGAAAATGGGGGGGGTGAAAGGGATGAGGGGAAAGAGCAGAAGGAGGAGGAGGAGAAGAGGGAGGGGAGAGAGGATGAGGGGAGGGGGGGAAAGGGGAGGGGGAAGGAAGGGGAAAGGAGGAGAGGGGAAGGAGGGAAAAGGAAAGGTAGGAAATAGGGGGGAGGCGAGATAAAGCAGTGAGTGCACAAGGGATTGCACTGATTTGTACCCACCCTGTGGTGTCCTTATTTGATTTTAGCACCCGGGAATGACAGCAAACTAAAATTACTTTAAAATTTTGGGATAGGTGGTAATCCAACCCAGTTGAAATGGAAGTATAGACAGAGGGGGTAAACCCGGTGACCACAGCTTGTTAGGTTGGATGAATGTCAGGTGAGTGTGTAGAGAGTATACAGCATCGGAATGAATAGTTCAAGTTTGGGTAAAAAATGTATATCAAGCTGTGCAATCTAGATTTCTTGGGAATAAAGAGAGCTTACCTTAAGATGAATATGTGAAATCATGCATTCCAGGGTGTAGCTGTACTGCTAGAGGCCACTGGGGCCGCCTTTTATGCCTCCAACCCGGAATTATGTCAAAAACATCGGCGGCGAGTAATGATGTCACACCCAGTGCACGCGCGTCAAGTGGAGATATTGGAGACTCCGCCCTGCTGGAGAGGCGCATGTCACTGGGGGGAAAATGAACTCCTCCAGCTGTAAATACCCCTTCCAGTGGACAAAGGGGAAATTATGCTCAACTCCATAGCGTAGTGGTATGCCCTGCTACCTTCAAAGGTTCAAGCCATGGGTTTGAATCCCACCAATGGTCTAACCTGAAAACGTACATTCCTTCACCTCCTTCCATTTATCAGTGAAGGAAATGGATTCGGAGATTTTGGGAAATTGAGTGTTTAGCCGTTCAATCTCGCCATCAAGAACGATCATGTCGGCGTGATATTAAGAGGTCTATTGGGTCATAAGTTCAATACTGCATTTAGTTAGAGACTCCTCCCAAGACTTTTTGAAGTCAAGGGTGGGGTCCTTGATTGTGGGGAACACCTGAATGCGAAGGCCTATTGGGCACACTTTTTCCTTAATATAGTGTTCAAAATATTGGGTGTGCTAGTACAGGTGAGATTTTTTTCTTTAGGAGGTTAAACATCCTGTCCAAAATTAACTTGGTTTCATCCTCTGTTTTGAATGGTCTGAATGGTTGACATGAAGTCTGCCCAAGCTGGGCCGAGAACATCCATAGCACCACTGGTGTTCCTGGTACAGGTCATAGGAGAATCATAAATTGCAAAAAAGATTGAGATAAGAAAATTGGTCAGATAACAAAAGGGGGTGGGGGGGGGGAGGTTAACTGAAAATCTATTTCAGATACATTTTAATTGATTCAATGTAGTATAGACAGAGGCAAACTAGAAAAGAAAAATTGGATCAATCGTAGATCCTGGGTGTGTTGTCCACCCTGCAAGTAGTTAGGTTGGTGCTGCCTCATTAGGTAAGTATACAGAGGGTAGGGATGGGTACCATCATCCTAATAGAGTCAATTATTGTTGCCCAGTAACACCAGTGTTGTAAACGGACTATCTCGGTACCCAGTAAGTGGAAGCATATACAGAATTATTAAAAAATATACATTTATTTCGAAAAATATATATAAAATTAGACACAATAGGATGTGTGACAAAATTATAAAGGTAACACATTAACAGTGATGTATTCTAAAACCCATCAGGTAGGTGGGAGCGAAATGATGCGGGTAAAGACAGGTCCTTGACTAGTTTCGTGAAGATTATTGCTTCTTCAGGAGCATTACCCAAAGCATCTAGAATAAACAAATACAGTCTCATAGTTACATAGAACAGATTATTAGATCGCTTGGTTAGAGCTAACAGGTTGAACTGGATTAATGGAGTATGGTAAACAGTAGTGTAACTCACCAATGAAGGCCCCGTGAGGGCACAAGGGACGGCTATTGAGACACCACAGGCGGGTGTCCCACCTTGGGCGGACACGGGAGACAAAAAACGCGGTATCGGCTGAAATAGGATAAAGAAGTTCTAAATAGAGTAAAAAATGTATGGTGGGGGCCACTCTTGTACACACACACCAGGGTTGGGAACCGGGAAGGGGAAAGAGAAAAGGGGGGAAAAAAATGGAGAAAAAAGAGCGGAAAGGGGTAAGGTAGCAAAAGGGGAGAAAAGGGAGGGGAGGAGAGGAGGGGAAGGAAAATGGGGAGAGAGGGAAGGGGGAAGGGGAAGGAAAATGGGGGGAGGGGAAGGAAAATGGGGGGGGTGAAAGGGATGAGGGGAAAGAGCAGAAGGAGGAGGAGGAGAAGAGGGAGGGGAGAGAGGATGAGGGGAGGGGGGGAAAGGGGAGGGGGAAGGAAGGGGAAAGGAGGAGAGGGGAAGGAGGGAAAAGGAAAGGTAGGAAATAGGGGGGAGGCGAGATAAAGCAGTGAGTGCACAAGGGATTGCACTGATTTGTACCCACCCTGTGGTGTCCTTATTTGATTTTAGCACCCGGGAATGACAGCAAACTAAAATTACTTTAAAATTTTGGGATAGGTGGTAATCCAACCCAGTTGAAATGGAAGTATAGACAGAGGGGGTAAACCCGGTGACCACAGCTTGTTAGGTTGGATGAATGTCAGGTGAGTGTGTAGAGAGTATACAGCATCGGAATGAATAGTTCAAGTTTGGGTAAAAAATGTATATCAAGCTGTGCAATCTAGATTTCTTGGGAATAAAGAGAGCTTACCTTAAGATGAATATGTGAAATCATGCATTCCAGGGTGTAGCTGTACTGCTAGAGGCCACTGGGGCCGCCTTTTATGCCTCCAACCCGGAATTATGTCAAAAACATCGGCGGCGAGTAATGATGTCACTCCCAGTGCACGCGCGTCAAGTGGAGATATTGGAGACTCCGCCCTGCTGGAGAGGCGCATGTCACTGGGGGGAAAATGAACTCCTCCAGCTGTAAATACCCCTTTCAGTGGACAAAGGGGAAATTATGCTCAACTCCATAGCGTAGTGGTATGCCCTGCTACCTTCAAAGGTTCAAGCCATGGGTTTGAATCCCACCAATGGTCTAACCTCCTGAAAACGTACATTGTACTCAGCAGCATAATTAGCAAATGCACATCAGTTTGGTTTATTTCATCATTTTAACTCTTCAAATGCATGCAATGGTATGTAATTATACAATAATATTATGGTGTGGAATTAAAAAATTTAAGCTAGTCAAAAATCAAGGAGGAAAACAGCGTGGGATCCCCCCGTCAGTGCATACCAGGCTCTTCGGATATGGTATGGACTTTAAGGGGAATTCCACACCAAAATGTAAAAAAAAATGGCGTAGGGGTCCCCCCCAAGGTTCATACCAGACCTACTGGTATGGATATTAAGGGGAACCCTGCGCCAAAATTAAAAAAAATGGTGTGGGGGCCCCCCAAATGCATACCAGGCCCTTATCCGAGCACGCAACCTGGCAGGCCGCAGGAAAAGAGGGGGGATGAGAGAGCGCCCCCCCTTCTGAACCGTACCAGGCCACATGCCCTCAACATGGGGAGGGTGCTTTGGGGTCCCCAAAAACATCTTGCCCCCTTGTTGATGGGGACAAGGGCCTCATTCCCACAACCCTTGCCCGGTGGTTGTGGGGGTCTGCGGGCGGGGGGCTTATCAGAATCTGGAAGTCCCCTTTAACAAGGGGACCCCCAGATCCTGGCCCCCCTATGTGAATGGGTATCGGGTACATTGTACCCCTACACATTCACCAAAAAAAGCAGTAGAATTTGACAAAAGACAATACTTGGCTTTTGACAATTCCTTTATTAAAAATGTCTTCTTCTTTCCCCACTTCTTCCTCTAGTGTTCTCCATCTTCCTCTGGCCTCTTCTTTCCCCCGCTTCTTCCTCCATCTTCCTCTGGTCTTCTCCATCTTCCTCCGGCTCCGGTCTTTCTCCTCCGCCGCTCCTGCCACTGACCTGCTATGAAAACGAACCTCCGACGCTGTGGCCAGCCGATCTGTCCGCTTCCATAGCGCCCATTTCATATATAACTATGAGGCGCGGCCGCCGGATGACCTCATCAGGAGACCCTGCCCCTTGTTGAGTCACGTCATCCGCCCCATTGCAGCATCGAAGGAGGTTCATTTTTGAATGTTCAGTGGAGGCGGCAGAGGAGAAAGACCGGAGGACGGACCAGGGGAAGAAGAAGCCGGAGGAAGATGCAGAAGACCAGAGAATGAAGCGGAGGAAGATGGAGGAGGAAGCGGGGGGAAGAAGAAGCCAGAGGAAGATGGAGAAGACCGGAGGAAAAAGCAGAGGAAGATGGAGGAAGAAGCGGGTGGAAGAAGAAGCCGGAGGAAGATGGAAAAGACCAGAGGATGAAGCGGGGAAAGAAGAAGACATTTTTAATAAAGGAATTGTCAAAAACCGGCTATTGTCTTTTGTCACATTTTACTGCTTTTTGTGGTGAATGTGTAGGCGTACAATGTACCCGATACACATTCACATGGGGGGGCAGGATCTGGGGGTCACCTTATTAAAGGGGGCTTCCAAATTCTCATAAACCCCCCGCCCACGGACCCCCACAACCACCGGGCAAGGGTTATGTGGACAAGGTGTTTTGGGGGATCCCAAAGCACCCTCTCCATGTTGAGGGCATGTGGCCTGGTGCGGTTCAGGGGGGGCGCTATCTCATCACCCCTCTTTTCCTGTGGCCTGCCAGGTTGCATGCTCAGATAAGGGTCTGGTATGGATTTTGGGGGGACCCTTACGCAGATTTTTTTTTAAATTTTGGCGCAGGGTTCCCCTTAATATCCATACCAGTCCCTTTGGTATGGATTTGGGGGGGACCCCTACGCCATTTTTTTAAAAAATATTTAGCGTGGAGTTCCCCTTAATATCCATACCAGACTCAAAGGGCCTGGTATGGACTGGTGGGAGGAACTTACGTCGTTTTTTTCTTTGGTTTTAATTCTATATTGCCAGGAACTGGCAATTCATTACAGCCGCGAGCAATTTTAAATGAAATTTTTTTTCCTTTAGAAATGTAATTTTGCTGCGGTACAGTAATAAACACGGGAAAGATGCGCTACTTTACAGGCATAATATAGACCCCCCCCCTAGGCACGATATTTAAAAGGAATTTTTCATTTTTATTGTTTAAGCATTATTAAAATCACTGCTCCTGAAAAAACGGCGGCTTTAAAATATTTTTTCCAATTGATACATGTCTCCTGGGGCAGGACCCAGGTCCCTATACACTTTTTATGGCAAAGAACTTGCATATAAGCCTTCAGTGAGAACTTTGGATTTTGCAGGTTCGAGCCCCATTGACTTCCACTATTCCCGCATATGTGATCTGACAGGCATTTTTGCCCGCAATAGCGCTGCTTTCCATTTGCATTAGCGCTCAGTTTCTGAGAGTTGAAGTCTTACTTGGCCTTATTTGGGCACTATTTTCTGGGACTGCAGGATCATTTTTCAGCGCTATAGTAAATGACCCCCTATGTGTTTTACTTCAAATGACAGTTTGGGAGTAGGCAGTTACATTTAAAAAAATACAATATAAAATTAACAAGGGACGCCAAAATAGTTGTATCTTTGTTCTTAAAAACTAGGGGATAATGGTGTTGTGGTAACTTACACCAAAAATGAATAACAAGCATAATAATATTATTCTTGATATTACTAGAAAAAAAAAGCCTTTGAAAATTAGTTTGCCATAACTCCATCAGTATCACCAGCAAAGCAGCTTCATTGTTATCCCATTAAAGAAGAAGAGAATGTGTACTGCATTTCGACATTTCATAATTTGCCACGTCACAAATGTTAATTCTCTATTACGAACGCTAGTTTTACAAGACCGACTGCTTCCGGCTCGTCCTTGCTTCCGAGCATGCGTGTTTGTACTTTAGACTTTTGTCCGGTGGACTTGTGTACACACGCTCGGAATATCCGACAACGGACCGTTGTCCACGGAAAATTTATAAACCTGCCATCCAACATTTGTCCACGGAACGCTGGCCAACAAATTGTCTAATGGAGCGTACAAACGGTCGGATTTACCACCAACAGCCTGTCATCACACAATTCCAGTCGGAAAATAGGATCATGTGTACAAGGCTTTAAGGTCCAGTCTCACAGACATTTCACATGGTGGAGAAGGAGAAACAAATACAGAATTGGAAGAATCAAAATGTGATGATGATCTGGTCCCTGTGGATCCCGAGTGTTGCACTGAGCCAATATCAACTGGAGATGTAACTTCAGGTTACATTGTTTCAGCAGCAGAGCATTTTGACATTGAAGAGGAAGATATATCTGATGTTTCCTCTGAGTCAGACACTGAGTCTATTGTACTTATGGCAGTGGCATCACTAAGGGAGGGCCAGAGGGGGCACTGACCCCCCCAACATTATGCTGTGCCCCACCATGTGCCCCCCCAATTTAAAGACATTTTTGTTTCTATATGTAACGGGTGTCCTGCATCTTGCTTGGGTCACCGCCGAGTGGACACAGGCTCTCCTGAGAGGCAGAGTGTCTACTGTAAAAATGTCACTGGCAGGGAAGGGGTTAAACACTAGGGGGCGATCAAGGGGTTAACTGTGTTCCCTAGTGTGTGTTCTAACTGAAGTGGGGATGGGACTGACTAGGGGAGATGACAGATCGCTGTTCATACTTTGAATGAACAGATAATCTGTCACTTCTCCCCTCAGAGAACCGGAAACCGTGTTTACACACAGAGGTCCCGGTTCTCGCCGTGTTACGAGCGATCGCGGGCGCTCGGCGGTCATCGAGACCGCTGGGCACTCACATTGGCTCCGGGGGCGAGCAGCGGGCGTGTGCGCCCCTAGTGGCCGCCAAAAAGAGCAACGTACCATAACGTAGATTCGCCTGCCCGTGCCATTCTGCCTCAGTAAAACTGCGGCAGCTGGTCGGCAATCGATTAAACTGTCTATGGCGGGTCTTAGCACTTACATTGATCACTATTTTCATTCAACTATTTGGTTGAATGAAAAAAAAAGAATGTTCAAATTCCCCCCATCTACACTTTCCAGGTGGATGGGGGAATCCTCCCACTGTGGACCAGCAGCAGAACTACTGTTGCTGTCCTGTCCCTGCGGTCTCCATGGCAGCAACACATTAGGACCCAGGGCTGATTACTTTATGGGGCTCATGTACAGGAGGGTCAGCACAATTGGTTGCTAGAGATGGGCTCAGGCATGTTTGCAATTCCACATGCCCGATCCCACCAGGAACACTGCACACGGCTAATCACAGGTAGTGAGACATTTCCTGGTTTGCAGCTGCACAGATCAGGAAATGTCTCACTGTGATTAGCGGTGTGCAGTGTCGGCTTCCTGGCACGATCAGGCATATGGGATTTCAAACACGCCTGAGCCCATCTCTAATGGTTGTAGATAGTTGAGCTCCCTGCAGGTTGCTTAGCAGCAGTGGAGCCTTCTCTGATTTGCTGATTGGGATGCAGTTCAGGTGATGCTCCTAGTCTAATCTAATGTTAAATATGGTACTGGTTTTAGTGATCAAATATATAATTGTACTGTTGATTCTAATAAATACTGTGTTTATTAGATCTGACTGGGAGCATCACCTGGATCATATCCTGATCGGCAACAGAGAACAACAGAGAAGGTTATACAGCATTACTGCAGCTAGGTGACCAGCTGGGGGCTCAGCTCTCTACAACCAATAGTGCCAGCCTTCCCCCTGCATGCACACATAATGTCACCAGCACTAGGTCCTAATAGACTGCCACTGCTGCCAAGGAGACAGACGCCAGACCAGTGCTATCAATAGTAGGGGCAGGACAGCAAGAGGTGGCTGGGGAACCCCACAGTGGCAGAACACCAGGGCCCAGTCGCAAGTGCAGCCTTTGCAACCCTGGTAGTTCTCCCACTGCTTTGGACCCTTATATTTTCCTGGTGTGCTGGTGACATACCTCTTGTTTTCTGCCACCCTGGGGGAGCCCCAATACAGTAGGAAGGGGGCTCTCTGCACTCTGCAAAACATGTGAAAGGGTCTTGTTGCAGGATAGTAATAAAGGGCCCCACAACAGAATTAAAGGGCCCAGGATATATCTATATATATATATATATATATATATATATATATATATATATATATATTTATTTTGCATTTTATAGTTGGCCCCCCTACTTTTATCCCAGTTTCCCATGTGCCCCCCTAAATATGAAAGCTGGAGACGCCACTGATTTATGGATGAAGAAACCAAAATGGAACTTGAAGAGCCATCAAATCATCAAGTGGAATCTTAAGTGATCCTGCTTTCTGGCCTGAAAATATAGATGACCAACACAGAATAACTGATAAAAATTGGTCCTGTTCAAGAAAAGGCTTATACTTTTCCAAAAGATGATACCAGCAGGAGCTTTTCTATCTCTTACTACCAAAGAGTACTGGATAATGGAGAGAAGATGTCTTTCCACGAGAAATTGGTTGATCTATTCTACATTTAGTTATTCAGTCCAGTGCATTGCTTGCTGGATTTTCAACAGTGACAATATGGCTTTGGCCTCAAAACAAGACTTTAATGATTGGCAGCATGTGTCAGGACATTTAAGCCGACATGAAAAAAACACAATCCATGTCACAAATTATAAGAAATGGATGGATCTTTCAAGAGCTCTGGAAAAGGGAACAACCATTGATCATATCAATCAAAAGATCATTAAACAAGAAGAGAAACACTAGTATTCTGTCATACAGCGAATAATCTACATTATCCAATATTTAGCAGGACAAAATCTGTTGCTTCGTGACTGTGATACCTGTTTGTTTCAAAACAATAATGGAAAATTCCTCAAATTAGAGCAGGAAGAGCCACATAGAGCAGATTAGCATGGTTGTCTGATTTGTTGTTCTAGATCAAAGTGCAAAAAAAATAGAAATTTGAGAACACTTCCTGGATTTTTGCCCAGTATACAAGACAACATCTGAATGACTGACATCCTTATTACTGGAATACTTAACCACTTGCCACCCGCCCTATTACAGAATGACGGCGGCAAAGTGGTTTGATATTCCTGATCGGACGTCATATGACGTGATCAGGAATATCGAGCCGCTGCGCGCGCGGGGCGTGCATCGCGGCGATCGTTGTTGCGGGGTGTCAGTCTGACACCCTGCAACACCGATCTAGGTAAAGAGTCTCCGACGGAGACTCTTTACCACGTGATCAGCTGTGTCCAATCACGGCTGATCACGATGTAAATAGGAAGAGCCGGTGATCGGCTTTTCCTCACTCGCGTCTGACAGACGCGAGTAGAAGAGAGCTGATCGGCTGCTGTCCTGACAGGGGGGGGTCTGTGCTGATTGTTTATCAGCACAGCCCCCCTTCGAATCCTACCCAGGACCACCAGGGAAACCACCCAGGACCACCAGGGAAGCGATCCACACTGGACCACCAGGTATGCCCCTAGACCACCAGGGAAATGTCACTGTGTGCCCAGGCAGCTGCCAATCTGTGCCCAGGCAGCTGCCAGTCAGTGCCCACTGCAATGCCTACCACTGCCAGTGCCACCAGGGATGCCCATCAGTGCCTCATTTTAGTGCCGCGTATCAGTGCCCATCAGTGCCACGTATCAGTGCCCAGCAGTGCCGCCTATCAGTGCCCATCAGTGCCCAGCAGTGCCGCCTATCAGTGCCACCCTATCAGTGCCTAGCAGTGCCCAGCAGTGCCGCCTTTCATTGCCCATCAGTGCCAACCAGTGCCACCCAGTGCCACCCATCAGTGCCCATCAGTGCCGCCTATCAATGCCCATCAGTGCTGCATATGAGTGCCACCCATCAGTGCCGCCTATCAGTGCCGCATTTCAGTGCCCATCGTCAGTGCCCGTCAGTGCCCGCTCATTGGTGCCACCTCATCGGTGCCGCCGTATCAGTGCCTGTCAGTGCCGCCTTATCAGTGGCCATCAGTGAAAGAGAAAACTTACTTTTTAGCAAAAAAAAAAAAAACCACAGAGGTGATCAAATACCACCAAAAGAAAGCTCTATTTGTTGGAACAAAATGATAAAAATTTAGTTTGGGCACAGTGTAGCATGACTGCGCAATTGTCATTCAAACTGCGACAGCGCTGAAAGCTGAAAATTGGTCTGGGCAGGAGGGTGTCTAAGTGCCCTGTATTGAAGTGGTTAAAGAACAATCAGATTTCAATTGAGAATATGGTCAAGGCTATGACAATGGCGCCAATATGAAAGGAAAACATAATGGTTTGCAGCAAAAAATACTCAATATCAACCCAAGAGTCTTTTTTACATAGTTACATAGTTACATAGTTAGTAAGGTTGAATAAAGACACCAGTCCATCCAGTTCAACCTGAGTGAGTGTGGGTCTACAACCCTGACCCTTGTCCCTAACCCTGAACATCGCACACTCACATCAATCCCTACCCTCAATACAAGGTCCCCATTCATATACTAGGGCCAATTTTGGACAGAAGCCAATTAACCTACCAGCATGTCTTTGGAGTGTGGGAGGAAACCGGGGTACCCGGAGGAAACCCACGCAGGCACAGGGAGAACATGCAAACTCCAGGCAGGTAGTGTCGTGGTTGGGATTCGAACCAGCGACCCTTCTTACTGCTAGGCGAGAGTGCTAACCACTGCACCACTGTGTTCCATGAAGTGCACATACTCTCAACTTAGTTGTGAATGACACAGCAAACATATCTTACCTGACAATAGATTTTTTTGGCATCGTTCAAGAACTTTATGTGTTCTTTGTCTCATCCACCCATCAATGGCAAGTACTCCTGGAGCAATTTACAAATCTAACTTTAAAACCACTTTTCAATACCAGACGGGAAAGCAGAGTTGCAGCAATTAAACCCTTGCATTATTTTCATACCTGAGGTATATGATGCACTGTATGACATCTCAGATGATGACAACAGGGACATTAACACCAAACATCAGGCTCTATCCTTGGCAACGGAAATTAAATCATTCAAATTCATCTTTTCCATTGTCATCTGGTATGAATTCTTATCATAGGTGAACGTAATCAGCAAAATACTGCAGCAAACAACATTAACCACTTCCAGACCAGCCACCGCAGTTTTACTGTGGCAGGTTGGCTCAGCTTGGCAAATCTGCGTTACCTTACGTCGCTTTTCCTTTTGGGCACTAGGGGCGCGTGCGCATGTGCCCGCAGTGTGAGTCCGGAACCAATGCGAGTGCCCGGCTGGTGCGATGACAGAGGGAGAACTGGGATCTGTGTGTGTAAACTAGGGATGAGCCAAACACCCCCCGGTTCGGTTCGCACTAGAACCTGCAAACGGACCGAAAGTTTGCGCAAACTTTAGAACCCCATTAAAGTCTATGGGACTCGAACGTTCAAAGTCAAAAGTGCTAATTTTAAAGGCTAATATGCAAGTTATTATCCTAAAAAAGGTTTGGGGACCCAGGTTTGTCCTGCCCCAGGTGACATGTATCAATGCAAAAAAAAGTTTTAAAAACGGCCGTTTTTTCGGGAGCAGTGATTATAATGATACTTAAAGTAAAAAACAAAGTGAAATATTCCTTTAAATTTTCGTACCTGGGGGGTGTCTATAGTATGCCTATAAAATGGCGCATGTTTCCCGTGCTTAGAACAGTCCATGCACAAAATGACATTTTTAAGGGAATAAAAGTAATTGAAAACTGCTTTAATGTAATGTCGGGCCCCGGCAATATGGATGAAAATCAGTGAGACAAACGGCATGGGTAGCCCTTTGGGCCTTGTATGGATATTAAGGGGAACCCCGCACCCAAATGAAAAAAGGAAAGGCGTGGGACCCCAGGCCCTATATACTCCGAACAGCAGTATACAAGCGGTACAAACAAGACAGGGACTGTAGGTTTGTTGTTAAGTAGAATCTTTATGTAATTTTGAACTAGGGATGAGCCGAACACCCCCCTGTTCAGTTCGCACCAGAACATGCGAACAGGAAAAAAGTTTGCTCAAACACACGAACACCGTTAAAGTCTATGGGACACGAACATGAATAATCAAAAGTGCTAATTTTAAAGGCTTATATGCAAGTTATTGTCATAAAAAGTGTTTGGGGACCCGGGTCCTGCCCCAGGGGACATGGATCAATGCAAAAAAAAGTTTTAAAAACGGCCGTTTTTTCAGGAGCAGTGATTTTAATAATGCTTAAAGTCAAACAATAAAAGTGTAATATCTCTTTAAATTTCGTACCTGGGGGGTGTCTATAGTATGCCTGTAAAGGGGTGCATGTTTCCCGTGTTTAGAACAGTCTGACAGCAAAATGACATTTCGAAGAAAAAATTCCATTTAAAACTACCCGCGGCTATTGCATTGCCGACAAAACACATACACAAGTTCATTGATAAAACGGCATGGGAATTCAACATAGGGAAACCCCGAACCAAAATTAAAAAAAAAAATGACGTGGGAGTCCCCCTAAATTCCATACCAGGCCCTTCAGGTCTGGTATGGATATTAAGGGGAAACCCGGCCAAAATTTAAAAACAAAAAGGACGTGGGGTTCCCCCCAAATTCCATAAAACAATTAACAGAGCCGCGCTAAATTCCATACCAGACCCTTCAGGATTTTAAGGGGAACCCCGCACCAAAAAAAAAAAAAAAACGGCGTGGGGTCCCCCCAAAAATCCATACCAGACCCTTATCCGAGCATGCAACCTGGCAGGAAAAGAGGGGGGGACGAGAGTGCGCCCCCCCTCCTGAACCGTACCAGGCCACATGCCCTCAACATTGGGAGGGTGCTTTGGGGTAGCCCCCCAAAACACCTTGTCCCCATGTTGATGAGGACAAGGGCCTCATCCCCACAACCCTGGCCGGTGGTTGTGGGGGTCTGCGGGCGGGGGCTTATCGGAATCTGGAAGCCCCCTTTAACAAGGGAACCCCCAGATCCCGCCCCTCCGTGTGAAATGGTAAGGGGGTACTTACCCCTACCATTTCACTAAAAAACTGTCAAAAATGTTAAAAATGACAAGAGACAGTTTTTGACAATTCCTTTATTTAAATGCTTCTTCTTTCTTCTATCTTCCTTCATCTTCTTCTGGTTCTTCTGGCTCTTCTTGTTCTTCCTCCAGCGTTCCCGTTCCTCCAGGAGACTCCGTCACACAGCGGGAGCCTCCCTCCATGCCAGCATGGGTGCGGAGCGGCCCGGAAAAGAAAATGAAGAAGCGAAGAAGGAAGAAGAGAAGAGGATGAAGAAGAAGATGAAGAGAAGAGCGGGAGCCTCCCCCCATGCCATGGGTGCAGAGCGGCCCGAGGAGAAGAAGATAGAAGACGCCGCGGAGGAGATGCTGGACGAGAACGCCGGAGGAAGAACCAGAAGAGCCAGAAGAACCAGAAGAAGATGAAGGAAGATAGAAGAAAGAAGAAGCATTTAAATAAAGGAATTGTCAAAAACTGTCTCTTGTCATTTTTAACATGTTTGACAGTTTTTTAGTGAAATGGTAGGGGTAAGTACCCCCTTACCATTTCACACAGGGGGAGGCCGGGATCTGGGGGTTCCCTTGTTAAAGGGGGCTTCCAGATTCTGATAAGCCCCCCGCCCGCAGACCCCCACAACCACCGGCCAGGGTTGTGGGGATGAGGCCCTTGTCCTCATCAACATGGGGGCTACCCCAAAGCACCCTCCCAATGTTGAGGGCATGTGGCCTGGTACAGTTCAGGAGGGGGGGGCCGCACTCTTGCCCCCCTCTTTTCCTGCGGCCTGCCAGGTTGCGTGCTCGGATAAGGGTCTGGTATGGATAATTGGGGGGACCCCACGCCGTTTTTTTTTTTTTTTGCGCGGGGTTCCCCTTAAAATCCATACCAGACCTGAAGGGTCTGGTATGGAATTTAGGGGGACTCCCACGTCATTTTTTTTTTAAATTTTGGTTCGGGGTTTCCCTGTGTTGAATTCCCATGCTGTTTTTATCAATGTACTTCTATGTGTATTGTCGGCAATGCAATAGCCGCGGGTAGTTTTGAATGGAATTTTTCCTTCGAAATGTCATTTTGCTGTCAGACTGTTCTAAACACGGGAAACATGCGCCCCTTTACAGGCATACTATAGACACCCCCCAGGTACGAAATTTAAAGGGATATTACACTTTTATTGTTTGACTTTAAGCATTATTAAAATCACTGCTCCTGAAAAAACGGCCGTTTTTAAAACTTTTTTTGCATTGATCCATGTCCCCTGGGGCAGGACCAGGATCCCCAAACACTTTTTATGACAATGACTTGCATATAAGCCTTTAAAATTAGCACTTTTGATTTCTCCCATAGACTTTTAAAGGGTGTTCTGCGGCATTCGAATTTGCCGCGAACACCCCAAATTGTTCGCTGTTCGGCGAACTTGCGAACAGCCACTGTTCGAGTCGAACATGAGTTCGACTCAAACTCGAAGCTCATCCCTATTTTGAACTGGTACATTTTTGAAGTGTAGCTCCAGCCAAAAAATTATTATTATTATTATTATACAGGATTTATATAGCGCCAACAGTTTACGCAGCGCTTTACAATATAAAAGGGAGACAATACAGTTATAATACAATAAGATACAAGAGGATTAAGAGGGCCCTGCTCAGAAGAGCTTACAATCTAATGGTGGGCAGTAGGGATGAGCCGAACACCCCCCCGGTTCGGTTCGCACCAGAACCTGCGAACGGACCGAAAGTTCGCACGAACGTTAGAACCCCATTGACGTCTATGGGACTCGAACGTTCGAAATCAAAAGTGCTCATTTTAAAGGCTAATTTGCATGGTATTGTCCTAAAAAGGGTTTGGCGACCCGGGTCCTACCCCAGGGGACATGTATCAATGCAAAAAAAACTTTTAAAAACGGCCGTTTTTTCGGGAGCAGTGATTTTAATAAAGCTTAAAGTAAAAAAAAAAAAAAGTGAAATATTCCTTTAAATATCGTACCTGGGGGGTGTCTATAGTATGCCTGTAAAGTGACGCGTGTTTCCCATGTTTAGAACAGTCCCTGCACCAAATGTCATTTTTAAAGGAAAAAATCTCATTTAAAACTGCTTGCGGGTTTAATGTAATGTCGGGTCATGGCAATATGGATGAAAATCAGTGAGACAAACGGCATGGGTACCCCCCAGTCCATTACCAGGCCCTTTGGGTCTTGTATGGATATTAAGGGGAACCCCGCACCCAAATTAAAATAAGGAAAGGTGTGGCCCTATATACTCTGAACAGCAGTATACAGGCAGTATACAGGCGGTGCAAACAAGACAGGGACTGTAGGTTTGTTGTTAAGTAGAATCTCTTTGTAATTTTGAACGGGTACATTTTTAACGTGTTTAGCTCCAGCCAAAAAATCTTTTTTAAGCTTTTTTGGAAAACATAGGGAAGGGTTATCACCCCTGTGACATTTGTTTTGCTGTCTTTCCTCCTCTTCAGAAGATTTCACCTCACTTTTTGTCCCAATGAAAAATGTTTTTTGAAAATTTGTTTTTTTTGTGTGGAACAAGGATTGGAAAGCATCAGTGGAAAGGAGAATTTTTTTTCCCCATATTAACTCTTACAGGAGAGAATTTCCCTTCCTAGGGGTAGATTTCATCTCACTTCCTGTTGTCTCCTTCCGTTTGCAAGTAGGAGTCGTTTGTAAGTTAGATGTTTGAAAGTAGGGTCCTGCCCTATATACTCAGCAGAAATTTGGGCCTTAGGTGTTGCTGTGGCCACAACACTGTAAGCCCTCGCAGGGCCCTGCTGTGAAATATTAGATCAAGAATTGTAATTACATGCCCCTGTTGAACAGGAGCTGAAAAATTAGGCCTTAGGCACTGGTGCTGGTGCCACAACACTGCAACCCCTTACAGACACTCTAGTTGGAACGCAGGAACGAGCCCTGCCGCAAAGTATTGCATCAAAAATTGTAATTACACGCCCCTGTTAGACAGGAGCAGAAAAATTGGGCCTTGGGCACTGGTGCTGGTGCCACAACACTGCAACCCCTCACAGACACTCTAGTTGGAATGCAGGAACGAGCCCTGCTGCAAAGTATTACATCAAAAATTGTAATTACACGCCCCTGTTAGACAGGAGAAGAAGAATTGGGCCTTGGGCACTGGTGCTGGTGCCACAACACTGCAACCCCTCACAGACACTCTAGTTGGAATGCAGGAACGAGCCCTGCTGCAAAGTATTACATCAAAAATTGTAATTACACGCCCCTGTTAAACAGGGGCTGAAAAATTGTGCCTTAGGCACTGGTGGTGGCGCCCAGAACCAAAAATGTTCTTACAAGCTATCAGCGTGATGATTGAGGAGGAAGAGGATAATTACTCAGGGATAGTCACTCAGCATCAGCATAGGCAGTCTTTGAAGGGATCTGAGATTTCAAAAAAAATTATTCGGTTACATCAGCATCAGGTGCTTGGTAGCTGGTGGTGATCCAAGACTGATTCATTTTTATGAAGGTCAGTCGATCGACCGAGTCGGTGGACAGACGCACCCTGTGATCGGTTACCACGCCTCCAGCAGCACTGAATGTGCGTTCCGAAAGAACGCTGGATGCAGGACAGGCCAGTAGCTCAATTGCATACTGTGCAAGCTCTGGCCAGTGATCCATCCTCAAGACCCAGTAACCCAGAGGATTTTCGGTGGGAAAGGTGTTCAAGTCTGATCTTGCCCCTAGGTATTCCTGCACCATGTAAAACAGACGCTGGCGATGGTTGCTGGAACCGATCATACCTTGGGGCTGCGGACCAAAAAATTGTCTGAACGCATCGGTCAGACGGCCACCTTCTCCACCGCTCCTTCTTTGACTGACCGAAGCCTCAGCAAAACGTTGTCCAGAAACAGGAGTTTGTAACCTCCCAGTCTCTGGGAACGCGTTGCACAGACCTTTCTGAAAGGCCTCCCGAAGATGTTTCATCCTCTGCTCCCTCTGCGATGGCAAGATAAGGTCCGCAACCTTACCCTTGTAACGTGGATCAAGGAGGGTTGTCAGCCAGTATTGGTCCTTCTCTTTGATACCACGAATATGAGGATCCTTACGCAGGCTTTGCAGGATCAGGGAGGCCATGCAGCGTAGGTTTGCTGAGGCATTCGGTCCGGAGTCCTCTGGGTCACTAAGGACGACATGGTCCGCAGCCACCTCCTCCCAGCCACGTACAAGTCCATGTGTTTCTTGGGACTGATCCCTTAAAGACTGCTGCTGATGCTGAGTGCCAGGCGCCACCTCCATACTGACACAATCTTCCTCCTCCTCCTCCTCCTCGTCCTCTTCCTGTGTGATCGGCGGGCACGCAGGAACACTGTCTGGATAAAGGGGGCCTTGAGAGCTAAGGAAGTCCTCCTCTTCCTGCCTCTGTTCTGCCTCAAGTGCCCTGTCCATTATTCCACGCAGCGTGTGCTCCAACAGGTGGACAAGGAGGACAGTGTCACTGATGCATGCACTGTCACTGCTCACCATCCTCGTGGCCTCCTCAAATGGTGACAGGACAGTGCATGCATCCCTGATCATGGCCCACTGGCGTGGGGAAAAAAAACCAAGCTCCCCTGACCCTGTCCTGGTGCCATAGTCGCACAGGTACTCATTGATGGCCCTCTGCTGCGTGTGCAGCCGCTGCAGCATGGCCAACGTTGAGTTCCACCTGGTGGGCATGTCACAGATTAGGCGGTTCTTGGGCAGGTTAAACTCCTTTTGGAGGTCCGTCAGCCGAGCACTGGCATTATATGACCGGCGGAAATGCACACAGACTTTCCTGGCCTGCCTCAGGACATCCTGTAAGCCCGGGTACCTGCCCAAGAACCGCTGCACCACCAAGTTAAGGACGTGAGCCAAACAGGGCACATGGGTCATTTGTCCCTGTCGGAGGGCAGAGAGGAGGTTGGTGCCATTGTCGCAAACCACCATTCCTGCCTTAAGTTGACGTGGCGTCAACCACCTCTGAACCTGCCCCTGCAGAGCTGACAGAACCTCTGCCCCAGTGTGGCTCCTGTCCCCCAAGCACACCAGCTCAAGCACCGCATGGCATCTTTTGGCCTGCGTACTTGCGTAGCCCCTTGAACGACTACGGAGCACCGCTGGTTCCGAGGAAGAGGCCATGAAGGAAGAAGAAGAGGAGGGGGTGGAGGAGAGAGGTGTGTCACAATCATTAGCATTTTGGAGGCGTGGTGGCGAAACAACCTCCAACACTACTGCACCTTGTCCTGCATCCTTCCCAGCTGCCAGCAGAGTCACCCAATGCGCCGTGAAACTTAGGTAACGTCCCTGTCCATGCCTGCTGGACCATGAGTCAGCGGTAATATGCACCTTACCGCTGACCGCCCTGTCCAGCGAGGCATGGACATTGCCTTCCACATGCCGGTAGAGAGCCGGAATCGCCTTCCGTGAGAAAAAGTGGCGTTTGGGTACCTGCCACTGAGGAACCGCACATTCTACAAACTCACGGAAGGGGGCAGAGTCTACCAACTGAAAAGGCAGCAGTTGAAGTGCCAGCAATTTTGCCAAGCTAGCATTCAACCGCTGGGCATGTGGATGGCTGGGAGCACACTTCTTTCGGCGGTGCAGCAGCTGGGGCAGGGAAATTTGCCTGGTACAATCTGACGTCGGTGTACCAAAAGCAGATTGCCCACAAGTACTTGGCTGTGACACACCTAATTCTACACCTTCATTCCTCTCAGTGCAGGTCTCAGAGAGGACTGAAGGTCTAGTGGGGTTGGAAATCTCAGCTGATGAGGAGCAAGGAGAGGTCCTCTTTGTTCTTTGGTGTGGGTCTTTTAGATGTGCTTGCCAACGAACTGCATGGCAGGTCAACATATGTCTAGTAAAGCATGTGGTACCGAAGCGGGAGATGTTTTGGCCATGTGAGATACGCTTGAGACATATGTTGCAAATAGCAGCGGTGCGAACTGATGCACTTGTCTCAAAAAAGGCCCACACCAAAGAACTTTTTGAATAACGTGCAGAGACTGCAGCGCCTTGCACATGTGATGCAGTCAATGTGCTGCCCTTAGGCTGGCCCCTGGAGGGCATCCTGCCTCGTTGGTGATGTGCCGCCTCCTCCTCCTCCTCCTCCTCTCTCCTATCAGGCACCCACGTTGAGTCAGTGACCTCATCATCCCCTCCCTCCTCATCACTGGAGCAAACCTGGCAGTATGCTGCAGCAGGGGGAGCATGACTGCCAGATTGCTGTCCTTCTTGGGCACCCCGTCTGACCGTGCTCATGTTACTACCTTCATCGAGCTCAGTATCATCATCAGAGCCTTCCAAACGCTGGGCATCCTCCTGGAGCATGTACCCAACACTGTGGTCAAACAGTTCGAGGGACTCCTCAGGAGGACATGGTGGAGCTAGGGAAGGAGTCACTGATGACATTGAGCCGAGGGAAGAGGCCGCTGCTTTGCCAGACAAAGCACCCTGGGCATGGGTGAGAGAGGATGAGGAGGATGAGGACGGCTTGGTCATCCACTCGACCAAGTCTTCCGCATGTTGCGGCTCAACACGGCCAGCTGCCGAAAAAAAGGCCAAGCGTGTCCCATGGCCACGTGCTGATGAGGATGCACCGTCTCCACGACCAGCACTAGACACAGAGCCTGCTTGCCCTCTCTTATTGGCTTGTGACTGTCTGCCTCTCCTTCTTGGCCTTCCAGACATACTAATGGCCTGTAGCTGCACTAAGCTGGGATATATATATATATATATATATATATGTATATATATATATATATATATATATATATATATATATATATACTGCAGCTAGCAAAATCAACTGCCTGCCTGTAGTATGAGAACACCACCAACCTTCTACAGGTAGCTTTAGCTGAACACTGTGAGGTGGACGCACCCCACTAATTTGTAGGTTTAGCTGAACACTGTGAGCAGGACGCACTGTACTAAATGTAAATAGTCTAGCTGCCTGACCGTGGTACTAATAGGATCAAATAGAACACCAGTAATTTTCTTCAGGTAGCTTTATATACTGTAACCAGACAAGCCTGCCTGTCAGTAGGAAGATAACAGGAACGGATCTAGCTGAACACTGTGAGCAGGACGCACTGTACTAAATGTAAATAGTCTAGCTGCCTGACCGTGGTACTAATAGGATCAAATAGAACACCAGTAATTTTCTTAAGGTAGCTTTATATACTGTAACCAGACAAGCCTGCCTGTCAGTAGGAAGATAACAGGAACGGATCTAGCTGAACACTGTGAGCAGGACGCACTGCACTAAATGTAAATAGTCTAGCTGCCTGACCGTGGTACTAATAGGATCAAAAGAACACCAGTAATTTTCTTCAGGTAGCTTTATATACTGTAACAAGACAAGCCTGCCTGTCAGTAGGAAGATAACAGGAACGGATCTAGCTGAACACTGTGAGCAGGACGCACTGCACTAACTGTAAATAGTCTAGCTGCCTGACCGTGGTACTAATAGGATCAAAAGAACACCAGCAATTTTCTTCAGGTAGCTTTATATACTGTAACAAGACAAGCCTGCCTGTCAGTAGGAAGATAACAGGAACGGATCTAGCTGAACACTGTGAGCAGGACGCACTTTACTAAATGTAAATAGTCTAGCTGCCTGACCGTGGTACTAATAGGATCAAAAGAACACCAGTAATTTTCTTTAGGTAGCTGTTAATACTGTAACAAGACAAGCCTGCCTGTCAGTAGGAAGATAACAGGAACGGATCTAGCTGAACACTGTGAGCAGGACGCACTGCACTAAATGTAAATAGTCTAGAAGATAACAGGAACGGATCTAGCTGAACACTGTGAGCAGGACGCACTTTACTAAATGTAAATAGTCTAGCTGCCTGACCATGGTACTAATAGGATCAAAAGAACACCAGTAATTTTCTTTAGGTAGCTGTTAATACTGTAACAAGACAAGCCTGCCTGTCAGTAGGAAGATAACAGGAACGGATCTAGCTGAACACTGTGAGCAGGACGCACTGCACTAAATGTAAATAGTCTAGAAGATAACAGGAACAGATCTAGCTGAACACTGTGAGCAGGACGCACTGCACTAAATGTAAATAGTCTAGAATTTAACAGGAACGGATCTAGCTGAACACTGTGAGCAGGACGCACTGCACTAAATGTAAATAGTGTAGAAGATAACAGGAACGGATCTAGCTGAACACTGTGAGCAGGACGCACTGCACTAAATGTAAATAGTCTAGAAGATAACAGGAACGGATCTAGCTAAACTGAATACAGTGTATATATATATATGCAACACCTGGGATGCATATATATACAAAATACACTGTAAGTGCAGCTAACTGACTGACTGTTCTGCCTAATCTATCTAACTCAAATCAAATGACACTGTCTCTCTGTCTATCTCTTTCAACGCCGGAACACACACTACACAGGGCCGCCGTGCAGGCGGCCTTATATAGTGTGGGGCGTGTACTAAATCCCCTGAGCCATAATTGGCCAAAGCCTCCTTGGCTTTGGCCAATTACGGCTCTCTGTTCAGGTGGCGCTGTGATTGGCCAAGCATGCGGGTCATAGTGCATGCTTGGCCAATCATCAGCAAGCAATGCACTGCAATGCCGCAGTGAATTATGGGCCGTGACGTGCCACACGAATTTGGCGCGAACGGCCCATATCCTTCGCAATTCGGTGAACGACCGAACAGCCGATGTTCGAGTCGAACATGGGTTCGACTTGAACACGAAGCTCATCCCTAGTGGGCAGGTGGTACAAAAGGTTGTAACTGTGGGGAATGAGCTGATGGAAGTGGTAAAAGATTAGTTAGAGACGTTATAGGCTTTCCTGAAGAGATGAGTTTTCAGAGATCGCCTGAAGGTAGCAAGAGTAGGGGATAGCCGGAAAGGTGAACATGAGAGGAGGAGACGAGAGAGCTTGAGAGTAGGAGGTCTTGAGAAGAGCGGAGAGGACAATTTGGGTGATATTTGGAGACAAGATTGGTGACGTAGCTCGGGGCAGAGTTGTGAATGGCTTTGTATGTTGTGGTTAGTATTTTGAATTTAATTCGCTGGGTGATTGGGAGCCAGTGTAGGGATTGGAGGAGAGGGTTGGCAGACACAGAGCGGTTGGTAAGGTGGATAAGTCTGGCAGCAGCATTCATGATAGACTGAAAAGGGGATAGCCTATGGAGAGGAAGGCCAATGAGAAGGGAGTTGCAACAGTCAAGGCGAGAGATAACAAGGGAGTGAATGAGGAGCTTGGTGGTTTCATTTTAGAGATGTTACGGAGGTGAATTCTACAAACTTTTGACAACGATTGGATTTGACGCTGAAATGACAAGTCAGAGTCTAGGATTACAACTAATACCCTGGCGTGAGGGGAGGGACTGATGGTTGCATAGTTGACTTTGATGGAAAAGTCGTGGAGAGGGGCACGGGCGGGGGGGAATATTAATAGCTCAGTTTTAGAGAGATTTATTTTAAGGAAGTGGTGCGACATCCATGCTGATATGTCAGTTAGTAATGTGAGAGGAGACTGAAGGAGTGAGGTGAGGAGTTTTGGGTGTCATCGGCACATAAGTAGTAATGGAAGCCGTGGGCTGTTATCAAGTGACCAAGGGAGGAGGTGTAGATAGAGAAGAGAAGGGGTCCAAGAACAGAGCCTTGGGGGACCCCCACAGAAAGGGGCAATGGAGAGGAGGAGACAGAGTTGTAGGTGACACTGAAGGAGCGCTATGATAAATAGGCAGAGAACTAGGATAGAGCAGAATCTCGGAGGCCAAGGGAATGTAGTTTATTGAGAAGGAGCGGGTGGTCAACAGTATCAAAGGCCGCAGAGAGGTCAAGTAGTAGGAGTATGGAGTACTGGCTGTTGGTTTTAGCAGTTAGTAAATCAATGGATGTTTGAAAGTAGGGGCCTGCCCTATATACTCTGCAGTATTGCATCAACAATTGTAATTACACGCCCCCGTTAAACAGGGGCTGAAAAATTGGGCCTTGGGCACTGGTGCTGGTGCCACAACACTGCAACCTGTCACAGATACTCTAGTTAGAGCGCAGGAATGAGCCCTGCTGCAAAGTATTGCATCAAAAATTGTAATTACATGCCCCTGTTAAACAGGAGCTGAAAAATTGGGCCTTGGGCACTGGTGCTGGTGCCACAACACTGCAACCCCTCACAGATACTCTAGTTGGAGCACAGGAATGAGCCCTGCTGCGAAGTATTGCATCAAAAATTTTAATTATACGCCCCTGTTAAACAGGGGCTGAAAAATTGGTTACATCAGCATCAGGTGCTTGGTAGCTGGTGATCTAAGACTGATTCATTTTTATGAAGGTCAGCTAATCGACCGATTCGGTGGACAGGCGCACCCTGTGATCGGTTACAAAGCCTCCAGCAGCACTGAATGTGTGTTCCGAAAGAATGCTGAATGCAGGACAGGCCAGTAGCTCAATTGCATACTGTGCATACTCCAACAGGGAAAACTGACCCATGTGCCCTGTTTGGCTGACATCCTTAACTTGGTGGTGCAGCGGTTCTTGGGCAGGTACCCGGGCTTACAGGATGTCCCGAGGCAGGCCAGGAAAGTCTGTGTGTATTTCCGCAGGTCATATAATGCCAGTGCTCGGCTGGCTGACCTCCAAAAGGGATTTAACCTGCCCAAGAACCACCTAATCTGTGACATGCCCACCAGGTGGAACTCAACGTTGGCCATGCTGCAGCGGCTGCAACTATGGCACCAAGACAGGGTCAGGGGACCTTGTTTTTTTTTCCCCATGCCAGTGGGCTATGATCAGGGATGCATGAACTGTCCTGTCACCATTTGAGGAGGCCATGAGGATGGTGAGCAGTGACAGTGCATGCATCAGTGACACTGTCCCTCTTGTCCACCTGTTGGAGCACACGCTGTGTGGAATAATGGACAGGGCACTTGAGGCAGAACAGAGGGAGGAAGAGGAGGACTTCCTTACCTCTCAAGGCCCCCTTTATCCAGACAGTGCTCCTGCATGCCCGCCGATCACACAGGAAGAGGACGAGGAGAAGGAGGATTGTGTCAGCATGGAGGTGAAGCCTGGCACTCAGCATCAGTGGCAGTCTTCAAGGGATCATTTACAGTCCGAAGAAACCCATTGATGCAATACTTTGCAGAAGGGCTCATTCCTGTGCTCCAACTATAGTATCTGTGAGGGGTTGCAGTGTTGTGGCACCAGCACCAGTGCCCAAGGCCCAATTTTTCAGCCCCTGTTTAACCACTTGCCGACCGCCTACCGCATATATACTGCGGCAGAATGGCACGGGCAGGCAAAATCATGTACCCATACGTGATCTGCCTCCCGCGGGTGGGGGGTCCGATCGGACCCCCCCTGGTGCCATAGACGGTCGGCTCTCGTTCGCGGGCGATGGGAGGTGAGGGGGAGGCCATCCATTGATGGCCACCCCCTCCCGATCGCTCCCGGCGAATGAAAACGCTTCCTTTCCCTCTGTAATGTAAACAGAGGGAAAGGAAGTGATGTCATCTCTCCTCGAGCCGGTCTTTTCGTCCGGCGCAGAGGAGAGAAGACATCCAAGTAAGTGCACCAACACTACACTAACAGTAGAACACGCAGGCACACTTTTCACCCCCCTGTCACCCCCCGATCACCCCCGATCACCCCCCTGTACCCCCTGTCACTCTGACACCAATAGCAGTGTTTTTTTTTTTTTTTGCATTGGTGTCAGTTTGTCAGTTATAAGTGTTAGGGCAGTTAGGTTAGCCCCCTTTAGGTCTAGGGTACCCCCCCTTAGGTCCAGGGTACCCCCTAACCCCCCCCTAATAAAAGTTAACCCCTTGATTACCCCCCGTCACCAGTGTTGCTAAGCGATCATTTTTCTGATCGCTGTATTAGTGACACAGGTGACGCTAGTTAGGGAGGTGAGTATATAGGTTTGCTGTCAGTGTTTTATAGCGACAGGGACCCCCATATACTACCTGCTAAAGGTTTTAACCCCCTGATTGCCCCCTAGTTAACCCTTTCACCAGCGATCACCGTATAAGTGTTACGGGTGACGCTGGTTAGATAGTTTGTTTTTTGTAGTTTATTATAGTTTATTACAGTTTATTATAGTTTATTATAGTTTTAGGGCACCCGCCGTTTATTACCTTATAAAGGTTTAACCCCCTAATTGCCCGGCGGTGATAGAAGTTAAGTTTTTAGGATCTGATAAGGTCTGCGTCGCCCCAGGCAGCGTCAGGTTAGCGCTAGTACCGCTAAAACCCACGCACGCAGCATACACCTCCCTTAGTGCTATAGTATCTGAACGGATCGATATCTGATCCGATCAGATCTATACTCCCCAGCAGTTTAGGGTTCCCTGAAACACAGTGTTAGCGGGATCAGCCCAGATACCTGCTAGCACCTGCGTTTTGCCCCTGCGCCCAGCCCAGCCCAGCCCACCCAAGTGCAGTATCGATCGATAACTGACACTTACAAAACACTAAGCACACATAACTGCAGCGGTCGCAGAGTCAGGCCTGATCCCTGCGATCGCTAACAGTTTTTTGGTAGCGCTTTGAATCAGTCGCTAACAGTCAGGAGCTTTTTTGCATGTGAGTCTCACTAGTGTACCCCTAAATTTAGAGGCCAAAATGGCAAATCCAAGGTACACTAGTGAAGAGGCCTACAGGATTCTGAGTATGACAGATAGTGAAGAGGAAGTCACTCATCTGTCAAGTTCAGGCTCAGAATACGAACCTGTAGAGGACAGCGGCTCCATGACAGATAGCTCTGACGACGGAGTTGTGGTCCCTGCTAGGGTCAGGCGTACCAGACCCCGAACTTCTTCTGTCCTTGAAGTGCAAGAACCGCAGGGCTCTCGTATGGAGCAGAGAAGTACTAGTGCCGCTACTCCTTCTGGTGAACTGGCAAGCACCAGCGGCCTAGTACACCCTGGTCGTACATCCAGCACTGCAGTATCACGTGGTGACGTGGCGAGTCCCATAAGTGCAGTTCAAGCTGGCGAGGTGGCAAGCACAAGTAGTGTCCCGCTGCCACCAAGAAGAAGACGAACACAGGCCCGTCGTGCCCATAGTGCCCTTCCTGCTGCATTCGCCAATCCGAATTGGGAACCTTCCACTTCTGCAGCACCCGTACTTCCCCCTTTCACTGGCCAACCCGGAATTCAGGTGGAAACAGTTGACTTTACGCCACTGGATTTTTATTCGCTGTTTTTCACCGAAGATCTCTATAGATCTATTGTGGACCAAAGCAATTTGTACGCTGGTCAACACATCGCCACTATTCCCCAGTCCACCCTTGCCAGAGATTGGAGACCAATTACGGTCTCCGAATTTAAGATCTTTCTGGGCCTTTCCCTCCTCATGGGCATAACCAAAAAGAGTGAGTTGCGGTCATATTGGTCCACTGACCCAATTCACCATATGCCCGTGTTTTCTGCCTCCATGGCCAGGGCACGATACGAGCAGATTTTGCGGTTCATGCACTTCAACGACAATGAACTCTGTCGTCCTCGTGGAGACCCTGCATACGATCGGCTCTACAAAATTCGGCCCCTCGTAAACCACTTCAACCAACGTTTTGCAGACTTGTTTACCCCCCATCAAGTTGTCTGCGTTGATGAGTCCCTGATTAAGTTTTCTGGCCGCTTGTCATTCAAACAGTACCTTCCCAGCAAGCGTGCCAGATACGGGGTCAAGATGTATAAGCTCTGTGACAGGGCCACAGGCTATACATGTAGATTTATGGTTTACGAGGGAAAAGATAGTCACGTAGAGCCGATAAACTGCCCTGACTACATAGGAAGCGCTGGCAAGATAGTGTGGGACTTGGTGTCACCCTTATTCGGAAAGGGGTACCACTTGTACGTGGACAATTATTATACGAGCGTGCCACTTTTTAGTCACTTGTTTGATCATCAGATTGGAGCATGTGGCACCGTGCGACCTAATCGCCGGGGCTTTCCCCAGCGGCTTGTAGAGTCCCGTCTTAGGCTGGGGGAGAGAGCCTGCTTGCAGTATAATAATTTGCTCGCTATGAAGTGGAGGGACAATAAGAATGTTTTCGTTCTTACCTCCCTTCATGCAGACACGACGACCCAAATTACTACGGCGACTGGTGTTGTGGAGAAACCCCTCTGTGTCCACGAATACAACCTTAATATGGGAGGGGTGGACCTCAACGACCAGTTGTTGGCGCCGTACTTAGTTGCCCGTAAGGCCAGACGCTGGTACAAAAAAGTGTCTGTTTACTTATTTCAATTGGCTTTGCTGAATGCTCATGTGCTATACAGAGCTTCAGGTTGGACTGGATCCTTCCTTAAATTCCAGGAAGAGATCGTCAGAGCCCTTCTGTTTCCAGATGGTGCTCCACCTCACCTTCCCAATCCAAATGCAGTAAGCCGGCTGCATGGGAGGCATTTTCCTTATGTCCTCCAGAGTACCCCTACCCAACGAGCCCCCCAAAAAAGATGTTGTGTCTGCAGCAAGCGCGGATTTAGGCGTGACACCCGGTATTGTTGTCCCTCCTGTCCTGACAATCCTGGTCTATGCATTGGTGAATGTTTTGAACGCTACCATACACTAGTGGAGTATTAGCGTAGGGTTCAGCACGGCACAGACTAGGCACACTAACACAGGGTCTCCCAAGATGCCATCGCATTTTGAGAGACCCAAACCTGGTACAGTTACAGTTAAAAGTTAAAGTTACTAAAAAAAGTGTTAAAAAAAAAAAAAAATACAAAAAAAATAAAAAAATAAAAATACAAAAAAAATATAAAATAAAAAAACCAAAAATAGTTGTCGTTTTATTGTTCTCTCTCTCTATTCTCTCTCTATTGTTCTGCTCTTTTTTATTGTATTCTATACTGCAATGTTTTATTGTTATGTTTTTATCATGTTTGCTTTATAGGTATGCAATTTTTTTATACTTTTTTATTGTTAACCACTTTTTTGTTTTCAGGTACGCCATTCAGCTGCAGAGCGGATTTATTTATCTTGACAGCAACAGCGTTTGCTCCCACGATATATAAAGCCGTGACTCCAGCGCTGTCGGAGGTGATTTCACCACCACAGTTCCATACTTCAGCATATATGCCGAAGCGTGGGGGCAGTAGTGGGTGGAGGAGCAATTTGCTCCTGCCTTTTGCAGGAGGATGCCCCCATGCTTCGGCATATATATATTTTAGGTAGGCACAGGTTGCGTTAAATGTTTTATTTTTTACTATGTTTTTTTTGTATTTGCTTTGCAGGTATGGTAAGGTATACTGTTATACTGTAATGTTACTTTGTTTTTTTGTTAACCATCATTTGCTTAGCAGGTACGCCATTCAGTTGCAGAGCGGATTTATTTATCTTGACAGCAACAGCGTTTGCTCCCACGATATATAAAGCCGTGACTCCAGCGCTGTCGGAGGTGATTTCACCACCACAGTTCCATACTTCAGCATATATGCCGAAGCGTGGGGGCAGTAGTGGGTGGAGGAGCAATTTGCTCCTGCCTTTTGCGGGAGGATGCCCCCATGCTTCGACATATATATATTTTAGGTAGGCACAGGTTGCGTTAAATGTTTTATTTTTTACTATGTTTTTTTTGTATTTGCTTTGCAGGTATGGTAAGGTATACTGTTATACTGTAATGTTACTTTGTTTTTTTGTTAACCATCATTTGCTTAGCAGGTACGCCATTCAGTTGCAGCGCGGATTTATTTATCTTGACAGCAACAGCGTTTGCTCCCACGATATATAAAGCCGTGACTCCAGCGCTGTCGGAGGTGATTTCACCACCACAGTTCCATACTTCAGCATATATGCCGAAGCGTGGGGGCAGTAGTGGGTGGAGGAGCAATTTGCTCCTGCCTTTTGCGGGAGGATGCCCCCATGCTTCGGCATATATATATTTTAGGTAGGCACAGGTTGCGTTAAATGTTTTATTTTTTACTATGTTTTTTTTGTATTTGCTTTGCAGGTATGGTAAGGTATACTGTTATACTGTAATGTTACTTTGTTTTTTTGTTAACCATCATTTGCTTAGCAGGTACGCCATTCAGTTGCAGCGCGGATTTATTTATCTTGACAGCAACAGCGTTTGCTCCCACGATATATAAAGCCGTGACTCCAGCGCTGTCGGAGGTGATTTCACCACCACAGTTCCATACTTCAGCATATATGCCGAAGCGTGGGGGCAGTAGTGGGTGGAGGAGCAATTTGCTCCTGCCTTTTGCGGGAGGATGCCCCCATGCTTCGGCATATATATATTTTAGGTAGGCACAGGTTGCGTTAAATGTTTTATTTTTTACTATGTTTTTTTTGTATTTGCTTTGCAGGTATGGTAAGTATTACTGTTATACTGTAATGTTACTTTGTTTTTTTGCTTAGCAGGTACGCCATTCAGTTGCAGCGCGGATTTATTTATCTTGACAGCAACAGCGTTTGCTCCCACGATATATAAAGCCGTGACTCCAGTGCTGTCGGAGGTGATTTCACCACCACAGTTCCATACTTCAGCATATATGCCGAAGCGTGGGGGCAGTAGTGGGTGGAGGAGCAATTTGCTCCTGCCTTTTGCGGGAGGATGCCCCCATGCTTCGGCATATATAAATGGTGCATGTATGCCCATCATTAGAAGTGGGCGGATGAAGGGAGGTATTCTAATGGTGGGCATACCCACCGATCAATATCTTTTTTTCGTTCAGCCCACAGGCTGCATGAAAAAAAAGTTTACAATACAAGGACCAGCAACGTACTGGTATGTTGCTGGACTTTGAGTGGTTATACCAGAATGATGCCTGCAGGTTTAGGTATCATCTTGGTATCATTCTTTTCAGCCAGCGGTCGGCTTTCATGTAAAAGCAATCCTAGCGGCTAATTAGCCTCTAGACTGCTTTTACAAGCAGTGGGAGGGATTCCCCCCCCCCACCGTCTTCCATGTTTTTCTCTGGCTCTCCTGTCCCAACAGGGAACCTGAGAATGCAGCCGGTGATTCGGCCAGCTGACCATAGAGCTGATCAGAGACCAGAATGGCTCCAATCATCTCTATGGCCTAAGAAACCGGAAGCTACGAGCATTTCATGACTTAGATTTCGCCGGATGTAAACAGCGCCATTGGGAAATTGGGAAAGCATTTTATCACACCGATCTTGGTGTGGTCAGATACTTTGAGGGCAGAGGAGAGATATAGGGTCTAATAGACCCCAATTTTTTCAAAAAAGAGTACCTGTCACTACCTATTGCTATCATAGGGGATATTTACAGTCCCTGAGATAACAATAAAAAAGATAAAAAAAAAATAAAAATGAAAGGAACAGTTTAAAAATAAGATAAAAAATCAAAAAATTAATAAAAAAAAAAAAAAAAAAAAAAAAAAAAAAGCACCCCTGTCCCCCCCTGCTCTCGTGCAAAGGCGAACGCAAGCGTCGGTCTGGCGTCAAATGTAAACAGCAATTGCCCCATGCATGTGAGGTATCACCGCGAAGGTCAGATCGAGGGCAGTAATTTTAGCAGTAGACCTCCTCTGTAAATCTAAAGTGGTAACCTGTAAAGGCTTTTAAAGGCTTTTTAAAATGTATTTAGTTTTTCGCCACTGCACGTTTGTGCGCAATTTTAAAGCATGTCATGTTTGGTATCCATGTACTCGGCCTAAGATCATCTTTTTTATTTAATCAAACATTTGGGCAATATAGTGTGTTTTAGTGCATTAAAATTTTAAAAAGTGTGTTTTTTCCCCAAAAAATGCGTTTGAAAAATCGCTGCGCAAATACTGTGTGAAAAAAAAAAATGAAACACCCACCATTTTAATCTGTAGGGCATTTGCTTTAAAAAAGTATATAATGTTTGGGGGTTCAAAGTAATTTTCTTGCAAAAAAAAATTATTTTTTTATGTAAACAACAAGTGTCAGAAAGGGCTTTGTCTTCAAGTGCTTAGAAGAGTGGGTAATGTGTGACATAAGCTTCTAAATGTTGTGCATAAAATGCCAGGACAGTTCAAAACCCCCCCAAATGACCCCATTTTGGAAAGTAGACACCCCAAGCTATTTGCTGAGAGGCATGTCGAGTCCATGGAATATTTTATATTGTGACACAAGTTGCGGGAAAAAGACAATTTTTTTTTTTTTTTTGCACAAAGTTGTCACTAAATGATATATTGCTCAAACATGCCATGGGAATATGTGAAATTACACCCCAAAATACATTCTGCTGCTTCTCCTGAGTACAGGGATACCACATGTGTGAGACTTTTTGGGAGCCTAGCCGCGCACGGGACCCCGAAAACCAAGCACCGCCTTCAGGCTTTCTAAGGGCGTAAATTTTTGATTTCACTCTTCACTGCCTATCACAGTTTCGGAGGCCATGGAATGCCCAGGTGGCACAAACCCCCCCCCAAATGACCCCATTTTGGAAAGTAGACACCCCAAGCTATTTGCTGAGAGGTATAGTGAGTATTTTGCAGACCTCACTTTTTGTCACAAAGTTTTGAAAATTGAAAAAAGAAAAAAAAAAATGTTTTTATTGTCTTTCTTCATTTTCAAAAACAAATGAGAGCTGCAAAATACTCACCATGCCTCTCAGCAAATAGCTTGGGGTGTCTACTTTCCAAAATGGGGTCATTTTGGGGGGTTTTGTGCTATCTTGGCATTTTATGGCCTTCAAAACTGTGATGGGTAGTGAGGAGTAAAATCAAAAATTAACGCTCTTAGAAATCCTGAAGGCGGTGATTGGATTTTGGGGCCCGTATGAAGCTAGGCTCCCAAAAAGTGCCACTCATGTGGTATCCCCATACTCAGGAGAAGTAGCAGAATGTATTTTGGGGTGTAATTCCACATATGCCCATGGCATGTTTGAGCAATATATCATTTAGTGACAACTTTGTGCAAAAAAAAAAAAAAAAAATTGTCACTTTCCCGCAACTTGTGTCAAAATATAAAATATTCCATGGACTCAACATGCCTCTCAGCAAATAGCTTGGGGTGTCTACTTTCCAAAATGGGGTCATTTGGGGGGGTTTTGTGCCATCTTGGGATTTTATGGCCTTCAAAACTGTGATAGGTAGTAAGGAGTGAAATCAAGAATTTATGCCCTTAGAAATCCTGAAGGCGGTGCTTGGTTTTCGGGGCCCCGTACGCGGCTAGGCTCCCAAAAAGTCCCACACATGTGGTATCCCCGTACTCAGGAGAAGCAGCTAAATGTATTTTGGGGTGCAATTCCACATATGCCCATGGCATGTTTGAGCAATATATCATTTAGTGACAACTTTGTGCAAAAAAAAAAAAAAAAAATGGTCACTTTCCCGCAACTTGTGTCAAAATATAAAATATTCCATGGACTCAACATGCCTCTCAGCAAATAGCTTGGGGTGTCTACTTTCCAAAATGGGGTCATTTGGGGGGGTTTTGTGCCATCTTGGCATTTTATGGCCTTCAAAACTGTGATAGGTAGTGAGGTGTGAAATCAAAAATTTATGCCCTTTGAAATCCTGAAGGTGGTGCTTGGTTTTCGGGGCCCCGTACGCGGCTAGGCTCCCAAAAAGTCCCACACATGTGGTATCCCCGTACTCAGGAGAAGCAGCTAAATGTATTTTGGGGTGCAATTCCACATATGCCCATGGCCTGTGTGAGCAATATATCATTTAGTGACAACTTTGTGCAAAAAAAAAAAAATTGTCACATTCCCGCAACTTGTGTCAAAAAATAAAATATTCCATGGACTCGACATGCCTCTCAGCAAATAGCTTTGGGTGTCTACTTTCCAAAATGGGGTCATTTGGGGGGGTTTTGTGCCATCTTGGCATTTTATGGCCTTCAAAACTGTGATAGGTAGTGAGGTGTGAAATCAAAAATTTATGCCCTTTGAAATCCTGAAGGCGGTGCTTGGTTTTCGGGGCCCCGTACGCGGCTAGGCTCCCAAAAAGTCTGACACATGTGGTATCCCCGTACTCAGGAGAAGCAGCTAAATGTATTTTGGGGTGCAATTCCACATATGCGCATGGCCTGTGTGAGAAATATATCATTTAGTGACAACTTTTTGTAATTTTTTTTTTTTTTTGTCATTATTCAATCACTTGGGACAAAAAAAAAAAATATTCAATGGGTTCAACATGCCTCTCAGCAATTTCCTTGGGGTGTCTACTTTCCAAAATGGGGTCATTTGTGGGGGTTTTGTACTGCCCTGCCATTTTAGCACCTCATGAAATGACATAGGCAGTCATAAAATAAAAGCTGTGTAAATTCCAGAAAATGTACCCTTAGTTTGTAGACGCTATAACTTTTGCGCAAACCAATAAATATACGCTTATTGACATTTTTTTTACCAAAGACATGTGGCCGAATACATTTTGGCCTAAATGTATGACTAAAATTGAATTTATTGGATTTTTTTTATAACAAAAAGTAGAAAATATCATTTTTTTTCAAAATTTTCGGTCTTTTTCCGTTTATAGCGCAAAAAATAAAAACGGCAGAGGTGATCAAATACCATCAAAAGAAAGCTCTATTTGCGGGAAGAAAAGGACGCAAATTTCGTTTGGGTACACCATTGCATGACCGCGCAATTAACAGTTAAAGCGACGCAGTGCCGAATTGTAAAAAGTGCTCTGGTCAGGAAGGGGGTAAAACCTTCCGGGGCTGAAGTGGTTAACAGGGGTGTATAATTGCAATTTTTGATGCAATACTTTGCGGCAGGGCTCCTTCCTGCGCTCCAACTATAGTATCTGTGAGGGGTTGCAGTGTTGTGGCACCAGCATCAGTGCCCAAGGCCCAATTTTTTAGCCCCTGTTAAACGGGGGCATGTAATTACAATTGTTGATGCAATACTTTGCAGCAGGGCTCATTCCTGCGCTCCAACTATAGCATCTGTGAGGGGTTGCAGTGTTGTGGCACCAGTGCCTAAGGCCGAATTTTTCTGCCCCTGTTCAACAGGGACATGTAATTACAATTCTTGATCTAATATTTCACAGCAGGTCCCATTCCTGCGCCCACCAAGAGTAACTGTGAGGGCATACAGTGTTGTGGCAACACCACCACCACCACCACCAAAGGCCCAATTTTTCTACCACTGTTCAACAATGGCATGTAATTACAAGTCTTAATACAATATTTCACAGCAGGGCCCGTTCCTGTGCCCACCAAGAGTAACTGTGAGGGCTTACAGTGTTGTGGCAACACCAACACCTAAGGCCCCAACTTCTGCAAAGTATATAGGGCAGACCCCTACTTTCAAACATCCAACTTACAAATGACTTGCAAACGTTAGGAGACAACAGGAAGTGGGGTGAAATCTACCCCTGGGAAGGGAAATTCTCTCCTGTAAGAGTTAATATGGGAAAAACGTGTCTCCTCTTCACTGATGCTTTATCACCAATCCTTGTTTCACTAAAAACCCCAAATTTTCAAAAAACATTTGTCATTAGGACAGAAAGTGAGGAGAAATCTTCTGAAGAGGTGCAGAGACAGCAAAACAAATGTTACAGGGGCGATAACCATTCCCTATGTTTTCCAAAAAGCTTAAAAATAGATTTTTTTTTTTTAATAGATACACTTTAAAAATGTACCAGTTCAAAATTACAAACAGATTCTATTTAACAACAAACCTACAGTCTCTGTCTTGTTTGCACCGCCTGTATACTGCTGTTCAGAGTATAAAGGGCCTGGGGGCCCCACGCCTTTCCTTTTTTTAATTTGGGTGCGGGGTTCCCCTTAATACCCATACAAGACCCAAAGCGCCTGGTAATGGACTGGGGGGTGGGGGGTACCCATGCCATTTGTCTCACTGATTTTCATCCATATTGCTGGGACCCGACATTACATTAAAGCCGCAAGCCGTTTTAAATGACTTTTATTCCTTTAAAAATGTCATTTTGTGAAGGGACTCTTCTAAGCACGGGAAACACACGCCACTTTATAGGCATACTATAGACACCCCCCAGGTATGATATTTAAAGGAATATTTCACTTTTTTTCACTTTAAGCATCATTAAAATCACTGCTCCCGAAAAAACGTCCGTTTTTAAAACTTTTTTTGCATTGATACATGTCCCCTGGGGCAGGACAAACCTGGGTCCCCAAACCTTTTTTAAGACAATAACTTGCATATCAGCCTTTAAAATTAGCACTTTTGATTTCGAACGTTCGAGTCCCATAGACTTTAATGGGGTTCTAAAGTTTGCGCAAACTTTCGGTCCGTTTGCAGGTTCTGGTGCGAACCGAACTGGGGGTAGTTCGGCTCATCCCTAGTCGACAAATGTCTGGTCAAGCATGTGGTGCCCAAGTGGGTGATGTTTTGGCCACGCGAGATATGCTTGAGACATATGTTGTAAATAGCAGCGGTGGGATCTGATGCACTTGTCTCAAAAAAGGCCCACACCAAAGAACTTTTGCAGAGCTCTGCGGTGTGATGCAGTAGGTGTGCTGCCCTTAAGCTGGCCCCTGAAGGGCATCCTGCTTCGTTGGAGATGTGCCTCCTCCTTCTCATCTCTCCTATCAGGCACCCACGTGGAGTCAGTGACCTCATCATCCCCTCCCTCCTCATCACTGGCGCAAATCTGGCAGTATGCTGCAGCTGGGGGAACATGACTGACAGATTGCTGTCCTTCTTGGGCACCCCCTCTCTCTGGGCTCACGTTACTGCCTTCCTCTAGCTGGGTACCATCATCGGAGCCTTCAAAACGCCGGGCATCCTCCTGGAGCATGTATCCAACACTGTGGTCAAACAGTTCGGGGGACTCCTCAGGGGGACATTGTAGGGCTAAGGAAGGTGTGATTGATGCCATTGAGCCAAGGGAAGAGGCCACATTGGCAGCTGCTTTGCCAGACAAAGTTCCCTGAGCCTGGGTGAGAGAGGATGAGGAGGATGAGGACGGCTTGGTCATCCACTCTACCAAGTCTTCCGCACGTTGCAGCTCAACATGGCCAGCTGCCGAAAAAAGGACAAGCACGTCCCACGGCCACGTGCTCATGAGGATGCACCATCTCCACAACCAGCACTATTGCCTCTAAACACAGAGCCTGCTTGCCCTCTTTTATTGGCTTGTGACTGTCTGCCTCTCCTTGTTGGCCTTCCAGACATACTAATGGCCTGCGGTGAGATGTAGCTGCACAAAGCTGGAATGTATATATATACTGATACTACAGCTATCAACTGTCTGCCTGTGGTACTAATAGAATCAGAAAAACACCACCAATTTTCTTCAGGTAGCTTTAGCTGCACACTGTGCAGAGGACGCACTACAATAGTGCCGCGTACACACGACCGGACTTTACGGCATACTTGGTCTGGCGGACCGGAGTCCGGCGGACAATTCAATCGTGTGTGGGCTCAAAAGTTCGACGGGCCTAGAAATGAAACATGTTTCATTTCGCTCGTCTGTATGTTAGTCCGACGGACAAAAACCAACGCTAGGGCAGCTATTGCCTACTGGCTATGAACTTCCTGGTTTTAGTCCGGTCGTACGTCATCACGTACAAATCCGTGGGACTTTTGTTGATCGTGTGTAGGCAAGTCCGTTCATTCGGAAAGTCCGTTGTAAAGTCCGTTGAAAAGTCCGTCGACAAACGCGGCATCACTGTAAATACTGCAGCTGCCTGCGATACTAATAGGATCAGAAGAACACCACCAATTTTCTTCAGGTAGCTTTAGGTGCACACTGTGCAGAGGACACACTACACTAACTGTAAATACTGTAGCTAATAGGACTAATAGGATCAGAAGAACACCAGCAATTTTCTTCAGGTAGCTGTAAATACTGTGAAAACACCTGCCTGCCTGTCAGTAGGAAGAGAATAACAGGGAGGGATCTAACTAAACTGAATACAGTGTACATATATATATATATATATATATATATATATATATATATAGCAATAACTCTCGGTGGAGCTGCTGGTTTAAAGCGGGCTGTTACCTTTACTCTCGCAACCTCTGTTTCACCGGCATTGGGTCTAAGGTCCCGTTGAGTTTACCTCCGGACAATGTAGGCACCAAACACTTGAGTATCTTTTCCAATGCTTTATTGAACAGGTAATAAAGGAAGTAGCAGGAAAGAGGTAGAAGGAAAGTTGCAGGGAAGCTCAAATACCTTTTCGTAGTATTCTTTAGTACATTGTTAGGAATTGAACACTTGTAGTTGAATGCACTCCCCTTGTGGAATTCAATCTTTGCCCGCCTGGATAGGCCTCTCTCACTTGCCTAGCAGCCAGTACGTATCACGAACAAAAGTCTCTGCCACAGACTTGTTTGGAACAAAACCAGTACGATCCTCTGCCACAGGATGTAATGATTTACGATGAATATCAGACACAGCACTTGAACCTTTAAGCCAACCCGGCAGTACTCTACAGTAAGATTACTTCAGGATACGTCCTCCAACTGAGTCACCAGGTCCCTCTCCAGACCAGCACTCTGCATGATCCTTCCATGACAGGTCCTCCCCTGGGATCTCCTCAGTTGTCCAGCTTATTCTCTCAGGATAGACAGCCCAGGACCATTCCTCTGCCGCTGTGGTAGGCCCCAGACAGGCTTCTGGACCCACCCACACGCTGCAGGGACGTGGGCCTTCAGATACCTGTCGGCCAGGAAGGCCGGCAGGTGGACGGAAAAAGATGTCTAAACATGGCATCTGTCCCATAAATACCCTCTCCCAGAATGCAACTCGGAGGACCACCTCCACCGAGTTGTCTCCGGGACAGAGGAGCACTCATACGCTTCAACGCATTGCCTTTCCAACACCGGCCCATGGGACAACGACACCCACCGGCCCAGTGTGAAACTACACGCAACTCAGCCAAGCTGGAACAGAGGCAAATCTAACTTCACCTAACAAGTAACCCACCAAATTTACATATTAGTAGTAGATTAAAAATTTACCAGCGCTACACATGTATATATATATATATATATATATATATATATATATATACATACACACACAACACCTAGGATGCATATATATACACAATACACTGTAAGTGCAGCTAACTGACTCACCTGCCTACTCTATATAACTTAAATCAAATGACACTGTCTCTCTGCCTATCTCTGCGCCGCCGCCGCAACACACTACACAAGGCCGCCACGCAGGCGGCCTTATATAGTGTGGGGCGTGTACTAAACCCCCTGAGCCATAATTGGCCAAAGCCACCCTAGCTTTGGCCAATTACGGCTCTCTGTACAGACAGCGCTGTGATTGGCGAAGCATGCGGGTCGGCCAATCATCAGCCAGCAATGCACTGCAATGCCGCAGTGAATTATGGGCCGTGACGCGCCACTCGAATTTGGTGCAAACGGCCCATAACGTTAAAAATTCGACGGTGCGATGTTCGAGTCGAACATGGGTTCGACTCGAACTTGAAGCTCATCCCTAATGTAAACACAGAAATCCCAGTTCTTTCAGGGGAGTAGAGAAAGTATGAATACTTGGTATGAACACCAATCTCTCCCTCCTCCTAGACAGTCCCATCCCTCCTACAGATAGAACACACCTAGGGAACACAGTTAACCCCTTGATTGCCCTCTAGTGTTAACCCCTTCCCTGCCAGTGCCATTTACACTGTAATCAGTACATTTTTATAGCACTGATCGCGATATAATTGTCAATGGTCCCAAAAATGTGTCAAAAGTGTCTGATCTGTCCGCCATAATGTCGCAGTCCTGATATAAATCGCTGATCACCGCCATTACTAGTAAAAAAAAAAAATAATAAAAATGCCATAAAACTATCCCCTATTTTGTAGACGTATAACTTTTGCGCAAACCAATCAATATATGCTTATAGCATTGATTTTTTTTTACCAAAAATATGTAGCAAAATACATATCGGCCTATACTGAGGAAAAATTTTTTATTTATTTTTTTTAAATGTGGGATATTTAGTATAGCAAAAAGTAAAAGATAATGGGGGTCATTTACTATAGCGCTGCGGCACTTATTAGCGCTAATTGCCGCAAATTAGCGCTAATCGTGGTAATTAGCGCTAATTAGCAGTAAAACGGTATTAACTATAGCGCTGGTGAGAAAATACTCCAAAAATCAAATTTACTATATTTCCCTAAAACCAAATAGCGCCAAACCCTTACTCGGCTTAAAACCTGGAGAATTGCACATGGAAATATTGTTTAGAGCATGATATAATTGCCTAAATAGTACTGAAATATGCTGTATATTATTTAAGGATAATCTGCTTTTAATCTGTGTGAAAAAGTGATTTCTACACTGAAATATCTTTAAAACATCAATATCAGAAATCAAAATGTAATTCCCAAAAATTTGAGGGTAATACCACTATTCTACACTGACGCACAAAGAAATAACAAATATCACTGAATAAATCAAGAAGATTAACACTTGAGTAATGTAATTCCATCACCTGTATGTCCAAAGAAATGCAGTATTTATTTGTAGGAGGTTTTCACATGTGGCAGCTCTGTGGCTTAGAGGTTAGAACTTCTGTTTAGCAACCCTGAGCATCTGGTTTTGAATCCCAAAAATGCAGCTTCATGTAGAGAAATTGTCTCATTTCCCAGGTACTAAAGCTATGTCTAAATGTAGTATTTATGTGTAGGAGGATTCCACCACCATTGTAAATCTTGCCAGATACACTATCTAGTCAAAAGTATTGTGACACCTGCCTTTACACACACATGAGCTTTAACCACTTCAGCCCCGGAAGGATTTACCCCCTTCCTGACCAGAGCGTTTTTTGCGATTCGGCACTGCGTCGCTTTAACTGACAATTGCGCGGTCATGCGACGTGGCTCCCAAACAAAATTGACGTCCTTTTTTTCCCACTAATAGAGCTTTCTTTTGGTGGTATTTGATCGCCTCTGCGATTTTTATTTTTTGTGCTATAAACAAAATAAGAGCGACAATTTTGAAAAAACGCATTATTTTTTACATTTTGCTATAATAAATATCCCCTAAAAATATATAAAAAAAACATTTTTTTTCTTCAGTTTAGGCCGATCGTATTCTTCTACATATTTTTGGTAAAAAAAATCGCAATAAGCGTTTATTAATTGGTTTGCGCAAACGTTATAGCGTTTACTAAATAGGGGATAGTTTTATGGCATTTTTATTAATAATTTTTTTTTTACTAGTAATGGCGGCGATCAGCGATTTTTATTGTGACTGCGACGTTATGGCGGACATGTCGGACATTTTTGACACATTTTTGGGACCATTGTCATTTATACAGCGATCAGTGCGATTAAAAATGCACTGATTACTGTGTAAATGACACTGGCAGTGAAGGGGTTAACCACTAGGGGGCGGGGAGGGGTTAAGTGTATCCTAGGGAGTGATTACTAACTGTAGGGGGATGGGCTGTGTGGCTGACGTCACTGATCTCTGCTCCGATGACAGGGAGCAGAGATCGAGTGACACTTGTCACTAGGCAGAACGGGGAGATGCTGTTTACAACGGCATCTCCCCGTTCATCCGCTCCGTGAGGCGATCGCGGGTCTCCCCGCAGCGATCGAGTCCGCGGGACCCGCGACCCGACTCACGGAGCTCACGCACGGGCACGGCGGGAAATTCAAATGGACGTACAGGTACGCCCATTTGCCCAGCCGTGCCGCTCTGCCGACGTACATCGGCGTGCGCCGGTCGGCAAGCGGTTAATGGCAGCCCAGCCTTAGTCTGTAGGGTTAAAATTAGATTTTTCCCACCCTTTGCAGCTAGAACAACTTCTGGGAAGGCTAGGAAGGCTGTCCACAAGGTTTAGTGAGTCTATGGGAATGTTTGACCATTGTTCCAAAAGTGCATTTGTGAGGCCAGGCACTGATGTTGGATGAGAAGGCCTGGCTCGCAGTCTGTTCTAATTCAGCCAAAAGGTGTTCTATTGTTCTATCGGGTTGTGCAGCCAGTCAAGTTCCTCCACCCCAAATTCACTCATCCATGTCTTTATGGAACTTGACTGGCCTGGACAGAGTCCTGACGTCAACACAACAGAACACCTTGGGGATGAATTAGAGCGGAGACTGTAAGCCAGGCCTTCTCGTCCAACATCAGTGCCTGACCTCACAAATGCACTTGAAAGAATAGTCAAACATTCCCATAGACACACTCCTAAACCTTGTGGACAGCGTTCCCAGAACAGTTGAATCTGTTATAGCTGCAAAGGGTGGGCCAAATGAATTTTGAACCCTTCGGACTAAGACTGGGATGCCATTACAGTTTATGTGCGTTTAAAGGCAGGTGTCCCAATACTTAGGCCAATATATTGTACAGTATATTGCTTGTGACACTGAGCATGGCTATGGACTTAAGGCTGGTTCACACCATAGAGATGCATAGAACATGTGTGAGGCTGCCTGCTGGCTAAGTGGCAATTCTGTCTAGCAGCACTGGGATTTCTGGTTCAGTTCCCCAACATGCTAATGCTTGTGCCAAAGTTTATATATTATCCCTGTGTGGGTTTCTCACTACAATTCAAAGACATGCTGGCATTTTATTTTTCTCCTGTCGAAATAGTCTCTAATGTAAGAAAGTTAGTTTTGGACTTTAGATTGGAAGCTTATTGCAGCCAGGGACTGATGTTAATGTTTGTTAGCACTAATCATGCCCAGGGACTTGGACATTTAAAATTGTAGGGTTTACACTGCACAGGTACATATGCTTAGAAAACTGTTGCTTTGTTTATGTGCATGCAAATGGACTTCGATCTTTGGCCTGTAGTTGGAGATTTGATGCACATAGCCAAGGGATAACACAGTTGCAAATAGTATTATGTGTTCCTGCCCATCAGGTGCAATCACTTTAGACATACATGAACAGATAGATTGAAAGATACTGGTGGTCGTGTACTTATATTGGGCGTGTGTCAGTGTGCTAAAAATACAACCTATCTTATATAAAGGGCTGCAGTAGGGGGGGTTCATTTGGCCTGAGAAGGTCAGGTTTTTTGCTGTGATTTGTGGGGGAGAAGGAATGATATTGTGCCTATTGGTAAACGCCCAACTAGGGCTGTTTGTTTGCTGAAATTCTTGTGCATTTTTTCAATCAAAAGTGGGTTTATGTGGCCATGCTGTCAATGTTGTGTGTGTATTGTTCCTGTCTCACCATGCAAATATGGTTTGGGAGCATGTGCTGACCTTCTACTCTTTGATCTCATTGCTTAATCATGTACACAGAAATGCAGCTTCCAGCAGAACATGGTCACCAATGTATGTATATGTGTGGATTTGTGGGGTGGTGGCGGGTGTTATATTTTGAACATGTAGCTTTTTTTAATGTTATGTTGGAATGCTTTGTAAGAATAATGACTGTTAAGTATGTTTCTATAATCTTGCAGATAAAAATGTGATGTGTTGCCCGTTATACACTGAAAGTAAAGCTGTGTCCACTCCAAGGTTTATGCCGCGTACACACGAGCGGACTTTACGGCAGACTTTGCTCGGCAGACTTTTCGCCGGACTTTGTCGGCTCCTTGCGCCGGACTTAAAAACGGACGGACTTGGCCACACACGATCACTGCAAAAGTCCGCTGGTTTGGAACGCGATGACGTATAGCACGTACGACGGGACTATAAAAAGGAAGTTCAAGCCCCACTACGGCACCCTTTGGGCTCCTTCTGCTAATCTCGTGTTTATCTCGTGTTAGTAGAAGTTTGGTTAGAGACGATTCGCGCTTTTCACACTTCAGCTTATTTCGATCATTTTCTGCGGTTCAGTTTGTGCTTGTGAGGTTTGTATCTGCTTTTCAGTGCGTGTTGGTCAGTTCGTAACCTGCCTTGCAGACCGTACTGGTCCGCTTGTTCCGGATTTTCAGGTCGTTCTTCATAGGCCTTGCTGTTCTTCAGTGCGTTTGTTATAAGTTTGTTTGTTTGACCAGCCGACCGTTTTGAAGCCATGTCGCGTGGACGTACTCATTCTCGAGTTCGTGCTGCATGGGGACTTGGTGTTGGGGTTAATACTTTGACCCGAGTCCAGTCCATAAACAGAGAGAGGAGGAGTTCATGGATGAAGAATTGGTTGCGCCAGCGTGACCAATTCTCTCATATGCCTTTGCTCCGTGAGCTCAGTGAGAATAATCCTGAGGATTTCAGGAATTATCTCCGGAAGACGGACCCCGTCTTTGAGCGTCTGCTGGCTATGCTGACCCCCTATATCAGCAGGCAGGATACCTGCATGAGGCAAGCCATCAGTGCGGAGCAGAGGCTAGTTGCCACGTTACTTGGCGACAGGGAGAAGTCTTCAGGACTTGAAGTTCTCGACAGGCATCTCCAACCAGGCTCTGGGGATAATAATCCCAGAGACTTGTTCTGCCATCATTCAGGTCCTGCAGAAGGACTATATGAAGGTAAGTTTTATCCTTTAACATTACATGATATGTATTAAATGTTTTTTAATGTATTGTATAAATGTCCTCCTTACCTAATTGCCATGCTTTCAATATGCTGTGTATGTCCCCTTTATCTTCATGCATGCATGTTTTTGGACATTAATCATTTATTGCCCTACATGCATATTTACCTTCAATAACCTCCCCACCATGCAATACTGTGTCCATTTATATCTCTAGCCTATAGTCCCTTGAACAATGTATATTGTCTGTTCCATTGTCTTGTTTGACCCTCCCCCACCCCACAAATGTTTAAAACAGTCAGGTGTGTTTTGTGCGCTAATTAGAACCCCTCCCCCACCCCACAAATGTTTAAAACAGTCAGGTGTGTTTTGGGCCCTAATTAGAACCCCTCCCCCACCCCACAAATGTTTAAAACAGTCAGGTGTGTTTGTTAACCTAAATAGAACCCCTCCCCCACCCCACAAATGTTTAAAACAGTCAGGTGTGTTTTGGGCCCTAATTAGAACCCCTCCCCCACCCCACAAATGTTTAAAACAGTCAGGTGTGTTTTGGGCCCTAATTAGAACCCCTCCCCCACCCCACAAATGTTTAAAAGAGTCAGGTGTGTTTTGGGCCCTAATTAGAACCCCTACCCCACCCCACAAATGTTTAAAACAGTCAGGTGTGTTTGTTAACCTAATTAGAACCCCTCCCCCACCCCACAAATGTTTAAAACAGTCAGGTGTGTTTTGGGCCGTAATTAGAACCCCTCCCCCACCCCACAAATGTTTAACACAGTCAGGTGTGTTTTGGGCCCTAATTAGAACCCCTCCCCCACCCCACAAATGTTTAAAACAGTCAGGTGTGTTTTGGGCCCTAATTAGAACCCCTCCCCCACCCCACAAATGTTTAAAACAGTCAGGTGTGTTTGTTAACCTAAATAGAACCCCTCCCCCACCCCACAAATGTTTAAAACAGTCAGGTGTGTTTTGGGCCCTAATTAGAACCCCTCCCCCACCCCACAAATGTTTAAAACAGTCAGGTGTGTTTTGGGCCCTAATTAGAACCCCTCCCCCACCCCACAAATGTTTAAAAGAGTCAGGTGTGTTTTGGGCCCTAATTAGAACCCCTACCCCACCCCACAAATGTTTAAAACAGTCAGGTGTGTTTGTTAACCTAATTAGAATCCCTCCCCCACCCCACAAATGTTTAAAACAGTCAGGTGTGTTTTGGGCCGTAATTAGAACCCCTCCCCCACCCCACAAATGTTTAAAACAGTCAGGTGTGTTTTGGGCCCTAATTAGAACCCCTCCCCCCACATTCAAATGGATCAATGGGCCATCAGAGGGGGTGATTAATCTTATAAGTGGGCCTTATGTTTTTTACCATTTCAATTACAAACACACATATTAATAATGTTTGACTGCTGTTGTTCACTAATGTTTTTGTGTAATCTGATATACAAGTTAGGTTTAAAAGTCCTTATCTTAATTTTTTTTTTTTCACTCCACAGTTTTCTTCAAGTACACAGGAATGGCAGACTGTGGCCTCCCAGTTCGCTGACCGTTAGGACTTTCCCAACTGTGTCGGGGCGATTGACGGGAAGCATGTCCGGATTGTGCCACCACCGCATTCGGGGTCTTATTTCTATAACTACAAGGGGTTCCATAGTGTAGTTTTGATGGCGGTGGTCTCGGCACATTTGGACTTTCTGTTTGTGGATGTGGGGAACAATGGCCGGATATCTGATGGAGGAGTCTTTGCACAGACCGAGCTGTGCCAGCGTCTCCAGACTGGTGGCCTGGGATTGCCACCTGATGACCAGAATGTTGATGGACTCCCCTCAGTATTTATCGCTGATGAAGCGTTTGCTCTCAGTGAGCACTTGATGAGGCCGTTCCTCCAAAAGACACTCACCCCTGAGAGGAGGGTATTTAATTACCGGCTGGCCAGAGCAAGAAGAGTTGTGGAGAATGCCTTTGGGATTCTGGCCAGCCGGTTCCGTTTGTTCCTTTCTGCAATTAATCTGGCGGACTATAAACTAAATTACGTCATACTTGCTTGCTGCATCCTACAACTGTTTAAGGAGACATTCAGCGACATATATATCTTCTGTTGGGCCTGAGGCCGGACTGGATCAGGATACCACAATGTGCGTGAGCGTTATGTTAATTATTTTAATGGTCGAGGGGCCATTGCTATTCAGCAACAGCTTTAATTTTACCTTAAAATATAATAAAAATAATTGATCAAAAATATTGTGTTTTTATTCTTGTTTGCATTTAGTTATGTCTGTCTCCTAGTGCACTTGTAGTAGTGGCAAGTGCATTTACCTTTATTTTATCAGGCCCCCCAAAAAAAAAAAATATTTGTCTGAAATAATCAGCCACACACATTGTATTAGTAAAAACTTTTTACTTTGTGCACATTGAAATGTGCATTTTTGAATAATTTTTTGGATTTTATTTTTTTTAATGATTTTTATTGGTGTAAAAATATATCTTTTTTTTTGTTATTAAAGGCATATTTTAGCAAAAATAGACCTTGATAAAAATATTTACATTCACAACAGTGTTTTTATAAACATAACAAAACATTAAAGAACTTACAAAGTTCAACATTTAAAGAACGGTGCATGTGATGTCACCCTTGGAAATCGTTCCTTTGGAATATGCTCAAAATTGAGAATTACAAAAGGGTCAAGTCAACATGTGCTATCTCCCATCATGGGTGAGCAATGTATGTGTTTTGTGTGTGCAATCCCTTTTTTTGTTCCTATCACCACAAATAATTTTGTGGATGAAGGGGTTGCAAACACAAAACAAGTACATTGATAACCCATGATGGAAGATAGCACATGATGACACACCGTGTGCATCATAATGAAAATTTGGGTATCACAAAAAATTCTAAAAACATTTAGTAGAAAAAACAAACGTCACAAGGAAATGAAGAACATGATTGATGTTTTTATGCCAAACGTTATTATATTCTGCCCAAAACATCAATCATGTTCTTCATTTCCTGTTGCATGGAGTCCAGGCAAAGTTGCATGCTGTGAATTTGGTCACGCATTTTATCTATTTGGCCATTCCACAGCATTATCTGGCCAATCAGTCTTTGGGCACTGTCTGTGGTGAATGGCTCTGCCGCTTGGCCTTCCACAACCAGAAACTCACCTAAAATGAGTGAATAAAAACAAGGGTTACAATATGCACGCCAAAATACATTACCTTAAGCTGGGGTGTCAGTCACTCACTTGGTGGGCTTGAAACCTTGCACACTTCCTCCACCTCTCCTTCCTCCAGGTCGTCGGGTGGGCGTGGTCTTGGGCTGGTGCTTGGGGTATCTTCTGCCTCAGGCTGGTGACTTGGGGGGGTCCTGGGATCCTTGGACTGTTGTCTGAGTCTTTTCTCCCCTATGAGTATTGAACAAAAGGTATAGTTAAAACAATGATATTTTAGATGTTATTAAATAATCCTAAACGTTGGTTAGGAGTTGTCGCCAATGGCCTTTTTTGGTCATCAAAAATTTAGAAGACAGGATGAACATTCCCTCTGAACAACAATTATAAACAATGCACATTTTCTGGCAAGTTTCACTGATGCAGACACTTCAATTATCTCCTATGTGTATTACCCCTCTAAAATTTATTTATGGTCACATAGTACACTATAGTGCTCGTGAGTCCAGATGTGTAAACAGCTGCTGTGTCCTGTCCCTACATTACACTGAATCATTTTTGAAGAAGCATTATATTTTCCAACATATCTACACCACATCAACAAATTGTGGGAATTTGACAAATTATCAAGACATAAATGTATGTCCAACCCTGTACCATCGTATTTGGCGAAAAAATAACGTCATTTTCTAAAGTATCATATGTATTTTACAAAGAACGGTCTTTACGAACAATGCTGTATAAAGTAAAAAAATATGGATCAGCATGCAAGTTAAGTATCTCAATAGGAAAACACAACAAGTACTTTTTTTAAGCAGCTTCTTTATTCGCCAATATTGTTCTGGCTCCCGACTTTTGATGTCAGACCACCGCTTCCTCAATTGTTCTTTCGACCGTTTGGTGCCAAATTTAGCTTCTAGAGCGGTGACAACTGAGGACATTATTTTGTCCTTACGCATATTCGGTCGTGTGTACGGTCCTTTTTTGCCATCGTAGTCCTCCCTTCTCAATACGGACACCATCTCCACTATCTCTTCAAAAGCCATGTTGGTGGCCTTATATCTCCTCCGGGATGTGGATGGTTGTGGCTCCGGGCTTTCCTCCGCGCTGCTTCCACTGATTCTCTCCGCCATCTTTAGCTATCTACTCCCACTGCGCAACGAAGAGTGAAGGGGTGGGGACAAATCGTACTAAAGAACGTCAGGGGCGGGCGATGCAGGTGGTGCATGACACATGCGCAGTGTATATAAAGCTGTTACGATGGCCTATGTATGTCCGTGCGGAAGTAGCGAGCGTCAGAAACGAAGGTAAGATTAAAGTGGGGGTGTGTGTGTGTTTGGTGTGTGTGTGTGTGTATGTATGTGTCCCCTAGAATACAAACCAAAATAATCCTGTGATTTGTGACTGACATTAGTTTGGATCTTGTGTCTTGTCTTTCAGAAACAATGAATCCCTTTAAAGAGGAAGAATTTTTGTCCCAATTTATAGAGCTCTATCAGGAAAAGAAAAACCTGTGGGAGGTCAAACACCCACTATATTATAATAGGGATGTAAGGAAGGCAACACTGGGCACACTTTGTGTTTGTGAAGACTCGAGTCCCCCAGGCAGACCTCAAGTTTGTGGACAAGAAAATTGGTATCTTGCGAAACATGTACAAGCGGGAATACAATAAAATCCAGGAGTCGCTCAGATCCGGTGCAGCAGCTTACCAAGTATATGTACCCAAGTTGTGGTACTACAACAAAATGCAATTCCAGGATGATCAGACCGAAGCCAGGCAATCACTTTCGACCCTTCCCCCCACCCTGCCCTCCAGCCTTCCCTCCACTCTTCCCTCCAGCCTTCCATCCACCTCCACCCCAGCTGAAGAGTCCCAGGATGAACTGGGCCTTTTCATCATTGATGAAGTTGATGCGCCCAGCTTCAGCCAGGTATCCTTTTTTGTGTAATTTATGATTGTGTAAATGTTATTAATTATGTTAACGTGTTAATTTTTTAAGTGCTTCATAAAAAATAACTTCAGCACAAATATTAATATGTAGACATATCACTAGACAGTAGTGGCCAAAAATATACTTCTGCATAGGTGTGCGCAGCCTCTTGCATTAGGGTGTGCACCCCAAAGCTTAAATACATGTGCATGTGTATATGTACTGATGGTGTTAGAAGGGCAGTGGACAGTGTAATTTAGTTAATTTTCTTTTCCCCAAAATTTTGGGCTTGTGTAAAATTTTTTGGGGGGGATGAAATATCAGTGGTCAAAACAGGGGGGAATATGCAGCACACAAGGCAATTAGGGTGTGCCCAGGCACACCTGGCACACCCTGTGCGCATGCCTATGTACTTCAGATATTGTTGATCAGCTGAAATAATGGTGATATCAAATAGATAGCCTTTACTATTTTGTGTAAATTATATTTGAAAGTCATGGGCTTAAAATTGTGTGTGATTGCATAACACAAAATTACAACTATGTCCCTTTTTTTGACACAGGATGACCTCAGCCAGGAGGAGGCCTTGCCCAGTGGGAGAGAGGAGGAGGCCTTGACCAGTGGGAGAGAGGAGGAGGCTGTGGCTGGGCCAAGTCGAAGCCGCACGGAGTGTCAGGTGCCTCCCCTCTGCAATCTCCACAAAAGGCCCAGGAGAATGACACAAACTGAGCAGGAATCCTTAGCCCTCATACGGGAAGCAAGCCAGATCCTGAGCAAACCACCCAATGCAGAGGAGGCGTATGGCACCTATATAGCCAGCAGATTGCTGGAGTTGGAAAAGGGCCAACGCCTCCTCTGTGAGGGTCTAATTTTTAAGGCATTTGAGAAGGGCTTGAGAGGGGAGCTTACTGCTACCACATATCTGGCAGATGAAGCCATTCCTCTTCCTCCTCCTCCTCCTGCCCCAAGTACACCACCAGAGGCACAACCTCCGAGGAAGGCTGCAGAGAAGCGTGGAGGGAAGGCTGTAGAATAGCGTGCAGGGAAGGCTCCACGGAAGAGTCGAAAGTGATTGCCTGGTTTCTGTCTGGTCTGACTGTGCTCCCTGTGCTCCCTATAGCAAGATACCAATTTTCTTGTCCTAAAACTTGATGTGTGTCCTGGGGGATGAAAGGCTTCCCAGATTCTAAAAGTGTCTCCAGTGTTGCCTTCCTAATTTTTTTTGCACAAAAATAAATGTATTTTTTGGTTACCTTACATTGATGCCTATGTTTTTTGATTCAAAAACGCCATTTTGTTTGGGAGTAGGCAGGTACAGGTCAAAAAGACTATGGGGTTGATTTAAGAAAAGCAAATAGACTGTGCACTTTGCAGAGGGCAGTTGCCCTCTGCAAGGGCAGTTGCCCTCTGCAAGTGCAATTGCTCCAGAGCTTCAGAAATGAGTTAAAAGGCTTGACTTTGCAAAGAGTACCCAATCCTGTGCAAGGAAAATTATAAAAACAGCATTTTTGCTTGCACATGATTGGATGGTGGAAGTCAGCAGAGCTTTTGCTCATTTACTAAGCTCTGGAGCAACTGCTCTTGCAGAGGGCAACTGCACTTTGCAAAGTGCACAGTCTTTTTCCCTTTAGGAAATCAACCCCTATGTGTGTTTTTGACAAAAGGCTAAATCATTTCGAATATCAAGTGAAAAGTACTAGTGAAAAGTTCACTTTAGAAATTGCAGTCGCTGTAAATCTGAGGGGAAGAGCTGAAATTAGGGGAAGCTCTGCTAATTTTATCATAAAATCATGTGCAATAAAATTTTTTTATTTATTTTTGGGTTTCCTTGCATGTGCCCTTCGGATCCACAGCGAAGGCACTTCAAAATGCTCTTTCTGTGCAATTCCAAGTAGAATTAGCACTTGTAGTGAAAAATGAATTTGCCTTTGTAAAATACACGCCCCTATGTCTAATGAACAAGGGACAACAACCTCATTAAGGTTCATTAAAACAACACAAAATATTAAGGTTATTGTGGTAACTTAAAAATCCACACAAAAAAAAAAATGTTGGTATAATTTAGCACACATTGTAAAATAGATAAGTGTTGAAATCAATAAAAAAATAAAGATGAGTCCAAAATCTAATTTAAAAGTTTTTTAGTTATGGAGATCTGGCTTTTTACAAATATTATATTAGTCATGGCATGAGGATAAATCATGAAGAAAGTAGTTTGTGAAAACTCTGTGTGAATATAAAGCAGAAAAACAACTTCATTCCTCTCGCATTATCAATCCTACAAAAAGCGCTGTATTAAAAGATCACAGAAGAGGAATGTGCTAGCTTCAAGACGAAGGCTAGTTTTACCAGACCAAGCGCTTCCGTCTTGTAATTGCTTAAGAGCATGCGTCAGTTTGAGTTCGTCGGACTAGCACACAGACGACCGGTTTGTCCGCTAGAAAGAAGAGCCCGTCGGATAGATTTAAAACATGTTTCAAATCTAAGTCTGTCCAACTTTTGAGCAAACAAAGTCCGCTGGAGCCCACACACGATCGAATTGTCCGACGAAATCCAGTCCGCCGGGCAAAGTCTGCCGTAAAGTCCGCTTGTGTGTACGCGGCATTAGACAAATTTTAGATTGTAAGCTCCTATGAGCAGGGCCCTTAAAACGCAATTGCTAACTGTTTTGCTAAATGTAGCACCATATATGCTGTAGATTTTTTTTTTGAAGCTAGTAAATGAATGTACATAATTTTGTTTCTGCTGGCAAAATAAAAGCATATTATTGAGCTTGTTTGTTGTGTTTTTTTTTCTCCTTTCTTCTTAATTCGTTTTGGGGATGGTGGTTTTGGGGGAGTGTAAGAACTTTTATATCATAGGCTGCTTTCACACTGGAGGCGCTTTACAGGCGTTATAGTGCTAAAAATAGCGCCAGCATAGTGCCTGTAAAGAGCCTCTCCTCTCACTCCAGTGTGAACTGGCCACTGACCCTAGGTTCACACCTATGCATTTTTTAGTGAGTTTTGCAGTTTTCAGAAACACTCTACAGTCCATTTAACATGGTTTCCTATGGTACTAGTTCACACCTATGCGTTTTGTGGCCAGTGCGTTTTTGGAAATGGTCGGGGACTTTTTTCACGCAATTTGCGGATAATTGATTTCAATGTAACCGCACCAGAAATGCAACTGTTGCATTTGTGATGTGATTTTTGATGTGTTTTGTGGTTATTACTTTAACACTGTATATAGCTGGTTTCTAACTGAGGGCTGGGAAGCCATCTGCCGCATCCTTAACAACCAATGAATCTTCAGCTGTCAGCGGCTGCCCCACTGAAAGTAAAAAAAAATGCCAGCCAAAAAAAAAAAAAAATTGCAGAAAAAACAGCATGGGGTCCCCCCAGGTCTATACCAGGCCCTTCGGGTGTAGTATGGATTCGAAGGGGTCCCCCATGCCAAAATTTAACAAAAATGGTGTGGGGTTACTCCAAAATCCATACCAGACCTGAAGGACCTGTTATGGATATTAAAGGGAACCCCGCATCAAAATAAAAATAAAAATTGCGTGGGGCCCCCCAAAATCCATACCAGCCCTTCAGGTATGGATTTTAAGGGGAATCCCGCATCAAAATAAAAAATTGCATGGGGTCCCCCCAAAATCCATACCAGACCCTTCTCTGAGCATGCAACCTGGCAGGCTGCAGGAAAAGAGGGGGGGCAAGAGCATGGCCCCCCTCCTGAACCATACCAGGCCACATGCCCTAGACATGGGAGGGTGCTTTGGAGTAGCCCCCCAAAGCACCTTGTCCGCATGTTGATGGGGACAAGGGCCTCATCCCCATAACCCTTGCCCGGTGGTTGTGGGGGTATCACGTACCTGGTAGTAGAGCCTGATTGGACAAGGAAGGCCTCCCTTACACCTCTGACTCGGGGTCTCTGGTAATGTGAACAGAAGACACCGAAGTGCAGAGTCGCACGAGTGCCAAGGAATCTTGCAGGCAGCAGGGTGGTACAACAGGAGCCAAGGGAGCAGTCAGAAGAAGGGTCACAGGACAACCTGAGGTCAATGCAGGTGGAGTTCAAGGGATGGTCAAGACAAGCCAGGTAGATACAGGAATCAGGATACAGGTTTGACGGGTAACAGGGGATACACAGGAGCTGAAGACGAAGCAGCACTAGAGCCAGGCACTGGCTGGGTTTAAATAGACTTTTTGGGTGCCAGTGTCAATCACGAGTGCGCATGGGTGCGCGCAAGTGTTGGCGCACACGGGGATGCGTGACGGCTTCTGTTTGGGCGCCAGTTCGCGCATGCATACTTCTATACGCCAATGCCCGATTCCTACGAGCAAAAGGAATAAGTTCTTCTGCGCTTTAGAGTTCTTTTAGAGGGGCAAACTTGTCTGCTGGCATATACACCCTGACATTGCCCCCCTCCAACGGGCAACGTCCGGATGCCCAACTGGGCTAGTTTTTCAGGATGATTCTGACAAAAAGTTTGGATCGGTCTCTCGGCATGAATATTGCCCTCAGGTTCCCAAGAGTTCTCCTCAGGTCCGTACCCCCTCCATTTGACCAAGTACTGGGTTTGATTCCGTTTCTTCCTGCAGTCCATGATCGCATCTACTTCATATTCTTCTTCAACGTTTGCCATTACAGGCTCAGGGGGACCATTATTCCGTTCAGCTAATGGGTCTGGACACACAGGTTTCAGAAGAGCAATATGAAAAACTGGGTGAATCTGGTAGTGCCAATTCATAGGCCACGTTGTTAATCTTCTTCTTCAACGCCAATGGCCCCACAAATTTAGGACTCAATTTTTTAGATGGGCAAGCTAACTTTAGATTAGTTGTAGCTAACCAAACCCGATGACCAGGTTCCAGGATCAGATCTTCTTATAGTCTTCTTGGGCTTTGGCCATGTTTTTTTGCAACATCTGGTTGTTAGAAATGAAGAATTTCATTTTATCTTGAACTGCTGGGATGGGACATTCAGTGGCTGTGGTGGTCAGGAATGAAGGGTGAAACCCGTAGTTGGCAAAAAAGGGGGATTGCTTGATGGCAGAATGTTCTGAGTTGTATCGAACTCTGCTAATGGTAATAGTGCCACCCAATCATCCTGTGAAAAGGAAGAAAAGCAGCGGAAATAATGTTCCAGCGTCTGGTTGGTCTTTTCAGTTTGACCATTGGTCTGTGGGTGGTACGCTGAGGAAAAAGACAACTCAATCTTCAGGACTTCACACAAGGCTCTCCAAAATCTGGACGTGAACTGAACTCCGCGGTCAGACACTATATTAACAGGAAGTCCATGCAACCTCACGACTTATTTAATAAAAATCTGTGCTGTCTCTGAAGCTGATGGTGTACCCTTAATTGGTAAGAAGTGCGCCATCTTCGATAAACGGTCCACGACCACAAAGATGCTAGAGTGACCTTCGGAAGGGGGAAGTTCCATGATGAAGTCCATCAAAGGGATTTTCCAAGGTCTATCTGGAATTGGCAAGGATTTCAGCAGACCCCAGGACTTAGTCCTGCTAGTCTTATTTTTGACACAGGTAGGACAAGACTCTATGTACCTTTTACAGTCCTCTTTTAAGCTGGGCCACCAAAAGGTACGTTGTAAGAGTTCGAACGTCTTGCGGATTCCAAAATGCCCTGCAAGGGCATGGTCGTGGCAAAGACCCAAGGCGGCAACTCGCACATTTTCAGGTACAAAGATTCTGTCATTGTGCCATAACAGTCCATCCCTTGCTTGTAACACCACCCCAGAAGAAGACAAGATACCAATAGAGGCTTGTTTGATCTGGGACAATTAATCTTCCTGCAGCAAGAGAAAATTTCCGGGGGAAAGAATGGTGTCTGGAGGGGCTGGTTCTTCGGACACACTGAACATTCGGGACAGAGCATCCGGCTTTGTGTTTTTTGACCCTGGCCTGTAGGTGGCGTGGAAGACAAATATAGTGAAAAATAGTGCCCACCTGGCCTGTCGAGGTTTCAGACGTCTTGCGGCTAGTAAATATTCCAGGTTTCGATAGTCAGTATATATCAAGATTGGGTGGGCTGCCCCTTCCAGCAAGTATCTCCACTCTTCAAGGGCAGCTTTAATCGCCAAGAGTTCTCTGTCTCCTACATCATCATTTTTCTCTGCCGGAGATAATTTGCAAGAAAAAAATGCCACAGTGAGTAATAGGGCTTTGGCCCCTTGACGTTGAGACAAGACTGCCCCTACTACTGTCTCTGAGGTGTTTACTTCTAAGACAAATGACAGAGCAGGATCTGGATGCCGGAGTATAAGTGCAGATGTAAAAAGTCTTTTCAGAGTTTTAAATGCAGACTGTGCTTCTGAAGACCACTGGAAACGCTTGCATTGTCTTGTCAACTAGGGAATGGGGGAAATTATTGTGGAGAAGCCCTTAATAAATTTTCTATAGAAATTTTCGTTTTATTCCCTTCTTGTCCGTGGGAGCTTGCCAATCCAGGATAACAGAAACCTTCTGGGGATCCATCTTGATGCCATCTGTGGACAGGATAAGGCCCAGAAACTGGATACTTTGGCGCTCGAACTCGCATTTTTCGAGTTTAGCGTATAGGCCGTGCTGTCTGAGTTGGGACAGGACTTTTCTGACATGTTCCCGATGAGCCTCTAAGGAAGAAGAAAATATTAAAATGTCATCCAGATACATGATAACAAATAGGTCTAAATAGTCCCGAAAGACATCATTAATAAAGTGCTGAAAAGTTGCTGGGGCGTTGCAAAGTCCTAAAGGCATTACTAAGCACTCAAAATGTCCAAATCGGGTGTGAAAAGCCGTTTTCCACTCGTCACCTTCACGAATAGGCACCAAGTTATATGCCCCACGTAAGTCCAATTTCGTGAAGATGATGGCAGAACAAAGTCTCTGAAACAGCTCTGACACCAAAGACAGGGGGCAACGATTTTTAATTGTTATTTTATTGAGGTCCTGGTAGTCCACACACGGGCAGAGGGAATGATTCTTTTTCTGGACAAAGCAAATTCCAGCTCTGGCTGTGGACGTGGAGAGACGGATAAAACCCTTTCTCAGGTTGTCATCAATGTACTCTTTCAAAGTGGAAAGTTCAGGTTCTGTTTCGCCCAAATGGTATTTCGGCCCCAGGGAGGAGCTCGATGGGGCAATCGTATGGTCTATGTAGAGGGAGAGTCTCTGCTCCTCTCTTACTAAACATGTCAGCAAAGTCTCGGTAAGGTGCAGGAATGGAAGAACAAATCTCAGCATCAGAGTCCATACACAGTAGAGGAGATGGACGAGTGGATGGCTTGGAGAAGCAATGTTGCTGACAGTAGAAAGAGAGGAACTCAATCTTTCCTGAATCCCAATGAATGCAAGGATTGTGCACCTGGAGCCATGGCATACCCAAAATGATAGGAAACAAGGGTGAAGCTATGGCATCCAGACCTAGCAGTTCCCTGTGAGTCCTGGAAATGATGGCAGGTAACGGAACAATCTCTTGGGTAAAAGGACCTGATTTAATACGTGACCCATCTGCGAGATGAATTGAAAGTCCATGCAATTTAGGTTGCAGAGGAACCTTATGTTGTAGAGCAAAAGTTAAGTCAATAAAGCAGCTGCAAGCCCCTAAATCCACAATAACAGGTACTAGGATGACACTCTCCGGAAGTCGCAGTGAAATTTGGATAGCCAGGTGAGAAGACTTGCGAGGCAACGAGGACTGGCTGGCAGAAGAGAAGGTCAGGCATCTGCAAACCTTGGCTGGAAAGGAGCTTACATAATGGCCACCTCTCCCACAGTACAGACACAGGTGATTCAGTTGGCGGTACTGGCGTTCCTCTGGAGAAAGAGACAGGTGGGGCGGGGCGTGCCAAGCTGGGCTGATTCTAGTAGACTGGGTACTGACTTGTGGCAACATCCCTGAAGGCTGGAGTCGTCCAGCCGATTTTTCAGCCCTGCGTTCTCTCAAATGTCTGTCAATCTGGATTGTTAGGTTAATCAATGCTTCTAAGGAATTAGGTACTCCTACATGGGCCAGCTCATCTTTGAGAGGTTCAGAAAAGCCTAGCCGAAACTGGTAACAGAGGGCAGCATTATTCCATTCGACATCCGCGCTCCACGTCTAAAGTCAGTTACACAGTTCTCAGCGGCTCTGGGGCCTTGCAGGAGCGCATGTAGGGATGCCTCGGCTGTGGTAGTTTGCAGGGGATCCTCATACACTTGAGCCATAGCTTTGAAGAATGAAGTCAGACTTGACAGACAGTGGTTACTCTGCTCCAGCAAATGGTGAGCCCAGGACTGAGGCTCACCTTGTAGAAGGGAAATTACATACCCCATCTTAGTAGCCTCAAGAGAAAAGGTCTGGGACTGTAATGAAAAGTATAGTTCACGAGCATTATAAAAACTCTTGAACTTGCTGCGATTGCCTGAGAACTTTTCTGAAATTGGTACCTGGGGTTCAGATGGCAGCATTACTACAGTTGGGGCAGGAGGAAGTTCCACAGATGCAGATGAGATGGAAAAAGACGTGGGAGAAGAAAGTCCATGGATTTGCTCCTGAAGCCGACTGTACCCCTCCTGCAGACTCTTGACCAATTGTGCAAGTTCTGTAAGGTGATGGCACAGCTGATCCACTGGGGAGGTCCCTCGTCCAGGCTCGGACATGGCTCCTTTGTACTATCACGTACCTGGTAGTAGAGCCTGATTGGATCAGGAAGGCCTCCCTTACACCTCTGACTCGGAGTCTCTGTTAATGTGAACAGAAGACACCGAAGTGCAGAGTTGCACGAGTGCCAATGAATCTTGCAGGCAGCAGGGCTGATGTCCTGGATGTCTGGTGAAGATACTGGAAGGTCTTGACAGGTAGGCAGACTGGTGCTGGTGATGGCAACCGAAAGCAAGGTCAGGCAGGCTGGGTCATACACGGCAAGACAGTCATATGCATGGTGCAGGCAGGAACATAGTCAGGAGACAAGCCAGATCTGGAACCAGATGAGTACAACAGGAGCCAAGGGAGCAGGCAGAAGAAGGGTCACAGGACCATCAAGGGATGGTCAAGACAAGCCAGGTAGATACAGGGATCAGGATACAGGTTTCACGGGTAACATAATACACAGGAGCTGAAGACAAAGCAGCACTGGAGCCAGGCACTGGCTGGGATTAAATAGACTATTTGGGCGCCAGCGTCAATCACGAGTGCGCGCGGGTGCGCACCAGCGTTGGCACGCACAGGATGTGCGAAGGCTTCTGTTTGCGCACCAGTTCGCATTGCGCACTTCTTTGCGCCAATGCTCCATTCCTACGAGCAAAAGGAATAAGTGTTCTTCTGCGCTTTAGAGTTCTTTTAGAGGGGCGAACTTGTCTGCTGGCATGTACACCCTGACAGGGGGTCTGCGGGCTTATCAGAATCTGGAAGCCTCATTTAAGAAGAAGGCCCCCAGATCCCGGCCCCTCCCCTAAGTCAGTGGGTTTCTGGTACATTGTACCCCTACACATCTACCAAAAAAAGCAGTGAAATGTGACAAAAGACAATAGCCGTTTTTTGACAATTCCTTTATTTAAGATATCTTCTTTCCCTGCTCCTTCCCCCGGTCTTCCTCCAGCTTCTTCCTCCTCCCGCTCCTTCTTCCGGTTTTCTCCTTCTTCTTCCAACTCCTTCTTCCCCCGCTTCGTCCTTCATCTTCCTCCGGTCTTCTCCATCTTCCTATGGCTCCGGTCTTTCTACACTGCCGCTCCCACCACCGACCTGCTATGAAAACGAACCTCCTTCGATGCTACGGCCAGCCGATCTGTCCGCTTCCATAGCGCACATTTCATATATAACTATGGGGCGTGTCCACCAGATGACGTCATCAGGAGACCCTGCCCCCTTGTGACATCACTGACACATCATACCCCATGCGGTCAAGTCACAAGGGGCGGGGTTTCGGAGTCACGTCACTCGCCCCATCGCAGCATTGGAGGAGGTTTGTTTTTTGAATGTTCAGCAGGAGCAGCAGAGGAGAAAGACCGGAGGACAGACCGAGGAAAGAAGAAGCTGGAGGAAGATAGAGAAGACCGGAGGAAAAAGCGGGGAAAGAAGAAGACATTTTTAATAAAGGAAATGTCAAAAAACGGCTATTGTCCTTTGTCACATTTTACTGCTTTTTTTGGTGAATGGGTAGGGGTACAATGTACCCGATACCTATTCACATAGAGGGGGGGGGGGCGGGATCTGGGGGCCCCCTATTAAAGGGGGCTTCCAGATTCCAATAAGCCCCCCCACCCGCATACGCCCATGACCCCCCGGTAAGGGTTGTGGAGATGAAGCCCTTGTCCCCATCGACATGGGAACAAGGTGTTTTGGGGGGACCTCAAAGCACCCTCCCCATGTTGAGGGCATGTGGCCTGGTACGGTTCAGGAGGGGGGGAGCTCTCTCGTCCCCCCTCTTTTCCTGTGGCCTGCCAGGTTGCGTGTTCGGATAAGGGTCTGGTATGGATTTTTTTTCAAATTTTGGCGCAGGGTTCCCCTTAATATCCATGTAAAGACCTGAAGGGTCTGGTATGGATTTTGGGGGGGACCCATACGCCATTTTTTTTTTTTTACATTTGGCGTGGAGTTCCCCTTAATATCCATACCAGACTCGAAGGGCCTGGTTTGGACCGGTGGGGGGAACCTACGCCATTTTTTCCTTTGATTTTTAACTCTATATTGCCGGGAACCGGCAATTCATTACAGCCGCGAGCAATTTTAAATGAAATGTTTTCCTTTAGAAATGTCATTTTGTACAGTAATACACAGGGGAAAGTTGCGCTACTTTACAGGCATACTAAGGACACCTCCCAGGCACGATATTTAAAGGAATTTTTAATTTTTATTGTTTCACTTTAAGCATTATTAAAATCACTGCTCTTGAAAAAACAGCAGTTTTAAAAACATTTTTTTCCAATTGATACAGGTCCCCTGGGGCAGGACCCAGGTCCCCATATACTTTTTATGGCAAAGAACTTGCATATAAACCTTCAGTAAAAACTTTTGCAGGTTCGAGCCCCATTGACTTCCACTATTCCTGCATATGTGATCTGACAGGCATTTTTGCCTGCAATAGCGCTGCTTTCCATTTGCAATAGCGCTCAGTTTCTGAGAGTTGAACTCTTAATCAGCCTTAATTGGGCTCTATTTTCTGGGACTGCAGGATCATTTTTCAGTGCTATAGTGATCAAATACAACCAAAAGAAAGCTCTATTTGTTGGAAAAAAAGGATGTCAATTTTGTTTGAGTATAGCATCGCATGACCGTGCAATTGTCAGTTAAAGCGGCGCAGTGCTGTATCGCAAAAAATGGCCTGGTCAATGAGCAGCCAAATGTTCCAGGGCTGAAGTGGTTAAATCTATTAGGCTGTGTACAGGAACTGGAAAAGTTGATCAAGCACTTGGTGGAATACAGATCTGATGAAGGCTTTGAGAATGTGCTTAGCTGATGCCAAAGAAATAGCTGAACAGCTTGCTTGTGAAGCTCAATTTCCTGATGCTGTTACAATTAGACCTCGATGGAGAAAGAAGATTTTTGACTATGTACATGAAGATGAGCCTCTTGCAGACCCAACACAATATTTTAAAGTTAATTTTTTCTTTGCAGTTTTGGACACATCCATCCAGTCCATAAATGAGAGATTCTTGTTACTTCAGAGCCACTGTGACACATTTGCATTTTTATATGAAATCCCAAAACTTGTAATGGACAGAAATGATATATTGAAGTGTTCCATGGATCTGCAAAACAAGTTAACTGACAGCCAGTTATCCCACTCTGACATTAATGGAATAGATCTTTGTGATTAACTGGACACCATTAGACCTTTTCTAACTCAGGAGATGACAGTCACCAACATCTTTCAGTATCTAGTGGAGAATAACTTGACCAACACATTCCTAAACCTTTCTATTTAACTGAGAATATTGATGACACTTCCTGTAAGTGTAGCTGCTGGGGAACCTTTATTTTCAAAACTAAAGCTGATGAAAAAAATTATCTCCGTTCCACAATGTCCCAGGTAAGACTTACCAACCTATCCATAATATCCATCGAAAAATCCTTCTGCAAAGACATGGATATACATGATGTGATTAGAAATTTTGCTGTTGCCAAGGCTCGAGGAGTTCGTTTTGTTTGATTAAATAATCAAACAATGTGTATATGATTACATACATAAAAAAATATTTTTTTTTCTTCCCACTTTAGATATCTATATTTGAACACTGAAATGGCGGACTACTTATTTATGGATATTTACTTGGCACAAGCATAATACTTGCAACTGTTTAAAAGTCACTAGAGAGTCCCCTTGTATGAGTCCCGTGTGGACAATGTCAAGGGGTTGGGGATATCTATAACCAGTTTGGGTGGTGGGTATTCCCATGTATGAATTGGCACATAGGAAGGGGAGGGGTGGGCTGGGGGGAGGGGTATTTGTGGGGTTGTGGGGGTTCTCTCTCTCTCTCCCCTCTTGCTACTCTGTTAGGATCTCTAATATCATACACTGTGTTAATTTAAAGAAATTGGAAACATTTCTTCTTATATAAAGTGTATTGGATATCTTGCTGGGGACTTAATGGATTACCAGTTGGTGATACGAAATAATGAGTGGAAAAATTAAGGTGTTGTCATGGAATGTGAGGGGGTTGGGTGATAGGGGAAAGAGACAGGCAGTTTTTGAAGCAATTGAGTTTTATAAACCAGCAATAATATTTCTGCAAGAGACCCACTTTGAACGAGAGGATAAAACGCTTTTTGAAAGATCAAGATTCACGTATCAAACTCATGCGGTAATATACTCTACCTATTCCCGAGGCGTTAGCATCCTGATTTCCCGTTCGGTACAGTTTTCATGCAGAGAGAGTTTTAAAGATCCTGAGGGTCATTATATTGTATTTCGGTGCTCATTAAATGATAAAAACTTTTTGTTGGTGAATGTCTATGTTGCTCCCCCATACAATGATGAAGTGTTGAAAAATATGTTTAGGAAAATGGTACAGTGGCCGAATTTACCAACCCTAGTAATGGGAGATTTTAATAACATAATGAATGAGGAGGAGGATAGATATAGCACCACAAAGTGTAAACAAAGAATTAAGAGAACTAGATTTGCTGGCCATACACAAGAAATGGGGTTAATGGATATGTGGAGAATTAGATATCCACTAAAGAGAGAATACTCATGTTGTTTGAGTACATACGGATCTCTGTCAAGAATAGATTTGGCTTTGGGGAACTATAACTTTCTCCCTTGGCTAGGAGTCAATCCAATATGGCCCTAGGGGGCTCTCCGATCACTCCCCACTTATACTGACCATACAGACTTAGGGACAGTTAATTTCTCCACCCTGGAAAATTAATCCACAGTGGCTATTATTAATGACAGAGGAGGACACAATAGAATTTCAGCTGATGGAATTTAAAAAATAAAGTAAAAACTCGACATCTTTATTAGTAGTTTGGGACACTATGAAGGCATATATGAGTGGGGTAATGATTAAAGAAATATCTATAATTAAAAGTTCATCAAGAAGACGTGAGGAGGAGGTAATGCAAAGTGGGACTCAAACAGAGCAGGACTATATTATGGATCCCATAGAAGAAAAGTGCCGAGCTTGGCAGGAAGCTCAAAATATTAATAAAATGTTATTTTTAACCAAAGCAGAAAATAGCAGAATTTTTCAAAACCAAAAACGCTATGAGATGGGGGAACAAGTGGGATGTATGTTAGCTGCGATAGCTCAAGAGGGCCCGATAACTATCGCAGCAGTCAAAGATGCAGAAGGGGTGGTGAGGTATGATACAGGTAGTATCCAGAATATATTTGTTGACTTCTACACCTCACTTTATGAATCAAGGGTGGAGAAGTCAATGAATCAAGTAAAACAATTATTAGACAAATTGGTTCTCCCAAAGCTTAAATTAGAAGAAAGAGAGTTTCTCGATAGCCCCATATCCCTGGAAGATTTAAAACAAGCAGTTGCACAAACTCACAATAATAAAGCATCAGGCATGGATGGCCTACCAACGGAAATCTATAAAAAATTTAGTAAGATTCTGTTGCCAGAATTATTACAAGTACTAAATGACGCTTTTCGGAAACAAAGACTTCCAGAGTCAATGCAGGAAACAATAATTATAGTAATTCAAAAACAGGGTAAGGACCAATGTTGTCTAAAGTCTTATCGCCCTATTTCCCTCTTCACCTCAGACGTTAAGATATTGGCCCGGGTTCTTGCAAATAGATTATCAAGCCACATTAACATTTTGATTCATGAGGACCAAACAGGTTTTATTCCAACAAGAGCAGCATCAACAAATATTCGTAGACTTTTCTTAAATATGCAGCTCCCCATAGAAAATACGGGATTTAGAGCAATATTGTGCCTGGATGTCCAAAAGGCTTTTGATATGGTGGAGTGGGAATATCTATGGGCCGTATTGGAGGCTTTTGGTATAGGCCCGGGATTTTTAAAATGGGTTAAAATGTTATATAGGGAACCAAAAGCAAGGGTAAGAATTAACAATACATTATCTAGTTCATTCAAGCTGTCTAGAGGGACAAGGCAGGGATGCTCCCTGTCCCCACCACTGTTTGCTATAGCAGTGGAACCTCTTGCCCTTGTTATTAGACAGTCAGTGGAAATAGTCGGGTTCCAACGAGCAGGAAGAGAGGATAAAGTTGCCCTTTATGCAGATGATGCTCTTATTTTCCTGGGGGATACCTCAAAGTCATTAGCGGAACTTATGAGCCTTATCTCCATATTTGGGTGACTTTCGGGTTTCCAGATTAATTGGGATAAGTCTGAACTACTACCATTAGATGAGTTAAAAGTCCCTTTATTAAACCAAGCGTCCCAAATTCAAATCAAGCATACAGTGAGATACTTGGGGATAGAGATATCTCGGAATGTAAAAGATTATATTAAACTGAACCTTAAACCTTTATTAGCGAAATTTAAGGATAAATGCCGAAGATGGTGTAAATTACCACTGACTGAGGAAAGGTCTCCTCCGCTGGTAATCGCTCGATCATTTGGCGTGCAGTACTGAGGTCCACCAGCAGGTGTCTCCTGGCAGGTTGGAGCTGTCAGAAGAGCTTTTTCCTGCTAGTATTCTGTCACCTTTGGGCCGCAGTACTGGCGTCCACCAGCGGAGGAATCCTGGCAGTATGGAGCATGTATTACCCTCTGCAGACAGGTGTCACCTGACCTTAACCGCTTCCCGACCGGCTCACGCCGATATACGTCGGCAGAATGGCACGGCTGGGCAAATCGACATACCTGTACGTCCATTTGAATTCCCCGCCATGCCATTGCGTGCGCGCACGCCGGCTGGGAGCTCCGTGAGTCGGGTCGCGGGTCCCGCGGTCTCGATCGCCGCGGGGATACCCGCGATCGCCTCACGGAGAGGACGAATGGGAAGATGCTGATGTAAACAGCATCTCCCCGTTCTGCCTAGTGACAAGTGTCACTGATCACTGCTCCCTGTCATCGGGAGCAGTGATCAGCGTAGTGACACACACAGCCCCTCCCCCCTACAGTTAGAAAACACTCCCCTAGTACTGATTAACCCCTCCCCACCCCCTAGTGGTTAACCCCTTCACTGCCAGTGTCATTTACAGAGTAATCATTGCATTTTTAATCGCACCGATCACTGTATAAATGACAATGGTCCCAAAAATGTGTCAAAAATGTCCGATGTGTCTGCCATAACATCGCAGTCACAAAAAAAATCGCTGGTCGCCGCCATTGCTAGTAAAAAAAAAATTATTAAAAAAATGCCATAAACTATCCCCTATTTAGTAAACGCTATAACTTTTGCGCAAACCAATCAATAAACACTTATTGCGATTTTTTTTTTACCAAACATATGTAGAAGAATACGTATCGGCCTAAACTGAGGAAAAAAATGTTTTTTTATATATTTTTGGGGGATATTTATTATAGCAAAATGTAAAAAACAATGCGTTTTTTTCAAAATTGTCGCTCTTATTTTGTTTATAGCGCAAAAAATAAAAATCGCAGAGATGATTAAATACCACCAAAAGAAAGCTCTATTTGTGGGAAAAAAAGGACGTCAATTTTGGTTGGGAGCCACGTCGCACGACCACGCAGTTGTCAGTTAAAATGACGCAGTGCCGAATCGCAAAAAGTGCTCTGGTCAGGAAGGGGGTAAATCCTTCCGGGGCTGAAGCGATTAATTAGCAGAGCTGCAGTATAAATACCCGGCAAGTGCACACTCATGTTGCCCTGGTATTGTCCTTGAGCCCTAACCTGCAGCCTGCATCCTGTTACTCTGATCCTGAATCCTGATTCCTGAACCTGAAGCCTGATTCCTGGAACCTGTTGATCCTGTTTCCTGTCTGTTACCTGAACCCTGGACCCTGAGACTTGTACCTGACCCATCCCTCCTGTGATCCATCCATCCTCTCTTATCCTGTTTGTTTCCCTTCCCAGCTACTGATGTCCTGTTTATGACCCTGGCCTGGCTTGACTACGATTCTGGTACTCCCTTTTGCTACATATGCTGGTTGTGTATTATCACTGTTTGGTTGTTTAGTTTGTTCACTCTGTATTGGTGGTGTGTTCACATGTATATGCATTTACCTTAATAAACTTACTTTCACCTATTTATGTCTGGTTCACTCTGTTGCAGTCCACACAGTTCTGGTCTTATCTGGTATATGACACTGACAGTGATAGGTAGAGCAAATCTTGTTAAAATGATTTGGACCCCACAATTACTTTATGTGTTTAATAATTCACACGTATGGATCACAGTATTCTGGTTTAGAAAAATAGAATCTCTTTTTAGAGAACATATTTGGAAGAAAAAACAACCAAGCATAAAGTTAACAACATTAATGTTAAATAAAGAAGCTGGTGGATTGGCGATTCCCAACCCAAAAAGCTATTTTTAGCTTCACAATTACAACATTTTTTGGGATGGACAGTAATATCAGGTTCCGATTCTATACAGAGTCTGCTATTATCAGTATACCCCGACTACCCATTGATTTCCTTATTGGAGACAAGAAATCAATTGTTTAATAAAGGATTTGTTACAGGTAAATTATTTGACAAGGTATGGCAGGAAATGGAAAAAAAAATTACAGAAATAAAGGGCTATACAGTATACACCCCCTATATGGAATAATATTAGTTATGGGTAACTGATGAAACTGGAAGGGTTTGAGATATGAAGGCTCAAGGGAATAAGGCAGAGATATGCAATTAGCGGACCCCCAGCTGTTGCAGAACTTCAAGTTCCATGAGGCATAGCAAGACTCTGACAGCCACAAGCATGACACATAGAGGCATGATGGGACTTGTAGTTTTGCAACAGCTGGAGGTCCACTAATTGCATAATCCCTGGACTAAGGTATATGATACAGCTATTCCAGTACGATGTGATAAAAACCTTTACTGAACTAAGAAATTAATAAAATATCCAAAACCAAAGCTTCTTACATTCTCAATTTTTACAGCTTAGGCATGCATTACAAGCACAGGGTCGATTGCATGAATTGAAATTTAATAAATCAGAGGTAATAGCCTTGCTGGATAAAACAGAAAAGAAAAAGGGTTTGATTTCACAAATATATGAAATATTATATGATAAATTTAAAGAAACAGTGGACACACCAGCAAGGTCAGCCTGGTCTTGTCATATAGGGCCAATCTCAGATGAACAATGGGCATCGGCACTGTCAGTAACACCCCTGGCATCCCTATCCCCAACACAAAACTTAACACAATTATTTATAATATACAGGGCTCATTATACACCAGAGAAATTATTTAAATGGAAACATAGAGACACAGCCCAATGTAAAGGGAGCCCTGCTAACTTAATCCATATGCTATGGAAATGTCCTAAACTCCATCGTTACTGGTATAAAGTGGTATTAACCACTTAAGCCCTGGACCATGTGGCTGGCCAAAGACCAGATCACTTTTTGCGATTCAGCACTGCGTCGCTTTAACTGACAATTGCGCAGTCGTGCGATGTGGCTCCCAAACAAAATTGACATCCTTTTTCCCCACAAATAGAGCTTTCTTTTGGTGGTATTTGATCACCTCTGCGGTTTTTATTTTTTAACAAAAAAGAGCGACAATTTTGAAAAAAACGCATTATTTTTTACTTTTTGCTATAATAAATATCCCCCAAAAATATATAAAAAATTTTTTTTTCCTTCGGTTTAGGCTGATATGTATTCTTCTGCATATGTTTGATAAAAAAATTGCAATAAGTGTTTATTGATTGGTTTGCGCAAACGTTATAGCGTCTACAAAATAGGGGATAGCTTTATGGCATTTTTATTAATAATTTTTCTTTTTACTAGTAATGGCGGCGATTAGCAATTTTTATCGTGATTGAGACATTATGGTGGACAGATCGGACACTTTTGGTGCTATTTTGGGACCATTCACATTTATACAGCGATCAGTGTGATTAAAAATGCATTGATTACTGTGTAAATGTTTGACACGACACTGATCACCACTCCCGATTACAGGGAGTGGTGATCAGTGTCAATGTCACTAGGTTGAACGGGGAAACGCTTGTTTACATCAGCATTTTCCCATTCTTCCTCTCCGTGAGACGATCGTGGGTATCCCCGCGGACATCGAGTCCGCGGGACCCTTGATCATACTCACGGAGCTCACGGCAGCGGTGCGCATGCGACCACACGGCGGAAAATTTAAAGGGATGTACCTGTACGCCTATTTACCTGTCTGTGCCATTCTGCCGACCTATATGTACATGCGGCAGTCGACAAGTGGTTAATGATCAATAGCGTTTTTGGGAAGGGGCTGTCTCCAGAACCGGGAGGATGCCTTTTGGGTATCCTCGATGAATGGGGGATCCCGGGGGAATATAGGATATCAATAACCAGGAGCCTATTTCAGGCCCGTAAGCTTATAGCGCAAAAGTGGACATCATTATGTCCACCTACAGTAGCAGAATGGAAGATACAAATAAGGGAAACCTATGTTAAGGAAAAAAATATTTTTCTACCCAGAGGATACCCAGGGAATTTTGAAAAGATATGGAGAAGATGGTCTGACATTCTGGATGTATTATTAGATGAAAGAGTGGGGAGAGGGGGGGGGGGGTATGGGTGCCAAGGGTTTTGTTTTTTTTCCTTCCCCATCTCATTATGTGCCAGGGTTGTATGTTGTTTGTTATTCTTGTTTTTTTGTATGAAAAAGTAATAATAAAGAATGAAGTGATTAAAAAACATAAATAAATGTGTACACCTTCCTTACCTAGTGTCCCAAAACTGGAAGATAATGTACCAACATTTTTTGGGAGACTGCAGATGTGTTTTTGCAATATTGAGCTGGGCTTGGATGTTTTTCTTAAGAAAAGGCTTCTGTCTTGCCACTCTACACCATAACCCAGACATATGAATAATACAGTAGATTGTTGACATGTTGACATGTAGCACACAGACAGATATTTCTGCAGCTCCTTTAATGTTGCTGTAGGCCTCTTGACAGCCTCCCTGACCAATTTTCTTCTCATCTTTTTATAAATTTTGGAGGGATGTCCAGTCCTTGGTAATGTCACTGTTGTGCCATATTTTCTCCACTTGATAATGACTGTCTTCACTGTGTTTCATGGTGTATCTAATGCCTTAGAAAATTTTGTACCCTTCTCCTGACTGATACCTTTTAACAATGAGATCCCTCTGATGCTTTGGAAACTCTCTGCGGACCATGGCTTTTGCTGTAGGATGCGACTAAGAAAATGTCAGGAAGGACCTACTAGAACAGCTGAACTTTATTTGAGGTTAATTAGAGCACTCTAAGGCTAGGTTCACATCTATGCTGCTGCGCTTGATGCATTTATCAGGCACGTTTTGCAATGTGTTTTGTGTTTTAAAACCCTCGTTTTTGCATGCAGTTGTCATGCATTTTGCAGGTTTTTTTCTCTTTAAACACACTGTATATAGCTGATTGCTAAGAAGGGGGAAACGAAGCCAACCGCTTTAACTTTATTTAATTGATATTTGCACTGTTTGGTGATTGTATGCATTATTCAAATCTCTTATTTGCACTTTAGTGATTGTATTTATTGAAAGTGTAAAAAGTACAGAATCAATCTATCTTGCATATTTTGCATCTGTAGTTATAGGTTTTCTGCTATGAAACAAATAGAGACCAAGGAGGCTTGATTAAACATGTATCTACATGTATATTAATGTATCCAGACAACCGTACTTGCTCTTCAGCCCCTGAAAAACTGAAAAATCAAAAAATGTCCCAAACAGGAGGGGGACCAAGAAAAGATGGGGCTCATTGAAGAGCAACACGCGGTATGAAATATCAAAAAGTATGTTTATTGTAGTACAAAAATTATATAAACATGTGGATAAAAGAGTATAGACCAAGTACTATACTGCCCTGGGTATAAAAGAGCGGCTGGCCTCAAGGGGTCAGTCAATGCATTCACAGACTGGGGGGACAAAACGACATGTAACAAAAGGACAAACAAAAATGTCCGGACGTCAAGGAAACTGATGTCTGCTCAACCAGCTTACAATAAGAAGTATCCAGCAATTGCTGAAATGTGGTTGCAGACTGACATCAATCCCCCAGGGGGCGGCTCGAGCCAAGAGGGGCAGGAAAGGGGGGGGGCACAGTGTGGGGCACTGGTAGATCACAGTTGTCTGTGATAGAAGAGTGATCCCATGTGTGGTCTGTGAACAGTGCTAGTCATTAAAAATTATGGCAAGCAGTCCAATGTTGTATATGTCATTGTACATCGATATACAAGAAGTAATGTGCATATATCCTGATTTGAAAATAATTCAGTCAATATCAGAAGCACCTTGTATGGCCATACTGTTGGTGAACAGAAGAAATGAAGGTAACCTGGTACTTTACCACTTCCGGGTCCTGGATTGCAAACTTCAGATACTACCGTAGTGTTGTGTTCCGTTCATTATATTCCGTTTCCAGTGGATGCTTAAGATAGCATGACAATGTTACTCGCCTGAGCGCTGTGCTCTGAAAAGCACTGCAGTAGTAAGCAGGTGACAGTCCTTGAAGATGTGCCCACGGTAACTCCTGTGGAGCGGCCCCGACCAACTGTTCAAATCCCTGTCCTCGATGTATGAGCCGGCAGCCTCCTACGGGGGATGACAGCGGAACGTGACGTCCAGATGGAATGATGTCAACGAGTCTCACATTACAAAGATGTGTAGCTTCATCTGGATGTATAGGTGGCGTGCTACATCCATTCCTCGTACACGCCCACCCAGCTGGCACATTTAAAGGAGATGCTCCCAATCTGTGTAGTAACCAGATTATCAGTTGTTTGTTAGTTGCTGCTTATCATATTTTAACCCATATTCAACCCTGGATTCAGACAATATTCTCATCAGTGGGTTATAGTCGTGCTTACCATATGCAGCATATTTAAGACCATAAGCCCCGGGGGGGGGTGGATGCAGGTAAGGGAAAAGGGGAAAGGAGAAGAGAGGAGAGGAGAAAAGGGAAGAGAAGAGGGAGGAGGAAAAAAGGAACACACATATATATAGACCCTGAAATTAGCTGGCGAGAATGGGGACACTACAAAAACCCCAGGTGATCCCACTAAGGGATGCCTCAGTATTTTTGTTTGGTCTAAGTTGCCAGAAACGGCTGTAAATTTAGCTCCATATTAAGGCCTAACGGGGCAAGAGAGCCCAAACAGAAAATCCATCTCTTTTCTTTTTGCTGTAAGATCTGGTCAAAGTCCCCTCTTCTGGAGGAGAGGTCTAGGGAATATATGCCCTTGACTTGCATGCCAGACAGTTTGCCCTGGTGGAACTGGGCAAAATGTCTGGCCACCGGTTTGTCTGGATTCTTTTCCTGGATTTTCCTCATGTGTTCTCCTAGGCGGATTCTGAATTGACGTTTGGTCTTGCCGATATATATCTTTTTGCATGGACAGGTTAACATGTAAATGACCCTAGTTGTTGCGCAGTTGATAAGACTTTTGACCTCAAAACTGTTTTTGTTTTGGGAGTCATTAAAAATAGCTGTTCTCTGTACATATGGACATACTTGACAATGTCCGCAGGGGAACATCCCCTTACTTCTAGGGAACTGAGATAACCAGGAAGTGTCTGTACTTTTAATGTGTTCGGATTGAACCAAACAATCGCCTAAGTTTCTGACTCTTCTTGCGACCATTTTTGGAGCAGGCCCTACTATCTGAGCTATACCAGGGGTGTTTGTAAGAATGCCCCAGTGTTTCTGTGGTATGGATCTAACCCTATCCCACTGGGTACCGAATTGTGTGATTATTCTCCCTGTGTCAGGGGCAGTGGACAACGGAAGGGTAGAGGGCAGTTTTTTCGTGTTGTCCAGGAGAGCAGGGCAATCCCGCCCTGCTGCCTTACGTTTCGCTCTTCTTATTTGTTTATGGGAGTATCCACATTCCCAAAACCGCTTATACAGTTCGTCAATTTCTCGTTTATAATCCTCACTATTGGAGCAATTGCGCCTAATACGGAGGAATTGACCTACTGGAATGCTATCCTTAAGCCATTTTGGATGGTGACTATCTGCTCGCAGAAGTGTATTGGCTGATGGCTCCTTCCGGAAGGTGTGGGTTACAAGGGACAGATTTTTTCTACCAATTGAAAGATCCAGAAAGGAAATCCTCTCTCGATCCCATGCATAATGATGTTTCGATCGTTGGAGTTCAAGAGATCTATGAATAACGCAAGCGAATCCTGATCACCCCTCCAGATGACAAACACGTCATCGATGTACCTGAGCCACATATGAACATGGCTCAGGTACATCGGTGAGGCGTAAACCAAATCCTCCTCCCACAATCCCAAGTGGAGGCATGCGTATGCAGGAGCCCATGGTGCACCCATAGAGGGGCCGTTAATTTGTTGGTAATAGTTGGATAGAAATTGGAAATGATTATTATTAAGGGCGAAGGTCAGCAGGTCCACCAAGAATTCATTTTGGGGTCCATAGTTGGGAAAGTGTTTATCCAGGAAGATCTCCACTGCTCTAATCCCCCACTCGTGGGGAATAGACATGTAGAGGGATTCCACGTTGATCCCCACGAGAAGGAGCTCCCCCTGTAGGTCAATCTGGGAAATATGTTTAAGGACATCGCCAGTGTCCCTGACATATGACCTGAGATCAGTGACCATCTCCTTGAGGAGGTTGTCCAGGTATTTTCCAACTCTCTCCAAGGGACCCTTGGTTGCAGAGACAGTTGGTCTCCCAGGGGGATTAGCCAAGGACTTGTGCACTTTAGGGATAATGTAGAATACTGGTACATTAAATTCCTTAACGGTGAGGTGATCTAACTCCCGTTTACTCAAAAGTCCAGCCTCCCCTGCTAAACTGAGTTTATTGTTAAGGTTAGTGACGAGTTTAGGGAAGGGATCACTACCGTGTTTCCCCGAAAGTAAGACAGTGTCTTACTTTCTTTTTATCCCTAAAAGCCCCACTATGTCTTACTTTCGGGGTATGTCTTATATTGGGAAAAAATTTTTTTTTTTATTCTTTATTGCAATATGTGTTTTTTTTTTTGTTTTTTTTTTAATCAGCCCTGTTGGGGGGCTTTGGTGAGATATCAGGGGTCTTAACAGACCTCTGATATCTCCCCCTTGAGACAGAGAAAGAGACAGAGGATAGAGATTCCCCAGTCCCTTTCTCTGCAGCGTCAGCTGCACTGAGAATGAAAGGAGAGAAGACAGCGGCTTCTCTCCATTCATAAACTGACACATTGTAATCACAGGAGATTACAATGTTTCAGTTATGTGAATGGACAGAGTCAGCTGACTCTGTCTATTCACAAAGGAAGGAGGGGGAGGACGGAGGAACGGAGGAGGAGAACGAAGGGGACAAAGAAGGAGGGGGGAACGGAGGGGACAGCGGGGAGGCACAGAGGAGGAAAGCGGAACGGAGGGGGAGAACGGAGGGGGACAGAGAAGGAGGGGGGAACGGAGGGGACAGCGGGGAGGCACAGAGGAGGAAAGCGGAACGGAGGGGGAGAACGGAGGGGGACAGAGAAGGAGGGGGGAACGGAGGGGACAGCGGGGAGGCACAGAGGAGGAAAGCGGAACGGAGGGGGAGAACGGAGGGGGACAGAGAAGGAGGGGGGAACGGAGGGGACAGCGGGGAGGCACAGAGGAGGAAAGCGGAACGGAGGGGGAGAACGGAGGGGGACAGAGAAGGAGGGGTACCGCACGTCACTGGAGGCAAATCCCCCCGTGTTTCCCCGAAAGTAAGACATATGTCTTACTTTCGGGGTATGGCTTATATTAGCTGACCCCTCTGAAACTCCCGATACGTCTTACAATCAGGGGTGTCTTACTATCGGGGAAACACGGTAGGTAATTTATTATATGTTGCAGTGTCGCCCAGAAGGCGAAATCTTTCCTTTTCATAGTCTTTTTCATCTATAAGTATCACATTCCCGCCTTTGTCACTCCTCTTAATCACTAATTGCTGGGCTTCTGAGAGTTCCCCAATGGCTTTTCGTTCCCCAGGGGAAAGATTATCCTCACTTTTAACACTCCAGTCTAATTTGGCCAAATCCATTTGTACAATGTCCAGGAAGAGGCTCAGCCACTTATTTTTATTAAGTGGAGGCATCTTGCTGGACCTGATATTAAGTTTGGACTGCCTCTTGTATGGGCCTCTCCCCACTTCCTCCATTTCATTTTCTTCTAAGAGGGAATTGAGGATTTCCAACATCTCCTCATCCCTATTTTTGCCTGTATCAGACCCTACTGAGGGTGTAGGGTTGTTGGTGTGGAGAAAGCAGAGAAAAACCTTATGGAGGAATAGAGTAACATCTTTAAAGACCGTGAACTCGTCCATCTGGTTGGTGGGCGAGAAGGACATGCCTCGTTGTAGGAGACTAATATGTCTCTGGGCCAGGTTAAATTTGGAAAGGTTGATAATTTTCATATTGTTCCTTTCTGAATTATCTATTGGTGGTTTTACTATTTTCGTTGGCTTCTGGTACGTGCCCCTCCCTTGGTTGTCTGTTTTTGTTGTCTGGGGGCTAGTTGTTTGTGTATGTTTGAACTCTCCTCTTGGTGGTTCACCTTGTCCTTGTCCACTGCCCCCTCCTTCTCTAAAATAGTTACCGTTCTAGTTGAACTATTGTCTTCGGTATCACTTTGAGATCTACTACCTCTAGAGGATGATCTATGATTACCACGTCTCGATCTACTCCGGCTCCGGCATGTGGTTAAATAAAAAATGTCACCTTTCTTCCAGTCTCCCAGATCTCGTCTAAATTTGGATTGTTTTGTTATTTTCAGTGTATGCTGTGTTTTTTCAACTTCCTTTCTCAAAGTGTCATTAAGTTTTTGGAATTCGTCTAAATTTTTGTATGGCTCCAAGCCCTGGGAGCTCTCCGTGATGGCTGTTGATAACTCTTCTAATTGAATTTTCTCTTCTTCCACTATATTTCATAACAGATACCCCATGGTCTATACAGAGTTCCCTCCTCTTTTCCAGAAATCTGGGGCTGTGGAGGTGCTCAGCAGGTATCACTTTGTCTCTAAGACCTCTGGGCACTATTCTATGGGAAATGTAGGTTTCAAGGAAAGAGACGTCCCACTTCCTATTTAAATGTTTGATGAGGAGTTTCTTATGTTCTTTGAACCAAGATTTTACCTCCTCCTCTTGTGAAGGAATGGACACTGTATCTTTCCTAAAAGCCTGACTAATTTCCTGGTCAATATCTTCCCCGATCACAAAAGCCATACTAAAGTGGCAGTACTAAAAACAACAAGATGATAACAAATAACAAGCAACATAAAATCCTAGGGCAGTAATCAGTGTATCTCAAATATCACAATTGCCTCAGGAAAGGATCACTGGTGATCCAAGTATTAGAAACGAAACAAATAGAGACCAAGGAGGCTTGATTAAACATGTATCTATATGTATATCAATGTATCCAGACAACCGTACTTGCTCTTCAGCCCCTGAAAAACTGCAAAATCAAAAAATGTCCCAAACAGGAGGGGGATCAAGAAAAGATGGGGCTCATTGAAGAGCAACATGCGGTATGAAATATCAAAAAGTATGTTTATTGTAGTACAAAAATTATATAAACCTGTGGATAAAAGAGTATAGACCAAGTACTATACTGCCCTGAGTATAAAAGATCGGCTGGCCTCAGGGGGTCAGTCAATGCATTCACAGACTGGGGGGACAAAATGACATGTAACAAAAGGAGAAACAAAAACATCCGGACGTCAAGGAAATTGATGTCTGCTCAACCAGCTTACAATAAGAAGTATCCAGCAATTGCTGAAATGCGGTTGCAGACTGACATCAATCCCCCAGGGGGCGGCTCGAGCCAAGAGGGGCAGAAAAGGGGGTGGGGGCCGCGTGGAGGGGGCACAGTGTGGGGCACTGGTAGATCACAGTTGTCTGTGATAGAACAGTGATCCCATGTGTGGTCTGTGAACAGTGCTAGTCATTAAAAATTATGGCAAGCAGTCCAATGATGTACATGTCATTGAGGCCAGCCGATCTTTTATACCCAGGGAAGTATAGTACTTGGTCTATACTCTTTTATCCACATGTTTATATAATTTTTGTACTACAATAAACATACTTTTTGATATTTCATACCGCGTGTTGCTCTTCAATGAGCCCCATCTTTTCTTGGTCCCCCTCCTGTTTGGGACATTTTTTGATTTTATGGGTTTTCTGCTAACTCCTTTTCTGTTCAAAAGTTTAATATTGTTCAGTTCATATTTATATTCCAAGTTTTGTTTTCTGCTACACTATTTGATTTACATGCACTAAGTTATTGTCAAAGCAAAGTGGTGGGGATTACAGATGGAGAAGTGGAGTTGTTGCCATAGAAACATTTGTTAAGGGGAGGAGTTAGTAAGATGACCACGCCCATGTGGGGGTGCCAGTAATATTTCTGCATCCAGGTGCTTGTGACCCTAGGATCCTGCCCTGCCCTCGTCCCGGACACAACCTGTCCCAACTTGTTGTAGAACTTGGAATCTAGTAGATTCACCTGCAGAGTTCCCCCTGCCACTATTCTATACCTGGAATATGCACTGAAGATTGGGACAGCACTTGTGCTGTCCTAGACAGAATGTGGTTCACCTTCCTGAGCCGCATGACTCCTGGTGCCGCCCTGGGGGTTGATATATATATGCCCCTGCAGAGGCTTTTCCGAATAGAACCTACAACTGGTTTGTACTATAATCCAGAGCAAGGCGTACTATCCAAAAGCTCCAAGATATTTATGGGCAGTATACCCTGTGGAGACCAAGTCCACTGAACTGTAGCCACCCTCAAACCAAATGAAGAAACCGGCCCCAGTGGATATTATCTTCCAATACCTGAAAGGAAGAATTCCACTTTTCTAGATTCCGAACCATCAACCACCAATCTTTAGCTGTGCAACCCAAGATCCAGTAACCAAGATCCAGTAACCCAGAGGATTTTCAGTGGGAAAAGTGTCCAAGTCAGATCTTGCCCCTAGGTATTCCTGCACCATGTAAAATAGACGCTGGCGATGGTTGCTGGAACCGATCATACCTTGGGGCTGCTGACCAAAAAATTGTCTGAACGCATTAGTTCTGGGTTACTGCACTATGACCCGCATGCTTGGCCAATCACAGCGCCGTCGGTAGAAAGAGCTGTAATTTGCCAAAGCCAGGGTGGCTTTGGCCAATTATGGCTCAGGGGGTTTAGAACACGCCCCACACTATATAAGGCCGCCTGCACGGCGGCCCTGTGTAGTGTGTTCTGGCGTGCTTAGATAGAGAGAGAGAGACAAGAGTGTTATTTCATTTGAGTTAGCTAGATTAGGCAGGACAGTCAGTGAGTTAGCTGTACTTATAGTGTATTGTGTATATATATGCATCCCAGGTGTTGCATATATATATATATATATATACACTGTATTCAGTTTAGCTAGATCCGTTCCTGTTATCTTCCTACTGACAGGCAGGCTTGTCTTGTTACAGTATTTACAGCTACCTGAAGAAAATTGCTGGTGTTCTTTTGATCCTATTAGTACCACAGTCAGGCAGCCAGACTATTTACAGTTAGTGCAGTGCGTCCTCCTCACAGTGTTCAGTTAAAGCTACAAGTTAGTTTAGTGTGACCTCTGCACAGTGTTCAGCTAAAACTACAAGTTAGTGTAGTGCACAGTGTTCAGCTAAAGCTACAAGTTAGGGTACTGCGTCCTCCTCACAGTGTTCAGCTAAAGCTACAAGTTAGTTTAGTGTGACCTCTGCACAGTGTTCAGCTAAAGCTACAAGTTAGGGTAGTGCGTCCTCCTCACAGTGTTCAGCTAAAACTACAAGTTAGTGTAGTGAGACCTCTGCACAGTGTTCAACTAAAGCTACAAGTTAGTGTAGTGCGTCTTCCTCACATTGTTCAGCTAAAACTACAAGTTAGTGTAGTGAGACCTCTGCACAGTGTTCAGCTAAAGCTACAAGTTAGTGTAGTGCGTCCTGCTCACAGTGTTCAGCTAAAACTACAAGTTAGTATAGTGAGACCTCTGCACAGTGTTCAGCTAAAGCTACAAGTTAGTGTAGTGCGTCCTGCTCACAGTGTTCAGCTAAAATGACAAGTTAGTGTAGTGCAACCTCTGCACAGTGTTCAGCTAAAACTACAAGTTAGTGTAGTGAGACCTCTGCACAGTGTTCAGCTAAAGCTACAAGTTAGTGTAGTGCGTCCTCTGAACAGTGTTCAGCTAAAACTACAAGTTAGTGTAGTGAGACCTCTGCACAGTGTTCAGCTAAAGCTACAAGTTAGTGTAGTGCGTCCTGCTCACAGTGTTCAGCTAAAACTACAAGTTAGTGTAGTGAGACCTCTGCACAGTGTTAAGCTAAAGCTACAAGTTAGTGTAGTGCGTCCTCCTCACAGTGTTCAGCTAAAACTACAAGTTAGTGTAGTGAGACCTCTGCACAGTGTTCACCTAAAGCTACAAGTTAGTGTAGTGCGTCCTGCTCACAGTGTTCAGCTAAAACTACAAGTTAGTGTAGTGAGACCTCTGCACAGTGTTCAGCTAAAGCTACAAGTTAGTGTAGTGCGTCCTCCTCACAGGGTTCAGCTAAAACTACAAGTTAGTGTAGTGAGACCTCTGCACAGTGTTCAGCTAAAGCTACAAGTTAGTGTAGTGCGTCCTGCTCACAGTGTTCAGCTAAAACTACAAGTTAGTGTAGTGCAACCTCTGCACAGTGTTCAGCTAAAACTACAAGTTAGTGTAGTGAGACCTCTGCACAGTGTTCAGCTAAAGCTACAAGTTAGTGTAGTGCGTCCTGCTCACAGTGTTCAGCTAAAACTACAAGTTAGTGTAGTGAGAAGTTAGTGTAGTGAGACCTCTACACAGTGTTCAGCTAAAGCTACAAGTTAGTGTAGTGCGTCCTGCTCACAGTGTTCAGCTAAAACTACAAGTTAGTGTAGTGCAATCTCTGCACAGTGTTCAGCTAAAACTACAAGTTAGTGTAGTGAGACCTCCTCACAGGGTTCAGCTAAAACTACAAGTTAGTGTAGTGAGACCTCTGCACAGTGTTCAGCTAAAGCTACAAGTTAGTGTAGTGCGTACTGCTCACAGTGTTCAGCTAAAACTACAAGTTAGTGTAGTGAGACCTCTGCACAGTGTTCAGCTAGAGCTACAAGTTAGTGTAGTGTGTCCTGCTCACAGTGTTCAGCTAAAACTACAAGTTAGTGTAGTGCAACCTCTGCACAGTGTTCAGCTAAAACTACAAGTTAGTGTAGTGAGACCTCTGCACAGTGTTCAGCTAAAGCTACAAGTTAGTGTAGTGCAATCTCTGCACAGTGTTCAGCTAAAACTACAAGTTAGTGTAGTGAGACCTCTGCACAGTGTTCAGCTAAAGCTACAAGTTGGTGTAGTGTGTCCTCTGAACAGTGTTCAGCTAAAACTACAAGTTAGTGTAGTGAGACCTCTGCACAGTGTTCAGCTAAAGCTACAAGTTAGTGTAGTGCGTCCTGCTCACAGTGTTCAGCTAAAACTACAAGTTAGTGTAATGCGACCTCTGCACAGTGTTCACCTAAAGCTATCTTTAGAAGGTTGTTGCTGTTTTCCTGATCCTATCACTACCTCAGGCAGCTAAATAAGCCACAAGTTATTTTTTGGCGAGCTCTGCGCAGTGTTTACCTAAAGCTACCTGTAGAAGGTTTGTGGTGTTTTCTTGATCCTATTACTACCGCAGGCAGCTAAATAAGCTACAAGTTAGTGTAGTGCAGTTAGTGTAGTGCGAGTTCTGCACAGTGTTCAGCTAAAGCTATCTGTAGAAGGTTGGTGGTGTTTTTCTGATCCTTTCACTACCGCAGGCAGCTAAATAAGCTACAAGTTATTTTTTGGGGAGCTCTGCACAGTGTTCACCTAAAGCTACCTGTAGAAGGGTGGTGGTGTTTTCCTGATCCTATCACTACCACAGGCAGCTAAATAAGCTACAAGTTAGTGTAGTGCGAGCTCTGCACAGTGTTCAGCTAAAGCTACCTGTAGAAGGTTGGTGGTGTTTTCCTGATCTTATCACTACCGCAGGCAGCTAAATAAGCTACAAGTTATTTTTTGGTGAGCTCTGCACAGTGTTCACCTAAAGCTACCTGTAGAAGGTTGGTGGTGTTTTCCTGATCCTATCACTACCGCAGGCAGCTAAATAAGCTACAAGTTAGTTTTTTGCGAGCTCTGCACAGTGTTCAGCTAAAGCTACCTGTAGAAGGTTGGGGTTTTCTCATACTACAGGCAGGTAGTTGATTTTGCTAGCTGCAGTATCAGTACATATATATATATATATATATATATATATATATATATATATATATATATATATTCCAGCTTAGTGCAGCTACAGGCCATTAGTATGTCTGGAGAGCCAACAAGGAGAGGCAGACAGTCACAAGCCAATAAAAGAGGGCAAGCAGGCTCTGTGTCTAGAGGCAACAGTGCTGGTCATGGAGACGGTGCATCCTCATCAGCACGTGGCCGCGGGACACGCTTGGCCTTTTTTTCGGCAGCTGGCCGTGTTGAGACGCAACATGCGGAAGACTTGGTCGAGTGGATGACCAAGCCGTCCTCATCCTCCTCATCCTCTCTCACCCATGCTCAGGGCACTTTGTCTGGCAAAGCAGCCTCTTCCCTCAGCTCAATGTCATCAGTGACTCCATCCCTAGCACCACCATGTCCTCCTGAGGAGTCCCACGAACTGTTTGACCACAGTATTGGGTACATGCTCCAGGAGGATGCCCAGCGTTTGGAAGGCTCTGATGATGATACTGAGCTAGATGAAGGCAGTAACATGAGCACGGACAGAGGGGGTGCCCAAGAAGGACAGCAATCTGGCAGTCATGCTCCCCCTGCTGCAGCATACTGCCGGGTTTGCTCCAGTGATGAGGAGGGAGGGGATGATGAGGTCACTGACTCAACGTGGGTGCCTGATAGGAGAGAGGAGGAGGAGGATTGTGTCATTATGGAGGTGGAGCCTGACACTCAGCATCAGCAGCAGGCTTTAAGGGATCAGTCCCAAGAAACACATGGACTTGTACGTGGCTGGGAGGAGTTGGCTGCGGACCATGTCGTCCTTAGTGACCCAGAGGACTCCGGACCGAATGCCTCAGCAAACCTACGCTGCATGGCCTCCCTGATCCTGCAAAGCCTGCGTAAGGATCCTCGTATTCGTGGTATCAAGAAGGACCAATACTGGCTGGCAACCCTCCTTGATCCACGTTACAAGGGTAAGGTTGCGGACCTTATCTTGCGATCGCAGAGGGAGCAGAGGATGAAACATCTTCGGGAGGCCTTGCAGAAAGGTCTGTGCAACGCGCTCCCAGAGACTGGGAGGTTACAAACTCCTGTTTCTGGACAACGTGCTGCTGAGGCTTCGGTCAGTCAAAGAAGGAGCAGTGGAGAAGGTGGCCGTCTGACCGATGCGTTCAGAAAATTTTTTGGTCCGTATCACCAAGGTATGATCGGTTCCAGCAACCATCGCCAGCGTCTGTTTTACATGGTGCAGGAATACCTAGGGGCAAGATGTGACTTGGACACTTTTCCCACCGAAAATCCTCTGGGTTACTGGATCTGGAGGATGGATCACTGGCCAGAGCTTGCACAGTATGCAATTGAGCGTTTCTGCGTTCCAACTAGAGTATCTGTGAGGGGTTGCAGTGTTGTGGCACCAGTGCCTAAGGCCCAATTTTTCAGCCCCTGTTCAACAGGGGCATGTAATTACAATTCTTGATCTAATATTTCACAGCAGTGCCCGTTTCTGCGCCCACCAAGAGCGAGTGAGGACTTACAGTGTTGTGGCACTAGCACCACCACCACCAAAGACCCAATTTTTCTGCCCCTGTTCAACAGGGGCATGTAATTACAATTCTTGATCTAACATTTCACAGCAGGGCCCTGTGAGGGCTTACAGTGTTGTGGCCACAACAACACCTAAGGCCCAAATTGTTGCTGAGTATATAGGGCAGGCCCCTACTTTCAAACATCCAACTTACAAACGACTCCTACTTGCAAACGGAAGGAGACAACAGGAAGTGAGATGAAATCTACCCCTAGGAAGGGAAATTCTCTCCTGTAAGGGTTAATACAGGAAAAACGTTTCTCCTTTCCACTGATGCTTTATCACCAATCCTTGTTTCACAAAAAACCCCAAATTTTCAAAAAACATTTGATAACCCTTCCCTATGTTTTCCAAAAAGCTTAAAATAGATTTTTTGGCTGGAGCTAAACACATTAAAAATGTACCAGTTCAAAATTACAAACGGATTCTACTTAACAACAAACCTACAGTCCCTGTCTTGTTTGCACCGCCTGTATACTGCTGTTCAGAGTATATAGGGCCTGGTGGCCCCACGCCTTTCCTTTTTTTAATTTAGGTGCGGGGTTCCCCTTAATATCCATACAAGACCCAAAGGGCCTGGTAATGGACTTGGGGGTACCCATGCTGTTTGTCTCACTGATTTTCATCCATATTGCCAGGACCCGACATTACATTAAAGCCGCAAGCAGGGGGGGCGTGGCCTAGCGCATGGAGTTAGCAGACGTGTCCTGCTGGAGCTCCCGCACACACCGGACGTTCCGAAGCTCGTACCGCATCACAACTCAAGTCGAAACATCGGTAATGGGGAGGAGAGGTGGGGGAGACACCCAGCACACCCCTGATCCACAAAAAGAGGGGGATATAGACAGATTCTTCACCCGACTGGGGTCTAAACATCGCGCCCCCCCCTCATCCAAGATGACACCGACCCTCTCCTCAGGCTCACACACAGGCTCACAGGGAGCTGCTTCACAGCGCTCCACACCTCACACCAGAAACAGACAGCGTGCCAGATCCCCTGCAGACTCAGTCCGATCGGCTTGTCACTCCCCAGATTCCCACAGATCATTTACTAAGTGGGATATGGAGGCCTACATCAAGGCCCTCCCAAGCAAACATGATTTTGAAGCCTGTGTACAGAGAATGGAACACTCATATAAGCAGGAAATAGCAGAGCTGCACAGAGATGTCACTAACAGTCTGGAAGAAGTTGAGCACAGTGTAGAAGAGACTGTTTCCACTCTGCAAACCCATGAATCCTTTCTGCATGAGCACACCCTGCAAATACAACAATTAATATATTACCAGGATGACCAAGAAAATAGAGCCAAACGTAACAATATACGCATCCGCGGCCTTCCTGAATCCGTGGAAACCAAAGACCTGGCCCCTGCGATTATAGCCATTTTCAATGAGCTGCTGCAAAAAGACAAGGATGCCCCCCTGGAACTGGATCGGGTGCACAGATCTCTGGGCCCTAGAAACCCTAATCTGGAACACCCCAGAGACATTATCTGTAGAGTACATTTGTACACGGTCAAAGACGCCATTATGCAAGCTGCACGTACCCAAGAATCCATCTTCTTCAATGGCACTCAAGTAACCTTGCTTCCAGATATATCTAAGCTGACCCTGGATATGCGTTGAGCTCTGAAGCCCCTTACTGGAGCTCTTCAGGCAAAACACATCAAATATCGCTGGGGTTTCCCGTTTAACTTGTCTGCATCCCATGAAGGGAAAACAGCAACATTTCGCACACTGGGAGATTTACCAAAGTTCCTGGGAACATTTGAGCTACCTCAGATCCCGTTACCAGACTGGCCACTTCACGCAGCAACTCCTGGATTTCAAACCAATACAGGCTGGCAGAAACAATCCAAGAAGAACAAACGTTCAAAAGCTGAAGCTTCCAAGACGACTGCTGGCTGAATCCCTCCTCTTCATTTCTTGATTAACCACTTTTTCTCCACAGGTTTCCAACCAGTGATGTTGTCCCGGTTCCTAGATATGTTGGGACTTTAAATAGATATATTATTTTTGCACTATTGATTGCACTGATAGATTTTATACTATTCTAATTTGCACTATAGTAATGTGTTAGGTTTATACATAACGGTTACGCCTGTTGGCACTTACTTCCCTTTCCCTCCCCCCTCCCCTCCCCCCTCCTCTTGTTAATAATTGGTTATACTTGACCTGTCTACAGTTAAGCAATAGACCCTCACTGCGGTCACCAGACAAGGGACTTCCCCGGGGGTGGCCCACAAGAAGTTCGTTTCATAGAATATGAGTGGCAGTGGGGGATCCTGAGCTACTAAGTTAAATTATAAAAATGTTACTGTTGCCCGGTGTGTGCGGGCTCCTCCGTGCGCAAATACGTACCCCCTCTTAGGTTTTATCAGCACCCCTAGCGGGCTTTGCTGACTTGTTGGTTACAACTAGGGATGAGCCGAACACCCCCTTGTTCGGTTCGCACCAGAACATGCGAACAGGAAAAAAGTTTGCTCGAACACGCGAACACCGTTAAAGTCTATGGGACACGAACATGAATAATCAAAAGTGCTAATTTTAAAGGCTAATATGCAACTTATTGTCATAAAAAGTGTTTGGGGACCTGGGTCCTGCCCCAGGGGACATGGATCAATGCAAAAAAAGTTTTAAAAACTGCAGTTTTTTCAGGAGCAGTGATTTTAATAATGCTTAAAGTCAAACAATAAAAGTGTAATATCCCTTTAAATTTCGTAACCTGGGGGGTGTCTATAGTATGCCTGTAAAGGGGCGCATGTTTCCTGTGTTTAGAACAGTCTGACAGCAAAATGACATTTTGAAGGAAAAAACTCATTTAAAACTACCCGCGGCTATTGCATTGCCGACAATACACATAGAAGTTCATTGATAAAAACGGCATGGGAATTCCCCAAAGGGGAACCCCGAACCAAAAAAAAAATGACGTGGGAGTCCTCCTAAATTCCATACCAGGCCCTTCAGGTCTGGTATGGATATTAAGGGGAACCCCGGCCAAAATTTAAGAAAAAATGGCGTGGGGTCCCCCCAAAAATCCATACCAGACCCTTATCCGAGTATGCAACCTGGATGGCCGCAGGAAAAGAGGGGGGGACGAGAGAGCACCCCCCCTCCTGAACTGTACCAGGCCACATGCCCTCAACATTGGGAGGGTGCTTTGGGGTAGCCCCCCAAAACACCTTGTCCCCATGTTGATGAGGACAAGGGCCTCATCCCCACAACCCTGGCCGGTGGTTGTGGGGGTCTGCGGGCGGGGGCTTATCAGAATCTGGAAGCCCCCTTTAACAAGGGGACCCCCAGATCCCGGCCCCCCCCCCCTGTGTGAAATGGTAAGGGGGTACTTACCCCTACCATTTCACTAAAAAACTGGCAAAAATGTTAAAAATGACAAGAGACAGTTTTTGACAATTCCTTTATTTAAATGCTTCTTCTTTCTTCTATCTTCCTTCATCTTCTGGTTCTTCTGGTTCTTCTGGCTCTTCTGGTTCTTCCTCCGGCGTTCTCGTCCAACATCTCCTCCGCGGCGTCTTCTATCTTCTTCTCCTCGGGCTGCTCCGCACCCATGGCATGGGGGGGAGGCTCCCGCTCTTCTCTTCTTCTGCTGGACGAGAACGCCGGAGGAAGCACCAGAAGAGCCAGAAGAACCAGAAGAACCAGAAGATGAAGGAAGATAGAAGAAAGAAGAAGAGTTTAAATAAAGGAATTGTCAAAAACAGTCTCTTGTCATTTTTAACATTTTTGACAGTTTTTTAGTGAAATGGTAGGGGTAAGTACCCCCTTACCATTTCACACAGGGGGGGCGGGATCTGGGGGTCCCCTTGTTAAAGGGGGCTTCCAGATTCCGATAAGCCCCCTGCCCGCAGACCCCCACAACCACCGGCCAGGGTTGTGGGGATGAGGCCCTTGTCCTCATCAACATGGGGACAAGGTGTTTTGGGGGGCTACCCCAAAGCACCCTCCCAATGTTGAGGGCATGTGGCCTGGTATGGTTCAGGAGGGGGGGCGCACTCTCGTCCCCCCCTCTTTTTCTGCGGCCTGCCAGGTTGCGTGCTCGGATAAGGGTCTGGTATGGATTTTTGGGGGGACCCCACGCCGTTTTATTTATTTTTTTGGCGCGGGGTTCCCCTTAAAATCCATACCAGACCTGAAGGGTCTGGTATGGAATTTAGGGGGAACCCCACGTCATTTTTTTTTTAAATTTTGGCCGGGGTTCCCCTTAATATCCATACCAGACCTGAAGGGCCTGGTATGGAATTTAGGAGAACTCCCACGTCATTTTTTTTTTTTCATTTTGGTTCGGGGTTACCCTTTGGGGAATTCCCATGCCGTTTTTATCAATGCACTTCTATGTGTATTGTCGGCAATGCAATAGCCGCGGGTAGTTTTAAATGAGTTTTTTCCTTCAAAATGTCATTTTGCTGTCAGACTGTTCTAAACACAGGAAACATGCGCCCCTTTACAGGCATACTATAGACACCCCCAGGTATGAAATTTAAAGGGATATTACACTTTTATTGTTTGACTTTAAGCATTATTAAAATCACTGCTCCTGAAAAAATGGCCGTTTTTAAAACTTTTTTTTGCATTGATCCATGTCCCCTGGGGCAGGACCCAGGTCCCCAAACACTTTTTATGACAATAACTTGCATATTAGCCTTTAAAATTAGCACTTTTGATTTCTCCCATAGACTTTTAAAGGGTGTTCCGCGGCATTCGAATTTGCCGCGAACACCCCAAATTGTTCGCTGTTCGGCGAACTTGCGAACAGCCAATGTTCGAGTCGAACATGAGTTCGACTCGAACTCGAAGCTCATCCCTAGTTACAACACTATAGTTAGGTAGGCCTCATTGGCCTTTTTCTCCTTATTTCTTTTCTTTTCTTCTCCTCTCACCTTCGTCTTTTCTAACCCCCTTTTTTCTTTTGCTCCCTATGTTCGCCACTGGATGGCGACCTCCCCTCCTCTTTTCCCTTCCCTCTCTCCTATGTTCTGGGGCAGCGGACCTCACTCCTTTCCAACCTGACACTTCATTCAAAGTTCCTCTCTCATGGCAACACAACCCTCCCTGAAAGTATCCTCCTTGAATTATAGGGGCCTCAATACCCCAGAGAAGAGACATCACATTTTGTACCACTTTCATAAATTACGTACGCAAATTCTACTTCTCCAAGAGACCCACTTTAGGTCTGACACAATCCCGAAATTCCTACATAGGCAATATCCCACCTGGTTCCAAAGTACTAACCCAAAGGCTAAGTCCAAAGGGGTCTCTATTGCATTTCATGCCACGTTCACACCAGATGTGTTAGACTCTTATATAGATCCACATGGGAGATATGTTTTCCTCAAATTATCATATTTGAATGTGATATACACGGTCATTAACATATATTCTCCCAATCAGGACCAACTGCAATTTCTCTCCTCGGTTACATCACGTCTAAAACGTTTCAGCACGATCAACATGATCCTGGGAGGGGACCTTAATGCTGCCTTGATATCCCGTCTTGATACTTCAACCGGTAAGTCCTCTGTTTCCCCAGCTTCTCTGACCAAAATCCGAACAATCCTTGCGGAGCTTTCCTTGGTGGACGTGTGGAGAGTTCTTCACCCCACTGCCAGGGACTACACATACCATTCCCCTGCACATTCCTCTTACAGATTGTTGGACTACATTTTTATTTCACAAACATTATTGGATTATAACCCAGACACTTCTATAGGCCTTACTCCTTGGTCTGACCATGCCCCTATTCACCTGAGCTTAGGGAGGATTCCGTCTGGTAAAGCCAAAACCTCCTGGAGACTTAACGATAACCTATTATTTGACTCAGTGTGCGTGCAGGACATCATACAGACCATTAAAAACTTTGTTACAGACCACGCACATGACGATACCAACCCACTTATTCGGAAGAAATGGAATCTGCTTTTTCTGACACAGACTTTATACAGGCCATAAAAAATGTCAAATCTGGCAAAAGCCCTGGTCCAGATGGGTTTTCCCCGCGTTTTTATAAGACATTCCCACTATTATTATCACCTCTCCTAGCAAAGGCGTTCTCAGCGATAGATAGAAATGTAGCCCCCTCTGCAACCCTTCTCCAAGCCCAAATTGTAGTAATCCCGAAACCGGACAAAGACCCCTCCGCATGCCTAATTACAGACCAATATCCCTATTAAATATTGACTTGAAGCTCTTCGCCAAGATTCTTGCCAACCGAATATCACCATTTCTACCCAACATTATACATAGAGATCAAGTGGGTTTTGTCCCTGGTCGTGAAGCTAGGGACAACACCACCAAAACCATTCACCTAATAGCATATGCTCATCGTACCCACACTCCAACTTGTCTTCTTTCCTGCGACGCAGAGAAAGCTTTCGATAGGGTAAACTGGTCCTTTCTTCAATCCACCCCCTCCCAGATAGGATCAGGCCCTAGAATGTTAGCACGTATCATGTCTCTTTATTCAAAACTGACAGCCACTGTCTTGATGAATGGTACACAATCGGACAAGTTTTCAATTACCAACGGTACAAGGCAAGGCTGTCCGCTTTCCCCTCTATTGTTTGCCTTAGTGATTGAACACTTAGCTCAAGCCATTCGGTTAAATCCAAATATACACGGCATCCAGACTCCCTCTTCCCAATGTAAACTTTCCTTATACGCAGATGATTTACTTCTTTATGTGACCCAACCCCATATTAGCATCCCCTCATTACTAGCCAAAATTAATAGGTTTGGCCACTTTAGCAACTACAAATTAAATGTCTCCAAAACAGAAGCACTGAACCTTTCACTAACTCAAAATACCTTGACATCTCTTAAAACCAACTTCCCATTCCAATGGCAGACGCGTTCCATCTCATATCTAGGTACCGCTATTCCTAGATGTATATCAGACATCTACGCCCTAAATTTCAGCCCTCTTCTAACTAAGCTGCGACGCCTCTCTGAAGAACGCAAAGACCTATCGGTGTCATGGTTTGGACGTATGAGCGCATTGAAAATGGACATACTTCCAAAATTACTATATTTATTTCAAGCTCTTCCGATTGCTCTCCCATCAGCTTTCTTTCCTGCCCTCCCTACTATGGCAATTCGCTTTGTATGGGGAAGGAGCCATCCCAGATTGAAACACAAGCTTTTATGTGCCCCCATTCATAAAGGAGGGGTTGGTTTACCCGACTTTGAGGTGTACCATAGCTCAGCAGTAATCTCTCGAGTTCTGGAGTGGTTCCCTCGTCCTCTGACCAAAGCATCAACTTTGATAGAACAGGATATGTCAACAGACGACCTCAGGGCACTTCTCTGGGGATTCGATAAAACTTATAAATCCATCCCAATCTTATCCCCCCTTACCAGAGATGCCTTGGCGGTATGGTACCGAAAAAGAGAGACATACTCACTGTCTACTGAACCGAGTCCCCTCACTCCCTTATTCGATAATCCAGCTCTCCCAGAAGGTAGACTTGTACACAATTTGGGAAGTTACTTGAGAGATCCCTGGCCTACAGCACAATTTGTAGATTCGGAGAAAGGTACCTTTGTGACTCTTCATAGTACAGCTGCCTCTAGGGTTACATGGCTTACTCGTTTACACTTAACCTCCTACTCCAAGAAACTTCATGACTCCAATCTCATACACAGGCCTCTGACTGGGTTCGAACAAATAACTACTTACACAGAGACGCCTCGCCATACCCTATCACTGGTGTATAGGATGTCAATAGATCACACTCATAACAACCTTCCTAAATACACCACTACATGGTCGGAGGAGCTTGGGAAAGACATAACAGAGGCGGAATGGGGTAAAGCTTTTCTTTTTACCCACAAATCATCTATCTCGAGTTACACTCAGGAAAAAAAATTATAAATTACTATCGAGGTGGTACCGGGTCCCAACTACTCTCATGACTATGTTCCCATCTGCAACCGATGTCTGCTGGAGATGTAACTCCGCAACAGGCTCGTATAAGCATATCTGGTGGGAATGTGATGTGATTCGGCCTTTTTGGACACAAATTTTTCAAATCTATAATGAAATTTATGACAAATCTCTCACACCTTCCCCCATCATAGCACTTCTCTCTGTACTTCCCGGGACCCTCAAATCCCAAAAACACAGTCTGCTCAAAATTTTCCTGAGTGCGGCGAGACAATTAATTCCTAGACATTGGAAAACTACCTCTCCTCCATCTCTCATTGAATGGGTGGCTGAAATAAATGATATTATGCTCATGGAGGAAATGCAGGCTAAATCCATAAATCCATAATATCATTTATTTCAGCCACCCATTCAATGAGAGATGGAGGAGAGGTAGTTTTCCAATGTCTAGGAATTAATTGTCTCGCCGCACTCAGCAAAGTTTTCGTTCATCTGGAGTATCTGGAGGCATTACTCTACTTCAGACAAATTAAGAAACAGACTTTCACCGGTAAATACAACTTAAGGGACTGAGTTCTCCTAATTCCCCTTCTAACCTTTATGTGATTATTGCACATACAGATAGGTGAGGTCCGCTGCCTCATCCCTCCCTTCTTACTCCCCCTTTTGGGGTTCCCCCTTTTCTTATCATCCCTTCTCTTCTTCCTTTTATTCTTTTAATTTCTCTATGCTTATTTCTTTTCTTTTTTTTGATAATCACTTTATGTGCCAAATATATTTGTAGCTGCCAGTATATGTAATCTAGGCAGCCAAGAAACTCGAAAGTACTATCAACCCTGGTTCTGAGGGTACATATGAAATATCTATCCCCTCAGCCTCTGGAGCAGCAGGATCCCATTGGGGCTTCCGGGCTAGAGGTATAGGCAGTATTATAAAAGCCAGCGTTGTATCAGAACCTTTTTGTCACTGACATCTCTTCTAATCATATTCATGCATGTAAAGAATGTACTATGTAAATGTTTACACGTTTTATGTTTTAGATCGGTACACCCTATGTTTGGGTCCTGATCTAGCTTTTGTATTTTTCTGTTTATAATGTGAAAAAAATAATAAAAACATATTGAACCTAAAGCCGCAAGCAGTTTTAAATGACTTTTTTTCCTTTAAAAATGACATTTTGTGCAGGGACTGTTCTAAGCACAGGAAACACGCGCCACTTTACAGGCATACCATAGATACCCCCCAGGTACGATATTTAAAGGAATATTTCACTTTTTTTTAACGTTAAGCATCATTAAAATCACTGCTCCCGAAAAAACGGCCGTTTTTAAAAGTTTTTTTTGCATTGATACATGTCCCCTGGGGCAGGACCGGGTCCCCAAACCTTTTTTAGGACAATACCATGCAAATTAGCCTTTAAAATGAGCATTTTTGATTTCGAACGTTCGAGTCCCATAGACGTCAATGGGGTTCTAACGTTCGTGCAAATTTTTGGTCCGTTCGCAGGTTCTGGTGTGAACCAAACCGGGGGGTGTTCGGCTCATCCCTAATGTATATAGTCCTAGGCAAAAAAACAGATATGTCTGTAGTCCTAGGAAAAATAAGCATATATGTATACCGTTTAATGCAACTAAGCACATATGTATACAGTTCAAACTAAGCATATACGTATGCAGTACAAATGAAAACATGCCAGCATGCGTTTAAGCAACACGCATTTATGGAGGCATGTTTTATGGAAGCATGTAGGCATGTGCTTAAGCAAATATGCATTCAGGCAAAACACGAAAGTGCGTGTGCATGCAAACACGCACTTATGCAACACATGCCCATGGAGACTGCATTTACGGAATAAGCAAGCATGCATTTATGAAACATGTTTATGCAACATATGTTACGCAACATGCATCTATGCAAACATGTGTTTATGCAAACATGCATCCACGCAAACACGTATATCTATGCAACATGCTTATGCCCACACGTCTATACAAACAAATGCTTCGAAAAGCCTGCATCTATGTAACACGTGTCAATGCAAATGCGCTGTCGCAGCCAGCCTTGGGGGATTGCATGCTGGGCGGATGGGCACCACCCGCTTGTCGGGCATGGGGGCCACGGGGTGGGGCCCTCTGCAAACATATGCCTATGCAGGCTTGTGTTCTATGCAAGAAAGCAAGCATGTATACTAAGCCGCACCTGCTCAACTGCACCTGGACCCATACTAGTTATAGTCAGGATTAGCCAAGTACATAGGCATCCAATGCAGCCTCTATGCTGTTTCAACAGCCTAAGGCCTCTTGCACACCTGTGCAACCCGTCCTGCGACTTGGGACTGCAAGGTCGTCTGACAAGTCGCACCCCATGATTTCCAATGAGTACCCTTGGCATGACTTGAGGTCCATAGAACTCAAGATTACACAGGCACTGCTTCTTTCCACTACAAAATCGCTTCAAAGGTGCAGCCAAAATGTGCGACTTTCAAGTTGCACAAGTGTGAAAGGGGAGCCCAAAACTAAGCTCCTGCAGACCCAATGCATGCTATTCTGGAGACACAACTCCCTCAAGTGCACCTGCCCAACTGCACTTGGCCCCATATTAGTTTTTATTAGTTTAGCACATATGCATGTCATGCAGCCATTTCCTGCTTCGGCCTAAAAGTAAGATCCTGCAGACCAACTGCACATTATTCTGAAGTTTTGCAAGAATGCACCTGTTCAACTGTACCAGGCCCCATACTATTTGTGCCAAATGCACAGTATTCTGGAGACCCAACACTTTAAAGTGCACTGCTTGGGGTGTATCGACTTACAGTTGTACAGACCCCCTGGATTAAGCAGTAAGTAAGCAGTATATAATCATGACTTGTCTGGCCACACAGACCTCCCATAGTAAGTACTCACACTTCACTAGTATTCATGGGCTGGTGTTATGTCTAAAGAGTCCCTGCTGAAGCTGTGGACCTCATGGCAAAATGGCCACCCTTCCACTTCCTGCCTATATTAAAATAGACCATACTGAGGGAGCCTGCATGATTAAACAGCACATTGGCCCCAGTGGCCACTGGGAGAACAGACAGTCAGAGCTCTCTTTTTTTTTTTTTAAAGAGAAACTGCAAAACTGCAGACTTACCATTCCTGCTGCAGGACTCTGAACATAACAGAAGTCCAATCTTCACCCATCATGGCGAGCTTTGTCATAAAAGACCTTGAGGGACTGGGTCCCCCTTAATGTGGGGTCCACTACCCTGGACCTGTATAGCACCCTGCAGGAAAACACCCTGGTCAGAACAAACACAGCACAGGGTTCCATTACTCAGGGTCCAGCCCCATAAGGTTGCATTACAGGCAAAACCTTGAGAAATCTTCTCTCCTTCCAATGAGGCTCGGGTACCATCCATTTTGGCTGATAGCTTTTTCGAATGAATCCGAATGAAGCCCATGATCCTAAATAGAACCGTCCAGACCTCCAAGTATGCTCCAAGAGCACATGTATCACATTAGTGACCATTCCACCTTACAAACACTGGCAAAAAACTGAGGTCCTTTCTGTGTAGGAGGGGTTATTTAGGGGAAAACTTCCTGTTTAACTATCTGCCAATGTCCATCCACCTATAGGTGGCGTATTAACCCATATAGTCATTATTATGGTTGCTCTGTGTCCCATGATGTACGATAAAGAAAAGACACAAGTCCATCTAGTTCAACCAAAAAAATAAATAAAGAAAATACAATCCCATATACACAATCCTTCACCCACAGTTGATCCAGAGGAAGGCGAAAAACCCCAGCAAAGCATGCTCCTATTTGCTACAGCAAGGGAAAAAAATCCTTCCTGATCCCCCGAGAGGCAATCGGATTTTCCCTGGATCAACTTTACCTATAAAGGTTAGTACCCAGTCATTTTATGTACATTTAGGAAAGAATCCATGCCTTTTTTGAAGCAATCTACTGAGCTGGCCAGAACCACCTCTGGAGGGAGTCTGTTCCATATTTTCACAGCTCTTTTTGTGAAGAAACCTTTCTGTATTTGGAGATGAAATCTATTTTCCTCTAGATGTAAAGAGTGCCCCTTGGCTGACAGAGGACATGTTTTTCCAGAGCTCCCGACCTTATCCCAGCTAGCTGAGCCAATTTTGATCCTACTCCACCCCACCAGACACGACATGTACCCCAAGAGGAGGAGGACCAAGGAGAAAGCCAAAGCAACAAAGGAGGTAACATCGAACAATTTCTCACGCACTCCCAGCTTGCCTCCCCCGCTTCCAAGATATCGGAGCCGCGTGTGGAAGCAGAGACGACTCAGTGATTAGACAGCCAGCTTCCCCCGCAGCATCGATGGAGTCAGACTCATACTCAGACACCCCGGCGGCCTTGCAGTTGGGATCGTGGACACCGCTGAACGGGCTGCAGGACGCCAGTGGAGACGCAGAGCTGTAGGCACTGTTAAAGGCCCTTCCTACTAAGACGGAAGTCGGCCTCATAGGCCGCCTTGAAACACAGCACCGCAAAGTAATACAGGAGGTAAAAGGGGAACTAAAGACACTGTCCACTAGATTGTCAGCAGGGGAGACTTCAGTGTCGGACCTAGAGCGCAGAGTCATAGACTTGGAGCACTTACAAAAGGCCCACATATATGCAGCAACCATGCTCCAGCTACACATGGAGGAAATGGAGGACAGGAGTAGGCGTACTAATTTGCGCCTATGAGACCTTCCTGAGGCCACAGGTCCTAAAGACCTTGCTGTTACAGCGGCGAACATCTTCCATAGGCTCCCGGGTGATACGCTCCCCCAGCGGCTAGAGTTTGACCGAATTTACAGGGCATTAGGCCCACGTTCAGCAGACCCCAACTGGCCAAGGGATGTTATCTGTCACCTGCACCATTACTACCATAAAGAAAGCCTTATTCGCAAGCCACGGGAAGACAGGGAGATAGACTTTGATGGTGCGCGAGTTAAAATCCCACCAGATGTCTCCCGGGCTACTCTGCAGAGAAGGGCTATGCTCCGCACAGTCCTGGATTTAGCCCGCCAGCATGCAGCTACCCATTGCTGGGGATACCCACTATCCATCTTCTTTAAAAAAGACCAACGCACCTTTACCCTCCACTCCCCAAGGGCCCTACTGGCCTTCTTTTCTTTCCTGGGGGCGCCTCCTGTCAGGATGCAGAACTGGTTTCTATTTATCCCACAACAGGGCGGCTGCTCAGGTCCAGGGACCTCATGGAGCAACACTCAACCCAGACCGCAGAGACAACACTGGAGATCCAGAGCACCTGGATGGCACACGTGAGTCCTGAAGAGACCCCCTTTTGCCCATCAGTAACTGCAAAACTTATCCCCTAACTGACAGTAAAAATCCATTCTGGGGCAGCTTCTCCCTATCACTCTGTGGCCTTCAGGATTTATCCCGAGGGCAATTGCGGCGGGGGGAATGACCGGCCGGGTTGGGGTACTTCCCCCCCCGTAACATCCCTGCTGTGTGTGGATCTCAAGGTATGATTCCTCTGTACGGGATGCTATAGGAGGACACTATACGGTGGTTGCCGAGAGCAGAGATACTGTCTTTACCCCCTAGAGGACTGCCGCACAGGGGTGTCATCTCCTCCTATTACACAGACGATACCAGACAGGTTACTTGAACTGCCCACACCCTTGTTATGTCTGTAAGATGGTCCCTGATGTGCAGCGTCGCCTGAGACTGAAATGAGATCCACAGAGGTGAGAGGGGCTTGTAACCCTACCCGGTGTAGCTAAGACGGTGTTAAATGTTGTAATTGTGGGGATGGGGGACCCGACTCCCTGTATATTATGGAGGAGAGCGGCCATCCCCCCGTTCCTTAGTTTCTTTGCCTAGTTTGAAAAAATGTTGCCATATTGTGCCTTTTATCGATTGTAATACAATATCTCTATGCCTAAGCCTTCTTGAAGCGGGAAATGTTTGATGGTATAGTTCTTCCCGACCCCTGTCAGTTATCAACCACACAGTGGGTTTTGTGGGACCACCTGACAGACTAGGAATGTTTGTATGCCTATTATTTCTGTACCCCCCGGCCGATGGAGCAATTCAGCTTTTTGTTCTGGACGTTACCAGACACGGAGGGTCAGGCCCTCTGTTGGCTAGTGGTCGGAAGGTGATATGGCCTTGGTTTAATGTCCACCCTCTCCGAAGGTTTGGACGAGGGGGAAGGAGTGGAGTTGACCAGGGGTTGGTGGTGCAGAGGGTGAGGCCCTACCCCCGGGGGGACTACTGCAACCCTGAAACTTTAGATTGCAAGGCTGGGCTCGACGGGCCAGGTCGGGAGCACCTCCTCACGGCTTGAACCAGTTACTCCCCCAAACAGGCCGGCACAACTCTAGCCTGAGATTGGACGAGTTGTGCACATGCAAGCGTGTTACTTGCTACTATAAGTGGGGCTTTTGTCCCACAACACCTCCAATTTTTATTTTCTTTTTTCTTTTTCTTTTATGTTTTTTAGTTATTTCTAAGCTTCTTTTTACGGTGACATAGCGGTGTCCACGAAAAGGATGCACCATTAGAGACGTTGCTGAGGGACCTTGCTGAGTAGACGCTTCGTTATACTTCCTCACCTATACACCTACCCACCCCCCCTCCACCTGGTCCTTCCCTACTATTTCCTCCCCCCTCTGTATCCCGCTGTAGCCCTGGTTGAGGATGGACGGACTACAGGTATATTCTATTAATGCAAAAATTCTATCAAAGCGTTTAGAGATTACTATGAGACCCTGTACAACTTACCGACCCCGTCAAGTACCCATACTCTAATATAAGACTACATATCCTCCGCTCAAATGCCCACACTGATATCCGAGAGCAAAGCCAAATTAGATACTCCGATCACTCCAGAGGAACTAGAATTCGCAATCAGCTCAACCAAATGGGGTAAAGCTACAGGACCAGACGGGGTCACCCTTTAATATTATAAGACCCTACTCCCGATCCTTAGCCACCGCAACTTTTTAGAATAACCTGGGACAGACAGCGGCCTTCACCAGAGACACCTTAAAGGCACACATTATCGTTATCCCGAAGGATGGTAAGGACCCGACCATATGTAGTAATTACAGACCCATTTCCCTTCTAAACATCGACCTTAAGCTGTTCACTAAAATACTGGAAAACCGGCTGGCCTGACACATGCAAAACCTAATCTATCTAGATCAAGTGGGGTTTATTCCCGCAAGGGAAGCCAGGGACAGCACAACGAAAGTGCTGAACCTCAGTCATAAAGCTAATCAGACCCATACACCATCTATATTTGTCAACACTGACGCTGAAAAGGCGTTTGACCATGTTCACTGGCATTACATGTTTGCGGTCCTAAAGCACGTCGGGCTAGGGAAAACTATGAATAAACGGATTACCCAAATTTACTCAACCCCTACTGCACAGGTCAAAACTAATGGCATCCTATCAGATCCCTTCCAGATCACAAATGGAACTAGACAGGGTTATCTGCTGTCGCTCCTCTTATTCACCGTATCCCTAGAGCCATTCCTATGCAAGGTCAGGCAGAATCCAAACACTCAAGGCCTCACGGTTGGAGACACTCAATACAAAGTCTCAGCTTATGCGAACGACTTACTTTTCTCTCTCACAAATCCATCTATCTGACTCCCGGACCTCCTCCGAGAATTTGACATTTATGGATCTATATCCAATTTGAAAATTAATTATATCAAATCAGAGGCGATGGGGGTCAGAATACCACCTACCCTCATGTCCACACTCTGCTGTAGTTTTAATATTAAATGGACATCCTCCACCCTCAAATATCTAGGTACCTCTGTCCCAGCTGACTTAACCTGCACTTTTCGACCTGAACTTCCCACCCCTACTGATCAAGACCCAAGCTGTGCTAGACTCAAAAAGGTCAAAAAGGTCTGCATTCATGGTTTGGCAGATGTAACCTGATTAAGATGTGCATCCTACCCAAATTTCTATGCTTACTACAGACACTTACAATCTCAATCTGCTTGCAGTTCTTTAAAAAGTACATGCGCATTGCGCATGCGCGCAGCGCCGTGATCAGTCATGCACTGACCGAGCTCCGCACATCTCCGGCCTAAAAATGCTTCATATACAGCGATAAGGGATGATCGGAGCACCACCTGACTGGCAGACTGTGGTTCGGGAGCGGACCATGCAGCGGAGGGCGGCGAGGAACAATACCAACAACCGAAAGCCCACCCAGCAAACTCGAACGACCCGTACCTCCAAGGCCCAGCAGCAGTCTCCCCAGGCTAAGATGGCGCCAGGGAAGGGAGACACGGCACGCGGCAGCTCGCAAACCCAGCAGCTGACTCCACAGACCGCGAAGAAGCAGGGAGGGGGAGACACGGCCCCCTGAATCAGCAGCGGCCCCCTCAGACCAAGATGGCATCCAGAACGGGAGACACAACATGCAGAGGAGGCCAGACCCAGGGGACCGCGCCACCCTGCCCAGGTATTACATTCCTAGCTGATGTCCACAGGGACTCCTTTTGATCCCAGTCCCAGGAAGGGCCTCCCTCCCCACAGAGTGAGCATCCACAACTGTATCCCTTGCCGGGCTCCCCAGACAGGGCCTTGCTGTTCTCAGACTCCCCGGCCTCCTCCACAGACAGGCAAATGGCCGAACTTGCTGAAATAGCCCTGAGTCAAAACAGCTCTGTGTTTTCGCAGCCACCTGCCCCTGCTACCACATACTCAGGAGACACAGTTCTTCTAGCTACATTTTCTGCTCTCCTGCAACAGGAACTGTCCAAAGCCTGCACCATTATCACTACTGGCATGAAAGACGACTTCCAAAACATAGGGGAGAGATTGGACATAATTGAGTCCAAAATGGACGGTACGGTAAAACAAGTGAACCAAAATTCTAGAATGATTACGTTCCTACAGGACCAACTAGACCAAACGAATGCAAAGATCGAGGACTTAGAAAACAGGTCTAGGTGGTACAACTTCCGTGTATGGGCCTCCCTTAATCAGAAGTGGACCTAGAAGAATTGATACATGCCTTAATGAAACAATTGATACCGGACATCTCCCCTCACCAACTAGAACTAGATAGGGTGCATCACGCCCTGACAGCTCCCAGACCAGATGGCCTGCCACACGATGTGATAGTTAAGCCACATTTCTATCGCATCAAGGAAAAAATTGTGCTGGAGGCCAGACATCAAGGAGACATATCTATTTCGGGACATTCAGTCCAGATCTTTGCAGACATAGCCCAGGCGACAATTCAGAAGAGGAGAGCGCTGAAACCGCTTCTAAATCAACTTATCAATCGCCAGATCAAATATCGGTGGTCATTTCCATTCCGACTATCATTCTCTTACAAGGGTAAATCCCACTCTTTTGCCAACTTTCAGTCTGGCGAGGCTCTACTCCAGGACTTGGGCCTTATTCCAACGGAACCGCATATGTCCAGCGCCCCTGTCAGCGAGCAGCGAGGGACAACCGATATCCCCCCTGTGGTCCCAACAGGGGAGACCCAAAGACAGGAAATCTCCATCGGGCACTTGAACATCCTCGAAGATGTCATCTCAGATTCAGGTCCCAGTGACTGGTTTGCTCATAAATGGATTATGTCTGCCTTTGCAGACTTAGATACTCACGCCTGACTGTTCCCGTTGTGCTCAGGCCCAAGAATGGTTACTGTCAATAGTTAGCATCTAAGATGCTTTTGTTTCCAAGGAGGGAAATCCTGCTGCCGACTGCAGATTTGATTTTCAAATTTTTATATTTTTTTTCCAACTTTTTTCCAATTATTTTTTTCTTTCCAATTTTCTGGTTGGTGGGTCCCACCCGTCCCTTCCTGCTGATAGACGTGTGGGGCCGGAGTGGAATCGCATGCCACTTGGGGTGAACTTGTCTCTACAACAAGAGTGCAGACAACTTCACAACAAAAAAAACGGGGACCTGGTACCCCCGCAGTTACACTGTGATACAGTGTACAGGTTCATTTTGTTTGATATTATTGTTTACAGGTTTTACCTCTAACATGACAAAAAATACACAATCTTATTTCTACCTCAGTATTTCTAACTCAACTCTTTTTTCTTCCTTTTAAGTTTTTTCTCCTTTGGATGCAGTCCCACGCCAGGTAACGGTCCGAGCAAATGATTCTCGGAGGCTCCCGAGCAGTCCTCTTGAAGCAGCTAAAACGTGAGTACAATCTGCCGAACCACCATGACCAGTAGACCCCAACCAACCTATTCTATCCTAACACATAATGTACAGGGCTTAAACTCCCCGACCAAAAGGGCAAAGGCTTTTAAGCAATACAACAAAATGGGGACAGGCATCTTACTCTTACAGGAGACACACTTTTCACGGACCTCAGCCCCTATATATAAAAGACGCAAGATACCAGACAGTTTACCTGTCTAACGGCCTAGATAAAAAATGGGGAGTAGATATATGCATTGCCAAACGGGTCCCTTTCACACCCACTAATAATAGTAATAAGGGATAGAGAGGGCCGCTACATCATGGTAGCTGGGAAGATTAATGATAATGCGGTTACCTTTCTTTCCTATTATGCCCCCAATGTGGACCAATTACATTTTTTTTGCATGATGCTGGAAGCAATAATGCCTCACATGGTGGGTCATGTGGTGTTTGGTGGGGATAGCAACACCTCCCTGGACCAGATTCTGGATAGGTCTGACCCTGGGAGGTCGATCCTAAAACATACCCCAAAACAGAGTAGTGAAATAGCACGTTTACTACATAGCTATGATCGAATTGATCTCTGGAGAGATGCTCATCCCACCACTAGAGACTTTACGTTTTATTCGCACATACACAAGACATATTCGCGCATTGACCATCTCCTCACACTGTCCCCCTTGCTCCTGTATATTTCGTTGACTAAAATAGTTCCCATGGCATGGTCAGACCATTCCTCGGTCCAAGTCGTTTTAACAGACCTATGGTCTAAATCACGACCATCTTCTTGGCGATTAAACAAATCCTTATTAAGCAACCCTCTTATTGCCAAAGAAATAGAAACAACCCTACAACAATATTTCCAAGACAACCCCTCCTCGGCCTCCTCCCCAACTATGGTTTGGGCAGCCCACAAGGCCACCATATGCGGTAAACTAATACAAGTAGCTACCAGAGTCAAACAAGAACGAGAACAAACAATCCAACAACAGGAGGGAGAGTTACTTCGTCTCACGCGAGAACAAAAAACAACCCACATCTGGATCTTAGAAACCAGATTGATGTAGCAAGAATGGCCCTAAAACTGAGTCTCACAGCAAAAGCGGAAAAATATGTTAGGTGGGCTAGACACCGATATTACACATTGGGGGACAAGCCTAACAAACTATTAGCAAGGAAGCTCACTCCAAGACCATTTAACCCTGCATTCCCTAAATTGAGATTACAGAATGGCCAAACTACCCAAAATCCTCATCTTATAGCACAGGAATTCTTCACATTTTACTCTAAACTCTACATACTGTGCCCTAGACTAACTAGTGACCACGCAGAGATGATGGAAGCAGAGTTTACAGCAAACGAAATAGTAGCAGCTATTAAATCCCTAAACCCGTCAAAGTCACCGGGTCCAGATGGATTCTCAGGCCACTATTACCGCAGGTACACCGAAATTCTGGTCCCGCATCTCTGCTTCTTCTACAATGAACTGAGAAAGGGCTCCCCCTTACCACCGCACGAGAACAGGGCCTTTATACATGTCATACTCAAGCCAAATAAGGACCACGGGGACTGCGCAAATTATTGCCCTATTTTGTTAATAAACGTCGACCTTAAATTACTGACAAAGATATTAACTACTCGTATAAACTCGTTCTTACCAAAATATATCCATCCAGACCAGACAGGGTTCGTTCCCAATAGACAAGACCCGGATCAGACCAGACGCATCATCGACATAATATCTGCTTTAAATTCAGGCTGGGATAGAGGGGGCCAGAGAGGGGCATTGCTGGTCTCATTGGACCTACATAAAGCGTTTGATTCCCTATCCTGGGACTGTCTTTTCTTCATCCTAAAAAAGTACGGGTTTGGTTCACACTCAGGGCCGTCTTTAGCGCAGGGCAAACGGGGCACTTGCCCTGGGCCCAATCTTTGTTGGGGGGCTCGCGCTAGCCGTGAATTGGGGCCCCGATGACAACTTTGCAGAGCGCACAGAGGATACGGGAGGATGTATACTCGGAAAAGATCATCTGTAGTGAGAGCCAGTGATCAGGGTGGGAGCGTCAGTGGAGCTCCCGGCCCCGCCCCCTCTATACTGGCTGGTGAACACAGAGGTCCGGGGGCAGGGCCGGGAGCTCCAATGACACTCCCACTCCGATCACTGGCTCTCACTACAGATGCTCTATTCTGAGTGCACAGGCTGCACGTGGGCGGGGTCAGAGCGTCAGTGGAGCTCCCAGCCCCGCCCCTCTCAGCTGGCTAGCGCGGGAATACAGTCTCCTGTGTCCTCTGTGCGCTCTGCAAAGCTGTCATTGGGGCCCCAATTCACGGGTGATGCGGGTTCCCTAACAAAGCATCAGTGGAGTTTCCGGCTGTTGTAGTGAGAGCAGAGAGTGGTGAACCTGAATGTATGTAGTTAGTTTGGCTGGCCAGGTATGTCCTTACACCTATAAAATGCCTGACTGTTTAAACTCTGAGCTGTGTTATTCAACTGTAAAACTGTGCATTGCTGAAAGTTCTCTGACCATCTCCTGCAGTATGTCCGCAGTCTCTGGTAATCTGCAGTATGTCCGCAGTCTCTAATTGTCGCCTGCAGTACATCCGCAGTCTCTGGTAATCTCCTGCAGTACGTCCGCAGTCTCTGGTAATCTTCTGCAGTATGTCAGCAGTCTCTAGTAATCTCCTGCAGTATGTCCGCAGTCTCTGGTAGTCTCCTGGTATGTCTGCAGTCTCTGGTAGTCTCCTGTAGTATGTCCGCAGTCTCTGGTAATCTCCTGCAGTATGTCCGCAGTCTCTGATAATCTCCTGCAGTATGTCCGCAGTCTCTGGTAATCTCCTGCAGTACGTCCGCAGTCTCTGGTAATCTCCTGCAGTACGTCCGCAGTCTCTGGTAATCTCCTGCAGTACATCCGCAGTCTCTGGTAATCTCTTGCAGTACGTCCGCAGTCTCTGATAATCTCCTGCAGTATGTCCGCAGTCTCTGATTGTCTCCTGCAGTATGTCCACAGTCTCTGAATGTCTCCTGCAGTATGTCTGCACTCTCTGACACTCTCCTGTAGTATGTGTATTAATGTGCCCCTTTACTTGCTCAATTATTTGGGATTGCTCCACTGCTCAGTGAGAGGTAATGATGTGCATTACCTCTAGCAACCAATCAGCGAACAGTAGTGATCTGCTTTAATCTCTAGCAACCAATCAGTAAGTGGTAATGATGTGCTGTAACCCCTAGCAACCAATTAGTGAGCGCTAATAATGTACAATAACCTCTAGCAACCAATCGGCAAGAAGAAATTATGTCTTGTAACCTCTAGAAACCAGCCAGTGAGCATTAAGGATAGGTTGTAACCTCTGGCAAACAATTGCAATCGCTGCATGATCTGCTGCAGTAAACTGATTTTGAGTCTACCTGGTATTTTTTGTATGTCTCAGTAAAGAGGGGGGCCCAAGAAAATGTTTGCCCAGGGCCCAATCAAAATTAAAGACGGCCCTGTTCACACTTTCTGACCATGCTTAAAACGATCTATAGCGCTCCCATGGCAAACCTCGTAGTTAAAGGCTACCAGTCACAAAACATAAACATACATAGAGGGACCCATCAGGGCTGTCCCCTGTCCCCCTTATTATTCCTTTTGGCTTTGGAGCCACTGGCCATCAAAATTCTTGAACATCCAGGTGGGTGTTAACTGCGGAGGTAGCGAACATAAGTGTGCGATGTTCGCAGATGATATTTTGCTGCTCCTCTCCTCCCCAGTCACCTCTTTGCCTAACGTACATGTGGTACTAAGACACTTTACGGCATTTACAGGCTTGAGAGTAAATCACTCTAAATCTCACAAAAAAAGTGGGAGAAGGGGTTGAAACAACCCCGGGACTTTTAAGGTGCTTGTATTTTAAGGTAAATAGAGTAGATAGGCATGTACAATTTATCCATAAAAAAGATTTTTATTACAATTGATATAAATTACACAACATAGTTAAAAAATATATATCTCAGTATCTACATCCAATAGTGGGCAGACAGTAGAAAAAATACCTCTCAATAGATACCACTCAACATGTTTCGCTCATTTGGAGCTTCCTCAGGAGTTTTGGTATAGATTATGGTGTACTAAAAATGATAAAAGGAACATGGATGAGATATCATATTACATAATAAAGTTTACAATTTACAATTGAGAATATATAAGTGTATATGTATATATGTATATATGGATAACATGTCATACACGAGCTATAACCAGTTAAGGAAATAAAAAACAATCAAGTACAAGTTTTCTGGCGCCTTCCAGTTAGACTCTTTGGTGATATTTTCCCATAGCCCTTTTAGATGAGTGAAATTGGTAAAGGGGTGTGGGTCAGGCACAGGTACGTTTGTATCACTCCACCAGGATGTAGTTTTTGAAGTGTTATTATAAAACTGTTGTCCTAAACAGGCCATTTCTCCTACATGTGTTTTATACTGGGGACCCGACCTGGCTATACAATATTTCCCAATTATTGACGTTTTCAGGTGCCATTCTGACCTTATTCGTTCATGGGGCTGCTCAGAGGTGGCACTGAATGGCACATCATAATCTTTTTCCCTAGCTTCCCAAGGCCATTGGTCTCCCATGTTGGTTCCTCCACACACATAGCAATCTGTGACTTGTAAATTGTCGGCCACACTTTCTGCCAGTTCAATGAACAGGTTCTTTGTGCTAGGGGGCACTTCCATACCAGTGGCTAGCTCTTCATATAAGGAATGAAATAGCTGATGATTAACACTCTTTGTTAGTTCAGTTTCTAGTGAGACATACACAATTGTACCGGGGTCTGATCCTTTACCATAAATATGAACTCCAAACTTATTTCCCATTGTGCTAAAAACTGGACAGGGTTATGTATGGTGAAATTCACAGGGGTGCAACTTCCCACTGTGCAGCTGGATGAACCAGCTAAAGATTGTAGAATGGCATCCTGATTTTTCATTCCCCATGTTCCCCAGGCAGCACACCTCCAGTTGGGGCAGTAATTCCATTCCTCACCTGCACAGCTAGGTCCCAGTTTCCCTGAACAGATGTACCTATCATTTCTTAAATACTCTCTCTCCCATTCCAATCCCCCACACCCTCCCCTTGGGAAGTGGTTGAGGTTGATGGCAGCACACACATCAAAGATTAGGCTTGCTGCAGTGCTGGGGTCAGTGATCAGTGTACGGTTTATCAGCCTACCGGTGGAACTAAAGCTCCGAACGGTTAGCCAGGTTTTATAGGGTGCATAAGTGGGGTCATAACAGGTTATCTGATTTTCAAAGGAGCACATTGAATAGGTAGTCCCATTATGTATGCAAGTACCAGTCTCTGTGCCCTTGCATTGATAATGGGAGTGCCACAATAACATCTTGGTAGTTATGGATCCTACTCTGGTAGTCTTTATACAAGGGTCACATGAGATACTCTCCCCCCCTGTTAACCTGGTCAGTATCACTATTATGACTATCAACAGTCTCATTATAACGATCTTAGTAAACATTACACCGATGAATATCCTCAAGCTTCAGCTTGTGCGTAGACCAACCAGCGTCCGGGCTGTGGTTGGAGCAGAGCTTAGTAGATATCCTTTATCTTCCGCCGTGCGTTGAGCCAGCAGCTTCCAGGGGTGTGCTGGCCGCAGGGCTGCAGTCTTTCTATCTTCTGCCGTGCGTAAATTCAGCAGCTTCCAGGGGTGTGCTGAACACAGGGCTGGAGTTCTTCCTTCTGATTTCTCTGGTCAATCTCAGTCTCAAAGGATCTTGGGGGTCTACTGTACTGTGCCAGGAGTCTGTGAGGTCAGCAGCTCGCTTTACCCTGGAGTGGTGTATCCAGGGTGTCACCTCGGCTACCTTAATGGCTGTTGGGGTAGATAGCAGAACAATGTAAGGACCTCTCCATTTTGGCCCTAGTGGGGTTATGTTCCACTCCTTTACCCACACTGTATCTCCTGGTTTAAAGGGGTGTACTGGGTTCGACAAGCTTATGGGAAGTTTCTCTTGAACCCATTTCCCTATGTCCTGCATACTTTCCCCAAGTTTCTGTATCAGTTCATGGTTAACTACCCCTCCTATCTGATGCAAGTCTCCTCTTATCCCTCTAATGATAGGTGGGGGCCTACCATACAGTACCTCAAAAGGGGACAGATTTGTCCTCTTTGTTGGGGTACTCCGAATTCTCAGTAAAGCAATGGGCAACATCAAGGTCCACTCCATTTGGGTTTCCTGACAGAGCTTAGCCAGTTGTGACTTGAGTGTGCGGTTCATCCGTTCAACTTTTCCAGAGCTTTGGGGCCTATATGCGGTGTGTAATTTCCAAGTAATCTTAGGTGCCGTTGCTAATTCCTGGAGACACTTGTGGTCAAAGTCAGGGCCATTGTCTGGGCCTATATCTGGGGATAAACACCTTTTACAAAACTGCTTCCGTCAGTAAAGTACTCAACGTTTGGATTTTCCAAGGGGCTGTCTTTCAAGTCTGGTCGGCTTACATATCCAATACCCGGAGACTGTCATGAGTTAGGGGTTCTTGTGAGGTGGGGAGCAGAGTGGCTGGGTTTAAAGGGTTTACAGTCTCTAAGTGGATACGAGGATTTTCACACAGCATAGCTTGATATTTAACCATTCGACTGTTCGTGAACCAGTGATTTCCCTTGTAATCCATTAATGCCTGTACTTGGTGTGGGACTTGGACATAAGTCTCCTGACCTAAGGACAACTTGTCAGCTTCCGCCACAAGGAGGGCTGTTGCTGCGATGGCTCGCAGGCAGGATGGCCATCCCTGAGCTACGGTGTCCAGTTGTTTTGAGAGGTATGCTACAGGGCGCTGCCAAGACCCAGAGTATTGTGCCAGGACTCCTACTGCTATTCCTTGTTTTTCACTGACATACAAATAGAAGACTTTTTGGCTATCTGGCAAGCCTAGCGCAAGAGTCTGCATTAGGGAGACCTTAATGTCTTAATGCTCTGTTTTGCTGTTCTCCCCATTGGAAGGGTTCCTTTTCTCCCCCCTTTGTGGATTCATAGAGGGGTCTGGCTTTTATGGCAAAGTCCGGTATCCAGATTCAGCAGAATCCTACCACCCCCAGGAATTCACGTACTTGCCGACTTGTAGTCAGGGTGGGAATCTGACAAACAACTTCTTTCCTGCCTTCTCCCAATTGTCTCTGTCCTTGTGATACTCTGAATCCCAGGTACTTTACAGTCTCTTGTCAAAATTGCACCTTTCTCCGGGACACCTTATAACCTGCCTCCCACAGTAATTGTAATAGTTCATTAGTGACCGCTGGGTGCATGGTCATTACAGCCTGATTGACCGCTCGGAGGTCTTGAACAGGATGACAGTGAGCTGTTTCAGGTTTCTGCACTGGGAGTAGAGGTGTATTCCAGGGAGACTGACAGGGTTTTAGAATTCCATAGTGTAGGAATTTGTTTAAGTACTTTTGTTTTCCTACTAGGGCTTTTAGAGGGACTGGGTACTGTTTCAGGCTGACTGGAGTGGCTCCTGATTTTAATTCAATAAGGATTGAGGGAACGTGTGTGGTTAATCCTGGTAGGTTGTCTTCTGCCCACAGTCCCGGGATGTCTTGCAGTATGCGGGCTTCAAAGGGATGCGGGGCAAGGGTCCGGCTATTTGCATCAGGATCTCTCGGAGTGGAAGTGGACACTTGATTAGGGAGCCCATGGACTACTACTGAGTTCCCTATTTCTGTCCTGCCTATACCCAGAGTGCTACGGTCAGGAATATATTTACTGAGATTTGGCATTGACAAACTTGCTGAATCTGATGTAGGTGAACAACTACTTGAGTCCCCTTGTTTACTGGACGGGCATTTGGACATGGCTCTAACCTGTCTCTATCTGAGGTCCTTTCATCTACATACGGGGGAGGCTGATCTGTCTCTTCGGGTTGAGAATATATGTGTTTTGTTTGTTTTGTCAGTGGTACTACTCTTGTCATAACTATAATTCTGCACTGTTCCTCTTTTGCAGCTTGTATCCACTGCGGGTCTCTGTCTCCCATTTGTCCAAAGGATGCACAATCATCCAGACGGACTTTTTCTCCTAGCTGACTGACTGACTGGCTGACTGACTGTGGATTTATCCGAGAGATGCACAATCATCTGGACGGATATTCCTCCTGACTGGCTGGCTGAGGATTTATTCGAGGGATGCACAATCACCCGAACGAACAGTCCTCCTGGAAGGTGCGTCTTGGTCATGTTTCTGTAAGTCTGACATAATATTCTCAAATAATCAGTCAAGGGTTCCCTGTGGGGGCCACCGCGCTCCATAGCAGGGCCAATCTTTCTCACACAATGTTATCAATTTCTCAGGGCTAAGTTTTTTTAAATTACAGTTCTTTAGAAAATCCCTTCTTAAAGTTGGAGATCATGGTTTGTAGAGGAAATTCAACACTATGTTTCCCACCCATTCTTATAACCTAACAGACACCAAGACAGACACAGAGGGTAGGGTAAATGATGAGAATTCAGTAAGGGGTCTGAATCCTCGACACAGGTAGGGACAATAGACAACGCTTCCCTCGGTTAGTGGCCTGGACGTGGTCTCCCAGCCAGAAAACGCACTTAAAAGAGGACACGGTCACTTCACCACAAAGTGATGTCTCATACACACATCAATCATACCAGACATTCCCACCCAAAAATTACTGACTGACTGAGGATTCGTCCGAAAGATGCACAATCATCTAAACGGACGTCTCTCTCGGAAGGTGATCAGGCTTCCCTTCTCTCAATCCGTCGAGAGGCTGGCTGGCTGTCTTAACTGTTATCCAAAAACAAAAGTAAAAAGGCTCTCACCTGTTCCCGTTGGAGCTCCTGCTATCTACTTCTTGGATTCCCAGGTCCTTTTGACGCTACGAAGGTCATCCACAGCAGGCCACCAAATGGGACACAGCGCAGTCTCCTAGATAACAGTTCTAGAAGGCGCCTTTTGAGACTACGATATAGCCCACAGGGCTGGCCTCTCGGACCATTCCTTGTAGGTCTGGTGGAAAACAGTGCCACCTGCCTCAACAGGTCACACCGATATTCCCCCCTTACGGCCAATGCACCAAATGAGGTAGGAGAATAACAGTATATGACTGCTGGACAATGAACTTCTGGTATGCAAGTTTTTTATTTCATTCTTCTAGCTAGCAAGAATGAACACTCCTGGCCCAACTCGTGTCTACACGCCAAAGAGTGTTTCCAACAGACAATTCAGTGTACATATAACTCTATCACATTACGTCACAAGCGCACACAGAATACATTTCCTTTACAAAAACATTCTGACCCTTCACCTACTTTTACTAATGCAAGCAGTTTACCAAAGCATATCGTTTCACAAGCATTGCACAAGCCTTGCCTCTGCGGTTACCTCCTTAATCAGCTGACTAGCCTTTGACACATCCTGAACAGGAAAAGTGTGCTAAGCTAAGCACAGATGGCTTTGCTAAGGGGGGAAGTGTTCATTTGCCAATCCACAGCCTGTCACGTACAAAATATTCTTTTATAGTAACTAGGAATGGCTTCTTAGCTGGAATTCTAAATCAGCCCTACTACACACATAACCATGGCCATATAATCTGATCCCCATTCCTACTTCACAACCTCTGCACAGTGTTCAGCTAAAACTACAAGTTAGTGTAGTGCGACCTCTGCACAGTGTTCAGCTAAAGCTACAAGTTAGTGTAGTGCGTCCTCTGAACAGTGTTCAGCTAAAACTACAAGTTAGTGTAGTGCGACCTCTGCACAGTGTTCAGCTAAAGCTACAAGTTAGTGTAGTGCGTCCTCCTCACAGTGTTCAGCTAAAACTACAAGTTAGTATAGTGCAACCTCTGCACAATGTTCAGCTATAGCTACAAATTAGTGTAGTGCGTCCTCCTCACAGTGTTCAGCTAAAACGACAAGTTAGTTTAGTGTGACTTCTGCACAGTGTTCAGCTAAAGCTACAAGTTAGGGTAGTGCGTTCTCCTCACAGTGTTCAGCTAAAGCTACAAGTTAGTGTAGTGCGTCCTCTGAACAGTGTTCAGCTAAAACTACAAGTTAGTGTAGTGCGACCTCTGCACAGTGTTCAGCTAAAGCTACAAGTTAGTGTAGTGTGTCCTCTGAACAGTGTTCAGCTAAAGCTACAAGTTAGTGTAGTGCGTCCTCCTCACAGTGTTCAGCTAAAACTACAAGTTAGTTTTTTGCAAGCTCTGCACAGTGTTCACCTAAAGCTACCTGTAGAAGGTTGGTGGTGTTTTCTTGATCCTATCACTACCGCAGGCAGCTAAATAAGCTACAAGTTAGTTTTTTGCGAGCTCTGCACAGTGTTCACCTAAAGCTACCTGTAGAAGGTTGGTGGTGTTTTCCTGATCCTATCACTACCGCAGGCAGCTAAATAAGCTACAAGTTAGTTTTTTGCAAGCTCTGCACAGTGTTCACCTAAAGCTACCTGTAGAAGGTTGGTGGTGTTTTCCTGATCCTATCACTACTGCAGGCAGCTAAATAAGCTACAAGTTAGTTTTTTGCGAGCTCTGCACAGTGTTCAGCTAAAACTACAAGTTAGTGTAGTGCGAGCTCTGCACAGTGTTCAGCTAAAGCTACCTGTAGAACAGGGGTCTCAAAGTACCGGCCTGCGGGCCATTTGCGGCCCGCGGACCGGTTAAAAATGGCCCGCAGGCAGGTCCGATCCAGGAGGTCTTTTTGCGCTGACAGAGGGGGAGGCACCGAAGAGCTTTACCTCTTCATCTGCTCTGTCCTCTCCACTGCACGCTGCTACAGCCCAGAGAGAGAACAGAGCGGAGGAAGGATCCGCCCATTGCCCCGCCCACATAGGCACTGACCTCAGGGCGGGAGATTGTGTTCTCTGGGTCCGCTGTCACTAGCCATGTGTGGAAGCCAGGAGGAAAGGACTCGGGAGGCGGATGGTCTTGACTGCCAGGAGAGGGGAGTGAGCCATCACACTGAGGCAAAGTTCTTAGTGGGGTGACTGGGGTAGAAATGTGTGCAGTGTGGGGGGATTTGTGCAGTGTGGGGGGTAATGCTGGGGGTTAATAATGCGTTTGCTGACATCAGTGCTGGGGGTTAATAATACGTTTGCTGACATCAGTGCTGGGGGTTAATAATGCGTTTGCTGACATCAGTGCTGGGTTAATAATGCGTTTGCTGACATCAGTGCTGGGGGTTAATAATGCGTTTGCTGACATCAGTGCTGGGTTAATAATGCGTTTGCTGACATCAGTGCTGGGTTAATAATGCATTTGCTGACATCAGTGCTCAGGGTTAATAATGCGTTTGCTGACATCAGTGTTGGGGGTTAATAATACGTTTGCTGACATCACTGTTGGGGGTTAATAATGTGTTTGCTGACATCAGTGCTGGGGGTTAATAATGCATTTGCTGACATCAGTGTTGGGGGTTAATAATGCGTTTGCTGACATCAGTGTTGGGGGTTAATAATGCGTTTGCTGACATCAGTGTTGGGGGTTAATAATGCTTTTGCTGACATCAGTGCTGGGTTAATAATGCGTTTGCTGACATCAGTGCTGGGTTAATAATGCGTTTGCTGACATCAGTGCTGGGGGTTAATAATGCGTTTGCTGACATCAGTGCTGGGGGTTAAAAATGCATTTGCTGACATCAGTGCTGGGTTAATAATGCGTTTGCTGACATCAGTGCTGGGTTAATAATGCGTTTGCTGACATCAGTGCTGGAGGTTAATAATGCGTTTGCTGACATCAGTGTTGGGGGTTAATAATGCGTTTGCTGACATCAGTGCTGGGGGTTAATAATGCGTTTGCTGACATCAGTGTTGGGGGTTAATAATGCGTTTGCTGACATCAGTGTTGGGGGTTAATAATGCGTTTGCTGACATCAGTGTTGGGGGTTAATAATGCGTTTGCTGACATCAGTGTTGGGGGTTAATAATGCGTTTGCTGACATCAGTGTTGAGGGTTAATAATGCGTTTGCTGACATCAGTGTAGGGGGTTAATAATGCGTTTGCTGACATCAGTGTTGGGGGTTAATAATGCGTTTGCTGACATCAGTGCTGGGGGTTAATAATGCGTTTGCTGACACCAGTGCTGGGTTAATAATGCGTTTGCTGACATCAGTGCTAGGTATAGTATATTATTGCTTGTATAGTTTTGAAAGTTTGCATGTGGCCCCATGGGATATGAAAACTTGTCATGTGGCCCTCTGCCAATTTGAGTTTGATACCCCTGCTGTAGAAGGTTGGTGGTGTTTTCCTGATCCTATCAGTACCGCAGGCAGCTAAATAAGCCACAAGTTAGTTTTTTGCGAGCTCTGCACAGTGTTCAGCTAAAGCTACCTGTAGAAGGTTGGTGGTGTTCTCAAACTACAGGCAGGCAGTTGATTTTGCTAGCTGCAGTATCAGTGTATATATATATATATATATATATATATATATATATATATCCCAGCTTAGTGCAGCTACAGACCATTAGTATGTCTGGAAGGCAAACAAGGAGAGGCAGACAGTCACAAGCCAATAAAAGAGGGCAAGCAGGCTCTGTGTCTAGAGGCAACAGTGCTGGTCATGGAGACGGTGCATCCTCATCAGCACATGGCCGTGGGACACGCTTGGCCTTTTTTTCGGCAGCTGGCCGTGTTGAGCCGTAACATGCGGAAGACTTGGTCGGGTGGATGACCAAGCCGTCCTCATCCTCCTCATCCTCTCTCACCCATGCTCAGGGTACTTTGTCTGGCAAAGCAGCTGCCAACGCGGCCTCTTCCCTCGGCTCAATAAGATCAGTAGCTCCTTCCCTAGCCCCACCATGTCCTCCTGAGGAGTCCCTCAAACTGTTTGACCACAGTGTTGGGTACATGCTCCAGGAGGATGCCCAGTGTTTAGAAGGCTCTGATGACGATACTGAGCTAGATGAAGGCAGTAACGTGAGCACGGACAAAGGGGGTGCCCAAGATAGACAGCAATCTGGCAGTCATGCTCCCCCTGCTGCAGCATACTGCCAGGATTGCTCCAGTGATGAGGAGGGAGGGGATGATGAGGTCACTGACTCAACGTGGGTGCCTGATAGGAGAGAGAAGGAGGCACATCACCAACGAGGCAGGATGCCCTCCAGGGGCCAGCCTAAGGGCAGCACACTGACTGCATCACACCCCAAAGCTCCGCATGTGCAGGGCGCTGCTGTCTCTGCACGTTATTCCAAAAGTTCTTTGGTGTGGGCCTTTTTTGAGACGAGTGCATCTGTGACACATATTTGGTAGCAATTGGATCGGCCAATAAAAGTGGCCAATACTTTTCAATGATTTGTCTCACTTGTTTGTGCTGCTTGGTGTAGCCAGTAATGATTCACTTGAGGCAGAACAGAGGCAGGAAGAGGAGGACTTCCTTAGCTCTCAAGGCCCCCTTTATCCAGACAGTGTTCCTGCGTGCCCGCAGATCACACAGGAAGAGGATGAGGAGGAGGAGGAGGATTGTGTCAGTATGGAGGTGGAGCCTGGCACTCAGAATCAGCAGCAGTCTTTAAGGGATCAGTGCCAAGAAACACATGGACTTGTACGTGGCTGGGAGGAGGTGGCTGTGGACCATGTCGTCCCTAGTGACCCAGAGGACTCCGGACCGATTGCCTCAGCAAACCTACGCTGCATGGCCTCCCTGATCCTGCAAAGCCTGCGTAAGGATCCTCGTATTCGTGGTATCAAGGAGAAGGACCAATACTGGCTGACAACTCTCCTTGATCCACGTTACAAGGGTAAGGTTGCGGACCTTATCTTGCCATCGCAGAGGGAGCAGAGGATGAAACATCTTCGGGAGGCCTTGCAGAAAGGTCTGTGCAACACGTTCCCAGAGACTGGGAAGTTACAAACTCCTGTTTCTGGACAACGTGTTGCTGAGGCTTCGGTCAGTCAAAGAGGGAGCGGTGGAGAAGGCCGTCTGACTGATGCGTTCGGACAATTTTTTAGTCCGCAGCCCCAAGGTATGATCGGTTCCAGCAACCATCGCCAGCGTCTGTTTTACATGGTGCAGGAATACCTAGGGTGAAGATCTGACTTGGACACCTTTCCCACCGAAAATCCTCTGGGTTACTTGGTTTTGAGGATGGATCACTGGCCAGAGCTTGCACAGTATGCATTTGAGCTACTGGACTGTCCTGCATCCAGCGTTCTTTCGGGACGCACATTCAGTGCTGCTGGAGGCTTTGTAACCGACCACAGGGTGCATCTGTCCACCGACTCGGTCGATCGACTGACCTTCATAAAAATGAATCAGACTTGGATCACCACCAGCTTCCAAGCACCTGATGCTGATGTAACCGAATAATTTTTTTTGAAATCTCAGATCCCTTCAAAGACTGTCTATGCTGATGCTGAGTGACTATCCTGAGTAATTATCCTCTTCCTCCTCAATGATCACGCTGATAGCTTGTAAGAACATTTTTGGTTCTGGGCGCCACCACCAGCTCCTAAGGCCCAATTTTTCAGCCCCTGTTTAACAGGGGCGTGTAATTACAATTTTTGATGCAATACTTTGCAGCAGGGCTCGTTCCTGCATTCCAACTAGAGTATCTGTGAGGGGTTGCAGTGTTGTGGCACCAGTGCCTAAGGCCCAATTTTTCTGCCTCTGTTTATCAGGGGCGTGTAATTACAATTTTTGATGCAATACTTTGCAGCAGGGCTCATTCCTGCGTTCCAACTACAGTATCTGTAAGGGGTTGCAGTGTTGTGGCACCAGCACCAGTGCCTAAGGCCCAATTTTTCAGCCCCTGTTTAACAGGGGCGTGTAATTACCATTTTTGATGCAATACTTTGCAGCAGGGCTCGTTCCTGCATTCCAACTAGAGTATCTGTGAGGGGTTGCAGTGTTGTGGCACCAGTGCTTAAGGCCCAATTTTTCAGCCCCTGTTTAACAGGGGCGTGTAATTACAATTTTTGAGGCAATACTTTGCAGCAGAGCTCGTTCCTGCGTTCCAACTAGAGTATCTGTGAGGGGTTGAAGTGTTGTGGCACCAGCACCAGTGCCTAAGGCCCAGTTTTTCAGCCACTGTGCAACAGGGGCATGTAATTACAACTTTTGATCTAATATTTCACAGCAGGGCCCGTTTCTGCGCCCACCAAGAGCGAGTGAGGACTTACAGTGTTGTGGCACCAGCACCACCTCCACCACCAAAGGCCCAATTTTTCTGCCCCTGTTCAACAGGGGCATGTAATTACAATTCTTGATCTAATATTTCACAGCAGGGCCCTGTGAGGGCTTACAGTTTTGTGGCCACAACAACACCTAAGGCCCAAATTTCTGCTGAGTATATAGGACAGGCCCCTACTTTCAAACATCCAACTTACAAATGACTCCTACTTGCAAACGGAAGGAGACAACAGGATGTAAGATGAAATCTACCCCTAGGAAGGGAAATTCTCTCCTGTAAGAGTTAATATGGGAAAAACATTTCTCCTTTCCACTGATGCTTTATCACCAATCCTTGTTTCACAAAAAAACCCAAATTTTCAAAAAACATTTGTCATTGGGACAAAAAGTGAGGTGAAATCTTCTGAAGAGGAGCACAGACAGCAAAACAAATGTCACAGGGGTGATAACCCTTCCCTATGTTTTCCAAAAAGCTTAAAATAGATTTTTTGGCTGGAGCTAAACACGTTAAAAATGTACCAGTTCAAAATTACAAATAGATTCTACTTAACAACAAACCTACAGTCCCTGTTTTGTTTGCACCGCCTGTATACTGCTGTTCAGAGTACAGAGCCTGTATACTGCTGTTTCCTTTTTTAATTTGGGTGCGGGGTTCCCCTTAATATCCATACAAGCCCCAAAGGGCCTGGTAATGGACTGGGGGGTACCCATGCCATTTGTCTCACTGATTTTCATCCATATTGCCAGGACCCGACATTACATTAAAGCCGCAAGCAGTTTGAAATGACTTTTTTTCCTTTAAAAATGACATTTTGTGCAGGGACTGTTCTAAGCACGGAAAACACGTGCCACTTTACAGGCATACTATAGACACCCCCCCAGGTACGATATTTAAAGGAATATTTCCCTTTTTTTTTTTTTACTTTAAGCATCATTAAAATCACTGCTCCCGAAAAAACATCCGTTTTTAAAAGTTTTTTTTGCATTGATACATGTCCCCTGGGGTAGGACCCAGGAAACCAAACCCTTTTTAGGACAATACCAAGCAAATTAGCATTTAAAATGAGCACTTTTGATTTCGAACGTTCGAGTCCCATAGAAGTCAATGGGGTTCTAATGTTCGTGTGAATTTTCGGTCCGTTCGCAGGTTCTGGTGCGAACCGGGGGGTGTTCGGCTCATCCCTACCGATGAATAGCATCAGGAATACAAAACATCAGGTAGGTCTCTCAAACAAAAGTTCCTGTCCAGAATGACCACAGAAGGACACAGAATTTATATATCCTTAATTACATAGTTACATAGTAGGTGAGGTTGAAAAAAGACACAAGTCCATAAAGTCCAACCTATGTGTGATTATGTGTCAGTATTACATTGTATATCTCTATATGTTGCGGTCATTCAGGTGCTTATCTAATAATTTCTTGAAGCTATCAATGCTCCCCGCTGAGACCACCGTCTGTGGAAGGGAATTACACATCCTTGCCGCTCTTACAGTAAAGAACCCTCTACGTAGTTTAAGCTTAAACCTCTTTTCTTCTAATTTTAATGAGTGACCACGAGTCTTGTTAAACTCTCTTCTGCGAAAAAGTTTTATTTCAATTGTAGAGTCACCAGTACGGTATTTGTATATTGAAATCATATCCCCTCTCAAGCGTCTCTTCTCCAGAGAGAATAAGTTCAGTGCTTGCAACCTTTCCTCATAACTAAGATCCTTCAGACCCTTTATTAGCTTTGTTGCCCTTCTTTGTACTCGCTCCATTTCCAGAACATCCTTTTCTGAGGACTGGTGCCCAGAACTAGACAGCATACTCTAGGTGCAGCCGGACCAGAGTCTTGTAGAGTGGGAGAGTTATCGTTTTATCTCTGGATTTGATCCCCTTTTTAATGCATGCCAATATTCTGTTTGCTTTGTTAGCCGCAGCTTGGCATTGTATGCCATTGCTGAGCCTATCATCTACTAGGACCCCCAGGTCATTTTCCATCCTAGATTCCCCCAGAGGTTCTCCCCCCAGTGTATAGATTGCATTCATATTTTTGCCACCCAAATGCATTATTTTACATTTTTCTACATTGAACCTCATTTGCCATATAGTTGTCCACCCCATTAATTTGTTCAGATCTTTTTGCAAGGTTTCCACATCCTGCGGAGAAGTTATTGCCCTGCTTAGCTTAGTATCATCTGCAAATACAGAGATGGAACTGTTTATCCCATCTTCCAGGTCGTTTATGAACAAATTAAATAGGATTGGTCCCAGCACAGAACCCTGGGGAACCCCTCTACCCACCCCTGAACATTCTGAGTATTCCCCATTTATCACCACCCTCTGAACTCGCCCTTGTAGCCAGTTTTCAATCCATGTACTCACCCTATGGTCCATGCCAACGGACCTTATTTTGTACAGTAAACGTTTATGAGCAACTGTGTCAGATACTTTTGCAAAATCCAGATACACCACGTCTACGGGCCTTCCTTTATCTAGATGGCAACTCACCTCCTCATAGAAGGTTAGTAGATTGGTTTGGCAAGAACGATTCTTCATGAATCCATGCTGATTACTGCTAATGATACCGTTCTCATTACTAAAATCTTGTATATAGTCCCTTATCATCCCCTCCAAGAGTTTACATACTATTGATGTTAGGCTAACTGGTCTGTAATTCCCAGGGATGTATTTTGGGCTCTTTTTAAATATTGGTGCTACATTGGCTTTTTTCCAATCAGCTGGTACCATTCCAGTCAGTAGACTGTCTGTAAAAATTAGGAACAACGGTCTGGCAATCACTTGACTGAGTTCCCTAAGTGCCCTCGGATGCAAGCCATCTGGCCCCGGTGATTTATTAATGTTAAGTTTCTCAAGTCTAATTTTAATTCTGTCCTCTGTTAACCATGGAGGTGCTTCCTGTGTTGTGTTATGAGGATAAACACTGCAGTTTTGATTACTGAAGCCCCCCGATTCACTTGTGAAGACTGAGAAGAATGAATTCAATACCTTCGCCATCTCCCCATCCTTTGTAACCAGATGTCCTTCCTCATTCTTTATGGGGCCAATATGGTCTGTCCTCCATTTTTTACTGTTTACATACTTAAAGAATTTCTTGGGATTTTTTTTGCTCTCCTCCGCTATGTGTCTTTCATGTTCTATCTTAGCCGTCCTAATTGCACCCTTACATTTCTTGTTGCATTCTTTATAAAGTCTGAATGCTGAGGATGATCCCTCAACCTTGTATTTTTTCAAGGCCTTCTCCTTTGCTTTTATATGCATTTTTACATTGGAGTTAAGCCATCCAGGACTTTTGTTTGCTCTTTTAAATGTATTACCCAATGGGATGCATTGGCTAATGCCCTAATTTAATATGCTCTTAAAGCAAACCCATCTCTCCTCTGTGTTCTTTGTTCCTAATATTTTATCCCAATTTATGCCTTTTAGCAAGGTTTGTAGTTTAGGGAAGTTGGCTCTTTTTAAATTCAGTGTCTTTGTATTCCCTTTATGTTTCCTATTTGTGTGATTTATACTGAAACTAATTGACCTGTGATCGCTGTTACCTAAATTGCCCCGTATTTCCACATCCGTGATCAGGTCTGTATTGTTGGTAATCAGTAGATCCAGTAATGTTTCATTTCTAGTTGGTGTGTCTACCATCTGACCCATAAAATTGTCCTGCAAGACATTAAGGAACTGGCGAGCCTTAAATGAATGCGCGGTTCCCTCCACCCAGTCTATGTCTGGATAATAAAATCCCCCATTATGATAACACTTCCCATCCTTGCTGTTAATGAAAAGGAAAAAAGGAAGTGTGAGGGATGAAGTAGGATATCAAACAATTGATGTTAAAAGGGGCATCAAATCTGAGCACCATGTTAACATAGAGGTTACCTTCAGTAGAATCAAAAACTCTTTTGCTAGATGTAGAAAATCCTCACTGCAAGTGTAAATAGCAGTATTAAATCAATATGCTTTGGAAATCCATAGCCAGCAATCAAAGGGTCATGGATGACATTGATAGTATCCAAAGATGTGGATGTATGAGGGTACAACTAAGTAAGTGATGCTTGATTAATGCTGTTGTTAGCAATGGTAGTTGTGTTATTTGAAAATAATTTAGAGGCAGCCTGTAAGCAAATAGTATCAGATATATAGGAAAGAACATATATAAATGTACAATAAATTTACAATATTCAAAAATATATTGAAAAAGGTAAAAGAAAAGAAACAAGGAAAGGGAAGGTATTGGGTTTGGTTATTGAATTTTATATATATAATATTTAAAGAAAAGGTTTAAAGCTAAACGCATCATTGAGGCCAGGATACTTTAAAGCTGATAAATCATGTATCCAACGTGCCTCTCTCTGTAGAAGTAACTTGTCATAGTCACCTCCCCTATAACACAACTACCTTTGCTAACAGCATTAATCAAGCATCACTTGGGCCCTCATTCATCTGTATCCCTGTCCCCATACTTTTTGGCTCACAGGGACGCCAGGGGCACCCAATAAAATGTGCGAGTAATCAATCGCCCTTCATTTGGGAGCCCAAGAGGTGCTAGTCCCTGGGGCGGCCATGCTGTGGATATTACAATTACATTTATATATTCTGAATGTGCCATCTTTAAATCGATCAATACTCGCATTATTACTCATCTATTTAAATCTTTCCCTTTTCCAAGATGGCGCCGTTGGCCTTCGTCTTGAAAAATGACTTGTTTGACCTATCTTGCCTAGATTTTTTCCTTTTCCAAGATGACGCTTTCGGTTTCCGCCATCCTAATGACGCGCTCTGTATACCCTACCGCTTGGCGCATGCGCACTGTAGACAATGACGCGGTCAGCATCACGCTATGATGCCTCCCCCTTCCCCTTTTCCACACTCCCCCTTGGGCTTCCTCATCACATGTCCGCATCTCGGTGGTGACATCAGACGCCACCGGGGCGGAAGGATTATAAGAATGCGGTCTTACACTGCAATCCTCTGTCGTAAGCTCCCTGTTAAGGGGAGAGGTTGTTTCTCTCCCACCCCATGACTGCTTGAACTATCACCATAGGTAAGTGTCCTATATGTAACTCTGTTGGATCCCCAAATGGGTTACACATACGGACTTCATTTGACCAGTACTTTTTTAATCTTTATTTTTCTTTTTGTTTTTTATTTGTACCCTCATACATCCACATCTTTATATACTATCAATGTTATCCATGACCCTTTGATTGCTGGCTACGGATTTCCATAGCATATTGATTCAATACTGCTATTTACACTTGCAGTGAGGATTTTCTACCTCTAGCAAAAGAGTTTTTGATTCTACTGAAGGTAACCTCTATGTTAACATGGTGCTCAGATTTGATGCCCCTTTTAACATCAATTGTTTGATATCCTACTTCATCCCTCACACTTCCTTTTTTTCCTTTTCATTAAGGATTAGGGATGAGCTTCGTGTTCGAGTCGAACCCATGTTCGACTCGAACATCGGCTGTTCGGTCGTTCGCCGAATTGCGAACGATATGGGCCGTTCGCGCCAAATTCGTGTGGCGCGTCACGGCAAATAATTCACTGCGGCATCGCAGTGCATTGCTTGCTGATGATTGGCCAAGCATGCACTATGACCCGCATGCTTGGCCAATCACAGCGCCGCCTGAACAGAGAGCCGTAATTGGCCAAAGCCAAGGAGGCTTTGGCCAATTATGGCTCAGGGGATTTAGTACATGCCCCACACTATATAAGGCCGCCTGCACGGCTCAGGGGATTTAGTACACGCCCCACACTATATAAGGCCGCCTGCACGGCGGCCCTGTGTAGTGTGTGTTCCGGCGTTGAAAGAGATAGACAGAGAGACAGTGTTTGATTTGAGTTAGATAGATTAGGCAGAACAGTCAGTCAGTTAGCTGCACTTACAGTGTATTGTGTATATATATGCATCCCAGGTGTTGCATATATATATATACACTGTACTCAGTTTAGCTAGATCCGTTCCTGTTATCTTCTAGACTATTTACATTTAGTGCAGTGCGTCCTGCTCACAGTGTTCAGCTAGATCCGTTCCTGTTATCTTCTAGACTATTTACATTTAGTGCAGTGCGTCCTGCTCACAGTGTTCAGCTAGATCCGTTCCTGTTATCTTCTAGACTATTTACATTTAGTGCAGTACGTCCTGCTCACAGTGTTCAGCTAGATCCGTTCCTGTTATCTTCTAGACTATTTACATTTAGTGCAGTGCGTCCTGCTCACAGTGTTCAGCTAGATCCGTTCCTGTTAAATTCTAGACTATTTACATTTAGTGCAGTGCGTCCTGCTCACAGTGTTCAGCTAGATCCGTTCCTGTTATCTTCTAGACTATTTACATTTAGTGCAGTGCGTCCTGCTCACAGTGTTCAGCTAGATCCGTTCCTGTTATCTTCCTACTGACAGGCAGGCTTGTCTTGTTACAGTATTAACAGCTACCTAAAGAAAATTACTGGTGTTCTTTTGATCCTATTAGTACCACGGTCAGGCAGCTAGACTATTTACATTTAGTGCAGTGCGTCCTGCTCACAGTGTTCAGCTAGATCCGTTCCTGTTATCTTCTAGACTATTTACATTTAGTGCAGTGCGTCCTGCTCACAGTGTTCAGCTAGATCCGTTCCTGTTAAATTCTAGACTATTTACATTTAGTGCAGTGCGTCCTGCTCACAGTGTTCAGCTAGATCCGTTCCTGTTATCTTCTAGACTATTTACATTTAGTGCAGTGCGTCCTGCTCACAGTGTTCAACTAGATCCGTTCCTGTTATCTTCTAGACTATTTACATTTAGTGCAGTGCGTCCTGCTCACAGTGTTCAGCTAGATCCGTTCCTGTTATCTTCCTACTGACAGGCAGGCTTGTCTTGTTACAGTATTTACAGCTACCTAAAGAAAATTACTGGTGTTCTTTTGATCCTATTAGTACCACGGTCAGGCAGCTAGACTATTTACATTTAGTGCAGTGCGTCCTGCTCACAGTGTTCAGCTAGATCCGTTCCTGTTATCTTCTAGACTATTTACATTTAGTGCAGTGCATCCTGCTCACAGTGTTCAGCTAGATCCGTTCCTGTTATCTTCTAGACTATTTACATTTAGTGCAGTGCGTCCTGCTCACAGTGTTCAGCTAGATCCGTTCCTGTTATCTTCTAGACTATTTACATTTAGTGCAGTGCGTCCTGCTCACAGTGTTCAGCTAGATCCGTTCCTGTTATCTTCCTACTGACAGGCAGGCTTGTCTTGTTACAGTATTAACAGCTACCTAAAGAAAATTACTGGTGTTCTTTTGATCCTATTAGTACCACGGTCAGGTAGCTAGACTATTTACATTTAGTAAAGTGCGTCCTGCTCACAGTGTTCAGCTAGATCCGTTCCTGTTATCTTCTAGACTATTTACATTTAGTGCAGTGCGTCCTGCTCACAGTGTTCAGCTAGATCCGTTCCTGTTATCTTCCTACTGACAGGCAGGCTTGTCTTGTTACAGTATTAACAGCTACCTAAAGAAAATTACTGGTGTTCTTTTGATCCTATCAGTACCACGGTTAGGCAGCTAGACTATTAACATTTAGTGCAGTGCGTCCTGCTCACAGTGTTCAGCTAGATCCATTCCTGTTATCTTCTAGACTATTTACATTTAGTGCAGTGCGTCCTGCTCACAGTTTTCAGCTAGATCCGTTCCTGTTATCTTCTAGACTATTTACATTTAGTGCAGTGCGTCCTGCTCACAGTGTTCAGCTAGATCTGTTCCTGTTAAATTCTAGACTATTTACATTTAGTGCAGTGTGTCCTGCTCACAGTGTTCAGCTAGATCCGTTCCTGTTATCTTCTAGACTATTTACATTTAGTGCAGTGCGTCCTGCTCACAGTGTTCAGCTAGATCCGTTCCTGTTATCTTCCTACTGACAGGCAGGCTTGTCTTGTTACAGTATTAACAGCTACCTAAAGAAAATTACTGGTGTTCTTTTGATCCTATCAGTACCACGGTCAGGCAGCTAGACTATTAACATTTAGTGCAGTGCGTCCTGCTCACAGTGTTCAGCTAGATCCATTCCTGTTATCTTCTAGACTATTTACATTTAGTGCAGTGCGTCCTGCTCACAGTTTTCAGCTAGATCCGTTCCTGTTATCTTCTAGACTATTTACATTTAGTGCAGTGCGTCCTGCTCACAGTGTTCAGCTAGATCTGTTCCTGTTAAATTCTAGACTATTTACATTTAGTGCAGTGTGTCCTGCTCACAGTGTTCAGCTAGATCCGTTCCTGTTATCTTCTAGACTATTTACATTTAGTGCAGTGCGTCCTGCTCACAGTGTTCAGCTAGATCCGTTCCTGTTATCTTCCTACTGACAGGCAGGCTTGTCTTGTTACAGTATTTACAGCTACCTAAAGAAAATTACTGGTGTTCTTTTGATCCTATTAGTACCACGGTCAGGCAGCTAGACTATTTACATTTAGTACAGTGCGTCCTGCTCACAGTGTTCAGCTAGATCCGTTCCTGTTATCTTCCTACTGACAGGCAGGCTTGTCTTGTTACAGTATATAAAGCTACCTGAAGAAAATTACTGGTGTTCTTTTGATCCTATTAGTACCACGGTCAGGCAGCTAGACTATTTACATTTAGTGCAGTGCGTCCTGCTCACAGTGTTCAGCTAGATCCGTTCCTGTTATCTTCCTACTGACAGGCAGGCTTGTCTTGTTACAGTATTTACAGCTACCTGAAGAAAATTACTGGTGTTCTTTTGATCCTATTAGTACCACGGTCAGGCAGCTAGACTATTTACATTTAGTGCAGTGCGTCCTGCTCACAGTGTTCAGCTAGATCCGTTCCTGTTATCTTCCTACTGACAGGCAGGCTTGTCTTGTTAAAGTATTTACAGCTACCTAAAGAAAATTACTGGTGTTCTTTTGATCCTATTAGTACCACGGTCAGGCAGCTAGACTATTTACAGTTAGTGCAGTGCGTCCTGCTCACAGTGTTCAGCTAAACCTACAAGTTAGTGGGGTGCGTCCACCTCACAGTGTTCAGCTAAAGCTACCTGTAGAAGGTTGGTGGTGTTCTCATACTACAGGCAGGTAGTTGATTTTGCTAGCTGCAGTATATATATATATATATATATATATATATATATATCCCAGCTTAGTGCAGCTACAGGCCATTAGTATGTCTGGAAGGCCAAGAAGGAGAGGCAGTCACAAGCCAATAAGAGAGGGCAAGCAGGCTCTGTGTCTAGTGCTGGTCGTGGAGACGGTGCATCCTCATCAGCACGTGGCCATGGGACACGCTTGGCCTTTTTTTCGGCAGCTGGCCGTGTTGAGCCGCAACATGCGGAAGACTTGGTCGAGTGGATGACCAAGCCGTCCTCATCCTCCTCAACCTCTCTCACCCATGCCCAGGGTGCTTTGTCTGGCAAAGCAGCGGCCTCTTCCCTCGGCTCAATGTCATCAGTGACTCCTTCCCTAGCTCCACCATGTCCTCCTGAGGAGTCCCTCGAACTGTTTGACCACAGTGTTGGGTACATGCTCCAGGAGGATGCCCAGCGTTTGGAAGGCTCTGGTGATGATACTGAGCTCGATGAAGGCAGTAACATGAGCACGGACAGAGGGGGTGCCCAAGAAGGACAGCAATCTGGCAGTCATGCTCCCCCTGCTGCAGCATACTGCCGGGTTTGCTCCAGTGATGAGGAGGGAGGGGATGATGAGGTCACTGACTCAACGTGGGTGCCTGATAGGAGAGAGGAGGAGGAGGAGGAGGCGGCACATCACCAACGAGGCAGGATGCCCCCCAGGGGCCAGCCTAAGGGCAGCACATTGACTGCATCACATGTGCAGGGCGCTGCAGTCTCTGCGCGTTATTCAAAAAGTTCTTTGGTGTGGGCCTTTTTTGAGACGAGTGCATCAGATCGCACCGCTGCTATTTGCAACATATGTCTCAAGCGTATCTCACGTGGCCAAAACATCTCCCGCTTGGGTACCACATGCTTGACCAGACATATGTTGACCTGCCATGCAGTTCGTTGGCAAGCGCATCTAAATGACCCACACCAAAGAACAAAGAGGACCTCTCCTTGCTCCTCATCAGCTGAGATTTCCAACCCCACTAGACCTTCAGTCCTCTCTGAGACCTGCACTGAGAGGAATGAAGGTGTAGAATTAGGTGTGTCACAGCCAAGTACTTGTGGGCAATCTGCTTTTGGTACACCGACGTCAGATTGTACCAGGCAAATTTCCCTGCCCCAGCTGCTGCACCGCCGAAAGAAGTTTGCTCCCAGCCATCCACATGCCCAGCGGTTGAATGCTAGCTTGGCAAAATTGCTGGCACTTCAACTGCTGCCTTTTCAGTTGGTAGACTCTGCCCCCTTCCGTGAGTTTGTGGAATGTGCGGTTCCACAGTGGCAGGTACCCAAACACCACTTTTTCTCACGGAAGGCGATTCCGGCTCTCTACCGGCATGTGGAAGGCAATGTCCATGCCTCGCTGGACAGGGCGATCAGCGGTAAGGTGCATATTACCGCTGACTCATGGTCCAGTAGGCATGGACAGGGACGTTACCTAAGTTTCACGGCGCATTGGGTGATTGTGCTGGCAGCTGGGAAGGATGCAGGACAAGGTGCAGTAGTGTTGGAGGTTGTTCCGCCACCACGCCTCCAAAATGCTAATGATTGTGACACACCTCTCTCCTCCACCCCCTCCTCTTCTTCTTCCTCCATGGCCTCTTCCTCGGAACCAGCGGTGCTCCGTAGTCGTTCAAGGGGCTACGCAAGTACGCAGGCCAAAAGATGCCATGCGGTGCTTGAGCTGGTGTGCTTGGGGGACAGGAGCCACACTGGGGCAGAGGTTCTGTCAGCTCTGCAGGGGCAGGTTCAGAGGTGGTTGACGCCACGCCAACTTAAGGCAGGAATGGTGGTTTGCGACAATGGCACCAACCTCCTCTCTGCCCTCCGACAGGGACAAATGACCCATGTGCCCTGTTTGGCTCATGTCCTTAACTTGGTGGTGCAGCGGTTCTTGGGCAGGTACCCGGGCTTACAGGATGTCCTGAGGCAGGCCAGGAAAGTCTGTGTGCATTTCCGCCAGTCATATAATGCCAGTGCTCGGCTGACGGACCTCCAAAAGGAGTTTAACCTGCCCAAGAACCGCCTAATCTGTGACATGCCCACCAGGTGGAACTCAACGTTGGCCATGCTGCAGCGGCTGCACACGCAGCAGAGGGCCATCAATGAGTACCTGTGCGACTATGGCACCAGGACAGGATCAGGGGAGCTTGTTTTTTTTTCCCCACGCCAGTGGGCCATGATCAGGGATGCATGCACTGTCCTGTCACCATTTGAGGAGGCCATAAGGATGGTGAGCAGTGACAGTGCATGCATCAGTGACACTGTCCCCCTTGTCCACCTGTTGGAGCACACGCTGCATGGAATAATGGACAGGGCACTTGAGGCAGAACAGAGGCAGGAAGAGGAGGACTTCCTTAGCTCTTAAGGCCCCCTTTATCCAGACAGTGTTCCTGCGTGCCCGCCGATCACACAGGAAGAGGACGAGGAGGAGGAGGAGGAGGAGGAGGAAGATTGTGTCAGTATGGAGGTGGAGCCTGGCACTCAGCATCAGCAGCAGTCTTTAAGGGATCAGTCCCAAGAAACACATGGACTTGTACGTGGCTGGGAGGAGGTGGCTGCGGACCATGTCGTCCTTAGTGACCCAGAGGACTCCGGACCGAATGCCTCAGCAAACCTACGCTGCATGGCCTCCCTGATCCTGCGTAAGGATCCTCGTATTCGTGGTATCAAGGAGAAGGACCAATACTGGCTGGCAACCCTCCTTGATCCACGTTACAAGGGTAAGGTTGCGGACCTTATCTTGCCATCGCAGAGGGAGCAGAGGATGAAACATCTTCGGGAGGCCTTTCAGAAAGGTCTGTGCAACGCGTTCCCAGAGACTGGGAGGTTACAAACTCCTGTTTCTGGACAACGTGTTGCTGAGGCTTCGGTCATTCAAAGAAGGAGCAGTGGAGAAGGTGGCCGTCTGACCGATGCGTTCAGACAATTTTTTGGTCCGCAGCCCCAAGGTATGATCGGTTCCAGCAACCATCGCCAGCGTCTGTTTTACATGGTGCAGGAATACCTAGGGGCAAGATCAGACTTGGACACCTTTCCCACCGAAAATCCTCTGGGTTACTGGGTCTTGAGGATGGATCACTGGCCAGAGCTTGCACAGTATGCAATTGAGCTACTGGCCTGTCCTGCATCCAGCGTTCTTTCGGAACGCACATTCAGTGCTGCTGGAGGTGTGGTAACCGATCACAGGGTGCGTCTGTCCACCGACTCGGTCGATCGACTGACCTTCATAAAAATGAATCAGTCTTGGATCACCACCAGCTACCAAGCACCTGATGCTGATGTAACCGAATAATTTTTTTTGAAATCTCAGATCCCTTCAAAGACTGCCTATGCTGATGCTGAGTGACTATCCCTGAGAAATTATCTTCTTCCTCCTCAATCATCACGCTGATAGCTTGTAAGAACATTTTTGGTTCTGGGCGCCACCACCAGTGCCTAAGGCACAATTTTTCAGCCCCTGTTTAACAGGGGCATGTAATTACAATTTTTGATGCAATACTTTGCAGCAGGGCTCGTTTCTGCGTTACAACTAGAGTATCTGTGAGGGGTTGCAGTGTTGTGGCACCAGCACCAGTGCCTAAGGCCCAATTTTTCTGCCCCTGTCTAACAGGGGCGTGTAATTACAATTTTTGATGCAATACTTTGCAGCAGGGCTCGTTCCTGCATTCCAACTAGAGTGTCTGTGAGGGGTTGCAGTGTTGTGGCACCAGCACCAGTGCCCAAGGCCCAATTTTTCTGCTCCTGTCTAACAGGGGCGTGTAATTACAATTTTTGATGCAATACTTTGCAGCAGGGCTCGTTCCTGCGTTCCAACTAGAGTGTCTGTAAGGGGTTGCAGTGTTGTGGCACCAGCACCAGTGCCTAAGGCCTAATTTTTCAGCTCCTGTTCAACAGGGGCATGTAATTACAATTCTTGATCTAATATTTCACAGCAGGGCCCTGCGAGGGCTTACAGTGTTGTGGCCACAGCAACACCTAAGGCCCAAATTTCTGCTGAGTATATAGGGCAGGACCCTACTTTCAAACATCTAACTTACAAACGACTCCTACTTGCAAACGGAAGGAGACAACAGGAAGTGAGATGAAATCTACCCCTAGGAAGGGAAATTCTCTCCTGTAAGAGTTAATATGGGAAAAAAAATTCTCCTTTCCACTGATGCTTTCCAATCCTTGTTCCACAAAAAAAAACAAATTTTCTAAAAACATTTTTCATTGGGACAAAAAGTGAGGTGAAATCTTCTGAAGAGGAGGAAAGACAGCAAAACAAATGTCACAGGGGTGATAACCCTTCCCTATGTTTTCCAAAAAGCTTAAAAAAGATTTTTTGGCTGGAGCTAAACACGTTAAAAATGTACCCGTTCAAAATTACAAAGAGATACTACTTAACAACAAACCTACAGTCCCTGTCTTGTTTGCACCGCCTGTATACTGCCTGTATACTGCTGTTCAGAGTATATAGGGCCACACCTTTCCTTATTTTAATTTGGGTGCGGGGTTCCCCTTAATATCCATACAAGACCCAAAGGGCCTGGTAATGGACTGGGGGGTACCCATGCCGTTTGTCTCACTGATTTTCATCCATATTGCCATGACCCGACATTACATTAAACCCGCAAGCAGTTTTAAATGAGATTTTTTCCTTTAAAAATGACATTTGGTGCAGGGACTGTTCTAAACACGGGAAAAACACGTCACTTTACAGGCATACTATAGACACCCCCAGGTACGATATTTAAAGGAATATTTCACTTTTTTTTTTTTTACTTTAAGCATCATTAAAATCACTGCTCCCGAAAAAACGGCCGTTTTTAAAAGTTTTTTTTGCATTGATACATGTCCCCTGGGGTAGGACCCGGGTCCCCAAACCCTTTTTAGGAAAATACCGTGCAAATTAGCCTTTAAAATGAGCACTTTTGATTTCGAACGTTCGAGTCCCATAGACGTCAATGGGGTTCTAACGTTCGTGCGAACTTTCGGTCCGTTCGCAGGTTCTGGTGCGAACCGAACCGGGGGGTGTTTGGCTCATCCCTATTAAGGATTACGGATGTGTCCTTCTGTGGCCATTCTGGACGGAAACTTTTGTTTGAGAGACCTACCTTATGTTTTGTATTCCTGATGCTATTCATCGGTAATATTTTTACCAAATATAATTCATATTCAATCTTTGGCAGCCTGGTAAGATCACTAATTTTGATGGATTGATTTTTTGATTGTTGTCTGATTTTTTTTTATTTCCTTAGCTGGTTATAGCTCGTGTCTCTCTACTGATGGCGCTGTGATTGGCCAAGCATGCGGGTCGTAGTGCATGCTTGGCCAATCATCAGCCAGCAATGCACTGCGATGCCACAGTGAATTATGGGCCGTGACGCGCCACACGAATTTGGCGCGAATGGCCCATATCGTTCGCAATTCGGCGAACGATCGAACAGCCGATGTTTGAGTCGAACATGGGTTTGACTCGAACGCGAAGCTCATCCCTATTCATCGGTAATATTTTTACCAAATATAATTCATAATTAATCTTTGGCAGCCTGGTAAGATCACTAATTTTGATGGATTGATTTATTTGATTGTTGTCTGATTGTTTTTTATCTCCTTAGCTGGTTATAGCTTGTGTATGACATGTTATCCATATATACACTTATATATTCTCAATTGTAAATTGTAAACTTTATTATGTAATATGATATCTCATCCATGTTCCTTTTATCATTTTTAGTACACCATAATCTATACCAAAACTCCTGAGGAAGCTCCACATGAGCAAAACATGTTGAGTGGTATCTATTGAGTGGTATTTTTTCTACTGTCTGCCCACTATTGGATGTAGATACTGAGATATATATTTTTTAACTTTGTTGTGTAATTTATATCAATTGTAATAAAAATCTTTTTTATGGATAAATTGTACATGTCTATCTACGCTATTTACCTTAAAATACAAACACCTTAAAAGTCCCAGGGTTGTTTCAACCCCTTCTCCCCCTTTTTTTGTTTGTAAAACTTATGGGATGTGGTGCTAAGCGTTGATTGTTTCTGCCCTCATTATTATTTTTGCACTCTAAATCTCAGGCACTGAATGTTTCTTTACAAACACACATAGTCCAAGCTCTGCGAAGCTCTTTCCCCTTTAAATGGCAGAACGAGACCTTACCAAACTTGGGCATCTCTCTGACTCCCACCCTCACAATGCTATATAAACATAATTATCCCCCATTTTTTATAAAATTAATAGAGGACTTGAAAAGATGGTCAAATAACCCCCCGTCATGGTTCAGCAGGTTGTACTCAGTCAAAATTACAGTTTTACCAAAAGTGCTGTATTTGTTCAGGACCCTTCCGATAGCAATAGTAGGAAAAGATCTCCAGAATTTTCAGGCAAAATTACTAGACTATACAGTATATGGGGACACAAGAGACCCAGGGTGAACAGACGAACATTGTATGTGCTGAAATTGAGAGGAGGCCTTGGAATGCCCGATTTGATTAAGTATTACCATGCGGCACAATTATCCCAACTAATTTGATTCCATACGCGAAAGCCTAGACTGATCTGGATGTTGTTGGAGTCCTCCCTATACCCTGATAGAGAGATTATCCACTTAATGTGGATGAAAGGGAAAGACAGACCGATCATACTGTGTCCGACCTTATTCTTTTCTCTGAATTTATGGGTTTGGCTGGTTACTACTCACAAATTTAAATCCCAACACACCCCCTTGGCCCCACTGTTTAATATTCCCTCATTCATCCCGGGTCTCCATCCCCAAAATTTCTCATGGTGGACTAACAAAGGTTTGCTATGAATAGCGGACCTTTGTGATCACAGAGGTGCTTTGTCAAAATCAGCCCTACAGGAAAAATAATACCTCTCTGATAGAGGCAAACTATAAAGTTCTCAGCGCGGGTAGCAACCTTTGTCCCAGGGGCTTACCCGCGGTGCTTTAGAGGATGTAACACAGATGGCACCATGTATCACACTTGATGGACGTGTCCGGAAGTGAGACGGTTCTGGATATGCATGTATAACTTTATATACTCCTTAACCCAAGTGAACCTCCTTAAGTCACCTCTGCACACATTGCTGGGACGCCCATTGAAGAGGACATCAAAACCAATGCAAAGACTTATAACCTTTATATTTGTCACGGCAAGAATCTCTATAGCCAAATCTTGGAGGTCCCCTATGATCCCTTTTTACTTACTGAAAGCTAAACTTTCATGAATAATGATTAATAAATGCCTATCGGTAATTCTAAATGACAAGGTCACTTGGTTTAATATAATATGGGGTCCCTGGATCAGGTATCTCACAACAACATAACGAGTTGACCTGGCACTAGAGGATTTTCCTCTGGGACTGGAGTGCATCCCTTTCCTCACCTCCTACCCCCCCCTTTTTTTTTTCTCTTTCTCTCTTCCTTTTTTATTTCAGCTATTTCACTATCCCTGTTTCTTCCTCTTCTTTCTTTCTGATTGAGATTGGCATTGCGTGGACTCTGGCACCATAAATGATTCTGGGGCCCACACGGAAGTTCAGTTAGTGGGTCGTAAGTTTGGTTCAGTTTTTGAGCCATCATTCAGGTGAATGATGCAACATACAAACTTCAGTGTATAAAGGTTCGACAGCTATGTAACTGACCTGCAATGTCTTGTGTATGTACAACTATTTTTTCACCTACAATGATAAATGCACATTTTGTATTTCTATTTGAAAACTTGAATAAAAACATTGAAACGAAAAAAAGTACATGCGCAATTTAATACTTTATTTTGGTCAAACAAGAAACAGCGCTTACCCCGCTCCCTTCTGTCCCTCCTCAAGCTTAATGAGGGCCTGGCGGTTCCCGATGTGAGGAAATAGTACCAGGCTGCCCATTTGGGCAAGGTCATTGATTGGTGCCCTCATCAGGAATCTAAATTATGCACGTTTAGAACAAGCCCAAACACAAGTTCCGCTCGGGAGAGCTATTTGGTGTTGAATGGATACATTTTGAAACATTGATGAGGACAAGTGAAGAACACACCGGTCAATGGTTCATCTCAGGACCCCCATCTTTTCAACTTCTCCGGATCTCCTACAGTGGTTTACCACCCAAGCCTGTTTAACCCAACTAAACGTATGTCTTTTTGGGTCCAATTGATCTGGTAAGCCTCCTCATTGTCGGTGGTGGTGTTCTCTTCACTTCAGATGTCACGCATTTATTGATATGGTCCACACATGAAGTCACGCAATATCTATGGACTATCATTTTATATGAGCTACATAAATATGAAGGACTTTTGTCCAATTTATATCTAGAGGTTTATTAGCCCTTGGACTGTATCGTCTCTATGTTAGACATTTAGAGTTGTTTTAGCGCCCGCATATGTAAACGGTGTTCAAATCACACATGTGAGGTATCGCCGCGATTGTCAGAGCGAGAGCAATAATTCTAGCACTAGACCTCCTCTGTAACTCTAACCTGGTAACTGTAAAAAAAATTTAAAGCGTCGCCTATGTACCGTAGTTTGTCACCATTCCACGAGTGCGTGCAAGTATAAAGCGTGACATGTTTGGTATCTATTTACTCGGCGTAACATCATCTTTCACATTATAGAAAAAAATTGGGGTAAATTTACTGTTTGGTTTTTTTTGTAATTCAAGAAAGTATCCCTTTTCCCAAAAATTTGCGTTTAAAACAACGCTGCACAAATACCGTGTGATATAAAATATTGCAACAATCTCCTTTTTATTCTCTAGATTCTCTGTTAAAAAAATATATATAATGTTTGGGGGTTCTAAGTAATTTTCTAGCAAAAAATATGGATTTTAACTTGTAAACACCAAATTTCAAAAATAGGCTTAGTCATGAAAGGGTTAAAACACAAAAGTCCATAGGATCATAGAAAGCAATTGATCCAAACTCCCCAAGATAAGGTAAAGTGAAAGTGCCTCAATTTGCTGTGCAAAGTTCAAAATGATGGCAATCTATAATTGCTCCATAAAGATCATGCGATTCGGAAAATGCTGTGAAGGTGATCCAACAACAAGATGCTGTGTTATCACTCAGGTGCTCCCCCCTAGGTATTGCACGCTTACCTTAGAGCGTGTGACCTTGCTGTTAAGCTTGGTCAATACACGCATTAGAACCACTTCTGGGTTCAGCAGTATATCCCGGAATCCTGGACTGGTCCCCACTTATACCTTGGTTTGTCAATAGAGAAAGGAGAACTTCATAGTGTAGTATGTTAAAACAATTTATTGAAACACAATAAAAAATCCGAACAGGGTACTCACAATAGCCAGGCGCGTCAGTGCGCCACTCTACAACAAGCGTAAATGATTGGGAAAAAAATGGCCGATAACGGGATGGTGTGCTGATCGTTCCCGGCAGATAGCCTGCCGCACATTCCAACCTGTCCCCTTCCCCAATGCGTGTCGATACAAGGGGTTTCCGTATCTTCCTCAGGGGGCAATATGGTTGGACGGTGAGCCTGTCAATTAAAATAGAGCGTCCGCTGCCATTTTGTTGCGGTCTGAGGACATTCTAAAGGTAGGTCAATGTATTTCAATGAGATTAACATCTATGTTTTACTGCTTGGAGACATTAAGAGAACACTACTAAATACTTCACATCTATACCTAATCCACAATGGTTTAATAAGCCATTAACAACATTCAAGGAATTCTGTATGACAGAAGATACCCTTCCGAGGGTGCTGTCTTTGATGTACAGTCTCTTGATCTCTCCAGTGGAGGACATGATGTTGAACTTCATAAATAAAGGGGAAAGAGACCTGGACTGCACTTTTACGTCGGCCCAGGTTCAACGCATAATTATGTTCACCTTAAAATCCTCTATCTGTACTAAAGTACAGGAGACAAATTACAAGCTCCTAACAAGGTGGTATCTCACCCCACGCGCTTTACATATCCGCTACCCAGAGTTGTCTGAAATCTGCTGGAGATGCCTGAGAGATAGAGGCACGATATTGCATGTGTTTTGGTCCTGCCCTAAGCTTACTTTTTCTGGGCCAAAATCAGAGCAACCATTCAGAAATTTACAGAATACAATATCCCGGACGATCCGGCCTTTTTCCTATTACACGTCTCTACCATATCGGCAAAATTATACAAAAAATAGATTGTACGTTGCCTATTAAATGCTGCCAAAGCCTGTATTCCACTATGTTGGAAGAAACAAACACAGTGGCAAGCTGGATTCAGAAGGTGAAAGATGTTAGTAACTTAAGTAAAGATTCGGAAGAAAGGAAAAATCAAAAGCACCACATCCCAAAGTATATAATTTTGAAATGGAAAGGGACATTGAGGCCTTAGATTGGCCCCAGGGTCTTTAAACGGTGCTGAGATCATATACGGTAAAGAGCATAGAATAAAATAAAATACAATTTTATGTAACAATCTTTAAAAAAAAACAGACATTAGCTAAAGACAAAATATAAAGCAAATGAAGTAATTCATCAATACAGAAGTTAATACCACTCTCTCAACATGTTTCGCTTTCCTAAGCTTCTTCAGGAGATATATTGTGATATTATGGTCAACTATGAAAACAGAAAAAATATATATGTAAACAAATGTCTGCTTATAAATTGCGATCAAAAATATATATTGGTTTAATCATAAGGAAAATATATAAGTACAGAAATATATGTGTATAAACATATCATACATCAAAAAAAGAGAAAAATATATATGCAACATACATATATCCAAATATGTGTATCTAAAGGAAAAAAAAAAAAAACCCAATCAAAAAACCACCTCGTCATAATTAATGTTAATTAATAGTCTTACCTGTAAAAAAGTTATAAAATACATACAGAGATTTGAGCAATGGTGGATATTTTGCTCCTCAGTCCCCACCTTTCTGAAAGGGGCATGCAGAGAGGGATAAAAATTCTAGAGGTAAATGAAACACTCTAAAAGGAGAAAAATCAAATACATGGGTATTATAGTCATATCAGTGTAGGTGATGTTTGACTAGTAATAGTATTTTGGGAATAAAATCCTAAATAGGAATATAAGAAAATAATATATATACCTCTAATAGAATCAATTTATAGGTAGCAAGGGGTTGCATCCAACAGAAGGTGAAAGGCTAAATTGCTGTATAAGTAGACGGACGGTTCCTATGTTGCAGTAAAGTAGCAGTCGTAAAATGGGCAGCATACAGGGCCGGAGCGCCCACAAACAGCTGGTGGGTGAACCAGACCTGAAAATACGTCTGCAAACTAACCACAGAGTACCTAGAGATGTAGATATAAGAGGTAAACTAAGTTTAGGGTCATGAATGAAAAATGCCCTGAGTTACAAACCTTTTTTGTAATTTTATTTATTTAATATTCTAATTTTAATTAAGTGTTTTTTTTTTGTTTTGTTTTTTTTTTTTCCTCCCTCTCACCACCACCTACGTTCTCATATATATATGGTTTTTATATATATATATAATTTAATATTTTTTCATATGTCTTGATTTGATGTGCGGTGTGAGCTCATATTTTTTCTTTCAGTCCCTTTCCTCTCTATCAATGTGGTATGCACGGACACCCGGGGCACTTAGTTTATCTTTTCCTAATCAATGTCTTGATCTCTTTGTTGCCCTTTAGCTGACATCCAGTGCTGCTTCTCTCCCTCCCGTTATATACATTGTACAATAATGTCTTAATATCTAGTTTTTAGTACTAAGTTAACATTATGGCCATTTTAGGACATCGAATCTTTAAAAACGGATGCGGTTTGGTTAAACCACACCATGCGGCGTCAGTGTTTACATTTACAATTTAATTCCCATTTTGATCCTGCGGAATCTCCGTAGTGCCTAGTTTGAGGGCAAAGGATTCTCCAAGATGGCCACGGGTGAGCCCCGCACATTCGACGCTGTTCGATGTCAAGATGGCCACAGGCCAGCCCTGCATATTCGACGCCCTTTGACGTCTTTTTCGATTGACAGGTCGGGAGGTGTGCGCATGCGCGTTTGTCTTTTTTGGTCCGCAGCATGACGATGAGTCAGACGTCGTCACGCTGGAGAAGCGTTAAAAGCGGGGTTTTCCCCGCCAGCCTCTGTCATTCCCCCTGCTGATACGCTGGGCAGACGGACGCTCCCTATACGAAGTGCTGTTGTGAACAAAACTTGTCCTAGCAGTAAGTCTTTTCACTTACCTACTTTTTTGACAATAACTATCTACTTTTTCATTCATGACCTTAAACTTAGTTTACCTCTTATATCTACATCTCTAGGTTCTCTGTGGTTAGTTTGCAGACGTATCTTCAGGTCTGGTTCACCCACCAGCTGTTTGTGGGCGCTCCGGCCCTGTATGCTGCCCATTTTACGACTGCTACTTTACTGCAACATAGGAACCGTCCGTCTACTTATACAGCAATTTAGCCTTTCACCTTCTGTTGGATGCAACCCCTTGCTACCTATAAATTGATTCTATTAGAGGTATATATATTATTTTCTTATATTCCTATTTAGGATTTTATTCCCAAAATACTATTACTAGTCAAACATCACCTACACTGATATGACTATAATACCCATGTATTTGATTTTTCTCCTTTTAGAGTGTTTCATTTACCTCTAGAATTTTTATCCCTCTCTGCATGCCCTTTTCAGAAAGGTGGGGACTGAGGAGCAAAATATCCACCATTGCTCAAATCTCTATATGTATTTTAAAACTTTTTTACAGGTAAGACTATTAATTAACATTAATTATGACGAGGTGGTTTTTTGATTGGGTTTTTTTTTTTTTCCCTTTAGATACACATATTTGGAAGTATGTATGTTGCATATATATTTTTCTCTTTTTTTGATGTATGATATGTTTATACACATATATTTATGTACTTATATATTTTCCTTATGATTAAACCAATATATATTTTTGATCGCAATTTATAAGCAGACATTTGTTTACATATATATTTTTTCTGTTTTCATAGTTGACCATAATATCACAATATATCTCCTGAAGAAGCTTAGGAAAGGGAAACATGTTGAGAGAGTGGTATTAACTTCTGTATTGATGAATTACTTCATTTGCTTTATATGTTGTCTTTAGCTAATGTCTGTTTTTTTTTAAAGATTGTTAAATAAAATTTTATTTTATTTTATTCTATGCTCTTTACCGTATTTGATCTCAGCCCCGTTTAAAGTCCCTGGGGCCACTCTAAGGCCTCAATGTCCCTTTCCATTTCAAAATGTTAGTAACTTACCCTCCGACCTCCTTCCATTTATCCCACCCCTCTCCCCCCACGTGTCTTCCCCCTTCTTAACTTCCCTTCTTTTGGTTTTTAATGCAAGCAGGCAAATAGTTCACAAGCTGGATATTGGAAGTGGAGAGAGGGGGAGGAAATAGGAAAGAGAAATGTGAAATGCATAGGATGACAAAGGGACCCTAGGGCCCCTTCCTTAATACCTTAGGTGGAGAAAACGGAAAATTGTATACTCACTTTTCCGTAATTTTCCTTTGCTGACGCATCTTCATGGCAGCACACACTGGCTTGTGACTCCAACTCCACAACCTGACAGAATTGGTTTAGCTATAAAAATTGAAGAGAGATCCCCCCCATTCTCTGTATATATCATCTAAGAATGGGTGGGTTTCTGTGTGCTGCCATGAAGTTGCGTCAGGAAAGGAAAATTACGGAAAGGTGAGTATACAATTTTCCGTTTTCCTGACCCCTTCATGGCAGCACACACTGGGAAATAACTCGCCAGTAGGGATGAGCCGAACACCCCCCTGTTCGGTTCACACCAGAACATGCGAACAGGCAAAAAATTTGTTCGAACACGCGAACACCGTTAAAGTCTATGGGACACGAACGTGAATAATCAAAAGTGCTAATTTTAAAGGCTTATATGCAAGTTATTGTCATAAAAAGTGTTTGGGGACCTGGGTCCTGCCCCAGGGGACATGGATCAATGCAAAAAAAAGTTTTAAAAATGGCCGTTTTTTCGGGAGCAGTGATTTTAATAATGCTTAAAGTGAAACAATAAAAGTGTAATATCCCTTTAAATTTCGTACCTGGGGGGGTGTCTATAGTATGCCTGTAAAGGGGCGCATATTTCCCGTGTTTAGAACAGTCTGACAGCAAAATGATGTCTTTTTCAAAGGAAAAAAGTAATTTAAAACTACTCCCGGCTATTAATGCAATGCCGGTCCGACAATACACATAGAAGTTCATTGATAAAAATGGCATGGGAATTCCCCGAACCAAAATTTAAAAAAAAAATAACGTGGGGGGTCCCCCTAAATTCCATACCAGGCCCTTCAGGTGTGGTATGGATTTTAAGGGGAACCCCGTGCCAAAATTAAAAAAAAAACGGCGTGGGGTCCCCCTAAAAATCCATACCAGACCCTTATCCGAGCACGCAACCTGACAGGCCGCAGGAAAAGAGGGGGGACGAGAGAGCGCCCCCCTCCTGAACTGTACCAGGACACATGCCCTCAACATTGGGAGGGTGCTTTGGGGTAGCCCCCCAAAACACCTTGTCCCCATGTTGATGAGGACAAGGGCCTCATCCCCACAACCCTGGCCGGTGGTTGAGGGGGTCTGCGGGCGGGGGGCTTATCGGCTTACCCACAGATCCCGGCCCTCCCCCTGTGCGAAATGGTAAGGGGGTACAAAAGTACCCCTACCATTTCACAAAAAAACTGTCAAAAATGTTAAAAATGACAAGAGACAGTTTTTGACAATTGCTTTATTTAAATGCTTCTTCTTTCTTCTATCTTCTATCTTCCTTCTGTTTCCTCCTCCATCTTCTTCTTCTTCTGGTTCTTCTGGTTCTTCTGGTTCTTCCTGCAGTGTTCTCGTCCGGCATCTCCTCCACGACGTCGGCATCTTCTTCCCTTCTTCTCCTCGGGCCGCTCTGCATCCATGATGGCATGGAGGGAGGCTCCCGCTCTTCTCTTCATCTTCTTCTCTTCATCTTCTTCTCTTCATCTTATTGTCTTCATCTTCTTTTTGGGCCGCTCCGCATCCATGATGGCATGGAGGGAGGCTCCTGCTGTGTGACGCTTCTCCTCTTCTGACGGTTCTTAAATAAAGGGGGGGCCACCCGGTGACCCCGCCCCCCTCTGACGCACGGTGACTTGACGGGACTTCCCTGTGGCGTAACGGGGAATGCCACAGGGAAGTCCAGTCAAGTCACCGTGCGTCAGAGGGGGGCGGGGTCAATGGGTGCCCCCCCCTTATTGAAGAACCATCAGAAGAGGAGAAGCGTCACACAGCGGGGTCTCCCTCCATGCCATCATGGATGCGGAGCGGCCTGAAAAGAAGGTGAAGAGAAGAAGATGAAGAAAACAGCAGGAGCCTCCCTCCATGCCATCATGTATGCGGAGCGGCCCGAGGAGAAGAAGGGAAGAAGACGCCGACGCCGCGGAGGAGATGCCGGACGAGAACACCAGAGGAAGAACCAGAAGAACCAGAAGAAGAAGATGGAGGAAGAAACCGAAGGAAGATAGAAGATAGGAGAAAGAAGAAGCATTTAAATAAAGGAATTGTCAAAAACTGTCTCTTGTCATTTTTAACGTTTTTGACAGTTTTTTAGTGAAATGGTAGGCCCTTACCATTTCACACAGGGGGGAGGGCCGGGATCTGGGGGTCCCCTTGTTAAAGGGGGCTTCCAGAAACCGATAAGGCCCCCGCCTGCAGACCCCCACAACCACCGGCCAGGGTTGTGGGGATGAGGCCCTTGTCCTCATCAACATGGGGACAATGTGTTTTGGGGGGGCTACCCCAAAACACCCTCCCAATGTTGAGGGCATGTGGCCTGGTACGGTTCAGGAGGGGGGGCGCTCTCTCGTCCCCCCTCTTTTCCTGCGGCCTGCCAGGTTGCGTGCTCAGATAAGGGTCTGGTATGGATTTTTGGGGGGACCCCACGCCGTTTTATTTTTATTTTGGCGTGGGGTTCCCCTTAAAATCCATACCAGACCTGAAGGGTCTGGTATAGATTTTGAGGGGAATCCCACGCCATTTTTTTTTAAAATTTTGGCCGGGGTTCTCCTTAATATCCATACCAGACCTGAAGGGCCTGGTATGGAAATTAGGGGGACCCCCCACGTCATTTTTTTTTTCAAATTTTGGTTCGGGGTACCCCTGTGGGGAATTCCCATGCCGTTTTTATCAATGAGCTTTTATGTGTTTTGTCAGACGGCAATTCATTAATAGATGCGAGTAGTTTAAATGACTTTTTTCCTTTGAAATGTCATTTTGCTGTCAGACTGTTCTAAACACGGGAAACATGCGCCCCTTTACAGGCATACTATAGACACCCCCCAGGTACGAAATTTAAAGGGATATTACACTTTTATTGTTTCACTTTAAGCATTATTAAAATCACTGCTCCCGAAAAAACGGCCGTTTTTAACCACTTCAGCCCCGGAAGGTTTTACCCCCTTCCTGACCAGAGCACTTTTTACAATTCGGCACTGTGTCGCTTTAACTGCTAATTGCGCGGTCATGCAATGGTGTACCCAAACGAAATTTGCGTCCTTTTGAGCTTTCTTTTGATGGTCTTTGATCACCTCTTCCGTTTTTATTTTTTGCGCTAAAAACGGAAAAAGACCGAAAATTTTGAAAAAAAATGATATTTTCTACTTTTTGTTATTAAAAAAATCCAATAAATTCAATTTTAGTCATACATTTAGGCCAAAATGTATTCGGCCACATGTCTTTGGTAAAAAAAATGTCAATAAGCGTATATTTATTGGTTTGCGCAAAAGTTATAGCGTCTACAAACTAGGGTACATTTTCTGGAATTTACACAGCTTTTATTTTATGACTGCCTATGTCATTTCATGAGGTGCTAAAATGGCAGGGCAGTACAAAACCCCCACAAATGACCCCATTTTGGAAAGTAGACACCCCAAGGAAATTGCTGAGAGGCATGTTGAACCCATTGAATATTTTTTTTTTGTCCCAAGTGATTGAATAATGACAAAAAAAAAAAAATTACAAAAAGTTGTCACTAAATGATATATTGCTCACACAGGCCATGCGCATATGTGGAATTGCACCCCAAAATACATTTAGCTGCTTCTCCTGAGTACGGGGATACCACATGTGTGGGACTTTTTGGGAGCCTAGCCGCGTACGGGGCCCCGAAAACCAAGCACCGCCTTCAGGATTTCAAAGGGCATAAATTTTTGATTTCACACCTCACTACCTATCACAGTTTTGAAGGCCATAAAATGCCAAGATGGCACAAAACCCCCCCAAATGACCCCATTTTGGAAAGTAGACACCCCAAGCTATTTGCTGAGAGGCATGTTGAGTCCATGGAATATTTTATATTTTGACACAAGTTGCGGGAAAGTGACCATTTTTTTTTTTTTTTGCACAAAGTTGTCACTAAATGATATATTGCTCAAACATGCCATGGGCATATGTGGAATTACACCCCAAAATACATTTTGCTGCTTCTCCTGAGTACGGGGATACCACATGTGTGGGACTTTTTGGGAGCCTAGCCGCGTACGAGGCCCTGAAAACCAAGCACTGCCTTCAGGATTTCTAAGGGCATAAATTTTTGATTTCACTCCTCACTACCTATCACAGTTTTGAAGGCCATAAAATGCCAAGATGGCACAAAACCCCCCCAAATGACCCCATTTTGGAAAGTAGACACCCCAAGCTATTTGCTGAGAGGCATGTTGAGTCCATGGAATATTTTATATTTTGACACAAGTTGCGGGAAAGTGACCATTTTTTTTTTTTTTTTGCACAAAGTTGTCACTAAATGATATATTGCTCAAACATGCCATGGGCATATGTGGAATTACACCCCAAAATACATTTTGCTGCTTCTCCTGAGTACGGGGATACCACATGTGTGGGACTTTTTGGGAGCCTAGCCGCGTACGAGGCCCTGAAAACCAAGCACCGCCTTCAGGATTTCTAAGGGCATAAATTTTTGATTTCACTCCTCACTACCTATCACAGTTTTGAAGGCCATAAAATGCCAAGATGGCACAAACCCCCCCCAAATGACCCCATTTTGGAAAGTAGACACCCCAAGCTATTTGCTGCGAGGCATGTTGAGTCCATGGAATATTTTATTTTTTGACACAAGTTGCGGGAATGTGACAATTTTTTTTTTTTTGCACAAAATTGTCACTAAATGATATATTGCTCACACAGGCCATGGTCATATGTGGAATTGCACCCCAAAATACATTTAGCTGCTTCTCCTGAGTACGGGGATACCACATGTGTGGGACTTTTTGGGAGCCTAGCCGCGTACGGGGCCCCGAAAACCAAGCACCGCCTTCAGGATTTCTAAGGGCATAAATTCTTGATTTCACTCCTTACTACCTATCACAGTTTTGAAGGCCATAAAATCCCAAGATGGCACAAAACCCCCCCAAATGACCCCATTTTGGAAAGTAGACACCCCAAGCTATTTGCTGAGAGGCATGTTGAGTCCATGTAATATTTTATATTTTGACACAAGTTGCGGGAAAGTGACAATTTTTTTTTTTTTTTTGTACAAAGTTGCCACTAAATGATATATTGCTCAAACATGCCATGGGCATATGTGGAATTACACCCCAAAATACATTCTGCTGCTTTTCCTGAGTACGGGGATACCACATGAGTGGCACTTTTTGGGAGCCTAGCTTCATACGGGGCCCCAAAATCCAATCACCGCCTTCAGGATTTCTAAGAGCGTTAATTTTTGATTTCACTCCTCACTACCCATCACAGTTTTGAAGGCCATAAAATGCCAAGATAGCACAAAACCCCCCAAAATGACCCCATTTTGGAAAGTAGACACCCCAAGCTATTTGCTGAGAGGCATGGTGAGTATTTTTCAGCTCTCATTTGTTTTTGAAAATGAAGAAAGACAATAAAAACATATTTTTTTTTCTTTTTTCAATTTTCAAAAGTTTGTGACAAAAAGTGAGGTCTGCAAAATACTCACTATACCTCTCAGAAAATAGCTTTGGGTGTCTATTTTCCAAAATTTGGTCATTTGGGGGGGGCTTTGTGCCATCTGGGCATTCCATGGCCTCCGAAACTGTGATAGGCAGTGAAGAGTGAAATCAAAAATTTACGCCCTTAGAAAGCCTGAAGGCGGTGCTTGGTTTTCGGGGTCCCATACACGGCTAGGCTCCCAAAAAGTCTCACACATGTGGTATCCCCGTACTCAGGAGAAGCAACAGAATGCATTTTGGGGTGTAATTTCACATATTCCCATGGCATGTTTGAGCAATATATCATTTAGTGACAACTTTGTGCAAAAAAAAAAAAAAAAATTGTCTTTTTCCCGCAACTTGTGTCACAATATAAAATATTCCATGGACTCGACATGCCTCTCAGCAAATAGCTTGGGGTGTCTACTTTCCAAAATGGGGTCATTTGGGGGGGTTTTGAACTGTCCTGGCATTTTATGCACAACATTTAGAAGCTTATGTCACACATCACCAGACAAAGCCCTTTCTGACACTAATGCCGCGTACACACGGTCGGACTTTCCGGCATACTTGGTCCGGCGGACCAGAGTGTGCCGGACAATCCGCCCGTGTGTGGGCGGCGGCGGACTTTTCCGGCGGACTTCTTCCCAAAAGCCCGCCGGACCTAGATTTAAAGAAAGTTTCAAATCTTTCCGTCGGACTCAGTTTCGGGCGGAAAGTCCGCTCGTGTGTGTGCTGGTCCGACGGAAAGCCCGCTCGTGTGTAGGCTGGTCCGACAGACCAAATACGACACGAGGGCAGGGTATTGCATCTCGCGCTCGCTGCAATAGGAAAAACAAATCTTCCTATTGCAGCGAGCGCGGGCATACCAGGCCCTTAGGTCTGGTATGGATTATAAAGGGGAACCCCTACGCCGAAAAAACGGCGTGGGGCCCCCCCTAAAATCCATACCAGACCCCGATCCGAGCACGCAGCCTGGCCGGTCAGGAAAGGGGGTGGGGACGAGCGAGCGCCCCCCCCCCTCCTGAACCGTACCAGGCCGCATGCCCTCAACATGGGGGGTGGGTGCTTTGGGGGAGGGGGGCGCCCTGCGCCCCCCCCCCAAGCACCTTGTCCCCATGTTGATGAGGACAAGGGCCTCTTCCCGACAACCCTGGCCGTTGGTTGTCGGGGTCTGCGGGCGGGGGCTTATCGGAATCTGAGAGCCCCCTTTAATAAGGGGGCCCCCAGATCCCGGCCCCCCACCCTATGTAAATGAGTATGGGGTACATGGTACCCCTACCCATTTACCTAGGAAAAAAGTGTAAGTAATAAAACACACTACACAGGTTTTTAAAATATTTTATTAAACAGCTCCGGGGGGGGATCTTCCTCCGGCTTCGGGGGTCTTCTTCCGGCTTCGGGGGTCCCTCCGCTTCATCTTCTCCCGGCGTCAGGTTGGTTCTTCTCCGCTCTCCGGCCTCTTCTCCCGGTGTCGCAGGTCTTCGGCCGGCCCCCTCCGCTGTCTTCATGTAGCTCTATTGCAAGCGGAGGTCCGGACTTCTTGGCTTCTTGGCTTCTCTTCTCTTCTCTTCCCCCAGATGTTGACACGACGCTCTCTCCGGCTGGACTGGTCTCTGAGGGCTGCGTTGTGACTTATATAGGCGGAGACCCCGCCCCCATATGATGTCACAGTCCTTGGGCATGCTGGGACTGTGACGTTTTAGGGGGCGTGGTCGACCACGCCCCCTAAAACGTCACAGTCCCAGCATGCCCAAGGACTGTGACATCATATGGGGGCGGGGTCTCCGCCTATATAAGTCACAACGCAGCCCTCAGAGACCAGTCCAGCCGGAGAGAGCGTCGTGTCAACATCTGGGGGAAGAGAAGAGAAGAGAAGCCAAGAAGCCAAGAAGTCCGGACCTCCGCTTGCAATAGAGCTACATGAAGACAGCGGAGGGGGCCGGCCGAAGACCTGCGACACCGGGAGAAGAGGCCGGAGAGCGGAGAAGAACCAACCGGACACCGGGAGAAGATGAAGCGGAGGGACCCCCGAAGCCGGAAGAAGACCCCCGAAGCCGGAGGAAGATTCCCCCCCCCGGAGCTGTTTAATAAAATATTTTAAAAACCTGTGTAGTGTGTTTTATTACTTACACTTTTTTCCTAGGTAAATGGGTAGGGGTACCATGTACCCCATACTCATTTACATAGGGTGGGGGGCCGGGATCTGGGGGCCCCCTTATTAAAGGGGGCTCTCAGATTCCGATAAGCCCCCGCCCGCAGACCCCGACAACCAACGGCCAGGGTTGTCGGGAAGAGGCCCTTGTCCTCATCAACATGGGGACAAGGTGCTTGGGGGGGGGGGGCGCAGGGCGCCCCCCTCCCCCAAAGCACCCACCCCCCATGTTGAGGGCATGCGGCCTGGTACGGTTCAGGAGGGGGGGGGGCGCTCGCTCGTCCCCACCCCCTTTCCTGACCGGCCAGGCTGCGTGCTCGGATCGGGGTCTGGTATGGATTTTAGGGGGGGCTCCACGCCGTTTTTTCGGCGTAGGGGTTCCCCTTTATAATCCATACCAGACCTAAGGGCCTGGTATGCCCCGCGACGGGGCTCGCAAGGTGTTAATCTCGCCGATAAAAGCGGCAAGATTGACATCCTTTTCTAGTCCCGTCGCACCTGAGTCACGTTCAAAATGAACGGACTTGTCCGTGTGTGGGCAAGTCCGTTCATTCTGAAAGTCCGCCGGAACTCCGGCGAAAGTCCGTCGGAAAGACGGGCGGACTTAGCCCGCCGGAAAGTCCCGGCGTGTGTGGGCAAGTCCGTCCGTTTTAAAGTCCGGCGCACCTGGCGGACAAAGTCCGTCGGAAAGTGTGCCGGACCAAGTAGGATAGAAAGTCCGCTCGTGTGTACGCGGCATTATTGTTTACATGAAAAAGTTTTTTTTTGCAAGAAAATTACTTTGAACCCCCAAACATTATATATTTTTTTTAAAGCAAATGCCCTACAGATTAAAATGGTGGGCGTTTCATTTTTTTTTCACACAGTATTTGCGCAGCGATTTTTCAAACGCATTTTTTGGGGAAAAAACACACTTTTTAAAATTTTAATGCACTAAAACACACTATATTGCCCAAATGTTTGATGAAATAAAAAAGATGATCTTAGGCCGAGTACATGGATACCAAACATGACATGCTTTAAAATTGCGCACAAACGTGCAGTGGCGACAAACTAAATACATTTTTAAAAGCCTTTAAAAGCCTTTACAGGTTACCACTTTAGATTTACAGAGGAGGTCTACTGCTAAAATTACTGCCCTCGATCTGACCTTCGCGGTGATACCTCACATGCATGGGGCAATTGCTGTTTACATTTGACGCCAGACCGACGCTTGCGTTCGCCTTTGCGCGAGAGCAGGGGGGGACAGGGGTGCTTTTTTTTTTTTATTATTTGTTTTTTGATTTTTTATCTTATTTTTAAACTGTTCCTTTCATTTTTATTTTTTTTTAATCATTTTTATTGTTATCTCAGGGAATGTAAATATCCCCTATGATAGCAATAGGTAGTGACAGGTACTCTTTTTTGAAAAAATTGGGGTCTATTAGACCCTAGATCTCTCCTCTGCCCTCAAAGTATCTGACCACACCAAGATCGGTGTGATAAAATGCTTTCCCAATTTCCCAATGGCGCTGTTTACATCCGGCGAAATCTAAGTCATGAAATGCTCGTAGCTTCCGGTTTCTTAGGCCATAGAGATGATTGGAGCCATTCTGGTCTCTGATCAGCTCTATGGTCAGCTGGCCGAATCACCGGCTGCATTCTCAGGTTCCCTGTTGGGACAGGAGAGCCAGAGAAAAACATGGAAGACGGTGTGGGGGGGGAATCCCATCCCTCCCGCTGCTTGTAAAAGCAGTCTAGAGGCTAATTAGCCGCTAGGATTGCTTTTACATGAAAGCCGACCGCTGGCTGAAAAGAATGATACCAAGATGATACCTAAACCTGCAGGCATCATTCTGGTATAACCACTCAAAGTCCAGCAACATACCAGTACATTGCTGGTCCTTGTATTGTAAACTTTTTTTCATGCAGCCTGTGGGCTGAACGAAAAAAAGATATTGATCGGTGGGTATGCCCACCATTAGAATACCTCCCTTCATCTGCCCACTTCTAATGATGGGCATACATGCACCATTTATATATGCCGAAGCATGGGGGCATCCTCCCGCAAAAGGCAGGAGCAAATTGCTCCTCCACCCACTGCTGCCCCCACGCTTCGGCATATATGCTGAAGTATGTAAGGCTCGGTTCACACATGGGCGGCACGACTTGCAGGTCGCCTCAGCGCGGCGACCTGCAAACGACTGCCGGGGCGACTTGCGAGACGACTTCTGCATAGAAGTCTATGCAAGTCGCCCCAAGTCGCCCCCAAAGTAATACAGGAACCTTTTTCTAAGTCGGAGCGACTTGCGTCGCTCCGATTAGAACGGTTCCATAGCGCAGAACGGGAGGCGACGGGAGGCGACTTGTCAGGCGACTAGGTCGCCTGACAAGTCGCCCCAGTGTGAACCGAGCCTCACTGTGGTGGTGAAATCACCTCCGACAGCGCTGGAGTCACGGCTTTATATATCGTGGGAGCAAACGCTGTTGCTGTCATGATAAATAAATCCGCGCTGCAACTGAATGGCGTACCTGCTAAGCAAATGATGGTTAACAAAAAAACAAAGTAACATTACAGTATAACAGTAATACTTACCATACCTGCAAAGTAAAATACAAAAAAAACATAGTAAAAAATAAAACATTTAACGCAACCTGTGCCTACCTAAAAAATTTATATGCCGAAGCATGGGGGCATCCTCCCGCAAAAGGCAGGAGCAAATCGCTCCTCCACCCACTGCTGCCCCCACGCTTCGGCATATATGCTGAAGTATGTAACTGTGGTGGTGAAATCACCTCCGACAGCGCTGGAGTCACGGCTTTATATATCGTGGGAGCAAACGCTGTTGCTGTCAAGATAAATAAATCCGCTCTGCAGCTGAATGGCGTACCTGAAAACAAAAAAGTTGGTTAACAATAAAAAAGTATAAAAAAATTGCATACCTATAAAGCAAACATGATAAAAACATAGCAATAAAACATTGCAGTATAGAATACAATAAAAAAGAGCAGAACAATAGAGAGAGAATAGAGAGAGAGAACAATAAAACGACAACTATTTTTGGTTTTTTTATTTTATATTTTTTTTGTATTTTTATTTTTTTATTTTTTTTGTATTTTTTTTTTTTTAACACTTTTTTAGTAACTTTAACTTTTAACTGTAACTGTACCAGGTTTGGGTCTCTCAAAATGCGATGGCATCTTGGGAGACCCTGTGTTAGTGTGCCTAGTCTGTGCTGTGCTGAACCCTACGCTAATACTCCACTAGTGTATGGTAGCGTTCAAAACATTCACCAATGCATAGACCAGGATTGTCAGGACAGGAGGGACAACAATACCGGGTGTCACGCCTAAATCCGCGCTTGCTGCAGACACGACATCTTTTTTGGGGGGCTCGGTGGGTAGGGGTACTCTGGAGGACATAAGGAAAATGCCTCCCATGCAGCCGGCTTATTGCATTTGGATTGGGAAGGTGAGGTGGAGCACCATCTGGAAACAGAAGGGCTCTGACGATCTCTTCCTGGAATTTAAGGAAGGATCCAGTCCGTCCTGAAGCTCTGTATAGCACATGAGCATTCAGCAAAGCCAATTGAAATAAATAAACAGACACTTTTTTGTACCAGCGTCTGGCCTTACGGGCAACTAGGTACGGCGCCAACAACTGGTCGTTGAGGTCCACCCCTCCCATATTAAGGTTGTATTCGTGGACACAGAGGGATTTCTCCACAACACCAGACGCCGTAGTAATTTGGGTCGTCGTGTCTGCATGAAGGGAGGTAAGAACGAAAACATTCTTATTGTCCCTCCACTTCATAGCGAGCAAATTATTATACTGCAAGCAGGCTCTCTCCCCCAGCCTAAGACGGGACTCTACAAGCCGCTGGGGAAAGCCCCGGCGATTAGGTCGCACGGTGCCACATGCTCCAATCTGATGATCAAACAAGTGACTAAAAAGTGGCACGCTCGTATAATAATTGTCCACGTACAAGTGGTACCCCTTTCCGAATAAGGGTGCCACCAAGTCCCACACTATCTTGCCAGCGCTTCCTATGTAGTCAGGGCAGTTTATTGGCTCTACGTGACTATCTTTTCCCTTAAACCATAAATCTACATGTATAGCCTGTGGCCCTGTCACAGAGCTTATACATCTTGACCCCGTATCTGGCACGCTTGCTGGGAAGGTACTGTTTGAATGACAAGCGGCCAGAAAACTTAATCAGGGACTCATCAACGCAGACAACTTGATGGGGGGTAAACAAGTCTGCAAAACGTTGGTTGAAGTGGTTTACGAGGGGCCGAATTTTGTAGAGCCGATCGTATGCAGGGTCTCCACGAGGATGACAGAGTTCATTGTCGTTGAAGTGCATGAACCGCAAAATCTGCTCGTATCGTGCCCTGGTCATGGAGGCAGAGAACACGGGCATATGGTGAATTGGGTCAGTGGACCAATATGACCGCAACTCACTCTTTTTGGTTATGCCCATGAGGAGGGAAAGGCCCAGAAAGATCTTAAATTCGGAGACCGTAATTGGTCTCCAATCTCTGGCAAGGGAGGACTGGGGAATAGTGGCGATGTGTTGACCAGCGTACAAATTGCTTTGGTCCACAATAGATCTATAGAGATCTTCGGTGAAAAACAGCGAATAAAAATCCAGTGGCGTAAAGTCAACTGTTTCCACCTGAATTCCGGGTTGGCCAGTGAAAGGGGGAAGTACGGGTGCTGCAGAAGTGGTGGGTTCCCAATTCGGATTGGCGAATGCAGCAGGAAGGGCACTATGGGCACGACGGGCCTGTGTTCGTCTTCTTCTTGGTGGCAGCGGGACACTACTTGTGCTTGCCACCTCGCCAGCTTGAACTGCACTTATGGGACTCGCCACGTCACCACGTGATACTGCAGTGCTGGATGTACGACCAGGGTGTACTAGGCCGCTGGTGCTTGCCAGTTCACCAGAAGGAGTAGCGGCACTAGTACTTCTCTGCTCCATATGAGAGCCCTGCGGTTCTTGCACTTCAAGGACAGAAGAAGTTCGGGATCTGGTACGCCTGACCCTAGCAGGGACCACAACTCCGTCGTCAGAGCTATCTGTCATGGAGCCGCTGTCCTCTACAGGTTCGTATTCTGAGCCTGAACTTGACAGATGAGTGACTTCCTCTTCACTATCTGTCATACTCAGAAACGTGTAGGCCTCCTCACTAGTGTACCTTTGATTTGCCATTTTGGTCTCTAAATTTAGGGGTACACTAGTGAGACTCACAGGCAAAAAAGCTCCTGACTATTAGCGACTGATTCAAAACGCTACCAAAAAACTGTTAGCGATCGCAGGGATCAGGCCTGACTCTGCGAACGCTGCAGTTATGTGTGCTTAGTGTATTGTAAGTGTCAGTTATCGATCGATACTGCACTTGGGTGGGCTGGGCTGGGCTGGGCCGAGGGGCAAAACGCAGGTGCTAGCAGGTATCTGGGCTGATCCCGCTAACACTGTGTTTCAGGGAACCCTAAACTGCTGGGGAGTATAGATCTGATCGGATCAGATATCGATCCGTTCAGATACTATAGCACTAAGGGAGGTGTATGCTGCGTGCCTGGGTTTTAGCGGTACTGGCGCTAACCTGACGCTGCCTGGGGCGACGCAGACCTTATCAGATCCTAAAAACTTAACTTCTATCACCACCAGGCAATTAGGGGGTTAAACCTTTATAGGGTAATAAACGGCGGGTGCCCTAAAACTATAATAAACTATAATAAACTGTAATAAACTATAATAAACAAACTAGCTAACCAGCGTCACCCGTAACACTTATACGGTGATCGCTGGTGAAAGGGTTAGCTAGGGGGCAATCAAGGGGTTAAAACCTTTAGCAGGTAGTATATGGGGGTCCCTGTCGCTATAAAACACTGACAGCGAACCTATATACTTACCTCCCTAACTAGCGTCACCTGTGTCACTAATACAGCGATCAGAAAAACGATCGCTTAGCGACACTGGCGACGGGGGGGTAATCAAGGGGTTAACTTTTATTAGGGGGGGTTAGGGGGGTACCCTGGACCTAAAGGGGGGTACCCTAGACCTAAAGGGGGCTAACCTAACTGCCCTAACACTTGTAACTGACACAAACTGACACCAATGCAAAAAAAAAAAAAAACTGCTATTGGTGTCAGAGTGACAGGGGGTACAGGGGGGTGATCGGGGGGTGATCGGGGGGTGACTGGGGGGTGACAAGTGTGCCTGCGTGTTCTACTGTAAGTGTAGTGTTGGTGCACTTACTTGGATGTCTTCTCTCCTCTGCGCCGGGACGAAAAGACCGGCTCGAGGAGGGATGACATCACTTCCTTTCCCTCTGTTTACATTACAGAGGGAAAGGAAGCGTTTTCATTCGCCGGGAGCGATCGGGAGGGGGTGGCCAACAATGGATGGCCTCCCCCTCACCTCCCATCGCCCGCGAACGAGAGCCGACCGCCTATGGCACCAGGGGGGTCCGATCGGACCCCCCACCCGCGGGGGGCAGATCACGTACGGGTACGTGATTTTGCCTGCCCGTGCCATTCTGCCACAGTATATATGCGTTAGGCGATCGGAAAGTGGTTAAAACTTTTTTTGCATTGATCCATGTCCCCTGGGGCAGGACTCAGATCCCCAAACACTTTTTATGACAATACCATGAATATAAGCCTTTAAAATTAGCACTTTTGATTTCTCCCATAGACTTTTAAAGGGTGTTCCGCGGCATTCGAATTTCCAGCGAACACCCCAAATTGTTTGCTGTTCGGCGAACTTGTGAACAGCCGATGTTCGAGTCGAACATGAGTTCGACTCGAACTCGAAGCTCATCCCTACTCGCCAGTCGGGCGAAAAAAATAGTGTTTTATTTCTCAAAAAGCTGTGAAATTGGCTCTGCCAAAGTCTGCTGTTGTTAGCTGAGCAGAGTCTATTTTGTAGTGAGAGATGAATGTATGTCTAGACGACCAGGTCACTGCTTTACAGATTGTTTCTGGTGAAACTCTGCAGTATGCTGCCCACGAAATCGCCAATGCCCTGGTTGAGTGAGCCCTGATGCCCTCAGGAATTGCCAGTTGATGGATGGAGTATGCCTTCTTGATAGAGTTAACCAACCAGGATGCAATCATTTGAGAAGTTGCTGGATGACCCTTCCTAGGCCCTTGGGATATTATGAGGAGAGTATCCGACTTCCTGAAGGAAGCTGTAGCTTCCAGATAGTTGGTAATGACTGTTTTTACATGGGGTTCCCCTTGGTTGTTATTGAAAGATGGAAGGATGATATCCTGATTGTAATGAAATGAGAATGATACTTTGGGGATGAAATGATCTGAGGGTCTCAGTACCACTCTATCAGGATAGAGGATTAGATATGGTTCCGTTATCAATAATGCTTTTAGTTCAGAAACTGTTCTTGCAGATGTAATGGCGATAAGGAAGGTTAACTTCAAAGTCAGGTTCCATAGAGAGGTTGACTCAGCCAGGAAAAAAGGAGGGTTTGCCAGTGCATCAAGCACTATTGAGAGAACATATGCCGGGAATGTTGTTTTTCTTGGAGGTCTGATTTTCAGGCATGCCTTCATGAACTGGATTACAAGAGGATGTAATGCCCATCTAATGCCTGTTTCAGCTGAAAGAGCGGACACATGAACTTTAAGGGTACTTGAACGTAGTCCTTTATTAATACCCAATTTAAGGAACTCTAGAACTTGCGGGGGTTCCGGTGATATTGGGTTCCAGTTCCTTTGTCTGGCCAGTGAACAAAACCTACTCCAAACTTGCGTGTATGTTTTGTTAGTGGTGTTCTTTCTGGCCTGTAGAAGTGTTGAAATTACTTCCTGTGAGCATCCTTGCTCTAGCAACCGAGTCCTCTCAATTTCCATGCTGTCAAGTATAACCTCCCTGGGGCTGGATGCGGGAATTGGCCCTGGGATAGGAGGTCTGATGTTACCGGGAGAGGCAGTGGTTGATGCAGGTTGAGTTGCAGTAGAGTTGTGAACCAAGGCCTCCTCGGCCAAAATGGGATTACTGCTATCACTGTGACCAATGATCTCCGGAGCCTGGATAGGAATCTTGCGATTGCATCCCAGCTTGAAATTCCACAGATGGATCAGGCAGTCTATTCCCTCGGCTGATGGGAAGGTTGCTCTCGACAGAAATCTCTGACATTTGGCATTCACAGGGGTAGCCGCCAAATTGATCTCTGGTATTCCCCAAGTCTCTGTAAGGAGAAAAAAGGCCTGCTGGCTCAAGAGAGAAGTTCCCTGCTTAAATAGTCGGCCAGCATGTTTTGTGCTGCCGGGACATATACTGCCCTCAGGTTTACCAGATGTACTTGTGCCCAGTCCAAGATGGGCAAACCTCTTCCATTAATGTGCGACTCCTGGTACCTCCTTGCCTCTGAATATATGCCACTGAAACTCTGTTGTTCCTTTGAACAAGAACGCTCTTCCCAGTCAGGTACAGAGCAAAGTGCCTGAAAGGCTGCTCTGAGCTCTAGTATATTCAATACTATACCATGAGCTTGAAACTGCCACTGACCTTGGGCTGCTTGATTTTGGTAATGGGCTCCCCATCCCTTCTGACTGGCATCCGAAGTAACAACTTCCAGCTGTGGAGGGACTATAGGTTTGTACCTCTTGAGGTTGCTGAAACGTGTCCACCACCACATTGATTGTGTCACGTATCTGTGGATGTAGGTTGTCTGAAGCATTGATGCTCCATTCCACTGCTTCAGAAAGTAATTTTGCAATACTTTCGTGTGCCATTGGGACCACTGGGTCATGGGCTGAGTTGTAGACATGGACCACAGGATGCTCATAACAGACTCTGGCTTGTAGACGTGTTGCTGAGATTAGTCTCTGTAGTTTCTGAATTAGAGGCATAATTTTCTCCTGAGGAAGCTGTACTCTGTTAAGAATGGTGTCCAATTCCGCCCCTAGGAATACTGTGTAGGCTGCAGTTTGCTCTTCTGCCAGTTGACTAGCCAACCGAAATCTTGCAGGGTTGTCAGTAAGATCTCCCGGCGCTGAATCAAGATCTGGCGAATTTCTGCTAGAAGCAGTATGTCATCCAGATAATGGTGTATTCTTAGTCCCTTTTCCCTTAGATATGAAATTATGGGTAGAAGAACTTTGGTAAAGGTCCTGGGAGCCGACAAGATCCTGAATGGTAGGCACTGGAACTGGAAGTGATAGTGGTTGATTGAAAAACTGAGACATTTTTGAAATGCAGGATGTATTGGAATGTGTAGATAGGCGTCTGACAAATCTACGGACAGCATCCAATCTTTTAGATTCACTGCTAACAGTATGGACTGGAGACCTTTCATCTTGAAGGACTCTAACTTGATGTTCTTGTTAAGTCTCTTTAAGTCCAGTATTGGTCGCAAATCCCCTGTTTTCTTTTTTACAAGAAATAGAGGGGAGTAGAATCCTCTGCCCCTTTGACATAACGGAATGTAAAAATGTAGAGAGAGTGAAAAAACCTTCTCTTCTCACAGACACTAGTTATGTCAACAGTGTCTTAGGCGTTTTGTTCAAAAGTTCAGTAGCCAGAATGTCTTAAAACAAAGTGTGAGTTTATTTGGCCACACTTGGCAACAACTTGAAAATATATACAAAGTTAAATTCTTCTTACAGCTTGATGTAGTAAAACAAAAGATAATAGGAACAAAAACTTGTATCAAGAAAGTTCAAGAGATGTTTCAGCTCCGTCTGTGCTTCTCTATGTCAGAGAGATGTCTGCTCTAGCAGCTGTTTGTGAGGTAGGCTGTATATAGGCCTAATGTAAACAAAATGTCTTCTTCAGTGTAAGGATGCGTGTGTCCTTCTTTGTGTGTGTGTAAAAAAGTAGTGAGGTCCTTCTGTGTGTGAGTAAAGGACATGTGTAGTGTGTGTCGTGTAGTGAAGTGTAGTGAAGTGTGTCTAGCCTAGTGTCACACTAGTTTTTATACAATTCCAAATCTACTAGTCAGTAAACTACATCCATAGCCATATATGACTAGAACTAAATATGAAATGATCATATTCGTGATTATTCTAAATATTCTCTTTGCTAACAGCTGACATGTCTCTTAAGTTTCTTTGATTGTCAGTAACACACAACAGATTCTTATAAAAAACTCAAGGTGAATGACCTTTCCAAATGGCCGAATTCTTGTAATGGATATCCTTTAAGCTACAGAAATGCAATTCTGTACCAAACCTTACAAATGCATATTAAACTATAATTGGATACATATAAATATATATTACTTCACACAAACTCAATCTAGCTAACTAATTAAATAACTATATCAAATAACTAACTATATTATAGATAATATATGTTTTTACTTTTAAAAAGATCTTTACAATAAAGTCTATGACAGATAGTCTGAGTATATTCTTATCTGTGAAACCACTGACCTACTGACCTTTAGTCATTAACTCTGTACATGGAGAACAACTGGTACAAAAATGACATGCACACAACCTAGCTATTTCAAGATTCGTCTTATGCTGAGCTGAGTGAGTTTTTTCAATGTCAAAGCATAAAAGGGAACTCAGACTGCATACTTACAGATCTTGATTATAAAGCCAAATTAATACAATTATTCTACAATTCCCCCTGAATATAATTTATTATATTACCTAAATCACGCGCACTCCATTTGTGGCCCTTTCATACACATTTTGAATCAGTTGCTCCAGATGTACCACAGCTCATCATAGGATCAGATAAGCCAGAAGTAATTTTCTGACTGAAAATAACCGTCATAATTTTTTCACCTTTTTTCATTTCTTCCTTAATCAATTTATAAAATCGTTTCATTCTAACCATAATACAGATTTGAAATAAAATACATAATATCATGATAATAAATATAATAACCATTGGATGCAATAATATATTTCCGGCAGTAGTTGTCACTGAGGTATTTCCTCAAACTGAAACATTCCTGCTGATTACATCCTACCCATTTAGTTCTTATTTTTACCATTTATTTTTATTTTTACCAATTCCTTTGAAACAAAAAAATTATAATTCTAATGTACCTTAAAAATAACAAAATAATCTTTCCAATTGATATCTCAGTTGACATCTCTGTTAGCATCCCTGGTACCTTCAGATCTTTAATTCTTAACAATAACTTTAGCTACTGGAATAATATACTAAACATACATACTAGCCATAATTTGTGAACAAACTTCTGAAATACCTGTACCTGTTTGCAACCACACTTCTTTCTATACAAGAGATTATATAAAAATAACTAAGTATGCTAATCTCAAAAGACATTCTGTCATTAACTCAAAAAGTTAACAAACCCTATGTTTAGAAAATAATAAAGTTTTTAAACTAAAACTGTAGCAGGTAAATAAGTCACCCAATCTTTACCTTATTCTTGAATCATCTTGCCCTATTTAGACTTTATAATACTATTTATACGTTCTACAATACCTGAGTACTTAAGATGATAAGAAACAAAAACTTTACTAAATACCTAAAATTGCATACATGTCCTATAAAATTTTAAATCATAATCTGATTCCATGGTTTGAAATCCAACCCCAGTCGAATATGACATAAGTTCACAACAACTTAGCTTTTGTTAAAAATATTATTTTTTCTAGAATAACCTCAATTAATTTATCAAAAAGAAACATTAACTAAAAAATAAACAACATCCTAATATCCTCCTTTAGCAGGTGGAAAAAATTAATATAATCAATCTACCGTATTTATCGGCGTATAACACGCACTTTTTTCCCCCCTTAAATCAGGGGAAAGTCGTGGGTGCGTGTTATACGCCGATCCCCGCTATCGCTATGTGAATGTCGGCGATCGCCGCCGACATTTACATAGCGAGTAGTTTCAAATATGGCGCCGCGGACTTCGGAAGGACTCGGCGGTGCTGAACGAGCGCCGCCGAAATCACAGAGCCGAGATACACATAGTCGGGTGTATTCGGCTCTTTCCGGCGCCGCTCACTGTCACGCCCAGTCCCGCCATTGGACCTGTGTTATGTCCATCATAGGGCGGGACTGGGCGGGACTGTGAGCGGTGCCGGAAAGAGCCGAGAACCCTCGGCTATGTGTATCTCGGCGGCGTTCATTCACTTCCGCCGGCGCCGAGTCTCTCCGAACTCCGTGGCGCCATATTTAAAACTACTACTATGTGTATGGCGGCGGCGGCAGCAGGAGGCAGGAGGCATGGACACTAGGCTGCACTGGGGACAAGGCTGCAGGGACAAGGCTGCATTGATAAGGCTGCACTGGGGACAAGGCTGCATTGATAAGGCTGCACTGGGGACAAGGCTGCATTAATAAGGCTGCACTGGGGACAAGGCTGCATTGACAAGGCTGCACTGGGGACAAGGCTGCACTGACAAGGCTGCACTGGGGACAAGGCTGCATTGACAAGGCTGCACTGGGGCAAAGCTGCACTGACAAGGCTGCACTGACACTGAAAAGGCTGCAATGACACTAACAAGGCTGCAGATGAACACTGATGAGGCTGCATTGATGGGCATTTTAATGTAAGTTTCTTTTCCTTAAACTTCCCTCCTAAAAGTTTTTTTCCTTAAAATTCTCTCCTAAACTTGGGGTGCGTGTTATACGCCGGCGCGTGTTATACGCCGATAAATACGGTATATAGATTTGCCAAATTCCTCAATACTTTGTAGTATTAGGTTACTCTTTCCTTTTGGATTGTTCTATAAACAAATAAAACAATATTCAGAAGCTTGATGACAAAGTGTTCTAAAATGAGTAGTTCAGAATTTCTTTCATTAGCTTAAACAAAAAATCAATCAGTTAATCAGTCAATCAGGTACCTGGATATGCAAAAAGAAATATTTTAATTTAAAAATAACTATTCATTATTGTCTATTATCATTTTTACCATAAATGTTATCTCCATAATCAATCTGTACTGACTCTAACTAAGACAAAATGTCATAGTCCCCCTCTTTATCCTGTTACTAATATTAAATTGTGTAAAAGAATAATCTTACCAGATTATTGTATTTTTTCCTTTACACTGACAATTTAGGTTGGGCTTTCCCAAATATTTTATTTCTGAAAGAAATTTGATCATGTTGAAATTTTTTTTCAGAACCAAAAACATTCCTCTCATACAGTACGATTGAATGAGCCACACATGCCTGTCACTCTGACTGCTAAACACATGGCAGTCTTAAGTTCAGCTTTCAATGCGTCCACTAAAAGTTGAATAAGTGACTTTTTCCTTAATTTATACAACTGTGGTTCTATCCCTCACACTGCATCTATATAATCCCCATGTATTTTTATATACCACTACAACTGATCTTTTTAACATCCAATTGCCACTAGACAAAGCTGTGTGTATTGACACCTTCTGTTTTCCTTGTACTAACACCTTTAGTGTAATGTAAGATGCTTTCCAAAACAAATGGTGCAAAACCTACAATGTCTCTGACCTGTAGCATTGGACAATGCACTCCTAGCACATTTTTTATAAATACCAATGAAATTGTCTCGTCATCCACATACACTTGAATGTAAAATGGCTGAGAGAGATCTCTATATTACTCAAAAATGCTAAATTAATAAGGGCTTTCTTTAGATCTTCAAATTATTGTATATAAGTTCTCTCTTGTAATTAAAAATATTTACCCTACAGTAAGCCTATATAATTCATTAAAATTTACTCAGACAGATACTTTGTCTGCAAAAATCTCAGTGAACTCTCGAGAAAAGTTATTAAGGCCCAAAAAATCTTATTTTTTAAAAACAATTACTTTAGTAAGTAATAATACCTTTTACAAATGTATTTTTTCTCATCCATGAACCCTCTTCCAGATATTTGGAAGACTTTGATCCACAGAAGTGAAAAATGTCATGACATGACGACTAGTCTGTGTAACTTGATCTGCATTTCTCTGTTGGTAATACACTCTGTTACTGTCAGTCTTAGCTAACATGCTTTGTATACAATACACTGTACAATTCGGTAACAATCTAGTTTTTCGTTTTCAAAATGTTTAACCTTTTTACCACTTTTTAAACATATTTTGTTTGTACATCTGCCAAAAATCATGTACACTACGTTATATGACTTTCCTGATTATAGTAATGACAAAAAAATAGTTTAGAGGACAATCTCGTGAAACTCACAGATTGGGTCCTGCTCAAAAACTGCGATTGGCCATATCCCCGAGAAAACTCCTCCCTCAATCAAAGTCCTTACTTTTACCAGAAATACTCATTTACAAAGACTTTTAACAATTGTTATTTTTACAATTTTTTTAGAGTGAACAAAACTTTCATATTTTAATATTTTCTCTGGGTAGTCTTAAATAAATTAGAACAATCTACTACTTTTAATTTAATAACCAAATCTAAGTTTGGAATTTTTGTAGAAATTGTTCAATCCTCAATTATTTCCTACAACCAAATCTGTAGGATTTTTATAAAACACTAAACACCATGTTATTTTCCATAATCTCAATTTCATACAGTTCTTTCCACAATCTTAATCAATACTTTTTTCTCTGAAAACTTTTTTTCTGCCCCCTATATATGTGTTTTAAAATGACCACATGTAATAACACACATTTCTGTTTTTCAGGGCCTAAATATTCATAAACATTTACATGCAGCATTAAACTTAGTTTCCTTGTTAAATAACTTCTTTACACTCTGGAATTATTTAATTACTACTGCATGTATTCCTGTATTCCATATATATGGAATGTATCAATTTCCCGATGGTACAGGAAAATACTTCTGAGCCTTGAGATGTTAACCATCTCATGTTACCCTTTTATATAAACAAACACACTCACCCCTTGTTTAGTATGATAGTCCTTGTGTGCACTTAAAAAAACAAGAGATGAATAATGTCCTTTAAATTTGTTGTTCGTTGCCTTTTCTTTCGTTTGTTGCTTTTTCTTTCGTTTGTTGCATTTTCTTTCATTCGTTTGTTGCTTTTTCTTTCGTTCGTTACTTCTTCTTTCTTTGAAGAATAATTTTCTTGTAGCTTTTTGCCTTGTTCCTTGTATTGTGTGCTGTAGTGTGCTATAGTGTGCTGTAGTGTGCTTGCCTGTTGATTTTTCTTTGCCTTTTCCTTGGACTTTCCATCTTCAAACATCAAAATCCGACTTTCATCTTAGCTTACCCAAATAGTACATACATCTGTCTGTTGTACCTCAATGGTAGCTTTTTCAAATAACGTGAAGTCTCAGTTCCTGATTCAACATTTTTTTCTTCTTGGGCAACTACCCAATATTTTCTTATGTGAGACTTTCTCACCTTCTTAGGAACTAACCTTGGCAGAACTCTTCACGTACGTAACGTTACATTTTCACAAACAAAGTCCTGGATTTCCAAAAATAACTTGAAGCATATCGTCCAAATGGCCTTGACAATCAACTTCGTAGGCTGGGTCTTCCTTTTTTTTTTTTCAAAGTTACAAACTTTGGCTAGAGTTGAGAAAACAGACAAAGAAAAACTCACCCTCGACTTTTATTGAACTGTTGTCCACATCTGACGCAAACGCCTCCTTCTAGGTTCTTTACTTAGTTTCTTCTTGGAGCTTGTTGTTCCTCCATATTTGATTATCAGATTCCATATCTTATTTAGAAGAATTTCTTGTCTTTAGCTGGCTCAGTTCCTTGGACCTTTCATCCTCGTCTGATGGAACACAAATGCCTCTTTCTAGGTTCTTTGATCGTTTTTTCCCGAGACTTGATCAGTCATGAAAATGTGTGAGTCTCCCCCCTTTGTCGAGGAGGAGGGGAAAAAAAAACTGGCTGGCTAACGCCAATGTAAAAAGTAGAGAATGTTAAAAAACCTTCTCTTCTCACAGACACGTGTTATGTCAACAGTGTATTAGGTGTTTTGTTCAAAAGTTCAGTAGCCAGACTGTCTTAAAACAAAGTGTGAGTTTATTTGGTCACACTTGGCAACAACTTGAAAATATATGCAAAGTTAAATTCTTCTTACAGCTTGATGTTGTAAAACAAAAGATAATAGGAACAAAAACTTGTATCAAGAAAGTTCAAGAGATGTTTCAGCTCCGTCTGTGCTTCTCTATGTCAGAGAGATGTCTGCTCTAGCAGCTGTTTGTGAGGTAGGCTGTATATAGGCCTAATGTAAACAAAATGTCTTCTTCAGTGTAAGGATGCGTGTGTCCTTCTTTGTGTGTGTGTGAAAAAGTAGTGAGGTCCTTCTGTGTGTGAGTAAAGGACATGTGTAGTGTATGTCGTGTAGTGAAGTGTAGTGAAGTGTGTCTAGCCTAGTGTCACACTGGTTTTTATACAATTCCAAATCTACTAGTCAGCAAACTACATCCATAGCCATATAGGGCTAGAACTAAATATGAAATGATCATATTCGTGATTATTCTAAATATTCTCTTTGCCAACAGCTGACACGTCTCTTAAGCTTCTTTGATTGTCAGTAACACACAACAGATTCTTATAAAAAACTCAAGGTGAATGACCTTTCCAAATGGCCGAATTCTTGTAATGGATATCCTTTAAGCTACAGAAATGCAATTCTGTACCAAACCTTACAAATGCATATTAAACTACAATTGGATACATATAAATATATATTACTTCACACAAACTCAATCTAGCTAACTAATTAAATAACTATATCAAATAACTAACTATATTATAGATAATATATGTTTTTACTTTTAAAAAGATCTTTACAATAAAGTCTATGACAGATACTCTGAGTATATTCTTATCTGTGAAACCACTGACCTACTGACCTTTAGTCATTAACTCTGCACGTGGAGAACAACTGGTACAAAAATGACATGCACACAACCTAGCTATTTCAAGATTCGTCTTATGCTGAGCTGAGTGAGTTTTTTCAATGTCAAAGCATAAAAGGGAACTCAGACTGCATACTTACAGATCTTGATTATAAAGCCAAATTAATATAATTATTCTACACGGAACCTCCAGGGTAGCTTCCTTTTGTTTTAATTCTCTTATATATTTTAGTAGGATTTTCCTCTTGACTGGAGAAGACGGGAGTCTGGTTGGGTAAAGTGGTTCCTGGGAATTCTGTTTAGGAACTTCCACCTGTGACCGAACTTGATTGTGGAGAGGGTACAGGGGTCTTTGATGTGTTTCGTCCATATTTGTGTGAATTTCTTGAGTCTGGCACCCGCCTTTGGAGGATGGGTGGGCGTATCTTCAAAAGGATTTCTGCTGTTCGCCAGATGGGGTGGTCTTGGTTTTTTGCATTCTCAGGAAAGATAACTGAGTATTCCTCCAGCTTTGCTTAAATTCTTTTCCTGGTCTATAGGTCTTAGCTTCTCTGTATCTTTCAGAAAGGTTGCATCTGTAGGCAGGACCCTTTGGTGTCTTGGGTCTCCTGTCAGAGAGGATGAGGCCCGACTTGCCCCCTGTAACCTTGGAAATGGCTGCATCCAATTTGAGGCCCAAGAGATTAGAGTCATCATAGGGAATTTTGCACCAGTTTTTTTTTTTTAATCTTTATTTAAGGAATGCAGAATATACACTTAAACAAGGAATACAACATGACAGTTAATTGTTTCTGTTAAATGTCATTCACAAATAATTCAAGTGTACATTGGCATGACAGTAGGCAAGGTTCCATTGGAATGTGCTAATGAGGCAAAAAGTCATAGGTGAACGAATCCAACCTGTTATATCTAGCAGTACAGGAGAGAGAACCCTCTATCTCGAGTTAAAAATAAACATAAACTAAACATAAGTCCAATGAGGGTGTATCAACAATGCGGTAAGACTACCTGGGGGATAAGTGACTCCCCTAATGGTAATACATGCTTATTCCACTTGGCCAAATTGCCCGCTGCTATCTTATGGTGAATTAAATCTAAGCATTGTATTCTATATAAAATATGGTTCTCAATCCTATGAACATAGGAGTGGTACCAAAATGGGGTACTGAAATCTGGGAGTTTTTCTTAATAATGGGGAAAAAAGGTGAATGACATTGTGGTGTCATTGAAGGAAGAAAGGGATAGAAACAAGTGTGGGGAGTAAGAAGGAAGGGGGGGGTGGGTATGGGGTTCTGGCGAGGCAGATGACCCGAGGCCCCTAATCATCCAGGGACAGGATGCCTACATATAGGACTTATACTCGTCTGAAAAACGAAACAGATCCCATTGTGTCCATCGAGTGCTATGTTCCTCCTCCTTTTCCCTGAGAGCAGCTGTAAGGCGTTCCATTCGCTGAATATCACAAACCCTACTAAACCATTGTATCACTGTCGGAGGGGACTGCTGCTTCCACATGCTGGGGACACATGCCCTGGCCGCATTCAAGAGGTGTTTCAATAAAGTAACGCTTACTGGACATCGGAGTCAGATTCAAGGGATTCAAGTCAGATTCAAGCTGCTGGATTGTCCTGAAGAGCCACATCAGTAAGTTTGTAAATGACTCCCAAGACCTGTCTCCAGAAAGTAGTCAAGAAGGGGCACTCCCAGAAAATATGAAGTAATGTGCCGTTCTGTGTGCCACATCTCCAGCACAGGGGACTGTGTCCCGGAAATATGGACGCCAGCACAGAGGGGGTGCTGTACATAACGTCAAGATTTTGAAGGTGACTTCTTGGTATTTGCTACATAAGGAAGATTTAAGTGCGAAAAAGAGGATTCAGGTTTTTTGATCTTCTGTAAATGTAGTGTTAAGATCTCTCTCCCACTTCCTCAAGTATGGGGGATCTTGTTGGGACATATGGGTCACCAGTTTGTCTTTGATGCTGCGTCGGCTATCCAAGGTTTTAGCAACAAAACTCTTCTTGCCATCACCGAGGCTAACATTGCCCAGACCGAGCATCTGATAATATCGACTGAGGCCTCTGCGACGAAATCGCCTGCCAGCTTGAGTTCTTGCAGAGAATTAATTATTTTCTCATGGTCTGCTCCTTCCTGAAGAGATCTTTCTATATTAGAAGCCCAACCAGAGATGGCTCTACCCACTGCCGCCATGGTGACTGTCGGTCTACAGGCGCCTCCTGCTGTGGAGTATGCTTTCTTTAATTCTAGATCAATCTTCCGATCCAAAATGTCCCAGATGGAGACTGCATTCTTGATGGGTAGGGTGACATGTCTTGCCAAGCACATTAGGGAAGCATCGACTATTGGAGCAATAATTAAGGGGTTAACCCTAGGCTCTTTCAAGGGATACATTTTTGCTAGCCTATTATTAAGGCTGGACCTCTTGTCGGATCTCTCCCATTTGTCTTTAATGAGGTCTTCTAGTTCTTCAATGAAAGGGAAGGTCTCTGGATCCCTTTTTAAATTTGGAAAATATTTTCAGATTTTCTGAGGCGCTTCCTCAGATTCTTCCCAATCTATGGCCTCCTTGACTGACTTTGCAAAGGGTTCTACCAGAGAGGAGTCAAAACCAGCTGGCACTTCTGGGTCCTCATTCTCAGAAGGGGATTCTGGCTCTACTGTGCGAGGGGGAGCAGCAGATGATGTGCTAGGGGCTGGTCTGTCTGGTATAGGTGTTGTTGTCTCCATTATGGATTCCAGCACAGATTCTCAAATCAGATCGGTCACCTCTCTGGCATCTGATTCCTTTTCCCTTGTGGCCTCATTGAAGCATGTGCGGCATTCCAATTTATCTGCCAAAGCGGGGGGCGCCACATACTCAGCAAGCATTTGCCGCAGGTCGGGGGTGTGGTGGCTCCGCTCGTGATGTAATAGTTACATAGTTAGTCAGGTTGAAAAAAGACACAAGCCCATCCAATAAAATAAAAAATATTGTACGATCCAAAATACCCAATTTTATACCCACAGTTGATCCAGAGGAAGGCAAAAAACCCCAGCAGAGCATGCTCCAATTTGCTACAGCAGGGGAAAAAATTCCTTCCTGATCCCCCAAGAGGCAATCGGATTTTCCCCTGGATCAAATTTACCTATAAATGTTAGTACCCAGTTATATTATGTACATTAAGCCCCGGTTCACACAGGGGCAGCATGACTTGCAGGTCGCCTCACCGACTTCCATGGCGACTTGCAAAATGACTTCTGTATAGAAGTCTATGCAAGTCGCCTCAAGTCGCCCCCAAAGTAGTACAGGAACCTTTTTCTAAGTTGGAGCGACTTGTGTCGCTCCTATTAGAACGGTTCCATTGTACAGAACGGGAGGCGACTTGTCAGGCGGCTAGGTCGCCTGACAAGTCGCCCCTGTGTGAACTGGCACTTAGGAAAGTATCCAGGCCTTTCTTAAAGCAATCTACTGAGCTGGCCAGAACCACCTCTGGCGAGAATCTACATCACATTTTCACAGCTTACTGTGAAGAAACTTTCCGTATTTGGAAATGAAATCTCTTTTTCTCTAGATGTAAAGAGTGCCCTCTAGACGTAAAGAGTGCTCCTCTGGGTTACCGTAAAGAGAATAACTCAACACCAAGTTCACTATATGGACCCCTTAAATATTTGAACATGTTGATCATATCCCCCCTTATTCTTCTCTTCTCTTCTCTAATCTTTCCTCATAACTGAGCTCCTCCATGCCTCTTATCAGTTTGGTTGCCCTTCTCTGCACTTTCTCCAGTTCCCCGATATCCTTTTTAGATAACTGGTGCCCAAAACTGAACTGCATATTCCAGATGAGGTCTTACTAATGATTTGAACAGGGGCAAAATTATATCTCTCTCTCTGGAGTCCATACCTCTCTTAACACAAGAAAGGACTTTTCTCACTTTGGAAACCGCAGCTTGGCATTGCATTCTATTATTGAGCTTATGATCTACCAAAACCCCCAGATCCTTCTCCACTATGGATTCCCCCAGTTGTACTCCCCCTAGTATGTGTGATGCATGCATATTCTTAGCCCCAAAGTGCATAACTTTACATTTATCTACATTAAACCTCATTTGCCACTTTGTTGCCCAATTAGACAGTGCATTGAGGTCGGCTTGAAAATTGGAGACATCCTGTAAGGACGTTATTCCACTGCATAGCTTAGTGTCATCTGCAAAGACAGAAATGTTACTTTTAATCCCAGACCCTATATCATTTATATAGATATTAAAAGGTAGGGGTCCCAACACTGAACCTTGGGGTACACCGCTGATAACCTTAGACCATTCAGAGTAAGAATCATTCACCACTACTCTCTGAATTCTGTCTTTTAGCCAGTTTTTCTATCCATTTACAAATTGATTTTTCCAAGCCTGTAGACTTTACCTTTCATATGAGCAACACATGATTTCTGCTTGTTGATTGGTTGTTAGAAGTTATTGCACATCATTACTGCTCACCCATTGGTTGCTTGGGCTGGGGGGGGGGTCAATGGCACTGCTGGGGAGGAGGGGGAAGGGTGTGATCAGTGGTAGTGCTAAAGGGTTGATGCGATCAGTGGCAGGTCAAGGGGGGGTGCTTGCTATGAGTGGAAGTGCTGAGGGGATGGGATCAGTGGCAGTGCTTGAGTGGGATGGGATCAGTAACACACACGTGCTGTCACCTGTCAGTCAGTGTCCACTTGGACCCCCCTTCCTGCATGTGAGAGAGGGGAAGAGAGATAGAGGGGTGTGAGAGAGAGGGGAGAGTGAGAGAGAGAGAGGGGGGGTGAAAGAGAGAGGGGATAAGAGAGAGAGAGAGGAGGTGAGAGAGGGGGGTGTGATAGAGCGGGAGAGAGTGAGAGGTGGTTAAAAAAGATAGAAAGGGGTAGGAGAGAGAGAGGAGGGTGAGAGAGAGAGAGGGGAAGTGAAAGAGAGAGGGGGTGGGAGAGAGGAGGAGGTGGATGGGGGGGGTGAGAGAGAGGGGGTGAGAGAGAGAAGGTGAGGGGGGTAGGAGGGAGGATGGGAGAGGGAGGATGGGAGAGAGAGGGGGTGAGAGAAAGAGAGGGGGATGAGAGAGAGGGGGGGTGAGAAAGAGAGGGGGGTTGAAAGTGATGAGAGAAGGTGAGAGAGAGAGGGGGTAAGGGAGAGGGGGTGAGATAAAAGTGGGTGAGAGAGATGGGAGTGAGGGAGAGAGGGGGTGAGAGAATGGGGTGGGAGAGAAAGAGGGGGTGGAAGAGGGGGGGTGAGAGACCCCGTAGCCCTGCCCCTGTCTGCAGTCCCTCCTGTGCCCCCCTGTCTCAGCCCCTGTCTGTGGGTAGGTGTGTGTGGTGTACCTACCCTCCCGCCCATCCTTGTCTTCTGGGCCAGCCTGTCCTCCTGTTGATGTCGGACCTGGGAGCAGAGAGGGATGCTGAGTCGGCTGCTGCTCGCCTCTTCGGGGGTCAGAAAAGCAGTGGAGGTCTTCTCCCTCCCATGGTCTTGGTTTTAGCCACCCTAGCACTGCTTGCTTTCTCAGCAGCCTCCGGGGGCTGCTGCTCACCGTGTGGAGATGATATGTGGGCTGCAGGCATATCATCCTGCCCGCACCCTGAAGATGCCAATGTCTGCACTGGATTGGCAGACTGGTCCCCATCTGACAGGCTGACTGGGACTCTCCATGACAAGGAGCTCAAGGGGCAGCTGCTTTGGGCCCCACAAAATAACTGGGTCCAGGGCAGCTGCCCATTTTGGCCTGCATTAAAGACAGCCCTGGCTAGCAATCATAATTAAAGTCCAGTTTTAGACTGTACAGACTCTAATACTCTACTGTCTCCCTATGCAGTTTATCATCTCTTCCTATCCCCTCTGTCCACAGCTTTTAATACATTGACACTGAAGTGTACACCACTGCAAGGGCCATGTTTGCCCGCAGGGGCATGAGGATAAGGTGTTCCGTGCTCCCACATGCAGGCAGTCCCACTCATGTCAGGACACTGATCCCAATCTAACATCCCTGTGGGTATGAGTCCCCGAATCCACACTGTCTATGTTTTGGAGCCCGCACCCACATGGATGTTAAATTGGAAGCAGTGGCTCTGTCCATGCAGCCACTGTGTTCCAATTGACATTAATGGGACTGCTTGCATAGGAATGCATAGAACACCTTAGCTTCCAATGCTTGTGCGGGTAAACATGGCCCGTCACACGGGTGCACGCTTAGGTATGCCGCGTAAACAAGGCTCAACAGTAACATACAGACATACAGTCAGGGGCGGACTGACCATTGAGCGACTCGGGCACTGCCCGAGGGCCCTGGGCCACTAGGGGGCCCCATCAGGGTTGCCAGCCTCAGTAAAACCAGGGACAGTATGTATAAATCTGTGTTTTTTTTACATCTGTCTGTGTATACTGTGTGTACATGTATGTGTATACTGTGTGATTGTATACTGTGTGTGTGTATACTGTGTGGCCCCATAATCTCTGATTGCCTGGGGGCCCCATAATCTCCTATTGCCCGGGGCCCCATGAGTTATCAGTCCGCCCCTGCATACAGTTGTGTTAAAAATAATAGCAGTGTGTTTAAAAAAGTGAGTAAAGCTCAAAATCCTTATAATAGCTGTATCAAATTTGTTATTACTTCACATGACTATGGTAAGACAGATGCAAGCTGGCCTAATACCTTTGCATAAATCCTACTATTATGTTTACCATTTAAATAACCAGACGACGACCTTTTGGAGTAAACTTGGCTGTACCGCCCATTTTATTAACAATAAACCATAAACATATTATTTACAAACCATACTTTTTCAGATCAATCCTAACCATGTTGTAGATCATGAAAAGACCCCAAATTTATATCGTATCAGCGTGACACACCAGGCCCCAAGTTGCAGCACACTGACTTGGGGACAATACCAACTCTTCAACTTCCAACGCTGATACCCATATCCAAATGCCCAGTTAAACCTCGGTTAACTGGCATCTTCCTGAGGATCCCATACCAAGATGGTTCCCCACTATGCCATACTGGTCTTAATTTTAGAAGGCCTCCAAAGATCTCAACCACCACAGCCGGCAGGTGTGAAACCTTACACCTGTGGATGCCCCAAAAAACGCAAGGCTCTTTGGATGCCGTCCTGCAAACCCAAGCACCAAAAATCAATACCCACTGCATTGAGGTGTACGCTGTCTCCTCTTAAGTACTGACTGGTCTCAACCTCCAACTTCCGGTGCCTAACCACGAATCCACTGTTGCGAGCAATGAACCTGCCCACCTCCTTATTAACTTTTATGCAGGCTTTGTTAACCTTGTCCACCGACCTAGCCCATCGCCAAGCTGTGCGGCCTACCATGTCCAACTACACGACGAGGGTATGGGGAAAATCTGTGCGAATTACATCAAATTTTATGTCCCTAATCAAATGCTCCATAGACCTAATTCCCAAATCGTTGCCCCCGACGTGCAACACCAAGAAATGCGGGGCGTGATCCAGGCGAACATATTTATGTATTTCTGGCAAAACCCTGCTCCATAACATACCCAGGACCCCAATCCAACAGACCATGGCTACCTCCCTAGGGACTCCTAACTGGTGGCCGTTGGGCTGAACATCCGCCCTCCCAGCCCCTCAAAACACATAACAATGTCCCATGATCCATACAAGACCGGCCGCATCACCTGAAAAGAAAAATGCGGAACATAGAAATAACATAACCAACATGTACTGACCAACACATAACACAGCAAATGTAAACCTACGAGGCCTGCACCAAATGAGGGCATATAGAAAGCTTGAGCCAGTCGGATTCCCAACGCCCAGTACGCTTTATCACTGAAGTCTCCAATACCCACCGGGCGGCTTCAGTGGCAGCCCCGATAGGAATTTGAAGAATAAGCCCAGGGGTCATAAACCGCCTTCCCCAAACATCTGCGAAACACAGAGCCAAACTGGAACACGTATAAAGACAACCCATCCTGGTGCACTAAAAAGGATCCCCCAACCGCTGGGCGGATGGCCAAAAACTCCCGAAGTGCAAGCATAAACATACTTACCCCTCCCCAAGCGGTCCGTCTTGGACCGGCGAAGAAACAGCGCCACTGAAGCACTTCCATAGTGCAAATCACCTACCAAAAGTCCCCCTTGAGCCACTCTAGAGGGGCTAACCAATTCGCCCACCCTAAAAGCCCCATAGAATGCCTGTGTGAATGCCTGTGTGAATGCCACCTTAAACAAATATGCTTCGTAGCTAAAATCACATACCAAACTTACCTGAATAATCAACTGCTGTAACATAGAGAAAGTGACTGGGCGCCGACTGTCCTTTTTCTTGTTACCTCTTCTATACCCCTTCAAGGCCTGCCTAACCATAAAGGCTTTCGTAAAATCATTACCCCCTATTTAAACCAACCCTTTTGCATAACTCAAGCCGATAAAATACAGCAAGACCGTAACTAACCCTTCATCCGTAATTTGGCCAATCCACCAGCGACTCCAATGCAATTTGCCTCAACTCCTGAGGACATGCATACCCGTGTTGCTCCGCTCCCGGTGGCAACTCCAGGAACCTGTCACACTGAAACTGAGACAAAGCATCAGCTACTGTGATAACTGTTCCTGGAATATGCACTGCATTTGCAAAAAACATTTAATTGCAGACAGAGTAACACCAGGTGCCACAACAGGCGTACCACCGGAGCGGAGGAAGTCACCACTTAATTAATGACCTGAACCACCCCCATATTATCACAATGCAGACGGATTTTCCGGTCTTGAAAAAACTCACCCCAGATCTCCACTGCTACAATCGTAAATAGTTCCAGCAGAACCAGGTTTTTGAGAAACCCCACCCCCCATTCCTCTGACCAGCTCTCTGCACTCCATCGTCCCCCGAAAAAGGCCCCATATCCTGACGACCGAGCCGCATCGGTGTAAAATTCCAGATAAAAATTACTCACTGGCCCATCCATCCATAGTGACCGGCCATTAAAGGAATCTAGGAAAATATGCCACATGCGCAAGTCCTCCCTGTGATCCCTAGTCAGTGTAATGAAATATGTCAGGATAAGACACCCGCCGTTGCAGCCGATAATCGGCGGCAAAACACTCTCCCCATGGGCATGATCCTACACACAAAATTCAACTTTCCTAACAGGGACTGTATCTGTCGCAGTTGAATCTTGCGCTTACCCACCACCACGCGGATCTCAGCCTGGAGGGCAAGCAACTTGTCATCCGGCAACCGACATTCCATCGACTGTGAATATATAACTATACCCAGAAAGTTAAGCTCGACCACTAGGCTGACAGTCTTGTCAGGTGCCAGTGGTATACCAAAGTGTTCTGAAATATGCTGTAGAGTGGCCAGCAAGATACCACATAACCTAGAGTGAGGAGGGGCCATGCATAGAAAATCGTCCAGATAATGGATGATGGAATTGATACCTGACAGATCCCGCACCACCCATACCCCGAATGAACTGAAGGTCTCAAACAGGGAGCATGAGATCCAACAGCCCATAGGCAGACGTCGGTCCACATAAAAGGGATCCTGCCACTGACACCCCAGGAGGTAGAAATTCTGCGGGTGGACTGGCAACAGCTGAAAGGCCGCTTCCACATCAATCTTTGCCATAAGCGCACCCTGTCCGTAATGCCGGACCCAGAACACTGTGGCATCAAAGGATGTATACATTACAGAACAAGCACCCGGGTCAATCGCGTCATTAAACGACCCCCCTTTATGGAAGGACAGGTGATGAATCAATCAAAATTTGTGGCACTCATTTTTGGGGACCACCCCCTATGGTGAAACCACTAAATCCGGCAACAGGGGAAATGGGAAAAGGCCATTCATGCGCCCCAAGCCACTTCATTAGATAGTTTCTCAGAAACCACATCTGGATGTTGCAGGCCCGAACGCAGATTTTTAGACACCGGAGGTATGCGTGAGAGTGAGCACGGAATCCTAAAACCCCCCCGTAAAACCCAATTTGAGGAGTCGGACAGCCGCCCGATCCGGGTACCTATTTAGAAAAGGAAGCATCCTTTCTGCCCTCACCAGAGTCGTCCCTTTTTCCCGAAGCGTCTCCGGAAGGGCTTTTCCCTGTTTAAAACATCGGGACAGAATGTGGCTGCCCCCGCAACCGGAGCAATCATGTTTGAAACGGCAACCGTTTCTAAACCCCTTCATTGTACTGCCAACACACCCCTTTTCTTTTGGGGGCTGGCTCTCCCGGGGCATCCGAACCTCAAGCCCTGCTGGGAAAAAACGGTGTAGAGGCCCACACCAAAGACATAAGCTTCATCCATAAGCTGATGTCCTTGTGGTCCCAGCACACGGCTTTACGCTGTCGAAATTGCTCGTCATACTGGAGCCACACCTGACTCCTGTTCACCCTCTGAGCCACCCAGTGGCATCCAGATAACAAAAGAGCACCGAGCAACTCTCAGGCTGCTTTTCACCAATCACGCTTGCTAGAATTAGCGAACATCTGTAGACAGTTCACAAATGAGCGAGGAATAAGGTGATAACAAGCTTTTCTTCCTCCTCCTTTTTCGACTCGTCCAGTTTCACCCCATCCAAGTTGAACTTCTCCAGCGGCAACAAGGAAAAAATTTCCACATACTCACCTCACCATATTTTCTCCCGCACCTCCGGTTTGAGATGCGCCCCCAAAGGACCCTCAAAATATACATATACCTCACACTTGGCTGCATCAGCCAATCGAACAGTGTCCGTAACCCTATTGGACTCCTTCGATGTATCATCTTTGCTGGGGGCTGTACCCCCCTCCTGAGCCCCCGACTCTGCCCCCCCTACTGTACCCGTTACATCTACTACAGACCCCGAAACCGGGGTGGATAAGGCCCCCAGCCCCCATCAGGTCAGGAACCCACCCAGAGACTGGGGAAGAAGAAACAGCACTTACATCAAACTGTTGCACTAACATGCGCAAATCCATCAATAGTTGTTATAACTCACCTCCCGAGCCCAACGCAGCAGATGCCCGGTCTGCTGAGTGGGGTGCGGGTGCAGGCGACAAAACCGTGGGTGGGGGTATACTCCCAGACCCCTTGTACCCCCAGCCCTATGCCCAATAGACTACCCAACACTGCCTGCAAAGAAGAAAGGGTTGTTAGTACTGGACTTACCAGGCTGCACGAGAGAGGGTCCCACAGCGCCCGTCCCGAATCCACCTTCGCCGTTCATTCGGGCACTCCGTCATTGTCTGAGCTGGACAGCTCACCCTCATCCCCATGCCACCACAGGGATGATAGTCGCAGAGGAGCCAACCCCGGATCGGCAAGTGCCTGTCCCAGCACCCGGGGCGTGCCGTGCTCCAGCTCCCGCTGCACCCCTCGATCTCTGGGCCTTCTTGCCAGTAGTTTTTTTGGTCGTCCGAGGGGGGGAATGCGCCCGGCTCCGCCCCCCGACCTGAGGACCCACCCATCTGTTGGAAGATGGCCGCTCTAAACGACTGGCCGGCACCCGATACGTGGTCTCTCCCTCGCTGGGTCGCCTCCCTGGCCAGAACATCACTAGGAGAGACGACCGTTTGTTCCTGTCTCCCTCGCTGTGCAGGCAGGACCAGGGGGGGAAGCCGCATCGCGGTCCCCACCTGATGAGCTCCGCCTCTGTCTGGGATTCCTCCCTGCGCTGGCACTGGCCGTCTGAGTGGATGGCCAAGCCGGTGACTCTGGAGGGTCCCTTGCGAGGGGGCTCCCATGTTGGAGCTGAGATGGGGGGGTGGAGGGGGGGAGCGCTCCGGAGGCTGAGACCTCCGAGTACGTCAGCCCCCAGACTCTCTGGCTGCTGCAGACTCCCCTCTAGCCAAAGAGGCAATCTGCTGATGCAGCCAAGCAGTGCCTTGGAAGCAGCAGCTGCTTGTAGTTGGGCCAGAAATCCATCCATTTCAGCCATATTACTCACAGGCAGGTGTGTAGAAGCAGGCATGAGCAGAGAAGCTGTTTCTTCGTCCGGTCACCTCCAACTGACCATCGGACACTGGCCCCTCCCTAGCTATGTTGCATAATATTCTGGCCAGCCCCTCTACTGACCAACTCAAAACACCTAGTTAACCTCCTAATTGGCAAGCTTGCCCTGCTACCCTGTCATGCCAGCCCTGCGCCTATTCCTGCGTCTTTTGCTACGGGTTTCTCTGAAAGAGAAGAAAAAGGAATATTAGGCTTTTCAAAAAAAATAGTAGTGTCTGCATTTTTCTTTACAAACTTGAACATTTTCTGTATAAACTGAAAAATGCTTGAAGATTTAGTTTTTCTGTGAATCACTGAACTAATACTTAATTGTATAACCACTGTTTCTGAGAACTGCCTCACATCTGTTTTGCATGGAGTCAACTAACTTTTGGCACTTGTAAACAGGTGTTCCAGCCCAGGACGATTGCACTACACTCCACAATTCCTCTGCATTTCTTGTTTTTACCTCAGAAACAGCATTTTTGATGTCCCCAAGTTTTCTATTGGATTAAGGTCTGTTGATTGGGCTGGCCACTCCATAACCTTAAAGTTATTGTAAAGGCAGAAGGTATTTTTAATCTTAATGCATTCTATGCATTAAGATAAAAAGCCTTCTGTGTGCAGCAGCCCCCCTCAGACCCCCTAATACTTACCTGAGCCCCATCTCTATCCAGCGATGTCCACGAGTACCTCGGGCTCAGGGACTCTCCCTCCTTATTGGTTGAGACACAGCAGCGTCACCCGTTGCTGTCAATAAAACGCAATTAGCCAATCAGCAGAGAGAGAGAGCAGGGCCGAACTGTAGCTCCCTGTCTGAATAGATACACAAAGCTGCAGATCGGCTCAGGTGACCCCATAGCAAGTTGCTATAGGGGCTCCTGCTCCTACTCGACAGGAGGGAGGGGCCAGCAGCTCCAGCCATCGACCCAAGAAGATGAGGATCTGGACTGCTCTGGACTGCAAAACTAACTGCACAGAGCTGCTAAGTATAACATGTTTGTTATTTTATTAGAAAAAAACTTTTTCACTGTAACCAGTTCCCTACCGGCGTATAGTAAAATGACGCCAGCAGGAACGCTCTCTTCCTCTGGGTGGGCATCATATGGTGTCCACATAAAAGGCAGTACAGCGCATACATAAATAAATGATAAAAGTAATCAATAAAAGTCCATATATAAATGGTAGATGCAGACAAAATCCAGCAATTCCTTCGGTGACACAAGTGACATGAAAAACTTGCAGAGTGACTGTAGTGAAAATGGACCTCCACCTTTAGTGACACAAGCCGCTCACCTCTACAGATAGACCCCTGATTTAATCAGTCAGGTCAAAACAGCAATTCCCTCACAGGGATAGTGGCAGGAGGAGATGCATATAGGACTTGATCAAACATCAACAGCGGGTGCGTATGCAGTAGTCACATGAAAAAGATATAAGAAAATCTAGTGCTCTCTGAATACTGCTGAAGCTTTATTAAAAGTAGCGAAAACACTTACAATACATTGCACTGTGCCCCAGTGCGAAGGATGCGAGCGTGAGTGTGGGTGGATGATCCACATAGAATAGACAATCGGAGCGCGGGTGATGTCACGATCGAGTCACGTTCCACGTCCCAACGGCGCTAGGAGGAAAGGCCTAGTACAAGCAATGAAATTTCATGCCAGACCCAGTAGGGCCAAAACCCATCTTCCAGATGCCTTAGCAAACCTATTGTAGCTGCCTTCTAGCACAGGGTCAGCTACAATCTCCCCTCTTACAGCACAGCCAGGTGTGTAGGCCAACACCGAAAAATTTTCTGAGATAGATTTTTTACATTTATTTTTCCCTGACGAGTTACTGCAAAGCATTGTGGACCACACAAATCTTTTTGCCCAACAATATATAGATAACAACCCCAACTCATGCTATGCCCATCCTTTCAAATGGAGACGCCTAACAGTAGAGGAGTTTAGATTTTTTTGGGGCCTTATGGTCAACATGGGGTTGACAAAAAAAAAAATTGAATGCTTATTGGTCTACCAACCCCATCCACCACATGCCAATTTTTTCCGCTGCCATGTCCAGGTCCCGCTATGACATGATCATTTGCTTGCTGCATTTCAGCGATAACTCACAGCGCCTTCCCTGAGATCATCCCAACTTTGATAAATTGTATAAAATTTGCCCCCTAATTGATTTTTTTCTAAGAGGTTTGCCAAACTTTATATCCCTGACCAGTACATCTCTGTGGATGAATCTCTGATCCATTTTATAGGCCGGGTGGGATTCAAGCAGTACATTCCCAGTAAGAGGGTCAGGTGTGGATTGAAGCTCAAAAAGATCGGTGAAAGTATCACTGGATATGTAGATAGAGTACCAAATTGGCTTGATACCCCTGCAGGGGTGAATTCTTCCAGTGAGTGAGGGCACATAGGGGGGTCCTTTGGAAGGCTGGAAGTGTTTATCCCATCAAGAGTATTGTTATGTGATTGAAGAGACTTAATACTGTACTTTAAGAAGAATGTTCTATGGATTCTTTCTTTTGGGGACATTTTTTATGGACTGATGATTTACTTTCTAACACTATTACTTGCACGTATGGACATATTCTTTTTATTTATATGTTTTAGCACTTTTGATGTACACATTAACACAAGTTTTTTTCACCTAGGAATTTTTTAAGATTTTTGGTATTTTTATCACTTCTATTTTAGTGCTGGAATATATGTGATAACACACATTGCACTTTATATAGCCGTGGGCATTTTTTTACATATACACAATTAATGCTTTTCCCACACGTTTGAAATTTTACCATTCCTATATATACAATATTTTATTTATTTATTTACTCTTTACACTATACAAGTTTTTGCACATCAGACTGGACTCAGTAGAACAGCGCCGATCGCCCCAATTTGGTAGTCTATTTTATTTGGAATTTCACTTAGGTGTTATTCTGTGCTGGGGGGGCTGCAGTTCCTTTATTGCCTAAGCGCGGAGCTATTTGTTTCTTATATCACTGGATATGTGCATGCCTTCTGCGTGTACGAAGGCAAGGACTCCCAGCTCCAGCCCCCTGAGTGTCCAACATACATGGGAATAAGTGGAAAAATTGTTTGGGATTTGGCACTGTTCCAAAAGGGGTATCACATTTACAATGACAATTACTATACCAGTTAGCACCTTTTCTGCCACCTATACCTTGAGAAAACTTTGGCCTGCGGTACAACAAGAAAAAACAGGAAGGGCTTCCCACAATGTCTAGTCATCACACGACTACAAATCAGCAAGCCTGAGGAACGAGGAAGTGTTGGCCGGAAAGTGGATGGATAGGAAAGATGTGTACGTCATGTCCACCATCCACGATGACACCTCGGTGGAACTTAACGGAAGACGCTGTCCCATTCAAAAGTCTTGCTGTATACACAAGTACAAAGTTAATGGGGGGGTTGATTTAAATGATCAAATGCTGTAGCCCTATTTATCAACACGAAATTCCCTCTTCTGATATAAAAATTCACAAATTACTTTTTTCATTTGGCCATTTAAAACGCATCCGACACCTATCAAAAATCAACGGAAATACCCAAAACCTTCCTCAAGATTATCAAAGATATTGTCACTGCCCTGATCTATCAGCAAGGATCCCCCCAGAAAGCATTTGTTCCGATTGTGTCAGCAGACTGCATGAGCGCCATTTCTCTGACAATATTCCACCATCAGAAACTGGAAGAAGGCGCCAAAAAAAGGTTGGGTGTGCAGAAAAAAGAAAAGTTAAGAAAGACACCAGTTTTCATTGTCCCCAATGTTCCTCCCAACCTGGCCTATGCATCGGAGAATGCTTCATACGTTATCACACTTCCCTTAACTATTAGCCTATATATCTAGCAGATTGCAGTTTCCCCGTTTTCAATTCCTGTGCTGATTATTTCCCTGCTGCCTCAACCAACCATATCACTGCCTTCCATGTGAACTGACCCTGGCCTGATTATCAACTATGCCTCTGCCTGCCGTCTGCATTGTTTATCCGCCATGTTTCTGCCTTTCACGTGAACTGACCCAGGACTGTATTGACTATGCCTCTGCCTACCGTCTATTTCTGCCTTTTACCTGCACTGACCTCGGCCTGTTACTCAACCATGTTTTTTGCCTGCAACTTGGACTGATCTTTCACCCTGCTACTTTAGTAGTGGGATTCAAAATAACACAGGGGTTTCACATATGTGAGGGGCTTCAGAATAGTATTCTGAGTTGAGAAAAACTGTTTTTGGCTTTCTCTGGGTTTTATAATTCCCAGAACAGGGTCTGAAGGCCGGGGGAATTAAAGCGATTTGGGTGGGTGAAGCCTCTACCTCTGTCTCCATTCTTTCCTGACCAAGGCCCTAAGCTTGATGGTCCTGCCTGCTGCCTGGACCCATACTTTGGTTGTGCTGACAATATCTCTGCCTGCACTGACCCAGGACTTTTTATGGACCATGTGCCTGTTGCCTGGACCAATACTTTGGCTGTACTGACCATATCTCTGCCTTCTGCCTGTACTAACTATGGGCAGTATTCCTGCTTGCTGTATGGATGATCCCTTCTCTGCTGCTGACCACATCCATGCCTGCTACCTGGACCAATGCTTTGGCTGTGCTGACAATATCTCTGCCTGTACTGACTATGGATAGTATTCCTGCCTGCTACCTGTATGATCCTTTCGCTGTTGCTGTCCACGTTCCTGCCCACTTTCTGCCTGGACTGCACTATTAAAACCACAGGTAATCTTTTGTTTACCCTTTGCTCAGCAGAATGTATTTTGTTGTGTAACTGGTATGTACATGCTATGTGTTAGAAATATGAAGGGCCTTCAACAATGTGATAGGTTGCCAGGAATTTATGTGTGTAATTTATGTCCCTAGAACACATAATAGTGCTCCTTGGATGTTGGGCCTCTCTATGTGGCTAGGCTGTGAAAGAGTCTCACACATGTGGTATCGCCTTACTCAGAAATAGTAGCAGAATGGATTTTGGGGTGTCATTTTTGCTATGTACATGCTATGTGTTAGAAATATCTTATGAATTGACAGCTTTGTGTAAAAAAAAATACATTTTGATTTTCTTTCCACATTTTACAAAAACTTGTGGAAAAAATGACATGTTCAAAAGAATTATAATGCCTCATAGAATATACCTTGGGGTGTTTTCTTTCCAAAATGGGGTAATTTTGTAGGCGTTTCCATTATTTGGTGTTGCAGGGCCTTCAAAAATGTGATAGGTAGTCAGAAAATTAGATGTACAATTTATGTCCCTAGAACGCCTGGAGGTGCTACTTGGATGTTGAGCCTCTCTATGTGGCCAGGCTGTGTAAAAGTCTCACACATGTGGTATCACCATACTCAGAAAGAGTAGCAAAATGTATTTTGGGGTGGAAATTGTTGCTACGTACATGCTATGTGTTAGAAATATATAAATTGACAACTTTGTGTAAAACAAATATGTTTTCATTTTCTTTCCATGTTTTCTAAAAACTTGTGGAAAAAATGACATGTTCAAAAGACTCAAAAATAAAAGAAGTTTCCCTAAATGGACTTTAAAGGCACTCAATTGATGTTGTATAGTAAAGAGTATATAACAAGGTATACAAAAATATATAAAAAAATACATACATTTTATTTGTAGAAATTCATTAAAAACATTTGTAACGAGACATTGATTAATCTATACAGTGCATATAACATGCCATTAAGAAAGATGTATGTAACAAAACCTCCTCACACACAACGCGTTTCGGTCTGCATATATAGTCCTTCTTTAGGGATGTAGAGAATTAGGAGGGGTTCAACTAAGATGAAATTAAAGATATACAATCAATTAGAAGATTCTAGGATTTATGAGATCATAGAGGGTTGTAAATCTGAAACATTAATATTATTGGCACTTACATACGTTTGGTTGGTAGAGAGGTTTAACAATGTTTCGTTGATTCACATAAAAGCTTGCAATTAGAGTAGCACCAAATAACTGAGATGGTGGAAAGGCTGTCTTGGGATAAACAAAGGAGCATCAGAATGATATATGCAAAAAGGAGGATGAGTCTGTATCTTTAAGAGGGGGATCCCTCCTGTACTCCACAGCAGCGGTACGGCCGAAGGAATATACTGAGGCAAAAGGGGATCCCTGGGGGTGAAAAGAAAGTGGACTGAATATATGGATCCACTTGATATGGGATAGTTAGTATGTGATAGAGGAATAGGAATGAATAAAATTGTAAAAGACATATGGGGAAGATATAATTATCTATATTGCATAGGTATATGAGGATGTCTATTATTTATATATATATTCCAATAATAATTTTAAGAAATAAAGATATAATTATAGAGTAAACTTACAACTAATTGGAGAGGGTACCCCGGATGTACAAATATTGACATATAGGGACAAATATTATTAAATAATAGACTATTAAATTAGTACAGACAAAAAGAATGATAAGGTAAAATAGATAACTGAATGGGCAAAAATGAAATGTTACATTTTTATAGCAAGTGGGGATTTGAATCTACATGTATAGTTGAATAAAAGAAAAAAATAAGAAAGTATATGGAATTATAAGAGCATAAGTAACTACATAAAGGTGTATATTGGGAGTACAGCTCTATTGGGTTATCAGTGAGACTTGATAGAACATTGCTTAGTTTCCTTATAAGCCAATGCTTAATATAGAAGTCAGTAGTGAATAAATGGACAAACAGTACCTTTATGGGAGCAGAGTGAAAACAGACCATCCACACGACCCAAGTCCAGCGAAATGATGCCTGGTTTGGGAGTGGTATGGTCAAAGTATTTAAGGGTGATTAATGAGTAATTAATGCCGGTCAGCTGGCGCATGAAGTGCGCACAGCTGATAACCGGCATGGTTTCCAGGGAAACCTACAAAGCTGCCCCCTGGGTTAGATGTGCGTGGCGCGACCCCCACCCTGCATGCTCGAGCGACTGGCACGTCGGAGCGGCATCACGCACACCCAGCCCACCGACACGGAGTGCCAACTCGGCAGACTGCGCATGTCCGCCAGGGTGGAAAGATGGAGGCTGTGGGCGGTGATGGAAAACGTCCATCAGCCGTCAAAAGGGCCGCCCAGAGGAAAAAACTGGGCGGCTTTCCACGCCGGGCAATTACTTCGGTCGACCGCAGCCAGAGGAGGGCTGAGGGAAGAGATGGAAAGAAGATATGTCACCCTGCATGGATAATACAAAAAGAGATATAACATTAAATAATGAATAATCCATATTGCATATATACAGGGGAAAAAGGGTCAGAAGAACATTATCTGATGCAATAAAGAATATAAATATATGGAACAGCCGATCTCAAATTTCAAATAAATAGCAGTATTGGACACAGAAAGGGATGGAAAAAGGGGGGGAAAGGAAGGGGAGGTAACAGGTGATAAGATTAAATTCTAATTTGGCATATGAGAGTGGACTAGATCTAATTGCATGCCCTGTACAACTGGGTAAATATACAGTATTAATTCAGACATATGAATATTATTTATAAATTATAAATAGACTAAAAAAGAAGAGTCAAAGAGGTATGCATACTAATTCTATCAAATAGTTGCATGATGTAACAATGCTGACAATATGATATACCGTAGAGTAGTCATAAACAATTTTTGTTTATTATTTAATATTGCATTCATTAGCTAAAATACAAATAAACATACTCTATAGTGGTAATTTGAAATGGGGGCCATAAGTAATGCCCATATTGCATTAGTGATAGTGCATAACGTCAGATCAAGGAAAGAAATTTTTGAATACTAATTAAAGAAATATGCTGTCTGGAAGTATACATATGATACTCTTCACTAAAAACGGGGACTAGATTGGTGGGGAAAAAATTGAAGAAAGAGAGGTTATTAACCCGGGAGAAAAAAAGGGGGGGGGGTTGATAAAGTAGTTTACCTTTCCATTCCCCCAGATGAAAATCCTTCAAGATAAGGTTTGAAGGATATAGCGTCATTCAGGCCAGGGGGAAGGGTGGCTTTTAGTAAGTAGATCCATCTTACTTCCATTTGTAGGAGGGTCTTATTCCAGTCACCCCCTCTTGGGTTGGGATGTATTCTGTCAAGGATCAAAAATTTGATTCTCGGGAAAATTCCGCCATGTACAATAGCACATGGCGTCCAAGGGGGAGGTCTGGATTGCAAGTTTGCATGCAAATAATATGTCTGTAGGCCCTCTTCCAAAACTCTAGTTTGGTCTTTCCAATGTAGAAGCAATTGCAGCTACATTGGAGCATATAGATTACTCCAGGAGTTCTGCAATTGGCGAAGTGTTTTGGATAAACAATTTTGCCATTGGGGAGAGTTGGGTTTCTTTGAGTTAACATGTATTTACAATAGTGACAAGCGCCACACATAAATGTACCTCTAAATTTACAGTGTGATCTATTGGATTCACTTTTGAATTCGCTGCTGACAACCCTGTCACCAATAGATGAAGCTCTTCTGAAAGTAAAAAGGGGTTTGTCTGGGACAAAATGTCCTATGGATGGATCTAAGGTCAACATATGCCAATATTTCTCAACAATTGTTTTGACTTGGTGTTGTTGTTGATTAAATGTGGTAATGAGCCTAAGTTTGTTAGTAGGGATGAGCCGAACACCCCCCTGTTCGGTTCGCACCAGAACATGCGAACAGGCAAAAAATTCGTTCGAACACGCAAACACCGTTAAAGTCTATGGGACACGAACATGAATAATCAAAAGTGCTAATTTTACAGGCTTATATGCAAGTTATTGTGATAAAAAGTGTTTGGGCACCTGGGACCTGCCCCAGGGGACATGGATCAATGCAAAAAAAAGTTTTAAAAACGTCCGTTTTTTCGGGAGCAGTGATTTTAATAATGCTTAAAGTGAAACAATAAAAGTGTAATATCCCTTTAAATTTCGTACCTGGGGGGTGTCTATAGTATGCCTGTAAAGGGGCGCATGTTTCCCGTGTTTAGAACAGTCTGACAGCAAAATGACATTTCAAAGGAAAAAAAGTCATTTAAAACTACTCGCGGCTATTAATGCATTGCCGGTCCGACAATACACATAGAAGTTCATTGATAAAAACGGCATGGGAATTCCCCACAGGGGAACCCCGAACCAAAATTTAAAAAAAAAATGACGTGGAGGTCACCCTAAATTCCATACCAGGCCCTTCAGGTCTCGTATGGATATTAGGGGAACCCCGGCCAAAATTAAAAAAAAAAAACGGCGTGGGGTCCCCCCAAAAATCCATACCAGACCCTTATCCGAACACGCAACCTGGCAGGCCGCAGGAAAAGAAGGGGGGACGGGAGAGCGCCCCCCCTTCTGAACCGTACCAGGCCACATGCCCTCAACATTGGGAGGGTGCTTTGGGGTAGCCCCCCAAAACACCTTGTCCCCCTGTTGATGAGGACAAGGGCCTCATCCCCACAACCCTGGCCGGTGGTTGTGGGGGTCTGCGGGCGGGGGGCTTATCGGAATCTGTAAGCCCCCTTTAATAAGGGGACCCCCAGATCCCGGCCCCCTGTGTGAAATGGTAAGGGGGTACTCCAACCATTTCACTAAAAAACTGTCAAAAATGTTAAAAATGACAAGACAGTTTTTGACAATTCCTTTATTTAAATGCTTCTTCTTTCTTCTTTCTTCTATCTTCCTTCAACTTCTTCTTCTTCTGGTTCTTCTGGTTCTTCTGGTTCTTCCTCCGGTGTTCTCGTCCAGCAGAACCAGAAGAACCAGAAGAAGAAGAAGTTGAAGGAAGATAGAAGAAAGAAGAAGCATTTAAATAAAGGAATTGTCAAAAACTGTCTCTTGTCATTTGTAACATTTTTGACAGTTTTTTAGTGAAATGGTAGAGTACCCCCTTACCATTTCACACAGGGGTGAGGGCCGGGATCTGGGGTCCCCTTGTTAAAGAGGGCTTCCAGATTCCAATAAGCCCCCCGCCCGCAGACCCCCACAACCACCGGCCAGGGTTGTGGTGACGAGGCCCTTGTCCTCATCAACATGGGGACAAGGTGTTTTGGGGGCTCCCACAAAGCACCCTCCCAATGTTGTGGGCATGTGGCCTGGTACGGTTCAGGAGGGGGGGTGCTCTCTCGTCCCCCCCTCTTTTCCTGCGGCCTGCCAAGTTGCGTGCTCGGATAAGGATCTGGTATAGATTTTTGGGGGGACCCCACGCCGTTTTTTTTATTTTGGCACGGGGTTCCCCTTAATATCCATACCAGACCTGAAGGGCCTGGTATGGAAGTTAGTGGGACCCCCACATCATTTTTTTTAAAAAATTTTGGCCGGGTTTCCCCTTAATATCCATACCAGTCCTGAAGGGCCCTGTGGGGAATTCCCATCCTCATTTTATCAATGAACTTCTATGTGTATTGTTGGACCGGCAATGCATTAATAGCCGCGAGTAGTTTTAAAGCGGGGGTCCACCCACACCGCCAAAAAAAAAAATATTAAAAGCCAGCAGCTACAAATACTGCAGCTGCTGACTTTTAATACGTGGCCACTTACCTGTCCCAGGGTCCAGCAATGTCGGCAGGTGACGCCGAGAACCCGCTCGGTTCTCGGCAGCTGTCGCCGCCATCCTAGATGAGGGAATCAGGAAGTGAAGCATTGCGGCTTCATTTCCCGGTTCCCTACTGCGCATGCGCGAGTCGCGCTGTGCATCCCAAGTGGTCCCCGCTCTCTCCTGGGAGCTGTGTGTTTCCCAGGAGACAGCGCGGTGGGGACGGGAAGAGGCGTAGACTCCCATGGGAGTCTATGCCGGAAGTGGGTGCAAATACCTGTCTTAGACAGGTATCTGCACCCCCCTCCCCCCTGAAAGGTGCCAAATGTGACACCCAAGGGGGGGAGGGTTCCGAAAAGCGGAAGTTCCATTTTTGTGTGGAACTCTGCTTTAAATGACTTTTTTTCCTTTGAAATGTCATTTTGCTGTCAGACTGTTCTAAACACGGGAAACATGCACCCCTTTACAGGCATACTATAGACACCCCCCAGCTACAAAATTTAAAGGGATATTACACTTTTATTGTTTCACTTTAAGCATTATTAAAATCACTGCTCCCGAAAAAACGTCCATTTTTAAAACTTTTTTTTGCATTGATCCATGTCCCCTGGGGCAGGACCCAGGTCCCCAAACACTTTTTATGACAATACCATGCATATAAGCCTTTAAAATTAGCACTTTTGATTTCTCCCATAGACTTTTAAAGGGTGTTCCGCGGCATTCGAATTTGCCGCGAACACCCCAAATTGTTCGCTGTTTGACGAACTTGCGAACAGCCCATGTTCGAGTCGAACATTAGTTCGACTCGAACTCGAAGCTCATCCCTATTTGTTAGTGTCAGTGCTTTAGTGGTATGGAGCAAGGCATTTCCTGGTTTCATCAGCACTTGTTTATAGGCTCTTTTAAGAGAGGCGTGTGAGTAGCCCCTAGCCAGGAGTCTATCCCGTAACTTGGCTGCTTCCTTGATGAAGTTTTCTTCATCGGTGCAGTTACGTTTAATTCTCAAATATTGAGAATATGGAATAAAGTTTATTAGGGGTTGTGGGTGGAAACTAGTAGCGTGCAGTATTGTATTCCCTGCGGTATCTTTTCTATAGAGTTTGGTGCAAAGGTCCCCTTGTTTGCCTCTAAAAATCTCTATATCTGAAAATGTTATTGAATCTCTATCGTAAGACATGGTGAAATTAAGATTAAAATAATTTTTGTTCATTCTTAGGAGACACTGATCAAGCATATCGGGATGGCTATCTCAAAAAATCAAAATGTCATCAATATAACTAAATCATCCCACAATGTAATCAGTATAAATAGCTAGATTTTCATTGGCTAGGAACATTTGCTCCCACTCCCCCAGGTACAGGTTGGCATATGATGGGGCACAGCACGTCCCCATCCAACCCCCTGCACCTGGAGGTAGTGGGAGCCATTGAAAGTAAACACATTATGTTTGAGGATATACTCAAGTAATGAAAGAATGAATTCATTGTAGACTGGATCGGTAGCAGTGTTTTGTTGGAGAATGTGTTTAATGGCTGCCAGTCCTCTTTCATGTGGGATCGAACTGTACAAGGTTTCTACATCTGTTGTGACAAGTAAAGCTTGGTCAGGAATATTGCATTCCTCTAAAATTTGTAGAAGATGAACCGTATCCCCTACGTGGCATGGTAATGACGTTACATAGGGTCTGAGAAATTCGTCTACCAATTTGCTGGCATTGTCACTAATGGAATTAATTCCCGAGATGATAGGTCTACCCGGTGGGTTAAGGGGATTCTTGTGTATTTTGGGGAGTATATAATACGTAGGGACCTTGGGGAAAATATTTCTGATGAAATTTCATGTTTGTTTAGTAATAATATTATTGAGAAAGGCAGAGTCAACTAAAGTATAAAAATCTTTGTTGTATTTATCAACAATACTGGCTGGGATCCGACAGTACCAGTCGGGGTTGTTGAGAATTTTCTTGCATATGTTCAAATAATCTTCATTATTGAGGAGAACAACGTTCCCACCCTTATCTGAAGGTTTGATTTGCTTATTTTTAGCAAGTGAGTTTAATGCATCATATTCCTTTTTACTCAGATTTGCAGGGCCTTTGGTTTTTATTTTGAGTATTTCTAGGTCATTATTTACTACGGTAATTTAAGGAAGGCCGCAGCGTTGAGACTGGTGCTAGGGGGTGGGCATAAATCCGATTTTTTCTTTAATACCGATTTGGATGGGTTTGTTTTAGAGTACAAGTCTTGTTCTTCAATGGACTGTAAGATTTGAGGTAAATCTATTGAATCCATCAGATCTGCTGTGTCGCTCTCCTCAAGGAGAGAGATCAATTGATCGAGTGCTTGGTTCTCCTGAGGAGTGCGATCTGGATTTCCTTGTTTGTTTTGATAGAGTTTCTTGAGGATGATTTTTCGGACAAAAAGTTGTAGATCTTTATAGAGTTCAAATTTATCTAAATTGTGGCTTGGGCAGAAATTTAATCCCTTCTTCAAAACTAATTTTTCCTCTTCGGTGAGGATGTGTGAAGATAAATTAATCACATTTAGGTCTCTGTTGGGCTGTATTAAGATTTCTTGCTGAGGAGCTACAGTGTGAGTTGTGTGTAGGTGTTGAGATTGGGTGGGGCTGGTTTGACACCTGCTAGAATTTGGTCTAAAAAAGACGGGTCATTTGATCTTGATTCCAAAGAGGTGAAAATTTGTGTGGTAGTGGAAAGTGAAGTTTCTTGTGTTAATGCTTTAGGTGTAGGAGAGTTAGAGGTTGTCTCAGAGGGTGTAGAATTATAGTGAGTAGATTTAGGTGTATTTTATAGGACTTGGTTTTTAGCTTTTTGATCTTGTGTTGAATCGTGAAACTGGCGTTTGGTGCCTGGTGCTATTTTAGATTTATAGTGAATTGTCAAATGTGAATGGGGAACAAGTTGTTTCGAGTTCACCTGTATTCCTGCATTTTGATTGTCTCTATAGTTCTGTTTATTTTGATTCCATTTATAAGCTTTGCCAGTCGCAAATGCGTTTTTATCTCGCATAAGTTTGTGGCTTTTTTTGATGAGAATCTCTCTATAGAAGGTCTCCAAATGTGATTTTAGTTTTTTCTCTTTAATTGGTGTGGATTTGTATGTTTTACATTTTTGTAGTTGCCCACATAATTTAATAATTTATAAATAGAGAGTCTTGGATCTTTTAGTGTATTTGTCTATTAAGGTTTTCATAAGTTTACGCGAGCATGTCTGGAATATTTTCTCCCAAGTTTTTTTGAACTCACTATCCAGGTCTTCCAGGGTTGGGAAGATCTGGACACGGAGGCCAAGTGGATTGATGTCATTGTTGATGTAGTCCTGAAAGGATTTAATATGCCAAAACATTAGAGATTTTTTCTCCAAGGTTTTGGATAATTTGTAAAAAGGGATGAAGTCTCTGATTCGACCTGTTCATTATCACCAAATTTTTGTAAGTATCCCTGCATGAGGGAATTCCAGTCCTCATCTATAAAATTCTTTCCTGACAGACTCCATGGCAGCCTACGTGTGGGTTTACCCCGCCTCCTCTCCAATGCTATAGGACCCCATTCCCATAAATGAGTACTCACCACTAGCTACTGCGTTCCTTTTTTGTCCTCCTCCAATGGACCTACACAAGTTGTTCGCGTCCGGTCGGACGGATCATGGCATACCTTTTGCGGTGCAGCTCAGGGCCCAGCCACGGGCGGGCGAGTAGCAGGTAGAGGCTGATATTTACCCTTTTGGTGGAAGGATGGTCGCCTCTGTATGCCGGACGTCCAGAGACATCAGCGGCTGGCAAGGTCGGAAGCTTAAAAGTGTTTTCTCCATGGCAGGTTTTTCTGTGTTCTGTCTGTTTCCCCTAGGTCTCCTGGCTCCGGCTATGACCTTCACGGTCTCTGTTGGGACCGTTTTACCCCTCATGGCGGCTGGAGCGCTTGTGCGTTCCACCTCGCCTCAGCTCTTCCGGGTTCAGCCGTCCGCACTGCTCGCGCATGCGCGGTAGCTTCCTCAGGTCCGTGGCTTGGCTGGCGCGTGCGCAGAGTGGCGGAACGCTCGGCAATCCGCACAGGCGCAGTACGGCCACCGTCCGACGGCGCAAGCGCGGGGTCGGGCGGTGACGTCATGGGCGGGGGATTTAAATTCAGCTCATGAACTCCTTCACAGTGGGAATGCCTCACAGTGAGTAGGAGTAGAGCGGTTTGTTCCCCATCTCCAGCCCTGGTCTGCTTTAGGTGAGTGCCTGTTGATACTTTGTACTTTAAAAAAAAAAAAAAAAAAAGTAAAAGGGGGACTAAAATGCCATTGTCATATGTTTGAAAAAAAAAAAAAAAAAAAAAAAAAAAAGAGAAATTTTTTTTTTTAAGATTGAATAAGTTATATGCTTACGTCCAGTTATAAGATGGCTTTTTTTTTGAACACACGCTGCAGGTGTACTCTAAATGTATTGATAGGGCAGAATGACCCCTTTTTCTTACTGGTATTTTGGCCCGTTCAGGCCACCTTTTCCCTGCAGACTAACCGTACTGTGTCGCTCTTCATATGGAAGTCTCGGACAATTCACCGCCTTTAAGTGGCCAGCCCTCACGCACAAGGTATGTGCTTATGAGGGGAGGGGTTGAGAGTCAGTCGCATTGTGAATTGCGTTATCTGATGTTGGTCTCGCCTTTTTCCCCCCCCACTGTGTTTTTTCTCCCAGCCCTGACAGATCGGACCCTCAAATTGTGGTCCAGAATGACAGAGACCTTGCCAGGCCACAACACCAGTCACCTTCAAGATCCAGGCATGACTCTAAGTCTGGAAACCACCACCAGGGGAGACGCTCTCATTCCTCCTCCAGACACCGCTCCCAACGCCACGACAGCCGCTCTGACCGTAGAGCCTGCTGGGGATGTGAAACACGAGTTCCGGAGGGCAAGTCACTGTGTGACCGTTGCTATGCCCGGGCAATCAGGGAGAAAGAATCGGAGAACCAGCGTTTGGAGACTCTCGTCAAACGAGTGGTACAGCAGTCCCTGAAGGAGCTGGATCCTCCCCACACATTGAGCCAGTCTACTACACTATCTGGCCCCCCGGCGGATGAATCCCGCGAAGATCCGGGCACTTCACAGCCGTACGTGGCCTCCCTTGACTCCTCGGATGATGATCCTCAGGAAGTAGAGGAAGTCGGAGGCTTTGATTTCAGTATGGTGTCACCCTTAATTAAGGCAATCAAGGAGGCTCTTAAATGGGAGGACCCCTCTACTCCCCCGGCCAAGCAGAAGAAATTCTTCAAACATTTGGGGAAAGAACGCACAAGTTTCCCGCTCCTTTCTGAGCTGAAGGAGATCATCGACGAGGAATGGAGTAAGACGGACAGGAAGTCCTCTATGACAAATAAGACCTCCAGATTATACCCCTTCAAGTCAGAAGAGGTGAAGTATCTGGAGAATGCTCCCCTTGTAGACGCAGCTCTAATGCGTCTAGCTAAGCATATTACACTTCCTTTGGAAGATGCAGTGTCCTTCAAGGATGGTCTTGAAAGAAGGATCGACCAAGACCTGAAGAGTATTTACGGGTTGGCCGGAACGGCCTGCAAACCTGCTTTTGCTCTGGCAGCCATGTCAAAGGCTATGGAGGCCTGGACGGAGAATGTGGATTCCTTCCTTAAAGGAGTTTCAGAGGAGCTAGCGGGAAGTTCAGCAGCTGCAGAATTGAAGCTAGCGGCGGTGTTCTTGGGGGAGGCATCCATCGACTTGATTCGCCTATTGGCGCGAATTATGCTGTCATCGGTCACGGCCAAACGGGCCTTATGGTTACGTCCTTGGCTTGCTGACCCCGTTTCCAAACAGGCTTGGTGTAAAATCCCCTTCGAGGGATCTTCGCTGTTTGGCAATAAGCTAGACGATGCCATAACACGAGCCACGGGTGGCAAGTCGGGGTTTCTCCCCCAGGACAGGCGCCTTCTTGGTCGGAAGAAGCCGCAGTTCAGAAGACGCTCTCCGGAGCGCTCTAGGGAAGCTCGCTCCTACAAGCCCGGCAGGGACTTTAGAAAGAATTGGAGCAGGGGCCAGACATCTTTTCGCAAGTCCACTAAAGGCCAGGCACCCAGTGGCCGTGAACAGGCAAAGTCTTTTTGAGATTGCGCCCGCCCAGGCGGGTCGGGTGGGGGCAAGGCTGCGCCTCTTCCGGCACGTCTGGGTGGCCTCGATCTCAGACTTTTGGGTAATAAAGACGGTCTCGTCAGGTCACAGATGGACCTTCTCCAGTGCTCCACCCCCCAGATTTGTCCCCACTCTTCTACCCCGGTCGCAAGATCAAAAGCAAGTGCTTTTGTCCTATGTGGATCTCCTGAAGTCTCAAGGAGCAGTGGTGCGCGTCCCGAGGGACGAGTGGTTTCAGGGAATATACTCCCCTCTTTTCCTGGTTCAAAAGAAGAGTGGCTCTTGGCGCCCGGTCATAGACCTGACCTACCTCAACGAGTTTATAGAGCCAGGGAAATTCAAGATGGAAACGCTGTCGACTATTCAGCAAGCTATTCAGCCAGGCGATTGGATGATTTCCATCGACTTAAAGGACGCTTATTTCCACGTCCCGATAGAGGAAGGGTTTCACAAATACCTCCGCTTCCAAGTAGGGCAAGATCATCTACAGTTTATCTGCCTCCCCTTCGGATTGACGACATCCCCCCGGGTCTTCTCAAAAATCCTTCTAGCCACGGTAGCTCACATAAGACTGAAGGGGGTACGTCTTTACCACTACCTCGACGACCTCCTGGTGTTGTCGCAAAGCAGGGAACAGCTGCTGGCCCATCGAGAACAGGTGATCTCCACCCTTTCCAGTTTTGGGTGGCTCCTGAACTTGGCAAAAAGTCATCTAAAACCAACGCAACGCCTAATATACCTAGGAGCTCAGTTCGACACTGTAAGAGGCACCATTTCCCTTCCACTACAGAAAATTCCGGTGGTACGAGACAGGATTTCTCGGGCTATACATACCTCACACCTAAAAGCCTCTCAGTGTCTGGAAATTATCGGTACAATGGTTTCCCCGACGCCCATGGTCAAGTGGGCCTTGTGGAGGTTACGTCCCTTCCAATCGGGGTTTCTGCAGCAATGGAGAACAGGGGACAAGAGTCAAGTCATCCGGGTGACCTCGTCAATGAGGAACAGCCTCTTTTGGTGGCTTCAACGCAAGAATCTCCTGGCATGTCATTCCATCGTTCCTACCTCCTGGGTCGCGGTGACGACCGACGCCAGCGGGACGGGTTGGGGGGCCCTCTGCGGCTCGAACCTCGCCCAAGGCAAATGGGACCCCTGCCGTGTAGTCCCAGGTTCGAACGTTCTAGAACTCTGGGCGGCCTGGTGTGCTCTACAGGCCTTTTCTCATCTACTGAAAGGGAAGTCAATACTATTAAGAATGGACAACACGACGGCTGTCGCCTACGTGAAGAGGCAAGGGGGTACCCGGAGTACCACTCTCCTTCGAGAAGTCGAGCCCATTCTTTCATGGGCACAGAAGAATCTTTGCAATATCTCGGCAGTGTTTATCCCAGGAGTCCAGAATGCTCAAGCGGACTTCCTTTCACGCACTGAACTGGACAACAACGAGTGGTCTCTTCACATGGAGACGTTCAGTTGGGTCTCCTCACTGGGGATCATCCCCGAGGTAGATCTGTTCACCTCGCACCACAACTTCAAACTGGAGAAATTTTCCACCAGAGGCCGTTGCAGTCAGGCTCTCGGGTCAGATGCACTGACGGATCTTTGGAGGTTCAGCAAGGCATACGCCTTCCCGCCACTCCCAGTCATCCTGAGATTCCTGCGGAGACTCCGTTCAGAGAAAGTCGAAGTATTGATGATAGCTCCATACTGGCCGAACAGACCCTGGTTCCCTCTCCTGGTCCAACTCAGCTTCAGGGACCCGGTGCCTCTCCCTCTCAGGCCGGACCTTCTTTCCCAAGGGTCAGTCCTACACAAGTGCCCAGCAGTGCTGAGACTGATGGTCTGGTTCTTGAGAGGGAGAGGCTGATTTCGCTTGGTTGCGCTCCTACAGTAATATCTACGCTTATGAGTTCAAGAAGATCCAGCACTAATAGAGTTTACAGCAGAATCTGGTCTAAATTTGTGGATTTTTGCTCCTCTAGCGGCAGGTCTTTTAGACACCCGGGGGTGCAAGATATACTCAGCTTCCTACAAACAGGCTTAGATCTTCCATTATCTATCAGCTCACTTAGAGTTCAGGTCTCTGCACTGTTGGCCTTCTCTGGGTCCTCCTGGGCAACTAATCCTCTAATTCGACAATTTTTTCGTGGCGCTTCAAGGCTCAAGCCTCAAAGGAGATCCAGGTTCCCCAAATGGGACCTGCCACTTGTCTTAGACTCAATCTCCGGACTCAGTACTTCGGGGCCTTCCCCGCTCTCCATCAAGGACTTCTCAGCTAAAGTAGTCTTTCTAGTAGCTATCACATCTGCAAAAAGAGTTTATGAGATTGGCTCTCTGGGTTGTGAAGAACCCTTCTTAACATTCTTCCCGGATCGGGTGGTACTTATCCCAATGCTGGGATCTAACCCAAAAGTGTCCTCGGTGTTCCATGATAATCAAGAGATAGTCTTGCCCACGTTTAGGTCTCTGGAGTCCGCTGAGATTCATCCTCTGGATGTAGGGGAAGCAATTAAAGAATATCTAACAATGACTTCTCCCTTCAGGCGTTCTAACCATCTATTTATCCTACACTCGGGAAGTAACAAAGGAAAGAAAGCCTCAGTTAGGACTCTCGCTACTTGGATTGTTCAAACTATTCAACAAGCATACAGGGCGAAGGGCTTGGCTCCTCCACAGGCGGTGACAGCTCACTCCACCAGGGGAATGGCGGCTTCATGGGCGGCAGCTCGACATGTGGCCCCTGACACCATTTGCAAAGCAGCCTCGTGGGCCTCTATTAACACTTTCATGTCTCATTACTGTATTGAGCCTGCTTCGTTATCCTCTGTAGAATTTGGTTTGAGAATCCTATCGGTTGATAGGACAAATTAAAATTTTTGTTTGATTCAGCATACCCACCCGTGTGGTTGGCTAGTTATTTCCCACACGTAGGCTGCCATGGAGTCTGTCAGGAAAAAGGAAAATTTATTGTCAAATACTTACCGTAATTTTCCTTTCCTGATGGACTCCATGGCAGACGGAGTTCCCACCCATTGGTCAAAGAGTAGGCTAGTTACGGAACGCAGTAGCTAGTGGTGAGTACTCATTTATGGGAATGGGGTCCTATAGCATTGGAGAGGAGGCGGGGTAAACCCACACGTAGGCTGCCATGGAGTCCATCAGGAAAGGAAAATTACGGTAAGTATTTGACAATAAATTTTCCTTTTTTCAATATCCATACTGCTTGTCTTTGGGCTTGAATATTAAATTATTTCGGATGGGGGTGCCAACAAGATTTATAAATTTTGTTAAAAGTAGAAAAATTGTCTTGTACAAAAAAGAGAAGCAAGATAATTGTTTGAAAAATCAAGAAAGAAATACAGTATATATGTGTATATATATATGTGTGTATATATATTGTCCCGTTTCCATTGTCCTGGTGCTCCAGAGCCTTTAAAAGTGTAATAGGTATGAACGGAATTAGATGTGTAATTTATGCTCCTAGAACGCCTGGAGGTGCTACTTATATGTTGGGCCTCTGTATGTGGCCAAGCTGTGTAAAAGTCTCACACATGTGGTATCGCTATACTCAGGAAGAGTAGCAGAATGTATTTTGGGGTGTAATTGCAAGTATGCATATGCTGTGTGTGAGAAATAACTTGTTAATATGACAATTTTGTGTAAAAAAAATTAATAAATTTTGCCTAGAATTGTGGTAAAAAAATTAAAAAAACTCACCATGCCTCTTACTAAATACCTTGGATTGTCTACTTTCCAAAAAAGGAGTCATTTGGGGGATATTTGTACTGTCCTGGCTTGTTATTGTCTCAAGAAATGAGATAGGCCATCAGTACATCAGGTGTGATAAATTTTCAATGATTGGCACCATAGCTTGTAGACTCTAAAGCTCGGTTCACACAGGGACAACTTGTCAGGCGACCTAGTCGCCTGACAAGTCGCCCCCCGTTCTGTGCTATGGAACCGTTCTAAGGGGAGTGACACAAGTCGCTCCGACTTAGAAAAAGGTTCCTGTACGACTTTGGGGGCGACTTAGGGCGACTTGCATAGACTTCTATACAGAAGTCGTTTTGCAAGTCGCCCGGGCAGTCGTGTGCAGGTCGCCTCGGTGAGGCGACCTGCAAGTCGTGCCGCCTCTGGTGTGAACCGAGGCTAACTTTCACACAGACAAAAAATATACACTAATTTGGGCTATTTTTACCAAAGATATGTAGCAGTATAAATTGTGGTCCAAATTTATGAAGAAAAATTACTTTTTTGCAAATTTTATAGTAGAAACTATAAAAAAGTGATTTTTTTTTTCAAAATGTTCGCTATTTTTTCACTTATATCGCAAAAAATAAAAAAAACAGCAAAATACCACCAAAAGAAAGCTACATTTGTGTGAAACAAATTATAAAAATTTTGTTTGGGTACAGTGTAGCATGACTGAGTAATTGTCATTCAAAGTGTGAGAGCACTGAAAGCTAAAAATTGGTCTGGGCAGAAAGGGGTTATAAATGCCCTGTATTGAAGTGGTTAATATTGTTGGTCTGGAACCAAGATGCTGCTCACTTACTGGTGTGTTTGGGGTCCTTGTCTTGTTGAAACAACCATTTTAAGGGCATTTCCTCTTCCACATAAGGTAACATGACCTCTTCAAATATTGTGATGTATTCAAACTGATTCATGATCCCTGGTATGCAATAAATAGGCACAAGACCATAGTATGAGAAACATCCCCATATCATGATGTGTGCGCCACCATGCTTCACTGTCTTCACAGTGTATTGTGACTTGAATTAAGTGTTTGGGGGTTGTCTGACAAACTGTCTGAGGCCTCTAGATCCAAAAAAAGAACAATCTTACTTTCATTAGTCCACAAAATGTTGCGCTATTTCGCTTTAGCACAGTCGATGTGTTCTTTGGCAAATTGTAACCTCTTCGTTTTTTCAATAATGGGACTCTTGTGGGGGCTTCTTGCCAATAGCTTCACATAGGCCTCTTATAATTGTTACAGTACTCACAGGTAACTTTAGACCTTTGATCACCCTGGAGCTTAAACTATGGCTGAGTCTTTGCCATTTTGGCCATTCTTCGATCCATTTGAATGGTAGTTTTCCTTTTTCTTCCACGCCTTTCTGGTTTTGATTGCCATTTTAATTGTTTTTTTATGAAAGTTTTTTCAGAGTGAATACAAAATATACTGTAAATATAGTATAATACAGTAATAAGCTAAAAAAGCAAACAGTAATTGCTCCTTTATACCAAGCAATTTGTAGGCATTTATACATTGCATATAATGATGAGTTTTTTAGCAGAATGATGCAAGACAATGTCCACTGTCTTTTATTTTAGGAGAGGGTGGATCTCCCCCTCCGACACCCCATTTGGGTTGGGATACCCTATACCCCCCCTGATGCACTTGTGCTAGATCAGACATTTTATAGTGCTAAGTGTTTTACTCATCTTAGTTAGGGATTAGTTTATTGCTTTGAACTGGAGAATGGAAGTGTTTGGACAGTTCCAATTTACATTAAACAAATAGTTAAAAGAGAAAAATAATAACCAGAATTAAACATAAACAAAAACATGTGTATGCACAGCTTTTTGTGTCATTTGATTACATATAAGTCATATATAGTATTCAGAGCTTTTTGTCTGATACCAGTCAGTCCACGGTTTCCATTGTTCATGTGATGATTGAAATTTTCCCTGAGATGAAGCGAACATAATTTTGTATGTCTCCTTTAATGTGGGTGTTCCCTGATCTTTCCAATGTCTCATAATCACTAGTCTAGTGCTCAATAAGATGTGGGTCATTATTACTCTGGTATCTTTCGGAAGTGAGTCTATACCTAAGGATAGAATAGCCAATCCTGGAGTTTTGGGGAAACAGAGTTTCAGTATTTGTGCAATTATGTTGAATACTTTACCCCAAAGCTTACGGATGTGTGGGCAATCCCACAGTATGTGGTATAGAGTACCTACATTATTGCAATCACTCCAGCACAGTGGAGAAGCATGAGTGTCAAATTTAGAAATTTTGTATGGGGTTAGATACCACGCAATAATATTTTTTGTGTCAGTTCCCATAGGTTGATGCATTTAGTGGCTGAATATGTTGTTTGAAGTGCACGTTGCCATTGTTCTGAGGTATATAGGGTTCCCATTTCTTGTTCCCAGGCTTTATTGGAGAGCTTCATAAATGTTAATTTATTGTTTAGGGTGTTGTAGAATAAGGAGATACCTTTAATGTTAGTAGAGTGTTTGGTGAGATATAGATTTATTCTCCAGGGTAGTTGAATGGAGAGTGGAGGATTAGTGCGAAGGAAGTGTTTAATCTGGAGGTACTTGTAATACTCAGACTCTCCCAGATCAAATTCGATTTGTATTGTTCTGAACGTTTTCATGGTGGGTCCTATCATAAGGTCTGTAATGTTTACGATTCCCTTTTCTGCCCAATGTGTTTTGTGGAGATCTGGTATGATTCCAGATAGGCTGGTGATAGGGATTGGAAGTGAGGATGTAGGGGGATTTGTGTGCTTGTAGTGAAGCTTGAATCGAGGGAGCTAGATTAGCACTGTGGGGAGGGTTGAGTATACTTGCCATTAAGTAATCATGAAGGTTATTGCTTGGAGTTTGACTTTCCTCTATTTCCTGCCATCTTGTTCTAGGGAAGTTAGGGAACCATGTTCTCAATTGCGCAAGAATCGAGGCAACATAGTAATCTTTAATTAACACGTTTCCCACCCCTCCCACCTTTCTTGATGCTATTGATTTATTGAAGGCCCATCTCGTTTTCTTCCCTTTCCATAAAAACCTGCTAATTATAGATTGAACCTTGGAAAAATAAGAGTTGGGAACTGGAATAGGAAGTGCCCTGAACATGTAGATTAGTTGTGGCAGTATCACCATCTTGAAGGCTGCTAAGCATCCTGATCACAAAAGTTCCGACTTAGCTAAATCATGAAGTTTCGGTGCTAGGGAATTGAGAAAGGGAACATAGTTAGCTAAGAATAGCTCTTCTGTAGATGCAGTTAATGTGATTCCTAAATACTTTATTCCATCATTGCTCCATGTATATGGAAACCGTGAACTGCGTTTTTTCTTTAAATGTGTATTTATGCCCATTCCTAGTATATAGGATTTACTTTCATTCACCTTATAGTAAGAGATTTTGTTGAACAATTGTAGTACTGCATGTACTAAAGCCAGGGATGATTCAGGATCTGTAAGCATCAAAATGATGTCGTCGGCAAATAGGATGATGATATGTTGTATACTTGTGGATTTGAAATCCTTTGATGTCCTGGTGTGATCTAATATGTGTAGCCAAGGGTTCTAATATTAAGTTGAAGATTAAGGGGGAAAGTGGACAACCTTGGAGAGTTCCATTTGTTATACGGAATGGTACTCCTGATGTGTATACTCGAGCTGAGGGCTCTGAGTAGAGGGCCATTATTGCCATTAAGATGGTTCCAGAGAACCCAAATTTCTTTAGGACCAGATCTAGATATCACCAGTGGACCCTGTCAAAGGCCTTCTCTGCATCCAATGCTAGTAGCAGAGAAGGCCTTCGCTGGATCCTGGCTAAGTGAATAATGTTTGTCAGCCTCCTAGTAGCGTCGGAGGTCTGACGCCCCTTGGTGAAGCCAGTCTGGTCCCAGTTTATCAGATGTGGCAAAATATCTATCAGGCGATTGGCTATCAATTTAGCATACAATTTCAGATCAGTGTTTAGTAACGATATGGGTCGGAAATTCGCTGGAGTGTTTGGCTCTTTCCCTGGCTTGGGTAAAGTCACAATCAGAGCATCCAGCATTTCTGGTGGGAAGGAGGAAGAGGCCCCGGCTGCATTAACTAGTTTGCCTAGACAAGGTGACAAGAGGGTTTTGTATGTATGTATTCCCCTATAAAGCCATCTGGAGATTTGTTAGCAGGTAGTGAGTCTATTGTTTTATGGATTTCTTCTGTAGTAAATGGTAAGTTTAGAAACTCTATCTGTTTGGGGACAGTGTCAGTAAGGAAATGTGCTGTAAGAAATTGTTTATCATTTAGGTGTTGGGTTGGGTTGTTTCTGTATCATCTTTAAGATTATACAGGGTTCCCTAATAATGACTGAACGCATCGGCTATGTCTTGTGGATGATGATTTTTGTGTTTGCTTACAGGGTATAAGACATAGGGAATTTTGGTCTTACTTCTATGGCCTTTAAGCTGATGTGCTAAAATCTTCCCAGCTCTATTGCCATGTGCATAGTGGGTCATTTTTAGTTTTCAATCACCTCTAATAGAAGGAGTCAAAGATCGTATCTTGATTGAGTTAGCCTATTGGATTTTGAGGGGGATGAGTGTTTTTTTTTTTTATTCTAACTTGAAAATTTCAACTGTAATGTCTCGTAATTTAATTAATAGATGAAGAAACAGTTCTAGTTAGATTCTGTTGGTCTACCAGGAATAGGTCAATTCTTGTGTATATACGATGTGGGGCGGAGAAAAGCGTATAGTCTTTTTCTCCTGGATGTAGGCACCGCCACACATCATACAGACCTTCTTTTTAAAGGGTTTCTTGAAGGGATGTGTTTGAACGTTTTGTCTTTGTCGTGGAATCCATGGTTGGGTCTGGCACTATATTGAAGTCTCCACAGAGCACTAAGAGACCTTTCCTATGGCTGTTTATTTTTTTCATGAGTTTGTGAAAAAAACGAATCTGGTGCGTGTTTGGGGCGTACACATTCACAATTGTGTACGCTACTTGGTTGATGTCACATACTAGAATTAGAAAGCATCCATGAGGATCTTTGTACTCTGTGTATGCAAAACAAACGCTACAGTGTCCCGTATTGCAGTCAGCACTCCTCTAGTTTTTGAATCTGCATTGGCTGTGAAAATGTGTAGAAAGTACCTGTGCTTACATAACAGAGCGGATACTTTGCAAAAATGAGTTTCCTGAGCACACAATATATCACTCCTATTTGTCAGGGCTTCTGTCCACAAGAATTTTCTTTTAACAGGGTGATTAAGACCATTGGCATTTATAGATATGAAGTTGATAGTCATAATAATAGTGGTTGTTTCTGTGTTAGATGAGATCTCTGTCTGTGCACAGACAGCACAAGAGCTCCCTCTTGCGAATGTTGTGAGAAAGGTACTGTCATATATGTAGTATGCTTACTCACTGTGGTTCTAGGACAGCTTTTGGACCCATATCGATCTCTCCAGATCTTGGCTCCGTCTGGTTTCTGCAATGTGTAGATTCTGTGACATGTTTTACTTGAGATTTGACACTTATTTGTGTATTTCCAGAAATAAAAAGAGAAAACAAGAAAGAAAAACAAAAACGTAAGACATATTTTGTTATAGAACATTTCAACTTTCCATGAATTTTAAAGTGTTCCACATGAAGAACTTCCTCCATGTGAGCCTAGAGGGTTTTACCCGTGTGCAGCTAGCTGCTGCTCAAGTGAATTTGGGGTAAGTTCAAGCCTATTGGCTATTCCGGTAACCCCTTGTGTGGACTTATTGTAACTCCTGGGCACTAAAAACTATTAATTATGTGATCTGGCATTTCTTTGCATAACAGTTTTCCAATCCAGTGTAAGCTCTCATCTATTTGTTGTAGTATTGTTGTCTTCCCTGGGGTCTGGAAGAATTTTCCAATCCTTCAGCAGGGAGAGACCTTTCACCAGAGAATCCACAACATATGTTTGGTCTTGTTTAGTGATGGTGATTTTAGTTGGGAAGCCCCATCTATAAGGTATGTTGTGGTTCCTGAACACTTTTGTGATTGTATTCAGGTTTCTTCTCTTTTGCAGGGTATGCTGAGATAGATCAGCGTAGAATTGTAGGTTTTAATATTGGGATGAGATCCGTTCCTGCTTGCGCACCACTTGCATTAATTGCTCTTTTACGTGAAAAAAGTGCAGACGCAGAATCACATCACTGGGGATTTTTTCAGGGAGGTGCGATGGTTTAGGTAAGCAGTGTATTCTGTCAAAGGTGATTTCCATTTTAGAGAGGTCAGGCAAGAGAGAGGTGAATAAGTCTGTCGCAAAGGATCGCAGGTCTGATGACTGTACAGATTCGGGGATCCCTCTTATTTTAAGGTTATTCCTTTTGGACCTGTCTTCAATGACCGCTAATTTATTTTTAATCCATCTTCTTGTTCTTCATTGCGTCCACCAGTTCATTTATGGTGGACGCATACTCCCCCATCTTTCTCTCAATATGATAAACCCTGTTCTCCACTGCTCTTACTTCCCCACTGACTTTGTGCATACAGTTCATCATGTCTTTTTGTAATGTGCTTCTTAGCGATACAAGCATGTCTTTAAGGACTGTGTCCATCACAGTTCTCTGGTGTCATTCCTTGAATCTGTTACCGGACTCATTGCTGGGCTGCATCCAGCGCCATCCACCCTTAATTTAGCTTCGGCTGGGCTCCCTGATGGTGAGTAGGAAGAGAGGGAGCATTGGATGCTATGAGACTCGTTATTTTGGCCGTTGTGTGTGATTTAGGCTGGTGTTTATGAGCCGGGGTGGATGAGGATCCGGCGCCATTTTGCCTACCTCCATGTCACGGCTCTGTAAAATCATCCATCAGCTGTTGTGGTTTAGATGATCCTTTCTTTTTGGTGGTCATGACCTCCAGAGGTGCCCGGTTCGGATCGCCAGTTGGGGTGGTCGAAACGGAGTGATTTTGTGCCATTTTTTAGCCACTGTGTCCACGGGTATGCCGGAGCTCCGGAGTTATGCTGCCATTCAGCTCTGTTGCAGGCCACGCCCCCTTTGATTGCCATTTTAAAGCATTTGAGATAACTTTAGCTAATCAGCCTATCAGTTTTTGCACTTCTTTAGATGTTTTCCCTGCTCCAATCAACTTTTTTTTCTCTTTTAAACTCTTTTTATTATCTTTTTTAAAAAAAGGGAAAAGACATAACAAGACAAGACAGTCAAAATCACATGTATATGTAGTATTCCTAAAATATGCATAATACAAAACATTCCAAATACCCCTCGATCGATATGCGTAAAATTTCCAGATTATTTTGTATAAAAAATAAAAAAACACAAAAAAACACAAAAAACAAAAGGAAAGGAAACAAACCCTTCTGTTTAAAACATGGGTACTTTTTCTATTCTTCCTCCTCATATTCAAAGGTCCACCCAGCTTTTCCATCAAAACCCCTCCCCCACCAAACAATAAATAAAAATAAAGGTGAAAATAATATGTGCTAGTTAATAAGGGAGCACCAGGGGGTCCCACATATCGATACCTCGCTGATTTTGTCAGGAATTTGATGTGGCACAGTGGCAGCATTTGATGGCACAATGGGAGAATTTGATATGGCACAGTGGCTGCATTTGATGGGCACAGTGGCTGCATTTGATGGGCACAGTGGCTGCGTTTGATGGCACAGTGGCTGCATTTGATGGCACAGTGGCGGCAATTGATGGGCACAGTGGCTGTGTTAGAGTACAGTGGTGGCAATTGATGGGCACAGTGGCTGCATTTGATGGCACAGTGGCTGTGTTTGATGGCACAGTGACTGCGTTTGATGGCACAGTGAATGCGTTTGATGGGCACAGTTGCTGTGTTTGATGGGCGCAGTGGCTGCGTTTGATGGGCACAGTGGCTGCGTTTGATGGCACAGTGAGGCTGCAATTGATGGGTTTTTTTTGAGAATTTTTCAGTTTGTTTGCGCCCCCCCAAAAATTTCAAGCACCAGCCGCCACTGAAACTGAGGATTGTTTAAACTCAGGCCAACGTCTACAAATTCTATAACATTTTGGCCAGGAGTCATTTTGCAGGTGTATTAGTTCTTCCATTAACCTAGCACTATCTGCTTCCCTGAACCAATCCTTCATTGTCTGTGTTTTCTGTGATTTCCAATATTTTGGAATTAATGTTTTCGCTGCGTTTAACAGGAATGGGATAATAGATACTCTATATTTTTCCTTGGTTCACCTGTGGCATGGAACATACGTTGCCAGGGGTCTTACCTGACTTTAAAGTTACTGATCTTCTTTAAGCGGAGTTCCGCCGAAAAAAAAAATGGAAAGTCCGCAGCAACAAATGCTGCAGCTGTGGACTTTTAAAATAAGGACATTTACCTGTCCAGGGCACCCACGATGTCCTCACTAGGGATGAGCCGAACACCCCCCCGGTTCGGTTCGCATCAGAACATGCGAACAGGCAAAAAATTTGTTCGAACAGACGAACACCGTTAAAGTGTATGGGACACGGACATGAATAATCAAAAGTGCTCATTTTAAAGGCTTATATGCAAGTTATTGTCATAAAAAGTGTTTGGGGACCTGGGTCCTGCCAAGGGGACATGTATCAATGCAAAAAGAAGTTTTAAAAAGGGCCGTTTTTTTGGGAGCAGTGATTTTAATAATGCTTAAAGTGAAACAATAAAAGTGTAACATTTCTTTAAATTTCATACCTGGGGGGTGTCTATAGTATGCCTGTAAAGGGGCGCATGTTTCCCGTGTTTAGAACAGTCTGACAACAAAATGACATTTCAAAGGAAAAAAAGTCATTTAAAACTACTCCCGGCTATAATGAATTGTCAGTCCGACAATACACATAAAAGTTCATTGATAAAAACAGCATGGGATTTCCCCACAGGAAAACCCTGAACCAAATTTTTTTTTAAAAATGACGTGGGGTCCCCCTAAATTTCATACCAGGCCCTTCAGGTCTGGTATGGATATTAAGGGGAACCCGCGCCAAAATTAAAGAAAAAATGGCGTGGGGTCCCCCGAAAAATCCATACCAGACCCTTATCCGAGCATGCAACCTGGATGGCCGCAGCAAAAGAGGGGGGACGAGAGAGAACCCCCCCTCCTGAACTGTACCAGGCCACATGCCCTCAACATTGGAAGGGTGCTTTGAGGTAGCCCCCCAAAGCACCTTGTCCCCATGTTGATGGGGAGAAGGGCCTCATCCCCACAACCCTTGCCTGGTGGTTGTGGGGGACTGCGGGCGGAGGGCTTATCGGAATCTGGAAGCCCCTTTAACAAGGGGACCCCAGATCCCGCCCCCCCTGTGAATTGGTAATGGGGTACAAATGTACCCCTACCATTTCACAAAAAAAGTGTCAAAAGGTTAAAAAACACAAGAGACGGTTTTTGACAAGTCCTTTATTAATTTCTTCTTCTTTCCGCTTCTTCTTCCATCTTCTTTCTTCTGATGTTCTTTCGGTGTTCTTCTTCTTCCTCCATCTTCTTCTTTATCTTCTTCTCCATCTTCTTCCTCTGCTCTTCTCGTCCTGCATCTTCCTCCAGGCTTTTTGGCACAGGGTTCCCCTAATATCCATACCAGACCTGAAGGGCCTGGTATGGAATTTAAGGGAACCCCCACGCATTTTTTTTAATTTTGGTTCAGGGTTCAATGAACTTTTATGTGTATTGTCGGACCGACAATTCATTATAGCTGCGAGTAGTTTTTAATGACTTTTTTTCCTTTGAAATGTCATTTTGCTGTCAGACTGTTCTAAACACAGGAAACATGCGCCCCTTTAAAGGCATACTATAAACACCCCCCAGGTACAAAATTTAAAGGAATATTACACTTTTATTGTTTTACTTTAAGCATTATTAAAATCACTGCTCCTGAAAAAACAGCCGTTTTTAAAACTTTTTGCATTGATACATGTCCCCTGGGGCATGACCCAGGTCCCCAAACACTTTTTATGACAATAACTTGCATATAAGCCTTTAAAATTAGCACTTTTGATTTCTCCCATAGACTTTTAAAGGGTGTTCCACGGCTTTCGAATTTGCCGCGAACACCCAAAATTGTTCGCTGTTCAGCGAACTGGCGAATAGCCGATGTTCGAGTCGAACTCAAAGCTCATCCCTAGTCCTCACCCGAAGCCGACCCGTCCCTCGGCTCCTGGGTGGAGGCACCGGCATCTTCAGTAAGGGAATCAGGAAGTGAAGCCTTACGGCTTCACAGCCTGGTTCCCAACTGCGCATGCGCGAGTCGTGCTGCGTGTCCTGAGTGGTCCCTGTGTGTCTCCCAGAAGACAGTGGGGGGGACTGAGGAGGCGCCAAACATTGCGTAGATTCTGCGGCGATCTATTGCCGGAAGTGGGAGCAAATACCTGTATTAGACAGGTATCTGCTCCCCCCTTCCCCCTGAAAGGTGCCAAATGTGACACCGGAGGGGGGGAGGAAACGGATAAGTGGAAGTTCCATTTTTGGGTGGAAATCCGCTTTAAATAATTCAATACTTTTTTCCAATATAGCTGAATCAAAGGACAGTGCCACCATATATGGGCATGAGTTCCCTCACTCCCGCACTCCCTCTAACACAAGGGTGATACATCTGGATTGATCTTATCTAGTTTTGATGGAACATAGTACCACTTAGCAATTTATAATTAATTTCTTTTATACCTGTGTCACTGTGGTGGAATGCACTTAATCTGACATTAACCGCTTTCCGCCTGCCGTCCGTCATATGACGGCCAGGCGGCGCGGCTCTCGTTCTGGGAGGGTGTCGTATGACGGCTCTCCATTTAAACAGGGAATGCGCGCGATCGTGCATCCCTGTTCCTTCGGTGGCGACATGTCACTGAGACACCGCTCGCCACTGAGGGGGGTGAACAGCCATTGGTCATGGCTGTTGACCATGTGATCGGCCGTGATGAAGTTCTGCCCCACTGCATGGCGTATGTGCACAATGGCGCTGCGCGTGCACGCCGGTGGAGGCATGTTCCTCAGAAAACTGCTTGTCACCGACGCTGGTAAACAGCCATTGGCCGGCGCGGTTTACCACATGATCGGCTGTGATCCTTTCACAGCCGATCATTAAATGTAAACACAGAGCGGTAGCTAGCTGTTACCAGCTCTTCTCTCCTCACACACCATTTCCAGTGTGAAGAGAGAAGAGCCAGGAGCAGTGAGTTACCGATCTGTGTGTGTATTGCATGCACCATGCACAACACTTGTCCCATCGCCCCCCCCCATTGTCATCTGTCACCCAAAAGTCACCCCATAAAGTCCACCTGTCACATAAAATACTGCCATCAGTGACCGTCAGTGGTGCACCCATCAGTGACCGTCAACTATCACTGTCACCCAACAGTGACCGTCACCTGTCACTGTCACCCATCAGTCACCGGCACCCATCAGTGGCCATCAACTGTCACCGTCACCCATCAGTGACCGTCACCGTCACCCGTCAGTGACCCTCCGTGGCCTGTCGCCCATCAGTGACCGTCGCCTATCACACCATCACCACCCATCAGTGAACGTCACCTGCCACCCATCGCACAGCCCATCAGTGACCGTCACCTACCACCTGTCACCTGGGAGTGCTCATCAGATTCCAATTCTGAGTCCGAATCCAATTCAGCATTTGAACCGATTGAGAATAGTGAATTGGCAAATGATTCGGAGGAAGAATGGGTCCCTCCTAAAAGGGCATGGCACTGTGGAAACCAGGCAACTGCCAGCAACCAGGATTATATTCCCAGGCCCAGTACCAGTGCTGCCGCCAGCAATAGGCCCCAAGAACAAATGCCCAGTACCAGCGCTGCCGCCCGTGATAGGCCCCAGGAACAAATGCCCAGTACCAGTACTGCCACATCACTCCTGAGTACCAGCATAGGAGGTTCAAATCTCTCAACTACTGGAGTGTCACGTCCCCCAAGAGCCAGGGCCTCTACATACATGCCAGATGGTCTTGCCAACCCAACATGGCTGCCTTCCAACTCGGGATCACCAATTATTTCTCCTTTCACAGCACAGCCAGGTGTGCAGGCCAACACCCAAAATTTCACAGCGATTTATTTTTTTTATCTGCTTTTGACCGACACTTTGCTGCAATTCATTGTGGACTAGACAAATTTATATTCCCAGCAGTATATTGCCAACAACCCCCAATCATCATATGCCCGTCCGCTTGAGTGGAGAGATCTGAATTTGGAGGAATTCAAATTGATTATGGGCCTCACCATAAACATTGGGCTTACAAAAAAAAAAATGAAGGACGTGCCTATTGGTCCACCAACCCCATCCACCACATGCCCATTTATTCTGCCGTAATGTCCAGGTCCCGATACGAGATGATAATGCACTTTCTTCATTTTAATGACAATACCCAGTGCCCTCCCCGCAATCATCCAAATTACGACAAGTTATATAAAATTCACCCACTGATAAATTTCTTTTTCCAACAATTTGCAGAACTCTATGTCCCCGAACAGAATATATGTGTCGATGAGTCCCTGGTACCCTTTTCAGACAGGCTAGGAATAAAGCAATATATTCCTAGCAAAAGGGCCAGATACGGAGTAAAATTTTACAAGCTCTGTGAGAGAGCCTAGGAATATCTGTATGCGTTCCGCATATATGAAGGAAGGAATTCCCAGCTCCAGCTCCCTGAGTCTCCGGCCTACATGGGCACAATTGGAAAGCTTGTATGGGACCTGGCATAACCACTTATGAACAAAGGATATCACATAAACCTTGACAATTTCTACACCAGCCTACCCCTTTTCAAACACTTATACAGTGCAAAAACAATGGCCTGCGGAACCTCCAGGAAAAATAGGAAGGGCTTCCCACAATCTCTAGCGAACAAAAAGCTGCGAAGGGGGGAAAGAGCAACATTGAGATGCAGCGAAGTGCTGGCCTTGAGGTGGAAGGATAAAAGGGACATGCAAATGTTGTCCACCATCCATGACGACAGTACAGTTGAGGTTCAAAGTAGACAAGGTCCTATTGAAAAGCCAACATGTGTCCAAGATTATAATCTCCACATGGGGGGGTGGATTTCAATGATCAAATGATTCAGCCCTATTTTTCAATAAGGAGGTCTCGATTCTGGTACAAGAAGGTAGCAATTTATCTCATCCATTTGGCCATTTATAATTCCTACGTAGTCTACACCATTTCCACGGAAAGCCCCGCCCCCTTCCTAAAATTCATAGAAGAAGTTGTCACGTCCTTCATCTACCAACAAAGACCCCCCCCCCACAAGACCTTCGCTCTGATGCTGTTAGCGGACTTCATGAGCGCCACTTCCCCTTCCACATTCCACCATCTGAAGCACGCTGAAGATAGCAAAAAAAACATTGCGTGTGCAGCAAAAGAGGATTTCGAAAAGATACCAGCTACCATTGTCCCCAGTGCCCCTCCCAACCTGGCCTTTGCATTGGTGAATGCTTCCAACTTTATCATACATTCCTAAATTATTAGCCCATATTTTTAACAATTTCCATCATCTGTGCTGACCATTTTCCATGCTTCCCCAAATCATCATGCCACTGCCTTCCACGTGAACTGACCCTGGCCTGTTTTTTGACTATGCTTCTGCCTACCGTTTGGACTGCTTCCACGTGAACTGACCCTGGCCTGTTTTATCAACTAAGCTACTGCCCACTGCTTGGACTGCTTGCACCTGAATTGACCCTGGCCTGTTTTATGGACTATACTTTTACCTACCGCTTGGACTGATCTGTTGCCCTGCTACTGTAGTACACAGGGGTCTCACATATGTGAGGGGCTCCAGAATTGTTTTTCTGGATGGAGAAAGCTATTTTTTTTTGTTTTCTCTGGGTTTCAGAATTTCTGGATTAGGGTCTGGAGTCCAGAGGCTTCATAGAGATTTGGGTGGGTCGAAGCCTCTACCCCTGTGCCCCTGTGCACAGGTCTTACCTGATTGCGGCCCTCAGCCTTCTGCTGACTTACTGGCATCATGCCTCTGCCTGCCACATGAACGGACCACACCGCTACCTGGACTATGCAAATAATTAGCTGTAGCAAGAGGCAGTATGTTTATGAAGGGCTGGAGAGCGGTACAATATTGAGTGTCTGCAGGTAACAGTGTACCAGGACTAATATTATGGCTATGCTGGTTGTCTCTGCCTGGACAATTTCTATGGATTGTGCTGTGCTGACAATATCCTTGTGCTGACTATAGACAATATTTCTGCCTGCTGCCTGGATAATTACTATTGCTGTCACTAAGCACATCCCTGCCTGCTGCTTGGACCAGTGCTCTCCTCTGTGGATACTACTAAAAGCACAGGTAATGCTTTTTGTTTTTACCCTTTCCGCAATAGAATTTATTTTGGATTGTAATTCTTGGTATGTACATGCTATGTGTTAGAAATATAAAGGGCCTTCAAAAATAAAAGCTTGCCAGGAAATTATATATGTCATTTATGCTCCTAGAACGCCTGATGGTGCTACTTGGATGTTGGGCCTCTGTATGTGGCCAGGCTGTGTAAAAGGTCACACATGTGGTATCGCCATACTCAGGAGGAGTAGCAGAATGTATTCTGGGGTGTCATTTTTGCTATGTACATGCTATGTGTTGGAAACATCTAATAAATGGACAATTTGTGTAAAAAAAATGCGTTTTAATTTTTTTTCCACATTTTCCAAAAACTTCTGGAAAAAAATGAACCATTCAAAAGACTCATTATGCCTCATTATATGTTGGGGTGTTTGCTTTCCAAAATGGGGTCATTTTGGAGGCAAATCCATTGTCCTGGTGCTCCAGGGCCTTCAAAATTGTAATAGGTGGTTGAGAAATGAGATGTGTCATTTATGCTTGTAGAACGCCTGATGGTGCTACTTCAGGCTGGGTTTACACTGGTGCGACAAACGCTCCGACATTGGGAGCTCGTGTGTGAAAATCAATGTTTCCCTATGGGAGCCGTTTTAACTGGTCCGACACAAGTCAGGTCTGACTTTGAAAATGCTCCCTGTACTACTTTGGTCTGACTTTGATCCTATTTCAGCCCATTGACTATCATTGAAGTCGGATCAAAGTCGGATCGCCGTCTTGCATGATCCGACTTTGGCATGCGACTTGTGCTCTGATGATCTTGAGGGGGAACTCCACGCCAAATTTTAAATAAAAAAATGTCATGGGTTCCTCCTCCTATAAGAGCATACCAGGCCCTTCGGTCAGATATGGATTTTAAGGGGAACCCCCTACACCGAAAAAACTGCATGGGCCCCCCAAAATCCATACCAGACCCTTATCCGAGCACGCAGCCCCGCCTGTCAGGAAAGGGGGAGAGGATGAGTGAGCACCCCCCTCCTGAACCGTACCAGGCTGCATGCCCTCAACATGGGGGGTGGGTGCTTTGGGGCAGGGGGGCACCCTGCGGCCCCCACCCCAAAGCACCTTGTCCCCATATCGATGAGGACAAGGGCCTCTTCCCAACAACCCTGACCGTTGGTTGTCAAGGTCTGCGGGCGGGGGGCTTATCAGAATCCAGGAGCCCCCTTTAATAAGAGGGCCCCCAGATCCCCGCCCTATGTGAATGAGTATGGGGGTCTCTTCCAACTTGGGGGTCTCTTCCGACTTCTCCGCTCTCTCTGGCCTCTTCTCCCAGTCTCCAGTTCTTCTCCCGCTCTCCGGTGTCTTCTGCCAGGCTCCTCTGCTATCTTCTGCTCTTTTGCCCGCACTTTTGCTAGCACTGGGCCGTTCTTCTCCGTCGTCTTCTTCCCTCCGGTCTTCTTCCGATTTTGACGCGCCGCTCTCTCCCGCTGTAATACCTTGTGCGCGGTGCGCAATGACTTAGGGCGTGAACACCGGGTGATGTAATTCGGTGACCCCGCCCTTTTGATGTCACCGCCCCATCATGCTCTGGGCGGGGATGAGCTACTGTATTGAGGTGGTTAAGTTTTAACGCTTTTGGGAGTTATTGATTTAATCGTATTCCCAGCCTACCAAAAGATATGAGGACCCAATCAACTTTTTTATCAAAGTACGCTGTTCTTTTGAACAATGGCTGGAACGACCCATTTTACTCAGATTTTCAGAGAGAAATGCTCTATACCCAGCATGTACAACACCTGTTTTTTCACAGACTGAATGACCTCACTAATTGAACTCCTCACTGCTATTATTTTGAACACTCCCTTTGAACACACTTTCAATTAATGATTCAATTACACAAAATCAGCAGCATGTATGTCATGACTGTTGGATCTGTTGGTTTTCTAATACTCTACTGCACCTACTAGAAATGTATTTGCCATGTAGGAATACATTTTTTTTCTTCAATGTTTTTATTAACCACTTGACCACTGGGCACTTAAACCCCCTTCCTAACCAGACCAATTTTCAGCTTTCGGTGCTCTCACACTTTGAATGACAATTACTCAGTCATGCAACACTGTACTCAAATGAATTTTTTGTCCTTTTTTTCACACAAATAGAGCTTTCTTTTGGTGGTATTTAATCACCGCTGGGTTCTTTATTTTTTGCGCTATAAAAGAAAAAACCCGAAAAATCTGTAAAAAAATGCATTTCCTGTCGCATCTTCATGGCAGCATACACTTTGGGTTGTGACTCCGCCCCCACAACCTGATAGGACTACATAGCTATAAGTTGTAGAGATGGCCCCTGCCCAGTATTCTCTTATTTTTCCTCACCTGAAGGACTGAACATATCAGAAGCACCCCCTTACCGAATTCGCCCCAGCCAGATTCTAGCCTCTCCTGGGTGGAAGTCCTTACCTGTACAGCCTCTAAACGAGCTAGATGGAAGGAGCCCCGCTCTGGTGATCTCGGGGGTATGTTGCGGTCCAGTATAAGCCTTAAACAGGCTTAGTTGTTGTGCAGCGGTCGCCATGCCTCTTTCTTCACTTTTTGTCTTTCTCCCTCTTTGCTGGGCTCTGTGGTCCCTCTGTGCCTCCCTACAGGCTTCCCGGGCGTCTCGGCGCTTCCGCGCATGCGCGGTGCGCGCCGTCAGGGCGTCCTTTCGATTTTGCCAGTTTCCAAGATGGCGCCGGGCGCCTCGCGCCGCTACTGCACATGCGCGAGCGGGTCGTGACCTCGGCGGCCATGGCGGCAAATTTAAAAGCCCTGTTTGTCATTTCTGAGCTCTCCTTGCTTCCTGGAAGACTTCTGACTGCTGTGTTTTGACCTTCTGCATTCCTAAAGCTACCCTCTCTCTCTGGGTAAGTGTCTAATACTTATGCACAGTTTTTTTTTGGGGCCTGGTTGCATGTTCTTACCTTCCTATACCCTTCTCAGGTACTCACCTTCCTCTCCTATGGAGGCCGCTGCCCCAGCAGATCACCACCAGCCTAATAGGTAAGGGGGGGGGATTCCAGCGGTAAGTAGAGAAGATTGAAAAAGAGAGCAGGACCGTACTAATGCTACCTAATTGGTCAGCCCTGTCAGGTCCGCAAGATCATCTAAATCAGGACGAAGAGAATCTTCGCACAGGAGAAGCCGCTCCGGCCATAGACGCAGCCGCTCACGTGGAAGAAGTCACTCAGGCCGCAAGGGGAGTCGTAGACGGAGTCGATCCCATTCAAGGCATAGCCGTTCCTACCGCAGAAGATCCCCTGCACGAGGACACCAATCCTCTACGCACCCTTCCCGCCCAGCCGGGAACGCCTGCTGGGTATGTGGGGCCACGGCCTTCCCAGACAAACTAGCTTGCCGCAAGTGCATAGATGAAGCCATCAGGGAGAAAGAGCCGGATCCCATAGAACCCACTGGAGTCTCTACTCCCCAGGTCTCAACTCCTGATGTGGAGTTTACGGCCTATAGCACCTCACCCACCATTCCCAGTGCATCAAGAGAGCAAGAACTCCCGTCGGATGATGAAGAGCCGGAAGCATCAGCTGGCTTTGATTTTGCGCTCATAGAACCGTTCATCAGATCGGTTAAGGAAGCGATTAACTGGGAGGAGCTTGAGGAGGCACAGCCTAAACAGAGAAAGTATTTCCCAAACCTCAAGAAGGTTCCGGAGGCTTTCCCATTCATCGACGAATTAGATGAGCTCATTAAGGAGGAGTGGCAGAATGCGGAAAAGAAGTTCAGTCTGTCCAACAGACTTACCAAACTGTACCCACTCAAGGAACCCAAAGTATCTCCTTTACTTTCTCCTCCAGTAGTGGATGCATCTTTGATGCGTCTAGCCAGGCACGTGGCGCTCCCCATTGAAGATGCAGTAACGTTCAGAGACGTGCTTGACAGGAAGGTGGATACAGACCTTAAGAGAGCTTACCTGTTCGCAGGAGGTGCCTGCAGGCCAGCGGTGGCATTAGCGGCGGTTGGGAAAGCTATCTCCAGCTGGTCCTCAGCTACAGCGAGGCTCGTCACTGAGGGCGCAGATCAAGAACAGATCACTAAGGCCTTACAAGAACTTAGCCTTGCGGGAGATTTCGTGGCGGAGGCTTCCGTAGATACTATCAGATCCACATCAAGGTCCATGTTAGCCTCTGTAATGGCCAGAAGGGCGCTATGGCTTAAACCTTGGTCGGCTGACCCCGCCTCGAAATCAAACTGGTGCAGGATTCCGTATGACGGGGTGAACCTCTTTGGAGCGAAGCTGGATACCGCAATCTCTAAAGTAACAGGCGGGAAGTCGGGTCTCATACCATCGGACAGAAGGCCGAAACAACAAAGGCCACCTCCCTTTAAACGTAATCTTCCGGAAAGATATAGGGATGCGAAATCCTATAGACCCAGGAAGGAATACAGAAGGAGCTGGAAGAACCCCCAGACGTCCTTCCTCAAGTTCCAGAAACCCAAGACCCCTGCCTCCAATGACCAGAAGTCCTTTTGAAGGTTCGCCCGCCCAACCAGCGGTAGTGGGTGCCAGACTCACAAAGTTCAAGCTGGTCTGGGCGGGAATGATAAAAGACCCATGGACGGTGTCCACCATTCATTTCGGACACAGGTGGGCATTCAGAGGTTGTCCTCCAAGAGACCAATTCTGCTCAACCAGACTTCCTCCTTCTCAAGAGAAAAGATTATCCCTAGTCCAGTATATCCAAGAGTTGCTCCAGAAACAAGCAATAGTGGAGGTACCGCCATCCCAAAGAGGCAAAGGTTTCTACTCCCCACTTTTCTTAGTGAAAAAGAAATCAGGGGACCTTCGTCCAGTCTTGGACCTAAAAAACCTCAACCGGTCGATACGGTTAGAAACATTCAAGATGGAAAGCCTTCAATCAATCCTCCAAGCAATAAACTTGGGAGATTGGATGCTGTCAATCGACCTCCAGGACGCGTATTTGCATATCCCTATCCATTCCGAGTTCCAAAAATTTCTCCGGTTTACCCTAAATCATCGGCACTTCCAGTTCCGAAGCCTTCCGTTCGGGATCTCTACCGCACCCAGGACGTTTACAAAAGTCCTATTACCTGTAATAGCCCACCTGAGAGAAAACGGGCTGAGGGTCCACCATTATCTGGACGACATCCTACTTCTCTCAGACAGCCAGGACTCTCTTGTCCTTCACAGAGAAATCCTGGTCTCCACGTTACAGTCCCTAGGGTGGCTGATAAATTGGAAGAAGAGCAACATCCATCCCACACAGAGAATGGTCTTTCTGGGAGCCGAATTGGACACAAGGGAGAATACAGTGGAACTTCCCAACCAATCCTCATCTCCCAGGAGGTAAAGCAATCATTGATGTGGTGGGTACGGCCTCACAACTTGAGAAGATGCAGGCATATAATCACTCCCTATCAAGAAACCGTGACCTCAGATGCCAGTCTACAGGGATGGGGAGCTCACTATCAGGACCTTGCGGCTCAGGGTCGTTGGCCTTTCAGGGCACAGGATACAGTGTCGAACGTTCTGGAGATGAGAGCAGCGTTCCAGGCTCTCCTGGCCTTCAGTTTTTACTTGAGGGGGAAGCACGTCCTCCTGAGGATGGACAACAAGGTGGCTGTTGCCTACATCAACAGGCAGGGGGGCACCAGAAGCAGGTCCATGTTGCAGGAGGTCCGTCCTGTTCTGGAATGGGCGCAGCTGAATCTACTGGATCTAAGGGCGGTTTATGTCCCGGGAGTCCAGAACACCTTAGCCGACTCGCTGAGCAGAAATTTCCACTCCAACAACGAATGGTCTCTGAGTCCACAAGCCTATGCTCTCATATCCCGAACCTGGGGCCCTCCAGAGATAGACCTAGCAGCAACTCCGGAGAACACAAAGTGTCAAAGATTCCTATCAAGGATACCGTTTCCTTCGGCAGAGGGGACGGACTGCCTCCAACACCCCTGGAACTTTCACCAGGGGTACATTTTTCACCCGACGCCTCTCATAGCGAGATTCCTCCTGAGGCTCAAGAAGTCAACAGCATTGGTGGTAGCAGTGATCCCTTTCTGGCCGAGGAGGCCATGGTTTACTACCCTCATGCAGCTGAACACGGCAGAGCCTCTGCCTCTCCCATTGACGACAGACCTACTCTCCCAGGGACATCTTCTTCACCCGAATGCGGGGAAGCTACACTTGATGGCCTGGAGACTGAAAGGGCTAGGTACCTAGAGCAGGGCTGTTCCCAGAAGGTGGTGGATACCTTACTCCAGGCCAGAAGGCCTACTACCAACATCACGTACAGAAGAGTTTGGGAAAAATTTGTCTCCTTCTCCCAACAGCAAGGTTGGGACTCGTCCTCCCCGTCGGTGTCTCAGATCTTGGAATTCCTTCAATTAGGCCTAGAGAAAGGCCTTAGGTCAAGCACCCTGAAGGTCCAGGTATCGGCCCTGTCCGCCTTGACAGGAGTTAAATGGGCGCAAGAGCCTCTGGTGGTTCAGTTTCAGAGGGCCTGTCTAAAGCTGAGGCCCCCCAGAAAACCGTCATTCCCGGTCTGGGATCTCTCAATTGTTCTGGAGGCATTATCCAAGGAACCCTTTTTTCCAACGCAGAGCATATCCCTCTGGGATCTAACGCTGAAGGTTTCATTTTTAATAGCCATAACATCGGCGAAGCGAGTGTCAGAGATGCAAGCTCTAATGGTTAGCGAACCATATTTGGTTGTTCTTCCAGACAGGCTAGTCCTAAGGCCTTCGGATCGGTTCATCCCCAAGGTGTCCTCATCTTTCCATTTTAACCAGGAGATTAATCTTCCAGCACTCAGCACGGATCAGGGAGACCCTCATCCACTAGATGTTAAGGGTACCGTTATGGAATATCTCTCAGCAACAAAATCCATCAGAAAGTCGGAGAACCTCCTAATTATCCCACATGGTTTCAGGAGAGGTCAAGCGGCATCCTCACGCACCATTGCTTCATGGCTAGTAAAGACCATCAAGAGATCTTACTCACTGAGTAACCATCAAGTACCTGAGGGCTTAAGGGCACACTCCACCAGGGCAGTGGCAACCTCCTGGGCGGCATATTGTAGAGTCTCGGCGGAGACGATTTGCAGAGCGGCTACCTGGTCCTCCAGGAACACCTTCATGTCTCATTACAAGGTGGATTCCGCCTGCTTATCCACGGTGGATTTCGGAAGATCCGTTATCCAGGCCAATTCCTCTATTATTTGATTAATAAACTTAGTTTGAATTCCCACCCAGTCTTTGCGAGTTACTCCCCAAAGTGTATGCTGCCATGATGCGACAGGAAAACGGAAAATTGTATACTCACCTTTCCGTAATTTTCCTTTCCTGTCGTATCTTCATGGCAGCATACAATCTCCCACCCGTCTAAGGTGAGATATATATACGGAGAATACTGGGCAGGGGCCATCTCTACAACTTATAGCTATGTAGTCCTATAAGGTTGTGGGGGCGGAGTCACAACCCAAAGTGTATGCTGCCATGAAGATACGACAGGAAAGGAAAATTACGAAAAGGTGAGTATACAATTTTCCGTTTTTTCTTTGTTTCTGTTATAAAATTTTGCAAATTAGTAATTTTTTCTTCATATATTTTGGCCAAAATTTATACCGCTACATATCTTTGGTAAAAATAACCCAAATTAGTGAATATTATTTGGTCTTTGTGAAAGTTATAGAGTCCACACGCTATGGTGCCAATCTCTGAAAATTGATCACACCTGAAGTACTGACGGCCTATCTCATTTCCTGAGACCCTAACATGCCAGAAAAGTACAAATACCCCCCAAATGACCCCTTTTTGGAAAGAAGACATTCCAAGGTATTTAGAAAGATGCATGGTGAGTTTTTTGAAGTTGTCATTTTTTCCCACAATTCTTTGCAAAATCAAGATTTTTTTTTTCTTTTTTTTTTTTTCACAAAATTGTCATATTAGCAGGTTATTTCTCACACACCGCATATGCATACCACAAATTACACCCCAAAACACATTCTGCTATTACTCCCGAGTACGGCGATACCACATGTGTGAGACTTTTACACAGCGTGGCCACATACAGAGGCCCAACATGCACGGAACACCATCAGGCGTTCTGGAGCACCCAGGCCAATTCTGACATTTCTCTCCTACATGTAAAAATCATAATTTATTTGCTAGAAAATTACATAGAAACCCAAAACATTATATATATTTTTTTAGCAAAGACCCTAGAGAATACAATGGCGGTCGTTGCAACTTTTTATCTCGCACTGTATTTGAGCAGCAATTTTTCGAACACGTTTTGTTTGAAAAAAAAAACAGTTTTGTGCTTTCAAAAAAAACAAAACAGTAAAGTTAGCCCAATGTTTTTACATAATGTGAATAATGAAGTTATGCCGAGTAAATAGATACCTAACATGTCACCCTTCAAAATTGCACACGCTCGTGGAATGACGCCAAACTTCGCTACTTAAAAATCCCCATAGGAGACGCTTTAAAAATTTTTACTGGTTACATGTTGTGAGTTACAGAGGAGGTCTAGGGCCAAAATTATTGCACTCGCTCTACCGATCGCAGCGATACCTCACATGTGTGGTTTGAACACCATTTTCATATGTAGGCGCAACTTACGTATGCGTTCGCTTCTGACTGCGAGCACACGGGGACACAGGGAATTTTTATTTTTATTTTTTTTTTTTATTGTTCATTTTACTTTATTTATTTTAGTTTGAGGCTTTTTTCCAAAAAATTTATTTTTTGATCACTTTTATTTCTATTACAAGGAATGTAAACATCCCCTGTAATAGGAATATGGCATGACAGGTCCTCTTTACAGTGAGATATGGGGTCAATAAGACCCCACATGTCACCTCTAGGCTGGGAAGCCTGAAATAAAAAAAAAAATGATCCTGGCTTCGATCGTAGCGGTGAGTCGGTAGAAACACCTGAGGGCGGCGAGAGGGGGGGGCGTCCCCTCTCGCCTCCCGTAATAATGATCAAGCAGTGGAACAGCCGCTGTGATCATTTTTATGGTGTAGGGAATCGCCTGCTGAAAAATATGATATCTGAATGATTCCTGTAGCTGCACCCATCATTCAGATATCCCCGCACAAAGTCAAGGACGTCGTATGACGACATACCAAAAATGACCCCCCAAAATAGATTCTCCTGCTCCTCCTGAGTACGGTGATACCACATGTGTGAGACTTCCACAGCCTGGCCACATACAGAGGCCGAGTACAGCCGAGCATGGCAAAGTATGGCGGAGTATGGCGGGGCATGGCGGAGTATGGCGGGGCATGGCGGGGCATGGCGGGGCATGGCGGGGTATGGTGGAGTATGGCGGGGGATGGCGGAGTATGGCGGGGCATGGCGGGGTATGGCGGAGTATGGCGGAGTATGGCGGGGTATGGCGGAGTATGGCGGGGTATGGCACAGGGTTGCACAGGATCATTGCAAAGTATTGCACAGGGTTGCACAGGATCATTGCAGAGTATTGCACAGGGTTGCAAAGTATTGCACAGGGTTGCAGAGTATTTCACAGGGTTGCAGAGTATTTCACAGGGTTGCAGAGTATTGCACAGGGTTGCACAGGGTTGCGGAGTATTGCACAGGGTTGCACAGGGTTGCAGAGTATTGCACAGGGTTGCAGAGTATTTCACAGGGTTGCAGAGTATTTCACAGGGTTGCAGAGTATTGCACAGGGTTGCACAGGGTTGCAGAGTATTGCACAGGGTTGCAGAGTATTGCACAGGGTTGCACAGGGTCATTGCAGAACATGGGGGGGGGGGATGGCTGAGCATGGAGGGATGGATGGATGTGACTGGACATGTCACTGAGCTGCGCTGTGGGCACTACACATCCAGCCCACAGCGCGGCTCACATCCGATCTCTCCCCCTCTGTACCGATCGATACAGAGAGGGGAGGGAGGAACCGGCGTCATGACATGACGCCGGTTTGTTTACATGTGATCGCTCCGTCATTTGACGGAGCGATCACATGGTAAACGGCCGCGATCAGCGGCCGTTTACCGTGATCCGTGATGCGCCAGGTCCTCTGGACCCGGCGGTCACGGATGTTCCCGTGTGCGCGCCCCAGGGGGCGCGCGGGAGCAGTTTTCTGGAATCACGTCATATGACGTGATTCCAGAGTTATCCAGCTGCCCTGCAGCCGTCATTTGGCTATAGGGCGGTTGGCAAGTGGTTAAAGTAGCTGCATGGTACATGAAATTAGACATTGAGCAAAATGTCATTACACACTTGAAATACAGTGTTATCATTGAGGTACATATAGAGTGCAGACAAAATCAAGTTGTTAGACAAATAAATCAACTAGAACACGTAAAACTATAATAGGTCTTGGAACTAGAAAGACACGCATGAATTTCCTGGTGAATTCCTTGTAGGATTGTACTGTAAATTCCACCGTGAGACCGGGTATATTACCACATAACCCACACACCCCTGCCGGGAACTAACTGTGCGTGGGTGGGGGAGTTACCTGTCTAGTTTACATTTGCTGTCTTGCCGTTTCCCTGTTATGGAATGCTCGCTACAGAATGTTTTAGGTTTTATGGATAGGTCCAAATACTACTTCGGATTCTTGGTGTAATGGCTGAATTCCTATTCTAGTCGATGGTTGGAGTGTATATAAGTTCCAAGCCGTCGAATTCTAGAATCTGTCTGTGAGCCTAGTGTATGATTATGGGGGAAAGTAAGTAGTGGAAAAGAGGTGTGGGGAAGGGGAGGGGGTGTATAACCATATGTAATGCTTGTTTGTTAGGTGTCAATCCTACCCCCCAGGTCAAGCTATGGAGAATCAGTTAGGATGTTGCAGTATTCTGTCGATTCCTTAAAGTGAAGCCAACAGGCCCATGTTTTAAGGAACTTAGCTGGGGTGCCCAATGCCTGATGAATTAGGTCTTCCATCTCAGCTATTTTCCCTACTCTGTGGAGCCATTAGGAGCCATCCAATGAATGGGTATACATAGTTTTGCTGCGTTTATGAGGTATAGGGTGAGATTGGGGAATGGATGTATGGTGGAGTAGGTATTGAGCTGGAGTAAAGTCTGGGGTATAGGTTGTTATTTGCGAGGTAAGATAATGTACCTCTTTCCTAAAGGGTTGGATTTGGGAGCATTCCCACCAGATGTGTAGTAGTGATCCATGAGCAGTGTTGCATCTCCAGCATAGTGGGTGGGATGCTGGGGTGGAATTTATGTATTCTGTCGGGGGTCCTGTACCACCTGGAGTATAATTTAAATCCATTTTCCTGTGCGGAGACATTCAAGGACCCTTTGTGTATATGGGTATCACATCATCTTTGGCAGAGACCTTAGCAAACAATAAGGAGTACATATCTGATATAACATGTTTTTGGGGTTTGGATCTATTGCATATGGTTTCAAATGGTGCTTGAGCTCTGCACCACTGGGATTGTGGAGTGGAGCTAAGTAGGAAGTGCCTTATCTGAAGGAAATTGAAGAAAGGGATGTCTGTGTCAGGGAATCAGGAGGAAAGGGTTTGGAAGGATATCAGCTTCCCCTTGTCAAATAAGGATTCTGCTCTGACTGAGAGGTTTGCATGCGCATTGTTAGTGTCAGGGTGCGTGATACCCAGGGGAAAGTCCGGATTTCAGTCAAGTGGGGTCAAGGGTCAGGGTGAGGATGCAATACTCAATCTCTTACAAACTGTATGAAAGATCTGTATCATAGGGCCAATTAGGGGATGGGTCTTACTCTCCCTCGGGGTCCCTTTAGGGCTTATCCATGGGAGATGGTGGATTGGCAGTGGGGAGAACGCCTCCTTGAGGCCAATCCAGGCTTTAGTCCTATTATGTACGTGCCAGTCTACAACTCTAGCCAGGTGGCACGACCAGTAGTACTGTTGTATGTCAGGGAGGCCAATACCTCCCTTCATCGTAGGCGTCACTAGTTTCTCCCATCTCACATGCGGATGTTTTTCAGCCCAGATAAATTTTACGCATAGCTGTTTGTATGTAGCAAAAATGAGGGAGGTAATTTGATCGGAACCGTCTGTAACAGATAGTAAAGTCTGGGGAGGATGTTCATTGTTATGATCACTGCTCTCCCGAACCAAGAAAATGTGCCCTTGTTCCAGTCGTGAAGGTATTTTTGTACAGTTTTAAGAACAAAAGCTCCTTTTGTACAGTTTTAAGAATGGGGATTAAGTTTCTGGAATAAAGACCGTCTAGTTTAACTGGTAGTTGAATACCAAGATAGGTAATAGCATGTGCATCCCAACCAAACACTGTGGAGGGGAAACAATGAGGGCCCTGGATTTTGCGAAATTCATTTGGAGATTGGAGAGAGATTTGAAGAGGGAGAAATCTTTTAAGGGATTGGGAATTGTGATAATAGGGCCTGTGAGGTAAAGAAGGATGTCATCCGCGTACGCTGCCAGTTTGTATTGTTTACCATTCATTTCAACCCCTTTGATGTTCGGGTTAGCCCTAAGCCTGTGGAGTATAGGCTTCAGCGTTAATATGAATATGATGGGGGATAAGGGACATCCCTGTTGAGTGCCATACGACACAGAGAAGGCATCTGACAAGTGACCATTGACCCTGATTCTTGCTGTTGGGGACAAGTAAAAAGCTAAAGAATGTATTGACGCCTGTGATCTCGAAACCCATTTTTTGTAAAACTTTTGCCATGTAGTCCCATGCCTCTCTATTGAATGCCTTCTCCACGTTGAGGGACAGGAAAAACCCCAGTCTGATGGATGAGTATAGCCAGTGGTGTACGCTAATGACTTTCAGGGTATTATCCCTAGCCTCCCGCCCAGGGATGAATCCTACCTGATCCAGGGAGACCAGCGTGGGGAGTAGAGGGAGTATGCGGTTAGATAATATTTTCACGTAAAGTTTTACATCGACGTTTATGAGCGTTATAGGGCTGTAATTGGAGACCAAAGTTGCATCTTAACCTGGTTTTGGTATCATAGTAATATGAGCTTCGAGGAAATCCATACTGTTAGGAGGGGGATGGGCAGTAAATTAAAAGTTTTCAGGAATTGCGGAATGAGTGTATCTGTGAAGGTTTTGTAATAACTGGCGGATAGGCCGTCGGGACCGGGGCATTTGCCCGGCTTCTTTTGTTTCAGGGCTTCTATGGACTCTTCCCAGGTGATTGGTTTGTCTAAATCAGCAGCCTTATCGGCAGAAATGGGTTTTGGGCCAAATTGTGTTAAAAAGTAATCAATCTTTTTCCTTCTGACCTGGGTTGGGTCTGTCTCCGTTTGGGTAGGTAGGTTATAGAGTTTGGAGTAAAACTGTTTAAATTGGTCTGCTATGCCTGAGGTCTCTATCTTATTACCTGAAGGGTCCAAAACAGAGTGGATGTTCAAGTTCACCTTTTTATTTTGAAGTGCTCTAGCAAGCAGTTTGCCTGATTTGTTGCTGAACTCATAATAAATTCTTTGTGTCAGAGCATACTTGCGCCTGGTCGATTTCCCCAGCTCCTCAAAAACAGCCTTTAACAGCTCTTTAAAAGTTTGTTCTGCTAGTGATTGCTTGTGCTTTTTTTCGAGAAAATGAATGCATTCTGACATTTTGGCAATACGTGCCTGTCTGGCTTTCCGCCCTTGCGCCGCAATGGATATGAGTTCCCCTCTAATGACACATTTGTGTGCTGCCCAGAGGGTCAGTGGGTATCAGAGGATGCATTCTCTCGAAAATATTGTGACAGGCATGTGTTTAGTCTCTTTATATTTTCAGGGTCATTAAGGAGGGAGTTATCAAGTCGCCAGCTTGTTGGTCTCATAGGCATTGTCGGGAAGGTTACGATAATGGAGATGTGGTGATGATCCGACATGATCCGACATTGCTGTTTGGAGGGAATCTAGGTCTGTTTGAGTTATTATTATTATTATTATTATTATTATTATTATACAGGATTTATATAGCGCCAACAGTTTGCACAGCGTTTTACAACATCGGGGAAGACAGTACAATTACAATACAATTCAATACAGGAGGGATCAGAGGGCCCTGCTCGTTAGAGCTTACAATCTAGAAGGGAGGGTCAAGTGGAACAAAGGGTAGTAGCTGTGGGGGATGATCAGATGGACAAAATGAAAATACAGTTGTTAGGTGTGGGTAGGATAGGCTTCTCTGAAGAGAAGGGTTTTCAAGGATCGTCTAAAAGCTAACAGAGTGGGAGATAGACGGACAGATTCGGGTAAGGAGTTCCATAGGCTTGGAGAGGCTCGGGAAAAGTCCTGGAGATGAGCATGGGAGGAGGTGATGAGAGAGCTAGAGAGCAGGAGGTCTTCACAAGAAAGAAGAGAACGATTAGGTTGGTATTTTGAGACTAGGTCAGTGATGTAGCTGGGGGCAGAGTTGTGGATTGCTTTGTAGGTAGTTGTTAGCATTTTGAATTTAATTCGTTGGGTGAGCAGAAGCCAGTGGAGGGATTGACAGAGAGGAGTAGCAGAGACAGAGCGATTGGTAAGGTGGATGAGTCTGACAGCAGCATTCATGATGGACTGAAGGGGGATAGAGTATGCTGAGGTAGGCCAATGAGGAGGGAGTTGCAGTAATCGAGGCGAGAGATGACCAGGGAGTGAATTAAGAGCTTTGTTGTGTCATTGGTTAGAAAGGGGCATATTTTGGAGATGTTCCAGAGGTTGAGGTGGCAAGATTTGGACAGTGATTGGACATGGGGCTTAAAGGAGAGTTCAGAGTCCAGGACTACTCCTAGTACCTTGGCATGTAGGGATGGGCTGATAGTTGTGCCATCAATTTTGACCGAGAGATCAGAGTAAGAGGCAGGTGGGGGAGGAAAAATTATAAGTTTGGTTTTGGATAGATTAAGTTTGAGGAAGTGGCGTGACATCCAGACTGATATATTTGAAAGTAAATTAGTGACACATGAGGAGACTGAAGGAGTGAGTTGAGGGGTAGAGAAATAGATATGAGTGTCATCAGCATAGAGATGGTATTGGAAGCCGTGGGAGGCTATCAGCTGACTCTGGGAGGAGGTGTAGATTGAAAATAGGAGAGGTCCAAGAACAGAACCTTGGGGGACCCCAACAGAGAAAGGAAGGGGAGAGGAGGCAGTAGAATTGTAGGCAACGCTAAAGGTGCAGTTAAATAAGTAGGTAGAAAACCAGTGAAGAGTACAGTCACGGAGACCAAAGGCATGGAGTTTTTTGAGGAGGAGGGGGTGGTCAACCGTATCAAAGGCAGCAGAGAGGTCCAGAAGTAGGAGTACAGAATAGTGTCCCTCATAGAATAGTGTGGCCGTTAGTAGATCGTTTGTTAGTTTTAGGAGAGCAGTTTCTGTGGAATGTTGGGGATGAAATCCAGACTGAAGGGGATCAAGAAGGCTATTATCAGTAAGATGGACGATCAGTTGATTGTAGACTAAACGTTCAAGGAGTTTGGATAAAAAGGGGAGCAAGGAGATGGGGCGTAGGTTGTTAAGATTGGATGGGTCCAGTGAGGGCTTTTTAAGTATGGGGCGGACAAGTGCATGTTTTAAGGAATTGGGGAAAATGCCAGAGGAGAGGGAGAGATTGAAGATGTGGGTTAGAGAGTGTAGAATAGAGGGTGAGTGTAGCATTTGCGAGGGAACAGGGACCAGAGGGCAGCTGGTTAGATGGACGTTAGCAAGTAATTTAGCAACCTCTTTTATAGAGGTAGGGTTGAAAGAGGGAAGTAATGATTTTACCTGTGGACACGAGGTGTAAGGCATGGAGAGTGTCAGAACAGGAGGAGATCTCCTCACGAATTGTATCAATCTTCTGTTTGAAGTGATTGGCGATCTCCTGAGCAGTGAGTGAGTTAGTGGGTGGAGGCATTGGAGGGCAAAGTAGAGAGTTTAAGGTAGAGAAGAGTTGATGGGGACGGGATGATAAGTTTTTAATGATTGTGATGAATAAGGTCTGCTTGGCAGTGAGTAGGCTGGAATTGTATTTTTGGAGGGCAGATTTATACTGGCTGAAATCTTTCAGGGACTTTGTCTGATGCCACATGCGCTCGAGAGCACAGCTGTGTTTTTTCAGACTTCTAGTGTGATCTGTTTGCCAGGGTTGGGCCTGATTCTGTGTGTAGTGAGGGGGGCCAGTGTGTCCAGTGAGGCTAGAAGTGAAGTATTGTATGAAGTTATGAAGGAATAGTCAATCCTCGTGTATTTGTGGTGTGGAGGTGAGTAGAAGGCAAAATCCTTAGGTGCAATGTGCGCCACGTATCATGCAAGGTTAGATTGTTAAGCTGCATTTTAATTGCGCGTAGTGTTCTATATGTTATGGTGGAGGATCCTGACGAGGAATCCACAGAGGGGGTAAGGGCCAGGTTGAAATCACCCCCAACTACCAGCAAGCCCTTGTAGAATGTGGTGAGACATTGTAGGGTATCGCAAAAGAAAGGTACTCGTTGCTTGTTGGGGGCGTAAAGGTTAGCTAAAGTGATAGGTTTGTTGTACAGTTTACCTTTAAGAAAAATGTATCGGGCGTTGGCGTCTAACACAGTGTCGTAAATTTGGATGGGACAGTTTTTAGAGATTAGGATGGACACTCCCTTAGATTTGGAATCATCACTGGTTGCGTTGTATACCGTTGGGTGTTGTGGAGTTTGGGGATATTATCTGATCTGAAATGCGTTTCTTGAAGAAAAACCACATCAGCCTTGGCCTTTCTCAAGAGTAGAAGCCGTTGTGATCTTTTTTCGGAGGTGTTGAGTCCCCTTATATTTAAGGAGTATAGCTTGACCTGGGGGGAGGTGCCTAGCGCCGGGAGGAGGCATGATACTGTGGGTGTTTCACTACCTTTGTGTGCGGAGGGTGCTAGTGTTTCAAGGGGGAGGGGGGAGAAGAAGGGGGGTAGTGATGAGGGAGGGGATTAGGAGGAACATAATCCTAATCTGTAAACCGAGAAGACAGGGGACCTGCCCTTTCTTCTAGAAGAGTGGTGTCAGTAAGGTACAGAGTGAAGGTGCCGTCCCGAAAGAGGCAAACTCTAGTCTAAACTGCTGTGTGGGGGTTGAGAAAGACTAATCAGGGAAGATGTAAACGAATGTCATGTCAGCCCACCGCTACTAACTCCAACGGCAGGTATAAGGAAGCGCATGGGAAGCGTGTTGTTTGTATATTTTTGGTGCCGCCGTCAAAGAAGCTCTGTAAGGTGTGGGTCTATAATAACTGGTCTTAACGGCCGGCTTTGTCTAGGCGTGACGTACGGTGAGCGTGCGGGGGGGTTGTGTGTATCGTTTGTGTCGCCAACCTGACCTCAAAGAGCTTCATATCTATAATGAGTCATTCAAAAATGGGGTATATGTACATTCTATATCAGCATAATAATACCTATAACTTCAACAGTTGAGACAATATAATCAAGATGATCAACAATAAGTGCACTACTGTAGCCTAGGGTTATTGTATGGCTATGCATATACATTAAGCAATCTTGTTCAATTTTCCAAGGTAACTACAGGGAGGAATGGTGTAAACTAGTGTGCCTCAGGCTGATAAGAAGGGACCAAGGTGTCCGGGATGTCAAAAGATATGTCTGGCAGCTGTATAGGCAATGCTGGGGGTTGTTTTGTCCGTGTGAGGATCGGGGAATGTTATCTTTGGGTGCCATCAGCAAACCCCCCTTCACTCCAGTGCGGGCTACTTAATACCTTGTGCAGCTGCGCCCATCAGGTATCTAGGCGGTAGGGGGCCATCTTGTGAGGCCCACAGTCAGTTTTAAACGTTAGGAAATGATAACAGTCTCCTGATAAGTGTGTCATCTGCTCCTGAAGACGTAGGTGAGAAAGTCTAACCCCTCCAGATGCATGGGCCCTTCGTAGCAGATGCGACATCAGTGGTGGTGAATAGGGATGAGCCGAACACCCCCCGGTTCGGTTCGCACCAGAACCTGCGAACGGACCGAAAGTTCGCACGAACGTTAGAACCCCATTGACGTCTATGGAACTCGAACGTTCGAAATCAAAAGTGCTCATTTTAAAGGCCAATTTGCATGGTATTATCCTAAAAAGGGTTTGGGGACCCGCGTCCTACCCCAGGGGACATGTATCAATGCAAAAAAAACTTTTAAAAACGGTCGTTTTTTCGGGAGCAGTGATTTTAATGATGCTTAAAATAAAATAAAAAAAAGTGAAATATTCCTTTAAATATCGTACCTGGGGGGTGTCTATAGTATGCCTGTAAAGTGGCGCGTGTTTCCCGTGTTTAGAACAGTCCCTGCACCAAATGTCATTTTTAAAGGAAAAAATCTCATTTAAAACTGCTTGCGGGTTTAATGTAATGTCCGGTCCTGGCAATATGGATGAAAATCAGTGAGACAAACACCATGGGTACCCCCCAGTCCATTACCAGGCCCTTTGGGTCTTGTATGGATATTAAGGGGAACCCCGCACCCAAATTAAAATAAGGACAGGTGTGGGGCCACCAGGCCCTATATACTCTGAACAGCAGTATACAGGCGGTGCAAACAAGACAGGGACTGTAGGTTTGTTGTTCAGTAGAATCTGTTTGTCATTTTGAACGGGTACATTTTTAACGTGTTTAGCTCCAGCCAAAAAATCTTTTTTAAGCTTTTTGGAAAACATAGGGAAGGGTTATCACCCCTGTGACATTTGTTTTGCTGTCTTTCCTCCTCTTCAGAATATTTCACCTCACTTTTTGTCCCAATGACAAATGTTTTTTGAGAATTTGGGTTTTTTTGTGGAACAAGGATTGGAAAGCATCAGTGGAAAGGAGAAATGTTTTTCCCATATTAACTCTTACAGGAGAGAATTTCCCTTCCTAGGGGTAGATTTCATCTCACTTTCTGTTGTCTCCTTCCGTTTGCAAGTAGGAGTCGTTTGTAAGTTAGATGTTTGAAAGTAGGGGCCTGCCCTATATACTCAGCAGAAATTTCGGCCTTAGGTGTTGTTGTGGCCACAATACTGTAAGCCTTCACAGGGCCCTGCTGTGAAATATTAGATCAAGAATTGTAATTACATGCCCCTGTTTAACAGGGGCAGAAAAACTGGGCCTTTGGTGGTGGTGCTGGTGCCACAACACTGTAAGTCCCCACTCGCTCTTGGTGGGTGCAGAAATGGGCCCTGCTGTGAAATATTAGATCAAGAATTGTAATTACATGCCCCTGTTGAACAGGGGCAGAAAAATTGGGCCTTTGGTGGTGGTGGTGTTGGTGCTGGTGCCACAACACTGCAACCCCTCACAGACACTCTAGTTGGAACGCAGGAACGAGCCCTGCTGCAAAGTATTGCATCAAAAATTGTAATTACACGCCCCTGTTAAACAGGGGCAGAAAAATTGGGCCTTAGGCACTGGTGCTGGTGCCACAACACTGCAACCCCTCACAGACACTCTAGTTGGAACGCAGGAACGAGCCCTGCTGCAAAGTATTGCATCAAAAATTGTACATACACGCCCCTGTTAAAGAGGGGCAGAAAAATTGGGCCTTAGGCACTGGTGCTGGTGCCATAACACTGCAACCCCTCACAGACACTCTAGTTGGAATGCAGGAACGAGCCCTGCTGCAAAGTATTGCATCAAAAATTGTAATTACACGCCCCTGTTAAACAGGGGCAGAAAAATTGTGCCTTAGGCACTGGTGGTGGCGCCCAGAACCAAAAATGTTCTTACAAGCTATCAGCATGATGATTGAGGAGGAAGAGGATAATTACTCAGGGATAGTCACTCAGCATCAGCATAGGCAGTCTTTGAAGGGATCTGAGATTTAAAAAAAAAATTATTCGGTTACATCAGCATCAGGTGCTTGGTAGCTGGTGGTGATCCAAGACTGATTCATTTTTATGAAGGTCAGTCGATCGACCGAGTCGGTGGACAGACGCACCCTGTGATCGGTTACCACGCCTCCAGCAGCACTGAATGTGCGTTCCGAAAGAACGCTGGATGCAGGACAGGCCAGTAGCTCAATTGCATACTGTGCAAGCTCTGGTCAGTGATCCATCCTCAAGACCCAGTAACCCAGAGGATTTTCGGTGGGAAAGGTGTCCAAGTCTGTTCTTGCCCCTAGGTATTCCTGCACCATGTAAAACAGACGCTGGCGATGGTTGCTGGAACCGATCATACCTTGGGGCTGCGGACCAAAAAATTGTCTGAACGCATTGGTCAGACAGCCACCTTCTCCACCGCTCCTTCTTTGACTGACCGAAGCCTCAGCAACACGTTGTCCAGAAACAGGAGTTTGTAACCTCCCAGTCTCTGGGAACGCGTTGCACAGACCTTTCTGCAAGGCCTCCCGAAGATGTTTCATCCTCTGCTCCCTCTGCAATGGCAAGATAAGGTCCGCAACCTTACCCTTGTAACGTGGATCAAGGAGGGTTGCCAGCCAGTATTGGTCCTTCTCCTTGATACCACGAATACGAGGATCCTTACGCAGGCTTTGCAGGATCAGGGAGGCCATGCAGCATAGGTTTGCTGAGGCATTCGGTCTGGGGTCCTCTGGGTCACTAAGGACGACATGGTCCGCGGCCACCTCCTCCCAGCCACGTACAAGTCCATGTGTTTCTTGGGACTTAAAGACTGCTGCTGATGCTGAGTGCCAGGCTCCACCTCCATACTGACACAATCTTCCTCCTCCTCCTCCTCCTCATCCTCTTCCTGTGTGATCGGCGGGCACGCAGGAACACTGTCTGGATAAAGGGTGCCTTGAGAGCTAAGGAAGTCCTCCTCTTCCTGCCTCTGTTCTACCTCAAGTGCCCTGTCCATTATTCCACTCAGCGTGTGCTCCAACAGGTGGACAAGGGGGACAGTGTCACTGATGCATGCACTGTCATTGCTCACCATACTCGTGGCCTCCTCAAATGGTGACAGGACAGTGCATGCATCCCTGATCATGGCCCACTGGCGTGGGGAAAAAAACCAAGCTCCCCTGACCCTGTCCTGGTGCCATAGTCGCACAGGTACTCATTGATGGCCCTCTGCTGCATGTGCAGCCGCTGCAGCATGGCCAACGTTGAGTTCCATCTGGTGGGCATGTCACAGATTAGGCGGTTCTTGGGCAGGTTAAACTCCTTTTGGAGGTCCGTCAGCCGAGCACTGGCATTATATGACTGGTGGAAATGCACACAGACTTTCCTGGCCTGCCTCAGGACATCCTGTAAGCCCGGGTACCTGCCCAAGAACCGCTGCACCACCAAGTTAAGGACGTGAGCCAAACAGGGCACATGGGTCATTTGTCCCTGTCGGAGGGCAGAGAGGAGGTTGGTGCCATTGTCGCAAACCACCATTCCTGCCTTAAGTTGGCGTGGCGTCAACCACCTCTGAACCTGCCCCTGCAGAGCTGACAGAACCTCTGCCCCAGTGTGGCTCCTGTCCCCCAAGCACACCAGCTCAAGCACCGCATGGCATCTTTTGGCCTGCGTACTTGCGTAGCCCCTTGAACGGCTACGGAGCACCGCTGGTTCTGGGGACAAAGCACAGGAAGAGGCCATGGAGAAAGAAGAAGAGGAGGGGGTGGAGGAGAGAGGTGTGTCACAATCATTAGCATTTTGGAGGCGTGGTGGCGGAACAACCTCCAACACTACTGCACCTTGTCCTGCATCCTTCCCAGCTGCCAGCAGAGTCCCCCCCCCATGCGCCATGAAACTTAGGTAACGTCCCTGTCCATGCCTGCTGGACCATGAGTCAGTGGTAATATGCACCTTACCGCTGACCGCCCTGTCCAGCGAGGCATGGACATTGCCTTCCACATGCCAGTAGAGAGCCGGAATCGCCTTCCATGAGAAAAAGTGGCGTTTGGGTACCTGCCACTGAGGAACCACACATTCCACAAACTCACGGAAGGGGGCAGAGTCTACCAATTGAAAAGGCAGCTTTTGAAGTGCTAGCAATTTTGCCAAGCTAGCATTCAACCGCTGGGCATGTGGATGGCTGGGAGCAAACTTCTTTCGGCGGTGCAGCAGCTGGGGCAGGGAAATTTGCCTGGTACAATCTGACGTCGGTGTACCAAAAGCAGATTGCCCACAAGTACTTGGCTGTGTCACACCTAATTCTACACCTTCATTCCTCTCAGTGCAGGTCTCAGAGAGGACTGAAGGTCTAGTGGGGTTGGAAATCTCAGCTGATGAGGAGCAAGGAGAGGTCCTCTTTGTTCTTTGGTGTGGGTCTTTTAGATACGCTTGCCAACGAACTGCATGACAGGTCAACATATGTCTGGTCAAGCATGTGGTACCCAAGCGGGAAATGTTTTGGCCACGCGAGATACGCTTGAGACATATGTTGCAAATAGCAGCGGTGCGATCTGATGCACTCGTCTCAAAAAAGGCCCACCCCAAAGAACTTTTTGAATAAGGCGCAGAGACTGCAGCGCCCTGCACATGTGGAGCTTTGGGGTGTGATGCAGTCAATGTGCTGCCCTTAGGCTGGCCCCTGGAGGGCATCCTGCCTCGTTGCTGATTTTGCCGCCTCCTCCTCCTCCTCCTCCTCCTCTCTCCTATCAGGCACCCACGTTGAGTCAGTGACCTCATCATCCCCTCCCTCCTCATCACTGGAGCAAACCTGGCAGTATGTTGCAGCAGGGGGAGCATGACTGCCAGATTGCTGTCCTTCTTGGGCACCTCCTCTGTCTGTGCTCATGTTACTGCCTTCATCGAGCTCAGTATCATCATCAGAGCCTTCCAAACGCTGGGCATCCTCCTGGAGCATGTACCCAACACTGTGGTCAAACAGTTCGAGGGACTCCTCAGAAGGACATGGTGGGGCTAGGGAAGGAGTCACTGATGACATTGAGCTGAGGGAAGAGGCCGCTGCTTTGCCAGACAAAGTACCCTGGGCATGGATGAGAGAGGATGAGGAGGATGAGGACGGCTTGGTCATCCACTCGACCAAGTCTTCCGCATGTTGCGGCTCAACAGGGCCAGCTGCCGAAAAAAAGGCCAAGCGTGTCCCACGGCCACGTGCTGATGAGGATGCACCGTCTCCACGACCAGCACTAGACACAGAGCCTGCTTACCCTCTCTTATTGGCTTGTGACTGTCTGCCTCTCCTTCTTTGCCTTCCAGACATACTAATGGCCTGTAGCTGCACTAAGCTGGGATATATATATATATATATATATATATATATATATATATATATATATATATATATATATATATACTGATACTGTAGCTAGCAAAATCAACTGCCTGCCTGTAGTATGAGAACACCACCAACCTTCTACAGGTAGCTTGAGCTGAACACTGTGCAGAGCTCGCAAAAAACTAACTTGTAGCTTTTTTAGCTGCCTACGGTTGTGATAGGATCAGGAAAACACCACCAACCTTCTAAAGGTAGCTTTAGGTGGACGCACCACACTAACTTGTAGTTTTAGCTGAACACTGTGAGCAGGACACACTACCCTAACTTGTAGCTTTAGCTGAACACTGTGAGCAGGACGCACTGCACTAACTTGTAGCTTTAGATGAACACTGTGCAGAGGTCTCACTACACCAACTTGTAGGTTTAGCTGAGCACTGTGAGCAGGACGCACTGCACTAACTTGTAGCTTGAGATGAACACTGTGAGCAGGGCGCACAGCACTAACTTGTAGTTTTAGCTGAACACTGTGAGCAGGACGCACTGCACTAACTTGTAGCTTTAGATGAACACTGTGCAGAGGTCTCACTACACCAACTTGTAGGTTTAGCTGAACACTGTGAGCAGGACGCACAGCACTAACTTATAGTTTTAGCTAAACACTGTGAGTAGGACGCACTGCACTAACTTGTAGCTTGAGATGAACACTGTGCAGAGGTCTCACTACACCAACTTGTAGTTTTAGCTGAACACTCTGAGCAGGACGCACAGCACTAACTTATAGTTTTAGCTAAACACTGTGAGCAGGACGCACTGCACTAACTTGTAGCTTGAAATGAACACTGTGCAGAGGTCTCTCTACACCAACTTGTAGTTTTAGCTGAACACTGTGAGCAGGACGCACTGCACTAACTTGTAGCTTTAGATGAACACTGTGCAGAGGTCTCACTACACCAACTTGTAGTTTTAGCTGAACACTGTGAGCAGGACGCACAGCACTAACTTATAGTTTTAGCTAAACACTGTGAGCAGGACGCACTGCACTAACTTGTAGCTTGAGATGAACACTGTGCAGAGGTCTCACTACACCAACTTGTAGTTTTAGCTGAACACTGTGAGCAGGACGCACAGCACTAACTTTTAGCTTTAGCTGAACACTGTGAGCAGGACGCACTGCATCAACTTGTAGGTTTAGCTGAACACTGTGAGCAGGACGCACAGCACTAACTTGTATTTTTAGCTGAACACTGAGAGCAGGACGCACAGCACTAACTTGTAGTTTTAGCTGAACACTGTGAGCAGGACGCACTGCACTAACTTGTAGCTTTAGATGAACACTGTGAGCAGGACGCACAGCACTAACTTATAGTTTTAGCTAAACACTGTGAGCAGGACGCACTGCACTAACTTGTAGCTTGAAATGAACACTGTGCAGAGGTCTCACTACACCAACTTGTAGTTTTAGCTGAACACTGTGAGCAGGACGCACTGCACTAACTTGTAGCTTTAGATGAACACTGTGCAGAGGTCTCACTACACCAACTTGTAGTTTTAGCTGAACACTGTGAGCAGGACGCACAGCACTAACTTATAGTTTTAGCTAAACACTGTGAGCAGGATGCACTGCACTAACTTGTAGCTTGAGATGAACACTGTGCAGAGGTCACACTACACCAACTTGTAGTTTTAGCTGAACACTGTGAGCAGGACGCACAGCACTAACTTTTAGCTTTAGCTGAACACTGTGAGCAGGACGCACTGCATCAACTTGTAGGTTTAGCTGAACACTGTGAGCAGGACGCACAGCACTAACTTGTATTTTTAGCTGAACACTGAGAGCAGGACGCACAGCACTAACTTGTAGTTTTAGCTGAACACTGTGAGCAGGACGCACTGCACTAACTTGTAGCTTTAGATGAACACTGTGAGCAGGACGCACAGCACTAACTTATAGTTTTAGCTAAACACTGTGAGCAGGACGCACTGCACTAACTTGTAGCTTGAGATGAACACTGTGCAGAGGTCTCACTACACCAACTTGTAGTTTTAGCTGAACAGTGTGAGCAGGACGCACTGCACTAACTGTAAATAGTCTAGCTGCCTGACTGTGGTACTAATAGGATCAAAAAAACACCAGCAATTTTCTTCAGGTAGCTGTAAATACTGTAACAAGACAAGCCTGCCTGTCAGTAGGAAGATAACAGGAACGGATCTAGCTAAACTGAATACAGTGTATATATATATATATATATATATATATATATATATATATATATGCAACACCTGGGATGCATATATATATACACAATACACTGTAAGTGCAGCTAAACTGACTGACTGTTCTGCCTAATCTATCTAACTCAAATCAAATGTCATTGTCTGTCTCTCTCTCAATGAACGCCGGAACACACACTACACCGGGCTGCCGTGCAGGCGGCTTTATATAGTGTGGGGCGTGTACTAAATCCCCTGAGCCATAATTGGCCAAAGCCTCCTTGGCTTTGGCCAATTACGGCTCTCTGTTCAGACGGCGCTGTGATTGGCCAAGCATGCGGGTCATAGTGCATGCTTGGCCAATCATCAGCCAGCAATGCACTGCGATGCCGCAGTGAATTATGGGCCGTGACGCGCCACACGAATTTGGCACGAACGGCCCATATCGTTTGCAATTCGGCGAACGGGCGAACAGGCGATGTTCAAGTCGAACATGGGTTTGACTCGAACACGAAGCTCATCCCTAGTGGTGAACTACCCACCTTGTGGAAAAACTTGTGTAAAAGTAACATATAAACTATAACCAGTGTAACAGGGAAAAAAGAAAGGTAATCATTTTCGGTAACTTATCTGTGGCGGGGGTGTCCCTCTGCTCAGGTCACAGGAGATTGACCATGATACGGTCCAATGTCACATCTTGCTCTTCGCAGGCGCAGGGATTCGGTCAGGCTGGTGCCTGTCAAGTACCAGGTGTGACCAGAACTGCGTGGTTAGCTACAGAGGAACACCAAACACATATAAGTGAAAATATAAATAATTTATTACAGTAAGTGAATAATATAAGTACAACCACCTCCAATATGACACAGTGCAATAACCAACCAACAGACAGAGACCCACAAATAACAACAGACAGATTAGTACAATAAATGGGAAATACCAGGATCATAAACAATGGCCAGGCCAGGGTCATACACAGCAGATCAGCCGATAGACAGGGGATGTTCCAGAAACATAAACGTAAGACAGGCCAAGGTCATACACAGGGAGATCAGCAGATGGGCTAAGGAGAACAGGACAGGGAGAGGATGGATGGATCAGACTGCAGGGCAGGGATGCAAGGTAACAGGTGGGACAGGATAGGGATCAGGACAGGGAGACAGGATCGAAACACGGGTCACAGGTTCAGGGCACAGGAACAGGTTCAGGATCAGGATCAGATCACAAGCTAGCAGGTCATGGGCACAAGGACGAAACCAAGGCAAACATGTGAGTGCTTGACGGGTATTTATAGGCCTGTAATTTGTCTCAAGTGACACCTGATTGTAGGAGGTGCTGTCTGCTCCAAACTGCCAGGAGACACCTGCTGGTGGACTTCAGTACTGCACGCCAAATGACAGATATTACCAGAGGATGGAACTTTTCCTGACAGTGCCGTTGTGGGAGCCTCGGGCGGATGTGTGGGATCTAGTGCCCGAAGCAGAACTCTGTCTGCGGTATAGGGTATCTTGAGCTTCCATCGGTTCTTCTAGACGCTGTTCTCGTCTGGGCCGTTGGTGGCGGAATTCAGCATACCAGTTCGGAACCTCCATCACGGGGATGCCCAGGGTGTCGCAAAAGAACTGGAGTTCCAAACTCATGGTAGGGGCACGGTAGGGGCCTATCAGAGAACTCTATATTAACCTGTGCACTGCAGGCCAGCCCTGCTGATCAACATTGTGTGTTTGGCTTCCTGTTTCCTGCTTGCCGTGTGCTCTATGTTTGTCTCTGTTACCGACCTTGCCTTATTCCCTTACTATCCCTATCCTCCTGTTGCCTACTGTGGGTGTGAGCTAGGGGACCCTGGGGATCGCGACCTGGAACCAGTTGCAGCACAGTCCATCCTGACCACTAGAGGCTCTGGTGAACACCTGCTGGCTCTTAGACTCCGCGCCCTAGGGAATCTTACTCTCTAACCCCGGTGGGATCCGTGTTGGTGTTCCAGCGGCCCTGCCTTCCTTTACCACCCTGACTCCCATCCGCACCAGTCAGCCGTAGGGGTCAATTACCTTGTGGTGTACTCCTGATCCCAACGGTGGGCATCTGTCACCTGGCCTCAGGTGGCCTGACACTATCTCCTACTCTGTCCACTTTTGGACTATCTCTAAAAACCCTTCTCTTCCATGAAGCCTATCCTGCTTCTATCTAACAACTGTACTTTAGTTTTTCCAACAGCCCACCCCCCACAGTTATTACCTTTTGTATCACCAGGGGTGTACCGGGGGGGGCGGATGGGCAGTCTGCCCTGGGTGCCACACATTGGGGCATGTCAGTGACCAGGTGGCATTGCTATGGGGGTGTGCTCCACACCCGGGTTGGGGGACACTGTCTGACACCATCCCAAGGGCATCCCTGGCTTTCGCTGCTCAGTTTGGTAGTTTTTTGTCAGCCGGAAAACCCCCAGCGCTGCGGCCGAAATAGCCTGGTCTGGTTACTGTTTTCCCCCTGCTAGCTCCACCCAAGCCGAGCTGAGTGTGTCATCATCATCCAGGCGTGTGCTATATACAGGTTGCAGAATCCAGGCATGTGTTATGTACAGGTTACAGAATCCAGGCGTGTTCTATATACAGGTTAAAGAATCCAGGTGTGTGCTATATACAGGTTGCATAATCCAGGCATGTGCTATATAGAGGTTGCAGAATCCAGGCATGTGCTATGTACAGGTTGCAGAATCAAGGCATGTGCTATATACAGGTTTCAGAGTCCAGGCGTGTGCTATGTACAGGTTGCAGAATCCAGGCGTGTGCTATGTACAGGTTGCAGAATCAAGGTGTGTGCTATATACAGGTTGCAGAATCCAGGGGAGTGCTATGTACAGGGTCAGAATCCAGGTGTGTGCTATGTACAGGATGCAGAATCCAGGCGTGTGCTACGTACAGGGTGCAGAATCCAGGCGTGTTCTGTATATTGCTTTGTGACCACCACCCACCTATAGTAGCTGAGCTGTGAGCTTACCTGGTAAGGAGGGGGAGGGGGGGCTGGTGTTGCTGTGTTCACCACCCAGGTATAGTAGATGAGCTGGTCTGATAAAGGGGGACGTCTGCAACCCAGGTGCAACCCAGGTGTAGACAGACATTGACCTACACCCACATCAGATCCATCCATCAGATCCGTCCAGCATGCAGCAGGTCACAGCAGCATCCTGCCATCTTCCCTGCGGCCATCAGATCCCGTCCACACTCCAGCAAGCAACAGTAGGTCAGTTCCAAAATCTGAATCAAATCATCAATGCCAATGTTGCCATTATCTGCTGTCCCCACGGACAGATCCGATCCAGATCGCCATACAGTGGGATCTCTGGATCGGATCTGTCCCTGAGGACAGCAGATAATGCAAAGTATGGGCCATACTTTGTATTGTCAGCTGTCTCCCCATCTCACTCTGATGTCTCTCTCATAGCAGCTCCAGTCCAGCTCTCCACTTCCCTGACTGTGGCACGATCTGTCCAAAAATGTGGGATCTGCTCACACCTGAGTGACTGACACCTCTTGCCTGTCTCGTCTATTGTCACTGGCTGCCATGGATGAACAGCATCGGCTGTTATTACAAGGAGCGGGAGGGGACGTCCCCATCCCCCCCACCGCTCCGCCCAGGTCTCCCATCTCACCCGGAGACCTGAGCAAAGCCGGATTAGCCTTTGATCGGGTCTCTGATGTGTTGAAATAAACCCGGAAGCGACAGTGTCACTTCCAGTTTACTCGGCAGCCAACAGCGCCATTTTAGAAAAATGGCAGAATTAAAAAATGCTGATCTTGGCAGAGAAGGAGGGGTGCCAAATATAGGATCTGCCCTGGGTGCCAAATGCCTCTAGGTATGCCCCTGTGTATCACTTGCCCCTTTTAGATTGTAAGTTCTAACGAGTATGGTACTCGCATTCCTCCTGTATTGAATTGTATTTTAACTGTACTGTCTGCCCGCATGTTGTAAAGCTTTGTGCAAACTGTTGGCGATATATAAATTCTGTATAATAATAGTAATAATAATTAAAATGATATACGTACATTGTCTATTTTTCTTCAGCAGTTAGCATTTTTTTTTAAATAATGTTTTGCCTTGCAAATGTGTATGTCACTGTTCAACGGGCTGGCAATACAGCTTTTCCTTTTTCATTTCTTCTTAAAAAAAAGATTGAAAGGCATAACTTTAGTGACCTTTTTAAGACCAGAAGGCAGAAAAGCAGCATTCTTTAGATTCTTAGTGCTCAACCTATATCTCAGGGGCGTTCAGCCCTTTGGCTCTTATTGTGCAGTCCCTTAAGACCCCCTGCACACAGTGGTTTGTTTAGGTGCGTACTCAGATCAGTGAAAAGGTGAATTCTAGTAAATAATGGATTGAGTTTTCTTTCATGCTATTCTTACTTATTTCTGTATTTTGCTTTCTTGTTCTCTTTTTCTCCAACAGTGTAGCATATTTTTATTTAACTTTTTTATTGATGCTTTTCCTTGCAAATGTGTATTTCAATGTTTAACAAGCTGACAATATTCATTCTCAGTTTTCTTTTCTTTTTAAGTAAAATGTTGAAACACATATTCCTTAGTGACCTTTATGAGAACAGATGCAGAAAAGCAGCATTATTTAGATTCTTGGTGCACAACCTATGGCCCTGGGGGCTGCGCACAGCCCTTTGGCTCTTATTGTGCAGAGCCTTGGGGCCCCCTACAGACAGTGGGTTGTTTTTTGTGCTTATTCAGGCCGATGGATTCTAGTAATTAATGGTTTGGGTTTATTTCTTTCACAATATTCTTACTTTTTTTCTGTATTTCTGTATACTTTTTTCTGTAAAAATCTTACTTACGTATGATAAAATTATTGTACAATACATAGATGTAATATAGTTACCCAACAATGTATGTCCATCAAGAAAAGAAAGAAGGCTCCCACATGGAGATCCCTTTAAAAATTACTTTTTCCTCTTCCCCAAAGGGGAGTCCCAAGGCACCTCCACCGCCACAGCAGCCAAAACCGGGGCAGTAATCCAGCGATGCAACTTACGAGAGGTCACACTACCAGGCACCACCTGCTAGCCGAAAGGCAGGCCACACCTATGATGAAATTCAAAGACAAACTAAGTGGAACGCCCATTATGTATAAAACAAGTTAATAAGATTAATAGGTGAACAATTGGCAATTAGGAGACAGGAGTCTCCTAATTGCCAGACCAGCGCTTTGTTTTCTTATCAGTGAAGCCGTGATAAGATTGGTGCACTCACGCACCCATACAATGTGAGTACCCCTATAAGGGGATTGTTTTAATCTGGAATAAACACGTTTACTTTGCAATGTCACACTATGGAGTTTCTTTTTTTTCCATTTATGAAACGGAATGCTACTAACTGAGCTAATTGGAGGACAACATCATCATATCTATTAGAGCCCAGGAGTGGCTCCCATGCGTGATTTGACATAGTTTAGGTACTGTGTCACACGCTCTGAGGTGAGCGCATATGCTTTTGGGGGTCACTGGAGAGCACAGGAGCATGTTTTAATTTACACTTTCTGGATAAGCATGATGGATATCACTGGAGATGGACACTAGATTTGTGCACTTCGGAGTTTTTTACTTATTAACTTTTTTACTTATGAACTATACTAATATCCATATTGAAAGAGTGAGCACTCTGTTCAAACCTAGAGTTTACACTTGTTTTTTTGGCATTTTATGCATGTTGCACTTTGTTGATTATATCACTAAATATTTGGTCACAGATTATAATTCATTAATTTAGATATATTGGTGCAATAATTTAAAAATGTTTTAGTTTTTTCACTTAATATTTCATAATGCATTTTTTCTTTGTATATTGATTGTCACTTATATTATAGTTATTTTAGCACAGACACATTTATTTGATTATATTATTATTTTACACGGGTATGAAACGTGATTAGTGTTTGCAGCTGCTATCACTAGAGGTTTGATTTGGAGGCATTAACCCATTTGTGGCTCGCAAGATCTTCCTATATTCTAAACACTCAGAGATATTTCCAAACTCCCACGCAAAAAAACATGTCCCCAAAACCTAACTGCTGAGGAATCTGAGGCCCTCGATCTTTTATGTAACGATGTTAAAATTACAATAAAACCATCGGATAAGGGAGGCAACGTGGTCCTGATGGGTAATCAGGATTACGTATGCATGTGCCAAGATAACCTAGATAATGGTGAGTGGTATAAAACCATCTCCACTAAATCTATACAAACCTTGTATACTAAGTTTTACGATTTAATCCAGTCGGCCTTCAAAAAAGGAGTGATAACCAAAGATCAATACGAATTTATTAGGATAAAACACCCACATATGGCTACGTTCTACAGCTTACCTAAAATCCATAAAAGCCAAACAAAACCTCCAGGACGACCAATTGTCTCCGGGAATGGAGGAATATCCGAAAACTTGAGCAAGGTCATTGACTCTTTTCTACAACCATTTGTCTTGTGTATACCCTCCTTTTTGAAGGATACAATACACCTACTCCAATTGATCATGGGAATAACTCTCCCAGCGAATTCACTTCTGGTGGCCATCGATGTTGAGGCCCTGTACAGCTCGATCCCCCATAACAAGGGGATCTCAGCTGTACGGGCACTCCTTCAGAGAAGTCAGAAATATGATGAAGCACAGAATGAATTCATCATCGATGGGCTTGACTATATTCTACATCACAATTTTTTTGTCTTCAACAACTCCCACTACCTCCAGGTGCAGGGCGTGGCTATGGGCACTTGCTGTGCCCCGGCCTACGTCAACCTGTTCCTGGGGGAGTGGGAGAGAGCCGCCCGGGGTGATGGGGACCTTGCCATGTATACGAGCCACATTTTTATGTGGCTACAATACATTGATGACATCCTCCTCATCTGGGAGGGCTCTGAGGAAATTCTGTTGAAGTTTTTTGATTGCATCAATCAGAACAAATACAATCTAAAGTTCACTATGACTTATGATTATGACCAAATGACTTTTTTGGATGTAGAGTTAAGGCGCACCCCCGAGGGCCAAATTTCCAGTACTCTGTTTCATAAAAGCACCGCAGCAAACACAATCCTCCATGCGGATAGCTTTCACCCCACAGCTTTAAAAAAATCCATTCCATATGGACAGTGGGTTTATTTCAGCTAACCCTTCAATTACTTTCAGACGGGCTACCTTGCTGAAAGACAAATTGGTTCCAAGTGAGTTCAAGGATGCACAAAAAAGACAGAAACACTGCTCCATTTTTGGATCATTTCCCTGTGGACATTGTTCTTTTTGCCAATACATAAGACGTGAAAAAACTTTCTGTCTTCCGAATGGGACGACCTTTAAGCCCGCTCACTTTACTAACTGTCAGACACGAGGAGTTGTGTACCTCATGTCATGTGAATGCGGAGCATATTACGTCGGTAAGACGAAACAAGAATTCCACCGTTGAATATCCAAACATGTCTATCACATGCAAATTGGCAACCACTACCTACCACTTGGGAGACATGTGGTGGAAGTGCATAATTATAAGATGCCTAAAGTGTCCTTCACCGCGCTCGATCGGATTCATATACCAGAACGAGGCGGTGATTGGAACAAAACTCTGCTGCAACACGAACAGAGGTGGATATTTAAACTAAATTCCACCTCGTTCCCAGGATTAAATGAGGCTATTTTGTTTGCCCCATTCCTAAAGGGCTTTGTTTCTGGGAAAATCCAGTAATATAATCCTCCTCTATATCGGTTTACAATGAATTAAAAAGATCTTCTGACTAATTTCTCCTTTTCTCTTTCCCTCCCCTCCATTTTATTTTATTTTATTTTTCTATTTTTACCAATATATGCAATTGAGTTTCCTGTGTTTACTGATGTCTCATGCATACATATCACATATGATGCCTAGTAGCACCACTGTTGAAGTGTAAACGTTTACTATGTGTATTTAAGAAATTATGAAAACTTGGGGGATAACAGCTATGTGTGTTAGACATTATTCTTATCCCCCTCTTCTTCATATACCTGCTTTGTTTATGTACTCAAGTTTTGTAATAAATGACTGTTTTGTTTTGTGTTCCCTCTGTTTTTTCCTTCTTTCCCATCGGGAACCCGGCGATTTGGCCGCTGCCGATTCCGGGTCGGGGGTTGTCCTGTGGCTTCCCGGCAAGGGGGGGAGGAGCCGGTAACCATCAGGCGGCTCCTCCCCCTTCTTCCCCATCAGGCACCCGTGCTGGTACTGGGTGCCACATTGGGGATCCTTCCTCCTTGCCGGCGGTGTTCCGGAACACTCTTGGATACTCCCTGTTCACTGCGCATGCGCGGGGCCCCATGCGTGCGATGTGACGTGGGAGCGTCACGGAATTACGATGAGAGTGACGCCACACTAGGCTGCTCGGATGGCGGCCATGCCGCCTGTGATGGTTTGGTCGGCCGTCAGTACACACCTGTGGTGGATTATGATGAGGCACACACTCCCCCAGTAAGTGGTACATATATGGGTGGTAGCAACCATACACTCCTAGTCTCTTTCTGTTTGGTGGATTAGAAGCACACGCAGCTCCTGCACTGTAAGTATGTCTCTTAGCAATGTGTCTTTGCACCATTTTTGCCCAATATAGCTATGGTTCATGATAAAATCAATATCTTTACTTATCTACTTATAGTAAAATTTCTTTTATACGCATTTTATTTCAGACTGGTCGACTCGGGTTGGATACTGATCCACTGAGCCCGACACAGCTTGCGGCCAATCCCGGGTTGGGTCACAAGTTACAGTCTATTTATATGGGGCAATATGGTGCAGTCACATATGCTACCTAATACCCTCTAAGGTAATGTTTGGATTCACGTTATTTCCTTTCACCCCCTGGATCTATTTTGGGTACTTTCTCACTTGTTTTGCTCACTGTTGTTTTTTTCAAAATATTTTTTCATTTATGTCACCACCTTTCTCACACAGCATAGACCCATTGCACAGTTTTTCCTTACCCTCACATTACCCATGCTATGCTCATCACCCTTTCACTTTCCTTCCTATTTTTCCTCTTTTTTCTTTTTTCCTTTTTTTCATCTTCTTTCCTTTTTCCTTCACATTCATCTTACCACTAATTTGACACATGGTATAAATTGAGCTGGCTTGCATTACCATCTCGACTTTCTATGTAATCACTCCATTTAATAGGTTCTCCCCCTCTTTTCTACCTATTCATATATTTGGCATACATATATATCTTCTGAATGCTTTGAGGCCCTCTCTGCTTATATACATACGATACATTTGGAGACACCTGTCTCCTAGTGGCCAATTGTTCACCTATTAATCTTATTAATTTGTTTTATACATAATGGGTGTTCCACTTAGTTTGTCTTTGAATTTCATCACAGGTGTGGCCTGCCTTTCGGCCGGCCCTCTGACCAAGCAGGTGGTGCCTGGTAGTGTGACCTCTCGTAAGTTGCATCGCTGGATTACTGCCCCAGTTTTGGCTGCTGTGGCGGTGGAGGTGCCTTGGGACTCCCCTTTGGGGAAGAGGAAAAGTAATTTTTAAAGGGATCTCCATGTGGGAGGCTTCTTTCTTTTCTTGATGGACATACATTGTTGGGTAACTATATTACATCTATGTATTGTATATTAATTTTATCATACATAAGTAAGATTTCTATATGTGTACCAATATTATATATATTTTCCAGCAGACTGACCCTCTGAAGAAGACCCTTAGTGTATGGGTTGAAACGCGTTAGGCTTAATGTTCATATTATCAACATTTTTTGTTGTTATGGATTTATGTCTGCAAATGTATGTTTAGCTCAACAAAATTTTTTTTTAAGTACTTTGCACTGGAGCTCATTGTTTTAACTTTCATGTCATGTCATTTTTGTAAAAATAAATACGTCTATTTTTTATACATTATTGACTCAATCTGTTACTGTGCTGCCTAAAAACCCCACCCCGGGGAAACTCCTCTCTTTTGTTGCTTTTCTTAGGAGTGAGCAGCATTTTTTTCTCCCACAGCAATGGCAGGATGTTGCAGCCCAGTTCCATCATCAGTGGGATTTTCCCAACTGTGGTGGTGCTATTGATGGAAAATATGTCTGAATTGTCCCACCACCCAACTCTGGCTCATATTATTTCAATTATAAGGGCTTTTGCAGCATAGTCATGCTAGCTAGAGTGTCTGCCACATATGAGTTCTTGTTTCTTGATTTTGGGAAGATTTTTTTACAGAGAAATGCTAGCAGCTACCTTTCCTCAGTGCCAGCTGTTGTGAACCCTGCATTGGCAGGCCCAACTGAAGAGGCTGCTGCTCGTGGGCGTGATGGGCGTGATGACGACTCTAGAAACTGGCCATGCTGGATTGCCTTCCCAAAATGCCAGAGATATACATCAAAAATACCTTGATTATTTTGTGATATATGGAAAAAGTAGTTCAGTTCCAGTGGGGAATAGGAGAGATTGCTCACATCCCTAATAACACATCAAAAAGGCAATGAAACCCTCTAACGGGACTTTATAGGGCAATGACTCCAAAAATAGTGTATGCAAACAATGAAATATAAAAAAAATAGTTTAATACAAAATCTAAAAAACATCTATACATAAAGGTTTTTATCAAAACTGCATAATTAATTGATGTCAAGGATAGGAGAACATAATCAAACCACTATTTACAATACTCATGTGCGATTGTACAGAGTGAAGCTCTATGCGTTTCAAAGTTTTTGGCATAATTCCTCTTCATCAGGAGAAAGCGGAGTAGACATCTATGCAATCTATAATTCGTAAAGATATGAGTAAATACAAAATATATGAATACACAAATTGGGACACAGAATTTTGTCCATAGACAAGCATTATATAATTTTGAAAAACATTGTTTACTGACCATATATTTACACATGCAGGTATCCTGATGTTTTACATCAGTGGTGGACAATGAAGGGAGGGAAAAACAACAAGGAGAAAAGTGGCTGTGGCAACCGCACAATGCAGCAGACAAGGAGGGACGGATGCAAACATGTCCGCCAAAAAGTGGTGGCCAAAAGGGGAAGCAGATTAATCGGAGATGAATCTGACCCACAGCCTGAAAATCCGGCAATTTGAGCGGTCCAAGTCTGTTGGAATCATATAGACAAGCATAGATATAAACTGCAAACCATATTAAAAATTGCATGTGCGAGCAAAATAAGCACCTCAATAAAGAGATAATGCATAATGGGTGAACAGTGAATTCCAAACATACCTCGCTAAGGGGTCAGAGGTGGACAAGGGGCTGAGCTTTAAAGTGGGTCCAAAGTGAAGGGACCCAAACTGATAGAGGGTGGTGTCCTGACCACGACTATAATCTATAATTGAAATAAATATTATATATATATATACACAAATAAATATATATATATATATATACACAAAAGTGTGTCTATAGCCTATTAACCTGCGGGCACTACTGAAACCACATGAAGTGCTTACTTTTAACTGGATACTGAAGTAAGGCGAAAGTCACTGAGATGAATATCAGGGAATAGCCTTGTTAAATAAATATCTCAGGTTTGGAATAGATATCAAACACTTGTAGGGTAAGAAGGGAGGATGAAGCGCACAGAGTCAACACTAAACTGACTACAGGCGGTCCCCTAGTTACAAACATCCGATTTACAAACGACTCCTACTTACAAATGGAGGGAGACAACAGGAAGTGAGAGGAAATCTACCCCAAGGAAGGGAAAATCACTCCAGTAAGAGTTATTATGGGAAAAAGGTTTCTCCACTGACGCTTTATCATCAATCCTTGTTTCCACAACAACCCAAAATTTTAAAAATCCAATTATCATTGGGACAGAAAATGAGGTGAAATCTTCTGAACATGGGCACAGAAAGCAAAACAAACATTACAGGGGTGTTAACCCTTCCCTATGCTATCCAAAAAGCTTAAAAATTTGATTTTTGGCTGGAGCTACACTTAAAAAATGTACCTGTTCTGACTTACAAACAGATTCAACTTAAGAACAAACCTTCAGACCCTATCTTGTTTGTAACCCGGGGACCGCCTGTATATTAGTCAGAGTAGAGGAAATGAAAAGACAGGCTAAGATGGAAATAAGCCAATATACAGGGAGAGCCTCTTAGGGATCTACCTAACAGTAATGGCATCAAAATACAAGCTTACTAAGCAAGCAGATGTATGAATCATAGGTCAGGAATATCCTGAAAAATCCTCTCTCTTCCAGGAGCAGCCTAGAAACCCCTTTCTCCCTGTAGACCTTTATACCTGTGCATGTGAGGAGGAGAGTCAGAAAGTGGGAAATAGGAATGAGCTTCATGTTCGAGGCGAACCCATGTTCAATGCAAACATTGTATGTTCGCCCGTTTGTCGCATTACGAACGATATAGGCCATTTGCGCCAAATTTGAGTGGCGCGTCACGGCCCATAATTCACTGCGGCATCGCAGTACATTGCTGGCTGATGATTGGCCAAGCATGCACTATGACCTGCATGCTTGGCCAATCACAGCGCCGTCTGTACAGAGAGCCGTAATTGGCCAAACCCAGGGTGGCTTTGGCCAATTATGGCTCAGGGGGTTTAGTACACGCCCCACACTATATAAGGCCGCCTGCATGGCGGCCTTGTGTAGTGTGTTGCGACGGCGGAGAGATAGGCAGAGAGACAGTGTCATTTGATTTAAGTTAGATAGAGTAGGCAGGCAAGTCAGTTAGCTGCACTTACAGTGTATTGTGTATATATATGCATCCTAGGTGATATATATATATATATATATATATATATATATATATATATATATATATATATATATATACTGCATTCAGTTTAGCTAGATCCCTTCCTGTTATTCTCTTCCTACTAATAGGCAGGCAGGTGTTTTTACAGTATTTACAGCTACCTGAAGAAAATTGCTGGTGTTCTTCGGATCCTATTAGTCCTATTAGCTACAGTATTTACAGTTAGTGTAGTGCGTCCTCTGCACAGTGTGCACATAAAGCTACCTGAAGGAAATTAGTGGTGTTCTTCTGATCCTGTTAGTATTGCAGGCAGCTGTAGTATTTACAAGTTAGTGTAGTGCGTCCTCTGGACATGTGTGCACCTAAAGCTACCTGAAGAAAATTAGTGGTGTTCTTCTGATCCTATTAGTACAGTACCGCAGGCAGCTGCAGTATTTATAAATTAGTGCAGTGCACCCTCTGCACAGTGTGCACCTAAAGCTACCTGAAGAAAATTGGTGGTGTTCTTCTGATCCTATTAGTACAGTACCGAAGGCAGCTGCAGTATTTACAAGTTAGCGTAGTGCATTCTCTGCACAGTGTGCACCTAAAGCTACCTGAAGACAATTGCTGTTGTTCTGCTCCTATTAATACTACAGACAGACAGCTACAGTATTCACAGTTAGTGAACTCTGACCTCTGCACAGTGTGGACCTAAAGCTACCTGAATAAAATTGGTGGTGTTCTTCTGATCCTATTAATACCACAGGCAGGCAGCTACAGTATTTACAGTTAGTGTAGTGCGTCCTCTGCACAGTGTGCACCTAAAGCTACCTGGAGACAATTGCTGTTGTTCTGCTCCTATTAATACCACAGGCAGGCAGCTACAGTATTTACAGTTAATGTACTGTGTCCTCTGCACAGTGTGCACCTAAAGCTACCTCAATAAAATTGGTGGTGTTCTGATCCTATATTAATACCACAGGCAGGCAGCTACAGTATTTATAGTTAGTGTACTGTGTCCTCTGCACAGTGTGCACCTAAAGCTACCTGAATAAAATTGGTGGTGTTCTGAACCTATATTAATACCACAGGCAGGCATCTACAGTATTTACAGTTAGTGTACTGTGTCCTCTGCACAGTGTGCACCTAAAGCTACCTGAAGACAATTGCTGTTGTTCTTCTCCTATTAATACCACAGACAGGCAGCTACAGTATTTACAGTTAGTGTACTGTGTCCTCTGCACAGTGTGCACCTAAAGCTACCTGAAGACAATTGCTGTTGTTCTTCTCCTTTTAATAACACAGACAGGCAGCTACAGTATTTACAGGTACTGTACTGTGTCCTCTGCACAGTGTGCACCTAAAGCTACCTGAAGAAAATTGCTGTTGTTCTGCTCCTATCTATACCACAGACAGGCAGGTACAGTATTTACAGTTAGTGTGCTGTGTCCTCTGCACAGTGTGCACCTAAAGCTACCTGAATAAAATTGGTGGTGTTCTTCTGATCCTATTAATACCACAGGCAGGCAGCTACAGTATTTGCAGTTAGTGTACTGCGTCCTCTGCACAGTATGCACCTAAAGCTACCTGAAGACAATTGCTGTTGTTCTGCTCCTATTAATACCACAGGCAGGCAGCTACAGTATTTACAGTTAGTGTACTGTGTCTTCTGCACAGTTTGCACCTAAAGCTACCTGAAGACATGTGCTGGTGTACTCATACTAATAATACTACAGGCAGGCAGTTGATTCTGCTAGCTGCAGTATCAGTATATATATATATATACATCCCAGCTTTGTGCAGCTACATCTCACTGCAGGCCATTAGTGTGTCTGGAAGGCCAACAAGGAGAGGCAGACAGTCACAAGCCAATAAAAGAGGGCAAGCAGGCTCTGTGTCTAGAGGCAACAGTGCTGGTCGTGGAGACGGTGCATCCTCATCAGTATGTGGCCGTGGGACTTGCTTGTTGGGTACATGCTCCAGGAGGATGCCCAGCATTTTGAAGGCTCCGATGATGGCACCCAGCTAGAGGAAGGCAGTAACGTGAGCCCAGAGAGAGGGGGTGCCCAAGAAGGACAGCAATCTGGCAGTCATGTTCCCCCAGCTGCAGCATACTGCCAGCTTTGCTCCAATGATGAGGAGGGAGGGGATGATGAGGTCACTGACTCCACGTGGGTGCCTGATAGGAGAGGGGAGGAGGAGGGGGAGGAGGAGGCACATCACCAACAAGTCAGGATGCCCTCCATGGGCCAGCTTATGGGCAGCACACCGACTGCATCACACCGCAGAGCTCCGCATGTGCAGGGCGCTGCTGTCTCTGCACGTTATTACAAAAGTTCTTTGGTGTGGGCCTTTTTTGAGACGAGTGCATCAGATCCCACCGCTGCTATTTGCAACATATGTCTCAAGCGTATCTCACGTGGCCAAAACATCACCCGCTTGGGCACCACATGCTTGACCAGACATATGTCGACCTGCCATGCAGTTCGTTGGCAAGCGCACCTAAAAGACCTACACCAAAGAACAAAGAGGACCTCTCCTTGCTCCTCATCAGCTGGGATCTCCAACCCCACTATACCTTCAGTCCTCTCTGAGACCTGTGGGTTGCCGTGACGACGACGGCCCCGCTGCCAGGCGTCCTTCCCGATAAATCCATTTCTACGGAGTCTTGCGCATGCGCAACGTACGTGGCGCTGTATGGTTGGCTATCTGGACCTCCAGCTGATGAGCAATCGCTGGGTCCTAGCCAACACTGTGCCCCGAGCGGGCACACTCGGCATTTAAAGCCGATCTGTCACTTACATTCATTCTTGCAATTGGCGATCCGCAGGATTTTTTACATGCCATTACTCTCAATCATTTACATTATCTTTGCATATTGCAGTTAACATTTTAGGTGGGATTCTGACGTCAATCTGACGTCAGAGGGAGGGGGAGGGCACTTTTCTTCTCATTCTTCTCATTCTACACATGTCTTTTGCCTAATTGGTGACCACTGTAGATATATTGTGTTTGACACTATGCACCCCATCACTTGCCTGACGAAGGGGCCCTGCCCGGCCCCGAAACGTTGCACCCCTTTTGTGATGTGACTTTTTTTTCATTAAAAACCTTTCTGGACAACTTTTTTGCTGATCCATGGTGTGCTGGCGAAAATGTATGTTTGCTTGATGTTTCCAGAATCCAACTGGTAATCGCTGCAGCACCCAATAATTTTGTGCCTTTTGTACCGGGAACGTGTGCGATTGGAATATCATATTGACTTCTAATTGGGTTTCCATTATACACCCCCGGTGGTCACCCAAAAGTGGGGTCCATTACCATCTGTGCCCGATATATATGGGACACGGTTGTCACCAATTTATCCGATTGAGAAACTTGCCTAGAGACTGATGGCATCCGATGATGCAGGATCCTCCAAGTTCAACAGAGCCCCTGGCTGCATCTACATCCAAGAAGAGATAGACGCTATTTTGTTTTCTCCTGATGAGAACAAGGCGTTTGGGACTGACACTGCCACGGATATCCACTGTGAGATCAAACGATTGAAGAAAAGACAAATCGATCTTGAATTACATGGACAGACGCTATCCGAATACTATAGGACAAAGAGGATCCCAAGAGGTTTCTGCATCAAGAACCAACCGAATATAGGACGTCACAAACATGAGTTCTGTGAAAAGTGGTGTGAGGTCACACAAAATTCACTCAATTATATGCTTATTGTGATAGAGAAAGTCAAGGTTCAACTGTGCCAAGTTAACAGAGAACTATCAACACTCATAGCACCTGTCCGGGATAACGGCGCACTAACAAGTGCATTGCGCAATATTGACAGCGATATACTGCCAAAAAACAGAAACAGGTCAAATGAGACAAGCTAAGACTTGTTAATCAGGACTATCAGGAGGGCCGAGTTTATCCTTGGGTCACAGGAGCCACACGCCCCAGGAGGAGGCTCCGTTCACGCACAGATACAACATGGAGATACAGTCGACCTCCTACATCAGAGAGTGATCGCCCCACAGAAAATCCATCATCTGACAGGGAGGCCGGGACATCGACAGGCGCCACCACCTCTGGGAGCGCAGCTCACCAGACCCTTTTTCCAGTCGCCAGTGGAAGCGCAGATCCAGGAGGGGCATCAAGAGAACAGACCGTGCCACCACTTCGCAGCAGCGGACGGCGGGGATCCAGACGTGCCCGGTGATCAACCTCTTATCACGAACTATCACCAATGGTGAGTCCAGACTTTTATCTAAAGGCCTGTCATTTTGCCCTACCAATAGACTGAATCTGTTTGACTTCGAAGTTTAAATGTTCAAATTTGAGCGTACACTAAAAATAAAACAATTCTTCCACACACAACCTGGGACACCCACCATGACCACAGCCGATAAGATCACACCAATCCCATTCAGATTGAGAAGTAAATTTATACCCCCTGGACAATTTCACTCTATCGAGAACTATACCAGAACAATCAAACATGATGTATCCTACAAGGTCTCCAACAGAACATACACTAATTTGAACCCAGAGGATTTTGCTGCACTTAGATCACTCAAAGACGATAGAAACATCATCATTAAACTCGCCGACAAAGGCAGGGGCATTGTGATCATGGACTACAGTGAGTACAGGAATGGTATGCTCTCCTTATTGGCAGACTCCACCAGCTACAGAACACTGGATAGGGATCCATCACAAGGCACCAAGAATATTTTATCTCACTTGATCAATATGGGGCAATCAGGCGGTTGGCTGACCGATGAAGTGGCCAATTTTCTATATAATGACCATCTCCGTATGCCTTTTATCTACGGACTACCTAAAATCCATAAGGGCACCGCACCACTTAAGTTGCGACCCATAGTTTCTGGTACGGGTGCCATTATTCAACCTTTGGCCCAGGTTATCGATTTCTATCTGTAGCCCCTCGTAAAGCATCTACCTGCTTATATACGGGATACGAGTGATTTTCTAGAGAAACTGAGACCCTTCCAGACCCTTCAGAATGACTGGAAATTTGCCACAATGGACGTATCATCCTTATACACCTTTATACCAAACTTTGCCGGCTTACGGGCCGTTGAACATTTCTGTAAGAAACAAGACTTGTCCAGGGTACCTTGCAGGTATATTCTTGAATGTCTTGAGTTTATCCTCACCAATAACCACTTTATGTTCGAGGGAAGGACATACACACAAATACGTGGCACAGCCATGGGGAGCTCAGCAGCACCCTCGTTTGCCAACTTATTTGTTGGCCACCTCGAAAAACAACACATCTACCCATCCCCCTTTTTCACAAGTATGTTATAAAATGGATGAGGTACATTGATGACATTTTCCTCATTTGGTCAGGAAGCGAGGATGAGTTTAGTATGTTTGTTGGCTTTTTGAACAGTATTTTTCCAGGAATCGTGTTCAATCCTGAATATTCTTGTGACCATATTTCATTCCTTGATGTGCTCATCACCAATAACCAGGGCACCATCACAACATCCCTATATACTAAACCTACCGACAGAAACACCTTGCTCCATTTTCAGAGTGCACATGCTGAGCATCTCCGCAGAATTCTACCTATTTCACAATTTGCTAGGGTACTACGTATCTGCTCTGATGAGAACGATAAAAAGAAACAACTAGAGGTCATATACAACAAATTCTTGGAGCGCGGGTATCCCACAGTGGTACTTGACCAAGCTCTGGGCAAAGCCCAGAATAGACAGTTCAGAACCCCCAACCCTATTACCTGCCCATTGTTTGTACACAGGTTTAATCAGGAATCGGGTGCGATTAAACACGCTATTGAAATCAACTGGAATATTTTACTATCTGACAAAGCCCTGGGACCCACCATAAAGGCCAGGCCTATGATAGCATACAAACGGGGGAGAACGCTACGTGACCATCTAATACAAGCAGATCCTAGACACATAGTTACATAGTAGGTGAGGTTGAAAAAAGACACAAGTCCATCAAGTCCAACCTATGTGTGTGATTATGTGTCAGTATTACATTACATATCCCTGTATATTGCGGTCATTCAGGTGATTATCTAATAGTTTCTTGAAGCTATCAATGCTCCCCGCTGAGACCACCGCCTGTGGAAGGGAATTCCACATCCTTGCCGCTCTTACAGTAAAGAACCCTCTACGTAGTTTAAGGTTAAACCTCTTTTCTTCTAATTGTAATGAGTGGCCACGAGTCTTATTAAACTCTCTTCTGCGAAAAAGTTTTATCCCTATTGTGGGGTCACCAGTACAGTATTTGTAAATTGAAATCATATCCCCTCTCTCAGAGAGAATAGGTTCAGTGCTCGCAACCTTTCCTCATAACTAAGATCCTCCAGACCCTTTTTTAGCTTTGTTGCCCTTCTTTGTACTCACTCCATTTCCAGTACGTCCCTCCTGAGGACTGGTGCCCAAAACTGGACAGCATACTCCAGGTGCGGCCAGACCAGAGTCTTGTAGAGCGGGAGAATTATCGTTTTATCTCTGCAGTTGATCCCCCTTTTAATGCATGCCAATATTCTGTTTGCTTTATTAGCAGCAGCTTGGCATTGCATGCCATTGCTGAGCCTATCATCTACTAGGACCCCCAGGTCCTTTTCCATCCTAGATTCCCCCAGAGGTTCTCCCCCCAGTGTATAGATTGCATTCATATTTTTGCCACCCAAATGCATTATTTTACATTTTTCTACATTGAACCTCATTTGCCATGTAGTCGCCCACCCCATTAATTTGTTCAGGTCTTTTTGCAAGATTTCCACATCCTGCGGAGAAGTTATTGCCCTGCTTAGCTTAGTATCTTCTGCAAATACAGAGATTGAACTGTTTATCCCATCCTCCAGGTCGTTTATGAACAAATTAAATAGGATTGGTCCCAGCACAGAACCCTGGGGAACCCCACTACCCACCCCTGACCATTCTGAGTACTCCCCATTTATCACCACCCTCTGAACACGCCCTTGTAGCCAGTTTTCAATCCATGTACTCACCCTATGGTCCATGCTAACGCACCTTATTTTGTACAGTAAACGTTTATGGGGAACTGTCTCAAATGCTTTTGCAAAATCCAGATACACCACATCTACGGGCCTTCCTTTATCTAGATGGCAACTAGATGACACAAGTACATCAAAGCGGTACCCAAAATTTCACAGAAAACAGGCTGCTACAGATGCTATAACTGTAATGCCCTGTACACACGGTTGGACATTGATCGGACATTCCGACAACAAAATCCTAGGATTTTTTCCGACGGATGTTGACTCAAACTTGCCTTGCATACACACGGTCACACAAAGTTGTCGGAAAATCCGATCATTCTGAACGTGTTGACGTAAAACACATACGTCGGGACTATAAACGGGGCAGTAGCCAATAACTTTCATCTGTTTATTTATTCTGAGCATTCGTGGCACTTTGTGCATCGGATTTGTGTACACACAATCGGAAATTCCGACAACGGATTTTGTTGTCGGAAAATTTTATAGCCTGCTCTCAAACTTTGTGTGTCGGAAAATACGATGGAAAATGTGTGATGGAGCCTACACACGGTCAGAATTTCCGACAACAAGGTCCTATCACACATTTTCCATCGGAAAATCCGACCGTGTGTATGGGGCATAACATGTGTAACTCACTTATTTGTGGCAGACATTTTACACACCCACGCATGGCCAATACGTGATTATTTCAATTGCAACACTGATTTCTGCGTATATATGTTAAAATGCCCCTGCATGTGGGTAAAACCGTCGGTCCGTTTAAGAAACGATTCCAGAAACACAGGAGTGATATTAGGGTCGCCCTGGCCAAGACCGAGAAGGGCGAACATGCTGACCCCAACAAACCTGTAGCGATGCACTTTTTAAAGGCCAAGCACCAGACCCATGAGCTTCGTGGGATGGTGATTGAGCACATCAAGCCACCCCATAGAGGTGGGGACCGCGACTGGTTACTTCACCGCCGTGAGGCCTACTGGATACACACCTTAGGCACAGTACACCCTGGGGGAATCAACACTAATTTATCTCTCACATGCTTTATTGATGATAAATGATGATTTCCTGTGTATATTTTCTTTTCAATCAATGGCTTGGTTTTCATTATGATATACAACGTGTATTTTTGACTACCTATGCATTGTTTGGGCAATATCTCATCGGATATATAACAAACCTTGTACATATTATGCACTTCATACTTCTCTTTCTCTCTGATGGCCTTTAATCTCTGCCATTCGTTTTCCTTATCTGGTATCTGCCTGTGGTACCCACAGTAATGTTAATCCCTTTTTTGTACCATTTAATTTGCATGTGAATGACATATTTCTATGTTCTGAGCTTTTTTAGTTCCACAGCCCCTGGGCGTACGCTGCGGTGCACATGGTATTCCCAGATTTTCTTTTTCTTTCTCTCTTTCCTTCTCCCCTCCCATCCTCTCCCTTCCTTTTCTCCCCCCCCCCTTTCTCTTCCCTTTCCCCCTTTTCCTGTCCCCCCCCCTCTATTTATCTATTTTTCTTTTCTCCTCTGTGTTGTCTTTCACTTTGTCTTCCTCCTGTGCCTCTCATGCACACATACTTTCCCTTTTGTCATTTCACTTATGCACACTTCTCTTCCTTTTTTTCTGCTGTGACAGAGATTTTCCACCTCAGTTTCAGTCTCTCTTCCCTTGTCTATTATCATTTCTTCTCCCTTCCTTTTCTGTAGTTCCTCCTTCACTCTATTCCTTTGTCTCTTTTTTCATTTTGCACCATGGTCTCCCTTCACCCTTTTCACTCTTCTCCACTCTGCCGCTTTTCCTTTCCTCATTCTCCGTTCGCTCGCACCCCTCCTTGGTTATCTGACATGGCACCGGCCACACGTCACAGGTTGTCGTGACGACGGTGGCCCCACTGCCAGGCGTCCTTCCTGATAAACCAGTTTCTACGGAGTCTTGCGCATGCGCGACGGACGTGGCGCTGTATGATTGGCTATCTGGACCTCCAGCTGACGAGTCCTAGCCAGCACTGTGCCCCGAGCGGGCACACTTGGCATTTAAAGCCGATCTGTCACTTACATTCATTCTTGTAATTGGCGATCTGCATTACAGGATTTTTCACATGCCATTACTCTTAACCATTTACATTACCTTTGCATATTGCAGTTTTTAACATTTTAGGCGGGATTCTGACATCAATCTGACATCAGAGGGAGGGGGAGGGCACTTTTCTTCTCATTCTTCTCATTCTACACGTCTTTTGCCTAATTGGTGACCACTGTATATATATTGTGTTTGACACTATGCACCTCATCACTTGCCTAACAAAGGGGTCCTGCGTGGCCCCGAAACGTTGCACCCCTTTTGTGATGTGACTTTTTTTTCATTAAAAACCTTTCTGGACAACTTTTTTGCTGATCCATGGTGTGCTGGCAAAAATGTATGTTTGCTTGATGTTTCCAGAACCCAACTGGTAATCGCTGCAGCACCCAATACTTTTGTACCGGGAACGTATGCGATTGGAATATCATATTGACTCTCTGAGACCTGCACTGAGAGGAATGAAGGTGTAGAATCAGGTGTGTCACAGTCAAGTACTCGGGGGCAATCTGCTATCGGTGCAACAACGTCAGATTGTACTAGGCAAATTTCCCTGCCCCAGCTGCTGCACCGCCGAAAGAAGTTCACTCCCAGCCATCCACATGCTCAGGGGTTGAATTCTAGCTTGGCTAAATTGCTAGTACTTCAACTGCTGCCCTTTCAGTTGGTAGACTCTGCCCCTTCCGTGAGTTTGTGGAATGTGCGGTTCCTCAGTGGCAGGTTCCCAAAAGGCACTTTTTCTCATGGAAGGCGATTCCAACTCTCTACCGGCATGTGGAAGGCAATGTCTTGGCCTCGCTGGACAGGGTGGTTAGTGGTAAGGTGCATATTACCACTGACTCATGGTCCAGCAGGCATGGACAGGCACGTTACCTATCTTTCACTGCGCACTGGGTGACTCTTCTGGCAGCTGGGAAGGATGCAGGACAGGGTGCAGTAGTGTTGGAGGTTGTTCGGCCACCACGCCTCCAAAATACTACTAGTGGTGATTCTCCAACACCTCTCTCCTCCACCCCCTCCTCTTTTTCTTCCTCCATGGCCTCTTCCTGTGCTGGTTTGTCTTCGGAACCAGTGGTGCTCCGTAGGCGTTCAAGGGGCTATGCAAGCACGCAGGCAAAAAGATGCCATGCGGTGCTTGAGCTGGTGTGCTTGGGGGACAGGAGCCACACTGGGGCAGAGATTCTGTCAGCTCTGCAGGGGCAGGTTCAGAGGTAGTTGATGCCACGCCAGCTTAAGGCAGGTATGGTGGTTTGTGACAATGGCACCTACCTCCTCTCCACCCTCTGACAGGGACAACTGACCCATGTGCCCTGTTTGGCTCACGTCCTTAACTTGGTGGTGCAGCGGTTCTTGGGCAGGTACCCGGGCTTACAGGATGTCCTGAGGCAGGCCAGGAAAGTCTATGTGCATTTCTGCAGGTCATATAATGCCAGTGCTCGGCTGGTTGACCTCCAAAAGGAATTTAACCTGCCCAACAACCACCTAATCTGTGACATGCCCACCAGGTGGAACACAATCATGCTGCAGCGGCTGCACATGCAGCAGAGGGCCATCAATGAGTACCTGTGCGACTATGGCACCAGGACAGGGTCAGGGGAGCTTGTTCTTTTTTCCCCATGCCAGTTGGCCATGATCAGGGATGCATGCACTGTCCTGTCACCATTTGAGGAGGCCACGAGGATGGTGAGCAGTGACAGCGCATGCATCAGTGACTCTGTCCCCCTCGTCCACCTGTTGGAGCACACGCTGCGTGGAATAATGGACAGGGCACTTGAGGCAGAACAGAGGCAGGAAGAGGAGGACTTCCTTAGCTCTCAAGGCCCCCTTTATCCAGACAGTGTTCCTGCGTGCCCGCCAATCACACAGGAAGAGGATGAGGAGGAAGAGGAAGAGGAGGAAGAGGAGGATTGTGTCAGCATGGAGGTGGAGCCTGGCACTCAGCATCAGTAGCAGTCTTTAAGGGATCATTTACAGTTCCAAGAAACCCATGGACTTGTACGCGGTGGCCGTCTGACCGATGCGTTCAGACAATTTTTTTAGTCCGCAGCCCCAAGGTATGATCGGTTCCAGCAACCATCGCCAGCGTCTGTTTTACATGGTACAGGAATACCTAGGGGCAAGATCTGACTTGGACACCTTTCCCACTGAAAATCCTCTGGGTTACTGGGTCTTGAGGATGGATCATTGGTCAGAGCTTGCACAGTATGCAATTGAGCTACTGGCCTGTCCTGCATCCAGCGTTTTTTCGGAACACACTTTCAGTGCTGCTGGAGGCTTTGTAACCGATCACAGGGTGCGCCTGTCCACCGACTCGGTCGATCGACTGACCTTCATAAAAATGAATCAGTCTTGGATCACCACCGGCTACCAAGCACCTGATGATGATGTAACCGAATAATTTTTTAAATGTCAGATCCCTTCAAGACTGCCTATGCTGATACTGAGTGAATATCCTGTTATGCTGAGTGACTATCCTCTTCCTCCTCAATGATCATGCTGATAGCTTGTAAGAATATTTTTGGTTCTGGGTGCCGCCACCAGTGGCTAAGGCCCAATTTTTCAGCCCCTGTTTAACAGGGGCCTGTAATTACGATTTTTGATGCAACACTTTGCAGCAGGGCTCGTTCCTGCGCTCCAACTAGAATATCTGTGAGGGGTTGCAGTGTTGTGGCACCAATGCCTAAGGCCCAAGTTTTCTGCCCCTGTTAAACAGGGACATGTGATTACAATTCTTGATCTAATTTTTCACAGCAGGGCCCGTTTCTGCGCCCACCAAGAGTAACTGTGAGGACTTACAGTGTTATGGCACCAGCACCACCACCAAAGTCCCAATTTTTCTGCCCCTGTTCAACAGGTGCATGTAATTACAAATCTTGATCTAATATTTCACAGCAGGGCCTTTTCCAGCTCCCACCAAGAGTAGCTGTGAGGACTTACAGTGTTGTGGCAACACCACCACCAAAGGCCCAATTTTTCTGCCCCTGTTCAACAGGTGCATGTAATTACAATTCTTGATCTAATATTTCACAGCAGGGCCTGTTTCTGCGCCCACCAAGAGTAACTGTGAGGACTTACAGTGTTGTGGCACCAGCACCACCACCACCACCAAAGTCCCAATTTTTCTGCCCCTGTTCAACAGGTGCATGTAATTACAATTCTTGATCTAATATTTCACAGCAGGGCCTGTTCCAGCTCCCACCAAGAGTAACTGTGAGGACTTACAGTGTTGTGGCAACACCACCACCAAAGGCCCAATTTTTTTGCCCCTGTTCAACAGGTGCATGTATTTACAATTCTTGATCTAATATTTCACAGCAGGGCCCGTTTCTGCACCCACCAAGAGTAATGCCCCGTACACACGGTCGGATTTTCCGACGGAAAATGTGTGATAGGACCTTGTTGTCAGAAATTTCGACCGTGTGTAGGCTCCATCACACATTTTCCAATGGATTTTCCGACACAAAAAGTTTGAGAGCAGGATATAAAATTTTCCGACAACAAAATCCGTTGTCGGAATGTCCGATCGTGTGTACACAAATCCGATGGACAAAGTGCCAGGTATGCTCAGAATAAATAAAGAGATGAAAGCTATTGGCCACTGCCCCGTTTATAGTCCCGACGTACGTGTTTTACGTCACTGCGAATGATCGGATTTGTGTGACCGTGTGTATGCAAGACAAGTTTGAGCCAACATCTGTCGGAAAAAAACCTAGGATTTTGTTGTCGGATTGTCCGAACAAAGTCCGACCGTGTGTACAGGGCATAACTGTGAGGACTTACAGTGTTGTGGCACCAGCACCACCACCACTACCACAAAAGGCCCAATTTTTCTGACCCTGTTCAACAGGGGCATGTAATTACAATTCTTGATCTAATATTTCACAGCAGGGCCCTGTGAGGGCTTACAGTGTTGTAGCAACACCAACACCTAAGGCCCCAATTTCTACAGAGTATATAGGGCAGGCCCCTACTTTCAAACATCCAACTTACAAACGACTCCTACTTGCAAATGGAAGGAGACAACAGGAAGTGAGATGAAATCTACCCCTAGGAAGGGAAATTCTCTCCTGTAAAAGTTAATATGGGAAAAACGTGTCTCCTCTCCACTGATGCTTAATCACCAATCCTTGTTTCACTAAAAACCTCAAATTGTCAAAAAACATTTGTCATTGGGACAGAAAGTGAGGTGAAATCTTCTGAAGAGGTGCACAGATAGCAAAACAAATGTCACAGGGGTGATAACCCTTCCCTATGTTTTCCAAAAAGCTTAAAAATAGATTTTTTGGCTGGAGCTACACTTTAAAAATGTACCAGTTCAAAATCACAAACAGATTCTACTTAACAACAAACCTACAGTCCCCGTCTTGTTTGCACCGTCTGTATACTGCTGTTCAGAGTATATAGGACCGGGGGGCCCCACGCCTTTTCTTTTTTTAATTTGGGTGCGGGGTTCCCCTTAATATCCATACAAGACCCAAAGGGCCTGGTAATGGACTGGGGGGGTACCCATACCATTTGTCTCATTGATTTTCATCCATATTGCCGGGACCCAACATTACATTAAAGCCGCAAGCAGTTTTAAATGACTTTTATTCCTTTAAAAATGTCATTTTGTGCAGGAACTGTTCTAAGCACGGGAAACACGCGCCACTTTACAGGCATACTATAGACACCCCCCAGGTATGATATTTAAAGTAATATTTCACTTTTTTCACTTTCTGTCATCTTTAAAATCACTGCTCCCGAAAAAACGGCCGTTTTTAAAAACTTTTTTTTGCATTGATACATGTCCCCTGGGGCAGAACCCGGGTCCCCAAACCCTTTTTAGGACAATACCATGCAAATTAGCCTTTAAATTTAGCAGTTTTGATTTTGAACGTTCGAGTCCCATAGACTTCAATGGGGTTCTAAAGTTTGCGCAAATTTTCGGTCCGTTCGCAGGTTCTGGTGGGAACCGAACCAGGGGGTGTTCGGGTCATCCCTAGTGGGAGAGAAGAGGGAGTTGTATAGAGAGAAAAGTTAATCCAACCCAAGTGAACCCCCCAAGCATGGGGCAGAGCAACCAAACAAATCACAAGAATATCCAGCTAGGGGTGGCAATCCCCCATGGAGCTCCCCCTCCGAGCATGTGGCACGCGACCCCGCCGCAGGTGTGATCCGTAATAGACCCGGAAAGAAGCCGAGTCGATGCCCATAATGGGTGGAGATAAAAGTGAACGGGCGAGGCAGTGGGGGCCATGTCACCCGCCCACCAGAGCACAAGGACGCCGATAGGAACTAATCCCATCCCCTGGCAACCAAACAAAAGGCCGGCGTGATGACATGGTCATCCAACGACCTTTGTGCGCTGGATGGCCTCCACTAGGGGTACAGAGAAGCACCGCCCCACCTAGTGGGTCAAAAGTGCAGCACAGGCGCAGCCAAATGTAAGAAAAGCAGCTAGGACATAGACTTAGATATTGCAAAGTTAGCAATATTAGAAAAATCAGTGTATAAAGCTGAAACATACAGCTGGAAGTTCCAATACCATTAGGCACAGGCAGAATACAAACAGATACAGACAAAAGGGGACATACAAACATAAACATAAAGACAGACACAAGAAAGGCAAAAACATATATAACAGACATGAAAAAGATCTCATGGAGCATATAACATAAGAGGTGGCAAATGTGACATAATTGCCATTCCTTACCAATTCATCAAGACATTATATGGGCAAAAGCAGTAGCAAAAGAGCAAGAAACAAAAAACAAAAAACCTGGCAGACTGACTACATATTCCTCTCAGATACCCCTGATTTAAAACCCTCAAGAAAAGGTCTGAAAGAAATACAATCATTCAGTCCTAGGGGGAAGGTGGCGTTAAGACGGAATATCCACATGTTGAAACAGAGTCTTGATCCAGTCTCCGCCATGAATTCCCTGATGGACTGGGTCTAAAACTAAGAATGAGATCTTAGGAAAAAGACCCCCATGCACTGCCGTGACATGTCGCCCCAAAGGGAGATTAGGGTCACAGTTTTTCATGGCATGAATGTGCCTTTAGGCTCATTGCCGAAACTCCATCGTAGTCTTGCCCACATAGAAACAGGAACACTCACAGAGAAGTAAATATACTACACCCTCTGTTTTACAATTGGCATAATGTTTTGGATGATATTCCTCACCATTAGGTAGAAGTGTATCGGGTTTCATGTGCATGTACCTGCAGTAATTACAGCCTCCACAGGTAAAGGTACCCCATCTCTTACAGGGATTTCTACCCAAGGGGGCCTTTGAACTCACTAGACACCAGGTTGTCTGTTATGGAACGGGCCTTCCTGAAGGTGAAAGCTGGAATAGGGGGAACAAAGGTACCAGCAATGGGGTCCATTGTGAGCATGTGCCAATATTTGTTCACAATCCTTCTGATTTCTTTATGTTGGTTTAAAAACCTAGTAATGATCCAAATTGGACTAGTGGTTTTTGGTATAGTGGTTTTGTTGTAAAGAAGATTGTGATGGGTATTGGCACATGTTCGCCTGAATGCCCTCTTGAGGCAGGTATGGGAATACCCACGTGCCAGAAGTCTATTTTTTTTTTTAAACAATGTCTTCTGTGCAATTGGGCATGATTCTTAGGTATTGACTATAGGGCATCGATGTAATCAAAGGTTTGGGGTGGAAACTATCAGCGTGTAGGATACAGTTTCCAGCCGTGGGTTTACAAAAAAGGCTGTTGGTTATGAGGCCATCACTGTCCTTGTGTATCTGAACATCAAGGAAAGCGATGGAGTCATTGTCATGGTTCATAGTGAAATGTAAATTGAAAGTATTGTCGTTGATGCACTGAAAAAAAGAACAAAGCAGTTCAGGAGAGCCATTCCAGACTAGAAAAATATCGTCTATATATGTATACCAAAATGGTATATAGTTGTGAAATATGGACATGCTCTTAGATACACTAATCATACGTTCCCACTCCCCCAGGTACAGATTGGCGTAGGATGGGGCACAACAAGTCCCCATCGCTATGCCCTGCACCCGGAGGTAGTTTGAACCGTTGAATGAAAAGTAATTATGTTGTAAAATGAAATGCAATGCAACAAATTGATTCAAAATGCGATCATCTTTACTGGTTTGTGCAATAATGCGTTTTATGCATGCTAAACCCCACTCGTGAGGAATCAAGCTATATAATGCCTCGACGTCGATAGTAACAACCATACAATCTATCTACAATTGTAACAAATGAATTGTATCCCGTATGTAGCTAGGTAAATAGAGCACATGTGGACAGAGATACCCGTCAACAAATCTACTCAAATTCTCTGTGAGTGAACCGTTCCCTGATATAATAGGTCTACCTGTGGGATGTTGAAGACTTTTGTTGATTTTGGGCAAAGAGTAAAAGGTAGGGGTGCATGGAAAGTCCGTGCGAATGAAATCCCAATCATTTTTGGAAGTCGCATTATTCGCATACGCCTCATCGACTAGTTGATAGAATTCCTTTTGAAAAACCACAATCTTAGCGGTCGAAATATGGCGATACCATTCTTTATTCTTAAGGATTCTATCACAAGTCAATGTATTTTTGATTATCCATTTAAGATGTTCCCCCCTTGTCTGAGGGTTTCACCGTGATTGTGGTATTTGACGCTAGTGAGCGAAGAGCATTCCATTCACTAAAAGAAAGATTGGGATTCCTATGTTTTACATTCAAATTTTTGATCTCACTACAGATTAGTTTGATAAATGCCATGATGTTAGAATTAACGGTAAGTGCTGGGAATTCATCAGATTTTTTCTTATTCACAGGTCTAATAGGATGTTAGTAATAGGCTCTCCCTGTATATTGACTTATTTCCATCTTAGCCTGTCTTTTCATTTCCTCTACTCTGACTAATATAGTCAGTGTAGTGTTGACTCTGTGCACTTCATCCTCCCTTCTTACCCTACAGGTGTTTGATATCTATTCCAACTCTGAGATATTTATTTAACAAGGCTATTCCCTGATACTCATCTCAGTGACTTTCGCCTTACTTCAGTATCCAGTTAAAAGTAAGCACTGCATGTGTATTTTTATTTCTATTTTTCTATACTGGTTTCAGTAATGCCCGCGGGGTCATAGGCTCTAGAGACACATTTGTGTATATATATATATATATATATATATATAAGTAAAAAGTGTAAAAAAGTATACAAAAAAGTTTAAGTCTCCATATCTAAATTTAGAGAATGGCCAATAAAATATTCTATTTATTTCAATTATAGATTATAGTCTTGGTCAGGACACCACCCTCTATCGGTTTTGGGTCCCTTCACTTTGGACCCACTTTAAAGCTCAGCCCCTTGTCCACCGCTGACCCCTTAGCGAGGTATGTTTGGAATTCATTGTTCACTCATTATGCTTTATCTCTGAATTGACGTGTGCTTATTTTGCTCGCACATGCAATTTACTATGCATTTTTAATATGGTTTGTAGTTTATATCTATGCTTGTCTATATAATTCCAACAGACTTGGACCTCTCATATCGCTGGATTTTCAGGCTGTGGGTCAGATTCATCTCCCATTAGTCTGCTCCACTTTTTGGTTGACGTATTTGCATCCGTCCCTCCTTGTCTGGTTGAATGTTTTTCAAAATTATATAATGCTTGTCTATGGACAAAATTCTGTATCCCAATTTGTGTATGCATATATCTTGTATTTACTCATATCTTTATGAATTGTAGATTGCATAGATGTCTACACCACTCTCTCCTGATGAAGAGGAATTACGCCAAAAACCTCAAAACACGTATAGCTTCACTCTGTACAATCGCACATGAGTGTTGTAAATAGTGGTTTGATTATGTTCTCCTATCCTTGACATCAATTGAATATGCAGTTTTGATAAAAACCTTTATGTAATGATGTTTTTTAGTTTTTTTGCATTAAACTATATTTTTTATATTTCATTGTTTGCATACACTATTTTTGGAGTCATTGCCCTATAAAGTCCCGTTAGAGGGTTTCGTTGCCTTTTTGATTATTTTGTGGGTAGAGGGGCAATGTCTTGGCAGCAAATTGGAGCTGATCCTGAATAATATTTTTATTTGATCATAAACTCATATTTCATTTCAACTACTGTTGTCTGTGTTTCTTATCTGTCTAATTCACAAATTGCTCCAATAGTGCAAATGTACCTTATTTGCTACATGAGGTGACAATATATTCTTCAGATAACTATTATGAGGTGCTGTGGGTCTGCTACACACACACAATGTTTTTGTTCTTAATGGATCTAATGCATGAAGTTCTAAAGCATTATGCCTTTTCAACTCTTATGATTTTTTGGAGGACTAAAAATTTCAGGAGTTGGCCACTTTTTAAGAGCACATTGTCACTGTAACTACAACTACTTAACAAATACACTGGTATTGAGCTTTGAAATAATAAGCCACAGATTGTTTAGTAAAAACAAATTTACTCAAAGCACATTCACATGTGCATTTTAAGGTTTTAAAACAAACCAACATCTTGGTGTATAACATGTTTGTTTTGCATTATTTCCCCTTTTTTGAGGCTAAACAGGCATGTTCAAAAACATTAGATACACATTTCAAACTCAGGAACTTACAAAGTTCGATTTTGGTAAAGTGAAGGCCAAATGAGACATTAGTATCCCAAGACTGTGTGGATGTGGCCTTCTTCATATGGGGTGATCTCACCCCTTTAAAAGCCAAAATTTGAAGCCATGTACACGTAGAGGCATAACAATTAAATTATCCTCATGATCCCATGCCCCAAATGTGTGTAGTTACAAACAACTTTTTTCCTAAACTCACAAAACACACAGTGTGTCAACATGTGCTAGCTTCCATCACGGGGTATCAATGGATATGTTTTTTTCTGGGTGCAACCCCTTCCTCTAAGCTTCTATAGTTACGAGGAAGGGGTTGCAGCCCCAAAACACATTCATTGATACCCAGTGATGGTAAAAAGCACATGTTGACACATTGTGTGTTTTGTGGCTTTTGGCAAACTAGATGTATGGAAATAAAAATATTTTAGGCATGGGATCACGAGGGAAAAAAAGAATGTTAAGGCACAATTTGGGAGCACCTTCAAATTTGGGGTTTTATATTCTTAACCACTTCAGCCCCGGAAGGTTTTACCCCCTTCCTGACCAGAGCACTTTTTACAATTCGGCACTGCGTCGCTTTAACTGTTAATTGCGCGGTCATGCAATGCTGTACCAAAACGAAATTTGCGTCCTTTTCTTCCCACAAATAGAGCTTTCTTTTGATGTTATTTGATCACCTCTGCCCTTTTTTATTTTTTGCGCTATACACGGAAAAAGACCGAAAATTTTGAAAAAAAATGATATTTTCTACTTTTTGTTCTAAAAAAAATCCAATAAACTCAATTTTAGTCATATATTTAGGCCAAAATGTATTCGGCCACATGTCTTTGGTAAAAAAAATGTCAATAAGTGTATATTCATTGGTTTGCGCAAAAGTTATAGCGCCTACAAACTAGGGTACATTTTCTGGAATTTACACAGCCTTTAATTTATGACTGCCTATGTAGTTTCTTGAGGTGCTAAAATGGCAGGGCAGTACAAAACCCCCACAAATGACCCCATTTTGGAAAGTAGACACCCCAAGGAAATTGCTGAGAGGCATGTTGAGCCTATTGAATATTCATTTTTTTTGTCCCAAGTGATTGAATAATGACAAAAAAAAAATTACAAAAAGTTGTCACTAAATGATATATTGCTCACACAGGCCATGGGCATATGTGGAATTGCACCACAAAATACATTTAGCTGCTTCTCCTGAGTATGGGGATACCTCATGTGTGGGACTTTTTGGGAGCCTAGCCGCGTACGGGACCCCGAACACCAATCACTGCCTTCAGGATTTCTAAGGGTGTACATTTTTGATTTTACTCCTCACTACCTATCACAGTTTTGAAGGCCATAAAATGCCCAGATGGCATAAACCCCCCCCAAATGACCCCATTTTGGAAAGTAGACACCCCAAGCTATTTGCTGAGAGGCATGTTGAGTCCATGGAATGTTTTATATTTTGACACAAGTTGCGGGAAAGTGACACATTTTTTTTTTTTTTGCACAAAGTTGTCACTAAATGATATATTGCTCACACAGGCCATGGGCATATGTGGAATTGCACCCCAAAATGCATTTAGCTACTTCTCCTGAGTACGGGGATACCACGTGTGGGACTTTTTGGGAGCCTATCCGCGTACGGGGCCCCGAAAACCAATCACCGCCTTCAGGATTTCTAAGGGTGTACATTTTTGATTTCACTCTTCACTGCCTATCACAGTTTCGGAGACCATGGAATGCCCAGGTGGCACAAACCCCCCCCAAATGACCCCATTTTGGAAAGTAGACACCCCAAGCTATTTGCTGAGAGGCATGGTGAGTATTTTGCAGCTCTCATTTGTTTTTGAAAATAAAGAAAGTCAAGAAAAAAATTTTTTTTTCTTTTTTCAATTTTTAAAACTTTGTGACAAAAAGTAAGGTCTGCAAAATACTCACTATACCTCTCAGCAAATAGCTTGGGGTGTCTACTTTCCAAAATGGGGTCATTTGGGTTTTTTTTTTGCCACCTGGGCATTCCATGGCCTCCGAAACTGTGATAGGCAGTGAAGAGTGAAATCAAAAATTTACGGCCTTAGAAAGCCTGAAGGCGGTGCTTGGTTTTCGGGGTCCCGTACGCGGCTAGGCTCCCAAAAAGTCTCACACATGTGGTATCCCCGTACTCAGGTGAAGCAACAGAATGTATTTTGGGGTGTAATTTCACATATTCCCATGGCATGTTTGAGCAATATATCATTTAGTGACAACTTTGCACAAAAAAAAAAAAAATTTTTAAAAATTGTCTCTTTCCCGCAACTTGTGTCACAATATAAAATATTCCATGGACTCGACATGCCTCTCAGCAAATAGCTTGGGGTGTCTACTTTCCAAAATGGGGTCATTTGGGGGGGTTTTGAACTGTCCTGGCATTTTATGCACTACATCTAGAAGCTTATGTCACACATCACCCACTCTTCTAACCATTTGAAGACAAAGCCCTTTCTGACACTTTTTGATTACATAAAAAAATATTTTTTTTTTGCAAGAAAATTACTTTGAACCCCCAAACATTATATATTTTTTTTAAAGCAAATGCCCTACAGATTAAAATGGTGGGTGTTTCATTTTTTTTTTTTTCACACAGTATTTGCGCAGCGATTTTTTTAAACGCATTTTTTGGGGAAAAAACACACTTTTTTAAATTTTAATGCACTAAAACACATTATATTGCCCAAATGTTTGATGAAATAAAAAAGATGATCTTAGGCCGAGTACATGGATACCAAACATGACATGCTTTAAAATTGCGCACAAACGTGCAGTGGCGACAAACTAAATACATTTTTAAAAGCCTTTAAAAGCCTTTACAGGTTACCTCTTTAGATTTACAGAGGAGGTCTACTGCTAAAATTACTGCCCTCGATCTGACCTTCGCGGTGATACCTCACATGCATGGTGCAATTGCTTTTTACATTTGACGCCAGACCGACGCTTGCGTTCGCCTTAGCGCGAGAGCAGGGGGGACAGGGGTGCTTTTTTTTTTTTTTTTCCTTTATTATTATTATTTTTTTTTAATCTTATTTTTAAACTGTTCCTTTCATTTTTAAAAAAAAATCATTTTTATTGTTATCTCAGGGAATGTAAATATCCCCTATCATAGCAATAGGTAGTGACAGGTACTCTTTTTTGAAAAAATTGGGGTCTATTAGACCCTAGATTTCTCCTCTACCCTCAAAGCATCTGACCACACCAAGATCGGTGTGATAAAATGCTTTCCCAATTTCCCAATGGCGCTGTTTACATCCGGCGAAATCTAAGTCATAAAATGCTCGTAGCTTCTGGTTTCTTAGGCCATAGAGATGTTTGGAGCCACTCTGGTCTCTGATCAGCTCTATGGTCAGCTGGCTGAATCACCGGCTGCATTTTCAGGTTCCCTGTTGAGACAGGAGAGCCAGAGAAAAACACGGAAGACGTTGGGGGGGGGCATTCCCTCCCACTGCTTGTAAAAGCAGTCTAGAGGCTAATTAGCCACTAGGATTGCTTTTACATGAAAGCCGACCACTGGCTGAAAAGAATGATACCAAGATGATACCTAAACCTGCAGGCATCATTCTGGTATAACCATTCAAAGTCGTGAATGGCGTACCTGAAGACAAAAAAATGGTTAACAATAAAGCACAGTAAACGGTAAAGTATAAAAAATTGCATACCTGAAAAACAAACATGATAAAACATAATAACAATAAAACATTGCAGAATAGAATACAGTAAAAAAGAGCAGAACAATAGAGAGAATAGAGAGAGAGGGAGAGAGAGATCAATAAAACGACAACTATTTATTTTTATTTTATATTTTTGTTTGTGTTTTTTTTTTTTTTTACACTTTTTTTTGTAACTGTAACTTTTATAACTGTAACCGGTTCCAGGTTCGGGTCTCTCAAAATGCGATGGCATCTTGGGAGACCATGTGAAAGTGTGTCCTAGTCTGTGGAATGCTGTACCCTACGCTAATACTCAACTAGTGCATGGTAGCGTTCAAAACATTCACCAATGCAAAGACCAGAATTGTCAGGACAGGAGGGACAATAATAGCGGGTGTCACGCCGATATCCGCGCTTGCTGCAGACACGACATCTTCTTTGGGGGGGTTCGTTGGGTAGGGGTACTCGGGAGGACATAAAGAAAATGCCTCTCATGCAGCCGACTGCATTTGGTTGGGGATGTGAATGGGGGAAGTACGGGTGCTGCAGAAGCGGTGGGTTCCCAATTAGGATTGGCGAATGCAGCAGGAAGGGCACTATGGACACGACGGGCCTGTGTTTGTCTTTTTGGTGGCAGCGGGACACTACTTATGCTTGCCACCTCACCAGCTTGATCTGCACTTATGGGACTCGCCACGTCACCAAGTGTTACCGCAGTGCGGGTTTGACTACGACCGTGGTGTACTAGGCCACTGGTGCTTGCCAGTTCACCAAAACGCTACAGAAAAAACTGTTAGCGATCGCAGGGATCAGGCCTGACTCTGCGAACGCTGCAGTTATGCGTTTAGTGTTTTGTAAGTGACAGTGATCGATCGATACTGCACTTGGGTGGGCTGGGCAGAGGGGCAAAACGCAGGTGCTAGCAGGTATCTGGGCTGATCCCGCTAACACTGCGTTTGTGGGAACCTTAAACTGCTGGGGACGCTAGTATAGATCTGATCGGATCAGATATTGATCCGTTCAGATACTATACCACTAAGGGAGGTGTACGGTGCGTGCGTGGGTGTTAGCGGTACTGGCGCTAACCTGACGCTGCCTGGGGCAGGTGCTTGCCAGTTCACCAAAACGCTACCAAAAAAACTGTTAGCGATCGCAGGGATCAGGCCTGACTCTGCGAACGCTGCAGTTATGCGTTTAGTGTTCTGTAAGTGACAGTGATCGATTGATATTGCACTTGGGTGGGCTTGGCTGGGCCGGGCGGAGGGGCAAAATGCAGGTGCTAGCAGGTATCTGGGCTGATCCCGCTAACACTGCGTGTTTGGGAACCCTAAACTGCTGGGGACGCTAGTATAGATCTGATCGAATCAGATATTGATCCGTTCAGATACTATACCACTAAGGGAGGTGTACGGTGCGTGCGTGGGTGTTAGCGGTACTGGCGCTAACCTGACGCTGCCTGGGGCAGGTGCTTGCCAGTTCACCAAAACGCTACCAAAAAAACTGTTAGCGATCGCAGGGATCAGGCCTGACTCTGCGAACGCTGCAGTTATGCGTATAGTGTTTTGTAAGTGACAGTGATCGATCGATACTGCACTTGGGTGGGCTGGGCCGGGCGGAGGGGAAAAACGCAGGTGCTAGCGGGTATCTGGGCTGATCCCGCTAACACTGCGTTTTTGGGAACCCTAAACTGCTGGGGACGCTAGTATAGATCTGATCGGATCAGATATTGATCCGTTCAGATACTATACCACTAAGGGAGGCATATGCTGCGTGCGTGGGTGTTAGCGGTACTGGCGCTAACCTGACGCTGCCTGGGGCGACGCATATCACCGCCGGGCGATCAGGGGGCTAAACCTTTATTCGGTAATAAACGGCGGGTGCCCTAAACTATAAAAAATAAACGAACTAACCAGCGTCACCCGCAACGGTTATACGGTGATCAGGGGTGAAAGGGTTAACTAGGGGGCAATCAAGGGGTTAAAACATTTATTAGATAGTATATGGGGGTCCCTGTCGCTATAAAACGCTGACGGCGAACCTAAATATTTACGTCCCTAACTAGCGTCACCAGTGACACTAATACAGCGATCAGAAAAATGATCGCTTAGTAACACTGGTGACAGGGGGTGATCAAGGGGTTAAAACTTTATTAGGGGGGGTTAGGGGGGTACCCTAGACCTACAGAGGGCTAATACTCACTGCCCTACCACTTCTAACTGTCACAAACTGACACCTAGCAGTAATCAGAAAAAAAAAAAAAAAAAACTACTGCTTGGTGTCAGTTTGTGACAGGGGGGGGTGATTGGGGGGGATCGGGGGGCGATCGGGGGGGGGGGGTTGGAGGTGTAAAGTATGCCTGGCATGTTCTACTGTGTGTGTGTGTGTTTTGTGCACTCACTTGTCCTCTCTCCTCGGCGCTGGAACGGAAACTGCCAAGCCGAGGAGAGATGACATCACATCCTCTGCCTGTGTGAAACTACAGACAGGCAGGGGAGGATTCCCATTGGCTGGGAGCGATCGCGAGGGGGGGGCCACGATCGGATGGTCTCCCCCTCGCCTCTCAATGCTCCCAGTCACAAGCCGACTGCCGCTGGCACCGGGGGGGGGGGTCCGATCGGACCCCCCGCCCGCGGGAGGCAGATCACGTATGGGTACGTGATTCTGCCTGCCCGTGCCATTCTGCCACAGTCTATCTGCGTTAGGCGGTCGGCAAGTGGTTAAAAACACTGAAAAATTACAATTCACATTAGTTAGGGCAGTGTTTCCCAACTCTCCTCCTCAAGATGCAAACCCAGGTCATGTTTTCTATACTTGTAGAATTTGGCACAGGTGATGTTGTCATGTTCACTGTTAGTAACTCGCCCAGTAATTTTATGACTGAGGAAAATACAGAAAACATGACCTGGTGGTGCACCTAGAAGAGTGGAGTGGAGAAACATTGAGTTCTGTCCCTAAACTTTAACATTTCCAAGTCCCAAAAACACGTTAAATCAGAAAAGGGCAAACTGGAGCCATCATGTGAAATCAAAAACGTCAGACCAGGCAAGAGGATATTAAAATATGGCAAGCATGTCCACAAAATCTCTGATTCTTCGCTATAAAGCAGTGACAACCTTCTTGATTTTCTCCAGATCGTTCAAACAATACAACATATCTGCACTCATTCTGCCAATGTCACCGGCGCATACGCATCTCTCCCAGTTTTCACGGAACACTCTGAGTGCCGTTACACCATCTATCCGTTGATAGGATGACGTGCGATTTCCTCTCCCAGCGGCACTGCGATCAAAACCCGCGAGACTGCAGATTCTCTCTGCACTACCATAGCAGGGATTAGCCGCCGCATACAGCAGCCTGACAGGCAGGCACATGGCAAAATGGCAAAACTGCTATACAATTCTGCACTCTCAGGTCGGCTATGAGCGGCGCAGCATGGTCGCCATAAGAACATTGGATCGAAACTGAGGTTTGGTTAAGACGCCATCATGCATGCGAGAGATAACAGCAAGCCATAATGAAAGGGCGGAAGTAATATGCAGTGCAGACTCAGGAAACAAAACCTAAAATCCCTAGAGAAATCATTTATAAAAGTTATTATAAAAAGTAAGTAATATGCGACTGAGGCTTATTTACAATGGATAATGTTTGCTTATAACTTCATATAATGGTCTAGATGAAAAGTGGCAACAGAGTGGGAGAGTTTACTTCCTCTTTAATGGGATAATAATGAACCTGCTTTGCTGGTGATACTGATGGAGTTCTGCCAATTGTATTTTCAAAGGCTTTTTTTTCTAGTGATATCAAGAATAATATTATTATGCTTGTTTTTTTGTTTTTTTGGGGAAAGTTACCACAACACCATTATCCCGTAGTTTTTAAGATCAAAGATACAACTATGTTGGTGTCCCTTGTTAATTTTACCTTGTATTTTTTTAAATGTAACTGCCTACTCTCAAACTGTAATTTGAAGTAAAACACATAGCCAAGTATTATTCTACACAATTATTTTTATTGTGCATTAAAAATAAAAAAAATTAAATTAGAGATGCTATCTGCCATCCAAATATAAAGAACTTAAACAAAAAGTTCATTCTATGCATATAAAAATATAGAAAATATAACAAATTAAATCATTATTCAAAAAAACCATAAAAAAAAAAAAAAAAAAAAAAGTAGTAAAGGGGGTAGGGGTGCAAATTGAATGTGGACAAATAGAAAAGACTATCATTCTGAGCCTAACATTTTTTATTCTTGTACAAATAACTTTTGGTCACTACTGTCTATTGATATGGAAACCACTTTGTTAAGGCAGAAATATTTTAACAATAACGTCTAGTTATCATGATTGTATTTTTGGATACAAATATGTTCAACAATGCTATACCTAGGTCAAGCTGGGCTCCTCTACATCTTCATCCGGTGCAGCAGGGCCTGTGTGGACCTCTGGAGCTGTGGCCTCAGCAGATGTCAAAGGGAGTGTAGACAGCGATGGCCTGGTTTCTGTCTGGTCGGACAAAAACCGCAGGCTGTGGTAATACCACAGCCTGGGGACATATATGTCATCTGCTAATGCTCCAGATCTCTGTGAGTCCATCACCTTTTTTAATGCTCTCTTTTAAAAGTACTCTTCAGGTTTGAGATTTTTGTTTTGACATAGTTGATGTCTGCCCTGGGGTACACTGGCTTCACCAACTCAAGCAGTTTCTCCAACGCTGCCTTCCTCAAGATTTTATTTGAGTAGTTTTGACTCTTGACCTTCCAGAGATAGGGCAGCTCCTGGTACAGGTTAATGAATTGGGGCAAAAAATCAGGTGAGGTAAATGTATCTGTCATGATAAATGATATGATGCCTGTAAGACAGAACACAAGACAAAACATAATGTCTGGCTTAACTCATAAGCTACTCCAAATCTAGGCCTCAATCTTAGCAGTATGGTTAAAAATGGACAGTTTCCCCGGTGGGGCTTTAGACAGCAATATCTTGAAATCCACAATAATAACAAATGTATAACCAGTAAGTGCATTTATTGAACCATGAACAGTTGTAATGTTATAATTCAATTGGCATTACAACATAGGGCGCTGGCCAAGTAGTACAATACATATTCCACAATATAAAGTCGACACATCTTTACACAAAATTATATACAGTCATACATTTCCGGGCTGTTGACGGTATAAATCCGACGCGTTTCGACCTGTGTACGGTCATCATCAGGGGGATAGTTGGTTCTATAAAATACATTGAATATCTTCAAAATTTAAGAACATGTCATCATAAATCTCATTGTAAGGTTAAAAATGGTAGTATATTTACCGCTGAAAAGTAGAGGGAATAATCCCTTGGCCAGTAAAAAGCCGTAAATGGATCCGGGGGGCCCCCATATTCGCCCCTGTCTCCCCAGAGCGCACGAGTCCAGCCCAGGGAGCTTGCAAGGAGCCACATAGACGCCCTCCAGGGGAAGGAGAAGTCAGCACCTGCGACAAATACCCAATAGGTCAAAATGATTCTCAGCACATTGGCAAGAGTATGAAGTGTATGGGCTAACTGCAATCCTAGTGATCAATATATATTGATCTGGTGTCCTAAGGTTTCATGATTGTAATTAATTATATAGAATGTGGCAAAACCATAAAATAAATGGTTGTATAGTTATAGGGTTGTTAGAGTGATTACCTCATCATCTACAATTTAGTGCCTATAAAAGTGAAAAACAAGTCAAAAGGAGAGTATGTGAATGAATAAAACCAAATTGAAACAATCAAAACCATGTGTGAAAAATCTAAACTGATTATAGGAATAGGAGTATGAGTGTAGTGTTGTGATATTATGGGAGTAGGAATATTTGTATAGTATTATAATTTACCTTGTGCCACAGTGTGGCTGATGTAGTCGGTAAAGTTTGACTTGTATGAACCAAATTGCAATGAAGCAAAAAAGGTAAAAAGCTGGAGCCAAAAAGGATTTGTGTAGTGCCATCCATTGCGGTCTACGTGGAGTCATAGTAAGACTCACAGGCAGCCGATCATGGATATATGCCTAAAGTAGGCAATTAATTGAGTAGGCACAGGTGTGGATCTCCTCCCCCCCCAGAGTGATGACGCCCAGGCTGCTAATGAGCAGCCCAAATGTGGCTCCCCCGGCATCCCTGTAGGCAAAAAAAAAAAACCCGTCAAGCCGTCAACTCCGCCGCAAACCGCGAGATGTCACGGCGCCGTGCACACGCCGAAGTGACTCGCACATGCGCACCTCGCCGCGGCTCATCCGGAGGTGATCAAGGGATGCTGCCGGCAGAGTGAAGCTCACGTCGGTGGACGATGGATACAATCGTCTGTCAATCAGAGCATGGGGGGGAGAGCTTGGATGCTGCATCACCCCCACATTCTCACCCTGCCGGGAAGCCTTCAATTGGACCAGGACTCACCCCCATGAAGCCGACAGGGGCGGCAGAAGTCCACCATGATCCATGATGGCCATAATCTAAAGTGCATATGTAAATGCAGTAGGCACTAAATTGTAGATGATGAGGTACTCACTCTAACAAAAAGCCAACTCTAAATACCTGCCTTAACATGGGCTCATGATATTTTTAACCCATTTTTAATTTTTCATGTCTTTTATATTTTGTCACCTGTTTGCATGATACGTAGTATTGGTATTATTCAACTGCTTTTATTTTATTTGCTCTTTATTTCCTCCGAAATAAATTTTATATGTTTTGATGTAAGCTTGATCACGCGCCCTTCATCCATCACTCTCCACTTAGCCTTACCTGACCACCCCGGGATCATTCTCTGGGCAGCGGGACAAGCAATACCGTCTCTTCAAGCTTTGCTACAGTTTACAATAGTACTCTTCTCAAAACCTAATCAGACCCTCACAAGCGCAGGAGTAATTTTTCCTTGTCCACAATCTAAATCACTCTAACAACCCTATAACTATACAACCATTTATTTTATGGTTTTGCCACATTCTATACAATTAATTACAATCATGAAACCTTAGGACACCAGATCAATATATATTGATCACTAGGATTGCAGTTAGCCCATACACTTCATACTCTTGCCAATGTGCTGAGAATCATTTTGACCTATTGGGTATTTGTCGCAGGTGCTGACTTCTCCTTCCCCTGGAGGGCGTCTATGTGGCTCCTTGCAAGCCCCTTGGGCTGGACTCGTGCGCTCTGGGGAGACAGGGGCGAATATGGGGGCCCCCCCGGATCCATTTATGGCTTTTTACTGGCCAAGGGATTATTCCCTCTACTTTTCAGCGGTAAATATACTACCATTTTTAACCTTACAATGAGATTTATGATGACATGTTCTTAAATTTTGAAGATATTCAATGTATTTTATAGAACCAACTATCCCCCTGATGATGACCGTACACAGGTCGAAACGCGTCGGGGATTTATACCGTCAACAGCCCGGAAATGTATGACTGTATATAATTTTGTGTAAAGATGTGTCAACTTTATATTGTGGAATATGTATTGTACTACTTGGCCAGCGCCCTATGTTGTAATGCCAATTGAATTATAACATTACAATTGTTCATGGTTCAATAAATGCACTTACTGGTTATACATTTGTTATTATTCTGGATTTCAAGATATTGCTGTCTAAAGCCCCACCGGGGAAACTGTCCATTTTTTACCATTATTGTTTTGGGGTGTGCAACGCATACGTCTCTCCCACATGTGTTTTTCTCTTTATTACCGAATTTTGGGTGGTTAAACACCCCTTCTCCCCTATGACATATGAGAGACATGGCAGCAGCTTTGTGTTGCTCATACAGCCCTTCTAACCCTCACATGTCTAAAACCTTATTTGATACGATACACATTTTGGGCGTTACACTTTGTTTGCCTCTTGCGGAGGAAACGTCTCTCAAAATGGGGGAGTAGATCGTAACTGTATCTTTCCCCACCTCATGCATCAGGATAGATCTACTATAGACTCCTGTATTGCAGTAGATCAGATGTTTAACTAACACCTGCTCTGTAAATATACATGTTAGGATCTAGGGTCAGTGAGCTACCACTCAGCTCCCGCATAAATTTAATGATTACCTCATCATCTACAATTTAGTGCCTACTGCATTTACATATGCACTTTAGATTATGGCCATCATGGATCATGGTGGACCTCTGCCGCCCCTGTCGGCTTCATGGGGATGAGTCCTGGTCCAACTGAAGGCTTCCCGGCAGGGTGAGAATGTGGGGGTGATGCAGCATCCGAGCTCTCCCCCCCATGCTCTGATTGACAGACGATTGTATCCATCGTCCGCCGACGTGAGCTTCACTCTGCTGGCGGCATCCCTTGATCACCTCCGGATGAGCCGCGGCGAGGTGCACGTGTGCGAGTCACTTCGGCGTGTGCACGGCGCCGCAACATCTCGCGGTTTGCGGCGGAGTTGACGGCAGCTGCCGGGGTTTTTTTTTTTTGCCTACAGGGATGCCGGGGGAGCCACACTTGGGCTGCTCATTAGCAGCCTGGGCGTCATCACTCTGGGGGGGAGGAGATCCACACCTGTGCCTACTCAATTAATTGCCTACTTTAGGCATATATCCATGATCGGCTGTCTGTGAGTCTTACTATGACTCTACGCAGACCGCAATGGATGGCACTGCACAAATCCTTTTTGGCTCCAGCTTTTTACCTTTTTTGCTTCATTGCAATTTGGTTCATACAAGTCAAACTTTACCGACTACATCAGCCACACTGCGGCACAAGGTAAATTATAATACTATACATATATTCCTACTCCCATAATATCACAACACTACACTCATACTCCTATTCCTATAATCAGTTTAGATTTTTCACACATGTTTTTGATTGTTTCAATTTGGTTTTATTCATTCACATACTCTCCTTTTGACTTGTTTTTCACTTTTATTCCACCATGTGCTGGCTGACACTACACACTCATTTCATTCACCTGGACATGGCACTGTAGTCAGCAGTGTGCTGGCCATCCATTCAATTTTTACTTCATCACTCAAAGGGTTTTTCATATTCCTAGTACCACTTATCACTTCCCACTCACCTGTTTTTACATACCACACCACTCTAACAACCCTATAACTATACAACCATTTATTTTATGGTTTTGCCACATTCTATATAATTAATTACAATCATGAAACCTTAGGACACCAGATCAATATATATTGATCACTAGGATTGCAGTTAGCCCATACACTTCATACTCTTGCCAATGTGCTGAGAATCATTTTGACCTATTGGGTATTTGTCGCAGGTGCTGACTTCTCCTTCCCCTGGAGGGCGTCTATGTGGCTCCTTGCAAGCCCCTTGGGCTGGACTCGTGCGCTCTGGGGAGACAGGGGCGAATATGGGGGCCCCCCGGATCCATTTACGGCTTTTTACTGGCCAAGGGATTATTCCCTCTACTTTTCAGCGGTAAATATACTACCATTTTTAACCTTACAATGAGATTTATGATGACATGTTCTTAAATTTTGAAGATATTCAATGTATTTTATAGAACCAACTATCCCCCTGATGATGACCGTACACAGGTCGAAACGCGTCGGAGATTTATACCGTCAACAGCCCAGAAATGTATGACTGTATATAATTTTGTGTAAAGATGTGTCGACTTTATATTGTGGAATATGTATTGTACTACTTGGCCAGCGCCCTATGTTGTAATGCCAATTGAATTATATAATTGAATCTAAGCAGTATAGGCCACTAACCACCTATGCCCCAATTTCCAATTTTCCCTTCATTTTCTGGCTCCTTTTGTGTGTTGGCGATGGCGTTCATCCTCCACACCAAGATCGTTCCTACGGCCGTTCCATCAACCGTGAGTTATGGCTTTATATACACTGCGCATGCGTCAAACTTCGCTCTCAGTGCGTCATGACGTTGGGGCGTGACAATCTCTCTTCTGCATGCGACACACACGGTGGAACATTCGGGAGGGACAACATGGCGGATTCGGCGGATTCCAGGCAGCCCCGCAGTGGTGGAGCTCATAGGAGGCATAAAGCAACCCCCATGAGCAAGGATGAGATGGTGGAGATGGTGTGCATCCTAGAGAAGCACAACTACGACTGTAAGCTGTGCAATTATGAAAGGCCCAACAGCTGAAAGAACAGCATTTTGGAGAAGGTCATCACCGTTTTGCAGAGTGATTTTTTGGTAGAACGATCAAAGGACCAAATCAGAAAATGATGGTCTGATCTCAAACATAGTGAGCAAGACCAGATGGAGTACATACATCAGATCATAAAAAAAGTAAGCAAGATTTGTATCTAACCAGTATGTATATGTGTAAATTAGCTGTCTGTATATGTTCTATGTTCTTTCTCCAAGTAGCTCTAGAGAATTATATATTAAGGTTATCTAAAATCTTTGTATGACTTGGTATTCGAAAGATGATGGTAAATATAAAGCAGATATGAACATTCTTATTTGGTCATATTTTTGGACATTTCTTTATTTTTGTAACAAATTTTTTACTCTTCTTTCAACAGGGAGGCACCAAAAAAGGAGGCACCAGCCAAGCCACCACAACACATGAAGGGAGGCAACAAGGGCATCCTCCCCCCCAAAAAACGTAAGTGACAACTTAAAACACACTCATTTAGCTGCTGACAGGGGTGCTTTTAGGTGGGCCAAAGGCCAAAGGCCATGGGCTTAGGTCAGAACTTAAGGGATAAAGAACACTTTCTGGTTGCTGCCTGCCTCATCAGTGCCCATTAATGCAGCCTTGCCAGCGTAGACATGGGTAGAGGAGAGGCCCCGGGGATCACAGTCACACAGAGTTCCGCCTGCTAGGATGCTCATCATATATCCCCTTTCCCATAGGAGACAAGAGGGGTGGGGGGCAACTGCTGGAATTTTTAAATGTTGGCACTTGTCCAGTGTTTGCCCTCTGTAAAATGACATCACCATCCCTTTTCTATGCATTTTTCACAGAAAAACAACCAGAGTGCTGCATGGTGGAGTCAACAAGTCAGGAGCAAACATTGACATCAGACCAAGTGCAAGGTTGGTCAACTAATGTAGCAAAATGGATGCTAGAAACAGATGATACTTGGGATGGCTTAATAAATGGTGTATTGTTTCTTTTTAGAGGAAAGAGTGTGGTGAGATGTTGTCTTGGAAGCATTGGATCTGACTTCTGGACTCAGCACAGATGTACAATACCCTGACGCGAGTCACACTGAGGGCCAAAGTGACCCAGAAGAGGATGAAAGTATTCAGGAGCCTCTTGTTTGTGCAAGTAAGTATTGTTGGACTCTTGTTTGGACATCGAAACACTCCACATGTATACACATTTGAAGCCAAATACCCACTCCACACATTAGCATGGAGAAGGAAGAGGTGGAAGGAGCTGGCAGTGTTGCTAGGTCCCCGAGTTTTGGAGACCCAGGCACCAGGGCCAAGATTAAAGAATAGTTGCAGTGTGTACATTCCTAGTAGTGTAGGTGTCTGAAGGGCAAGCAGGTTGCAAGCAACAATAGACTGGGTAGGTAAGCATTTACTGAATTTGACCATAACTCACTATGTAGGGCCTCAGCCACTTGACCATCGTTACCCTAATACTTTTTACTCTTCTTACTAGGTCATGATCTTCCACAATGCACTATTGGCAGAATGAGTGCAGATATGTTGCATTGTTTGAACGATCTGGAGAAAATCAAGGAGGCTGCCACTGCTTTACAGTGAAGAATCAGAGATTTTGTGGACATGCTTGCCAAATTTTAATTTCCTCTTGCCTGGTCTGAAGTTTTTGATTCCACTTTTTGGCTCCTGTTTGCCATTTTCTGATTTAACATGTTTTTGGCACTTGGAAATGTGAAACTTTAGGGACAGAGAGTGTTTCTCCACTCCACTCTTCTAGGTGCACCACCAGGTCATGTTTTCTGTATTTTCCTCAGTCAAAAAACAACTGTGTGAATTACTAACAGTGAACATGACAACATCACCTGTGCCAAATTCTACAAGTTTAGAGAACATGACCTGGGTTTGCATCTTGAGGAGGAGAGTTGGGAAACACTGCCCTAACTAATGTAAATTGTAATTTTTCAGTGTTTTTAAGAATATAAAACCCAAAATTGCAGGTGCTCCTAAAATGGGCCTTAACATTCTTATTTCCCTCATGATCCCATGCCTAAAATGTGTTTATGAAGAAGGCCACATCCATGTTGACACACTGGGGGTGACTTACTAAAGACCTGCGCCTGTGGTGCAGTGGAGAAATTGGAGCAATTGCACAAAAAACGGGACTCAAGAAATTTATCAAAAATTATGGTGCACTTATATGCACCAAACCATATTTACATAGGAAGTGCTATTGCGCACTTGCGCAATCCTTTGCGCCTACCATTAGCAAGCGCAGCCAATGTATTCTTCTACATTTTTGTCTGAATACTGTGGATAACTTTACTGCAGTTTACCATCTTCTGTTACCAGGCTAAAAAGTATGTATATATTATTGTTTAAATGCACAAATTCTGTCCAGAACATGTAGATCTGTCTTACAACTAATCAAGCCTTTTTACACCCTTCTTTCAGCTTACTCAACTGCACATGCGCGTTGTCAAAGCTCACCATTTCATCCTCGCCTGACAGGGCGCACATGCTTTAGCTTGTTAAATATGTGTGTTGCACACAGGCGTATCTGTGTTCTCCAGCGTGCACAACTGCTTAAACATTGGGCACTTGCTCATTGTAGTTCTAATCATGTTAATGAGCTTTTCCTTATCACATGGAGAATATTGCTTCCAGTTTTATTCCATTCATTCAGTTCTTTTTTGAAACAACTCAATACTCATTCTAGAGATCTTCCTCTAATCAACAACTGTGCGGATGTTCCCTGGACTTGTAATTGTGCATTTTATGGTGATAGTCTATATTTATTGATGGAGCCGAAATTTCCATGAAAACATCTTTTCCTGACAGACTCCATGGCAGCATACGTATAGGTTAATCCCGCTTCTCATACCTCATAGGACCCCACTCCCATAAATCTTTGCTTCTAGTCAGAGACCGTGTTCCTTTTTTGTCCTCCTCCTAGGACCAAGGTTATGTCTTACCTTATGCAGGTTTCTGCGGTCCAGTCCTGGTTGCAGGAATTTTGATGGCGGTTTTTATTTCTGGAGTCCAGCAATCCGAGCTATTAGCAGGGTGGATACAGGTGACAAATGCGATGCCATGAAGAGCTTACTGGCCTGGCCATTGGCAGGCAAGCGGCAACTTGGCTGAACGTCCTAGCTATTAGCGGGAGGCCCTTCCGGAAACGCCCCGGTAGTGCAGTGAGTGATCGCTCCCAGTTCCAGGCCAGATCGAGATCGTGCCGCGGTGGTATCGTATATATTTTTTTATATACATGGCAGCAGTGTTTGTTTCTGTTGTCTGTCTACCTGACTCTGTTTGTTTCCTATAGCTCTATGGTGGCTGGAGCACATCTGCGTTCCAGTCCGCCGCTTCTTCCTGGTTGTCTGCGCATCTGCGAACCTCGTCCGAGAACAAGGCTTGGTTCGTGCATGCGCAGTCCCAGTAAGATGGTGGCGGTCACGCATGCGCGCGAGCTCCACTGGGCGATGTCGGCCCCATTGTAGGAGTGTCGGGGGAGTGGTGACGTCACCGTCGGCGCTAAGTTTAAATGGCTGTCAGATACAGCTATTACTTGAAATATCCTGCGGGCTCAGGCGGCGGCTTCCTGGTGAACTTGTTTGAAGTTACTGAGGTAGGAAGCTATGCTGCTGGCTGATGATGACTTGCTATGGCTTGAGTTTCCTGTTTTGATTATAGGTTTGATCTTTTCAGTTACCAAGCTTTTTGCTATGGATGTGTCACTGCCCCCCAGTGGCCAACCCTTACGCTGCAGATAGGAATCTTTTCCTTCTGCTTGTCTGTTTGGATTATCAGCCTGGAGCCTGTTTATTCCCTTTTTTTCTTTCCTTTAGCCCCTCTAGGTCTGAACATCGGGATTCGGCACGCGAATATAATAACCATTCTAGATCACAACACTCCATCATTCCTCATCAAAATTATAGGCGTCCTGGATCATCTTCTTGACGTCATAGTAAAGAACCCAAATCTGGATCTGGGCACCATTCTCATCGCCATTCCAGCCACTCTGGAAGAAAAGTTTGTTGGGGATGTAGGGCTCAGGTCCCGGAAGGTAAATCCTTCTGTGAGCCATGTTATTCCCGAGCCGTAAGGGAAAGAGGAGGTGGAGACCATCAAGTGGAGGCACTGGTCAGCAAGGGGGTTCAGATATCCCTGAGCAGATCTGACTCCAACCGTACCATCATTCCTCCTGTTGACCCAGCACCAGTCCTTATGCAGGACGACCCTGAGGCTCCGGGTCCCTCTCAGCATAACCGCTCCTTAAGTGAAGCCTCAGACAGTGAGGTGAAGGCGTTAACCCTGGCACGGGTTTTGATTTTTTTCTCTAAAGAAGGAGCGCCCAAACTTTCCCCTTTTTGGGTGAACATAGTGAAATCATTACAGATGAATGGGGTGGCGTGAAAAAAAAAAAAAACTCACTACTATCTAAAATAGCAAAAATGTACCTATTTAAAAGAGAGGATGTGAAACATCTAGAGTCGGCACCTCTCATCGATGCAGCCTTAATGAGGTTGGTGAGGCACGTCACACTCCCTCTGGAAGACACCATTTCCTTTAAGGACGGTTTTGAGAGGAAGATAGATACGGACCTTAAACATATATATATACCCTGTTTCCCCGAAAATAAAATCTAGCGTGATTGTCAGTGATGGCTGCAATATAAGCCCTACCCCCCAAATAAGCCCTAGTTAAAGTCCTTGTAGGTCTTCTTTTTAGGGTAGGGCTTATTTTCAGGGAAACAGGGTAGGGCTTATTTGGGGGGTAGGGCTTATATTGCAGCCATCACCGACAATCACCTAGTTCATATTTTCGGGGAAACAGGGTATTATAGCAGATATGGCCTGTAAGCCATCTCTGGCCCTGTCCAAAGTGATAGAGGCCTGGACAGATGAAGTGGATTCTACCTTGGGAAGTGTCTCTGAGGAGACGGCCAGGAGCATACCGATACATGAACTAAGGATGGCGTCGGTCTTTTGGGAGAAGCCTCCCTTGACATTATTCGCCTGGTAGCACGCGTCATGCTGTCTTCCGTCACAGCTTAAAGTTCTTTGTGGCTGCACCCTTGGGTAGTTGATCCTGCCTCGAAATGGTGCAGGATTCCCTCTTCGGGAACAAGCTTGACAGTGCTATCACCCGTGCCATGGGGGGTAAGTCAAGGTTCCTTCCCTAGGATCGTCACCTTCTAGGTCAGAGAAGAGCTCAACCTAGGCAAGATCAGGATCATGCAAGAGATGCTCGTTGTTATAAGCCTGGTCGCGAGTTCGGGAAGAACTGGAATAGAAACCAGCCTTCTGGCCTGAAATCCTCAAAGGGAGCATCTTCTGGTGGACGTGAGGCCTCCAAGTCTTTTTGATATAAGGCCGGCCCAGATGGAGCGGGCTGGGACTTGGTTACTTCAGATCCAACATGTCTGGGCAGCCTCGATAAAGGATTTCTGGACTGTCAAAATGGTCTCCTCAGGTAATTCTTGGACGTTTGTCAGTTCACCCACATTTCAGTTTGTACCCACAGTCTTGCCTTGTTTAAAAAAAAAGAAAAAAAAGAGAAAACAAGTCTTCCTATCATATGCAGTCTCTCTTGTGGCTCAGGGCGCCGCCATACAAGTTCCAACAGGCGAAAAATTTCAAGGGATTTACTCACCCCTTTTCATGGTTCTGAAAAAGATCAGCTCCTGGAGGCCAGTCATAGACTTGACCCGCTTGAATTCTTTTATCAAAAAGGAAAATTTCAAGATGGAGTCACTGCTCACAATACGTCAGACAATTTAACCAGACTACTGACTTGTGTCCATAGATCTGAAGGATGCCTATTTCCGATAGCAGAGGAGTTCCAGAAGTATCTACGATCTGCTGTAGACCAAGTAAACCTCCAATTTACATGTCTCCCATTCGGGCTTACAATATCGCCTTGGATATTTTCAAAGCTCTTACTGGCTATCATGGCACTAACCAGGACCAGAGGTATCCGGTTACATCACTATCTTGACGATCTGCTGTTACTCTCTCGAGACAAGGAGCAGCTGTTAGTACATCGATCTCAGGTCATCTCCACTCTGACCGAGTTTGATTGGCTGTTGAACAGAGAAAAGAGCCATCTAGAGCCTACACAATCCCTGATATTCCTCGGCGCTCAATTCAATACACTAAAGAGTACCATCTCCTTGCCCCTAGAGAAAGTTCCAGTGATTCGGGACAGAATTCGCCTCACAATGGCTTCTCCTCTTCTCAGGGCCTCACAGTGGCTCAGGATAATAGGCACCATGGTAATCACATCCCCATGGTGAAATGGGCGCAATGGAAGATGCGGCCCTTTCAAAAGGGTTTCCTCCAGCAATGGGATCCGGGGTATCGAAATCATTTCATCCAGTTAACCCGGTCCATGCGAGAGAGCCTTCCCTGGTGGCTACTACGGAAGAATCTCCTTAATTGCCATTCCATAGCACCCGTCTCCTGGATCACGATCACAATGGATGCTAGAGAGACAGAGGGTGGAGCGCTCTTTGCCTGATGAAGGTAGCTCAGGGGAAATGGGACTTTCCATCCCGAAGGATAGTATTGAATGTTCTAGAGCTCCGAGCAGCCTTCTGTGATCTACAAGCATTTCTTCACTTGACAAGGGGTGACTCAGTTCTCCTAAGACTGAACAACATATCAGCAGTCTCATACATCAAGAGACAGGGAGGCACTCGCAGTCTCTCCCTGCTGAGGGAAGTGGAGCCAATCATGTCATGGGCTCAGACGAATTTGACAAATCTGACAGCTGTCTATCTCCCCAGAACTCAGAACGTCCAGGCAGACTTTCTCTCAAGGGTGTCCCTAGACAACAACGAATGGTCTCTCCACACCGAGGTCTTCAGTCGGGTCATGTTTCTGGGAATTGTACCAGAAGTGGACCTGTTTGCCTCTCCGTGCAACTTTAAGCTGAAGAGGTAATACATGAGATGTCGTTGTCCCCAGGCCTTCGGAGTGGATGCCCTGATGGATCAGTGGAGGTTCCACAGGGCCTATGCCTTTTTCCCCAGTACCTGTCATTCTCCAGTTTTTGTCAAGACTTAGGTGGGAAGAGGCCGAAATAGCGGCGATTTGTCCCGTACTGGCCCAACAGGCCATGGTTTCTTCTGCTGTTACAACTCAGCTTCTGGGATCAAGTTCCTCTCCCATCCAGACCAGATCTCCTGTTGCAGGGAACGACTCTTCATTCCCAACCCATCTGCATCTGATGGCTTGGTTTTTGAGAGGGGAAGGCTGGAGGCCCGAGGTTGCCCAGGCAGGGCTATCTCTACATTGCTGAACGCCAGGAGAGCAAGTACCAACAAAGTCTACCAAAGGATTTGGTCAAAATTTGCAGACTACATTTCTATCACTGGTAATTCTTCTAACGATCCAAAGATACAGGGTATCCTAGGTTTTCTTCAAACAGGCATGGATTTGTCCTTATCAGTTAAATCCTTGCGAGTTCAGGTTTATGCAATCTCTGCCTTCACAGGGATATCCTGGGCTAGACACTCTCTTATTAGGCAAAGGAGCAAGAAGGCTCAGATCTCAGAGAAAACCAAAGAAAACCAAGATTTTCCAAATGGGACCTCCCCCTTCTCCTGGATTTCTTCTCAGGAAGAGAAATGCAACACATGGGTCAGCTATCTATGAAGGAATCTTTCTCTCAAAAGTTGTCTTCCTGGTGGCCATAACATTGGCTAAGAGGGTTTCCGAAATTGTTTCTCTAGCATTCAAGGAGACATTCCTTACTTTCTTCCCTGATCGAGTAGTCTTGATTCCTATGCTAGGATCAAATCCCAAAGTAACATCCGTATTTTACAAGAATCAGGAGATTGTTCTTCCAATCTTTCGGTCAGCTGAGAACTCTAATATTCATCCTTTAGATGTTGGAGAAGTTTTAAAGCAATTCTTAGAAGCCACAGCTTCTTTTTGCCAAGTCTGAGCATCTGTTCATTTTCTTCCACGGGAAAAACAAAGGATTGTGTGCTTCTTCTAGAACCATCACAGCCTGGATTGCTCAGGCCATTCAGTGGGCTTATAAGGCTCCTCTGGAGGCAGTGACCGCTCATTATACCAGGTGTGTTTCTATATCGTGGGCAGTCTCTTGACATGTATCCCCAGAAGTAATTTGTAAAGCGGCCTTGTGGTCGTCGATTAACACATTTATGATGCACTATTGCGTAGAGCCGGCTTCTTTGTCTTCAGTTAATTTTGGTTTGCATGTCTTATCTGTTGACGGTGCCAATTAAACCTTTTTCTCTTTAACCAGCAATTGTCCACCCGGATGTGTATGGCTAGTTATTTCCCATACGTATGCTGCCATGGAGTCTGTCAGGAAAACGGAAAATTTATATCAAATACTTACCGTAATTTTCCTTTCCTGATGGACTCCATGGCAGCAGGAGTTCCCTCCCATTTGCTGGAGTAGGCTAAGTTACGGAACACGGTCTCTGACTAGAAGCAAAGATTTATGGGAGTGGGGTCCTATGTGGTATGAGAGGCGGGATTAACCCATACGTATGCTGCCATGGATTCCATCAGGAACGGAAAATTATGGTAAGTATTTGATATAAATTTTCCATTTTCAATACATGTCTGTGTATTGTGCATTCTGGACAATTCATTTCCCCATACACTGTGCAATCTGATTGGATAACGCTTAAATACACTCATTTGTATGAGCAATTAATTTCCCCATACACTGTGCAATCTGATTGGATGACGTTTAAATACACTCATTTGTCTGAGCAATTCATTTCCCCATACACGGGGACTGATTTACGAACCGTTTGCGCCGTGAGGTGAGGTGCACGTCGAGGCGCAACGTACGTTTTGGCATTTATGAAACATTTGTGCCGGTAACACAGCGCTATTCCCCATTTACTGTAGTAATCTCGGCGCATGGGAGGAGGCGATCAGTGCGCCACTATGGACATGGCACAGGACATCTTCAACTCAAAAGTAAAAGAAGCTGGAAGTGCCAATATTATAGGGGTGATGTGGGTGATGTGAAGAAGTTTAGTAATAACTGCCCAAGTAACAAATATGCCCAAAATAGAATGAGAAAGTAACTTTTTCTGAACAAGTTTGCTGTGCCTGCAAGTACATTTAGAACTGTGTGAGGTCAATTTAAGCACTGCGCATGCGCAAGCGGCTCTTGCGCTTGTTCAAATGCGTTCACTGCGCGGCCAAAATCTTAGTAAATGTCAAGCAACGTAAATGCATTTGCGTGGGTTGAATGGACGCACCTCTAAACTTGACATTTTTTTTTTTTTTTTTACGCTGGTTCACTTTTATGTGTTTTTTGTCAGATATTTGCACACAGGTCATGTTAGCATGTTACGTTGCCAACATGTGTCATGTACCTTGTTAAAATTATGTAAAAAGACTCTTGCTTCTCTAGCTCCTCCTAAAAGGGCATTAATGCATATGATTTCCTTGGGCTAGTTTTTGCTTTTAAAGGGAAACTCCACACTCCATTCTCCAATCTCCAAAGGCTGTGAGCGGCCTGTACCAACCCAAACCACATCCTTTTTCAGAGCAAACAACAGGGCCAGCTAGGAAATGGGTGAGAAGAGCGTTCGCCCAACTCCCTTCCGAACCATACAAGGCCCCATGCACTCAACATAGCTGGCTGCCTTTGGGGCATGTTGGGCTCAGCCCAATACCAACCACAAAGCACCTTGACCCAATAGTTTAAAGGGGCTTTCCACATTCTATAAAGCCCCCCCTGTCTGCAGCCCCCCACAACCACAGCCTAGGGTTGTGTGGAAGAGGCCCTTGTCCCCTTAAATATGGGGACAAGGTGGTTGACTTTTGGGGTGCCCGAGCCCCTCCTGCCCCTAAGCACCCACCCCCTTTCATGGGCTGGCTTGCTGTGAGTTTGGCTAGGGGTTTGTTAGTGCGTGGGAGGGGCACAATATTTTTAGATTTTGGGGTGGTATTTTTCACGTGGGGGTTCTCATTTTAAGCCTTTACAGCCCCAAATGGCCTTATATGTATTAGGGGTGCAGGCTATTTTTAGTTTTGTGTTAAAATCTTGCAGCTGCAATGTTGATTTGGATGTTTTCTCTAAAGCCGTACATCTTTGAAGCAGCATTTTGGATACATGCTACAGATGCACCACTTTACAGGCAGAGTAACCTCTCCCCCCCCCCCCCAAGTTACTAGCTTTAAGGCTAGTTCACTCCATAGAAACACAGTCCAGATGCATGTGCATTTTTTATGCGATCCATTGCATTTATGATACGTTTTTTGGTGCGTTTTTGATGCAGTCCAGTACTTTTTTCAACCTTCTTCTTTCTTAACCTTAATTAAGGACATGCTGGATGATGTGTTTAATTTTGGACAGGGGGGTGGCTTATTTTATACTAGCTGCATTTGGGTTGGTCTGGGCATGCTCAGGGACTTTAGTTTTTTTTTGTGTGTGAACAGCACTTGGATGTTTCTGGGCATGCTCAAAAAGTGTGTTTTTTGGGTTAGTAATTTAAGGACATCCTTAACAGGTGTACCCACTTTGAAGTTCTCTCTACATTGGGTGAACTTGCATTTTGTGTGTTGCACGGACTGTGCATGTGTTTTCAATTGCCTCATTAGCACACAAACCTATGTTATATAAAGCTTGCAGATAGCATTCTTTACCTTGCCCTGAAAAGAGGCAAGACTGTGTATGTGTGGGGCCAGCAAGAGAATACATTTGGGTGTCCTTATCGAGTTTGTAACACATGTATTTTCTCTATGTATTTTATTTATGTCTTTGCAAAACAGATGTGTTTTCGAGCAAGTTTTTCTTTTTACTTTGGTTTATTGTATTTTTTGGGTGGGTGATATTTTCCCTTGAAATATATTTGATGTCAATGTGTGTCGTTTGTAGGTTGTTCACTTTGATTTAACTGTCTGTGCTGCATTATTTTTCAAAAATGTTCTCAAGATGTTGACTAATGTTTAAATCCTTAATAGATATCCATTTGTGGGCGCACTCCTTTTAACTCATGTTAACCATATTCTAGTGTCACAAATTAACATACATGTGTTTTTTGCTTTCCTTGCTCTTTTCCAATTCCTGTTTTGTTGACTAGGGATGAGCTTTGAGTTCGAGTCGAACTCATGTTCGACTCGAACATCGGCTGTTCGCCAGTTCGCCGAACAGCAAACAATTTGGGGTGTTCACGGCAAATTCGAAAGCCGCAGAACACCCTTTAAAAGTCTATAGGAGAAATCAAAAGTGCTAATTTTAAAGGCTTATATGCATGGTATTGTCATAAAAAGTGTTTGGGGACCTGGGTCCTGCCCCAAGGGACATGTATCAATGCAAAAAAAAGTTTTAAAAACGGCCGTTTTTTCGGGAGCAGTGATTTTAATAATTCTTAAAGTCAAATAATAAAAGTGTAATATTCCTTTAAATTTCATACCCTTTTTTCTGTTCGGACCAGAATCGGATCGCATGTGTGTTCACTAGGCTGACTAGAAACTGACTGCATGGTGTGAACAAGAGCCATTGGAATACATGGAAAACACTGCATGCATTTTTAGTGCTAGTTCACACCAGACGCAGTTCCGTGCGCTTTTTTCTGCACTAAAAATGCATGCACAGTGTTTTCCATGTACTCCAAAGGCTCTAGTTCACACCATGCAGTCAGTTTCTGGTGGAGAAACTGACAGGAACTGACTGTATTGGTGCAGAAAAAACAGAACTGCATGGAACTGCATCTGGTGTGAACTGGCCCTGAGGCTGAATCACATCTATGCAATTTTAGTGCTTTTTGCATTTTGCAGATTTGCAGTACAGTCCATTTAACATTGTTTACTATAGAACATGTTCTGTAGTGCAAATCTGCAAAATGCAAAAAGCATTAAAAATGCATAGGTGTGAATCCAGCCTCAGTGCAAAAAAATAAATAAATAAATGCACGGAACTGCATCTGGTTTTGTGCTGACACATTCTGAATAGGAGTTACTAATCAGCTACACCACCAGACACAAGCTGCTTTCTCTTTTTGGGTATCAGCGCATCAGGCGCAAATCACCAGCTGGTTTCTATTAGTTTAAAGCGGAGTTCCACCCAAATTTTGAACAATATCTGTATGTATTCTCTTCCTTGCCTAGATGCTGACATGCCGTTTAAAAAAAATTAAATCGCCGTAATTACCTTTTATTTTTCTATTCTTCTTTGCACTTCCCGGTTCTCCTCCCGTGGGAGTAGGCGTGTTTCTAGCCTCTCCCAGACTCCTGGGAGCTAGTCTCAGGCTTCCCAGGATGCCACTGTGCATGTGCGGGAATGAGCGGTGAATGCAAATGCTTGTGGGCTGTGGGAAAGTTATTCTTTCCGACGAAATCTGACACAGGCGGACATATTACACACAATATGTGAGTATGTATTGCTGAGAAGAAAAGTTTGTGAATGAACTAAAAAAAAAAAAAAACGATAGATAGGTGGACCCCCGCTTTAAGTATGCGCCATGTCGCACACACAGCAATACATACGCAATTAATGCCAATGCCACTGTTCTGTCCACCAGATGTCTTGCTGATGTTTTATATTGGTTATTTGTATCTGTGTTGTTAAATTTACATGCAAATGTGTAATTCTCTTAAGACAATCATATATGGTGTGCAGGCTCCATCTAGCTTTCCTTTTTGGTATTGCTGCAGTTCTGTTAATTGTTGTATGTGTAATAGGAAGTTGTCAGCAAGCAGGGAATTCTGGGTAGACAGGAAGTCAACCATCCACCATTCTTTTCAACATATTGCAAGAAGCAAGTCATGTATTATTATACAGGATTTATATAGCGCCGACAGTTTACGCAGCGCTTTACAACATTAGGGCAGACAGTACAAGTACAATACAATTCAATACAGGAGGAATCAGAGGGCCCTGCTCGTTAGAGCTTACATTCTAGGAGGGAGGGTCAAGTTATACAAAAGAGTAACAGCTGTGGGGGATGAGCTAATGGAGAAAATAGTGCAGTTGTTAGATGGAGGCAGGATAGGCTTCTCTGAAGAGGAAAGTTTTCAGGGATTGCCTAAAGGTGGATAAATTTGGAGACAGTCTGACAGATTGGGGTAGGGAATTCCAGAGGATGGGCAAGGCTCTGGAGAAGTCCCGAAGGTGGATATGGGAGGAGGTGATAAGGGAGCTAGAGAGCAGGAGGTCTTGGGAGGAATGCAGATGGCGATTAGGTTGGTATTTTGAGACTAGGTTAGTGATGTAGCTGGGGGCAGAGTTGTGGATGGCTTTGTAACGTATGTATTTCTCTATCTATCACCATCACCCCTTAGAGAACTTAAAAAGTAAGTTTTTATTATCTCATCTTGTACTGTATATCATTGTTTATGCAATGTATGCTGTATTGTATGCAATATTATACTTATTGAGGTCTATTTCTGTTATTTTGTAGTTTCACCTGGCTTGTTCTAATAAAACTGAGATCAAAGAAATATGGTATCTACAGTTATTGGGATGAGCAGGTTTAGCTAGCTGTCCCAGAGACAGAACAGTGAAATTTTTAAGCTGACCTCTGAAGGGAAGATAAGCCAACTTCAGAAGTCTCTACAGCCCAGGGCTATGCAGTATCCATACAGTCAGAAGCCTTAAAGATACAGGCCTGCGGCAGGCGAAGCAAACAGCCACGCTACACAGAGACGCGCTCTGTCAAGCAGCATCGACACTGAACGGTCTCTATACAGCAAGACAGCTTCTTCCCCGCAGCCATGTGTCACAGTGGGACATCTTCTTACAAAACACGTTCACGAGCAAGCTCATCTAAGTCGTCTGTCGCAAATGCAGCAGCAATTGCCCGTTCAAAAGCTGAAGCAGCAAAAGCCAGGGCCGCATTCGCAGACCAAGAGTTGCAGATGAAAAAAGAAAAGGCCCGTCTTGATGCAGAAAAGGTGAGACAGGAACAAGAGAGAGAGAAGGAAAGAGTACGCTTGGAGCAAGAAAGAGTAAGCATGGAACAAGAGAGAGAGAAGGAAAGAATACGCCTGGAAGAAGAGCTAGCCCAGCAGGAAGCATCTCTGAGATTGCAGCAAGCTATCTTAGAAGCTAACATGGAGAAGCTGGCAGTAGAAAGAGAGGCTGCCGCCACCATTGCAGAAGCAGAAGCTTTAGAAGCAGTCATCTACGATGAGCCAAGACTAGGCAGCAGCATACCGGGTCTAGAAGAGGACCAATAAGATTCCTCACAACGCACGTCAGATTAGGTCTACCAGCACTGTGACCCAAGCAGCATCCCACAACAAGAAATTAAACATGACATCAGTGAGTCACATCAAATAAAGCAGCAAAAAGACGACCTGAGACCCCAGTGCTACAAGCAAGAAAAATCTGACAGAGTTCCAGACTTTCCAGTTCCAACCAAACCTTCTACTCCACAAGGTACACAGCCTTCATACAAGCATCAAACACCAGTCTTCACTCCAAAGGTGTATGCAACGAGCCGGTACGAACCTTATGTAAGTTTGAACCCAGCGCGCCTAAAGAAGAGACTTTTAACAGGTATGCCTTTACACCGCACCACAATACACCAGCAGCCTACCCCAATGCCAATCAGGCTTCTGTAGACTTTGCCAAGTTCCTGGCCAAGAGAGAGTTAGTTACCCAAGGACTTGTCAAATTCAGTGATTGCCCCCAACACTACAGGGCATGGCGATCCGTTTTCCAGTGTGTCATTCAAGGTCTAGATCTATCCTACAGGGAACAGATAGAACTCCTCGTAAAGTGGCTTGGCAATGATTCTGCTGAACATGCCAAAAGGATCAGAGACATTAACATAAACCACCCTGAGATAGGCCTTGCAAACATCTGGAACAGACTGGATAGATGTTATGGCTCACCAGAAGCTATAAAAAGTACACTGTTTAAAAGGATAGAACACTTTCCAAAAATACCTAGCAGAGGTTACCAAAGACTCAGAGAATTCATTGACCTGTGTATGGAGTTATAAGTTGCTAAAGCAGAAGGAGACTTACCTGGCCTTTCTTATCTTGACTCTGCTAGAGGTATTAACTCCTTAGCACTAAAACTTCCTTATGAATTACACGAAAGATGGATTACTCATGGCTGTAACTACAAACGAAAACACAATGTGCCTTTTCCACCCTTTAGTGAGTTTGTGGACTTTGTAGACAGACAAGCAGGAATGAAAGATGACCCCAGCTTCATTTTTCCAGTGTCTTATATCACTTCTTCTGGCCCTAAACTACTCAGAGCTCCAGTAGAAGTGCACAAAACTAACATTTCTTCCCACAGATTTGCAGAGTCTCAACCAGAGGATGAAGACAGCGACCCTACTAAGTTCTGCCCTCTACATAAGATGCCACATCCTCTTCTGAAATGCAGAGCCTTCAGGACAAAGACCATCCAGGATGGCAAAGCTTTCCTCAAAGAGAACAACATCTGTTACAAGTGCTGCTCTTCATACACACATTTCGCCAAGGATTGTAAGGTCAGTGTCAAATGTACAGAACGTGACAGCACAAAGCACAACACAGCTCTACACCCAAGGCCTACTCCAAGAACTTTTCCACCTGTTCATTAGGGACAAGGCGGGGAGACCAAAGACTCTAGCACAGACGCCATAGCAATCACTTCACAGTGTACTGAAGTTTGCAAAGGAAGTACAGGTGGCAGGTCCTGCTCTAAAATCTTTCTTGTGAGAGTTTACCCAAAAGGACACAGAGACAAAGCAGTCAAGCTCTACATTATCTTGGATGATCAGAGTAACAAGTCACTAGCTAGACCTATGTTTTTTGACATTCTAAACCTTAAAGGCCCCAGCAGCCCTTACTCCCTTAGGACTTGTGCAGGTACAGTGGAAACAGCGGGGAGAAGAGCTGACGGTCTACAAATTGAATCTATGAATGGTAAGACATGCCTACCCTTACCGACCATAATAGAGTGCAACCAGATGCCAGACAACAGATCAGAGATTCCCAGGCCAGACGCAGCTGCTCACCAGACTCACTTGAACCACATAGCACATCTCATACCAGAACTAGATGATCAGGCTCAGATAATCTTACTCCTAGGAAGGGATATCTTGCAAGTCCACAAAGTAAGAAAACTGATCAACGGTCCTAAAAATGCCCCATATGCCCAAAAACTGGATCTCGGGTGGGTCATTATAGGTGATGTTTGCCTGGGAGGTGCACACAAACCGACATCTGTTAATAACCTGCTCACTAGTACCCTCGAGAATGGTCATCCTACTCTTTTCCAACCCTGTCAAAATCACATCCTCATAAAGGAGCTACCACACAACAACCCTGTACCTCTTCCATTTCTAAGTCCCCTCTGTGACAGCAATACCTATGACGAAGACCAAAGCGACTTAGGAAGCACAGTGTTCCAGAGAACAAAGGAAGATAACCAGGTAGCAATGTCCATTGAGGAGAGGCTATTCTTAGAAGTTATGGAAAGGAGTATGGAGAAAGACGGGACTAATAGCTGGGTTGCACCTCTTCCTTTTAGACCACAAAGACGACGTTTGCCTAACAACAGAACTAGCATATAAACGTCTCACTTCCCTAAGACACAATCTTCAAAGGAAACCAGAGATGAAAGAACATTTCTTTTCCTTCATGGAGAAAATATTCTAGAATGGTCATGCTGAGATAGCCCCAAACCTCAAAGACTCAGAGGAATGTTGGTATTTACCCATATTTGGGGTCTATCACTCTAAGAAGCCAGGACAGATTAGAGTGGTGTTCGATTCCAGTGCCAAACATGAGGGTGTCTCTTTAAATGATGTCCTCCTCTCTGGCCCTGATCTTAACAACAGACTATTAGGAGTACTTCTTCGCATTCATGGCAGACATACAGCAAATGTTCTATTGCTTTCTTGTTAAAGAAGAACACCGTAACTTTCTGAGGTTTCTCTGGTTCAGGGACAACAACCCCTCTGGAGACATCACAGAATATCGCATGAGGGTGCACATATTTGGCAACAGTCCTTCCCCTGCAGTTGCTATATATGGCCTCAGACATTCTGCTAGAGTGGGAGAGTCAGAGTATGGGTCAGATGTCAGACAGTTTGTGGACAAGGATTTCTATGTAGATAATTGCCTGAAATCACTACCCACAAATAAAGCCGCAATCAGTCTGCTCAAAAGAACTCAAGCAATGCTTGCTTGTTCCAACTTAGGACTCCATAAGATTGCTTCCAACAGTAGAGAAGTTTTAGAAGCCTTTCCTGTCCAAGATCATTCTAACGAGTTAAAGGACTTAGATCTAGGCAAAGACTCACTTCCCATGCAACGCAGTCTTGGTTTGCTTTGGGACTTAAGATCTGACACGTTTACTTTCCAAGTAAACACAGAAGAAAAACCCTTTACCCGTAGAGGTGTCCTGTCTACCATAAACAGCCTGTATGACCCCTTAGGCTTTGCAGCACCTGTCACCATCCAGGGTAAGGCACTACTTAGAGACTTAACCTGTGAGTTGCTAGATTGGGACCACCCTCTCTCCACCGACAAGAAGAACCTAAAGCTAGAGTGGAAGGACTCACTAACAGCTCTATCCAACCTTAAAATTCCATGACCATATGCTCCTCTGTCATCTGCTGACATTCAGATGCAAAGACTTTGTGTGTTTTTGGATGCTTCTGTTAAAGAAATTGCTGCTGTAGCTAACCTGAAAACCATAGACACTAAAGGACAATGCCACATAGGGTTTGTAATGGGGAAAGCAGAACTTGTACAACTTCTCAAACACACCATACCCAGGCTGGAAAAGCAAAACTGCACGTGGATCTTCAACCCACCTCACTCTTCTCACATGGGAGGTGTTTTGGAGAGGATGATAGGCATAGCCCGCAGAATTCTTGACTCTATCTATCTACAAGTAGGAACTGTAAGGCTTACTCACGAATGTTTAGTGAAATTTATGGCAGAGGTTACAGCTATCATTAACGCCAGACCTTTGACCTCCATTTCAAGTGACTCTGAGGATCCAGTGGTTCTCACACCTGCCATGTTACTCACGCAAAAGACTAGTATTGCCGGTGCTCCAGCTGGAGAGTTTTGTGAGAAGGATCTTTACAAACGTCAATGGAGACAAGTACAAACCCTTGCCAATACCTTCTGGAACCGGTGGAAGGAACAATATATATCTACTCTACAAGTAAGGAGAAAGTGGCACACTGAAAAGCCTAATCTTACCTGGTGATGTTGTGCTCATGAAAGATTGCCAGACACTAAGGAATATGTGGCCTTTAGGTTTGATCACCAAAGTACTGCCAAGCAAGGATAATCGTGTCCGTAAGGTCAAGGTCAAGATCTTTCAACAGAATGAGGCTAAAGTATTCTTGAGACCAGTGACCGAACTTATTCTGTTGCTTTCTACGGAGGACTCGGTTAGTGACATCACTTGATGTCAGGCGGGGAGTGTTCTGTCCACCAGATGTCTTGCTGATGTTTTGTATTGGTAATTTGTAGCTGTGTTGTTAAATTTACATGCAAATGTGTAATTTACTTAAGACAATCATATATGGTGTGCAGGCTCCATCTAGCGTTCCTTTTTGGTATTGCTGCAGTTCTGTTAATTGTTGTATGTGTAATAGGAAGTTGTCAGCAAGCAGGGAATTCTGGGTAGACAGGAAGTCAACCATCCACCATTCTTTTCAACACATTGCAAGAAGCAAGTCATGTATTTCTCTATCGCCATCACCCCTTAGAGAACTTAAAAAGTAAGTTTTTATTATTATTATTATTATAAAGGATTTATATAGCGCCGACAGTTTACGCAGCGCTTTATAACATTAGGGCAGACAGTACAATTACAATACAATTCAATACAGGAGGAATCAGAGGGCCCTGCTCGTTAGAGCTTACAATCTAGGAGGGAGGGTCAAGTTATACAAAAAGGTAATAGCTGTGGGGAATGAGCTAATGGAGAAAATAGTGCAGTTGTTAGATGGAGGCAGGATAGGCTTCTCTGAAGAGGAACGTTTTCAGGGATCGTCTAAAGGTGGATAAATTTGGAGACAGTCTGACGGATTGGGGTAGGGAATTCCAGAGGATGGGCGAGGCTCGGGAGAAGTCCTGGAGGCGGATATGGGAGGAGGTGATGAGGGAGCTAGAGAGCAGGAGGTCTTGGGAGGAACGGAGATGGCGATTAGGTTGGTATTTTGAGACTAGGTTTGTGATGTAGCTGGGGGCAGAGTTTTGGATGGCTTTGTAACTTATTGTTAGTATTTTGAATTTAAATAGTTGGGTGAGTGGTAGCCAATGGAGGGATTGGCAGAGAGGGGTAGCAGACACTGAGCGGTTTGTAAGATGGATGAGTCTGGCAGCAGCATTCATGATGGACTGAAGGGGGATAATCTATTTAAAGGTAAGCCAATGAGGAGGGAGTTGCAGTAGTTGAGGCGAGAGATTATCTCATCTTGTACTGTATATCATTGTTTATGCAATGTATGCTGTATTGTATGCAATATTATACTTATTAAAGGTCTATTTCTGTTATTTTGTAGTTTCACCTGGCTTGTTCTAATAAAACTGAGCTCAAAGAAATATGGTATCTACAGTTATTGGGATGAGCAGGTTTAGCTAGCTGTCCAAAAGACAGAACAGCCACAAAACCAACAATTTGTATAATCACGTCATAGATGTAGCCTAGTTTCTGGCTAACAATCTATTATACATCTGTGGAACCCAGGAAGCTCCAGGTGATAGAAGTCTAGGCACACAAACTGGAGTGCATAGCCGATACTTTTACCCCATAATCATAGGCGTGCGCACAGGGTGTGCCAGGTGTGCCTGGGCACACCCTAATCTCCTTGTGTGGTGCATATTCCCCCCTGTTTAGACCACTGATATTTCATCCCTAAAAAAAAATGTTACAAAATAAAATACTTTAAAAAGAATAAAAATAAAACTACTGACACTGTCCACTGCCCTACTGACACCATCAGTACATATACACATGCATATGTATTTGAGCTTTGGGGCGCACACCCTAATGCAAGAGGCTGCGCACACCTATGCCCATAATGGGTACAGCTACAGCTCCTAGACATAAACAGATATTTTATTTGGAACAGAAGTAAAAGTGAGTCTCCTTATACTACATATTTAACCCCTTCAGATTTGCGCTATAGCTGAATGACGGCTACATGGATCTGCTTTGCTGGGAGGCCGTCAATAGACGTCCTCCCCTTTGCACGCTCACCACGCCCCCCTTTAAAGGCGTGTGCGGCACGTGCTGTGATTACCCGAGTCAATGAGACTCCGGTGATCACAGATCGGCATAAGGGGTCGATCCCGTCCCCTTACCACATGATCAGCTGTCAGCCAATGACAGCTGATCACGTGATGTATACAGAAGATCGGTAATCGTTTTTTTTCTTCTCAAGCTAACAGCGCAAGGAGAAAAAAAAAGCCGTTCACCAGCTTCTGTTGAAGGGACATCGGTCCTGAAGAGAAAGAGGCACAGCCACCTTATCTGTGCCCACCAGTACTGCCTGTAGTGCCACGAATCAGTGCCCACAGTGCCACGAATCAGTGCCCACCAGTACATCATAAGTGCCAGCAATCAGTGCCACCTATCAATGCCGAGTGTTACCTATCAATGGCCACCAGTGGTGCCAATCAGTTCCTCATCAGTGCCACCTAGCAGTGGCACTTTTTACGGTATTTTTAAAAAAATTTAACAAAAAATAAAAAACCCAGAGGTGATCAAATACCACCAAATGAAAGCTATATTTGTGGGAAAAAAAATTATAAAAATTTCATTTGGGTACAGTGTTGTATGGCCGCGCAATTGTCATTTAAAGAGTGACAGCGCTAAAAGTTGAAAATTGGTCTGGGCGGGGGGGGGGGGGGGGGGGGGTTAGGTGCCCAGCAAGCAAGTGGTTAAACAATGTATGTTAACAGAGATTGCTGTACACTTAAGTTGCTTTATATATCCCACACTAATATGGGAGACAGACAAAGCCTACCAGCTTATAACATGTCTGAATCTAGTGATAAATGAAAGCTTCTGAAACCTTTTGGATAAGCTCTGAAGTGTGCAACAGTCGCAAATCAGAAGGCCAACACCTGCAGGTATTGCCGAGCAATCATTAAACACAGGTTTGCCTATGCAATCCTTGCATGGAGGTTACGCCCAGGAGCCTGTCAATTGAATGTCGCAGGGTCCATAATTTATGTTTCTAGTACAGCCTAGGAGTGGGCTATTGCCCAAATCCCAGTACAAAAAAGTCTTGATTAAACAGCAGACCCCACTAGCTGTGGTTTAATTGAGTGTAATTGATGGTAAACACGGAGTAGGAAGGAGTTAACTGGTTGCAGCTTCTGCTGATCTCTGAGATTGCCATTTATAAAACTTATGACTCACGCTAGTGACAAACAAATGGGTATAAAGGTGATAAAGCATCGCCTTTAAACTGAGTTCAAATATATGTATGGTCATATATCATATAGATAAACATGTGCAATAAAACAATAAGACTAGCATCAAAGCTATGATATAATGTGCAGCAATAAAAGTAATTAGTGTTAGTCCATATGTGAACTGAACACCCGAGTATAATATTAAATAAAGTGAGAGTCCAGTTGTATGAGAACACAAGTGCTTGGGTCCACCACCATATGTAGAGTGACTGGCCGATTACCAGAAACCCATGACCCCCCGTTACAGAGGGTCTGAGTAAGCTGTTGAATCTTATTGCTCCGGACCACCATAAAGCCGAGATGGATTGCTGGCATGGGACATCAGGGACCTTAGTATGGATGGATGGATCCACGAGAAAACAGGTTAAATTAGATGAGTTCAGTATATGGTGAAAATCGCCAGTCCTGGAGTCTCATAAACGTCCTATTTGGCATCCTGTTTTCTCTTTGCAGCCTTGGGCACTGGTGTGATTTTACAGGGATCCAGAAGAGGATGGGAACCAGGAAGCAGGAAACGAAAAGCAGCTGGTGGTGACTTCACAGGGAACAGGAAATGTGATTATTCACAGTGGCAATGAATGGTAATGAATTTGGAAGCTACAGCTTCTTCATCAGACCAGTGGTCTACCTTCCTGGTGCACAGACCCGCCTTCTCCGCACTGCCTCCGAAATCCATGTCATCCCTGTTTCTGCTCCTCTGAGTTGGTCCCACCCCCTCCTCCCTTGTCTCCTCCCCTGTCTCCTCCCCTCACCTCTCCATTCAAGTCAGATGCCGCTTGTGTCTTTTCACCTCCCTGTTCGCTTACACCCGCCTCTCCCACTACCTGTCCTCAGTCATGGCGGGGCCAACTGGGGGATAAACATGCTCTCTAGCTGGAGCCAAAAAAGTGTGACTTGGTGAGAGTGGAGGGGGGACGGGCGGAAGCAGGAATGTTAGAACATTCTGCAGTACGGGACACAGGGCTGGTTGGTCTTCTACACGCTGAGGGAGACTGAGACTTCTCCTGACCCCCTCTGTACTTGGAACATCCTATGTTTGGGTTTGTGACAGGAAATGCCAACAAAGCCTGGGGAATGCCCAGGAAAAAATCCAAGCCTACTTACAGCCTGGCCCTACCATGGGACCCAATGGGCCCATGGTCCCAGGCGGCATTTACAGAGGGGCGGCAGCCGGCAGTGACAAGTGGGCAGCGTTAAGGGATACAGCCGTGGAGTCGCCATTGTGACTTGGCCCCTGCTCCAGGGGGGGACGTTGCAGGCTCCCTCTCACATTAGATCCGATGTCAATGCGTCTCTGTGTGGGCTGCGGGCATCACCTCGGATACCAGTATGCGACAGGCAGACCACTCCCCTCCTCTTCACACAGGTAAGATGGGGCTGCTGAGTGGAGGAGGCGGGTCATGTACTGCGTGGAATGACAGGCAGTACTGCGGTGAACGCTCTGCCTTCCTGGTGCACAGACCCGCCTTCCCTGCACTGCCTCAGAACTCCATGTCCTCCCTGTTTCTGCGCCTCTGTGAGTTGGTCCCACCCCTCCTCCCTTGTCTCCTCCCCTGTCTCCTCCCCTCACCTCTCCATTCAAGTCAGACGCTGATTGTGTCTTTTCACCTCCCTCTTCGCTTACACCTGCCTCTCCCACCACCTGTCCTCAGTCATGGCCGGGCCAGCTGGGGGATAAACATGCTCTCTAGCTGGAGCCAAAGAAGTGTGACTTGGTAAGAGTGGAGGGGGGGCGGGCGGAAGCGGGAATGTTAGAACATTCTGCAGTACAGGACACAGGGCTGGTTGGTCTTCTACACACTGAGGGAGACTGAGACTTCTCCTGCCCCCCCTGTACTGGGAACATCCTATATTTGGGGTTGTGACAGGAAATACCAACAAAGCCTGGGGAATGCCCAGGAAAAAATCCAAGCCTACTTACCACCAGCTCGCAGACAACCAATTAACCTGTCTGACGGTATGCGTTAAAAACAGGGGTTTAGTCCGCACGCATTTGCAAAGGCATGCGTAAGCCACAGAACCTCATCACGGCACCCTGATATCTGTGGTCTTAACACTAAAATGTGAGTGTCCCCACAGTGGAGGCACATACATTCTGATATATAAATGAGGGCAGGTGGACTGAAGGGGAGCCCACCCCTGCTTAAAAGGTACAGGAGCACACCAAACACCCAGCAGGTAGCACAATGGCTGCAAAGGTGCTGGTGCTTTGCTGGACCAATGCACACGCCAACGTGATCACAAAAAACTTGCCACCACCCTAATTTATAGCTGGCTATCGCAGTAAGTGGCATTGGAAGGCTACAAACAGATGACAACAAAGCCTGGGGAATGCCCAGGAAAAAATCCAAGCCTACTTACGAACCAGCTCGCAGACAACCAATTAACCTGTCTAACAGTATGCGTTAAAAACGGGGGTTTCGTCCACACGCATTTGCAAAGGCATTCGTAAGCCACAGAGCCTCATCACGGCACCCTGATATCTGTGGTCCTAACACTAAAATATGAATGTCCCCACAGTGAAGGCGCATACATTCTGATGGATAAATGAGGGCAGGTGGACTGAAGAGGACAGGAGCCAGCATGGGGGAGGGGTGAGTCCTGGACATGCTGGGTCTTGTAGTGTACAGGCAGTAGGGGGACCCCTATGTTCATTCAGAGACCTAAAACCAAAGCCCCCCAACAGGGCTAATAAAAAAAAAACACTGACGGTGTCCTCTGCCCTACTGACACCATACACTGGCCCACTGACACCATCACCATCCGCTGCTTTACTGACACCATCCACTGGCCCACTGACACCGTCTGCTACTTTACTGACACCATCCACAGGCCCACTGCCACCATCCACTGGCCCACCGACACCGTCCGCTGCTTTACTGACACCATCCACTGGCCCACTGACACTGCCCACTGCCCTACTGACACTGCCCACTGCCCTACTGACACCATTCACTGCCCTACTGACACCATCCCCTGCCCTACTGACACCATCCACTGCCCTACTGACACCGTTCACTGGCCCACTGACACCATCCACTGCTCTACTGACCCCATCCACTGCTCTACTGACCCCATCCACTGCTCTACTGACCCCATCCACTGCCCTACTGACCCCATCCACTGCCCTACTGACACCATCCACTGCCCTACTGACACCATCCACTGCCCTACTGACACCATCCACTGCCCTACTGACACCATCCACTGCCCTACTGACACCATCCACTGCTCTACTGACACCATCCACTGCCTTACTGACACCGTCCACTGGCCTACTGACACCGTCCACTGGCCTACTGACACCATCCACTGCCCTACTGACACCGTCCACTGGCCCACCAACTCCATCCACTGCTCTACTGACACCATCTACTGCCCTACTGACACCATCCACTGCTCTACTGATACCATCCACTGGCCCACTGACACCGTCCACTGCCCTACTGATACCATCCACTGGCCTACTGACACCATCCACTGCCCTACTGACACCATCCACTGCCCTACTGACACCATCCACTGCCCTACTGACACCGTCCACTGGCCCACCAACTCCATCCACTGCTCTACTGACATCATCTACTGCCCTACTGACACCATCCACTGCTCTACTGATACCATCCACTGGCCCACTGACACCGTCCACTGCCCTACTGATACCATCCACTGCCCTACTGACACCATCCACTGCCCTACTGACACCATCCACTGCTCTACTGACACCATCCACTGCTCTACTGACACCGTCCACTGACACCGTCCACTGACACCGTCCACTGCCCCACTGACACCATCCACTGCCCCACTGACACCGTCCACTGCCCCACTGACACTGTCCACTGCCCCACTGACACCGTCCACTGCCCCACTGACAATGTCCACTGCCCCACTGACACCGTCCACTGCCCCACTGACACCGTCCACTGCCCTACTGACACCGTCCACTGCTCCACTGACACCGTCCACTACCCCACTGACACCGTCCACTGCCCCACTGACACCGTCCACTGCCCCACTGACACCGTCCACTGCCCCACTGACACCGTCCACTACCCTACTGACACCATCCACTACCCTACTGACACCATCCACTGCCCCACTGACACCGTCCACTGCCCTACTGACACCGTCCACTGCCCTACTGACACCGTCCACTGCCCCACTCTGCAGTATTTGTTTTTGCGCTATAAACAAGAAAAAAATGAACATTTAGAAAAAAAACAGTATTTTTTACTTTTTGCTATAATAAATATCCCCCAAAAAACTGTCTTCATCAGTTTAGGCCAAATTGTATTCTACTTCATATTCTTGGTTAAAAAAAAATCGCAATAAGCGTATATTGATTGGTTTGCGCAATAGTGTCTACAAAATAGGGAATAAATTTATGGCATTTTCAATAAGATTTTCTGATAAATTTAATTTTAGTTGTCATTATGTAAAATAATGAATGTGGGGGGCCTTTTGGTGGGTGTGATTATTTTTTTTTGGGGGGGCAGCATTTCATTCTTGGGCCCAGTCAGCACAATGTCTTGGGCCGGCCCTGGGTGCACCCATTCACATTAAAACACTGCGCCCATAGCCCTTAACCCCCCCCCCATTCTGGCCTGGCCCTGGTGTTGTGCCCTTTTCTTTTCCTTGTGTCCCCCCACCTAAAGCAGCTATTCTCATCAGTAAAGGATTTACATGTCTCCATTAAATGCTGGGAGAAAAAACACATTTGCCTGGAGGCTTTAAAGTGATAATAATGTGTTGTTTGCTATATTAACATGCTTAACTTACCTGCTCTTCGTAGTGGTTTTGCACAGAGCAGCCTAGATACTCCTCTTCTCGGGTCCCTCTTCGGCGATCCTGGCTCCACCCTCTTGTTGAGTGCCCTCACAGCAAGCAGCTTGCTATGGGGGCACCCTAGCCGTGCCGCATCTCTGTGTGTACATTCAGACATGGAGCCGCAGATTGGCCCCACCCCCGCTTTCTCCTGATTGGTTAACTGACTTTGATTGTCTCAGCCAATCAGGAGGGAGAGTCCCGGACGGCCGAGGCACTCGTGCACATCGCTGGATAGAGATGGGGCTTAGGTAAGTATTGGGGGGCTGAGGGGGGCTGCTACACACAGAAGGTTTATCTTAATGCATAGAATGCATTAAGATAAAAACCTTCTGCCTTTACAATCACTTTAAGTTTATGAGTTTTCCTTGTTCTTTGAACAAACCACATGGTCATGCAAACATATATGAAATTTATCTTAAAGGGATTGTAAAGGTTAATTTCTTTTTTTTTTTTTTAATAACAAACATGTCATACTTACCTGCTTTGTGCAAGAGTTTTGCACAGAGTGGCCCAGATCCTTCTCTTCTGGGGTCCCTCAGCGGCACTCCTGGCTCTTCCTCTTTTCGAGTGCCCCCATGGAGAGCCGCTTTTCATGGCGGCACTTGTGTGGGCGTGCTTCCGAGTCCTGCTGCTGCATCCATTGACTCAGACAGCAGGACTTGGCCCAGCTCCCTGGCTCCCGTGTCACTGGATTTGATTGACAGCAGTGGGAGCCAATGGCTTCCGCTGCTATCAATCTATCCAATGAGGACCCGAGACAGAGGCTGGAGCTGCCTAAAGCCATACAGGACCTCATTCAATTTCTAATCCCTGCAATACCACCACACAAGCTGGAATTGAACAGAGCACATAGGTCACTGGGTCCCCCCAGGAGAGATGGGAACCCCAGGGATATAGTAGTAAAGCCACACCACTACAGTGTAAAGGAAGAGATCATGAGGATATCCAGTAAACAGTCAAGCATCTCATTCCAAGGTCAAGATATACAGATCTTTGCGGACATTTCCCCGATGACCATCCAAAGACGCAGAGCATTAAAACCATTACTACTTGTTCTCTCCCAGAAAGAAATAAAACACTGGTGGTCCTTTCCTTTTGCCCTTAAGTTTACCTTTAATGGAAAAACTCACTCTTTCTCCACCTTCACAGAAGGAGAGCAAGTCCTTTTGGCCCTAAAATTCATTACCCTGGAGTCTGGAGACATGGACACTTCTAACATGCTTGCAAGTTCCTCCAAAAGATCATCAACAGCTAGTCCCCTATCTCCACTATGGAAGGCAAACAAAACCAAGCGAGCTAAAGATAATATGCCCACCTGATGTTCAAAGTTGCTGTTTATCCTTTTTTCTTTATTTTTCCCTCATGGCAAGATCGTGACGGGAAAAAACCTTACATACCCTCACGTCATCTTTAGAGGTTGAGTCTTTCTAACGGAACCTCAATATACCACCTATTCAGCTGGAAGCAGGGTTATGTAATCAAGATGGTTATTGCCATTCCCCATATTTTTCTATTACCACCTCTTTAATCCTTTTGGATATTGTAGAGACCGCTCCATAAAGGAACACAGGAATTAAACCTATTGCATGAAGCAAGACGGACTCCCCTAAACCAGGGCATCATACCCAGGGATGCTCAGGGACTTCTACATGGAAGATGCACATCTTTATGGGATTCTACACTTACATAATGAAATATTTTACACTTGGGGACTTCCCCCCGTCCCGGTATTACCAACTGCCCTTTCTTGTTTTTTGTGAGGGGCTTCACGTTTTTTGGTGTTTTTTAATAATACCCCTACACATTCCTTTATTTTTTATTTCTTATATGTTATTTATTTATTTTTTTTTAGATCCTGATGGACTGGTTCCTTTCACAGTTTTTCATTTACACTTCTGGACTCTGATGCAAAGTCAATTTTTTATATAATTAAGGTTTTTTGAGTATCATAGTCCTTAGTCGACTGTGGCTCGGGCAGCAGTCATGCGTGCTCTCTCATCCCCCCAATATGGCTATTCCGTATTTGGGCGATGGGTTGTCAGTCCACTATGAGGGCTGCTCAATGTTGCTATCTACTAACGTAGGAGGGGGTCTTTCCCCCTTACTTCATTACAGGCCCCTGTTTGGCCTTCTTTTTCCTCTTCTTTACTTTCTCTTTTCTTCTCTAACTAATCTTCTCTTTTTGATTGCCAGCATTCGGAGAATTCTTCTATATCCGGAGGCTCCAGGTCCCAGGTTTCACCACGCTATTATGTCAGGGCTGATCAATTCAAGGCTCCATGGGGTAAGTGTTAAACACAACGATACATCTATTTTCACACCTATTAACACCTTCTAACACCGTAACTTCGTCTTCGCTTAGAATTGTTTCCCACAACGTGCAGGGACTAAACTCAGCCATTAAAAGAAGGAAGGTTCTGCAGGAATACCGATCCAAAAAAATGAATGTGGTGTTTCTGCAGGAAACACATTTTCCAATACAGTATAACCCTTCCTTCTTGCATGCACATTATCCCCTCTTCTATCTAGCAAACGCTCAGGACAAAACAAAGGAGGTAGCAATTTTGTTTGCTAAATCCTGCCAATTTAAGACTACTCAGGTTTATAAGGACACGGAGGGTAGATTTATCCTGGTGAAGGGAATGCTAAATAATCAAATGTACTCCCTGGTCTCGTACTATTCCCCTAACAGAGGTCAAGCTCAATTTTTTCACCTTTTGTTTCAAACGCTAGAACCACTGCTGGAGGGAATAATGATTTTGGGAGGGGACTCCAACATGGCATTTGACTTATCCCTGGATAAATCTAGACCTCTTTCAACCCAAATGACGCGCCCTAAAAAGATAAGTACTAAAATTGCTAAAATGATTTTTAATCAAGGTCTTGCAGACATTTGGAGAGAAACCAACCCGACCTGTAGGGACTACACTCACTTTTCAAATCCCCACCAATCCTATTCTAGAATAGGTCACATTTTCATTTCAACTCATCACATACCCCTAGTTAAGAAATCTTTCATCAAGGACTCCTCCCTTTCGGATCACTCGATGGTCATTCTTGTGATGCGAGAGCTGCAACATAAACCCCCCCCCTCAATTGAAACTTAAGGAATCCATCCTTAAAGACCCGATCCAAGTTACTATTATTGAGAAGGCTCTGACGGAGTTCTTTACGCTAAATGATGTAGAAGGAACCTCGGCGGAAACAGTCTGGGCTGCCCACAAGGCAACGATCAGGGGTAAATTGATCCAAATGACATCGCAACTCAAAAAAGAGAAAATCTCTGATGTTATCAAACTTGAAAATAACTTTGAAGCTTTATGTAAGCAACATAAATTAGACCCTTCTAAGGTCAATACAGCACAACTCGATGCCGCGAGGGTGGCATTAAATTTGGCCCTAACGGTTAAAGCCGAGGTTTCCCTGCATTGGACAGGCGCGAAATTTTACCAGCATAGAGATAAAATGCATACAATTCTGGCCTCCAAGCTCTCCCCCAAAACACGTACATTCGCCCTACCCAAGATCAGACAGCAAGACGGTACATTCTCTTTAAATCCTCAACGCATTCTACAATCATTTCAGGATTTTTATACAAACTTATACAAAAAGGGAAATCTTATTGGGGAGTCCAGATTTGATGAATTCATGGCAGAATTAAAACTTCCTTGCCTTCAGAAAAGTCATGTGGATCTGATGGATGCTTCTTTCTCTACAGAGGAAACCCTAGAAGTGATTAAGAATTTAAAAGTTAACTCTGCCCCAGGCCCAGATGGCTTCTCAAACACTTATTACAAAACATTCGCGGTTACCGTAGCTCCTCATCTCACCAAATTTTTTAATTCCAAAAGAAGGGGTGAACCCATTGAAACCAATGCAAACTCAGCCTTCATTTCAGTTATCCCCAAACCTGATAAGGACCCTTCCATTGTAGAAAATTATAGACCCAACTCCCTTATTAACAATGATTTGAAGATATTAACCAAAATATTAGCCAATAGACTAAGCTCGTTCATTGGACAATATATTCATAGGGATCAGGTGGGTTTCATCCCAGGTAGACAGGGCCCGGACCAAGTTAGGAGGGCGACGGATATTGTTTCAATCCTTCAATCTGCCTGGGATGGAACCCACCAGCAGGCAGGCCTGTTGTTATCGCTAGATTTAAGAAAGGCTTTTAATTCGCTTTTGTGGTCTTACTTGTTCTCTACCCTTCGTAGATGGGGTTTTGGGGAACATTTTATGGGGATCCTACAATCTCTCTACTCGAGTCTGGTGGCCAGGGTCAAACTTCAGGGATTTGTCTCTAATCCCATTCCGATCTCCAGAGGGACCAGGCAGGGATGTCCTCTCTCTCCAATAATCTTTACCATTGCAATTGAATCATTGGCCATTGCAATCAGAACAAATGTCAATATCCACGGGGTAAGGTGCGGACACTCAGTCCATAAATGTGCTCTTTTCGCAGACGATATTCTGCTCTTCGTCACTTCCCCAATCACTTCTTTACCTAATATTAACAAGCTCCTGGACTCTTTTGGGGATTTATCGGGTCTACAAGTGAACATAGCTAAATCACAAGCACTGAATGTTTTCTCTTCCCACAACCCTAGTAGACCGACTGAAACAGTCCTTCAAATTTAAGTGGAGCGACAACTCAATTCGCTATTTAGGGATAAATCTCACCTCAAAATTTGAACTCTTCTATCAGGCAAATTTTCCTCCCATGTACCGTAAACTAGAGAAGGATCTCCTTACCTGGTCCCATCACAACATCTCATGGATAGGTAAAATTAATTCCATTAAAATGACCCTATTACCCAGATTACTCTATCTCTTCTGTTCCCTCCCGATTCCTATCAGGAAAGATCATTTAAAATCACTTCAAGACAAAATAATCAAATACATTTGGGGTAAGAAAGGATATAGACTAGCGAGAAAAATCCTATACAGCCAAAAAACAAAAGGAGGACTAGGTCTTCCAGACCTTTTCAAATATTACCAAGCTGCCAGATTAGCCCAACTATCAACGATCTACTTCAAACACGAAATCCCAGATTGGATTAATATAGAAAGACAGGCGGTCCCTACATACACGTTAGACTTTCTTCTTTGGTCTCCTCGCAAAAATAGACCCCCTATCATGTCCCCCGCGCTTTCACATTCCATGAGATTATGGGATGATATAAAAAACTCACCCTCCTTGACGTCTGACATTCAACCGCTGGCCCACATTTTCCATAATCCCCTTTTCAGTCCGGGTATGGATATCAAAGCATTTCAATGGTGGTTAGATAAGGGGATGTACAGGATTGGACACTACTTTACTTCTTCGGGCCCCATTTCCCTGAAATTCTGTATGGATAAGCTGGAGATCCCGGCCTCAGAAAAATTTAGATTTTTTCAAATTTCCCACTTTCTTCATACAATCTGGAAAAACAAACCCACCCCCCCGACCTTTTCGGAGTATGAACGCTGGTGTGGCCAGGGTATAGAGTATAAAGGGGGCATCTCCATAATATATTCTTCCCTATTAGAACCCGCCACTAAATTCTCTTATATGGAGGCCTGGGAGAAGGACTTACAAGAAACCTGGGATCTGGAGACATGGCATGGAAGAGGAATCAGAGCTCACAAAGGTATAATGAACATTTCATTAATAGAATATTGCTGACGATAATAATATGTCTCATTTCTCGTTTTTTGCTGAGTATCCTTAGAGTTTTGGATGTAAAGAGATAATAATGTAAACTGATCTCTGTCTTTTGATGGACATAATTTGTACTGTGAGTTATCTCAATAAACATGTTAAACTTAAAAAAAAAAAAAAAAAAATCACCAGTGCGTCCCCTCAGATTTTTAGCAACTACACTTGTATTGCAGAGTAGATTTGCCTTAAACAAACTCCCCCAAAAAACTAAGAATTTGGGGTCTACACCACAAAATGCTAGACTGCAATTTGCCTAATGGGGACACTAGTTAGATTGGTAGGGTTTTACCCTCACTTCCTGTTTGGCTATGTGATAGGAAGTGAAGCCAATTTTAAGAAAAGGGACACAAAGCCCAACCTAAAAAAAACAAGCAGGGGTTCTAACTTACTTGGTTTCCCTCAAATACCCACAATTAGAATGGGATTGTCTTGAACTAGATTTTAGTGCAGTGCTCTAAATCAGTGCTTTTCAACCCTGTCCTCAAGTATCCCCAACAGGCCATGTTTGCAGGTTTTCCTTCATCTTGCCCAGGTGCTTTAAAGCGGAGTTCCACACAAAAATGGAACTTCCGCTTTTCAGAACCCCCCCTTCCGGTGTCACATTTGGCACCTTTCAGGGGGGAGGGGGGTGCAGATACCTGTCTAAGACAGGTATTTGCACCCACTTCCGGCATAGACTCCCATGGGAGTCTATGCCTCTTCCCGTCCCGACCGCGCTGTCTGCTGGGAACACACAGCTCCCAGCAGAGAGCGGGGACCACTAGGGACGCGCAGCGCGACTCGCGCATGCGCAGTAGGGAACCGGGAAGTGAAGCTGCAACGCTTCACTTCCTGATTCCCTCACCTAGGATGGCGGCGGCAGCTGCCTAGAACCAAGCGGGTTCTCGGCGTCCCCTGCCGACATCGCTGGACCCCGGGACAGGTAAGTGGCCATGTATTAAAAGTCAGCAGCTGCAGTATTTGTAGCTGCTGGCTTTTAATATTTTTTTTTTTTGGCGGTGTGGGTGAACCCCCGCTTTAAATCACAGTCACTGGCTGGGTATTTTGGACAGCTATTTTAGCTAAGATAAATTCCCAAAACATGTCCTGTGGGTGGTACTTGAGGACTGAGGCTGAGTACCACTGCGCTAAAATGGAAAATTGAATACTTACCTCTCTGTAATTTTCCTTTCCTGGTGAGTATCCATGGCAGCATACAAACAATCCATGCTTATGCTACCATGAAGGCACCAGGAAAGTAACAGACAAATCACACTTTTTTTTTCTTTAAATGTATTATAATTTATTCATAAATTGTAAAGAAAATTATTCTATACAGAATGTAAAGCAAATTATCTCAACCTACAACTTCCTTTTTTTTGTGAGATAAAATACATCAGAAATGCAAATATTATGATTTACATTTCCCCTACTTACTCTGCTGTTGTTTCTGTAACCATAATGTTGATTAAGCTTATGTCTATTTTTTTCCTTTTTCATTTTTTTAGCAGTTGGGTAGTTAGTTGGTAGTGTGTGTTTTTGCAATATATTTTCAGAGGTCACAGCCCTGCAAGATGCTACCTTGTAGTTACAAAAGGAAGAATACGGTAGGTACACTTTCTGCAAATTATGCATAAGTATTTTTCTTATGAATGTTAAAGCAGTATTAAACCAAAAAGCAAACATTTATTACCATTGCAGCTTACCAATTTCTAGATGCGATGGCTGCACTCATCCCCTTTATTAGACTTTCTTTCTTTTATTTTCATCTGGTAATCCAGCCAGTAAGGCTGCTTGACTGTTGTATAACAGATGTGATTATCACCAATTACCTAACCCCAACCTCTTAACTAGGGATGAGCTTCATGTTCGAGTCGAACGCATGTTCGCATGTTCGACTCAAACATTGTGTGTTCGGTTGTTTGCCGAATTACGAACGTTAGGGACCAAATTAGAGTGGAGCATCACGGCCCATAATTCACTGTGGCATCGCAGTCCATTGCTGGCTGATGATTGGCCAAGCATGCACTATGACCCGCATGCTTGGCCAATCACAGCGCTGTGTGTACAGAGAGCTGTAATTGGCCAAAGCCAGGGAGGCTTTGGCCAATTATGGCTCAGGGGGTTTAGTACATGCCCTACACTATATAAGGCTGCCTGTACGTCGGCCCTGTGTAGTGTGTTGCGGTGGAGAGAGATACAGTAGATAGACAGAGAGACAGAGTCATTTGTTTTAAGTTAGATAGAGTAGGCAGGTCGAGTCAGTTAGCTGCACTTGCAGTGTATTGTGTATATATATGCATCCCAGGTGATTATATATATATATATATATGTATATATATAATGTATATATATATATATATACACACTGTATTCAGTTTAGCTAGATCCTGTTCTTCTCTTCCTAATATACTGACAGGCAGGCAGGTGTTTTTACAGTATTTCCAGTTACTGTACTGTGTACCCTTCACAGTTGCACCTACAGTATAACTACCTGAAGCCAGGTGCTTGTGTACGCTCTTGACGTATTTCCAGTTACTGTACTGTGTACTCTGCACAGTTGCACCTACAGTATAGCTACCTGAAGCCAGGTGCTTGTGTAGGCTCTTGACGTATTTCCAGTTACTGTACTGTGTACCCTGCACAGTTGCACCTACAGTATAGCTACCTGAAGCCAGGTGCTTGTGAAGGCTCTTGACATATTTCCAGTTACTGTACTGCGTACCCTGCACAGTTGCACCTACAGTATAACTACTTGAAGCCAGGTGCTTGTGTAGGCTTTTGATGTATTTCCAGTTACTGTACTGTGTACCCTGCACAGTTGCACCTACAGTTTAGCTACCTGAAGCCAGGTGCTTGTGTGGGCTCTTGACGTATTTCCAGTTAATGTACTGTGTGCCCTGCACAGTTGCACCTACAGTATAACTACCTGAAGACAGGTGCTTGTGTGGGCTCTTGAAGTATTTCCAGTTACTGTACTGTGTACCCTGCATAGTTGCACCTACAGTATAGCTACCTGAAGACAAGTGCAGGTGTTCTCATACTAATAATACTACAGGCAGGCAATTGATTCTGCTAGCTGCAGTATAATCGGTATATATATACATCCCAGTTTTGTGCAGCTACATCTCACTGCAGGCCAATAGTATGTCTGGAAGGCCAACAAGGAGAGGCAGAAAGTCACAAGCCAATAAAAGAGGGCAAGCAGGCTCTGTGTCTAGAGGCAACAGTGCTGGTCGTGGACACGGTGCATTAGCACGTGGTCATTAGCACGTGGCTGTAGGACACGCTTGGCTTTTTTTTCGGCAGCTGGCCGTGTTGAGCCGCAACATGCGGAAGACTTGGTCGAGTGGATGACCAAGCCATCCTCATCCTCCTCATCATCTCTCACCCAGGCTCAGGGTACTTTGTCTGGCAAAGCAGCTGCCAACGCGGCCTCGGCACAATGGCATCAGTGACCCCTTCCCTAGCCCCACCATGTCCTCCTGAGGAGTCCCCCGAACTCTTTGACCACAGTGTTGGGTAAATGCTCCAGGAGGATGCCCAGCATTTTGAAGGCTCTGATGATGGTACTCAGCTAGAGGAAGGCAGTAACGTGAGCCCAGACAGAGGGGGTGCCCAAGAAGGACAGCAATCTGGCAGTCATGTTCCCCCTGCTGCAGTATACTGCCAGGTTTGCTCCAATGATGAGGAGGGAGGGGATTATGAGGTCACTGACTCCACGTGGGTGCCTGATAGGAGAGAGGAGGAGGAGGAGGCACATCACCAACGAGGCAGGATGCCCTCCAGGGGCCAGCTTAAGGGCAGCACACCGACTGCATCACAACGCAGAGCTCCGCATGTGCAGGGCGCTGCTGTCTCTGCGCGTTATTCCAAAAGTACTTTGGTGTGGGCCTTTTTTGAGACGAGTGCATCAGATCCCACCGCTGCTATTTGCAACATATGTCTCAAGCTTATCTCGCATGGCCAAAACATCTCCCGCTTGGGCACCACATGCTTGACCAGACATATGTTGACCTGCCATGCAGTTCGTTGGCAAGCGTACCTAAAAGACCCACACCAAAGAACAAAGAGGACCGCTCCTTGCTTCTTAGCAGCTGGGATCTCCAACCCCACTATACCTTCAGTCCTCTCTGAGACCTGCACTGAGAGGAATGAAGGTGTAGAATTAGGTGTGTCACAGCCAAGTACTTGCGGGCAATCTGCCATCGGTACACCAACGTCAGATTGTACCAGGCAAATTTTGCTGCACCACAGAAAGAAGTTTGCTCCCAGCCATCCACATGCCCAGCGGTTGAATGCTAGCTTGGCAAAATTGCTAGCACTTCAACTACTGCCTTTTCAGTTGGTAGACTCTGCCCCCTTCTGTGAGTTTGTGGAATGTGCGGTTCCTCAGTGGCAGGTTCCTAAACGCCACTTTTTCTCATGGAAGGCAATTCCGGCTCTCTACCGGCATGTGGAAGGCAATGTCTTGGCCTCGCTGGACAGGGCGGTCAGCGGTAAGGTACTACTTTATATACTACTAATATTACCGCTGACTCATGGTCCATGGTCCAGCAGGCATGGACAGGGAAGTTTCACGGCGCATTGGGTGACTCTGCTGGCAGCTGGGAAGGATGCAGGACAAGGTGCAGTAGTGTTGGAGGTTGTTCCACCAACACATCTCCAAAATGCCACTACTGGTGATTCTGACACACCTATCTCCTCCACCCCCTCCTCTTCTTCTTCCTCCATGGCCTCTTCCTGTGCTTTGTCCTCGGAACCAGCAGTGCTCCGTAGGTGTTCAAGGGGCTACGCAAGTACGCAGGCCAAAAGATGCCATGCGGTGCTTGAGCTGGTGTGCTTGAGGGACAGGAGCCACACTGGGGAAGAGATTCTGTCAGCTCTGCAGGGGCAGGTTCAGAGGTGGTTGACGCCATGCCAATTTAAGCCAGGAATGGTGGTTTGCGACAATGGCACCAACCTCCTCTCTGCCCTCCGACAGGGACAACTGACCCATGTGCCCTGTTTGGCTCACGTCCTTAACTTGGTGGGGCAGCGGTTCTTGGACAGGTACCCAGGCTTACAGGATGTCCTGAGGCAGGCCAGGAAAGTCTGTGTGCATTTCCGTGGGTCATATAATGCCAGTGCTCGGCTGGCAGACCTCCGAAAGGAACTTAACCTGCCCAAGAACCGCCTAATCTGTGACATGCCCAGGTGGAACTCAACGTTGGCCATGCTGCAGTGGCTCCACACACAGCAGAGGGCCATCAATGAGTACCTGTGCAACTATGGCACCAGGACAGGGTCAGGGGAGCTTGTTTTTTTCCCCCACGCCAGTGGGCCATGATCAGGGACGCATGCACTGTCCTGTCACCATTTGAGGAGGCCACGAGTATGGTGAGCAATGACAGTGCATGCATCAGTGGCACTGTCCCCCTTGTCCACCTGTTGGAGCACACGCTGCGTGGAATAATGGACAGGGTACTTGAGGCAGAAAAGAGGCAGGAAGAGGAGGACTTCCTTAGCTCACAAGGCCCCCTTTATCCAGACAGTGTTCCTGCGTGTCCGCTGATCACACAGGAAGAGGAGGAGGAGGATTGTGTCAGCATGGAGGTGGAGCCTGGCACTTAGTATCAGCAGCAGTCTTCAAGGGATCATTTACAGTCCCAAGAAACCCATGGACTTGTATGTGGCTGGGAGGAGGCGGCTGCGGATCATGCCGTCCTTAGTGGCCCAGAGGACTCCGGAACGAATGCCTCAGCAAACCTATGCTGCATGGCCTCCCTGATCCTGCAAAGCCTGAGGAAGGATCCTCGTATTTGTGGTATCAAGGAGAGGGATCAATACTGGCTGGCAACCCTCCTTGATCCACGTTACAAGAGTAAGGTTGCAGACCTTATCTTGCCGTCGCAGAGGGAGCAGAGGATGACCGTGTTCCCAGAGACTAGGTGTCAGGGATCTGTCAGCACCAGACGGGGACATATGCATGCGCGCATGCGCCTGCGTGCCCCTGTTCGAACAGTGCAGCAATGTCCTGCTATTGCTGTGCATCAGTGCGTCCCTCGGGCACATGCGGGTGTGCGATGTGTGTGTGAGCGCGCGTGTGCATTAACGCCGTTTGTCGCCACTGGATGCATAAAGGTCCTTCAGTTACACTGGCGCACTGCTGTTTCGTCTTCAGCTTCTGTGAACCTTACCTGCACCTGCTTGATTTGTCTGCTATACCGACCCGGCTTTGTCTGACCAGTTACCCGTTGCTGACCTCTGCCTGTTAACCGACTCTGTCTTTGCCTGCTGTTTCCACCTGCCTTGATTGCCTGCCGACCCAGACTGTTTGACCCTGCTTGTGCCTACCATTAGCCCTGTGTGCTGCTGCACCTTCAGCTCCAAGCTCCAGTGTCCACTGCACCTGCACCCCTCAGCTCTTCAGTCTGCTTTCTTCCGCTGACCGCCTCCACCTGCAGTTCAGCCATCCCTGGAAGGATCTCTACTCTGCACCAGCACCAGAGACTTCTACTTCAACAGGCACTCCTACCCCACTGTGCTCACGAGACCACTGTCCCCACTCCAGTGTCTCTGAACCAGCGTTGTAATAGAGGTCTCCTCCTACAAGTCAGGCTCTACTACCAGGTACCTAACACTGGGAGGTTACAAACTCCTGTTCCTGGACAACATGTTGCCGAGGCTTCAGTCAGTCAAAGAAGGAGCGGTGGAGAAGATGGCCGTCTGACCGATGTGTTCAGACAATTTTTTAGTCTGCAGCCCCAAGGTATGATCGGTTCCAGCAACCCTCACCAGTGTCTGTTTTACATGGTGCAGGAATACCTAGGGGCAAGATCTGACTTGGACACCTTTCCCAGTGAAAATCCTTTGGGTTACTGGGTCTTGAGGATGGATCACTGGTCAGAGCTTGCACAGTATGCAATTGAGCAACTGGCCTGTCTTGCATCCAGCATTCGTTCGGAATGCACTTTCAGTGCTGCTGGAGGCTTTGTAACCGATCACAGGGTGCGCCTGTCCACCGACTCAGTCGATCGACCTTCATAAAAAAGAATCAGTCTTGGATCACCACCAGATACCAAGCACCTGATGCTGATGTAACCAAATAAATTTTTTTGAAATGTCAGATCCCTTCAAGACTATGCTATGCTGATGCTGAGTGACTATCCTGTTATGCTGAGTAACTATCCTCTTCCTCCTCAATGATCATGCTGATAGCTTGTAAGAATATTTTTGTTTCTGGGCGCCGCCACCAGTGGCTAAGGCCCAATTTTTTAGCCCCTGTTTAACAGGGGCGTGTAATTACACTTTTTGATGCAATTCTTTGCAGCAGGGCTCAATCCTGTGCTCCAACTAGAGTATCTGTGAGGAGTTGCAGTGTTGTGGCACCAGTGGCTAAGGCCCAATTTTTCAGCCCCTGTTTAACAGGGGCGTGTAATTACAATTTTTGATGTAATTCTTTGCAGCAGGGCTCATTCCTGCACTCCAACTAGAGTCTCTGTGAGGGGTTGCAGTGTTGTGGCACCAGCACTAGTGCCTAAGGCCCACTTTTTCTGTCCCTCTTCAACAGGGACATGTAATTACAATTCTTGATCTAATATTTCACAGCAGGGCCCGTTCTAGCATCGACGAAGAGTAACCGTGAGGACTTACAGTGTTGTGGCACCAGCACCACCACCATCACCAAAGGCCCAATTTTTCTGCCCCTGTTCAACCGGGGCGTGTAATTACACTTTTTGATGCAATTCTTTGCAGCAGGGCTCGTTCCTGTGCTCCAACTAGAGTATCTGTGAGGGGTTGCAGTGTTGTGGCACCAGTGCCTAAGGCCCAATTTTTCAGCCCCTGTTTAACAGGGGCGTGTAATTACAATTTTTGATGCAATTCTTTGCAGCAGGGCTCGTTCCTGCGCTCCAACTAGAGTATCTGTGAGGGGTTGCAGTGTTGTGGCACCAGTGCCTAAGGCCCAATTTTTCAGCCCCTGTTTAACAGGAGCGTGTAATTACAATTTTTGATGCAATTCTTTGCAGCAGGGCTCGTTCCTGCGCTTCAACTAGAGTGTGAGGGGTTGCAGTGTTGTGGCACCAGCACTAGTGCCTAAGGCCCAATTTTTCTGTCCCTGTTCAACAGGGACATGTATTTACAATTCTTGATCTAATATTTCACAGCAGGGCCCGTTCCAGCGCCCACCAAGAGTAACTGTGAGGAATTACAGGGGTTGATTTACTAAAGCTGGAGCACTGAGAATCTGGTGCAGCTCTGCATGGTAGCCAAGCACCTTCTAACTTTAGCTTGTTCAATTAGGCTTTGACAATAATACCTGGAAGCTGATTGGTTTCTATGTAGAGCTGCACCAGATTTTGCACTCTCCAGTTTTAGTAAATCAACCCCACAGTGTTGTGGCACCAGCACCACAACCATCACCAAAGGCCCAATTTTTCTGCCCCTGTTCAACAGGGGCATGTAATTACAATTCTTGATCTAATATTTCACAGCAGGGCCCTGTAAGGGCTTACAGTGTTGTGGCAACACCAACACCTAATGCCCCAATTTCTGCAGAGTATATAGGGCAGGCCCCTACTTTGAAACATCCAACTTACAACTCCTACTTGCAAACAGAAGGAGGCAACAGGAAGTGAGATGAAATCTACCCCTAGGAAGGGAAATTCTCTCCTGTAAGAGTTAATATGGGAAAAACGTTTCTCCTTTCCACTGATGCTTTATCACTAATCCTTGTTTCACTAAAAACTCCAAATTTTCTAAAAACATTTGTCATTGTGACAGAAAGTGAGGTGAAATCTTCTGAAGGGGAGCACAGACAGCAAAACAAATGTCACAGGGGTGATAACCCTTCCCTATGTTTTCCAAAAAGCTTAAAAATAGATTTTTTGGCTGGAGCTACACTTGTACCAGTTCAAAATTACAAACAGATTCTACTTAACAACAAACGTACAGTCCCTGTCTTGTTTGCACCGCCTGTATACTGCTGTTCAGAGTATATAGGGCCTGGGGGCCCCACGCCTTTCCTTTTTTTAATCTGGGTGTGGGGTTCCCCTTAATATCCATACAAGACCCGAAGGGCCTGGTAATGGACTGGGGGGGTACCCATGCCGTTTGTCTCACTGATTTTCATCCATATTGTCGAGACCCGACATTACATTAAAGCCGCAAGCAGTTTTAAATGACTTTTCTTCCTTTCATTTTGTTCAGGGACTGTTGTAAGCATGGGAAACATGCGCCACTGTACAAGCATACTATAGACACCCCCCAGGTACAATATTTAAAGGAATATTTCACTTTTTTTTTCACTTTAAGCATATTTAAAATCACTGCTCCCGAAAAAAACGTCCGTTTTTAAAACTTTTTTTGCATTGATACATGTTCCCTGGGGCAGGACCCGAATCCCCAAACCCTTTTTCGGACAATACCATGCAAATTAGCCTTTAAAATTAGCACTTTTGATTTCGAACGTTCGAGTCCCATAGACTTCAATGGGGTTCTAACGTTCGTGCGAAATTTCGGTCTGTTCGCAGGTTCTGGTCCGAACCGAACCGGGGGGTGTTCAGCTCATCCCTACTCTTAACCCTACTCTTATAAATTGAGACCACACCAAGGTTGGAGTAACAAAAAGGCCGTAGCAGATTATTAAACAAATATATATATATATATATATCTTCAAATTCACATAAAACATACAAACAAACATCTGTTATTTAACCCATCAATCTATCTAGCGTTGGTCTTTGCAGGAAAGAACAATATTGCATTACAGTCCCTCTCCAAGTGTAATTATAGGCCTCAAGCCGACAGGCTGGCTCAGAGACAACCACTGACCGCAGTGTCCCCATTAACACTTCCCGGCTAACCTCCGTTAGCCAGGAAACCACCGTCACTACTCATACCAATGATAGTTCCTGAACTCTTTCTTCTGACATATCTTCCTTCCCCTGCAAAGACCAAACGCCCGCCACAGCACCCAAAGGTAAGAACCTTACCCTTGGGTGCCCCTCTACACCCGAACTGCTCTCTGGATACCTTCCTGTAAGCCCAACACCCACAGATCAATTCCCACATCATTCAGATGCACCCCATCATTTCTCAGGTATCTCCAAGTCTCAAACTCCAATTCCAAGTGCCTAATAGTCAATCCCCCATTCCTCACCATGAACTTGCTCACCTCCCTATTGATCTTCCTCCGGGCCCTGTTAACACCCTCCACCGACCTGGCCATCCTCCATGTTATATGAGCCACCATGTCCGACCAAACGATTACCATCTCAAGAAAATCCACCATTAACATTGAATTTGATGTCTCGCGTGATATCCACCATGGATCTAACCCCCAAATCTTTGCCGCCTACGTGCAAAACTAAAACGTCAGGCGGCCTGTCACTTTCCGCATAACGATGCACTTCCGAGACCAACCTACCCCACAACATCCCCGGGACCCCCAACCACTTGATGCAGGCCTCCTGTCTAGAAAATCCCAACTGCCTGCCTTCATATCTAACATCTCCCCTCTGGGCCCCCCAGCACACATAGGATTGGCCCATTATCCTGACCAGTCCTGCCTCCGAACCTGCAATTAGAAGAGAACAAAAACAATACCATGACCACTAGTATTCTGCTCCACACCCGGGCAAACTGAAAATTCCTCCCCATCCTATCATTTTACAACCCCACCACTAGGTGGGGCCGAACATATGTCTGGAACCTCCCCGATTCCCACCGCCCTATACGTTTAACTGCCTCCGCATCCATCCCATTTCTGGCCTCCTCTGTTGCGGCCCCTATCCGAAATGAATGAGATGAAAATTCCCTCTCATCCAAACCCAGTGCCCGTAAGCATTTTCTAAAGACTGCAACAAATTGATATCGCGATAAAGGAGCTACATCTAAATGCACCAAAAGAGGACCCTGTCACCGTCGGGCGGATATCCAAAAACCCTTTAACTGCCCCCACAGGGCACAACGTCGAACCCGGCACTGGAAACACCTGTACTGACCTCCCTTTTCCCATTTGACCCATCTTTAATCTACGTAAAAATAACGAGAAACCTTCGTCTCCACATGTCCCCACCTGATTCCCAAGTCCCCCTTGCACTTTCTTTGACGGACTGACCAACTCTCCTATCCTAAACGCCCTGAAAAATGCCAGCAAAAATGCCGCCTTGAACAAGGTAACCTCGTATTCTGAGGAACAAACCCCCCCAAATGTACTACAATACCCAACATAATCTCAAAGGTTATTGGTCTCCTGGTATCCTTTGAACCACCGATCGACGATAACCTTTTATCGCCTGCCAGACCCAGAAATCTTTGGTGAAGTCGGGTTGGCCTTGTAATTTGAACAGAAAAGCTAAACCCGCTAGCTTTTTATTCATAACAGACATGGACACACCCTCTTCCATTATCCTTGCAATGTAATTTAACACAAGCAGCCACACCGCATGTCTAGCTGGCTCTTCGCCCATCCCTTGAACGAACGGCAGCCACTCCTGCCATACTTTCGTGTATGCTAACCATGTAACCTCACTTACCGACTTCTTGATCCATCCTGCGACGAGGCCAATGCTATACCCCACAACCACTCGGGACAAGGTACCCCCAGCTGCTCCGCCTCCGGCGCCAACTCTCGGAACCTGTCCCACTGGTAGCGAGATAACGCATCAGCTATAACATTTTCGACACCTTGGAGGTGTACTGCCTGAAAACATTCAGTTGCAAACATCTCAAAACCAAGTGTTGCAGCAATCTAATAACTGGTGGAGACGATGCCGTAATCCTATTGATCACTTGCACCACACCCAGATTGTCCCGTGGAAACGCACCTTCAGATCCCTGAATGATGCTCCCCACAATTCCACTGCCAGCACCACCGGAAACAGTTCCAGTAACACCAGATTCTTTGTAAATCCCTCTTCAATCCATGACTGTGGCCATGGATCCATGCTCCACTGTCCCTGGAAGAATGCCCCAAAACCTGTGGATCCGGCCGCATCAGTAAAAAGCTTGAGGTCAAAATTGCTAACCGGTCCTGACATCCATATCGCCCGTCCGTTAAAGGACTCCAAGAAGGTATGTCATACCCTCAAGTCTTCCCTGTGTGTTTTTACCAAGTGCACAAAGTGTCTTGGGGACTTGACCCGCCACATTGGCAGAATGCGACACGCAAAACTCAGCTTACCCAGTAACGATTGCAGCACTCGAAGCTGAACTTCACGCAATCCAATCATACCTGCAATTTTCCTTTTTAGATCTGCTAACTTATCTTCCGGCAACCGGCATTCCATTGCATCCGAGTCCAGGACAATGCACAAGAACGTGATGACCGTGCTGGGTCCCTCCGTCTTCTCGGGTGCCAATGGAATGCCAAAAAATTGATCATTCAAATGAAACCCCAGCAATCGGAAACTATCTGGGTGAACTGGAAGTAACTGAAAAGCTGATTCCACATCCGCCTTAGCCATCAACACTCCCTTTCCGTAACGGCGCACCCACCCAACCGCAGCATTGAACGATGTATAAGACTCCGAGCATGCTTTCTGATCTATTGCATCATTCACCAACCCTCCCTTTGGAAAGGACAGGTGATGAATGAGCCTAAATTTGTTGGGTTCCTTCTTTGGCACTACCCCCAGTGGGGACACGACCAAATCGGCAAAAGGAGCTGATGGGAAAGGGCCCCGCATTCTCCCCAATGCAACTTCTTTTTTTAATTTCTCAGAAACCATCTCTGGATGTTGCATGGCCGACCTCAAATTGGGAGACACTGGGGGAATGACATAGAATCCTGAAACCTACTGTAAAACCTGAATCTAATGATTAAGCCGCTTTTCTATCCAGATACCTACCGAGGAATGGCCGCATCCTTTCCACCATCACTGGAGTCCTCCCTCTTGTGTCCAGCCTCCCCGGAGCGGCCTTTTCCTTGTTTGAGACCCTCCACACCCTGAACACTTGTGCTCTTGCAGGTCCCTGTATTGTACTGCCAACAAACCCCTTTCTTGTTTGCGGCTGATTGCCCCTGGGCCGAAAGTCCACCGCCCCCCTCTGAAAAAACTAGTTAGTTAGGTGCCGTCGTCATCAGGCGCATCCACAGGCTGATGTCCTTGTGGTCTCATCTCAACGCCGGCCGTACCGCTATCCGTTGACAAAACTGCTCATCATGCCACAGCCACGCCGTACCGCCATAAACTCTATAGTCTCCCCTATCGCATCCTGGTAAGAGAAGAGCGGCGAAAAATGTTCGGGGTTCTTTTCCCAAATTACACTTGCAATGATGGCAAACGCTTGCAGCCAGTTGGCAAGTGTCCTCGGGATCAACCTGTACCTCCTCTTCTCTTCATCCTCCTTTGAATTGTCCGGTTTCACCCTATCCAGGTTGAACTTTTCCGATGGCAGCAGTGAAAAAATCTCAACATACTCACCCTTCCACAGCTTTTCCCGTACCTCCTGCTTCAGGTGAGCTCCCAACGGTCCCACATAACGAACATAGACCTCGCATTTTGGCGCATCGGCTAGCCTGATGATGTCCTGCCTCCCCGCAGTCTCCCCTGCCACAGCCACCTTGGCCATCCCCTGTAAAACACTACTCACTGTTGTCTCCACGGCAGGCAAAGTAACTGCGGTTGGAGCTGCCGGTGCTACTGCTCCCCCCCCCAGCTGCACTGGCTTCCCCAGCTTCCCCAGCTGGCGGGACTCATGCAGACGCCGGACCAGCGGAGGCTCTTTCCGCATTTTCAAATTTCTGCACCAGTTCCTTTATACCTGCTAAGAAATCCAATAACCCCGCAGCCCCCCCGGCTGCCTTCACAACCCCCACACTTCTGTCCCACTGGACTGACCACCAGACCCTGCACTACCCGACACTCCCAAAAGAGGTATTTGTAAAGGTGACTTACCGGGCTGCACAGGCGTGGACCCATCAGCCGAACGTCTGTTCTCCCCCGCCGTTGCCCTCCAGGAAAGGGTTGCCGCCTCCTCTTCCGACCCAGACAGTTCTCCTGGGGACCTCAGACCCAGTCCTTCTTCCTCGGATGAAAGCCCACCAGGCATGACAGCCGTGGCTGCCGCTGGAGCTGCTGACATGCGCCCCTGCCTCCGCGTAGCATACCCATTCACAGATTTTTGGACAACCTTGCCTGGACCAGTGTAAGGTACCTCAGTCCCGCCGGCCTCCGCTTTTCTGGGTGCCAATCCTGACCGCCCTTGATCGATCCTCCTCAGGTCCTCTGCCAAGGTATTGGAAGGCCTGGGGACCCATACTGGTGAACTCCTCACTGAATGTCCTGTCTCCTGTGGCGTCATCCTCACGTGGGCCCACGCTCACACTGTCCCTGCCCCTCGTAGGCCGTGCTGTAGCCCTTAGGCCCTGCTGCTGTCCCTTCAGCGACCTCCTGGGCTGGATATGCGTCTGAACTGGGCTCCCCCTGTCCCCTACCAACGTCGTTTAGCCGGTGGACCCGTCGGGCCTAGCATGATGGTCCAGGGAGAACCGCTTCGGTGGCCTGGACCTGCATCCCCGAGTACCTGCCAAGGTAAGGTGACCAGATTTTTAAAATGAAATCCGGGGACATATTTTTTTTTACTAGTAATGGCAGCAATCAACGACTCTTTGCCCGTCTCTGCCGCCCGCCTCACAGCCTATCAAGTCTAAAGCCCCATACACACTTTCAGATTTTCTGCTGATTTTTTCCATAAGATTTACCAAAACCATATAATATGAGGTCAAACCTTAGGAGTTTCAAGGTGTCTGCAACCAGGCAGGCCCTTGTACTACATGGTTTTGATAAATCTGAAGACAAAAATCAGCAGAAAATCTGATAGTGTGTATGGGGCTTTACTCTTCGGGCCCCAGCTACTACTGGGTGGGGAGCAGAGGAAGATCACTCCACCAGAGAAGGCAAGGAGATAAACAGGCAGACAGCTGGCCGGGAGTTGAGCCAAGGCAGAAGAACATGCGAGTGGAGCTGAATGGGCATGCGCCCGAAACTGAAGAAATAGTCCCTCCGCTCTGACAAGCACATGATCATCAGAAAGGGGCACAGATCATGGAAAAAAACAAACCCCATAAGCTAGTAGGAGCGGCAGAGGGAGGGGGGGTGAAATTCCGATTTTTTTCTTTTTATTCTGCTGTCTTTGAAATGCCCCAGCCCCTGTTCAAATCCGAAACGAGGACAAAACTGGGGACAGACTTGGTCCGGGGACAGTGTACTCAATCCGGGGACTGTCCCCAGAAACTGGGGATGTCTGGTCACCCTATGCCAAGGGCTCCGGGTGTTGGAGCACAGTCCCCAAGGTGTCCTGCAACCATGTCGCACCCTGCACCGCCGCCTCCTCCCGGAGCTGGGCCAAAATTCGCTCTACCTCAGACATGTTGTTGCACTCTCCGAACTTCAACTTTCCCCCACGCTGTGATGACTCATCCAGGCGGAGTCACCCTTTTATCACCTTCTTAACCCCTCCCCCTCGGCACCAAAATTACCATCCCTTCTCCTGTTACCTTCCCACTGTCATGTCAGCCCTCCGCCTATGTATTTTAATTTACTTTGCTCCGGGCTTTTCGTTTACACTGAGGTGCTTTGCAGGCGCTAAAAATAGCGCCTGCAAAGCTCCCTGAAAGAGCCGCTCAATGTACTCCAATGTGAAAGCCCCAAGGGCTTTCACACTGGAGTGGTGCGCTTGCAGGGCGATCAAAAGAGTCCTGCAAGCCGCATCTTTGGATCGCTGTAGGAGTGGTGTATTTACCGCTCCTAAAGCGCCCCTTCCCATTGAAAGCAATGGGGCAACACTGCAAACCCGCTTTGCGGGCTGTTTTAACCCTTTTTCAGCCGTTAGCGGGGGTTAAAACCTCGCCATTAGTGGCCGAATAGCGCAGCTAAAACGACGGTAAAGCAGCACTGTACCGCCAGCGCCCGCACGCCTCAGTGTTAAAGTACCCTAAATCTGTGTTTTTTTCACAGCACAAACTCTGCAGCAAAATGTATCAGTTTACATGGATGAGACAAACCATTTAACATTGGCAGGGGTAATTAAAAAAAATCAGCTTTTATTTATTCATGCAAAATCTTTATCCTAAAAGGAACAAAAATGTTTGCTGTAACTGATTATAAAGTGTGAGTTGGAGTGTGGCTCCAATTTGTTAGTGTAATAAAATCTGCTAATACATTTAATACTAGAACCCCCCCCGCCCCCACCCAGACTGACAATGCTGATTTCTGCCATGCTTCCTATGCTCATTCCTCCAGAGTTGTGTCTCGCTAATACAGGAGGTGTGTTACTAGCCAGATCACCAGGTAAAAACAGGGAAAAAGCTAAATAAAAGAAAACAAATGCAGCCACCACATCCAATGATTGGCAAGCTGCAATACAATACATTTCCAGTTTTGGGCTTCAGTCATCTGGTAAACAAACAGACTGACTGTTGTGCATTTCTGCAATTTTTTTTTGGTTTTGCATTGCTCAATAGGAAGAAGTAGAAAGGGTCTGGATGTCCTTTTATTGCCAACAAAAAGTTTGGAATCTTAAAAATAAAAAAATACAGCAGGTTTACTGGTGCAAAAAAAAGCAGGTTTACATGTGCCATTTACTGTAAAGACTGGGGAAGATATGTAAATATGTGTTTGCAGATATTCACCATACTTATTTCCCTGATAGTTGTACAATGAAATCTGAAAGAAATATGGTGGTTGTTATGTGTCTGATTTGGACCGATGCCCACATCACCCACATGTGATGCTAACCCTCCACCCCTGAAACAACTGAAATCCAAAAAATGAAAGGAGAAGGCCCAAGACAGTAGAGCTGGGGAGGAGATGTCTAGATGATGCCGGACATCCTCTAGTGAGGAAATGAGGCAGGCTCTATATGAATTGCTGCAGCTTCTAATAAATGCTTTGAGACGCTCAGAGTGTGTAGTGAAATCAGAGTAAGCCATTTCAATTCAAGATAGTTGCCTGTGTAAGATGGAAGGTAAGGCTGGAGTTAAGCTTTAAGAAGGGTACAAGGAAAAGGAAAGGAAAGTAAGAGGAAGAAGGACACAAGACAAGGGAGAGAAGAGGAAAGAAGAAAGATAACGTCAAGAAAGAAAATTAGACATGACGTAAGAAGCATTCAAATTAAGCACCACTCCTTCTGAGGTGATGCAGAATGACCCCCTAAGTAGTGTACCTGGTAAAAATTTCCATCTCAGGTTCTTGGAGTACGGAGGGTAAAAAATACTTTGGGCACCAGTCACTTTTGTCCTTTTACTTTTTTTTTTCAGACCTCAATTCTAGGAGAGGTTTAGCTATGCAGGATACTCAATAAGGATACAAAAATAAGATAAGTATTTTGAAAGTGCAAAAAATGGAAAGAGAGTTTCCCCAGATGGGGTTTTTTGGCAGCAAAATTAAAGTATTAAACCAATGTTTGTAAAAAGGATTTATATTTTATTGTACAAAAGTTACTTCAACACAATGGTTAAAAAAAATGAGCTCCAATATAGAGTGTTTACAAGTCTCGTGACAACCACCACATATGATGCAGACATATTTTCATAACAACATTGTATATATATTAACAGTATCAGAGAAATGGACCTGACGCGTTTCGACCTATATATCCCAGGTCTTCTTCAGAGGTCAGTCTGCTAAAAATATACAACAAAAGTACATATATCAGGACTTGATTACATGTATTTTAGAGAAAGTATACCATATACTATATGACATAGTTACCCAATGGTGCGTGTCCTAAAACGAGAAGCTTCCTATAAAAGGGTCCCCTTAAAATCAAAAATTGCCTGCTCACTTTTCCCCCAGAGGTTCTATGACACCTCCACCGGCGCAGCCTCCAATACCAGGGCAAAATCCCAAAGATGTGGCTTACGAGAGGTCACACTAGAAATCGCCCCCCATATGTATGCCCGGACCGCCCGACCGGTCGGGAAGAAGGTGACACCTGCAGCAAAAACCCAGGAAGGAAACATATTTAGGAATCACATGCATTGTATGCACTCGAATATTTAGTTTAAAAAGTATTTACTTAATCAAAAAGTAGCATAGGTCTGTGTATATACCTCATACAGCCTAATTATATTGGGTATATATATGAAATATAAATGCATAAACCGTGCATAAAAATAGTTAGAAAACTCAGGTTGAAACATAGAGACATACCCAGGTGGTGTACATGAGCTAGTTTATAACCCTGGTGGAATGTGATGCTATAGAGACAAAGTGTGGGGATGGTGATTAATATTTTTTGGCTCTGGAAGTGAAAACATCAATTAACAGTGAATGCCATAGTGTATGGCAGGCAGAAACCGTGTGTAAGATGTGAGCATGCGAGGGGTGTCATACAGAAACAAAAAATGTGGTGAAAAAATAAAAATAGTGAAACTTGTGAAGAGGTGCCCACTATGGAAGATAACAAATAATCTTGGTTATATTACCTAGTATCGGTGTGGTAATAAATGTGAAGCCGCACTGTGTTGCCCTGTGTGCTTACACTCAATTGTGACCTAACCCGGGATTGGCCACAGGATTGGATCGGGCTCAAAAGACGCCCGTCCAAATGGAGTTAGCAAATCTGAAAGTATATAAAGTAAAAATGGTACTGTATACAGGAAAAAAGGCGTATATTATGTATATATGATCAGTATAGTAAACTGATCATTCCATATAGAAATCAGTGCGGGAGCACATTGTGAATAAGTGTACTTACAGGGTGAAGCTGCAGGAAAGATCCACCAACCAGAGAGATTACCAGTGTTGTGTACTTGAGAAGATATATATACCCTTATTTCTAGGCGTGTATCCAGCGGGAGCTAATTCGTCACAGGTGTAATCGCCTCCCCCCACTCTTAGGACCGATCCATGGGACCATGCTGGGGGGCATGGCAGTCAAACGGCAGCCTTGTGTGGCCTCCCCGGCGTTCAGGGCGAGCCGGAGCACCATCACTGACGTCATCATCGTCGTAAACACATGACGCGTCCGCATCACGTGACACGCGCGGGGCCCCGCGCATGCGCAGTGAGCAGAAGCGTCCGAGGATGTCCCCAAACGCCGCCGGCAGGGGAGGAAGAATCCCCAATGTGGTAGCCAGGGCCAGCCTGGGTGTCCAATGGGGAAGAGGGGAGGAGGAGCCTGCCACACAGGCGGCAACCCCCCCCCCCCCCTTGCCGGGAAGGCACATCAAAGGGGAAGGAAACCCCAGCTCAGAGGTCACAGCAACGGAGCTGTGACGCCTCACATGGGGAGGGGCAAGCAACAGGGGAGAAGGAAGACATAGTCATCATACACCTTCCCTTCACCAATGGGAATACATAAGGACTAATAGTCCATCACATTCATGGACATACCTTCCTAAACTAATATGCACATTGGTTAACAGCGTAAATGCACATGAGACATCCATATGTTTAGGGAGAATTCACATACTTTGGTATATAAGGAACAGGATGAATGTATAAAACAAAGGAAAAGAAAAAATAGAATGAGATGCAAAAATATGCAGATGTGTATCTATTAATACATAAAGAAAAATCAATTCATGACATTTAGCAATCGTAAATATCTCTGGGGAGAGGGGGGGGAGGATCTTAAAGAGGGGAACAGGGGAAGACCCATAAAAGACAGGATGGCTCTATATTGCTCAAGAAGGGCCAAAAGGGGCTTCAATGAGTCTGCCCAGAAACAAAACCTTTTAAAAACGGGGCAAATGAGATGGCCTCATTCAACCCCGGGAATGAGGTGGCATTTAGTTTAAATATCCACCTCTGTTCATGTTGCAACAGAATTTTGTTCCAATCACCGCCTCGATTTGGTATATGTATCCGGTCGAGGGCGGTGAAAGATACTTTTGGCATCCTATAGTTGTGTACTGACACTACATGTCGACCTAGTGGTAGATAGTGGTTACCAATCTGCATATGATAAATATGCTTAGGCATCCGACGATGGAATTCTTGTTTGGTCTTGCCAACATAATAGGCACCACACTCACATGACATGAGGTATACAATCCCTCGTGTTTGAGAATTAGTAAAGTGTTTAGGCTTAAAAAGTACCCCGTTTGGAAGGCGGAAGATTTTGTCGCATCTTATATATTGGCAAAAAGAGCAGTGTCCGCATGGGAAAGATCCTAAGGTTGAACAATGTTTAGATCTTTTTTGTTCGTCCTTGAACTCGCTTTGGACCAGTTTGTCTCTTAGCGAGGTAGCACGTCTATAGGTGATTGATGGTTTGTTAGAGATAAATTTGCGGACCTTCGGATCATCCATCAGTATGGGCCTGTGTTTTTGAATGATATTACTAAGCACCTGGTGTTGTCTAGAGAATCGCAGGATGATCCTGGTAGGATCCATACCAGGGCCATCCGTTGCCCTCTTTGTAGATAGAAGTTCACACCGGGATTGTGCAGCCGCTCTGTTATAAGCTTTCCGGAGACAGGAGCAGCTGTAGCCTCGTACCAACAATCTAGTTTGTAAGTGGTAGGCTTCTTGTTTGAAAAGGGCATCATCCAAGCAATTCCTGCGTAAACGCAGGTATTGTCCATACGGACTCGACCTTTTCAATACTGTAGGATGAAAACTGTCCGCATGCAACACCGTGTTGCCTGCAGTGCTTTTCCGAAACAGGGTGCTTAAGATCTTATTTTCCGGGGTGCGTCCTAGCTTGACATCCAAAAATGTCATTTGATCATGATCATAGGTCATAGTGAATTTTAGATTGCATTTATTCTGATTAATACAGTCCAGAAATTGGGGTAGCATTTCCTCCGAGCCCTTCCAGATGATGAGGACATCATCGATGTACCGTAACCACAAAGATATGTGGCCCGTGTACACCGCAAGGTCCCCATCATCTAGGAGGGTCTTCTCCCACTCCCCCAGGTACAGGTTGGCGTAGGCCGGGGCACAACAAGTGCCCATGGCCACGCCCTGCACCTGGAGGTAGTGGGAGTTGTTGAAACAGAAGAAGTTGTGATGCAAGATGTAATCAAGTCCATCAATGATGAACTCATTCAATGCTCCATCATATTTTTGGCTTCAATGCAGGAGCGCCCGCACAGCTGCGATCCCCTGAGTGTGGGGGATCGAGCTGTACAGGGCCTCAACATCGATTGCCACCAAGAAAGAGTTTGCTGGAAGGGTAAGCCCCTCAATTGATTGCAGCAGATGTATTGTGTCCTTCAAAAAAGAAGGCATACTCAAAACAAAAGGCTGCAAAAAAGAATCGATAACTCTACTTAGATTCTCCGATATACCCCCGTTCCCGGAGACAATTGGTCGTCCGGGAGGTTCTACCTGGCATTTATAAATCTTGGGCAGGCCACTCTAAGTATCACCCACATGTGATGCTAACCCTCCACCCCTGAAAGAACTGAAATCCAAAAAAATGAAAGGAGAAGGCCCAAGACAGTAGAGCTGGGGAGGAGATGTCCAGATGATGCCGGACATCCTCCAGTGAGGAAATGAGGCAGGCTCTATATGAATTGCTGCAGTTTCTAAGGCATGCTTTGAGAAGCTCAGAGTGTGTAGTGAAAACAGAGTAAGCCATTTCAATTCAAGATAGTTGCCTGTGTAAGATGGAAGGTAAGGCTGGAGTTAAGCTTTAAGAAGGGTACAAGGAAAGGAAAGTAAGAGGAAGAAGGACACAAGACAAGGAAGAGAAGAGGAAAGAAGAAAGAGAACGTCAAGAAAGAAAATTAGACATGACGTAAGAAGCATTCAGATTAAGCACCACTCTTTCTGAGGTGATGCAGAATGACCCCCTAAGTAGTGTACCTGGTAAAAATTTCCATCTCAGGTTCTTGGAGTACGGAGGGTAAAAAATACTTTGGGCACCAGTCACTTTTGTCCTTTTACTTTTTTTTTTCAGACCTCAATTCTAGGAGAGGTTTAGCTATGCAGGATACTCAATAAGGGTACAAAAATAAGATAAGTATTTTGAAAGTAACCTTTAAGAACAGTCTCTTGGTAATAATCAGCTCTGTGAGAGCAGCTAGACAGATCTATGACCCGTACGAGCAGTCACAGTCCTTTTCTTGAGTTGCAATGGGTCTTTCTCTGCTAAATCAGTCTCTTGATGTTTTGATAGCAGTCAAAGATGCATTGATTGATGGGCTATGAATACTTGTAATGTCCAGAAGTAACTTCTGCCAAGCTTCTCTGTGAAGTTGTTCAGCAAGAAGATTCTTTATAAGCCCAGATACCTCCAGATATTCACTCTAGTAGGCCGATAAAGTCAATGGGTCCCTGGCACATGTCCCAGGCTTGGGCAGGGCTCAAGTAAAAATCCTCTGAACACACAACCTCCTTTTTTTTTGTTTTCCATGATTTTTTATTGGTTTTCAACGGTTAAACATGGCATACAGATGCAGGAACAAAGAAAAAAACAGCATTGCAATGTCAAATGAGTATGGTTAACAGGTATATCATGTGATCTGGAGCTAGCTATTCAAAACCTGGGGAGTCATTTAAGGTGACACCTCACAAACCAGATACCCAGAAGGTTTTGGGGTATAATTCCGTCTCCTCCACCACCCCGAAAGGGATATAACTGTGCAGAAGAAGAGTAAGCAGACCCCTACCTCCAAGTCTCTGCCCGCTAGGCCTCCCCAGAAACTGTGGGGGATCATGGGAGCTCATTAAAGCAACATGGACCAACACTATGATAAAGTACTGCTTGTGGTTTTATATTATATAGAGAGGGTGATGCCTCCCAGCTAAGGAGGAAACAGTATGTGTCCTCTGCAGGACAACATTATGTGGGGACATAACCCAAACAGTATATGTAGGGGTGGGGAAGGATAGGAGAGAAGGTTAGGGGGAAGAAAGACAAAAAAAAAGAGAAGGGGGATAAAACAGCCAGCTGTCTAGATCTTAAAAGCATTCTTTACGGTTGCCCATTCCCATATAGTTGGCCCATGGTTCCCAAGTCTCCCTGAACCGAGTAGAGGTGTCCAATATGTAGCTCACCATCTTCTCTTGGGACATAATCCAAGATATTTTGCATTTGGCTGCTACGATGGAGACCCTGGGATGCCTCCAAGCCTTAGCTATGGGGAGTTTGGAGCCTAGGAAGATAAAGAAGATTCGATTTTTAGAAAATTTTGAGGCAGTCCCACCATATATGCATCATGGTTCCCCTCATCTGGCACCCTCGAAACATAGGGGGGATACCGATGGGAATATTGTGGAAAGTTTGGAAGGGGTCATGTACCATCTGGTTATGATCTTCAGACTAGCTTCTGATAATGATATGTTGAGGATACCCTTGAAGGGGAGGGGGCGTGACTGCTGACCGGATGTGAGAGAGCGTGTTTTGAGAGGAAGAGGATGATGCTTGTGCCTCTCCTCTGTCTCCCCTGTAGCCTCCTGATGTAGTGGAGTTGACCGGCGACCGTATCCCTGAGAGAGCGCGTGTTGGCCGGTGGCTGTGGGAGCGGATGGAGCGATAACAACTGGCGCAGTAAACTACGGGAGGAGCAGGGACTGACGGCCGCACTGTCTACAAACACAGCTGACTGTCCTTATTTTTTGAAGCCCTGGAGTGTTGGGGTGCCAACGGAGCAGGCGGATGAAGGAGAGAGAGGAGATGGGAGAATTCCTATGACGCTGTCACGCAGTGGGGGAATCCCCTGAGTGAACATGTAACTGCAGATCATTACTGAAGGCTTCAGTGAAGAGAGGTGGGGGAAACCGGAGAGTTGCAGGGAATGTCTAACGCAATGGGAGTGAGTGGGGGACCTGACCCAACCGGCCGGTGAGTGACTTTATTACATCCCTTATATATGTATGAACTCTATTGCTCCGGGAGACCCCCTGAGGCCTGGACTGTTTTGTCTTAGAGATCCCCTTTTCTTTCCCTTCTGATGTGGAAGTAGGATAGTTGGAGATCTTGTGCATGGAAGAGGCCTGGGACACTATAAAAGTATTGGGAAGTGCAAAGGCATAGACGCACAATACCTGCGGACAGTTTTTTCTTTTTTTTTCTTTTGGGCTTAAAAATTCTGAGTGGTTAATTTCAATCTCTTGAAGGTGTGGCTTCTGCTCAGCTGGGACAACTAGCAATGGTACATGGTGCCTTTACATCCCAAGTTAATTAGTGTTTGAATGCTGGAACTTTGTGTTATTATACAGATGTTTAAAGGCATATGGTTCCTAGGGTTCTTTTTTTTGCATCCACAGGCTCTTGAGGTTGCCCTTCCCCCTACAGTGCAGTACCCGGCTGAATGAGGAAACTGGAAAGTATTACACTATTGGCTCTTTCATCATATATGCACCGCTGAGTTCGGGTTGAGTGGTCAAGACGTATTTACACCGATCCTGTCTGGAGTCCAGCTTGTACCTCAAAATATCTGCCCTCTTTGTTTGCATATCTGGTAAGGGGACATTCCCTAAGGTTCGTTAATATCAGTGTTTGCCCACTTGGTGTTTGGTTCCTGGCTTTATTGAATCTGCGCACAAGGGTCTGTTATCTGGTAAGGAGTTTGCACTATTAGTTTTCAGTACTTGGTGGGATTTTCCTTCACATACCTTTTGGGGTGATTGATATACGCTGACTGTCCATTTATATCTGGTAAGCAGATTTTGGGTGTCGTTGTAGCTTTCACCTATTCACCTTCATTTTGCATGATTGCATGATACTCACTATATTGCCCTGGCTATTGGCACAGGATTTCATGATCACATATGATTTATGGCTAGTTGAGTGTCACATTTTTTTATTTTTTTTGGTTTGGAGTGTTTTTTATGTCAACAGTATTACGCTATATTTTTGTCATATATTTTCGGATCATAATCTGTGGATCCACGGGACGAGGGCATTCATCCTGCTACATCTGGATTGATCATCTCAAGGCCCAGGCTGGGTTTAAGCCACTCGCCCTTTTTTGGCTTACTTCTGGTAAGCACAATACTTATTGGTGTGTTCCGGAAATTGTGTCCTCCATCACTGTTTTTCTTTGGATGACGTTATACTTACCTTCTTTCCTTTTGGATCATAATTGGGACTATTTATTTATGTATGGGAATTCATAGTTGGACCATTGTTCACATCACTTTATAGCGCGGTTTTTTGCATTTTTTTTTTTTTTTTGATCTTGAGGTTGCTGGTTTCTCCCGCTTCACTCCCCTCTCCTTTTTGCTATAAAGGCAAACAGTATGACTAGAAAGAAGGGAGAGGAGCAGTCACAACAGGAGAATACCGGACCCTCTGTAACTCACTCAGCAAAGGAAAAGGAAAGGGGGAGCCAGGTAGCAGCTGCAGCTAAATTGGAGAGGTTTGCCCATACGCCCGGAAAGTCACCTAATAAGGGGCCTCCGCAGCTAAGTGCAAAAGCCCAACCAGGAACCTTCCAAGATAGAAAGAGCCAAGGCCAGGGTCAGAAAGCCACGGCATCAACAGGTACAAAGATGGCAGGTAATAGGGGAGTAGAAAGTATGACCCAAGAGCCCCTGGTAAAAACTATCCTTCAAACAGCTTTAGCAGTACAGGAAGAACCAACATTGAAGGACATACTTACCGCAGTAAACGCATGTAAATGTTCATTGAATAGTTTATGTGAACAAATTGGGGGAATTAAGGAGGAACTGCTTGTGATGAGCCAGGATTTGAAAAAAGTTGGGGAAAGGACAAAAGCTCTAGATGAGAGACTGAGTTTGATTGGAGATGACTTTCTCCCCTTAAAACAGGAAATTAATGGGCCTCCAGGCCTCAAAGCTGGATGAACTCGAGAACAGGGCACAAAGGAGCAATGTGCATATGGTGGGCCTCCAAGAGATGGTTGAAGGTCCACAGCCTGTGGAGCTTTTGGAGACATTAGGGGAGAACATCTTTTCATCACAGTTCTTAATAGATAGAGCCCATAGAGTCCCTCCTAGGGCACCGCCATCGGGTGGGCGCCCTAGGTCAATCCTTTTAAAACTCCTCAACTATAAGGACAAAGAGTCCCTCCTAAGAAGAGCTAGGGAGATGGGGAACATCTTCTTTAAAGGGGTTAGGATATCATTCTATCCTGATTATTCACCTTCACTAAAAAAGCGAAGAGCAGAGTTTATAGGGATTAAACACTCTCTGCAGAAACATGAAATTTTGTACGGTCTACTGTACCCTACACGGTTACAAGTCACAGTAGCTGGGGGAACCCAATTTTTTGATTCACCGATTGAGGCAGCAAGATGACTCAAAGAAAATAAAAAGAATTCATAGACTGTTGGGCCATAAGTATAAAACCAATGGACTGAGAGGGTAGCAGGGGGGGGGGGGGGAGGTATATGTATGATAGCATTATAATGTATGCGGTAGGTAGGGATGAGCCAAACACCCCCGGTTCAGTTCGCACCAGAACCTGAGAACGGACCAAAAGTTTGTGCAAACTTTAGAACCCCGTTAAAGTCTATGGGACTCGAACGTTTGAAATCAAAAGTGCTAATTTTAAAGGCTAATATGAAAGTTATTGTCCTAAAAAGGGTTTGGGGACCTGGGTCCTGCCCCAGGGGACATGTATCAATGCAAAAAAAAGTTTTAAAAACGGCCCTGCACAAAATGACATTTGTAAAGGAATAAAAGTCATTTAAAACTGCTTGCGGCTTTAATGTAATGTCGGGTCCCGGCAGTGAGACAAACGGCATGGGTACCCCCCCCTTAGTCCATTACCAGGCCCTTTGGGTCTTGTATGGATATTAAGGGGAACCCCGCACCCAAATTAAAAAAAAAGGAAAGGCGTGGGGCCCCCAGGCCCTATATACTCTGAACAGCAGTATACAGGCGGTGCAAACAAGACAGGGACTGTAGGTTTATTGTTAAGTAGAATCTGTTTGTAATTTTGAACTGGTACATTTTTAAAGTGTAGCTCCAGCCAAAAAAATCTATTTTTAAGATTTTTGGAAAACATAGGAAAGGGTTATCACCCCTGTAACATGTGTTTTGCTGTCTGTGCACCTCTTCAGAATATTTCACCTCACTTTCTGTCCCAATGACAAATGTTTTTTGAAAATTTGGGATTTTTAGTGAAACAAGGATTTGTGATAAAGCATCAGTGGAGAGGAGACACTTTTTCCCATATTAACTCTTACAGCAGAGAATTTCCCTTCCTAGGGGTAGATTTCATCTCACTTCCTGTTGTCTCCTTCCGTTTGTAAGTAGGAGTTGTTTGTAAGTTGGATGTTTGAAAGTAGGGGCCTGCCCTATATACTCTGCAGAAATTGGGGCCTTAGGTGTTGGTGTTGCCACAACACTGTAAGCCCTCACAGTTACTCTTGGTGGGCGCTGGAACGGGCCCTACTGTGGAATATTAGATCAAGAATTGTAATTACATGCACCTGTTGAACAGGGGCAGAAAAATTGGGTCTTTGGTGGTGGTGTTGCCACAACACTGTAAGCCCTCACAGTTACTCTTGGTGGGCGCAGGAATGGGCCCTGCTGTGAAATATTAGATCAAGAATAGTAATTACATGTCCCTGTTGAACAGGGGCAGAAAAATTGGGCCTTAGCCACTGCTGCCACAACACTGCAACCCCTTACAGACAATATAGTTGGAGCACAGGAATGAGCCCTGCTGCAAAAGTATTGCATCAAAAATTGTAATTATACGCTCCTGTTAAACAGGGGCTGAAAAATTGGGCCTTGGGCACTGGTGCTGGTGCCACAACACTGCAACCCCTCACAGATACTCTAGTTGGAGCACAGGAATGAGCCCTGCTGCAAAGTATTGCATCAAAAATTGTAATTACACGCCCCTGTTAAACAGGGGCAGAAAAATTGGGCCTTAGCCACTGGTGTCAGTGCCCAGAACCAAAAATGTTCTTACAAGCTATCAGCATGAAAATTGAGGAGGAAGAGGATTGTCACTCAGCATAACAGGATAGTCACTCAGCATCAGCATAGGCAGTCTTGAAGGGATCTCACATTAAAAAAAAAAAATATTTGGTTACATCAGCATCAGGTGCTTGGTAGCTGGTGATCCAAGACTGATTCTTTATGAAGGTCAGCCGATCGACCGATTCAAAGGACAGGCACACCCTGTGATCGGTTACAAAGCCTCCAGCAGCACTGAATGTACGTTCCGAAAGAACGCTGGATGCAGGACAGGCCAGTAGCTCAATTGCATACTGTGCAAGCTCTGGCCAGTGATCCATCCTCAAGACCCGGTAACCCAGAGGATTTTTGGTGGGAAAGGTGTCCAAGTCTGATCTTGCCCCTAGGTATTCCTGCAACGTGTGAATCAGACGCTGGCGATGGTTGCTGGAACCAATCATACCTTGGGGCTGAAGACTAAAAAAATTGTCTGAACACATCGGTCAGACGGCCACCTTCTCCACCACTCCTTCTGTGACTGACCGAAGCCTCAGCAACATGTTGTTCAGGAGGATCAGAAAATTGTAACCTCCTAGGCTCTGGAAACGCATTGCACAAACCTTTCTGCAAGGCCTCCCTAAGATGTTTCATCCTCTGCTCCCTCTGCGACGGCAAGATAAGGTCCACCATCTTACCCTTGTAACGTGGATCAAGGAGGGTTGCCAGCCAGTAATGATCCCTCCCCTTGATACCACGAATACGAGGATCCTTCTGCAGGCTTTGCAGGATCAGGGAGGCCATGCAGCATAGGTTTGCTGAGGCATTCGGTCCAGAGTCCTCTGGGTCATTAAGGACGACATAATCCGCAGCCACCTCCTCCCAGCCACGTACAAGCCCATGGGTTTCTTCGGACTGTAAATGATCCCTTGAAGACTGATGCTGAGTGCCGGGCTCCACCTCCATGCTGACGCAATCCTCCTCCTCTTCCTGTGTGATCGGTGGGCACGCAGGAACACTGTCTGGATAAAGGGGGCCTTGAGAGGTAAGGAAGTCTTCCTCTTCCTCCCCCTGTTCTGCCTCAAGTGCCCTGTCCATTATTCCACGCTGCATGTGCTCCAACAGGTGGACAAGAGGGACAGTGTCATTGATGCATGCACTGTCACTGCTCACCGTGCTCGTGGCCTCCTCAAATGGTGACAGGACAGGGCATGCATCCCTGATCAAAGCCCACTGGCGTGAGGAAAAAACCAAGCTCCCCTGACCCTGTCCTGGTGCCATAGTCGCACAGGTACTCATTGATGGCCCTCTGCTGCGTGTGCAGCTGCTGCAGCATGGCCAATGTTGAGTTCCACCTGGTGGGCATGTCACAGACTAGGCAGTTCTCAGGCAGGTTAAATTCCTTTTGGAGGTCAGCCAGCCAAGCACTGGCATTATAAGACCGGCGGAAATGCACACAGACTTTCCTGGCCTGCCTCAGGACATCCTGTAAGCCCGGGTACCTGCCCAAGAACCGCTGCACCACCAAGTTAAGAACGTGAGCCAAACAGGGCACATGGGTCAGTTGTCCCTGTCGGAGGTTGGTGCCATTGTTGCAAACCACTATTCCTGGCTTAAGCTGGCGTGGCGTCAACCACCTCTAAACCTGCCCCTGCAGAGCTGACAGAATCTCTGCCCCAGTGTGGCTCCTGTCCCCCAAGCACACCAGCTCAAGCACCGAATGGAATCTTTTTGCCTGAGTGCTTGTGTAGCCCCTTGAACTCCTTCGGAGCACCGCTGGTTCTGAGGACAAATCAGCAAAGGAAGAGGCCATGGAGGAAGAAGAAGAGGGGTGGAGGAGAGAGGTGTGGCAGAATCACCGCTAGTAGAATTTTGGAGGCGTGGTGGCGGAACAACCTCCAACACTACTGCACCCTGTCCTGCATCCTTCCCAGCTGCCAGAGGAGTCACCCAGTGCGCGGTGAAAGATAGGTAACATCCCTGTCCATGCCTGCTGGACCATGAGTCAGCGGTAATATGCACCTTACCGCTGACTGCCCTGTCCAGCGAGGCCAAGACATTGCCTTCCACATGCCAGTAGAGAGCCAGAATCGCCTTCCGTGAGAAAAACTGGCGTTTGGGAACCTGCCACTGAGGAACCGCACATTTCACAAACTCACGGAAGGGGGCAGAGTCTACCAACTGAAAAGGCAGCAGTTGAAGTGCTAGCAATTTAGCCATTTAACATTCAACCGCTGGGCATGTGGATGGCTGGGAGTGAATTTCTTTCGGCGGTGCAGCAGCTGGGACAGGGAAATTTGCAAAGAGAAGTCCGCTTTGTTCTTTGGTGTGGGTCTTTTAGGTACGCTTGCCAACAAACTGCATGGCAGGTCGACATATGTCTGGTCAAGCATGTGGTGCCCAAGCGGGTGATGTTTTGGCCACGCGAGATGTGCTTGAGGCATATGTTACAAATAGCAGCGGTGCGATCTGAAGCACTCGTCTCAAAAAAGGCCCACACCAAAGAACTTTTGGAATAATGCGCAAAGACAGCAGCGCCCTGCACATGCGGAGCTCTGCGGTGTGATGCAGTCGGTGTGCTGCCCTTAAGCTGGCCCCTGGAGGGCATCCTGCCTCGTTGGAGATGTGCCTCCTCCTCCTCCTCCTCTCTCCTATCAGGCACCCACATGGATTCAGTGACTTCCTCATCATCCCCTCCCTCCTCATCACTGGAGCAAACCTGGCAGAATGCTGCAGCTGGGGGAACATATGACTGCCATACTGCTGTCCTTCTTGGGCACCCCCTCTCTCTAGGCTCACATTACTGCCTTCCTCTAGCTGGGTACCATCATCGAAGTCTTCAAAACGCTGGGCATCTTCCTGGAGCATGTACCCAACACTGTGTTCAAACCGTTCGGGGGACTCCTCAGGAGAACATGGTGGGGCTAGGGAAGGAGTGACTGATGCAATTGAGCCGAAGGAAGAGGCCGCGTTGGCAGCTGCTTTGCCAGACAAAGTACCCCGAGCCTGGGTGAGAGAGGATGAGGAGGATCAGGACGGCTTGGTCATCCACTCTACCAAGTCTTCAGCATGTTGCGGCTCAACACGGTCAGCTGCCAAAAAAAAGGACAAGCGTGCCTGATGGCTACGTGCCGATGAGGATGCACCATGTCCACGACCAGCACTGTTGCCTCTAGACACAGAGCCTGCTTGCCCTCTTTTATAGTGACTGTCTGCCTCTCCTTGTTGGCCTTCCAGACATACTAATGGCCTGCAGTGAGATGTAACTGCACAAATATAATACTGATTATACTGCAGCTGGCAGAATCAACTGCCTGCCTGTGGTATTAAAAGGATCAGAACACCAGCAATTGTCTGCAGGTAGCTTTAGGTGCACACTGTACAGAGGACACAGTACACTAACTGTAAATACTGCAGCTGCCTGCCTGTGGTATTAATAGGATCAGAACAACAGCAACTGTCTTCAGGTAGCTTATATTATATATATATATATATATATATATATATATATATATATATATATATATATATATATATATATATATAGTAACCTGGGGGACAGGTAGCAGGTACAAAGCTCCCTGGGATGAGCAGTCTTTCAGGCACAGATACCAAATCCAGTGAAATAGTGACAAACAGTGCAGTGTTTATTTGTGATATATACAAGTCTATATACAGAAAAAAAAACAAATAGGAACAAAAATAGCCAAAACAAAACCTAGCCATGTTTTGGCACTAACTAAACAATATTTACAGATCCTAACTACCAGGCTGAGCAAGCTTACAGCTTGTCAGCTTCCACATACCTTTTTGCTCTTCTACACAGAAGTTGTCTGAGTAGCCCAGGCCAAGAGCAAAGGCTGTCTGCTCAGGTGAGCTTAAATTAGCCTGGGGGAGAGGACCAAGACCTGAACTGGACCATAGATCAGAGATCCCTGAACGTGTATGAGAGGAGCCTGGGAGATGTATAAACCCCGAACAGGACTTTTCCTGGCTCTCTCTGGGATGCTCTGCTACATATCCTCCCCCCTTGTTTCAACCCCAGGGTTGGAACATCTGTAGCCCAACAGGAGTGAACACGGGACAGGGCATCTACATTTCCCATCTCAACACCTGGCCTGTGTTTTACAGTGAAGGAGTAATCCTGTAGAGCCAAAAATCACCGGTTCACCCTTCTAGTAGTCGTCTCCTTTTGGGCCATCCATTTCAGGGGAGCATGGTCAGTTATTAACTCAAACTGGCGTCCTAATAAGTAGTACCTGAGTGCGTCAACAGCCCACTTTATGGCTAAACATTCCTTTTCAATGACTGCATACTTTTTCTTATGGTCATTGAGCTTTCTGCTTAGGTATACCACAGGGTGTTCTTCCCCATTGTGTACCTGTGATAGTACTGCCCCAATACCAACATCAGACGCATCCGTCTGAACCAAAAAATCTTTGGAGAAATTGGGGGAGTACAGTACTAGTTGTGCACAAAGAGCCTTCTTCAGGACTTGGAAAGATTCCTCTGCTACTGAGGACCATTTCACCATTATCTGTAATGGTGAAATGGTCTTTCCCTTTCGTAAGGTCTGTCAGTGGGGCAGCTATAGTTGCAAAATTTAGGATAAATCTTCTATAATACCCCGCAATGCCAAGAAAGGCCCTGACCTGCTTCTTTTTTGCAGGACGTGGCCATTCCTGGATGGCTTCTATTTTATTCACTTGAGGTTTTATGACACCACGCCCAATAGTGTAGCCCAAATACTTGGCTTCCTCTAGACCAATGGCACATTTTTTTGGATTTGTTGTAAAACCTTCTTTGAAGAGGGAATCAAGGACAGCCTGGACACGGGGCAAGTGAGACTCCCAGTCAGTGCTATGTACCACTATGTCATCTAGATATGCTGCTGCATATTGTCGGTGGGGTCTTGGAGTCCTGTCCATGGCCCTCTGAAATGTCGCGGGGGGATTTATGCAACCCAAAAGGCATTTTTTTGTATTGAAAGGAACCTTCCGGGGTCACAAATGCGGTCTTCTCTTTGGCGCTACCAGTCAGGGGTATTTGCCAATAACCTTTTGTCAAGTCCAAAGTGGTCAGATAGCGAGCCTTGCCAAGTCGGTCTATAAGTTCGTCCACTCTGGGCATTGGGTATGTGTCAAACTTTGTCACTGCATTAAGCTTCCTGAAGTCATTACAGAACCTCCAAGTGCCATACGATTTTGGGACTAACACGATGGGGCTAGACCAGTCACTACTGGATTCCTCAATGACATCTAGCTCCAACATTCTTTTAACTTCCTCGCTGATGTCCTTTCTCCTTGCTTCAGGAATTCGTTATGGTTTGAGCTTGACACGGATCCCAGGTTCAGTAACAATATCATGCTGAACTGCTGAAGTCGTGCCAGGTAACTCTGAAAATTTCTCTCTATTTCTTATCAGGAATTCTCTAGTTTCCTGCTTTTGGGAATATGACAGGGTGTCTGGAATCGTGACCTCGGGGATCAGAAGGGACTCAGCACCCTTAGGCGTTTTCCTGGGAGGGACCACGCAGTTAACGCCAGTCTATCCTTCCAGGGCTTTAACAGATTTATATGGTAAATCTGTTCGGGCTTCCTTTTCCCTGGTTGATATACCTTGTAATTGACCTCCCCAGCTCTTTCAATTACTTCAAAGGGACCCTGCCACTTAGCCAGGAACTTGCTCTCAACAGTGGGAACTAACACCAGGACCCTGTCACCAGGTGAGAAAACACGGAGTTGGGCCCCCCTGTTGTATATCCTCTGTTGGGCTGCTTGGGCCTGCAGTAAGTGTTCTTTTACCATCGGCATGATTGCTGCAATCCTGTCCTGCATTTGAGCGATATGCTCAATGACACTTTTATGGGGTGTCTGCTCCCCCTCCCAAGTTTTTTTGGCTATGTCTAAGAGTCCCCGAGGGTGTCTCCCATAAAGCAACTCAAATGGAGAGTACCCCGTGGAGGACTGGGGAACCTCCCTGATGGCAAACATCAAGTATGGTATCAGGAATAGGGATGAGCCGAACACCCCCCTGTTCGGTTCGCACCAGAACATGCGAACAGGAAAAAAGTTTGTTCGAACATTCGAACACCGTTAAAGTCTATGGGACACGAACGTGAATAATCAAAAGTGCTAATTTTAAAGGCTTATATGCAAGTTATTGTCTTAAAAAGTGTTTGGGGACCTGGGTCCTGCCCCAGGGGACATGGATAAATGCAAAAAAAGTTTTAAAAAACGGCCGTTTTTTCAAAAGCAGTGATTTTAATAATGCTTAAGGTCAAACAATAAAAGTGTAATATCCCTTTAAATTTCGTAGCTGGGGGGTGTCTATAGTATGCCTGTAAAGGGGGGCATGTTTCCTGTGTTTAGAACAGTCTGACAGCAAAATGACATTTCCAAGGAAAAAACCCATTTAAAACTACTCGCGGCTATTGCATTGCCGGTCCGACAATACACATAGAAGTTCATTGATAAAAACGGCATGGGAATTCCCCTCAGGGGAACCCCGAACCAAAATTTAAAAAAAAAAAAAAAAAATGACGTGGGGGTCCCTCTAAATTCCATACCAGGCCCTTCAGGTCTGGTATGGATTTTAAGGGGAACCCCGAGCCAAAAAAAAAGAAAAACGGCGTGGGGTCCTCTCAAAAATCCATACCAGACCCTTATCCGAGCACGCAACTTGGCAGGCCACAGGAAAAGAGGGGGGGACGAGAGAGCACCCACCCTGAACCGTACCAGGCCACATGCCCTCAACATTGGGAGGGTGCTTTGGGGTAGCCCCCCAAAACACCTTGTCCCCATGTTGATGAGGACAAGGGCCTCATCCCCACAACCCTGGCCGGTGGTTGTGAGGGTCTGCGGGCGGGGGGCTTATCGGAATCTGGAAGCCCCCTTTAACAAGGGGACCCCCAGATCCCGGACCTCCCCCCTGTGTGAAATGGTTAGGGGGTACTTACCCCTACCATTTCACTAAAAAAAACTGTCAAAAATGACAAGAGACAGTTTTTGACAATTCCTTTATTTAAATGCTTCTTCTTTCTTCTATCTTTCTTCATCTTCTTCTTCTGGTTCTTCTGGCTCTTCTGGTTCTTCCTCCGGCGTTCTCGTCCAGCATCTCCTCCGCGGCGTCTTCTATCTTCTTCTCCTCGGGCCGCTCCACACCCATGGCCTGGGGGGAGGCTCCCGCTCTTCTCTTCATCTTCTTCTCTTCTTCATTTTCTTCTCCGAGCCACTCCGCATCCATGCTGGCATGGAGGGAGGCTCCCGCTGTGTGACGGCGTCTCCTCGTCTGACGGTTCTTAAATAACGGGGGGGGCGGGTCCCGCTCTGACGCACGGTGACTTGACGGGACTTCCCTGTGACATCACGGGGAATGCCACAGGGAAGTCCCGTAATGTCCCGTGCGTCAGAAGAGGGCGGGGTCACCGGGTGGCCCCGCCCCCGTTATTTAAGAACCGTCAGACGAGGAGACGCCGTCACACAGTGGGAGCCTCCGTCCATGCCAGCATTGATGCGGAGCTGCCCAGAGAAGAAAATGAAGAAGAGAAGAAGAGAAGAAGAGAAGAAGAGAAAAGAAGAAGAGAAGAAGAGAAGAAGAGAAGAAGAGAAAAGAAGAAAAGAAGAAAAGAAGAAGAGAAAAGAAGAAAAGAAGAAAAGAAGAAGAGAAGAAGAGAAAAGAAGAAAAGAAGAAAAGAAGAAGAGAAGAAGAGAAGAAGAGAAGAAAAGAAGATGAAGATGAAGAGAAGAGCAGGAGCCTCCCCCCATGCCATGGGTGCAGATCGGCCCGAAGAGAAGAAGATAGAAGACGCCGCGGAGGAGATGCTGGACGAGAATGCCAGAGGAAGAACCAGAAGAAGAAGATGAAGGAAGATAGAAGAAAGAAGAAGCATTTAAATAAAGGAATTGTCAAAAACTGTCTCTTGTCATTTTTAACATTTTTGACAGTTTTTTAGTGAAATGGTAGGGGTAAGTACCCCTCTACCATTTCACACGGGGGGGGGTCGGGACCTGGGGGTCCCCTTGTTAAAGGGGGCTTCCAGATTCCGATAAGCCCCCCACCCGCAGACCCCCACAACCACCGGCCAGGGTTGTGGGGATGAGGCCCTTGTCCTCATCAACATGGGGACAAGGTGTTTTGGGGGCTACCCCAAAGCACCCTCCCAATGTTGAGGGCATGTGGCCTGGTATGGTTCAGGAGGGGGGGCGAACTCTCGTCCCCCCCTCTTTTCCTGCGGCCTGCCAGGTTGCGTGCTCGGATAAGGGTCTGGTATGGATTTTTGGGAGGACCCCACGCCGTTTTTTTAAAATTTTGGCCGGGGTTCCCCTTAATATCCATACCAGACCTGAAGGGCCTGGTATGGAATTTAGGGGGACCCCCACATCATTTTTTTTTAAAATTTTGGTTCGGGGTTCCCCTGTGGGGAATTCCCATGCCGTTTTTAACAATAAACTTCTATGTGTATTGTCGGACCGGCAATGCAATAGCCGCGAGTAGTTTTAAATGGGTTTTTTCCTTCGAAATGTCATTTTGCTGTCAGACTGTTCTAAACACAGGAAACATGCGCCCCATTTACAGGCATACTATAGACACCCCCAGCTACGAAATTTAAAGGGATATTACACTTTTATTGTTTGACTTTAAGCATTATTAAAATCACTGATCCTGAAAAAACGGCCGTTTTTAAAACTTTTTTTGCATTTATCCATGTCCCCTGGGGCAGGACCCAGGTCCCCAAACACTTTTTATGACAATAACTTGCATATAAGCCTTTAAAATTAGCACTTTTGATTTCTCCCATAGACTTTTAAAGGGTGTTCCGCGGCATTCGAATTTGCCGCGAACACCCCAAATTGTTCGCTGTTCGGCGAACTTGCGAACAGCCAATGTTCGAGTCGAACATGAGTTCGACTCGAACTCGAAGCTCATCCCTAATCAGGAAGTCCCAGTTTTTCCCATCCTTGTCAACAATCTTTTTTAACATGCTCTTTAATGTCTTATTAAAGCGTTCCACCAAGCCATCCGTTTGAGGATGGTACACAGAGGTTCGCAATTGCGACACCTTAAATAACTTGCACAGCTCTCTAGTTATTCGTGACATAAATGGGGTGCCCTGGTCTGTAAGGACTTCTTTAGGGATTCTAACACGACTGTACACCATAAACAGCTCTTTGGCAATGTTTTTAGCAGACGCGGTGCGTAAGGGAATGGCCTCGGGGTAACGGGTAGCATAATCCATGATTACAAGGATATGCTGATGACCTCGTGCAGACTTGGGGAGTGGACCCCCAAGGTCCATGGCAATCCTCTCAAAGGGCACTTCAATAATGGGCAAGGGCACTAAAGGACTTCGGAAGTGTTGTAGTGAGGCTGACATCTGACACACAGGACAGGATTGACAATAATTCTCAATATCCTTCTGTATCCCGGGCCAATAAAACCTGCGCAACACCCTTTCAGTAGTTTTTTCAACCCCTAAATGACCTCCTAGCAAGTGCAAATGGGCAAGTTCCAACACCACCTGTCTGTATTGCTTAGGGACTACCAACTGTTCAACCACTTCATCATTTTTTTTACATACACGATACAGTAAATCCTCATTGCTGCTAAAATAAGGAAAACAGAGCCTGTCCCCTGATTCGACAGGTACATCATTAATCACGATTACATTTTCCCAGGCCCTGGCAAGGGTTTGTACCTTTTCTCTGCTCGGTACCAAAATTTTCCTTGTGTACATTAAGGTCAGCAAACTCCAACGTAGGCTCAGATTCAGCAAATGGCTGTCCAGCTCCACTGGTTGTGGGGACCTCCTCAGGCTTCTCCAGCTCTCCTTCCATAACTGAGAAAGGAAAACCCGGGGAGCCCTGAGAAGAGTCCCCTGAACCCACATTGATAGTAGCAGCCAGGAGTTAAGGCTCTTTCACTGAGTCAGCTACTGCGACCGGGTCGGGACGATCCCACAGTTCACAAAACTTAGGGAAGTCCCTACCAATGATGGCCTCATGCACCAAGTGGGGCACAAGTCCGACCGGATGGGTTACCGTACCTAAGCCAGTTTTAAACTTAACAGTGGCTATAGGATTCTCGTGGGTATCCCCATGTACACAGATCACAGCAACTTTTTTAGCATGCAAATTCACAGTTTCAACCATCTCAGCTGTAACCAAAGTCACTAGACTTCCAGAGTTCAGCAAGGCCGTAATAGGCTTATTATTAACAGTCATTTGGCACATGTGTTTTCCCATACTTGGTGCTGCAGCGCATGAAACAGCAG